>OX276389.1:36835362-39335362 GCA_946251805.1 Cybosia mesomella
TGTGCAACACCAGTGGCGTCATACTCACGCTGCCGACCCTGTAAAGGAAAGGGGATGGAAAAGGAGTTTGGGAGGGAATGGGAAAGGAGTTTGGGAGGGGATGGGAAAGGGGTTTTTTTGCTCCGGCACTCTCACTCACCAAACGGAACGCAACAGTTCAAATACTGTTACTTGGCGTCGATATTCTGTGAGAGAGTGGTGCTTCCCCGGTCGAGTCGGCCCATTCATGCAACGGCCAAAATGACTGTTGCTTGACTCTACCACTCTCATCTCAATGCTAAATAAGAAAGGTGGAACTATAAAACTTACACTGTACTAATAGTCAAAGTAACTGATAGAGGCAGGTTTCATTTTTTTTTTTCTGTAAGAATATGATTTGGTTTCTAAAGAGCTAACAATGCGCAATTCCGTTTTGCGTGTCCAAAAGTTTTATATCACATTCTGTTTTCTGTTACTTCATTGCATTAATAATAACTAAATAGGTAAGTATTTAAATAACTAATCATCATACACATGGCATACGAGAGAAAACCCTAGCCAGATGAGCATTCCTGTGAGCAACAAGGGGCCGGGCGGGACAACAGATAAGTCGTAAGGCAAAGGCGCGGCGTAGGCGCAGTGCCCCTTCAGCGAGTTTCATACAAAATATACTCGTATAGAAGCGATGCGACACAAAACAAACAGATACAACGGGGCACGGACGAGACACGGACATGACGCTTTCGATGGCTACGTCCTATCCTGAAACATACAGAAGAGACGAGACGCTTACAGGGCGACGGCGCGCGGGGTGAGAGGAGGGGTTACTTTGAACTTTTTGAACAGCAAAGCTACATGTGAGAAACTTCATCGCGCCGTGTCCGTGACCGGTCTGTTTGATATACTTTAACAGCGTACATGTCTGCGACGTACAAGGCTATTTTTTTTTTTAAAGAATTGGAGTTCTGCGCAAAAAAATTAAAACCCGAATCTAAGACCACGCGGACGAAGTCGCGGGCACAGCTAGTTTATAATATTAGTAGGAAGTATATTTATCATGAGAATATCGCGTGTTGCATAATAATTAAATACTTAGCAACGTGTCATGTCTGAAGTAAAATTCTATTAGGTCGTTACATATGAAATTGCCGTTTTTCTTGAAGAAATTGGAGGAAACCCAATTTTCAGTACTAACATTTTTGCATTTTTTTTAGGAATGACAAATCCAAATTTTATGTTTTTTTTGTGTATGAATGAGACAACATTAAGCTAACAAACAGCAACTTTTATTACATTTTTGAAAGTGACAGCTGTTAAGTAATACGAAATTTATCATCAAAATGGATAGCATTTAGAAAGTACTGTTTTTGAAGATCGAATTAATTTATCAAGCGGCCAATAATAACAAAATTTTACACAGAGTTGTAAAATCTTGAAATCAACTTTCAAACAAAATATAAATAATGCAAATAGCTATTAAATTACAGGAGTAACGAACTCATGAATTTGTAAGAAAATTTCGGCAATTTCATAGGTAAAGACCTATTATATTACGCTTTATTTTATTATATTACGGTTTATTTGTTTCGTTATGTTCAAAAAACCTATGGTGAGTAAAAATTGTTTCAGCATGTCATCAACATCAATCCTGGTCTCAAAGTGAATCGTGTATTGTATACTGTTGACCATTAATCTTTAAAATTAACTCAAAATAAATAGCTATATATGTATATATCCATTAGAATAGTTTTGTTTAATGTATAATATGCAAACTAATTATAATAAAAAAAAAAAATTAAAATAATATTAAACTTTCAAAAATATCATAATCATAAGTAATAACTACTTATGATTATGATATTTTTGAAAGCTTGCCAAACTACCGTCCAGTATGTCACACTCACACACTCCAAAAGTTTTGCTCCATTGTGCACACACCTTTGTTCAACTTGACGATTGATTTCGATTACAAAACGGGCCACAATTATTAGTGCCGCTCGATAAACAATTGGCAGTGACAGGTTGAACAGATGCGTTGCAGCATGCTAGGAATTGGATATTCCGTCGATCTAGCATTGTTTTGCAAACAAAGGGCTGTTTTCAACTGAGGTATTTAATTTCTCATATAATTACACGTTAGAGTTCTTCTAAATATCTTATATTAAAATAACTAGCATCTGTCTAGAGCTGTTGATGCTGCATACCATAACTATATTCATTATACAATAAAATAACGTAAAAATGACTTTTGTGATTTATAAATAATCAATGTTATAGAAACAATTTTCAAGGAGATCGTAAATCAAGTTGGAGTTCAACAATTGGTTTAGATACCTATGTGAAGTGGATATAGTTATGTTATAAGTATTTGACCTAATATTCATTCGAAAGTTGATTTTTAGGGTTCCGTTGCCAAATGGCAAAAAACGGAACCCTTATATGTTGAAACTTGGTAAGTAGATGTATTCTGTGAACCGCATTAAGATTTTCACACAGAAATAAAAAAAAACAAAAAAAAATTTCCATACTTAGAACTGAAACTCAAACATTTTTTTTTCATCGAAGTCATATGTGTGAGGTTCTATGGAGGATCTTCAAAAATGATATTGAGGTTTCTAATATGATTTTTTTCTAAACTGAATAGTTTGCGCGGGAGACACTCCCAAAGTGGTAAAATGTGTGCCCCCCACCCCCCTGTAACTTCTAAAATAAGAGAATATAAAACTTAAAAAAATATATGATGTACATTACCATGTAAACTTCCAACGATAATTGGTTTGAACGAGATCTAGTAAGTAGTTTTTTTTAATACGTCATAAATCGTAAACCGCAATTTACCTTTCATTCAATCAACTCAAATATAAAAAAAAAATAAAAAAAATTATTATGTTACTTGCTGCGGAACGGAACCCTTAGTGGGCGAGTCCGACTCGCACTTGACCGCTTTTTTTTGTCCATTAAGTGAACGTCGAAGATGACTAATAAGACGTAGATATTGTGAAACGTTAGCTAATAAATAAGGTAACTGTAAAATCAAGAAGCTATATTATTTTACGATTCACTCCCCTACATAATAACAAATAGAGAATATTTATTCCTTAATCCACACACAATTCCCTCCACGATTACTCTAACAAAAATTCAACACTGCAACATGGCATGAATAATGTATTTATTTGAACGGGACAAAGAGTACTTTTACGTGAAGCTTTGTCAACCCTCCGTCCGGGAAATCCGAAAAAGAAAAACTAATACAGCTCTAGTTGTCTTCCGCTGACAATAGATGGCGTTGGAGGTTGTGAACGAATGAATTTAAAAGCGAATGCATTATTTTGCAAGGATGTGTAAGTAATACTAATTGAGGTTTGTGTGTTTTGTTTAAATTGAAATAATGGTATTGTTAAAGGACTTTTGTATTTATTCTATTTGTGTTAAGGTTTATTGTTGTAATGTTCAGTATTTCAAGGCTTACCTTCACAGTAGACTGTATAATGACTGTCAAACATAATTCAGTAGTGTCTCAACCACAATAACCACGTCAAAGTTTTCAAAAGCTTAACAAGACATCCCAGATTCTGAAAAGCTGATTTTTAATTGTAACAAATATGTGTCTATATAACACACCGTAACGTAAAAAAGTTCCCCCTCGCCCCGGAGGGGGTAAAAAAATACAAAATGCCGTTTCCTCTCGCCGTCACCGGCAGAATGGCCGTGGCCGGTTTTGCTTGTATTTCCATACTCTTCCGTTCGTCCCATCCCTATATTGCTGGGCTTTTTTAAATTTCGAACGAAACTTGTGCTTACATTTGAGGTGTTCTTTATTTGAAAATACCCCCGCTGTGTCGCTTCTGTAGGATGATTGCGGCGGTTTTCAAGACTCAGTGACTTTTTTTAAATTTGTAAATCTGTGTTGATACCAAATTGCCAATGCGTATTTGTTATTTGCTTATATCTTTATTCCTGAAATACATGAACCGTTTGGATTTAGTTTTAAATAGAATAATAATAATAAGGCGTTATACAGTGTAAGGTGCAGAAGTTAAAGTCCATTAGGGAAATATTATAAATTCAAAAGTAACTCGGTTTCACCGATAAACCGATTTTGTTAAAACTTGACACAGAGATAGCTTATTGGTCGGTAACCTGAAGAACATAGGAAAGCATGTTGATCCTTTTTTTGGCATATAGGTGTCTATTTTCCAGGAAAGCGGAGCTACCGGCTAATTATTTTATTAATAATAATGGATAAAGACCCATTGAATTATATCAATTCGGTAGGTCTCGAGCTAGATTGCTAGCTTATACTGATAATTTAACACGGGCAGGGCCGCGAGCAACAGTTTTGTAGCTAGTATTTGAATCCTATCAAATTCAATAGTTTGCTTCTTGCTGGTAATTTAATGTGACCATTTAAATTCATACATATCTAAATCACATTTAGAATTACGAAGGTATTCAATTAAATACTGCTTGCAACACCAAACAGACACGAAATCCTTCAACCCACTTCGCGCTAAATATATTAATATTAAATTGCTACAATAAATCCACAGAATGATCAATTTGCAATCAAAATGAACCCTTTTGAGTAAGCAGGTACTATCACTTTGCATAATAGTAATTTAGTGAGAATTTCAATAGATTGTACGGGACAATAGGTTTCAGACCTGAGGAGTGACGTCATCGTACATTATCACGAATAATACTCGATAAACAATAGGGTCTGTTCTGTACGTTAATTTGAAAATGGAATGATAATGTTGTTATTTTCGTAAGAACGTTCTTCGGGAGACTGGAGACGATATTGATCAATTACGTGATACTTAGGGCATTTGATGATTTTATTTGTTTGGTCTGCACTTACGTGAAGTTGATTTGAAAATGGAATAAGTATTTTTGAATTCCTAAGAACGTTCTTCAGAAGAATTTGGAGATGATATTGATCAATTACGTTATACGAGCTTTTTAGAGCAGGCGCTACAGGTCTACGAGGTTGCAAGATCCGAGGACTGGCAACTGTTACCGGATTCCTATTCTTGAGACCCCAAATAACTAAAAAACACATTGTGCCGCCAGGTATGATGGTCACTGGAGTGTGTGTTGGGTAACCTCCTCGAGTGTCGCTCCGATTCCGATCCCGCTGCAGTCCGGGGGGAACGGAATCGGAGCGGCCGGTACACCCTGGGCGGCGGTCAATGGCTTCCCCTTCACCCCTTCATAGGGTTGGCATTGATCGTCGGCCAATACCCAACGTGGCGGGAACACATCGCTCTCCGTACTCCTCTGCTTTCAGAGGAGACAGGATGAGCGATGCTGTTAGTGGTGAGATGGCCCAGGGTCAGCCGGGGTGCGAGGGATATGCTCTATGGGTAACCTTACACCCCGGCGTCTGAAGACCCGAGACGGCGTGCGGTTTTAGTCGGTGCAAGCCCGACATAACCGCCCCCGCTGGCCGGCGGGGGGTATCCGAAGGGATTTCGGCAAAAAAAAAGGTATGATGGGTCACTTTACACCTATTTTTTTTTTTCAACTTTTTCAATACTTGCGATCTACGACTACAACAATATACCAAGTCGTAGATAGACCGTTTTACAAAAGTAATTTTCTTTACTTTTGCTTGCGTTACGCGAAAACTTATGGATCCATTAATCAAAACTTACAGGAAACTTTAAGCCCCACAAAAGCTACAACATTTCCAAGTTTCAACTTTACAGTAAATTGTGGTGAAAGACCGTACTTTTAGCACAAAAAGTTGTAAGACTAAATATCCGTTTTAATTACTAAGAAGAATTTAAATTTGGACATGTTACAATATGTAACATGCTTTTGTAGATCTTAAGGTTTCCTGTAAGTTTTAATAAAATCAATTCATATGTTAATGCGTGACGCACGCAAATAAAGAAATTTATTATTGTAAAATGGTCAAAAAAAGTTTGTAAATACCTACAATGATTTTTGAAACGGTTCCATATTTGTGAAGAGATTATCTACAACTTAACTGCTTCCCATCAGGTGGGTCATGTGCTGGTCTGCCACATAAGTGTATTAAAAAAAACTTGCTATATTGTCTTGGTTATAGACCAATCGCAAATAACTATTGACACAACACCTGGCGGCAATGTGTTTTGTAGTTATTTGGGGTCTCAGGAATAGGAATCCCATCATAGTTGCCGGACCTCGGATTTTACTAACTCATAAACCTGTAGCACCTGTTCTATATAATGATGTTTCTGGTTTGTTATGTGCATAAAAATGGAATAATAGTAGATTGTTACACAAGGGTTGAAAGTCAGCCATTTGACCCGAGATATTTCTGGCGCTCGAATGAAGTGAGAGCGCCAGTAGTTCCAGGGTGAAATGGTGACATTCACCCGAGGTAAACACTCTACTTTTCATTTCGACTATGTGAGGAAATTAAAATACTACACACACATTTAATGAAACAGGTATATTGATTATCAGTTAAAATTTAAAGTAAAATTAGAACAATTTGAAAATAGATTATTAACAACAGCTTTTGCCTGTTCTTAAATCTCATCGGGAGTTGAATTTTCCGAAACCATTTTTAAACACAATTAACACAAGGTATTTATTTATATTGAATCTCGTTTTCCCGCTAATTCTTTAGCAATCTTAAAAGGTTTTTTTTTAATACTGAAAATAAAAAGATGTTTTCTTTTTCTTCTTTTTTTAGAAAAAGTAAGCATACAAAATGCTTAAAAAGAAAAATTTAATTGAACTGAAAAAAAAAAGATATAATTCACGTACATACTGCCAACATTAGAAAAGTTTTGAAAATCGAATCTATTGGTTAGTAGTGGTACATTGTAATGGAGTTGGTCACGAGATGTGCATTTAGGCGGCCATGTAAAAAAAAGCGTCATGATATCAAGGCATTATGACGTAATGAAATTATCATGGACTCCATGGCAAAACTTAAAATTCAAAAAAAATATACTTTCCACCCTAGGGATGAAATAAGCTACTTTCTACCCGGCTATCTACCCATGAAAATTTAACTTTCCGAACAGGAGAGATGAAAAAGTGTTATTAAAATGCTTAAACGTTGCATTGCGAACTGTTCAAATTACTATTTATAAAATTTTTAGAGAAATAAAAATTATTATTATATTATTTTTTTTTTTTTTTTTTTTTTTTAAAAGAATATTAGTAACCGAAATTACTAATATTCCCCCTAACCCCTCCAGCTAAGCTAAATTGCTTGTGTTAGGAGTGGGTTCACGTCGGTAGTGTTATGGCCAGGATTCGAACCCGGGACCTCTCGATCGTAAGGTCGACTCCTTAACCACTAAGCTACCGACGCTATATTTCCTTTATTAAATTTTAAATACATATTATTATTATTATTACCATTGACTAATTTAGAATTGGACACTTGAACATTTAGCGAATTGGACATAAAGCGCCCAAAGACTCGGAGGGACTTTTTGAGCCTTTTTACAAAAAGTAGAGTTATAGCCTTTGGATAGTGGGAGATTATTTGACCTCTATGGGTACAGAAGACCTGTGGCCTTGTAGGTAGATAAGTGTTCTTACGGTGAGCAGTATCCATAGTGGCACCTTCAGACAGGGGGATAATCTTTTTTCCTTGCTCTGTCATAACTTAAACGCATGCTTAAGTATATTATACTTACGACAACTTCAGTGGCGTAGCGGTAGTGCGTTCGACTGCTAAGTCAGAGGTCGCGGGTTCGATTCCCGGTCAGTGCAAATATGTAAATTGGCATTGGTCTGGGTGTTTCTATGTATAATATGTATTTATTTACAAAAATAAAAGTATCTTAGTACCTATGTTTATCCGCATTCTACAACCCATATGACAAGCACTGCTCAGTTTGGGTCTAGATGGCGTTGTGTAATTTTTCCTAAAGTATTAAAGTATATAAAGTATTACACTTATTTACTACTTTAGTACCTTTTTTTTTCGTGCGGAAATCCCCTTGGATACTCCGCCGGCCAGCGGGGGTGGTTATGTCCGGCTTGAACCGACTAAAACCGCACGCCGTCTCGGGTTTTCAGACGCCGCGGTGAAATGTTGCCCATAGAGCATATCCCTCGCACCCCGACTGACCCTGGGCCATCTCCGGTTTCGAGACGACCCTCTCGGGTTTGGGAACCACGGTGTCCCCATCTTGTCCCGATTTGGGTGAGGGGCGCTATTCGCCCCGCCGTCCCAGCCTGCTTCTGCTAGGGTGATAGGCGGCCTCACCTGCCACCCCCAGGCCTGCGCTCATGGAGGACGGAGGTTGTTAAGCGACCTCCGGCGCCTGAGTCGCCTGCGACGCGCGGCGAGTATGTTGCGGGCTCGGCGGGCCGGGAGAGTTCCAAAGGAGGCGGTGGCGGCCCACGAGCTCGCGCTCCGCACTACTTTTGTACCTACTAAATAAATCCTAAAGTAGGTATACAATAAAACAACTTACCTAATCTTTTGGAGATTTCAGAATTGTGCATCTTTGGGTTATCCTGTGCTATTTTCCGCCTCTGCAGCCTCGACCAGACCATAAAAGCATTCATGGGTCGCTTTATGTGTTCCTCCTGGACTTTCTTCTGTTGCGAGGGCCCGTTCATGGCGGAGATCGAGCCCATGGTGCCGATCGCCCCCATGGCTGACATGTGGCCCATGGGGAAATGACTCATGGACGTGCCGAAGCCGGTACGGTCGCACATCGCGCCTGCAGCGCTGTGGGCAAGGAGATTGGATATATTATTATTCAATTGACTCATAGTTTTTTTATATCACTGTGGTAGACAAGCACACGGCCTACCTGATTGAAAACCGGTGCCACGGCCTACGGACGTGTGGCCACACTCACGCTGCGGACCTGTAAAGGTCTTCTAATATATTTCTTGAAGAATCTCATAATTGTAGCCGCTTGGGAAAATGACAGCAGGGAGATCATTCCACAGCCTGACCGTGAGCGGAATAAATATTTTGGAACCGTTAAAATAAGCCCCAATTCGAAGGGTCTACTTGTAGCCGTTGAAGAGTTGCACCAGGGCTATCCACATTCTGGCTTTATCAGAATTTTCTCCGGGGCCTCAAATTAATAATATTGTCATTCAAATTTAACCAACTTATAAATTCTCATATAAGTACGATGAATAGTTGGTTAAATTCACCTTCAAAAATGTGTTTATATACACAGTTAGATAACTCATAGTGTGTGCAAAAGTAGTTTAATTTAAGATCATCCAGAATACCTATAAAGGTATAAAGTTAATTAAAGCGGACTAAGAACGCCGGTAACGCTGGGGTTGTCCTTTCGAGGGCTTACCCGGGGTGCCCGGCAATGGACACTTGGGGAGGTCACCGTGTGGTTTTAGTCGGTCCGATTCCGACACGCCCATCCCATCGTTGGCACCGACAGGGTGAAGCCCGTGGGGGTTTCCAAACGTAAAAAAAGCGTGTTAAGAATAATTAAAATCACGTGAAATGATATACCATCACTATCTGCTAATAACAAACTTACTCAGCAATTCCTTACACGCATTCATTAATATCAATATCACAGGCAGCATGCAATTATGATCAAATTTTAAAACTTACAATAGGGTGTCCCCAAAATATTAATAAATTTCGATCCACCTTTAACAAGGACTTCCCTCGGCACCACGTGCAACAAATCGTTACATTAATGTGGCGCACAATTACTGTGTTCAAAAATGTGGAAAATATTAATATTAAGGAGGGTGTCAGAATGGCTTATGACGTGGGGATGGTTTTAAAGAGCGAACTCCTCATTGGCTCTTACGACGAGTGGTGTTTGAGTTTCCTTAAATAAGGGTTTTGTGAAGACGGAATGAGCAACATAATGTAGTTAAGATGTTTTGAGTAGGTATAATCTACAATTGGTTGTAATGTAACCAGTTGAGTTTATATAATATTTTCTAGAACGTACAGCGCTACCTATAATCAGTCAGTATAATATGTAAGTACTGTGGGTTTTGGACCTTCAAATGCACATTCTTAAATACCAATATCAAATCACGTTGCTACTTTTGTTGGAAAATAGAAACATATTTCACCGTTTGGGAAATAAGTTTTGAAGGGATAAGAAACCAGGTCGCATAGTAAAGTCAAGGGCTAATGGCAAGTACAATATATTCACCGCTGCTTACAAAAATTAACACAACTATGATATAAATATGTACCTATATAGCTTACCTGTGCCTTAACCCTTTTAATTGGCAAAAATTTCAAAGTTACTAAGTATATAAGTGTGTTTATCCGCAGTCTGGAACCGTTAGTTACTTTGGGTCTAGAATGCGCTGTGTAGAATGTCGTAGAATATTTATTTGTTTAATATATTTTCATAAATATGACGTTTATTAGCAACTCTATTGGTATTATTTCAAATTTAATTGTGGATTTCATATGTAAACATGTAATGCGGAACTTTACGCGAATATTACAAATTGCAATGATTTATTACTTGAACTAGTAGGAACATATAACAGCATAATTCAACAAGCAAATAAAGTCATCTAAGGTCATATTAACACAAAGTAGAAAACAATATAAAAATATCTATCATTAGTATTGAACTATCATAATAAAACGTTACAATGAAATCTAACAATTAACTAGGAATTCAGTGCAGGGTGCGACTGAAATAACTTGAGCTGAGCGAGCAGGAGTCTTACTTGAAAAATAAGGCATCTTACTACGGTCGCGCGCTTAGCTAAGGCCGCGCGCTCGTGAAACAGTTTTTCGATGATTATTCCTCAATGGTACATTGTATTTGAACAGTTGACCCCTCTAAACACTCAGCGGTTTCTGCACTATCACCATGGCAAGTTTGGTCAAGATCGGTAATAATACTATACTAATCTCACAGTATGTCCTCGAACAATAACTAACTAATTAACGAAAAACGTTTACATCAATAAATAACATTCAAAAATCAAAACTACGACTATTCTTTTAATCTATTAGGTACTAACTCCACTAACCAAACCACTATTTATTAATCTAAATATCCACTATTTTAACTTAACAAACCGCAGAATTAAATACCTAACTATAATCCACGACCAACCGTTAGCAAATGTAGACAAAACCAAACAAATCAATTTGGGAAGCATAGGATATATCCTAACCGCAAACAAAGCCGTACAGTAGGGGAGAGCTATCATTTATAACAGGCGTACATGACAAAATGTGTCGGAAAACGTATGTCACGAGGTGGCCACCCTACCGAGGGGTGTCATAAACGAGTTTGGTCAATGTATTTATTTATTTTACTGTTGTCTTAATAACTCAATTGGTGGGTATGAGTGGCAATTTTATGACTTTTTCTTATTATTAAGATTTACATAACATAACATAAACTCACGCCTATATCCCCGAAGGGGTAGGCAGAGGTGCTAGCACCCACATTTCGCCAGTTTATGTTTAGGTCCCAATGTAATAGGTGGCGAGCCTATTGCCATTAACCGGGCACTTATAAACCTGCGATAAATACACACATAACTTCGAAAAGCATCGAAAAGTCATTGGTGTGTGCCATGGTAAAACCTGGGATCGAACACGAGACCTCGTCTCAGCAGTCCATTACCCATACCACTAGGCTGTTACAAAGTACATGAACATTTACAGCCAGTCTGATAAAATAATTTGGCAATAAAAAATGTTATTTAATCACTAGTAGGTAATGCAATAATAAAAACCGTACCAAATAGCTATTACGAAATGAATTTTCCCTTTACATACGGAGGCATCGAAACACGGTTCGATATTCGAAAATGGTAAGAGTACCCTGCTAATCACACATGTGTGTGTGCATATACGTATATTCATTTAAAGTATGCGTAATAGGGTGACACGCTTAATCAAATTCAAATCCGGGATTATATAAATAAATATCAAACTTATTTAAAAGATCGTTAAGTGACTTTTTATTTAACGTTCCATGTTGATTCCTGGAAGTACGTATTTGGTTCAGAAATGGCGCCTTTGTCAGTGGAATGTATTGATGTTTGTCACCTAACAACCATCTGGATCGGATAATGTTTAATTATTGACGCTAAGAATGATACTTAATATAAGTGGGTGTATTATGAGCAATTAATGTTAGATAGTAATTAAATTGTATTGGAATCTGAGACTCTCTTCATAATTAACCTTTTGTATAGGATTACTTTATGATATTTTGACGTGAATACGTTTAATATTAATGTTATGTTTCCTAGAAACATAAAACTTTTTCCGAAGAAGTAAGCAGAAATGTATTATAAATCCATTTTTGCTTGCTACATTTTTGATCCACGTAATAAGGTAACCAATCACCATCTACTGAGCAACCAAGACATAGGGTCCTGGTTGCTCAACCCACTGAGAAATTTCAAGTAGAAAAACTTAATATTAATTCAATAAAATGTTTAAGCATTTTGTAAGCTTACTTTTTTCTAAAGATTTTAGATCGGAAAAAGAGGACATGTTCTCTTTTTCCGATCTTAAAAAACTTAATAAACTTAATATTAGTTTGTCTGACCTAATTGACCCGAAGACCCCTACAATCAAACACATACAAACATATAAGTGTAGGTGCGCAGTTGGATATGCCTACGTTGAAGGATTACGGTAGATGGCGCCAGCGGCGCTCCGAGTAGGTGATGCTCGGAGAATATCGAATATCTAGGAGATGGCCCAGGGTCAGTCGGGGTGCGAGGGATATGCTCTATGGGCAAACTTACACCCCGGCGTCTGTAGACCCGAGACGGCGTGCGGTTTTAGTCGGTTCAAGCCCGACATAACCGCCCCCGCTGGCACGCGGGGGGGTATCCGAATTGATTTCCGCACGATAAAAAAAAAAAAAAAAGGTACCGCGGTACCTTTTTTTTTTTTTTTCAAAACCCTTTAAAACTTTTCAAAACGGGTTCAAAACCCGTTTTCATCATGCACCCATTTTTCATTGTTCTCTTGATTATCATTCTAAAGTGCACGTAGAGCAAGTTACGGACGGAAGTTAGTAGTATGTAGATACAGAAATTTGTGAAAATATTTCATTCATAACTATATTTTGACCTAAAATATCAAATTTCAACAGTAGCAGCGAGATATAAGTTTCTGACTCACTTCAAACAAATAGAACAAAAATGGCGTTTGTCAACATTTTACTTGTTTGGTACGTCATTTTTATAGTTTGTTTTTAGGCGTCGGTTCCAGTTAGCTAAGATTTGACAGTAGCCCGTGAACTAAAGTCAAACATTGACAATTGGAGTTATGTGAAACCATGAAGCGCCTTTGGCTTTTTGCGAAAGGAATGTTTGTTTTGGCTACCTTGATACTTTTAAAATAAAAAGAGACATCTTTTTTATACTACAAAGGCGGCAAAAAAGGATTCTGTAGGCGGGAAACTTTTAATGTTTATTATGCATCCCGTGTCTTATGAACTCAATCCATACTTAATAGAATAAATGCGAAAGTAACTCTGTTTGCCTTAAGGTTTAGGTTTTCCATTAAACCGATTTCGATGAAATTTACTTTTTATTGTAAAAATGTTCGAAGGGGTCAGGTCGACGGCATTTTCAAGGATAACACCATAAAACTTTGTATTATTATAGGCTATTGGTAAAAGACCAATATGCCTTGAGCGTTTTTGAAATTTCGGCCTTTGTAGGGATGAAATAGGGGATAATACTATGTTTGGTCGCGTTAAATGACATCCCCATTAAGCCACAGGCAACGGCTAGTCGAGTTATCACTCTAAGGGTTTCAACCCACATGCTACTTGTTGACTTTTTTTTTTTTTTGGAAATCAACATGCTGTCGACCGCGGTAAGTATCATGCTCACCTACAAATCTCAGTCGCAACGATTAAACAGCTTCTACAACTAGCAACTGAACGCAACTTTGCACATATTCGAATAGGTTGCAGATTAGCACCTCTCTAGGCACTGATGAATCATTGATGTAATCGATAAAACTCACGACAATCACCAGAACGCGATAGAGTCGCTTAATCGCGCAATTAAGGTGTGGTGTTCAAGCGCAGAATGTCGCCTAAATGCTATTGATCGCAGAATTGCTGAACTACAATGCTAAATGTAGCATTCCATCGATTGGCGTTCATTTCACGAATGTTTGGCTCTTGACGAGATTGATAAGTACGTAAATGCTACTAGTGTGCACTACTATTTACCTATTTTTATGATTGTTTGTTCGAATGTTATACGCTGCTGTAACTTTCGTCCAATTGAGACAAAACTTTGCCCAAATTGTTGCTCGCATTTGCGCGAATACATACCTAGCACAATTATTGGACAGTTGTTGTTATACTGTGATTTTCCCGTGTAAAGCCGGGAAGGGTCACATAATAACTATCTGAACTAGTTATAGTATTGGTAACTGTTTTTTGATATTATTTAATAATACCAAATAACAATTGGTACGTAAATTAGGTCGGGGTGTTTCCGCTCGAAAAAAAAACAAAAGGTACGTAAATTAGGATAGATTTTACGTGTCTCTTCAAAAGTGACCTAATAACATTCGCAGAAATGAACGCCGACCGACGATGTGTGCTTTGCCCGTTAGCTAATTCCTTTTTAAAACCTATGCACAAATCTCACGACAAAGATCAAACAGAGTAACCCCGACATATAGGTGGACAAACAAGCTACTGTAAGCTACTTAGAGGTCGTAAGACACCGACGCAAACAACGATGTTCTTTGTCCAACCAATTAACGGCAGACGATGAGCTTTGAGATTTCGCTTGTCCGCTCCAAAAATGTGGTCACTTTACAAGTTCAGATTGTTCAAGGTTTCTGTAGGGTTTTCACAAACGAACTGAGCCTCGATTCTGCTAATTTATGGTAATTCAAACTACTGTCACTCTGAAAAAAAAAATCTATTTAATTTTAGACTTTACTATTAATGAAATCATAGAAATCATACTAAATCATTTTATCGCCGACGCCAATAACGGAACAGTTTACTAAATTTAAGATCGAAATTTTTATCAATTTCTGCTATCAATACTAAGTATTATAAAATTATAAATTAGTTGTATCTTTGCATAGAAGATATTTAAAAAATACTTGGGTTATGTTAAATGAACGATTCTGAACACAAAATATATTTTTTAGCAATCCTGTGTTTATTCGCGATGGACGCAAAAACTACTGACGGGATTTTGATTTGGATTTTTTATTGGAAAGGTCTTACTCAGACTTAATATCTGCCGCATGTTTGATTGCAATTGGTTTAGTAGAACCGGAGATAAGACTAAAAAACGACAAACGACCTCCAAGCGGGCGGCATAGCCGCGGGCATCAGCTAATTTTTAATAAAATCAAACTAAATTATAACCAGCTGTAACTAGGTCTGCAGGGCGAATCGCTGCTTGCAATGTTGAGCTGAGTGAGACATCGTGAATCAGATTTTGAAAATTTTGAACAGTGATCATTCCTCCGTGGCAAGTCCGATTTTGAAAATTCTTTTTGAAAGTCACAACTCTGGACATGCTTTCTGAGCGTGTGAAGTTTGGTCACAGTGTCTCGAGCGGTTATTATGTAATTCCATCTGGAATTTTTTAACGGTGATCATACCTCTGTGGTAGCATTAATTTCTTCTAAATATATCCATAAACCTTCCTCTGATTGACCTCTTTAATCATGCCAAATTTGGTTCTGATTGGATTAGTAGTTTAGGAGGAGACCTGTGACAAAGAAAATCCTGAAGTCTAGTATGAGGAGCTTTCGCTCGACTTCGTCTCACTCAGCTTTAAAAAGTATAATCCTGAATGACTGACTGATTCATCAATGCAGAGCCTAAACCGCTAGGGCTACAAACTTGAAACTTTAGCAGCTGATGCCTTGTGTATTGAAAGCATTCACTAAGGAAGGATTTTTGGCAATTATACGCCTAAAGTGGTAAAATAAGTGATGACTAGATATGTATATTTGAATTATATCTCGCAATGCTTGCATTCATACCTCAATAAAATAGGTATGCTTGTATATAGGAGAGAGCAATCTACTCCTTTCCTAACATTCTGTACCAAGCTGGTCCAAATTCTCTAAATATACTACCAGCCCTTTTGTCTCTACCTGTCACTACCTAAGTGGAATCGGCGCAGGAACAAGACGCTAACGCCATGCGCAAACGCAGCCATGATCGATTGTTTGCCTGCGGCAGAACATAAGCCGAACGTTAAAATGTAACCGACTCACCGCAAGTAAACGTTACAATGACGTGATAATCATGTTGATTGGTAGATATGCCTATTTAGTAAAACTAGGTAAAGCCAGCAACAAAAGTAGCTTAACACATTCTCATTCAGGATATTGTCGGAAGTTTACGTGAATGTCACACATTGAAACAAAACTGTTAACGGATTCTATCGCGATTGATTTGATGTTATTTTATATTTTACATTGAACCCGACGTTTCGGTTGCTTTTATGCCGCCATGGTCACGGGGAGACATGAACATCCCCGTGACCATGGCTGCTGAAAAGCAGCAAGCAAGCAGTTGCATTTCAACATTCTCATTCATTGAAATAAAACTACGTGCTCCGCACCAGAACCTCGTCTGTTAACCACATGCCCCAAAGATCTAGGTAGGGCCTCCATACACCCACACTGCAAGAAATTCAATAGTGCGCGGCAGGATTAGTGGTATTGAAGTAGTTCAACTTGCTATCGCTAGATGGCACTGTAAGGGTACATGAAGTATCTCCCCATGTGTTTCCCTATTGACGGCCTCTGTGGCGTAGCGGTAGTGCATTCGACTGCTACGATTCCCGTTCAGTGCAAATATTTGTATTCATAAATATGTGTATTGGCATTGGTCTGGGTGTTTCTATGTATAATATGCAGGTATTGACAAAAAAAAAGTATATAAGTATGTTTATCCGCATTCTGGAACCCATAACACAAGCTAGTTAGGTAAACTATGCTTACTTTGGTTCTAGAAAGCGCTGTGTAGAATGTCATAGGATATTTATTTATTTGACGCCGGTATAGCAACGTTAAATGTTCTAAAATGTTTTCATTATTCACAAAAGCTATAATCTCTTATGCTCCTAACAGATATAAAATTGTCGGCTTAACACAAAGGGTAATCGCCATTTTAAATCTGTAATACACCAAGTTTATAACACTCTATATAAAGAATTGTATTCCCTCTCATTAGACCAGATCAGACCTTAATTGGTCATAAACGGTGCTGTTTGGATTCTCGTGGGGTTCCGTGAGCAGTTTTTGTTTGTTTCTTTGGGTTAATAAAATAATTTCTTTTGTTTACGGGTTTTTATGAAATTAAATTGAAAGAAGGATAAACGCATTTTAGCTTAACGCATTGAAAGCTTAGTGGTTAAGGAGTATCACCGATTAATGTCAAGATAACATTTATTTGCTATTCAGCGTATGAACTTCACTTTCGCGATGCAGGATCAGTAGTTTTGTAGTGGTATCGAAGTAGTTAAGAATACTGTCGCTAGATGGCGCTATTTACTTGTGGTATCGACACAGGCTCATACAACCAGCGCTAGATACCGCACGTATACCCGCATGCAGGCGAACCCAAACCTATCGTTCAACGCCATTTCAATGCCATCTGGAATTTTTTTAAAGGTGATCATTCCTATGTGGTAGCATTAATTTTTTCAAAATATATCCATAAACCTTCCTCTGATTGACCTCTTTAATCATGCCAAATTTGGTTCTGATTGGATTAGTAGCTTAGGAGGAGACCTGTGACAAAGAAAATCCTGAAGTCTGGTATGAGGAGCTTTCGCTCGACTTCGTCTCACTCAGCTCAAATAAACATAGAAACACCCAGACCAATGCAAATAGATATATTCATGAATACAAATATTTGCACTGAGCGGGAATCGCACCCGCGCCCCCTGTCGTAGCAGTCGAATGCACTACCGCTACACCACAGAGGCCGTCAAGAGTTTTTTTTTATTAGTCCATTTAGTAATAAGGAGGCAAGGGTTCAAATTGTTGATCGGTTAACAAAAACTTTTCAACCGATCTGCTGTGACCAATTGAGCGGTTCCTATCATTCGTTCCATTTCGATTTATATATCAAATTGCTCGTGTACAACGGGCCTAAGAAGGCTTAACATACATTATGTTACTATTGTACTAGTACTGATGGCTTATTTACAATGATTTAGTGCGTAAAGTGATATCTGCTTCTTCGGTACCTTTTTTTTTTTTATCGTGCGGAAATCCCTTCGGATACCCCCCCCCCCCCGTGCCAGCGGGGGCGCTTATGTCGTGCTTGAACCGACTAAAACCGCACGCCGTCTCGGGTCTACAGACGCCGGGGTGTAAGGTTGCCCATAGAGCATATCCCTCGCACCCCGACCGACCCTTAACAATACCTACTAACAGTGACCGGCAATCTTCGTGACAATGTACTCTAGCTTTTCTTTCTTTTTATACTACTGACGACCCCCCTGATGGGAAGCGGTTACCGTGGCCTATGGACGTGTGCAACACCAGGGGCGTCACACTCGCGCTGCTGACCCTGTAAAAACCTTCTAATGCCCGTCTTGAAGAACCCCATATTGTAGTCGCTTGGAGAAACCATAGCAGGGAGATCATTCCACAGTTTGAGCGTGCGTGGAATGAAGTTTCTTTCATATCTTACTGTGCGCACCGTTGCCGGTTGCAACGTGTGAGGATGAATTCCGTCTGTGGCGAGCGGTGCGATGATAGAATGTGGCCGTGGGCATCATATCGAACAATTCTTCTGAGCACATACCATTATATAGGTGTAGATCACGCAGACAGGCGAAAGTACTCCAATCGCTGAGAGGTTCGACACTGCCTGAAAGGACGGGATCGTCGACGAACCTCAGCGTCCGCCTTTGCACCAAGTCAAACGGGTCAAGCTGGCATGCAGGTGCTTCGGCAAAAAGGTGACAGCAGTGTAAAATGTACTTTTACGTTTCTTTGGTGTTAAAAGCAGGGCGAACCATACAAACAATCGTAGATTATACGAAGTTTAATAGATATACAATAATAAATAACAACATAACATAACTTCACGCCTGTATCCCTGAAGGGGTAGGAAGAGGTGTATTACACACCCACGATTCGCCAGTTATGTTTAGGTCCCAATGTATAGGAAGCGAGCCTATTGCCATCTACCGGGCACATTACTAAGCGAGCGATAATTTACTATTCTAATACACACATAACTATGAAAAGTCAGAAGTGTGTGCCCCGGGCGACTGGGGATCCAATTCGAAACCTCGTCTCGGCAGTCCGTTACGTACGTCACTGGGCTATCGCCGCTTAAATAAATAAATCATTATAATTATTTCTGATGCGAAAGAGCGGAATGAACCATGAAAACTACGTACCTTTTTTTTTTTTTTTTCGTGCGGAAATCCCTTCGGATACCCCCCCGCTGGCTAGCGGGGGCGGTTATGTCGGGCTTGAACCGACTAAAATCACACGCCGTCTCGGGTCTGCGGACGCCGGGGTGTAAGGTTGCCCATAGAGCATATCCCTCGCACCCCTTCACCGAATAGTTTGTCATAATTATTTCATTAGATGCCTATGTCCTTGTGTAAGCTTAGATTTATGTTTCTGATTCCATAAATTATATTTTTATAGTTCATAGTTAGTACAAATAATACAGAGTTGTAGCGTTCCTGTCAACAGATGGCGCTAGTTGTTCTAAATTGACTGTGATTAGTAATTCAATTAGGTACCTAAATTTTTAAGCATTTTGTACGCTTACTTTTTCTTGTGATTAGTAAATTAAGTACTTGTAGCCAAAAAAGGTAAATATGGGTGAATATCCTTCCGGGGGAAGGTTTTCCCATTTATTTATTGACTAAAAAGAGAAGGAAGTTCTTAGTTCGCGATAGTCAGGCCTACGCATAACAGTTTTTTATGAGCCATTTGGATGATTATTTTTGGGTAATGGGTAAACTAGTTTAGTACCTAGTTTAAAAAATTAAATCATTTATTCGCTAAAAGAAATTTAATTTTAATATGTCGTAGGTATACCAAACTGAATAGGTTGTTATTAAATAATATTAAGCTTCGACAATTTGTTTACCTTCTAACTGTCCCCCTTTTCTTCACCCTTGACAAACTTCGACCACCTGGGGCACCTAATTAACCCATACATGCATAAGGTACCTTTTTTTTTTCGGGCGGAACTCCCTTCGGAAACCCCCCCGCCAGCTAGCGGGGGCGGTTATGTCGGGCTTGAACCGACTAAAACCGCACGCCGTCTCGGGTCTTAAAACGCCGGAGTGTAAGGTTGCCCATAGAGCATATCCCTCGCACCCCGACTAACCCTGGGCCACCTCCGGTTTCGAGATGGATGCATAAGGTATCTTTTTTTTTTTTTCGTGCGGAAATCCTTTCGAATAGCCCCCCGCCGGCCAGCGGCGGCGGTTCTTTCGGGCTTGAACCGACTAAAATCGCACGCCGTCTCGGGTCTTAAGACGCCGGGGTGTAAGGTGGCCCATAGAGCATATCCCTCGCACAGAATGCATAAGGTACCTACCTAGTTTTGCAATAATGTACTTATAGAAATTTTACTGATTTGTTGACATATGATAACTGCTCCGCTCCCTTGGGTATAGTAGTGTGAAAATAATAATAAAGGCTTTATTAAACCTTCCTCGATAAATAGGCCATTAAACACAAAAATATTTTTCCAATTCGAACCTAGTAGTCCCTTTTCTTTTTTTTTTTTTTTTCGTGCGGAAATCCCCTCGGATACCCCCCCGCCGGCCAGCGGGGGCGGTTATGTCGGGCTTGAACCGACTAAAACCGCACGCCGTCTCGGGTCTGCAGACGCCGGGGTGTAAGGTTGCCCATAGAGCATATCCCTCGCACCCCGACTGACCCTGGGCCATCTCCGGTTTCGAGATGGCCCCCTCGGGTTTGGGAACCACGGTGTCCCCGTCTTGCCCCGGTTTGGGGGAGGGGCGCTAGTCGCCCCACCGTCCCGGCCTGCTTCTGCTGGGGTGACAGGCGGCCTCACCTGCGACCCCCAGGCCTGCGCTCATGGAGGACGGAGGTCGTTAAGCGACCTCCGGCGCCTGAGTTGCCTGCGACGCGCGGCGAGCAAGTTGCGGGCTCGGCGGACCGGGAGAGTTCTAAGTCATAAGAGAGTAAGAGAGGACTCCCACCCCGATGGCTGGCACGAGGTCACGCCTCGGCGCCTCCCACGCCGGGCAGTCCGCCAGCGTGTGCAGCCCTGAGTCCTCGCTCGCGTCGCAGTGATGACACTCAGGCGTTGGCTCCTTCCTGAATCGATGCAGGTGGTCCCCGAAGCACCCCTTCCCTGAGATCACCTGCGTCAGTCGGTAGGAGAGGCTTCCGTGTCGCCTCTCCAGCCAATCCTCCATGATGGGCCTTACCGCCGCTATTGCGGCGTGCCCTGCGCTTGGTTGCCCAAGTCGTTCCTTCCACTCCACCACGATGGCCTGGCGGAGCTGGGACTGCAAGGCCTCGATTTCTCGAGGCTCGGGGTTCCATCCCTGCTCCCGCGCCTCCTTTCGCCACTGGTACAGTTGCGAAAGGGCTCTCGCTTCCAGGTCCCATGGCGGAGTTCCGGCAAGGAGACTCGCCGCCTCGAAGGAGATCGTGCGGTACCCTCGGATGACCCTGATGGCCAGAACCCGCTGCGGAGCGCGCAGCATCCGCACAGTTCCGGTCCTCAGGGCCTCCGCCCATATTGGGCACCCATACAGGGCCATGGACCGCACGATCCCCGCGTAGAGTCTCCTGCAGGAGTCATCGGGCCCCCTCATGTTGGGCAACAGCCGAGCCAGAGCAAGAGCTGTGCCCTTCAATTTGGGGGCCAGACTTCGGATGTGCTCTCCGAAGTCCCATCGGCCGTCGAGCACGAGCCCCAAATATTTCATTTGGGGCTTGATGCCGATGCGATTTCCTCCCACGATGAGACTGGATCCCTCGGGTGGCTTGCTCCGAGGCCCATGGAAGAACAGGGCCTCGGTTTTATGCAGGGCCACCTCGAGACCCAGCCGCTGGATCCGCCTAACGACTTGGGCAACCGCGGTCGTGGCCTTTCGGGTCGCTTCGCGGTACGTCGCCCCGCACGCCGTCACGAGCGTGTCGTCCGCGTAGCACGTGACGGCGGCACCGCCTACGAGCTCACCGCGAAGCACCCAGTCGTATCCGATGTTCCACAGGAGCGGCCCCAGGACCGATCCCTGTGGAACACCGCACGACATTTCACGCCGACCGAGACCGGTCACGGTTGGGTAGATGACGGCTCTCTCCGTCAAATACGCCCCGACTATGCGGCGGAGGTAGAGAGGCACTTCGTGATACACGAGCGCCTCCCTAATGCAACTCCAGGGCAAGGTGTTGAACGCGTTGGCGATGTCCAGGGACACCGCCAACATCACCTCACCCCGGGCTACTGCATCCTCCGCCAGAGCCCTCACGCGCATGATGGCATCCACGGTGGAGCGCCTCTGGCGGAAGCCATATTGGCCATCCGCCAGGTCCGGCCCCACTCTTGAGAGGTGCTCGACGAGGCGCTTCGCAATTACTCTTTCAAAGAGCTTGCACACCTCGTCGAGCAACACTATGGGCCGGTAGGCGGACGGCGAGTCCGCCGGGCGCCCCTCCTTTCGGATGAGGACCAGTTTCCCCGTCTTCCACAATTTCGGAAAAGGGCCCCGCAACCTAGTAGTCCCTGAGATTAGGGCGTGCAACCAAACAAACTTCCGCGGCATAGATTTTGGTACACTGTACCGGATGTTTCAAATGCTTTTCAGCAACCGTAGCCTCCGCATGAATCTTTAGTAGATTCTAGGTTTAGGGAAATTGAGCAAGCATAACCTTTTTTTGCGGCAATCTCTTCGGATAGCCTCCCGCCGGCCAGCGGGGGAGGTTATGTCGGACTTGAACAGACTAAAACCGTACACCATCTCGTGTCTTCAGACGCCGGGGTGTGAGGTGGCCCATAAGGCATTACCCTCGCACCCCGGCTGACCCTGGGCCATCTAGTATTTTCTATAAATCTGCAATTACATTGTCATTATACGTCTCTTATATGTGGCTAAGCCGTTTGGTCGAGACTGTACTCCTCCGGAACCACAATACCGATCTTGACCAAATTTGCCATGGTGATAGTGCAGAAACCGCTGAGTATTTAGAGGGGTCAACTGTTCAAATACAATGTACCATTGAGGAATAATCATCGAAAAACAGTTTCACGAGCGCGCGGCCTTAGCTATGCGCGCGACCGTAGTAAGATGCCTTATTTTTCAAGTAAGAGTCCTGCTCGCTCAGCTCAATTTATTTCAGCCGCACCCTGCACTGAATTCCTAGTTTAACAGTGATTGGATATATTTTTGAGCATTTCCGAGAATAAAGTTGCAGTTACAGACTGCCGAGACGAGGTCTCGAGTTCGATCCCAGGTCAGGCACACCTCTGACTTGTCCTAGTTATGCGTGTATTTAAAACGTTTATTATCGCTCGCTTAGTAATGTGATGGCAATATACTCGCCCCTTATTACATCAGGACCTTAACATAAATGGCGAATCGTGGGTGTGTAATACACCTCTGCCTACCCCTTCGGAGATACAGGCGTGAACTTATGTATGTAATTATATTTGTTGTGAAAATTGACCAGAAGACACTTAGGTGCCTTTTAGCTGGGGTGTGTGTTGGGTAACCTCCTCGAGTGTCGCTCTGATTCCGATCCCGCTGCAGTCCGGGGGGAACGGAATCGGAGCGGCCGGTACACCCTGGGCGGCGGTCAATGGCTTCCCCTTCACCCCTTCATAGGGTTGGCATTGATCGTCGGCCAATACCCAACGTGGCGGGAACACATCGCTCTCCGTACTCCTCTGCTTTCAGAGGAGACAGGATGAGCGATGCTGTTAGTGGTGAGATGGCCCAGGGTCAGCCGGGGTGCGAGGGATATGCTCTATGGGTAACCTTACACCCCGGCGTCTGAAGACCCGAGACGGCGTGCGGTTACCCCGACATAACCGCCCCCGCTGGCCGGCGGGGGGGTATCCGAAGGGATTTCCGCACGATAAAAAAAAAAAAAACCGGTAGTAATGGTCTCATTGCCAGGGATGCTGGAGACCGGGTGAAGTGGAGGAAGAAAAGCCGTTAAGCTGACCCCGGACTACGATGGGAAGGCATCGGCTGCAATCGGGACTGATTGCTAAGATGATGATAATGATGATTCGTGACGGCCTCTGTGCAACGAGTGCAAATATTTGTATACTTGAATATGTCTATTTGCATTGGTCTGGGTGTTTCTATGTATAATATGTATGTATTTTATTTACAACAAAAGCAGTATATAAGTATGTTTATCCGCATTCTGGAACCCGCTCAAAGACCAGAGGGCAGTACCCCGCCCCGACCCCTCCGCTAAGGTGGCTATCGCCCAAGAGCGGAGTCTGACGTTGTCTGGAACCCATAACACAAGCTAGTTAAACTATGCTTACTTTGGGTCTAGAAAGTGCTGTGTAGAATGTCGTAGAATATTTATATTTATGATATCATCTATATTTGGTTTATTTTGACTTTTACGAGAGCGACTGTCGTCTAACCTAAACCCTGCTCCAGAGTTTCGTCCGTCAATCAGCAGGTGAGGCTGACTTGGGCCCCGCAGATTTTGGTGGGACCCCATAGGTACACATTTAATAACATTAATGATTGCCACAACATTGTCCAAGTACATGTTGGTACCTACCTATATATGTCGCCTTGCTCTCTTTGGAGTAGGCAGAGACCACAGCCTATCTGTTACTTCTGTCCTTATAGGTACGTCAACGACAAAAGTAACTCAACAATCAGTAATTTAACTATTAAACCTTGCATAAAATAATAAAGAAAACATGAATTATATTCATTTTGTCCTCTTGGGATTATAAAATTACTTAGACAGCTATTATTGGTATGTATTCCAATAAGAACAAGGTGGTTTG
Source organism: Cybosia mesomella (assembly GCA_946251805.1). Classification (NCBI taxonomy): domain Eukaryota; kingdom Metazoa; phylum Arthropoda; class Insecta; order Lepidoptera; family Erebidae; genus Cybosia; species Cybosia mesomella. Next base: position 36,860,280 of record OX276389.1, read on the forward strand.
GTTTGTACCTTTTTTTTTTTTTTTTTTTTTATCCTGCGGAAATGGTTTGGTTTGTACCTAAATATTTTATTGTTAATCAACTTTTGTCGTTGACTGTACCTACCTCAATTCATGAGCTTCATCATTATCCTCATAGCGATTCCCAAGTTGCTTCCAAAGTTTACACTTTGGAGCCCATGGTCCGCTTATGTTTTATTTGGTAAGTACTAGCCGATGCCCGCTGCTGCGCCCGCGCAGAGTTCGGTTTTCGTTTTTTTGGTCATACCTCCGGTTCTACTTAACCAATTGCAATCGAACATACGGAAGATTTTAAGTCTGAACAAGGCATTTCTAATACAAAAAACCGCATAAAAATCCGTTCAGTAGTTTTTGCGTCCATCGCGGACAAACATATAAGAATACCAAAAAAAATATTGTTTATTCAGAGTCGTTCATTTAACATAACCCAAGTTTTAAAAAAAAACTCCAATGTATAATAATTATAATAGTAAGTGGCGTCTGAAGACCCGAGACGGCGTGCGGTTTTAGTCGGTTCAAGCCCGACATAACCGCCCCCGCTGGCCAGCAGGAGGGTAACCGAAGGGATTTCCGCACGAAAAAAAAAGTACTTATAGATGTAGTCGGGGTGCGAGGTATATGCTCTATGGGCAACCTTACACCCCGGCGTTTTAAGACCCGAGACGGCGTGTGGTTTTAGTCGGTTCAAGCGCGACATAACCGCCCCCTCTGGCCGGCGGGGGGGTATCCAAAGGGCTTTCAGCACGAAAAAAAAGGTAAGTACTTATAGATGTCGGCTTTTCAGTGAACACAACAAGCTACCAAGAGACGAAAACCTGCGCCAGAGCGATACGACGGACGAGGTCCGCTGTTTAGCAAGTGCATTTACAAGCAGGTGACTTTGGAAGGTGTTTGTAGGGCCCTGGACACCAATAGCTTCCTCTACTGTGAACAGTATTGGGCTCCAGTAGAAAACCAGCGCCAGGTTACTATCTGGCACATGCTGAACTGGACACCCATTTGGTGCTCCTGTTATTTTAACATCAGTATTTTCAAAGGTTATGTAATTTTATGTAGGTACTTAGTTTGTGGCCTCTTTGCACTAATAAATGTTTCTTTCTTTCTTTCTTGATTACCACAGATATAATAAAATATTACCACAGACATAATATACTAGCCGCGGTAGTCTAGTGGTATGGGTAATGGACTGCTGAGACGAGGTCTCGGGTTCGATCCCAGGTTTTACCACGACACACACCAATGACTTTTCGATGCTTTTCGAAGTTATGTGTGTATTTATCGCAGGTTTATAAGTGCCCGGTTAATGGCAATAGGCTCGCCACCTACTACATTGGGACCTAAACATAAACTGGCGAAATGTGGATGCTAACACCTCTGCCTACCCCTTCGGGGATATAGGCGTGAGTTTATGTTATGTTATGTTATGTTTAATAAAATATTATATCTGTGGTAATTTCTTAAGCTTTTCATAAAGACCCGTCGGATTTTGATCGACCTCTTCTTTTTAACCGACTTCAACTGGACGTTCACTGTTTGATCTGTATGTTTGTATGTTTTTTCTCGCGTTTAGTTGAACCTATTTTAATGCGGTTTTCATAAAAGTATCTCACTATCTAGAGGTTACAGAATACTTAAACGACTTAAGTCGGTTCTATTCTTTCATCAAAATAATTATTAAAACTAATTTGGTCCGTGTAGATAAATCGGTAGGTACTCCGGTGTCTGCAGACCCGAGACGGCGTGCGGTTTTAGTCGGTTCAAGCCCGACATAACCGACCCCGCTGGCCGGCGGGGGGGTATCCGAGGGGATTTCCGCACGAAAAAAAAAAAAAAAAAAAAAGGTATGTTTTGCTCATTTAGCATACATTCATCTACATAGGGCAGAAATGTGCTGAAGCACTTATATATATAAATATATAATACTTATACTTATATAATACTAAAGAAGCCGCGGTAGCCTAGTGGTATGGGTAAAGGACTGCTGAGACGAGGTCTTCTCGGGTTCGATCCCAGGTATTACCATGGCACACACCAATGACTTTTCGATGCTTTTCGAAGTTATGTGTGTATTTATCGCAGGTTTATAAGTGCTCGGTTAATGGCAATAGGCTCGCCACCTATTACATTGGGACCTAAAACATAAACTGGCGAAACGTGGGTGCTAGCACCTCTGCCTACCCCTTCGGGGATATAGGCGTGAGTTTATGTTATGTTATGTTATGTTATATAATACTTGGTGGTAGTCAAGCAACAGTCATTTTGGCCGTTGCATGAATGGGCCGACTCGACCGGGGAAGCACCACCCTCTCACAGAATATCGACGCCAAGTAACAGTATTTGAACTGTTGCGTTCCGTTTGGTGAGTGAGAGTGCCGGAGCCCAAACTCCTTTCCCATCCCCTCCATAACTCCTTTCCCATCCCCTCCCAAACTCCTTTCCCATCCCCTTTCCTTTACAGGGTCGTCAGCGCGAGTGTGACGCCACTGGTGTTGCACACGTCCATAGGCCACGGTAACCGCTTCCCATCAGGTGGGCCGTGTGCTTGTCTGCCACCTTAATGGTATAAAAAAAAGCACATACTTTTTTTAGATCGTTTATGGTTTTTTTATATTTTCATTTTTATAAGACAAATTCAATTGTTTTTACATTACTTCAATAAACCTACAACTGCACGGAACCAGCATTTTATTCAGTTTTGAATTTGTGATAATTCCACACCTATTTACTTTAGTTATTAGATACCTAAATGTTTATTGTGGCTTTTACGCGAGCGCCTAGTGGCTGACGCCCACCCGGGAACACAAACACCAGAGCCTCGCCTGTTAATCAGCGGGTGTACCTATCTAGGTACCGGTTTGTACTTAGGTGGGGTTGGATTAGGCGCCGAAGAACCTGGTGGGCCCGATAAACCCTACTTTAGTTAATAGGCAGACATTATAAATTAGAAATAGGTACGTATAAAATAATACGTCACATTACAGGTTAAAAGTACATATATTGACAAACATATTAGCGACATATATATACATATAGCTAAATCATATGTACCTACATATCAATAATCAACACACTCACATGCTTAGGTCCCTTTTTAGGGTTCCGTTGCCAAATGGCAAAAAACGAAACCCTTATAGATTCGTCATGTCTGTCTGTCTGTCCGTCCGTAGGTATGTCACAGCCACTTTATTCCGCAACTATAAGAACTATGCTGTTGAAACTTGGTAAGTAGATGTTTTCTGTGAACCACATTAAGATTTTCATACGAAAATAGAAAAAAAAACAATAAATTTTGGGGGTCCCCATACTTAGAACTGAAACTCAAAAATTTTTAATCCATACGTGTGTGGTTCTATGGATACCTATGTCTTCAAAAATTATATTGAGGTTTCTAATATCATTTTTCCTAAACTGAATAGTTTGCGCGAGAGACACTCTTCTAAAGTGGTAAAAAGTGTGCCCCCCCCCCCCCCCCCCCCCTCTGTAACTTCTAAAATAAGAGAAAGATAAAGCTAAAAAAAATATACGATGTACATTACCATGTAAACTGCCAACGACAATTGGTTTGAGCGAGATCTAGTAAGTAGTTGTTTTTAATAGGTACGTCATAAATCGTAAACCGCAATTTACCTTTCATTCAATCAACTCAAATATAAAAATTAAAAATAAAATAAAATAAAAAACATTATCATGTTACTTGCTGCTACGGAACCCTTAATGGGCGAGTCCGACTCGCACTTGGCCGCTTTTTTTTCAGTGCGGGAATCCCTTCGGATACCCCCCCGCCGCCCAGCGGGGCTTATGTCGGGCTTGAACCGACTAAACCCGCACGTCGTCTCGGGTCTTCAGACGCCGGGGTGTAAGGTTGCCCATAAGGCATTTCCCTTGCACCCCGACTGACCCAGGCCATCTCCGGCTTCGAGATGGCCCCCTCGAGTTTGGGAACCATGGTGACCACGTCTTGCCTGGCATACTTAGGTCCCTATAGCATACATTGCATCAAAGATTTAAATTATTCAATTACCTAGACATGATTTATTTAAAATACTTAATGATAAACAAAAAAAACAGGCGAATACCTACAATAGTCACTGAACAAGCATCAAAACTAATCGATTATATATAGGTTCATCGACTTTTTAGTCTGACCTCGGACGGAACAACGACCAACTGAAATGTCAACTAAAAAAAAAGTTTTAACAAATCAACGATCCAATGTTTACCTCATGAAGTGGCCGCTCGCTCGCTGGTGCAATTCCAGATCCATAGCTCCGTTTCCAATCACGTACAAATAAACTCAGTCCTCACTGCACACACACTGTTTTATTACTCAAACAAATATTCAATTTACAAGTGTTGTCATTGTGTAAGTAACTGTTATTAGTTACTGTTCACGATCGATTCAGACGATTTGCGTTATAGGTGCGAATCAAGCGAGCGTACCGCGCGGCCGTCGCTCGGTCGACACAATGGTGACAATCGACAATCGCGCGCACCGACTGCGGTGACGACTACCGACAAATCGAGTAATCAAGCCGAATGCGCGAGCCAATCGCAACGCTCCACTACGCCCACGAGCACGAGCCGAGCGCTCCCATTGGCCAAGCAACTGGCATTCCCTTACGGATGTTATTATGCAGAACGAGACCAACAGTTCGAAATAAGAATTTTAAGCGTTTACTAGCAGGCGTACAATGCAAATTGGTTGCGTCGCGTCGTGCCGTGGTCTCGCTCGTCCCGTCCACTTTTTGTTTATGATGACTTGGTGTATGAAACAAAAATAAATCGTATGACAGCGGTCTCACCTGTGCCTCTCAATGCCCACTTAACGTTATTTCGTTATACTGCTTATTGAGAAAACAATGCAATGTGCGTTGTTATATTTGTACCTTTAGAAAAGTGTTGTAGTACGTAAATAGGTAGGTAGGTACCTGCCGTTAATTTACAATAACAATGATGAATGCTTTATGTGTCTAAATATTAATTCGATGAACTTTGTTTATTAATGACTTACAAAAACACAACTTTATGAGTCACCTTTTTTCTTAAGGGCATGATTTCCGGTTGAGAGGGGTTGTAGTCGAGACGTGCTGTTGAGTTGGAAAAGTTGTGAGTTCGTTCCAGAGTCTGAAACTAAAATCGACAGATGGCAATACTTTACAAAGATGTTTCACTTTACAAGGAGGTTGGAAAACTGATAAAATACACAATGACGATATTTTTGGTATAAATTTAAGAATCTCGATCACAGTGGCGAATGTAATCGTCATATTATGAGATCTTGGGTTCGATCTCAGGCCGGGTGGGTGGTTACTGAGTCTTTCTGTGAGAAAATTCTCAGCATCAGAACAGTCTGAAAATGTGTCCGGTAGATGGCAATAGGTTTACATATGGGACTAAATCAGTTAACCTAGACACAATGGGGGTAGGGATAGGAACTATCTGTATTTCATTAATCTTATTAGCCCAGTGGTGTATGCAACGGACTGCCGAGACGTGGTCTCACGTTCGATCCCCAGTCGCCCCGGGCACACACCTCTGATTTTCCGTAGTTATGTGTGTATTAAAAATTTTGATTATCACTCGCTTAGTAATGTGCCCGGTAGATGGCAATAAGCTCGCCCCCTATTACATTGGGACCTAAACATAACTGGCGAATCGTGGGTGTGTAATACACCTCTGCCTACCCCTTCGGGGATACAGGCGTGAAGTTATGTTATATTATGTTATTAATTTAATTAAAGACATTAGGTAGCTACACATATCATAATACAGTTAACCAATAACGTATCAAATGAGTAACTAGATGTCAATTTGAACAAAGCATCAAATATACAAATATACAAGCTCACGGCCCACCTGATGGGCAGCGGTCACCATAGCCTATGGACGTGTGCAACACCAGGGGCGTCACACTCGCGCTGCCGACCCTAAAAAAAGAAATAGCAAAGCAGGAATAGCCTTTAGTCTTCCGGGAAGACCAAAAGCTACTCCCGCCTCTCCCTTCTTTTTTAGTTTTTGTGCTGTCAGAAGGAAGACTCTTCCCTCTGACAGCACAAAAACTCTGTGAGCTCTGGCTACCCTACTCACCGCCGGGAACACAACACGAGGTTATTATGGCCGCGGTATTCTGTAGGGCGGAGGTACTTCCCCAGTCGGACTGCTCAGTTGGACGGGAATACCGTCATGTCCTACCTCTCTTAAATGTCTTGAAGAATATATATATATATGTAGGTGTATATTCTCCAGGTCAAGTAATAAATAAGAAAGCTTCATAAATTAAGTAGTAATTATATGGATGTCATATGAAACTTGTAGTGACAAAATTAATAATCGATAACTGATTTAAACATTCCTACGATATGAGATTTTCACTTCTTAGGTATTGGATATCTTAAGGCTGTAGTGAACTTTAGGTTGTATGTTTACTTTATTTACCAAAGCGACGATAGTGGCGTACGTAACGGACTGTTGAGACGAGCTCTCGAGTTCGATCCCCAGTTGCCCCGGGCACACACCTCTGACCTTTCGTAGTTAAGTGTGCATTAATAAATGGTAATTATCGCTCGCTTAATAATGTGCCCGGTAGATGGCAATAGGCTCGCCCCGATTACATTGGGACCTTAACATAACTGGCGAATCGTGGGTATGTAATACACCACTGCCTACCCTTTTGGGGATACCGACGTGAAGTTATGTTATGTTAATTTACCATAGGTACATTACATAATTATATTTACACCTGTAAGTACGTCTAAAATGGGGCGGGCAGGCAAAGCGTATTTTTGATCTCACGTAGATTATAGGGGTAATGTTGAGATTAGATAAAGGATGAGAAAACTGGGAGTAAACAAACTTTTAAGTAAAGATTTTGGAGATCCTGAAACCAAGGTCACGTATCGGTACCATAAGGATGTTACCGATGATTTCGAGTTCTAAACCTAACAAATTGGTCTACTATTATAATATGTTATAAATATGTTTTTTTAGTTATTTGTTTAAGTAACATACAACAACAATAGCAACAACTTTATACAAAACTTTTTTGTTATGACTAAGAGCAGGTTAACTTAATACAGCTACGTGCTAATGACCATCACAGTGTACAGAAAGATGACCGACTTAACTCTTAATGAATGCCTCGTTAAATCTAATAAAAAAATATCAATAACCTACGAAGACAGCTACATTTCTTGTTAGAACTCTCCGGTTTCTATACTTCACGAGAAAAGTAAACCAAATGTATCAATCCACTAAGATTAATCGTTTTCTATTTTAGCATCTGTCATTTTGTATCAACTTATTATCAGTAATTGTACAGGATCAAATATAAATCTGATATATATAAGATCATAAAAGGAAGATTCTTCTTAGAGCTACTATTATGAAGAAAGCTATTAATTGAAAAATAATCTTGATAGGTACCTATTTAGTGTCATACTAAGCCTTTCGGAGCAGATATTTATCTAACAAGATGAGAATAAGCTACAATTAGTTAAAAAAGATTTAAAATAAAAGATCTTGATTTCACTGACATACTGTATATACCTAGATTAATCTAAGAATTCCTCATGGTAAGACTGCTATTTTGGCATAACTGTAGCCACTGTACCTACATAAGCCTCTAAGTTTTATTCCTAGGTCGGGCAAAGAGTTATTGTGTTTTTCTAATAAGAAAATTTCGATAACAGCAAGGAATCTGCTACTTTATCCGGTAGATGGCAATATGCTCGCCTCTTATTACATATGCTAAATCAACGTAAAAATATAGTGATTGAAGAAACCTGGATAATCAATACAGAGGACAACACACGCAGTGTACTTATTATTTTTCCGTTTTTAGCACTAATTTTTAGTAAATTTAACAGCAAAATGTATAATTTGTTAGTGCGCCTGTTTAATACAGTCGCTGCATCATTCTGTACAATAAACCATTGGAAAGATTAATTAAGTGATCATAAAGCCATAATTACCTACCTGCAGGTTACCCAAGTGCTGTTCAAAAAACATCGTTGATAGGTTTCAAGTGTTGGTTCATTAGTATGTAGCCATTTTAACTTTAGGTACTAACGATTTCAAAGATTATCATCTGAGTGGTGGTATCAAACCCGACATAACCTCACCCGCTGGGTGGCGGGGGGGTTCCGAGGGGATTTAAGCACCGAACAAAAAAGTTACGTTATCTTAATCTTCTGATATCAATAGTTATATTCAATAACCATGCCTTTAAGGAACCAAATACTCTATATGAAAAATCATTTAACAATACCCATAGGTAAGTAAGTATCGATTTCTAAGCAAAAAGCCGTTGGAATATTTTTAATGTCAAGAATCGATGTTCACAATGTAACGATTTTAACATCAATAGAACTCATAACGGAAGCTAGATTGAAAAATAACATTCCATCAAACTAAGAAAGAAATAACTTTGACTAAGGATCAATAAAATTTCTATAAAAAATTAAAATTAGCATATGTCTAACAAGTTGGTATGATATGATCCAATATCTACACAATATAAACTTATATGCAAATACGTAAGTGATACAAGAAATCCCCTCACCTAAAATGGTAAAAATTCACAAATGTCATATGTTTAGTTCAAATTCAAATGAGGTTTTGTAAAGAAATCGACATGGCCACCGAAAAATAGAAGGCCATATAAAATTATGAATATGACACAATGAAAGCGTTCGATAATTGAATTGTTAGGTTGTGTGAAATGTTGGCGACATGAGGGCAGCGGGTCGCGCCCTATAGGCGGTAATGCCGTACGGACAAACTGCGCGCACAATGTGCGGTCTTCAATACAACATACGCAAATTAACTACGTACACATTTTATTGGCAATAAAAAATCTATTGAGCAATCTGTGACGCTGTACATGTGCCAGTGATAAAGGAATTTAAAATGTCGATAAATGATTTTTGCATATGACTGGGGTACATCGTGTATGTAGATTTTGGTAACATGTGTATATGCAGGTAGCTTTGTTATTTTTATTGCTACAGCTACTGTGATTTAAATGAGTTAGTAGATTACAACGGAGTTCAATAGACCGTTACAAATTCGTTTATTAGCAAACTGACATATTATATCTACGTAAATTGATAATAGGTAAGATGGCCTATTAATGAATACTCTTTGAATGTTAATAGGAGTAAAAAAATAAATAACCCCACGCTAAGAAATCTCGTGATTTTATTACATAGAGCTTGAAATGGTTGACTATTTTTAGATCTGATACTTACGTAATGTTTATCAACTCCATTAAAGGCCATGAAATTATTGTATGTTGGCCTCTATGACTTAGCGGTAGTGCACTCGACTACTATGACAGGGGGCGCGCGTTGGATGCTCGCTCAGTGCAAATAGTTAGCAGGTAATAGTTAGGTAGTACGCATGAATGTGTCTATTTGCATTGGTCTGTGTTTCTATGTATAATATGCATTTATTTACAAAAAAAAGTATATAAGTATGTTTATCCGTATTAATAAAAATATGGATTGGTGTTTACTGGACTTAATATTACAAAATTGTCAATTGGATTACACTCGTAATTTAGCTCTAATAAAAGGGATCAATTGTAACTACCTATCACGTTACTTTTGAGACATTCTCCATACCTTATGTCAGCTACAAAGCTATCAGATTTTCCGTGAAATCGCGTAACAACAAATAGCTTCGATGTGCGCGCGATTCACCACACCGATCACAATAAAGTATCATTAGCATATCGCCTGCCTATGCGCATGACACAATGTCATATGTTAATACATTTCACTGACAAAAGGGATACAAATTCGCTTATTTGTTACGGACTGTATCGAACAAATCCGTTATATCGATATTTTCATGCTAATTTTTTATATAAATTCGCGTTATATAATGGATAAAAAAACGTTGGTTCCTTTATGTATGAAGAGGCGTGAACGATAGCTCTATTTTTGAATTTTGAATTTTAAAATTTCGAATATTGATTGATATGTCTTTTCTTATGCAAAACCCTTGAGAATTGCAACCGTCAGTGATTGATCTCTGTAAAGATTGATTAATTGAAATTTAAATGGTTTCTCGGTTCAATTTTATTGGATTATAACGCTAGCCATCAATGGGAAGAGAATAAGCTTATACTGTATCAAAAGACTTCAAATAGATCGAAAAAGTTGACATTGAGTAGGTACCTAAGTAGGTAAGGTATATTCTGACACTGACCCAAATATTCTAAGGGGTGAAACGTGCCCGTTGGATGGCAAAAGGGTCTCCCTTTATCACTTAAATCGGACCAAAAATATTGGTAGCTTTTATGGGTTATCCTACCTATCAACCTATGTTAAGTTAAGTTAAGTTAAGTTAAGTTATGTTAAGTTAAGTTAAGTTAAGTTAAGTTAAGTTAAGTTAAGTTATGTTAAGTTAAGTTAAGTTAAGTTAAGTTATGTTAAGTTAAGTTAAGTTAAGTTAAGTTAAGTTAAGTTAAGTTAAGTTAAATTAAGTTAAGTTAAGTTAAGATACTATCGGAGAATGAGAATAGTCCATAATCGTTTCGTACGATCCGACATAACCGCCCCCGCTGGCCGGCGGGGGGGTATCCGATGGGATTTCCGCACGAACAACAAAAAAAAAAGGTACACCTACAGGAATAGACAGAGTGGCCCCATAGACCCCCTCCCCATATCGTTGATTTTTTGGCTTTTACGAGAGCCATTACCATCTTAGATCTTGCACTTTACTCTGTATTGTTGTCCTTCACTCACTAACTGCTGTTAATATGCAGGTACCTATCCATAGATCGCACCGACGTAGGGTTTCCTCCCGGGGTGGGTGGGTCAAACAGCAGTCACTCCCGTAAAAACCAAGATCAACAGAAAGAGTATCTAAGATAAGCGGACCCTGGGCTCTAATGTGCAAGCTTTCGCTGTAAAATCGTACGCACGCATAGGTATACCTTCTTTAGGCGCCGGAGGTCGCTTAACGACCTCCGTCCTCCATGAGCGCGGGCCTGGGGGTGGCAGGTGAGGCCGCCTGTCACCCCAGCAGAAGCAGGCCGGGACGGTGGGGCCACTAGCGCCCCTCCCCCAAACCGGGGCAAGACGGGGACACCGTGGTTTCCAAACCCGAGGAGGCCATCTCGAAACCGGAGATGGCCCAGGGTCAGTCGGGGTGCGAGGGATATGCTCTATGGGCAACCTTACAGCCCGGCGTCTTAAGACCCGAGACTGCGTGCGGTTTTAGTGGGTTCAAGCCCGACATAACCACCCCCGCTGGCCGGCGGGGGGGGCATCCGAGGGGATTTCCGCACGAAAAAAAAAAAAAAAAAAAGGTACTCATCTACGTTTAGAACTCTCCCGGCTTGACGAGCCCGCAACATGCTCGCCGCGCGTCGTCCTCCATGAGCGCAGGCCTGGGGGTGGCAGGTGAGGCCGCCTGTCACCCCAGCAGAAGCAGGCCAGGGCGGCTGGGCGATAAGCGCCTCCCTTTCTTGGGCAAGATGGTTCTAAACCCGAGAGGGGGCTATATCGAAACCGGAGATGGCCCTGGGTCAGGCCGGGTGCGAGGGAAATGCCTTATGGGCCCTTACACCCCGGCGGCTGAAGACCCGAGACGGCGTGCGGTTTTAGTCGGTTCAAGCCCGACGTAACCTCCATCGCTGACCGGCGGGGTACCCGAGAGGATTTCCGCATGAAAAAAAAGCAAAACTCTCGTCTACGAGGGGTAAAACCAATCACATAAAAAAAATTACCTATAAAAATACCAAGCCTCACCCGTATGATTGACATATATACAGGTGGTAGAAATTTGATGACACAAATTTGTCACAAAATTCGGCCGGGTGGGTACCACCGTGCACGATTGCGAAAAACCCTCCATAGTAATCAAATTTCGGTTTGATTGCGTTCAGGGGTCAGCAAGTGCATAGCCGGGCAGCGGGATTGTGGTCGCAGCACTAGTGGGACCGGTGGGTTCACGCGGTGCTGCGACGACAATCCTCTTCTGATGAGGCCGTCAAGCTGAGTGCCACCATTGTTAACATGGTGCGTGTATGTAATGGTGACCCTCTTTCCTGAGATTTTACCTTCAGCTTACCATCAGGCGAGGTGAAGTCAAACTGACTTAAAAACTAAAATTAAAAACTTACCGCCAGAGAGGATGTAAGCTTGTATGATTGCTCATTTAGCTGTACGAAAAATAATTCAATCTGTTAGTTCCCATACTGTACAAATAGTAGGATCTTTTTTGGATCTCAAAAAGTGGTTTATTTGCTCGTCAATACCAGTAGCAAATCTCATCACCGCCAATCCCGCAAAGCTATCGCTAATTCGATCACCAAAGAGACAGCCATCGTATTTGCGTCACCAACAATGGCCGCTATAGGGCCCTAAAAGTGACTATTCGCAGTCAGCAGAGCGCAAAACCTGTGGCTTAATCTACAATGATCATTTTGTGCGTGAATGTTTGTGTGTGGAGTATGCCATAAGATGTAGCGATAGCGTTTATGAGGGTTACTTTACACACACATTCACACAATTAACAATAACCTATCTCAATTAATGCAATAAGGCCTATATATACCTTTTTTTATTTTTTTTTTATCGTGCGGAAATCCCTTCGGATACCCATCGCCGGCCAGCGGGGGCGGTTATGTCGGGCTTGCACCGACTAAAACCGCACGCCGTCTCGGGTCTTCAGACGCCGGGGTGTAAGGTTACCCATAGAGCATATCCCTCGCACCCCGGCTGACCGTGGGCCATCTCACCACTAACAGCATCGCTCATCCTGTCTCCTCTGAAAGCAGAGGAGTACGGAGAGCGATGTGTTCCCGCCACGTTGGGTATTGGCCGACGATCAATGCCAACCCTATGAAGGGGTCAAGGGGAAGCCATTGACCGCCGCCCAGGGTGTACCGGCCGCTCCGATTCCGTTCCCCCCGGACTGCAGCGGGATCGGAATCGGAGCGACACTCGAGGAGGTTACCCAACACACACCCCAGGCCTATATAATAAATACTAAGCGTAATGGATAAACAGTTACACAAACATTACATCATTATATTCCTTTTAACATTGGGGTCTACCTAATCGGGGTTAACCAGTATTATCCAAGCTGCAGCAGTATTATCCAACGTGCGTACTGTGTACTGCGAGAAGTGCCAGTTGCGAGTTTGGCGCGGCATTACTCAAACATCACTTGTCATACTGCATAACAAAGTGATGTTTGAAGTAATGGTGCCATGTCATATGACGCGGTACGAAATGTGATGCCATGTTACATTACTTTTCAGAGGCATGTTTTGTGGATGTCTAGTGGCTAGTACTTAAGTCTAGAACTAACTAAATATAATTCAACAAAATGACATTTCTGCTAGCTAGCTACATGTCTATTCGTACCAGAATTTGCTTCACACTAAGATTTACGTTATGTTGTATTTTAGTAACTAAAGCAGATCTACCAATCTGCAAGTTTGGATGCTGTTCCATGGGGAAGTTCCGAGGAGGTGGTAAGCCAGCGCTGTGGATGTTTCTCTATTGAGGCGTAATCCCTTCGGATACCCCCCCGCCGGCCAGCGGGGGTGGTTATGTCGTGTCTCGACTAAAACCGCACGGTGTCCTCCCCAAGTGTCCGCTACCGGGCACCCCGGGTAAGCCCTTGAAAGGACAACCCCAGGGTTGCCGGCGGATCTTCGCCGCCACCGCGGCCTCGCCTGGTGGGGTCGGGTTTTATCCCGCTTCGGTGAGTTGACAGGCGTGTGTAGGGCACACACGACACGCCTCCGTTGGCCGACTCGCCGTCCTTACAGAAGCAGAATAGAAGGTGTAATTTTTCATAAGCCTCGTCGCTGTCTGTCACTTGACGCCGATTTGGGCCTAGGTTTAGACTCAAAGTAACACTTCACCACGCACGACATCCACGAGAAGAGTTGGGATGGATGACTGGATGACCCTTATCTTCTACTTCACCGGGAACTTAACTTTTTTTTTACGTATGGAAACCCCAACGGGCTTCACCCCATCGGTGCCAACGATGGGATGGGCATGTCGGAATCGAACCGACTAAAACCCAACGGCGTCCTCCTCAAGTGTCCATTGCCGTGCACCCCGGGTAAGCCCTCTAAAGGATAACCCTAGGGTTACCGGCGGACTTTGGCCACACCTATGGGGTCGGGTTTGATCCCACGACGGTGACTTGGCAGGACAACGAGTCGGCCAACTGCCGTCCTCAGGCCCCGATCTTGGAGGTCGGTAGTCCCCAAATATTAGTTAATTTAAAAATATTAACTTAACGTACAGGCGGTTAACAAAATCATGATCACTTTCTTGTGACTTGCGACACACTCCACATAGTGCTAATAAACAACATAATGAGACTTTTTTTTTCATCAAAACAAGGCATATTTGCACTCAAAATCAGACCTTATAACGTTGTCATTATTAATCAAAATTGTAAACCACAATTGTTATTACATTCAGAATCGCATAGAGCCGAGTTTTATTTGTTTAGGTGCAATGATAAGATCAAATAAAGCAATGAATTCATCTCGTTGAAATGTGTTAAATCTGGTGGAAAATAATGTGAAACCTGTCAGGTTTCTTTCATCTCTGGGAACGACAGAAGCCGTAGTACATCTCATAATCGCTAGATTTTTTTTTCGTGTTGCCAGTATTAATAAATCAAACTTATAGTAGATTGTAGAGCTAAGTATTGGTAGATACTTTTTCCAATACAAATAGACCAGCCTTAGATATTTGCCAATCTTTTTTCTTAATCTCTCCATAAATACTTGAAACATTAAAAATAAATAAATATTCTAGAACATATTACACAGCGAGATGTCGCCCAAATTAATACTTAGATACTTTTTTTTTGTAAATAAATACATATTATACATAGAAACATCCAGATCAATGCAAATATACATATTTACAATGAGCGGGAATCGAACCCATGACCTCTGACTTACTAGTCGAATTCTCTACCGTTAAGCCACCAACACATATGCGTTTCCTTCTTCCTACAGTGCCGGGTGCTTTAAGCGGGGCGTGAAAAAGCACCTGATGGGGCAGTCAAGCTGACAGCCACCATTGTAACAATATCGGTATTTGTAATGGTGACCCTCATTCCTGAGACTTTACTTTTAATATACCTACCTTTTTTTTTTTTTTTTTTTCGTGCGGATATCCCTTCGGATACCCCCCACCGACCAGCGGGGGCGGTTATGTCGGGCTTGAACCGACTAAAACCGCACGCCGTCTCGGGTCTACAGACGCCGGGGTGTGAGGTTGCCCATAGAGCATGTCCCACGCACCCCGACTGACCCTGGGCCATCTCCGGTTCCGAGATGGCCCCCTCGGGTTTGGGAATCACGGTGTCCCCGTCTTGCCCCGGTATGGGGGAGGGGCGCTAGTCGCTCCACCGTCCCGGCCTGCTTCTGCTGGGGTGACAGGCGGCCTTACCTGTCACCCCCAGGCCTGCGCTCATGGAGGACGGAGGTCGTTAAGCGCCCCTTTAATATTCCTAATTCCTTAGACTTTCACGGCCGGTGTTGCATGTAGAATATACTGCTTCCGGGCTGTTTGGGAGTGGTCCATAGGAAACTTGTATTCCTAACGTTTCGTCGATCACTGCGGTCGACATCTTTCCCCTTTAGCTTACAATCAGGCGAGGCGAAGTCATATCGGCGTCCTCATTATAATTAAAAGTAGGTATTTATATGCTAATATTTGTACGGTTACGGTTATTCCATAGGTACTCATATTTTTTTGCTGGCTACTTTTCCTCTTCATGTGGCAACACACAAGTAACGCGTCTGATGTTGCAAACGGTAACCGCTTACCATGCACATGTAGTAGCACTAAATAATTATTTTCATTCAACTTTTTATTCCTCTAATAATAGTCTAAACATATTTAAACTAGATCCAAAACATCTTGGTTGAGTTTCTTACACAATTGTATAGACAGTTTATAATATCTACTTACCCACTTCCGTTATCGGCGTTATGCTAACTATTCTCTTTAGGTACAGTCCTTAAGCCTTCCGGCACTTCCAACTAAAGAAATTTAAACTCTAAGATTAAAGGAGTTCAGTCAAATTTAGACTGGATAAGATTGTATTTTGATTAAAGTATTTTTTGTCAAAAACATGAGATTTTGTATCTTAGTCTGACAAGATAGAGTTCAATTTTGATTGACAGCCCTAAATCTAAGATTGTCGATGATTTTTTTAAATGTTCATTTTTTGAATTTAAATGTCATTTGTTATATTTCTATTAAGTTTTGAACCGTTGACTTAATATTCACTACATATTATAAAACAAGGTCCTCCACCGCGTCTGTCTGTCCGTTCGCGATAAACTCAAAGACCAATGGATAGAGAGGTTCTCGAGGAAGGTTTTAATATATATTTTGTCATGTTTCTGTATACATAGGTATAAATATATATTTGTTGAAGGTGTCGGAAAAAATAAGTCATCTGGGAGCTTTCAACGAAAACGCTGCCTAATCCCTTTGAGATATAACAACATGATGTATGGTGGAATTGTGTATCTTATATGGGTTGTGGTGGTGGAATAGGGTCCCATGGGTAGCGGCAACTGGATGAGATCTCCACGCAGGCCGCGGGCCACAGCTATTTATTTTATAAAACCTTTTTTATGGGCTTCAGTATCGGTAGATTGTAATCAAAATTAAAACGTGTAGAAAACCCCCACGGGCTTTACCCCACCGGTGCCAGCGATGAGGTGGTGGGTATGTCGGAATCGAACCGCACACCACACGGTGTCCTTCCCAAGCATCCATTGCAGGGTGTTTAAACTAATTCGATTTCAGGAATTTACTAATTTTTAAACTTTCGCGTTGTGACCACGGCCAGTGTAACCTGTATGTGTAATATACTAACGACCGGAGATGGCCCAGGGTCAGTCGGTGTGCGAGGGATATGCTCTATGGGCAACCTTACACCCCGGCGTCTGTAGACCCGAGACGGCGTGCGGTTTTAGTCGGTTCAAGCCCGACATAACCGCTCCCGCTGGCCAGCGGGGGGGTATCCGAAGGGATTTCCGCACGATAAAAAAAAAAAAAAAAAGGTAGGTATACACATACCTATTTTTTTCTTTTTTTTTTCGTACCCATAGAGCATATCCCTCGCACCCCGGCTGACCCTGGGCCATCTCACCACTAACAGCATCGCTCATCCTGTCTCCTCTGAAAGCAGAGGAGTACGGAGAGCGATGTGTTCCCGCCACGTTGGGTATTGGCCGACGATCAATGCCAACCCTATGAAGGGGTGAAGGGGAAGCCATTGACCGCCGCCCAGGGTGTACCGGCCGCTCCGATTCCGTTCCCCCCGGACTGCAGCGGGATCGGAATATACATGATCGCGTTAATTGCCGTTAAATTTTTGTATATTCAGGAATTTACTTAATAGATTTTATAGCAACTTTGTTACAAAGATTTCTGCACTTAAACTACTATACATACCCACTACTTAAAACATCGTAGCTTATCACATTACTTTGTATTAACTTGCAGTGAGTGAAAGTTCCTTAGGAGTAAGATTTTAATCTTAACCTTAAGGGTTAAGATAAAGTCCTTAAAGTCTCTTTACTTCACACTCTCCTTTAATCCTCGGCGACAAACAAAGGTAGGTAGGTAATATATAATCTGTCTACCTTAAGCTAGTATGCATATACGCCACGAACCTATAACCAAGCGGGCCCGTCTATTAAGCCTAGTCAATCTTAAACTACAAAATATCCCACACAGTAGTCAACTAAAAAGCAACCAGCTGTACATTTCGGTAACAATATACGCAACACCATGTATAGACGCAAAGCTGCCGATACAAACAAAACCTATGGGAATCTTTAACGAAAATCGGACATCGATAATCCTACCAATGAACGAGATTATTTACCAACATACTTTAGTTATTTAACACACGATTTTCAACTCTATATTACATGAATTAAGATTTTTTGGAACGGCAAGGATAGCATTGTTACACCAAAAGCTCAGTATGAAAATACAATAATAGCAATGCAGTTGAAAAAGTAAACTTCTTTCAAGATTCAACTTTATTGTAACCGAATAAGATATATAAGGTTTTCAAATTAAAATAAGAATAATAAACCTAGAGGCCGTTTGTAAATAGAATGCAATCCCGCAAATCTGCATTCAAAATTAGATTGTTATCTATGTGGCCGGTTCCACAATATCCGGTTTGAACCAGTTAATACATCTGTTAATAAAAACACGGATTAACGAAAGTGCTCACGTTTTTGTAACACTTAATCTTCGGTTAATTGAATTGTCGTTTACGAGTTAAGTGGTGTCATCTGCTCTCAAGGAAAGCCATTCACCTTCCCACAAAATGAAATATAAACTTGAATGAAAACTATTCTTGTGATCGGAAGTCCTATATTGTAGTTAAATACACAAGGTAAGGACTATTCATTAAGATTCGGGTAAATCTTGATCTAAAGCGATCATACGGCTGGCTACAGCGTTTATTATAGACATGTAATTCTTCGATACAGACTAAACTGCCCAACTAATCAGGTAGTGAATGGTAGTTTAATGTTAAATAGAACTATTTATTGTGTTGTGTTCATTATCTGAAATTAACGGTAGTCGGTTAACTGTATTGGCTATTGTCCTTTTGGTTAATTCGCATGTTCGCAAGATGCTAATTTTTTTTTAAGTATTTCCGTTTCGAATTCAGATTTTAATCTTATTTTCACGGAGAAGAATACAGACATTCGAAAGCGGTGTGGTCTAAAAGAGGATGTATCTAGTGACGAGAATTGAAAAAGATATGCTGAAGTGGTTTATGTACAGTCAACGACAAAAGTAGCTTAACAAATTTATATTGATTAATCACCTTAGCAATTAAACCTTTGATAAAATAATAAACAAAACCTGAAATGTTAATTTTGACATCTGGGGATTATAAAATTACTAATATAGCTATTATTGGAACATGTATTACAATATGAAAAAGTTTTTAAATATTTTACTGTTAATCAACTTTTGTCGTTGACTGTACCTGCTGAGTCAATGACACACTAAGTACACTTAGTTATAGGACAAATCTAAGTGAGCAAAGGTCAGACTCGTATATAGAACATACACCGATATAATTGATGATATCAATGTCGTGACATACCTACCTATACATGTAAGTAACTGGCGAATCGTGGGTGTGTAATACACCTCTGCCTACCCCTTCGGGGATGCAGGCGTGAAGTTAAAAAATGTAAGCAAGCATTGTCTTTTAGATATTACATTTTTACAAATTTTCAAATAGTTCCGTGTCGTACGACACGACAACGACCTCCGTCCTCCATGAGCTGGGGTGCCAGGTGAGGCCACCTGTCAGAAGCAGACCTGGTCGGCCTGGTAGGCCCCACACCCTCCCTCTTTCCGGAGCAAGTGGAGACATCGTGGTTCCCAAACCCGAGGGGGCAGCTCGAAAACGGAGATGGCCTAGGGTCCTGAAGAAGACCCGAGACGGCGTGCGGTTTTAGTCGGTTCAATCCCGACATAACCTGCGGGTAGGGGGGGGGGGGGCGGATCCCAAGAGGATTTCCGCACGAAAAATAAATAAATATTTTAGCTACCGACTGGTAATTGTTGAAGAGTTTAACTGTCCACATCCATCATTGAATCAAATCGATGGTGTCAAATGAATGTATTGTGATCCAGATTTCACATATTATACATCTGTGGGTACAGAGTTTCCTATCTACTTAAAATATATATATAAATTCTACTTACAAGATTTGTAAAGGTACCTACATCATAGTTATGGAGAGATGCAGAGAGATATGCTTTGTGGCTTACATCCCGGTGTCTGAAGACCCGAGACGGCGTGTTTTTTTAGTCGGTTCAATCCTGACATAACCGCCCCTGCTGGTCGGGGGGGGGGGGGATTCCGAAAGAAAGAAAAAGGTAAAAAAAGAGGTACATCAAAGTTACAGCCCAAGTGAAATAATATCGTAAGTATGTTGCATTCTCTTAATAATAAATATTCAGACATAGAGACACTTTCATTCCTGTTTCTACTGGTTGTATTTCTATTGGATCATAACATAACATAACTTCACGCCTGTATCCTCGAAGGGGCAGGCAGAGGTGTATTACACGCCCACGATTCGCCAGTTATGTTTAGGTCCGGTAGATGGCAAGCCTATTGCCATCTACCGGACACATTACTAAACGAGCGATAATCAACATTGTTAATACACAAAAAACCTACGAAAAGTCAGAAATGTGTGCCCGGGACGACTGGAGATCGATCTCGACACCTCATCTCGGCAGTCCGTTACGTACCTAAACCTGGGTTATCGCCGCTTATTAAGCAAGTATACATTATTACTAGGAATTCAGTGCAGGGTGCGACTGAAATAAATTGAGCTGTGCGAGCAGGACTCTAACTTGAAAATAAGACATCTTACTACGGTCGCGCGATTAGCTAAGGCCGCGCGCTCGTGAAACTGTTTTTCGGTGATTATTCCTCAATGATACATCGGACATGAACCATCTCGCCTCTTCAAAACACTCCTCAGTGTCCACACTATCACCGTGGTAAATTTGGTCAAGATCGCGCGAGTGGTTACGGAGGAGTTCAGCCACCAACACACGGCTATGCCGCGTACAAGAGCTTCGCTCGTTCAGCTCAATAATTTTAATAACATGAAAATTGCAGCACATCATCCCAGATCATCAAAATAGACATTAAAGTAACATCGGTTCCAATGGGCTCAGCGGTGGATCTTCCCAAACTCGTTGAGTGCTGTTCGATCCACTTGTGGAGCAGACGGTGATTCTTAAAACCAAAAAAAAAGTTGCAAGTGTTACAGAATCCAGTAGACCAACGGTGGATCAATGTGAACACCAGAATGCTGTTTGCTCGACGTGGCGATGAATCCTAGTAGACTAGGGGAATTTCACCTAGTCGGCTGCAGGTCTAGTTGGAAGAGATTTCTCCTAAGAAAGGGACTACTGCGAGTTCTAATCCAGTCTTCCATTATACTAGAAGCTTTTTAAATTTACAAGAAAAGTTTCTAAGTCTAGTAAATGTTTAAAAGTTTTAAGACTTCTCGTGACGTGACTTGTAGGTATTTTTTTTTTACATTTGGAAACCCCCACGAGCTTCACCCCGTCGGTGCCAACGATAGGATGGGCGTGTCGGAATCGGACCGACTAAAACCATACGGTGTCCTACCCAAGTGTCCATTGCCGGGCACCCTGGGTAAGCCCTCGAAAGGATAACCCCAGGGTTACCGGCGGAATTTGGCCGCCATCGCGGCCTTGCCTATGGGGTCGGTTTTGATACCGCGACGGTGAGTTGGCAGGCGTGTGTAGGATACACACGGCACGCCTCCATCTTGGCCTGATTCTGTAAAGACAGCGAGTTGGCCAACTGCCGTTTTCAGGCCCCGATGACTTGTAGGTATTATACAGCTTTGTTTCATTCGAAGTGCGCGCATTTTCATATATGTTACTGTATAGAAATAGTCTGTTTTAATCTGCGCTCAGCCTAACCCTTACTGGTGACAATGTTTGTCTTTAATTTCATCAACATTGTTATTCAAGATTCTGCAAACTCTTTACTTTGTCAAGCACTGCAAATACTGCATACAATCGAAACGTATTTGGCAAATAAACAAAAAATACTATTAAATTACAACAATAGGGCTCATCGGCTGTCATCGGCTCCACTCGGGTGATGTGACGTCAGCTGCGCAAACGCATTCTCACGGAGCTGTCGATAGTAACCGTGACCTGTCGCATGGTTGTACTCGCGAATTGCAATATGGTAGGGTTGGCACTTTTCTCATAGTTCCTTTAAATAGTAATTATTTTTATGTTAAATTATTTTTTTGTAAATTTTATGCAATAATTTTTGGTGGTATTGGCTAGAACAATATTTAAATAAGGTTAAGTAGGCATTATTCTTTGATTTATAGTCTGGTTATGTCACCAAGGATAGTTCTGCGTGTGTACGTACGCTATGATATGTCCGATTTTCATAATTTTAAACTGCAAGAATATATACTTAAGAACAGTTTTCATGTCAAAGAAAATTTTAAACAGCATTGTATTGGTTTCATTGTTTACGCTAATGCTAGAATTGCAAGTGTAAGACTATAATTAAAGTAATTACCCTTAAAAAATGTTGATTATAACTCAAATACTCGTTTACACAAGATTCGAATAAATTTATTTCGAAGGAATCGCTAATTTAAAACGATTTAAAAAACAAACGTACCTCTTCCAGTTTTGTATTAATATTCAAATTTACTTTTCGAACTTAATTAGACATGACTTGATTTATATCTCAGACTTGTTTTCGTAAGTTTTTACTTATAAACTTAATAATATATGTAGACGTTAGTCGTAAAATAAGCGTTTTTATCATAACGTTATAAAAAATAACACCGAACAAATTAGCGTCGATTCTAAAAGAAAACCTTTGAAAGAATCCATTAGTAGCAATAAATTCGAATGAATTATTATATTTGAAGAATCTGAAGGATCTTAATTTAATTATTTTTATGTATAAGTAGGAGAATTTGATCCGTCTGTTGGTCGCAGATTTACACGTAGACTTGATGCCTTTTTTAAAATACGGTTATGTTTTTCGAGTGTATGTATGATACATACATACCCTCGAAAAACATTGACCTGCTTCTGATGCAGTCGGGTAAAAAGAGCATGAATATTTCTTTACTGTTTAAAAAAAAAAATTAATACACCATCGATGTCATGTGTAAAAAACACGTTAAAAAGGAATACTTTTCCGTAGAAATAAACATCTTTAGTGACAACCCTAACACTTAAAGACAGGAAGCACAGGGGTGTGAGCAAGTATGACCTCAAGTTACCCATAAACCACCCTTACGTTTTTTTTTTCCAATTGCCGTTATCTGGAGCATTACATGGTGAAATTGATTTCGAAAAAAAAACGCAATAAATATCATTCGATTGTATTTAAAAGGGTTTTGAATTTAATATAAGTTTTATTGGGGATCAAGACGAGATGAATAAACTCTTTGCAATTGTAAAAACGTTTTTTTTTCTTTCTTCTGAAGCTGTTGTTGTGCATTGTCATTTCTGCTTTACAATTGCATCTGTCCTTAGTTTCATAGACGTAAAAAAATAATTGATTTTGGGAATTTTCATCCTTTTTGGAGATCTATAGAAATAGCTAATCATCGCTGATTCATTGGTTTTGAAGACACTGTACTTCTAGTCGTTTGAAAAAAAAAAGTGTTAAATACGTGTATCTATCGACAGCTTTCATTTTTAGGATTCCGTAGCCAAATGGCAAAATACGGAACCCTTATAGATTCGTCATGTCTGTCCGTCCGTATGTCACAACCACTTTTTTGCGAAATTTTAAGAACTATGCTGTTCAAACTTAGTACGTAAACCGCAATAATATTTTCAAACAAAAATTGAAAAAAAAAAACAAAAAAATTTGGGGATTTCCCCATACTCAGAACTGAAACTCAAAAATTTTTTTTTCTCAAACCCTATGGATAGGTCTTCAAAAATGATATTAAGGTTTCTAATTTAATCTTTTTCTAAACTGTAATAGTTTGCGCGAAAGACACTTTCAAAGTGGTAAAATGTGTCCCCCCCCCCCTGTAACTTCTAAAATAAGAGAATGATAAAACTAAAAAAACCACGTAAACTTCCACCGAAAATTGGTTTGAACGAGATCTATTAAGTAATTTTTTTTTATTACGTCAAAGATCGTAAACCGCAATTTACCTTTCATTCAATCAACTGAAACAAAAAATTAAAAAAAAAACATTATTATGTTACTTGCTGCTACGGAACTCTTCATGGGCGAGTCCGACTCGCACTGGGCAGATATTTTTAGATTAACGTTTTTAGGGTTTCGTACTTCAAAAGGAAAAAACGGCACTAAGTTGTCCGTCTCTCAGTCTGTCCGTCTATCTGCAACCCCTTGAGCTGTGAACCCCGTTCCACCTTTGGTTAGGTACCTACTGATTCGAGGTCGTCTCCACTCTAGGACTCGCTCAGGGCCATCGGCAGAAGTGGCTAGCTGAATTTGTAAACTAGACAATCTTTCTGAATCGCATTTCACCGTTTTAGCATTTCTTCTGATTCTTTGTAAGCACTTAGTCTGCCAGATAGCCTAGTTGCTCAGTATATTTGATCTGTACCTATACGTACAAGTCAAAGATAATGAGCAAATCCTTTATTTTGGGTTCCGTACCCAAAGGGTAAAATGGGGCCATATTACTAAGGCTCCACTGTCCGTCCGTCTGTTACCAGATTGTATCTGATGAACCGTGATAGCTAGTGAGTTGAAATTTTCACAGATGATGTATTTCTGTTACCGCTATAATAAAAAATATAATAAAAAAAACTAAAAACAGAATAAAATAAAAATTAAAGGGGGCTCCCATACAAGAAACGTTATTTTTCTTGCCGTTAGTTGCTCGATATTAATTACGGTAACAGCTAGCCGGTTGAAATATTTACACAAAATTTATTTGTATATTCAAACATAACATAACATAACTTCACGCCTGTATCCCCGAAGGGGTAGGCAGAGGTGTATTACACACCCACGATTCGCCAGTTATGTTAAGGTCCCAATGTAATAGGGGGCGAGCCTATTGCCATCTACCGGGCACATTATTAAGCGGGCGATAATTAACATTTATTAATACACACATAACTACGAAAAGTCAGAGGTGCCACTGGGGATCGAACTCGAGACCTCGTCTCAGCAGTCCGTTACGTCCGCCACTGGGCTATCGCCGCTTTTGTATATTCACTTCAAAAATAAATAATTAAAATAAAATAAAATACATTAAGGGGCTCCCATTGTATAAATAGAGGTACGGAACCCTTCAAGCGCGAGTCCGACTCGCACTTGGCCGGTTTTTGGCTTTACTGACCAAGAATGCACTAAACCAGACAACTACCACACGTTAAACCGACACCTCGTTAAACCACAGTTTAATCCTCCGTTAGACACATAATCTTTAGTTATGTCCTCTCGTTAACATGTCATCAAAGATAATACGCGAACGTTTATCTGCAGATTAACTTAATGTGTGTATAATAAGCGATGAGGTATCAGTTATACAGGCCTGGACGGTGGGGCGACTAGCACCCCTCCCCCAAACCGGGGCAAGACGGGGACACCGTGATTCCCAAACCCGAGGGGGCCATCTCGAAACCGGAGATGGCCCAGGGTCAGTCGGGGTGCGAGGGATATGCTCTATGAGCATCCTTACACCCCGGCGTCTTAAGACCCGAGACAGCGTGCGGTTTTAGTCGGTTCAAGCCCGACTTAACCACCCCCGCTGGCCGGCGGGGGGGTATCCGAAGGGATTTCCGCACGAAAAAAAAATAACTTACAGTGCCGGGTCTTTTAAGCGGGGCGTGAAAAAGCATCTGATGAGGCCGTCAAGCTGACAGCCACCATTTTAACATCATCGGTGTCTGTAACGGTGACCCTCATTCCTGAGACTTTACGTTTAGGTTACCATCAGGCGAGGTGGTCATATTGACGAGACCATTATAAAACAAGTTGAATTCCTGAGACGAGCTCAGCCGAATACAAGGGATTTTCGATTTTGCGTTTTTTTTTTTTTGCGATTTTCTGCGTTTTTCTTTATCTTGCAATGGTTCACCCCAGCACGAATCTATTACCGAAAACAGCAACTCGATAGCTCATCTCCTTCATACCCAAAACCGTGACAGAAAATTGGCAACGAAAACGACGTCGACAACGACGACTCCGACGTCAACTCCTTAGCAATAGGGCTTTTCTAAAGAAAATCCCTAAAAAGCGGCCAAGTTCGAGTCGGACTCGCCCATTAAGGGTTCCGTAGCAGCAAGTAACATAATAATGTTTTTTTTAATTTTTATATTTCAGTCTCAGAGCAATATTTGAGTTGATTGAATGAACGGTAAATTGCGGTTTACGATTTATGACGAATTAAAAAAAACTACTTACTAGATCTCGTTCAAAACAATTATCGTTGGAAGTTTACATGGTAATGTACATCATATTTTTTTTTAGTTTTATCATTCTCTTATTTTAGAAGTTACACACAACTTTTACCACTTTGAGAGTGTCTCCCGCGCAAACTATTCAGTTTAGAACTAAATGATATTCGAAACCTCAATATATTTGAAGAGCTATCCATAGATACCTCACACATATGGCTTCAATGAAAAAAGTTTTTTGAGTTTCAGTTCTACTAATTACCTACTAATATTACTACTAATATCCCCCCTAACCCCTCCAGCTAAGCTAAATTGCTTGTGTTAGTAGTGGGTTCACGTCGGTAGTGTAATGGCCAGGATTCGAACCCAGGACCTCTCGATCGTAAGGCTGACTCCTTAACCACTAAGCTACCGACGCTTAAGTTCTAAGTAAGGGGACCCCCAAAATTTATTGATTTTTTTCTATTTCTGTGTGAAAATCTTAATGCGGTTTACAGAATGCATCTACTTACCAAGTTTCAACAGCATAGTTCTTATGGTTTCGGAAAAAAGTGGCTGTGACATACGGACGGACAGACAGACAGACATGACGAATCTATAAGGTTTCCGTTTTTACCATTTGGCAACGGAACCCTAAAAAGAAGATATCCTTAAAAAGGTAGTCAGATACATACTGTTATATGTACACCTATATTTCAACAGGCGAGGGTGAACAGGCAACCGGCGAGGGTCGACAATGGAGTACGTATGTCATAGATCTAGGAGGAAAAACCAAACGAGAGTAGGTATACACAGCTGGCGCATATGAAAACAATTACTAGGTCTGCAATTCATTCTACTGTTGCAAAAATTGAGCGAAGCAATTTCACCAGGACTTTTTCTAACGGTGATAATTCCTCAATGGCTAGTCCGATTTTCGTTTTTGTTTTTTTGTCTTGTGTATATGAACAAATTACTTAATTTAATACCAATCGTGAGAATGAGGTGTTTTTTTCATTGAGAAATCAGATTTTTATTTTTTTTTCCGCTGATTCTCCCTCCGTGGTACTTTTGATTTTTGATTTTCCTAGCCTATGTCCTTCCCATCAGTAACATCTTTGCTTGTGTGAAATTTCATTAGAATCGGTTCAGCCGTTTGGGAGGAGAAGATGGTATAACGAAATAAATGAGTCGTCTAAAAGAGAGCAAAGCTCTGATGAGCTTCGCTTAATAAAAGTAGAACTCGTAGGACGTGTCTTGTGAATGGAAATTTAAAACCCTTATTTTTTCGTGTGGAAATCCCCTGTGATACCCCACCGCCGGTCAGCGGAGGAGGTTATGTCGGGCTCGAACCGACTAATAGGGCGTACACTGAAAATCAGTTCTGTGGTGGCTAATACCCACCTCAGTTTATGCTGAGTGTCTGGCCCTTATTGCGGATACATTGTACATTTTCTTTTAATTGTATTACAATGATACACGTGCTAAGTGAGACCATGTGTCATATACCAAGAATTTTTATATTAATTTCTATGTGCCACGTAGGACATGACACGTTGACAATGTCACTAATGTCAATTTTGTCACGTGCATGTCACACGCCGCGTTATCAGTCTGCTCAGGCGGCGACCACAGATAACAAATAAAAATATCCTTGCCGCAAAACCCCGAACCTTTTTGGTGTTACGACATGGTCGCCGTCTGAGTAGCTGTAGGCTGTAGGTCCACCGTTATTTTAGACTTTTATATTTTTAAGTGTAATATTGTTGTGTGGACTTGTGTATTATTATTATCTCTTGTTTTATTTTTCTTATTTAGGTTTTTCCTTAATCCTAATATGTGCATGTGTTTTTTATCCGCATTAAAAATCAATGTTCTTTCTTTTCTTTCTTTATTTCTTTCTTTCTAAAACCGCACGCCGTCTCAGATCTTCAGACGCCGGGGTGTAAGGTGGCCCAAAAGGCATTTCCCTCGCACACCAACTGACCCAGGGCCATCTCTGGTTTCGAGATGGCCCCCTTTTTTTTTTTTTTTTCGTGCGGAAATCCCTTCGGATACGCCCCCGCCGGCCAGCGGGGGCGGTTATGTCGGGCTTGAACCGACTAAAACCGCACGCCGTCTCGGGTCTACAGACGCCGGGGTGTAAGGTTGCCCACCCCGAGATGGGCCCCTCATAATTCTCAACAGCACAAAAAAAAAATGTTAATAATTACTCTTTACAGATAACATTACATGTACAAGCAATATATATAATAATAGAAATGTATAGATAACATAGGATTATGTTAATATAATTATCATAAATCCATACCTCTATAATATACTTTAGATATATATGATCATCAACCTATGCTAGTCCACTGCTGGACATAGGTCTCCTCTAATTTAATGAGCGCCATAGCGCCCTGTCTTCAGCTTGCCGCATCCAGCGTCTGCCCGCAGTCTTTCGCAGATCGTCATCCCACCTGGCCGGAGGGCGTCCTACACTACGTTTGCCGAGTCGCGGTCTCCACTCAAGATTCACGTTTACCCCAGCGGTTGTCGGTTCTTCGCGAGATATGGCCGGCCCACTAACACTTCAGCTTGCTAATTCTATAGTATTATTGTATCTATAATACATATATGGTTCACACATACATCCTCACCATACACTCACTCATATTCACAATGGATATAGGTACATTTCAGCGTGCACACGCCGCAAGCATCCAGGTTTCAGTCGAAAACCAGCGCCAAGGTTCATTCTGAATCCTGGCATATGCTGAACTGGACACCCATTTGATGCAACCGTTAGGCATACAATAATATATATTAAATGAATATGTACTAGTATTAAGTAATAAATAAATATTCTACGACATTCTACACAGCGCTTTCTAGAACCAAAATAAGCAAAGTTTATCTAGCTTGTGTTATGGGTTCCAGAATACGGATAAACATACTTATATACTTTTTTTTGTAAATTCATATATATTATACATAGAAACACCAAGACCAATGCAAATAGACATATTCATGCATACAAATATTTGCACTGAGCGGGAATCGAACCCGTGCCTCCTGTCGTAGCAGTCGAATGCACTATCGCTACGCATCTTTCACACAATCATCTTTTTCATATTGCTTTCTTTCACACAAAGCTCTAAGTTAACTGCATCATGCAATAAATAATTTATTTTACAGCTACAGCCTAGTGGTATGGGTAATGGACTGCTGAGACGAGGTCTCGGGTTCGATCCCAGGTTTTACCAGGGCACACACCAATGACTTTTCGATGCCTTTCGAAGTTATGTGTGTATTTATCGCAGGTTTATAAGTGCCCGGTTAATGGCAATAGGCTCGCCACCCATTACATTGGGACCTAAACATAAACTGGCGAAATGTGGGTGCTAGCACCTCTGCCTACCCCTTCGGGGATATAGGCGTGAGTTTATGTTTATGTATGTTTAAGTATACCACCAGCTGCAACTTTCTAGAGAAACAAATATCAAAATTATGCAAATCTTCATTTATAACCATAGATATATAATCCTACATTCTGTGTTTATAACTTATTAAAACAATGTCTAGACGACTTTCACTGGTTTCAATGAAAAACGAGTTAAACTTAAACATTATTTTAATGGCAACCCATCCATCAGAATTAAATTGTGTTAAGTAAGTAGCAAGTTATTAGTATTCATTGAAAAATTGATAATGGCTGGTGTTTTAACATAACTTGTGAGACCTTCGAAAGATTGTTTTCTATTAAGCATTCTTAATGAATATTAATTTCATAATATCGGGTTCAAAATCTCATTGATCGATGTTTTTTTTTCACCTCTCAAGCACGTAAAAGGCCCTTTTAATACGAGGGTCAAACTGAAAGTTCTTAGAACTGGCCACTTATAAACAATATAATAAAAAAATAATTCTAAAACTTGAAAATAGAACTCTTTGCCAATATTACTGAGTATATATTTCATTCATTTATCATTTGTTTTACGATTTGGCGGCAAATTGAAAATTGTCTGTGTCACGTTAACATGAATTTAACACGAGAAAATTTTCGTGCAATGATTTTTTATGACTTTCGATGTCATTTAAGTCAACAAGAAAGTTATGATAGACTACGATTGGCCTTTCACGATGAAGCCCCATCTCGTGCGACTGTTTACAACTGGTTTAATGAGTTTAAACGTGGTCGCACTAATCTCACTGATGATTTACGTGAGGGACGGCCTTCTACGGCGACGACTGAAAATAACATCTGTGTTGTGCGGCGTATGATGAGGCTCAAAAACTCCATCGTGTGGATTGGTGCCGTAAAATGATTGAAAGATTTAACGGAGGTGACTCTAATGCTGTGTTCGACATACTAACAGGTGACGAAAGCTGGATTTACTGTTATGATCCTGAAACCAAAAGACAATATGCTCAGTGGGTGTTTCCTTTCGAGGAGTTGCCAACTAAAGTGAAGAGAGATCGAAGTGCGGGAAAAAAAATGGTGGCCTCGTTCTTTGGAAGGATAGGTCATTTCGTAACAATTGTGTTAGAGGATCAAAAAACAGTTTCTGCAGAATGGTACACTACCAATTGTTTGCCACTTGTCTTGGAAAAAGTTCGAGAGAAACGACCTCGCAGTAGGATCCTCCTTCACCACGACAACGCCTCGTCGCACACCGCCAAGCGAACGATCGACTATTTGGCGACATCAAACGTTGAATTACTGGGTCACCCGCCGTATAGCCCCGACCTCGCGCCTTGTGATTTTTATTTATTTCCAAAAATTAAAGAAAAACTTAAAGGAAAGCGGTTTATGAATGCTGAAGAAGCGGTGGCTGCGTATCGCGATGCCATTGAAGAGACCCCTAAGGACGAGTGGGCAAAGTGCTTTTCCCAGTGGTTCCATCGCATGCAGCGGTGTATTGACGTGAATGGACAATATTTTGAAAAGATATAATAAAACTAATAACTGGCTAATGTAATCAGTTTTTGATTTTCTAAGAACTTTCAGTTTGACCCTCATAGTTTACTAATCAATACCCGCGGCTCCACCCGTGCGGAGGTCGGTTATCGTTTTTAGGGTTCCCTTATAGATTCGTCATGTCTGTCTGTCTGTCCTTCCGTAGGTCACAGCCACTTTTTTCCGAAACTATAAGGTACCTATATTATAAGATCTATGCTGTTGAAACTTGGTAAGTAGATGTATTCTGTGAACCGCATTAATATTTTTATGCAAAAATAGATAAAAAAAACAATAAATTTTGGGGGTCCCCATACTTAGAACTGAAACTCAAATTTTTTTTTTTCATCAAACCCATACGTGTGTGGTATCTATGGATACGTCTTCAAAAATGATATTGAGGTTTCTAATATATTTTTATTCTAAATTGAACAGTTTGCGCGAGAGGCACTTCCCAAGTGGTAAAATGTGTGCCCCCCCCCCCCCTTTAACATCCAAAATAAGAGAATGATAAACCTAAAAATAATATATGATGTACATTACCATGTAAACTTCCAACGAAAATTGGTTTGAACGAGATCTAGTAACTCGTTTTTTTTAATACGTCATAAATCGTAAACCGCAATTTACCTTTCATTCAATCAACTCAAATATAAAAAAAAAGCTACGGAACCCTTAATGGGCGAGTCCGACTCGCACTTGGCCACTTTTTTATTCATATCTTCGGTTCTACTTAACCAATTGTAACCAAATATCAAATCTGGTCAAGACCTTTCTAATAGAAAAAAACAAATCGAAATCCGTTCAGCAGTATTTATGTCCATCGTGAACAAACAGACAAGAATTACAAAAAAATTAATATGTTTGTGTTCAGAATCGTTCATTTAGCATAACCCAACTAGTCCTCATTTTTGCATATTCAACTACATCGAGAACCTGCACTATGTGATACTTAAAAAAGTTGGCAGCAAAATCCGAGTTTGCTGGAACGTGAGTAAAAGGGATTCGAATTTCGAACACTACCTTCACTTAGAGTTCCTTTGTTAAGGTACCGTTTTTTTAACTAGTTACCGAGTAGGTATGGAGCCTTTGTGCGAGGGATATGCTCTATTAGTGCGAGGGATATGCTCTATGGGCAACCTTACACCCCGGCGTCTGTAGACCCGAGACGGCGTGCGGTTTTAGTCGGTTCAAGCCCGACATAACCGCCCCCGCTGGCCGGCGGGGGGGGGGGGTATCCGAAGGGATTTCCGCACGAAAAAAAAAAAGGTATGGAGCCTTTTTTTTTAGCTTATGGAAACCCCCACGGGCTTCACCCCATCGATGCCGACGATGGGGTGGGCGTGTCGGAATCAGACCGACTAAAACCACACGGTGTCCTCCCCAAGTATCCATTACCGGGCACCCCGGGTAAGCCCTCGAAAGGATTACCCCAGGTTTTGGAGCCTCACCAAGATCATTGCGGCTCAAGTCAAAGTCACCTGCTAGCCTGTACACCTGATTGACAGACTAGGTTCTGGTACAGGCTTTCCTCTTGGGTTTGGGAAGTCAGTTTTTATTTTATTTTATATTTAGGACACGTCAATTTGACTTCACCTCGTCTGATGGTAAGCTGAAGGTAAAGTCTCAGGCAAGAGGGTCACGATTACATACACGTACCATGTTAACAATATTGGCACTCAACTTGACGGCCTCATCAGAAAAGGATTGTCGTCGCAGCACCGCGTGACACCCACCGGTCCCACTAGTGCTGCGACCACAATCCCCCTGCCCGGCTATGCACTTGCTGACCCCTGAACGCAATCAAACCGAAATTGGATTACTATGGAGGGTTTTTCGCAATCGTGCACGGTGGTACCCACCCGGCCGAATTTTGTGACAAATTTGTGTCTTCAAATTTCTACCACCATTCCTTTCTGGAACCCATAACACATACAATCAAACATAACTTCACGCCTGTATCCCCGAAAGGAGTAGGCAGAGGTGTATTACACACCCACGATTCGCCAGTTATGTTTACGTCCCAATGGAATAGGTGGCGAGCCTATTGCCATTAACCGGGCACTTATAAACCTGCGATAAATACACACATAACTTCGAAAAGCATCGAAAAGTCATTGGTGTGTGCCATGGTAAAATCTGGGATCGAACCCGAGACCTCGTCTCAGCAGTCCATTACCCATACCACTAGGCTACCGCGGCTTTTACGAGATTTTAAGTAGATACAATAGATTACATAAATACAATTTTATACGTAATAGATAAATATAATATTTTGTGTTATGAAATTTTACCGGTCCAAAATGCGACTAGTGAAAGGGCAGCATCTGTGACCTCCATTAGGTCTTCCCTAGTGCAATTGGACGGGCACAGAGGACAGGACAATAGATAGGCCATGTCCAGTGTTGGAGCACCGCAGTCACACCCCGACTCCGTGGAGTAGCCCCACTTGACCAGGTTCGACCTGCAGCGACCCACACCTGTCCGAAGACGATTCAGTGTAAGTCATGTAGCCCACTGCAATTTGTGACCCACTGGCAGTTTCTCCGCTGGTTGGATGAAGTCAGGAGGGCCGGGGCAATTTAAGCTCCAGAGGTTAAACTAGTTAAACTATGCTTACTTTGGATCTAGAAATCGCTGTGTAGAATGTCGTAGAATATTTATTTATTTAACAGAAAAAAGTTAGAAGAAAAATACTTGATATTACAAAAGTACGAATATAGATAACAAAAATTCTAATAGGAAGCTATTCTGTATAATATTGCAATAAATGTCAAATTGGCGACTGTACGTTGACAGCTTTATCGCTTTAAGGGTATACCACCTCCCTGTCTTTCCCCATACTTTAGGGTAAGATACAAACATCATAAAATGGGGTAACTATTAGTAAATTTGCAACACATTAAAGGGTAAAGTGGGCGTAACTCAATGTCAGTTTTAATAAATCGTGTGGAAGATATAGGTCTATGAATTATTTTTTATTGAGAATCGGATTTGTATTGAACTATTAGAAGAAATTCCATTGTGGTGTATTGGGGCGAGACATACGTGTTATATATTAAATAAATAATCAATTTATTACTATATTAGTTCTGTTTAATGTATTCAAATTTGAGATTTTGAATTTAGCACGTATAAAATAGGACAATATTTGAGGTTTGTTTTATGTATGTGCCCGGTAGATAATAGGCTCGCCCCCTATTACATTGGGACCTTAACATAACTGGCGAATTGTGGGTGTGTAATACACCTCTGTCTACCCCTTCGGGGATACAAGCGTGAAATTGTGTTAAGTTATGTTTTAGAAACAGAATGTATATAAATATCAGGAAAATGTAGACACCCTAATGGCATGCAATAGATGTTCATCATGTACCGTGGGAAATGATTTTAGATTGGCATTCCCCACCGCACAACTAGTTGTGCATGCTAGTTGGTCGATGGGGAAGTCGTCCCCTTAATGAGCTTAAAACTTGATGGGGCCACAAAGCTTGTTTTTTTACTCTTTTTTATATAAAGAAATAATGGTTACTGTTAATCAAAGTATTTTCAATCTATTATAAAATGCTAAACGAAAGGATTGTAGTTCCTCCAATAGACCAATTTATGGTTTCACATCCTTTAAATATGTATCCAATTGATTTGAACCGAATGATACATGCTGTTGGGTTAATTTTACATTAATTTATGATTAAATATTTTTGGATATCATAAACTACTGATAGTTTATGGGCTTGACTCATAAACGTCAGGGTGTTATCATCGTAACACTTTACAGGGGCTGGTACAAGTTATAAGCGATCGGAATGTAGTTCAAGAGACTGCTATACCCACCTACCTATACAATGAATGATTTGATTTATTAAAGAAATAGTGTCTTTTTATCGCTAACCCAAGTCCCGTAGTATAATATCACACTTCCTTATATTTTAGTGCATATGTTAGGTACAACATTGTCGTATTTGATTCGAAATCTAAGTAATCTAATTACTAAGATATAAATAATTAAAGAAATAAAAATAAATAAAAGAAAGTATTAAGTATCCTGTGTTGCCTTTGTTACTGAATGTAACAGAGGTGAAATTATTGGTGCCGTCACCTATGACATAAGTTCGCGTTATATTTGCATTCGATCCTGAGGTCCTAGTTTCGTATCGAGTAACGGCACTCGGATAGAGAAAGTGTTGCATGGTATTTTGGCGGCAATTTACAGTAGCAACGTTTAGAGACAAGCGTGACCGGTAGATGGAATAGGTTGCACCACGTAAGCGTATCAGTGCGCAAGGTCGCGAGAGTCCTTAAATTTCAGAATCTATATTTTTGGTCCTATGCAGCAAACCTCTTGCCGTCAACGGGGAACTATGGGATTATAAAATCATTTGATTGAGACGGAATGGGAAAGTCAAAAGGGTATGCTTATTGCTTTCACTTTGATTTGGTAGAATAAAAGCAACAACTTGAGAAATAGGAGTCTTCTTCTCCTAAAACTACTATAATTATTCTAGATAGCTCTAAGAAAGCGTATAAACATACTGTAATACATTTTGTAAATAGATATACTTAAATAAAAACAAAATTAGTTTGGTTTGTATTAGTTTCACTTCGTACATTTTTTTTTCTTGCCGAAATCCCCTCGGATACCCCCCCCGCCGGCCAGCGCGGGCGGTTATAACCATTATTTTAATTCTCGCTATAGGGTCATGCCTTGTATCCTTATTTCTTTCATTATAATTGGAAGTTGTCGTAAACGGCACCGAACTCACAGCCGCTTGTCGCTACAGATAGAAGCCTGTTTATATAAATTATGAGTTTCATTCAGAAAATATCTACTTTATGAATATCACTTTCTTTTTTTCTATAATATTATGGAACTCATACATATGTACATATATACACACGCTTCTAAACGCTAAAGCGCAGGCAAAGGGTTAGGAATTAATTCTCCACATTTCGCCAACTATGATTTTAGGTCCCCTGTAATACTAATCAGGGGATATAGACTTTGATCAGGAAAAGGGAACAACTAAAAAAAAAAGCGACCAGTCCCTTACAGCGGGAATGCTCTGAGCAACTGAGCCACCTAGACACGTCCCAAATATTCGAAACTCTCCGATAATTATATACGTCTCAAGGCGACGCTGGAGCCATCTACCGAAATGTACATTATTATGTTACATATTACGCCCCGTAACACTGGTCAGTACGCTTTAAAACTCATCAAATGATTTACAATGTCACAATCGCTAGGGGTGTCACCTAAGCTATAGGCTCGTACCAACCATGTCAAATTGAATCGTTACACACAATGCTGTGACAATGAATAATAATTTAAACATAATTTACGAGGTCTGTTTTAAATCTTACTTTATGGGAAATGTGGTTGAAGAGCTTAACGGCGACTTGCCAGGGTAGGGGTTGAGGGTAGCAGCCCAATGGCTGATGGTATCTCCTAGTGAGTAGAAAATCTATCTAAATAGCCTTTCCAAAGGGGTTTCCTGTAGGAACATTATGCGAGGTGCTTCAGGTTGTGAAGTAGAGTTTTGGGTTTTCGGTGTCGGGCGAAACTTTGCCCGCTTGCACCGGAGTCGGAGGCGTCTTATCTGTGTGTTTAGTGCTTTAATTAGGTAAATAACCAAAGGCTCAAGG
The DNA here is from genome assembly GCA_946251805.1 of Cybosia mesomella. NCBI lineage: Eukaryota > Metazoa > Arthropoda > Insecta > Lepidoptera > Erebidae > Cybosia > Cybosia mesomella. The sequence goes on from OX276389.1 coordinate 36,896,865, forward strand.
TAACTAAAAAAGAAGAAGGAAAAAACATGGCTATTAATCAATTATTATACTCATATGCTCGAACAACTCTGTCTGTCAAATGATTTACAATGTCACAATCGCTAGGGGTGTCACCAAAGCTAGAGGCTTGTACCAACCATGTCAAATTAAATCGCTTCACACAATGCTGCGACAATGAATAATAAGGTAGGTAAACATAATTTACGAGGCCTGTTTTAAATCTTATTTTATGGGAAATGTGGTTGGAGAGCTTAACGGCGACTTGGCAGGGTGGACAGGGGTGCCCGGGGATGTCCGGTGTCCGGTTTTGTCTAGCTAAATAGACAGGGTGCATTTTGCTAAGTCATTGTCAGTTAGAATCGGGTATTGTCCGTTTTGTATGTCATTGTGTGATAATAGCTGTACTTAGATAAAGGTATATTTTTGGCGGCTTATTTTAGTTGCGCATATTTAGTTTGGCGAAGTATAAAAGGGGCAATTTTTGCTAATTCCCAGAGCACGTTTACAAAAATATTTAAAAACAAATATATTTTGATATTTAAAATTTTATTTCTTTGTTATAAGTATTTCTCTATTTTGTTCACTACCCAATGGTAGTGAACAAAATAGAGTAGATACCATAGGTAACGTCTCATAATTAGATATTTCGGTATACCTACCTACGACTTCTTAGTCGGTATGAAACCGTCTATTCCCATTTATCGCTACTGGCTTTGGCGCCACTGCTGATAAATGGGAAAAATATTCACGATATGATGATGACGATTGACACATACTTTCCCAGTTGCAGCTACTAGCTTTGTCGCCAGTGGTGACAAATGGTAAAAAAACATCCCCATTATCACCAGTGGGGACAAATGACACAAAAATAGTCTCAAATGTCGTCGACATACACAAATAAAAGTAACATTATTAGTAATGTGATAATTAATCTCAAGATCTCTCTTCATAGATAGCACTTCTTGCCATAAACTTTCCGGACTAGTGGTTCCGGCGGTTCTGTTGGGGTCACAGTTATAACCTAACCTAACCCAATTTACTTGTTTTTGGAATATAAGCCGAGCGAGGCAAGAAATGCGAAAGAAGGGTTATTACGAATAATAATATTTTGCTATTATATTTACTTACACTTATTTTCCTTGTTTTCTACAGGTGAAGATGTTTGTTGTACGTTTTTGATGTGTTTGTACCTTTTTTTTTTTTTTTTTTTTTTTTTTTTTTTCGTGCGGAAATCCCTTCGGATACCCCCCCGCGTGTGTATGTGTTTGTACCTCATTTTAGTAATGCTACTGTGATATTCAAATATTTTTTTACTTTTATTTGTGTAGGTATGTCCTGCTTGGTAGACGACATTTGAGACTATTTTTGTGTGGTTTGTCCCCACTGGTGATAATGGGGATGTTTTTTTACCATTTGTCACCACTGGCGACAAAGCTAGTAGCTGCAACTGGGAAAGTATGTGTCAATCGTCATCACTGGTGACAGTCGTGAATATTTTTCCCATTTATCAGCAGTGGCGACAAAGCCAGTGGCGATAACTGGGAATAGACTTATGTATTCCTCTTGGAAAGTAAGTATCGTGCCGGGATAGAATTCTGGCCATTTCCCTACCGACGTGAACCCTCTCCTAGCACAAGCTATTTACATTAGGGGTAATTTCGGTTAGGTTTTTTTTTTGGTTACTAATATCCTTTTTTCTGAAAAGGTTATTTTCTGAATATTTACTTTTTCAATTTAAAAAAGTTAGCGTAGTAATGCCTTTAAAATTTCTATTTTAATTGAGATATCTATACTGTTATAAAATTGAAATATAGACGTGCCTGTACATTGGAGATATTAAAAAAAAATGTGTTATGTTAAATGATGATTCTGAACACATTTTTTTTAATTCTTGTTTAGTTTATTCGTGATTGACGCAAAATCAACTGAACGAATTTTGATGCGGTTTTTTTATTAGAAAGATCTTAGTCAGTCGATTGCAATTAGTTAAGTAGAACCAGAGTTCGGAGCCGCGGGCATGAGCTAGTATAATATAATACGAAAAAATACAAAAAATTACAAAACTCATAGACACCTAGGAAGATACTTGTGGAGACATAGCCTACCTATAGACAAAAGTTTCCACAGAATCAAGACGGTTTTAGGTTACTTCGCAGAGAAATCTTCTGTTGTGAAACCGTTGAAGGATCATTTCTTTACTTATTGAAAATGGACTAAGTATTTGCGATTTGTAAGCTTGTTAATCATCTGTTTTTTTTTTTTTTTTTTTTATCGTGCGGAAATCCCTTCGGATACCCCCCCGCCGGCCAGCGGGGGCGGTTATGTCGGGCTTGCACCGACTAAAACCGCACGCCGTCTCGGGTCTTCAGACGCCGGGGTGTAAGGTTACCCATAGAGCATATCCCTTGCACCCCGGCTGACCCTGGGCCATCTCACCACTAACAGCATCGCTCATCCTGTCACCTCTGAAAGCAGAGGAGTACGGAGAGCGATGTGTTCCCGCCACGTTGGGTATTGGCCGACGATCAATGCCAACCCTATGAAGGGGTGAAGAGGAAGCCATTGACCGCCGCCCAGGGTGTACCGGCCGCTCCGATTCCGTTCCCCCCGGACTGCAGCGGGATCGGAATCGGAGCGACACTCGAGGAGGTTACCCAACACACACACCCCCATCTGTCGTACCTATCAAACTAAAGAGCACAATTTGTAAGTTCATACCTAATAGCAACTGAAATGGTAGCCTTTACTGTTTGTAATAATATACATACTGTGTTAATTCATCTAAGCTAACCATCACGAGAAGTGACGTCAAAATTGACGTACCAAACGTACGTATAGAAAAAAAAATGTCAGTCTATTGATCGTAATTTACACTTCACCTGTTTCAAAATATAATCTGAATAAATAGCCGTATATAACACCCCAGAGTTTGAATGTAAAAGTGAATTACCCAAATAATACTACTATCCTACTTTCCATAATGATCCTCGTATCCTAATAACAGTATCCTACTATCATTCATAACCTCTGATATTCTTACAATCCTACATATACACGAGCACAATCAAAAATAAACGAACATTTTAAAAACGCGACAGAGCTTTTTAAAAAATGAATAGTCACCGCTCTCGATTCCCACGTCACGCTGGCTCTTTCGGGAGCAAGGTAGGCATATAAAAATGCCTCCGACTGTCCCAGTACATTAATAAAACCTTTAATAAAACCGAGTTCGATCACTTCGCATGCGCGGGCGCTGGTGGCCATAGTATACGCAAAGTCAACAGATACACCAGTCACCTTAAAACCACTGATATATATTATACTCACGCTAGTAGATTTTCAGTGGGGTAGATACAGGTGCAACAGGAGCTTAACTCTGTGGCGTAGCGGTAGTGCATTCGATTGCTACGACATTGGGTGTGGGTTCGATTCCCGCTCAGTACAAATATTTGTATGCATGAATATGTCTATTTGCATTGGTCTGGGTGTTTCTATGTATAATAATTATGTATGTATTTACAAAAAAATCTAGAATCCATTCTAGAACCCAAAACACAAGCTAGTTAAACTAAGCTAACTTTGGGTCTAGAGAGCGCTGTGTAGAATGTCGTAGAATATTATAATAAAAGTCGGGAAACGAACCTGGCGCCTCATGCGCAACAGTTGCACTCACTACCGCTGCACCTCTAAGGCAGTAAATCTCATGAAAAACTACTAGTAGACACTTAGTAAATTAAATGTGATCATTATTTTTATTATCTGAAAAAGGTAGCTGGGATAGAATGGATACGCAAGGCGGAGGACCGGGTGCTATGGCGTAAAATGGGACAGGCCTATGTCCAGCAGTGGACTGCAATAGGCTAATTGATTGATTGATTATTTGTGAATTTGTATTTCTTTTGATATCAACTTTGCTATGCCGAAACTATTTTTTGATTCTATCACCTAGGATTACATTGTGCTATTGCAAATAAAGATTAAAGAAAGATTACTGGATACAGGAATCCATTTCACAGGGGATATTCCCTTTTTAAGAGTATAGATAGGGTATAGCTCGTATAGTTAAGATTGCAGTTTTCTAACTCGTACTGGCTGTCGTGAGTACATTAACGTACCTTATTTTACTTACATACTACGTTATTGACTGTCAACTCTAATTAGTTTCTTTTTAAGCGTAGCGAGCCGAAGGCGAGCGAAGCGTCTTTGGTTTCAAAGTTGCATTTCAAACAAATGATACTCCTCCGAGACCATTTGACCGATCTCGACCAAATTTGCCACGGTGATCAAGTAGACATTACTGAGTGTCGTAAGGGATCGAATGTCCAGATCGGTCTTACCATCGAGGAATAATCACCGAAAAACCAAATCAATGGAAAAAGTCGACCGGTCACGTTGACCTATTGTTGGAAAGGCAAATCTCGCTACGCTTAAGTTTGGGTTGATTGCCAACCTGGCAACCGTCCTAGTTAATAAACATTTGAACGGCAAATTCTTGAGAAACTTGAATGAAGTAACAGTATAAATCTTGATTTGAACAGTTGAGCAAGCAGAATCCTTCTTATTCTTCAGTTCTTCGTTTCTTTGCATTTATAATCATTTTTAATCTATCTGTCTCGCATATACTACACTTCATACTCGATATATTAAAAAAATATCATTCCTCACACATTAAAAAGAAAAAACCTCAACATTAAAAATATATTCATGTGAGATAACACTTTATAATGACATGGGTCAGTTCGGGCGGCTAGAACAAACAAAATTGTACGCGCCATATTTTTTCATCTTTTCATTCAAATGAAAGGAATGGTGTGTGGTTATCTTGCTCATTCTTACAATGGCGGTGCGTGTGTGAGAGAGATATGATAGGGATTGGAAGCCAGGTAGGTGCCGTAGCGTCTGCCGTGGCAGACAGAACGGCACCAGCATTCGAATTTCAAATTCTGGAATATATTTTTTTGGTTTGTCTATGATATTGTTAATTATACTGTGCAGTGACTGTTACAATCTAATATGCACTTTTATGCGTAACATGACAACAACAATTATTGCGTATTTCATGTATTTTTAAATTGTATTTTTTATATGTATCTGTATAATTTATAATGTATAATAATGCTTAGTATTAACTGATATTAATTGAATATTTAAGAGTAAAAAATAGATATTCATAGGTACTAATTTTATAACTTTTACTCTGAAAAGTGATGCGTGGTTCTGAACTAGTATAAAAGGCTGAAAGATTTGCTAACTTCGATTAAAAATATTATAAAAATATTATAATAACCAATGACATTCTCATCATCAAGGTTTCGGATATGTAACCGAGTAAAAGTAATAAAGTCTCTACCTAAAAATTGTGCTAAATGAAGACAAGCGTTTAATTTCAGCTCGTCTAGTTCTCTGTGCACTAGGTATAAACAATCCCTTTTTTTTCTAATCGACCAAATGCAGGGTCATTGCGGGCATCACACCCAAGTTGGACAACTATTGTCAATTTACGCGTAACATTCAAATTGTAATCAAATCAAATTAAGAACGCAACCGTGACGTTACGCGCCATATGCTCTATGTTTGTCTTTGATACAATCATAAAAACTATACTTTTGAATATCGAATAATTTTTGATTTAATATTATTGGGATTTGATATAATAAAAAAGTAATAGAAGACTCTTTGAATTATTAGTTCTAGGAATTTGCCTTTTCGGGTGAATTTCTTTGATGTAATAATATATAAAATGTCTGCTAATAAACAGAAATAATCAAATTGAAGAAGTTAAGCTTCTTTTCAGCGTATTTAAAATATTTACATAGATACTTATTACATATTATGTTTCTCTTCAAACAACTATTCTCCTCTCGACAACCTCTGTGGCGTAGTGGTAGAGCATTCGACTGCTAAGTCAGAGGTCGCGGGTTCGATTCCCGCTCATTGCAAAAATGTATATTTGCATTGTCTGGGTATTTCTATGTATAATATGTATTTATTTACAATATCCAAGTATGATAATCCGCATTCTATAAGTCATATGACAAGCTCTGCTTAGTTTGGGTCTGGATTTTAATGTATCCATGCAATATACTTAGTTATAACTTATTAAAAAACTTGGTTCATACGATGCACAGCACTCGTAGGTTGACAGTTAAAAGTTAGGTACGATTCTATTGCGCGAGCGGTAGGGCCGCCGCCACCTCCTTCTGCGAGCATGTAATGCTCGCGAAGGAGATGACAGAGCGCGCCCGGGAGAGATTTAGAACTCTCCCGGCCCGCCGAGCCCGCAACATGCTCGCCGCGCGTCGCAGGCGACTCAGGCGCCGGAGGTCGCTTAATGACCTCCGTCCTCCATGAGCGACGGCCGGGGGTGAGAGGTGAGGCCGCCTGTCACCCCAGCAGAAGCAGGCCGAGACGGCGGGGCGACTAGCACCCCTCCCCCAAACCGGGGCAAGACGGGGACATCGTGGTTCCCAAAACCGAGGGGGCCATCTCGTAACCGGAGATGGCCCAGGGTCAGTTGGGGTGCATGGGATATGCTCTATGGGCAACCTTACACCCCGGCGTCTGTAGACCCGAGACGGCGTGCGGTTTTAGTCGGTTCAAGCCCGTAATGACCACCCCCGCTGGCCGGCGGGGGGAGGGGGGGGTATCCGAAGGGATTTCCGCACGAAAAAAAAAGGTACGATTCTATTGGTCCGTCGGTGTAAGAGGGAAATGCCGTATGGGCAACCTTTCACCATAGACATAACCTCCATCGCTGGCAGGCGGGGGGGTATCCGAGGGGATTGCCGCATGAATAAAAAGGTAGGTTGCCATCTAGCAAAAAATATATCTGTAACAAAACTAAGTTAGTATTAAAATTAAGCCCTAATTCTACACCATCAGTGTCAAAATGTTAATTACTGCTCGCTTAGTACTATGCCTATGCCTAGATGGCAATAGGCTAGCCCCCTATTACACTGGGACCCAAACATAACTGGCGAATCGTGGATGTGTAATTCACCTCTACCTACCCCTTCGGGGATACAGGCGTGAAATTATGTTATGTTAGAACCCGTATAACAAGCTGTGCTTAGTTTGGGTCTAGATGGCGCTCTGTAATATGTCCTAGAATACCTACGTAAAAAAAAAATTTGTTGGCATGTCAGGAATTTGCCTATGAAAGTAGGCATCGAAGGAAAATTGACATTACTGGCTGAACACAAAATAACACTCAAATAAACACGTATTGTCGTGTCAACCAATAGGTGGCGTCACCGTCGCTTCAGTGTTACTAATTGACTTTGATATGCAATAAAATCGGGAAAGTTAGCTAATAGAAGTCTATTTTTCATATTAGACAAAGTTTGTCGTCTCTCTTAGTTATCTCACTAGTCTCTAAAAGCACCTATCATATTTTTCTACGAAACTACTGATTAACTTTTTGGGCTAAATGCTACCTTTTAGTTTAGACTGTAACCCATACATTCACATTTGATGAAAGGCCTATCTAACATTCGTATTAGCTGTAGTGCCTAGTAGGCGTAGAAAATAGAGACGTAATCCGTCCGCTCGAAGATTATTTATTGGGTAATATATGTAATGAAATCCGACAACACTAATATGTAGTGTAATTAAATGATATTTGACAGTGACAACCCAAGTTCCAATCTTCACCGTCACTTCACAGACTAGCTGGTACAACTATACTTCTATTTTTAAAAATCAAACATTTGTTTTTTATATTTTCGCACTGGCAAGCAAAATTTGAATAAAGAATAACATACACAAACATAACTATCATCCGCTATAAACAGTAAATCAAAGTCGAGCAGCGTTTAACGTCAAGAGGCCTTTCATACAAGCTTTGATGTGTATGGAGATTGGACGTAGGGGGTGGTAGAATAAACTTCCTTGCTGAAATGTGAAGAGGGCTTGAGGGAGTGTCCAGTCGCTTGAGAACCATTCGACCGATTGTAAAGGTGTAAACATCAAAGGATGTATGTTTTATGTTAGCAATTAGGATTTTTTTTCGAAATGGTAGACTGGCCGTGTATTAAAAGTTTGTCGTCTATGGTAATTGGTACAAAACGTGGTGTTTTGGTGGGTAGTTGAATAGCATAGACTATATGTTGTTTTTTTGTAGTTTGTCATGGGAAGATCAGGTCAATGACATTTAACAATAGGTAAAATATATATTAATGTTAGTTTTGTTTTTATTTTTTTCCTTTCTCCGTGGGGGAGTATCAGTAATCGTATTGGAAGCCTACTTCAAGTCACAGTAACTACTAAGTGAATGATATGTTAAAGAAGTTAGTATGCAAACTTTTCATATAATCCTAAATAGGAAAAAGTCAATATCCAGGACGGGATCTGAACCCGTGACCAGTCCCTTTCTAAAAGGAATACTCTGATCAATTGAGCTGGACACCTGGACACGTCCTAGATAGCCGGCAATTCTCCTCTACATACCTCTTAGGTCAACTTTGGTGCCACTATTCTAGGAATTATTTCTTACATACGAACAATTCCTAGAATAACGAACCAAATTTCGCTATATGATTCATCCAGATCTGTTCAGGCGTTTTGATATAGTTAAGTAATTGAGTTACAAACATCCTTCCAAACTTTACCTAGTATTCATAATGGTAGTAAGATGAATCCTATCTCTCGCCCTCAGGTCCAAATTGACTTAACAATGGCGACTCAAAAAGTTAACTTCCACAATACCTATAATTCAGACAATTGACTTAAGAGACCTTCACCTCCAATCCCCACCGACCAATTTCTGTTACATTCAGATACTCCTCCGTAATATCCTGAACGAAGACCCCCAGTGCCTTAAGTCCATAACAATCGCATACTAAATGCACAATAGCACCCACGTCCCTTGTTAGGAACCTGCCGAACAAGGTAACATTGAATTTTTTCAAACCTGATCTCTCCCTGTCGCGTTATATAACCGTCTCTCTCTATTCTTATACAAAAGAAAGAGATGGTAAAACAACTCGTTTTTTAATCTGTGCCGCGGGCAGTTTGGTTAGGATCGGTCACGGTTCGACGCGGATCTAGAAGGGTTTGATAGGACATTGATAAATTTGATAAACACCCTTTAGTTGATATGTTGTTTTCTTAATAAACTTGATTCAGTTGAACGTGTTTATAAGTCAAAGTTTATTGTACGCCGGTTATAAAGAAGCTAGATGCTATGTTTTTGATTTGTTCACAAGATTATGTGGGATTTGTTACTGCTTATTTGGGAATTAATATATATTTATACGTGAAGGGAAAACTCTACATCCCTTTTTACGAAAATTGCGAGGACGGAGAAGTGTGAGGTTTGGCATTTTAATGAATTATATAGACGAGAAGTGCAGAATGCTAATTTTTTTTTTAAATTATGCAAAAGAATTATGACTTTGGTACTGTGGAAAAATGGTAGGTGTCTTTAGTGGGATGCCCCGTACGTCAGCACTGTCGCTACCAGTCACCTCAGTCGTAACGTCGTGTCTCCAGAAGAAGCCGCCGAAGACGGAGCGAAAAAAAAATCAGGATAAATATGCGGTCTTAAGGGGGCAGTATTAATTTGTCCCGTTTGCGGTTGAGATGATAGGTGGTTGAGGAGCCGACGCTAAAAAATTATGCAGCTAATTGAGGTGTAAGGTTATGGGACAAAACTGGTGACTCTCGCTCCGGCTCATGTCTGGAGCAAAGGTTGGCCATCGCTATCCAGCGGGGCAATGCTGCCAGTCTGATGGGCAGCTTTGCGCCGGGTACGCTGAGGGGCAAGTTATCTGATAAGACAATGTAATATGTTGTATTAAATATAATTATTTATTTCTTGACGTAAAATAAATTGATGCGTATAAAATCCATTAATTCAATAAATAATACATTACACACACTACCATGTATTTTGACTTACATCGAATATCAAACGTAAAATGACATATTTGTATATGCGACACAGCTGACGTATTATATTAGTTATTTATGCAACTGTGGTATAATGAGGGGTATTAAAACATGAATGTGGGTTTATCACACGAAGCGAAGCTGAGTGTGATAATAGTATCACATGAGTGTTTTAATACCTAATTATACAGTTGCATACAAGACTTTATCTCTACCCATGATAAACTAATAATACATCTTCAGAGAATGATGTACTGCCCTTTGATATTTTCCAATTCATGAAATCTTGGTACGCCTTTTCATACTGTTTTCTAGATTTTTCCGGTAGTAATTTGTTAGAAATGTCCTTTGCTGCATTCGAAATGTCTGGAGGTGTGTTATCAAAACTTAAATAGTAAGTAAACAAAACAATTTGCAAAAATAATAGCGAAGAAAAATAGCGGGAATTCGAATTCGAACGAATAAGCTTTAATTTTTTTTTACGGCGCGCCGCCGCTGTCGTAGTGCAATGCAACGCGCGTGAATGACAGTTCTTTTTTTGAAACTCATACAGATTCCACGCATCGAGCGGTAAGAATTTGGCTGTCTGATGAGTAACCCTTTGCGCGGAAGACATTGAAAAAGCGAAAGGAGTGTTATTATGAAATTTCATACAACATTATAACACCCGTTCGGATGTTATTATGGTTATTAGGACATTGGATGTATTAATGTTGGCAATAAGCTAATTGTTTCAGAATCTTTTATAGAGGATTTAAAGCATGGGCGTAGATAAAGAACATAACATAACTTCATAACTTCACGCCTGTATCCCCGAAGGGGTAGGCAGAGGTGTAACACAACCACGATTCGCCAGTTGTACGTATATAAAGAAATTGAAAAGAAATGCAATGAGGTTTAACTTTCTGACAACCTCAAAAATAAGTTGAATTTCATTTCGATCATCCCACGGGTTCACTTTTTATTACAGTTACTAGCCCGTATACAAAAATATAGTATTTTACTCCCTTGGGAGTGAAATTTTCAAGAATAATTAATTTCCTTTGTGGATGTTTGTAGCATAAAAAACATGAACTACCAAATGACAAGTTGTAGATCTGTTTAGGTTTTACGTTTATGAATCAAACAGGACCAGTAATTATTATTATCTGGGTGACCGAGCTTAGCTCGGATTTTTTTTCGTTTTCAAACAATGAAACCTAGCTAGATCTATTTATCGCCGCCAAAGCCCCCTACGTACTAAATCTATTGAAATCGTTGGAACCATGAATTTCGAAACGAGACGAGCCATTCTTGTGTGTGTATATATATATATATATTGAATATATATATATATATAGATTGTGTAGGGCTGTTAATAGGTACTGCACGGACTCTGTGGATATACTTAACACGAAGCTACACGAATTTCGCAAAATCGTCCTTGAAAACCTACCTAACTGATATGTTTGTTTAATATATTATCTTATCTTCATCTCATCGAAGAATATTTTCTCATTTTTTAAATTAATCACACACGATCAGAATACTTCATTTATATTAACCACTAGCTGACCCGGCAGACTTCCTACTGCCTCAATCGATAACAACTTCCATATTTATTCACCTTTTAAACCTTCTCTGGACCTCCACAAATAATTCAAGACCAAAATTAGCCAAATCGGTCCAGCCGTTCTCGAGTTTTAGCGAGACTAACGAACAGCAATTCATTTTTATATATAAAGATTTATATACGCTGTAAAGACATATTAAAAATGTTGCTTCTGTCACTTTTATATAAACAATCAATGTTACTTCTATAGGTATTATTATTGTTGAGCGAGGACTCAGGGCTGCACACGCTGGCGGACTGCCCGGCGTGGAAGGCGCCGAGGCGTGACCTCGTGGCAGCCATCGGGGTGGGAGTCCTCTCGCTCGGCAGCATGATTGCGGCAATGGTGCGGAGCGCGAGCGCGTGGGCCGCCGCCGCCTCCTTCTGCGAGCATGTAATGCTCGCGAAGGAGGTGGCGGAGCGCGCCCGGGAGAGACTTAGAACTCTCCCGGTCCGCCGAGCCCGCAACTTGCTCGCCGCGCGTCGCAGGCAACTCAGGCGCCGGAGGTCGCTTAACGACCTCCGTCCTCCATGAGCGCAGGCCTGGGGGTGGCGGGTGAGGCCACCTGTCACCCCAGCAGAAGCAGGCCGGGACGGTGGGGCGACTAGCGCCCCTCCCCCAAACCGGGGCAAGACGGGGACACCGTGGTTCCCAAACCCGAGGGGGCCATCTCGAAACCGGAGATGGCCCAGGGTCAGTCGGGGTGCGAGGGATATGCTCTATGGGCAACCTTACACCCCGGCGTCTGTAGACCCGAGATGGCGTGCGGTTTTAGTCGGTTCAAGCCCGACATAACCGCCCCCGCTGGCACGCGGGGGGGTATCCGAAGGGATTTCCGCACGATAAAAAAAAAAAAAAAAAGGTATTATTATTGTTGTTTTAATTTAATGCAGCTGTATTCACCTTTAATTAGTTTGCAATTTGCTGTAAACCTCAAGAATGTGAAGTTATAATGAAACTGTATTATTGTACATGACTGTTGGTGAATTTAATAAATAAATAAATAACGATATCTAATACAAGAATTACTCGTTTAAAGGCAGTACATATGCAACTAGCTGACGCGGCAAACTTCGTTCCGCCTTAGAATCAATTTATATTGGTTATCTTATCAGCTGATATTCTCGAATGTCTCATATTTTTAAATAACTTAAATGCTAGTTAAGGCTCAGTATCCCTAGAGGAGCATCTCAAGGTCGTAGATGGGCCATGGTCGGGCGGGGTGCGAGGGTATTGCCTTATTTAGCCACCTCTGAAGACCCAGCGTGCGGTTTTGCGGTGGCCGGCGGAGGGGATCCGAGCGATTATCGCAAGGAAAAAAGCTCAAACCAACCTTACATGTAAACCGGTACGGTATCTACAGCTGCTGATTGACGGACGAGGCTCTGGCGCAGGATTTCCTTTCAGGGCTCAGAGGCAGTTGCTCCCGTAAAAGTCAAGATAGGGAGAAGAAGCTAAAGCAAGAAAAAGATAAAAAGCGCAAGCGCAGCGTTCCAGTGTGTATGCTTTGAACGCAACATGGAAATCGCTAGGAGAATGATGACATATTGTAATAATTCGTGAGCTGGGTCAGGTGACGGGTGGGCGGGCACCGGATGCGCATAATAATATAGAAACATCCTACTTGGTTAAAATACATTTGGTACAACTTACAGAAACTGGTTTTCAGCTACTAAGGTTGCGAACAAGCACATAGTCTATAAACCTATCATCATTAATACCTAAGCTATTACTGTGGTCTATGAAAGCCAATGAACTCTTTGTGTTCTAGACTGGCTGTTCGTAACAATAAATTTGGTATAGATTTTTGGACGCTACTGTACACAACTTTGACGCGATTTTTTGTTGCTGTCATAGCCACAGAGTATATTCAATTTATTTCATCCGATTTAATATCACCTGACATCTGTAAAGCAGTGTAACTGCGCCAAAATTATGAATCTATGGTGAGGCGTTCCATACTCCTCGGCCGTTCCCGCCTCACCCCCGAAGTGTTACACACTTTTTGTTCTGAACTGTTTGTCTAGTATACATATAAGTCATTGATGAAATCGTATAATGTATTGATTACGAGCAGCGGGTAACAATCTAGTCATGTATTTCGAAATATTTGAAAGAAAGAAATAATTTATTCAGAGGCCATTCGAGCCTCACGTAACTTATTATTCAGGCTCCTACATAGAACTTAGCAGGTAATATGTCGACAGCGTGCTGGACCTGGTTCAGCATGTGTCAGATTGGTGTACTTATAGCGCTGAATTCAACCAGGCCCATTGATGTCTTAGAAGCCATGGCCTACTAACTACGGAACCGATTCGACCTCCTAAATGCAAGCTGTGGATGCTATCGGGACTAACGCTATCATAATAAGGACATGTTTAAAAAAACAGCTGGATCCTGGTATTAGATCAATCTGTATTCACACTGTATGATAGTTATTTCAATACAAATGACCACTCATTCAAAACTACTCCTTAACTCGCACTTAAAATTTACAAACCAACAGATAATTTCCGAAAACAGACACAATACTTTTGAGGACCCAATAAAGCATACACAAAAAGCCTTTGTGGTATTATATGACGAATATATTCTCCACACCAATGATGAATGGACGCCATAGTAAGGCCGAAGCCAGACATGTTGGAACCGGCCATTGAGGTAACAAATGACCAAAAAAATGCGTTATTTATCTATAACGACTTGTCGTGTGTGCATTAATATACAAATACAATGACACTTCATTGTTGGGTAGAGAAGTTGTTAACGGTTCCGTAGGTATTTATTGAGCTGAGCGAACCGAAGCTCTTATACGTGCCTAAGCCGTTTGGTCGAGACTGTACTCCTCCGGAACCACAATACCGATCTTGACTAAATTTGCCATGATGATAGTGTAGACACCGCTGAGTGTTTAGAGGGGTCAACTGTTCAAATACAATGTACCATTGAGGAATAATCACCGAAAACAGTTTCACGAGCGCGCGGCCTTAGCTAACCGCGCGACCGTAGTAAGATGTCTTATTTTCAAGTGAGAGTCCTGCTCGCTCAGCTCAATTTATTTCAGTCGCACCCTGCACTGAATTCCTAGTTTATTTTTTATCTCCTGATCATCATCTCAACTCTGAGGGGTCTGCTCAACAGTTTCTCCGCCTCCTTTTTGCACGATATTTAGCATCCCTAGCAGTAAGACCATTGGCATACACGTCATCTTCTACAACGTAAAGTCAGCATTTCTTGAGTCTACTCCTACCGAGGACAGCTGGAGGCGGCATGGCCAGACTTGTAACCTACGTAGAATGGCGGTAGCAGCAAAACGTGACCGCAGTAGCGAAGGGGACTCTCCTGTATTTTATTTGTACGGAAAGTAGCCGTGAGTTTTTAACTACCAGATTCTTTTATCGAGGGCTTTACTTACTTATTGCCTTCCGACCCTGGCTGTAAATGTAGAAACACTGATTTTAATGTTCACGAGTGTTAATTTATGACATAAATTTATATAAACGCATTTGATTTTGTATTAGTCCCGACTGAACGATCGATTCATCAACACGACCAAAACGCCAAAACCTACCTTTGATGGGATGGGCACGATTATCATGAAGAACCAATGCGGGAGTCCGCTATAAGCTCCGATGATTGATGATAGTGTTTATGAACATTTCAATTCTGATTTAAAACATATAATTTTGTCGATGGTTGAACGGCAAATGGGTGCAAGCGACATCTACTTTTCAAAGAAAATCGGGTGTATTAAAAGATAATATCTTGTTGTTCGAAGAGAGCTGGATGGGAGGGGAGGGTTTAAACACCCAAAAGCCCAGGTTACACCCATGACAGCTTGACACTTGTTGAAATTTTGTGTTGATAATTACTGAATTTTCTAGCAAAAAAAAAAACACTTTGTTCAACCCCTGAAAAGTAGCTGGAGCTTTATACACAGCAGACCCTCTTTTATATTGCTATTGAGGCAGACAGTTAAACAAAAATAAAAATACTAACATTACGACACGGACCCCTAAAACTGTGAGAGAATTTATATCCGCCGCCTTTGCCCACGATGGCCGAAGGGGCGGATTAAAAAAAAACCATGAATGAACGCCCAACAATAAACTTCAACAGAATTTCGGTCACCATGCATGCACCATGAAATTTGCGATTTCTAAGTAACTTTCATTAGGTACATTCGTAACAAACACACGTTCAACAGTAGCTACAATTGAAGACTCCAGTGTTTGCCCATTGTAAAACAGTCCATTGTCAACGAAATGAGTTTGGAAATTGAAATTTGATGGAAATATTAATGGAACTGAATATCTTTGAATGTTTAGCCAATAATGGTATTTGTTACATAAAGTTATTGTGAGTTAAATTAAACTCTGTGCTTCACTGTAGACAGTCGGGTTTTGATATTATTGTACTTTATTGTTCCAATGGCGATGCCTGTGTGGCCTGGTATCAGAACGTTCGACTGCTAAGTCAAAGTGTAAATATTTATATGTATAATCCTATCCTATCCTACTATTATTCTACTATAATATCCCACCATCATATCCTACTGTGGTACCCTATTATAATATCCTACTACGATATCCTACTATAATATCCTACTATGATATTCTACTATAATATCCTACTATCCTACTAATATTATATACTAGCTGACCCGGCAAACTACGTTTAACGTTAGAATCAAGTTATGTTGATTACTTTATCAGCTGAATTTATTTCGTGAATGTCTCCTTACACCCCGGCAACACCCGAGACGGGGTGAGGTTTTGGTCGGTTCGAGTACGACATAAACTCCCCCGTTGGCCACTCTAATCGTGGCGATTTCCGCAAAAGAAAAGTAGTCAAAAAAAAAAAACAAAGATTATGAAAATCGGTCCACCCGTTCTTGAGTTTAGCTCAGTCATTACTAATACGACTTTGTTTAATATAATATAGATGTGAAACTTGTGAAGATGTTTGTGTGTTTGTTGGTCGATCACATTCAAACGGCTTGTTAGATCTGACTGAAATTTGATACAGGGATCGGTTATAGTTTGGAATAACCCAAAATTAGGAAAGTCCACGGGTAAGGTGCTTTTATTGCAGCGGGGCGAAGCAAGGGCACGCAGCTAGTAACCTAAGATGATCTCTAAATTAGAATACTTTCTAGGGCACACCAGATTCCTCTACATGGCTGACGTAAGAAACACCGTGCGGTTTTAGTCGGTTCATGCCTGACACACCCTACTCACCGTTGGCTCCGGTGGGGTGAAGCCCGAGGGGGGTATATCAAGTTAAAAAAAAAGGTGATCTCTAAATAAGAATGCGTTTAGTTACTTTTGTGATGGTACGTTTATAAATCATTTTCTCTTTATTTTAATAAATGCATAATTTTTATGACACTGTGGCGGTCGCCATAAAAATGCTCATAATCCCACAGGGACCATCTTCTCCTGCGTTGCCATTGCGTTCCAATCGGAAGTAGCCATTTTCATGCTGCCCAGTGCCCCACGAGTTCTTGATAATCCAGTAATCAACTCCATTTTCTGAAATATCAATTTTTATAAATAATTATTATTACAACGTGACTTTACCTCGCCTGATGGTAAGGTAAAGGTAAAGTCTCATGATAAACGCTTAGTATATAATGGTAGAAAAGAACCTCGAGCAACATATCGTTAAAACAGGGGGGGGGTCTATGGAACCCTACTAAGGTCTTCGAGGTATAAGCCAACTTCATCCGCAAGCCGTTACACCTGCTGATTGATGAGACTCTGGTGTAGCCATTCTATCAGGCTTGGCGAATTTGGGTGAGGGGCGGGGGGCTGTCAGGCAGCAGTTGCTCCCGTAAAAAACAAAAAAAGAATGGATAGGAGCAGCAGGAAAACGGACTTCATTCTCCAAGGTACTAAAGGATTAGTGCTTGGATTGGAGTAACATTATATTATTTAAGTTGAATGGAGTCGGATTATGTTTCAAAAAAATATAATACTTGAGAAAAATTAGGTATTTTCAGAATTAATTACCTGTTCCATATCCCACTAGTAAAACGGCATGGTTAAGTTTACCTACGCATTGGGTATCGTAAAGAATTCCGCCCGTATGGCCATCTAATTGATCTGCTTTTATAGCTGTAAAAATAAATGTTAAAGCTGAGTTTTTGGATAGCTCCTTCATTCTAACGGTTAGAATTCGAAACTCAGGGTTTCTCAAACTATAACTACACGTACCCCTATTAAGCAGGGTATCTACTAGGGTCAAGCACCAAATGTCCTCCGTGCATCTGCAACTGACCCATTAATGGATACGTTATTATACCCAGGGCTGTCTCTGGTTTCGAGATGGCCCCTCGGGTTTTGGAACCGCGGTGTCCCCGTTTTGCCTTCGTATAAGGGGGGCACGCAGCGCGCCGCCGCGCCGTCTCGGCCTGCTTCTGCGTTGAGCAACGTCTGAAGTCTGAGTCGTCTCTGCGCCTCGCGGGCTATGCGGATCAGTAGAGACCTGAGTCTCGACCGGAACCCCTCTGTCGCCTCTTTCTCGAGTATTACTTGCTCGCAGAAGGAGGCAGTGGCAGCTCTCGCGATCGCGCTCCAAACCATCGCCGTGAGCAAGACACCGAGTGGGAGGACTCCCGCTCCCAGAGCTACCACGACAACCCGCCTCGACACCTCCCTTGCTGGTAGAGGATTCGATCCCAATATCCGGGATCCCGGGATCACGGTCATATTTTAGTCCCGAATTTTTCGGGATCAAATTTATGGAAACCGGGATTTTCGGGATTGATAATTTTTTAAATAAGTCAATAAAAATGTGCGCGAACCGAAACGCACTTACCTTTTTTTTTTTTTTTTTTTTTTTTTTTTTTTTTTTTTTACGTGCGGAAATCCCTTCGGATACCCCCCCGCTGGCCAGCGGGGGTGGTTATGTCGTGTCTCGACTAAAACCGCACGGTGTCCTCCCCAAGTGTCCGTTGCCGGGCACCCCGGGTAAAACGCACTTACCTTGATTTTACTTTTTGACAGTCATCTTGTTTACACAGCTGATTTCATTTGTTTTTACTAACGACCGGTACCGGATTATGCGTAAAAGTGTGAAAAAATTAGGGATCTTTCTAAAGCCCTACCAAAACCAACCTAAGGTGTAAAAAAATTAGTCATAATATGTTTTTCATCGCATGCGCTGCGTAAAGTATTGATGACAGAAGAAAAAAATGTTTTACAATATTATAGAACATATCAACATGTCAAAATAAATGATTTCGTATAGAAGACTGTTGCAATGCCAGTTGATTCCTTTTTGATTGATTGAAATCGGACATCCAATTCAAAAGGTATTACGAAATTAAAAACACGAATGGTTCGTTGGTCGCGATAACCGACATCTACTTAAATACGATTTTTTTTTAGGTGCGGAATCCCTTCGGATACCCCCCGCCGGCCAGCGGGGGTGGTTATGTCGTGTCTCGACTAAAACGCACGGTGTAATCCCCAAGTGTCCGTTGCCGGGCACCCCGGGTAAGCCCTCGAAAGGATAACCCCAGGGTAAATAGCCTAGAATAACATACATATATAATTTTCAGAACCTATGGACGTCTAATTTTCGAAGCACACCTATCCGTCGGGACCTTCGCCTTCCATAACTTCGTATCAAAAAACAGAAATCAAATTCTTATTTCACATCCTTACCTATGGCTATGGGTCCTACTTGATGCAGCAGCTGTTTCAGAGTTTCTTGACTTGTCAGTTGGTATGAATAACAATTTACAAGTTTTGCAACAATCTTGTTCTTGTCTAGTCTGCACTGGTTTTTTCTATTTTCATAGGGATAATTTGCCTCATTCATAACACCTCCCATTCGAATAAGCTCTCTACAAAAGACATGATAATATGTTTATTGAAGTTAAATAAATTTAAATGTCTGATTTTTTTTTGTTGTAACAAAATATGTGACAAATTATAAGGTGTCACAAAATTAGGTCTCTGAATTTGGTGAGATGACTTGGCATCGACCAAATAAGTATTTGAAACAAAAAAAAATCGGGTAGGTAAAAATAAAAAAAAAGGAATATAAATTTAAAAAAAAACATCAACAGCGACCAGCGTCACGTCATGTTTTTTTTTTGTTTCAAATACTTATTTGGTCGATACCAAGTCATCTCACCAAATTCAGAGACCTAATTTTGTGACACCATATATCTTTACAAATAAATGAAACTGAAGGGTCTGTTTGTAATGTTAAGAGAACATCTTTGTAATGCATATGGGTTCCAAAAATATTGATAGGACCCTAAAAACATCTCTTTTTACGGAGAGTTACGATAAATTGTGATAGAATAAATTGAATGCAATTACCTGAAAGAAGCTGAAGGCCATCCACCATCACAGCCGTATGATATTTGATCGCAATCCACAATCTGTTGTTCAGAGAACTCCTGAGAAGATCCATTAACTTTGGCATACTGGCCTTCAATATGACCTGGAGAGTATTTAAATAGTTATCTTTAATACATGCCACGATAGTAAATTCCTAAGTTTGAGTTCGCTTGTTTCTGTTTTTTTTTACAAATTCTTAGACGATGTTGGAAACTCTTAGTGAGACATAAATACTTCAAATTCAAATTCTTTATTAGCGGAACTGTGGTAGTACAAGATGTCACATTATTATCGTTCAGCACATTTACTATTTCATTTTATTGCATGCAAACATTAACATTAAACAATATATTATATTTAAAAAAAAACAAGTTGACCCATCTGAATTCAACTTAAATCAAAACAAACTCTAACACTTGTTCTACACATTCAATTTCAATCATAACATCACATTCAATCATTTCTTGGCTCCTCTCAATAGTAGTTTATGCAACTGTCATATAAGAAGGGGTATTAAAACACGAGAGTCTGTTTATCGCATGAGGCGAAGCCGATAATAGGTTGACTCGAGTGTTTTAATACCTTTTTTTCTTTTTTTTTTATCGTGCGGAAATCCCTTCGGATACCCCCCCGCGTGCCAGCGGGGGCGGTTATGTCGGGCTTGAACCGACTAAAACCGCACGCCGTCTCGGGTCTACAGACGCCGGGGTGTAAGGTTGCCCATAGAGCATATCCCTCGCACCCCGACTGAACCTTTATGCAGTTTCATACACTACTTTATCTTCACTCATAGGAAAAATTGAAATTAAATAAAGTAGGTAGGTTACAAGGGCGCCATTTTTTTCACAGTTCGAACTGCGCATGCGTGCGCAGTTTTTTTCATGTTCAGCCTAAAACCTTAGGCTAGTTTAATTAATAAAAAAAGATAGCGATACTATAATGAGTTTTATCTACACCCATGCTTTAAATCCTCTATAAAAGATTCTGAAACAGTTAGCTTATTGCCAACATTAATACATCCAATGTCCTAATAACCATAATATCATCCGAACGGGTGTTATAATGTTGTTTGAAATTTCATAATAACACTCCTTTCGCTTTTTCAATCTCTTCCGCGCAAAGGGTTACTCATCAGACAGCCAAATTCTTACCGCTCGATGCGTGGAATCTGTATGAGTTTCAAAAAAAGAACTGTCATTCACGCGCGTTGCATTGCACTACCACAGCGGCGGCGCGCCGTATAAAAAAAAATTAAAGCTTATTCGTTCGAATTCGAACTCCCGCTATTTTTCTTCGTTATTATTTTTGCAAATTGTTTTGTTTACTTACGAAAATGAGCGATTCAAGTTTTGATAACACACCTCCAGACATTTCGAATGCAGCAAAGGACATTTCTAACAAATTAATACCGGAAAAATCTAGAAAGCAGTATGAAAAGGCGTACCAAGATTTCATGAATTGGAAAATATCAAAGGGCAATACATCATTCTCTGAAGATGTACATGGGTGTAGATAAAGTCTTGTATGCAACTGTATAATTAGGTATTAAAACACTCATATGATACTATTATCACACTCAGCGAAGTGTAATGTCACCCGGTGTAAACCCACATTCATGTTTTAATACCCCTCATTATACCACAGTTGCATAAAAACTATTACTTTCGTCTTTCTTGCATTCCCTTTCATACCTTTCGTTTTAATGGCCCCATTCACGATGTTCACCATTTTGTGTGGATGTATATTAAAATATACATCCACGATTCGCCAGTTATGTTTAGGTCCAGGCATAGGGGTAGGCAGATGTGTACCTCTGCCTACCCCTTCGGAGATACAGGCGTTAGTTATGTTATGTGTGTGTTCTATTTTCTTACTGTTTCAGTAAAACAGTATTTGATGAGATTTTATCCGTTTTGATGACCTGGACCATTTTGGTGAGCGTTTAAACTGTTACCGAAAAAAATCCCTACCAATTGCACTGAAAGCGTAGCAAGAGCCGCACGTCTTTTGATCCTTGACCCGAGTCACAAGCCCCATCGTACGATAATCAAGGGACGCTGGTGCACCAGAATTAGGGATATCACCATCTCTTTTCAAGTTGCATAATACATCCTTTCGTGGCTCTCCCAATCCAGTATACATGTTCAAGAATTCTTCGTGTGTCAAATCCATAGATTCAGTTATACCTAAAAATAAAAGTGGTAGGAAATTTAAAATGAATAAAAAATGCTTTTATGTTAAATGTGAAATTTTGGATAAATGGGACAATGTATGTTTCTTACTCATTCACCCCAGAATATCTGAACGAATCTGGATGAAATCTGATACAAAGGTGAATTATAGTCTGAAATAGCACATAATAATAATATGTTTTGCTTGGTACTGAACCCTCTCAGTTATATGCTGGAGAGTTCAGGGTTAGGCTGTCGATTGCGGAGAGATGGTCAGGTTATATCCCACCTCCTTTACATGGATGGTCTTAAATTATTTGCCCCCAACAATTCCCAACTGATAGCGTTATTAAAGATGACCGAAACCTTTAGTAACTCTATCAGGATGGAATTTGGTGTGGACAAATGTGCGGTCATGCATGTAAAAAGAGGTGAGATTGTGGAATCTGATGGGGTTGAGCTCTCAGATTCCACAAAATTCAGGTCTCTCTCTGCAATCGACACCTATAAATACCTGGGTATGTCGCAGGCGTTAGGCATTACAGAAGCTAGCATGAAGCAATCGTTACAGGAGAGTTTCTTTGGCCGCTTGAAAAAAGTTCTTAAAAGTCTTTTATCAGGAGGTAATAAGGTGCTCGCCTATAACGGCTGGGTCATGCCGGTTTTAATGTACTCCTTCGGCATACTCAGGTGGACTCAGACCGAATTAGACACCCTGGATAGGAGAGTCCGTACGTTTCTTACTGCAAACCGAATGGTCCACGAATCCACGTTCATCTGTGATGAGGTTGTACATACCCTGGAAATGCGGGGGACGTGGCTTTTTAAATGACAAATCCCTCCATAACAGTGAGGTGTGCAATATCAGGGAATACTTCCTACACAATGAAGCTGATATGTATCGTGATGTAGTAATGGTGGATAACGGACGTACCCCGCTAGCTTTGGCTAAAGAGAACTGGCAAACCTGTGGTATTAAGTATTAATGACCGTATGGATGTATGGAAGAGCAAGGAGTTGCAGGGACGTTTCTATCTGGCTTCCCATGGGCCTGATATAGATTTACCAGCATCTGTATCTTGGTTACGCTTCGGTGACCTATTTGGGGAAACCGAAGGTTTTGTTTTTGCAATGAGGGACGAAGTTATGATCACGAATAACTATCGGAGGTATATTCTAAAGGATGGTACGGTTGACATAGTTCGGGCGTGCCACCGTCCCGGAGGATACCTTAGACTTATAATTTCTGGTTGTTCTCGTCTTGCCAACGGCGAGTATTTGCATAGATATAACCAAGTAGCCAGGATTGTTCATCAACAGCTTTCTCTAAAGTACAACCTTGTGGAATCAGAGGTACCGTACGTACCGTACGTATAGGTATGTGCCCGACGCAGTTCTCGAAAATGGGCATATCACGTTGTACTGGGATCGAGCTATCATCACTGACAGGACTATTGTAGCTAATAAACCTGATATAGTGTTGATTGATCGATCAGAGCGCCGTGCAATAATTATCGATATCACCATTCCACATGACGATAATCTTGTGAAAGCCGAAAAAGAAAAACAAATAAAATATTTGGATTTGGCTCTCGAGGTTGTCGACATGTGGAGTGTGGACTAGGCAATTATTGTTCCGATAATTGTATCGGTTCACGGACTGATTGCCAAGAGCCTCGATCAACATCTCAAGAGGCTCGCGTTAGGCAGTTGAGTCAAGGGTTTGATGCAGAAGGCAGTGCTCCTCGACACGGCACGTATTGTGAGGAGATTCCTATATCTGGAGCCCTAACCACCGGTAACTTGGTCTCTGTACCCGATGCCGGCGCGTCACTATTTAAGGAAATAATATAAATCTCTTTGTTGTATGTACACAAGAATATAATCTGGTACAGATTTGAGGCATATACAATTGGCGGCCTTATCGCACAGGGCAATCTCTTAGAGGCAACCTTTGGATGGTTACAGTTAATAAAAGATATAGGGCAGTTTCTGGTGTACCTACATATATGTTATTTTCATTTAAACTCTGACATTTAAATATAAAATTACAAATAGATAAACTTATCACTATACATAAAATTTATAATAAAACAGTACCTATTTCTAGGTCCATCTTATATACAATATACATATATATAATAAAGACACAGTGTAGAATAAATAAGAGAGATGTAGACAGAGAAGGAGAGAAAGTGATGACTATTGTTCCTGCAGATAGTAGGAAGTGACTAATTTCTGAAGATTGACTGCGATTGCGCACATCTTATGGCCACAGGTAAGGCTACTACATTGGCCACTTTTTATCCCGGGAATAGGATTCTGTGGGTCACGGATTGAGGTCAACTACCTCAACCCGGCTAATATAACAAATGCTAAAGTTTGTAAGTGAGTTTGCACTCCTTCGCCCTGAAGGTCAACGAATTCGCGTGAAATTGGAATTGAGGACAGCTTATATTACTGAATCTACGCATCTATTTTTTAATTTTAAATCCCAAAAACAAAACCAACAAGAAAGTTACACCTTCTTAGTGGGGTTCAGTTCACCCCTTGGTGGGGTCCCATAAACAGCGGTAAGACTCACCAAAAACAGCATGCGGGCTATCTCTATTCAACCGGTTGGCACGTTCCAATTTGTCTTTAAATATTTCAAATCGGGCTGCCTTTTCTCGTTCATTTGCGTAATGTTTGCCATAAGTGATTACGAATTCTTCAAAGTAAAAAGCAGCATCTTCTAGTGCGTAATATGTGGCATTAGGTATAGCGCTGACACCTAAAATTATAGAGACGAAAAGTAAGTACAAGTACATTGTATCGGAAACACTTACAACACACAAATGACTGACAAACTCGATACTATGTGTGGTTTTAGGTAACATTTTATACTTGCTTCACCTTAAAATAATCTATTTAAGAATGTGTTTTTTACATTCAGATATTTTATCAGTAAAATGTGAAGGTGACACTATCTGATGGCACAAATCTGTCTCGAATTTGGACCGGGTAGGTACCACCGTGCATTCTGTGCAAAACCCTTCATAGTAATAAAATCTCCGTTGGATTGCGTTCAGAGTTCAGCAGGTGCATAGCCGGGAATGAGGTGGTGGTTTTTGCAGCATTTATACGACCATTGGGTATTGATGTAGACTATTGGGAATGGCGCGGGTTGACCCATCAGACAGTGTAGCGCCACAATTTCTGAACACACCGCTCACCATCCCAAAAAGTATCGGGATCCTCGGTGTCGAAATCTTCTTTTCTTTATAAGTCGCAAGTCCGGCCTCACATGGAGTACTGCCGTCACCTTTTTCCGGGGCACCTGCATACCAGCTTGACCTGTTTGACTCGGTGCAAAAGTTGGCCCTGAGGATCGACGACGATCTCGTGCTTTCAGGCAGTGGTGAACCTCTCAGTGATAGGAGAGATTTCTCCTGTTTGTGCGTGTTCTACCACCTATTATAGTATGTTTTCAGAAGAATCGTTCGATGTTATGCCCACGGCCACATTCTATCATTACACCGCTCGCCACAGACATGGAATTCATCCTCACACGTTGCAAGCAGCAACGGTGCACACAGTGTGACATGAAAGAAACTTCATTCCGCGCACGCTCAAAATGTGCAATGATCTACCTGCTGTGGTTTACCCAAGCAACTTTAATATGGGGTTCTTCAAGAAGGTTTATACAGGGTCGGCAGCGCGAGTGTGACACCCCTGGTGTTGCACACGTCCATAGGCCGCGATAACCGCTTCCCATCCATTTTCGTTATTCCATGACGACCGACTAACCTTCACATTCTTAGTTCATTCTTACACCATTATCAACATTAGGTACAATATATTTCAATGGCTTGAAATGTGTAATGCCCGTAAACATACAAATAACTTGATAATAATTTATGGAAAAATATTTTCACATTAAAATATTGTAAATTTTATTACCGTATGAAGTTCCTGTAGGTTATAAGTTAGAGCACAACGCATACGCCATGTAAGTAGCACCTCAAAAACAACGATGTATATTTTGTTATCGATAATCGCGTATTCTTTGTCAAGTGTATTAGCTTCGTCTATGCCATATTACTCTCTCGAAAACGCCGCTGAATACTTTGAAGATTTTATACAGGAACATGGCAAACAGTACGTAGACGAAGATGAGAAAGAGGCTCGTTTTTTAATCTTTAAAAATAACTTGGAACAGGCTAAGCTATTAAATGAAGAAAATCGTCAATTTCGTGATGCACACGAGCCCTATACTGTTTTTGGTAATACATAAATACAAAAAAATGTTGATTATCGCTCGCTTAGTAATGTGCCCGGTAGATGGCAATAGGCTCGCCCCCTATTACTTTGGGACCTAAACATAACTGGCGAATCGTGGGTGTGTAATACACCTCTGCCTACCCCTTCGGGGATACAAGCGTGAAGTTATGTTATGTTATGTTATGTTTATAAATACATACGGACAGGTCTTTTCCTTCGTCCTTTGGGGTCAACTAAATCCTTCAAGCTTGTACGATACTGGCATACGTCTTTCGCTTCTTCTATTTTTATATTTTTTCACCGATTGGGGCTACTCTAGGCTTTTCTTAAAACTTCCTAGAGCTGATTGAACTTAGGTTGGACCTTTACTAGGGTTGTCCACTCACCCTCATAAATCTGTTTCGTCTATCTTCTTTCGCCCATCCTCTCTAAATTTCGAAATCACCTAATCATCCCCTTCTCTATCTGGGTCACCACAATACTGGTAATTATAATATCGTTTCTAAAGTTAATAGTTATCTGATAAAGTATATCACTGATAAAATATCTGATATGTAGTTGTCTAATTTTTTTTTTGTAAATGATACTTCGTGTTTTGGTAGGGATATGCTTTATGGGCAACCTTACACCCCAGTGTTTGAAGACCCGAAACGCCGTGCGGTTTTAGTCGGTTCAAGCCCGGGTTCAACCGCCCCCGTGGCCGGCAGGGGTTCGAGGGGATTTACGCACGAAAAAAAAGGTACCCTACTAAAAACACGAAGTCCTTACGCCAGTAAACTATTGATTACTAACTATAAGTAAAATGCAGAATACTAAAGTGGTAAATAATCTGTAATACAATACTAAGTCTTTAAATATGACCTCTATTTTTTTTTCTTCTTTTAGGGATAACGCAATTTTCGGATTTGAGTGCCGAAGAGTTTAGCAGTCGTTTCGCTGCTTTCAAGGCAGAAAATGCATCATCCTTAGGAGGAGAATGCCAAACTTTAAATGACAACAGCATCCCAGCTGCGAATGCGCCTGCGTCATTTGATTGGCGTGAACAAGGAGCAGTTTCCCGGGTAAAACATCAGGGAAACTGCGAAGGCTGTTACGCATTCAGTACAACTGGTTAGTATAAATTACTTTTCTTCATCATCATCATGATCCTGATTACATCCGAAGCCTGATGTTTGGAGCCCAGGGTTTTGCTCTCCAACTCTTTTTCTGATTTGACTTATCTTGGCTTTTGCGGAAGCGACTGCCGTCTGACTTCCCAGTCATGGGAGGAACACCTGCACCAGATTCTCGTCTGTTGTTAGCAGGCCGGCTAGCAAGTGAGGTTGGTTTGGGCCCTGAAGAACTTGGTATGCCCCCATAAACATACAACTTAATACTGTGATTAGGTATACAAATTCTGCAAGTATTTTTTAGAACATGTTTAAATTTTGAATTTAATATTTGACCCACACAAAAGATCTACCAATTGATACGCACCCCTGTAATTCGAAATATGTATTTACAGGGTGTTGCGGGTTTTCATAAGTCAGTATTAGTGGTAATACATACCTTACTCTAAAAAACAATTTAGAGATGACATTTTCTCCTACTATAGATTCACGCCTTTTTCTCTCCACGGTCTTTGTATTTCCATATCTATTTCCATAGTAATACTAATATATAATCGTAATACTTGCGAAAATGTTAAGTAATTAAAGTATTTGCTGAACTCACATTATATTTTTTCACTCACTCTAACTCTAATCTAACTTAAAAAATCTCTAACTCTAATTTAAAAAATAGTAAATGTTTATTTAGTTGTATCTGTGAATGATACGAAAATAACCAGAAATTTCGATTATACTAGTAAAGTACTCTTTAAAAAAATCCGTTCCCGCAGGGGGAACGCACAGGTAGATTTCGTGAAGCAATTAATATTATTTTATTAACATGTTTAATTTTTTTTTCTCGAAAACGGTTACTTTTAGCGAAAAACTTTTCAGACATTTATTTTAGACTTAAAAATGGCCTATCGATTAAAAATGTTTCCGACTGCAAGAATGTTCACCAGTTAGAAGTTATGATTTTTTTCCCGAAAAATTTTGGTTTTCCCCCTCCTCCACTTTTAGTTAAAGTTTGAATCTTATAGGTTTATAATTAAAAGTTGTTGGTATTCATGTATAAAATGCGACCGTGAGAGTGCCGCAAATTTTGGGAAGTGGAACCATACATACATACATACATATATATATATATATAAACTTTTTGACCAGTGGTCATTTCGGACTCAGGGGGTCATAACTAGACCTCCTATGAAGATTTTTTTTTTAAATTCGACAGTAGTCAAGAAACCAATAGGTAGATCGATTTCATCGAAATCTATCTATAAATATTTGTATTAAATTGTAGATTGCAAGTTTTAATTTTTGTTTAGCACCGACTATATATCGATTAGGTGGTACATCATAATCTTATGGAATTGAGTTCAAACTTCTAGTTTTTCTCTACTCTTAGTAGTTAGTAGTAGTTCTAGTTTTTCTCTACGATAACTTAATTTATATAAAATATTTTAATAGGTCACTTGGAAGGGCTGCTTGCGAGAAAACATAGGAGGCTTACAGAACTGTCTGAGCAGCAAATTGTTGACTGCGATCGAAGATCCAATGGGTGTAATAGAGGATTCATGGCATATGCTTTCAGGTACTTCATCATCTCCACAGCATTAGTCCTCGTTATATTCAGAGCATGCACTTCAGGGTCCGGTGTCCGCTACTCCTCTTTCTCATTTAGAATTGGTTCATCCGGCTTTTGAGTGCCTGCCGACTAACAACCCTACTCCGAGAGGCAAGCCTTCGCCAGAATCTCGTCCGTTAATAAGTAGGTGTAACGGTTTACAGAAGGGTTTGGCTTATCCTCGAAGATGACGGGGCCCTTACATGCATTTCAGGTAGTTATTGCCTTGAAACTTTTATTCTTTTCTGTATTTACCGACCTTTTTTTATTGCGTGCGGAAACCCCCTCAGGTTTTACCTCACAGGAGCTAACGATGAGGTGGGCATATTGGACTCGAACCGACTGTGTTTCGACACATCGACCTACGTGGCTGAGGAACCTGGTGTGTCCTAGAGAAGATATCCCAGCGACCCCGACCGGTCCAAGCCACCAACAGTGATGTGTTTTTGGAGATCAGATTCCCTTAGAAGCGCGCGTGGAAACACGAAATGCGAGCACCCTGGGCCTGCTTCTGCTAGGGCGACGACGGCGGACGGCTTGCTCCAACCGTCACCCGCAAGCCCGCGCTCATGGAGTCCTCCAGGGCAGCCAACCCTGGTTAATAATTATTATGTTTCATAGATCCATCATTGAACTGGGAGGTTTAGTAAGCGGAGCTTCTTACCCATATACAGCAAAGAAGGGTAAATGTAAATTTAACAAAAGGAACGTTCAAGTCAAGGTGAAGAATTGTTACACTTATAGTCTAAGGTCTCAGGAGAAATTAAAGCAACTGCTGTTTTCAGTTGGACCCATATCGATTGGTATGACAATTACCTTTTAGTGTTTTGTTTGATATGAAATTAATTCTTTTTAGTATAAATTAATAGAATAATAATTCTTTCTTAAGTTTTCAAAACAAATGCTTAAATTTTATGACCATTTTTCTAATACTACAAAATTAAATTGTGACGTGATGTCACATTAACCATAATTAGTATATTGAAATAAGGACTTGCTTGTACTTTTCCACTGCTCACGGCATTCTCAAAGGCTTTTTATTACAGTTATTAGTTAAGCATAGTGAATATTAGATATGTTGGAACTTCTAAACCAGTAATATTAAATTAATTATTACCGAATTAATTACAATTTTTACGATGAAATAAATGTAAAATTTCAATAAACAGTATTCATATTGTTAGGAATTCTGAGTTAAGATTAATAAATATGGAGATATCATTATTTATTGGAGTAAATTAATGAGAAACTAACCTAACATCTTTCGCATTTTAGCTGTCCAGGGTACGTACTTGTCCCAATATCGCGGCGGAGTCGTTCGTGACGAATACTGTAATCGTGGAAGCATAAACCATGCTGTTTTGCTGGTAGGATATGGAACAGGTAAAGAACAGAATAATATCCTTGATTTATGAAGATATTAAGTAATTTTCAAAAGGCAACATCTAAGTATGATTTTTCATCATACTTATAGGCGTGATTGACGCCATTTTGCTCGTCGATCGCGTCTATACGTATGATTTCGCTTTGATTTTATCTTACGCCTTATGTCTTCCCTGCAAAATTCTCGCTTTGAATATATATTTTTTTATTACTCCTAATTAAACGGTTACTCATAACCTAAACCCATAATCTAGACCTTGAGGCTAATAAGTAATTTAAATTTAACTTAATTTGCTAAAATCTTACATAGTTAAGAATGTGTCCATCGGCACTTTTTTTATTGTCTCTATTATGATTGAAAGACACTTTGTTCTCGTGTTCTTCAAGAGTAGCACTCACTGCACTACGTAACACTAATTTCACTAAACTAACTCAAAGGGCTTAGTTCTTTCTAGTTTCTAGTGCTCTTGTTTTCTATACATAAAGTCGTTAAAAAATTACTGTATATTTCAGATAATGTTCACGGCCCTTATTGGATTGTTAAGAATTCATATGGGGCTCAATATGGTGAATCTGGGTACTTCAGGATGCAACGTGGAGAAGGTCGCAAGTCCTGTGGCATGATGAATACATTTATGGCGACAGCAATCATAGAGTGATTTCTTCGGGTTTATTCCGCATTCGCCCCATGAGTTTCATTGCATATAAAGATATTTATTCACCCCATACCCTAAACCTCTTTCGGCTTGAAAATCATTTTATTGATTAATTTTCTATTCTCCATATCATAGCTTTTTTTTTGGGACGAAGTCCACAACGCCGTCTAGACCCAAACTAAGCAGAGCTTGTCATATGGCTTCTAGACTGCGGATAAACATGCCTACTTGCATACTTTTTTTTTTGTAAATAAATACATATTATACATAGAACACCCAATGCAAATATACATGTTTGCACTGAGCGGGAATCGAACCCGCGACCTCTGGTTTAGCAGTCGAACACACTACCGCTACGCCATGCACAGAGGTCGTCTAAGCTATGTAACTGTATATTCATGATTAAATTATTAAAAGTATAATTATAAATCTTTGGTCTTGTTTATTGTCTTTTAGCACCAAAATCGTCCCAAAAGCGTCGGTACCTTAGTGGTTAAAGAGTCCGTCTTACGATCCCGAGTACCACGTTCGATCCTGGTCATTACACTATCAACGTGAACCCATTCCTAACGCAAGCAATTTGCCTTAGTTAGAGAGGTATATATCGGGAATACTAGTATTTTGGTTTCTAGTATTCTGCTTAAAAAGAAAACTAAAAAAATACTAATTATATCATTGGCGAATAGTCCAAAATGTATGTTAGGAATACCTATAGAATAACCTATTTATAATTCAACCAGCGACTTTAGACCATCAGGTGTAATTATTTTTAAAAAAATATTAAAAAGTGACCCTTTTTATAAGTCGCAAGTCCGGTCCCAGACGGAGTACTGCTGTCACCTTTTTGCCGGAGCACCTAGATACCAACTTGACCCGTTCGACTGGGTGCAAAGACGTGCGCTCGTCGACAATCCCATACTTACAGGCAGTGTAGGACGTCTCGATTTTGCCGCTCTGTGTGTATTCTACCGCCTATACAATGGGGTTTGTTCGGAAGAATTACAGACCACAGACAGGAAGTTCATCCTCACACATTGCGATCGGAAACGGCACTTTATCTCACCCTTAGGCTGTTGAATGGTCTCCCTGCTGTGGTTTTCCGAAGCGAGTACACTACGGGGTTCTTCAAGAAGGGCATTAGAAGGTTTTATACGGTCGGCCGCGTGAGTGTGACGCTCCTCGTGTTGCACATGTCCATAGGCCACGGTAACCGCGTCCCATAAGGTCTTCTAATAAGGCCATATGCTTGTCTGAGTGGTACCAAAAAAGACCCGTCCTTTACAAAATTGTTTGGAATAAAAAATACATAATATAAATAAAATGTCTTAAGAAAACCTGTAAATTATCAAATGTCTGGTATCACTGGAACTTTATTTAAATTACTTAGATAGAGTTATGGCGATACCACACATATATCACTAGCGCCATCTAGCGCAAATAACCTGAAGTACTACAAAACTGCCGATCCTACATCGCGCAGTTGAACTTCACACGCTGGATAGCAATTTGTAATCACTTTATAAATTTTAATTTTATTTTATTTGGCATTTATCGACTACTAACTGCTGACCACGGCCTA
The DNA here is from genome assembly GCA_946251805.1 of Cybosia mesomella. Lineage (NCBI taxonomy): Eukaryota > Metazoa > Arthropoda > Insecta > Lepidoptera > Erebidae > Cybosia > Cybosia mesomella. The sequence goes on from OX276389.1 coordinate 36,929,472, forward strand.
TTCCCAAGAGAAAAGTGTTGTATATGTAGTATATGTGTTATTCCGGACTATAATCTATCCCTGTATCAAATGTCAGCTAGATCCGTTCAGCCGTTGTTGCGTAAAAGAGTAACAAACATCCATACATCCTCACCAACTTTCATGTTTATAATTATTAGGTCCTTACATATGAAATTGGCGTTTTGTAAGGGAGGAACATAAAGTCGTTTTTTTTTATTTATTATATATTTATTTAACCAAAGTATGTACCGTTGCTATCCATGCACTTTTGCCTTCTCATAGGTAGTTCATCGATCCCTTTACAAAAAAAACCATTCGGACGGGAATCAATAAAATCTTGACGGCGCTTTGGACTGCCCCATCGGAGTTGAATTTTTTCCCTTGCAAGAAGTTATCCAAATTTCGAAAAAAATGGTAATCTGTTGGGGCAAGGGCCGGGGACTATGAGTGACGACTTAGACATTCTAATTGAAGCTCCTGTAATTTGGTAGCCGTCTGTTGTGCAGTGTGTGGTCTAGCGTTGTCCTGAAGCAGCAGCAGCATAGAGCGATTAACCAGCCTCGGTTGTTTGGCAGCTAGCTTTTCCATCATAGTTTGCTGTTGCTGACTGCAAACTTCGCAGTTCTACCGCTACACCACAGGGGTCGTCAATTATGTACACGTATTTGTTTAAATGCTTTGACTTATTGTATATACGCAAAGGATTTTCAAGGTGGCTGTCTTGACCGAGTAATACGGCTGACATTCGCCGTAATCGTCTGGCCAGATTTAAAAACGCTGTAGTGAACGACACCGGCACTAGTCCACCAAACGCTAACAAGTAATTTTTTTTTAGTCAATTTTCGCTTGGGGTAGCACTTCGCTGGTTTTCCAGGGTTCAGCCATTGCGATGAGCATTTCCGATTATCGTACAGGATCCATTTTTCATCACAGGTCGACATCAATGAGTCGATTTAAAATATCTTCGTTACTGTGCCGCTTGAATAACGTAACGCAGCAGTCGACGCGCGTTTGTCGGTTTGCTGTACTCAATTCATGAGGTACCCACCTTTCAAGCTCTTTCACCTTCCCAATTTGCTTCAAGTGGATTAAAACAGTTTATCACTAACACCGCAGCCTGCAGCTAACTCGAACGTGTTTTGCGATGGATCCGCTTCCATCCGCCTTGATATCTTAATTAACAACTTTGGTCTTCGGCCGTCCACGGGGTTTGTTTTGCAGGGCAAAATTTCCAGAACGAAAACGTTGGAACCAAAAACGCATTGTGTTTTCTTTTGCGATACCGTTGCCATACACATAATTAATCCTTCGAGCCATTTCTGCAGCACTGGTGCCACGATGGAACTCGTACTCGTAAATAAAACGATATTTCAAGTTTTCCATTTTGTAAACTGAGTGACGGAAAGAAAAAATCAAAAGAGGGAAAAACAAATGAGTGAATTGCTGTTTTAATTTGAAATTGGAATTCCTAACCAAAGAGGAGATATTTGAGATCAAAGTGGCCAGTACGACAAAACGCCAATTTCCTAATATGAAATTGGCGTTTTGTCGTAATGTAAGGACCTCGACCTAATAATATCCTACTATGATATCCTACTATAATATCCTACTAATATTATAAACTAGCTGACCCGTGTTACCTTATCAGCTGAATTTATTTTTTGAATGTCTCCTTGCACCCCGGAAACACCCTAGACGGCGTGAAGTTTTGGTCGGTTCGAGTACGACATAACCTTTCCCGCTGGCGGGGGGGGGGGGGTAACTGTGGCGATTTTCGCAAAACAAAAAACCACAAAAAGGCACAGTATAGGCATATAATATTGTTACAACGATCGTCGATATCTCGGAAACTACTGATCGAATCTTCTGGAAATTAAAACGCATTGTTAGTGTCGAAGTACTCTACCGAACAGTGAAGAAAAATCCAGAAAAGTCAATACAAAATCACAGGCCCTTTAAATACCAATACCTACTTTACCTACAAATCGTGATAACAAGGGCATTCACCTCTATCGTCGGCACGAAGGTGTGGTACTTGTTTTCTCAAGTGCTCCAGTAAATACCTACTCTTCTCGAAAGCGCTAGATAAATAAATAACGTCCGGAACATTCTACCCTCTTTAAGCTATAAAAGGGCGCTCAAGCGATTCAAGAGAGTTATACCTGCGACTTAAGGAACTACTGTGGACTACTGTGAACTGCTTGGCGACTGGAACTGTTGAAGAGTACTGTGTGTGCTAGTTATTTAGTTGTCTAGTTTGTGGTGAGCGAATAAACCTCTTTGTTGTGTAAACGGCATTTAATTTGTACCCCGCGCACATAACAATATAGATGTGACATTTGTGAAGATGTTTGTATGTTTGTTAATCGCTCACATTCAAACGGCTTGTTAGATCTGACTGAAATTTGGTACAGATATCGATTATAGTTTGGAATACCACAAAATTAGGAAAGTTCACAGGTGAGGTGCTATTATGGCAGCGGGGCGACGCAAGGGCACGCAGCTAGTATTTTATATTTTTAATTTATTTTATGAACATTTTAAGAGTTTAGGTGATCTCTAAAATAGAATGCTTTCTAGAGCACATCAGATTCCCCTTACCACATGGCTGACGTAAGAAACACCGTGCGGTTTCAGTCGGTTCATGCCCGGCACACCCTACTCACCGTTGGCTCCGGTGGGGTGAAGCCCGAGGGGGATTCCGCAAGTTAAAAAAAAAGGTGATCTCTAAATAAGAATGCGTTTAGTTACGTTTGTGATGGTACGTTTATAAAAGATTTTTTCTTTATTTTAATAAACGCATAAATTTTATGACACTGTGGCGGTCGCCATATAATTGCTCAAAATTCCACAGGGCCCGTCTGCTCCTGAGTTGCCATTGCGTTCCACTCGGAAGTAGCCATTTTCGTGCCGCCCAGTGCCCCACGAGTTCTTGATAATCCAGTAATCAACTCCATTTTCTGAAATATCAATTTTTTTTTTTATAATGATTACTACAATGTGACTTTACCTCGCCTGATGGTAAGGTAAAGGTAAAGTCTCATGTTTAGTTTTAATCTTTAAGTATTTTTGTTTTGATGTTAGTATCGCGTATTGATAGGACCAACATCAATCATATATTTTCTTTATGTACCCGCGCATTATTGTACGTGAACTATAGCGCCAGTGCATCGCGAGTTGAGCGCGGAGTTCTGCGCGACGTCGCTTTGTGAAGGGTCCGGGCTCGGGAGCTCGTTTGGTGGACCCTGGGCTCGTGCGTTTTTAGTAGGGTCGGGCTCATAAACTCGTTTGGTAGACCGGGTCTACCAAACGAGTTTATGAGCCCGGCTTGCGCTTTTTTGGGATGGCCTTGCCACGCGCTTTGGGGGAGCATTGTTGTGATTTTATTTGTTGAATGTTGAATAACTGGTGAAAATTAATTATCGAGATAGTTATGTATTTGTTAAATAAAGTGAATACGCCCATCACGTTCGTTGTACTTGGAACCTTGCTGCGGTTGAAAACACCTTCTATGGGGAGTATATCTCACATTTTATTTTACTGAATAATTAGTTTATTGTATATTCAATTACACGTACATTCATGTCACATATAGTTAGATACACTAAATAGGCACATTTTCCAATCTTTGCTACTTTCCCGGCTGAATCCCGATTCATTGAAGGTCAGTGACCCATTTCTTAATAATTAATTAATTTTATGTATTGTTGATAATAAATAACGGATTGGTATAATTTTGGTTTGCAATTTAAAACTTAACACGCGGAGTCCCCCATTTTGAGTGCTATAAAAGTGAAAGTAATGTATAATTTGATTTGTTTGTATCCTAGCGTTTAAAATAGCTAATTTTATAGTTTAATATTTTTTTCGGGGGTAATTTTGGTGGTCGATCCTGACCGAACTAACCGATTCACGGTAACGGGAATTCAACTTCCCGGGAATTTTTGATATTTCTTTTGTTTGATTTGTTCTAAGTTCGGGGCGGTTCCTCGAATGCCTTTTGACCGTGTTGAGGGTTTGTCGGTTAACCGGTTTTAATTAAATTGCGGTGTTTTTTGTTGTTTGAACCGTTTTATATTCGTACCGACTTTCTGTGTTTGATTAATGATTTTGTACCGTTTGTTGACTGCACATTGGTGTAGATCCGGATCATTAGTCACTTTATTTTAGTTAGATATTAAGTTTTAGTTTTATTTGCGTTTCCACTGTCGGCTTTAGATCACGCTTCGGAACGAAGTAGTGATTGCGTGAAAGTGAGTGGTGGGGCTACGGCTTGAATACTACCTGCTCGTGGTCTCACTCCTCACCTTTGTCTCCGGGTTAAAGGAGACTGGTAGCACAGCTGTTAATTGTTTTTTTTTATTACTGCGCTCGCTCGGTTCACGCACTGAATAAACTGATAAACGATTAGTATATAATGGTAGAAAAGAACCTCGAATAATATGTTATTCGAGGTATTCCATAGACCCCCTCTGTTCTAACGATATGTCGTTAGAACAGAGGGGGCTATGGAACCCTACTAAGGTCTTCGAGGCCTAAGCCAACTTCACTGCAAGCCGGTACACCTGCTGATTGATGAGACTTTGATGAAGCCTTTCTATCGGTTTTGGGGAATATGGGTGAGGGGCTGTCAGGCAGCAGTTGCTCCCGGAAAAACCAAAAGAAAAATGGATAGGAGCAGTAGGAAAACGGACTTCATTCTCCAAGGTACTGAAAGATTAGTCCTTGGATTGGAGTTACATTATATTATTTAAATTAAATGGAGTCGGATTATGTTTAAAAAAAAAAAATACTTGAGAAAAATTAGGTATTTTCAGAATTAGGGCACGCCGCAATAGCGGCGGTAAGGCCCATCATGGAGGATTGGCTGGAGAGGCGACACGGAAGCCTCTCCTACCGACTGACGCAGGTGATCTCAGGGAAGGGGTGCTTCGGGGACCACCTGCATCGGATCAGGAGGGAGCCAACGCCTGAGTGTCATCACTGCGACGCGAGCGAGGACTCAGGGCTGCACACGCTGGCGGACTGCCCGGCGTGGGAGGCGCCGAGGCGTGACCTCGTGGCAGCCATCGGGGTGGGAGTCCTCTCGCTCGGCAGCATGATTGCGGCAATGGTGCGGAGCGCGAGCGCGTGGGCCGCCGCCGCCTCCTTCTGCGAGCATGTAATGCTCGCGAAGGAGGGGGCGGAGCGCGCCCGGGAGAGACTTAGAACTCTCCCGGTCCGCCGAGCCCGCAACTTGCTCGCCGCGCGTCGCAGGCAACTCAGGCGCCGGAGGTCGCTTAACGACCTCTGTCCTCCATGAGCGCAGGCCTGGGGGTGGCGGGTGAGGCCACCTGTCACCCCAGCAGAAGCAGGCCGGGACGGTGGGGCGACTAGCGCCCCTCCCCCAAACCGGGGCAAGACGGGGACACCGTGGTTCCCAAACCCGAGGGGGCCATCTCGAAACCGGAGATGGCCCAGGGTCAGTCGGGGTGCGAGGGATATGCTCTATGGGCAACCTTACACCCCGGCGTCTGTAGACCCGAGACGGCGTGCGGTTTTAGTCGGTTCAAGCCCGACATAACCGCCCCCGCTGGCACGCGGGGGGGTATCCGAAGGGATTTCCGCACGGAAAAAAAAAAAAAAAAAAAAAAAAAAGGTATTTTCAGAATTAATTACCTGTTCCATATCCCACTAGTAAAACGATGTGGTTAACTTCACCTACGCATTGGTTATCGTAAAGGATGCCGCCCTCATGGCCCTCTAAAGCCCCTGCCTTTACACCTGTAAAAATGAATTTTAAAACTGACTTATTGGATAGCTGCTTCATTCTAACGGTTAGAATTTGAAGTTTGAAGAAGTTATGTTTATATAAATATATTTATGTATATTGTTTATATTAAGTATATATATAATAAAAGTAGGTAATAAAGAAAACCATTAGCCCCCCCCCCCCTATCCATAAGTATGAAAGGCACGGAAAGAAAGTATTAGAGGAAGTATGCAAAAAGGATTCAGAATGAAAGCGTGATATTAGATTAAATTTAGTAGATTTAATATATTAAAGTATAAGTGCCGTGTAGCGCCGGCACATTAAAAGAATAGCACTACTCCCTCTCTTCCCGTGGGTGTCGTTGAGAGTTGGAAGAGGCAGTTAGTAAGTTACACTGGGATGTCATTGGATTATCTGAAGTCCAAAGAGAGGGTGAGGACTCGATAATCCTGCAATCCGGTAACTTACTATACCACCGGGAGGGCGACCAACAGTCCCTAGGTGGTGTCGGGTTCATTGTCCACAAATCCCTCGTTAACAACGTGGTTACCATCGGGAGTGTGTCGAGCAGGGTAGCGTACCTGATACTCAGAATATCGAAACGATATTCGCTGAATGTCATCCAGGTTTACGCTTCGACCTCGACACACGACGATGTCGAAGTGGAGACTATGTATGAGGAGATCTCTAAAGCCATGCATAGCCATAAAACCCACTACACGGTTGTGATGGGGGACTTCAATGCAAAGCTTTTCAATTCAGTCATTTTCGAGGGCAAAACGCCAAAGGCATGGGGCAGAAGCGATGTGATGCTGTTTTTCAAGAAGGGTGATGAGACTCTCTTGAAAAACTACAGACCCATCTCGCTTCTGAGCCATATCTATAAGTTGTTTTCGAGAGTCATTACGAATCGTCTCGCTCGCAGGTTTGACGACTTCCAACTACCCGAACAAGCCGAGTTCCGGAAAGGCTATAGTACCATAGACCACATTCATACGCTGCAGCAAGTTATACAGAAGACTGAAGAGTACAACTTGCCACTTTGCTTGGCGTTCGTAGTCTATGAGAAAGCCTTCGATTCGATTGAGACCTGGGCGGTGCTGCAGTCTCTCCAGAGGTGCCAAATAGACTACAGGTACATCGAGGTGCTGAGGTACTTATACCAAAACGCCATCATGTCAGTCCGATTACAGCACCAGAGCTCAAATCCTATCCAACTACAGCGAGGTGTGAGACAGGGAGACGGCATCTCTCCGAAACTGTTCACAGCTGCGTTGGAGGATATTTTTAAGCTTCTGGACTGGAAAGGATGCGGCATCAACATCAATGGCAAGTTCCTAACACACCTACGGTTTGCCGATGATGTAGTTCTTATGGCTGAGACCTTGGAAGGCCTGAACACAATGCTCGAAGATCTTATTAATGCTTGGGTCTTAGGATGAACATGGATAATACGAAAATCATGTCCAATGCCCATGTTGCACCCGCTCCATTTAATGTTGGGAACATTACACTCGAAGTTGTTGACCACTATGTTTACCTAGGACAGACTGTCAAATCCAGCTCGGATGGGCAGTGTTCAGGAAGCTCCGGCATATATTCGCGTCCGAAATACCTCAATGTCTCAAGACGAAAGTCTTTGACCAGTGTGTGTTGCCAGTTATGACATATGGAAGCGAGACGAGTCGTTTGGCTGACATGATGATGATGATGATGAGTATAAAAAAAGAAAGAAATGAACCCTAAGCGGGTTTTCGAATAATTGTAAAATACCTGTAATGCATACGAATAGGCTCTGGCTTAAGCCGAGAGGTGTAAGAATTAAAAAATAAACGGTTAGAATTTGAAACTCAGGGTTTCTCAAACTATAACTACACGTACCCCTATTAAGCAGGGTATCTACTAGGGTCAAGCACCAAATGTCCTCCGCGCATCTGCAACTGACCCATTAATGGATACGTTATTATACCCCGGGCTATCTCGGGTTTCGGAACCGCGGTGTCCCCGTTTTGCCCTCGGTAAAGCTAGGTAAAGCCAACGCGCCGCCGTATCGGCCTGCTTCTGCGTTGAGCGACGTCCGACGTCTGAGTCGTCTATGCGCCTCGCGGGATATGCGCATCGGGAGACACCTGACTCTCGACCGGAACCCCTGCCGCCTCTTTCTCGAGTATTACTTGCTCGCAGAAGGAGGCAGTGGCAAGTCTCGCGCTCGCGCTCCGCACCATCGCCGCAAGCAAGACGAGTGCGAGGACTACTACTCCGAGAGCTACCACGACGACCCGCCTCGACATCTCCCTTGCTGGGCACTCCACCAGCGTGTGCAGTGCATCACAGTGACGTCACTCGGACGTTGGCTTCTTCCTGATCTAACACAGGTGGTCCCCGAATCACCCCTTCCCAGAGATCACCTACATCAGCCGGTACGAGAGGCTCCCGTGTCGCCTCTCTAGCCAGTCCTCCATATCCATAATGGGCCATCACCCGCTGTGCAGCGATGGCGGCTTTCAGGAGAAGCTCCCGATCAATTCGCTTAAGCGCCCAACGTAGCTCGGGTGGAGCCAGTGTGATCAGCGCGTCGCTCGCGTGGGCGGAGACGTCAAACTGAATGTATCGGTGATCCGATCTTGTCTCCTTCTCCATAACGACGCCGCAGCCCTGAATACAGCGTGACAACGAGGGCATGCGAGAGAAATATCCACGATGGAGCTGCCCCTCGAAGTCACGATCGAAGCCTCGGTTCCCCAATTTAGGACAACTTTCAGCCCAGTTCTCCAATATCCTGCCCCTTTATCCCCAGCACCGACCCTCGCGTATCGGGAGCCCCAAGCCAAAGACCAGGCGTTGAAGTCCCCTAACACAGTTACCGGGTGGCAGACATTGACTATGATGGCCAGCTGACCGAGTCAGTTAGTACGATATTATATTAATACGATAATATTTTGTATTATAATAATACCATTATATTAATTTACATCTACACTAATGTTATAAATACGAAATATATGTATTTTATATGTAACGAATACACTTACAAAACTACTGTATCGATTTAAAAAGTTCTTTTACCGTTAGAAAGCTACATTATCACTGAACAACATAGACTATATTTATTACTAAAAAGAATTAGGGATCCTTCTAAAGCCTATATTATGACTAATTTTTTTACACCTTAGGTTGGTAGACCTTTTTTTTTTTTTTCGTGCGGAAATCATTTCGGATACCCCCCCGCCGGCCAGCAGGGGCGGTTATGTCGGGCTTGCACCGACTAAAACCGCACGCCGTCTCGGGTCTTCAGACGCCGGGGTGTAAGGTTACCCATAGAGCATATCCCTCGGCGTGCGACCCTGGGCCATCTCACCACTAACAGCATCGCTCATCCTGTCTCCTCTGAAAGCAGAGGAGTACGGAGAGCGATGTGTTCCCGCCACGTTGGGTATTGGCCGACGATCAATGCCAACCCTATGAAGGGGAAGCTATTGACCGCCGCCCAGGGTGTACCGGCCGCTCCGATTCCGTTCCCCCCGGACTGCAGCGGGATCGGAATCGGAGCGACACTCGAGGAGGTTACCCAACACACACCCCTAGGTTGGTAGACCTAAGGTGTAAAAAAATTAGTCATAATATGTTTTTTATCACATGCACTGCGTAAAGTATTGATGACAGAACAAACAAATGTTTTACAATATTATAGATTATATCAACATATCAACATGTCCAAATAAATGATTTCGTATAGAAGACTGTTGCAATGCCAGTTGATTCCTTTTTGATTGATTGAAATCGGACATTCAATTCAAAAGATATTACGAAATTAAAAACACGAATGGTTCGTTGGTCGCGATAACCGACATCTACGCGGGCGAAGTCGTGGGCAACAGCTTGTACCATTATAATAATACCATTTGATATGCGTCTATTAAAGTCGGAATTATAATTCTATTCCACATTTGACATTAGCTACTGTCATTTTATTGGTGTGCCAATTAAATACTAAATTATTGATATTTATTTAAATAAATACATAATTATTCATAATAATTATTTATTAATTAGTAACCGCTGCTTTATTTTATAAAAAGTTAATTTTTTTTTATATTAAAAACAAAACTTAAATAAATAAATAAATAGTTTTCTGTATTGGCAACCCGTGCGCGCTCGTGCAGCTATCGCCATTTTGTTTATCTTGTCATTCGGATTCATTCTCCCTGTCTGACTGCACGAATATCTTGTTTCATTGCGAATCGATATTTTATTATTTTGTTGGGTTTTTGTTAAAGTTTTGTTACGTTATGTTTGTTGTTACGTTTATAGTTTTTTTGTGAACTTTGAGTGAATCTATTTGTTTTGGTTTTCCATCAAAATTGATCCTCAGTCAAGTACATCACAAAAAGACGTGGATGTTTTCAGGTCCCCAAGAAAAAAACGTCCACGAAAAGCTTTCACTGTTACTGAAAAAGTAATGATCCGCAACGCCTACAAGTACGTGAAAAATGAAACTTCTGCGCAATTGGAGGCCTTTGAAGTTGTGGAAGTAAATGAATGTATGAACAAAGTTGCTGACATATAAAAAAACTGGACCAAAGCGAAGTTTCAAAGATAAAATTGATGAATTTACATTCTCCGCAATACGAAGAATTGTTCATCAGTTCTTTTACCGAAATGAACCTCCAACCATTGCAAAAGTTAGTCAATCAGTCAGACAGTATTATTTTATACCTACATCTATTATATATAAGTAATGATTCCAAACTATTATAAAATTTACTATTTTAGATTTTACAAGTGATGAACGATGATCCAGAAATGCCCAAGGTTTCCCAAAAAAAACACCCTCAGAAAATTTTTGAAGCATCTTAATTTTAAATTTGTTGCACGGTCACGCAAGTATAGGTAGTGAAGAAGGCTTCCTGGAAGAGGGGCTCATGATTTTTGAAGCAAAGAAAAATTGTGCAGATTACCATGATGAGATGAATGCAGTTTGTTATGAGGAGTGGTTCGCTGGAGTCTTACCAAAATTAAGACCAAACTCAAATAATGAACCTTACCACTCCCGAAAATTGGAAACGGCACCAAAAATGAGCTGGATAAAGACTGCCATTCAAGACTGGCTTTTAAATAAAAATATTCATTACGAACCAGATCTGGTTAAAGCTACGCTTTTAGAACTGATTCCACATAACGAGTCTTTTAATAAGTACGCTGTAGACGAAATGGCAGCACAACCTGGGATCACGGTTTTAAGACTGCCCCCTTACCATTGCGAGCTGAACCCTATCGAATTGATATGGGCGCAGGTAAAGGGGCATGTAGCTCAAAATAATAAAACCTTCAAATTGACAGACGTGAGAAATTTATTTGAGGAAGGCATTCAAAAAATTACGGCTACCGAATGGTCTAAATGCGTATCCCATGTTGTCAAAGAAGAGGTGTGTTAATTGACAATATCACAGACACATTTATAATAAATGTTACAGAAAGTGACAGCGATAGCGATGACGGCGACGGCGACGATTTATAAAATAAAATATTACCATAATACATCTATTTGTTTTATTTCTCATGTTCCTTCATGATCACATTTTTTTATTTATTTCACACACAATTATTAAAGAAAACTCTCAGATCCTTAATAAAATTAATCGTCATAACTAAATTATCCGTTCAGAAATATTTAATTTCCTGATATACTTAGTTTCTCTTAAAGAAGTAGTTGTTTAGATATACTACTATAAAAGAGAGGAATCGATCCGGAAATATTTCATTTCCGTATCGAATAATTTCGCAACGTCACTATTTAGTACTTGTCATAACGTTGCAACACTGAAATTGTCAAATCTGGAACCGAATTATAATTCCGACTGTAGTACCGATTCCGAGAAGAATAAATTCTTTTATTGCATTGACTAATGTCATAAGAAATTTAATGTTATTATAATGGCGATAAGTGCCTTATTTAATAGTTAATTATAGTTAATTGACTCTTTGAACGCTTCATATTGGCAGAAAACGTAGATATTTTGAATTTTCACTGTATAATTTAGAATGCATGTAAATTGTGATAACCACCTTTCATTCTTCTTTCTAAAATCTTTATTCTGGTATAATTTTTATTTTCCTAACTCAAACACAACACAAATTTTGGAAAACCTGGGTTAGATGAATCTTTGCGAGGAAATTTTGTCGTGGAAAGTAAAAGTCATCGTGTATCGAATACCCGAAAGGACTTCAGTAAATAGCCTAGAATAACATACATATATACTTTTTAGAACCTATGGACGTCTAATTTTGTATCTCAGGATGGCGTGAGAGATGTCTAAATAGTCACAAAATTTGCACTAAATAACTGTACCTAAACTGTACTAAACTGTACCTATGTGGAAAAAACTGTACCTTAGGATATTAAATACATAGTAACATAGACACGCCGTTCTGACGTCAGCTTGACGCGCAAAGTTGTGTATCGCCCCAACGTGTGGGAACTGTGTTCTGGAACATATATCAATAATCTGTACCTAAACTGTATCTCATAAAACTGCCAGTAAAAAAACTTAAATCACACGTGATATCTTTCAAATTTTTTACAGCTCATTTATTTTATAATAATGTATTCATTATAAACATTGGTCAAACTCTTATCAAACATCATATATAATTTGTGTGTAAAGTCTCTCAAAACTTGACCATAAAACAAGAAATAAAACATATTTTTTTCAACCATATTAAGTTAGGCCCATATTTTTTCGAAGAATTGTGGACAGTGCAAACATTTTAAATTATCAGGTAAATTAGATAAATGGTTTTTAAACATTTTACTTTTTATTAATTATTTTGTAGTTAAAAACAGTACTTATACATATAATATCTTAGAAACAGCAAATTAAAGGAAAATTAGTATTTTTTTAAACGAATTAATTATTTAATATTAAAAATGTGTCTTAAAATAGTCTACTTATTTTCTTGCGTAAAGAATACAATGTGCTATCATTACTTTTGCACTTTTAGTAATTCTATTTTTATGGTCCGCGGTAGCCTAGTGGTATGGGTAATGGACTGCTGAGACGAGGTCTCGGGTTCGATCCCAGGTTTTACCATGGCACACACCAATGACTTATCGATGCTTTTCGAAGTTATGTGTGTATTTACCGCAGGTTTATAAGTGCCCGGTTAATGGCAATAGGCTCGCCACCTATTACATTTGGGACCTAAACATAAACTGGCGAAATGTGGGTGCTAGCACCTCTGCCTACACCTTCGGGGATATAGGCGTGAGTTTATGTTATGTTATGTTATTTTTTAGATCGTCATAGCCCTGCCAAATATTATTTCTCAAAACATGAACTCGATAGTGACCTATACTGTTAAAATGTGTGTTAGGATTTGAACTCGAAGGTATGAATTCAATCAGTCCTAGAAAGTCATATGAGACATCGTTAAGCAACATTTGTTTTGGGACATCGTCAATTTGTATGTAATCCGTTAGCTGAGCTCAACATTTTGTTGTTGAATTGACAGATATCACGTGTGATTGAATTTTTTTTATTGGCAGTTTTACGAGGTACGGTTTAGGTACAATTTATTGATATTATGTTCCAAAACAAACTACCACACGTTGGGGCGATACACGACTATGCGCGTCAAGCTAACGTCAGAACGGCGTGTCTATGTCACTATATATTTAATATTTAATTGCTTGAGGTTCAGTTTCTTCGAGCGCGTGGGCCGCCGCCACCTCCTTCTGCGAGCATGTGATGCTCGCGAAGGAGATGGCGGAGCGCGCCCGGGAGAGGTTCAGAACCCTCCCGGCCCGCCGAGCCCGCAACATGCTCGCCTCGCGTCGCAGGCGACTCAGGCGCCGGAGGTCGCTCAACGACCTCCGTCCTCCATGAGCGCAGGCCTGGGGGTGGCAAGTGAGGCCGCCTGTCACCCTAGCAGAAGCAGGCCGGGACGGTGGGGCAACTAGCGCCCCTCCCCCAAACCGGGGCAAGACGGGGACACCGTGGTTCCCAAACCCGAGGGGGCCATCTCGAAACCGGAGATGGCCCAGGGTCAGTCAGGGTGCGAGGGATATGCTCTATGGGCAACCTTACACCCCGGCGTCTGCAGACCCGAGACGGCGTGCGGTTTTAGTCGGTTCAAGCCCTACATAACCGCCCCCGCTGGCCGGCGGGGGGGGGGGGTATCCGAGGGGATTTCCGCACGAAAAAAAAAAAAAAAAAAGGTACAGTTTCTTTTCATATAGGTACAGTTTAGTGCATGTCGGGATGCGAGGGATATGCTCTATGGGCAACCTTACGGCGTCTGTAGACCCGAGACGGCGGGGGGGTATCCGAAGCGATTTCCGCACGGAAGGTACAGATATTTGGTGTAAATTTTGTGACTATTCAGACATCTCTCACGCCATCCTGACAGACACCTAATTTACGAAGCACACCTATTCAAAAACACCTTTTCTTGGGGAACTTCACCTTCCATAACTTCGTACCAAAAAACAGAAAACAAATTCTTATTTCACATCCTTACCTATGGCTATGGGTCCTACTTGATGTAGCAGCTGTTTCAAAGTTTCTTGACTTGTCAGTTGGTATGAATAACAATTTTCAACTTTTGCCACAATCTTGTTCTTGTCTAGTCTGCACTGGTTCTGACTAGCTTCATAGGGATAATGTGCCTCACTCATAACACCGCCCATTCGATTAAGCTCTCTACAAAAGACACGATAATATGTTTATCAAAGTTAAATAAATTTAAATGTCTGATTTATTTTTTTATTGAATATTTTCTCAATAAAAATTCGTTGTTGAACTCATTTCAATCCGGATTTCGTCCTGGGCATAGTACTTCGACAGCGTTGGTGAAAATCGCAGATGATATAAGGCTAGCAATGGATGGCGGAAATCTTACACTTTTATCCTTACTGGACTTTAGCAGTGCCTTTAACAATGTAGATTTCCACATTTTGCTTGGCATACTAAGCTCTATTAACATATCTCCAACGGCTATTGATTGGTTTTGTAGTTACCTGTTTGGTCATCGGCAACGTATACGCATCGAAGAATCATATTCTTCATGGTGCAGTACTGAAGCCGGTGTACCACAGGGTGGCGTTTTATCTCTTTTACTCTTCGCAACTTTTATAAATTCCATCTCTGACAAGCTAGTTTCATCCTACCAACTTTACGCGGACGATCTCCAAATTTATACACAAGCCCCCTTGAATAGGTTATCAGTGGCTTTCTGTACCATTAACACCGACTTGGAGAGGATCTGCGAATGGAGTAAGAACTACGGACTCATGATAAATCCCACCAAAACGCATTGTTATTGGCAGCCCCAGCATGGTCTCGAGGATGAACTTGTCGCAACTGCCCCAAGTTCAGTTGGACGGAGCCGTGCTGCCCATATAGGACTGTGTTAAAAACTTGGGTATTTATTTCGACAAGACCTTCTCCTGGGGCATCCAAATCCAAGAGATAAGTCATAAACTCTTTGCGTCAGCGGGTTCTCTACGGAGGCTAAAGAACTTCCTTCCAACTGCCACTAAAATTGCGCTCACACAATCCCTTCTTCTTCCAGTTCTAGAATACGCCGATGTCAGCTATCCTGATCTCCCTGAGGAGCAACTTGATAAGCTTGAGCGTCTTCAAAATTTCTGCACAGGATTCATATTTGATTTACGCAAATATGATTATGTATCTGAATTTCGTAACAGACTCAAGTGGCTTCCAATTTGACTTCGCACGAATTCTCACATTCTGGCATTATAATACAATGCTATGTTCAATCCTAAGACCCCCACTTATCGAAGGGAGCGCATTAGATACCTCAAGGATACACACAATAGAGTTTGGAGGTCGTCTGAGAATTTAGAACTGAAGATGAAAAAGCACTCTACCAACTATGCTGGGAAATCATTCACCGTTAGTGCGATTCGCCTGTGGAATGCACTGCCCTTAAATATTAGGCAGGCAAAATTTAGAAGGTAAAAATAAAAAATCACTACTTAGGTATTATCCAACCATCATGAGTATTCATGAGTGAAAATTACGTAGGTACAAAGTTTTCAACTCTGGGATATGGGTTGTACTTATTTAAATTTATCTATGTGATTTTTAGTTTATTTACTATTTTATTATGAAGTATTGTAATTTATATGTATGTTTTTTCTTTCTTTTTTCTTTTCTTATTACTCTTTATTTATATTTGACTACTTAGTATAATTTCATCCTGACAACTACACCACAGTCTAACGGGCATGTTTTGAAATATTTTTTCCATCTTAAGGTTGCCTGGAAGAGATCGCATTTAGCGATAAGGCCTTACTGTGATCCATGCTACATTGTCTTCAAATCTAACGTTTGTGTACAATAAAGAGGTCTGTTTGATGAATATTAAGAGAACATATTTGTAATGCATATCAATGTATCCACGAGACCGATATTCTTAGCAATCCATGGATTCTCCGTGTGGGTGCCGGGTCCATCGCTTTGCTGAGTTGGGAACTCGGGACAGTGCCTGGGACTTGCGACCCAAGTGTAGGTTTAGAAAGGGCCCCTTTTGTTGATGTACATCAACACTCACCTTCACTACCCAAGTTCCCCTCCCTGCCTAACCAAATTTGATACGAACCTACTAGTGCCGCTTTAGACATTCGTCCTAGTAATGAGCTTATTGTAGCTCTCGATAGGTATAGATCTTTAAGTAGGTTATAGAGAGATTTTGCTGGTATACCTCTCGCTCCCACTTCCACTGCATACAAATTAACCACGTAACCGTTTTTGATTAATTCGTTTGTGAGATCATAGTGTTTATTTTTCTTTATTGTGTGGTCCTTCGGTATATTTGTTTCCCACGGTACAGTATGTTCCACAAGAACCACATGTTTTAACCTCTTAGAATAAAGGAATATGTCAGGTCTAGATGACGAAACCCCAACGTGCTTTTCATACGTGTCGATTAGGAGAGTCCAATCTGGGGCAGTATCTAAGATTGAATAAGGTTTGTTCCTGGATGTTATGGATGAACCTTCAGACACAAAGTTGATATGACGTCTGTTAGTAGTCAATCCTTTTTGGGCTCTAGCTACTGCCAGACTCATTGCTTCACGTATGATGATAAGCACCTTATCGTGGCGGCGTGAGTATTGGCCTCTATCGAGAAGCACCCTACATCCTACTAATATGTGTCTAGCCGTCCCTATTGCTTCACCACAAGTATAACATTGTTTTTCTGTGGCCTTCCCCCACCTTACCAGATTACTCTGGTCTGGTAGGGTCATCTGAAAGGCGTTAAGATAGAATTTTAACAGGGCCGGCGACCAGTCATAGATCAAGGTGCGCCACTTTAAGGCCATCGGTATGCAGAACTCTCCCATTGTCAACCATTCATTTTGGATTTCCAAATTCATCGCGTGCACTCGATATTTATCATTTTCGTCTTGTTTTAGAAAGGACTTAAGTATATCCTGGTCCCTTTCTGGCTCTCGTACTCCCAACCCCACTCTGATCGACTGGATATCTGGACTGGATATCATAAATCGTTTATGCAATAGGAGTCTAGATTCAAACTCGGACGCATTATTATCTTTCGGGAGTGCCCTGACTGTGTCATCTTGGGATTTACCTAAGATGTGGGCTTTGGTAACTCTAAGGTGTTTATAGAGCTCCGATGGTTGCTTAAGTTTAATCCCCAAATTATTTTGATCCCTAAATAGTAAGAGGAATCAGCAGAGTGCGCTAGTCCAAGCCACGATTTTAGCGATTTTGTGACAGTTGTTGCATCTACTTTCGCCAGTAAGGTTTTACCGAATTCATACATCAGAAAAGGCCAAGTCAGACGTGATGTTAAGTAGTTGTCATATATCCAAGCTTTTTTGATATTGTTCAGTGGTAGCTGATCTATCTTATTTAGGTCATTTATAAACGTATCGACAACTTCATCTAAGGATGGTGTGCGTCCTTTATAGTCTATTTTTCTCCCAAGAAATTTAAATGGCACCGATTCAGTGACTATGGAAACTGGTTTACCCCCAATGAAGAGTCCCGGGTCGTAGGAGGTAAATTTGGTCCTGTCTTTCTGTCTTAGATGATCTCTGGAATGGCTAAGCCGTTTTTGATGGAATTCATGGGCACAGCTAGTTAATTATAACATTTTATTTATATTAATAATTGCTTTAGTGAACCGGTTGAGAAATTATATTTTACTTATATATCTCATAATAAATTGAATGCAATTACCTGAAAGAAGCTGAAGGCCATCCACCACCACAGCCTTCTGATATTTGATCGCAATCCACAATCTGTTGTTCAGAGAACTCCTGAGAAGATCCATGAACTTTGGCATACTGGCCTTCAATATGACCTGGAGAGTAGTTAAATAGTTATCTTTAATACATGCCACAATAGTAAATTCCTAAGTTTGAGTTCGCTTGTTACTGTTTTGTTTTAGAAATTCTTAGACGATGTTGGAAACCCTTAGTGAGACATATATAACTCAAAATCCATTTCTAATTTACATTGAAATTCACATTCAAATTCAAATTCAAATTCTTTATTAGCGGAACTGTGGTAGTACAAGATGTTACATTATTTTCGTTCAGCGCATTTACCATTTCATTTTACTGCATGCAAACATTAGCATTAAACAATATATTATATTAAAACATTTTTATTTGAATTAAAATTGACCCATCTGGTTTCAACTTAAATCATTATATATTGGAATTATTAAATAATGTCATGGTTTTGCTTACTAGTAAATAGAAATAATAATTAAATTAATAGTCGTTAATAAATAAGTTTTCAATTGTTTTGTCATCATTTGTTAGTTGTAGTTATCAAATATATTTAAGATATTCATCCATTATATACATATACTCACGCCTATTTACCTCCGGGATATGCAGAAACACCAGACCACCATCTGCTTCTGTACTTACATACTTCAGGAGCTTCCTCTACTGTCATCAAACCTTTCATGCAAGCTTGCCAGTTTCGAGTACTTTTGACGTGCCCTTTTTTCAATACCTCATTAATTTGATTCGTGTATGTTCTGTGAGGTTGACCCCGGTTTGCCTGTCCACTTACATCTGCTTTACACACTTGGTGTGTCATTCGCTGAGTAATCATTCGTTGTAATCGAACACACCACCTTTTTAATTCTGGTATACATAACGGACTACTAAGACCAGATCTCGAGTTCGATCCCCAGTCGCCCCGGGCACACACCTTTTCGTAGTTATGTGTGTGTTGAAATAGTTCATTATCGTTACTTTGGTACCTAAACATAACAGGCGAATCGTGGATATGTATTACACCTCTGCCTACCCCTTCTGATATAAAGGCGTGAAGTTAAGTTATGTGTGTGTTGTCTAGTTCGTCTATTTTCTTACTGTTTCAGCAAAACAGTATTTGATGGGATTTTATCCGTTTTAATGACCTATCCATTTTTTTTTGAAAAAGAATATTAGTAATCGAAATTACTAATATTTCCCCTAAACACTCTAGCTAAGCTTAATTGCTTGTGTTAGGAGTGGGTTCACATAGGTAGTGTAATGGCCAGGGTTCGAACCCGGGAACTCTCGATCATAGGGTCGACTCCTTATCCACTAAGCTACCGACTTTTAACTAACTTTGACACTAAGCTTTTGGTGAGCATTTAAACTGTTAACGAATATAATCCCTACCAATTGCACCGAAAGCATAGCAAGAGCCGCACGGGTTTTGATTCTTGACCCGAGTCACAAGCCCCATCGTACGATAATCAAGGGACGCTGGTGCACCAGAATTAGGGATATCACCATCTCTTTTAAAGTTGCAATATACATCCTTTCGTGGTTCTCCCAATCCAGTATACATGTTCAAGAATTCTTCGTGTGTCAAATCCATAGATTCAGTTATTCCTAAAAATAAAAGTGGTAGGAAATTTAAAATGAGTAAAAATGCTTTCGTTTTATGTTAAATTTGAAATTTTGGATAAATGGGACGATGCATGTTTCTTACTCATTCACGCCAGAATATCTGGACGGATTTGGATGAAATCTGATACAAAGGTGAATTATGGTCTGAAATAGCACATAATAATAATAAATCTCTTTATTGTATGTACACAAGAATACGCATACAGAACAAAATCTGGTAGAGATTTGAGGCATATACAATTGGTGGCCTTATGGCACAGGGCAATCTCTTACAAGGCAACCTTTGGATGGAGAGAAAACAGTTAATAAAAGATATAGAGCAATTTCTGGTGTACCTACATATGTGTTATTTTCATTTAAACTCTGACAGTTAAATATAAAATTACAAATACATAAACTTATCACTTACATATAATTTAAAATAAAATAGTACCTATTCTAGGTACATCATATATGCAATATAAACACATAATAAAGACATAGTATAGAATAAATAAGAGAGATGTAGAGAGAGAAGGAGAGAAATTGATGACTATTGTTCCTGCAAATAGTAGGAAGTGACTAAATTTTGAAGATTGGCTGCATTTGCGCACATCTTATGGCTACAGGTAAGGCTACTACATTGGCCACTTTTCCCGGGAATAGGTTTCTGTGGGTCACGGATTGAGGTCAACTACCTCAACCCGACTAATATAACAAATGCAAAAGTTTGTAAGTGAGTTTGCACTCCTTCGCTCTGAAAGGTCAACGGATTTGCGTGAAATTGGAATTGAAGACAGCTTATATTATACTGAATATACGCATATATTTTAATCCCAAAAAACAAAACCAACAAGAATGTTATACCTTCTTATTGGGGTTCTGTACACCCCTTGGTGGGGTCCCATAAACAGCGGTAAGACTCACCAAAAACAGCATGCGGGCTATCTCTATTCAAGCGGTTGGCACGTTCCAAGTTGTCTTTAAATATTTCAAATCGGGCTGCCTTTTCTTGTTCATTTGCGTAATATTTGCCATTAGTGATTATAAATTCTTCAAAGTAAAAAGCAGCATCTTCTGGTGCGTAATATGTGGCATTAGGTATAGCGTTGACACCTAAAATCATAGAGACGAAAAGTAAGTACAAGTACATTGTATCGGTTACACTAACAACACACAAATGACTGACAAACTCGATACTATGTGTGGTTTTAGGTACCATTATATACTTGCTTCACCTTAAAATAATCTAT
The DNA here is from genome assembly GCA_946251805.1 of Cybosia mesomella. Taxonomy (NCBI): domain Eukaryota; kingdom Metazoa; phylum Arthropoda; class Insecta; order Lepidoptera; family Erebidae; genus Cybosia; species Cybosia mesomella. The sequence continues at coordinate 36,950,371 of OX276389.1, forward strand.
TCAAGAATGTGTTTTTTACATTCAGATATTTTATCAGTAAAATGTGAAGGTGACACTATCGGATGGCACAAATCTGTCTCGAATTTGGACCGGGTAGGTACCACCTTAGACTCTGCGCAAAACCCTCCATAGTAATCAAATCTCCGTTGGATTGCGTTCAGAGTTCAGCAGGTACATAGCCGGGAATGATGGTTTTGCAGCATTTATAGGACCATTGGGTATTGATGTAGACTATTGGGAATGGCGCGGGTTGACCCACCAGACAGTGTAGCTCCAAAATTTCTGAACACACCGCTCACCATCCTAAAAAGTATCGGGGTCCTCGGTGTCGAAATCTTCTTTTCTTTATAAGTCACCTGCTGTCACCTTTTTCCTGGGCACCTGCATACCAGCTTGACCTGTTTGATTCGGTGCAAAAGCTGGCCCTGAGGATCGTCGACGATCTCATGCTTTTAGGCAGTGCTGAAGCTCTCAGCGATAGGAGAGATTTCGCCTATCTATGCGTGTTCTACCACCTATAGTATGTTTCAGAAGAATCGTTCGATATGATGCACACGGCCACATTCTATCATCACACCGCTCGCCACAGACAGGGAATTCATCCTCACACGTTGCAGCTAGCAACGGTGCACACAGTGTGACATGAAAGAAGCTACATTCCGCGCACGCTCAAACTGTGGAATGATCTACCTGCTGTGGTTTACCCAAGCAAATTTAATAAGGGGTTCTTCAAGAAGGGCATTAGAAGGTTTTTACAGGGTCGGCAGCGCGAGCGTGACACCCCTGGTCTTGCATCAAACATAGGCCACCGTAACCATTTCCCATCAGGTGGGCCATGTGCTTATTTGCCACCATAACAATTTTCGTTATTCCATGACGACCGACTAACCTTCACATTCTTAGTTCATTCTTACACCATTATCAATATTTAAATGGCTTGAAATGTGTAATGCTCCTAAACCTACAAATAACTTGATAATAATATATGGAAAAATATTTTCACATGAAAATATTATTCATTTTATTACCGTATGAAGTTCCTGTAGGTTATAAATTAGAGCACAACGCATTCGCCATGTAAATAGCCCCTAAAAAACAACGATGTATATTGTATTATCGATAATCGCGTATTCTTTGTCAAGTGTTTTGGCATCGTCTATTCTTCGTAAATTTCGTGATGCACATGAGCCCTTGCTGTTTTTGGTAATACATAAATACATACGGACATGTCTTTTTCCTTTGGGGTCGACAAAATCCTTCAAACTTGTACGATACTGGCAAATTCGCTTCTTCTATTTTCATAATTATTTTCATATTTGTTCACCGATTGAGGCTACTCTAGACTTTTCTTAAACCGTCCTAGATCTGATTGAACTTAGGTTGGACCTTTACTAGGGTTGTCCACTCACCCTCATAAATCTGTTTCGTCTATCTTCTTTCGCCCATCCTCTCTAAGTTTCGGAATCATCTAAGCATCCCCTGGATCACTACAATACTGGTAATTATAATATTGTTTATAATCTGATAAACTATATCACTGATAAAATATCTGATATGTATCTTAATAAATTTTTTTGCAAATGATACCTTTTTTTTTTTTTTTTTATCGTGCGGAAATCCCTTCGGATACCCCCCCCCCCCCCGCCGGCCAGCGGGGGCGGTTATGTCGGGCTTGCACCGACTAAAACCGCACGCCGTCTCGGGTCTTCAGACGCCGGGGTGTAAGGTTACCCATAGAGCATATCCCTCGCACCCCGGCTGACCCTGGGCCATCTCACCACTAACAGCATCGCTCATCCTGTCTCCTCCGAAAGCAGAGGAGTACGGAGAGCGATGTGTTCCCGCCACGTTGGGTATTGGCCGACGATCAATGCCAACCCTATGAAGGGGTGAAGGGGAAGCCATTGACCGCCGCCCAGGCTGTACCGGCCGCTCCGATTCCGTTCCCCCCGGACTGCAGCGGGATCGGAATCGGAGCGACACTCGAGGAGGTTACCCAACACACACCCCTGTAAATGATACCTAGCGTCTGAAGACCCGAGACATCGTCGTGTGGTTTTAGTCGGTGGCTGCGAATGCGCCTGCGTCATTTGATTGGCGTGAACAATGCGTAGTTTCCCGGGTAAAACATCAGAGAAACTGCGAAGGCTGTTACGCATTCAGTACAACTGGTTAGTATCAATTACTTTTCTTCATCATCATCATGATACTGATTGCATCCGAAGCTTGATGTTTGGAGCCCAGGGTTTTGCTCTCCTACTCTTTTTCTGATTTGACTTATCTTGGCTTTTGCGGAAGCGACTGTCGTCTGACTTCCCAGCCATGGGAGGAACACCTGCGCCAGATTCTCGTCTGTTGTTAGCAGGCCGGCTAGCAAGCGAGGTTGGTTTGGGCCCCGAAGAACTTGGTATGCCCCCATCCCCCATACACCTACAACTTAATACTGTGATTATACAAATTCTGCAAATCTTTTTTAGAGCATGTTTAAATTTTAATTATAATTTTTGATCCACATAAAAGATCTGCAAATTGATTACCCCTGTTATTCGAAATATGTATTTAAACGTGTGGCGGGTTTTCATAAGTCAGTATTGGTGGTAATACATACCTTAAAACACAATTTAGAGATGACATTTACTCCTACTATAGATTCACGCCTTTTTCTCTCCAAGGTATTTTCATACCAATTTCTATAGTAATACTAATATAATATATAATCGTAATACTTGCGAAAATGTTAAGCGATTAAAGTATTTGCTGAGCTCAAATTATATTTTTTCACTCACTCTGATTCTATTTAAAAAATAGTAAATATTTCTTTACTTTTATTCTTTTCTTATTCACAGATACTACATCTGTGAATGATACGAAAATAACCTTCCAATCGAAACCTGGCCATTGCACTACTGACGTGAACCCACTCCTAACACAAGCAGCTTAGCTTAGCGTCGGGTTAGCGGGCAAATGTACTAGAAATTTCCTACATCACATATGTCACATTAACCATGATTAGCATATTGAAATAATGACTTGCTTGTACTTTTCCACTGCTCACGGCATTCTCAAAGACTTTTTATTACAGTTTCTACTTAAGCATAGAGAATATTAGACATACTAGGGGCGCACTTGAGCGGAGAGTGCACTACATGATTACCTACAATTCACGCGCAATTTTTTTTCCAATTGAATACCATTGAATCGTTTTTTCGGTGATTATTCCTCTGTTGCTAGACCGATTTTCAATTTTTTTTTTCTGTCTTAAGCCAATAGTTAAGTTGCTTGATCACTTTGGAGAAATCAGATTTTGAAATTTTTTAAGGGTGATTATTCCTCCATAGTATGTTCGATTTTCAATTTTATTTCTTCTAAACCTTCCGGGTATCAAGTTGTATTTACATGCCAAGTTTGGTCAAAATTGGTCGATTAGTTTAGGAGGAGTAGCGTCACAACCGAAATACATCGAGTGGAGTATAGAGAGCTTTTCACCCGACTTCTTCTCACTCTCAGCAGCATTAGAACTTCTGAACCAATAATATTTATAATGTAGGTAGATCGAGAATGTGCAATCAGTTCTAAATTTTCCCCTAAAAATTTGGGAAAATTTTATTCATATTTTTTTTTGAATTAATTATTACAGAATTACAAAATTAATTTTTACAATTTTTACGATTGAATAAATGTCAAATTTCAATAAACACTATTCATATTTTAAGTTATTCTGAGTTGGGATTAATAAAAACGGTGATATAATTATTTATTGGAGTAAATTAATGAGAAACCAACCTAACATCATTCGCATTTTAGCTGTCCAGGGTACTTGTCCCAATATCGCGGCGGAGTCGTTCGTGCCGAATACTGTAATCGTGGAAGCATAAACCATGCTGTTTTACTGGAACAATATCCTTGATTTATGAAGATGTTATATATTTCTCAAAAGGCAATATCTAAGTATGATTTTCCATCATACGTATAGACGTGATCGACGCGATTTTGCTCGGCAATCGCGTTTATACGTACAATTTCGCTTTGATTTTGTCTTACACCAAGGCATAAGCCTTCTCTGCCCAACTCTCGCTTTAAATATATATAAAGTCGTTAAAAAATTACTGTATATTTCAGATATTGTTCAAGGCCCTTATTGGATTGTTAAGAATTCGTATGGGGCTCAATATGGTGAATCAGGGTACTTGAGGATGCAACGTGGAGAAGGTCGCAAGTCCTGTGGCATGATGAATACATTTATGGCGACAGCAATCATAGAGTGATTATTTTGGGTTTATTCCGCATTCGCCCCATACCCTAAACCTCTTTCGCCATGTAAATCATTTTATTGATTCATTTTCAGGGTGCACCAAACTTAGAGGTGATCCAACCAGTCGCACCCCTCCAACCAGTCGCACCCCAATCAAAAGTACCTTTTTTTTTTTTTCAAGCATAGCTATGTACATTCATGATAAAATTATTAAAAGTACTTCATACCGGGACAGTTGCTCAACCTGAAAAAAGTGCAGGTTCGATCCTGTATGGAGTACTGCTCGCATCTATGTGATGGCTCAGCTAAATACTACCTAGAAGCACTGGAGACAATATAGAGACGGGCCAAGAGGCGCATTAACAACGATGCACTCGTAGGCAAAAGGCTTCAGAGTCTTGAACATCGACGCAAAGTTGCAGGCCTATCAGTTCTTTGTCGGATGCATTTCGGAGAGTGTGCGCTGGAATTGCACAACTTGATACCTCCAAGCCCTTTCCACCAACGGAAGATCAGACGCACAGCGACACGCCACAGCTACATGGTGGATATTCCACTCATACGCACGAAACGTTTCGGCGACACATTTATTATAAATATGCGTACAGCTAAGGAGTGGAATTACCTGCCTGAGTCTGTGTTTCCAGAAAGCTATAACCTCGGAATCTTCAAGTCTCGAGTGAATAGGTTCCTTCTAGGCAAACGTGATCCATCGTAGACCACATCGTCACTTACGACCGGGTGAGATAGAGGTCAAACGCGAGCTTATCATTCATAAAAAAATATTATAAATCTTTGGTCTTGTTTATTGTCTTTTAATCTATTTATTGTCTCTTGTTTATGTCTCTTTTTGCGTCGGCACCTTATTGGTTAAAGAGTCGGTCCTACGATCACGGGTCCCGGGTTCGATCCTGGTCATTACACTATCAACGTGAATTCATTCCTAACGCAAGCAATTTGCCTTAGTTAGAGAGGTATGTATCAGGAATACTAGTATTTTGGTTTCTAGTATTCTGCTTAAAATGAAAACTAACATAACATAAACTCACGCCTATATCCCCGAAGGGGTAGGCAGAGGTGCTAGCACCCACATTTCGCCAGTTTATGTTTAGGTCCCAATGTAATAGGTGGCGAGCCTATTGCCATTAACCGGGCACTTATAAACCTGCGATAAATACACACATAACTTCGAAAAGCATCGAAAAGTCATTGGTGTGTGCCATGGTAAAACCTGGGATCGAACCCGAGACCTCGTCTCAGCAGTCCATTACCCATACCACTAGGCTAAAAAAAAAATATTATAAGATTGGCGAATAGTCCAAAATGTATATTAGGAATATCTATAGGATAACCTATTTATGATTCTACCAGTGACTTTAGACCATCAGGTGTAATTATTAAAAAAAATATTAAAGAAATTACCCTTCTTTATAAGTCGCAAGTCCAGCCCCAGATGGAGTACTGCTGTCACCTATTTTGCCGAAGCACCTGCATACCAACTTGACCCGTTCGTCTCAAGTGCAAAAACGGGCGCCAAGGATCGTCGACAATCCCATACTTACAGGCAGTGTAGAAGCTCTCAGCCTTAGGAGAGATTTTGCCGCTCTGTGTGTGTCCTACCGCCTATACAATGTAGTGCGTTCAGAAGAATTGTTCGATATGATGCCCACGGCCACATTCTATCATCGTACCGCTCGCCACAGACAGGGAATTCATCCTCACACATAGCGATAGGAAACGGCGCGAACAGTGAGACATGAAAGGCACTTTATCTGCCAAAGTCCGACAGTAACCCTGGGGTTATCCTTTCGAGGGCTTACCCGGGGTGCCCGGCAATGGACACTTGGGAAGGACACCGTGTAGTTTTAGTCGGTCCGATACCGACACGCCCACCCTATCGTCGGCACCGATGGGATGAAGCCCTTGGGGGTTTCCACACGCTAAAAAAAAACCCTTAGGCCGTGGAATTGTCTCCCTGCCGTGGGTTTCCCAAGCAACTACAATATGGGGTTCTTCAAGAACTTTTTACAGGGTCGGTAGCGCGAGTGTGACGCCCCTCGTGTTTAACCGCTTCCTATAAGAAGGGCCGTATGCTTGTCTGCCACCTGAGTGGTACGAAAAAAAACTCGTCCTTCAGAAATTGTTTTGAATAAAAAATACATAGTATAAATGTGAGGCCGAGGAGGTTTTTTTTTTTTACGTGCGGAAATCCCTTCGGATACCCCCCTATTATGTCGTGTCTCGACTAAAACCGCACGGTGTCCTCCCCAAGTGTCCGTGAGAGGCCTTAAGAAAAACTGTAAATTATCAAATGTGTGGTATCACTGCAATTTTATCTAAAACACTTAGATAAAGTTATGGCGATACCACATATATTATATTACTAGCGCCATCTAGCTGACAGAAGCTGAACTACTACAAAACTACCGATCCTACATCGCGCAGTCGAACTTCACACGCTGGATAGCAATTTGCAATCTTTTTATAAATTTTATTTTATTTGACTACTAGCTGTTGTCCGCGACTCCGCCTAAGTGAAATTGTAATCCCGACCCTGCAACTGATTGGAACCTATTCCCGGGATAAAAAGTGTTATTCCGGACTATAATATATCCCTGTACGAAAATTCTGCCAGATCCGTTCAGCCATTTTTGCGTAAAAGAGTTACAAACATCCATACATCCTCACAAATTTTCACGTTTATAATATTTGTAGGATTTACGGCAGCGACTGCCACCAGACCCACCCCGAAAGGAAAGGAATAGCTGTACCAAAGCCTAGTCCACTGTTCGGCAGATGTCCTACCGGCAGGTTGACTTGGGCCTCAAATACTTGGTAGGGAAGATACTTTGGTGGTAGAAATTTGATGACACAAATTTGTCACAAAATTCGGCCGGGTAGGTACCACCGTGCACGATTGCGAAAAACCCTCCATAGTAATCCAATTTCGGTTTGATTGCGTTCAGGGGTCAGCAAGTGCACAGCCGGGCAGGGGGATTGTGGTCGCAGCACTAGTGGGACCGGTGGGTGTCACGCGGTGCTACGACGACAATCCTCTTCTGATGAGGTCGTCAAGTTGAGTGCCACCATTGCTAACATGGTACGTGTATATAATGGTGACGCTCTTTCCTGAGACTTTACCTTCAGCTTACCATCAGGCAAGGTGAAGTCAAATTGACGATTCCTAAATATAAAGAAAAAAAAAAAAAAAAAAACACCCTTTCTTTTTTACGTGCTGAAACCTCAACGGGCTTCAGCCCACCGGAACTAACGGTAAGTCGGGTATGGATAAGGGAAGATACACCCTGCTTTTTCTAATTATGAAATTTTATTTTGTTGTTACTATAATCTTTTATTATTTAAACACTGGCTGTTACCCGCGACTTCATACGCGACTTCATATTCATAAATTCGGAATTGATCAATGTAGGTAATGTTTATTTCTGCAGTCTCGATACTAACACGTAAGTATTAAGTTAATTTATTTAACGGGCCGGCGAAATAGATTTAGAAATATGTAACATCGAAATCAATTCTGCCTGATTCCTTTTTTTTTTTTTTTTTTAGGACACGTCAATTTGACTTCTCCTCGCCTGATGGTAAGCTGAAGGTAAAGTCTCAGGAAAGAGAGTCACCATTACATACACGTACCATGTTAACAATGGTGGCAGTCAGCTTGACGGCCTCATCAGAAGAGGATTGTCGTTGCAGCACCGCGTGACACCCACCGGTCTTACTAGTGCTGCGACCACAAACCCCCTGCCCGGCTATGCACTTGCTGACCCCTGAACGCAATCAAACCGAAATTGGATTACTATGGAGGGTTTTTCGCAGTCGCAGTCGCAGTTTTAATTTATATAATAGCGTGATAGTATTCATTATGAAAGGTTTATGCATTTCTAATCAACTTTTTTATACGTGGGTAACTCTATGGTGTTTCAAGATTTTACATTACCTTTCAGGTATAGCGTGATGAGTATGATCCGGATTTTGAGCCTATCTGAGTTCTGCTGATTTACAAAATTTCGTAAAGACCTGCCTTGTAATAATAAAGTTGTCATCAATAATAGTAAAGACCGATTTTGCTGTATCACTAACACGGCTTTGTGTTATATCCTACTTAAACTCGAAAGTCTGTGAGTTTGGATGTAAATCTCTAAAATGTTATATTGACTTTAATTGATGAATTTAGTTTATAAAATTGACAAAAGATGTTATCAGATGCAAGCCGTGAATATATCAAATAGTTTTGCTTGAAAACGAGATAAATAGAAATTTAAATTTTCAGTTTTTACTTACTTAATTTAGTGAAAATGTACTTCTAGGCAAACGTGATCCATCGTAGACCACAAGGTCACTTACGATCAGGTGAGATAGAGGTCAAACGTGAGCCTATCATCCATAAAAAAATAAAAATAAAAAGAATTGATGCTATTATCTAATATAATATATCCGTTTCTTTTAATTAAATTGCTCAATGTTCTTTTATCTTTGTTTCATTTCTTGCTCTATCTTTAATCTTTTTTTTCCGTGCGGAAATCCCTTCGTATATACCCCCGCCGGCCAGCGGTGGCGGTTATTTCGGGCTTGAACCGACTAAAACCGTACGCCGTCTCGGGTCTTAAGACGTCGGGGTGTAAGGTACGTGACGGTGACGATGGCAAGTGACCGGACGGCATAATGTTGCTGTCTTGGAAGATGGGTCTTTGGTGTGGAACACAATGTGCTTGAACACACTCACGCCCTCGCATCTTTCAAGCACAGCAGGCTACGCCGGTCTTACTGCTGCATCTGTGGACAGTCTCAAACGGCATAAATTAGTACTCTGACCTAAGTGGGGCTCCTGGTTAAGTAGTAACTGCGATACGAGGATCTATGGCAGTGGCAAGAGGTGGAGGAGCCCATAAAAAGTCTGAAAACACTTTTAACACCACAGTGAAGGTTCAATGAAATTTTTAAACAATTAGCATGCTTAGGTACTTGTACTAAAGATTACCGAAAAAGAGAACATCTAGGACGGGACTTGAACCCGCGACTAGTCCCTTACAGTGGGAACGCTCCGATCAACTGAGCTACTTAGACACGTCCCAGATATTCGAAATTATCCGATATATTATATACGTCTCAAGGCGACGCTGGAGCCATCTACCGTAATTCTTGCGAACTGCGGAAACAATTAATGAATTTACAACCATTTTTAAACATTGTTTTATGCCACTATGATATTGTCACTGGTCGCGGGTTCAAGTCCCGTCCTAGATGTTCTCTTTTTCCGATCTAAATCTATAGGAAAAGAGAAGGTTAGTAAATATTTTCCCAACCTTAACACCAGTGTGAAAGAAGGAAAAATTATGTACAGTCAACGACAGAAGTTGGTTGATGCTAAAACATTTACGAACATTTTTTTACATTTAAACAGGATGTACCAATAATAATTTAACACATAATAAGTTTCATACGCACATGATGAGCTATATATTATATTTCATGTTTTGTTTATCATTTTATGAGTTAGGGTGATTAATAAACTACAATTATACAACTAATAAACTACAATTGGCGTCGCCTTAAGACGTATATAATATATCGGAGAGTTTCGAATATTTGGGACGTGTCTAGGTAGCTCAGCTGGTCGGAGCGTTCCCCCTGTAAGGGACTGGTCGCAGGTTCATGTTCTCTTTTTCCGATCTAAATCTATTAAAAATAAACTACAATTAGTTAAGCTAGGTCCCTTTGTTGTTGACTGCGACCATTAAAAAATTAAAATCTAACAAGAATACATTTTCTATTCTATACGTATTCTTATCTGAATTTTATCTTATACCAATAAAGTATCTATTATTGACAGTCCTACTTTAGAATCGGCTCAACAGTGGAATATCTATATATATTAATACGAGAAAGGAAAACCTTATATCCCTAATTCAAAAAATCAACTTAAATCCATAAATACGAAGATTGAGCGGACGGAGCAGTGTGAGATTTGGCATAGTTATAGCTTATATGGAGGAGAAGTGCAGAATGCTAATATTTAAAAAAAAACCACGTGTTGCACTCCGGGAGTGCCGGCAGAAGTGAAAACTTGAATATTAACGTTGTGCATTTTTGATATTTTGGAATGGTTAGGAAATAATTTTGCACGAATTGCTTTAACTATCAGTATAAAAGTACTATGATTTATGTGGTAACATACAATATTCATTTATTGCGCTATCGTACACAACACATAAAATACATTAAAAATACATAAATTACATTAAAAATTTAACACTTAAGAACTATTACAATTATTGTATATTAAAAAGTTTATCTCTCAGAAAAATCAACTTCCATCAATAATTTCAACGACTTTTTCACCATCATTATTACCAGAACCATCATCGCCAATATATTTATAAAGTACTCACGCATTTTGTTTCGCTATTTCTTCGTCACTTTTATCATTAATTGATGCACTTTGCTTAATTTCCATTTTATATCAATAGATTTATGGCACAAAATAGAATAAATATTACAAAAAGTTATATGATGACAAAAAGTGTTTCTTGGGCCTCGGTCGGAATCGATCTCAGTCTTGACAAAGTCAACGACTACTCATTAGACGAACGCGCCACCAAGGTTGTTAAGTACAGTGTGAAATTAGTGCTTCTATATTTGTTGTCTTACGATTAGGTCACGTGTTTACTGACGCGAGTTTAACCTTTTTTACCCATTAAATAAAAAGTGCACAACGTCGCTAAAGAAGCTTTCACTTCAAAAATATCCATAAAAATACATTAAATCAATAAATAAAACATTACACTACATTTGGAACACAAACACTTAAGTAAGTTTATACCGCCAATGTCAAACGTATTATGATATATTTGTATAATGTGACACAGCTGACGTTTATAACGAAATTAAAAAGAAATGCAATGAAGTTTAACTTAAATATTGCAGGACAAAGCACACAACGCCATCTAGACCCAAACTAAGCAGAGCTTGTCATATGGGTTCTAGAATGCGGATAAACATACTTAAATACTTTTTTTTGACGTGACAACGTCTTATAAATCGATGGAGCCGGCTGCACGCACGACAAAACATGACTAATGCGGTGTTACCACATGACGTATGCGGCGTTACCTCGCGTTCTTATGACGTTGTCACGTTCAACTATCGTCAGTAAACCGACTTTACAGACAACCGATTTTTTTTTTGTAAATAAATACATATTATACAGGCGAAATGTGGGTGCTAGCACCTCTGCCTACCCCTTCGGGGATATAGGTGTGAGTTTATGTTATGTTATGTTACATATTATACATAGAAGCATCCAGACCAATGCAAATATACATTTTTTTTTTTTTAAATATTTAGGACACATCAATTTGACTTCACTTCGCCTGATGGTAAGCTGAAGGTAAAGTCTCAGGAAAGAGGGTCACCATTACATACACGTACCATGTTAACAATGGTGGCACTCAGCTTGACGGCCTCATCAGAAGAGGATTGTCTCTCTGGTTTAGCAGTTGAATTCATTACCGCTACGCCACAGCGTAGCGGTTTACGATCCTGCGGGATCACTAGTACGTATCGAATGCTCAAACTATTATTCAACTATAATGACTCCTATGTATACTAGACAAGCTGTTTAAAACAAAAGTTATGTTACGGTTTCTGGATGACGCGGAAATGAATTTTGAATGCCGAATTTGGAACGGGTCGCTAAAACTATATAAATGTGTTCATGAATTTTGACACCTATCTATATAGGCAAAGCGCTCTGTTTGTAAAGTCAACTGTAGGTATGACAGCAACAGGGGTGCTTGGTTGGGGACCTCCACGCGGTGCACCCTGGGCAACGGAGACGGCAGCGCCTCTCTCCTTGGGTGGGAGAGACACTGCCGCCTACGGCCAACTCCGACCGAGGCGAGGACGGCCCTGTTGAGGGCTGTTCGGAAGCTTTCCACGTGTCCCTCTGATTAGCAGATGGCACAGTGGAGAGCAAGTAAGCGGGCCATCTCGAAACCGGCGATGGCCCAGGGTCAGTCGGGGTGCGAGGGATATGCTCTATGGGTAACCTTATACCCCGGAGTCTTAAGACCCGAGACGGCGTGCGGTTTTAGTCGGTGCAAGTCCGAAGGGATTTCCGAACGAAAAAAAAAAAAAAGGTATGACAGCAACAAAAAGCTACGGTCAAGTGATACCTACCCTTTTGCGATAGGTACTTTTTTTTGTTACAATCAGTTTAATAGTATACACAGTAGTCATTGGCAAGAGTTAAGCTTTTCACTAACACGAATGTAATACCAAAATAGGTATAACGTTAAATTTAAAAAAGAACAATCTAAATAGAACAGTTATATTTGAAGCATATTTTTTCTATCTAAGCCCACATATCTGTAACTCAAACCCAAACAAAAAAATCATCCCAGACGAACTTCCCTAATCCACCTTCGAACACAATACAAAATTTACACTCCAACTGACAAATATATAAAAGATTTGAAGAAACGTATTCTACTGGATGTTAATGAAACTTCAGACATTTTGGATAATCCTGGTGCCGGTAAGTCTACTCCAAACGTTTTGAATGAACACCGCCTACTAAAAGAAAGAATGGAGAAAGAAAAATTTTATAGATTAATGGTAAGCGTACCGTTCGAAAGCTATTCCATGAAAGGAGATTTGGTATTAATGAATGAGTTCCAATTTTAAATTAAATAATGGAATCAATAGAACAAATAGTTTTTTTTTTCGTGTAGCGTATGGCGACTATTGGTATTAAATTGAGTTTGAGTGGTCAATTCTTCGAAAGAGGTTGTAATACTCATTGAATTGATTGTCAAAAGTAAACTTTTAGTTCATAATAGGATATTCGATAGTATCCTTTTAGTATCTTTACAAAATAGATTCAATCAGCCTTCGCTTTGTACATAGTTATGGTTCTAAGGGTAACGACTTAGTCGGTGAAAGTACAAAAACTAAAAATCAACGTTTTTGATAAAATTATACTCTTAAGAGAGTATAATTTTATGAAAAACGTTAGACCAAAAGGTAAAAATCGACTGCAACGTACCAAAATACAATTACATCAATCAATTAGCCTATTGTAGTTCACTGCTGGACATAGGCCACTTCCAATATACACTATTACAAGGTCCGATCTTCTGCCTTCCATTATGCAGTCGATGTAAATTCATTTGCTTTTGAACTTCAAGATATTGATAGCTTTATCTATGTAAAAATACACTCTCAAATATACTTTTCATAAAAAGTATATACGTACCAACGAACTGAAAACTCCTTTCTGAAATTGGCTATAAATTCTTTGATGATGGACGTTGAGATTGAAGTTGAGATTCAGTGTTTAAGAACAAAGAAATCTATTGAAATTAAATTTCCTAGATCTGTAAACAATCTTCACCATTTCGAATTTTAAACAAGGGTCACATTGTGAATATAATGCGATTGCATAATGCTTGCAAGCTCAACTTGCTTGCAAGCTGCTTACCCTCAAACTCCAAAACAGAGGACTCGATAAACGAGATAAGATCTTTAAAAAGATGGACGGAGAGCCAACAAGCTCAATGAATAAAACTTCAGCTAACTGGACAACACAAGGATTACAGAAGCTTTGCATCTCTTAGATTCTGGACAAACATGAATGAAGAAAATATATCAATGGAACATTGTCATGGCTTAAATCCGCATTTGTAAATATTTGTGAATGACAGACAGACAAGGACAGACGACCGTCTTAGGTTAGTGCTTCAAATGGACCGCCTAACAATGAAGAGGAAGGCTTAAATATATTCACGGTTACTTTCGGCAAACTCTGCTACTCTGGTAGTAATACTGTTTTTGTACTGAAATGAATGAATACTGTTCTTGCACCTAAATTTTTTAAAGTATTTAATCATAGAATGGGTGTTTATGATAAATAATCCAAAAACAATAGATAAATATTTTACTCCAAAAGATCAGTACAGATACAAATAAGTAGTATAAAAACAGTTCAACATTTTCAATTAAAATAACACCAACACTAGTAGATACATATTACTTGTACTGGTAAAAAGTGATCAGATCTTATGGTGAGCCAAGCCTCAGTTCTAACTGTTAACGTCCTAACCTAACACTAAACTCTCATCATGGCGTATAGTGTTCTGCGTAAATCCTAGTCTTAAGTTCTCTACGAACTCTAAACCGTAAGTCAAAAAGTGTGGCCCTAGGCTAAAATTACACCAAATCTTCAGCTAATACTTGTTATTACAACGTACTTTGATTAAATTAACACCTCGACCCAAAACTTGATGGACGCGTGCCCTTCTCCTTTAAAAAAATCTTAAAACTTACATACAATAAATAAATCTAAATTGATCGGTCTAGTTTATTAAAAAGGAATCTTAGTAATGTTGCGGTTTCAATACAGTTCCAAGTACCTAGTTGGATCGTATATTGGCACGAGTATTTGTACACCTATAATTGTCTCGTTTACAGATCGCTGAAGTGCGTTTGCATAGACAGATTCGAATTTTGATTGATATTCTAAAGCTTTGAGGTACCTATTTCTTAACCACCTGGTGCTTTCCAAAATACCTTGAGATGTTTCCTAAACGAGAAGTGTTGATCGCGTGTTTGCTAGAACTGATGTCATTGTTACCCACAGTACTTGTGCGATTGTTCGAATTTATTGAATGGGATCAATGTGAAACATTTTAATATTACTAAATTATAAACGTCTTCCGTGAGTGATCAGCACCGGAATTGCTTTTATAACTTTATGAAGTTATGCAAATTTTGATTTAAGTTCTAAAGTTTTGAGTTACCTATTTCTTAACTATACCTGGTGCTTTCCAAAATTTAATGGTGTACAATATTTAATTTAGTTCCATACTATTCTGTTACTCCAATTTCAAAAAATCTACTTCGGCTTCAACTTTTGTGTTGCCGTTACGAGACTGCACTGGCGCAAATGTAGGTAACATTGTAAATAATAATAATAAATAAAGGGAATAATAAATAAAATATTCTATGACATTCTACACAGCGCTTTCTAGACCCAAAGTAAGCATAGTTTAACTAGCTTGTTTTATGGGTTCAAGAATGCGGATAAACATACTTATATACTTTTTTTTTTGTAAATACATACTTATTATACATAGAAACAAACACCCAGACCAATGCAAATAGACATATTCATGCATACAAATATTTGCACTGAGTTGGAATCGAACCCGCGCCCCTGTCGTAGCAGTCGAATGCACTACCGCTACACCACAGAGGCCGTTGTGTTATTGTTTTTGTATTTTTTTTACTTCTCTATTATTTTCGAAAATATAGCTGATCGGATCGGATCGCACTGGACATGGTCGAAAATCATCACTAAGAGCTGTTTCTAATAGGTGATAATTAGGGAACTTAAACCTTATAATTCATTTTTCTTCTTCTGACTCTATTTCTTTCAGGGTTTTTAAATGTGATGTTTTACATGATATTGTCGGAAGTTTACGCAAATGTCACACATTGAAATAAAACTATTTTTTAACGAATGCTATCGCTATTTATTTAATGTTATAATGCTTTTCAGCAGCCATGGTCACGGGGAGACTCACATCAAATAAATCGCGATAGAATCCGTTAAAAAATAGTTTTATTTCAATATGTGATATTTTATTTAAAAAGTGCATTTTGATCAAAATTCAGCTCTTGCTTTAAGAAGGATAAGGTGACCATTGAAATTCAGCTCGCAGTGGATTAGTAGTTGAGTCATTTACGAACCCAGTCACTGCAATTTACAAGTGCTCTTGTCAATGCATTAGAACTCGACAATGGAGACAGAAGGAAATAGAAACCATCTGTTGAAATTTTGTGGTTATTTATACTGTCACCGAAGGATTTATAACACGATTCTTAAGTACATACATGTGAGTCTAATTGTGCAAATACAGCCTATAACCACTTCACTTCCGGTAAAGATGTCTCAATTGTCCCAATCACTGGAATTATTGATCAGTCTAAATTATATTAGAAGTCTTCAAAGTAATATAGATCTTAATAGGAACTGTTAGGACTAAAATTACCATAACCTGTCGCATGCAACTTTAATTGTAATAGTGTTGAAATATTACAAAAGTGATGCAAAGATATTGCTGAATGTGTTGTATGGGTCCGGATGTGTCATGCCGAGATAGTGTTTGTGTGAATCTTGATGTATGAATCCATGTGGACGGTTTCATCTTGCAATAAATTGTGTGGGGGTGGACAGAAAAATGAGTGGAGTGGTTTTTTATTACATGTTTTTTTTAAATAAAGTTTAGTATTATTTGCGTTGTATTGTATGTTTTAGACTGATTAAAACAATTAAAATTATATAGGTAAAATATATTTATTTTAGTTTTCGATGCAGAACAGAGGTCTTTGAAAAGAAACATAATTTTCTATGCTACTTCTATATTAACCAGTAATTCTAGTAAGTTAATAAAATATAATAACTATATTGAATTAGTAGCTAGCTACACCTGCATGAAATACTGATCCCATTCTTGTGACCCACTGGAACCTATATTCCCGGGATATAGTATAGCCTAGGGGCTATTTCCGACTATAATAGCAAGTAGCAAAACGCGTGAGTAAAACTATTATTGTAGAAAGCATTAAGGCATTTTTATTGTTCACAATACAAACTATACAAAATTATTCACCAAATTAAACAGAAACTTTAAATGCCTCATCGACTCAATGCAATTCCTGTGCTGATCACTCACGGAAGACGTTTATAATTTAGTAATATTAAAATGTTTCTCATTGATCCCATTCAATAAGTTCGAACAATCGCACAATGGGTGTAGGTAACAATGACATCTAGCAAACACGCGATCAACACTACTCGTTCAGGAAACATCCGAACTTGCCACATTCGCAATTTCAAAAATAATTCCTAAACTTTACTCCGAAAGTTGAATTTACTCCGAAAACGTCAAATAAATAAAACTTTTGGTATCTGGTTACATTTTATTGTTAGTAAAAGTGATATTGTTTGAGAATAAAGAGTGGCTAAGGATGGGCATTGTGTGCCATTGTGGCGGGTGTGTGGACACAATGAACTGATCACGTTTAGAATTTTTGGACAATTTCGGCCTATTTTTGCAACGGGTTGCACCTTTATTGCAGTGCCGTATTTAGGCTAGAATATTTAAAGATAAAACTGTTTCCTTAACCTATAAACGATCACCAATGAGTTATCAAGTTTTTAAACTATAACTGGTGGTAAAAATTTGATGACACAAATTTGTCACAAAATTCGGCCAGGTGGGTACCACCCGTGCACGATTGCGAAAAACCCTCCATAGTAATCCAATTTCGGTTTGATTGCCTTCAGGGCTCAGCAAGTGCATAGCCGGGCAGGGGGATTGTGGTTGCAGCACTAGTTGCCCCTTGGGTGTCACGCGGTGCTGCGACGACAATCCTCTTTTGATGAGGCAATCAAGCAGAGTGCCACCATTGTTAACATGATACGTGTATGTAATGGTGACCCTCTTACCTGAGACTTTACCTTCAGTTTACCATTAGGCGAGGTGAAGTCAAATTGACGTGTCCTAAATCTAATTAAAAAAAAAACACAGAGTGTCTAGATCCTAATATTATCTCGAAAACAAATCTATTAATCTTTATATATAATCGCTAAATTGCTAAGCTGCTAAGCGCAAAACATTAAAAGGCTTGACTGATTTGGATGGTTTCCTTTATGTTGTGTCAGTAATTGTCATATGAACGAAAAATTTACGAGAAATATCGGCACCCTGGGTAACGTCAGGGACGAACAATTAGTTTTGAATAAATTTTAGTCAACTAGCAACTGTCCAACAAACCGTAACTTTCCAAATTACGCAGTTTTAGTTTTTACGCATTAGGTTTAAAAAAAAAGCGAATTATGATGAAAGTTCAAGAAATTTATTTTAAAACTTTCCATTGACAAAATAGAAAAAAAGTACACAGAAGAATATTTACATAAAGAATTTTAACAAAAACATTAAATAACGAAAAAAGAAGTAGAAAAGTTTTAACGTTATTTTCTCAAAACTTTTCCCCTGCTTTCTACACATCAGTATTATTTACTATAGTTTAACATCTAAGTCCGTCCCTGTCGAAATTAGTGCCAGTTACAGGGTGGTATATTTTCCTGAAGTTACTTGTCGAATGACAATGTGACGATTCGAGCGAATCGACGTTACACCCGCCAGTGCCAAACGGAGGCAGAGATGCGCAAAATGTGGGCCCATGCATCCAATTGTTGTACATTAGGCACACAATGAACAAAATTTAGCATCTTTAAATCGAAATTTTTATGTCTGTCTTATAATTCTGAGTCGGCATTTTTGAGCACATTTTGTCAGTATTATGAAAGAAATTTTTGCACGAATGAATTTTTTTTTGATATGAAAGCGTTTCGGTGCTTTATATAGGCAGCGGGGTGACTAGCGCCCCCCTCCCCTTTCCGGGGCAAGCTGGGGAGACCGTGGTTCTCAAAACCCGAGGGGGCCATCTCGAAACCGGAGATGGCCTTGGGCCAGTCGGGGTGGACACCTTATGGGCCACCTAACACCCCGGCGTCTGAAGATCCGAGATGGCGTGCGGTTTTAGTCGGTTCAAGCCCGACATAACCACCTTCGCTGGCCGGTGAGGGGGGGGGGAGGATATTCGAGGTTATTTCCGCACGGAAAAAAAGGTACATTATTAGAAAAGTATGAAAATGAATCGAGAAATAATATGGAGCGTATGAGACCAAGACCTGCGAGTCAACCTCAACTGCAAGCCGGTACATTTATTTATTTCTCCACAGCACTATTTTTACAGGTTTACCCTAATACAATAGTGTGGTCCTTAAATATTATAACATCTGCTGTTTGACGAACAAGGCGCTGGCGCAGCCTTCCACCTCGAGGAAGCCTCGGTCAGATGGCCGTCGCTCCCATGAAAGCCAATATAAGCCTAATCAAAACCAAAGAGTAAGAGAGTGGACCCTGGTCTTTAAAATCCCAAGTTTTGGATGCCACCGGGACTAACGCTCTTATGATGATGGATTTAAGAATCATGTGCAGTCATCAAGATAGAGAAAGGATGTTTCTATGGTTTGGACACGTAGAGAGAATGGACAGAACCTATTTATGAGGCAAGGGTGAATGAGCATATGCTACTCAAACAACTCATTATAATTAGATTAAGTAAACTACGCACAAAATGCTCTCGTAAGACGTGTTTCCAGGTTGTACAATGATTGACTTACATGTGCATTTGTTCAGTGAATCTCTTGGACTTTTTAATAGATTGACTTCTGAATGTCTCAATGAATAATTGTAGTTTTTGTGTAATTATAAAACACAGGTATGTAGTTCCTGGGGTGTGTGTTGGGTAACCTCCTCGAGTGTCGCTTCGATTCCGATCCCGCTGCAGTCCGGGGGGAACGGAATCGGACCGGCCGGTACACCCTGGGCGGCGGTCAATGGCTTCCCCTTCACCCCTTCATAGGGTTGGCATTGATCGTCGGCCAATACCCAACGTGGCGGGAACACATCGCTCTCCGTACTCCTCTGCTTTCAGAGGAGACAGGATGAGCGATGCTGTTAGTGGTGAGATGGCCCAGGGTCAGCCGGGGTGCGAGGGATATGCTCTATGGGTAACCTTACACCCCGGCGTCTGAAGACCCGAGACGGCGTGCGGTTTTAGTCGGTGCAAGCCCGACATAACCGCCCCCGCTGGCCGGCGGGGGGGTATCCGAAGGGAATTCCGCACGATAAAAAAAAAAAAAAAAAAGGTATGTAGTTCCTCAAATTTAAGTTCAAAATATGTTATTGGCTTTTATTAAAATATTTTTTTTTACTGTAGTTTTTAAGAAATGCAGGAAGCTGTAGGTTTACAATTTCAAATTTGTTTCTGTATTTCCATACTTGTATTATGACTGTTTGTTTCTTAATAAATAAATACAAAAAAACGTGTTTGTAAATTGACCTTTAAAACCCCTGCTGAGTTTCTTGCTGGAGTCTTCTCAGGACGGAGCCGCGTTGCAAACCGGTTAATATTTTTTGACGTTTTGTAAGTGCAATTTAAAAGTCTATTCCCTATTTCTCTTGGCCACGGTATCACACGTGAACTACTGGAAAAACGTGAAATACTTTTTTGTTGTGTTTATTATTGTTAGAAGAAGTTTCTTATGTAAGAAAAAGTTAAGAAAATTGCGTGCATAATAAGAAAATTAGCAAAAAAAATTAACTTTTCTTCTTCTTCTTATTTTATTTAAATGGCTCCTAGCATCGGTTAAATTAACTTTTATAATGTAACCTTATGGCGTTTGACATACCTGTCTATGGTTTGTAATTGATCCGATTGACATATTGACTGACACATTAAATTCAATATTCATAGTCAAGGTAGGACAACGCCTGTCAAAAAAAATACTTTTGACTTTGACTGCCTAAAACCTCGTTACACTGGCCACGGTTACAGATTTACGCAAAACCGATTCAACTTGTGACCTCAGCTTATTCAAAAATTCCCAGAAGCCAACCCAGGTCCATTATTCTGGGAAAAGCTTAGACATTATATTACGTAAGATTAAGTTAATCGCTGATATTTTAAACTGGTTATATGAGTAGGGTCATCGTGCGGTTTCCTCATGCAAAAAATTGATTAGTTTGGTTATGGTACTACAGTCTGCCGTTAAAATTACTCTTGGAAATTCATTTACTTGTTTTGATTTTTTTTTTATTATATACAGGATGTTTTTTTACTGGGACAGTATAGAGAGATCCGAAATTATAGAAGATACAAGGAAACTGTCTTAAGAACCTTTTTTTTGTAAAAACCATTTTGGCATACTTGGTCGAACATGAATTTTAAAATATTTTAGATAATTAGGATTATTATTGAATACTAGCCGTTGCCCGCGACTTCCCCCGGGCCCCAGCCTATATGTTGTTCTAAACTATAATATATCCCTGTACCAAATTTCAGCGAGATCCATTCAGCCGTTAGAGCTAGATTGAGTAACAAACATACAAACATCTTCACAAACTTTCACTTTCATAATATTAGTAGGAAGTAGGATTCTGTAGCGTAGCGGTAGAGCGATCGATTGCTACGTCAGAGGTCTCTGGTTCGATTCCCGCTCAGTGCAAATATGCATGGATATGTATATTTGTACTGGTCTGGATGTTTCTATGTATAATAAGTATGTTTAACCGCATTCTAGAACCAATATTACAAACTCAGTTTCGTTTAGGTGTACGACTGTCTGTACGGGTACGCTACGTAATAGGTCCTAGAATTTGTATTTAGTTAATGGCAAAGAAAAAGTTAAATTTTTCGGACTTATATATCCAATAATCAGGGGGCATACTATACCACACTTCGCGCTGCAACGCCTCACAGAAATGCCTTACAGAGAAGGGAAGCCAATAAAAACTTTGCGTGACCTAAAAATCGAACTTCCAAATATTCCATAATCGCACGGCAACGTAAGAAATTTAAGTCACGAAACCAATGAGGTATTCATTCATCAGGGGTGTGTGTTGGGTAACCTCCTCGAGTGTCGCTCCGATTCCGATCCCGCTGCAGTCCGGGGGGAACGGAATCGGAGCGGCCGGTACACCCTGGGCGGCGGTCAATGGCTTCCCCTTCACCCCTTCATAGGGTTGGCATTGATCGTCGGCCAATACCCAAAGTGGCGGGAACACATCGCTCTCCGTACTCCTCTGCTTTCAGAGGAGACAGGATGAGCGATGCTGTTAGTGGTGAGATGGCCCAGGGTCAGCCGGGGTGCGAGGGATATGCTCTATGGGTAACCTTACACCCCGGCGTCTGAAGACCCGAGACGGCGTGCGGTTTTAGTCGGTGCAAGCCCGACATAACCGCCCCCGCTGGCCGGCGGGGGGGTATCCGAAGGGATTTCCGCACGATAAAAAAAAAAAAAAAAGGTATTCATTCATCAAAAGTTAAAAATTTGAAGCACACAAAACACGATAACTTATTTTGTTATTTTCACGCAGTGTTCGCTTTTTAAACATTATACAACAGGCTATCAAGTTTAACAATAAATTGTACAACAGTTTTTGAAAACAATTACAATTAACATTGCCTCACACAATCAATAGAAAAACAGCTTTTTATGTGTTATAGTTGGTTATAGCAGAAGAAAAGATATTATACGCTGTAAGTCGCCATGTGTAGTGCTTCAGGGCATATCCCAAACGGTGGTCTAATGCAAGAGTTTAAGCGAGTTTAATAATAACCCTTACAGAGTTTTTAGTGCCACACTGGTTTCATGAAAGTATATCTAATAATATACACTCATATTCTATATTGAGTTAAATCCCGAGTCGTGCAATGTCATTAGTTCTTTCTGTTCGAAAATTGAAACGCGCCCGATAGACAGTAATAGGCTCACTCTTTATCACGTAGTTAAAAAAAAAATTGCTGGAGAATATGTTTTACATAAAAACCGTATGGCTGGATGAATCTGATCACTCAATGTTGAATTAAACCAGAAAGTAATACTGATTCGTGTTGGAAAATGCATCATTCTACCATATATATGCCGATTCTCGCTATCACTCACACATAAGCGAAGGCGATTCGCTGATGGCTTGTGAATTACACTGCCCGGACGTTTCACTGGACAATAGTTTGTTCAGCAATTTGCTCACACAATAAACAATCGAAGTATTATATCGCCATATGCTTTTTTTGCTTCACTAATTCTCGCTCTGGGATGCTTCTGTTTTCAAGACCTGTATTTATAATACAAAATATTGTATTAATACACAACTATGTAATATAAATGACATTTGGAATCTTAATTTATCCCGTTGTTGGAAGAAGTCCTCAAAAGACAATTGGGATTCACACCTTGTGTCTCAATTGTCCTACAAAACATGACATCTCGGACAAAATGAAAATAATTTCTGCCGGTTTTTATACATAAAACCATTTTGTGTGATATTTGAATTTGTTATTTCCTCTAGGGAACGCCAGTTCTGAAGGGGATAAATGGGCAAGAGTGAAAGGAAGATCAGTTTTGTAGAAATATTTAAGAATGTAAGCAATAAATCGAGGGCAATCAAGTCAGAGCCTAAACTGGCTATCGCCGGAAAGTTTTAAATATCAACGTCTTCACAGTGATTTCAAATTGGCGTCCAAAGTTTGAACTTTGGAGCCCGAGGACTGCTGGTTTTTATTTGTATGTCGGCTTTTTACCGGGAGCGAATGCCGCCTGAATCCCAACTCTGAGAGCACAGCCTCGTCCGTTGTTTAGCATGTGCTTTTGAAGTGAAAACTTCTTTAGACCGGTCAAGCACTTTCCATATGAGGGTGAGAGGGAGGGTGAGAGGGAGGACGATAGGGAGGGCAAGAGAGATGACGAGCGGGTGAGAGGGAGGGAGGACCTTAGGGAAAGAGGGAGGGAGAGCCTAGGAATGGAGGGAGGGATGATGATGATAAAAAAATTCACACGCTGTTGTTCAAATTTTCACTTTTGTCGGCACTTCTGGTGTGCCAAACACTTCTTTTTTTAACTTGCAGATGAGGTTGGCTGGGTCTTCTAGGATGTTGGTAGGGACCTGTACATCGCCGGGTGCGAGGGAGATGCCCTTCAATCTAAATCTAGTTACGTGTATTAATTGTACAAATACGAAAGAGTGGATTTTTTGCGAAAATGTAATTAGAATACATAGGTACTTGTTTAATGCCGTCTGAAGGCCCGAGACGGCGTGCGGTTTTGGTCGGGAAAAGCCCGACATAACCGCTTCCGCTGGCTGGCGGGGGGGGGGGGGAGGGATCCGAGGGGATTTCCGCACGAAAAAAAAAACAAAAAAGGTACTTGTATAACGCTTTCATATTGCCATTGATGACTATATTATCTGTAATTTACTTTACAAAACTCTGTAGTGCGTTAGTGGGTTAGCTAGTATTTTAAAGAAATGAGCTATCAGTTTTACACCATAACAAGATAACTTCCATAAAATTTAAAAACAAAAACTTCAAGTGTCGTAAAAATCCCAAGTTATACATTTTCCGCACGCACTGGCCTCGTCGCAGCGTCTTGGCTTTACTTTACAAATAATAAATAACACACAAATGAGACTGGCTGGACCCGCGCTAATCCTGATTTAGTGTTGCCCACAGATCGCTGGTTCCACGGCACTGTTCCGTAAGGAATAAAATGTTAAAGAAATATGTAAGTCCCTTTTTAAAGATAGCCTCGAGTTTATGTTTGAAGTCTATTCGATATTTTTATAATTTATTATGTTTTATGTAAGTGACATATAATCTTTTTTGTCATATTTTATTTCCTGTGACAATGAAAAGCTGTAAACTATTTTTAAAAGGTTTCAATAGAGAATACTTATTGAAATAAACGAATGATTTTAATTATCGACATTGAAATACAACAAGGCCAGTTTTTCAAATGACTTGATGGCGTTTATTTTTATTATTTGCCTACTATTAGTTTTATTTTATTATAGTATTTGAAATTTAACCAGAGTAAAGTTAAAAGCAAAATACGCATTATATTTTCATAAAAAGTAAATTTATTATTACAATTAATAATGACGAATAATAATGTTGATAGTACAATTAAAAATTATTTGTATGTTTTTTGAAGGTAATGTACGGAACTACGGCACCTAGTTGAATAATTCTATCACTATTATTGAAAGGTTCATTATTCCAAATAGACTGTATATGAGGCTCGCGAAGTATTCTGACTATTAATAATTTTGTAGGCAGTTTTTTGAAGTAAAAATTATCTTTTAATGCGTGGATTATTTTATGATTAATAACACATCTAGACATAAATAGAAATTTTTCTGTCATAGCCCAAACCCGCCAGTGTGATGGTTTCTCAGTAAAGTGTAGGTACTGCAAAAATGCATAGATTGTGGAAAAATTGCAGTTATTTAATGATAAATTCATTTAGGTAACTTTGCCTAATAATCACGATCTCTTCGTCAACTAAGTTGGCAATATTGTGCATGTGAGAATTTGCGTACACTGCGTGAATACTTAAAGTTACACGAGAATAATTTAATTCCTCACAAGGAGTTCTGAAAAAGCCTACATCGACTTGCTGGTGAGGTTGACTTGAGTTTCCAGATGAGACTCTGACGCAGGCTTCCTTCTCAGGGTTAAGGGGCAGAATGCAGTCCCGTGAAATCCAAATTATGGAAAAGGGGAGCGATCCCTGAACTCCAAAGTGCAGGCTTTGAATCCAACGGGGATTGGCAATCAGATAATGATGATGATATATTTTATAGTGGAAACACCCAGTCCAATATAAATCATGCATACAAATATTTACACTAAGCAGAAATCGAAACTAGAACTTCTAATTTAGCAGTTAAATGCTTCCGCTACTTACATTTATAGTTCTTTTTTAAAAAAAAACAGTTACTGAAATTACTAGTAATGCCCCGTGACCCCTCCAGGTAAGGCATTTTTTTGTGTGTGGAGTGGGTCCAGGTCGGTAGTGAATTGGCCAAGATTCGAACCCGGGACCTGTTGTAAGGTCAACTCTTAAACCACTAAGCTACCAACGCTTGCTTGAACTTTTATTAATCGAGTTCGAAGTTCGAGTTATGAATCGAAAAAGATTATGTACATCAAGCTTCACTTCCACGTCATACTTTATTATAACACTGAATAAAATTTCAATATTATAAAGGTGCGTGTACATTGAACCAAGCGACGGCAACTGTACGACTGTACGTCCGACGACGTCCGCGCGACCAGCCGTCTGATATATGTGACAGCAATTAATGGGATGGACATAAATAATATCGGCTGTAATGTAAATATCTATCGCTTTGTGAGGATTAATTTTTGAACCTCTGAATAAGTTGAAGAGGTAATACAATTAGTAGGTGTTTTGTTGGAAGTACTAAGGATAGTAAATCTTGCAGTTGGATAGCGATGGAGTTGAGTTTTAGTGTCAGACTTACAACTAGAAGTTTCTGCATAGCTGAACAGCAAAATACTTGTTGTAAAATTTCTGATCGTGATTTATAAGGAATTGTAAGGCTTTTTAGCTATTGTTAGCGTGCTTCTCTAAGTAGTTATAAGCTTTATTAGATACTAATTTGACTTCTGCTATACACAAATATACATACAGATAGACAACATTTTTTGTTTCCTAATGATATGAATAGGTGTGTCGTCGTCTGCTATGCAAAAAAAAAACTGTTGGCGAATGCAGGTGTTAATATACATCTACGTACTCTTAATATACAAGCGTGAGTAAATAATACATGGAATTCTTGTTTTTTTTTAATAGCCTATAGCACTACCTCACTTGCTGGTAATTGATGATGCGGTTGACGGTTTTTTACAGATACAAGTCGTAGGACTGTTTTTCATCGTAGTGATATAACAAAATCCTTCTTCATCTACATAGCGATTTCGCAATTGCGTCCAAAGTTTGTATTTCGGATCCCAAGGTCAGTTTATACTTTTAATTGGCATGGTGACTTTTCTGAAAGCTACTGCCGTCTGAGCTCCAAATCCTGAGAATTAAAGCTGCATCAGAGTCTCGTCTGTTGTTTAGCAAGTGCACTGGCTTGCAGGTGAGGTTCCCGCCCAGGGAATCGAATTCACGACCTGACACCTCTTATTAGCAGTCCAACGCTCTACCAATACGCCACACAGTTCGTCCAGTCGTAGTCTTTAAACCCGAAACCGTTGAGTGTGCACTCCGCCTAACATTTTAGCGTACAACAAATCACAGTACACTCTCGTCCTCAAATTGTTATTGATTATCCATTGTACAGCGGTGTGGAGGCATATAACTCAGGATTTCGTCCCGCTGTTTGGACTTCGGTGCTCGGGCGTTAACTGTGACGTATCGGAATAAATGATTACGATTCTACAGTACATTGTAAGGATTGTTTATTGAATTGAGGGCTTTAAATGTGGAAAGTTTTGTATTATCAGGTCATTGTCAGCCATTTTTTTTATGTGTACTACTACAGTGGTAAAGTAGCAAATGCTTTCTCATAGTGTATTTTGGAAGTCGACGCGAGTATTACACTTGGCAATGAAACTGCTCTGATTAGAAATTTATATTTATTAATTAAACTTTTGCACATGTAAATAGGTAAACTTAAACCCACTGACGTAATCTACCAGTTAACAATAGGAGATCTCATAGTATATTTTGGAAGTTGACGCGAATATTACACTTGGCAATGAAACTGCTTTGATTAGAAATTTCTATTTAATAATTAAACTTTTGCACACGTAAATAGGTAAATTTAAACCCACTGACGTAATCTACCAGTTAACAATAGGAGATCTCATAGTGTATTTTGGTAGTTGACGCGAATATTACACATGGTAATGAAACTGCTTGGATTAGAAATTTCTGTTTAATAATTAAACTTTTTGCACATGTAAATAGGTAAACTTAAACCCACTGACGTAATCTACCAGTTAACAATAGGAGATCTCATAGTGTATTTTGGTAGTTGACGCGAATATTACACATGGTAATGAAACTACTTTGATTAGAAATTTTTATTTATTAATTAAACTTTTGCACATGTAAATAGGTAAACTTAAACCCACTGACGTAATCTACCAGTTAACAATAGGAGATCTCATAGTGTATTTTGGAAGTTGACGCGAATATTACAAATGGTAATGAAACTGCTTTGATTAGAAAATTCTATTTACTAATTAAACTTTTTGCACCTGTAAATAAGTAAACTTAAACCCACTGACGTAATCTACCAGTTAACAATAGGAGATCTCATAGTGTATTTTGGTAGTTGACGCGAATATTACACATGGTAATGAAACTGCTTTGATTAGAAAATTCTATTTATTTATTAAACTTTTTGCACATGTAAATAGTTAAACTTAAACCCGGTGACGTAATCTAGCTTTGATTAGAAATTTCTATTTATTCAATAAACTTTTTGCACATGTAAATAGGTAAACTTAAACTCACTGACGTAATCTACTTGTTAACAATAGGAGATCTCAAAATGTATTTTGGAAGTTGACGCGAATATTACACATGGCAATGAAACTACTTTGATTAGAAATTTTTATTTATTAATTAAACTTTTGCACATGTAAATAGGTAAACTTAAACCCACTGACGTAATCTACCAGTTAACAATAGGAGATCTCATAGTGTATTTTGGAAGTTGACGCGAATATTACAAATGGTAATGAAACTTCTATTTATTTATTAAACTTTTTGCACATGTAAATAGTTAAACTTAAACCCGGTGACGTAATCTACCAGTCAACAATAGGTGATAAAGAATAACGTCCATTAATCAATGAAGTTCATTATCAGAAACTAGCTGTCCCCCGTGACTTTGCTCGTGGCATACTTCGCCCCCGTGGCACCCCTTTATCCCAAACATGCCTGTAATTTATTAGTTCTAAAATAAAGTATGGAAATATACCCGATTTGTTGACATCTATGGTTACTGCTCCGCTCTCCTGCGTAGTAGCATGATGATATGTAGCCTATAACCTTCCTAAATAAAAGGGTTATCTAACACAAAAGACTTTTAGACTTAGAACCCGTAGTTCCTGAGATTAGCGCGTTCAAACAAACTCTTCAGCTTTTTAATATTAGAATAGATAAGTAGCATAATCAAAAATTTGTGCATTTACAGACAAATTATAACATGGTTGATACTTTTCGACGTATCGATTACTTTTCAGGAGTTATGGTACAAAACGTTTCGTACCTTACATTACTAGATACTTATATAAAAACCATTTTTCAGGAAACATTATTCAGGTACACTGATTTAGGTAGGCAATGCCAGCTTAAACGTTAAAATTGAAACATTACACTTAAGTTACATGTTTACACATTTATACATTACATCAGATTGCTTTACATTACATAACATCTAATATAATGTAATCTCGTCCTCATCCGTTTTCTCATGACCGCACTAAAATTTCACAATTAATTATACATTCAAGCACTATGTAAACACAATATATTGTTGTACTATTTTGTCTATTTTGAATTATAACTGCCCACCGTACTAACTATATTATAATACACCTAATTATGCTCTATGGTAATTTTATTTCAAGGGGTGTAATTTTTCTATGCAAGTGAGTTTTGTATGGGAATCTTGAATGGTTTGAATGTGTTGGAATGATAGCATTAAAAGGATTATTTGATTCAGATTGTCATTTTATGTCGGATTTTTTTGGTAATATTTTCATTGTTGGTGTTTACGGTGGAACTCGTTTGCTTTGCAAAACTTTGTAATTGTTTGACTAGTTCTTTTTTTTTCGAAATGTTACGTTGTTATTTTAAGTTGCTTGTTTACACAATCATGCAAAATGGTTAGACGGATTTTGTTGAAATTTTACACATATACATAGATAGAATACGACAGGGGTTTTTTTTAATGACGTTCTTAATTACAGGGTTATTAGCAACAGATATTATAGTGACTTAGAACTGCAGGATCTAGAACTACGAACTATCTACTAGTAGATAGTTCGCTTTACCAGTGTACCAAAATACACAACTTGATACCTTCCATACATGTCGAATCCAACAGAACCACCCCAGCTGGCCCAGGGTATTCGGGGGGATTAAAAAAAGCAGCTATGGAGTGGAACTGGAGCTATGGAGAGCAAAAACAGGTCAATAGTGGGCCTATCAAAGATACAAATATAATTACACCTTCTTATGGCTTGTATGTTTATTGTTGGATGTTGATCATTCCTCTCATTAAGTCGTCTTGTACTACACCTACGGAAAGAAATAGGGTGGCTCTTGTATTTCCCTTCCCCGGGAACCATACAGGAAATATTAAACAATGTAAATACTTATTACTGAATTCGTGAGAACACTGACGTTGTAGTACGGCGTCCTGGAGAGTGCACCGCCCATCCTATGAGGCGAAGTTTTCAAGTTCCCAAGCTTGAAGATACTTTGAATATACCCTCCCATTTTTAAACTTTCGCATTCCATAATATACAATATACGGGAATTAACGCGATCATGTATAGGCATATATTAGTCATCCACCCGCACATTCTAAGAGAAAAAGTTCTCTTACAATGTACGGTAGAAGGTACCTCACGGACTCGACGACGGAGGACGTGCACCACTGCACGACAGCCAGTGTAACCTGGTCGAAACGTCAGGTAATCCAAGGGTATGAATATACCTCTACATGATCGCATTAATTTCCGTTAACACTAGGTCTGCAAGGCGAATCGCTGCTTGCAATGTTGAGCTGAGTGAGACATCGTGAATCAGATTTAGAAAATTTTGAACAGTGAACATTCCTCCGTGGCAAGTCCGATTTTGAAAATTCTTTTTGAAAGTCACAACTCTGGACATGCTTTCCGAGCGTGTAAAGTTTGGTCACAGTGTCTCGAGCGGTTATTATGTAATTCCATCTGGAATTTTTTTAACGGTGATCATTCCTCTGTGGTAGCATTAATTTTTTCAAAATATATCCATAAACCTCCCTCTGATTGACCTCTTTAATAATGCCAAATTTGGTTCTGATTGGATTAGTAGTTTAGGAGGAGACCTGTGACAAAGAAAATTCTGAAGTCTGGTTTGAGGAGCTTTCGTTCGACTTCGTCTCACTCAGCTCAATTATTATATATATCTACCCATACTAATAAATAATAGCTGAACAGTGTGTTTCTTTGAATGCGTTAATATCTGGAATGAAATGTGAGATTTGAAAAAATATTTTTGCTTTTAGAAGCCCTGCTCTCTCAGGAACTAGTTCTTTTATGGGACGACCTTTGTGTCGTGGAGGTAGAGCAGTTTTGTACTATATCAGAAGTCTCATTTGTTGTTGTTTGTGGCCCCGCTAACCTCACCTGCTGATTGACAGGAGAAGTTCTAGTGTAGGCATTATTCTGAAGATTATGAGGCCTGACCTCATAATGGCAGAAAGTAGGAATAGGAGAGCGGACCCCTGGGCAAAAAATTGGAAACTGGCAATATCCGGTGGTGAACAGTCTTATCCAATAGTCGCCTTAGGATCAATTCAGATAGATCAGGCGCAAAATAATTACCACTTTAAAAATATAAATAAATAAACTAATCGAGCAGGAGCGTGGCCATGCCTTCTTTAAATAAATAAAATAAATATTCTAGGACATATTACACAGCTCCATCTAGACTCAAACTAAGTAGAGCTTGTCATATGGGTTCTAGAAAGCGGATAAACATACTTGGATACTTTTTACATATTATACATAGAAACACTCAGACCAATGCAAATATACATATTTGCAATGAGCGGGAATCAAACCCTCTGACTTAGTCGAATGCTCTACCGCTACGCCACAGAAGTCGAGATTTGAATTGCCCCTTATATGACACCCTTAGGCAAAGATAGGTTAGCTCTTATATTCTACTTCTAATTTATCAATCTGTCATAAATATTTTGTCTTCCAGTAATAACTGTACACACAATTCTGTTTTCATAGTTAATCGTGTGAATATTTTAGTATCCTGCAAAATTCCCTTAGAGAAATACTGTGAAATGGGCGGGCCACCTAGCGTGAGTACCGCCTTGCTTACCCGACCTCTTGGTTCCTTCTCGTGAGGTGACTCCTATGACGTCATGCTGAGATGGGTGTGGAAGCTTCTAGGTGTTCTGTGAACATGGTAAAATATCGCTTTGAAAATCTGCTACGATTTCATGTATGGGGCAGCAGTTAAGTGACTTTCTGTCACTGTGACAGTACTTTCTTCTCAGAACGGGACCGCTACGTGAACCGGTGGTCCATTTGTTAAACATTATGACATTAGAATAGATAGCCGCGGTAGCCTAGTGGTATGGGTAATGGACTGCTGAGACGAGGTCTCGGGTTCGATCCCAGGTTTTACCATGGCACACACCAATGACTTTTCGATGCTTTTCGAAGTTATGTGTGTATTTATCGCAGGCTTATAAGTGCCCGGTTAAGGCAATAGGCTCGCCACCTATTACATTGGGACCTAAACATAAACTGGCGCAATGTGGGTGCTAGCACCTCTGCCTACCCCTTCGGGGATATAGGCGTGAGTTTATGTTATGTTATGTTATGTTATGACATGAAAAAATGTTGATTATCGCTCGCTTAGTAATGTGTCCGGTAGATGGCAATAGGCTCGCCCCCTATAACATTGGGACATAAACATAACTGGCGAGTCGTAGGTGTGTAATACACCTCTGCCTGCCCCTTCGGGGATACAGGCGTGAAGTTATGTTATGTTATGACATCGTTTTGTAAGTGCCGTTTTGATGTTGTATAAAAATTAAATTATTTTTACTTTGAATACATTTATTGCGTCTTTTTCCCTATAGGTTGCATTATAATTACGACTGTATATCTTTGAAGATAGACAGAGTTGTAATAACAGTAAAAGTGGATAAACCTATTACCTTTAATACATAATAGGCTCTTTTTCTAGACTCTGTTCTACTGGTGATACATACACATTGACATCCACTAATATTTATTTACTCTATAGAATTACTAGACATCAAATATACTTGCAACTGCGCATGCGCACACCAAAACAAAGAACTCAAATTCCATCATCATCACTTCCAATAATAATTTCTTTAATATATTCGTCACTTAAAGCGATAAATTAAACTTTAATATACGCCAAGAGTCAAAGCCAGCGGGAGGGCCCCTTGCTCGAGTCGTGCGAGTCCTATCTTCACACTTACGCCTTTTTACATTCTAGAAGTTTCGCCTACAGTAGGCGTTTTCACGCAGAGAAGATTGGTACATTAGTTGCAAGTTAACTGGTAAACAAAGGCGTATTTCATGAGAAAAATAGGCGTGTTTCAAGAGAAAAATAGGTGTGTTTCAATAGAACTTTAATGAAATTTGTGTTTAATTTAAATTATACGTTTGAATGTGAAAGGCTTATTTCTTATATTCCCAGATGTTGGTGTTAAAATAGTTTATTGTTTATTAAGGAAGGAGTTTAGGAAATAAAATTTGGACAGGTGAAGTTAAAGTTGCAGCTGGTACC
Organism: Cybosia mesomella; assembly: GCA_946251805.1. Classification (NCBI taxonomy): domain Eukaryota; kingdom Metazoa; phylum Arthropoda; class Insecta; order Lepidoptera; family Erebidae; genus Cybosia; species Cybosia mesomella. The sequence goes on from OX276389.1 coordinate 36,983,661, forward strand.
GATATTATTAATGGCTTTGAAGCGTTTAGGATAGGTAGCGGTGTAATAATACCCATATTTTTTGGTTAACTGTTGTCGGGTCAATGTAATAACGAGTGAGTAAGTAATAATTGCTATCAAATGGAACTTTTTACTATCAAGTATTTCCTAACAGAAAAAAAATTACATTGCTCAATTAGTAAATCGACTACGGAACCTATACAGTGATATAAATATTACTGAATCAAAAAATGAGCCTAAGACACAGATTAGGTTAGGGTCAATTTCCGCACGAAAAAATAAGGGTAAGAACATATACCCTTAATGATATTTTTTTTTTGGATACACATACGTGTTGTGAGGCAAAGACTGCTAGGTAGTTATCGTTACATCGTATACTATACCTATTATAACTTTAAGGTAGAAAGTCGCTAAAGAAAAAAATCGGCGGTGACACACGGACAGACGGACAAGAGAGTGGTCTTATTCGGGGTTTACCTTTTAAGTTAAGGAACTCTAAACATTACGACAGAGATCATTTATATACAACATTTCAAGATCAATAGCAAAAGATGTGGAAAAAGCATATACTTTAATATACTAAACTCACTCCTATTAATTTTAACTTTGTTATTTTCTGTTCAGCTGTAAATAAAGTAGCCGAGTTGATAGATGGGATTATAAGACAATTATTTTCTCCAGTATAAGCAGTTCTCATACATTCTCTTCAATGAACATCGTGTCTTCATAATTTGACATTTATAAGCATCATTGACATCAAAAGACCTATTTATAAGTATTTTGAATACATAAATACGAAATCTGTATCGATGCGGAATACAGAATTGGTGCGTAAGCATCATTATAACAACTATCAATAATCTAAAAAAAATGCGAGTCTATATTGATAAATGTGATTCGATGAAATTTAAAATTTACAGATTTTAAATTTAGAAATTTTAGATGTAGTACTTTGGGGTTTATAAATTTTACATAACATAACATAACATAACATAACATAACATAACATAACATAACATAACATAACATAACATAACATAACATAACATAACATAACATAACATAACATAACATAACATAACATAACATAACATAACATAACATAACATAACATAACATAACATAACATAACATAACATAACATAACATAACATAACATAACATAACATAACATAACATAACATAACATAACATAACATAACATAACATAACATAACATAACATAACATAACATAACATAACATAACATAACATAACATAACATAACATAACATAACATAACATAACATAACATAACATAACATAACATAACATAACATAACATAACATAACATAACATAACATAACATAACATAACATAACATAACATAACATAACATAACATAACATAACATAACATAACATAACATAACATAACATAACATAACATAACATAACATAACATAACATAACATAACATAACATAACATAACATAACATAACATAACATAACATAACATAACATAACATAACATAACATAACATAACATAACATAACATAACATAACATAACATAACATAACATAACATAACATAACATAACATAACATAACATAACATAACATAACATAACATAACATAACATAACATAACATAACATAACATAACATAACATAACATAACATAACATAACATAACATAACATAACATAACATAACATAACATAACATAACATAACATAACATAACATAACATAACATAACATAACATAACATAACATAACATAACCTAACATAACATAACATAACATAACATAACATAACATAACATAACATAACATAACATAACATAACATAACATAACATAACATAACATAACATAACATAACATAACATAACATAACATAACATAACATAACATAACATAACATAACATAACATAACATAACATAACATAACATAACATAACATAACATAAAATAACATAACTTCACGCCTGTATCCCCGAAGGGGTAGGCAGAGGTGTATCACACACCCACGATTCGCCAGTTATGTTAAGGTCCCAATGTAATAGGGGGCGAGCCTGTTGCCATCTACCGGGCACGTTATTAAACGAGTGATAATTAACATTTATTAATGCACACATAACTACGAAAAGTCAGAGGTGTGTGCCCGGGGCGACTGGGGATCGAACTCGTCTCAGCAGTCCGTTACGTACGCCACTGGGCTATCTTAAAAAAATAAATTTTAAATTTAGATAATGTGGATTTAATTTTTTGTAGTTTGTATTTAATGATACGCTTCGCGCTTATGTATTTCCGAAGGGTTATGCAGAGGTGTTATAACAACCAAATTTCGTTAACTGTTGTTGCTACTACATAAGAGAGGATAACAATTTACACACTTTCACGGTAACTAACCAATAAAAAAACACTTGCTTTAGTGTCACAGTATCCCATGAACCATCCCATTGACTGGTGACAATGAATGGTGATTAACCACCCCCAATATGAATGAGATGATACTCGCATTTCTGTAACATCCGGACAAAATATCTCAACAAAAGGAATAAAATTGATCAGCGTTTTATCCGAAAAGGGATACGGAGTTTCAGGTGTCAAAAGTAAAAAAAAAACAATCTATTGAGAACCGACGATGTATCAAATCACATTGTGTTTAAAAAATTAAAAAAAAGCAAGTGACAAAAGCAAAAGCACGCAATCTTAGAATCCAATATGGCGACAAAGCCGTGTCTTATGCTTTGGAGAAAAGCTACTGTGAGAATAGGAATTAGGCATTCATCTGTTTTTGTAACCGAATTGATTTTTGGGTTAACACTTGTAATAATATGGCATGGTGTAAACTCTTTTGTGTCGCTCAATTTTTTGGATGATCGGTGTACTGTTGTACAATGCTACACAATTTGATGCCATTTATGGTCTTTCAGATGTATTTTTTAATCTTTTGACACCATAGTCTTGTTATGCATAGACCGGTTTAGCCAACAATCGAAATAGGATCAACTGATTGGTGTCAAAATATTTCATATTTGGTTTCTACTTGCCGCAAAACCCATGGAGTATAAAACCAGGAAATGAAATATTATCGCTTGTATACCCAATGCTTTGTAAGATGTTAAACATATTTTGCAACGCCTGATATTACATACATGGAATTACTAAAACAAAATGTGAAGTCAACATATTGGAATCATTCAACTCGTGAACCATGTAAAGAAGTCGAGGGGATTGAATTTTATATTGATTGAAGACGTATTTGTTCAAGCAAGAAGCAACAATAGAGGGCCAATTCTCGTAATAAAAAGATGTTCAAAATTCAGTCTCGATCTCATGTCGATCTCCCAAATATCAACTTTTTAGGTGTTCTCGTAACAAAATTTTATTATGAGAAACACCTTTTTTGATATTTGGGAGATCGGCATGAGATCGAGACTGGATTGAGACTGCATTTTGAACATCTTTTTATTACGTACGAGAATTGTGGAAAGTGAAAAATGTTAAAAGTACCTATGAACAGGGTGGAAACTTGTAAGCTGTATTTGGAAAGCTCGCAATGGATGGCATCAAGTAGGATTCCTATATGGTACTGTAGTTAGTTCAATATCAGATATTTGGTGGTAAATCCAGGCTTGTGCCAATAAGAATGGGCCAATTTGTCTAGAGAAGTAACACAATCTCACTCATAATTGACTTTTAGAAGCATTTCGTACTATATAAGACAGTACACTACATTTTCATTTTACATTTTCCCTTAACCTACTCTTCTGCAGGTGGTGTGTGTGCTATCGATTTGTTTAAAGTGTTCATAATACATGGAAACTGCATATTCTCACGTGAGTTATGGGCTGTGTGCTTATTAATTACCATGTCAGTAAAAACAGTCTCATAGCGCAAAAAGTATATAAATTAAAATATGAAAAAACAAAGCAAGCAAGAAATTACGTTATTACCTCCTATATAAATCTATATTTCGAAGTATTCGTTTGTCGCACTCACGCGTCACAAACAATATGGCTGCCACTGACAGCGTCATTGTTCAAACAGAAACGACACAATCTTTTTTTACTTTTTTTTTTCCTTTTATCTTTTATTCTATTCTGTTCACAATGGCCGCGAGCTGTGCCAGTGGTATTTTACTTACCTATATTTTTACTTTGTTTTTGGAGGGCGTCAAGGTTTATTACCCGACTGTGGTAAGAAGTTGTGTTTTGTGTTGTCAATATTTTAGATACATTACTGTCTTTTTGCCTATCACATGTGTATGTATGCCATTTTTCTTGAGTTACTACTAAATCTATTTTTACAAAATATTATTGCTGTGTTATTTTGTATCTTTACTAGCTGTTGCCCGCGACTTCTTACGCGTTAAGTTTGGAATAGATCAAGGTACTTATGTTTATTTTTGCAGTCTCGATACTAACACGTAAGTATTAAGTTATTTCATTTAACGGACCGGATGAGGTGATGTGGTGCACTCGTTTTACATTGACAATTCGTACGAAATAGATAGAGAAATATGTAACATCGAAATCCATTCTGCCCTATTCCTTAATATAATAACGTGATGATATTCATTATGAAATGTTTATGCGTCTATAATCAGTCGTAGACAATGGCGGCAGCCATTAATATTAGGGAATGCAGTATGAAATGCTGTTAAGACAAGTTTGAAAAATCTAGTCGCCTTGAATACCACCTTAGTCTTAATAAAACCATCTAGCAAACATGAATGATGGAGGCAAGCTAGCTAACGTGGTACTAACCATGTAGGTAAAGCAATAAGAAATGGAACTGATGCACTGGTAAGAGAAAGATAAAGCAATTTGCAGAAACGTGTTTGTTAACACGTGATTTTTTTTTTGCGTGCGTAATTCGCCCCGAATAACCCCAGCCAGCCAGCGGGGGTGGTTATGTCGGATTCGAACCGACTAAAACTGCGCCGTATCGAGTCTAAGGTGGTTATACGCGCTCTTATTAGTTCTACACATTTAAGGTGACTTATTCATGTGCTGGTGTTTTGTTGCATGTCAAGTAATTAGCTAGACCAATTTCCATAGAGAATAGGACACCTGTAGAATTTATGATTCGCAAGAATATTTCATCATCATGACGTCATTTTAGCTGTTCTGTAAGGTGAAACTCCTTCACGTGTCGTACAAATCTGAGGGCATTCCAATTCCGATATTTGTAAATATCTATTAGTTTATGAAAAGCAAATATATTATAAACAAAGGAACTGTATACTGTAAGAACTAAACGCGCATTTTTGCACTACAGATAATAAATTGGGATTCCTTTTATTAATTCATATTTACTTTATCCTGTTAATAAGTCCTTGGAATAATATTCTAAGCCAGCATTGTAAACTTCACGTTAGTGTGAACACTGGTTCCATATTGTGCCCTTAGCTGACAAAGGGTCAATTCTTAAACATCTGGTGTCAAATCAGCATCCTTGCTCTTTGAGTGTCTAATATTATAATTGTACAAACTCAAGGCCTCGATTTGCCATCATTGTCGAGTGACAATAACACAATGGCGTTTCGCATATTATCCATTCATATCATAACGTTTATAAATACGTTTCACGGTGGCTTTATGGACGTTGTCTCGCGACTCCCCGAGGATATCCAGTAACAAAGAATTCATGATAATAGCCGAAAGTTCGGTACGTACAAAGCGGTTCGCAACCCGTCATTTTCATACCTATTGGCTATTTTATGACAATAACTCTATTGTTGTCGAAAAGGAATTGTTGGAGACTTATTGTATCCATCAGAATTCGCGAAACTGGAATTGTCTCTGTACGCTAACGAAGCTTTGCAGCCCTCGGGCAAACAATTTTCATCTTACACAGATGTTTGAGTCGTGATCTTGTGAATGATTGGTCAATTTTGCTCTGTATCGTCATTAAAAAAACAAAGGATACATGATCATTGCGTTTCAGGTATTCAGTCTTTGTTTGCAGCAACCTCGAGTCAAGCTGTGCGTGATAATATTTAGTTTTTTTACAAGTTGCCCACCATTGTGGTGTCTGGTCGGTCTGGCCACTTGAATCATTCTTTGTACAGACGGCCATGTAAAGAAATTCTAAGGTGTGTTTGTTTAAAATCTCCTTTCGGCTTCTGTAGGTTTGTGAATGGCTTCTGTTATATAAACACGAGCAATTACGACGCTGTTGGTTTTGTGTGCCTTTACGTGCGCCACCATTTTGTGATGATCGACGTATGTACTTACTGCTTTAGCTTTAGTTAATACGTTACTACTGTTTGAAATCAAACAAAATCTATTCATGTCTGATAAGAATTGGTCAAGTTTTAGAATTAAACTGAAAAAGAACTGAGATTGTACTTAAACTTAAAGTGATTACAATTTGAACTGACGAAATTGAAATATGAATGAAATTAGATCCACTAACTCAATAGGTTGTTTAGTAGTTAATATAAATAACATGAACCTAAATATTTTTATTTAGTAAAACACTATATCTAAGAAGTGGAAGTATTATTAGCACTTTAAGCATAAACTAGTGTATTACCTTTTTTTTTTTTTCGTGCGGAAATCCCTTCGGATACCCTCCCGCCGGCCAGCGTGGGCGGTTATGTCGGGCTTGAACCGACTAAAACCGCACGCCGTCTCGGGTCTACAGACGCCGGGGTGTAAGGTTGCCCATAGAGCATATCCCTCGCACCCCGACTGACCCTGGGCCATCTCCGATTTTGAGATGGCCCCCTCGGGAACTAGTGTATTACCTATTAAAAAATATATATTACCTACTTTGAAAGGATATCAAAAAAGTTATCGTGGGAACATTAGTAAATCAGACACCCCTAGTGTGAAACTATGACAGTCAATTCAGAAAAGGCATTAGACTAGAAAAATTAACTGATCCTATATCTCAAAACATACGGAATGATATTTGCTATCTACAAGCTATTTGCTTTCATCAAATTATGCGTATACTCTACGTCTCCTGTGTAAAGATCAATATCGGGTGTATTATCAGTTTTTTGTTTGTAAGTGTTAGTTTGTTATTATTAACGTTTATCTATTGTGCGACACCCTTTGCTTTTATAGAATTAGCGTCTCTTGTCTTATTACGATCGTGGTCAGATAACAAAGGGATTTCAATGGGATTTTAATTTGGACTTTAACTTTGATTCTTTGGTGGCTAGAGGGGTGCGGTAGATAGAATCACTGAGACCTGGTTGAGTAAAGTAACGTAATGGTTTTAAAGATGAATTTGTTATCAAATCGAAAAAAAGGAAGTAACCTGATAGCAAGCGGTTGCCATGAACAATTGGCACTTACAAAGCTAAAGTACTTTGCGATTTTGAAGGTCTTTTCTCTTCGTCATAGATATGACTTCCCGGTTAAGTTTTTCCTAAGAGTTTTTTGGGTATAAAGTTCTCAATAAAGAACACAAAAGGCTTTACTGCCCTATTCCTACAGGTGTGCATAAGTTGCAGCAACTGCTAACTTTCAGATAGGCTGTTTAGTAAATTTAATGACTTCTGACTCATCACGACCATTTATGTACTACTATGTTTACGGAAATAAATGTGACAGTATAGGTTTCTAAATTTAAACTGCTTGACGTTTGGGTTTGATGGGGGGTTTCTTTAGTCAGTATGATTCAGACATAGCTGTGAAGTATCACTGTTAGTTCCTGTGAAGTAGTACCTGTAGAGGATTCATACGCCAAAAACAAAAGTCACAGTGGCTGCAACTGGCTGCAATAAAGATGCAAAGGCTTTGATGACATTTTGCTGGCTATGCTGACTTCGAGCAGAAATAGTAAATCTAGCAATTACATGACATATATTTAGTACGAGTATGGTTTGCATTCCAACCGTCTTGACTTCTGAATCAAACCTTAACAATTAGAAATAAAAATACGTCTTAATAAATAAAATATTCTATAGAAAACAACACAATCACAACTCAATATTAAAATCATAATTGTAACGTTAAAATTAAAATTACACAAAAAGTCTTGACTTCCAATTATTCGACTGTCTCAAGAGCCATTAACCACTATATATTCTTCCAAGACTTTAATCGTACAATTATTTTTAACTATTGTATTAAAACGAACGGTAGTTGGTTTCTTTGGTGCCTTGTGAGTGGCACGTGGTATATGTAGTACCACTTCATATTCCACTCATTACTGTTAAATGGTCTCGGGTAGAAAAAATCTTCACTTGTAAAGTAGCTGACAATATTATAGATGATGACGATGAGGACAATTTTGGACTTATTGCTAAAGTAATACAGGTTATTTCAAGTGAACATGATAAGACTGTAAATGTTGTGATGAAAGATACATTATTTGAGTTCGACGTTTACTATGTCAGATAAATTGTCGACCTAAAATCGGTTGTTCAGATTCACCGTCGGTAATTACTTCGTCACTATTGTAATATTAAAATGTTTTTCTTGTGAGGGCGTGACTTCGTTATTTTGTAAGTGTATTTAGGAAATAATTGGTTTATTCTAACTATGTCGTAATAGATTCATTAGTGGACGAATACAGCAAGGGTGATGTAGATAAAAATTGGAGTTCGTCGTCATTAGAGAAATTTGAAGATGTATCATAATATTTAACAGCACCAGAATTATATTTGTAAGTGTAGTACTTTAACTAAGGCTTGTTTACTATACAAATAGCGAAATTTTCTTCTACAGAAACGTAAATAATACCAACACAAAGAAAGAAAATAATGTTCTTAAATATTTCTAAGTATTACATACATACAATATACTCATGCCTATTTCCCTCCGGGTAGGCAACGAGCTTCCTCTGCTGTCATTAAACCTTCCCTTTTTGCCTTTCATCTTTTTATTTCTAAGGTATTATACTAATAAAAGTATCACTAAGAACATTTTGGAAGATAATATAATGTATATCATTAACAGTTACACACAAGACTAAAATCTTTTTAGATCAAATCTGTCTATCTAGTCTAACTCTACTCCTAGACTACTTATTGATTTAAAATGTTAATCTGGTTAAGTACCTACATATTACCAAGAGAGAATACTAAGTGCCGGTAGCTTAGTGGTTAAGGAGTCGACTCTACGATCGAGAGGTCCCGGGTTCGAATCCTGGCCATTACACTACCGAGGTGAACCCACTTCTAACACAAGTAATTAAGCTTAGCTGGAGGGGTTAAGGGGAATATTAGTAACTTCGGTTACTAATATAGTTTAAAAAAAAATACTAAGTCGACTAAGAACGCAACATCAACGACTAAATCCAAGAACCTGCAGAATGGTTCTTGGAGTTAGTCGTTGATGTTGCGTTCTTAAAATCTTCCGCGAAAATAAAGAATGTTTAAATATTATTTCAATGAGATTAAGAAAAACAGCTTAAAATTTCTTTCAAAACTAAGTTAGCCGGATGCAACTGCATACACTCAGTATTATTTTACATTTACAACCTTATAACAATCGATAGACAATCACCAACAAGATTCACTAACGAAAAAGGACATCAATAGCCTTCCGACTCTTTCGAGAACTATTGTAGCCGTACAAACGAGTTTAGGAGCGACCAGACGTACCGACGCCAACGACAATATTGAAAGGCATCGCGATCCAAATCCTTGGAGCATTATCTTTAAGTATTCTGTTTTTGAAAAGAAAGCTAAGGAATAAAAATTTGGATTAGCAGCAACCGAATGCTCTTTACAGGATATAAGCGTATGAATAGTAGCAATAGATAGATTTAGAAATCACTAACGTCGACTGCAATCTGGTACACCAGCTGATAGACGGACAAAGCTCTAATGGAGGCTTCCTCTAGAAGTTGGGAAGCCATAGAAAGCCGCTCTGATAAAAGTAAGAACAAACCAATAAAAGGAAGAGCATGAGAGTGAACCTCGGGTTCAAAAGTCCATGTTTTGGATGTAACTGGAATTGGTGATCAGGTGGAAAGGAAGACTTAGATTTACACTGTATATTATTGCTATTAAAGGAGAATGCCCATTCTTGGTTGCGCTTTTAGACGTTCGCGTCAATATTTCAAATGTTAAAAAATAATATTGATTATAGTATGACTTTTCAACACTAAATCGCTTCTATAGAACTTGGGGTTTGAATTTAAATTATAAATATATAAAACTTGAATGACTAATCGTTTCCATTTTAATTTAATTGTTACCATTATATAAAATAAACCATTGGTGGTAGAATGCAAATATACCAATCTTTTTAAAATAATATAGTTAAATAATAATACGTGATAATAATTCGCAATGTGACATTCAAATATATTGCAGTTATGTAATCTTAATATTTCGTGTTTGTATTTGTAGTTTATTAGTGATAATCAGTTAAAGTTGTAAAATAATGTATCCTTCAGTGGTAATTTTCTCTTAATTTATACATGGTATCCCTGTCTTAAAACATTCCAAAAGAAAATAAAAGCGTCAGTTCTACAGTCAGTGTCACAATACTTTCTTGTTGTTGTTGTTTTTCTCGTAGTAATCATTTAATTTCTCAATAACCCCAAGTTCTGTTACAATATGCGTTTATATTTTAGATAATACTTAATGCAGGCTTTTTAATGCAGTTTATACTTATGCGACATAGCAGAAAAAAAGTGTGCAACCGATTTCCATACTGACATGGGCATTTAGTAGCAACGGATAAGTCGTTGAAATAAAACCCTATTTTGATTTCTTAATAACAGATGCGTATATAGTAAAGCGTTAATTGGTACTTGATCTTATTATCACTGATCAAACTGACTATAAAGGCGCAGGAATGTCTACCATACCGTACTTCAAAAGCAGATTCATTACGGGCACTATTATCCTACAAATAAATAGAATCATCGAGACTTCACTAAAGAATTGACTAAGAAATAAATGATCAATATTGTAGGACCCGTTCGGAAGCTGTGCATTGTGCCATCGCCAAACTGCACCGTCATTTTAATCAAATATCATGCGTTATTTATCATCCCACCCTTCTTTAAAAAATCATTTTTAAAATAAACACAAAGAATGTGTTCTGAAGAATGCGTTATAAAAATATGTAAAGGATTTAAAGGTTTTTAACAGGTGCACAAGTCAGCCGCTTTGAATCGAAAAGTGATATTTAAATTTTAACCCTTACTATTATAACATAAAGTTGAATTTGGTCGATTTATGATTGAAGTCGGTTGATTCTAGTGATGTCCACTTGCCGCTTAGTCAATGAAGTTTTTTTTTCTCCGTCTACTTAATGCTATTTTGTTTTTATTAGTTGGATACATATGTTTTTTTCTATATGATAGTGCGGCGCATTCCTTTTGATTGTGTATGTAAGTCGTATCTACACCAGCTAGATCGTATCTCAATAAAATGGGTGTTAGGAAACTTAATAGAGGATTATTTTTGACGTTTTGCTTTGGTAGAACTTGCGGTAATTAAAAATGTTACTCGCTTTTTATACGACGTTGTAAAGTTATTGAACTATTGATACCTCCACTCTTATATTTCTATAGATATTGTTTTATAGATTCAAATATAATGTACCAGAGCGGCATCGGCATCTGTATATACGGTCTTTGGAGCACCTTTTATTGTATTGTATCTAATAAAAGGAAATAGGATTATCTGCTTTCATTTGTGTTGAATTTTGTGGCTTATCCATTTTCATAGATTACATAGCTCTCTAATAATAATAGACCGTAATAACTTAGAGAAGGAAACAAATAGTTATTCTTCTGAAGATACCGCCACTTATGAACGGAAATATCATATCATATCCGATACCATTATAACGAGTAACTCAAAAATACCCCACTTATTTGCGCATCAGTTGATTTGCGCAAAAGCACCGACGGAAATAACGTGATCCATTTCAGCGATCAATAGCGCCGATATTTTACAGAAAAAATATACTAAACGGTTATTATTATTTTTTTACACAATACTTTGATTTGGATTTATAATAATTTTAGATGCGTTATAATACAATTTTACAAGTTTCATCGTCTACTCTATTTCGTACGAGATAAAGTACAAAATTGTTCAAGACAAACGAGATGGTATTACTTCTGAATCATTAAGCATGGTTCACATACGCGAGTAAATGACTCCGCGTTTACATCGCCCCATTTAACCGTATCGAATAAGTTTGCACAACAGTCGCTCTTTACTTCAATCGACAATTTTTTTAGCTATTTTTAACGCGTCCATTCAGACTATTGTACTGTAGACAATATTACTTGTAGTAACTCTTATTTTGGGTTGCTAGCGTGTAAATTGGATTATTTTTATTATACAGATGGCTGCTATTAATACAGTCCTTCAATAAATCATTGAAATCTCTAATAAATGTTTCTATTTTGTGATTTTTGTTAGAAGAGTACTGTGTTTTATAAATGACTAGCTGTTGCCCACGGCTCCGCCCGCGTAGATGGCCAACGAACTATTTCGTAATTCTAATTTCGTAATATTTTTTAAATGGAATGTCTGATTTCGGTAATTCAAAAAGTAATCAACAGGTATTGAAATAGTATTGAATATGAAATCATTTATTTCAATAAAAATTAATACAAAGGTATGTATGAATAACATAGTCTGATTTTGATCGGCATTTCTATCTACTTTAAAAATGAAAAAAAAATAGTTATAGTGTCATAATTACAATAGTTGGACATATATTATGGTCTCGTGAAGTTTTTTGTAGATATTTATATTATGTTCCATTATATTATACAGCACTTTATTGTTCCTTCATCAAAAATTTCCGCAGCGCATGCGATGAAAGACATTTTATGGTAATTTTTTTTACACCTTGGTTTAGTAGGGATTTCTGAGCATGTCTATTTTTTTCTAGTCATAAATATAACTTATGTTACTCAGTGATAATCTAGCATTGTAACGGTAAAATAATTTTTGAAATCCGTCCAGTAGTTTTTAAATTTATTCGTTTCATACAAAATTACGAAAATCCAAAAATACAAATCTTTAATCTATAATATTAGTGTAGATGTAGACCACAATTTTTGTGTTCGCGATACATATTTGACACTATTGAATCTTCTGTTGGATATGAATGCATTGTATATATATCTGGCGTTTTCGCAAATTGAGAGCATCCTGGATAATGGAAGTGGTATAACCTTACTTCTACTTCGTTACTGTGAAGTATCGGATATGACTGAGCCGGATAGATTGACTAGTAATGTCAAACAACGATATGAAAGAAAGAAAGAAAGAAAGAAAGACGAAAAAAATAAACTTCAAGCAAGTAGGTCACATTAATTACTTATTACTAGTACATATTCATTTAATATATATTATTTTGTGCCTACGGTAGATGGTAGGCACGACGAGATGAATACAGTTACCAGAGATGTAGGAGATTCACTGGTACTGAAGTATAATTGAAGAAAGAAAGAAAAAAGCGGCCAAGTGCGAGTCGGACTCGCCCATGAAGGGTTCCGTAGCAGCAAGTAACATAATAATGCTTTTTTTTAAATTTTATATTTGAGTTGATTGAATGAAAGGTAAATTGCGTTTTACGATTTATAACGTATTATAAAAAAACTACTTACTAGATCTCGTTCAAACCAATTTTCGGAGGAACTTTACATGGTAATGTACATCATATGTTTTTTTAGTTTTATCATTCTCTTATTTTAGAAGTTACAGGATGGACACACACATTTTACCACTTTGGAAGTTTCTCTCTTGCAAACTATTCAGTTTAGAAAAAAAATGATGTTATAAACCTCAATATCATTTTTAAAGACCTATCCATAGATACCACACACGTATAGATTTGATGATAAAAAAATTAATTTGATGAAAAAAAAAATTTTGAGTTTGAGTTCTAAGTATGGAGAACCCCTAAAATTTAATGTTTTTTTCTATTTTTGTGTGAAAATATTAATGCGGTTCACAGAATACATCTACTTACCAAGTTTCAACAGCATAGTACTTATAGTTTCGGAAAAAAGTGGCTGTGACATACGGACGGACAGACAGCCAGACATGACGAATCTATAAGGGTTCCGTTTTTTGCCATTTTGCAACGGAACCCTAAAAATCGCTCTATTTTAGTGCAACAGCACATGATGACAGGCAAAATTAAAGTACTTAGATCCGCGTTGCACCAAATAAGGTTTGCAGGTTGCAGTCTCTTTCGTAGAATCTGCGAAAGAAAATAGGTAGTCAATAACTTTAAAACCAGCCAGATATTTCAAAACCAGATGACAAAAATATACATTTTTTAAAGAATACAAAAGCAGAAATGCACTAAGATTACCGGATACGGGGGTGACATGATAAAAAACCTTTTTTGAGTGTTAATACCGTGACAAATGTTGAATTTATGCTGTGCGGTGGTTGGTGCCTCTGTCTCCCGCTGCGCAGGAGTCGGGCCTCAGGACTGACCCATTATGTTCGAATAAAATAAGTGTCGTTGGTATAAAGGCGGCAGCAGACCAGCGCGAAATGTTTTGTCCGGCGAATTGTAGCGTGTTTTAATTAGTATAAAATAAACATCGATTGTTTAAGAGTTTTACGGTTGTACATTATTATATATTTTTTTTAAAGATCTTTAAATATCTAAATAGGTACATTTTCTAAAGAAAGTTAACTTATACAAGGTTAGAGACATTATTTGAATCTCTTCTTGTTGGTGGTATGGTAAATGCAAAGTTTATCAATCATAATAAACTGGCGAATCGTGGGTGTGTAATACACCTGTGCCTACCCCTTCGGGGATACAGGCGTAAAGTTATGTTAGACACAAGTACTTAGTGCATGTATTTAATAATAATAATAATGAATATACTACGATATTCTACACAGCGCTTTCTAGACCCAAAGTAAGCATAGCTTAACTAGCTTGTGTTATGGGTTTCTAGAACGCGGATAAACATACTTATATACTTTTTTTTGTAAGTCCATACATATTATACATAGAAACACCCAGACCAATGCAAATAGACATATTCATGCATACAAATATTTGCACTGAGCGGGAATCGAACCCCCGCCCCCTGTCGTAGCAGTCGAATGCACTACCGCTACGCCACAGAGGCCGTTAATTTAGAGGGATGTTACTGGATAGTTCCAGTATCTAAAACTGATTGCTTCTATCTATCTATACTATTGTAAATTGTAAGTTAGTTGGGTCTTCACATGGGTGATATTAAAAAAAATACATGGGTTATGTTAAAAAAACGATTCTGAACACAAAAATATTTGTATTTTATTAATATTTGTATTGGACGCAAAAAACTTCAGAACGTATTTCGATACGATTTCTGTCAGAAAGGTCTTGGTCAGACTTAAAATCTGCCGTATGTTCGATTCCAATTAGTTAAGCTAGTATTTAAGTATGTGTATATAGACGCTGGATGCGGCAAGCTGAAGACAGGGCGCTATGGCGATCATCAGGGGATACCTATGTCCAGCAGTGGACTAGAATAGGTTGATGATGATGATGATGATATAGATCTTCATCATCTTGGCGACGTGCCCGGTGTTTTTTTTTTTTACATTCGGAAATCCCTTCGGATACCCCCCCGCCTGCCAGCGGGGGTGGTTATGTCGTGTATCGACTAAAACCGCACGGTGTCCTCCCCAAGTGTCCGTTGCCGGGCACCCCGGGTAAGCCCTCGAAAGGATAACCCCAGGGTTGCCGGCGGACTTTGGCCGCCACCGCGGCCTCGCCTTGTGGGGTCGGGTTTTATCCCGCTTCGGTGAGTTGGCAGGCGGTCCTGGGCGAGGACGCCGCAGACTCATCTACGCCCGGGACTACCTACCTGCATGATCGGGGCCTGAGGACGGCAGTTGGCCGACACAGAAGCAGGCCGTGGCGGAGGCGTGTCGTGTGTGCCTTACACACGCCTGCCAACTCACCGAATCGTGCCCGGTGGTACCCGATGCTTTCACCTCGGAGCACGGGATCCGTTTACCCCTTATCTTTTTGTCTAGGCTCATGCGGTTTTGAACGGTACAGTTGTGGTTGGCTTGACTCCAATGTTCTTGGTGGGCCCAACACCTAAGGAAATCCCCTTGGACCCCCCGCCCCCTTGCCGGCCTACAGGGTAGGTTATATAAGACTTGATCCGACTAGAACCGCACGCAGTCTTGGGTCTTCAGACTCTGGAGTGTAAGGTGGCATAAAGCAATTCCCTCTGACCCGGACTGACCCAGCGCCATCTTCGGTTTCGGGATGGCCCCCTCATCTTTGGAAAGCACAGTGTTCCCGTCTTGCCTCCGAATAAGGGCAATCCGAAAGTACATAGGTGTCAAATTAATTAGAAGTTTCCTTGCATGCTTCAGCGATTTCAGCGCATAGAACCTCGATGTCTTTCACTTGCGATAATGCATGTTTAAACGAAATAAAAATATCAACTAAGGTTAGTGCCGAGTCCAGTGTGTTAGCTCCTTAACTAAATAATATTAAAACCCATATTTTTACGCCTGACCCCTTAATGATGCGGTTTGCCATCATTCGTAGCGGTGGACAGGGACATTGCAGCATGCGTTTAATCGAACCTACCGAAATCATGACGTCATGTTGGAACAGTAGCCGTGGTAACACCACGACCGATTGAGATTGAATTTGAGATTAGATTATGAATTAATATTGTACCGCTTCTCGTTTTGTACGCAGCTCCTTTTGTATCTCATGGTTTAATTACTCTGAGTACAAACGCAATTAAACTACGTCATATCGGTTTTGTTACCTTACAGCATGTACGAACGACTAATAAAATGTTAATTATCGCTCGCTTATTAATGTGCTTGATGGCAATAGGCTCGCCCCCTATTACATTGGGACCTTAACATAACTGGTGAATCGTGGGTGTGTAATACATATCTGCCAACCCCTTCGGGTATACAGCGTTAAGTTATAATAAATAAATAAATATTCTACGACATTCTACACAGCTCTTTCTAGACCCAAAGTAAGCATAGTTTAACTAGCTTGTGTTATGGGTTCCAGAATGCGGATAAACATACCTACTTATATACTTTATTTTTATAAATGCAAACATATTATAGATATAAACACTTGTGAAAGCCTCATTCGAGCGATTGGTATTAAATTAAGTCATTTGTTGTTATACACAAGACAAAAAAAAAAGAAAAGAAAAATCGGCCTAGCCATTGAGGAATTATCACCGTTAGAAAAAGTCCTGGTAAAATGGCTTCGCTCAATTTTTGCAACAGCAGAATGAATTCCTAGCCGGGACCCCTCCATGGGACCTGGAAGCCAGAGCCCTTGCGCTGCTGTACCAGTGGCGCAAGGAGGCGCTGGAGCGGGGCCATAGGCCGGAGCCCCGAGAAATCAGGGCTCAGCGGTCCCTGCTCCGCCAGGAACTCATGGCGACATGGAGGGTGCGACTTGAGCACCCAAGGTGGGGGGAATCCACCATTGCGGCGGTGAGAGCGATCATGAAGGAGTGGTTGGAGAGGGACCATGGGGACGTCTCCTACCGGATGAGCCAGATGGTTACCGGACACGGGTGTTTCGGTAGGTATCTGTGGCGCGGGGTGTGTGTTGGGTAACCTCCTCGAGTGTCGCTCCGATTCCGATCCCGCTGCAGTCCGGGGGGAACGGAATCGGAGCGGCCGGTACACCCTTGGCGGCGGTCAATGGCTTCCCCTTCATAGGGTTGGCATTGATCGTCGGCCAATACCCAACGTGGCGGGAACACATCGCTCTCCGTACTCCTCTGCTTTCAGAGGAGACAGGATGAGCGATGCTGTTAGTGGTGAGATGGCCCAGGGTCAGTCGGGGTGCGAGGGATATGCTCTATGGGTAACCTTACACCCCGGCGTCTGAAGACCCGAGACGGCGTGCGGTTTTAGTCGGTACAAGCCCGACATAACCGCCCCCGCTGGCCGGCGGGGGGGTATCCGAAGGGATTTCCACACGACAAAAAAAAAAAAAAAAAAGGTATCTGTGGCGCATCCACCGGGAGACAACGCCGCAGTGCCAGCACTGCGTGGATCCTGGCGAAGACACGGCGCTCCACACGTGCCCTGCGTGGGCGAGTCAACGCCGGGATCTCGTTGCGGTCCTGGGCGTGGACGTTCTCTCGTTGGAGACCATGGTGAGGGCCGTGGTCTCCGACGGGAGCAAGTGGCACGCCGCCGCCTCTTTCTGCGAGCAGGTAATGCGCGCGAAAGAGACGGCGGAGAGGGAGCGGGAGAGAACCCTGCCCCCCGAGTTTCGCAGACTCATCTACGCCCGGGACTACCGACCTCCATGATCGGGGCCTGAGGACGGCAGTTGGCCAACTCGCCGTCCTTACAGAAGCAGGCCGTGGCGGAGGCGTGTCGTGTGTGCCCTACACACGCCTGCCAACTCACCGAAGCGGGATAAAACCCGACCCCACCAGGCGAGGCCGCGGTCGCGGCCAAAGTCCGACGGCAACCCTGGGGTTATCCTTTCGAGGGCTTACCCGGGGTGCCCGGCAACGGACACTTGGGGAGGTCACCGTGCGGTTTTAGTCGAGACACGACATAACCACCCCCGCTGGCCGGCGGGGGGGTATCCGAAGGGATTTCCGCACGTTAAAAAAAAAAACAGCAGAATGAATTGCAGAACTAGTAGTATGTAAGTATATTGTACGTTATAACTGTCTACCAAGAATATTCTATCCGGAAAAAAAACAATAACGCCTTTACCAACATAAGAGTCAAACCCAGGACTCAGGTTATCGATATTCTCTGTCAATTCAACCCAGTGAAATTTCACTAGTCTTAAATTCATATACTAACTCTAAAATAATCATAACACGGAGATTATCATACCTTATTTACAAAACGCAATCAAATTTCCTTCTAATCCAAGCTTAGTTTGACATAAATCTTATTTCTTGAGACCTGAATTAAGTTCACACTTAATCTTTCCAAGAACTTGCAATCTATAAATACTAAAATGAACCTTATAACTAAACACATAAACGCACTTTAATTTTTTAGAGTACAACCAGTAGATTTGTAGGCTATATCTAATTTAATTTGTAAGGTTTTATGTTGATTAATCGCGAATGGGTTTAAGACGACATTTTTAGAATATTTACCTTTTAGGTGGTATAGTGTCAAAATGGTTAAATTATTGACTCATATTTATTCATAATTTCGGCAATAACTTGAAGATTAGTAGCCATTTGTATATGACTCGGCCTATTTTATGAGATGTTGAGGATAAACCGCAAAAATGGTTTTTGTTTATGCGAATTTTTCACGCTTTGCGGTATTAACTGAGATTTAAATTGGGTTTAGTCATGGTTGCCAAATCAACCAGTGAGGTTCTTTTGAGGTTTAATCGTTTAAAAACGTGACTGTGATCATATTTTATTTATAATCACGCGTGTGCGTCCTTGACGAGGGCGGCAGAGGTGTTATTATTTAGGTGAGTTAGTAGCAACTTCTTAACAGGAGGTATGGTACTCTCTTTGATCTCGGTGGGGCACAAATCAACCTCACATGCATGGCGGTGCACCTAACTGATTGAAGAACGAAGCTTCCGTACAAGCCAATATAAACCAATCAGGTGGATAAGGAGTACGGATATCGGGCTCAAAAGCCATGCTTTGGATGTAACCGGGACGAGTCTCTGGCGCAAACTTTCCTCTTGGGAGTGTAAAGTCAGACCGCAGTCATTCCCGAAAACGTCAAGCAAACCAAAATATGGAAAGTAAAAGTGAGAGCAATGCGCTGGTTCTGGAGTGCATCTTTTGAATGTAAACGTATTTGACACTCGGATGAACGACATGTAAGAGAACTTTTATTAATTTGTCATCTCAATATTTCATCACATTCAATTACCATTCATACAACAAAGCATACCCAAGTACGCATTGTTCATACAAAACCTAATACAATCTCCACACTTCTTATAGGTCTACAAAATGCATTTCATAAACACAATGACTTATTACAAGATACCATCTTGTTCAATTAAAATTCCAACATGGCTTCCGGATGTGACGTAAATGTCAAAATGCCATTTTTATACCGGCCCGGTATTTAGCCGTGAGAATTAGTGCCTGGCTACCAGATGCATATCTGGAGGGGCAGACTTTAGATATATATCATGAAATCTGGCTGGGATGAACAATGTAAGTACCAAGCTAAGATGGCTATGCAAAAAAGGTTTTAATGTACTAGTTTATAAGTTTGAAAAAAAAAAAACGATTTTTACCCAACTGCGCCAGAAGGAGGGTTACATTTTTTGAGAGTATGTATGTATGTATGTATAATTGTTTGGCACGCTCTGTGGCCTGAACGGCTCCATGGATTTTGGCTTGAGAGGTGTCGTTAGATTCGTATTTACTGTGAGAGTGCTACTGGGTATATTTAAATGAAAATAAGAAAGGTGGATTGTGGCGTTAAAATGTATGTTGTTAAAAAAAAAGGTGAAAAGTTTATAATCAAATTATTAATTAAAAAATCAGAAACTCAACTGCCCTAAAAAGACCGAAACATGTTTGATAGCACGCGGGACCCATTTGCAAATCATAAACCAAAAGAAAATAAATGGGTCCCGCCTGCTTTAAAATTTGTTTTGGTCTTCTATCGCGTCGTATTTAATATTATTTTATTATTTACAAAGACAGGTTGCAGGGGCTCAATCTCTATCCTCTCGGGGTTATTCCTGGTTGCTTCCGTGTCTTTTACCTCGGAACTGCCGCTTGACAACCCCCCCCCCCCTATTTTTCATATATATTATTCTTTTAGACCATTAAAACAGTACTTACAAAACGTAAAAATAATTAGACTAATGTATAGCAAATGGACCACCGGTTCGAAACTCGGCCCTGTCCTGAGAAGACTCCGGCAACAAACCCAGCGGGCTGATTTTTTTTTGGTCTACTTACCGGTTTGTAGTGAGTTCAGCTTCAGGCACTAAGATTTGGTGGGCCTCATACACCCCCATAATATCTACCAAGTAACCTATTTCTCTATCGGTTACATCAATCCGTTTACGAGGTACAAGAATAACAATCGTTTCACATGTTTATAGAGCTACTGTGCCAACAATAAAACGAACGGACGGACGGACAGGGTGATATATAGACACCAATTAAATTGGTGTCGTAAGTTTGCAGCCACTCTAATGACGGCTACCGTCTCCGAAAGGATTATAAATCGTACAGACATGACATATTTTTAATTCGATTTTATTAAAAAGATACACCTTTGAAAATAATTAGTTTTTCGAAAATGTGTTATTTCAAATGTCTGTCTGATTAGCTGAGAATTGAACAAAAACTTTTCGACGGTTTTCCTATCGAGATAAGGAGTTCAGACGGCAGTAATCGAACGAACTCGCCAGAATTAAAATAATTCTGAGATAAAAAAATCGGCCCAGTGCGAGTCGGACTCGCACACCGAGGCTTCCGTAAAATTTTCAAAAATATTTTTTATTATATGATGTGACTAAAAATTTACGGTTTTTGCAATTTTTCCTTTATCTGTACTGTAAGACGTTACTTTGTACCAAATTTCAAGATTCTAAGTTCACGGGAAGTACCCTGTAGGTTTTGATACCCGTGCGAGTTTCGAAAATTTGCGGCATAAACGGCTGTATCTTTTGATTGCTTTGGCTTAGAAGTTTGATTTTTTCACAGCTCCAAGGGACAGTAGACCTGAGTATTAGATATAAATTTCAGTTTGATACCTCCACGCGTTCCTGAGAAAAACGGTCTTGACAGACGGACGGTCGGACGGACGGCCAACGAAGTGATCCTATAAGGGTTCCGTTTTGAGCTTTTGGTACGGAACCCTAAAAAAAGTACACAGAATTACAATTAATAAAATCAATGCAATTATGTTTCTATTTATATGTGATTCTTGCAAAAAAAAGAAATGAATTGTTTATTATTGTTATTCTCCTCAATTAGAATTATTGTAAATATGAAAATAGTTTAATCTTTTTCTAAAATTAATTGAATGATAATGTTTAAATTTAGTAAGTAGAATCAAATATTTGTATTATTTTAATAGCCTTTTTTTAATGGCAAGTGTTGTGTATATTCTTCTTCTCTTCTTCTTCTTCTTCTTATATATAAAAATGAATTGCTGTTCGTTAGTCTCGCTAAAACTCGAGAACGGCTGGACCGATTTAGCTAATTTTGGTCTTGAATTATTTGTGGAGGTCCAGAGAAGGTTTAAAAGGTTTGTCATCGATTGAGGCAGTACGAAGTCTGCCGGGTCAGCTAGTCTGTAATAAGTATGCATATAAGAATTGTAAAACAGATGCATATCAGAAGATGTAGTTATATATGTATACTGTTGAAGTACCAAAATAAATAAAATAAAGTAACAATCAAGACAAACCAATCAGCCTCCTGGTTGGTTTATCTTAGTAGGAGTAGGAGCTCGGAAACGGCTCTAAAGTGCTTGAATTAGGAAGGAAAATAATTATCCGCGCGAAAAAGCCCATTCATTTTGAAACAAGATCAATGATAAAGTGAGAATTAAAATGTTACCGACTGGTCTAGTCCTTGTTAGTTATTAGCACATTACAAAAACACATTCAATATTATTTTTTTGTACAACATATTGCCATCATAATTATTTTACTGGCTATTCTAACACCGAGTGTTACCAGCTTACATTTGGACTTATTTATGGAGGTTGTATACCGCTTTTAATTAAGGCTTTCAATGCGATGATCGCTTACACGTTTACGATCTATATCGGCCACCAATTAGTGTGGATCGTCGTAAAAACCTTAGAAAAGCGTGTAGCCCTTGTAATAATGAAAATGTAGTAGAAAAATGAATCGTTTTTAATTTAGTTTTGAGAATTATAATGGAATTTTTTACAGTAGCCGAAAGGTAGTCGAAATTAATAATCGAGAAGAATTTGTTTTATTACTCACATGGGAAAATAATTTAAAATATGTATTTTTATTGTTCTAAAGATGAGCTACTGGGCGTAATTTTGTTCGCTTTCTTCTCAGTATTATGGAATGGAATTTATATCAATCCAGTTTTGATTGAGTGTTATTTTTTCATCTGTGTGATTGATATTCGACGGCCTACGACTTTTCGTTTCAGTAGCAAAAATATCGATAAAAGACCGAAATAAAACAAAAGCTATTACTTTAAAATATACTAGGAATTCAGTGCAGGGTGCGACTGAAATAAATTGAGCTGAGCGAGCAGGACTCTTACTTGAAAATAAGACATCTTGCTATGGTCGCGCGCTTGGCTAAGGCCGCGCGCTCGTGAAACTGTTTTTCGGTGATTATTCCTCAATGGTACATCGGACATGAATCATCTCGCTTCAAAACACTCCTCAGTGTCCACACTATCACCGTGGTAAATTTGATCAAGATCACGCGAGTGGTTACGGAGGAGTTCAGCCACCAACAAAGGGCTATGCCACGTATAAGATTACTAGGAATTCAGTGCAGGGTGCGACTGAAATAAATTGAGCTGAGTGAGCAGGACTCTTCTTGAAAAATAAGGCATCTTACTACGGTCGTGCGCATAGCTAAGGCCGCGCGCTCGTGAAACTGTTTTTCGATGATTATTCCTCAATGGTACATTGTATTTGAACAGTTGACCCCTCTAAACACTCAGCGGTGTCTACACCATGGCAAATTTGGTCAAGATCGGTATTGTGATTCAGAAGGAGTACAGTCTCGACCAAACGTCTTAGCCACGTATAAGAGCTTCGCTTCGCTCAGCTCAATAAGAAAAATTAATAATGTAGACGGTATTTGTCGTAGCATTATGCTAAATCTCGTAGTAATCATTGGGTGTAAGGTTTTTCGGGCCCTACCATGTTTTTCAGGGCCTAAGTAAACCTCACTTGTTTACCGGCTTACCAGCTGATTAGCTAGGGCTCTGGCATAGGTTTTACTCTAGGGGTTGGAGAGTCAGACTGCATTCGCTTCCTTGATGCCAAGATAAGCCATGCTTATAAGACATTCTAAAAAAAAAAGAAAAATAAAGAGAAATAGTAGGAGAGCCGACCCCGGGTTCCAAAATGCAAGCTTTGGTTGCCACCGGGAGTAATACCGTAATGATGATTATTGAAATGAAAATTTCTTTAGGCGCGTCGAGCCCTTTTTGGGTGAACAAAAATTATGGAACTGGTATCATCGTCACCGTCACCGTCACGTCACGTCACATCACGCTTTCGCTTTCCTTAAGTGAAAACTTCTTCAGGTGCGTTGAGCACTTTTTGGGTAAACAAAAATCATGGAACTCGTGTCATCGTCACCGTCAAGTCACGTCACGTCAGGCGTGTCTTTTCCTTTCAAAAATGGACGAATGAATGGATGGAGGGAGGGAGGGATGGACGCTGACGATTCAAAAAATACACACGTAATTTTTTTTATAATTGACACGTCTATATGAGTTGACCTCGTTAGCTAAAATAAAAAGCTAAATAAAATGTAGGTCACCATAACAGATACCGATAATGTTACAAACGTGGCCATCAGCTTGACGGCCTCATGTTCAAGTTTTCACTTCAGTCAGCACTCCCGGAGTGACCCTATTTAATATAGAAAAATTGCAACGACATGTTGTTTAATTTACAAATACCTAGAAACCTCTATAAACAATTAAATCTACTCTCCACCTTGATGTTGTATCCCTTAGTAGTCTGTGGTTGGCAGAATCATCGGTACCTAAACAAGCGATGCAAGGTGCCACCTTAATAAAAAAAGAAGAAGAATATAGAAAAATATATCTAATAATAATTGTAACTAAGCTAGTTTGACAGTACTAATTAGCATCCGCATCTCCATCTAACCGTCGTTAAAAAAGAGATAGGTATACATTTTAGACCCCAAACCGGGGCAAGACGGGGACACCGTGGTTCCCCCAAACCGGGGCAAGACGGGGACACCGTGGTTCCCAAACCCGAAGGGGCCATCTCGAAACCGGAGATGGCCCAGGGTCAGTCGGGGTGCGAGGGATATGCTCTATGGGCAACCTTACACCCCGGCGTCTGTAGACCCGAGACGGCGTGCGGTTTTAGTCGGTTCAAGCCCGACATAACCGCCCCCGCTGGCACGCGGGGGGGTATCCGAAGGGATTTCCGCACGATAAAAAAAAAAAAGTTATACATTTTAGAACTATCAATCTATTACCTGACAATAGAATCGACAACAATTATCATAGGATTTCCTACAGATAATAAAATTTCCGTAGACGTTACCTCTCATCTATTTCCATTACTCATTCTCTTCCTTTCCGTCATCTTTTCACTCTGCAAAAAGCTATGTGCAAGCGAAACCTATAGTCTTATGATCAGATGGACTGTGTGCTTATTTACAGCCTTCGTAGTACAAAATAAACTATAAATAAATCTATCTCCATAAAAATTCAATCCATTAGCTACAGTCATTAACGACTGTAGTTAATGCCTGTAGCGGCCACAATTGACAGGACCATTGGTAACGAACAAAAGATGTTAGGTATGCCAGGAATAAAAAAGGTATGCCAGGAATGTCGGCTATGTTTTAACAATTAATTTCTGTTAAAATAAAACAATGTTTAACGGATTCTTTCGAGATTTATTATGTGTTATAATTTATTATTCAAATTATGTGGCGTAGCAGTAATGCGGTAGAGTTAAGTCAAAGGTCGCGGGATTCACGCTCAGCGCAAATATTTGAATATGTATACTTCGTCTAAGTGTTTTATCTATACATATAAATAAAATTGGAGTGTCTATTTGTAACATTGAGATAAGCGTTTTTTACTACATGTATATGAAAATAATACGGTACATAGACCAAAATAACAATTTTTTTAAATTTTGTCTGTCTGTCTGTCTGTTTGTTCCGGCTAATCTCTGAAATGGCTTAACCGATTTTGACGGGACTTTCACTGGCAGATAGGTAATATAACAAGGAGTAACATAGGCTACTTTAATTTTAGTAAAAATAATTAGGGTGCCGCGCAAAAAAACTAAAACACTAAAAATCTTAATCCACGCGGACGAAGTCGCGGGTACAGCTAGTCTATAACATAACATAACATAAACTCACGCCTATATCCCCGAAGGGGTAGGCAGAGGTGCTAGCACCCACGTTTCGCCAGTTTATGTTTTAGGTCCCAATGTAATAGGTGGCGAGCCTATTGCCATTAACCGGGCACTTATAAACCTGCGATAAATACACACATAACTTCGAAAAGCATCGAAAAGTCATTGGTGTGTGCCATGGTAAAACCTGGGATCGAACCCGAGACCTCGTCTCAGCAGTTATGTGTTATAGTGACAGCTGTTAAGTAATACGAAATTTATCATCAAAATGGATAGCATTTAGGAAGTACTGGTTTTGAAGATCGAATTAATTAATCAAGCGGCCAATAAAAACAAAATTTTATACAGAGTTGTAAAATGTTGAAATCAACTTTCAAACAAAATATAAATAATGGAAATAGCTATTAAATTACAGTTCACCTGATGGTATATGGTTACTGTGGCCTATTAAGGTTTACATTTAGGTGTCTGGGACTCCATCAAGATCTTTGGAGCCCAAAACGGTACACCTGCTGACGCAGATTATCCCCTCGGGGTTGAGGATCAGATGCATAGAACTCTGAATAAGAGTTCCATGGTCGGAGGTTACGCGCTTCCTTAAACGCCAACAAATTTTTGAAGTGAAACTTCTATATCAGCGTTGGAAAAAAATTTACCGTCACAATATGTAACGTTTTTCGGTTACGCGCCATCTTAATTTCTGTACATTTTTCCGTTACGCGCCATCTTTAAAAAAAAGTTGATTTATTCGACTGATAGTGATCAGCAAAATGAAAGGGTTTATTTTAATTCTAATTTCAGTGAATTTCTAAAAAAAGTAAGTAATTATATATCTTTTTCTAACACGTGGGTGTGATTATGGTATTTATTTTTTTCAAGTTATTTAAGGTTAACCTCAGTTTTTGATTGTAACTAGCGGTCAATGTATATAATTCCATTAAAACTAGTTATTATTAACTAATACGACTGTTTTGTACTTTAAGGAAATGCTGTAATAATCTTAGTAGTAATAAGGTAAAATGAAATAATTGTATTATTTGTATTCATGTCTATGATAATAAAAGCCGTTTGTTAAACTTTATCTAATATAACTTAATAAGGTCATAAAGAAGTTTCACTTCTTACATGTGTACACTAGTACACGTACACTTTTTTTTTATACCACTCTGTTGGCAGACAAGCTCACGGCCCACCTGATGGGAAGCGGTTACCGTGGCCTACGGACGTGTGCAACACCGGGGTGTGTGTTGGGTAACCTCCTCGAGAGTCGCTCCGATTCCGATCCCGCTGCAGTCCGGGGGGAACGGAATCGGAGCGGCCGGTACACCCTGGGCGGCGGTCAATGGCTTCCCCTTCACCCCTTCATAGGGTTGGCATTGATCGTCGGCCAATACCCAACGTGGCGGGAACACATCGCTCTCCGTATTCCTCTGCTTTCAGAGGAGACAGGATGAGCGATGCTGTTAGTGGTGAGATGGCACAGGGTCAGCCGGGCTGCGAGGGATATGCTCTATGGGTAACCTTACACCCCGGCGTTTGAAGACCCGAGACGGCGTGCGGTTTTAGTCGGTGCAAGCCCGACATAACCGCCCCCGCTGGCCGGCGGGGGGGTATCCGAAGGGATTTCCGCACGATAAAAAAAAAAAAAAAAAAAAAAAAAGGGGCGTCGCTCTCGTGCTGCCGACCCTAAATAGCTTATCGTTACTTGAACTCACTACTTGTTAACTACATTAGTAAAATAAAACAATATTAGTGACTAATAAACTAATCCTCATTTTTATAGCTGCTTAACGAGTGCGTCATAAGTATCACAATAGCCTTTTCGAGTGGGCATAACAGATTTTTCAGAAATCCCCTCATATACCTCCTCGCCTTCCAGCGGGGGCGGTTGCGACGGGCCTTTAGACGTCGGGGTGTTAGGTTGCCCCATAAAGCATTTCCCTCGCACCTTCCCTTGACCTTGGGCCATCTCCAGTTTTGAGGGGCCTGATGGAACCACGGTGTCCCTATCTTGCCCCGGTTGGAGGCGGGAGGGAGGGGGGTAGCCACCCCGCCGTCCCGGCCTGCTTCTGCTGGGGTGACAGGCAGCCTCACCTGTCACCCCCAGGCCTGTGCTCATGGAGGACGGAGGTCGTTACGCGACCTCCGGCGCCTGAGTCGCCTGCGATGTGGGCATAACCTTTTAATTACCACAATTGACACCAACCAACAAAATTGTTGTGGCAATCATTTACTTGTTACTAGGTCAAATTGCTACTGAAACATTCATAACAAATGTGTACAATACATGGGTTATAGTTCCAAAGACATAATGCGGGTTTTTTTGGCATGAAAATAAAGGAACACAGTATGAAAAGGGTTGTCATTTTTAATGTATAGCTAATGAACGATTTATGAGGCTCTGTTGAACTCGGGTTGTCCATAAATTGCTCATTAGACATGGTTACTATTGAATTATAATTCACCCATAGTGGTCAACTGCCTTTCCTGTGCTATAGAGGACACTATAAAACCTGCAATATAAACGGATTGGTTACCGTTGTACTCACCTGGGGGAAACGGGGTAAATTTTCGTTGTTGAACTTCAAACTATGAAACAACCGCCATCTCTAGTCTTCATGGCTGCTAAAAAGCAACAGAAACATTGGGATCGGTGTAAATAACAAAATACCACTAAATAAATCGCAATAGAATCCGTTAAATAAAGTTTTATTTTAATGTGTAATATTTGAGTAACACTATCAAACAATATCATATTTCCGTTGTGTTTGCTCCCACTGGTGGACTTGGACCTTTTTTTCCGATGTCTGCCAGTAGTGGACATAAAATGGAGGACAAGAGGTTTAAGTCATAAAACTTAACTCATATGAAGAGGCATATGCTCTATGGGCAACCTTACACCCCGGCCGGTTTTAGTCGGTTCAAGTTCCGATTCCGATCCCGCTGCAGTCCGGGGGGAACGGAATCGGAGCGGCCGGTACACCCTGGGCGGCGGTCAATGGCTTCCCCTTCATAAGGTTGGCATTGATCGTCGGCCAATACCCAACGTGGCGGGAACACATCGCTCTCCGTACTCCTCTGCTTTCAGAGGAGACAGGAAGAGCGATGCTGTTAGTGGTGAGATGGCCCAGGGTCAGTCGGGGTGCGAGGGATATGCTCTATGGGTAACCTTACACCCCGGCGTCTGAAGACCCGAGACGGCGTGCGGTTTTAGTCGGTGCAAGCCCGACATAACCACCCCCGCTGGCCGGCAGGGGGGTATCCGAAGGGATTTCCGCACGAAAAAATAAAAATGGTACTGCCGTCTGATCTCCTGACCCAAGAGGAAAGCCTGTACCAGAACTTGTCGGTGAACCAGCAGATTTACCACAGATTTGCTTGGGCACCGAAGATCTTGGTAGGACCATAGACTAGGTGAGCACATTATGTAGGTTTTTTTACAATCTACACAGCGCTTTCTCGACCCTAAGTAAGCATAGTTTAACTAGCTTGTGGTATGGTTTCTAGAATTCTAGCCGCTTATTTTTAATTTCGTCAACCGCAATATGTAAACCGTCAATAGTTACCTATATTCTGTCGTGGACTGTCGTGGTATGGACATATTATGAGAAGGGATGCAAGTAATGTTATTAATTAGGAATTCAGTGCAGGGTGCGACTGAAATAAATTGAGCTGAGCGAGCAGGACTCTTACTTGAAAATAAGGCATCTTACTACGGTCGCGCGCTTAGCTAAGGCCGCGCGCTTGTGAAACTGTTTTTGGGTGATTATTCCTCAATGGTAAATCGGACATGAATCATCTCGCTTCAAAACACTCCTCAGTGTCCACACTATCACCGTGGTAAATTTGGTCAAGATCGTGCGAGTGGTTACGGAGGAGTTCAGCCACCAACAAACGGCTATGCCGCGTATGAGAGTTATAAAAGGATCAAAGTGTTAATGTGGAGGGCTTTAGGACCAGAGGTAGGCCCAAGAAGACAGGGATGGAATTCGTGAAAGAGGATATGGCAAGCGCGTCCTTGCCATATCCTCTTTCACGACTGAGGAGATGGCATCTGACAGAATGTATGGAGGAGAATGACATGTTGAGCCGACCCCAAATAATTGGGACAACGGCAGGTATATAGATGATGATTCAATATTTCTATATGAAACTTCATTATCATCATATCAGCGGTAGGAAGTCCACTACTGAACATAGGCCTCCCCCATAGACTTCCATTTCGACCGGTCTGTAGCGGCCTGATTCCACCGAGTCCCTGCGCTCTTTACCAGGTAATATGTCCACCTTGCGGGAGGCCTTCCTACGCTGCGCTTGCCGTGACGTGATCTCCACTCAAGAACCTCTCTGCCCCATCGGCCATCGGTTCTCCGAGCTATGTGCCCTGCCCACTGCCACTTCAGCTTGCTGACTCGCTCTGCTATGTTGGTAAGTCTAGTTCGTCTACGGATCTCCTCATTTCTGACTCGATCTCGTAGAGAAACTTATTTTGTGAGAAATAGAAGCTGTTCTAGTACCCAGTATATTATACGTCAATGTATATAATCATGTACCTATTTTTGTAATAAAAAATGTAACAAACTTATTCAAGTTATACTTATGATGGCACCAACATTCCAACATCAAAACAAAATTTCAATTACTTTCCCTTTGAATGACACTCAAAGTTACGAAAGTATAATTATGTGAAGTTTCTTTGTTAGTTTTTCTTGGCAATCCAATTAATTTGTTCGTGATGACACTTTTTATGAGTGTTATCGAAAATTAAAAATATGTATTTGAATATGGAAATAATGTTACGTTCACATGTCACTTTGTGAATTACAGAGACGGGCCTTTTATATTTTTACACTGGGTTTTACGTCGTATTAAGCTGAATTCATTGATTTATTTACGCGTTTAATTCAATTTAAACTGCATTAGCGCATATTATTCAATTAATATCATTGTGTCAATGATGAAAACTTAGTCTAGTTAATCGGATTTTCATTGGGGCATCCAGCCTTAGCGAAAGAGGCTAGGCATTTTTAGTTCAACAAATGCGGCCAGAGAGGCTAGCTTTAAATAGAACTGATGCAGTTGAATTATATTCAAAATAAATTAGGTAATACCATACTTATTATGGCATAAATGACACTGATTATGGTAATTGCAACTGAGAATTTAATATCTCCACTACGGGAATCAGTGAAACAGCTGATTGCTGACATCAAATAGTAGTTACTAAGACAGAAGACATCATTAACTCTTCAATTAAAAGTTTCAAGGCAAAATATTGAGGTAAATGTAATTAATACTCAATAGATAGATACTTATTTGGTGATAATGAATCTCCGCATAGCAGAGAAAGTAATTATTTTTCATCTTTCATATTAGTACAGACAATGGCATTTTTTTCATCAGACAGAAATAAAATACCTCAATCACATATCTCACGACTTTGGATAGACACGACACTGTTCATGCCTCACTGAAACCACTTACTGTGCTATACGACAATAAACTAGTGGTAGTGTCATAAATTAGTGGACCATTGATGCTGCTTCGTAAAAACATGAAGGGTCCACTCAGCTCTTGCATATAAGTTAGTATAACACTGGATATTGCTCTTAATAAACCTATCACATACCTCGTGGCAAGGTGAAACCTCCCTGCTACATAGAGCTCAAACTACACTAAAACCCCCCTTGCACCCCGACTGACCCAGGACCATCTCCAGTTTCGAGATGGTCCCCGCGGTTTTGGAAACCACGGTGTCCTTGTTCTTGCCCCTGGAAAAGGAGGGGGGGGGGGGCATGCGCCGCCAGCTCGTACTCATTGCAACCAAGGCATACGACATCGACGATCGACCCATCGCATAAGTGAGGTGGGGTGTGGACGCTGTCCGGCTGAAGTGAGCAATGTCTTTACAGTACCAGCATAAACCCACCACTCCACCACAAATGGGAATCAAACTGTGTTCCATTCACCTTGCGGCCACACGCGCATGACGTCCTATTCGTTGGGTGCGAATCGAATCAGAGACCTACCTCCTTGATTCGCTCTGCTACCTTTTTCTGTAAAATAACTACCTCGCAGAAAGTTGATAACACACTTTTTGATCTGATAGGAAAAAAATAACATATCTCATCCCCATACCATGTGACATACGAGTACATATCTGGGGGGTATGCCGTAGACCCACAGTGCTGCTTCAATATATCATCAAGGGCCTTTTTTCATGCGGAAATCTCCTCGGTTACCCCCCAGCGGCGCGGTTATGTCGGGCCTGAACCGATTAAAACCGCACGCCGTCTCGGGTCTTCGACGCCGGGGTGTGAGGTTGCCCATAAAGCATATCCCCCGCACCCCAACTGACCAACAGGTAGAAGCTATCACAGATAAACATGTCAACATTAATCTATCTGCGGTTTCAATATTATCAGTCATTTTCTGCTTATCTTTGTTTATTGAAACAGAAAAAATCCCCGATAGATACTAATGGTAAAATAGCTATTTTAACTGCTGGTAAAGGATAGATGGATTATTGAAACCGGCCGTTAGTGGTATAAAAATACTAAATCAATGTAATATCTCCAAGATCTCCAAATTATGAAAAAGCGTCGCGTCGGTTCGCCGGTCTTTTGTCAACGTTCTGGTTATCAGTCGCATCTTAAAAGCTGATCGAACAATAAGTGAATCTTAAGCGGTGTCCTTATCATTGGTATCACGGATACAGGTACGATTCTCAAGGGCAGTTCTGGCTTACATCTCCGATATTATTTTATTAAAATATTGTAACTAAATGAATGAATGAGGAATCCATGAAATATGTGGCGTGAAAAGGTAGGTAGATAGATAAAAAAGTTGAAAAAAGTAATCTAGATAAAATTTGGACCGTATTTTGGACTTAAAAAATATTTTTATATCGTGGAACGCGATATTTTTTTTCAAGAGTAGGCGGTTAGTTTCCTAAATTACTAGTATTCCGGTTAATTGCTTGTGTTGGGGGTGGGTTCACGTCGATAGTGTAATGGAGAGGATTCGAGCCCGGCGCCACCAGGTATATTTCTGCACGATCGTTAGGCAGACTGAGGAGTCGGCCGCTATGCTACTGACGCCACGGCCTAGCTGGTGGTAAGCAGTTCCCGTACTCTATAGACACTATGGAAGCTTCAAGCAAGTGTTAGCAAGCTAGAGATAGGGAGGGCAAATATAAATAGAGAAACGAAGAGAGGGGAGCCCTCTAGACGAGCTCTGAGTCCTCGCTTGCATTACACTTCTCAGAGATCACCTGTGTCAGCCGGTGCGAGGGGCTCTCGTGTCGCCTCTCTAGCCAGTCGTGCACTACGGCGTGCTCTGTGCTTGGTCGTCAAAGTCGTTCCTTCCACTCCACCACGATGGTCTGACGGAGCTGGGACTGCACTGCCTCGATTTATTCACGCTACCATCTTAAGAAACGTTTTGCTACCTTGGTGAAAATTATTAATTTAGTATATCATTTGTTCTTTTTTTTGTTCAATGTGAACTGTACCAAAGTCTCTCTCTCTCTAAACTTAAGAGCACTGTAATCTAGTCAGTGAAATAATCGCCACTTTACTCTTTAATCTGCCAATCCTTTCACCTTCTGACAAGACCCGATTTGCATCTTTTCCTGGACTTGTTCCATAAACGTTCTTCTTGGCCTGCCTCTTCCAATCTTCCCTTTTATGATATCTTTTACAAACAAATCGTGTCGGATCAAATGCCCAATCAAATTTTCTCTTCGAATTTAGATTTTTTACAACATATACCGTCTTTCTTGTACAATATATTATTTATCTATTGAAATAACTCTTGAAAAAATCTTCGAGACTATTACATATCTAATCGCATTAGAGGAACTGCATCTTAACAAGATCAAACCGTGCCGCATCACATCGGTCAGATCGAGCCTTTATATTATTTTCGTAAATATTTTGCGCCGATCGCAACACCGAGATTACTTCAGTCGTGAGACGTAACGATGCTATAGAATGACAATCGATTTTATTTCCAAAACAATCGAGAATCGATACTTTGACTCGTTTTAGTGTCGTATTGTTGCGTACAAAAATGAATTTTATCGATGCCCTTTATACGTATCTGAGGATCGGATTCGGATTTCTAATCGAGTTTCTCGTTCTTCATCTTTGAAAAGTGTTTCGGTATTGTTAACCGATAATAATGGTATTTATACATTAGAAAAACAAACTGCAATTTATTTATGTCACCATTTTTTTATTCCATTTACTTACTATCAAACAAGAGTAGATCTGAGCGTAAGGGGGGCTCCACCAAGACCTTACTGACGGACGAGGTTCTGGAGTAGGATTTTTCAAATAATGGAATTATAGGAGAACGGACTCAGGCTACAAAGTGCGAAGCTTTGTAGTAACCGGGTTACTTGTGTTAGGAGTCCTCAATGTAATGGCCGAAGTTCGAACCCGCGGCCTCTCGATCGCAACTATAGACTACCTCCGCTATTTTATCGGTGCCTTTTACATATTCCAACTTATCAGATTCTCATACAGTATATGCGTTTGATCTCATAATAAATTAAAATATTATAAAATCTGCCTTTTGCTTTTTTATAACCTCAAAGTGTAAACAAGCAACTACATTTAAAAAAAAACTAAAAAGACAATTGTCTTGGAACCATAAACACGAATATTGTAGCTAAATAGGTTTGAAATTCAGATTTAGAATTCCTTTTATTTCTTTTCAATGATTTTATAAGGTGAACTGTTACCAAAAAGGTCTGAATGCATCTATAGTAAGCATTGTCGCAGTGAGGCGGTGATCAAACTACAAAGAGCTTAAAAATGTACTCTAATATACAATTTTAAACTGCTGTCAATCCCAAAATCTGTCAACTATATTACAAGAGCATTAGGTTGATTTTAGCTTGACTTTTGATTGTCAGAGTTTGTGGTCAGCAAATACGTTGTGGTTCTCATAATAATGTTATTATTCGAGGCTTGGAAACGAGTGGGTTGGTGATCATAGCCTATTCTGTTGGTTAAGAAGCAAGCATACAGCTCTTATTGTACAAAAGCGGTCAAGTGTGAAAATTTCGATTTAAAGGGTTCTTGATAAAAAGTAAAGTTAATTTTCTTAGTGAAAAATCTTTACGGTATAATCTACGTGACAGATGTTTTTTTAAAGTGACACAAAGTGAAGAAATCAATAAAAAGCAATTTAAATTGGACTGCTGCCGTGCTTCGTGATGTTTCATGTCTGTCACTAATAAACGCAATAATTTTTGAATGTGTGCTTGTGTAGTATGTTTATTATTCCTTTAATCCAAAACGGCTGGAAGGATTTCAATGGAATTTGGGAAGTAGATAGCTTTTAACCTAGATAAACACTCAGGGATGTGTCGGCTCACAAAGGTTTTCGGTGCCTCGTAAAACTCAATATAAATGAAATAATAGAGTTGCGGGAGAGCGGATCTTAGACTTCAAAAATGCAAGCTTTAGTTTAGATGAAACAAGGACCAACGCTGATGTGATGATGATTATTATTATTTCCAACGGGGACGCCGGCGACCTGGCGGGTGATCAATCCTTCCTTACTGGGTCATTTCACCCTTTTCCCCTGATCCTCCCTTTTGGGAAGGATGTGATTTCCAGCAATCACGGCGTTCCGTCGAACATACCTGTTTCCTTGCAAAATCTTACGATCTAGTCCACCTTCAGATTCTCCAGGTCTTCTATGTCCAGTGTATCCAACCCCATTGTCTCCCATCTGGTCATTGAGTACATGGGGCATTCGGCAAGTGTGATGATGATAATGCACTATCTAATATATTCTAAATTTGCGTTTCATTCTTACGGATCCCTAATATTTATTAGTTAAGCAATACAAACAGATTGTGGTACAAACCGAGATTAAAGCGGTAACATAGGATAGTGCAACGCTTGTCGCCCAAACACTGTGGGTAAATTACCTATACGAAGGCAAGAGATCGACCATTTCTGACCAAGCCAAGTTAAATTATGATTTAATTTAGAATATTTGATGGTTATTATGCTTATTAAGTGGGCATGAGTTGAACAAATTCGATGATTATTAGGTATTTAGGAGTGTGTGTCCGGGGCTGTCAGTATTTTCCCATGAAGCTCGAGTCTTGAACCTACAATCAATAATTCAGAATTTTGTTTTTTTTTATTGTTGTAGACTGCGGAGTAAACCATTTTGATAATTTTTGTTTTTCCTTTAATTCCGTAAAAATCCAGTTCAAAATGGGTTTCCACGTTTTACTTAACAAATTTGACTGAGTAAAACGTTGTGTATTAAGACAGTTTAGTTTTAATAGATCTCGATTAAAAGTTTTTTTTTTATTTAGTTGCTTAAATAAATTGTTTAACTGCGTTTATATACTGATGTACTCAAAGTATATTGAAATAGCAATAAAAAATCATCTAGTCTTATTTTCTCACTTTTATAAAATTTTGAATCACCCCGTGACCATGGCTGCTGAAAACCAATCGAAACGTCGGGTTCAATGTAATTTTTTTTTTTTTATATTTAGGAAGCGTCAATTTGACTTCACCTCAAATAAATCACGGTAGAATCCGTTAAAAAATAGTTTTATTTCAATGTGTAACATTCGGGTAAACTTCCGACAATATCATTTGAATCATCAACCCTACTAGTACTTAGTTAAATTATTTGACAATTTTTTTTTCTTTTTTAAAAAGAATATTAGCAACCGAAATTACTAATATTCTCCCTAACCCCTCCAGCTAAGTTCACGTCGGTAGTGTAATGGCCAGGATTCAAACCCGGGACCTCTCGATCGTAAGGTTGACTCCTTAACCACTAAGCTACCGACGCAGCGCCATCATAGCTTGTTATTTTATTACAACTTGTCGTTCAACTACCCTACATAGCATTTTTCTACTAGTAAAAGATTGTGACTAAAATATAGATATCATCTACAGCGTGAAAAAACGTATAACTGACACAGACAGTTGACAAGAAAATCACTTTTTCGTAAAGTGTTTATGCCGTCGATTAGTATCATTTTTAGGGTTCCGTTGCCAAGTGGCAAAAACGGAACCCTTATAGATTCGTCATGTCTGTCTGTCTGTCCGTCCGTATGTCACAGCCACTTTTATCCTAAACTATAAGATCTATGCTGTTGAAACTTGGTATGTAGATGTATTCTGTGAACCGCATTAAGATTTTCATACAAAAATAGAAAATAAAACAATAAATTTTGGGGGTAGGGACCCCCAAAATTGTTTACTTAGAACTGAAACTCAAATTTTTTTTTTCATCAAACCCATACGTGTGTGGTATCTATCATATCTATCTTCAAAAATGAAATGAGGTTTCTAATATCATTTTTTTCTAAACTGAATAGTTTGCGCGAGAGACACTTCCAAAGTGGTAAAACCCCCCTGTAACTTCTAAAATAAGAGAATGATAAAACTAAAAAAAATATATGATGTACATTACTATGTAAACTTCCAACAATAATTGGTTTGAACGAGATCTAGTAAGTAGTTTTTTTTTAATACGTCATAAATCGTAAACTACAATTTACCTTTCATTCAAAAAAAAACATTATTATGTTACTTGCTGCTACGGAACCCTTTTAATGGGCGAGTCCGACTCGCACTTGGCCGCTTTTTCTTTGTACATTCGATGTCGCTTGCATCCTTTTGCTTTTCAACCATCGTTGTATTAAAATTACTAATATTTCACGGTTTTTAATTTTCTGTTCCCTTACTTCCCGCTTACTATAAAAATTAACATAGGTTCCCAATAAACAAATCCATGCTTATATTATTTACTAAAGTAAATTGTTCTTTTTGTATTTTTACATAAAACATAACATAACATAAACTCACGCCAATATCCCCGAAGGGGTAGGCAGAGGTGCTAGCACCCACGTTTCGCCAGTTTATGTTTAGGTCCCAATGTAATAGGTGGCGAGCCTATTGCCATTAACCGCGCACTTATAAACCTGCGATAAATACACACATAACTTCGAAAAGCATCGAAAAGTCATTGATGTGTGCCATGGTAAAACCTAGGATCGAACCCGAGACCTCGTCTCAGCAGTCCATTACCCATACCACTAGGCTACCGCGGTTAAAGACACCATAATAATATGTTATACTACTGATAGTATAACTAACTGTTGAACTCAGCTTTGCCCGCGTGGAAATTTGTTCCTGTTCCCGCTTCCCATGGGAACCTATTCCAGGGAAAAAGTAGTTTATGTTTTATTTCAGTCTATAATCTATCTCTGTACCAAATTTCAGCCAGATCCGTTCAGCCGTTTGTACGCGACAGACTAACAAACATCGACACATTCAAACTTTCACATTTGTAATGTCAGTGCCTAGGATGTGAATGTGCCTAGTGATGTATGAAATTTTAAAACTGTTCTGGAGTTTATAAATTTAAATTTTAAAATCACTAGATTTTTTTTAATAAGTTGATCATTCACATTCCTCAACTTTTTGGAGCATCCTAATTAAGCATCTTTAAAATACCATCGATCTAGTTCAGATAAAGACGTCCAATACAAAATCAAAACATCTAAATGGAAACAAAAAAAAAACATTTTAAAAGAATAACATTCACTCGGGACCCGATCCCCTCTTTGGCCGCATTCCAACGCGGCCGTGCGCAGACGCAGCGTCGCCGATGCACACACATATACATACACGCACACTGACTCAATCACGTACCCCACTAACGAAGTTCGTCATACATACACACACACAAACACGGGTGTAGGAGGGGAAGATGTTTTATATGGGATTAGTAAGCGAGTCTATTGGTGCATTGTTTAGAATGTTAGTAATAAAGATAACAGTTATATAGAACCTCTTTAGGAAGTTTTAAAAGAAATGTGTGCTAAAAAAAAAGACTGGACACAAATCCGACTAATAGTTTCGGAAAAATAGATGGCCAAACATACATAAATCTATAAATTTTTTCACCGTTATTTATTTGGAAGTTCTATATTGCAGTTTTAATAAAATCACGTACATAGTACTTGTCGAATTGAACTTTTATTTAATTATCATCATCTTTCTCTTTCGCTTTCTCATTCTGATATGGCTTATCTTAACTTACGGGAGCAACTACCACCTAAGAACCTAAGGGAGGCAGGCTCCATAAAGATCTTTGGGGCCATAGTGAACTTCACATGTAGGCCGGTTGGTTGCAGTCGCTCCATTCTTTTGAATTCGAAAAAAAAAACAGATTCTAGCAGATTATTTTACTAATACATCAAATATTTATGACAGTTAGTTCTGAAAACTTTAATTTAATAAGTTGGCCAGTGGCTATAAATTACAATGTAACTATAATAAGGAAAGTTTATGAAACAAGAGTGACTCAAAGGCTTTAAGCGTCAAGTCATTCAGACAAGTGTTTATTTTTAATACATTCTATTCAGTTGACTCATATTTCCTTATACCTGCAGCAATAGCTTTCGTCATAAATCAAAAGCTGACTGACTTGATTGACAGACAACACACTTATTAAACAAAAGAATGTTTCGTAAACAAGTACGCTTTGAGAAGGTGTTCGAAGGTAAAGCAATGGTTAAGAACACTGAGCTATAAAAGTTTAAAACTGTTTCAAATATATATTTCGGTTAGTCTAGAATAAGGGCCTAGCAATCTACAGGAATCTGTTAGGGTGAGCGTAGATTAGAGACAAGACTTACGACAGTTGTGTCACGACGTGACTTGTAGGGAATTAGACAGCATTGTTTTGTTTTAAGTGTGCGCACTTTATGTTTCTGTAGAACAATAGTCTGTCTAAAGACTGTCTTGCGACTCTAATGAGCGATCAGCCTTATGGATCATGGCCCGAATTCTATAACGATACTCAGCCATGAATCTCCACTTCTTCAGATTAGTTCTAAGATTGTAGATATTCTAAAAGAAACTTGAGTGGAGACTTTATGAACGCTCAGGTGATTACATTAATAAAATCTTAACTCATGTTAAGTTCACCATTTTCATCGATGCACCTATTTTCTTCAAGGTCGGCACTGTGTCCACATCTGGATAAAATAATAAATAAAGTAATTTAACCATATAATAAACAGATACATAATATATAATACAACAAACGAATACTATAACATGCATACGATGTCATAACTCATAAGTTATACTAAATGCTACTAACTCTACAACTGCTAGGTCTACTACTACTACTACTAAGTCTACAACTGCTAGGTCTACTACTACTACTAAGTCTACAACTGCTAGGTCTACTACTACTACTAAATCTGCTACTACTAAGTCATACTAAATCACTAGCACTTTAAAAAAAAAGACTACTAGTAACCGAAATTACTAGTATTTCCATTAATTACTCCAGCTAAGCTAAATTGCTTTTATTAATAGTGGATTCACATCGGTTGTGGAATGGCCTGGATTCGAACTTTCAATTGTAAAAACGACTTTTCAACCACGCAATAAATTGCTTCACTACAATTATTTTACGCCTCAGTAATAACACGTATCAAATCTAGCATACCTCTATCATGAGTTAATTAATTTTATTTCCTCGTTGACAAAAAAATATTATTTCCATTTAATTGTAAACATTATGAAGTACGCACAATAATCCAATAAACTAAGTAATGCTTTAATCCCTACACATTTCACACTAGCTTTGTGTACAAGCACCCACACAGTTCACATAAATATGCATTCCACAAATCTCAAGCAGACCTGTCGCCATTAAGTATGGAATATGCA
This sequence comes from Cybosia mesomella, assembly GCA_946251805.1. NCBI lineage: Eukaryota > Metazoa > Arthropoda > Insecta > Lepidoptera > Erebidae > Cybosia > Cybosia mesomella. Next base: position 37,024,396 of record OX276389.1, read on the forward strand.
TTAATATATTGTGAACTTAGAGATGAGAACTTCTAAATATTTAACACTTGGTGCCATATACGAGTCTGCTCGCTATACTATGGTATCTTCTGGGGTGAAATAATACACTTTAGTGAATAAGTTTAAATAATTACTTTGATTGCTGCAGGAGCTATGCTTTTTTTTTCAAAAAACGAATAGATTTTTTTAAATAAATGTCGGCAACCATCGTGAACGATATGAACCATCCAAAAATTTAATAAAATGCCTGATTAACCAATGACTTTCATCCAGTGATTAGTTTATTATAGATCTATGATTGGTTAATAAGCGTGCCTTAGCCGTCGCACTCGGCACAATGACCAAATAGACCTGAAAGCACCTTATGCGCAGCTCTAGTACATTGTCAACAAGTTTGCCAGGCGGTGGAGAGGCAGCGGGAGAGAACTCTACCCCCCGAGTTCCGAGGAAGCCGCAGATTTGTCTACGCTGACACCGACCTCCATGATCGGGGCCTGAGAACGGTAGTCGGCCTACTCGTCGTCCTTACAGAAGCAGGCCAAGACGGAGGTGTGCCTTGTATGGCAAGACACATACGCTTGCCAACTCACCGACTCGGGATCAAGCCCGACCCCAAAGGCGAGGCCTCGATGGCGACCGAAGCCCGCCGCGTACCCTGGGGTTATCTTTTCGAGGGCGCATCCGGGGTGCCCGGCAATGGACGCTTGGGAAGGACACCGTTTGGTTTTAGTCGGTTCGATTCCGATATACCCACCTCATAGCTCCACCACCGGTGGGGTGAAGCCCGTGGGCGTTTCCACATGTGAAAAAATAGCTGTAGGTTACCATGAAACGTACATCCGCAATTGCGGACCGTAATTTCGAGCAATCGGTACCATGAAATGCACTTATCCTGCAATCGGGCTTAAAGACGGCGGCATGACAATTCATTCAGCCTAAACCCTGCCATAAAACGACCCGAACTGCAAAATTCGGAATTTTGACAGAATACCAAAAAAAATAATCAGAACACGATTTATATCAAAAGAAGAATTATACGACTTATTTCAAAAGTTTTTTCTTAATTTTTTGTCTTAAATTGTTTTCTTAATATGTTGGTTTAAGTAGTTTATTTTTGTAATAGAAATAATTATATTGTTAACGAAAACCTCCTTGATATGTTTGATTCACAAAATACTTTCTGGTCCCGACCGAAAGAACGAAATCTGAAGTAACTTCATAGGACCTAAATGACATTTCTTTCGTTCGTATTTAAAACGCATGTTTTAAACGCTCTACCCAATTGTCCTAGAAGAAATTATAATGGTTATGTTAACTGCTCCTTTACAAATCGTAGAAAGCCACAAAATAATTATGGGAAGTTTGAAACTTAGCCATTGTTATAACCAAAAACAAAACAGTTGTATTTTGCACTTACACATTTTACCCACAATAAAATACACAAAATCATAAAAGCCGTACTAGTGGCCATGATGACTCCATCCATATATTTCGCAGTCACAAGCCACTGCTAACAAAAATGGTGGACAATGCAAGGATTCATACAAACCTTTATAATGAAATTCCCGCTAAATCGCAGCAAACGCCCGCAGTGTCGCCCAAATGCGTGAAATTATCCAACAATACCCTGTAATGATCCTTTACAAGTGAAGAAATAAAAATAAATACAAAACATTATTCCTGATATATCTTATACAAGATTTTTTTACTTTCAACTTTAGTTAGTTCTGAATAAAACATAATTTGGACTGAAGGTTGAGTTCAAACTACATTGGAAATTTTGAATTTTGACAAACTTATGCACATACGCTCACTCAAAACTCTACAGTCCGTATATCAATGATCTTAAGATTAAAAGTTGTGTAGCATTATCAAAAATAACTGCAAATTCTCATAATTTTTCCACACCTTTCCTATTCATTAGAGATTGATCTACGGGGTGCTTCGATTGTTTTGCGAGCTTTTCGGGATACGGCTATTTGTGTAAAATAACTTATTGTGTTATACAAAGGGTAACTTTGTACTACTGTGTTTAGTTGTGTGGCCATAGTCTCTATGGCCCATCAGATACGGGCGTCACAGCGGGTTCATTTGGGTATTACATTGTTGTATTCTTTATGATTTTCTAACCTTGTTGTCACTATGCTTTTACGGCAATTAACTACGGGACGCGTTTGTGGTGGAATAACGGACCAACTGTCTTCTTTTTGTCCAAGATCTGTGTTGATGTTATCTGTATAGAAGAATAGTAAAAAGAAACACCGATGCAAAATTCGTTGATGATGATGTTAATACATAAAACACTCAAATCGCTTTAGCTCTGCCTCTAATACTAAAAATGAGTGACTTAAATTTAAATCCCAAAGCAATAGAATCCTTCACGAGCACAATAGAACAGCTTTAGGTCGAGCACATTAGGATGGCTTTGTAAAATGTAACGATTGCCACAAGAGCTATATTTTCACGTTTGACATTAAGCAGGTGTGCTATTAGCCCCGACAATACAGCGCAACAATTAGTTGATCACAATAGGCGCGCGCGCAGATCTATGCGCAACATGTGACAGTTTCACTTTTGTTGATACGTTGATTTATGCCTACCTTAGTTATGTTTGGTTTCCGGTTGATTTTGTTATGTGAATGGTTATTCTATGATATAACAGAATTACGAGGTATTTTTGTTTTCAGAACTAAAGAGACTTGCATTATATTGCCTGTGTTAAGAAAAAAAAGAAACATCTGATGCATATAGGTCACATTAAAAACTACACTTAAGCAAGTAATAAACCATGTGTTTATTAATTTGTTATGTGCCTTACGATCGCATCAAAGGAGTGTCCAGTTCAGCATATGCCAGGAGGATGGACCTTGGCGCTGGTTTTCAACTGTATTTGCACGGTATCTGTGTTTATATAAGTGTGAGAGTATAATGGTAAGTACGTGTAGTGTGTATGTAAAAATCAATATAATACTATATGACACAGACAAAACCCTCGGGTTCCCCATAGAGGTCACAGAATCGCAGCCAGTGAACCGAGGCTTCACGATCCACACTATCCCATCCATACGGCCTCAAGATCAGAGGTACCAAGTACCCCTTTCGCACGCCACTCTGTGTTAGCCAGGGTTAACGGGGTCAGTCCATTATCGTAATCTATGACCTCCCCATGCATCACACTGTCTGTCTTCGATAGGAAGTATTTCCTGAGACTGAACACCTCGCGGTTATGCATGGCCTTGGCACTAAGGAGGCCTCAACAATCGTAAGGAAAAGGTAAAAAAAAACTGTTCTACATAATATTGTCGGAAGTTTACGCGAATGTTACACATTGAAATAAAACTATTTTTAACGGATTCTATAGCGGTTTATTTGATGTTATTTTATATTTTACATTGATCCCGACGTTTCGGTTGCTTTTCAGCAGCCATGGTTACGGGGAGACTAAAGATGGTTGTTGTCTTTTAGTTTGAAGTGAAAGTTATCTCAAAGTACCCGAACTATGTTGAATTGTTGGTGTTACTATTTACGCAGAATGAGCTCACAGTGTCATGAAGTCTCGTTGTATTTTGATTTTTCTTGGAATTAATTAAGTGAATGACTGGGTCCCAAGCTGGTGGTACATTCCAACCATCTTCCCTATTAAAATTAGGATGTTTGAATTAGGATGGCTGCTGAAAAGCAACCGAAACGTCGGGATCAATGTAAAATATAAAATAACATCAAATAAACCGCGATAGAATCCGTTAAAAATAGTTTTATTTCAAAAAATAAACTGACAACCACAATTCAATTTATAAAGCACGTATAAGATATCAACCAATAACAACTTAAAATCCATTATAACTTGGTCCGTATCGATGACAATACTCTACTAACAAGCAGGCCTTATTTATTTGGGCTATCAATGACCAGTAAATCTGTTTCTGTGCTTTGGTACAGAGTTCATTCTATATTCAATGAAATAATGTTCGGCAGATTTTGACTTTAGGATCTACGTATAATGATCAGTTATAGTGTTATTATTTACATTTATCAAGGCTCTTTTACTATTGAAAATAACTGTTCCGTATTGCGAAATATGGGACGTCTCTAAACAATTCTGTGCAATTCTTGATTGTCATTTATTGTGTTAAATAGACTTAGGCGCTTAACGACCTCCGTCCTCCAGGAGCGCAGGCCTGGGGGTGGCAGGAGAGGCCGCCTGTCACCCCAGCAGAAGCAGGCCGCGACGGTGGGGCGACTAGCGCCCCTCCCCTAAACCCGGGCAAGACGGGGACACCGTGGTTCCCAAACCCGAGGGGGCCATCTCGAAACCGGAGATGGCCCAGGGTCAGTCGGGGTGCGAGGGGTATGCTTTATGGGCAACCTTACACCCCGGCGTCGAAAGACCCGAGACGGCGTACGGTTTTAGTCGGTTCAAGCCCGACATAACCGCCGGTGTATTCGAGGGGATTTCCCCACGAAAAAAAATAAAAAAAACGTACACTATCTTTTTTTTTTTTTTTTTTTTTTACGTGCGGAAATCCCTTCGGATACCCCCCCGCCGGCCTGCGGGGGTGGTTAGGTAGTATAAAGATAATGTGCATGTCCTTAATAAAAGTGCTTTTTTTTTCTTTTTTTCTTTCTATCTTGGTTTGGTTTGGTGATTAAGGTATAGGCTGTTTGCCGGCGAATAGGTGCACCTCACCAATGGCCGTCAATTGATGATTTTGCCATTACCTGTATTTTCGTTGTCCGATGGGGAATATAGGACAATAATATGTACATACATCATTAAACACCTCTGCCTACAACTGTAATGATATATAGGCTTGAATAGGTGAAAGCTTTTTCTTTTTTCAGCTAAACATGTTGATTTGAATGCTGTGACGTCACTAAACAGATATCCGCGGAGCTATTGTGCCGCCATCTTTACTACATTTACATAAAATATATTTCACATCGCTCTGACCTTTTCCAAATAGACCTTTAGATTTGTGGCTCGAACCGTTACTTGCGGTAACGTCATCGGTTTTGATACTAGATTTCCTAAAAACGAAAATAGAAAATGTTGAATATGTAGTTTTAAAAAGTCAACATCTAGAACTTGAAGCGTATATGGGGGTTATCCATCCTTACAACGATATCTTTGGGGCGGCTCAGATTATTAAGAGACAATATACGTATGATGACGATAAGAAAAATAAAATCACGTAATTGTTCAAGTTTTCCCTTCTGTCGGCACTCCCGGAGTGCCACTGTGTTTATATATATTTAATGTAAGTACGAGTATATATATAGATTTGTCAATTACCGTCTCCCGGAAACGTTATCAGACTATACGCTATTACCAAAAGAATCTAAAGGACACTTTGACCTAGCTGGGAATCAAACCCAAGATCATAGTGTTTAAAAAAACAGTACCTTTTTTCTTTTTTTTTTCGTGCGGAAAATCCCTATATTAACATTTTTCTTTTATATTAATTTTTTTTCGCATAATCTGCAGTCGAATCAATCTTCATTACTAGAATCACAAGATTTCAAGGATAAAAATACACTTTATCCTAGCTGGTAATCAAACCTAAGATCTCACTATCGTATGAAATCATTTGCTCACAGGATTAAGTATTGTATTAAAAAAAACAGTACCTATATTAAGATTTTTTCGTTTGTATTATTTTTTTTTTCGCATAATCTGCAGTCGAATCAACCGACATTACTAGGAGCACAAGATTTCAAGGAGATTTTTGATAGAATCAACACTGGGCCCTCTGGAGTGGTGTGGCGGTGTCGATAATGTTCCCCTTACAGGCCCGTTTGAATAAAAAGTAAAATTCGGTTTACCAAAGTTCCCGATTTCAATTGAACGCCGGAAAAGTTATAGATTATTATATTGTGAAGGGTTGCTCGGCGAATGGATTTTATTTGGTTTAGTAACCACAATACTATAAATTACATTGTTTAGTGTATTATTTAGATGTCGATGCGAGTTCGATTCCTGCTCAGTGTAAATATTTGCATTGTACTTCTGTTCTTATATTTAATATGAACGTATTTACAAAAATAAATATTCAATTTTATTTTATCTAAATATCGCATTTTAAAACCCACGTTACAAGCTAGTTAACAGGGCTTGAACCGACTAAAACCGCACGCCGTATCGGGTCTTAAAACGCTGGGGTGTAAGGTTGCCCATAGAGCATATCCCACGCACCCCGACTGACTCTGAGCCATCTCCGGATTTGAGATGCTCCATGGTGTCCCCGTCTTGCCCCGGTTTGGGGGAGGGCCCTAGTCGCGCCACCGTCCCGGCCTGCTTCTGCTGGGTTTGACAGGCGGCCTCATCTGCCACCCCCAGGCCTGCGCTCATGGAGGACGTAAGTCGTTAAGCGACCTCCGGCGCCTGAGTCTCCTGCGACGCGCAGCAAAGCATGTTGCGTGCTCGGCGGGCCGGGAGAGTTCTAAATCTCTCCCGTGCGCGCTCCGCCATCTCCTTCGCAAGCATTACATGCTCGCAGAAGGAGGTGGCGGCGGCCCACGCGCTTGCGCTCCGCACCATTGCCGCAAGGAATTTATTTATTAGGAGAAGAATGGCAGCAAGGCAAGAAAGATACATTCGTAGTTTGATCCTAACAATACCCTCCACTCATTTATTTTCATTAAGTCAGAGGATGGTATGGTACTCTCCCAATTGAACTTCCTTCCAACAGAGAGAAACACAAGTTGTAAGAAATTAAGCAATATCATAATAATATTTTTTTTAATCATACCATTGGATAAGATTACTGGATTTCTTAAAACTTGTAAGAAGCTGTACGGCCTGCATGTCCGTCTATTTCCTTCCATTTTTCTCTCTGATGGTGGTGCAAGTATATTATAGGTAACAGTGATCATGGCCCAGGGTCAGTCGGGGTGCGAGGGATATGCTCTATGGGCAACCTTACACCCCGGCGTCTGTAGACCCGAGACGGCGTGCGGTTTTAGTCGGTTCAAACCCAACGTAACCGCCCCCGCTGGCCGGCGAGGGGGTATCCGAAGGGATTTCCGCACGACAAAAAAAAAAGTAACAGTGATCACTCGAATGACTTCAGAAAACAAGCAGTTCTGAACAAAAAGTGTGTCAAACTTCGGGGTTGAGGTGGAAACGGAGGAGGGGTCCGGAACGCCTCACCAATACATTCACCATTGATTGTAGGCGCCCTTACACTACTTGACAGGTGACAGGCACCAAAGTTGTATTCTGTAGCATGCAAAAATCTATACCATTTTTTAGGGTTCCGTGGCCAAATGGCAAAGCCTTATAGATTGGTCATGTCTATCTGTCCGTTCGTATGTCACAGCCACCTGTTTAATGTATTATTATTATTTTATGACGTATTAAAAAAAACTATTTACCTACTAGATCTCGTCCAACCCAATTTTCGGTGGATGTTTACATGGTAATGTACATCATATATTTTTTTTAGACTTATTATTCTCTTATTTTAGAAGTTACATGGGGGGGAGGCGGACACATTTTACCACTTTGGAAGTGTCTCTGGCGCAAAGTATTCAGTTTAGAAAAAAATGATTTGGGAAACCTCAATATCTTTTTTGAAGACCTATCCATTGATATCACACACGTATGGGTTTGACGACAAAAAATTTTTTGAGTTTCAGTTCTCAGTATAAATTTATTGTTTTTTTTTCTATTTTTGTGGGAAAATCTTAATGCGGTTCACAAAATACATCTACTTACCAAGTTTCAACAGTATAGTTCTTATAGTTTCGTAAAAAAGTGGCTGTGACATACGGACGGTCAGACAGACCGACATGACGAATCTATAAGGGTTCCGTTTTTTGCCATTTGACAACGGAACCCTAAAAAAACATTATTATGTTACTTGCTGCTACGGAACCCTTCACGGGCGAGTCCGACTCGCACTTGGCCGCTTTTTTTGTTCTGAACAGCCAGTCTAGTATACATAAAAGTCATTGGAACACTCACTATCAGTTAAACCGTTTGCTCGTTAGTTACGTCAGTACCTCATGACTAAAAAATTGTTGCGAATACCCATTCCTAAACGAGTTCACTACTATAAATAGTTCTAAACTTAAATAAATTTATAACCCAATCATTGTCTAACCAACACATTTAAACGTCACTAAAAAGCATTCCCAGTGCACTAAATCATTATTAAAATTTAAAAACAGGTTCTAAACATTGTATGAACGGTTGTCTCAACCTTTAGCGGCACATAAACTTAATAACAAAACACTTGACATTGTATCCTCAACTACCACACGCGGAGTCCTTTAAAAAATTCACCAGTTCTAATAACCCCTAATCTAAAAGAAAATCTTCCACAACAGAGATCAAAAAACACTGGCACACAACGTTCTAAAACTGAATTATAATATACATTGTTATCACGTAGGCCGAGATGTCGTTACAAACAATAAAAGTAATTTTTACGAGTGGCAACCCTTTCGTTAATAAATTAAAAAGTTAGGTAGGGTTGTGAAACAATGCCACTTCACCCTGTAACCCGGAGATCTAAGTTTTGTCGCCCTTAGGTAATAGGGGTGGGTAGGGTTGCTATCGAATGAATCTTCGAAATATCATTTGAACTTCAAGTTTTATTCCAATAATATCATTTGAACTTCAAGTTTTATTCCAATTGTCAAGAAATATATTTTTAGACTGTCTCACCCTGTGTAGCATAGAGGTAAAGCGTTCGATTGCTACATCGAAGTCCACGGGCGCGGGTTCGATTACCGTGCAAATATTTGAATGAATGAATATGTCTATTTGCAGAGGTCTGAGTATTTCTATGTATAAATCTATTCAAAAAGAAAATGTATAATATATAATTATGTTTATACGTTTTTTTTTTCCTTTTTTATATTTAGGACACGTCAATTTGACTTCACCTCGCCTGATGGTAAGCTGAATATAAAGTCTCAGGAAAGAGGGTCACCATTACATACACGTACTATGTTAATAATGGTGGCACTCAGCTTGACGGCCTCATCAGAAGAGGATTGTCGTCGCAGCACCGCGTGACACCCACCGGTCCCATTAGTGCTGCGACCACAATCCCCCTGCCCGGCTATGCACTTGCTGACCCCTGAACGCAATCAAACCGAAATTGGATTACTATGGAGGGTTTTTCACAATCGTGCACGGTGGTACCCACCCGGCCGAATTTTGTGACAAATTTGTGTCATCAAATTTCTACCACCAGTAAAGTAAACGTAGGTATTTAGTCGTCTAGCAAATACGAATATGCCAAAAGTAGAGCCAGTTAGAACGGATTTCATCCATGATAGTTACCGCGATCAATTCGAACTAAATACGTTATCACGTTTGACACAATGAGACCTAGTTTTAATTTAACTTAATCGCAATTATTTCTACCGGTGAAATCCAACCTTAATCGTAAAATTGACTTATACACTATAAACTTTTGTCTCTCGAGTCTTATCCAATAACGAAATGTCTCTTTTCGGGCACGAGACAAATTTTCCGTCCATTTCATAGGTTTTCGACCTGACTAAAGAAACAGTTTACATTGACGTGTTATCAAGGCAGGTGGCTAAATGCGTCGTGGATTATTTCACGGCTACATAATTCCGAAAGAGTTGGTAGAGGTATATTAACAACCACATTTCGCCACTGTTTTTCAGTTTTCACAGTTCTACGTATTAGGATGAGAACCTACTGCTGTCAACTGGGCACTCTTGTATGTTTACTATTGGATAGAAAAGAGATACACTACTTAATCGTCTTGCACGACACCCCCGGGAAGGCTTTTCCTTCCTGTGGTACATGCATTCTATCACCGAGAACCACAAAAGGTAGACACATCAGCAACATTGACGGCCTCTGTGGCATTAGACTGTTCCGACAGGGGGTTCGATTCCCACTCAGTGCAAAAATTTGTATGCATGAATATGTCTATTTGCATTGGTCTGTGTGTTTCTATGTATAATATGTATGTATTTACAAAAAAAAAGTACCTATATAAGTATGTTTATCCGCATTCTGGAACCCATAACACAAGCTAGTTAAACTATGCTTACTTTGGGTCTAGAAAGCGCTGTGTAGAATGTCGTAGAATATTTATTTATTTTATCAGTCATGTAGTACATTATTGGGCAGAATGGGAATGATGGTGCACCTGTTGGTACTCCATGAAAAGGAAACACATTTGTTATAAAATAGGTTTTCTTCAAATTGGTTAAAGTACAGTCGGACAAAAAATTATATTTAAACTTCAATTTACAAAATCACCCTAACGTTAAACTTTTCATATAATAACAAACAAAATATACAAATGTCGACATGGTAATTTTAGCTTTCAGCAATCTCTGTAGCTGACTGTACTTATTTTGCATATATTAAAAATGTTGTTGGAGGCAACTCATACCATCAAAATCATCCAATTGCATTCAAAACCACTTCGGAGCCCAGGGTCGGTTCTCCTATTCCTAATTTAGTTCAAGCCAACCCCACCTTTGAGCTGGTACACCTGCTGCATATTCAGCAGGATGAGGCTCTGGCGCGGGCTTTTCTCTCGAGGATTGTGGATCAGACAGCAGTTTTTCCCCTAAAATCCAAGATAAGCGTCTACAATATGGGGTTCTTCAAGAAGGGCATTAGAAGGTTTTTACAGGGTCAGCAGCGCGAGTATGACGCCCCTGGTGTTTCACACGTCCATAGGTCGCGGTAACCGCTTCCCATCAGCTGGGCCATATAAAAAAATCAGGAGTAAAAAGCAAGCTTGGGATGCAGTTGGGATTAACCCTGAGATGACTATATAGGTGCTATTTTTAATTAAAACTATTCATAGATATAAAAAAGAAATTGAAGCTCCATGTTAGTCTCACACAAAAATAACAATAGCCCGACAACCCTAACTACGGGTCACATCTGATTGGGTGCATACAGTTTTGTCAAGTACCCCCGAATTAATTTTTGAGAACAAAATCCATTAGCGAATAGACCTTTTTTCTTCGCATTGTTTAGGGTTGTCCCATAATTTACGCAAAACTCGATTGAAGTCGGTTTTAAGCGACGGGGCGGTGAATGCGTGTTGCGTACACAGAGTAATTTTATCGTTACACTTAGTTTTTGTAACCCTTTATTTTGTGAGCGATAAGGATGTGAATTGCTTACGTGTTTAGTTTTAGAGATGCATTATTAAATTGGTAAATACGTGTTTTCTTGTCAAGTCTATGATTTATAGGATACAATTGTCTATACTTGAATGCGTGTAAAGAGAATATTTCTATTTGTATCGTTATCCATTACTTTTTGTATTTGTACGTGCGGGTTTTCATTTAATTTGGTATTGTCGGCAGTGGCATTTATTACGTTCGATTTATGGTTGCTAAAGGGGTTTTTTGTAAAAAACTTAGATGTGTTATGTGCTTTTTGTAATTTTTATTGGTCATAAGTGTGATCTGTTGTAAAAAATCGCCTTCGCTTCGATATGTTATTTTTACATTGGCTTTTAGAAGTATTAAAAATATATTGGAATGAAATATGACGAGGATGTCTTTGTAGACACTTAAAGTTACTTTTCATGGGTTTATAAAGCACGTATGTGGATAATCCTTTTGCAGCATTTCACTATGGCATGAATTTTTCTATCTTACTTTATCTATACCTGTACTATTATAAAATTGTAAATTAAATGTGTCTGGATATTGGTGATATTAAAAAAAACCTGAGTTATGTTAAATGAACGAATCTGAACACAAACATAGTTTCTTTGGAATTCATGTCTGTTTGTCTGTTTATCTGTCTGTTCGCGATGGACGCAAAAAGTTTTTTTGGTCCTGGTTATTTTTTTATCAGAAAGGTCTATGACCAGAAACGATAACTGACCTTCGCGTGAGCGGAGCCGTGGGCATCAAATATCACTATATATTATTAGATGTTGCCCGCGGTTCCGCCCGCGTGGAATTCTGATCCCATTCCTGCTTCCCATGGGAACCTATTCCAGGGATAAAAAGTAGCCTATGTGTTATTCCAGACTATAATCTATCCCCGTACCAAATTACAGCCAGATTCGTTCAGCCATTTTTAAATGAAAGAGTAACAAACATCCATACATCGATATTCGCGTTAATAATATTAGAAGGATTAGTACATAACATAAACTCACGTCTATATCCCCGAAGGGGTAGGCAGAGGTGCTAGCACCCACATTTCGCCAGTTTTATGTTTAGGTCCCAATGTAATAGGTGGCGAGCCTATTGACATTAACCGGGCACTTATAAACCTGCGATAAATACACACATAACTTTGAAAAGCATCGAAAAGTCATTGGTGTGTGCCATGGTAATACCTGGGATCGAACCCGAGACCTCGTCTCAGCAGTCCTTTACCTATACCACTAGGCTACCGCGGTTTTTTTTTTTAAATAAGAATTTTTGTATTGTCAAATGAATGAATGATTGTTAGAACCTTCTCGTTTCAGTAGCTAGTACCGTACGGTGTTATCGGAAATAGTATACCTATTTAAGCAATATATCTACGATGACGTCATACCTTAGTAGACAGAATTATAACTTTTATTACCATACATAACTTCACGCGTGTATCCCCGAAGGGGTAGGCAGAGGTGTATTAGGGGTGCTTGGTTGGAGACCTCCATGCGGTGCACCCTGGGCAACGGAGACGGCAGCGCCTCTCTCCTAGGGCGGGAGAGACGCTGCCGCCTACGGCCAACTCCGACCGAGGCGAGGACGGCCCTGTTGAGGGCTGTTCAGAAGCTTTCCACGTGTCCCTCTGATTAGCAGATGGCACAGTGGAGAGCAAGTAAGGGGGCCATCTCGAAACCGGAGATGGCCCAGGGTCAGTCGGGGTGTGAGGGATATGCTCTATGGGTAACCTTACACCCCGGCGTCTTAAGACCCGAGACGGCGTGCGGTTTTAGTCGGTTCAAGCCCGACATAACCGCCCCCGCTGGAGACCCCCCGCTCTCCAGCGGGGGCGGTATCCGAAGGGATTTCCGCACGAAAAAAAAAAAAAAGGTAGAGGTGTATTGCACACCCACGATTCACCAGTTATGTTAAGGTCCCAATGTAATAGGGGGCGAGCCTATTGCCATCTACCGGTATTACCAGTACCACAGAATATATAACAACTATGTGGCGTCACAACCCAGTGTAATGCGTAATGGTATTATGTCTGTTGCTGAAGTCGTAAGAAACCGGCATCACCCTTGAAATTTCATTGTTCTACTAACATATAATTATTACTAGGTCTGCAAGGCGAATCGCTGCTTGCAATGTTGAGCTGAGTGAGACATCGTGAATCAGATTTTGAAAATTTTGAACAGTGATCATTCCTCCGTGGCAAGTCCGATTTTGAAAATTCTTTTTGAAAGTCACAACTCTGGACATGCTTTCTGAGCGTGTAAAGTTTGATCACAGTGTCTCGAGCGGTTATTATGTAATTCCATCTGGATTTTTTTAACGGTGATCATTCCTCTGTGGTAGCATTAATTTTTTCAAAATATATCCATAAACCTTCCTCTGATTGACCTCTTTAATCATGCCAAATTTGGTTCTGATTGGATTATTAGTTTAGGAGGAGACCTGTGACAAAGAAAATCCTGAAGTCTGGTATGAGGAGCTTTCGCTCGACTTCGTCTCACTCAGTTCAAACATTACAATAACAATAAAATTTAATGTACAATCAATTTATCAGTAACAATTAATAATAAATCTATAGTCAACAACATGTTTTCGATTTTAATGGAACATTTACAAATTATTTAATAAATAAAACGTTAACAAAGCTTCGTACCGGCGATTCGCAAATACGGCGCCATTGTTTCGCTCAACATCAGCTGTGTACATCCAACACAATAAATATAATACCCCATTCCGTATTCATATAGGATAATCCATACAATAAACCTTGTGTGCGACGATCAAAATAACTATAAAAATACAATAAGCAGCTTATACGTGTACCCTTAATGTGTCCGTCAGTGTACGTGAAAGAGATAACGTCATACGTGTGACAGGGATAGGTAAACCAAACAATTGCATTCAACTTTTGACTCAATAATTTGTTTGGTCACGGCTTTTCATGATACACGATAGAAAAGCGCTTTGGAAGGTACCTTACCGAAATTTAAATTAAGTAATAATAGAGACCGAATATTAGGTTCTTTGAAACGATGAAAAGTATCTTCTTAGCGGTGAGCAGGTATTGTTTTTGTGCAAATAACGCTTTAGTTATTCTGGTATTTACTGACTATAAATTTGATAAGGTAAATTTTAAAACTTAGATCAGTGGTCAGTAACATTTTTAGCATCGAAATCAGTCTCGCTAGTAACAAAGTGGAGTGAAAAAAATATTTTAGTATGTCTAAAATTTATACTTTTTGTGGTAGAAAATGTACAAAATTATTCTTATAACTTGTCGAGATAGGTTTTGTTTTTATAAGTATATTGAATGATAATATTGTGAGAATATGTATCAAAAATATGTTCTCCAATTTTTTTATACTGCAATGGCAGTTCGACTGACGGTAAGCAACATTTGACAGCAGTTTCAGAATGTACCTAGGTAGGAGATGGCCCAGGGTCAGTTGGGGTGCGAGGGATATGCTCAATGGGCAACCTTACACCCCGGCGTCTGAAGACCCGAGACGGCGTGCGGTTTTAGTAGGTTCAAGCTCGACATAACCGACCCCGCTGGCTGGGGGGGGGGTATCCGAAGGGAATTCCGCACGAAAAAAAAAAGTTCGTAAGTAAGTAGGTACCTACTACATTATTCGTAAAATTAAACTAGAAAAAACGCAGCCAAAAAATATGTAAACTGCCTAATTATATGTTTCTACTCTATTTAAAATCCACTAAAACACTAAAATGCTTATCTTGGTTAAATAATAATTTACGATAATTCAGTCGCACAATAAAAACAGTTACATTTTACTGCATGATCTCTATCTAGTGTTGGGAACGAATAAAGAATAAAAATGAGAAAAAAAACACGAGCAGCGACCAGCGTCACGTGATGCGACGAGCACACGTGACGCTGGTCGCGATTTAGGTATTTCCCACACATCCGCTTGGAGAATACTGCAAGGAGGACTGCACGCCTACCACGTGCGTCACGGGCTCGTCACGTCACGTGACGCTGGTCGCTGGTGGTGTTTTTTTTTTTCTTTTTTTTTTCTTTTTGATTTTTTTTTGTTTCAAATACATAGGTATTTTGTCGATACCAAGTAATCTCACCAAATTCAGAGAACTAATTTTGTGACACCTTATATACTATATAATAATATACTTTATTGAAAAACATCAAAATGTTGAAGTTATGTTGTTTAAGAATTAAAACTTGTCATATTATGTAAAAACAATTAAAATAGGTACTTCAGTATTATTTTATTATTACTAATCTTTTTTAATTATGAGTTTAGTCAATTAAACACCTGGTATGCAAACACGAAGCTTATAAAAATATAAAATATCAAAAATCGTGTAAAATCGATTGCAACTTAAACTTTTATATAAAGTTGGTTGTTGTGTGAAATCTATTTTCATTATTGAATTCATATATTTAATACTAGGACATTTCAGGGCTAGACCAAATGCCCAGCAATGGACATTTGGGGAGGACACCGTGTGGTTTTAGTCGGTCTGATTCCGACACACACATATAATCGTTGGCACCGATAGGGTGGAGCCCATGGAGGTTTCCACACGTAAAAAAGAGCATTCCAGTGACAAATATATTCACACGTAAAAAAGGGCATTCCAGTGACAAATAAATCCACACGTAAAAAAGGGCATTCCAGTGACAAATAAAATTAATAATCAGAGGGAATCACGCTAGCCTCCGCAATCACAACAAAAGTAATTTAACTTGGCTTGGCCTTAATTCGGCAACTTATTCTAATATCATACATTAAAAATACCTTTTTTTTTACGGAAACCTCCACGGGCTTCACCCCACCGGAGCTAACGGTAAGATGGGGATTAAGAATACCTATATAATATTTTTTTTAAATGATGGCGTTCTCGAGCGATCCATCGCTACAAATTTTAGTACCAATTGATTTTAAAATTAAAAAGTTTGTTTGCAATAGGCCGCAAGGAGGAAGTTGACAACCGCTGACTTCACTAATTGTGTTTGTACGATTTCGTGGATGAAGTAAATTTGCTTCATTGAATTAAATGAATTAAACAGTTTACTTTTTTTTAGTTTAGAGTTTATATAATTATACTTATAAGATTTCCTTTTTTTATACCTACAAGTTTTCTTCTTTCGTGCTTATCTCGACCCTATTAGTTCAATTACTCCATTTTGGGCGTCGCTATGTCATTTCCAGTATTTGATACATCATCTTCACACCTTTGAAGGACCACCTTCCAAAAGGCCTCTGGATATATACCATCCATTTCACTTTCTTTTTTCGTGAGGAAATCCCAGCGGATGTGGTTACCTATGTCGGATTCAAACCGACTAAAACCGCACGCAGTCTCTAGCCTCTTTTAGATTTCCACAACGAGTTTCAGTTATATTTGCAATTTTAAATATTCCTCTTATGTATTCATTTCTTTTATTTATGTTCTCTATACAAAAATTGAATAACATTAAATGATCAAAATAAAAATAATCTATTGTACATAGACCATAAAAACGGAACTTACAAAACGTCAAAAAAACTAGACCTACCCCTCCTTCGGTAAACCCAGAGGGCATATTTTTCGTCAAGGTATCTCTTAAAATTGAATGTTCTATGGGAATTGCACCATCTTTGTATAGGTAACATCGTCCTGGGGGTGGCGGGTGAGGCGGCCTGTCACCCCAGCAGAAGCAGGCCGGGACGGTGGGGCGACTAGCGCCCCTCCCCCAAACCGGGGCAAGACGGGGACAACGTGGTTCCCAAACTCGACGGGGCCATCTCGAAACCGGAGAAGGCCCAGGGTCAGTCGGGGTGCGAGGGATTTGCTCTATGGGCAACCTTACACCCCGGCGTGTGTAGACCCGAGACGGCGTGCGGTTTTAGTCGGTTCAAGCCCGAAATAACCACCCCCGCTGGCCGGCGGGGGGGGGGGGGGGGTATCCGAAGGGATTTCCGAACGAAAAAAAAAAAAGTATCATCGTCCTCCTGTATTCGTATATACTTACATTTTTTTTTATACATAAATTATAAATACACACCTATAAACAGCTTCCGCGCTATCCGCGGTTACAGTCTCATCACTGCCAGTGCAACCTGGGTCTCAATTTTGCTATTTTGTATTTAAATAAACCACTGTCATTCCACTGAAACTCTAATATCATTTTATTTCAGACAGTATGTCATAAAAATAAAGTCTAACACAATAAAGCATTTTGTAGAGTAAATGAAAATGTGTGATGAACTCTCTCCATTCAATCTTAAACTTCGAGAATATATTTTTAAAATCTAAAATGAAATGGCATTACATGGCGTGGTATGATAGTGGCTCGCTTTAGCATAAAATAGCAGAATCGAGACCGTGATCAAAATCACCATGATCGCGTTAATTCCCTCCCGTAAACATGAATCAGAAATAAATACAATTATATATATTTACACTGTTCTCGAAGCTTTCGTTAAAGATGTGTCCATAAAAACTACTATTATTTCAATTTCATTATTCGCGTTAACTTTCGACATTATCATTAAGAGAATATATTTTTAAACAATAAAAATAATTGGTAGATATCTTAAGAATTTACTGTGGTATTATTCACCATCACATGTTTGTTATCGTTATAAAATGTTCCATATTCCAATTTTAAATTTGAGATAGAAAATCCAACTCAATATGGCGGTTCATTGTTACCAATTAGGTGGAGTGCAAAGACTTAATCCTATTCGGCCTATTGTAGTACAATTAAAATGCGTTTGTGCTTTATTGTGCCGATTTAAACGTGCCCTTTGTGTCAAAATGCTGTATAAAACTGGGTCAGTTAAGTACGTAGGTGTGTGGCAGCTGGAAAGCAATTGTGTATAAGATTAATAAAATGCTATTGTGCCTATGATACCTCCAAAATATAATGTATATTGACTGACTCATAATCTAAAGTAATTTATACATATCTGACGCCATATTGAAGTCCAGAAGTGTGAGAAATAATATAATAAGTAATTATTGGTACACGTATAGATTGTTGATCTTTAAAGCCTAAAATAAATCTGCAATAAATTGACGTAAAGGAAAGTCGGCCTTAATTTTTTTTTTTTTAATAAGGGTTGTTATCCAAGAAGGATATTCCAACCCCATCGTACATTTAAACATTATATTAATATCACTAGGTAAAGTATGGTTGATGAATCGTTTATTCTTACATGTTTTAAGCTTATAGACTAACTAGCTGATGCCCGCGGCTTAGCCCGCGCAGAGGTCGAGTATCGTTTTTTGGCCATATCTCCGGTTCTACTTAACCAATTGCAATCAAACATACGGCAGATTTTAAGTGTGAGTAAGACCTTTCTGATAAAAAACCACATCAAAATCCGTTCTGTAGTTTTTGCATCCATCACGAATAAATAGACACGAATCGACACGTTCATTTAACAAACCCCAATTTTTTTTAAACGTCTCTAATATACAGATACAACTAATTTAGATTTTTATAGTAGTATAGAAGTTGGATAGGAGTAGGACTGTTGTTCATTTTGGAAAAAAAAAGCTATAAAAAAAACACTTTTTGGTCTTATATCGCCGCTGTCATAACATCTTCCGATAAAACATTCCTCGTGACGTCACCACACATCTGTTCTTTATCTTCTCCGATCTAAAGCCGTGCTTAGCGAAAATACTCATTTATCTTAAATACGATCTGGATGCTCCCTAATCTGTCTTTTGTGTGTCTATGTTTGTTTGTATTGGGGGCAAGTTTTTGTGCAATTAGCGGGTAGTTTACTATGAATATGAGCCGTCGAGGATTATTGAGATAAAAACAAACCTTTTTGGTTTATAGAAAGTGAAAAATCCCTTTTTTTGTGAACATCTTTGTTTTACTAATTTTTGATCAAAAATTTTTGATCAATCCATCAAGAAGTTATACATAGATTAAATAGAACAGTTTAGTATATTCAATCAGTATAGTTGGTAGCTTAGTGGTTAAAGAGTCGGCCTTTGGATTAAGAGGTCCCGGGTTCGAATCCTGACGTGTGCAGCCTCCTAATATAAACAATTGAGTTTACCGGGACGGGGTAAAGGGAATACTAGTAATTGATATTTGCGGAGCGTTGATATTTTTTAGGGTTCCTTAGTCAAATGGCAAAAAACGGAACCCTTATAGATTCGTCATGTCTGTCTGTCTGTCCGTCCGTATGTCACATCCACTTTTTTCCGAAACTATAAGAACTATCCTGTTAAAACTTCTGCGAACCGCAAAAACCGCGAAAGTTTTGGGGGTTTCATACTTAGCACTGAAACTCAAATTTTTTTTTCATCAAACCCATTCGTATGAGGTATCTATAGATAGGTCTTAAAAAATTATATTGAGGTTTCTAATATCATTTTTTTCTACACTGAATAGTTTGCGCGAGATACACTTCCAAAGTTTCTTGTTTAAACTACATTATATGTTATCTACTTGCTGCTGCGGAATCTATCATGGGCGAGTCCGACTCGCACTTAGCCGGTTTTTTTTCTATTAGATTTCATGTAGCAATTAGTGACGTAGGATTTGTTTTATATTCCCCAGAAGACAAAGTTAATATATTTCAAATTTTGTTTATTATTTTATGAAAGGTTTAAGAGCAAGGTTATCAATAAATTTGAATTTTTAACCTACTTTTGTCGTTGCCTGTACCTAAGTAGTTAATAAAAACTCGAATTACAGATCCACAGATTCACGATACACTCCACGTCAATAAAACAGGTGAATAACGTCTGAAAAATACATACAGCACAGTTACACACAGCCTATATAAGAGCTGAACAAACAAATCAATGAAATCAATGATCTTAGTCCCGCTATAACGAATATTGTCGTCGAAACTTGGACTTTTATCATTCTCCCTTGCCACTGCCGGTGACAGTTCATCTAATTGAGTGTTTTTTTTTTCTATTTCATTTTATCCCTCCGTCGTGGCGGGAAATTTAAAAATCGAAGTCCGTTCTCAAACTTATGATTGGGAATTCAACTATTTAAATCGAGATTGGAAATATGCAAATCAATTGTATGTTTTATCTGTAATTTAAATAAAATATTTTGCTTAGGAAATTGATTTGTTTTTTAATATTACTAAAACTAATAGAACATAAGTACCTATAACTGATGTTATATATGTATAAAACAATTAAGTATCCACTTACATTGAAAACGTATGCCTTAAAATGAATATGAGTGCAGGGAGAGAGTCACGCAAAAAAAAAAGTATTATAAATTATCAAACATACTTTTATCACTCGCTTTGCACAAATTACGGGCGACTATCCTACTCATCATGATCTCAGCGTTGTGTCCCGATTGCATCCGAGGCCTACATCTCGTAGCAAAGAGTCCGCTTTCCCGCTTTTCCTTATCAATTCGCAGGATCTCGGGCATCCATGGTAGTGAGACCATTAGCACGCATGTTATCCTTTACGACGTCAAGCCAGCACTTGGCTTTCTCCCTCCTACAAGGGCCCGGCGGAATTGCCATGGCCAAAGATTTGTTGCCTTCATAGTCAGGCAGCTGCCGCAAAATGTGGCCTCACCAGCAAATGCGATACTCCTGCATTTTATCTGCGATATCACGGACTTGAAGGCTGCCGCGGATGCGGGAGTTTCTCACGCGATCTTTACACGTGACTCTGCACATCCATGACTAAAATTTGCCACAGGAATAGATTATAATCTGGAATTATACACAAGCTACTTTGTATCCCTGGAATAGGTTCCCATGGGGAGCGGGGACGGGAACAGAATTCCACGCAGGGGAAGCAGTGGGTTACAGTTAGTATAATAATAACAGGTGATAAAACAGATGACAGCTAAACAAACTCAAAGTGAGGTGAAGTAACTGGTCTAGCAGTTACATAGAAGTACTTCATCAAAATGAATCATTAGTAATAAAGATTTTTAAGAAATAGTGTCACTGGTTTCAACAAAAGTTGAGTACCGTAAATAATGCAACGTTTTTCTTTCTTTTGCAGAAGAACTAAACAGTTAAAATGGGACTAACCGTAAAATTTTCCAGAACCAACTGCAATTATCTAATTTCTATACGTCTGGGCAACTCTATTGTGTCGCTAGTGAAATTATACAATACTCATTACTGTGGTTCCGAAACAGCATGGTGTGACCAAAATTTGTAGCAATATAGTCTGCAAAACAATAAACATAGAATTGATGTTTCTCTGGATGCGAAAATCGAAACTGCATTTAACGGTGACCCTCAAAAATGTAACAAAAACAGAAATAAAGAAAAGTATAATTAAACATCCACAAACATTATTGTTTCTAAAAATGAAGAAGTAATGTAGTCACCAAAAAATTTAAAAGCGCACAGTGGAACTGAAAGGCCCTTAAAACAACAGTTAAGAATAGTTGACACGGCTATGGAATGTCTATTCTTTCATAATGTACCTCTATTGTGTATAGATGTCATAAAAATTAACTTTAGAACCATCGGCAAAAGCTTTGATGGTTCAAGATATTACTTAGTTCCTGTCAATTTTATAACGTCTGAAGTTCATAACTCTGCTCGTAAAAATTCATCTCTGTTGCGTTTATCTAAAGCCCAAAATTGATCAATGAAGGTATGTCAGATCGATGAAACATATTCAAAGCTAACGCTTTTGTCTAAACAATTACAGTGTGTATTGTAACAGGCATTCATTTGTGTTTCTTGTTCTATTGATACCAAGTTTTTGTTCCTTGGGTGTCCGGACCACATCATAAATCAGCCGTTACAGGCAAATGTTATATTATTTGCACACGAAACAACTGTATTTTGAATAATTTTGAACTCTAACCTCAAACAAACAAAGGTCTTCCGTGATCGACAGAAAGGTGAAAAAAGTTGGTGAGGAAGATTTGCGCGCGCGCTTCCAAATGATATTCTTACTATTGACATTTCTATTGACACAATGTAAGATGTCTGATGTTTTTATCAACTATACATTTTCAATTGTACATCTCCGTTGTGAAATGGTGCGCTTTTATACGATTACAAAGATGCACATGCAGTTATATAATCATTTTCACTGAACATTTTGTTCGGAGTTTTGATTTTTGGAACGGTAACATTACGTCTGTCAAGAGTGGCATCTTTCAAAGCTGCTAGGTGTTTTGGAAAACATTTTGAATGCTTGATTGCTGCTGCGGTTTATTTAGTGAGAAGCATTGCACCGGACATCACACAGGAGTAAATTGCCTATTCATGAGCACAGATCGTGGGTGATGGTGCAGGTATGTGTCCGGGAACAGTATGTAATCATATCGTTACCCGTGTAATTATAGTGATTCATGTCAATGCTATCGGGTACCGTTAACTTGTTAGCGTAATACAATACTTTCAATTTCTGAATAATCTCATAATTTCAAATGTTAACATTCATTTAGAAAATCTGCGCAGGTGAGTAGCATGTATTACATTTATGACTGCAATTTGTTAATGGTTAAGGATTATAAAAAAAGTTCCAGAAGTGTGTAAGGGCAGAAGTAAATTGCAGGCTGTTGTCTCTGCCTACCCTACATAGACATACATAAATATAAGTTCACGCCTGTATCCCCGAAAGTGGTAGGCAGAGTTTAGGTCCCAATGTAATAGGGGGCGAGCCTATTGCCATCTACCGGGCACATTACTAAGAGAGCGATAATTAATATTTTTAATACACACATGACTACGAAAAGTCAGAGGTGTGTGCCCGAGGCGACTGGGGATCGAACTCGTCTCGGCAATCCGTTACGTACGCTACTGGGCTATCGCCGTTAGACGCTAGGCTACCCTACATAGAGATGTGAGTATATGTACATATGTATATAATTAAGTACTCTTGTAGATCGGGGTGCGAGGGCAATGCCTTATGGGCAACCTTACACCCCGGCGTCTGAAGACCCGATATGGCATGCGGTTTTAGTAGGTTCAATCCCGACATAACCGTCCCCGCTGGGTGGCGGGGGAGTATCAAAGGGGATTTCCGCACGAAAAAAAGGTACTCTTGTGGATGATATATCTATCTTGTATTTGCACGCCTTTGGGTTTCAGACGGCAAACGCTTTCTTAAAAGGCAAGATAAACCAATCCTTAAACAAAAAAGGCACAGGAGATTGGACCCCGAGTTCCAAAATGCATGCTTTGGATGCATTCAGAATGGACACTCGAATGATGACTTTTCTCGTGTCGCAAGCAAATAAATCTTCTTGGTAAACAACCAAATAAAAACCTTCTGTTATGATAAGCTAAAGAAATAAACACAGAAAAGATCAACCCGTTACCTAACTTCTCAATTTAAACAATAAATACTTACTCGCAAAGATTGGAACAATAGCGGTCTGAATCAACCGCAGTTTTTCAACAAGTTACGTAGACGATTGAATGCCCTTGCTTGAATAATAAATGTAAAAGTTACATAAAATTTCATCATTCTTGAAAATATTGTCGAACTTGAAACATTACGTAAGTTCTTACAACGGCAGGGTCTTCCAATTTTCATCCATTGTCTGCTTTATATATGCGATCAACACTGAAACAATACCTGTGAAGTTTGTTTCAAATTACTCCATCAGTTGTCGAAAAGTATTTTGACGAACTAATTCTTTTTCATTTTCATATTGTATACTTCTTAATTGTGTTTGGAAATCAGTTGGAAGAAAAACAAAAACTTTCACAATAGGCTTTCTAAGTTGCTTAAGCAGCTCCTTTATTTTTTTATCATATGATATGCAGATGGATTGTTTATTTCATAAATGTATATGGAAGCCAGTTGGAAGAAAAACAAGAAACTTTGACAATCGCCTTGCTAAATACTTCAACTGCTTAATTATTTATTTATCATGGGCTATGCAGATAGGTCTCAAGTACTTTTAAGTAACTACTTTGGACACATACGTAAACGCATACATAAAACGAAAAATGTCCCTAGTGCCATGGAAACAGTAGATCCATAGAATTCTTAATAATAAGATATTGTTATTAAGAGACCCCTTTGTCTGATCTGTTTCAATCACATTGGACTACGCATCAGCTGCTGGTGTATATAACAGATATGTTGATTTTGTACGAGCATATTTTTAAACTGTCTTGTATGACCTTTTACGCCACATAAAGATTATTATTATTATCTATGAAGACCTGTAATCGTAAAGTGGTGCAAATCCTATACCAGCTTAGTCTGTAATTATTGATTTATTAAAGCAGTTGGAAGTTGAGACGCTATGTCCAAACGTTTTTTTTTTCAATGTTACCACTTTTTGTTCAAAGAAATAGCCAAGTGAGTAATCGATTTCACGCGTGACCATAGGGCTGCTTTTTATCAGCTCAGACAATCGGCATTGTGAATCTATGTAGTAATACCGTTATTCTTTAGAGCATGCGACTAGTTTATGTCGATTTTTTTATATCTGTACTTGCAGTCTTTGGTTTACAACAATTTGAATGTATTATTTTTGCATGTAAACCATTTAGTTCATTAATACTTGTAGGTAATTGTGAAATATCAGTATCCTACAAATAAAACACATCACTTTCCTACGAACTTATTCTGTTAAATCTATTTTGTCCTTGGTATTAAATCACTTACAGACTTATAAGTACGTAAGAGACTTTTCACACCCCGTCAAACTTTCTCAGCTAAAACGCTAATCGCTTCAACTTTGTGAAGACGCTCATTTGCCTTTTCAAGTCACTTTTGTTCAAAACCGACGATGCAGTGTCACTTCGCCGAAACTCTTTAAATGTCACTAGCGTCACATTTTCAAAAAATATGTCTTATTTTCGGAGCAGCAGAGGTAAAATTTCTTTACAACTTTGAGCTTGTCAACTTTGATGTCGAAGATAAGGGAACAAATTGAGAAGTGTCGCGTTTAATTAGAAGTTGCTTCGGCAAGATGTCTGTCTCTGCCAGTGTGGATAATACAAGGCCTTACCAATTAGTTAATGGGTAGATTGTACGATTTTAATGAGATTTTATCTATAGAAAAATGTAGACACCTTTATTTTGGATAATTATTTGAAGATTACGTGAAGTGTTATAGAGGTGTCAGGGTTGACTTTAATTGTTAGTATTTTTCTTCTTTATCTGATGGAACAAAAGTATTTTAATGAGGATAGACGCCTTGTAGACACCTATTTAATTATTAAAATGCATGTTGTTGTCTAGTGTTAATGAGGTTTTTAAAGTTTTTGTTCGCTCTCGTTCAACGGTAACGTAAGAAACATTATAACTTTGAGTTATATTATAAACTTCTTGGTATTAACTCAAATAGCCTAGTTATTAGTAACAGATCCTATCAAAGAAGAACTTCTTACTAGTCAGGTCGATGACTGTCCTACTCAAATACTATAAGATTAAATCAGTGTATTTGGAGAATAAGTTCTTAATAATGATATTATCCCGTTATACGCATACAATACAATAATGTGCAGGCATATGACTTCTTAATACAATATAAGTAAGGTTGTATGACCTGCCATAACATGTCAATGTCCGAGAAGTGAAGGACTTGCCCTTGGCCGGTCAATCGAGTGTCAAAGGATACAGTTAGAAGACTAATGAAGTGTTTAAGGGTAATTTTCCCTTGCAAATTTTTATTTGAAAACTGTCCTTGATTTGTTACTCATCATTCAGAGGTTAAAATTAAACTGTGATGTAAGTTCAACAGTATTTAAAACACAATTGATGATTACAAGTTATTGTTTTGAGTTATTCGGTGGTAGTTTGAACTAGAAACTAAGTACAAAACTTATTAGACACCCTAAGAAGTGTTTTGTTTGAATATAACCAACTATACACTGTATTGTTCGTAAGTTGACGAGGACAAGGGCCTCAAAGGTGTCAATATAATGTGTAAATGTAAAGGGACTGGATCTTTGTACCAATTATGACACGATATCAAAGGATTTGATTGTTTCTGAGAACACAAAGCTGTTCATACATTGAAATTGGTATTATGTCGGTGTTCAAATGAAGAAAGGAGACAACAATTTCAATTCTGTCGCACATTGAATTTAGTCATTATTTTTTCGTTTATCTTTGTTTCGAAATTAGTTATTAAGAGTGTGATACAAACAAAAATTAAGGATCATTGATCAAGAGATTTTTGAAGCGTCGGTAGCTTAGTGGTTAAGGAGTCGACCCTATCGAAAGGTCCCGGATTCGAATCCTGGCCATTACACTACCGATGTTAACCCACTCCTAACACAAGCAATTAAGCTTAGCTGGAGGGGTTAGGAGGAAATTACTAATTTCGGTTACAAATATTCTGTAATAAAAAAAATGTTGGGGAGTGATTTTTTTTTATATCACTCAGTTGGCAGACAAGCTCACGGCCCACCTGATAGGAAGCAGTTACTGTGGCCTATGGACTTGTGCAACACCAGGGCGTCGCACTTGCGCTGCCGACGAAACGAAGCTTTTTACTTTGCACTAAATAGCTTCTGAATCTTTTTTTTTTTATGGATGATAGGCTCACGTTTGACCTCTATCTCACCTGATCGTAAGTGACGATGTGGTCTACGATGGATCTCGTTTGCCTAGAAGGAACCTATTCACTCGAGACTTGAAGATTCCGAGGTTATAGCTTTCCGGAAACACAGACTCAGGTAGGCAATTCCACTCCTTAGCTGTACGCATAATAAATGTGTCGCCGAAACGTTTCGTGCGTATGAGTGGAATATCCACCATGTAGCGGTGGCGCATCGCTGTGCGTCTGGTCGTTCGTTGGTGGATCTTCCTAGGTATGACTTAATATCATATAAATATTTATTGAAGTAATGAATGTTTGATATAAAAGTCCTTGGAAGTGGAAATTTTATGAATGTGTGAAGATAAAGAAAGGGCGTCGACTAAACTTATACCAAAAAGTGCCAATAGCACTTACAAGAAGATGGTAAAACATGATAAATGGCACTTAAAGGCAAATAACTTCCAACATTCTGTTAAAACAAATCAGTTAGGACAAACATAGTTCTACCATAAAACTTTTTTTTTTAATACTGAGATGAGAAACTCAAACTCTCATCATTAAACATCTCACTAACACGCTCATTACACGCCACTTCAGAAACAAAACAAACAAATCACCAATAAAAATACTTTAATTAGCCCGCATCCTTGTAACACCTCAAAAGAAAAAACCTTTACACTTTACAAGATGGCTGCATAAAGGCTGTCAACACTCGTCTTCCACGGCGCGAGTACGTCACACCTGACTCAAAGTGCCTTATTACCAGCTCTGCGTAGTAAAGCTTATCAACCTTTGAGGGTAGAAAAGGCCTTAGGAAAAAACATCAAAGCATGGTGGAAATGTTTTCAGTCGCGGTTTCGCCTTTTTTCAATGGCAATTAGTTAACAGTTTTACCAACGCTTGCTCTCGCGCCTTGTGCAATTATAGCGTGAAGTAGTTTCATTGCCTTGGATGTGGTGAATATTTGATGAGGCATATTATTGTTAGGTATGGAGAGATCGGTTGGGAGAGGCTTAAGTCCAGCGGAAAAAGCAACAAGATAATTGATTCATTTTCCTATCGATGACGGTTGGGCCCGAAGAATGAATGAGTGCTGAGTGAATGACGCATCAATAAGGTTGTCGATTTAGCAGAAAATTCACTGATCAAATTGGTGATGGATTGAATTACACTAAACCGGCGGGCTTGCATAAAAGGTTTAATGACAGTAAAGGAAGCTCGTGAAATTTGTAAGGACGAAAAAAAAATGGCCGTTTGTTGTCTCTGCCCAGAGTGAGAAAGATGTGAACGAAAAAGGACGTAGAAAGGAAAACATTCAATGTTTGATTAATTTTTTTTCTTTCTTTCTCCTTCATTCTTCTTTCATATTTATTATTAATTTGATACTACTATAAAATATGCGATTACAGTGCAATTTCCAAAGGGAATTTCTTCAGAGCGAGTTTTCAATAAACTGTGTGGGCATGTTATATTTTTGAAAGTAATTAAATAAAAGTAAATACTAATAAAAAGTTTCACAGATGACTAAATCAAACCGAAAAAAATATTAAATCGAATAATTTCTTTATAGGATAGCTCTTCCAAAAAACTTAGCCGCTCTCTTACTGATAGCGCCCTCCTTTTCTATTCTTTGATTTTCGGCTATGAATAAAATAGAACAAAACAAAATGTAGATAAAGACGGTTGCAACAGTTGCACTGTATTCATTTGTTTAGACGACAAAATAATTCATCTATGAAGACACCAATCATGGAAACAGGTAGATTATTTAACGTTCTTCCACGCTAGGAACATTTTCCTGTGCTAAAAGGATTTGTCATCAGCATCAACATCATCTTAATGATGATCTTAGTTGCATTCTCTTTCTCAGAACCCAGAGTCCGCTGATCCCTTCTTTATCTGGTTAATTTTGGCAGAACCTCGTCCGTTGATCGGTGTGTGTACTGTAGCGTCCGGGGGTTGGACGCCACAATACCTCGTGTTGATAAAAGATAAACACAAGGAAAAATAGTTATATCTCATTTATTTATTAATTCAACAAAGCTTCCTATATCGAGTTTAGGGAGGTTTTTACGCGTATATATTTATATTTAAGCGAACTAGGGAATCGCGATCTCCGCTCAAGGACTGAGCCTAAATTTACAGCCGAATGCAGCTTCAAGCAATTGTTTTTTCTTCCCTACACTCTATTTTAAATCAAACAATTATTTATTTTTAAACTCTGACACATGATGGCCAGGTCAATGAACTGTAGTGGTCGAACGAGGTCGGACACTACAACCAGCTACGCCCTTATGGCCATACATGTGACAGCTACACTGGAGCCCTAGGCCTACTACATCTGACGCAACAAAAAATTTTTTTATGTATGGTGGCCCTTACAATGGGAATAACGAAGCAATCTTTGTAATAATTAATCATTCATCAATCAAGTCATTTTTTTCATTCGTTTGCTTTAATTTTTCATTCATACACCTCTATCGACTGCTTCGAAGTAGATTTTCCATTTTCGTAAAGTTCGTAAATTCCACTTGAAAAACATTGTATTGCAGTTTTATGAGACTTTTGTGTTTTCTCGCTTATTGATAAGTTACGAACATCTAAGTATGCCTGATTTAACGCTACCAGAAATCATCAGGGCAGATGAAATGGTCAATCCTACAGATCGATTGCAACAAGACTTCGTCGACCGTTATCAACGATTCATCGTAGAATCAAACGGTACAGATTGACGAATTCTCTAGTGAGGAGAAGAGGGCAAGGCAGGAAAAGGTGTACTTCAAGGAGAGATGACCGTTTTCTACAACTTCAAGTTCGTCGGACCACGAGACTTACGGCGGTGCAGGCCCGAAATGCATTGGAGGAGGTTCGAGGAGTAAGAGTGAGTGAGCGGACAGTTCGCAGAAGATTCGAGGAAGTTGATATAGGCTCATTTATACCCGCCAAAGCACCAAAACTTGAGAGACACCACCGCACAAACCGACTATACTTTGCTCGTGAACATCGTCAATGGGACTTTGACGGGTGGGGACAGGTTCTCTTTACTGATGAATACAGAATTCTGTTAAATCAGATTGATGGAAGGCAGCGAATATGGACACGCAAAGGAGAGCGTTATTTACAGTCTAATTTTGAAAATACAGTGGCATATGGCGGCGGCTCAATTATGGTCTGGGGAGGGATATGTTTAGGAGCTCGCACGGAGTTAGTGGTAGTCGACGGCGGAAATCTGACTGCTGATCGGTATATCAGGGAGATTTTAGAAGGAACATGTTGTGCCATTTGCCCCATTTATTGGTAACGACTTCATTTTAATGCAGGATAATGCTCGGACTCACAGTGCTCGCTCAGTACAGGCATACCTAAACCATGTTGGTGTTACGGTGATGGAGTGGCCAGCACGGTCCCCGGATATGAATCCGATTGAACACGTTTGGGACTTGCTAAAGAGGAGTGTCAAATCAAGAATGCCACCTCCTAACAATCTGGGCGAGCTGCGAAACACATTAGTTGAAGAATGGCAGAGGTTGCCCCAAGAAATCATTGACAACATCATTCGCAGCATACCCAGGCGGATGGAAACCTTAATCAGGGCACGAGGGGGAAACACTCGTTATTAAACATTCATTTAATTAATTTTAAACCGTCATTAAATCTAAAAATTTCAACTGTTTCTCTGTTACTACGAAATCTAAGAAAAATGCATTTTGTTTAGTTAAGTTTTTTTTTTATTAAACTTTAAGTATGGTGTTGCAAATTAATGTCAAAACATGTTAATTTAACTATTGTTTCATGTTTAATTATTATTTGTTTAAAAATAAAGCTAACTATACTGTCCTTTTTTTGTGTTCCGCTAATTCTGCCGGTGTGTGTAGTTATATCTCATTTATTTATTAATTCAACAAAGCTTCCTATATCGAGTTTAGGGAAGTTTTTACGCGTATATATTTATATTTAAGCGAACTAGGGAATCGCGATCTCCGCTCAAGGACTGAGCCTAAATTTAATACACTTATATCTTCTCTTCGGCCGGCGGACCCGGGCGGCGCGCCAAGTCGCCCGCTGTCAGCCGCACAGCCGAATGCAGCTCCAAGCAATTGTTTTTTCTTCCCTACACTCTATTTTAAATCAAACAATTATTTATTTTTTAAACTCTGACACATGATGGCCAGTTCAATGAACTGTAGTGGTCGAACGAGGTCGGACACTACAGTACCAGCTAGGAGATGAGGTTGGTTGGTATGGTCCCAAAGATGTTATTAGGACGAGAGGCATTTGTACTTGCACAAAATCTAAGATTAAACACCTCATCCAGTGCAAACAACTACGCTCAACTACCTTCATATTCCTTAAACCGCAAAGAGGCTGTCTTAAACTAAAAATTATTGATATTAAAAGTTCACCGCGTTAATTAAGCTTTTCACTCGTTTAATTTTTTACTCAGTTAACCACGAGTTTCAGTTAGTACTAATTTATTTCATTAATTAGCAATGGTGAGTTTCGATCGGCCATGCGCTGGACCGACAAAGATATGTTTACCCTACTTCAAAATTTACTGAAAAAGAAAAACATTGTTTACCTTACTTTGAAATTGGTTTGAGGAGTTTGTTATTATTGATTTTTTTTAAGGTAGTGAATGTGTTGCTCACGGAAAAGCGCCCGGCTTACGCTAAAAGGATCTTTATAATCGTTTGCTATTACGTAACAGAAAAACTGGAATTGGGGGAATTTGTGTTAATATACCTCTACCTACCCTTTCAATGATGAACAGGTGTGAAAATTTATATAAATTTTCTTCATAACTTGAATTTGTGGAACTAAGGGGGCTAATGTGTCCTTTAGACGGCTGTAACACGACTCTACCAACACGCTTGAGGGCCAAGCCAACCTCACTAGCAAGCACCTGGTAATGCAAGGGATGAGGCTCTGGCACAGGCTTTCTCAGGGTTGAGAGGTCCAACGACAGTCGCTCCCGGAAAAGCCGGCATATCAATCATAAGTGGACCGCGGGCTACAAAGTGCAAAACTTAGACGCAACTAGGAAATCGCTATGGGGTAATGATAATGAGACAGCTGTGACACGCTCGATATTACACAGTCTACGAGTATTAACCAAACAAGTTGAATTCCTGAGACGAGCTCAGCCGAATACAAGGGATTTTCGATTTTGCGTTTTTTTTTTTGCGATTTTTTGCGATTTTTTCTTTATCTTGCAATGGTTCACCCCAGCACGAATCTATTACCGAAAACAGCAACTCGATAGCTCATGTCCCTCATACCCAAAACCGTGACAGAAAATTGCCAACGACGACGTCGACGACAACTCGATAGCAATAGGGCTTTTCTAAAGAAAATCCCTTTTTTTTTATCTTGCAATGGTTCACCCCAGCACGAATCTATTACCGAAAACAGCAACTCGATAGCTCATCTCCTTCATACCCAAAACCGTGACATATTTTTTTTTTTTTTTTTTTTTTTATCTTGCAATGGTTCACCCCCGCACGAATCTATTACCGAAAACAGCAACTCGATAGCTCATCTCCTTCATACCCAAAACCGTGACAGAAAATTGGCAACGACGACAACTCGATAGCAATAGGGCTTTTCTAAACAAAATCCCTAAAAAGAGGGTCCTACCTGAGGGTCGATTCTCGTAATAAAAATATGTTCAAAATGCATTCTCAATCCAGTATCGATCTCATGTCGATCTCCCAAATGTCATAAAAAGGTGTTCTCGCAAAAAAAAATCAATATTTTCAACAAAATATTGTTATGAGAACACCTTTTTTGACATATAAGAACTTCTTTTTTTAAAGTCAAAATGTTGTTGAAAATATTGAAAATTTTGTACCGCGAACACCTTTTTTACATTTGGGAGATCGACATGAGATCGAGACTGGATTGAGACTGAATTTTGAACCATTTTTTATTCGGAGAAGCACCGAGCCCAGTAATTCACGATCACACCCCACACTTATACCACGTTATCGATCACACAGGACTTAGTTCAGTCCACGAAGGAAGATCTTCATTAATATTAAACGAGGCTACTTCACCACATTCTTTTCTTGTCACTTATTATAATTAATGTGTCGGAGTACCCAAAGGCATTGGGACAATAGTTTTAACACTTCACTGTTGTATAACGGATGCGGCAGTCACACCCCTAAATTGTTTAGTTTTAAACATAACCTGTTTAGTTCTAAACACCGCAGTCCGCCCACGTAGGTTATTAGAATATGTGGTTCTAGTTAGGTAGGGACACCATGATTAAGCTATTTTGACATTTTGTAATATAACTAAATTCATCTACAGAGCCTCTACAGTGAGCCAAGTAGCGTGAGGCAACTGGTATCATTTGTGATACTAAAATGCCTGTTAGATTCAAGGGACAGGTCTATCAGAAACATCATTAGGCCTGTCATTTACCTTAAATATTTAATTTGCTTTTTTTTACTGTTCTCTTGCTCTCGCATCTGCATTGGTTTGTTCGTTAAATTGTTCTTTCACATACACTCCACATTACACACACTCTCATTTAATATTTTGTAACCTAATGAAGTAAAATTTTGGATTTATAAGTACATAAAAATCGATGAATAAATTATACAGTCGCAGAGAAGTCGCCGCCGACGAGAGTTCTACGCACTCGTCGCCACCCGGACCTGCAGATGATGACCGTAGTGATCAACGAAACAATTGGAACACAATTCACATGAACTACGGCCAAATAGCCCGGAAGCAGTATATTCTACATGCAACGCCGGCCGTGAAAGCCTGAAGAATTATAAATTATACAGTGTGTCTTAACTATATATCGTAGCGTCGGTAGCTTAGTGGTTAAGGAGTCGACCTTACGATCGAGAGGTCCCGGGTTCGAATCCTGGCCATTACACTACCGACGTGAACCCACTCCTAACACAAGCAATTTAGCTTAGCTGGAGGGGTTAGGGGGAATATTAGTAATTTCGGTTGCTAATATTCTTTAAAAAAAAAAAAATATATTAGCTTTAGTTTATGTATTATTATATATGTAGTATTAGTATAATAGTTTTAGTTATATAATATAATATATTAATTATATATAACATTATACTATTATACTATAACTTGGGCTTAAAACATTACGGGCAACATCTTTATAAATGCTACCTACATCGACATATATATTATTTTCAAAATATTAATGAAACACATCACTATCCCATCCGAGATAGAATGATGGCGACCCCAAACAGCAATGCGTACCTAATACCTGTTCTACACAATGAACAATTGTCTTCAACACTAAACTTCTGTTCAATAGTTCTATTACGGGCCATGTCTGCTGAATAATTACTTTCCGGCTACCGTTGCTATGCCAACCTGTCTATTATAGCGCGTAATTTTAATTTAACTAGTGTTCATCCATTGGTCGAGATTTAACCATAAGCGTTTTTGAAAATTTGAGTAAGATATGAGTCGAACCTGAACAATTAGTAGGGGAATAAACTTTTTATCATCTTTAGTGCCCGAGTTTCTCATACCAACAAGAGCAAAGCCCGTACCAGAGCCTCGTCCGCAAAGTCGTCCAAAGCAAGTACAAGTATAATTTATTAATCCGATTGAATATGTTACGATTTGACTTTCCGCTTTTTACCAAAACATTGATAGGTACATAAAATTACCCCAAACCGGGGCAAGGCGGGACACCGTGGTTCCCAAAACCAAGGGGGCCATCTCGAAACCGGAGATGGCCCAGGGTCAGTCGGGGTGCGAGGGATATGCTCTATGGGCAACCTTACATCCCGGCGTCTTAAGACCCGAGACGGCGAGCGGTTTTAGTCGGTTCAAGCTCGACATAACCGCCCCCACTGGTCGGCGGGGGGTATCCGAAGGGATTTGCGCAAAAAAAGGTACATACAATTAGTTACAAGTAATTTTACAGTAGAAAAGATCTCCTGTCTCCTGTACTAGTTAAAAAACTGTATCACAGGCTACAGGGTCTCTCGTCCAGTGTACGGATTGCTGAATTAGTAACCAGTCAAAAAGAAAATTGTAGACGAATAATATGAAAAGTAAATTATAAGTAATCCAATACCATCGGAAGGCCCGATATATCAGGCCTTGATTCCATTTGATAAACTGATATCAAAGTGACTTGCAGCTAAGGTTTACACGGGCACCCTAGATCTTGGAGAGGCTGCAATTACATCCAAACAAATAGGAGAAAAAACTGTTACCATTTTTCATGGATATTAAGAACTAATGTATATTGATGACCTCTGTGGAGTAGCGGTAGTGCATTCGACTGCTACGACAGGGGGCGCGGTTTCGATTCCCGCTCAATGTAAATATTTGTATGCATGAATATGTATATTTGCATTAGTCTGGGTGTTTTTATGTAAAAAAAAGGAAAAAAAAATTGTATGTATTTACAAAAAAGAAGTAAAAAAAGTATAGGTATAAGTATGTTTATCCGCATTCTGGAACCTATAACACAAGCTAGTTAAACTAACCATACTTTGGGTCTAGAAAGCGCTGTGTAGAATGTCGTAGAATATTTATAGATCGTCAATAGCAATTAAGTGTTAATTTTCGCTCGCTTACTAATATGCCCGGTAGCTGGCAATAGGCTCGCCCCCTATTACATTGGGACCTAAACATAACTGGCGAATCGTGGGTGTGTAATACATCTCGGCCTGCCCCTTCGGGGATACAGGCGTGAAGTTATGTTATGTTGTCAATAGCTACCAAACATGTGAAAGAAAAATAGGATGACAAATACAAAAGATAAATGCATCGCATATACATGTTAGGCAGCTAGAACCATCGGAAGTCTTCTACACCCCAGCTTTAGTCGATCTGTTGTGTGTGTCTTCCTCTTAAGGTTCCCAAGTCCGCTGTCCTACTTCTAAAAATTTTGGGAGAGCTGCTCACCAATCTTGAAAGGAAAGCTTGCCGAAGAGCCTCGTCCGTTGTTTGGCAGGGAAAAGCTTGGTAGGACCCTGTAAACGTAAGAATCGGAAGTATCTACTTCTAAATGTTAGAGCCAGGGAAAGTATGAATAGGGTGACTTGATGAAATAGTTCACCCTCTTTTTTTTTTTTTTTTTTTTACGTGCGGAAATCCCTTCGGATACCCCCCCGCCGGCCTGCGGGGGTGGTTATGTCGTGTCTCGACTAAAACCGCACGGTGTCCTCCCCAAGTGTCCGTTGCCGGGCACCCCGGGTAAGCCCTCGAAAGGATAACCCCAGGGTTGCCGGCGGACTTTGGCCGCCACCGCGGCCTCGCCTGGTGGGGTCGGGTTTTATCCCGCTTCGGTGAGTTGGCAGGCGTGTGTAGGGCACACACGACACGCCTCCGCCACGGCCTGCTTCTGTAAGGACGGCGAGTCGGCCAACTGCCGTCCTCAGGCCCCGATCATGGAGGTCGGTAGTCCCGGGCGTAGATGAGTCTGCGGCGTCCTCGCCGCAGACTGCGAAACTCGGGGGGCAGGGTACTTTCCCGCTCCCTCTCCGCCGTCTCTTTCGCGCGCATTACCTGCTCGCAGAAAGAGGCGGCGGCGTGCCACTTGCTCCCGTCGGAGACCGCGGCCCTCACCATGGTCTCCAACGAGAGAACGTCCACGCCCAGGACCGCAACGAGATCCCGGCGTTGACTCGCCCACGCAGGGCACTCCACCAACGTGTGGAGCGCCGTGTCTTCGCCAGGATCCTCGCAGTGCTGGCACTGCGGCGTTGTCTCCCGGTGGATGCGCCACAGATACTTACCGAAACACCCGTGTCCGGTAACCATCTGGCACATCCGGTAGGAGAGGTCCCCATGGTCCCTCTCCAACCACTCCTTCATGATCGGTCTCACCGCCGCAATGGTGGATTCCCCCCACCTTGGGTGCTCAAGTCGCACCCTCCATGTCTCCATGAGTTCCTGGCGGAGCAGGGACCGCTGAGCCCTGATTTCTCGGGGCTCCGGCCTATGGCCCCGCTCCAGCGCCTCCTTGCGCCACTGGTACAGCAGCGCAAGGGCTCTCGCTTCCAGGTCCCATGGAGGGGTCCCAGCTAGGAGACATGCCGCCTCGACGGAGATCGTGCGATACCCCCTGATGACTCTGACGGCCATCGCCTTTAACGGGCTGTTAAGAACAGCCACGTTGCGGGCCGCCAGAGTCTCCGCCCATACGGGGGCCCCGTATAGGGCCATGCTTCGCACGATCCCCAGGTACAGTCTCCTAGTGGGGGCGTTGGGTCCCTTAACGTTGGGCATCAGCCGCGATAGCGCGGCCGCAGCCCCCCTCAGTTTCGGGACCAGACTTCGGAGATGAGGTCCGAAGTCCCATCGGCTATCGAGTACGAGCCCAAGGTACTTCATCGTGGGCTCGATGCCGATGCTTACGCCCCCTACGGTTATGCCGGTTCCCGCAGGTGGTCCTCTCCGAGGCCCGTGAAAACACATAGCCTCGGATTTATGGAGAGCCACCTCAAGTCCCAGCCGCCGTATTCGACCCACGACTTGAGCAACCCCTGCCGTGGCCTTCAGTGCCGCGCTTCGATACGTTGCTCCCCGCGCCATAACGAGGGTGTCGTCAGCATAGCACACTATGCTGACACCCTCGAGCAACGTACCGCGCAGCACCCAGTCGTATCCGATGTTCCACAGGAGTGGCCCTAGGACCGACCCCTGCGGAACACCGCACGACACTTCTCGCCGCCCTGGCCCTAGCCAGCTCGGGTAAACTATGGCCCTCTCGGATAGGTATGCCTCGACAATGCGGCGGAGGTAAGGAGGCACTCCGTGATACGCGAGCGCCTCCCTAACGCAGCTCCAGGGTAGGGTGTTGAAGGCGTTGGCGATGTCAAGAGACACCGCCACCACCACCCCACCCCGCGAGACTACTTCCTCCGCCAGGCGCCTAACGCGCATGATCGCTTCCACGGTGGAGCGCCCCCGGCGGAAACCGAACTGGTTGTCCGCCAGATCTGGCCCCACGTTCGTGAGATGCTCGACGAGGCGCTCTGCAATAATCCGCTCAAAGAGCTTGCACACCTCGTCGAGCAACACGATCGGCCGGTAACCAGATGGCTGGTCCGCCGGCCGCCCCGCCTTCCGGATAAGGACCAGTTTCCCCGTCTTCCAAGCCTTTGGAAACTGGCCCCTTTCGAGGCATGCGCTAAAGAGCGCCACCAGTCGAGGCCCTAGTTCCTCCAGGGCCAGGACCCATGCTCGGCCTGGAATGCCGTCGGGTCCGGGGGCAGTGCATTTCCGGGCTTTAAGCCGGAGCACTGCTACCCCCAGTTCACTCTCCCTGACTTCGGGCACATCGCTCTCGCTATTATCAGCGTCAGGCGCCTGAGGCGGAGCCATACGCGGAGGGACATGCTCCTCCGCTCTCGCAGGGAACAAGGAGCCCAGTATCCCCTCCAGCCGCTCCGGCTGGAGGCTCTGGGTCAGTAGGGGCGCCCTTGGGCGGATTTTGCCCCTGACCACAAGGTAAGGACGCCCCCATGGGTTCTGCTCCAGAGACTCCAGCAGCTCTTCGCGGGCCCGCCGTTTGGCCTGCTTAATGGCTTCCTGGAGGGTCCTCTTGGCCCCCTTGTACGCCTCATACAGCTCCGCCTCTCGGGCTGCCGCATCGTCTGGGCGGCGACGCCTCCGGCGAAACCTGGTGTACTGGCGGCGAGCGGTCACGCACGCTGCTCGCAGCTGTGTGAGCTCCGCTGACCACCAGTACACCTGTTTCTTTGCCGGGCCGGGCTTAACCCTAGGCATCGCCGCATCACAGATATGCGACATGGCTCTCCTGAACCATTCCGCCTCTGCGTCGACATCGGCAGGCCTGGCCAGTGACGGAATCCAGGCCTGCACTATTGATGCCTCCAGGAGAGCCTCCCGATCCAGGCGTCTGAGCGCCCAACGTGGATCCGGGGGATTCGCGATTGTCGGCGGCAGGTTAGTTGGAGGGGAGACGTTGAACCGAATATACTTATGGTCGGAATCCGTCTCCTCCTCCTCCACCACGCGCCAACCCTGGACGCGGCGGGCGAGAGCAGGGGTCGCGAATGCGACATCCACGACCGAACTGAGCCCCCGCCGCTCCCAGGTGGCGACACTCCCCCGGTTGAGGACTTCTAGACCACGGGTGTTGGCCCAGTCCTCCAGTACTCGCCCCTTGTCATTGGTTTCCCGGGAGCCCCAGGCCTGAGACCAGGAGTTGAAGTCTCCCAGGACCAAGACAGGACGAGGACGGCACGCAGCGAGAACAATGTCCAGTTCAGCGAGCCTTAGCTCAAGCTCGTACTGGTCAAGGCTTGGCGAGAAGTAGACGGCCACGACAGCCAAGCCCTCATAGTCCGCCGCGACGCAGCCTCTACACCTTGCAATGAGTGCAAGGCGCGAGGTGTCCGCGGCGGAACCCCCGAAGACGGTCGCTACGCCGTCCAGGTCCACCGGGCTTCCGGGGTGGACCCAGTACGGCTCAGCGACCACGACCACATTGATAGACCACTCCACGATGCTCTGGTACAGAAGATCCTGAGCACCGGTGCAGTGGTTTATGTTCGCCTGCAGGATGCGGATTGGCGTGTCCATTAATGGAGGTCCATCTCCGCATCCCGCCTCGAATGTGGCCGCTCTTGAGCGGCACCCCCGCTACCCGTTGCGGACGAACGGGGCTTTGGCCTCGAGGCGGCGCAGGTTCTGCTGTCCGCCCGGTGCTCCGCCGCTTTGCCCTCCGCTACGCATTTGTAGCAGCGCGGCGGAGCATCACAAGCACTGGCCTTGTGCCCGGGCTGACTGCAGCGGAAGCACCGATCCCCCACGGTGTCTCCCGCTGTGCACTGCACTCCCACGTGCCCCACAGCCAGGCACCTGAAGCACCTGGTCTCGCGGGGCTGCAGGAGTTGCACCCGCGCCTTTAGGAAGCCCCCAACGAGGAGGCTCCGTTCGTCCGCAATTTTTTGCGCCGCTGCGACGGGGCAGTTGACGACTGCTGTGCCGCGACCGGTGGAGCTGAAGCGGATTTCTCCAGCTCTCACCTGATCATGGGGGCAGCCGCCCGCCTCCACGACGGCGGAGATGACTTCCTCCGTCGTGGCCGCGTCATCGAGACCCGAAATGCGCAAACCTGCGCATTTGTTGGGTCTGGTGACGCGGACGGCTTCGGTATCCAGCGACTCCCTCAGCTTGGCCGCTAGGGCGTCGGCTTTGGGGCCGCTGGTGGCGCCGGAGACCTCGAGGAGGCGAGCTCCGGTGCGAGTTGTTTTGCACCGGAGCCCCCCCTCAATCTCGAGTGCCTTGAGGTCCACTGAGGCTTTAACCTGCCTCAGGACCTGGGCGTACCCCACGCCCTTCTCCACACCCTCCGTCGTCACCGTCAGGACGACGGCAGTGGAGCGTGGGGCGCGGAGCCTCTTCGGCGCCTTCGCCGCAGCGGCTTTTGCCGCCTTCTTAGCCGCCTTTTTGGCGGCTTTTTTCGCCTTTTTGGCGGCCCCCGCTACCACCCATTCCTCCCCTCTGGAGGAACGCTCGGGTGCAGCGGGAGCGGCGGTTTTGGCGGGGGCGGGGGTGCCGCGCTTCTTCCCCTTCCCTTGTGGCGTCGGGGCCACTGGGGCGGCAGGGCCGAGCTTACCACTGACAACAGCCGCGAAAGACGCAGTCCGTGTCAGTGGGGGACGGTAAGCCCGGTCCTCTAACACGCCAAGCCGCCTCTCGATGGCCGCCAGGAGCTGCACCACGCTAGGCGCAGGCTCAGGCGGCGGATTGGGCGCCGGCCTAGGCGCTGTTTTTGGCGCCGGCTTAGGTGCCGACTTTGTGGCCGGCTTTGGCGTCGAATTTGGCGCCGACGTAGGCGCCCCCTCTGGCGGCGCAAGAGCCCTCGGGTGGTCCGCCACCTCCTGGGCTCTTGGGGCCTTCTGGGCCTCCGGGGATCCCCTGACCATCTGGGTCAGTTCCCTGACCTCCTCCCGGAGGACCCGCTGTTGCTCCAAGGAGTTGGCCAGCTCAGTTTCCAGGCTTGTGACCCGGGCCCTGAGCTTGACCTCCTCCTCGGAGACGCTCCTACCAAGGAGCTCCTCCAGCGCCGTCCTGGCGACGGCGACGTTTTCCGCCACCGTCTTTTTTTTTCCCGACACATTTTTGGACCCCTTAATGGAGTCCGTAATGCGGGCAAGCGCTGCGAGGAGTTCCCTCGCCGCGGGGACGCCTTGGTCCCTGCCACTGGGTAGTGGAGGGACGTGCACCGGCTGCTTCATCGATCTGGACGCCGCGGTGGCCAATATTTTTTTGGCCGGCCGATCATCCTCGCTCGAGGAGACCGTCCGTTGTCCGGAGCTTCTGCTCCGGTCAAGGGACGGTCCACCCGAGCGAGGCCGCTTACGTCGGAGACCCTCCTCGGTCTCCATACGGCTGGATACTGACTCGTTGTCAGTACCCGCCGTCGACGCCGCAGACGCAATGTCTGCGTCCGTTTCCCCACCTGTCGGTAACGGAGTAGCGGGTCTGGTGAAGACGGCCTTGACAGACCGCGAGTTAGGCCCCCGCCTCACCTCCTCTTCACCCCCAGCTACCTCCGTTACATCGTTTCGGATTCCTTTGTCCGCGCCTTGGTTGTCGTTGTTGTTGGTATCGTCTGGTTTGTTTTTATTTTGGTTAGTATTTTCCATATCTAATCCCACGAGTATGGGGGAAGGGTGGTCCGTCCAGGCGGAGCCCCCTGCACCTGGATAAGCCTATATACTATGGAGGTCGGCTGGTATCCATAGGTTTTGACGACTTCGCTGTCGGGTGTTATAGACTTTTCCTTGTCGTGGGCCGGCCAATAAAGGCAAGCCCTCCGGTCAGTAAGTTCACAGCGTACCCTTCTGGAGCCACCAGTCAGGTCGTTGCTGATCACCTGCCGATTACGGAACGCGAGAGGATGGCTAGTCCTCTCACTCCGGCGGCGGCACAAGTGCCCGTCGGCCCCTGCGACAGCAGTGGGCCAACCCGCCCCTGGATCCTCCAGGACCCTACGGTGGCCTCCACCACTAACAGCATCGCTCATCCTGTCTCCTCTGAAAGCAGAGGAGTACGGAGAGCGATGTGTTCCCGCCACGTTGGGTATTGGCCGACGATCAATGCCAACCTCATGTAGGGGAAGCCATTGACCGCCGCCCAGGGTGTACCGGCCGCTCCGATTCCGTTCCCCCCGGACTGCAGCGGGATCGGAATCGGAGCGACACTCGAGGAGGTTACCCAACATACACCCCATAGTTCACCCTCTTACTTAATATTGACGTTAAATTGCAGTGAGCTGCATATTCTCTACCTACTTTATGTGAACGTTGGAAGCCTTATCTTTCTTGGATAAGAAGGTTATCTTTTAGGATTCCGTACCCAAAGGCTAAAACGGGACCCTATTAGTAAGAGTTCGCTGTCCTTCCGTCTGTCGGTTCGTCCGTGATAGTAGGACAGTTGAAATTCAAAGATAATGTATTTCTGGTGCCGCAATAACTACAAATACTAAAAAACAGACTAAAATAAATATTCAAGGGGGCTCCCATACAAGAAACGTAATTATTTAATAATTTTTGCTTGATATTGATAACGGCAACAGGTACACGCTTGAAATATTTACAGAATATTCACTTTATAAATAAAAAATGAAATTAAAATAAAGCAAAAATATTTAAAGGCGGGTCCCATACAACAAACGTGGCTTTTTTGCCGTTCTTATATATGAGGTGTCACAAAATTAGGTCTCTGAATTTGGTGAGATGACTTGGTATCGACAAAACATGTATTTGAAACAAAAAAAAAATCGGGTAAAATACAAAAAAAAAAAAAAAAAAAAAAACACCACCAGCGACCACCGGCACGTGACGCGACGAGCACACGTGACGCTGGTCGCGATTTAGGTATTTCCCACACATCCGCTTGGAGAATACTGCGAGGAGAAGGACTGGCACGCCTACCACGTGCATCACGGGCTCGTCGCGTAACGTGACGCTGGTCGCTGGTGGTGTTTTGTTTTTTCATTTTGATATTTTTTATTTTTATATTTTTTATACTTATATTTTTTTTTGTTTCAAATACATATTTTGTCGATACCAAGTCATCTCACCAAATTCAGAGACC
Source organism: Cybosia mesomella (assembly GCA_946251805.1). Taxonomy (NCBI): domain Eukaryota; kingdom Metazoa; phylum Arthropoda; class Insecta; order Lepidoptera; family Erebidae; genus Cybosia; species Cybosia mesomella. The sequence continues at coordinate 37,067,081 of OX276389.1, forward strand.
TAATTTTGTGACACCTTATATAATGGCACGGAACCGCTCGTACGCAAGTTCGACTCGCATTTGTATAGGTACTTTCAGGCTGGATGGATTAGGCTGAAACTTTGCACACAGATTGAATACGAGCGTGAATATGGGAATCCTGGGAATATATTCCTGCAGATGCAACCAAGTCAATCGCAAGGAGGTTGATAATGAGCTTCTTGTGGCTCACGGAAACAGGTTCACTCACATTTGTATTTGGTTATATAAAAAACTATAAAAATTCAATCAAAATTATCGACATTCAACTGATAGAATTGAACGGATATAATACACATACCTACAAAAACTGTTGAATAAATTAAGATTATATTATTAGCACAAGAAGCAAAAAAAAACTCTATACAACACATTTATCATAATAAAAGCTATCATCAGCTAAAGCGAAGAGAAAAAAAAAGTGAGTTGCGTTTCATATCGTTTGACACGTTCCGACTACGTTCGTTCTATTGTTTTCAAATCTGTAAAAGATTCAGTTCCGCCACTGGAACACACCGCATTAATTACACCTAATTGAATTTCGAATTGGAACGATGACATTTAAATTTTGGCGGGATCCGTTCACTTGGTAGTGATGTGCAACAAAGACGCCGATTGCCACAATCGAGACCTCCCGCCGCTACACATAATGGTTTATTAGAAACATCGAATAGTGAAATGTGTGTAATGAGAATTATCTGGATTGCTTCTGTAGTAACGGCAGGCTTGAGACTGATAGGCGCTTTTATTGTACCGTGAATAGCATTCTTCACTCCCCTCTATAGTAAAAGATTATTTTATATTGTATTCCCTTTTATGATGAGGAAAATAGTAATCAGTTACTTTATTAGGCACGTTACTTGCAGAAATGTTCGGAAACTCCTTTTATTCTTATCCATAAAAGATACGGACACCTATTTCGGTAAAAACCTATTAAGATACAATAAAAAAAATTAATGGCTATATTTTGTATAAAACATATTGGTAAGTTATTCTAATTTATACAAATATTTTACACCATTGTAAGTAACCTTCATTAAATTAAAATTCAACTCGGTAGGGGTGCTCGAGAAGGATATTAGCATGATAATTAGCGGAAAACTCTATGCGATGTGCATTCATCTTTGTAGCGATTATCTTTTTTTTTCAATCTATAATCATCTCTATTTCCTTAGTTATAAAGTCTGATTTTGCAAAATATCTTGCATTCTTGACAATTGCCGGCTTGTGCCGCGTGAGTGCGTATATCTCCGGTAGTCACGGCGCTATAGGCGGCCACGTGGGACTCCCCGTAGGGACGTTGATTGTCGACGAGTGTCGTTTTACGCCGATATGGATAACACTAGTGCCAAATTTGAAATTAGAGGTGTGATTAGTTCGATAAATCAAATAACTGGTATTATATTATAATTTTATGTAGATACAGGTATACCTACCTAGTCACTTAAATATCTTGAAGCTGAAAAAGCAGAAATATCACTACATTGTATAAAACAAAGTCCGTCCCGCTGTCTGAATGTCCTTATGTATTCTTAGAATCTCTAAAATTGTCAGTGTTTCTCTACTATATTATGCATATATTATACATTCAAACATTCCTCTTGTATCATTTTTTTGTATCATTGACTTCAAACTCATCAACTCACAAATTTTTGTTTTTGCGTGTACAATCTATGTCAAGTTGAACGGATAAAAATGGTGTCAATAGACGACTTTAATTATTATTATTTTTACAATCTATGGTAACCTGTATGGGTTGGTAGAAAAAATTATTGTATTAAAAAATTATTGCGAACGATGAACTTGCATTTCTCTAGAAAGTTTTTGGTACATCACGTCACTAGTAGTTTCTGATTTGAAATCGACTCTAGATTTAAATTTATTTGAATTATTAGTTTATTTTTGTTCAATTTATGGAACAGAATATCTTCATATGGATCTCTTCCTTTTAAAACTATCTATTTGAGCTGTTGTATCATAGTCGCTTTCTATTGTGAATTTTAATTACTAAGTTTGATTTACGTGTTGTTTTTAGGGATTTTCTTTAGAAAAGCCCTATTGCTATCGAGTTGTCGTCGACGTCGTCGTCGACGTCGTCGTTGCCAATTTTCTGTCACGGTTTTGGGTATGAAGGAGATGAGCTATCGAGTTGCTGTTTTCGGTAATAGATTCGTGCTGGGGTGAACCATTGCAAGATAAAGAAAAAATCGCAAAAAATCGCAAAAAAAGAAAAATCGTGAAATCGAAAATCCCTTGTATTCGGCTGAGCTCGTCTCAGGAATTTATTTATTACCGAAAACAGCAACTCGATAGCTCATCTCCTTCATACCCAAAACCGTGACAGCCACCCAAACTTTCGCTAAGTAATTTTTACTTTCCACAAGTCATGTTTATTATTTTTTTAGGTAAAAGATATTTCTTACACCCCGGCGTCTGTAGACCCGAGACGGCGTGCGGTTTTAGTCGGTTCAAGCCCGACATAACCGCCCCCGCTGGCACGCGGGGGGTATCCGAAGGGATTTCCGCACGATAAAAAAAAAAAAAAAAAAAAGGTTAATACTGGCATTAATAGCTGTAAAGTACGCTAAACAAGAATTACATTTTAAAATAATGTATGTAAATTTATCTAAATAAGCAATAATATATGCCCAATAAAATTCCTATTAAATTCAGGGTACGACACAATAAGTTTTATTACTTTAGGTAATTACATCTGAATAAAAGATTTTATATTATATTTTTAAAGTTTTTAAAGTTAAAGTTTTAAATCCATGGCAAAACTGTTTGTTTGGTACTTTTATTAGTTGTTATAGCTTTTATATGATTATTTGAATAAGCAAAAAATAATTTCTATCACATATTTAGAAATAATGAACAGTAACCTCATCTAAACCAAAATAAATGTATCTCAACCAATTTAAAAAAAAAACAATACGATTATTTTAAGTGTATGGTGTTATAAAAGAGCATGTGTATGTATGGGCCTCACTTACACGCTTGATAATAATTATGCAGTCAACATAGTGACTAAACCAATGCAAATTCAATGACGGTCTCTGTGGCGTAGCGGTAGTGTATTCGACTGCTACGACAGGGGGCGCGGGTTCGATTCCCGCTCAGTGCAAATATTTGTATGCATGAATATGTCTATTTGCATTGCATATATATTTACAAAAACAATGTATACAAGTATGTTTATACGCATTCTGGAACCCATAACACAAGCTAGTTAAACTATGCCCACTTTGGGTCTAGAGAGCGCTGTGTAAAATGTCGTAGAATATTTATTTATTTATTATTATTTATTATATAAAGAAATTTGAAGCAATTAGTACTTATGCTTACTTTACAGTCTGTGAAGACTACGTTATTTCCTATAGGTTTAGCTCAGAAAAAAGGAACATCCAGGACGCCTCAGCATCGCCCCAAGACGTATATATATCGGAGAATTTAGAATGCCTAAAACGTGTCCAGGTAACTCAATTGGTCAGAGTATTCCCTCTGTAACGGACTGGTCGCGGGTTCAAGTCCCGTCCTGAATGTTCACGTTTTCCGAGCTAAATCTATAGAAAGTTACGTACGTTTCACAGACCATACTCATACAATTTCAGGCCGATGAAAAGATATGCGTTTCATTTGAATTTACGCAATTCCAGATTGATTGAGTATTCTTCAATCTCGATTGATGACAACATTTCATCATACAGCTTATAGTAACCCTAAAATACGACACATATAAAAATTTATATCAAGCGTTTCTAAAAAAACATTGCATGATACAATTTTCGCTTAATAATGTTAAATAATCGATGCTTTTGTTTACAAGCTATAATGATGCGAGACGAACCAATTTGCGCCCCCACCCTATGCGCCACCGTTAAATTAACTCGAGGATACACTAATTCACGTGTGTCGTGAGTTAGCATGTTTTCAATAATTACTGCTTAACAAAAACTGAAGCGTAAAGTGTAATTTTCATATTATACATTCAAAATACCTGCTTGTACATTGCTTTTAATTATTACTGAAGAATCGTGAATAAAATAAGAATAAATATCATAATGAACATTAAATGCCATTCGTTTCCAAACTAGGTACCTACATAGAAACGTGTGTTTCGGCTTTCGGTGCCACTCTTTATGGGAATTTTACTTTACTAGTCCGCACAAGAGCATGTTATGTTTAGAATATAAGAAATATAAGTAAGCAAGTTAATTAGACCACTGAAAATAATACAATCACACGTGTTAAAATAAAAGAATTAACGTTGAACATAAATACAAAATATATACAAAAAATATTACAACGAATTGAGAATTTCTTATACTTGTTTCATAAAAGCATTGCTCCCATTTTCTACCTAAACATTATCAAAAAAAAAACAAAAAAAGATTATTCATTTTTATACTAACAATGCTTTTGGAAACACAGCATAATTAACACATAACACTAAAACCAAAATCGTGAGCGAAGATCTCTTAGCCCCGTCGCTTGCCGCTTACTGCCGCATGCCGTCGATGACGCAGCGGCATTTGAGGGTTACTGTTCTGACGTATTATTCCGACAATAATTAGCAGGCGATATATAATTTCACGCAAATTATAACATTATTAGCTTCTTAGTTGTGTAGCGTAATTTTTTTTCATATTTCTACTAATTGAAATGGTTTTTAATTTGTATTTTGCGTGGGTTCAAATTTATAATTCTGTTTTTTTTTTTTGGAATATACATGTGATACGCAAGGGTACGAACAATTAAAGAGCCTATAACAAGTGCGTTGCAAAAAAAGAAGTCGTAAAAAGAATTAGCACACCCGGGTCTGAAGACCCGAGACGGCGTGCGGTTTTAGTCGGTTCAAGCCCGACATATCCGCCCCCGCTGGCCGGCGAGGGTATCCGAAGGGAATTCCGCACGAAAAAATAAAAAATAAAAGTACCTACTTGCATCGTGGTGCGAGGGATATGCTCTATGGGCAACCTTACACCCCGGCGTTCTTAGACACGAGATGGCGTGCGGTTTTAGTCGGTTCAAGCCCTACTCGTAGAAGAAGAACCAATTTCTACTAAAGACATTCTTTTTTATACACTCACGGGTTAGTCTGTATATCCCAAAAGTATCTGTATATATACCCACAAGTATATATTTTGTCACTAAAATGTGCGATCCTACAAATTTCGTCTACCGTTTCCAGTGCCCATGCTACAACTGTGAACTGGATGATAAAAAAGGAACCCTTATAAGATCGACACTTGTGCGTATGTCTGTTCGTGTGTTACCACCGATGTTCTCATGAACGGGCTGACCTAAATGAAATTTATACCAGATACTGGAGTCTATAGCCTATATTGCAATACAATCTTTGTATTGCAAAAGCGGGCTGTGCGGGCAATTTATAAATTGGGCCCAAGAGTCTCCCTCCAAGATGAGTTCAAAGAAATAAGCATTCTAACTGTAGTGTCTCAATATATTTTTAAAATCTTTTGTATGTTAGAACAAATATTTCCAATTTTTTAAGACTTTGTGATATACATAACGTAAATACTAGACATAAAAACAATCTTGTGGTTTGTAATAGTCGACTCCACAAGACCAGTAATTCCTTTCAGGGAACTGTATACGCTTCTACAACAAGCTTCCTAGTGAAATGAAGAATCTACCTCTTCATAAATTTAAAAGTCAAATTAAAACTAAACTCTGCCAAAAAGGCTATTATAAAATTCAAGACTATTTAGACGACAAACATGCTTGGATATGAACTGTTTGCTCTCTCTCTATGCTACTCAAACGAAATATTGTAATTAGGTTAAGTAAACATGTTTGTAAATAGACCAAAAAACAACCCGCTGGGTTTGTTGCCGGAGTCTTCTCAGGACAGGGCCGCGTTTCGAACCGGGTGATCCATTTGCCAAACATTTGTTTAAATTTTTTGACGTTTTGTAAGTTCCGTATTAATGGTCTATACAGAATAAATGGTTTTTGACTTTGACTTGACTTTGACTTTGACTATTAGGTGTATAAAAATAGTCAACATGATAAAAAGATATGGTCAAATGATTCATAGTGAAAATCTTAATGCGGTTCACACATCTACTTACCAAGTTTCAACAGCATACTTCTTATAGTTTCGGAAAAAGTGGCTGTGACATACGGACGGACAGACAGACAGACATGACGAATCTATAATCTATAAGGGTTCCGTTTTTTTTCATTTGACTACGGAACCCTAAAAAATAACAGTAAAATATTGACTAGTATCATACTACATAATATACGTACGCAATATGGTTGTTTGTTGCAGTTGACATCTACATGGCTCGTCGGTGATAAACCACGCAGGAAGGCTGAGTGAATGACAGCCTCCCGCTTGAGGAGTAACGTCCTTGTGTGCCTAGACATCACCTTCAGAATCCCTAAGACTAGATGGGAGGTTTATGTCCTACTGGTAAATAACTACGGTTTACTCAGTATCGAGTAAAACTCGCAAGGAACTACCATAATATATTATGCCAATTTTAATTAAACTTGTAGCACTTAAGAAGTGAATTACTTTGGGCCACCAACCAGGTGGACACCGAAGTCTTAAAATCACGCAAAAAAAATCAAAATCTTACACCCACTTTTTATCACTTTTCTCGACGTTTCACATGATACTAAACCTAATTAAGCAAAAAAAAATTTTGTGTCGGTCTGTCTGTTGGTCTGGATGTCTGGATGTCTGTTTACGCAATTTAATGTACAATTCCTGTTACTAACCTGCCAGAGACAGGAGAACAAGTCTGTTCTTCTCATAGGCTGTATTTATAGTGATGCGCAGCTATCGATGTGAACAACAGCTATAATCTGACGCGGCTATCTCCGAAAACATTATTGTGCTTCTGCCGAAAGACGGTGGCCGAATGTGGAATGATTTGAATGATTTATATTGAAGTGAACCAGTCATTGTAAATTGCATGTTGTAAATTTCATTTCGGTTTCCCCTGATACCCGGCACCGTGGTGTGGGTATGCGCTTATGTTACTCGCGATATTAAGTTTCTAGTTTGAGGTCTAGTAAGTACCTTTTCTTTTTTTTTCGTGCGGAATCCCTTCGGATACCCCTCTGCCGACCAGCGGGGGCTCCGGTTTCGAGATGGCCCCCTCGGGTTTGGGAACCACGGTGTCCCAGTCTTGCCCCGGTTTGGGGGAGGGGCGCTAGTCGCTCCACCATCCCGGCCTGCTTCTGCTGGAGTGACAGGCGGCCTCATCTGCCACCCTCGGGCCTGCGCTCATGGAGGACGGAGGTCGTTAAGCGACCTCTGGCGCCTGAGTTGCCTGCGACGTAGACCTATTTTTTTTGTACCACGTGCATTGTAGACGGTAGTAGGTTCGTCTTTACTGCCACCAGCTCTATTTTCCACAGTACCAAAAATAGAGCTGGTGGCATAAAATTTACCTAATTTCCAGACAACTTTTAGTATAATTTCCATTAGATTTAGTTCGGAGAAAGTGAACATCCAGGACGGCACTTGAACCCGCGACCAGTCCCTTACAGGGGGAATACTCTAACCAACTGAGCTACCTGTACACATCCTAGAGATTCGAAATTCTTCTATATATTATACGTCACGTCTCGGTCCATATCTGTTATTCTATTGTTATGCGGCAAAACATGATGGACCTAAGTTTCACCTCATTTAATAACTGCATGTTATTGTATGTACACACATGTTTTAGACAAATAAAAGATTATTATTATTAATATCGTGGCATATGCACTTATGTTTGAGTATAATCATGAGGTCTTAGGTTTAGTTCCCGGAACATATAAAGTATTATTGGGTATCTCTTATTTGATTCTAAGTATTTATATAGCAGTAATATGAAAACAAGACCAATAGACGGCTTTAGGCGTGCCGCATTACGTGGTACCCTAAATAATAACTGGCAAAATGTACCTTTTTTTTTTCGTGCGGAAATCCTCTCGGATACCCCCCGCCGGCCACCGGGGGCGGTTATTCCGTGCATGACCCGACTGAAACCGCACGCCGTCTCGGGTCTTCAGACGCCGGGGTGTAAGGTTGCCCATAAAGCATTTCCCTCGCATCCCGACTGACCCTGGGCCATCTCCGGTTTCGAGATGGAATACACGTCTGCTATTTTCAAACATATAAATAGTGGTTTATTTTATTATTTTAAATCAAACTGGCTCTCTACCACATAAACCTATCCCGATGTCGTCCACATTCAAACATCGAAACCTAATTTCCTGTCTCAGATACAGTGTGCAGGCCGGTCTAAGCCTAAAGACAAATACACGGAAAGCACCAGCCTCATATGACCCGCCAGCCGCCCCCCGTCCATACAAATCACGACTGACAAAAGGGAACTGTCATAGAAATGCGCAGGTCAGGATAGAGTAGTGGGTTTTGTCAGATCTAGGGTATTGTTAGTGTAAAGGAGGTATGAAAACTGAGTGTTTAGTATGTCTAGATTCGTCTAGGCATATGTCAGTATGTTCTGATTAGGTATGACAAACTGGGGTGGTGTAGGATAAGGATATTTTAAAAGAATAAAGTTATATTTGGTCTTAAAAGTGATGGCTGAAAGGGGACTGCTTGTAGAGGAGATCCAAATGTTAAGGTGTGACGAGAATGTAAAGAATAAGGAATAAGTACATTAGAGGAATTCAATTAAATTTTTAAGCATTTTGTGTGCTTACTTTTCCTATAGATTTAGATCGGAAAAAGAGAACATCTAGGACGGGACTTGACCCCGCGACTAGTCCCTTACAGAGGGAGCGCTCTGACCAGCTGAGCCACCTAGACACGTTCCAGATATTCGAAATTCTCCGATATACTATATACGTCTTAAGGCGACGCTGGAGCGTTCCCCCTGTAAGGGACTGGTCGTGGGTTCAAGTCCCGTCCTAGATGTTCTCTTTTTCCGATCTAAATATATACATTTGAGGAAGTTTGAAAGTTGTATCCATGAGTTGAAAGTGAACGGATGTCAAGGTACAGGCATGTTATCAGAAGAGATTACAGTAATTTTGTTAGAAAGGTTCAAAGTATGAATGTAGAGAGCTTTAGGAGACAAGGCAGGCTCAAGATGGTTGCCTTGCATGAGAGAGGACATGACGAGGAATTGCACAAATTGATACCTCCAAGCCCTTTCCACCAATGAACGACCAGACGCACAGCGACGCGCCACCGCTACATGGTGGTTTCGGCGACACATTTATTTTACATTGAATTGCCTGCCTGAGTCTATGTTTCCGGAAAGCTATAACCTCGGAATCTTCAAGTCTCGAGTGAATAAGTTTCTTCTAGGCAAACGTGATCCATCGTAGACCACATCGTCACTTACGACCAGGTGAGATAGAGGTCAAACGTGAGCCTATCATCCATTAAAAAAAAGCAGAGGAATGGCTGAGGAGATGACGTCAGACAGGAATGTATGGATTAGAAAGACATGTTGTACCGACACCAAATAATTAAGACAAGGGTAGGCAGGTGATGTTAGTAGAACCACCCACCACTATTCAGCCTATTCTATTACACGGCTGCGAAATGTGGCCGCTTCTAGAGTGATACAAACAGGAGCTACGTGTGTAGAAGATCAATATGCTGCGATGGATATTTGAACTCGCGTATAAGGATCTCGTGAGGAACTACCACATCAACGGAAACCTTTATGTCAGATGAAATGCAGGTAAACCGCCTTCATGGCGCGGCCATGTTGTGCGGTGTCCGCCTGACTACATAAATAAAAAATGTCTCCGAGGGGGCCCAGGGTCAGTCAGGGTGCGAAGGATATATGCTCTATGGGCAAACTTACACCCCGGCGTCTGTAGACCCGAGACGGCGTGCGGGTTTAGTCGGTTCAAGCCCGACATAACCGCCCCCGCTGGCCGGCGGGGGGGTATCCGATGAGATTTCCGCACGAAAAAAATTAAAAAAATTAGACCCCAGACCTGTCTTGATGATGTTGAAGATAACATTCGTTATACCGAGTTAAGAGCATCGGATGCCACCAGGACTAACGCGAAGATGATAATGATTCGCATGTACTGTCCTTGGCTTTAAGACAGCAGGAACTTGACGACCTCTGTCCATTGCCGGGAACCCCGGATACGCCCTCGAAAACAAAATCCCTGGGTTCCCGGCGGACCTCGGCCGCCGTCGCAGCCTCACCCTTGGGGTCGGGTTTGACTCCGCGTCGGTGAGTTCACAGGCGTATGTTGGACACACACGAAACGCCTTCGTCTTGGTCTGGTTCTGTAAGGACGGCGGGCCGGCCGCCTTAGGCCCTGATCATGCAGGTCGGTAGTACTGGGCGTAGACGAGGATGCCGCAGACTGCGAAACTGCGAACTGTCAACCTCTATGGCATAGTGGTAGTGCGTTCGACTGCTAAGTCAGAGGTCGCGGGTTCGATTCCCGCTCAGTGCAAATATGTAATTTTGCATTGTTCTGGGTGTTTCTATGTAAATATATAGGTAATTTATTTACAAAAAAAAAATGTTTTTCTGCATTCTAGAACCCATATACTGACAAGCTCTGCTTAGTTTGGGTCTAGATGGTGTTGTGTAAAAAGTCCTAGTATATTTATTAATTGATATATCATCACATTTTTATCACTTAATTTTTTAGCAATTGGGGATTAGTCCCACCTCTATCGATGCACAGGCGTATACTCAATTTATCATTCGTTTCGTATTTATTTAGTAAATCACGTGTCCAAACCAAAAAAGAAAATTGATAGATAATTTTATCACAATGAATGCAAATCTAAATGATCCATATAATATCAGGTCACATGGCAGATAATGAGCCTAATACAATGTGACTTTGGAACAATAACTTTTATTTTAAGTTCAACCTTTGTGGTTCGAACTTTAGACGAAGTATTTTAAAACTTAACTCCAAAATTTGGCTCTGCTACAATCGGAAGCCTTGTGAGAGTCCAGAACTTTGTACAGTTCATTGTTTGGAAAAGTTTTTTTTCCTACAGTAATTAAAGTATAGGTTAACATTGGTCTAGGAAACAGTCGGAGAGTTCTTGGAACGTGAATTTTCGACCAAGTGGTTTTTTAGTTGGATTTTGTTTGGCTTTTTTATTCCTCGATTGGACATTCGGAAAAGAGGCACGGAGCTATATTTGTTTCGATTTGTTTTTGTTACTACGCAATCTGTGGACAAAATTTCTACTGGATAGGAAATTGCGAGTAGTTTATCGGTTTCTGCTGAGAAGATTGGAAAACTTGGAAAGGATACATTTTATGTAAATCAAAGTGCAGACTTCGTGGGAAATAAAGAAAATAAATGCAGGCATAAGCACATTCTCATGCTTGGATGATCCCGCGGTATTCAGTGAAGAGTTTCGAGTTCCAAGTTGTCATATTTTTCTTTTTGCAGCAAAATGCTTTGCCTATAGACATGTATATAGTCAAAGGCAGCACGTTTTCTGATACAGTACCCCTACTACGTGAATTCAAATAAATATCTGATGAAAATAAATCTAATACGACTATGACAACTCGAAACATAAAGGTGTGAGCATAGTTATATATTTTCGTAGTAATCTGAAGTGATATCCGATTCTTCTGGTTTGTGAACGGTTAAGTCATCGGTCACCAGGCGAGGCCGCGGTGGCGGCCAAGGTCCGCCGGCAACCCTGGGGTTATCCTTTCGAGGGCTTACCCGGGGTGCCCGGCAACGGACACTTGGGGAGGACACCTTGCGGTTTTAGTCGAGACACGACATAACCTCCCCCTCTGGCCGGCGGGGGGGTATCCGGAGGGATTTCCGCACATTAACAAAAAAAATAAAAAAGACGTCGTGTCCTTCTATCCACGTATGGCCTATATAACGATCTTGTTTCATCTTAAATTAGCTTTCCAACTGACATACATAGCCATCAATATTATGTAGATATACCTTTTTTTTTTCGTGCGGAGATCCCTTCGGATATCCCCCCGCCAGCTAGCGGGGGCGGTTATGTCGGGCTTAAACCGACTAAAACTGCACGCCGTCTCGGGTCTTCAGACGCCGGGGTGTAAGGTTGCCCATAAGGCATTTCCCCTGAACACCCCGACTGATCCTGGGCCATCTCCGGTTTCGAGATGACCCCCTTGGGTTTGGGAACCACGGTGTCCCCATCTTGCCTCGGAAAGGGGAGGAGGGGCGCTAGTCACCCCGCTGTCCCTGCCTGCTTCTGCTGGGGTGACAGGCGGCCTCACCTGCCAACCCCAGGCCTGCGCTCATGGAGGACGGAGGTCGTTATGTAGATATACCTATGTATATATATTTTGCAATACGGACTTTATAATTGTGGTGAGACCTACTAAGATTGTAATAAATGAGTTGATTTACTAGGAATTTGGAACATGAGATAGCACTGCAAATCAACTAAAATTAACCGGTAATAATGGATAAACGTTCATATCCAAAGTTATCTAATAATTTGGAAAGATCAAAGTGTATACAGTTCTAGAAGAACAAATAATAATATTAAGAAAAATCTCTCAGTAAACGTATTCAAGACATGTTCCACTATTTACGCTACAGTCACGTATGAATATGATGCTTCCCCTTCCTGACGCGCTTCTCACAATGCCCCACGAGTTTGCATCTTATATTAAACTCGCGTTAGCAAAAAAATTGACACGGAACTTGATTGACGTAGACACCACTATAGAAATGTTTGAAGACCAGACAATAGGAGAGTTCATAGGTAGTTTTGTTAAGGCCCGAAGATCGCCTTTTAAATGAAAGTGTCGCACGGAAACAAAGCTAACGAAATAATAGCGATGCCTTTGAATTTTTGTTAGACAAACTTATATAAAAAATATATTACATGTATAATAATGTAGCAATTGTTATGTATTTCGGACAGTGAACCCAAGTTTGAATTATTTTTGTTCTTTTGAACAGTAACGTTCATGATAATAACCAGTAAGAAAAATGTATAATAAACAGAAATAGCACTTAAAACACATGACGGATGAGGCTCTGGAGCATGCCTTACTCTCAGGGTTGGGAGATCAGACGGCAATCGCTCCCATAAAAGGCGTATAAGAGAAATCTAAGGGGGCTAAACGAGCCCAGGCTCAGCAGAGAAAGTCTCAAATAAAACCAGGACCAATGCTAAGATAATGATAATGGAGAATTAGTCGCCTTGTATGATTAGACACCTATAGGTAGATATTGTTTGGCCCTTAATTCTTCGTCACCGGGAACCACGCGGTAATTTGGAGTTCATCATCATCCTCATAGCGGATTCCCAGTAGCCAACGTCCGCTTTTAATTTTGACTAGTATGCCGTCTATTCCAGGAGCAGAATAGTATGTATAAGTTAAAGGTAATGTAAAAGATGTTGTTTTAAATAAAGAAATAAAAATAAAAAGACTAGCTAGGTAGGAAATTAGATTAGGTACACGTAATTCCCGTATTCCCCTCAGAGAATGAAAGGATGTGTGAAAGTAGGAGAGGAATTAATGATAGAACTGGAGAGACAAAGAGAATTGGAATGAAAGAGGAAAGCGTAGGATGTTATTGTAATGTCTTTTAATTCAACTGCAAAAACACGATGGCTCGGGCCCCGAAGATTTTCCGAAGACGCGGCAGTTTGAAGTGATTTCTCTTATTTGGCTAGATGTTTAAAATTCACTACATAATGATATGCATTGCAACGGTCACCAGGGAACAGTCACCGCCATAAATATTATCCGTTATCATTCTGTTATTAAATCAGTGCGGCTCATAAATCTGGGACAACGGGAGTGACCCACTCATTCCACAATATGTTCTACTCAAAATTACATTAAGCCGTGTTACCATAGCCCTTTATGAACTAATAATGTGGACCACAGAAAGGCGTTTGCATATAAATCTCCTAATTACTACAATTCATAGTGCACTAATCTCGACTAGGCCTTTGTGGCATTTGCATAGTTTTTTGAGGACAATTGAAAGTGATTTAGGGTGACCGGAATTCTATGTGATGTAGTGGACCAGGAGGAAGAAACTGTCTAGTAAGTACTGTCGTGAGAGAAAGTGTTTTGTTAAAGGGTTAAAAATTTATTGTTTTTTTTTTGATAAATATTTGAGTGAAAAAATTTTAAGTTTAATTTTCATGAAGCTAGAGTTTTTGCAGTGAAAAACGGACTGTTGTTTGCTCTTTTTACATGATATCAGATGTACAATTTTATTATTTATTGCAGTTTCATTTGTACTTTTATTTGTAACGATTAAAAGTCGATATTCAGTTCATTCGGTTATTATTTACTATATAAATTTAATTACACAGACAAATATTTAAATTTTATAAGTAGGTGCTTAAAGTCAAAAACATTCTTATTTATTACAATTACCTCCAGGTATTTCAAATATTTATATACACATATGATATAGTAAAGTGATTTATTATTCTTTAACGTCTTATAAATTACGAAATATATTACTTAAAACAACTTAAGTTATTTTTCACATTTAAGGGACTCAATATTAAACAACATTCTTAACGACTGTACCTACTTTAACTCAAAAAACCAACTGCTCGTGACACGCAATAAAATGGATTAGCGCGATTCAATTCACCCTCTGTGCTCACACAAGAACTTATTACATTACATATAAATTAACATATTATTACCGGAGCGACACATTCATTGTGTGTCTCTAAGATTTATATATGTAAACATTGACGTGAGACATAAGTGGAAGGATGCATTCTATTTTAGATAGGGTCACCTAACGAAGTATTGTTGGGCGCGATTGTACTTCTGCTTTTTTTTAACTTTTTAATGTCTTGTAATTTGCACGTAATCTAGGCTGAATGATGACTAGCAACTTTGTGGTTCTCTGTGGTGGTCTCGTTTGTGGTAGCTGTTGAGGGTTTAATACCACTTGATCATTGCAGTTGCTTAAACGGTGATCTATTTCGTGAGAACAGACACTAGATCATATTTAATGGGGAACATAAATTTTCATCTTCTTTATTCCAAATAAATAACTGCCTTGTTGATCCCGTGACAAAAGTTTGCTCATACATTTACGCGACAATCACGTGTCCTTCGTTCGAATCTTTGATTGGACGTTATGGTGTTTTATTAAAGAAAACCCGTATCGAAATAAATCTGTCGTAAATTGAGGGGGTTGAAAATATGATAAATCCACGTAATCACTTAAAACTGGAGATAAAACAGCGAAACAACTATTTTAATATTTTCGATTGCAATACACCAAGATTCCAAATACAAATCTTACTTCTATATAGCGCAATTTGCATTCAATAAATTAATCAAAACTGTCACATTTATAATCATGTTTTTTCCAAAATCCAACTTTATTTGCACTACACTACATTCACACTTATTCCCAAAAATATCCAGAATCTAATCTCATTAGGGACAACAAACACTCGAGGTCGAGCTCCCGACTCAACGAGCCAGTTTATTTGGTACGCACTGCACTGTACACTGGCGGACAATTAATTTGCAAATAAAATTAAACACTGCGAGGATTATCGGGTATTATAGAGGGTGATTTTTCATTGCAGTTCTACAAATATGGGTGAGTGTGGGTGCTGGTATTATTATTTTCAAGTGTGGTTTTTTCACACAGTTTTAGTTCCGTTTAATTGAAGGGTGAACTAAACAGCTGTCTCGTACTTGAATACTTTCAGTAACCATGGTGATTTTGGAGCTATTTTTATAGATTTGTTTTTAAGATTCGAAAAACAGAAAAAAATAATTCAATTTTTTTTTATAAATCTCAGTCCATTTTAAGTTGACGCAGCTTATTATTTTTCACACGGTAATGTTGTGACCTCCGCAATCCAATTAGTAACGATACTGGTCTCTTCCGGACTGACCAGAGATCCCTCAGAAGGGGACCGACATATAAAAAACGTAGTGTATTGTGTGTCATGCCTGAGAACATCTCTAATTTAACTATTTGGCAATATTTTATGTTGTCTTTGCTTCGTACATTAGTTCTATCTTTATTTATTTAGAATTACTTTTATTTAAAAGTTGTTTTTATACTTATACTTAGTTTAAAGTTAAAGAAAACTACTTTAAACTAATTACTAATCTATACATCTATACATACATATAAATAAAATTGGAGTGTCTGTTTGTAATATTGAAATAACCGTTTTTTACTACATGTATATACGGTACGATAATATATATACGGTACATAGGTACACCAAAATAGCATTTTTTACATTTTTTGTCTGTCTGTCTGTCTCTTTGTTCCGGCTAATCTCTGAAATAGCTGGACCGATTTTGACGGGACTTTCACTGGCAGAAAGGTAATATTATAACAAGGAGTAACATAGGCTACTTTAATTTTAGGAAAAATAATTAAGTTTCCCCGCAAAAAAAACTAAAAACCTAAAAATCTTAATCCACGCGGACGAAGTCGCGGCCACAGCTAGTAGAAACTAACTAAAAACAAATAAAAATTAAAAAATTATTGTCGCAATAGGTGACTGGTTTAATACTATCCTAATAATGTAATAAATGTGAGGTTTTGAGAGAATGACATAACATAACATAATATAACTTCACGCCTGTATCCCCGAAGGGGTAGGCAGAGGTGTATTACACACCCACGATTCGCCAGTTATGTTAAGGTCCCAATGTAATAGGGGGCGAGCCTATTGCCATCTACCGGGCATATTATTAAGCGAGCAATAATTAACATTTATTAATGCACACATAACTACGAAAAGTCAGAGTTGTGTGCCCGGGGCGACTGGGGATCGAACTCGAGACCTCGTCTCAGCAGTCCGTTACGTACGCCACTGGGCTATTGTCGAGAGAATGAATGAGTATAAAAGGCACTCTCCCACGCAAAAATGGCTGAACAAATTCCCAAATTGTCCAGAGGTATTTATATACGGGGTGCGAGGATATGCTCTATGGGCAACCTTACACCCCGCGTCTGTAGACCCGAGACGGCGTGCGGTTACTTAGTTAGTTTAGTTAGTTTACCTGGGCTGTTCCGCGCTTAGCCTCTTGAATGGGCCATTGTGCGTAGCATCTTACCTCTCACTCCAACCAACCCAGATCTTCCCAAAAAGTCAGCAGCCTTTTCAGGTTTCCACATGCTTCCCGGAGAGACGCTGGTGACTGGAGGAATTTCGCCCGTTGTTCGGCCACGCTCATGCACTCTGTAAGCACATGATGTGGCGTTTCTTCTGCCCCCATGCAGCCTCTGCACAGGGGGCTGTCCGTCACACCTATTGTAAATAGATGCTTGTTTAGAGGACAGTGACCGGTCAAGATGCCTATGACCTTGCGGATCTGGTCCCTTTTTAATCTGATGAAGTTTCGGCTAAACGTTTTTGATGCTACCGGAACTGCATTCTTTGTTTGCCTGCATCCTTCAATGTTTGTCCATTCCTTTTTATGGGTTTCTTCCGTATTTTTCCGCAGCCAAGTTTTGACCTGTGCTTGAGGTATAGGTAGTATTGGTTCCGGTCCATATACTGTTGCCCCTGATCCTCTCTTGGCCAATTCATCGGCTAAGTCGTTGCCGAGGGAGTTGCTGTGTCCCTTGATCCATTGCAGCGTGACCTTGTTTGTGTTTGCAATGGATTGGAGTGTACGGCGTGCGGTTTTAGTCGGTTCAAGCCCGACATAACCACCCCGCTGGCCGGCGGGGGGGTATCCGAAGGGATTTCAGCACGAAAAAAAAAAAAAAGGTATTTATACACGTAGGTACTCTAGAATAGCACATACTCTAAACTTTATTCTGGGTATAGTTTCGCAGTTTCCGCAGAAAAGCATTCCACGTGATCTGAACACACGAGATGAAAACAGCTAGTAAAATTTTCCTTGTTTTTCTTTCTATCTATATACTTACAGCATGGTAACAGTTTCAACAGATTCGATTTTTTAATACTCGGAAGTTAGATCAACAAAAAAGTTATTTATTTGGAAATACGAAATTCGGGGAAAGTTCAAGGACTCACCCGGCAACCCTTTTCCAGGAAAAGCCATTACGAGTTACCGGAACGCGACCCTAACTTCTCAAGTTATTGTTTTTACGCCCCAAAATTCTTTTGTAATAGGGATAGCCCCTATTTAACCTTTCTCTTTCGAAATACTCCTAATTCTACCGTCTTTTAATCCTAAACTTCCTGGATTATGGCAAAAGGCATGGTATCTAAAAGACTGGGTACATGGTACAAAATATACAGCTTGTGGAATGCTGTTGTTTGAATGCCACTGATTAAAAAGTGTGATTTTGATGCTTAAGATTGATATATTTAATATAGAAATGATATGATATGATAAAATGATATTATTGATAAGTTTCGGTCGCCATTTGTAATCTCTAATAATAATTGAGTTTCTAAAAATTAAGAGTCTTATAGTTAAGACTTTTCATAGGATATTGTTAGTGATACTTAAGAAGTTTGCTCAAACCCCTATGGATATATCTTTAGAAGTAACTTAATATAAGTACTTAAAAATAGGACCAATCTGCAAGAAAACAATTTTCCAAATTGATTAATAAATGACGGAGTTTCGTGGTAGCGAACTTTGAAGACAACTGAATTGATAAACTGTTTATTTTCCTGATTAAAAACGATTCACTTCACTAGCGTTTAGAATTAATTCCAAGTCCCCCAAAGCTACTCGTGTAGCAACTGAACCTACAACATATTGTATGCAACCATAGTTTACGCTGCAATCATTTCATCCACCCTTTAGAGAATTCTAACTGACGAGTAACTGTTTTTTGGATTTGTTTGCAATACATTGCGGTGGGGATA
Organism: Cybosia mesomella; assembly: GCA_946251805.1. Taxonomy (NCBI): domain Eukaryota; kingdom Metazoa; phylum Arthropoda; class Insecta; order Lepidoptera; family Erebidae; genus Cybosia; species Cybosia mesomella. Next base: position 37,085,871 of record OX276389.1, read on the forward strand.
TTTCTTTCGTTGCGTTAAACGATTTGTGGTACAAAGAAATTTCATAGATTTACGTCATTGATGCGCTAAATGCTAAGCTTAACAGCGTATATTATGTAGGTAGATATTAAGTGGCAGTGGAAGCATAATACAAACCTAATAACCAAAGTTAAATATGATTTCACTTTGGTTCAGTACCTATGACTGACTAAAGTATATTTTTGAGCTAAGCGAGCGAAGCTCTTATACGCGGCATAGCCGTTTGTTGGTGGCTGGACTGCTCCGTAACCACTCGCGTGATCTTGACCAAATTTACCACGGTGATAGTGTGGACACTGACGAGTGTTTTGAGGCGGGATAGTTCATGTCCGATGTACCATTTAGCAATAATCACCGAAAAACAGTTTCACGAGCGCGCGACCTTAGCTAAGCGCGGGACCGTAGTAAGATGTCTTATTTTCAAGTAAAAGTCCTGCTCGCTCAGCTCAATTTATTTCAGTCGCACCCTACACTGAATTCCTAGTTATACGATTAATATATTTTTCATAGACACACCGACAGAAAACAAAATACTTATGTTATTTGAAGTGTTGCCTCAATTCCTCAAGGGTTCCATCAAAACAACCGGATTTTGATATAAATATACGTTTTAAATAACAAAATAATCTTTCAGTACGGTTCATAGTCGTAACAACTATTTTGTGAATTGAACGGTGGCGCCACCGTCTATCTGAAAATACTAATCTGGCATAATCTGTAGTGTAATTGAATGGAATTTGACAGAGACAACTGTAGTTCCGATTTTCACTGTAGTTCCGATACTATGGAATACTAAATTTAAATTTTCTCAATGACGTACGATCTCTTTCTTTCTAGTCACTTGGTTATGAGCGCTATTCTTTTCGTTTCTCTGTACTCATACATTACTCACACAAGCATACATATGATTCTGAAGCAAATTTTCAACTCAGTCGTCACTCGTTACCATGGTAACGAGTAAGCTATTAGTTGTCAGTTGTTAAACAGTATCGGATTCAGTGCTAATATAAATTTGTTACTTGTAAAGTATAATATTGTTTATTATTAAATAAATAATTAACTAATCAATCCCAAAAACAAGTCTGTTATACAAATTTAACAATGATGGAGTTACATGGTACAAGACATTTAAAAAAATGTACACATAAATTAAAAACTCTTCCTTTTTGGAAGTTGATTAAAATTCAGTACAAAAACATAAAAAACAAACACTTTATTACCATTTTCACGACTGGTATCACAAACGACATTGTACTAGCAACATCATCCAATAGATACCTCTTTTGACAATACACTCCTGAACAACACACTCCCCCATAACAAGGGGGTGCCAGTAATCCGTTTTAAGGGGTGAAGATTCAATTGGAACTGATTTCGATGGCCCTCCAATGATTTTTGTGTAATACCCTCTTGTGTTTGATAATAATATAATCGATTAGAATCACTATCGAGAGGAGGAGGTATCGATTTTTTTGACGTATGAGTGGTTTAATCTGTGTACATTTGGGTAAATGTCGTCTGCAAGCGTTGTGTCTACTTGAGGTCAAGTTCAGAGGGCCTTTAATAAATAAAGAAAAATATGGAACGAAAGAGTCTGTGTGAAAAGGCTGCATCATAACAGTTTATTTTTAGGTTATTGCAACATATGTTCTGTGCAATTTATGGGATGTATTAGGTTTTGGATTCGATTCCCGAATCAGGTAATGTGTTATTAACTCCTAAGCTACTACTTTCATTAACGCTATTGAAAATTGTGTAAAAATATTTGTTTGAATTTGAGGTATGACACTTGTGAGGCCGCCTGTCACCCCAGCAGAAGCAGGCCGGGACGGTGAGGCGACTAGCGCCCCTCCCCCAAACCGGGGCAACACGGGGATACCGTGGTTCCCAAACCCGAGGGGGCCATCTCGAAACCGGAGATGGCCCAGGGTCAGTCGGGGTGCGAGGGATATGCTCTATGGGCAACCTTACACCCCGGCATCTGCAGACCCGAGACGGCGTGCGGTTTTAGTCGGTTCAAGCCCGAATTAACCGCCCCCGCTGGCCGGCGGGGGGTATCCGAAGGGATTTCCGCACGAAAAAAAAAAAAAAGATATGACACTTGGATCTAGAACTATTGACGCGGAAGTAGTAACCAAGCAGGTTAACAAATTGCAATGTTCAGCAGTATTATTCAGGTCAATCTTAGAATCAGTGACATGGGGATCTCAACTTCGCATTCACAAAACTATATAATAAGAGTCCTAAAAATAATTGGAGCCCTAATAAGTAACCCCACTTTGATATCGCCAGAAGGTTCTGCGGGTCAGATAGCAGTCGCTTCATGGAAAATATTAGAAAGAAAGAAAGAAAGAAAGAAAGAAAGAAAGAAAAAAGTTTTATTTGAGTTATCTGCACAATGTGAAATAATACAGCAATACAATAATATTACTAATAATACAGCAACATTCAATCATCGCGCAGACCCAAATAGGGCCCCATCTCAGCATGAATGCTGCGTACATCATTAGTATACGCAGCGCTGGTTTTCAGATGGAGCCGCTAGTTAGCACTGTCGCCCCACCTGCACATGATCATCACTACGAGTCACAGTCACAGATCACAGATGCTCGATTAATGGTCGGCCATTTCCTAGTTCGATTGTAAGCCGATCCAATCATAGTTGGAAAAAGTCTCGGAGAATGATGTAGACTATATAAATTGCATCTCGCCAATACAACAAAAATAGTTCGCAACAAAACGAACAACCAACCAACTGTTTGGTTTCAAAAGCGTCTTACGCACATGTCATGTTCCTCCAAAGACAAAAGCTATGATAAATGTCTCTCTTTGAAATGAAGTAATGTAAAGTATTACTGTGGAGACTCTCCACCATCACGTACAACAGATTACTACCGAAACAGAAGTTTGACACATATTGTGTCACTGTATATTGTGTAAGACCTCTTTATGACCACGCAGGGAACGGTGAGCAATTTATGGAAACTAACGCATAACGAGAACTTATTAGGTTGTAATGGTTTTGTATTTAGGCTCTTTGGAAGATATAACGAAAATGGTTATAGGATATATTAGGTCGAAGAATGGACTTACGAAAGATTTTGTTCGTGTGTGGGGTAATTCGGACTTGGGTGGTTGGAGAATTGGATTGAATGTTTTTTTTTTTTTTTTTTTTTTTTAATATTTAGGACACGTCAATTTGACTTCACCTCGCCTGATGTACCATCACTTTACCTTCAGCTTACCAGCTGAAGGTAAAGTCTCAGGAAAGAAGGTCGCCATTACATACACGTACCATGTTAACAATGGTGGCACTCAGCTCGACGGCCTCATCAGAAGAGGATTGTCGTCGCAGCACCGCGTGACACCCACCGGTCCCACTAGTGCTGCGACCACAATCCCCCTGCCCCTGCACTCGCTGACCCCTGAACGCAATCAAACCGAAATTGGATTACTATATAGGGTTTTTCGCAATCGTGCACGGTGGTACCCACCCGGCCGAATTTTGTGACAAATTTGTGTCATCAAGTTTCTACCACCTGGTTGTGTCATCAAATTTCTACCACCTGGACAATGATATCTATGTGTAGATTGCAAGTCATCATAATTATTTTCTTAGTGTTGTTTCTGGTTGTATCCATTGCATTTCACCTTGGAGTCCGGAGTCCTCTTACTCCTGCTACTTTTTAGGGTTCCGTTGCCAAATGGCAAAAAACGTAACCCTTATAGATTCGTCATGTCTGTCTGTCTGTCCGTCCGTATGTCACAGCCACTTTTTTTCCGAAACTATAAGAACTATGCTGTTGAAACTTGGTAAGTAGATGTATTCTGTGAACCGCATTAAGATTTTCATACAAAAATAGAAAAAAAAACAATAAATTTTGGGGGTACCCCATACTTAGAAGTGAAACTCATAATTTTTTTTCATCAAAACCATTCGTGTTTGGTATCTGGTGATAGGTCTTCAAAAATGATATTGAGGTTTCTCATATTATTTTTTTCTAAACTCAATAGTTTGCTCGAGAGACACTTCCAAAGTGGTAAAAGGTCCCCCCTCTGTAACTTCTAAAATAAGAGAATGATAAAACTAAAAAAAATATATGATGTACATTACCATGTAAACTTTCATCGAAAATTGGTTTGAACGAGATCTAATAAGTAGTTTTTTTTAATACGTCATAAATCGTAAACCGCAATTTACCGGTCATTCAATCAACTTAAATTATTGTTACTTGCTGCTACGGAAGAACGGGGCGAGTCCGACTCTTGCAGGTGAGGTTGACTCGGGGCCTGGAGGTCGTGATGGTGCCCTGAACACCCGTTGCTTCGGCTGAAAGTATTCAATAAATAATAAATAATTAAATATTGTAGGACAAAGTACACAACGCCATCTAGACCCAAACTAAGCAGAGCTTGTCATATGGGTTCTAGAATGCGGATAAACATACTTACATACTTTTTTTTTGTAAATAAATACATATTATACATATAAACACCCAGACCAATGCAAAAATACATATTTGCACTGAGCAGGAATCGAACCTGCGACCTCTGGCTTAGCAGTCGAACAAACTACCGCTACGCCACAGAGGTTGTATACCTATGTATTTAAATAATTAGTGACGCATTAATATCCAAATTTCACCAACCGATCCCACGAAATTAAAGGTGAGCACATTGGCGTCCACCAGTATTTAAAACAGGAACACCAAATGAGCGGCGATAGCCCAGTGGCGTAGGTAACGGTCTGCCGAGACGAGGTCGCGAGTTCGATCGCCATTCGCCCCGGGCACACAGTTCTGACTTTTTGTAGTTATGTGTATATTAAAAATGTTAATTATGACTCGGTTAGTAATGTGCCCGGTAGATGGCAATAGGCTCGCCCCCTATTACATTGGGACCTAAACAACCGGCAAATCGTGGGTGTTTACATACACCTTATCCCTTAGCCCCCTAGGGCTTACCCCTTCGGAGATACAGGCTTGAAGTTATGTTATGTTGAAAACCAAATATTTTAAATGGGTTTCGGAAGTCGTCCAGCCATGGGCTGACGTCTTGAAAAGGTCTGGATGCAATGGCGCATATTGGAAGACGTCTATGTCCAGCAATTGACTGCAATAGGCTAAATTATTGATTGATATCATCCCACTAATATCATAATTTTAAAGTTTGGATGAATGGATGCCAGAATGGCTGAACGGATCTGGTTGAAATTTGGTACAGGGATAGATTATATTCCGGAATAGGAATACATTTTTTTAAAAGAATATTAGTAACCGAAATTACTAATATTCCCCCAACCCCTCCAGCTAATCTAAATTGCTTGTGTTAGGAGTGAGTTCACGTCGGTAGTGTAATGGCCAGGATTCGAACCCGGGACCTCTCGATCGTATTGTCGACTCCTTAACTACTAAGCTACCGACGCTTCTGGGCTAGACATAGGCTAGATCGAAATTCCACGCGGGTGGAGCCGCGGACAACAGCAAGTATTCTATAATTCTATGTAAGTGGCTCTGGTAACAACAACACGAGAAGACACAAATAAAGCGCATACGCATAAAAACTTAGAACCAAAAATTCTTTATGCCCGCATTGTACACGTATATCGGTCGAATTCTTAAACAAAAACATTGGTTGATTGAACCAAGAAAAGGCTTTCACGCTGGACGATTATGTGTGACATTAGCATCTGTGGTAAGCCGATAACATCTGACATGTGTGTGCGTGAGCATGTGACGTATTCAGAGCTGCTATCTTTTGTCATTACAATCAGTTCACAGTTGTGACACTATCGAGGTGATACAGTAAGTTCAGTGGGTGTCAAATGGGGGGTATCCGAAGGGATTTCCGCACGTTAAAAAAAAAAAAAAAAGTGGGTGTCAAATTGCAGGTTTAAATGGGAATTACTTACTTGTTATTGATGAAAATGGGAGCAAAATGCGTTGTATAAAGAAAAATTAATGTTTGTAGCGTTAGATGGTATTCAAGGAATATACATTCAAGAGGCAGTTGAAGTAATAGATGGTGAGCCACACACTTTACCGATGTTTAACAAATTGCAATGCAATTGATTGCTAACTTTACTTTAGGCTTGTTCTCTGTCGAATATTATAGCCAATTACATCATTGTTCTCATTATCATACAGTTTAAAAAATACCCGGTTAACAGCAATTACAAACCGCCACTTAATGATGAGGAAACTTTATCATTATCTTAAGGGGCTTCCACACGATACAATTTTACCCCAATTTGAGCCCAATCTAATTAGATAAACATGTCAAATATATTACATACTAAAGAATAAATGATTATGAACAACTATACAACAATAAATAACTCGAAAGAAAACTGAACCTATAAGACAGATACATATTTATTGCAAGGGTGTCGACGCACGTTGCGTACCAAAGGTCTACCCATCTTCCAAGGCAATAACGACATACCATCGGGGTCTCTTGGCGGTGAGGTCGATCATGAAGCAGTGGTTGGAGAGGCACCACGGTGACCTACCCGAGTCTCCTACCCGATGTGCCAGATAATTACCGGACACGGGTGCTTCAGTAAGTATCTATGGCGCATCCACCGGGAGACAACGCCGCAGTGCCAGCACTGCGAGGATCCTGGCGAAGACATGGCGCTCCACACGTTGGTGGAGTGCCCTGTGTGGGCGAGTCAACGCCGGGATCTCGTTGCGGTCCTGGGCGTGGACGTTCTCTCGTTGGAGACCATGGTGAGGGCCGTGGTCTCCGACGGGAGCAAGTGGCACGCTGCCGCCCGCCTCTTTCTCTTGCGAGCAGAAACGGCGCAGAGGGAGTGGGAGAGAACCCTGCGGCGAGGCCGCGGTAGTGGCCAAAGTCGGCCGGTAACCCTGGTTATCCTTTCGAGGACTTACCTGGGGTGCCCGGTAATGGACACTTGGGGACACCGTGTGGTTTTAGTCGGTCCGATTCCGACACGCCCACCCCATCGTCGGCACCGATGGGGTGAAGTCCGAAGGGGTACCCACACGTAAAAAAAAATATCGGGGTCTGTTACCAATTGATTGACAATAGACGATCAAATCATTTCGTATGGATAGAAGATTTAACTATGTACGTGTCGATGGAAATTGGCCAATCTGATTGGGTAATTAAATTGTATCATGTTGAAGCCCCATTAGTGATGTCACACCTGAGGCTTTCACCTTAGGGCGGGGGCTGCTTACTCCTGCTCCTTCTTTTGTTTTGGTTTATACGACTTTTATGGAAGTGACTGCCGTCTGACCTCTCAACCCCGAGAGGAAACCCTGCGCCAGAGCCTCGTCCGTCCATCGGCAGGTATACGGGATTGCAGGTGCACCGGCTTGCAGGTGTACCGGCTTGCAGGTGTACCGACTTGCAGGTGTATCAGCTTGCAGTTGTACCGGCTTGCAGGTGCACCGGCTTGCAGGTGTATCGGCTTGCAGGTGTATCGGCTTACAGGTGTATCGGCTTGCAGGTGCACCGGCTTGCAGGTGTATCGGCTTGCAGGTGTACCGGCTTGCAGGTGTACCGGCTTGCAGGTGTATCGGCTTGCAGGTGAGGTTGGCTTGGCTCCGTAAGTCTTGAGAAGCGCCATACACCCGACAAAGCACTACTGAATTATTTTTACTAACAAAATATAGTTGTCAAAATGTAGATATAAAATACACTTTTACACAGCCATCATCATCAACCTATTCTAGTCCACTGCTGGACATAGGTCTCCCCTAATGAGCGCCAGAGAGCCCTGTGTTCAGCTTGCCGCATCCAGCATCTGCCCGCAGTCTTTCGCAGATCGTCATCCCACCTGGCCGGAGGGCGTCCTACGTTTGCCGAGTCGCGGTCTCCACTCAAGAACACGTTTACCCCAGCGGTTGTCGGTTCTTCGCGAGATATGGCCGGCCCACTGCCACTTCAGCTTGCTTATTTTTTGATGTCGATAGCCTTATGAGATACAAATTACGATACCTAAATAAATAAATAAATATTCTACGAAATTCTACACAGCGCTTTCTAGACCCAAAGTAAGCATAGTTTAACTAGTTTGTGTTATAGGTTCCAGAATGCGGATAAACATACTTATATTTTTTTTTTGTAAATACATACATATTATACCTACATAGAAACACCCAGACCAATGCATATAGACATATTAATGCATACAAATATTTGCACTGAGCAGGAACCGAACCCGCGCCCCCTGACGTAACAGTCGAATACACTTCGTTCATGATACAAAAGTGACAATATAAACAAAATATAATTGTGATAAATAAATCATGTGTATTTTCTTTATTTTTATTAGGAGTAGGCTCGCGTTTGACCACTATCACACCTGTTTGAAAGTGATAATGTGGTTTATGGTGGAGCACGTTTGACACGGAGAACACAGACTCAGGCCGTGTACAACAAGTCTACAACAATAGAATTACTGATTGCATTACTTGTCAATCTCAAGTTGACCTACTGCATCTGCATTAACACCATCCTTTGGCGTGTTACCGTCTTTGTTCAACCAGCTTCTCGAGTTCGCGCTATCTTCGTAACAGAGTTTGAAAATTAATGAGTGACTTTGTCCAGACGTCTCAATTCTTCTATTGTTCGCCATGAATACATAGTGTATTGTCATGAGCGCTAGTGTTCGGTAACTTAGTATTCAGAACTGTCTGTTTCTTGAGCCGTTTGTTTGATTTTGATGTTGTTGGAGTTAGCTGTTTTGTTTTACATGTATTTTTATGAAAAAAATATGAATTATGTGCTAAACAGTCATTTGTACTGGGTGAGGTGTCAAAAATTGCTATCAACAGGTTCCCATGAACCCAACCAAGTACGCGACGGATGTCCATCCAGTCCTGAAATCAGGAATATTGGGAATACTAATAATGTGTGATTTACGGTGCTAACGATGATTGACTCATGACTGGATGACTGGATTGCAATAAAGATTCCAATAAGTCGCCCGTAAAACTAAAAGTATTTGGACTTCGACTTGGAATCTCTTCGAATATTCGTTAGAGAAATTAGTGTTTGTTTCTTGTTCGATATAAATTTAAACAAAAATAATTTGCAGACCATCTTTCTCTTTATTCAACCAACATAACCGTCTCGGGTCTACAGACGCCGGGGTGTAAGGTTTGCCCATAAAGCATTTCCCTCGCACTCCGACTGACTCGGGCCATCTCCGGTTTTGAGATGGCCCTTTTTTTATATTTAGGACACGTCAATTTGACTTCACCTCGCCTGATGGTAAGCTGAAGGTACAGTCTTAGGAAAGAGGGTCACCATTACATACACGTACCATGTTAACAATGGTACGGCTCAGCTTGACGGCCTCATCAGAAGAGGATTGTCCTCGCAGCACCGCGTGACACCCACCGGTCCCACTAGTGCTGCGACCACAATCCCCCTGCCCGGCTATGCACTTGCTGACCCCTGAACGCAATCAAACCGAAATTGGATTACTATGGAGGGTTTTTCGCAATCAAATTTCTCCCACCGGTAAACCTTCGGGTTTGGGAACCACGGTGTCCCCGTCGTACCCCGGTTTTTGGGGGATGTTAGTCGCTCGCCCGTCCCGGCCTACTTCTGCTGAGGTGAAAGGCGACCTCACTCCGCTACCTTCAAACAGAAGCGCAGCCTTATACAAAACAATACAATCTTACATGTACCATTTGTTCGAAGAAACAAATCCTGAACGACGATGTATTCACAAGTAGCTTCATCCACAACAGTGTTCTTGAGAAAACTTCATCACAATAATATGACACTTGTAACATATTCTCTTCTTATAACAACTGTTCTAAGACAATAACGGACCAATTCCCATGCGTGTGCGTTCGGAAGATTTAATTTCTCTCGTGACAGACGGATCAGCGCACAACGGTTGTTAGCTGTCACTCAAAGTGTATACAATAGGGATGCGCTTAGAGTATCCATTCTGCAACAATACGCGAATAGTGTTGTTTATGTAAAGGTGTACAGATAAGGGTGATTGCAACTGTCTCGGGTATGGTTAGCAAAATAGATTTAGTTTTTTTTGTATAATGATACTTATTATCAGTAGAGATCGATAGCTTCTTTTACTACTAAGGTGAGTAATAAGTATAGCTATTCTCTAGTGGCACCGTTGTAAGAAGAATATGGATGTTGAATTTTTTGAGTCCGTCTAGGTCCAGGTTACCTCAGAGACTTTTAGTGTTATGAAGCTGCAAATTGGCATGGATTTTTTTATTTCTACTTACTTTAAAACCTCACGATTTAAAGTAAGTCAATAAACCAGCAAAATTGATAAATAGACTATGTTTCAGGAGTACTATTAAAATTTGTAGACAATATTTCAAATTCGCAACATTAATAAAATTTTAAGGGCGCCGGAGGTCGCTCAACGACCTCCGTCCTCCATGAGCGCAGGCCTGGGGGTGGCAGGTGAGGCCGCCTGTCACCCCAGCAGAAGCAGGCCGGGACGGTGGGGCGACTAGCGCCCCTCCCCCAAACCGGGGCAAGACGGGGACACCGTGGTTCCCAAATCCGAGGGGGCCATCTCGAAACCGGAGATGGCCAGTCGGGGTGCGAGGGATATGCTCTATGGGCAACCTTACACCCCGGCGTCTGCAGACCCGAGACGGCGTGCGGTTTTAGTCGGTTCAAGCCCGACATAACCGCCCCCGCTGGCCGGCGGGGGGGGGGGGTATCCGAGGGGATTTCCGCACGAAAAAAAAAAAGGTACATTATTCAAAGTAAACAAATGTATTATATTATAATTATTATAAATAATTAAATCTTAGCTGTTTTTTAACTTCATAAGATGTAAAATAGCTAAGACTGTTAATAATCTGTTTAAAGTCAATGATATTATTAAAATATTGACTAAATTACATAAAAGAGATCAATAAAAACATAACATAACATAACATAAACTCACGTCTATATCCCCGAAGGGGTAGGCAGAGGTGCTAGCACCCACGTTTCGCCGGTTTATGTTTTAGGTCCCAATGTAATAGGTGGCGAGCCTATTGCCATTAACCGGGCACTTATAAACCTGCGATAAATACACACAACTTCGAAAAGCATCGAAAAGTCATTGGTGTGTGCGATGGTAATACCTGGGATCGAACCCGAGACCTCGTCTCAGCAGTCCTTTACCCATACCACTAGGCTAACTAACAAATAACTAATAAACACTATTTTAACACTAAATACTTTTTTATTATTTTTAAACGCAGTTGATTAATGGCAGTTTGATATGGAATGACTCTACTAAGCTCTCACTTTTTTGCCGACGCTACTCACGGACGGCCATGGGAAGAGGATTACAATATCTAGCGGCATGAGGCGTGACGTCATCGTATGAATGTAAAATTAATACCGCGAGCGACATAACGCGAACCGACAGCGACAATCGTTGTGGGGGGGTATTAGTGCGAAGAGTAGGGTACGCACAGAGGCATGCTAAAGAAAATTATCTATACTAATATTATAAAAATACAATATTTGTTTGTCTGTTTGGTTGAACGCGTCAATCTAAGATATATATATTATTATTAGCTGGCTATTTATCATCACGCTACTAATCTAGAGAGCGGAGTAGCAATCATAGATGTAAACAAATCGGGCAAATTCGCATGCATTATTGTAAAACTAATAAATTACGGGCATGTATGGAAGGGGGTTCTAAATATGACACGAGCGTAGCTGCGGGGCACAGCTAGTTTCATAATAAAGCTAGCCGTGCCGTGGTTTTATCTGCAACTTGTTCCTCCGGATTGGAAGTAGAGTTAAAAATCTTAGAAATCTGCCAGAAAATTATTAATTGTTTTAATCAAACTTTAAAAATATATTTATAGAACCCACTAAATAGATTAACAGCATTTTCATATAAAAAAAGAATTACTTTGCTCAGAATCGATTTTTTTAAATCTGAAAATGATCATCTAATTTTGACGCTGACTGTACATAAAACTCCTTAAAAACTACTTGGATTTATTTTTATTTATTTATCTAGGCATAACATCATCATCATCATCACAACGGTTTTTTTTTTCGGGCACGTCAGTATGACTTCACGTCGCCTGATGCGTAAGCCGAAGGGGTACTCTCAGGAATGAGATTCACTATTGCAAACTAGGCCTGCAAGGCGAATCGCTGCTTGCAATATTGAGCTGAGTGAGACATCGTGAATCAGATTTTGAAAATTTTGAACAGTGATCATTCCTCCGTGGCAGATCTGATTTTGAAAATTCTTTTTGAAAGTCACAACTCTGGACATGCTTTCTGAGCGTGTTAAGTTTGGTCACAGTGTCTCGAGCGGTTATTATGTAATTCCATCTGAATTTTTTTTAACGGTGATCATTCCTCTGTGGTAGCATTATTTTTTTTCAAAATATATCCATAAACCTTCCTCTGATTGACCTCTTTAATCATGCCAAATTTGGTTCTGATTGGATTAGTAGTTTAGGCGGAGACCTGTGATAAAGAAAATCCTGAAGTCTGGATGAGGAGCTTTCGCTCGACTTCGTCTCACTCAGCTCAACAAAAATAATGCTACAAGGGTGGCGGTCAGTTTGACGGCTTCCTAAGATATTTTTTCACGCCCCGATTAAAATCCAAAACTAGAACTTTGAAGCTCGGAGTCCATTCTCCTTCAGACCCCCAACCCCAAGAGGTAAACCGGTTAGCAGATGACATGGGTTTAGGCCTCGAATATGTTATTAAGGCCCCATACACACCTGCCTACCGCTTCAGGAATATGTATAGTATAGCAAAGCTAGCAATTTTGATAAATTCCTCTCTTTGTAGCATTACTCTACATAATCAAAAGTTTAAAAAAAAGTGCGCAGGCGATTACAAAACGAGTGTGTCTATTGTATTAATATTATACAAATCATTTATTAGGGGTACTAATCTGCCAAGTTATTAAGACCCCTATTTATCGAAAAACAAAACGGTAAGTATGTCTATTTTGGTCATTTTTTAATAACTATAGTTAGGTCTGAAAATGTTACATGCATATTAAGAATATAATATACTCACTAATAGTTTAATGGCATCAGCGACCCAGCGCTAGTGAGTGCATCTGGCATTCAAAAGGTCATAGCTTAGATTCCTGGCTCATGCAAAGTGTGAACATTTTCAAGTTAATCGGACGTCTTGAAATTAGTGAAAATTATATTGAAAGATTCCGTCTTTTAGAAAAAATTTAGAACGTATTTACTACACATAGCTATCTAGATCTTGTTATAGCGATGAAGCATGTAATATGGGTTCTAGAAAGCTAATATATATAAAAATAATTAGTTTTTTTTGTCAAAGCATACATGTTATTCTTAAAACCACTCAGACCAAAGCAAATATACATATTTAAGCAAAGAAATATTTGTACTGGCGCGGGAATCGAACCCGTAAGTAGCAATCGAATAGTCTACTGCCACGCTACAGAGGTCGCCAAACATACTAAAAGCTATTAATAAATTTCACATAAATACATTCAACACTGAACCAATTAAACTGTCCATAAATTCACGAAACTATTTTTCATCGGCCGTATATTTTAATAACACTATAATGCTAGAAAATGGATAGTGTTAAGTTGACCTGAAGGGCGCAGCGGGTTCCCGTCGTACCCGCGATAAGGATTACGTCGAGAATTTACGAGAACTTACCGTGACGGCCGGGGGCGGAATTTGCATGTGGACACGGAACGTGGAAGTAGTGCTGGGGATGACAAAACGGATTTATAATGAACTAGCTATTGCCCACAGCTCCACCCACATGAAATACTGAAATTGTTGTAAAGTTTTCTAAAGATTTACATCTAGCTAGACTACACTTGAACCCGCGACCAGTCCCTTACAAAAAAAAAACAATGTTTAAAAATGACTGTAAAGTTATTCATTGTTTCCGTAGTTTGCAAGAATTATGGTAGATGGCTCCAGCGTCGCCTTAAGACGTATATAATATATTGGAGAATTTCGAATATCTGGAACGTGTCTAGATAGCTCAGCTGGTCAGAGCATTCCCCCTGTAAGGGACTGGTCGCGGGTTCAAGTCCCGTTCTAGATATTCTATTTTTCCGATCTAAATCTTTAGAAAAAGTAAGCATAAAAAATGCTTAAAAATTCAATTGAAGTAAAGTTTTCTTTCAATTTTCATAATATTTTTTATCTTCTATAAAGTATTAGGAAATTGAAATAAACCTATTTTTCGGGTGCTTTTCAGCAGCCATAGTCACGGGGAGACGGGATCAATGTAAAATATAAAATAACATCAAATAAATCGCGATAGAATCCGTTAAAAATAGTTTTATTTCAATGTGTGACGTTCGTGTAAACTTCCGACAATGTCAAGTATTAGGAAACTTAAAAGGAAGATGAATGAAGCAGAGCCTCTGTACTACTTTTCCATTTTTTGTATTCTTATGTCTGATTGTGTGTGTACATAAATAAATAAAAATAATAAAAAATCGGTAAAGTCAAAGTCTATAGACAGTGTAATCTCAAATCTCACGCGTTTTATTCCTCTTCTCAACTCAAGACTCCACAGTCAAATTTATCTACGGCAGTCGTCAGTGTTAGTTAGACCCGAGACGGCGTGCAGTTTTAGTCGGTTCAAGCCCGACATAACCGCCCCCGCTGGCCGGCGGGGGGTATCCGAAGGGATTTCCGCACGGCAAAAAAAGGTGTATTCTCACAATCAAGCAATGATAATACCAAAAGGTGTAAAACTCACTATAACGTCTCAATACGCGCACAAAACCGTAACTTCAGTAATTGAAGAGCTTAAACCGCACTAAAATACAATTGTTCTTCAACAATGGTCGAACAAAAATGCAATCCCGTGCCATGTCAGTATAAATCTAACTAAAAATACTAACTTGAACCTTTATTACCTTACTCGTATAAAAACTTCAAAGTCCCAAGTTTCTTCTGTAATACTATTGAGATTATTACTTTATTTTGTAGGCGGCATGGTCTATTTTCGTGTAAAGTCGATGTTTTTTACTTGTATTTACGAGAAAAGTTTTAATAAATGCGCAATGAATCACTTCAATGTGGTAACTATACCAAAAAGCTAATGTCAATAATAACAATATTTTGCTAAAGAGGTTTTAACGTTTATTATTTAGGTCAAAAGTAACACATTCGTTTACTGAGATTGGGCCATGTTGATAAGGCTTTGGAGGCGAAAGGGAACTACAATCGGAGGTAAGGAAGTGGTCATAATACTTTTATGAATCTTACAGCTAAAGTGAGATACAAGGCCCATGGGTTACATGACGACAAGCGATTACCAGTGCTAATAAACATTTGCAGAAACCAAATTACACCCTTAGCTCGTGAGTACAAGCCACATAACAGTGTACAGACACATAACAGTTATATAATTCATTTAGAAAATCCATACTTAATATTATAAATGCGAAACTTAACTCTGTCTGTTACGCTTTCACGACCAAACCACTGAACTGATTTTGATGAATTTCGGTACAGAGATGGGCTGTAGCTTAGGAATGGCTATAGGCTACTTTTAACGCGAAAAGAAAGGCTTGAAGGGGTTCAAATAGGGGATGAAAGGTTGTATGAAAGTTCGTTATTTTCGAAGGTAACACCATGGACATATGGTTCCGATAACTGACATTCACGCGTACGGAACCATGGGCAACAGTTAGTATCTAATATTTCTGTGGTATGGGTAAATGGTAATACAAATTTTTAGTCATTCACGTTCCATGAATTGAAATTTTATATTTACAGAAATTACATACATACATAACTTCACGCCTGTATCCCCGAAGGGGTAGGCAGAGGTGTATTACACACACACGATTCGCCAGTTATGTTAAGGTCCTAATGTAATAGGGGGCGAGCCTATTGCCATCTACCGGGCACATTATTAAGCGAGCGATAATTAACATTTATTAATGCACACATAACTACGAAAAGTCAGAGGTGTGTGCCCGGGGCGACTGGGGATCGAACTCGAGACCTCGTCTCAGCAGTCCGTTACGTACGCCACTAGGCTATCGTCGCTTTTTTTTATAATTAAAGCGATCAGCATATAAGGATACCTCAAATGTCGACTTGGTTACAGTGCAGTGTCTTTGCATTATTATAGTTTCGAGATCTTAAGCAAGGATGTTTCGGACACGAAGACAAAATGGACGAAATATTTTTTTTATGAGACAAAAGTGAATGGACAACTCAGTAAATATCGACTTAGGTGAGCGTACGTTAATGAAATCGAGGTGCAAAAGACGAGCATGTATGAAAACAAATAGCCAGGATGGCAGGAAGTGGAATCATGTGATCTCTACCTACCTCTATGCGTAAGAATTGTGACTGCATGTATGTACGTTCGAGTACGTATCTTTGAGAAAATTCTACAATTATTTTAGCTTTTAATTATTCCATCAATGACAACCTGCGTACTATAAATTCTTCCAACTGCCAAAAGAAATACCATGGCTTATTCATAAAAGGAGAATTCCCACAAATACTGTCCAAAATGACTTTCGTACTCATTGTTTCATCCGAACCCAACAAATGCATACGCAAATCACTAAATCACAGACGCCCATCAAAAAGCATCTTTGTTTTGAACTCCAAGAGGGATCTCATAACGTTGTGGTCGAAAAAGCCTTTTGCAGACGCACACATAACCTCAAACTACCCAAGAATATGACAAAAGAATATCAACCTTACGCTCAAGAAATTACAACGCAGCTTTATTTAAATCCCTGCAAAGTTTATTGCTGAAGGTATATATCGGAATCAGACAAATGAAGTCATTCGTCTTTCTCGTCAATCCAGTATCGGTTTTAGCCCGAGACGGTGCTGTTTGGACTTTTATGAGACAATATTTCAATATACTTACGAGGTTATCTTGTTGGCTGGCGTTGCTTGAAGGTGGGACGATAATTAGGTTTTTATTTAGACGAAAGATAAAGAATTTTAATATGTTACTTCGAAATTTGTTGCAAGGAAACATTATTTAGTAAAATATTGCCTAATACAATTTATTGGATAATAATTCCGGGTCTGAGTCCCGCTGGGCCCGGGTTCTCTGTCAGTGCGTGACTTGTTATACCATCTTAAGAGAATGCCAATAAGGAAAATAAGTACATTGATTCGTATGTAAGAACCGCCATACATTTTCTACGTAGATATCCCAATGACTTCTAAATACTGCTTAACTGCTTACTATAGTCGGTCTTGACGATGTATATATCTTTTGACAGCGGCTTGAGAACGTAACTGTTGCACTATTGCAAATAAAAGGCTTCCGTGACTGACTGTTTGGACTAATACCTTTTTTTTTTCGTGCGGGAATCCCTTCGGATACCCCCCTCCCGCGCGCCGGCCAGCGGGGGTGGTTATGACGGGCTTGAACCGACTAAAACCGCACTCTGTCTCGGGTCTTCAGACGCCGGGGTGTAAGGTTGCCCATAGAGCATAACCCTCGCACCCCGACTGACCCTGAGCCATCTCTGGTTTCGAGATGACCCCTATGGGAACTACGGTGTCCCTGTCTTGCCCCGGTTTGGGGGAGTGGTGCTGGTCGCCCCGCCGTCGCGGCCTGCTTCTGCTTGGGTGACATGCGGCCTCACCTGCCACCCCCAGGCTGGCGCTCATGGAGGACGGAGGTCGTTAAGCGACCTCCGGTGCCTGAGTCGCCTGCGACGCGCGGCGAGCATGATGCGGGCTCGGCGGGCCGGGAGAGTTCTAAATCTCTCCCGGGCGGGCGCCGCCATCTCCTTCGCGGGCATTACATGCTCGCAGTGTTTGGACTAATACCTAATCTAGTAATTATCTAGTCTCTCAGCGTCCCGCACCTCTTCCCGATTCCTGTCTCACACCCAAACCGCAACACAATTTTTATCCTAGACAGCTGGTCTTCTAGTGTACATATAAGACATTGGACTATAAAGTAAATAGATGGGCTATCATTCAATCAAACCAATTTTTCTTTCAAAAAAACAAAATTCCAATTCCAAAAACCTTTTTCAATCTGGTCTCACTATAACTTGAAAAGGCACGCTTTAGTGCAGTCAAAGGTTCGTCCTGTGTATGGCCACTAAATCAGCGGTAATCCGTCCGTGACAACCACCGCCCAACACTCGTCTTTATACTGACACAAAGGGACACGGCCGTAAAACAAAAATTCTATATGGTTGATGGCACCGTGGGTAATTATGAGTTTAACTGGAGTTAAGTTAAGAGTTAGTTTAGTATAAAGGGTGAATTAATTTAACCAGTTTAATGTTTCTCTTTAATCTTTCTAGTTTTCTAGTTCCATTGTTCTTATCATTTAATGAATATCCCTTCAAAAAAAAATTTGTTAAGCGAATTGCAATAAAATGGATTATATGCAATGCAATATAAGTCCGTAAATTAGTAACAGAAATCAACTCTATTTTGTATTATAAGTTTATTTGTAAATTATAATAAACGCTGCACGCTTAAAATTTTGACTACGACCTAAAAAGACTTGAAGGTGAGCCATACTTTTCTCAGAGAAGTGTATTTTTACATCATTACATTTCGACAACTGATTGAGCACTTCACCAGACACAGTGCTGCTACAAGATTTTTCCGGACTCGATAATCCAACTCAAAACTTCACGATCACGAAGCTAGTCGAACATTTTCAGTAAAAAATGTTAATCTAGAAATTAACTAACAAAAAACAACTGTTTATGTTATGTTATGTTATGTTAAACTAGAAATAAACTAACAAAAAACAACCGTTTATATCGTGCAATCTGTCCGCTAGGTACCAAGAAAAACATTCAATGCCTACATAAATCCATACAAGCATTGTTACTTGTCCGCGCACAACAGCCTTATAAACACAGCCAGACCACGTCAGGTGCCGTAAATACGGATAAATGGCCTTAAATAGCCTGAAATAACTTTAAATAGCCTTAAATGGCTTCAAATAGCCGACACAATGATTTGATGCCATTAATTTGTTCGGTTAATGGTTTTCAATTCGCGATTATAAAATTATGGTTGGTTGCATGAAAGAGAGTTGCGATTACAGATTAACGGTTATCCTGATGGATATCATCTCAGATAGTACTTCAGATGTAATTCTCTAAGCGGTTACCTCGAGGTGTAAGTGCTATCGCCATATTTGGTTGTATATTACATGAAATAGCATTTTGATAAAAAAATCTTTGCAATAAAGATATTGTGTTCTTTTAAATTTATCATTTCAGATACCACATAATGCTACAGTGCTGACTCTCAGCTTGAAGACCACATCAGATGCTTTGTCACAGCACAATTAAAGGACCCTAGATTTTAGGAAGGCCTTAGGGACTGAATTTAGACAGTACAATACTTCGACATGTAGCGAACTTCGAAAACACATAGATCGACAAGTCATTGCTTCGTCAGACAATTATTAGACAACACACACCTTCGAATTACCACTACTTCAACAGGCAATTATTCGACAGACAATACTTAGACAAGACACATCTTCGAATGACCACTGGTTTGACAGATTTTTTTAACATTCTCTCAAAATAATGTAGTTCCGGCGCTTCGCCGGCCGCTGCCGTGGCACGCTCGCTACGCTCGCTCGGCTCGCGCTCTGTTGGGGTCACAGTTCTAACCAAACCTAACTCAGAAGCAATATTGAATATACTTCACCAACTGGTTCTAAGACTAGCTAAACTTGTACTGTGGATATGAGAACGATTTTGGGAGAATGTTAAAAAAATCTGTCAAACCAGTGGTCATTCGAAGATGTGTCTTGTCTAATATTGTCTGTCGAATAATCGTCTGTCGAAGTAGTGGTAATTCGAAGGTGTGTGTTGTCTAATAATTGTCTGTCGAAGCAATGACTTGTCGATCTATGTGTTTTCGAAGTTCGCTACATGTCGAAATATTGTACTGTCTAAATTCAGTCCGTAAGTGTTTAGGAAGAAGGAAACACGTGTGCTGGTTGAGAATTCCAAGTCTTTGTGGTGCCGCAAAGAAAGGAGGTGCCGAACCGCGTAGTTCTGGATGAAATTGTTTGCACCGGATAAGGGTGACATATGTCAGCGTTGCATGTGTTGTTCTTTATATGAAAGGAGAGGGTGGGACTAATTGACAAAGCTTATCAGAATACTCATCATGGCAGAAGTGACAATAGCTCCCGCTACAGAGCAGCTAGAGGCAGTATTTCACCGCGCGTTAATAGAACTTCACGCCTGTATCCCCGAAGGGGTAGGTAGAGGTGTATTACACACCCATGATTCGCCAGTTATGTTAAGGTCCCAATGTATAACCGGGCACATTATTAAGAGAGCGATAATTAACATTTATTAATGCACACATTACTACGAAAAGTCAGAGGTTGTGTGCCTTTTTTTTTTTTTTTTTTTTTTTTTTTTCGTGCGGAAATCCCTTCGGATACCCCCCCGCGTGCCAGCGGGGGCGGTTATGTCGGGCTTGAACCGAAGAGGTTGTGTGCCTGGGGAGACTGGGGATCGAACTCTAGTTCTCGTCTAAGCAGTCCGTTACGTACGACACTGGGCTATCGCCGCTTTAAGCGTGTTAAAACATCTTTTATACATTTAACCATTCGTGCTGTCGAATACTAAAAGCATTGAAGATCTCAATCTGCCTACATCTTAAATCAGGTAACCAATATACCCAAACCGCATTGTACCTACCCAATAGTTTGAACACCAATTTCTCCATCGTCCAGTTCCCCAACATTGAAGCTTTAATCCAACTTAGAGAGTACCGTACTGAACCGGAGACGAGACGAGACGAATACGAGCCGACTTACATTAAACAACTCTTGACCAACAGTCTTGTATTATATTCTAGACTGGCCCTCACCGGCTTCGCCCGTGGCGTATTTGGAAGCCCCGCTGCACCTCTTTGGCCCATAATGCCCGTTATTTATTTTCACATAATGTATTACTGTTCCGCTCCCTTAGGTAGTACTGCGATGATACATAGCCTATGACACTAACAAAATAAGGTGGCTTTCTATTGGTAAAGGAATTTTCAAAATTTATTCCGTAGATCCAGACAGATATTAGAAAATCAATGGAACAAGTGAAGCAAAAAAACCTCAATAGTTCCATGGGACACATTGATACTGGAACTCGCGAGAAAAACCTCAAAACATATTATTACTTTCCTTTACTAATCAATCAAACATACCCAGGCCACCATGTTCTGCTCCCATTATTATCATCACCTTGTTCCCGGTTCCATGCTCAGGGTTCGCTCACCCCTTTTCCTTATTTTGGTTTGGCTTACACAGCTTTTATCGGAGCGACTGCCGTCTGTTTTCCCAAACCTGAAACGAAAGCCTGCCCCAGAACCTCGTCCATCGATCAGTAGGTGTACCGGCTTGCAGGTGCACCGGTTTGCAGGTGCACCGGCTAGCAGGTGCACCGGCTTGCAGGTGAGCCGCGTCCTCGTCTACTATCTTTGATATTTAGTGGCAGAAAACCGTCTGGTATCGTCCCGTTCCCGTCTCGCTGTAATAAGAATACTTCTTTAACCGCACTTCCCGTATTTGTTAACCAAGATTCGATAAGTTTCATTATTTATCTTCCATTGTTCAACGCACATAAACACTAAGGCTTTACGATCTTAAAGTTAAGCCTTAACAACTCTTTAGAGGCTATAAAAGTAGGCTTTGAAGGAATTAAGTTTTTAGTGTTCGGTGAGATTTTAAAAGTTTAGTTTGTAGCGACGTGTGAAATTGATGATGTGTGAGACTGTGGAATTCCGAAAGGTTCTTTGAGCGCGGTGTCGAGTCGTCTCGGCGATCATTGTTTATCTGCAAGCAACAAAGCAATTCTATTTCTAGTTTTGTGATATTGCTAGCTTATTCGTCTTGTTGTCTGCTATACATAAGCACTTTATTATATAGCAACGATTATTTTTTCGACTGCGTATCACTTGCGAGTAGAGGGTCATTTATAAACTTTATAAATAACTGCTTGTTGGTTTCGGGGTATTTGTTCGAGCTTATGTTTCTAAAGTTTCTAAGGTTCTAAATTCGATTTTTAGGTACTCAATCATAGGGGTGTGTGTTGGGTAACCTCCTCGAGTGTCGCTCCGATTCCGATCCCGCTGCAGTCCGGGGGGAACGGAATCGGAGCGGCCGGTACACCCTGGGCGGCGGTCAATGGCTTCCCCTTCACCCCTTCATAGGGTTGGCATTGATCGTCGGCCAATACCCAACGTGGCGGGAACACATCGCTCTCCGTACTCCTCTGCTTTCAGAGGAGACAGGATGAGCGATGCTGTTAGTGGTGAGATGGCCCAGGGTCAGCCGGGGTGCGAGGGATATGCTCTATGGGTAACCTTACACCCCGGCGTCTGAAGACCCGAGACGGCGTGCGGTTTTAGTCGGTGCAAGCCCGACATAACCGCCCCCGCTGGCCGGCGGGGGGGTATCCGAAGGGATTTCTGCACGATAAAAACAAAAAAAAAAAGGTACTCAATCATAAGTTTAGTGTTAAAAAAAAAATCGAACTTTCTTTGGGGGAGAAATCGTCTGTACTCTACCTCCGATGATTCTTTTATGAATAACAAACTTATATAAATTTAATAAGTTATTTTTGTAAGTACATAGGATCCAGCTAATGCTCGGTGGTGCTCCGGTTACTCTCAACTGCTGTAGGAGGTCCCAGATTCCCACGACAGGCTATGTCTGTTGTGTACTTTTTTGGCTAGGAAAATTGTCAGTAAGGGCCCGAAGTCATTGTGTGATGAAAATTTAGGTATAGAATTTTAATATTGGTGAAATTGCTCTGCAACTGAGAATTTCCAAACAAAATATTAATAACACTTTGCACTTGCCAGTATTTCAAACCTGGATCCTCACGCATGCAGTCGCATACAGTATCTTACATCAAGCGCCACCCATCACCCTGACACCACAGGACCATTTCACCGCTAACTACAAAGGGATCTTGTAATATATTTTCCAAATAACTAATATCTAAGTTCAAGTTGCTCGAGTTTAGATAAACATGACACCGAGTGTCAAACGCAGTGTCGCAGTGAAACATTTCGTGATTTCCTTTTTCGGAGGTCCAGTGTTAGGGGACAAACGACATTATGTAGTTCATTATGGATCCACAATGTGAATGTTAAAGTCTGGGTTTTAGTAGAAGCGATGCTGCATAATATTATTAAGATATATATTTTTTTTTTTTTTGTTACGTATAGGAATAATAGTCTAGGATTACAATTAAATTTTTAAGCAATTAGTATGCTTACATTTCCTATAGATTTAGAATCGGAAAAAGAGAACATCTAGGACGGGATTTGAACCCGCGACTTACCCTTACACGGGGAAGGCTCTGACCAACTGAGCCATTTAGATACGTGTCTCTGTCTCTGTGTCATGTCCTCTTTTTCCTATCTAAATCTATTCTAGGTATAGTATTGCACGGCACTAATATGATCCAAATTATAGTCATAGCTTTTTAACAGGACTTATCCCTCCCTCACGCACTGTAACTCCTGCATACCAGGATCAACAGAAGTGACCCACGAACACACGAATAATGACACGGGGGAAGTCTCAGGAAAAGTTAAACTGTCTTGGCATAACATAACATAAACTCACGCCTATATCCCCGAAGGGGTAGGCAGAGGTGCTAGCACCCAAATTTCGCCAGTTTATGTTTAGGTCCCAATGTAATAGGTGGCGAGCCTATTGCCTTAACCGGGCACTTATAAGCCTGCGATAACTGTCTTGGAACCCGCAATAAAATTAATCAAGTCAGTCACTCAGCAATCTGTTAATCTACTAAAAGAAAACTGACCTCCCAACCTCTGACTTAGCAGTCGAAAGTTCTATCGCCATCGGCATCGCCACTGCTTATAATAATAAATAAATAAATATTCTACACAGCGCTATCTAGACCCAAAGTAAGCATAGCTTAACTAGCTTGTGTTATGGGTTCAAGAATGCGGATAAACATATATACTTTTTTTGTATACATACATATTATACATAGAAACACCCAGACCAATTAAATAGACATATTCATAACATAACATAACATAAACTCACGCCTATTTCCCCGAAGGGGTAGGCAGAGGTGCTAGCACCCACGTTTCGCCAGTTTATGTTTTAGGTCCCAATGTAATAGGTGGCGAGCCTATTGCCATTAACCGGGCACTTATAAACCTGCGATAAATACACATATAACTTCGAAAAGCATCGAAAAGTCATTGGTGTGTGCCATGGTAATACCTGGGATCGAACCCGAGACCTCGTCTCAGCAGTCCTTTACCCATACCACTAGGCTACCGCGGTTTAGACATATTCATGCATACAAATATTTGCACTGAGCGGGAATCGAACCGGCGCGGCGCCCCCTGTCGTAGCAGTCGAGTGCACTACTACCGCTACGCCACAGAGGCCGCTTATAATCTGTGTTTCATCTCATTAGTATAATAAATGGTCTCGGCGGCTTAAACCTGCCTCGGTGGCACAACTGTGGCGAATACGATTGCTGTGCACAAGTTCTCAGGTTTGACTCCCGGGTCGGGCAAAGTGTTTCTATTAGGCAATTCTTAGTAGAATCTAGGAGACTGGATAAATTGGCTGGTTAACGCCCTCGTCTCGGAACTCAGGTTCCGCTTTCTAGGTTTTCCTACACCACTTCGCACGGTCTTGGCCATTCCTGGCAGTGAAACTATTCTCTACACCTTGTAAATAATTCCTAACGCGTGAATGTTATATTTCTCCGCGGGATTTAATACATCGCTTCGACTTGAGCTGTGGCACCGCCCTTATACATTAAAAGCACGAAACGCCAGTGCTTCACGATACATATTTGATGAAAAACCTAACCGTCTCATAGCGCACCGTAGTGTTAGTCGCCGCAGGCACACAGTGTACGCAAACACGACGTTTCCTGTCCAAAATACTGATTAAATAACATAAGTATTGCTTGTAAATATCGCTTGAAATACATAGTACGAAAGCTATCTATGGACAATAATGTATTTGTGGTTAGAAAGTGGAGTTTTTGAAGATGCACTTTTATGTTCGAGGTGTAAATTCAACTGAAGTATTCGTCTTCTAGAGTATTGGACCTTTGCGGTGTTCACGATATTTGGTGGTTTTATCTTTGTTGATGACACCACGATTGTTATGTCTGTAGTGTCAAAGCGTGTAGTGTCCTTTAGTGATAGTGTCAATTAAGTGTGAGTGTTGAAGTTTTGCGTCAATTATCACGATCTTAAACTTTACCGTTCTTGTTATGAATTTTTTGTTGAAAACATTGTTATAAAAGTTCAGTTTTGTTTTCAGTTACGTTATTTCACATATCAGGAGGATGTAAGGGATCATTGGATCATGGGATCACCACCAAGATCTTCGGAGTTTAAGCCATTTATGGGAGCGACTGCCATTTGGCCCTTAACCCAGACAGGAAAGCCCGCCAGAGCCTCGTCCGTCAATCAACCGGTTTATTGACTTGCAGGTGTGGTTTTATTATATAATATAATTAGCTGACCCGGCAAACGTTGTTTTGCCATGTACTCGTATATTATTAATGATTGCCCTGGAAATTAAAAAATTACCATGAGAGATGCACAGAAAAATTAAATAATACGTGTCACTGCTACGATCGATACACAAATAAAACCAAAAGAAAATGAAAATAAAAATCGCGATAGAAGAATAGGGGTTGATCGTAGAGGGTTGAAAATTCAGGGTTATATGTATTTTCTAATGATGTATCATTAAAAAAAATTAATAAATAAATATCTAAAAATTAAATTAAATAACATTTAGGGGGATGAAAAATAGATGTTGTCCGATTCTCAGACCTACCCAATATGCACACAAAATTTCATGAGAATCGGTCACGCGACACGAGAATGTTAAATATTAGATAAATCATTTATCTAAAGATGTAGATCGGAAAAAGAGAACATCTAGGACGGGACTTGAACCCGCGAGCAGTCCCTTACAGGGGGAATGCTCTGACCAACTGAGCCACCTAGACTGGTCGCGGGTTCAAGTCCCGTCCTAGATGTTCTCTTTTTCCGATCTACATCTTTAGAAAAAAGTGAGCATACAAAATGCTTAAAAGTTTAATTGAATAAATCATTTATTTCAAGTTAAATTAAATTGAATTGCAGTCACATTATAATATTTGTCGTAGTCCTATTATTTATTCAAGAGATTATTAATAACAAAACATGCCTGTCATCAAATGAAACAAAAATTAAAATTATAAATGAGTAAATTAAGGATGCATGTCAATAACAAAAATAGAACAAAATCACAATTTAAATTCCACAT
The DNA here is from genome assembly GCA_946251805.1 of Cybosia mesomella. Lineage (NCBI taxonomy): Eukaryota > Metazoa > Arthropoda > Insecta > Lepidoptera > Erebidae > Cybosia > Cybosia mesomella. Next base: position 37,112,184 of record OX276389.1, read on the forward strand.
AAATAAACAATTATTGAGCTGAGCGAAGCGAAGCTCTTATACGTGGCTAAGCCGTTTGGTCGAGACTGTACTCCTCCGGAACCACAATACCGATCTTGACCAAATTTGCCATGGTGATAGTGTAGACACCGCTGAGTGTTTAGAGGGGTCAACTGTTCAAATAAAATATACCATTGAGGAATAATCACAACAGTTGCATCACAACATTCAATCGAAAAACAGTTTCACGAGCGCGCAGCCTTAGCTAAGCGCGCGACCGTAGTAAGATGTCTTACTTTCAAGTAAGAGTCCTGCTCGCTCAGCTCAATTTATTTCAGTCGCACCCTGCACTGAATTCCTAGTATTTTAGTGAGGCCCAAACACGCAATCATACAATCAGATAATCTTTATTAGTGTCTTTGCAAAAAACCATATCACTGCATTTAGATACTCTTATCATCAGCACAAACTGAAAAGATAATCAAAAATTCCAAGTCAAGATTTCTCAAAGAAAACTTTACCAAAATCTACCCCTATGCTCTTCATAGCGGACCATAAAGATAATGAAGACAATTTTCGTCTTCGTCATTACATCAGAGAGTTTCTGACACAGGCACAGACAGACAAACAGGAGCACGTGGGTGTAAAGTGGGGCCACTACACACAAACCCTGGTTTGTTTAAGTAATGGACTATGCCAGTCGCGTAACATGCAATGCATGCTATAGAGTCGCTTTCGTAATATTATTTTAGTGGACTGATTTTTGTGAACTTGTTGTTTAGCCTTGAATTAGTATTTACAATGCTTATTGCAAAATAATTTGATTTTTAAATTAACTGCTTAACAGACTGGAATGAAATTTAAACAGAAATCCTCGTATTATAAATGCAATAATGAGTTTGTTTGTTACTCAATTATGCAAAAAATGCAAATGAATTTGACTGATAATGTACACAGGGCACAACCAAGAATAGGACATAGGTTAATTAGGTTCTGCAATTATTAGCAATCTACTCTGATGGAGCCGCGTGTGACAGCTAGTGATTTCTATTATTGATTTATACATAAAATTTTAACCTTGAAAAAATAAAAAGCCAGTGGACTATGGAGAACGCAGCTATGATACAAAAAAAATATTTTGCACGTTTTTTTTAAAATTTAATGTTTTTGCGTTTCATTAAACCTCTGAACGTTAACACCATAATGAAAAGATGGCAAAAAAAATCCTCAAATATCGACTCCATCGCTTCCCTTAGTACGACACGTCGGTGGCGCGTACTACAGAAGTCGTCGTCTATTTTCATAAACTGGTGTCCTTCTCAGAACCGTCACACGGCTACTAAGTAGGGTTATCATCATTATTTGTCCAAATTAACACTTTTAGCCACACACAACCATTGTTATAGTTTCCTGTATTTTAAGAATTATTAACACACCGCTTGAACCAAAAAGTATATCAATCTTTTGGTATAAAGGAATAAAATTCCATCAAGGTCTCTTCAAAGTTGTTCCCGGTTCCTTTCTTCTGGATTGGCTTAAATAACTTTTATTGGAACGTCTGCCGTCTCATCTTTTACCATTTTACCACCCGATGGGCATAGGTTATGTGTAAATTATAATCTAAATAATATAAATACTAAGTCTGCAATTCATTCTGCTGTTGCAAAAATTGAGCGAAGCAATTACACCAGGGCTTTTTCTAACGGTGATAATTCCTCAATGGCTAGTCCGAATATCGTTTTTCTTTTTTTGTCTCGTGTGTATGAATAAATTACTTAATTTAATACCAATCACGTGAATGAGGCTTTTTTATTCATTGAGAAATCAGATTTTGAAAATTTTGTTCTGTGATTATTCCTCTGTAGTACACATGAATTTTTAATTACATAGCCTAGGTCCTTCTCATCATCAACATCTTTGCTTGTGTGAAATTTCATTAGAATCGGTTCAGAGAAGAGAAGATAGAGAAGATGGTCTAACGAAATACATGAGTCGTCTAAAAGAGAGCAAAGCTCTGACGAGTTTCGCTCAAAATAGAGTTAAAATAAAACTCATAGAAATCACAGCGAAGCGAGGGCAGGTTGCTCCTCGTAGTTACGAATATAAACAAATTCTTTGTATATATTTCATAACTGACACGAACTTCTAAATCTCTAAATCCAGTGTGAAACGCAACTTAAACCTTTTCATTTCAATCTTCCAAGAAAACAAAAGATGCACAATGCCTCCAATATTACACCACGATCCAATTCTTTGTTTGTAGTATCCATTAACACAAGTTGTTAAGGCATTATAAGGCAAACACGAATGGCACGCTAGTCTTGTTTCTAAACCGATAATTGTATAGATAAAGAACAGAATTAGACCTGCCGGAGTTAACGGATGGTTATTTGAGTGTTAGAATGCGTATGTTTGGTTTTCGAACGATTTCTGAGACGTACTTTGGGAGTAACTAAGAAATTCTTTAGTTTTGGATGATCTGGGCACACGGCTAAATATGTCAACTTTTACGTTTGGCGCGTCAGCGTTTTGTACTTATTTTAGCGCATTAGGGAAAAATGAGGAGAATAAATTTTTAAGATGCGCGCGCACACCGTCACGAAAAACCGACACCATGAAGTTGGCCAGAAAATCTGCACCCTGAAGTTAGTTTGTCAACATTTTACTTTGAGTACGTTTGTAGTATTTGAGGTTAGTTGACAGTATGTATTGTTTATTTACATCATAAACTAAAATAAATTTTACATTATTATTTCAACATACGTAGGATAAAAAATTTACAAAGATTTGTATCTTGCTACGCCAAAAAAGTATAACATCTTACGTACTTATAAGTACACACACACACACACACTTTTTAACGATAAGTCCATCAATTGACTGCACCCAGCTGGATGCTAAGAAGCTATCGTGAATTTCAGATGGTATTGGCCACCATTCCAGATGCTGTCGATATTAAAATCGGCCTGGACATACACTTTTTCATGCCCCGCTTAAAGAACTTAGTATTTCATGAAGATGGAAGCACGTGTATGCGGCTAACACATTCCAGGACACAGGCATAATGTCAATCCCATATATTTCGGACTTTTGAAGGTACGCTTCTTTATCGTGCGACTAAGAAAGGACTCGGTCTTACGGTCTTGCTTGAACCATATAGGAGTGATATGTCAGTCTATCACGTGTTGTTCTGGATAGGAAGGGGGAGATAAACATACTTTTACTTTCCTTATCTTTGTTTATTTGACTTGAAAGGTAGCAAATACCGTCTGATCCTCCAACCCCCAAAAGAAAAACCTTTTTTTTTTGTACGTAGTGAATGCTTTTACCTCCAGCTGCGGGGCAATAACCGGAGATCGAGTGTGGGACTCTCCCATCCAGCAACCGGATGGGCATACACACTAAACCCCACCGTGCGCCATGCTCTGCGCCTTGTCGGGGGGGCCTGAAACTATGCAAAGAATACTTATTTTTTTAATATTTAGGACACGTCAATTTGACTTCACCTCGCCTGATGGTAAGCTGAAGGTAAAGTCTCAGGAAAGAGGGTCACCATTACATAAACGTAACACACACACAATGCGGATGAGGTACATTTTTTCCTGCCTGAACAAAAAAAAAAGGTTAAAACTGTGACCCCAACCTCTGTTGGGGTCACAGTTCTAACCTAACCTAACCCACTTTAGTAGCAACCTAACCCACTTTAGTAGCAACCTAACCTTTTTTTTTTTTTTTTTTTTTGTTTAGGCAGGAAAAAATGTACCTTCCGCATACCGCGCAGCGCGGGGACGCCGCGCGGTTATGTGGGGCTCTCACCACACTAAAACAACCTGCCGTGTGCCGTACACCGCGACTTAGTGAGTGGACCGTCGGAAATACTTCGCACTCATCGACGGAACACCCAAGCGCTGGCCCGCAAAGGTGCGGTGCGGGCCCGTCTTCTAGGCGATGTCCAGGCACACCGGGACATCACCCCTTCGCGGGGGGCTCTACTGCGGGTGGAGGGCAAGCCCCGTCCCATCCACCCGCGGCCTCACTACGGCGGCATGAGGCGCAGAAATGCGTGTGCACGCCGCCCAGTTCGCCGGCAGCGGATCGGATCCGCGAGGCCGTCTGCCTCTCTGATCCTCTCCGCCGCCTCCTTCTGCGAGATGACTGCCTCGCAGAAAGACGCGACCGCGGTAAAACTCCTCTCGCTGCGTGCCATGGAGCGCAGGATGGCCGGCAGCGAGAGGTCGACTCCCACTACTACCACGAGATCACGGCGCTCCACCGCCCAGGCCGGACAAGCCTCGAGCGTGTGTTGCGCCGTGTCCTCGCGGCAGGGACAGTGATGGCAGGCGGGACTCGATTCCCTCCTAGCGACCGAGTACAGATACTTTCCGAAGCAGCCGTGCTCGGAAAGCATCTGAGTCAGTCGGAAGGAAAGGGTCCCGTGCTGCCTCTCCGTCCACTCGACAATGACCGGCTGGAGCGCCGCCACGGTGCGATGACCAGCACTCGGGGACTCCAGCCGGGACGACCACTTAGCCATGATGGCTTGGCGGGCGGCATCTCGCCACCCGCGATTTTTAGCAACCTAACCTAACCTAACCCACGCCTGCTATCAAACTTGTTTCAGTCTTTTTAGGGCGGTCCGGTATTTTGGCGGTCAGGTGTTTCCTGTAGACCCGAGACGGCGTGCGGTTTTAGTCGGTTCAAGCCCGACATAACCGCCCCCGCTGGCACGCGGGGGGGTATCCGAAGGGATTTCCGCACGATAAAAAAAAAAAAAAAAAAAAAAAAAGGTGTTTCCCCAGAGGGAATTTGGGGCAGGCGCTGACAACACCCCGCCATCTGCTTCTGTCTTGGCAGACTTCAGCATCGTCTACTTTCATTAAGCTTTTCGTGTAAACACAATGTAAATTGTAAATAAATAAATTAAATATACAACATTTCAACCACTCGATCTGTCAGTACCCAAATAAGGAATAATTGAGGCCGCGTTCACACTGATCGATTGGCACACGACTCGATGCGACTGTCGCAAGACTCAACACGACAAAACGCTTATTGAATCGCAACAAAAGACCACAGAACGCAGCGCACGCATTGTTGTACACTCCAATTAATTAAATGATAGGTGATGTAATGCGTAATTTGGCGAGCTGTCGCATTGTGTGGATGCGTTCTAAGGCTTTTGAATGGAATATTCATTCCACACGTTTGTAAGTATTATGGTTTTATACCTGTGTTTTCTATTTAAGGTTACTGATTAAATAAGTTTCGTAGCAGAATTATGCTTGCTGGTAACCTTATCTCATCACTAGTCACATATATCCTATATGTATATATACCATGGGTCAGATTAACATACATACAAACCTGAGCACTTATCACTGATTAGCAAAAGTATTCCACAAACGAATAGCTCGAACAGAGAACAGTTTAACTGAGAAGATTGTGGAATGAATCGACATTTTCAGTTGTTGGTTTTCTGCGAATCTCAAGAATCTAGAATATATATGTCAACACGTTTATTTTTTAAGAAATAAGAATAGGGAATATAGCAAGGATAATATAGGTACTCCGGAGCCGCCTTACTGGAGTCACATAAATTGAATACGAAATTTATAAATATAGTCTAATTTATGTATCAAACAAACCTTGAAGTTTTTTAATCACTTAAATTGTATTGAGCTTATTCTAGCAATAAAAACAAATCCCTTTTTGAAATAATTCTATTTTCAAAATACCTTCTACGAGTTTCTTATTATCACTCCTTTGAAACCCTCACTAGGGTTGTCAATCAACATTAATAACAATAACTGACGTTCCCGTCAAAAGTTGTCCAAAATCGCATCGGACGCGATGACCCAGACTAACTATGTAGACCAAAATCTCCTCATTGTTTCCTCTGTCTGTCAAAACGCGTTAGAATTCTAAAAGAAACAACTCTTAGAAATAGGGTGGCCAAGTTTTTTTTTACAGGAAAAGAGAAGTGGACATTGTGGTGCCCATGTAACGTGTATTTTTTATTTTTCAAATTTAATGTCCTCTGCGACAGCAGGTAGTATGTGCATGTGCGTGGCATGATATTTTTCAAGAAAATGACAAGAATTTGCTTACTTTATGTAATTTAAAATAGTTTCTATTTTTTTTTATACCACTCAGTTGTCAGACAGGCTCACGGCCCACCTGGTGGGAAGCGGTTACCGTGGTTACCTTACTAACAATAACAGTTTTTGTAGACTTTTTAAAATTTTCAAGCCCATTGAATTGCAGATGAACTTTGAGCCGATCAATGTTTGCCAAAGAAAAACAATAAAAACCTTCACATGGTTATACAACAGTAATTGCCAATAATTTTGTTTCATATTAAGTTATACATAATGTATTAGATCACAATTTATTGCTTATAGCTTTATACTGTTAAAATACCTTTTATATAATTACTTTACATATTATTATGTCCTAAAATTTAAAAAAATATTACGCAAAATTAGGTTCAATTAATTTCTGTCAGAAAAGAAACGTGCATTTTAAATGGCCTAGTACGGCCTACCGTTCAAATAATTAGAATCACATTCCCCAAAAAATCAAAAGTGTAGTCACACGATTAACCCTCTGCACACTGACGCTGACCCAACAATTCAATGTTTTCTAAGACCGTCACATTACAATGAAACTAAAATAAACTATCATATAATATCAATAATGTGTGCACGAAGCACGGACACATGTATTTTAAATACGTATTATTCTTAACCAGTTGAAGGGTTAGTGCATTGTCCTGTTATGTCCGATTGAGTTTCCCATGCTCCTGTATCGTGAGTTTGTAACAATAATATCGATTTGTAAGGTAAAGTAAAACTGTCCATAGTAAATGGACGTGACGTGTTTTCGGTGGTTATGACGCAAGTGACGTTTATGTGAATTTGAATTTAAATACATTCGAATTGACAGCTCGTTTAAAAACGACAAGTATAATAGCCATCACGAATGTTTAACACTTAATTTTTATATACGTTGTTTTACTTTTTTCTGTTTAAACATACAACTAGTTCTGCTTCATTGTTTTTTTTTTCTTAGATTGGTTTAAATCTTCAAATGATTAACTATGATATTCCAGACTAATATTCTACCTATGTTACTTATAGCAAAATGTTTTGTATATACTGGCATTCGCTACATGATAATCCAAGATAACCAAATAATGGTAAGGAGGAGAGAGGATCCCAGGCTCCAAAGTGCAATATATGAATGTGAAGTGCAAAGATATATACCTATAATAGTTGTACAGAAGAAAATGTATCTAAGTGTGTTTAAATCTGCATTCTAGACATTCTATGCTTACTTTGGGTCTAGATAGCGCTGTGTATTATGTCGTAAAATATTATATTATCCATTATTATCCACAAAGACACGTACAACTGATGAGTTCATTAAAACTGAGTACTAAAAATACTAAAATACTAGTTGTAATTAACGTTTCAATTGAAAACTAATTAGAGTAATCACCATAAAAATTATGAATAAATATTACCTGCATACCTATAGTGGTGTACCATGGTCCACTATACATCTCCATAGTGTTATGACACTATAAAATGTCCCTTCAATCATCTTTTACGACCGATATCGCATAAAAATCTTTAACTATTTGTTTGTACTTCATATTAACTACATGCTCTATTATGACTAACAGTGGAGGTACACGCAAACTAATGTCACCTTTATATCGTGGCAGTTAAGGACTGCGAATTTTTGGGTGTGTGTCTAAAAGACCGAGGGTCGCATTTGAGGGTTAGGTTAATTAGTACTGATATTAGTTTTGTGTGTATTGCAAAGTCGTAAATCTGTATTGTTGATTTGTTTGGGTGTGGAAATTTAGTTTCTTAATCTATAATATTACTAGCTATTGCCCGCAGTTTCACCTGTGTGGAAACTGTTCATTGCGGAACATTACTATTAAAAGTATCCCAGTTGTGACCAATGGCTTCTTGTGTTCTCCTTCAGGCTATATCCTACGTCTGTCTACTATACTAAGTTAGAATAAAATAGTTTCTGCGGTCTACACGTGTTAAGATAAAAGGCAGACGGACAGACATAGTTACTGACGGCCTCTGTGGTGTAGCGGTAGTGCGTTTGACTGCTACGACAGGAGGCGCGGGTTCGATTCCCGCTCAGTTCAAATATTTGTATGTATGAATGTCTATTTGCATTGATCTGGGTGTTTCTATGTATAATATTTATGTATTTACAAAAAAAAAGTGTATAAGTATGTTTATCCGCATTCTGGAACCCATAACACAAGCTAGTTGTATGTAAGCATATTACATTGGGTCTAGAAAGCCATGTCTAGAATGTCGTAAAATATTAATTTATATGACTGCATAGCAATCATCGTAATTCTGGTCATAGGTGGGCGATGACGCATCATTGATTGCTCCTCTGGAGTAGCTGGCGTCAACGTCAACGGCCAAGAGTCTGACCAACCGGCCCTTTTCAGGGCCAGCTGACCCCATTGCACGAGGGGGTCGGGGCATGGCGGGCCTGCAAGGCCCGCGGGGGAGGTGGTCGCTCCAGGTACCCCTCTGCTCTTATCAGAGGGGACACTGCGAATGGCCCAGGGTCAGTCGGAATGCGAGGGATATGCTCTATGGGTAACCTTACACCCCGGCGTCTGTAGACCCGAGACGGCGTGCGGTTTTAGTCGGTTCAAGCCCGACATAACCACGCCCGCTGGCCGGCGGGGGGGTATCCGAAGGGATTTCCGCACAATAAAAAAAAAGGTATATACACACCTTTGGGTTGCCTGACGTTTCGACCATGTTACACTGGCCGTGGTTACAGGCTGACTAACGTCACGCAATCCATGATCGCGTTAATTCCCGTTAACAAATGCAAAATGACAAAAAAGGTGTTCTCGTCACAAAATTTTAAATATTTTCAACAAAAATTTATTAAGAAAACAACGTTTCCTTTAAAAAAAGGAGTTTTCGTAACAAACTTTGTTATGAGATCACCTTTTTTGCCATTTGGGAGATCGACATGAGATCGAGACTAGATCGAGACTGAATTTTGAACATCTTTTTATTACGAGAATTGGCTCTCTGTTCCATTGCCAATATGATGGTCAATGGTGACGTTACTTCGGGATGTTCTGGAATAGACAGAGTGCGGATGGATTATCAACTTGTTAACGCAAGCTTCATTTTATCGGTCAAGTAGTTTTGGGTGACACAAAAACAAATTTCTTTTTGTGTTTATATAAGTATTTTATATAAGTCACTGGTGGTAGAAAATTGATGACACAAATTTGTCACAAAATTCGGTCGGGTGGGTACCACCGTGCACGATTGCGAAAAAGCCTCCATAGTAATCCAATTTCGGTTTGATTGCGTTCAGGGATCAGCAAGTGCATAGCTGGGCAGGGGAATTGTGGTCGCAGCACTAGTGGGACCGGTGGGTGTCACGCGGTGCTGCGACGACAATCCTCTTCTGATGAGGCCGTCAAGCTGAGTGCCACCATTGTTAACAAGGTACGTGTATGTAATGGTGACCCTCTTTCCTGAGACTTTACCTTCAGGTTACCATCAGGCGAGGTGAAGTCAAATTGACGTGTCCTAAATATATAAAAAAAAGATTTAATCATGTTAAAAAAATACCCTTAGTAGGGTTAAAATTTTGAAAACCGCCGATACACGTCGACATTTATTTCTAATCAGAAGCAGGTAGCGTACCAGAAGCTATCTCTCCCCCCTTCCCATAACCAGATAATAAAACATTTCAAAGAACAGACGGGATACTAAGAGCTCCATCAAAACATCATAAATAACTCGGAATCTGTCAAAGTCGTTTGTCCGCCATCACTTTACAGTTCCCATAATAACAGAATTATTGAGCCATTGTTCGCCAAAGGGCATAAAACAAAAATATCATTTGTGTGATCCGGGCTACCATTACACTGATACTCGTCTTGATGACCATCACTTGTCATATCGACAGGGACGGAGTCGGGCGTCTGATCTAAAAGTGCGTCCAGACTATATAACAAAATATGTTATAAAATGAGGTTATTTAACATGTTTTGTCAGAGTGGACGACATGTGTTAATTAAGTAATTTATATACCATATGTTATATAGCAATGTGATATAATGTGAACGTTTTATACAGCATAATACTATATTTTAATTAATCTGTACCCAAATGATATAACAAAAAAATTATATATAAAAATTAAAGAAGCTATGTCTTTGTCACAGAGGTAGCACCCAAGATTACGAACTAATTATTAGTAATACGTAACATATACCCGCCTGTTGATACGTTTCTAAAAATATAAGCAGCAATGTAATAAAAGAGAAACCGCTTGCCGCGTGATTTTCGGCAAAGTATATCTACCACCCTATTTCTGCCCGTATGCTTAGTACAAGGCGACTAAGAGGCTGCTTTTTATCCTACACTTTTGTTTTTCGCGCGAAAATCCCCTGGACGCCCCCCGCCCGCCAGCGGGGGTGGTTAAAGACTAGGTTACGAACTGACTAAAACCACACGCCGCATTGGGTCTTCAGACGGCGGAGTATAAGGCATTTTCCCCGGTATCAAGCACAGAAAGAGTCTTAAGTTGTTTCCAGAAAGTATAATTATTTAGGTATTACTTTCACAAGACGATGTGATAGCACAATACCAAAAATATATTACTTCTTCAATAAAAAATATTAACTCTGGTATCGATTCTGTTGTACATTTTCACTAAACCAAAGTTAAATCTCAACATTTTAAAGCCAAATCAGTTGTCGTTTTGTTCATGAATGTGCGAGCCGTAATAATATTGAATAGTTCAGAAAACGATATCAAATCCAAATTTAAATTTTAGTTTAGTTACAGATTTTAGTTTAGTGAAAATGTACAACAGAAATGACACTAATATCTTAATCTATATACATATAAATCTAAATAAGGTTTACCAAGTACAGCCCTGAACATATCGACATAAACTCTCACACCTAAAAACCACTTGAAACATACCGACGGAGCTCTCAAATCATCTTACATCGAAACATATTTGACCTCTCCCAAACAACATACTCTGGCTTTCAAGCAAAGCCAGTTGCTATAATCTTGATGCTGATAAGAATTCCACGAGTCTTGGAGCAAGGAGTGTCCCTTTGTGGGCACGTCAATCAGAGATCGATTGAAATGGATCGGAGTACTTATTAAGATAGGCATATTGTACTGCTGATGTTCGTAATGGACTCTGTTTGTATCACTTTTAAGGACAATGTATATTGCCTTTTTAGTGCCCGTCAACTGTACTTTTTAATTCTGTAACTTTGCTTCTCTTTTTGCCTTTTCTGTGGATGTTTCCAATAGCTATATTTTTGCATGAAAAGTATACTCGAATAAGTAATAATAAATAATATTAGAAGTTATAATAATAAATAATAATATATTTTTATTTAAGCCGAAAAAGACAATCAAGTAAAATATTTGGACTAGGCTCACGAGATTGTCGACATGTGGGATGTGGATTCAGCAATTATTATTCCGATTGACGGACTGATTTCCGTGAGCCTCGATCAACATCTAAAGAGGTTCGTTAGGCAGTTGGATCAAGGGCTTGATGCAGAAAGCGGTACCTACTCCTCGACACGGCACGTATTGTGAGGAGTTTCCTCTCTCTGAAGCCCTAAACACCGGTATCTTGTTCCCTGTGCCCGATGCCGGTGGGGTACTATTTTTTATATTTTTAAATGTAATTTTTTATGTTTATTTAAAAATATAATTTATATGCTATATTTCAGAAATAAAGGAAATAATAATATACCTATTTATATGAATAAAGATATTAAAATGTATTAAAATCCAACCTAACCAAATAAAGGCAGGAGAAGTGGGAGTGCAGACGGAAGACAGACAGACTGGCAGAAACTTCAATAATTATTTATTTATTATAAGTATTGTACAGTCAACGGCAAAAGTTGATATACCTTAAAATATTTACAAATCTTTTTTTCCATTTCAATACATGTATAATTAGTTTTAGAATCCCCAGAAGACAAAGTTAAGATAATTCATGTTTTGTTTATTATTTTATGAAAGGTTTAAGAGCTAAGGTGATCAATAAATTAGAATTTATTAAGTTACTTTTTTCGTTGACTATACATACACTCTATGCATTCTTTATAAAGTTGTTATTTTAACATTACAAACAGACACTTAAAATTTATTTATTTTAAATGAGGGTAGAAGCATTTGAAAATAATAACTAGCTCACTAATAAAGTAAACCCAAAAAACTGTTTAATTTTGAAATAAGCACCACACACAGATTTGACGGTATTTTAGATTACATACAATCTCGATCACTGTGACGTAACTTTGACAGAATGACAGTCGTATTAGAATTGTATCGCTAAATGACATTGTCGCATGTACGCTTTTGTGGCAAACAACCCCATTATGAGGTTAGCGATGCAAATCGACGTATAAAAGCAAAGGCTCCGATAGACACGACTGCTGAAACGGTCCATCTCACAAGAGACAGCGGCAACGGAACCATGTTATCTAAATACGAATGAACTCATACGTTGTAGTGTCACTATTTAACTTACTAACATAACATAACATAAACTCACGCCTATATCCCCGAAGGGGTAGGCAGAGGTGCTAAGCACCCACATTTCGCCAGTTTATGTTTAGGTCCCAATGTGGCGAGCCTATTGCCATTAACCGGGTACTCAAAAACCTGCGATAAATACACACATAACTTCGAAAAGCATCGAAAAGTCATTGGTGTGTGCCATGGTAAAACCTGGGATCGAACCCGAGACCTCGTCTCAGCAGTCCTTTACCCATACCACTAGACTACCGCGGATACTTACTATCAATCCTAAAACGACCAACAACCTCTATCAACAGAACTTCAACATCGCCAGTGAGTTGTGGCAGGTATTTCACAGACAGTTTCAGGCCCCCCGACAAGGCGCAGGATATGGCACACCGTGGGGTTTAGTCGGTCTGCCCGTCCAATTTTCGAACGGGAGAGTCCCATACATTATCTCCGGTTGTCGCCCCGTAGTCGGAGATGCCCTGCGTAACAGCATTCTATTCAGTTTGGCTGAAAGTCAAGCAACTGAGTTGGGAAAAGGCTCGAAGGATGAATTAAGATATTTTTTTAAATTAAATTTTTAAGCAATTAGTATTCTTATTTTTTCCTATAGGTTTTAGATCGGAAAAAGAGAACATCTAGGACGGGACTTGAACCCGCGGCCAGTCCCTTACAGGGGGTATGCTGCGTAGTTCGCAAGAATTACGGTAGACGACTCCAGCGTCGCCTTAAGACGTATATAATATATCGGAGAATTTCGAATATCTGGGACGTGTCTAGGTAGCTCAGTTTGTCAGAGCATTCCCCCTGTAAGGGACTGGTCGCGAGTTTAAGATAATATTTCAAAAATCCCCGATCACCGCTATATCTCTTAACACAAACCGTACTATCAAAGACTCAAAAAGTAGTATAGAAAAACTGTCGCGTTTGCTTTTCGTGGTGATTAACAAAGAGCGCTAAAATTTTTATTATATTATCACATACGTATACTTAACACATTCTGGTATTCATGTCCACAAATATAATTGTTGTGTAATAATCGGCTTCATTGCGTCGTAGCGACACACAGACAACACAATACGTGGCGTATTATAGAATGTCAATAATAACAATTATAGATATCTTTCAAAGCATAATAATCACCATTTTTCAATACAATAATCACCATTTTTCAATAAGTAATCACCATTTAAAGCAGAATTATTTAATGCAGTTTTACTGGTTATACCTTGCAGATAAACATTACTCATTTGGTTAGATCAGTTTTCATTACGTTTATGAAGACCTCAGTGGTGTAACGGTAGAGCGTTCCACTGCTAAGTCAGAGATCACGGGTTCGATTCCCGCTCAGTGCAAATGTGCAAATGAATATTTGCATTGGTCTGGTTGTTTTTACGTATACTATGTATGTATTTATTTACAAAAAAAACGTATCTAAGTATCCGTGTTCTAGAACTCATAACACAAGCTAGTTTAATTTACGCTTACTTTAAGTCTAGACAGCGCTTTGTAGAATGTCGTAGAATGCTTATTTATATGTCCGGTATATTCTTGAAGCATTAACAACAATATTTCAAAAACTATTCTTCCGGCCTGTTGCCACCAACCGGGTATGCTTACAGACTCAGCTATTGACAAGGTAGACAGGAAAATAATTAACACTTAGTTCGCCCGGTTCTCTAACCTGGCACTTCTTGCACCTGTTCTTACTAACTACCGATTCGTCACCGATCCAATTTTTTGAAATACATTGTTGAGTTTGTAAAAACTGTACTAATTATAAAAAGACCAATAAAGATAGAAAAAAAAAATAAGGCATCTAAATTAAACAAGTGGTAAATGATATGAATAATGGAAAATACAGTTTAACAAAAAGTGGCCAAGTGCGAGTCGGACTCGCCCATTAAGGGTTCCGTAGCAACAAGTAACATAATAATGTTTTTTTTTAATTTTTATATTTGAGTTGATTGAATGAAAGGTAAATTGCGGTTTACGATTTATGACGTATTAAAAAAAACTACTTACTTGATCTCGTTCAAACCAATTAACGTTGGAAGTTTACATGGTAATGTACATCATATATTTTTTTTAGTTTTATCATTCTCTTATTTTAGAAGTTACAGGGGGGGGGGACAAATTTTACCACTTTGGGAGTGTCTCCCGCGCAAACTATTCAGTTTAGAAAAAAATGATATTAGAAACCTCAATATCATTTTTGAAGAGCTATCCATAGATACCTCATACATATGGCTTCGATGAAAAAGAAAATTTTGAGTCTCAGACCCCCAAAATTTATTGTTTTTTTTTTGTATTTCTGTGTGAAAATCTTAATGCGGTTCACAGAATACATCTACTTACCAAGTTTCAACAGCATAGTTCTTATAGTTTCGGAAAAAAGTGGCTGTGACATACGGACGGACAGACAGACAGACATGACGAATCTATAAGGGTTCCGTTTTTGCCATTTGGCAACGGAACCCTAAAAACCAACTTAATAACTACAACGATAACAGTTTTGCAATTGCCTGTTATCGTATATCATTATAATACGTTACGTAGAATATAAAATTGTTTTTTACATTATAAAATATTATTCTACAGACAGTATATCTACGTAAGTAGTATACATATTCTATGGTATAACTATGTAATTTATATTCAAAGGAACTCAAATTATTCGAAGTGAAATAGATGTCAAAAGTATTTAGAAATTATCTTCACTTATGAGTCTCTTGAATTATCGAGTTTTTCGCACAATGAACATCGGTTCATTTGACTAATTGCTTCAAAATCGCGACAACAATATATATATCAGTTGCCAACGCTAATATTTTCCATAAGCCGATTATCCACACTTACAGGCAGTGACTAAAACGAGGCAATTCGTCAGGCCGAAGTTTACGTAACTTTACTAATAATGACATTAATATAAAAAGAATATTTTTTGATACAAGTCGAACATGCTCTTCAAATACTTTAACAAATTACAAATTAGATAGATTGTTGCTTTGTTAAAGTAAACCTTAATTGGTCGTGATAATGTTTTTTTTTTCAAAATATCCATCACAATATATAAGGTTGTCAAGGCGTACTTCTTAAGTAATTAGTACTCTAACTCGGCTGACACGACGGTCATTGTCAATGGCTTTGTGACATCCGCGTTTCGTTTCCTTGTGTCGCTTCTGAATAATATTTGTGGATTTTTCAGTCGTGTATATACATTTGTATTTAGTACAATGGACACAATATTTTTGATTACAATAGTATCTTTGAGTAAAGTGTTGTAATCTTTCTTAGCTTTTGACTTTGTGTAAGTATGTGTCGTTTTTTGCCTAAGTTTGACACTTACGTTTTTCAACTCATGTTTTATAACAAAATACGGTTTTGTTGTGAAATACTTGCACTTACAATCTATTCTGTAAAGAAAACAAAATTTTGACCACTTGACGCAGACCAGATTATTAGCTACTTTGCTAGTGATGTTTGTTTGGATTATTAATAAAACTATAATATAGTGTTGTAAATAGATGACGTACTCATATATTTATCATAGAATTTCTCCTATAGAACTCTTATTAATCACACAAAAAGAGACAGAGAGAAATAAATTAAATTGTTCATAATCATTTCAAATGAATAATCATCATCATCATCATTATTACTAATTCGTTACTGCTGTGATACTGTGTACTTTAGTTATAGGTAAATGTATATTAAATAAATCAAGTTCGATAATTGAACAGTGCCTTTTTTTTCGTGCGGAAATCCCTTCGGATACCCCCTCGCCGGCCAGCGGGGGCGGTTATGTCGGGTTTGAACCGACTAAAACCGCACGCCGTTCCGGGTCTACAGACGCCGGGGTGTAATGTTGCCCATAGAGCATATCCCTCGCACTGCGATTGACCCTGGGCCATCTCCGGTTTCGAGATGGCCCCCATACTTGCTCTCCACTGTGCCATCTGCTAATCAGAGGGACACGTAGAAAGCTTCCGAACAGCCCTCAACAGGGCCGTCCTCACCTCGGTCGGAGTTGGCCGTAGGCGGCAGCGTCTCTCCCGCCCTAGGAGAGAGGCGCTGCTGTCTCCGTTGCCCAGGGTGCACCGCGTGGAGGTCCCCAACCAAGCACCCCAATTGAACAGTGCCTTCAAGAATACAATTAGTAGCCTTTTTTTTCGTGTGGAAATCGCCTTTGGCCAAATTTGATAATTTTCACCACCTTTCCACATTTCTAAAGGTCTTTCGAAAATGGTATCTATGTATCTATAATAAGTAAACAAATATGTAAAATAAAAACGTACATTGCATATGCGACAACATTTTTGGCGCAAATATCATCATATCAATTTCAAATTAACACTTGCAATTAACAATTCAAAAACGATATTTTTCATCTGCTAGCATGACGGTCACATTTTATTTATATTCATAAGTACAATATAATGTAAAAACAAACATGACTTCACAAACCCTCACATTCAATATACTATTCACATTTAAAATGCAAATCGAACTGCTGACCATGCTAAAGCTTTTAAGAAATCCGAGCAAAGCTTTCGATACTGTTAGACAATCAATCTTGAAAACGACCCTTTTTGCATACCTCTCACGGGTTTTAGGGATGAACGGGCAAGTCACGCTCGTCCAGTCTCAAGGGTGCGGAACCATTTAATGCATAGTTTGAAATTGTTAGGGTGTGAGCCTCGATTAGGATCAGTATTGTGATAGCCCTGAATTATTCGGATGAGCTAAGTTTCCGAACGGAAGATGAGTGCGAGTTTTGTGGAGAAGTGCGATTCTCGCATGAATAGTGCCCGTAAGACTGTCCAGCATGAATTTTGGAATGTTTATATTGCAAACAGTGGAGGGTGTCATTAAATGGCATATATACTTAAATAATCTCTCGGTTTTGGTCCTCCGAGGTAGTCAGTCTGTTATTTGATTGGCTTTTGTTTTCACACAGATCAAAAATTAATTATATTTTTTATATAAGTTCGCTAGTTTTGGATACTTTCGACTTGCTCTTTTTTAGACAACTGCTAAAAATGAAGTGTAATGTATTCAGGGTTCATGCTCCTCTAATGTTCAAGCCGATGATACTTGTAATGTAGCCAACACACAGGCTACAATACCCGTTAACTATCAGAAGGGTTGTGGGCTCATTTACTGCCAAAGTAATATAAATAAAACTACGAAGAAAGAGCTATTTCGGAGCTAAAATGTGAAAAACTTAAAGTGTTTATAACATTTTGAGTCACAAATATCATGTCACTTGAAGTCCAATCTTTATTTTTCTTTTCTCTCAAAAAGTACAGGTTGGACGATTTTGTAATTAGAGCTAGATGTTTTATTACTTTTCCTTGGTTCTAAACTTAAAAAATGGAATTTGCATATGGAAATTTCTGAGACGCCTGGTATATATAAGGCGGTCATTACTAAACTTTGATCAGTCTGCATTTAGTTTTGATCTGCACAATAACGTTACAATGTCTAATTTCAAATCCATTCATCATGGACATTTTAATACTTTAGACCTTATGAACCTGAAGGATCAAAATCCATTCAATCATTTCATTTCATCATTCAATATTTATTAACTCACATACACAAACTTTCGTGATTTTAATTCTCCCTGCTTACTTAGACTTATATTAATTTATCATACAATTTTCCATATTTAATCCAACTCAACTCTTAACGTGTTTCTAAGCAATAAAGTTGTCAATCAACCACGAACAATTACTTCGAAACCTATCAACCTCCAGATGCAGTTCAGCTAATTTCCCATTAACTTCGGTAAAGGTGAATGCTGTTTCCACACGGAAACTATTAGACTTTCCTAATAGAGAAACCTGTTAAATAGTTCCTTTGATGGCGAACATTGTAAATGTTGACGGTTTATGTCTAGTTATATCAATGATGTAGAATATTCACTGTATTTTATTAAGCGTAGCGAGCCGAAGGCGAGCGAAGCGTCTTTCTCCACAAATCGGGTTTTCGCGTGAAACCATACTCCTCCTAGACGGCACGACCGATCTTGACCAAACTTGGCACGGTTATCAAGCTCAGTTTGCTGAGTGTCTCTATGGGTCGAAAGTAGATGTCCGACGTACCATCGAGTAATAATCACGGAAAAACCAAATCAATGGAAAAAGTCGACCGGTCACGTTGACCTATTGTTGGAT
Source organism: Cybosia mesomella (assembly GCA_946251805.1). Classification (NCBI taxonomy): domain Eukaryota; kingdom Metazoa; phylum Arthropoda; class Insecta; order Lepidoptera; family Erebidae; genus Cybosia; species Cybosia mesomella. The sequence continues at coordinate 37,130,941 of OX276389.1, forward strand.
AGGCAAATCTCGCTACGCTTAAGTTTGGGTTGATTGCGAAGCTGGTAACCGTCCTAGTTTATTGGAAACTATGAATTTGATGTTTTGCTTACATACACTTCGCATATTGTTTTCTTTTTTGGCAGTTCGACGGTCTACTGCCATCGGACAGTTACTATCGGTATTTGCGAGGGATATGCTCTATGGGCAACCTTATACCCTGGTGTCTGAAGACCCGAGACGGCATGCGATTTTAGTCGGTTCAAGCCCGACATAACCGCTGGCCGGCAGGGGGGTATCCGAAGAGAACGCCACACGAAGAAAAAAAAGGTAATATCGGTATTAAAAGATGCCTTGGAAGTTACGTAAAGTGCCTAGTTTGGGAGTTATGTTGGAGGGAAAAATAAAAAGTGCCATATTGGGAGTTACGTTGAAAGGAAAAATAAAATGGCCACAAAACTACTACTAGACGTAAATTATTTGTATTATTTCAAAAGTAAGCATGGCGTCTTAATTATTATAAAATATTGTTTCGATATCTAATTATAGGTGTCGATTTAAATAACTTAACATTCCTAGCAGGATTATTACATTGGCATCCATTCTGCAATGATTAAACGACCATAAACATGTATAAAATCATGAGCAGTTCAATTCCATAAACAAAGTACTACACGATTAATATAGCATGCAATCATTTTTATTGCTATTCTGACAAAAGGGTCTCATTGCATTTGCATAAGAATCGTTTGGGCCCCTTCGGTGGAAGCTGGTCCATATGTGGATGTGTTTATTTGTTTAATTGTATTTGCCACCATATAATTGATCCGCTCGATAGCGTCTGTATTCATACTTTATTTAATCTTCAGTTTTGCAAGGGTTTGGTTGGCGTCGTTTAGAAATGACTGTTCGGTTTGTCATTTTGTTCGCAATATAACGGAAATACGTAATTTTTGAGCGAAGCTCTGAAAGAGTGAAGTTATCTTTTAGACAACTCATGCATTTTTTATATTTTTTTATATTTAAGACTCGTCAATTTGACTTCACCTCGCCTGATGGGAAGCTGAAGATAAAGTCTCAGGAAAGAGGGTCCCATTACATACACGTACCATGTTAGCAATGGTGGCACTCAGCTTGACGGCCTCATCAGAAGAGGATTGTCGTCGCAGCACCGCGTGACTACCACCGGTCCCACTAGTACTGTGACCACAATCCCCCTACCCGGCTATGCACTTGCTGACCCCTGAACGTAATCAAACCGAAGTTGGATTACTATGGAGGGTTTTTCGCAATCGTGCACGGTGGTACCCACCGTTCCGAATTTTTTTACAAATTTGTGTCATCAAATTTCTACCACCAGTATGTATTTCGTTAGACCATCTTCTCCTCCCAAACGGCTGAACCAATTGTAATGAAATTTCACACAAGCAAACATGTTACTGATGGGAAGGACATAGGCTAGGAAAATCAAAAATCAAACGTACCACGGATGACTAATCACCGGAAAAAGTAATTAAAATTTGATTTCTCAATGAACAAAAAAGCCTCATTCACGCGATTGGTATTAAATTAAGTAATTTGTTCAAATACACAAGACAAAAAAAGAAAAACGTAAATCGGACTAGGCATTGAGGAATTATCACCGTTAAAAAAAGTCCTGGTGAAATTGCTTCGCTCAATTTTTGCAACAGCAGAATGAATTACATACCTGTTTTTTTTTTTATACCACTAAGGTGACAGACAAGCACAGGGCCCACCTGATGGGAAGCGGTTACCGCGGCCTATGGACGTGTGCAACACCAGTGGCGTCACACTCGCGCTGCCTACCCTGTAAAGGAAAGGGAATGGGAAAGGAGTTTGGGAGGGGATGGGAAAGGAGTTTGGGCTGCGGCACTCTCACTCACTAAACGGAACGCAACCTTTCAAATACTGTTACTTGGCGTCGATATTCTGTGAGAGGGTGGTGCTTCCCCGGGCGAGTCGGCCCATTCATGTAACGGCCAAAATGACTGTTGCTTGACTCTACCACTCATATGGTATCTTTGTTATGTTTATCACTACATATTATAAAACAAAGTCCTCTAAGTGTATGTTATATAGGTTGTGGTGGGGTAATAGGGTCTCATGGGTAGTGGGAACGGGATCAAAATTCCACGTGAATGAAGCCATGGGTTACAACTAGTCTATTATATAAAAGTCGTTTGGCGTGTTCGTATGTCATGCGCTCTGATAAACTTTGACAACTTATTGCTTGCACTTGCGTTATAGGTATAGAACAATCATTGGAACTGTTTCGCAGGATTCTGTATTACGAAATTTTCCTTTTCTGGGGTGGGGCGGGTCAGGAAAATCAAATTAATTTATTTGCGTATAATGGGTTTTACAGACAGTTGGAACAAACAGGGGGTTTCACCATATTCAGCTGGTTCAGCATGCACAAATTAAAATCGTCTTTAATATTTAACATAACGTAAAGTTCGACTTCGACTCCGAGTTCGACTTCGACTCCGAGTACGACTCCAGACTCCATTGTATAGTTTAGCTGTTATAAAATTATCAGTCGTCGCACAGAGTCGAGTGGCCGTGTGACAGCAATAGTCTCACTGATTGGGGATCGAAAACGTATTTCAGCCTTCGGTACCTACCTACGTATAATATGGTTTCTAATACTTAAATAACAAAAAAAGGATTGTGTGGTTTTATGAAATCACGGTAAAATTGAAACTTTTTTTCACATTAAAGACATTTAACTAAAAAATAACATTTACATTAAACCCTGACAAACAACATTTACATTAAACACTGACAAAAACAAACAAAATAGCATGGAGCACTGGCACAAATGAGTAATAGTCTGTCTCTACACGGTCAGCTGCTGCGAACTATAGGCACCTCTATTTTTGCCTTGGCTGCTATGACGAGCGCCTTCCACTTTATCCCTACTCCGCGGCCGACCGTCACGCAACATGCAACACACAGACGAAAAAGTTTGAGACGATGTAAAAAAAGTTTCACTTTAAAAAAAATGGCACAATAACATAATTCTTCTATCTTTATCCTTTCTTGCAAGCTTTTTATGTAAGTATGTATCCATTATTTGCAGCCAATTTATTAAATACTAGCTGATGCCAGTGGCTCTGTCCTGAACCTATTTCTGGAATAAAAAGTGACCGTGGAGCTGTCGTTACTGCCGTTAGAGCGTGAATGAGTAACAAACATCTTCACAGACTATCTCACATTTATAATATTAGTAGGATTGTACCACACAAGCTTAATCTGTCCTGAGTGCCTTCATTACCGATATTCCATCAGCTAACGACCCATGGAGGGGAGCATACCTTACCTCCGCGAATCGTTCCGTGTGACTTGTCACCAAGAGACCCTTACTCGAGTGCCACTAAATATAACGAGGTTCTGTGTTTGTGTGAGTATTTTTCGTAATATTACTTACACGTACCACCAAGATTATGGTAAGTTTAGTGAAGTCTAATAGTAAAGGCATGTTCCAGATTCTATCAACTCTAAAAAGGTCTTTAGTTTGAGACCTCGATAAATGCCTTTCATGATCCGCATAAAGAACTCGGTATTAGAAGAAAAACGTTTGTCGGTAAAGAACTCGTTATCGTGCTACAAAGAAAGAAGGTATAATTAGATGGCATATTATGTTTAAATTTAATGAATAATAGTTTAAAAAAACTAAAAAACACGCTTTTTATCGAAAACCGAATTTAAAAATGAAAATACTATAGATACTATACTAGATGAAAATTATATAAATTAACAAAAATCTTATTTTGCAAATTGAAAAATGGAATAATTTTATCAAATTAGTGCATTGTCATCGGTACTCGATAAATCTTCAAAGTTTGAACGAAATCTGGCCGTTTAAAATGGGTCAAAATCGCGTCCAAAGGCGTGGTTTACAAACAAACATACAAACATACAAACAAACATACATGAAGCTAATAAAAGCGTATAAAAAGATGGCGTAAATCACGATTTGCTGTAGGTATAGTTCAAGTTATACGTTATTTTTTGACTTTATAATTGGTTTAGATTTCAGTGCGGTAATCAGGCAAACTACAGAATTTTTATGATATAGTGTTTCAGTTTTGTCAGGCCTGAAACTGAGTTATTTCTTTGTAAGTGTGTGACATAAATAATATGTTCGACAGTATAATACATTAATTTGACACTATCGATCGATGATCGATGATGGAGTCAGCATGTGTGTAGTAGAAGTCTTCACCAGCTATCAGTAAACTTCGAATTTGAGCTTATTTCGTTTGCTTTAATTTGGACAAACGTGTTTTCTTAGTTCTTTAAGGTATAATAATACTCTAATAAATTTATACCATCGACCATAGACGTAATCTTCAGGTTCATAAGGTCTAATAAGTTACACCCTCAAAATTTAGTTGCAAGATTTGACCTCAACTAATAAACAAACAGAGCAAGTTAAATAAAAGCTACGCCATGTCCCTGTTAAAAGACGTGAATAAAAAAAAAATTTAGTATATTTTGGTCGTTTTCAATAAATAGACGTTTAAATACTAGGTATAATCATTTTGGTACATAGACATTTTAAACTAGTCATTCTCAATAAATAGACATTTTAATACTTCAGACCTTATGAATCTGAAGGGACGTCAACAGAACAATTTAAAAAAAAACACCGTTATTGTTCTGCTAACCTAGTAACTACCTCACCCCATCGCAGAAAACATACACTTGAAAAATTCATAATTTCATACACAATATCGCTTACAACACACAATGAGAACGAAACACTCGAAAACCATTGAAATTTAAACTATATACGTTATTGTATAGCATTGTTCCCAGTTTCGTATCATTCACGTATTTATTATACTATTAAAAAGATATACATGGTATATTAGAGGTTTGTTCAGGTCCAACCGAGCGAAAAGCGGTGGTATCCGGTTTTGAAGAGGTCTGGTTGACGCAATCAGATAATAGGACTGGAGGGAAGTGCGTATTTGATATGAGGATAATAGACCAGGAGTTATTAAAGAAATTTTCTGTTTTGGAAGTATATTAGAAGAAGAAAAGAATATAGTTTTATGAACATTTTTCGGTAGAGAAAAATAATATGAGAGCATGGAATGGTTCGCTCTTTCATTTAGGTACTTTCTACTTTTTTTGTACAAATTGTTACATTTGTAAAGTACCTTTTTTTTTTTTTTTTTTCTCGTGCGGAAATCCCTTCGGATACCCCCCCGCCGGCCAGCGGGGGCGGTTATGTCGGGCTTGTACCGACTAAAACCGCACGCCGTCTCGGGTCTTCAGACGCCGGGGTGTAAGGTTACCCATAGAGCATATCCCTCGCACCCCGGCTGACCCTGGGCCATCTCACCACTAACAGCATCGCTCATCCTGTCTCCTCTGAAAGCAGAGGAGTACGGAGAGCGATGTGTTCCCGCCACGTTGGGTATTGGCCGACGATCAATGCCAACCCTATGAAGGGGTGAAGGGGAAGCCATTGACCGCCGCCCAGGGTGTACCGGCCGCTCCGATTCCGTTCCCCCCGGAATGCAGCGGGATCGGAATCGGAGCGACACTCGAGGAGGTTACCCAACCTTTGGAACAAAAATCCTCCATAACAGGGATCTTCATGCCAGTTTGATTAATATTGTTATTTGCATCCTAGTAGTGCCAATAGAGTATTGTTTTTAAACAACCCCAAAAAAGAGGATGTTCTTTCTTCACCTGTTTCAATTTTTTTTTCATATTCACGACTATTTGGTTATGTACCTTTGTTATCAGCTTGTAATCATATGCATGTGAAAAAGTTTGATATTGTAACGATACCGACATAATGTTTTTTTTTTGTTACACTTGTTATATTCTTGTCTGACCATAAATAGATTTTCTACTACTATTACTACTTGATATTTTTGTGTAGATAGCCAAAAGCTTTTAAGAGATCTTTTTAAATAACCTTTACAATAATAAATATGTCTAAATATAACTTAACTTATGTATTAATTTTGTGAACTAAATACAAAACCAATTAAAGAAACAAATAATTCAGACAATATATATATATATATTCATAAACATATTTCACTTTAAATAGTGTAAAGTATTAAAATATATAAAAAAACACTTACATAGGTAAATAAAATCTAAACATTTTTATTAAGTAACAAAACCAAAGCGTACAACAATACAATCTTTGACAACGCTTAACAGCCACTAAATAATTGCTAAATTTATATTAATAACAGCTTACAACGACACTCACAATACCGTACCAAGCACAAAACAGCTCTCTAAAATCAACAATGAACGTCATTGCCAACGATAGCGTATTCATTCTACAATGTACGATCATAAAAATCATTCTAATTATACATACCACAAAGAACTCTCGATATATTAACTTTTAAAAAAGAAAAACAAAATTAATGATTGCGACTAATTCGCAATAAAAATGCCACATACGAACAAACATGAGTATAGGGGGACAATTATAACAAATTACGCACACTACCCTTAAAACTCGAGTGAGATTTGCATTCAATGGTATTCATATTTTTTGTAGGTTATTTACACAGTTATCAATCGAAAGTAAACCTAATGGTACTTATTTTAATACTCATAATAATTTATATGAACAGCTGGCTCTAGAATCGTTTCGAGTTTACGTATAATCTGAAGGGTCATCTAAATCTGAGATTTGAAATTGAATTCTTTACCAACTGCACAAAGTAGAAATTACCTTACAGAACAGTGTTACGAAATCACTTGAATATTAAAAGTCTTGGTAATTATTCAGGAATTCATCCATCATTAATCACAGTAAGCTAGAGGAGGGGGGAGGAGGAAGGGAACGTTGTAAAAATTATTGTTGAAAAGATAAATCATACAGGACATGAAGGTGACGTTTATGAGGATCTCGGACACGCGTGTGACATTGCATGGAAATATATGAATTGATACATATATACATTATTTGTTAACACCATCATTAGTGATAATTATTAATGTTTTGTTGGTTGCTCATCTTTCGTTGAAGTTTTGTTACTATTCTTTACAGATATAATTGCAAATGTAGTCACAGCTGTTCTAATGTAAAAAAAAAACATTATTTCCATTATGGCGGTAGTTATTGCGTAGCATATAAACATTTATTTATTTTATATGATTCAGTTAGATTTTATGTAAGTAATGTATTTTTTCCTAAAAGTGATTGTTCTGTCTGGCTCATGCGCTCCATGAGCATCTTAACTATATTTTTATGTTTATTATGTTTAGAGCAGATTATTAAGATATGTTAGGGTATGATATCCCTTTAATGTTAGGTGCTAGAGTAATCTGAGACATAGAAGGGCAGAACGTGCACTGTGCTGATCCGTTCATTTACCTCTATATCACGATCACCCTGTAAATGTAAATGCTCTAATTAAAATTAAATGTAATGTAATTGTAATAAACTTTACCAAGTCAATCTCTGAAAAACCATTAAAAGCATTGGGTTCAGAGAAAATAATTATTCATGCGTAGTGTGTATCTTATGCAATCGCCTAAAACTAATCTGATATGTACAACTAAATCAAATTATGGAAGAAAACAATAAAGATTACAACACTAGTGAAACAATAGAACAATAACATTATTTACATCCAACCTTTGAAACTCGTGGGTAGTAGGGGTCAATCACTCAGTCCCTTCTGAATGAAGTTCGGCACATTTTAGACCACTGCTGAATACTATTCATCCTAAAACATTATTACAATAGGATAAATAACCATTGAAACACCGTATACCCATTAACCCAACGCGTAACTGTCAGCAAAGAACTTTAACAATTAACATCGTCCAATAATAGAAACTATAGCACAATGGCCCTCACTACAAATTAATTTATTCACATACAAAAAGGTCAGCAGCCGAAAAAAGGATACATGAACCAATTTGAATTCAACCTGCTTTAAAACAAGGTTGATTTTACTCCGATGACGTGCTTATTTTCTGTAGAACAGTGAAAGAACATTGGTTGGGTTCTACAGGGGACCATATTAGGGCCAATTTTGGTTGTTCAGTGTGAAGGGAAATATTTGGTACATATTTTATTAAAATAAATGTGACAATGATGCGACTGCGATTTTTCACTGCAACACATTTGCGGTGCTAATGCGATTCGCGACAGTTTAATCGATTGAAATTACGAAAGCTTTTATTGTGAATGTATTTATTAATGTGGTTGGCCTATATGTTGATTGGATAATTCATTTCATTTAACTTTCATTAATTCTCTATGTATGTTTTGTTTGGTGACAAATAGAACAATTTGATTGGTTCAATTATAAGACATAGTAACTTTTACCTTTGGAATAGATATAGAGAAAAACCAGTAATAGGTCTTTATCTATTTTTTTAATGCCATCCTTTTGATAAAATCCCGAGAAAAAGGAATGATCCAAGATCTTCGGAGCGCAGGCCAACTTCACCTGCATGCCAGTACAGCTGATTGATGGACGAGGCTCTGGCGCAGGCTTTCCTCTCAGTTTTAAAAGGTCAGATGTCAGTCGCTCCCGTAAAAGCCAAGATAAACCAATAACGGATGAGTACGCAAGCGGAGTGGTTCTAAAGTATTAGCTTTGGATGTAATCGTGATTGGCTCTTGGATGACGATGATATTTTAAATTAATTACTAAGATGAAACCAATATTATTTTACTATCATACTGATAGAAAAATATTTCTAATATACCCCAGATTATGTTCTTTTGTATCATCATCATCATCAACCTATGCTAGTCCACTGCTGGACTTAGGTCTCCCCTAATGAGCGCCATAACGCCCTGTCTTCAGCTTGCCGCATTCAGCATCTGTTCTTTTGTATAGTAATATAAAATAAATTTATTTAAAAATTACAATGATACAGGGTTAAATTTTTCGCTAACACAAAGAGAAGAAAAGAAAAATAGATTCATTTCTGTCATCACTAACATCATTTGAATATGAACACAAAATACTCAAAATGAGTTTATTTTAATATTGTAAATTATTAATACCACCTTATTAAGCAATAAGCTGGTATCACTTGTAATATCCGCTATTTCTGCTCCATTTTATTACAAAAAGAATTTACTGTTTACCTACTGTTTTATACAATAATTTAAAATATATTGTTCAAAGCTTTACAGTAAAATTAGTACACACACTTTCATTACACAATCTCACATTACGCACGCGACAATATCAAACCGTAAGGCGTCTTTGCAAAAATCGATGGTATTAAATTCAAAGCAGGCAGTCTCGAAATAAGGGTTGGCAACACTCAAAATACACAATATAACGTAGGCATTATTGGCATGTACTTTGAGAGCTATTTTTGAAAACGTATGGGGGAGTAATCCGAATGCTGTGTTCGTTTTCTTGGAAAATAATGTCTAATATACTCCGCATTTTTATATGTAGAATTGCTTTGTGCGATTCTACGAGCTTTAGCTTACGTGTCTCTTTGATTTAATGTCTATGGAAATATTGTTGAAAGATAAATAAAAAATGTGTCGAAGAAAAATTGTGATGATACACCCGTTACGAATCGGCAAGTGTAGGAGGAATAATCAGCACGGTCTTGTTTATTTTCTATATTTGTTAGGTTATATTATTGGAGTCACCCTCAGAAGTTGCCGTACAATAACAAATTCACAAACGATCCTTATAATGAAATAAATCAATGAATAAATAATCTGAACAACATCTCAAACAAATATAGATAGATAGATAGATAGATAGACAGATAGATTGATAGATAGGCTTGGCCTCTATGGCGTAGCGGTAGTGCATTCGATGCGGGTTCGATTCCCGCTCAGTGCAAATATTTGTATGCATGAATATGTCTATTTGCATTGGTCTGGGTGTTTCTATGTATAATATGTATGTATTTACAACAAAAACAGCATATAAGTATGTTTATCCGCGTTCTAGAACCCATAACACAAACTAGTTAAACTATGCTTACTTGGGGTCTAGAAAGCGCTGTGTAGAATGTCGTAGAATATTTATTATTATTTATTATAAATAGATATAAACTTTATTGTACACCAATCAGAATAAGCTTATATCGTAAACTAAATTAACATATGTACAAATGGCGGCCTTATCACTAAAAGCAATATCTTACAGGCAACCTTTGGATGGACATGAGTCCTACATAAGCTAAATACATTAAGTAGTTATTGGCGTAACAGGAAAGAAAAGAGAACTAACGTAGATATATAATATAATAGATTGGATTACAAACACATTGCAATGTAGTAGGTACATATACTTACAAATAAGCATACAATGATACATAAATACATTTACATACATACATACTAAACCTAAATAAACCTAATAATAACTAAACCTACATATAAGTATAAGTAGACTGCATGACAACAAGCTCAAACAACCGCGCATCAGTCACAGATCCCGAAAAAAGCCAGCCACTGTCGAGCCCCAACCTGCCATACCATAGCCATACGTATGAGGGATCACTGACAAGATTGGCTACATCTTGAAGCGAGCTTTAATTAACACATACTACCAGCCGCTATCGAAGATAAGTCAATTTTTACCACCTATCAAGTGCCAACTATCTCTATAATATGCAGGGGTCTATAAAATAGACTGGGACTGTGGGCTCTCTTATATTGGTCAAACCAAGCGAAGCATTGGCACTCGCGTCAAAGAACAATGAGCTGATATAAAACACCAACGCTTAAGAGTGTGCTGTATGTGAGCACGTGCAACAGGGGACCATAAGATGTGATAAACGTCAGATACCCGCTAAAGAAAATCGATTCCTACTTAGGATGCTCCGCGAGGCTATTGAAATCTATTTTAATAGAGAAGATAGTTGGAATGTACCACCAGCTTGGGACCCAGTCATTTACTTAATTACTTCAAAGAAAAATGAAAATACAACAAGACTTTATGACACTGTGAGCTCCTTCTACGTAAATAGTAACACCAACAATTCAACATAGTTCGGGTACTTTGAGATAACTAACATTCCCTGTGACCATGGCTGCTGAAATGAACCGAAACGTCGAGTTCAGTGTAAATAATAAAATAACATCAAATAAATCTTGATAGAATCCGTTAAAAATAGTTTTATTTCAATGTGTAACAGTCACGTAAACTTCCGGTAATATCAAATAAATAATTGATGCATAAGTATGTAAATTTATGTTTATTTTGATTTTACGAGCTAAGCTGGTCGGTAACTTGGAATTCGTTAAGCTAATACCGATGGTATCAATTCATCATCATCACACCATTAGTCCCCGGTAAATTCAAAGCATGTAATTTGAAACCCGAGATCCACTCTCCTAGTCTTTCTTTTGATTTGGTTTATCTTGTATTTTGCGGGAGCCGGGGGGAGAGTATTATTTTGGCGACTGCCATCTGACTTCCCAACCCCGAGAGCTTGCGCTAAAGCCTCATCCACTCAACCTCAATAGCTATTACATTTCAAGTATGGTTGTTCTTTTGTTTCATTATTGTGTTCTACAAACTGTGGTCGAACAAATGGCATCAAAATACATCTAGTACTTTATAAATATTATTTCGAATGACTCCTGATTTATGTGTAAAAATGTACAAATCCCAAAAGCACAAAAACATATATTGCTATGATTCAAAAATACGTCCATGCGCATCATTGACGATCATTCTTTACTTATTTGCATATCGCAATACCAATCATGGAACGTCTCTTCATCACGCTATAGAATTGCTCAATACAGTCAAATACTTTGACCGTATACAATACTATAATATGTAAATCTATAGAGATAAACAAAATTTCGTAACATTAGTTAACAGTTTTAAACAAATACCAACCCACAAGGTAATTTCTAACAAAGAGGTCGGAGCTATGCAACCGCCTTTGAGAGAATACAAAAAGCACCCGTTCTTTGCCTAACTAACTATTTAAGCAACACAAGCTTTAATTAATCTTGACAACACCATTGTAGATATAAATATCATTTATCACTTTGAATGACTATCGACGCGAGAAATTTTCGAATCACGACCGAGAATACGCATTATTGCAGTTTATTTTATAAGTATGGCAACACAAGCTGTCAAAGGTATTGTCTACGGACGTTTTATGTATTGCACTGACAACTGGAAATGTTCGCAAATTATTTTAGAATGGCGCTGTCCCGTTTTTGTATGGGATTCGAAACCGATTGATGATTGATGATAGTGGTTCAATATAATACCTTTTTGTTTTGAATTAAACTTTTGTTTTCTTTGTTAAATAGATACTTATATTGCGTGAGGTAATGATTTTTTTAACGTCTTGATTATTGACGATCTATCTGGCGTACTGGTACAAAGTTCGACTTCAGTCAGAGATCACGGGTTGGATTCCCGCTCAGTGCAAATGTATGTATGCATGCTTGAATTGTCTATTTGCATTAGTTTGAGTGTTTTTATGTATAATATATGCGTGAAATACTTTTTGCAAAACACATTATACATAGAAATACCTCCAGACTAATGTAAATATACATATTCATGCATACAAATATTACACTGAACGGGACTCGAATCCGCAACCCTTCATTTAACAGTGTAATGCTCCACTGCCACGCCACAAGCTATTTCTTTATTCAAATATTAAATAAGCTAAGTATACTTGTTTCTATCCATTTATTCAATGTTACTTACTTACTCCATCTTGTTACGCGAGTACTTCAAGTCAAGAACGGTGAAATACATTTTTCGTTAGAATTTCCTTACAATAGAAGGGGCTAGATTTCAATTATTTGCCAATCCGTTACCTGTACGGGTACAGTGGACCTGACTCGATTGCCTCCCGTCTGGCCGTACGGGCCGGAATCGAACTCCGCTCCGCACAATAAAATACATCTAAATAAATAACACGGACTTCTCATTGTGATGCCGTCTCCATACAAAATATATTTTCACTACAATACACACGCTGGGAATGGGGAAAATGGAGCACACTCGAATGGGAAAAAATGCTCGAATGCTGGCAACACTTGGGCTTAATTCGTGATTCCATTTTTGAAAATTTGAATATTATTGGGTATTTTGTGCTGGCGACCAACCAATTATAATGCTTGAATTATGTAGGACGTTTTTGAATGTGGAATATATTATTTTCTAATGTAATACTTCACTTACTTTTCTTTTTATTTTTCATATAAATACAGTTATTATACATGTAAAGGATATTTTTAAACTGGAGCTGTTGTATGATTGCTTTGATTTCTTATTTTGCGGAGGTATTGGGGTGCGAGGGATAGGTATGCTCTATGGGCAACCTTACACCTCGGCGTTTTAAGACCCGAGATGGCGTGCGGCTTTAGTCGGTTCAAGCCCGACATAACCACCCCCGCTGGCCGGCGGGGGGGTATCCGAAGGGATTTCCGAAAGAAAAAAAAAGAGGTATAGCAGCAAGGTGGGGCAGACTTTTAGATTCACTGAGTCAAACATATTCTCCATATCTTCGCGACACACAGGAACTTATTCCCGGGATAAAAAGCCTATGTGCTATTGTAAACTATAAATAATATAATCTATCTCTTATTCCAAACACACACAAATCACACTTCCATCGATTCTCATAATCTGTCACATTTATAATACTAGTGGAATTTTAAAATAGTAGTAGAATTTAAAATATTTGTAGATTTTAAAATATTAGTAGAGTTTAATATATTAGTAGATTTTATTAGATTAGCAGGATGGTGGAAGTTTGTGAGGTTGGTAGAATGTTTGTTACTCCTTCACACAACGAGATTTGTATTTCACACGAGAAATAGACAGTTTTTCATAATGTTACTAAATTGATCTAAAACCGAAAAGTAATGCTTGTTAGTCATTATTTTGAATGTTGACTTTTAACAGTGTATATTTTAAATTTTTCCATATGATATCTATTATCGATGTCCGAGCATTACTTGATAATCGCTGAACAGATTTACCATTCAGATGACCATTCTTCTAGGGCATAGCCATAAACTGTGGTAAATATCATCACGCTATTATAGGTATGATAGGAGCTATAAAGAAAAATCGGTAAATAGTATTACAAGGTGGATCTTTTCGAAATTTTGTAGCTTGGCAGAACTCAGACATGGTCAAAATCCGGACTATAACACATCACGCTATACTTTAAAGGTAATGAGCAGTAAAATGTAAAATCTCGAAACCCCACAGAGTTACACACGTATAAAAGATAGTTGATTAGAGACGCATAAACATTTCATAATGAATATCAGCTATTATATTAAGGAATCGGCTAGAATTGATTTCGATGTTCCATATTTCTCTATCTATTTCGAACGAATTGTTAATTTAATACGAGTGTACTACATAACCTCATCCGGCCCGTTAAATAAAACAACTTAATACTTACGTGTTAGTATCGAGACTGCAGAAATAAACATACCTTGATCTATTCCGAACTTAACGCGTACGAAGTCGCGGGCAACAGCTAGACGTACATATTATTGCCAATCAGAAGCTATCATACTTTCTATAATAGTCTTTCCCTCCACGCGACTAAGTGCTAGTGGTACTTTTAGTGTTGCAAGCGTTACTAGGTGATGAACATTCTAACTCAAATGAAATCGATAGTTTTTTTGGAAACTATATCTGTGATTCAATGTGACATTGAGACGCTCGCGTAGTGAACAATTTCGTAAATCTTGGGAGATCACTCTAATATTATTGTAAAAAATTTAAAAATTCGCAAGTATATTACATGTATGGAATAGAACCTCATTGGCATGGTGGTAGAGAGTTCGACTGTTACGTCGGAGACGTGTGGGTTCGATTCCCGCTCAGTGCAAATATATGTATGCATGAATAAGTCTATTTGTTGTCTGGGGTCCCGGTTCAGTAACGCCACGTACTAAAAAAGTAACATGGACCAATAATTGACGAATAATTAGTTTTATAATTACCAGTGGACACAAATAATATATTAAAAGTTTTGTTTATTCTGTTATTGAAGGTTTAAGAGCTAAGGTGATCAATAAATAATAATTAGCTAAGCTAATTTTCTCGTTGACTGTACCTATTTTTTTATTCCGATGTTTTTGGGTCGCTTTGGTAAAGTTAATTACAAAATCACGATTCATATTATTATCTGATAAAACTTAACCTTCTAATATCTCGTCTCTAAATATCAAATTAACATAAAATCTCGTTGAATTGTCAAATTAATTTACTTTTCGACAGATAAATTCACTTGACGGGTTCGACAGCGAAATCGCCAAAACCCTTTAAGGATCGTAGCTGAGAACAATGGTTTACCGAACTAATGATTAATTCAAAAGTCGCTGGATTCCTTTCAATGTGTGGCCATTAGTCCAGCGTGACTTTAAAACCAAAGTGTACACATCAATTTTGATATCACTTGTCATTTATCATCCTTATTTACCAGTTGCGTTCAAGTACAGCTGGAGTCCGTTTATTATTCTTGATTAGTATGTCGGCTTTAACGGGAGCGATGAACAACGGACGTGACTCTGGCACAGATTTTTTTCTAGAGTTTGGGCGGTAAGAAGGCAGTCACTCTCGTAAAGGCCAAGCTAAATCAATTTTGCAACAGAGGAGTAGGAGAATGAATATTAAAATTAAACTTAAAAATTAATTAGGTTCTCGAGTGAAGACCACGTGACGGCAAGCGCAGCGTAGGAAGGCCTCCCGCAAGGTGGACAGACGACCTAGTAAAGAGCGCAGGGACTCGGTGTATGCAGGCCGCTACAGACCGGTCGAAATGGAAGTCAATGGGGGAGGCCTATGTTCAGCAGTGGACTTACTACGGCTGATATGATGATCATGATAAATCAAATTCAAATGAAGTATGAAATATCTCAAATATGAGAGCATAATCTGCATCACCAATGTATTTACCAATCGAGTAAAATGTCAACAGACACAATTAAATAAATACATTCTCCAATGCATTTTAAATATGCATCATTTTGAAACTTGCTGATATGGTACACATATCATATCACTTGAGGAGGATGAAATAATTTAGATATCAATAATAATCTTAAAGTTCTTTTTTAAACTAGACAACATAGGAACTCTTTGTCCTGATTTAGATTATCTTAGTCTTTGCGGGAGCGATTGTTGTCTGATCCTCAACTCTGAGAGGAAAGGGCACAGCAGAGGCATTAATCATGATTAAAGGAAAAAATGTAGAGTTAGAAAACAGCGTAGGTAGGTACTATTTCCATGGGGTGCTTGGTTGGGGACCTCCATGCGGTGCACCCTGGGCAACGGAGACAGCAGCGCCTCTCTCCTAGGGCGGGAGAGACGCTGCCGCCTACGGCCAACTCCGACCGATTCCAGGACGGCCCTGTTGAGGGCTGTTCGGAAGCTTTCCACGTGTCCCTCTGATTAGCAGATGGCACAGTGGAGAGCAAGTAAGGGGGCCATCTCGAAACCGGAGATGGCCCAGGGTCAGTCGGGGTGCGAGGGATATGCTCTATGGTTAACCTTACACCCTGGCGTCTTAAGACCCGAGACGGCGTGCGGTTTTAGTCGGTTCAAGCCCGACATAACCGCCCCCGCTGGAGACCCCCCGCTCTCCAGCGGGGGCGGTATCCGAAGGGATTTTCGCACGAAAAAAAAAAAAAAAGGTACTATTTCCATGGTTATACCATTCGTACTGTGAAATATTCTAAATTTCACACTGTAAGTAATTTTAAAATCAATCAATCAATCTATATCACATTCAATTTTAATATGATAAAATGGTAAAATAGTTTTATTTCAATGGTAATATAATAAGAATTATGAGGGGGGCTATCTTGAATCCGGACATGGCTCTGGGTCTGCCGGGTGCGAGGGAAATGCCTTATAAGGCCACCTTATACCCCGGTCTGAAGACCCGAGACGGCGTGCGGTTTTAGTCGGTTCATGCCCGACATAACCTCTTCCGCTGACCGGCGGGGAGTATCCGAAGGGATTTCCACACGACAAAAAAATTGGTACTAATTACATGG
The DNA here is from genome assembly GCA_946251805.1 of Cybosia mesomella. Lineage (NCBI taxonomy): Eukaryota > Metazoa > Arthropoda > Insecta > Lepidoptera > Erebidae > Cybosia > Cybosia mesomella. The sequence goes on from OX276389.1 coordinate 37,147,949, forward strand.
TTGTCATATTGTGAAACATTCAAAATTTTTTAGGTTTTAGTCGGTTCAAGCCCGACATAACCGCCCCCGCTGGCAATGGCAATTTCACTCTGTAAGTATTTTTCAAATCAATTAATCAATCTATTTCACAATCAATTTTAATACGCGCCATACCAATACCTTGGGGGCCATGCCAACCTCACCTGCAAGCCGGCACCTACTGAGTGACGGCACACAACACAACTCTGGCGTAGGCGTTCCTCTCACGGCTGGGAGGTTACACCGCACGCGACAGTCGCTCACATAAAAGCCGCATAAGCCAAATCAAGAGGAGGTGATAACGAAAGCGGACCTCGGGCTCCGAAGTGAAAACCTTGGATTCAATCGGGAACAACATCATAACAATGTTTTTTTTTTATATTTAGGACACGTCAATATTACTTCACCTCGCCTGATGGTAAGCTGAAGGTAGAGTCTCAGGAAAGAGGGTCACCATTACATACACGTACCATGTTAACAATGGTGGCACTCAGCTTGACGGCCTCATCAGAAGAGGATTGTCGTCGCAGCAACGCGTGATACCCACCGGTCCCACTAATGCTGCGACCACAATCCCCCTGCCCGGTTATGCACTTGCTGACCCCTGAACGCAATCAAACCGAAATTGGATTACTATGGAGGGTTTTTCGCAATCGTGCACGGTGGTATACCTACCCGGCCGAATTTTGTGACAAATTTGTTTCATCAAATTTCTACCATCATTCATCTATCATCATATCATCTATTTCAATAAATCATTAATTTATCGCTCTCGCTGACTTCATAGCCCCCATTATAAAGCTAAGAACGGTATAAAATAAAACAATTGATTTGAAAAACGCCCCCGTACAGACTAAGGGTTGGTAATTATTAAATTGAAAGCCGTGTTTTATTCTCCCAACGGGGTGGGGGACAACCCTAACTTCTGTACAAACTAATCTAGGTATTATTTTCATCCTATTTGCACCTAGCTAGCTACTATTGAAGTTGAAAAGTATTCAATAATATTGTGTATTCCAAAAATTGGTTTGAAGAACATTTAGGGACATAATACTTTGTTATTTCTTTTTAGGGTTCCGTTGCCAAATGGCAAAAAAACGGAACCCTGTTAGATTCGTCATGTTTGTCTGTCTGTCCGTATGTCACAGCCACTTTTTTCCGAAACTATAAGAAATATGCTGTTGAAACTTAGTAAGTAGATGTATTCTGTGAACCGCATTAAGATTTTTACACAAAATTAGAAAAAAAAAAACAATAAATTTTGGGGCTCCCTATACCTACTTAGAACTGCAACACAATTTTTTTTCATCAAGCACATACGTGTGGGGTATTTATGGATAGGTCTTCAAAAATGATATTGGATTTGTAATACCTATAATTTTTCTCTAAACTGAATAGTTTCCCCTATAACTTCTAAAATAAGAGAATGATAAACCTAAAAAAAATATAAACTTCTACCGAAAATTAGTTTGAACGAGATCTAGTCAGTAGTTTTTTTTTAATACGTCATAAATCGTATACCGCAATTTACCTTTCTGAATGAAAGGTTTCTGAATCAACTCAAATATAAAATTTAAAATAAAGCATTATTATGTTACTTGCTGCTACGGAACCCTTGATGGGCGAGTCCGACTCGCACTTAGCCCCTTTTTTTTATAATGGATACGTCAATATAACTTTACCTCGCCTCGTGGTAAAGTCTCAGGAATGAGGGTCACCATTACCGATAACGTTATAAAGGTGGTGTTCAGCTTGACGGCCTCATCAGATGCTTTTTTACGCCCTGCTTAAAGCACCCGGCACTGTAGGAAGAAGGAAACACGTGTGCTGGTAAAGAGTTCCAAATCTTGATGGTGCGGCGAAGAAAAGATGGTTCTTTATGGGATTGTTTGCACCGTGTGAGGGTGATACCTCACTGCATGTGTTGTCTTTTATAGGAAAGAAGAGGGTGGGACTAATTGGAAGAGCTCATCGGAACACCCGCCATATGGTAGAGGAGGTAAATTACTGCCAATGAGGCAATATCTCTACGCAACTGCATGGCTTCAAGTGAGTTGACGACCTCAGGACTCCCAATAATGAGGACCGCACGTTGCTGCAACCTGTCGAAAGCATCTAGCAAGTTTAGTGTATTAATATTATATAATCAGTAGTTAAGGGATTGGTTGTCACACTGACAAGATATGGTTGTCAGAACATTTTGAGAAAAGGCCAGGCCAAGAGTATCAGCATCCTGCGAGATGGTATGTAAACAATTATGAAAGTAGACGAAGTGAAAGGCGTAAGAAAGAATCATATTAAGTGTATGAGTAAGACGCCCAAGTTGGGTTACAATAAACGGTATGAAAGTCACATTATAATATTACAAACACAAAAAATTCAAAGTAGGTTACACTATTGAAATAAAACTATTTTTAACTTATTGTATTGCGATTTTTATGTGTTATTACAGCCATGGTCATGCTGAAAAGTAAACGAAAATGGGTATTAGTTTACATAATAAAGTAATGCCAAATTAATCGCTATAGAATCGCTTAAAATCGTTTCATTTCAATGTGTGATATTCGAGTAACCTTCCGAAAATATCATACGCGCACTACTTCAAAAATATACCTACTACTTGAACTATTTTGAAGTGATGTACGTAGAGAATTATGACACATATCAATCAAAATCAAAATCATTTATTGCTGACCAAAGGTATTACGATAGTATTTAGTACATTTAGAAGTCCTCTTCGGCCTACCTTGTTGGCATGCAAGAATACATTGTGGGTTTTTTTTTTAAATACATCAATGTGTTATTACAGCCATAGCCATGCTGAAAAGTAAACGAAAATGGGTATTAGTTTACATAATAAAATAATGCCAAATTAATCGCGATAGAATCCCTTAAAATCGTTTCATTTCAATGTGTGATATCCGCGTAACCTTCCGAAAACATAATACGTACACGAGTTCAAAAATGTACCTAGGTACTAGTTGAACTATTTTGAAGTGATGTACGTAGAGAATTATGACACATATTCAATGTTCATGCAAGACCAACGCCATCTATTGAGTGGCGTATTAGTCACTCCTACATAGGGGCTCACCTCTTCCAGACTGTAGTTCTCCTCCTCCGGGCCTATTCCCAACTCTTCGGCTTTCGGTCTATTTACGAAACGGCCAAACATCGAGATATTGCGTGAAGCGTCGGCGATCTGACCTACACAACCCACTGGCGATATCGAAATTCTGTTGTTAAACCGGTGAGTCTTTCAGATAGCAGTGCTTTGCTTATTCCTATTCAATGCTATTTCGTATATAGGTATACATATAATGTAGTTTCGATGACAGTACTGCAATGTGTTATGTTGGAGCTGATTTAATGATAGAGACAGGTGAATAGTGGCACTATTCAATGGTTACTAGTAAATCTTTCAAGTTTGGGCTCATTTGATTTGTTTTAACGAGTCCCGTTCATTATCACTCACATCCCGATTTAGTAACAAGCCTGATTATTTTTGTTTTTTAAACGACTTCAAAAAGGAAGAGATTCTAAAGATTTAGATCGAAGGAGGTTCTGCGTACATCTGTCATTTTTTTCGTGCGGTAATCCCTTCGGATACTCCACCCCCCCCCCCCGCCGGCCAGCGGGGGCGGTTATGTCGGGCTTGAACCGACTAAAACCGCACGCCGTCTCGGGTCTACAGTCGCCGAGGTGTAAGGTTGCCCATAGAGCATATCCCTCGCACCCCGACTGACCCTGGGCCATCTCCGGTTTTGAGATGGCCCCCTCGGGTTTGGGAACCACGATGTCCCCGTCTTTAAAACTTTAACCAAGAATAGTTGTTGTGACCTAGAGTCTGACATAAAATTTACATCAAAAATTTTGGTCCTACCAGGCCCCTTTGTTTTTTAGTCTCCTCGATAGTAACTGTCGAGTTTTGAACTATTTTATAATTATTGCAAAATTTCCACTGCTGCAATTATTGCAATTTTTCCACTACTGCAATTCGCCAGGTAGCCTGGTCTTCAAGGTACCTTAAAGAATTACAATAGAAGGAATGCCGAAGCCAACCCATCAAAGTAAAAAGTTTGCATACCAGAAGTCTCAATATAACTTGGTACGGCGTAAAATCTCAACACGAGGCTTCCTCAGAACCACTTGACAGAGATTGAGTCTAAATTCTTATAACAAAAACTCCAACGCCAGATGTCCCACTGTTCATTCGCAACTTTCAAAGTCCAATTTTACAAATGGAAACATTATTAAAACATGATATTTGTATGTTTACAATACTGAACAACGTAAATTTGCAACAAATGTAAATGAAAGTATCATTCAATCTTTTGAGATTAATAATAATTTATCACCCGAATATGTGAAACTTCTGAATTAATATAATGAAGCCCGTTAATTTTATGATTAAAAGCAGTTAATTTATTATTTATTTCATAATTTAACTATCACAACTTCAATTACGATATTAGTATTTTGTAACACACATCTCTAATTTAAGTTGTTTACAAAGAATTTAACTATTTCTAAGGTGTTAGACAAAGGTATACGTGTTTACAACCAAGATTCGTCAACAAGGTAGATTTATTTTTTGGTTTCACATAACAAGGAGCAAGCATATTGCCGTATGCAGTGTATGTTCTCAGTTACGGTATTGCTACCGCTATTGCACAAAATGCACAAAAAAACAATAACACTTTTCTCTATCCAGAAATCGAAATCAGTACCTCACGATCACACATAAACCTAAGCGCAAACTTATGCTAAGCGCCAACGTCAATCGAATCACTAAAAATACATTTATAAAAATCTAATGGTTCATCTAACCGTAACTACTGGCTTTTCAGCTTTTAACTAAACCTTCTTGAATATTGATTCAAGTTTACTGAATCTGTAATTTCAATATTAATTAACAAAACAATTGCCTTATTTTCCGACGGAACAATGGCTATCGAGGTTAATATTGCAATTAAATGAATATATTCAATCCATTTATACAATATATATTCAATTACGTACTTTCTTAAATAATATCAACTTAATTGTCATTAATAACTTTCAATTGATTTCTATTGAGGACTAAAATTGTGTAACATAACTCCACTGTTTGAAATAACAATCATTAAAAATTAATGATTGCACAAAAGTCCCAAGTCTCAATTGTAAACTCATTCCATTAAATTAATAATTAATTCGATATTCAATCACTTCAAAAGAAATACAGTGGTAGGTACTCTTTGATTCAAACACGTTCAAAATTAAATCACGTAGGTACGCACCAATTAACCTTAATAGGAACTGAATGTTACCGAATGTCACTTAATTATCTAACGATGTGAAGTTCAAAGACTTCGGCTTCCCCGGAAGTCACCACACTCGTAATTAACACTAAACCCGTCAAAATAACAGATGACATAATCAAAAGTTATTATTAAAATAAATCCAATGTGTGGAATTCTAATAAATAATAACACGACTGAATTAATTATTTTCTAGATATTATTAATGACCCGAGATCGAAAGATTTATTTTAATAAATACATTGGAAAGTTGCAATTTCGAAATGCATTATTATTTTTATTCAGTCTACGAATTGATGAAATTCATTATTGAATACAAGTCAGTGACTCTCAGTTCTTTTCAAGTGACTATGAATTCAAGTTTTCGACTTCGGCAATTTAAAAGGGGTATTAATTAAAACGATAAAGTAAAATAAAAACAATTTAGTTTATTTTGTATGGCATTTAACAAAGTTATTTTCTCAAATACTATATAATACATCGTTGGTACTCACATCGATAATTCAATTAATACACTAATATATACATTTTGGGATACACTAATGACTTACGATAAAGACAACTAGTTCTTAAATTTACATCTACAGTTGGAACCAATAAATAAATTACACAGAAAAGCAATGAGGAGCAACCCTGATAGGATCAAGGCGAGAAACAATAAAACTCAACAGGCACAATGTTATTACTAAAACAAAGATCAGGGCTGACGCACAAGACATAACTATTCATCTAGATGATACACCTATAGAAAATAATCTCTTTTTGGTACCAATCTCACTTGACATAACAACGGAACGGTGCTACTTTACCTTAAATTATTACAGACGCATCGAAAACAAAAGAAATCACAGTTTAAACTCAATTCCCTCCTTCCGAGGCTAACTTAACATATTTACAAGCCACTTGATATGAGCTGCACTTCTTACATTACCATGTAACGCTAAAAATAAATAATGTCAATACATATCTGTTCTATTCACAGTCTGTTGCACTATAACTGGTGTTCCGTCTCTTGCGGTGTGCCCAACCTCAAAGGACGGGTATCCTTCAAGGAAGGCAAGTTGGTCTTCAATATATGACGGAGACGGGCCGCCTGAGCTGGTCATCGTGAGGGCTGTGCTGCGTCGGCGTCACAGGCGACACAGGGGAGGAAGGTGCAACTCCGTACTGGGGAAACAGCGATGAGTGGAAAGGTTTCGGTGGTGCCGCCGGTGATGTGTACAAAGACGAGTAGAACGATGACACTACGGCCGCCGCTGATGACGACACCGTCGGTAATTTTTCTGCCGTCGGCGCCATTAATTTTGAGAACTGAAGATGATCCAGCTGGTGTGGGAAGTACGCAGGCACTGCGGGGTACGACAGCGCGTCGAGGTGTCCCACTCCAGGTGTTGGTCCCGCAAAGTATGGCAGAGGGAAACTCGGGAACGCACCAGCACCTGGGGCTCCTCCTTGCGTCGGTGGCTTGGGCTTCCTTCGCGGCCTGTACTTGTAGTCCGGGTGCTCCTTCATGTGAAGAGCACGCAGCCTCTTCGCTTCATCGATGAACGGCCGCTTCTGCATTTCAGAGAGCAGCTTCCACTCGGCTCCGAGTCTCTTCGAGATCTCCGAATTATGCATTTTCGGATTATCCTTGGCGATTTGACGTCTCTGCAGCCTGGACCACACCATGAAAGCGTTCATGGGTCTCTTGATGTGTCCTTCGGATTGCGGTGAAGTCGCCGGCAGCGGTTGTGGCATGCTCGGGTACTCCGGCAGCATACCAGGGTGCATGGAGAACGCGTAAGGATGATGACTTAATGTCGACATAGCGATTGAACTTTAATTACAAGTCGTAAGTTCTGTTAGAGCATTAGCTCTATGGTGTTGTATGGCACAAAGCGGTGAATGAGCACAGATGTGGAGGTGATTGTGTCGCGTCGAAGACGGACGATAGACTGGCGAGTTGATGGAGCGCTCGTATGGGTCTCGGCGTGCGGGGGGCGCGGCTTCTGGGCGGCGTGGCGGGGACCAATCGAGGCTAGGTGTGTACAGCCTGCGCCCCTCCTTGGACCATATCTCTGTTCTTGTTACGCACACAATGGATGTTGGTCGTCTCTCTCGCACGCAACAATAGAGCGGCGTGCCGTGGCGCGGAACAGGCGTGCATCTGCTCGGAGCCATGTCGCTCTGTGAATGCGGCTCAATACATGATGTAACTCTTGTAATAGAATACTTTACACACTTGTATTGTGGAATTTGGTTGTATACCAAATAAATTGTGATATAAATAGAACACGAGTTTATGTTTGAATATAACCTTTTTTTCCGAAAGATGTAACTTCACATGTCAAAGAGCTTCGCCGATTAAACGATTTTATGGGTTGTTATGTAACAGTATTTTAACTAAAATGAGACGTGGTTTTGATGATTATGATAATATGTAATCCTGTTATAACTATATGGTTATTACAATAGATAATCTGTTTATAAATTTATCTAGTATGCTGAATCTATTATGAATACTCTAATATTTGGCTATTGTATATATAAATACAAAGATTAAGTTTGTGATCTCTGTAATTTTTAAAAATTATTTTAGTTCATTCTTAAAAAGACATACGTAACATGTTCACTATAAGTAAGAAAATCTTCAATCTAGTAGTTACCTCATCCTTTTCTCTATTACTAAGGTGACAAACAAGCACAAGCAGTACAAGCACACTTATAGGTATAAATCTGTAGGCTTTCACAGCCGGTGTTGCATGTAGAATATACTGCTTCCGGGCTGTTTGGCCGTGGTCCATATGAAACTTGTGTTCCAAACGCTTCGTCGATCACTGCGGTCGACATCTTCAGTCGCCGATTCTGAAGATGTCGACCGCAGTGATCGATGAAACGTTTGGAACAGAAGTTTCATATGGACCACGGCCAAACAGCCCGGAAGCAGTATTTTCTACAGTTTAGAGGTGTTTATTTGGCAATAAACTGATTTGTTATTTTTATGTAAGTATTTATAAAATCAATAGCTCGCAAAGTCAAAGGTGCGTCCCTATTATTAATCGTCTGACAGAGGGTAGGTTTAAAAGGTTTTAGTGAAGTATAGTCAACGACAAAAGCTGCTTGACACTGAAATATTATCAACCTTTTTTACATTGGTACCTATACACGATGTATGAATAAAATATTTCACAGCGTCGCGTCGGTAGCTTAGTAGTTAAGGTGTCGGTAAAAACCTGCTAGGTAGAGATAATGTCTTAGATAGGTACTTTATGTACGCCCCCCCAAACAGGGGCAAGACACCGTGGATCCCAAAACCGAGGGGGCCATCTCGAAACTGGAGATGGCCCAGGGTCAGTCGGGGTGAGAGGGATATGCTCTATGGGCAACCTTAAGACCCGAGACGGCGTGCGGTTTTAGTCGGTTCAAGTCCGACATAACCACCCTCGCTGGCCGGCGGGGGTATCCGAGGGGATTACTGCACGAAAAAAAAAAGGTACCGACTTCGAGTACGGGTACCGCCTCCTTTACACTTTACTTTACAATATCTATCATAAAACTCTTGGCTATTAGGTACTTCTTTTAGGGTTCCGTTGCCAAATGGCAAAAAACGGAACCCTTATAGATTCGTCAAATGTTATACCGGAATTTACCTTTCATTCAATCAACTCAAAGATAAGTATTAAAAAAAAACATTGTTATGTTACTTGCTGTTACGGCCGCTTTTTTTTATAATGGTCACGTCAATATTACTTAACCTCACCTGATGGTAAGCTAAAAGTAAAGTCTCAGGAATGAGGGTCACCATTACAGACACAGATATTGTTACAATGGTGGCTGTCAGCCTGACGGCCTCATCAGATGCTTTTTCACGCCCCACTTAAAGCACCCGGGACTGTAGGTAGAAGGAAACACGTGTACTGGTGAAGAATTCCAAATCTTGATGGTACGGCGAAGGTGCCGAACCGATTTCTTGCTGAAATTGTTTGTAACGTGTGAGGGTGATACCTCAGCCTTGCACGTGTTGTCCTGTATATGAAAGGAGAGGGCGGAACTAATTGGAAGAGCTTATGGGAACACTTGCCATGGTAGAGGCGGTAAAATACTGACAAAGAGGCAATAACTTTACGCAACTGCAAGGGCTCAAGGTGACCTAAAAAGACTTCTAACCAAACTACCTCCATGATCGGGGCCTGAGGACGGCACCCGACCCCACCAGGCGAGGCCGAGCTGGCGTTATCCTTTCGAGGGCTTACCCTGCCCGTCAATGGACACTTGGGCAGGACACTGTGCGGTTTTAGTCGATGCACGACATAACCGCCCCCGCTGGCCGGCGGGGGGGTGTCCGAAGGGATTTCCGCACGTAAAAAAAAAAGTTCTATGCTTATTTTAAACTCTAAATGATACGTTAAATTTATTTAATTAATAATTCGACTTGCCCGTCTTCAAATGAATAGACTGACTCGCCGAATAAAGATACGTACGATACGAAATATTCGTTGTACGAGAGCATTTAGTGTCAGAGAGTAGTCGCTCCCATAAAGTCAAGATAAACCAATAATGGCTGCGTAGGAGAGTAGACGTAGGGCTCCAGAGTACCTACAGGCTTTAGGTGCAAGCGGGACTGGCAAGCGGATGATGATGATAGAATGTTGTCAGTCGAAAGAAGTATATTTTATGGTACCTTTGGTATAAAATGTAGAAACCAAAGAAAGAGAAATTCTTGAAAAACTTGCGAACTTAAAGATGAGAATGAACGAAGATGGCCCAGTAGAGAGAATTTAGAAGAGACCAATAAAATAATATACTGTGCTTGCAATATGGGTTCTAGAATATAGACAAACATACCCACTTATATTATAGGTAAGTAAGTAGCTACATGTTTTTTGACGTGACAACGTCTTATAATTCGATGGAGCCGGCTGCACGCACGAAAAAACATGACGTATGCGGCGTTACCTCGCTCTGAGGCGTTCCATTTAAGTCTTGAACTGCAAGCGAGAGCGCGGAACGAGCGACAAAGAGGCACAATCGGCCTCCGCGTTCGGCAGCGTTCGACATCTGTCTCTCTCCTACTTGAGTGAGCGATGCGTCCGCGTGGACAGCTGCTATACAATAATACATTTACATGTTTTCGTAAGTATGAAGTGCAGTGAATTCTTATAACCGATCTTAGTGGTTAAACAAATAAAATTAAAATTTTCTTTTGAAAAATGCAACCATTCCATCAGTATTTTCTTATGACGTTGTCACGTTCAACTATCGTCAGTAAACCGACTTTACAGACAACCGATTTTGTAAATACATATAGGTTTTCAATTTTTAAATCCATTAATTTTTTGAAATAAAACCGGTTTTAAACAATTTTTTTCTGAATTTGATTGCTGTTATTTTATTACGAATAGAATATACTTAAATAGTTTTATGTCAATGTGTTATATTTGCGTAAACTTCCAATAATATCTTTCAATTAATTAATTATAAATTATTGAGTGATATTCAACCAGGCACTAATATTTCCAGGTAGGGTAGGTAGGTATGTACTTATTTTACTTTTAAATCATTGCCATGTTAATATTATTTTCTAAAATATAATTATCTAAAATTTTGACATACCTATGTACCATAGAGAGTATAATATAATAACCAAGTAAGCAAGTCGTTGAGCAGCTGCCTAATAATAGATATCATACACCCAACGCCATCTAGTGACGAAAAATTGAACTATATTTTATTACTTTTAACTAAATATACTAAAAACTTACAGAGTAAAGAATTAGTCCATCGGCACTTTTCTTATAGTCTCTATTATAATCGAAAGACCCTTAGTTCTTGTGTTCTTCAAGGGTAACACTCACTGCACTACGTAACACTAATTTAACTAAACTAACTCAAAAGACTTTAGTCCGTTTCAGTCTCCTTACTATGTCCGTGGTATCAAGGAGCTGGATAGCCTCGACATTCACATGAAAGGTTTAATGAAAGTAGAGGAATGTCGTGAAGTGTGGAAGGACAGAAGCAGATAGCGGGCTTATTGTCTCTGCCTACACCGGACGGATAAAAGCGTGAGGATATGTATGTATGATTATATTCATACGTTTCTATGCAATTAAGGAGTTTTCAATTAAGAACTTTAAGTAGTAGACGCATCCAAAGAAGCCCGGGAGGGCCGTCTCGTAAGCCGCCGCCTGTCGCTGATCGCCGCAGTCCTCCTCTGTGAATACAGTCTCACCTGGCTGGGACTGACCGCCGGCCACGTGAAGAGGAGCACGGCCCCCACGCGAAGACCAGAGGGCAGTACACCCGCCCCCAGGACCTGCCGTTATTTAGCGGCAGAGAGCCCGACCCCTCCGCCAAGGTGGTAATCGCCCGAATGCGGACTCCTCGCGGCCCTTAGGGGACACCGAGAAGACTTACGTTGAGGAGCCCGGGATACGCTCTCTTGTTCCTACTTTTATTCGTTATTTTGGCTTTTTTGGAAGTGACGACTATCTAACTTCCAAACCCCTGAAGGAAAGCAAACACCCAAACCTCTACATTCTATCATCTGCTATTGAACTTGGTCTTCAAGAGTCGCAGTAGTTGGCACACAGACTTACCAGTCCCATTAACTTCTTTGAACCTCGTAATTAACTCATAATAAATAACTAAGTAACCGTTCCCGCAAAGAAAATATAATGTTCTTTTCAAGCACACTTTTACGATTATGTTACAAGAATCAAGAACTTTGATGGCTTATAAAAGTCTGACAAAACATTCGTATAAACTAAAGTTTCTACGATGAAACAGATATTACTTACATTTAACGCATGATTATTTTATTGTAGGCGATTCCATTTCTCGGAACACTATCTTAGATTTAAAACAATAGCACTGTCTTCTTCTGACAACATACCATTCAAAATCGAACCAATCTTTTCAATGGTTAAAGTTCAAAATTATCTGTCAAATTACTGTACTTGAGACTATAGCAACCTGTAGAGTGGTAATTAAAAAGTTATTTTATGATGGTAAAAGATTTTTATGGTGGTTCCTTGTTACACCGGACAATGCGATGTCGCCACAAGTTTTCTGTTAAACAATGGCGTACAAGCGTGTCCGATGATCGATGGAATGATCATTTTATTACTATCATAGAGAATTTATACAGAAACTCTTTGATAGGATTATTTCTTGTTTTGTGGCATAAATTCTTTGGCGAATAGAAAACGTGGTGGACTGCTTAACATTTTGCTTGCCATAAAATGGCTCTAAGAAATACCTGTGTGTGCAGGCTCTGCGAATTGTATTTTTTGTATTTTATAGATGTGATTTCGCGCGTCATTAGACAACATTGCATTGCATAGTGACTGCACTTTAAAAATATCTACTGTGTTTAACTTCGAGGTAAAGGTACGAAGAATATCTCGTTTGAATTCATCTTTAGACAGCTGTAACTATAGTGGTTAAGGAGTCAGCCTTACGATCGAGAGGTTCCGGGTTCAAATCTGGGTCATTACACTACTTACGTGAAACCACTCCTAACACCAGCAGGCTTAGTTGGAGGGGTTCAAGGGAATACCAGTAACTTCCGTTACAAGTATTCTAAAAAAATTAAGGCTGAATTTCACTACCTACTGAAAATCCTTTTAACGCTCGGGGTGCGAGGGATATGCTCTATGGGCAACCTTACACCCCGGCGTCTGTAGACCCGAGACGGTGTGTGGTTTTAGTCGGTTCAAGAACGACATAACCCGCTGGCCGGCGGGGGGGTATCCGAGGGGATTTCGGTACGAAAAACGAAAAGCTAACGCAGTTTATTATAAGTTTATTTATGGTATAATAATTAAGATTTAGATCGGAAAAAAAGAGAACATCTAGGGCGGTACTTGAACCCGCGACCAGTCCCCTACAGGGGAATGCTCTGACCAACTGATCCACCTAGACACGTCCCAGATATTCGTAATTCTCCGAAATGTTATATACGTCTCAAGGATGTTAATCTGTAGGAAAAGTAAGGGCCTATACAAATTGCTTAAAAAATTAATTGAATTATGATATATAAATTTGATAAGTAGATACATTTTAAATTTCATTTGCACAGGTGCAAAAGATGTATACAATTTATTCATATATATCAACTTTATTTTTATTGTAGCGGCGATAGCCCAGTGGCATACGTAACGGACTGCTGAGACGAGGTCTCGAGTTCGATCCCCAGTTGCCCGGGCACACACCTCTAACTTTTCGTAGTTATGTGTGCATTAATAAATGATAATTATCGCTCGCTTAATAATGTGCCCGGTAGCTGGCAATAGGCTTGCCCCCTGTTACATTGGGACCTCAACATAACTGGCGAATCGCCTGTATCCCCGAAGGGTTAGGCAGAGGTGTATTACAACCTCTGCCTAACCCTTCGGGGATACAGGCGTGAAGTTATGTTATGTTATGTTTTTATTGTACACTAAGCTACATTTATCTAGGGATTAACATACTTAATTTAATTACTTACACTTTGACATAATTGTAAATCTATTGAAAATATGTTGTACAGCCTTTTGTGATAAATAAATAAATTACTATTCTTATTATTAAACGAGTTTATTCATCGGTGAAATCCAGTTTGAGACTTGCGAGTTATGATTATCTAATCTTAGTTTTAGTCTGAGTATTCGGCACCCATGCCAACTTCATCTGTAACCCGGTACACCTGCTGATTGACGGACGAGACTCTGGCGTAGGTTTTCCTCTCCAGGTTGGTGGTGAGGAAAGAGGTGGAGGTGGAGTGGCGTGCCATCTGCATCATTGAGAGTCCTGAGGTTACTAATACCTTAGAAACTCTGCAGTTACGTAGAAACATTATCTCCCTGGCTGTATTTTAGTGCCTCTACCACGAGGTTCTGATGAGCTTCTTCAACTAATCCCACCGTCTTCCTTCCGATTCAGAACAACACGTGCTGGACTGCGATGCCACCCGCACACGGTAGAGCCAATACCATCCCGAACTCAGCGGTTTGGTGCTCCATTTCTTTGTCGCACCATAAAGAGCTGGAATGCTCTGCCCGCGCACGTGTTTCCTTCTTCTTACAATCCCGGGTTCTTCAAGCGGGGCGTGAAAAGCATCTGTTGAGGCCGTCAAGGTAGGGACCATTTAAACGATTCTAGAATCAAGGATGGTGGCCCTATTTTCTATACTTCACCTGCAGTTTCTCATCATCCAGCGGGGTGCAGTCAGACTGTCTGTCTGACAGTTGGACTAACGGAGGACTAGGAGAGCGGAGCCCGGGCCTCAAAGTACAAGCTTTGAATGCTATCGAGTTTTGTTTTTAAAGTATATTAGTAACCGAAATGACTAATATTCTACCTAACCAATCCAGCTAAGCTTAGTTGCTTGTGTTAGGAGTGGGTTCACGTCGGTAGTGTAATGGCCAGGATTCGAACCCGGGACCTCTCGATCGTAGGGTCGACTCCTTAACCACTAAGCTACCGACGCTTTACTAGCACTGGGATGACGAAAATTAATCTTGGTCTAAGGGCTAAAGGACATTAGAGGCAAAATAGTCTAAAGATAGTTGTGTCTCAGACTTCTAGGTAATTAGACAGCTTTGTTTTGTTCTAAGTGTGGGCACTTTCATGTTTCTGTAAAGCAATAGTCTGTCTTAAGACTGCCTTGTCTATATTGAACGCTCAACCTTAGATTACATGGATATATCGACGTAGTCAACTTTATCGGGTTGAATTAACTTTTTTTTTTTTTAACTTTCTTAATAATTTAATTTAACGGGAATGGTCGAAACGTCAGGCAATCGAAATGTATGTACCTATAAATGACCGCGTTAATTCCCGTTAAATTAAATTAATTTATCGGGTTGTCCATAAAATTAAATTTGAATGAATTCGTCTATAAATCTGTTTCATCAATCCATGCGAAGTCTTACTTTTTTTTTATATTTAGGACACGTCAATATGACTTCACCTCGCCTGATGGTAAGCTGAAGGTAAAGTGTCAGGTAAGAGGGTCACCATTACATACACATACCATGTTAACATTGGTGGCACTCAGCTTGACGGCCTCATCAGAAGAGGATTGTCGTCGCAGCACTGCGTGACACCCACCGGTCCCACTAGTGCTGCGACCACAATCTTCCTGCCCGGCTATGCTGTCTTATATCTACTGTCATGAATTTTTTCCATATTAAGATGAAATGATTGGTCAGTTCTTTCAGTAAGACTGCAAAGGAGATAGATTTTATACCGCAACTTTGGTCTAATGATACAGCTAGCGCCATCTATCCGCAAGCCGCGTAAACAATACCTATCCAATAGATAAGTTTTAAAAGTGTGTTATTATTGTCGGAAGTTTACGCTAATGTCACACATTGAAATAAAACTCTTTTTAACATATTCTATCGCGATTTATTGGTGTTATTTTATTATTTACATTGAACTTGACGTTCGGTTGCTTTTCAGCAGCCATGGTCACGGGGAGACATGAATGTAAATATTAAAATAACATCAAATAAACATAACTTCACGCCTGTATCCCCGAAGGGGTAGGCAGAGGTGTATTACACACCCACGATTCGCCAGTTACGTTTAGGTCCCAATGTAATAGGGGGCGAGCCTATTGCCATCTACCAGGCACATTACTAAGCGAGCGATAATATAATCAACATTTTTAATACACCCATAACTACGAAAAGTCAGAGGTGTGTGCCCGGGGCGACTGGGGATCGAACTCGAGACCTCGCCTCGGCAGTCCGTTACGTACACCACTGGGCTATCGTCGCTATTAAAATATTTAAATGTGTGTTGGTTTATTTTTTATTATTCATCATCACTTCAACACAATGTTAGTCTTGGTTGCATCTAAAGCCTTGTCTCTAGAGGCCAAGTCCATTGTCCCACTCCTTATTTCGATTTTGCTTGTCTTGTCTTTTGACGGAGCGACTATCATAAGTCACGGGTTTGATACCAACTTAGTGCAAATAATAAGTCTTTGCCTATGAAATTGCCGAAATTTTATTACAAATTCATGAGTTCGTTATTCCTGTAATTTAATAGCTATTTCCATTATTTATATTTTGTTTGAAAGTTGATTTCAAGATTTTACAACTCTGTATTAAATTTTGTTTTTATTGGCCGTTTGATAAATTAATTCGATCTTCAAAAACAGTACTTCCTAAATGCATGAATGCATGAATCTATACTAGGTATTATACAATTGTAAATTAGTACGATCTGTACATAGGAGATATTTAAAAAAAAACTTGCCTTATGTTAAATGAACGATTCGGACCACAAAATCACAATGTGTAAGGATGCCCTATAAAATATGAGATCACTCCCTTCGTTATGAACTCAATCCTATATCAATTTCGATTATCAATCAATGAAAAAAAAAGCGGCGATAGCCCAGAGGCGTACGTAACGGACTGCTGAGACGAGGTCTCGAGTTCGATCCCCAGTCGCCCCGGGCACACACCTCTAACTTTTCGTAGTTATGTGTGCATTAATAAATGTTAATTATCGCTCGCTTAGTAATGTGCCCGGTAGATGGCAATAGGCTCGCCCCCTATTACGTTGGGACCTTAACATAACTGGCGAATCGTGGGTGTGTAATACCCCTCTGCCTACCCCTTCGGGGATACAGGTGTGAAGTTGTGTTATGTTATGTTATGTTAAAAAAAAAACCAAATTTCCGAATCGGTCCCCAAATGAAGTAGTTCCATGGTAACAAGTATTTAAAAAAAATACTACGGAATTGAGAACCTCCTTCTTTTTTCGAAATAAAAACGGAAGTACACACGAGCCGGTACTCAAACTTCTAATTCTAAAAAAAGTGAATCTTATTTTACCACCCCATTACTTAATACAAAAACTTTACAAGACATTATAAAAAAACAGTCTTTTTTAAGAAACTCATTCCACAAAAGGTGTCTATGATAAAGAATCACAAATGTCATAAAAATATTAAAATTAACAACATTGACGCTTGTCTTGCATAATTATTTGTTTAGGCAATATTTATACCTGCAGAGGAAAATTGCATAAGTATGATATTGTCGGAAGTTTATGCGAATGTCACACATTGAAATAAAACTATTTTTAACGGATTCTATCGCGATTTATTTGATGTTATTTTATATTTTTGCTGAAAAGCAACCGAAACGTCGGGATCAATGTAAAATATAAAATAACATCAAATAAATCGCGATAGAATCCGTTAAAAATAGTTTTATTTCAATTGCATAAGTAGTTAAGTACTTCGTTATTATGGCTGTATAGTTGATGGTTGGAGCCCGGTGTCGCTTATGGTTTTTGATTGGTAAGTCGACTTTTCCGAGAGCGACCATCGTCTGAGTCCAACCATCGTCGCAACCCCGAGATGAAAGCCTGCGCCAAAGCCTTGTCCGTTATTTAGCAGGTGTTTAGCTTGGGCCCCCAAAGTCTGCAAACTCCTGTATCCAAGCTAATAAAACAGTAACAAACAAAAAAAATCTCACGCGTATTAAGAATTTTGCAAAAAATATTCTAACATTTTGCTTCCGTATGAACGCACATTAAAAAAAAACCCACGCCACTGCACAAAAAATACGACGAAAGTTACATATGCACATAACTCATTAAGAAAAAAAAACAGAAAGTACATAAGGCCCTAGAAAAATACACGAACAAAGAAAAATCGCAACTAATTACTTATATCTCAACACCACCACAATACTGATGCCTGCAGCCATGACCTGACATCGTGCATCTCTCTCGTATATACTAGACAGAAACGAGAGGGGGATACTAGCTAGTTAGTCTTTGAATGCCGTTGAGCTTCGAATAGTGACAAAGCCAGGGTGAACACAATATAGGCTTAAAGCCTATTCGCTCCATCTTCCTATTTTAATTTACGCAAATTTCCCATGACACTTCACCCGACATATTATTATGGTTTGTGTTTTAAAGGATGGGTTACACATGTTTTGGTTAGTGAAAGTTAATCTACAGTTAAAATAATTTTACCCAGGCCTGTAGGTAGAATTCAATTGCAAGCCAGTTTTTCTATGTGCTTATCGTATGAGGTTACTAAGGGATAGAGTCTATCTCTATCTGATAGTAATCAAGGTGCATTATATACACCCATGTTTCGTTAATGACCGTCAACTAGACTGTGATTAACAGATGGCCAGTATTCGACAATGGCCGTCAATTGGACTGTGTTTAAAATATTAAAAAGTATGTTGAAATTATTAACCTTAACAAAGGTGTATTAACTTTTACATTTCGCAAATTCTTTTTTCAGATCCAAATAATAGGAAGCGAGTTAGACTTCAGACCAAGAACTTTCAAGCCGGAGAAACACTGCACGGCACGAAAATTTAACCCAGGGACGAACAACAACTTCATTATTTACACCCTCAGTGGCGCAGCGGTAAAGTCTGCTAAGTCAGAGGTCGCGGGTTCGATTCCCGCTCATTGCAAATATGTATATTTGCATTGGTCTGGGTATTTCTATGTTTAATATGTATTTATTTATTTCAAAAAGTATCTAAGTACGTTTATCCGCATTCTGAAACCCATATGACAAGCTCTGCTTAGTTTGAGTCTAGATGGCGTTGTGTAATATGTCCTAGAATATTTATTATTCAATACTAAGGTAACAAAAGTACGAGCACATGAGCCAACTGATAATAATGTGGATGAGCGCTTGCAACACCAGAGTTACTTCCAATAACCATACGAAAGACAGCATATTGCTACTTTGACATTGAGCAAATATTAGAGCTTTCACTCAGAGACAGTATAACGAGAGATTTTTTAGCCCAACACTCCAAACTTGACGGTTTCAGCTCTCATTTCCTAACTACAGTTAACCCTGTGTCACCCTACCTTCCTGCATCCTATATCCTATACGCAAGGTACGTCTGAATCTATTATTTTTCAGCAAGAATGCACTCCGTTAATGACCTAGCACTGATAATACACCATTGTGCTTACTCGAGGGCAATCTGAATGGCGCACTCATTGTATGAGCGAAAATTCATTATAGATAGAAATTTTAATAAACTAATGAACTAGTAATGAGATGGGTGAGCGGCGAGACATTTCAGGTTTGATTTTTGGTAGAGATTTATTTTGTTAAATATATTATATAAAGCGGCGATAGCCCAGTGGTGTACGTAACGGACTGCCGAAATGAGGTCTCGAGTTCGATCCCCAGTCGCCCCGGGCACACACCTCTGACTTTTCGTAGTTATGTGTGTATTTAAAATGTTTATTATCGCTCACTTAGTAATGTGCCAGGTAGATGGCAATAGGCTCGCCCCCTATTACATTGGGACCTAAACATAACTGGCGAATCGTGGGTGTATAATACTTCGGGGATACAGGCGTGAAGTTATGTTATGTTATGTGATTTTTTGGTAGAGTTTTTTTTTTTTTTTTTAAGATTTAGATCGGAAAAAGAGAACATCTAGAACGGGACCTGAACCCGCGAGTTCTCTCGCGAGTTGTTCTCTGTTTGATAATAGGCCTTATACTAATATTATAAACGCGAAAGTTTGTGAGTATGGATGTTTGGTACACTTTCACGCAGAAACGGATGAACGGATCTAGCTGAACGGATCTAGCTGAACGGATCTAGTTGAACGGATCTAAATGAAATTTTATACAGGGATAGATTATGGTCTGAAATAACACATAGGTTAATTCTTTTCCCTGAAAAAGGGGTCCCATGGGAAGCGGGAATACGATCAGAATTCCACGCGGATGAAACCGCGGGCAAAAGCTAGTACAGCATAAAAAAGTGTCCGGTTGACGGCAAGAAGCTCGCTCCGTACTACATACACGACCACGGCGTATTAATAATTCCTTCACACATATACAATGGTGAGCTTATAAAGTAAGTATATTACCTATGTAAATTGTGAATACACCAAAAAACACCGTATTATTTCTTGCCGGAGTCTTCCTAGATACTTGCCATAAACAAATCCCCCAACATAGCTAAGAACACTCCCGATTAATTCACCTTTCAAACCAAAAAAAAAAAAAACAAAATCAAAATCGGTTCATCCGTTCGGTAGCTACGTTGCCACAGATACACATACAGACACGTCTAACTTATAACTACTATATAACTAACTAACTACTAACTAACTAACTTATAGCATACAATCAGTATTGCCAAAGTTCAGAATTATTTTAACGGGGAATTTCAAATCCTTACCAGGACATACCGCTTTGCATCACAGTTAACTCCCTAAACACAGAAACAAAACATTGTCATGAATTTTCTTTTCACTCCCTTTAGTCAGAACTGACCTCTGGAACGAATCCACTAATATGTTCCCAAATACAATCACCGACAGTTATTAAGACATTTATCCAAACTAAATATGTTCTCAGAATAGCACAAACCTCTCTCTTTAACATCGCCGACTCGACAAAAACTGTAGACAGTTGTCCTTTTGTTTTGACATCTTGTCAAAACTCATTGTCAAATCATGACAATTCGATTGTTGAATGACAAAATGTTTTAAGTGACATTGATGTTTTAAAGCAAAATCAATGCAATCCTAAGTTTCTATAAAGTAATTTCGGATCCTTTTTCTTTGTCTGCCTGCCAATTTGCATCCTTTGGAAACAATGAAATTATTGAGACGACGAGTACTATTTTTCTGGAAATAAGATAGTTTGACAAATAAAATGCAACATTAAAAACCGTTACATAGAACAAAAACGTTTATTGCGGTTATGAAGACGTTACGTTGTTTGTTTGTTCGTTTGTCGGCATTTATTGGTTTTAAACCTGTTCTATTGTGTGGATTGTTGTTATTAATTGCTTAAATAATGTGAGTCGTTTTAAAGTTATTGTTTTTGAAAAAATCATGTTAAATTTTGTAGTTTTATAACATCACCGCATTTCGTTGTTGTTTGTTTGTCTTGTTCTTAAGCACGAGTTCATATTGTATAGTAATTCAAAAAGGTTCCCAAAACATTTTTCTTGACGTGAGTTTTATTACTGACTACCTGATGCCCGCGGCTCCGCCCGCGCGGAGGTCGGTTATCGTTTTTTTGTCATATCTCCAGTTCTACTTAACCAATCTAAAATAAACGTAGCCTAAGTTACTCCTTATTACATCAGCTACCTGCTAATAAAAGTCCCGTCAAAATCGGTCCAGCCATTTCAGAGATTAACCGGAACAAACAGACAGACAGATAGACAAAAATTGTAAAAAATGTAGTGAAAAACGGTCATTTCAATATTACAAACAGACACTCCAATTTTATTTATATGTATAGATAATTGTTGCACAGTATCGAATGAGGATTAATTTATTAGTATTTTACTTTCACACCTAGTATTAAAATATTAAAAATATTACTGCTATTATTTATTGTACTCAATGAAAATATCATAAATTAAAACAATATGCGGTCATGAGAATCCGGATCCATTTCTGGTTTCAGTAAAAAGTATAATAAATGTCTATGTGTCTACACTCAGCGGGATTCCCCGTCATGGAAATGCGTGCGTGGTTCAGGGAGTTAGTTCTATATTTGTTCTAGCGAATCCTGAACAAAACTGAATTTGTACCGCGATATTAAAGGAAATAAATACTTTTAAAACTAACCTCCAGCCAGCGGGATAATTTGTTATTATAAGATTGTTGAACTCCAGATTGCTCTGATTTTTTTTTCTGTTTGCCGCTTGGTTACAGAAATATTTGAGTTTAAAGAAACCTACGGCCAGCGTCTTTTATTTCAATGACACCATTTGATAAAGAGGCTAGTTTTAAAGTTTAAACACAAAACTGAATTAGTTCCGCGATATGAAAGGACCTTGTGACGGTCCAACCATCGAGATTGCATTGGCGGTTTGAGGATGGGGGCTTGCTGTTCAGAACGGCTTCAGACGTTGCAGATTAACATTAAAATACCCTTCGCACTGCTCATACATTGTTGGCCTAAAGTAAAATAAAAATTAAAAGGACAATTCAAGACTTAATGATTTCTCTTAACTTTTAATATAATTTTGGTATAATCTCATGTTAATTTGGTTACAAGACAATTTAAAGAGTAGGAATAGTTGAAGTGAATTTATTTGTTTAGGCTGATAGCTTCCGTTATTAATTTCAAATAGTCGATAGTTGGTAGTGGCTTTAAAACATATTGTTTTATGGCAACTCAGAAGAGATGACGTGTAGTGGCGTGATTATAGGAACGGGGGGTAGTAAGAGGTAATAAAAGGGAGCGTTACAACCTCCCCTTTCATATCGCGGAACTAATTCAGTTTTGTTCAGGATTCGTTACAACATATATAGAACGGATTCCCTGAACCACAATCGGATCTCCATGACAGGGGATCCCGCTGAGTGTAGACACTCCGAATTT
The DNA here is from genome assembly GCA_946251805.1 of Cybosia mesomella. Lineage (NCBI taxonomy): Eukaryota > Metazoa > Arthropoda > Insecta > Lepidoptera > Erebidae > Cybosia > Cybosia mesomella. Next base: position 37,170,616 of record OX276389.1, read on the forward strand.
CTCAGAAACAACTCAGGCTTTTCTTTTCTTCCGGGTTGGGAGGTCAGACGGGTAATAGGGATTTCCCGGGCACTCACCTTTGACTTTCTTTTCTTCTTTGTTTAGTACGATTTTTTGTGTTTCAATTTGGAGTACTTTAAGCTATTATTGTCATTTTCGTCATTCATTTAATGAAATATTAATAAAAGAAACTGAAAAAATAGCGAAAAACCAAATAACTATAATAAAGGCGTAACCAGTGCTTACCGCTTTATTTCCCGGGGCCAGCGATATGTCTAAGTATGTTTGTCCGTATTCTAGAACCCATATTATAAGCTAGTTAAGCTATGCTTACTTTGGGCCTCGATACCGTCGAACATATAGTATGTCGTAGAATAGTATTTTTTATTAGATTTTCTAGAAACTATACGAAAGATAAAAAAATTACCACAATATTACATAATTATTTGAATATCATTTCAACTCCGTGTCAAAACTTTTACGGCCCTATTACTAAAAAGCAAGATAAGGTTAAAATAAAATCTAATTAAAATAAAACTACTTGATCCAAGTTGCGAAGTGTCATCTCTTTAGAAGTGCGCCATTTTTACGCGACAACTTTCTAATTAACCTAATGAGACAATAGCCAACACATACATACAGAAGACAAGAGTGACATGAACTGTTACTATAAAACCCTTTAAAACATATACGTTACACATTCAACAGTAAACCTTAACTTATAACGATACAATTCAAATTTGAATGACGTGTGCAATAGCTAGGGTTGTCGCACGAAATAAGTCATCAAACAAAATGTTACTCTAACATAAGTAAATAGGGTCAAAGTTAATGTATTACGCTATGATGTATAAGTTCCTTTCAAGGCTTTCTGGAATAAGTTCATTATGCACTTAGACAATTAGTGTACGCCGGCGGCTATCTGTATCGTGGAGCCCTGTGAGCCTTGTCCCTAGGCCCTTCCGGTGTCGCGCCTCTAGCCCTGACTATGTTTCATAATTCCTTCGTTTACTCATTAGGGGATTTGAATTCAAGGGTGCTTGGATGATATTGTGAAGGGTTTTTAAAAATAATAATTTTTTTCAATGAAATTATGAAGCAATTAGTACGCTAACAGATCGGAAAAAGAGAAAAATCTAGGACGGGACTTGAACCTGTGACCAGTTTCTCACAGGGGGATTACTCTGACCAACTGAGCTACCTAGGCACGTCCCAGATATTCGAAATTCTCCGATTTAAACTAATTATACGCGGCATAACCGTTTGTTGGTGGCTGAACTCCTCCGTAACCACTCGCGCCATTCTGACCAAATTTACCTCGGTGATAGTGTGGACACTGAGGAGTGTTTTGAAGCCAGATGGTTCATGTCCGATGTACCATTGAGGAATAACCACCGAAAATAGTTTCACCAGCGCGCGGCCTTAGCAAGTGCGCGACCGCAGTAAAATGTCTTATTGTCATGTAAGAGTCCTGATCGCTCAGCTCAATTTATTTCAGTCGCACGCTGCACTGAATTCCTAGTATTATAAGGAGGAAAAATTTGTATTTTTGTACGTAACGAATAAACTTAAAAGCTATTGGACTGATATAAAAAAATCTTTTACGTCAATTAAATTTTTAAGCATTTTGTATGCTTACTTTTTTCTAAAGATTTAAATCGGAAAAAGAGAACATCTAGGACGGGACTTGAACCCGCGACCAGTCCCTTACAGGGGGAATGCTCAGTTGGTCAGAGCATTCCCCCTGTAAGGGACTGGTCGCGGGTTCAAGTAAATCTTTAGAAAAAATTCTTATACGGTTAGAAAGCTACATTATCACTGTGTAACATAGGCTATATTAATTCCGAAATTCCTACGGGATCAGTACTTACGCGGGTTTTCACAGTAATGCTAGTATATTATATACGTCTTGTTGCGACACTGGAGCCATCTACCATAATCCTTGCGAACTACGGAAATAATGAATGATGTAACAATCATTTTTAAACATTTTACCAAATAATTGGTATTAACATTATTAATAAGTATTGTCAGGTTGAGTATCTCGTTGTTCCTGTAGCGGTAGCTTCCACTTATGTTCGACGGCAATTGTCGGATCTTAAACTTTAGTCCTAGGTTAGATAAAGTGTACTTACTTTTTTTTTACAAGAAATTCTTAATAGCCATGTAGAGTTTAAAAAGGTGTTCATAAACCAAATAATAATGCTATTGATGTTATATTGAGTGTAATACAAACATGCAACCTTCAGGGATTACATATATACATACATATAGTCACGCCTCTTTCCCATTGGGATAGGCAGAGACATCTTTCCACTTGCTACGATCCTGGCATACGCCTTTCGCTTCTTCCACTTTCATAATTGTTTACATACATGCACGCCGGTTACGGGTACTTCTGACCTGGTCTTTCTTCAAAACGTCCTCGATCTGTTTGGCATACGTACGCCTTGGTCGACCTTTACCTAAGAGCCTCAGAAATCTGTATCGGTAATCTCCTTTTATCCATCCTCTCTACGTGTCCGAACCAACTAAGCATCCCTTTCTCTATCTTTATTCTTATCTTATGCCATACCACAACGTTCCCTTATCGCGCTGTTCCTCACTCGGTCCATCAGGGTCACTCCAGCTATACTTCACAGACTTCTCATTTCAACGGTATTCAGTTTACTTTCATGTTCCTTCTGCCACACCCAACATCTCGAGTACTCCTCTATGAACAGCCAGTCGTGCCTCTTTAGATACTTTCTGGCTGCTCAAAAAATTATGCAGGGCCCATTCACTCGATTTCCAACCAAAACTCTTCGCTCAATATCACAGTCATACTTTCCATTTCTCTTAAACTAAACAAACTCTTTCACTTGTTCTACTGTTTCTCCTTCAATCAGAATTCTAAAATTTGTCATGGTTTCTTCTCTTTCATAAATCATCACTTTCGTCTTACTTACATTTACTTTCATTCCTTTGTTTGTTAAGGCACCATGCATAATATTAATCAAGGATTAGTAGTGTAGAAACAAAAAATTAAGTACCGATGGAAAAAACACTTGAAGTGTCCAACAAGCATCATTATCGGTCCAGTATCGATCCAGTATCATTTTCACCAGGTGGTAGAAATTTGATGACACAAATTTGTCACAAAATTCGGCCGGGTGGGTACCACCGTGTACACTTGCGAAAAACCCTCCATAGTAATCCAATTTCGGTTTGATTGCGTTCTGGGGTCAGCAAGTGCATAGCCGGGGAGGGGGATTGTAGTCGCAGCACTAGTGGGACCGGTGGGTGTCAAGCGGTTCTGCGATCGGATCTTTTGATAAGGCCGTCAAGCTGAGTGCCACCATTGTTAACATGGTACGTGTATGTAATGGTGACCCTCTTTCCTGAGACTTTACCTTCAGCTTACCATCAGGCGAGGTGAAGTCAAATTGACGTGTCCTAAATATAAAAAAAAAGCTCAAAGATAATATCATTCATAATAATTTTTGGTCTGTCAGATTAGTTGGTTAGTTAATTTAGGACCTTGTTCGTTTAATCATTGGTTTTTGTCCTTTTCGTTGCTCGCCATCCAAGTTATCCATTGATTAATAAATCCATGCTCATTCCAAGTTATAGACCACCTTAGCTCTAAAACTTCATATAATAAATAATAAACAAAAATTACAAAAATGGAAAAATTTGTCGTCTAAAAAAAATTTTCATTCCACATTTTTCATCTCACTAGTTAAAAGAATAGTAATAATTGCGTTTGTCCTACTGCAAAAATCAATTCCGTTTTCATCCCAGTAGCATTGTAGATGCGTACTTATTTATTATAGCTGATGCCCGCGGCTCCGCCCGCGCGGAGGTCGATTATCGTTTTTTGGTCATGTATCAATTGTAATCAAACATACGGCAGTTCTTATGTCTGACCAAGACCTTTCTAATAGAGAAAACCGCATCAAATTCCGTTCAGTAGTGATTGCGTGCATCGTGAATAAACAGACTATAAGTCCAAAAAATAATATTTTTGTGTTCAGAATCCTTCACCCAAGTTTTTCTTTAAATATAGGTATCTAATATACAGACACAACTAATTTACAATTTTATAATAGTATAGATGTATGCACTTGAAGGTGTGATCAGTATGCAAAGATAGAAAAAATATATATTTCGTTGTACCTTTTCTTTCTTTTTTTTCGCGCGGAAATCCCTTCGGAAACCCCCCCGCCGGCCAGCGGGGGTGGTTATGTCGGGCTTGAACCGACTAAAACCGCCCGCCGTCTCGGGTCTGAAAACGCCGGGTTGTAAGATTGCCCATATAGCATATCCCTCGCACCCTGACTGACCCTGGGCCATCTCCGATTTCGAGATGGCCCCCTCGGGTTTGGGAACCACGGTGTCCCCGGTTTGGGAGAGGGGCGCTAGTCGCCCCACCGTCCCGGCCTGATTCTGCTGGGGTAACAGGCGGCCTCACCTGCCACCCTCAGGCCTGCGCTCATGGAGGACGGAGGTCAGTCAATCAATTTCAATCAATTTCGTTTATTCAGTTTAGGCACATAAAGAGCACATATGAATGTCAAAGTTTTACAATTGCCTTTGTCAAAATTATCAAAAAGATGTAAATAAATCATTTGAAAATGATTCTTTCGTCGTTAAGCGTCCTCCGGCGCCTGAGTCGCCTGCGACGCGCGGCGAGCACGTTGCGGGCTCGGCGGGCCGGGAGAGTTCTAAATCTCTCCCGGCCGCGCTCCGCCATCTCCTTCGCGAGCATTACATGCTCGCAGAAGGAGGTGGCGGCGGCTCACGCGCTCGCACTCCGCACCATTGACGCAATCATGCTGCCGAGCGAGAGGACTCTCACCCCGATGGCTGCCTCTAGGTCACGCCTCGGCGCCTTCCACGCCGGGCAATCCGCCAGCGTGATGTGCAGCCCTGAGTCATCGCTCGCGTCGCAATGATGGCACTCAGGCGTTGACTCCCTCCTGATCCGATGCAGGTGGTCCCCGAAGCTCCCCTTACCGGAGATCACCTGCGTCAGTCGGTACGAGACGCTTCCGTGTCGCCTCTCTAGCCAATCCTCCATGATGGGCCTTACCGCCGCTATTGCGGCGTGCCCTGCGCTTGGTCGCCCAAGTCGTGCCTTGACTTGTGCCTGGTGGAGCTGAGACTGCACGGCCTCGATTTCTCGAGGCTCGGGGTTCCTTCCCTGCTCCCGCGCCTCCTTTCGCCACTGGTACAGTTGCGAAAAGGCTGTCGCCTCCAGGTCCCATGGTGGAGTTCCGGTAAGGAGACTCGCCGCCTCGAAGGAGATCGTGTGGTACCCGCGGATGACCCTGATGGCCAACACCCGCTGCGGAGCGCGCAGCATCCGCACACTTCTGGCCTTCAGGGCCTCCGCCTATATTGGGCACCCATACAGGGCCATGGACCGCACGATCCCCGCGTAGAGTCTCCTACAGGAGTCATCGGGCCCCCTCATGTTGGGCAACAGCCGCGCCTATTTCGTTGTACCTAGACAATTTCTCTAATAGCTCTCCATACATAAATATGATATCAAATTAACGACTATTTGGAATTATAATTATTAACGCCAAATACTCCAACCATGTCATCGTAACATCAAAATTTCTAATCCAAATAAGTTGAAACTTGCGCTTAGAAACTAAAATTGAAACATGTGGTCGGATGAACGGTCGAACGCGCTTATCTATCGAGGCGAAATCCGAATGTAACTGGTCTGAAATCCGCCAAAATCCGGATGGTTCTGGCTGTTTCCGGTACAGACCGGCCGAATCCGGTTAGTGGATCAACATCGCATGTGCATTGTGAATGTGGACGCGGTCAGCGTTTAATTTGAAATATTCAATTTTGATAGTCTTCAGTAGCAAGTAATATTTTATGATAGTAAAGTTTCAGTAAGATATTCTAGCAGGTAATGTCGGTGAACAATTAGCTGAGCAGATTCCAAGTTATTGACCACCTTAGTTCTAAAACTTTACATGAAATAATAAAAAAAAAACAATTTTTCCTCTATGTAATACAAAAAACCCAGCCAAGTGCGTGTCTGACTCGGACATGAAGGGTTCCGTAGCAGTAAGTAAAATTTTTATATGTGAGTTGATTGAATGAAAGGTATTGCGGTTTACTATTTATGACGCATTAACAAACTACTTATTTTTCGGTTACATTCAAACCAATTTTCGGTGAAAGTTTACATGGTAATGTACATCATATATTTTTTTTATCATTCTCTTATTTTAGAAGTTACCACTTTGGACGTGTCTCTCGCGCAAACTTTCAGTTTAGAAAAATATGATATTAGAAACCTCAATATCATTTTTGAAGACCTATCCATAGATAACGGTGAAAAAAAAATTTTGAGTTTCATTTCTAAGTAAGGGACCTCGCAGGACACACACTGATCAAATTAATGAGATATTCAAAAAAAGCGGCCAAGTGCGAGTCGGACTCGCCCATTAAGGGTTCCGTACCCCCAAAATTTATTGTTATTTTTTCTATTTTTGTGTGAAAATTTTAATACGGTTCACAGAATACATCTACTTACCAAGTTTCAACAGCATAGTTCTTATAGTGTCGGAAAAAAAAGTGGCTGTGACGTACAGACGGACAGACAGATTTGACGAATCTATAAGGGTTCCGTTTTTAGCCATTTGGCTACGGAACCCTAAAAACGTCAAATATTTCTTTACAGATCTATTCCAAAAACTTTAATGTATCGTTTTCCTTAGATGTTCAATAATTTAAAAAATTTCAAAGCGCCCGGTCCGCGTTTTTTAGTGATTGAGAATTTTTTTTTCTTCTTGTTAGTTCGGAAGGAAAACGTGGTTTTTAAAAAGTTTTCTTTATTTATTTTATTTTTATTTCTGATGGTTAAATATGAAAATGTAAGGTGGCATTAGCCTACATAAAAAAATTCAGAGCTTTAGGGTGATCAGAAGTGGTCGAAAATTAAGTGTCAATTTTTGGCTTCAGAGGGAAAGAAACACAGAAACACAGACACGAAGTGAAACTAAGAAAAACGTGGTAATAAAATAGATAGGAAAGGGTTTCCGAAGTTTTCTATTAGCGTAACAATCAATACAGAATGTGTGTATAGGGCTCCACTAGAACCTTTCGAAGTCAAGCCAACCTTACGAGCCGGTACAACTGCGTATTGACGGACAAGGTTCTGGAGCAGGTTCTCCTCACGGGGTCGGGCGGTCAGACGGCAGGGGCTCAAATAAAACCGCAAAAGTCAAATCTATACAAGGACAAGGAATAAGCAGACCCTTTTTTTTTTTTTTTTTTTTTATCGTGCGGGGGCGGTTATGTCGGGCTTGAACCGACTAAAACCGCACGCCGTCTCGGGTCTACAGACGCCGGGGTGTAAGGTTGCCCATAGAGCATATCCCTCGCACCCCGACTGACCCTGGGCCATCTCCGGTTTCGAGATGGCCCCCTCGGGTTTGGGAACCACGGTGTCCCCGTCTTGTCCCGGTTTGGGGGAGGGGCGCTAGTCACCCCACCGTCCCGGCCTGCTTCTGCTGGGGTGACAGGTGGCCTCACCCGCCACCCCCAGGCCTGCGCTCATGGAGGACGAAGGTCGTTAAGCGACCTCCGGCGCCTGAGTTGCCTGCGACGCGCGGCGAGCAAGTTGCGGGCTCGGCGGACCGGGAGAGTTCTAAGTCTCTCCCGGGCGCGCTCCGCCACCTCCTTCGCGAGCATTACATGCTCGCAGAAGGAGGCGGCGGCGGCCCACGCGCTCGCGCTCCGCACCATTGCCGCAATCATGCTGCCGAGCGAGAGGACTCCCACCCCGATGGCTGACACGAGGTCACGCCTCGGCGCCTCCCACGCCGGGCAGTCCGCCAGCGTGTGCAGCCCTGAGTCCTCGCTCGCGTCACAGTGATGACACTCAGGCGTTGGCTCCTTCCTGATCCGATGCAGGTGGTCCCCGAAGCACCCCTTCCCTGAGATCACCTGCGTCAGTCGGTAGGAGAGGCTTCCGTGTCGCCTCTCCAGCCAATCCTCCATGATGGGCCTTACCGCCGCTATTGCGGCGTGCCCTGCGCTTGGTTGCCCAAGTCGTTCCTTCCACTCCACCACGATGGCCTGGCGGAGCTGAGACTGCACGGCCTCGATTTCTCGAGGCTCGGGGTTCCATCCCTGCTCCCGCGCCTCCTTTCGCCACTGGTACAGTTGCGAAAGGGCTCTCGCTTCCAGGTCCCATGGCGGAGTTCCGGCAAGGAGACTCGCCGCCTCGAAGGAGATCGTGCGGTACCCTCGGATGACCCTGATGGCCAGAACTCGCTGCGGAGCGCGCAGCATCCGCACAGTTCTGGTCCTCAGGGCCTCCGCCCATATTGGGCACCCATACAGGGCCATGGACCGCACGATCCCCGCGTAGAGTCTCCTGCAGGAGTCATCGGGCCCCCTCATGTTGGGCAACAGCCGAGCCAGAGGAATAAGCAGACCCTGGGCTTCGAAATGAAAGCCTCGGATCCCATCGGGAACCACCCTAAACTACCCAATGACGGCCTCTGTGGCGTAGCGGTAGTGCATTCGACTGCTACGACAGCATGAATAATATGAATATGTCTATTTGCATTGATCTGGGTGTTTCTATGTATAATATGTATGTATTTACAAAAAAAAGAATGTAAGTATGTATATCCGCATTCTGGAACCCATAACACAAGCTAGTTAAACTATGCTTACTTTGGGTCTAGAAAGCGCTGTGTAGAATGTCATAGAATATTTATTTATCTGAGATGATAATTATGAAATACAGAATGTTTCTTCTCTGCACAAAACTGCGTGCCAGTTTTCATGTGATCATTATCATAACGATTTCACAGTTGCGTCCAAAGTTTTAATGTTTTTAGGGTTCCGTACCTCCGGGACGGTGGGGCGACTAGTGCCCCTCACCCATACCGGGTAAGACGTTGACACCGTGGTTCCCAAACACGAGGGGGCCATCTCAAAGCCAGAGATGGCCCAAGGTCAGTCGGGGTGCGAGGGATATGCTCTATGGGCAACCTTACACCCCGGCGTCGGGGGGGTATTCGAGGGGATTTCCGCATGAAAAAAAAAAGCATTCCGTACCTTTTTTTTTTTTTTCGTGTGGAAATCCTCCCGGATACCCCCCCGCCGGCCAGCGGGGGCGGTTATGTCGGGCTTGAATCGACTAAAACCGCACGCCGTCTCGGGTCTGCAGACGCCAGGGTGTAAGGTTGCCCATAGAGCATATCCCTCGCACCCCGACAAGCATTCCGTACATTTTTTTTTTTTCGTGTGGAAATCCCTTCGGATACCCCCCGCCAGCCAGCGGGGGTGGTTATGTCGGGCTTGAAGCGACTAAAACCGCACGCCGTCTCGGGTCTACAGACGCCGGGGCGTACCTCAAAAGGAAAAAACGGGACCCTTATAGGATCACTTCGTTGTCCGTCCGTCCGTCCGTCCGTCCGACTGTCAAGACTGTTTGTGATTGGTATTTCAACTTGTGACTGCAGTGACTGTGCAGGAGCTTCGTCCGTTATTTAGCATGTGCACCTACTTGCAGGAGAGGTTGTCTTCGACATCAAGGATATTGGCAAGGCTGTCGCTACCATTTTTTTTTTTTTTGTTCAGGCAGGAAAAAATGTACCTCATCCGCATACCGCGCGGTTATGTGGGGCTCTCACCACACTAAAACAACCTGCCGTGTGCCATACACCGCGACTTAGTGAGTGAACCGTCGGAAATACTACGCACTCATCGACGGAACACTCATGCGCCGGCCCGCAAGGTGCAGTGCGGGCCCGTCTCTAGGCGATGTCCAGACACACCGGAACATCACCCCTTCGCGGGGGGCTCTACTGCGGGTGGAGGGCAAACCCCGGCCCATCCACCCGCGGCCTCACTAGGGCGGCGGATCGGATCCGCGAGGCCGTCTGCCTCTCTGATCCTCTCCGCCGCCTCCTTCTGCGAGATGACATCCTCGCAGAAGGACGCAACCGCGATAAAACTCCTCTCAGGATGGCCGGCAGCGAGAGGTCGACTCCCACTGTTGCCACGAGATCACGGCGCTGCACCGCCCAGGCCGGACAAGCCTCGAGCGTGTGCTGCGCCGTGTCCTCGCGGCAGGGACAGTGATCCTGGTCCGAACATGTTCAGTACATATGTACCAAACTTAGAGCTATATTAAGTAAATTCAACCACTTGAGTTATAAAGTTCCCCGTAGTACTCTAAAACTGCTATATACAAGCTTGGTGGAGTCTATCCTGGACTATGCGCTCGACTGTTATGGACTCACTTATAAAACACATATAGACAAGTTAGAAAACTTACAGTTGAGATTTGTCAAATTATTAGTGGATAATAAAATTAAAAACAAGTATAAAGATGATTACTCCAAGCTATTTAAATTATGTAAAATATTACCAGTCAGTGTAAGACACAAATATCTACTTGCTACCAACAACCATGTCAGTCTAGAGCATGATCCAGCGCGGACCTGTTATTTAGATAACAGATACAACACACGAGCAATGTCAGCAGGCAAATTTGTAGTACCTAGGGTCAATAATATGTACGGAGATAGGACGCTAAATAAAAGAATACCTTACATATTAAATAGTTTACCTGTAGAAATAAGGACAGAAAGTAGAAAAATGTTGTTTAAAATTAAATTAAAGAAACACCTAATAGATTCGCTACCATAATGTAACACTATAATGTATACTCCATAAAATAATTAGGTAAATATTGTCATTAGATTATACTTAGATATTTTCCCTGATCTCACAGTCAAACTGTTTGTACGGTTTTGTGGGACAATGTGTTAGTTCGTAAGATATACATGTACTTGCTATAAATAAATAATAATAATAAAAATGACAGGCGGGACTCGATTCCCTCCTGGCGACCGAGTACAGATACTTTCCGAAGCAGCCGTGCTCGGAAAGCATCTGAGTCAGTCGGAAGGAAAGGGTCCCGTGCTGTCTCTCCGTCCACTCGACAATGACCGGCTGGAGCGCCACCACGGTGCGATGACCTGCACTCGGGGACTCCAGCCGGGACGACCATTTAGCCATGATGGCTTGGCGGGCGGCATCTCGCCACCCGCGGACCTCTTCGGGCGGAGGCCGACTGCCCCTATCCCGCCCGATGCTGCGTCGTCAGTCGATATACTTCGGCGAGCACTTCCGCCTCCAGATCCCACGGAGGGGTTAGGCTGTCGCTACCAAGCACAACATGTGATCTTAATAATTAACTATATAAATTCATTAACAAGTCAGAATAGTACAAAATTAACCCTTAACTAACTACAAAATGAATACTTATTACACCAATATTTAATTAGCGAGTCAATTATTTCCCATATGTAAGTCAAACGCAAACATTTTGGTTAATCCCAGCAATATATTATTGGCGCGGAATCAAATGCGACGAAATAGTCGTTGCGACAAAATTGCCTGTTTTCACACGCGTCGCGCTAATGATTACATGTTGGTAAACGATGTTTAAACGGCACGTTTCCACTGATTCCCGGTTTCTGTCAACTAGAATACGCGTTGTTTAATTTTTCTCATATGCAATTAATAAGACTGTTTTTGTGGTAATACTCTACCTACTGATAAAGTCCGATTCCCGCTCAGTGCAAATGTTTCTATGAATGAATGATATTTTATGTAATGCACTGATTTGCTTTAATTTTTGCATTTCTTATATCAACGAATATTTAACAAATCCTTAAAAACGTATATAAGTATACTTATTGGTGTTCTAGAAACTATATTACAAGCTATGCTTAATTGAGTCTAAATGGTGTTAGAATATTTATTTATTTACTTTGAAGGAACATTTTTCGACATATCAGTGTTTAAAAATAAGCAGCTCAGAAGCACTTGAAAATGGTGATCTTGTTATAAAATCAATCGGTAGTGGAAACTGGTGAGGTAACGAATAATTATCCCAAACTGCAAAGAACAAATTAAAAAATAAAATACCGTATCAACTATTTATGCTGTTGACTGATAGGTCTTGCTGGAACTTGCTACTAATATTGATTTGGTTAATCCCGGCAATATATTATTGGCGCGGAATCAAATGCGACTCATGCCTCACGGCATTTTTAAAGAAAATCCGGTCAGATTTAAGTAACTTGATTCAAAATACCGTATCGTATTACACGTGACAATGGAAACGCACGTTGTGGGCGTTTGCTATAACAAATTGCTACTTGCGGTTCAGACGTGTGATCTCAATTCATCGCCGTTTCAAATTGGCTTGTACGTTTGTTTCGCGTGCTATTGTCGCGTACACTATTGTCGTGGGTATGCGGCCAGCCTAATACTCGGTTTCCTGTTACCGTTTTTAATCGGTTCCATTGTTTAGTGGAGTATTTACATTGTAATTGGAATGAAAGTAATATTTTATTAAGTAAATTATTGTTTTTTCTTTGTTTCTTGCAAAGTGTCGTGGGAGACTTGACAAACGATTTCCGTTTGTACTACTCACTTATATAATATCGATTTAAACAAGTGTGATGCATTTTGTATGGTTTGAAAGAATTGCAAATTCCTTTTCTTTTTTAGAAGTTTGTGGACACTAAAGATAAACAGACCCGTCCGTGCCTTAGAGAGCACGTTATGCCGTCGGTTGTCACGGTTGCTATATACTGGTGGTAGAAATTTGATGACACAAATATGTCACAAAATTCGGCCGGGTGGGTACCACCGTGCACGATTGCGAAAAACCCTCCATAGTAATTCAATTTCGGTTTGATTACGTTCAGGGGTCAGCAAGTGCATAGCCGGGCAGGGGGGTTGTGGTCGTAGCACTAGTGGACCGGTGGGTGTCACGCGGTGCTGCGATAACAATCCTCTTCTGATGAGGCCGTCAAGCTGAGTGCCACCATTGCTAACATGGTACGTGTATGTAATGGTGACCCTCTTTCCTGAGACTTTACCTTCAGCTTACCATCAGGCGAGGTGAAGTCAAATTGACGTGTCCTAAATAAAAAAAAAAAAAACAAAAATACATACATGGCAGTCGTTACGGCTAGTTGGAGCCCTTAAAAGGCCGAAAACTGGTCTAACTAAAGAATATCGATCGGTTGTGGAGGTCAGGTCGCAGTGGCTTCACGGAAAATATCGAAGTCGAGCCGCTTCTTCGTTAGACTGAAGAAGCCGAAGTCTCGGAATGTGATAAGTAATTCATTTAAAAAATGCTACGATTTATGCTACGACATTAACATACATTTTCTACGTAATATATGGAACTTCGTAGCCCTTAGTACGACCGTAGCACGTGTAGTGAAAATGACATGGACACCACTCAATGACATGCTACGTTTAACATTTTACGACTGTATCGAAATTTTTGCGACTTTCTACATTCAATTGCTGTATCTAACGTACCCATGACTACGATCGATGTGAGTTGAAATGTTGAGAAATCAAAAGTATTTGTGATTTCTCAACATTTCAGAACGCATTATTAGTTAGTAGTAGTAGTAGTATTAGTAGTAGTAGTAGTATTTCTTTATTCTACACCAAGAATAAGATAAAAAGAATTATTGTATATATTACATATATACAATTGGCGGCCTTATCTCACTGTGGCAATCTCTTACAGGCAACCATTGGATGGAGAAAAAAAGTCGGAATTCGTACTTGGGTAGTGTGGTGTATAATTGGTATAATGTCATGTCCATAATTATTAATACACGCAACCTTAAAAGTTAATTATGCATTTCACCACGTTACCTCACGTTTTTCTAAAATTTTCATTAACAATGATGGTTTAATTTCAACAAATGGACGAACACAAAGTAACAATTATGAAAGTAATTATGAATACTTGCACACTGGATCTATTGTATCCCTGAACCTCACAGTATTGGTATTGGTGCAAAATAAAACGCAAGTTTTAATACCACCGCAAGCTTTGAACAGCTTCTTTCACATCCATTCAAGAACAATAATATCGATATAATCGTAATATCGATTACAACCAGTACTCGAGTGCACTCGATTCAAGTATCGTTTCATTTGCGCCCCTATGAGACATACTCGAAGGACTTTTGTTTTCAATACCCTTTGTGTTTGAACAGAAGTCCGATCAGATAACATTACAGAATGAAGTCGGTTTCTTTAGTTCGTAAACATTGTAATGTTTGGTAAGATTTCTGATAAGCTTTTGTTAGAATAAAATATATATTTTTTTGTATTATTCACAATTTGAAATACAAACAGAGTGTATTGTTTTTGACTTTAGTAAAAATCAACTGTATTTTATTTGTTGCCTTGTTGAGGAAATCTTGTATTATTCAAGAACTGGTTTCGTCACGACTTTCAGATCTGATAAGAAGAAATGAAAACAGTATTTTGTGTACCTTACGTGTTTTTTTGTTTGTTAATAATGTAATTCATTTAATTCTTTCAATAATTGTACATAGCGAGAGATGAAACGAATAAGTTATTTTATCATGTTGTATCATGTCAATATTATTTGGGCAACGGCGTGCGATCAAGTTTTAAGTTAATAAGTTTTAGTTTTTGGGTATTACAATTTTCATTAGCAACATGGAGTCTGGAAACATGTCCAGTAGACTACAGTTAGCAAAATATGGGTGTATGATACACCTCTCCTCTTATCTCTTTGGGGGTATACAAACGTGAGAAATAAATGGCCTAAAAGAAAGGATCGTTCCTTTTTCTTGAATTTGCGAAGCAGTAAAAAGTCTTGGCGGTCCATGGTCAGTTGAGTATCGGCAGGGTGCAAATCGAATCATACAGTAAATTGAGCACTAATTCGCGCCACAACACCCGGCCACCCGTGGGAGCCGACGCCGCGAGACGCCGATCGCAGGGGGACCACAAAGAACAAAAAATAAGGACAAACATAGTAGATGCTCTGTTTATGCGACTCGTGCCACTCACCATACAAGTGAACCGCCAGAACCATGAAAGGAAAATGGGAAAAAAAGAATGAGAAATAAGTATGAAAGGAGTTAAGGCCTTTGGCACTTTCCCAGACCTATTTAAAGAGGATATAAACTGATAGGGAGGTAGGTACTTCCCCGGTCGATCTGAGCTATTGGTGCTTGAAAAAGCAGAGCGCATCATTATTAATGCTAAAGGCACCGGTGGGGTGGGGTGTGTGTTGCGTAACCTCCTCGAGTGTCGCTCCGATTCCGATCCCGCTGCAGTCCGGGGGGAACGGAATCGGAGCGGCCGGTACACCCTAGGCGGCGGTCAATGGCTTCCCCTTCATAGGGTTGGCATTGATCGTCGGCCAATAGGTACCCACCGTGGCGGGAACACATCGCTCTCCGTACTCCTCTGCTTTCAGAGGAGAAAGGATGAGCGATGCTGTTAGTGGTGAGATGGCCCAGGGTCAGTCGGGGTGCGAGGGATATGCTCTATGGGTAACCTTACACCCTGGCGTCTGAAGACCCGAGACGGCGTGCGGTTTTAGTCGGTGCAAGCCCGACATAACCGCCCCCGCTGGCAGGCGGGGGGGTATCCGAAGGGATTTCCGCACGAAAAAAAAAAAAAAAAGTTACCGGTGGAGTGAAGCTACACGTAAAAAAAAGCTATACGCCTCAAAGTAGAAAATGCAGAAATATAATTATTTTCTTTCATTTCAGATATTCAGCACACGTATATATAACTCGAGTACCCATAATTCCTATCCACGAACAAACGACACTCCTAGCCACCCTACACCTTAGAGGCTCCCTCTAGCGACAGTACCACAACATAGCCCCATGAGAAACGCACTACACCACTCACCACCACTTATACCACTCTAAGATGTAATCGCACCAATTTTTTTCACTCACCAGTTCTAAAACGATTGTTTTCGATCACCATAATGGTGGTAGCATCGGAAGGTCCTTTCATAAGTTTCAAGTGGTTGTTTCAAGTGCCAACGATACTCGGTCGGTTTATTTTAATTAGGGGAGGTATGATTGACGCTGTGTGAATTTTGACTTGGTCATTGATGTAGTTATGAGTTTTGAAGTCAGGTTCTATTGTGGATCTAAATTTCTTTTTGCTTTTTATTGTTGTTATAGTAATGAATACTTACTGTTTTTAACCGAGTTAAAAAATATTGGTTTTATATAGTTTTTTTTTAATGTGGCTTGTTAGGTCGACCTTAAAGTATGGTAGTGAAAGTTTAGTATCATTGTCGTTTCATCCAGCTAGCGGTTGTCTCACCTTTTTTTGTCAATTCGCAGTCTCCACTATAAGATTCGTTAGCTCCAACGACCTTCGTTCCTTCGGCAGATGTGATCAGCCCATTGCAGCTTGCTTATACTGCGAGCTATGTCTGTAACTGAAACTTTTTGGAGGATGACCTCATTACGAATGTTGTCCTTCAAAGAATTCAAGCGCTGGATTAGCCCCCCGCTAAGGCGCACTGGTGAAAGACTTCTGTATTAAGGCATTGAGAATAAAACCAAACGCAATTTGCCTAATCAAACGTGTGAATGTCGTTTAATACCACTTGACGTGTTAACGCAGTTTTGTACCACTTGGTCGCAGATATTTTCACTGTTGAAATCCGATAAAATACAGTTGAAAATTTATCTCTGTACCGCCTTATTAGAAACACTTATTCTATCCCAATTCATATTGAATCAGATTCATAAATGGAATGAAATACAATCTTCAACTGCTATAGACAATAATAACTTCATATCATCTGTATTAATATCATTTTGTTTAAAATAAAACGCGGCTTTTAAAAGGACACATCGGATACAACAAGATGTGACTGTTGAAATGAAGCGGTGATGTCGAAATCTGACAGCGGAGATAAGCAAAGTTTCATCAACAGCAAGTGTATCCGTTCGGCTGATGACAACTGTACTGGTGTTTTACTTGTAATGAATAGAGTAGGCCTTCTCATTTATGTAGGTATGTACAGTAGTCACCCTCATATGTTGCTGAACACTAACACATTTACAAATGATCTTTACATTGAAATAAATCAATAAATATTGATGTATGATTATTTTTGTAGTCTTCGGAGTATAAAATAGGTCTTTACCTATTTAATTGCCGTTCTGCAGTACTGGCCATTTCAAATCAAAATAATTTTTGTTTGGCTAAGAATTCTAATTTCAAATTAATTTTATTTTAAAAACATGGAATTCATTTTCCAAAAGTAGTCATTTGTTTAATGATTAGTGTTACGTTTTCATCGCATTTCAATCTTTTTCGTCATCATGGATATGTTAAAAATTCGAGTAATTATGGAATATGAGTATCGTCGTGGCAGCAACGCGGCACTAGCGGCACGCAACATCAACGACGTTTACGGAGCTAACACTACAAACCAACGCTCCGCCTGTTATTGGTTTGCTTGCTTCCGTTCTGGCAATTTCGACCTGATAAATGAACCTCGCGGCCGTCCCAAGACTTTGGTCGACAATGACGAATTAAAGGCGATTGTGGAAGCCGATGATACACAATCTACGGCTGAATTGGCAGCAGCTTTCGACTTTAGCGTCAAAACAATATTGGTCCATTTGCGTCAAATTGGCAAGGTAAAAAAGCTTGACAAAGGGGTGCCCCACGAACTCAATGAACGCCAGCGCGAAGTACGCGTCGAGACATGCCTTGCATTGCTCAACAGACACACACATGAATTAATTTTGAAACGCATTGTTACTTGCGATGAGAAATGGATTCTGTTTGATAACCGCAAGCGCTCAGCAAGTTGGTTGGATCCTGGTTCAGCACCTAAACAATGCCCTAAACGAAAACTTACCCCTAGAAAAGTGATGGTCACTGTTTGGTGGTCTAGCGCCGCGCCGGTGTGATTCATTACAGCTTCTTACCAAACGGAGTTAGCATTACTGCAAATGTGTACTGTGAAGAACTGAAAGAAAGCTGGCACATCTCCAACCAGCCTTGGTCTATCGCTCGTCTCCGCTGCTCCTGCACAACAATGCGCGACCTCATACTGCACAGCAGACGGTCTCCAAGTTGCAAGAACTGAGGTTGGAATCTCTCCGTCATTCGCCATACGCACCAGACCTTGCGCCTACAGACTACTACTTTTTCTAGAATTTGGATAACTTCTTGGCGGGAAAGAAATTCAATACCTGAGAAGCAGTACAAAATGTCTTTGAAGAATTTGTTGCCTCCCGTCCAGCTGATATCTTTAAGAAGGGCATCAATAAACTGCCGCTGCGTTGGCAAAGATGCATTGATTGCATGGGTAATTACTTCGATTAATACAAATAAAAAATACATGAAAAAAAATCCTGGGTAAGCCCTCGAAAGGATAACCCCAGGGTTAATCGAGAAAAAAAAAAGGTAAAGATCTAATATTTAACATTTCACAATTTTTGTTTATTAGTTTATGTATAGTTTTAAAGCTAATGTGGTCGGTAACTTGAAATGTGCTAAGCTAGTACCTACAGCGACTGTACATGTTCTCTCAGATGTTGCTAAAAAACAAAAAAAAAGATTAAATGGAATCGAACCTTACTTGACAATGAAACGGAACTGAAAATCCCATCCTATTAATATTATAAACGCGAAAGTTTGTAAGTAGGGATGGATGGATGTTTGTTACTCTTTCACTCAAAAACGGCTTAACGGATCTGGTTGAAATTTGGTACAAGAATAGATTATAGTTTAGAACAACACATAGGCTACATTTTATCCCTTTAATAGGGTCCTACGGGGAGCGGGAATGGGATCAGAATTCTACCCGTGCGGAGCCGCGGGCAACAGCAATTTCAACAATAAATTAGAGGACTGGGAAAAGTGTCCAGGAATACCAGCCATGGTCAAATCAGTTAAATCGAATATCGTTATTTGTTGACTAAATTCATTTACTCCGACACTAGATGAATACCTCATTAACGCCTGCGAAAAAATAGATAGCAACATTTGGCAGTCTTACTGTGTACTCATATTACATTGTATTACTGTAAGGAGTTATTAGACAATATTGGAGAATAAGTGAAATAATAGAGGAAGCTCATGAAATGTGTAAGGACAGATTAAACCATTTCGAGTATTTTCGAATTACCCTTTTTTCAATAATTGTCAGAAATTTTATTTAAGTACGTCATCACCCTTATAAAGATTTCCCAATTACTGTGGCGATACCACATATACCCAGCGCCATCTAGCGACAACAAGTTGAACTACTTCGATACTACTACGTCACTAACAATCCTGAATCGCGAAAGTGAAGTTCGCGCGCTAGTATAACATATATATACAACATCCCAACGATAACCGTTGGGCCGCGGCCCGCCAGGCGTGATCACCTTGCCTGGTCGGAGGATCCTCCCTTTGTGTTGAAGGAAGATCACACCCCTTTCCTCAATATTACGTCCAAAGGTTGCACTTCCAAGCCCAAGGGTCGATTATTGTTTTCATAAGTATGTCGGCTATTCGCCACTGCTTGAGCCTTTACACCCTTTTTTTATTTACATAAGTAGGTAAAATATAATATTCACTATTTACTTTTTGAAAAAATCACACTCCACATAAGTAGGTGCTTACCTAACTTACCTTATGGGAGGGAAATGCCTTATGGGCAACCTTACATCCCGGCGTCTGAAGACCCGAGACGGCGTACGGTCGTAATCGGTTCAAGCCCAAGCCAAGTTCAACCTCCCCCGCTAGCCGGCGGGGGGGGGGGGATCCGAGGGGATTTCCGACTTATTTGGTATTACCATACACTATCATATTTTCTACCCTCACAAAGCCATATTCTTCCTTAAAGCTTCAATCTGTTCATACAAAATGAAAGCAGTTAGCTTTTACAAATGTGCAAAAGTCAGCAGTTAGTCTCGCCTCGCTGAATGTAAGTACTTACTAGCACTTAAAGCACATCAGCCATAGACAATAAATCATACAGAAATTATTAAGACGAGTCCTCCACAAGATATATCGCCAAAAGCCACCATAAAGCCACACAGACACACCGCGCATATTTTTAACCAAAAACTTCCAAAAAGAATCCTTTTGTCATCCATTCACCATTATTGTAGAATACTATCAAAAATACCTCAAACAATTTATAATATAAACCTTATGTATATGTAATAAGAATCACAAATATAGCGTTTAGGAATTGTGCATGAGCATGTGTAAAGTTTGCTTGATACATTTTGAACCTTATGCGTTTGTGATAAGATGTGGGTGCGGCAGTGAATAAAGTTGTGGGTTGTATAAAGATCGCTTTCATTGCGGCGGATGCAGGTTTTTTGACAAATGGCCAACTGGACGATTTGTCTCGTGTAGGGCGGCAAGGTCATAGATTAAGTATACGATGGGAAAAGATACGCCTTAAAGGTAAATACCTAAGTTTAATGACTATTTTATAAATATTAACCTTATTTGGCTTGTTTCAAATGAAAACCAGTTAGGGATACTAGAAATTGGTCTATCTAAAAAGGAAAGAAAGTTTACTTCAACCTATCCAAATAATGTTACTAATCACAACATATAAATTTCTCATGGACCACTCCTAAGGTAGTATAGAGTAGGAATTATCTCTGAATACATACAAAATATATTTTTTAAATATTCTATGACATTCTACACAGCGCTTTCTAGACCCAAAGTAAGCATAGTTTAACTAGCTTGTGTTAGGGGTTCCAGAATGCGGATAAACATACTTATATACTTTTTTGTAAATACATATATACTATACATAGAAACACCAAGACCAATCCAAATAGATGTATTCATGCATACAAATATTTGCACTGAGAGAGAGAATCGAACCCGCGCCCCCTGTCTTAGCAGTCGAATGCACTACCGCAACGCCACAGAGGCCGTCAACTTAACACGACTTACGAAACTTCTCCTGCTACTAGTTCATAAAAACGTCGCAAAATATTCTAAGAACCTGGGGAAGACCCAAACATAAATGTAATTATTATTCTCTTTATTCACTTTACAACTCATAAATAATATTTTTTTATTACATTTAATAAAAAAGAAAACAAATATATTTTAAAACGATCCGTTCCCGCAGGGGGAACGCACAGGTAGATTTCGTGAAGCAATTAATATGACCTATGCTTCTTCTATGACCCACGCCGAGCGCATTTTTAACATGTTTAATTATTTTTTCTCGAAAACGGTAACTTTTAGCGAAAAACTTTTCAGACAACTATTTTAGACTTAAAAACGGCCTATCGATAAAAAATGTTTCCGACGCCAAGAATGTTCACCGGTTAGAAGTTATGATTTTTTTCCCGAAAAATTTTGGTTTTTCCCCCCTCCACTTTTAGTTAAAGTTTTAATCTTATAGATTTATAATTAAAAGTTGTTGGTTTTCATGTATACAATGGGATAAAATTAGAACGGTTTAAATATCTTTCATGGAACGTGAAATTTTGAGGGAAAACTGATTTCACAAAAAGTGAAGCCCTACCGTCTCCTTAGGCCGGATTCCACCCGTTCACGAACTTAAACTAAGTTTACACCCAAGCAATTTTTGACCGCAGTTTGAAAGCGATCGGGGCAAAAATGCGACCGTGAGAGTGCCACCAATTTTGGGAAGTGGAACCATACATACATATATACATACATATATACATACATATGTATATACATACATATATATATATATATATATATAAACTTTTTGACCAGTGGTCATTTCGGACTCAGGGGTCATAACTAGACCTCCTATGAAGAAATGTTTTTTTAAAATTCGACAGTAGTCAAGAAACCAATAGGTAGATCGATTCTAATATGAAAAATAGCGGCCTACCAGTATCGGGTACAGGGACCAAGCTACCGGTGATTAGAGCTCCAGAGATAGAAATATCCTCAGAATGCGTACCGTGTCAAGGAAGACTGCCCTCTGCATCAGGCCCGTAACCCAGCTGCCCAACGTGAGCCTCTTAAGGTGTTGCTCCAAGGACTTTTTCAGGTTTCATGAGGTTTCCGTCATGAGGAATGGTGGTATCAACAATCATTGCAAGCCTCTCTGATTGATCTATTACCATTATATCAGGCTTATTGGCTACAATAGCCCTGTCAGTGATGTTAGGTCGATCCTAGTATAATGTGACTCGACCATTTTTGAGAACTCGGGTCGGGCACATACCTGTAGTATGGTACCTTCGAAGATTGTACTTAAGGGCAAATATTCGCTGTTGACAAGACGAGAACCACCAAAAATAATATGTCTAATGGATCCTCCGGGACGGCGGATAGCCTGATATATGCCAACCTTACCATCCTTCAGAAAATAATTCCGATAGTTGTTTGTCATAAAACCTTCGTCCATAATTGCAAAGACAAAACCTTCGGTTTCTTCGAAAAGATTATCGAACTGCAGCCAAGATACAGACGCTTTTAAGTCTATATCGGGTCCACTTAAGGCCCGATAAAAGCGCCCGTGTCACTATCTCGTGTCACTACACTATAATTACAGAATAGACCTAATACAATAGTGTAGGATTAAAATCAAGATAACAAAATGATAATTAAAAACACAATCCAACAAAATTAACACAATATACCATAATGAAATAATAACAATAAGAAATTAATAATAACAATAAAATAATAATTTGTAACACGAATTAATTATTAATCAATAATCAAATATTAATTTATAAGCAATCAAATAACCAATTAATATTAAAATAATAATGATTAAGTAATCAAATAATTCAATAATAATCAAATTTATATCGCACGTTATTACGCAGTAAGCGGCCTTTCTGAATTCATTCGATGTGCACGAAAACAAATCAAAGCTGTGCGCCCGCGCCACCTATTGAGCCCATGCAATGCCTACGAGGGACACAAAGATGAAAGGCTTCATAAATCTTATTATAGTTATTCATCGATCATCGTATCGTAATCACACGAAAAACAAACATAATTCTATTAGTCCTAACATGTTTATGAAACATTCAATATTAATTAATCGTCAAATTTCAACTATTAACGTCAACAACAACAGATTGTAACAATCGCCTCACAAAGGCTCTGCAACCATAGGCATAATATTGTATGTATACGAAATAAAATCCTTGTTCCTTGATCTTTGGCATACCGGGCAAGCCCAGTAATGGTCATAAAGGGATGTTATGATATTATATCATTTTTCCTCAAACACAATACTGAATGTGTACGCCGCCATTTCCGGACCCTAATGCGTCCATACGCATTAATATATTATTATGTTTCGCTGCCACGAGTTTTAATATTCCTTTCTTTTAAGGGATTGAAGACAAACAATATTTGAATTAAGGTAATTTTTTTTAATCGACTCCAAATTACAGACACCTGGCGAAGTAGTATACCAGGGCAGGAACACCGTTTTGAATCCCGGTTTCGAAAAAAAAATTCTCTTTCGAACTGGTTGCCAAAAAAGAAAACGATTTCTATTTTTGAAACTTCCAACACTACCTGCACATGCTACTTGGCTTGCTCTTCCTATTATTTCATTAATAATATAGTTAATAAATAAATTTGCAGTATTGATCTTGCTTTTTTTTCTTTTTTGGCAACTTTTGTCCCTTAGTGCTATACTACAAGTTACAAGTTATCAATCCAAAAAGAGAAATCCGATTCCTATATATTAGGTCGTTACATATGAAATTGCCGTTTTTCTTGAAGAAATTGGAGGAAACCCAATTTTCAATACTAACATTTTTGCATTTTTTTTAGGAATGACAAATCCAAATTTGATGATTTTTTTGGTGTATGAATGACATACATTTTTGAAAAGTGACAGCTGTTAAGTAATACGAAATATATAATCAAAATGGATAACTTTTAGGAAGTACTGTTTTTGAAGATCGAATTAATTTATCAAGCGGCCAATAAAAACAAAATTTGATACAGAGTTGTAAAATCTTGAAATCAACTTTCAAACAAAATATAAATAATGGAAATAGCTATTAAATTACAGGAATAACGAACTCATGAATTTGTAAGAAAATTTCGGCAATTTCATAGGAACTATTATATTCTGTTGATTTGCATTTGCGCATCATTTACAGGGGGGTGAGCTGCTTATGCTTATAGTCGCACAAAATGTTAAAAAAAAGATCAAAAAATTGAATCACACATTTTTTTACTACATTTGTATGATATTGTTCCGACAATATCAGACAAAATAGTTTTATTTCAATGTGTGACATTCGCGTAAACTTCCGAGTTTACGCGAATGTCAATAAAACTATTTTAGTATTCGCATGTATTTACAGACTCTTTCGAAATTAATCACTAGTAAATTGAATATTATAAAATAACAGTGTATTTTTATGTCTTTACTTTTCATGTGCTCGTGATTACAATCGGTAAGCTCTGTAAATGAAATTTAAAAAAATTTAATGTTTTTTTTAAATCTTTTTTTTAACTGTATTTTTTACGACTAGCTCTATCCCCCCTCGTGAATAAGATCACTGCGCAAATGCAAATCAAGACATTGTAAAACATGGGTCTTTTCAAGTTTGTAGCCATAGCGGTTTCAGTTATGCGTTGATGAATCGGTCAGTTAGTACAAATAATTACATAATGTTCCAGCGCCAACCCACCTTCTAGTTTTTATAATTAAATAAATAATATGTGTGTAGATTTTTTAGGTAGATTTCGATGAAATTGATCTACCTATTGGTTTCTTGACTAATGTCGAATTTTAAAAAAAATTCTTCATAGGAGGTCTAGTTATGACCCCCTGAGTCCGAAATGACCACTGGTCAAAAAGTTTATATATATATATATATGTATGTATGGTTCCACTTCCCAAAATTTGCGGCACTCTCACGGTTGCATTTCTGCCCTGATCGCTTTTAAACTGCGGTCAAAAATTGCTTGGGTGTAAACTTAGTAAGTATAAGTTCGTGAACGGGTGAAATCCGGCCTAAGGGGACGGTAGGGCCTCACTTTTTGTGAAATCAGTTTTTCCTCAAAATTTCTCGTTTCATAAAAGATATTCGAACCGTTCTAATTTTATCCCATAGTATACATGAATACCAACAACTTCTTATTATAAACCTATAAGATTAAAACTTTAACTAAAAGTGGAGGAGGGAAAAATCAAAATTTTTCGGGAAAAAAATCATAACTTCTAACCGGTGAACATTCTTGCCGTTAGAAACATTTTAAATCGATAGGCCATTTTTAAGTCTAAAATAAATGTCTGAAAAGTTTTTCGCTAAAAGTTACCGTTTTCGAGAAAAAAAAATTTTACTGTTTGAAGTCCGTAGTTCTCTATATAAAATAATATTAATTGCTTCACGAAATCTACCTGTGCGTTCCCCCTGCGGGAACGGATTTTTTTACCTATGACACATTCGAACGCCGAGATGCGAACGCTGAGATGGATGTGTGGTGTGACAAGAATGGATAAGATTAGGAATGAGTCAATTCGAGGAAGTTTAAAAGTGGCGCCAATAACAGAAAAGTTGCGAGGAAATCGCTTGTCCTGGTTCGTACATGTAATGCGTAGGGGTGAAAGTAATATCGTAAGGAAGGCATTAATTATGGAAGTGGACGGTTACAAGGGGAGAGGAAGACCTAAGAGGAGATGGATGTACTGTGTGAAAGAAGATATGGTTAAGAAAGGAGTAAATGTTGAAATGACCGCAAGCAGAGATGAATGGAAAAAGCAAACATGTTGCGCCGACCCCAAATAAATTAGGGGTCAGGGCAAGAGGATGATGATGACATTCGAACACCATTGAACGCAGCTATACACACAAATGGTAACAATATCTGAAGTTTTACTCGTTTATCAAGAATTTACGGGGTTTTAATGAGGAACTCTTGAACTATATAGGTATCTACCTATTGAAGATACTATCGCACTGGTTATAGATACAATATAAGTAGGTACCTACTTCTCAATCGAATCAAACGGGAATATACGTTCAACCTTTTAACTAATCACGCCATAACACTAAACTTTACACTGAAACGCAAACGAATACTTACTTTTAAGTATCGATAACACCACATTGTTGCAACCCTATTGCCTCTTTACGTATTTAATCGAACAGAAGTACGATTTAAAACGGTCAATCGAACTAAAAGACGGTTTATTGGCACTCTACTACAGACGAGTGAATGAGTTGCGACAGAGTTGCTTCTTCGAATTCAATCACTTTGTTTCTATGACTTCAGTCCAATTAGATTGAATTGGCTGGTGGATTTATACTTATTCTAACACTGAGAAAAAAAATTGTTTACAATAATTTTCCTTCATATTTCGTACGTTTGTCAAAGTCATCGTCTACGATTCTCGGGTTCTTTAACCGGGGTGTGAAGAAGCATCTATCGGGATTTATAAAGACCATCATTTTAGGACTTTACCATAGCTTTACCATAGCTTCTTACCATCCAGCGGGGAGCAGTCAATATTTTTTTCTTATTGCTCGGCTCCCAGGGTTCGTGACGTGATGTTAAATAACCTATAACCTTCCGCAAGAACTGTCCTATCACATTCAGCAATAACTTTTCTAATGGCATAGGTAATACCAGACATTGACGCGTCCAAACATGCAAACAAAAAAAGTTTTCTGTTTAAGTTTAGTCTATCGCTATAGTCCAATCCACTCCAATCGGACAGTATTGTATCTTATCCGATTTTATTATCGGAAATGTTCGCAAGGCGGTTTATAGGACCTCGCAGTACACTGGTCCCAAGACTGTAATTTGCATTGAGCATTGAACATTATCTGCCGCACTTTGAAGGCGAGAGGAAGGTTTTATTCCTCTATTTATAAAATTAAAGCTATACAATATGTGTTTGTGCTTCCTATGGATATACTCTGTGGCATAGCGGTAGTGCATTCGACTGCTAATACAGGGGGCGCGGGTTCGATTCCCGCTCATTCATATGTCTCAGATGTCTATTTACATCGGTCTTGGTGTTTCTTGGTCTTGGTCTATGTAAGTATTTACAAAAAAAGTATATAAGTATGTTTATCCGCATTCTGAAACCCATAACACAGGCTAGTTAAACTATGCTCACTTTGGGTCTAGACAGCGCTGTGTAGAATGTCGTAGAATATTATATTATATTTTTATTATTATATATCACCGAAGGTATATAAAAAAATCCGTTCCCGCAGGGGGGAACGCACAGGTAGATTTCGTGAAGCAATTAATATTATTTTATATAGAGAACTTTTGACCAGTCACAGTTGGCAAGAATTACGGTAGATAGCTCCAGCGTCGCCCCGAGATGTAACTATAATATATCGCAAAATTTAAAAAATCTAGGAAGCGTCCAGTTAGCTCAATTAGTCAGAGTATTCCCCATGTAAGGGACTGGTCGCGGGTTCAAGTCCCGTCCTAGAGGTTCTCTTTTTCCGATATAAATCTATACTAACCTAATATCGATGATAATGATGCTCAGTAAAATTCGAATGAGTTTATGTTCCATCATAAGGTTGGATGTATTGATTTTTGTAACTACTATTATAAACTAGGCCTGCAAGGCGAATCGCTGCTAGCAATGTTGAGCTGAGTGAGACATCGTGAATCAGATTTTGAAAATTTTGAACAGTGATCATTCCTCCGTTGCAAAGCCGGTTTTGAATAATCTTTTTGAAAGTCACAACTCTGGACATGCTTTCTGAGCGTGTAAAGTTTGGTCACAGTGTCTCGAGCGGTTATTATGTAATTCCATCTGGAATTTTTTTAACGGTGATCATTCCTCTGTGGTAGCATCAATTTTTTCAAAATATATCCATAAACCTTCCTCTGATTGACCTCTTTAATCATGCTAAATTTAGTTCTGATTGGATTAGTAGTTTAGGAGGAGACCTGTGACTAAGAAAATCCTGAAGTCTGGTATGAGGAGCTTTCGCTCGACTTCGTCTCACTCAGCTCAAAAAATAAATTAATATCAGGTACAGGGGCACAAATAGTCTCATTCGTGCCAAAATGCGAATCCCAATAAATAATAAAAAATACAAACAGTTTAATAGCTATTTAACTTCGTCCATTATATTAGTAAAGTTAGTATATTTGTGCGTCACTAATGGATCGTTCAGTAATAATAAACAGCGAAATGGCATTACTTTGTGAAATATTATGTTTATCAAACGTTTCTGCACGACTTATTGTTGAAAGTTGGTCTATGAAAATATATCAGCTGTTTATTCGGTTTTTACTTTTTGAAGCTCAATTACTAAGTTCTAATAGCAGCTACGCTTGTTCATAACTACATACATACAAATAAACGGCTTTCTCTCTGTGTGTCTGCGTATGCTGTATGCATGAGTAAGTGTGTATCTATGAGTATGTGTGTATATGTGCGTATTAGTAAGTGTGTGTTTGAGGGTGTATGTGTGTGTGTGTAAGTGTGTGGTATAGGTATAGGTGTATTGCCGCTAACGGAACTCTTTGCTGTCAAATGATATAGTTACCCATTTCTTAGCGTTGTTTATCATCATCCTTGCTGTTTCGATTCGAGAACGAGTAGATCCATAGCATAAAGCCGAAATGGCATCAAATATGTTGAGAAAAGCAGTTTTGCCCAACTCGTTATCTGTTAAGAAGTCATTAGGGATACTTTACCATGCTACCAGAAATCATACCTTTATATTCTACATCGCTGGAAACATTAATCTTTATAATATAAATATTTTTTTATTACTATTTGCAAGTTTTAGAATTTTACGATTTTCTCTTGGATTCCATCATCATATTATCTAAACCAAATTATTAATGGAACTACCTCTTAGGCACTTCCTTTTCCGAAGAAAAAAAAAACGGATCAATATACTAAAGAATTCTAATGATTTAGTAACATCCTCTTTTTTCGGAGTCGGTTAATAAGTTGCACAAACACCTATATTTAAACAATAAAGGCATTACCGTTGCACGTTATAACGCGCTATTTATTCGCATACGTTATTTAAGATAACCATTATTCCGATCGAAGCCCAATGACACGAAAACTGCAATGATTTGGAAATAATAATCAAATTTTCCAATCGATTAGGCGGTCAAATGTGCTTCCTATCGCCGTTTTAATGCCTAACTACATAAGCGTTCCGGGCAAGGGTTCAATTTTAGTTAAAAAAATAACTCAAAGTGACGATATATTGAAACATATAAACAAATAAATTCTAGGACATTCTACACAGCGCTGTCTAACCCCAAAGTACGCATAGCTTAACTAACTTGTGTTATGGGTTCTAGAATGCGGATAAATATACTTAGATACAGTTACAATATTATAAATTAATCCAGCGTGCAGGATTAATAAACCGTAGGATAGTCGAGACAATAAAAACCCTCGAAACAGTGCAAATAGACATATTAATGCATACTAATATACCTAATTCATATACACTAAGCGGGAATCGAACCGCACAACAGAAGAAGGCTTAGCCGCCATGACATACAAATCGATATTCCATACCACTAAGTAATCATAGTTGCAATCATACACGTCAATCTCAAAACCAACAACATTACCCACACTTTGTTCGCCCACAGAGCTCCAAAAGACCTATTACATTGATGAAATCAAACTCAATTGCACAGTGTGAAATAAATAATGTAAAACAGGCTAATGAGAGCATACGGCGCGTAATTCGATAGGTTTGTGTTGATTTTGTCCATGTTTGGACATCTGGCGCACTGGGCACTTGTTTAAATTTGATTGTTAAACACTTGGAGGGTGTTTTTGTTTGACGTTATCAAATTGTGTAATGGAAGGAATGATTGTTTTTGGATTGAATTAATTTTTTTTCCGAATAAAAAATAACCTACCAATAGATGTGTTCCTTATTCCTACAATCTCGGATCCTTTGAACGTGGCGTGAATAATTACCTGGACGTCAGACTGAAAAGCACCAATGTAGCATTATTGTATGTAATTTGCCAGCTTAGATTTAAACAGTGGGCTAGAATTGAGCCTTATGTGGCTTAAATCATATTTGTCTGGTCATATCTGTCACGGACTTTGCTTCCGTGTGATTGAGTAAACTCTTCTATCCCATACAGTCAAAAAAAAACACAAATTATTTCTGTATTTACTTGTGAAATAACTTTGCACAATAAATCTTGGCACAAATGTTCCCTAGTAGAGTTAGAACATAAAACATATTGATAATGAGCGAAGACACTGCCCCCTTTTAGAGATTCAATAAATAATAGCATTGCCGACCCCCACGCGGAAAGTAAACATGTAAACAAAAAATAATGCAGTAATACCAACCGCTCGAAATATTAGGGATGGGAAGTACCTACGGACTTAATTTCCGGATTCGAAAATACCGGAATTATGACACATGTGTTTACTTGCAACTTTTACGTATTAACTATTTTATTATACCCCTATCAGGTCAGGCAAGCATACGGTCCATCTGATGGAAAGCAGCCTTGGAACGTTCACAACAACAGCAGCGATACACGGGCCTTTTCATAGCAACCCTGTAAAAACTTTCTTATTCCCTTCATGTTAAATATATGTAATTGAGACCATGGACCATCCACCTAAAACTTAAAAGGTTAAATTACCATTGACGTGAGTTAACGATCTTTAAAAATTATTGCTAAGGACCATCTCGATCACATTTGCTTTCAAACATCAAAATTATTTCATTCATTTGAGAGCTACTATTCCGCTAACACACAAATACACATAAACACAGATATTTAAAAAAAAGTGATGATAGTACTTTTAGTAGTACGTAGTATTACATTGCTGCGTTTAATAGAGAAAATGATAAATACAAACTTTTCATTTTACAGATACTAAATAATTAATTAATATTCTACGACATTCCACACAGCGCTATTTAGACCAAAAGTAAACATAGCTTAACTTGCTTGTGTTATGAATTCTAGAATGCGGATATAAATACTTATATAAATTAAAGATAAAATAAAGGTAAAATAAATACGGAGATTTTTTTGTAAAACCTAAAAATATTATACATAGAAAGTATAGAAACACCCAGATCAATGCAAATATTCATATTCATGCACATAAATATTTGCACTGAGCGGGAATCGAACTTTCCGCCTCTGACTTAACAGTCGAACGCTATACCACTACACCACAGAGGTCGTCACACGACACACGCCAAGATTCCGAAACAATATTTTACATAAATTTAACAACATAAAAATTGCTTTCAGCGCTATAACTCGCGAGTTATTACCTAAAAATCCCGCATAGTTACATCCCTAGTTCCGAGTCATTTCACACGCCGCCGGTAATACATTTCCGCAGACAATTCATTTTGCGCACAACAGTCGTTTGTGCGCACTGTGTGACGCATTAGAACGCTTACTGCCCAATATTGGGGCTAATGTGCCGCTACCCTTATAGTTTATTTGCTAACTTCTAGCATTCTAGCAAATTGTGCGTTTATTAATGGATTATGATAATCATTTCTTTTTTTAAGAATATTAGTAAGCGAAATTACTAATATTCCCCCTAACCCCTCCAGCTAAAGATTTAGATCGGAAAAAGAGAACATCTAGAACGGGACTTGAACCCGCCACTAGTCCCTTACAGGGGGAATGCTCTGACCAGCTGAGCTATCTAGACACGTCCCAGATATTCGAAATTCTCCGATATATTATATACGTCTTAAGCCAGCTCCAGCTAAGCTTAATTGCTTGTGTTAGGAGTGGGTTCACCTCAGTAGTGTAATGGCCACGATTTGAACCCGGAACCTCTCCAGCGTAGGGTTGGCTCCTTGACCACTAAGCTACCGACGTTTAATTTAAAGTTCAGATATAAACACGGCACTTATTTTGAGTGAGTTAGAGATGTTACCTATGTACCCTATGAGGCTCTACTGGGACCTTCGGTGTCCAAACTACCCTCACCTACCAGCCGGTGCACCTGCTAAACAACAGAGGAGACCCTGACGGGCACTTTTGGTTTGGTGAGTCAGACGGCAGTGGCTCCCGTAATAGCCAAGTTGTGCGTTAATAACACGCACCGTCAGTTTCAAGAGAAGGAAGGTGATAGAGATAGGCCTGTAATTGGACGGGTCTGTTGTAACGCCTTTCTTAGGCACAGAATGCACGATTGCTGTCTTCTACGAAGCTGATATACCTATATGTATAAAAAAGCTATACCTTCATCAAGTAAATTCCCGTTAACATAATGTATAACATGAAATGCAAAGGTTTAAAAGTTAGTAATAGTGAATGCATCATGATATTGAATGCAGCATAGTTATTCATTTCTCAAAACATAGTCAATAGGACTCGCGGATAGAACATTTTACGCGCTTTGAAAAGATGGCAAATGTGAAGCAATAATTATTAGGAAAGCTACAAACGAATACACAAAGTGTAACGGGCAAAGTTGTCACCTGAATATCAGAACTGGGAGGCAGATGCAGCAAAGTTGGCATAGCTATCAATGATAATTTTTCGTATTCTATATGAATGCAGGTATTATTTATATTTCTTATATAGATATATATATTTATATATCGCTATAATAGATAATTCTTGAGACTAAAAAACAATGATTTTACATCTTTTAAGTTTCTACATTTTGAGTATTTTTATTGAGCTGAGTGAGACGAAGTCGAACGAAAGCTCCTCATACCAGACTTCAGGATTTTCTTTGCCACAGGTCTCCTCCTAAACTACTAATCCAATCAGAACCAAATTTGGCATGATTAAAGAGGTCAATCAGAGGAAGGTTTATGGATATATTTTGAAAAAATTAATGCTACCACAGAGGAATGATCACCGTTAAAAAAAATCCAGATGGAATTACATAATAACCGCTCGAGACACTGTAACCAAACTTTACACGCTCAGAAAGCATGTCCAGAGTTGTGACTTTCAAAAAGAATTTTCAAAATCGGATTTGCCACGGAGGAATGATCACTGTTCAAAATTTTCTAAATTAATATAAATCACGATGTCTCACTCAGCTCAACATTGCAAGCAGCGATTCGCCTTGCAGACCTAGTAAATTCATTGAACACACAATATTTAATTCTTAATAAATTATATAAACATTCTCCTGTGAGTCAAAACCTCGTTTTATAGTTCACGTGCAGGCAGCACTGAATTCTTGCTAAAGTTCTATATCATAATATAATGTCGCCCTACTTTCAATGTGCAACTTTTAGCTATTGTACCTCATATGCAGGAAAATATGGACGACCATTGGACGTGGACACACTTTAAACAAAACTGTAATCTTTATTAGACATTTAATAGAGCTTAAAATTCAGTAACTAGCGGTTCACGATGAGAAAACTATAAATCGTTATAACGATACATAGAAAGAGCTGGATTTTCATGCATTCATCCATCATTCATTCTTCATGTGTGGTGTAAAAGACATCTGTGACGATTATGACGTCGCTTCAGTACAACAGAACCGCTTGCTGCAGCTACCAACACACCTAATCCTATTGACATAGATATGGTTTTTGATTGTAATCTGAGCATTCCAAGTTTGTTGCGTTTGAAGAGTTTTGTGCAGTAGTTCAAATTCGAAAGGTCTTTCAACAAATATCCTGCTGAATGAATTTGAAACCTATATTTTAGACCAGAAAGTTGATTTCACTATCTCACTAAACAGATATCAAACTTTATAGCCACTATAATCAAGTGTAACGAAGCTTTGATAATACGCAGCAGTTTGTTTGCCAGAATTGCACCTCATAATCTTGACTACACGAAAATCAACCTTCGATGTACGAATTAAGATTTAAAACAGTTATTTTATACAGAAGGTAGTGCTTAAGCCCAGTGAGATAGGTGTTAGACAGTTGTCTAGTATTGTACAGAGCTCTTGCAGAGATGTTTTGGATGAATACATCGTGTGATATTGAATGACGTCACAGTGTGACGTTGTATGAGACAAGGGATGCGTACAGAATAGGTATGTTTTGTAGAGCATTTTTTTTTTCAGCAGAAATGTCAACGTGAAGTGCTTGGTGTACTTAAATGTGATATTTTTTACTTAAGTGTTATGGAGGTCATTATACTTTTGGTTTGTTTTTAGTAATGACTTAGGTGGGTAAGCCTCGGCCGGAAGTAAGCAACTTTTCTTTTTTTCGTGCGGAAATCCCTTCGGATTCCTCCCTGCCGGCCAGCGGGGGTGGTTATGTCGGGCTTGAACCGACTAAAACCGCACGCTGTCTCGAGTCTTAAGACGGGCGGAAGTAGGTACCTTTTTTTTAGTTTGAAGCCTGGGGTCCGCTCTGTCACTTCTCCCTTTTACAAATTTATTTATGTTGGCTTTTACGGGATCGGCTGCCATCTGACCCACAACCCCCGGGTCATTCATCAGGTATACCGGTTGCCTGGTGAGGTTGGGCCCCGAAGATTTTGGTGGGATTTACACCCACCATGAAAGAAATTCAAAGTCTTTTTGATGCGGCAAAAAAAGGTGAACTATACCGTTTAGTTCTGGATTACATTAATTGCACCACACGGGACTGACACTTTGCTTTAAGGTTTCTTATTTAGTTTAAAAATCTTTAAAGTTAAAAGCAATTTATTTTTTAAACTAGTACAACTAACAATAGAAAATCTATAGAGTGGAAATTTCCAACAGGGTTAAAATGTCAACTTGTTAAATGGCAGTGGAGGGTTAACTGTGCAAACAAAGTCTCAATTTATACAGCCTTGGTTAGGCTTCTTTAATTACTATTTAGTTATAACTGGGGTACATAACGCAACCCTTTTTCACCGATAGAGATATCATATAGAGTTGTTAATACCATCTATGGATAGATAACTGACCTGATAGATGACGACCTGTGTGAATTTTTAATCAATTAGCCTATAGCAGTCCACTGCTCGACATGGACCTCTCCTAACGTTCGCCACATCAACCCAGCTTCTAACTTCGATCCTAGCTTAATTTTTTGGGTCGTCAGTCCGTCTGCTGAGTGGCGCTCCCACCTTCTCTTTGCCGATTCGCGGTCCACTCTAGAACTCGATTGTTCCAACGGTCATCGGTTCTTCAGCAGATGTGGCCAGCCCATTGCCACTGCAGTTTGCTTGGTTTGCGAGCTATATTGGCAACATTAGTTCTTTGTCGGATAACCTCATTACGAATTTTATCCTTTAAAGAGACTCCGAACATAGGATGCACTGCGCGACTTTTAATTTGTGAACGTGCCAGGATCTTAGCAAGTATTACATGTGATCTTTGCATAGCCTATTGGGAAACAGGCATGAATGTATCTAATGTATGTAACATTCCTTAGTGTATAATCAATAATAGGTACATTATGGTATCTCGATGATACTCTAGGATGCGCTGTCAGTCGAGGGATGCTATCCAAACTCAGATAGCTCTCATTATAGCATTATATACGGCACGATTAGTATATTTCAATTACATTCATAGCGTTATGTCATATGGTCTGCTGCTGTGGGGCTAGACTGCCGATATTGAGTCTATATTCATATTACAGAAACGAGCTAAACGAGCAATCTATAGCCTAGGACCCCGTAACTCGCTGAGGGAACTATTTAAAGAAATTAATATTTTAACTGTTACTTCCCAATATGTGCACGACAACATCCTATATGTACGGAAGAACCTAGATCTGTTCAAAAAAAATCGGACGAACATAATTTTAAAACCAGAAATAAAAATAAGCCTGCAGTGCCAAAACTCAGACTTCATAAAGTTGGTAATTCGTTTGTAGGCAAATGTATAAAAATATTTAATAAAATCCCTCAGGATTTGGTTGACCTGCCACTTAATAAATTTAAAATAGAAGTGAAAAAAGGTTTAATGAAAAAAGGTTATTATAAAGTAGATGAATATCTTAATGATAAAAATGCATGGTCAACCTAATTAATCTCTTGCTCTCGCACATATTTATTATAAATAAAACAAAACTATATATTAAAAAATAAATAAAACAGAAAGGATAGCGATGATCTACCTGAATTTCTTGCTGGTCTCTTCTCAGTAGATCCAACTACCGAACCAGCGAAAGAATCATTTTCAAATGATTTATTTACATATTTTTGATATTTTTGACAAACGTAATCGTAAAACTTTGACATTCATATGTGCTCTTTATGTGCCTAAACCGAATAAACGAAATTGATTCTTTGATTGAGCTTTTTTTACCAAATGTCGAATTAACCTCTCTATACAATTCTCTACAATTAGGTTTCCAATTAATAGAAAGCTTATTATATGAAAAATGGAGTTGCCGCGTGCCTTGTACACGGCCATTTTAATTAAACAATCTGTACGTGAACAATTATTTTAATTTAATCAACCTGTGATCTTTCTTCGAAATTAATTGGCGCAGAAACTTACTGAAAGATAATTATTATGTTTGTGTGAAATTCGATAATTTGTTTTTGCTCTGTTGTTCGTTGTCGATGAATTTCACGAATCAATTTTAACACGATTACCTATATTCTTCTTATATACTCACGCTTGAGTCTGAAAGGGCTAGGCGGGTGTGTTAGTGTTTCACCCAATTACGGATGAAACACCGACCAGATACAGAAAAACTCAGAACCTGACAAAACTGCTTTGAATACTGTTACTGTTACACAGTTTTTTGATCACTAAATTACAATTTAACATAACGTCTTTCTTTTTCCGGAATAAGCAGTGACAACAGCCCGCCATCTACTTCTGTCGTTACACACTTCACGAGTTTTCTATACTGCCAATGAACCTTTCATGCAAGCCTGCACGTTTTGAGTGCTTCTTACCTGCCATTTTTTTTTTCGTGCGGAAATCCCTTCGGATACCCCCCCGCTGGTCAGCGGGGGCGGTTATGTCGGGCTTGAACCGACTAAAACCGCACGCCGTCTCGGCTCTACAGACGCCGGGGTGTAAGGTTGCCCATAGAGCATATCCCTCGCACCCCGATTGACCCTGGGCCATCTCCACTTGCGACATGGCCCCCTCGGATTTGGGAACCACGGTGTCCCCCTCTTGCCCCGGTTTAGGGGAGGGGCGCTAGTCGCCCCACCGTCCCGGCCTGCGCCTGCAAAACTCGGAATTTTGACAGCCCGCCACAAAGTAATTAAAATCCAAACACGATACTATACGACTAATTTCAAAAGGTCGAAAGGGTATCTTAAATTGGTTTATAATAGTTTTTTGAACAGAAATATATACTAAACGAAAACCTCCTTGATATTTTGATTCAGTCTCGAACATACTTTATGGTTCCGACCGAAAGAACGAAATCCGAAGTAACTTGATGGTACCTAAATTACACTTCTTCTTTTGTTGGCCTTGCCCACTGATGCGCAATCGCGGATGTACGCTTCATGGAAGGCCTACTGTTCTGCCTTTTAAATGTCCCTTTTTTTTTCGTGCGGAAATCCCTTCGGATACCGCCCCCGCTGGAGAGCGGGGGGTCTCCAGCGGGGGCGGTTATGCCGGGCTTGAACCGACTAAACCGCACGCCGTCTCGGGTCTTAAGACATCCGGGGTGTAAGGTTACCCATAGAGCATATCCCTCGCACCCCGACTGACCCTTGGCCATCTCCGGTTTCGAGATGGCCCCCTTACTTGCTCTCCACTGTGCCATCTGCTAGTCAGAGGGACACGTGGAAAGCTTCCGAACAGCCCTCAACAGGGCCGTCCTCGCCTTGGTCGGAGTTAGCCGTAGGCGGCAGCGTCTCTCCCACCCTAGGAGAGAGGCGCTGCCGTCTCCGTTGCCCAGGGTGCACCGCGTGGAGGTCCCCAACCAAGCACCCTTTTAAATGTCCCTAACAAATATTAGGCACACCGTCGCAAGTATAGACTGTTTGCTCGGCCTCCCTAGCAAGCCGCAGTGTATCGCTTGCTGGAAGAGCTCAACGACCTCCTGTCAGCTTACCCGGGTAGTGATGTGTTTGCGGATGAATGGGAGGACGTTATGCGTGTATGTAAGTATTCCGAGAGTAAGTATGCAAGGATGTCTTCCATACACATATGCGATACCTTCCTTATATTAATCTAGCTAAGTAATTGGTCATGTACCTTTTTAATGAACTATAAATAAAGAGAAATTATTCAATTAATAATATTCTAATTAGCTTGTTATGTCTGCTTTGATATCAAATTTTTTCTAGTAAATATATAGATACTAGCTGCCTGCCCTGCTACAATAATAAGCATTACAATACACCTTACCCGTGGACTTTCCTACATTTTTTATTTCATACAAACCTTGCCCTGACAAGAGATCCGATTCTCAGCACTCCATGGATTCACCGATGCGGTCGCCGGGTCCATAGCGTGGTATAGAGAGGAACACCATGACGGCGACTGGGACTTGCGACCCAGATGTAGGTTTAGGGTGGCCACCTTGTGATGCATCAGCGCTCACCTCCACCGTCAGTAGTGTTCCCCCCCCCCCCTACCTATCAAAATTTGGTAAGATCCTAACAATGCCGCTTTTGATATACGTTTTAGTAAAGAGCTTACTGAAGCTCTTGGCAATCCGAGGTCTTTAAGTAAGTTGTACAGGGATTTATCTGGGATTCCCCTTGCTCCTACTTCTACGGCGTAGAGTTTAACCACGTAGCCGTTTTTGGTTAACTCGTTAGTCAAATCAAAGTATTTGTTTGTCTTTATAGCGTGGTCTTTAGGTATATTAGTTTCCCACGGTACTGTGAGTTCTACAAGCACTGCACGCTTATGCGATCGTGAATAAAGGAATATGTCGGGTCTGGATGATGAGGCACAGACATCCTCCGGTATCCTATAGTGCTTCTCATACGTGTCTACGAGTATTGTCCAGTCAACGGCAGCTATCAAAATTGAATATGGCTTTTGAGTTGATTTCTTTGAGCAGCCTTCCTTTACAAACGCAATGTCATTTCTTTGGTTTGTGGTTAATCCTTTTTTCGCTCTAGCTACCGCCAAACTTACAGCCTCACGTATGATTTCTAATACCTTATTATGACGGCGCGAGTAATGACCCCGGTCTAATAGCGTTTTACAACCCACTAGCAGGTGCCTAGCCGTACCAGTTGCTTCACCACATGAGTTACATGTTTTATCTGTGGCTTTTCCCCATCTGACCAGATTGCTTTGGTCGGGGAGGGTCAACTGGAATGCATTTAGGTAAAATTTAAGTAAGGCCGGTGACCAGTCGTATATTATGGTACGCCATTTTAAGGCTATGGGAATACAAAATTCACCTAGGGTCAACCATTCGTTTTGCATTTCTAGGTTCATTGCGTGCACCTTATAGGTGTTGTTTCCAATCCAATTTGGTGCAGTCGTTCGGAAGTTATGCGCGTACATAAATTTCGAAGATCCATTTTTAGGGTTCCGTTGCTAAATGGCAAAAAACGGAACCCTTATACATTCGTCATGTCTGTCTGTCTGACCGTCCGTATATGTCACAGCCACTTTGTTTCCGAAACTATAAGAACTACTTATGCTGTTGAAAATCGGTAAGTAGATGTATTCTGCGACGTAACGGACTGCCGAGATGAGATCTCGAGTTCGATCCCCAGTCGCCCCGGGCACATACCTCTGACTTTTCGTAGTTACGTGTGTATTAAACATGTTAATTATCGCTCACTTAGTAATGTGCCCGGCTCGCCCCCTATTACATTGGGACCTAAACATAACTGGTGGATCGTGGGTGTCGTAATACACCTCTGCCAACCCCTTCGGGGATACAGGCGTGAAGTTATGTTATGTTATGTATTCTGTGAACCGCATTAAGATTTTCACACAAAAATAGAAACTAAACAATAAATTTTGGGGGCTCCCCATACTTAGAACTGAAACTCAACATTTTTTTTTTCATCTAACCCATACGTGTAGAATATCTATGGATAGGTCTTCCAAAATGATATTGAGGTTTCTAATATCATTCTTCCCTAAACTGAATAGTTTGCGCGACAGGCACTTCCAAAGTGGTAAAATGTGCCCCCCCCCCCTACCCTGTAACTTCTAAAATAAGATAATGATAAAACTAAAAAAAATATATGATGTACATTACCATGTAAACTTCCACTGGAAATTGGTTTGAACGAGATCTAATAAGTAGTTTTTTTTAATACGTCATAAATCGTAAATCGCAATTTACCTTACATTCAATCAACTCAAATATAGAATTTTAAAGAAAGCATTATTATGTTACTTGCTGCTACGGAACCCTTAATGAGCGAGTCCGACTCGCACTTGGCCGCTTTTTATTTATAAGATTACCTTTACATAGAAAACCCAAACCAATACAAATATACATATTATATTCATGACAACAATTAATAATAATAATAAATATTCTACGAAATTCTACACAGCGCTTTCTAGACCCAAAGTAAGCGTAGTTTAACTGGACACTTGGGGAGGACACCGTGTGGTTTTAGTCGGTCCGATACCGACACGCCCACCCT
Organism: Cybosia mesomella; assembly: GCA_946251805.1. Classification (NCBI taxonomy): domain Eukaryota; kingdom Metazoa; phylum Arthropoda; class Insecta; order Lepidoptera; family Erebidae; genus Cybosia; species Cybosia mesomella. The sequence goes on from OX276389.1 coordinate 37,210,897, forward strand.
ATCGTTGGCACCGAGGGGTTGAAGAGCGTGGGGGTTTCCACACGTTAAAAAAAAAGCTTGTGTTATGGGTTCTAGAAAGCGGATATACATACTTATATACTTTTTTTTTATAAATACATACATTACATATTATTCATGTATACAAATGCACTGAGCGGGAATCGAAATCACAACTATTGATTTGGCAATCGAACACTGTACCGCTACGCCACAGAGATCGTTAAGCTCCTTACGAAGGATCTAATTCCAATCCACACTTTCTCTAAAGGAATAAAAACACAATGATTCATACAAACTGTCCCAAAAAATTTGGTGAGCGACAAATATGTAAATCAATTACTTGTCGCGCGATCATCAATCTAAGAAAGCACCCGTCACCGCCCGCACATTATTCCTGGGCCTCGATTCTGCTGGTTTATGTTAAATCAAGCCACTATCATTCGACTGAACTTACAAAAATGCTATTTAAATTTAGACTTTGTGCTCATGTACTTAAAGTCTAAAATTAAATGGCATTTTGTAGAGTGAGTGCACAAGCCTAATGAACTCTCTTCATTTAATTTTAGACTTTAACTGTATGTTGATAAAGTCTAAAATTAAATAGCATTTTTTAGAGTGACAGTGGTTTACTTTAATATAAATTAGCAGAATCGAGGCCCCGGTCGGGCTTCCGACAGCTGGTGGGTACACTGATGCTGATGTTGCTGTGAACCGACGGCTGGTGTTAATGGGAGAACTGGGGGGGCTTGTGAAAGGATTGTGAATTCGCTTATGTTTGCGTCACAAATATATGTAAATGCCCGCGGCTCCGCCCGCACGGAGGTCGGCTATCGTTTTTTGCTCATATCTGAAAGAAAAAGAAAGAAAGAAAAATGAAAGAAGAAAGAAAGAATCTCCGGTTCTACTTAAGCAATTTCAATCAATCATAGGACAGATTTTAAAAAAACCGTATCAAAATCCGTTCAGAAGTATTTGCGTCCATCGCGAACAAACAAACAGACAAGAATTTCAAAAAAATATTTTAGTGTTCAGATCCGTTCATTTAACATAACCATGAAAGTAGGCCGAAAACTGTATAGTGAGTAAGACAGGAGACCGGCTTCGTTCTCATCCCTACTCCGTGATGTTTGCTGGATGAGAGGTGACAACGGTAGACATCTAGCGGGGATAACTGATCGATTGATAGTTGATCGGTTATCGACCGGCGAAGGCGGAAGATCAAATTGAATTGAGAAAAAAATCATAATTGAAGGAAATTATTAAAAATTTAAAAAAAAATCGCGATGGAAAAATAGGGGTTGATAGTAGAGGGTTGCAAATTCAGGGTTGTATGTATTTTCTAATGCTGTATCATAAAAGAAAAAAAAACTAAAAATTAAAAAAAAAATATTAGGGTTGGACTGGACTACCCTTAACATTTAGGGGGATGAAAAATAGATGTTGTCCGATTCTCAGGCCAACCAAATATGCACACAAAATTTCATGAGAATCAGTATAGCCGTTTCGGAGGAGTTTAACTACAAACACCGCGACATGAGAATTTTATATATTAGATATAAGGTGTCACCAAATTAGGTCCTGAATTTGGTGAGATGACTTGGTATCGACCAAATATGTATTTGAAACAAAAAAAAATCGGGTAAAATAAAAAAATAAAAAATCAAAAATCAAAAAATAAAAAAAAAACACACCAGCGACCAGCGTCACGTGACGCGACGAGCACACGTGACGCTGGTCGCGATTTAGTTATTTCCCACACATCCACTTGGAGAACACTGCGAGGAGAAGGACTGCACGCCTACCACTTTCTGCGGGTGCAAGAGCTCCTTACCACAGATTTTGATCCGCGGTTAAGTTTTTGTACGTGGTTAGTGGAAGATCCTACCAGAAAAAATTAGTGGACAGACGAGTCCACTTTACAACAGTGGGCTTGTTTAATATTCACAATGCACACTGGTGGGGTTTTTTTTTATATATTTCTTTTTTTTTATTTTATCCGATATTTATTTTTGTTTCAAATACATATTTTGTCGATACCAAGTCATTTCACCAAATTCAGAGACCTAATTCGGTGACACCTAATATAGATAGATTACAAGAAACCAATGTTTGTTTCTATTTTATACGTTCACGTATCATCTATTTCGATAAAACTTTATCAACTTATTGCTGCCGCTAATGTGAAAGTTATAGTACAATTTATTCGACCCAGCAGGTGGCGCTGCAATCGGGTTAAAGTTTTTTTTGTCCCGCAAAGACACCGTGACGGCCTAGGTTGTTTTAAATGTGAAAGTGAGTTTGATTACCTACCTATTTGATAGTTTGTTTTTTTTCGATTAGATACCTACATGTCCTACATGCCTTAACTACTTAACCATTCAACAAAAAAATTTGCATACATCTTGTCAGAAAAAGACATGAAAATGACAAGTACCTGTCATTCCGCTTAACGACCTTCGTCCGCCATGAGCGCAGGCCTGGGGGTGGCAGGTGAGGCCGCCTGTCACCCCAGCAGAAGCAGGCCGAGACGGTGGGGTGACTAGCACCCCTACTCCAAACCGGGGCAAGAAGGGGACACCGTGGTCCCAAACCCGGGTGCCCCATCTCGACACCGGAGATGGCCCAGGGTCAGTCGGGGTGCGAGGGATATGCTTTAAGGGCAACCTTACACGCCGGCGTCTGATGACCCGAGACACGGCGTGCAGTTTTAGTCGGTTCAAGCCCGACATAACCACCCCCGCTGGCTGGTGGTCAGATGGTCCGGAGGGGTTGGCGGGAGGGGGATCAGAGGGGATTTTCGCGCGAAAAAAAAGGTACCTGTCATTCAGAAAAAAAGTATTTACTCACTGTACCTTAAGGATAGAAAAATAACTTTTTCTTTCAACTACGCGGTAATGTTATCATTAATCACTACAAAACCGATCACAAAGTACGTATTTTTTGCTTAGAACCAAAACAGTGCAGAAAAGACATATGACATTTCTTTGTTGCACAGTTTTTCTTTAATGCACTGTTTTTTATTTTTTATTTAGATATAAATTTACCACAGAGGTTTAATGTCTCCCATTTTAATATAAAATTAGCATTAGCAGCAAATTAGCATTAGATACTAGCCGACAATAAAAATTGGCTGAATAACTGCGCGGCGCGCTATTGTTTTTTTTTTCATAAAATTGAGTTTTAATTTTGAGTAGGTATTTTTTATTACGGTAGGTAGATTGGTAGTTGAAAGGAAAGTAGATTACGCACCTTGCCAAAGCGAGTAATACGAGTAGATGCACTCGTGTCAATTTAGTGCCCTCGCATGCGCTCGGGCACCAACATAACACTCGTACATTAATTACTCACTTTGTGCTCGGCGCAACAATCTACTATTACAATTCAGTGGTACATTCATAAATAGCCCTTGGGAACTAGTACCTCGACTGGTGGCGCTCTTTAGCGCATGCCTCGAAAGGGGCCAGTTTCCAAAGGCGTGGAAGACGGGGAAACTGGTCCTTATTCGGAAGGCGGGGCGGCCGGCGGATCAGTTATCCGGTACCGGCCGATCGTGTTGCTCGACGAGGTGTGCAATCTCTTTGAGCGGATTATTGCAGAGCGTCTCGTCGAGCATCTCACGAACGTAGGACTAGATCTGGCTGGCGACCAGTTCGGTTTCCGCCGGGGGCGCTCCACCGTGGAAGCGATCATGCGCGTTAGGCGTCTGGTGGAGGAAGTAGTCTCTCGGGGTGAGGTGGTGGTAACGGTGTCTCTCGACATCGCCAACGTCTTCAGCACCCTACCCTGGAGCTGCGATAGGGAGGCTCTCGCGTATCGCGGAGTGCCTTCTTACCTCCACCGCATTGTCGAGGCAAATCTACCTATTCGAGAGGGCCATAGTTTACCCGAGCTGGCTAGGGCCAGGGCGGCGAGAAGTGTCGTGCAGTGTTCCACAGGGGTCGATCCTAGGGCCACTCCTGTGGAACATTGGATACGACTGGGTGCTGCGCGGCGTTGCTCGAGGATGTCAGCATAACTTGTTATGCTTGCAAGTTCCATGGAGGGGTCCCGACCCCTCCATGGGACCTGCAAGCAAGAGCCCTTGCGTTGTTGTACCAATAGCGCAAGGAGGCGCTGGAGCCCGAGAAATCAGGGCGCTCAGCGGTCCCAGCTCCACCGGGAACTCATGGAGACATGGAGGGTGCAACTTGAGCATCCAAGGTGGGGGGAATCTACCATTGCGGCGGTGAGGCCGATCATGAAGCAGTGGTTGGAGAGGCACCACGATGACCTCTCCTACCGTATGTGCCAGATATTTCCCGGACACGGGTACTTCGGTATCTATGGCGCATCCACCGGGAGACAACGCCGCAGTACCAACACTGCGAGGATCCTGGCGAAGACACGGCACTCCACACGTTGGTGGAGCGCCGTGGGACTCGTCTACGCCCGGGACTACCGACCTCCATGATCGGGGCCTGAGAATGGCAGTTGGCCGACTCGCCGTCCTTACAGAAACAGGCCGTGGCGGAGGCGTGTCGTGTGTGCCCTACACACGCCTGCCAACTCAACGACGCTTGATGAAACCCGACCCCACCAGGCGAGGCCGCGGTGGCAGCCAAAGTCCGCCGGTAACCCTGGGGTTATCCTTTCGAGGGCTTACCCGGGGTGCCCGGCAATGGACACTTGGGGAGGATACCGTGTGGTTTTAGTCGGTCCGATTCCGACACACCCACCCCGTCTTCGGCAACGATGGGGTGAAGCCCGTGGGGTTTTCCACACGTAAAAAAAAGGGGGAGTGATGATTATCACCAGATACGTAATGTTACAGGGCGTATTATAGGCTACTTTAATTTTAGAAAAAGAATTAGGGTTCCGCGCAAATAAGCTAAAACCTAAAAATCTAAATCCACGTGGAGGCAGTTGCGGGCATAACATACATACATAAACTCACGCCTATATCCCCGAAGGGGTAGGCAGAGGTGCTAGCACCCACATTTCGCCAGTTTATGTTTAGGTCCCAATGTAATAGGTGGCGAGCCTATTGCCATTAACCGGGCACTCATAAGCCTGCGATAAATACACACATAACTTCGAAAAGCATCGAAAAGTCATTGGTGTATGCCATGGTAAAACCTGGGATAGAACCCGAGACCTCGTCTCAGCAGTCCATTACCCATACCCCTAGGCTAGTTGCGGGCACAGCTAGTATATTATAAAAATATTCAACGGATTCTTGTGATTGTCGACTTAATTCTCTGAAATGCATTGTAAATGATTTGTAGGCTTGAATTAAACAGAAGAGGCGAGCTTAAGGCGTTTAGAGGGAGTCCTGGCTAAGTTGTAATCGAGTAGGTATATTTTTTTTAAGAATATTAGTTGCTGAAATTACCAATATACCCCCTCCAGCTAAGCTTAATTGCTTGTGTTATTAGTTGGTTCACCTCGGTAGTGTAATAGCCAGGACGAAATGGCCAGGAGGGACCTCTCGATCTGGGGTTCGAATCCTTAACCACTAAGCTACCGACGCTTAAACATTGCAAAGCTAAGCAATACCAGCCAGGTCAGTCTTAGGATGGTTGACCATTCTTAACACATTGAGACCCCTCTGTGCCTCAGAGAGTACGTTAAGCTGTCGGTCCCGTTTGCCATGCGAACATCTATGACAGTCGTTACGGTAGTTTGAGCCCTAAAAAGTCCGTCAACTGGTCTAACTACAGAATTAATATCGCCAATGGGTTGTGAAGGTCAGATGGTAGTCTCGCTTCACGAAGTTCAGCCGTTTCTTAGTTAGATCGAAAGACCAACCCCAATGGGGTTCGTCTTTCAATTTAACTACGAAAGGTTAAGTTGGAAAAAGGCTCGGAGGAGGAGGCGAACTGAAGAAACTTGGAGTGCTCAACAGGGCGAAGCAGTACTTCACTGCGGAACAAAGACTTCTTCTTTATAAGTCGCAAGTCCGGCCCCAGATGGAGTACTGCTGTCACCTTTTCGCCGGAGCACCTAGATACCAACTTGACCCGTTCGACTCGGTGCAAAGACGGGCGCTGAGGATCGTCGACAATCCCATACTTACAGGACTTACTTGTAGAACCTCTTAACCTTAGGAGAGATTTCGCCTCCCTGTGCGTTTTCTACCGCCTTTATAACGGGATGTGTTCAGAAGAATTGTATGATATGATGCCCACGGCCACATTCTTTCATCGCAACGCTCGCCACATACAGGGAATTTATCCTCACACGTTGCGACCGGAAACGGTGCGTACAGTTAGGTATGAAAGGAACTCTATTCCGCGCACCCTCAGGCTGTGGATTGATCTCCCTGCTGTGGTTTTCCCAAGCGACTACAATATGGGGTTCTTCAAGAAGCTTCAGCGGGCCGGGAGAGTTCTAATTCTCTCCCGGGCGCGCTCCGCCATCTCCTTCGCGAGCATTACATGCTCGCAAAAGGAGGTGGCCATTGCCGAAATCATGCTGCCGAGCGAGAGGACTCCCACCCCGATGGCTGCCACGAGGTCACGCCTCGGCGCCTCCCACGCCTGGCAGTCCGCCAGCGTGTGCAGCCCTGAGTCCTCGCTCGCGTCGCAGTAATGACACTCAGGCGATGGCTCCTTCCTGATCATATGCAGGTGGTCCCCAAAGCACCCCTTCCCGGAGATCACCTGCGTCAGTCAGTACGAGAGGCTTCCGTGTCGCCTCTCTAGCCAATCCTCCATGATGGGCCTTACCGCCGCTATTGCGGCGTGCCCTGCGCTTGGTCGCCCAAGTCGTTCCTTCCACTCCACCACGATGGCCTGGCGGAGCTGGGACTGCACGGCCTCGATTTCTCGAGGCTCAGGGTTCCATCCCTGCTCCCGCGTCTCCTTTCGCCACTGGTACAGTTGCGCGTCGACGGTGTGCCTAATAGGTACTTAACCGGGAACTATAAGTTCCCATAAGTGTTCGACGTCCAACAGTGCCCAGTATTCCAATGCAGCTATACCCTTAAATAGGTCATAGCCGTCCTTGTTAACACCTATACAATCACAATATTTCCCTATTGCTGTTACACAATAGCACAACCAATGAATAACACCATATGTACCTATGCACTTATTTACGCTTTCAATTACATCAATGGTGGATATTTAAAAATCACAAAAAGTCACAAAAATTAGAGTTGAATTAATAAATAACTTTTATTTTGTTATCTTACAAGAAATTCTTCATAATTAATTATTTAACAGGTAATTCACTTGTGGTATTTCAATTAGGTGTCGAAAACAATGCATTCTGTTTTTTATAAATGTCTTATTCATATTATAAAATTTATTTGACTAACACAAGAAGCAATGCATGTCGAATCTCATAATTAACTTCTATATTAATATAAAATATGCATCATTTTCACGGTAATCATACTAAGATTGGTCTGGATTAAGAAGGAGCACATTCAACCTCATACAAACGTGTTTAAAATTAAAATTATTATGGCCTCAAAAAACTTCTACAGCAGAAAACATTCTTTCCTTATTGTACACCAAACGGATAATGGTACGATATCCTAGTAACATCACTGGGTACGTAATGCAGATCCTGGTAAGCCTTCACCATCATCTGCTGGTTGACTACTGCGAAAGGCCGAGGAGAAATGCTTTCGATCGACGGCAATGGCCTCAAATCCAAGTTTGGCAAAGTTTCTTCTTTGGGCCTGATAGAAGTTGGCACCAACGTTGGTTGAGGCATCGAAGGAACTGTATAACTAATCATATTATTGTAAACAAACTGGTCTGGGTACGACAAGGCTTGATAGTTAGTTTCCTGACGTGGTTCGACTTCAAGAAAAGTTTCTCTGGTGGTATACAGCGGAGGATTTGTAAATGCTGTCGCATCTAGCCGATTCTTTCTCCTGGGACGATATTTGTAGTCTGGATAATCTTGCATGTGTTTTATCCTCAATCTCTTTGCTTCGTCAATAAATGGTCTCTTCTCTGTTTCATCCAAACTCTTCCACTCAAGTCCAAGGCGTTTGGAAATCTCTGAATTGTGCAACTTCGGGTTCAACATTGATATCTTCTTGCGCTGCAGCCTTGACCACACCATAAATGCATTCATTGGTCTTTTTATATGATAAGGATTAGAATGCCTCGTTATTTTCGGAAGTTGTCTTGAGGCTTGTTGATCCAGTTGATATGCCATTGATATGTTACGTTAACTCATTTGTGTCCTATATTGCGTAATTTCAAACTGATTATGAAATATAGAAATTTCTTCAGCGTTTGATACGGTTTAACATGGGTTTACGATTCAAAATATTGATTAGGACACCTAAAACATCACTATCTTTGAGGATATTACCGGTTTCTGAATTAATGATGACCATATTAACCGAATATGCACCAGAACACCGTTGAATGAATTTCAAATGCGATAATACCCATCTCTATCACATCTGGATATGCACTGATGACCAGTTCCGAAGCGAGCTAAGCCTGTAACGTGTCATTAGACCAACAATGGTTGGATCACAATTGGAATGGACAATTTTCCATGTATTATTTGGAGTTGAATAAAGAGCGGCGACAATGCATTGATTGCTCGCAAATTGTCAAATGATACTCGGCTGTATGTTTTGTGTGCGCCGCGCCCGCGCACCCGGGGTCTATTAACTGTACCGTCCGCAAAAGTGGCTCCAATTTGTTTCTAGTGGTTGTCTTCCATATTATTATAAAATTACAAATTAGCCGTGTCTGTTTGTAAACATTGGAGATATTTAAAAAAAAACTTGGGTTGTGTTAAATGAACGATTCTGAACACAAAAATATGTTTTTGGTAGTCTTGTGTTTGTCAGTTTATCTGTTTGTTAGCGATGGACGCAACAATTACGGAACGGATTTTGATGCGGTTTTTTCTATTAAAGAGATCGTGGCCAAACTTAAAATTTGCCGTATGTTTGATTGTACTTAATTAAGTAGAACCAAACTTGTGATAAAAAAACAATAAACGAACTCCGCGCGGGCGGAGTTGCGGCCATCAGCTAGTAGATTAATAAAAAACTTTTGGTTCATAAATATAACAAAACTTCACGCCTGTATCCCCGAATGGATAGACAGAGTTGTATTACACACCCACGATTCACCAATTAGGTCCCAATATAATAGAGGGGAAACCTATTGCCATCTACCAGACACATTATTAGTTCAGCTACTACGTATTAACCGTGTTTTGCTATAGATTTAGATCGGAAAAAGAGAACATCAGGACGGGGCTTGAACCCGCGACCAACTGAGCTAGCATGTCCTAGATATTCGATATTTTCCGATATATTATATACGTCTCGGGGCGACGCTGGAGCCATCTACCGTAATTCTTGCGAACTTTGTCTTTTGCTCTTCTTGGGTGTATGTGGTTCTTGGGTTGCCATCTTTTCAATGAAGGTCGGCGATCATCAAGGCAATTTATTACCACAACCTATTTTGTGTGTATACTTTTACAATCGATTGAGACATCTTCAAACATTATTTTAAGTGCTTTAATTTATTGCCTATTTTTCAGTTCTATATGTTCTTGAAGTTCATGTTTGTATAAATATTTGGTGTCCCGTTCGGAATATTTCATGGTAACAATCTATAGTAAAAAGACCACAATAATCATAACTAAAAAGCAGGAATTAAGTAGCTACATTCGATATTTTCCTGCTGGAGTACGAGTACCATTTAACATTAGATTACATTACATACTTAAGCAGCAGAACTTTTTAAGTAACATGATGGCAGTGAGCTATCGTAGTACAAGTACCAATCCATAGATGGCGACACCTGCTTACTGGAAATACAAATTATATTTATTCAAATTTTAATTTATGCTATTAATCAGTAGAGACACTATATTTTGTATTAAATATAGTGTGTTTAATATAAAACTTATTTTGTATTAACTACATTTACAATTAGGCAGATATTTTTATTCCCAAGAATCCTTGGACCGGATTCAGTGAAGGTACGTTTTTTTCTTTTCTTTTTTTTCTTGTGAAAATCTGTAATTTCAAAATTTGCAAAAACTTATGAAGTTAATAATTATTTATATAAATATTTTTCTATCTTTTAGGTTTAGTTTTCTTTACATTTATTTATAATAAGTTGTACATAATCTTTTTAAGCGTAGCGAGCCGAAGGCGAGCGAAGCGTCTTTGGTTTCAAAGTTGCATTTCAAACAAATGACACTCCTCCGAGACCGTTTGACCGATCTCGACCAAATTTGCCACGGTGATCAAGTAGACATTACTGAGTGTCGTAAGGGGTCGCATGTCCAGATCGGTCTTACCATCGAGGAATAATCACCGAAAAACCAAATCAATGGAAAAAGTCGACCGGTCACGTTGACCTATTATTGGATAGGCAAATCTCGCTACGCTTAAGTTTGGGTTGATTGCGAAGCTGGTAACCGTCCTAGTTTATTATTATTGAGAACTTAATTTCGACTATGAGAGATTCTCAAGCCTCACGAAAACGTAAGTGGAAATGCCTACACCTTACATCTGAAGACCAAAAGGGTGTGTACGACGGATTTCTGCACGGGAAAAATGTTTTTTATTTTTTGCAGTACATTCATACATACTGAATACTAAAAACTTAACTTTTTTCTATTCGTTTTGAAAACGAGGCGTTATTGAATCGGGCCTGCCTAATAATTATGTTAAATATTTTAGCCAAATGCAGTATTTGCTTGTTTGAATAAGCAACAATCAAAACTAAACATTTGAGTAGGATTTTTGCTATTTGTACATATTAATCCATGACCCGCACCTCTCGTTTCGCAAGTCGTAAAAATAGACAAGTAAACACAATGTTATTATGCATTGTGAACTTTAGAATGAACTTTAGGAGTGGCTTATCCTCTGATAATGGAACTGTAGAGCAATACAGCAGGTTTATACTGAATATACAATATTATACACTAGCATTAGCTACAATGTACTAGCAACCTCCGCGCGGGGGGAGCCGCGGGCATTAGCCCGCGGCTCCCCCCGCGCGGAGGTCGGTTGTCGTTTGTTGGTCAAGATTTTAAGTCTGACTAAGACTTTTCTAATAAGAAAAAAATCGCATCAAAATCTGTACAGTAGTTTTTGCGTCCATCGCGAACAAAAAGATACAGACACACAGATGTTTGACTCTCTACAAGATGAACAAAACAAATGAATATTCTACGACATTCTACACAGCGCTTTCTACACTCAAAGTAAGCATAGTTGAACTAGCTTTACGGGTTCCAGAATGCGGATAAACATACTTGTATCTTTTTTTTTGTAAATACATACGTATTATACATAGAAACAGTTAGACCAATGCAAATAGACTTATTCATGCATAAAAATATTTTTGCACCGAGCGGGAATCGAACCCGCGCCTCCTGTCTTAGCAGAGGAATGCACTACAGCTACGCAATATGTACTCACTTGTCGTTACTTTTACATGAAAATGTTTGCGGTGGTATATCATATCATGTCAATGTCAACCTTGAAATTCAGAAGTATAATAAATCCACTTTCCTCCTTAGCAAAGAACCGATCGCTTATACTCTTTGTCTTGATTAAGCTGAGCTTGACTTTTACGAAAGCGAGTGTCTGGCCCTCCCATCCCGAGAGGAAGGCCTACGCCTAAAATTCATCCAGTAGTTGGCTACCAGGTGCGATGGATTTGGACGCTAGAGATCTTAATGGGGCCCCATATCTGTTCTTAGTGATAGCATTCACGTAAAGTAGACAGCAATAACTGTATTAAAAAATATAACAGACCAAGTTTGGGTGTAGGAAGTAAAATATACCTCTACCTATCCCGTCAGAATGTGCACTGTGTAGGTGTACAGAATGTAAGTATATTTTTATAACAACGCCATCTATGACTTTCATTTAAAACTTCGTCAAGACCAGAAAGAAAGCAGTAAGCCAGTAAACATTAGTCACCTTATATAAAACAGATGGCGCTACAGTTAATAAATGTTTTTCACAGAAATAGACTGAAGATGACACTACTAGTTCATTTTTAAAATCACATAAATTTTCAAGAAAAATAAATTTATGTATTCAAAATAATGTGTTATCAAAATGTTATTATCTAATATTATAAGGAGAGAGGCTGAATTTTGTTGGTGTGTTCACATGTTTGAGGCATTTTTTTTAACCACTTATTAAAAAATTATTCACCATTTAAAAGGCACATTATCTGTGATGGCTATACCTAATTATATTATTATGTGCAAATAACAATGGATTGAGTGAAAAAAAGAACTATAAACCGAAGTAAAGCGATGGCTGCTATGGATGGATGGATGCAGGGGCATTTTTAAGGTGCCGTACCAAAGGTCAGACGGGACCCTATTACTGAGACTCCGCTGTCTGTCCGTCCGTCCGTCCGTCAGTCTGTCTGTCTGTCCGTCTGTCAGCAGGCTCTATCTCCGAAACCGCTATAGCTAGGAAGCTGAAATTTTCACAGAATGTGTATAAGTATTGCCGCTACAACAACAAATACTAAAAACTGTTACAAGTTTTATCCTCTAGCTAGATGGCGCTCATACAACGAAGTGTCAAAAAGTTGAATATCTCAGGCGCTATTGAAAGTGTAGCGGGTACAAACTAACACAGATTGTATAAAATATCATTCCCGTGAATTATCAGTCCCGTCGGGCCCGCGCCCCGCCCGCGCCGCGCCGCCCGCATGTAGGCTCGCGCGAGAAAGAGCCAACGAACTTGGACGGCGGGACAAGCAGCTTGGCGGCGCAGCGGCGCGGCAGCGGCGGGCGCAAGCAACCAGTTTTTTTCAGTTCTTTGGGATTTGGAGGAAGGGAAGTTTAGTCCAGGGGGGGCCATGGCCCCATGCCCCCCCCCCTTGTATCCGCCAATGAATGGATGGTTGCTAGTCTGTAATAACACAGATGAAATAATATATTCTATAGTTATAATATCTTTGTATAACAAACACATGTGTGAAAATGCAAAATAAAGAATACTTTTTTTTATTTTCGTTCCATAAAAAGACTGCTCTCCGCTGGATGGTGAGAAGCTAGGGTGAAGTCCAAAAGATATGGGCCACCATCCCAGATGCTGGCGATCCTAAAATGGTAGCCTCTACCTTGACGGCCTCAAGAGATGCTTTTCACGCCCCGCTTGAGGAACCCGGGATTGTAAGAAGAAGGAAAAACGTGTGCGGGCAGAGCATTCCAGCTCTTTATCGTGCGACTAAGAAAAGTAGCACCAAACCGCTGAGTTCGGGACTGTATGGTTTAAACCGTGTGCGGATTTCATTGCTGTCCAGCACGTGTTGTTCTGGATCGAAATGGAGCCAGAGAGGCTATGTCTCTACGCAGCTGCAGAGGTACTAAAAGCTATTAGTGATCTCAGGACTCCCAATGATACGGATGGCACGCCGCTGCAATCTGTAGAGAGCGTCTAATAAGTACTGTGCGGAGCCATCCCAGAGATGAGAGCGGTATTCCACGCAGGGGCGAATTTGTGTCTTGTATAAAAGACACCACTGCTCCGGCGTGAAAAACCGTCTCACCCTGTTCAGAACTCCGAGTCTTCGTGAAGCTGTTTTGATGACGCACTCGATGTAGTTTTTATTGTTCAGTTTGCAGCGAACGTCCATTCCGAGCATGTTAATGTGGTCCTGTAGAGGTAGCGGTGTGTTCTGAAGAGTTGGGAGAGGAAGGAAGGAGGATACCTAAACTGCAAACGCGCACGCTTGTGTTTTCTTGGCATTGAATCGACTAAGTTCACAGATCCCCATTGGGAAATGCGAGTCAGGACCCGGTCGAGCTCAGTGACAAGTTATCGTCTGTTTTCCTCAATGTCTGACCGCTTGGCTTCTGGGTGTCCGTAGTATCCCCCATGCAGAGTGCTATCATCTGCATAGCAATGAATGCTGCCAGTAGACAGCATGTAATTGATATGCAGAAGTGAGAGAGTTGGTGATAGGACGGACCCCTGAGGCACGCCAGCATTAACCTGCATGAACTCAGAAGCCCGGCCGTCACAAAGAACTCGGATGCTGTGCTCATGCAGGAAGCTGACAACCTAATTGCACAATCGAGACTATACAATACTCAGCAATATTATACCTAACACAGGGTAACATTCCTGACACTTCCCCTTTAGCTCACCATCCGGCGAAGTGGAGTTATATTGATGTCCCCTACATAAAAAAAATCTGTGGTGAGACACGGACAGACGGACAAAAGAGTGATATTATAAGAGTTCATTTTTTAACCTTTTGAAGTACGGAACCCTAAAAATCCAACACGCCGCGTCACTTTCGTGGCAGCAGAGTAGGTATAGATACTAGACTGGTCTATGATCCAGGAAATCCTCACAGAGTACAAGTTTATTATATTCCATATTTTATTAAAGGTTTTGGAGTTAGCGATATCTTGGCGTAGTCTTCTATACACCCACACAGACACACCTCCACACACACATCCTCATACGCACTCACACACACACACACACATACAATTTTATTTCAATGAATACTATTCACGTTAACTTGCAGCAATCTCACACCGTAAAAATCTTAAAAAATTCAATAAACACAAAATACCATTCCCAAACATAAATAAGTACTTGGCTATGATCAGATAAGTCGTTTGGCAACAGGAGGCAACTTTGTAAATCACGGTCGACATAAAGGGGAGTATTTAACGCTATATTTATGATAATAAGACGTTTGCCCGCCATAATGGAAAATACAAAAAGCGAACGCCCCAACCATCGTATGGCGGGCGGTGGTGATCTATTCAAAACCGCACGACACGACAGCGACACGATATGTTTTGCACTTGTTAGATTATATTTATTTTGAACGTATGTCACTCTTGGATTGCAACTAAAAATCAGCGTTGGGTACAACCCAACATTATGCTGAGTTGTTGTCCATTTGACACTCTCTCTATTGGTATTAAATATTTTTATTATTTTTCTATCTTCACGTTAAAAAAAAGGTAACATATTGGTCACGTGACACGTTTTTTCCGCGATTTCATTGGTACAAGAGAACCGAAGACATATGTCTAAGTCGCCATGCTAGGTGACAAATATAGGGAGCTTAAAATATGTACAAATAATTATAAATTATATACAAAACTATATTAAACGTAACTTATGAGCAACTTAACTAATATATATAAATATATATATAAATAACTGCAAACAAAAACACTATCGAAAATACTTGTATGGAATGGTGACCCTCTTTCCTGAGACTTTACCTTCAGCTTAACATCAGGCGAGGTGAAGTCAAATTGACGTGTCCTAAATATAAAAAAAAAAACAAGTTGTTTCGTCGTTACATTTAAACTTCGAGCTATTAATTTTGCAAGATTGTTGAGAAGTCGCCAGTTATAAACAAGTTTTTTAGTCTTAACTTATTGTTATTGCAAGATTTAAGCCTTAGTTTTATGTGTTAGACCGCGGAAGGCTGCATCTATTCACTTATAAAGATTTATGTCTAGATTCTTGCCAGGAATGAAGACACTCGAGGTATACAGCGATGCGTAATGTTGAAATATCGTCAGCACTTGTGCAAGGAGATAAGAAATTTTAATACGGCTAAGATCGGCTTGCTTCTGTTTTGTAGATCGCACAGCGCAAGTCTACAGTTAAATATCTTTTCAGAGTAGTTAAAACCGATGTTACAGTTTTAATAATTTATCAACACAAACGGTTTTAACTACTCTATAAAAGTATCAAACTGTCAGCCCGATGTACGATACAAAGAATGCTTCTTCCCGACGTGTCAAATCAAAGGCCGCGTACTGTACCGGTTTTTTTTCGTGCGGAAATCCCCTCGGATACCCCCGATCGATCGATTATGTCAGGCTTGAACCGACTAAAACCGCACGCCGTGTCGGGTCTTCAGATGTCAGTGTGTAATAAGGCATTTCCCTCGCACCCCGAGCCGCGTACTGTACCTAGTGTTTACTGTACAAGAATGGGGTGTGATGTTATTTTAAGACAAAGAGAGGGTCCACCAATAGGGCTAGGAGATCAAGCCTAGAGGGCCTTCCAGTGATTTGTTTTAACTGACTTGAAAATAAGAGCTACCAAGTTGTCCGATTACTATTATTTAGAGACAGTGTCCCTTTTGAATAGAAACAGACAACGAACGGAGGTATCGCGTTTAATTCAATGAAATTCATTAGGTAGAACGTGATGACGTTTAATTACACCATTACTTTCACTGGTGAAATCCGCTCTTAGTCTTCATCCGAATGCCAACCCCAGTGGCATCCAAAGCTTGCATTTTGGAGCCCGGGGTCTCTCTCCTGCTTAATAAAATTTATTTTGTTTTGACATTTACGAGAGTGCCTGCCGTCTAACCGTTAATCTCAAAGAAATATCTGCGTCAGAGCCATTCTGAACACAAAAGTATTTTTTATAGAATTCTTGTATGTTTATCTATTTGTTCGCGATGGACGCCAAAACTACAGAATGGATTTTGATGTGAATTTTCCAGTTAGAAAGGTCTTCGTTAGACTTAAAACCTGCTGTCCATATGTTTGATTGCAATTGGTTAAAAAGTACCAGAGATATGACAAAAAAGCGACCAAGTGCGAGTCGGACTCGCCCATGAAGGGTTCCGTAGCAGCAAGTAACATAATAATGTTTTTTGTTTCAATTTTTATATTTGAGTTGATTGAATGAAAGGTAAATTTTGGTTTACGATTTTTGATGTATTAAAAAAAAACTACTTACTAGATCTCGTTCAAACCAATTATCGTTGGAAGTTTACATGGTAATGTACATCATATATTTTTTTAGTCTTATCATTCTCTTATTTTAGAAGTTACAGGGGGGGGCACATTATACCACTTTGGAAGTGTCTCCCTTGCAAACTATTCCGTTTAGAAAAAAATGGTATTAGAAACCTCAATATAATTTTTGAAGACCTATCCATAGATACACACGTATGGGTGTATGTTGAAAAAAATTTTTTTGAGTTTCAGTTTTAAGTATGGGGAGCCCCCAAAATTTAATGTATTTTTCCATTTCTGTGTGAAAATCTTAATGCGGTTCACAGAATACATCTACTTACCAAGTTTCAACAGCACAGTTCTTATAGTTTTGGAAAAAAGTGGCTGTGACGTATGTCTGTCCGTCCGTATGGACGGACAGACAGACAGACATGACGAATCTATAAGGGTTCCGTTTTTTGCCATTTGGCAACGGAAACCTAAAAACGATAACCGACCTCCGCGCGGACGGAATCAAGGGCATCAGCTAGTTTAAAATATTTTATATAACATAACTTCACGCGTGTATCCTCGAAGGGGTAGTCAGAGGTGTATTACACACCCACGATTCGCCAGGTATGTTAAGGTCCCAATGTAATAGGGGGCGAGCCTATTGCCCAATATTAAGCGAACGATAATTAACATTTATTAATGCACACATAACTACGAAAAGTCAGAGGTGTGTGCCCGGGGCGACTGGGGATCGAACTCGAGACATCGTCTCAGCAGTCCGTTACGTACGCCACTGGGC
The DNA here is from genome assembly GCA_946251805.1 of Cybosia mesomella. Lineage (NCBI taxonomy): Eukaryota > Metazoa > Arthropoda > Insecta > Lepidoptera > Erebidae > Cybosia > Cybosia mesomella. The sequence continues at coordinate 37,228,391 of OX276389.1, forward strand.
TGTCGCACATGTATTTTACCACATAGAAAACTTACTATACCAATATCGAGTTTTAAATAACACTCAAACGCCCCTCAATTCAACCCCATACCTATCATATTACAAACTCAGGCCGTCAAACCATCCCAAATCTATAAAAGATAGTCACATAAAGAATGCAGAAGTTTCTGAGATGGCATTCAAAGCACGAGTAACAAACAAACAAATACAAATAATGCCGCCAGTAGAATAGAGTGAAATGTTATTCCTCCACCCTGTATAATAGAACCGGGTGTGCTCCACACGGGGATTGAGTCCCAAGATATATTCGAAAATAATGCGAAAGGTATATTCAATGATTTCTATGTATACTAAATTGGTACAGATTTCTGAACGCTTGGCTAAATAAAGTAAAGAAATATTTATGTTTTATTAAACTTACCTATAAATTGTGACAAAACACCAATAACAACTTTAAAATTAATAGGTTGTCTGAGGTTTTATGCAGAGTTTGTAAGTGGAAAACGTTGTCACTATCTTCCTGCACTTACGAAAAATAGACTACACTACGTCTAATCAATACGGTAGGTAGGTGGTAATAAAAGGGAAATTAAGATTAGGTAGGACTATTGGGAACAAACAGTCTTACTAGTACCACTAAGTAAATGGTAGTACTACGGAGAACGAGATTTTCCGCTAGTACCACCGGTGGTATAGTTCGGTGGTACTATTGGGAACAAACAGTCTCATTAGTACCACTGATATTAATTACATTTTGGTAGTATAGAGAACAAGATTTCCCACTAGTACAACCGGTGGGACTTTTTGGTGGTACTAGTGAGATTGAACGAACTATACTATACACAACTTTGGCGCCACTTTTTGTTGCTGTCATAGCCACAGAGTATATAATTTTTTTTTACGATTTTATATGAGACTAGCTGTTGCCCACGACTTCGTCCGCGTTAAATTCGGTATAGAAAAAGGTTAGTTTTACTTCTGCAGTTTCGAACCCAACTTGTATTAGGTTACCTCTTGAAGAAATAGAGGTTTATATTTAACATCGGAATTAATTCCCCTTAATTTATTAGCGTGATGATATTTGGTGTGAAATTTGGTGAACACGGGTACGAAAAAACTCAGGACTCACCTGAAGTCTTCTCGCCTTCGATAGCTCCCACTGGTTCTTTGGTCACACCATAGAACAAATTAACAGTTTGCGGTAAAGATTATGCGCGTGAGTGACCCGGGTCTTGCGAATGTAAATTAGCGGTATAATGTAGTATGCGAACAAACGAACACGAAAAACTGCGTGTTTGCACGGCGGCGGAAGCGGGCACACTGAGGGTATTTGAAAGTCCCAAAGACGTTGGTCGGCCCAGCTCATTATCAAAGGTTAAGTCTCTAATCAACTATCGTTTACACGTAGGTAACTCTGTAGTTACGAGATTTCATATTTTACTGCTCATCACCTGCTAGCTAAAGCGTGATGATTTATAGTCGGAAAGTTGACCATGTTCGAGTTCTATCGAACTTCAGAATAATAACTTTGTAATAATAAAGATATGTTAATTTTAACCAAAATTTATGCAGTCTGTCTGGTCCCGCTGACTTCCAGTTAGGAAGCAGACGGACCGCATCGGTTACGTCCTCTTGTAGTATGGTAACCGGATCCATGATAAGGAAAGAAATGATCAATAATAGATTTGGTCGATTTTTCCCTACTGCTCCTATCCCATTTATAATAGCGCGATAATATATAGCGCTATTTGTGACCATACCCAAGAAGAATGTTCATATAAAATTTCAACTGAATCTGTTTAGAGATTTCTAGTGATGCTCGGACATCGATAATAAAAGCAGACAAACCGACAAGCAGACAACAATTCTAAAAATAAATTTTTCGGTATCGGTATCGTTCCTAGAACACACATCAGTTATTTTTTAGGGATTTTCTTTAGAAAAGCCCTATTGCTAAGGAGTTGTCGTCGACGTCGTCGTCGTCGACGTCGTCGTCGTTGCCAATTTTCTGTCACTGTTTTGGGTATGAAGGAGATGAGCTATCGAGTTGCTGTTTTTGGTAATAGATTCGTGCTGGGGTGAACCATTGCAAGATAAAAAAAAATCGCAAAAAATCGCAAAAAAAAAAACGCAAAATCGAAAATCCCTTGTATTCGGCTGAGCTCGTCTCAGGAATTCAACTTGTTTGGAAATATATGCAATGTACAGTTTTCACCTCGTTACGATTTTATTATATGTACAGATTAATGTACTAAATAAATATTATATATACTAATAATGAAATAATCACTCATCTATCCATCATCCCAGGTGGATTAACTATTAAATAATTATATTAGTATATAGTACCCGCGAACATCTGAGCCACCTAGACACGTTGCCTACGTGTACGTGTTCAAGTTCCGCCCTAGATGTTCTCTTTTTCCGATCTAAACTTATACGAACAGTGAGCATACTAATTCGTTTTTATTACACTAAATATAAACAATTAGCTGACCCGACAAACTTCGTTCCGCCTTAGAATCAATTCATATTGGTTACCTTACTCGACTCGAGACGGCGCGTGAGGGTTTAGTCGGCTCGAGTCAGTCATAACCACCAGCTTTCCGCAAAAAAGGCACAGTATAGGCGGAGACAAATCTAAAAAATCAAAGATCATACAGGTGGTAGAAATTTGATGACACAAATTTGTCACAAAATTCGGCCGGGTGGGTACCACCGTGCACGATTGCGAAAAACTCTCCATAGTAATCCAATTTCGGTTTGATTGCGTTCAGGGGTCAGCAAGTGCATAGCCGGGCAGGGGAATTGTGGTCGCAGCACTAGTGGGACCGGTGGGTGGAACGCGGTGCTGCGACGACAATCCTCTTCTGATGAGGCCGTCAAGCTGAGTGCCACCATTGTTAACATGGTACGTGTATGTAATGGTGACCCTCTTTCCTGAGACTTTACCTTCAGCTTACCATCAGGCGGGGTGAAGTCAAATTGACGTGTCCTAAATATAAAAAAAAATATAAAAAATCGGCTCATGCGTTCTTGAGTTTATCCCGGTCATCACTAACACGACTTAGTTATATGTAATATGAACAAATATGAAAGAACAAATATGAATTCTAGAAAAATGTTTTTATTAGGTACCAAATTGTTTTTTAATTAAAATAAAAAAAATAACGTGGCAATTCTAGAATTTTTTTTTTTTTTTACATCCATTAATGTAAAATACGCCTCGAGAATGTTGATATATATATTTTAGGTAAGTGTTTTTTTTTTTTTTCCTTTATGGCGATTCCAACGATTCCGCCAACAACTCAGTTTTTATACTGATCGAAAGGTTAGTTAACAAACAACTAACAAAATGACAGATCAATCTCGTGTGCAGCAGTCACGAGAAGTCTCTTTTATATCGCTATTGATACGATATTTTTATTTCCTTCGCTCGATACACGCCGACAGTCGACTATCAACGCGCGTTCGCATAACACCACTTTTGTATAACATTATGTTTTATGAACCAACTAGCTTTCACCCGTGACATACTCTGATACATTTTATTTGACTCATACATGCCTGAAATGTGGACCGTGTGTTTTTCTCATCTTGTCTACCATCTAATTAGTATAAAATAAACCATATTTTTGTCCTGTTGATTGATGGTACTTGGTGGAACTTGCTACACATATTGAAACAAATGTATCACTTGTACTTTTCCATTCTCAAAGGTTTTATATTTATTTACATGTTACAGTCACCAAGTATAGTGATCATCACTCAAGAATAAGAATAGAGTGATCATCAATATACTTGGTAAGTCGTAAACTCGACTGAAATCGTACCTCTTTACGGAATCAGCATGACTACCATGAAATATACATCCGCAATTCGTGCTTTTTAGGGATTTTCTTTAGAAAAGCCCTATTGCTATCGAGTTGTCGTCGACGTCGTCGTTGCCCATTTTCTGTCACGGTTTTGGGTATGAAGGAGATGAGCTATCGAGTTGCTGTTTTCGGTAATAGATTCGTGCTGGGGTGAACCATTGCAAGATAAAGAAAAAATCGCAAAAAATCGCAAAATCGAAAATCCCTTGTATTCGGCTGAGCTCGTCTCAGGAATTCAACTTGTTTATATTTTTTTACATGTTACAGTCACCAAGTATAGTGATCATCACTCAAGAATAAGAATAGAGTGATCATCAATATACTTGGTAAGTCGTAAACTCGACTGAAATCGTACTTCTTTACGGAATCAGCATGACTACCATGAAATGTACATCCGCAATTCGTGCTTTTTTTAGTTCGTCACGACTTTCACGTTCGACACTTCTTTCATTCGTACTCGTGCGGGGCCCGCACGAGTACGAATGAAAGAAGTGTCATTTAGGTACCATGAAGTTCGGGACGGTGAGGCGACTAGCGCCCCTCCCCCAAACCGGGGCAAGACGGGGACACCGTGGTTCCCAAACCCGAGGGGGGCATCTCGAAACCGGAGATGGCCCAGGGTCAGTCGGGGTGCGAGGGATATGCTCTATGGGCAACCTTACACCCCGGCGTCTGTAGACCCGAGACGGCGTGCGGTTTTAGTCGGTTCAAGCCCGACATAACCGCCCCCGCTGGCACGCGGGGGGGTATCCGAAGGGATTTCCGCACGATAAAAAAAAAAAAGGTACCATGAAGTTACTTGGGATTTCGTTCTTTCGGTCGGGACCATAAAGTATGTTCGGGACTGAATCAAATATATCAAGGAAGTTTTCGTTTACAATATATTCTATTAAAAAGCGGCCAATTGCGAGTCGGACTCGCCCATTAAGGGTTCCGTAGCAGCAAGTAACATAATAATGTTTTTTTTTTTAATTTTAATATTTGAGTTGATTGAATGAAAGGTAAATTGCAGTTTACGATTTATGAGTTATTAAAATAAAACTACTTACTAGATCTCGTTCAAACCAATTATCGTTGGAAGTTTACATGGTAATGTACATCATATATTTTTCTTAGTTTTATCATTCACTTATTTTAGAAGTTACAGGGGGGGACACACTTTTTTTCACTTTGGAAGTGTCTCTCGCTCAAACTATTCAGTTTAGAAAAAAATGATATTAGTAACCTCAATATCATTTTGGAAGACCTATCCATAGATACCACACATGTATGGTTTTGATGAAAAAAAAATGTTTAGTTTCAGTTCTAAGTATGGGGAGCCCCCAAAATTTATTGTTTTTTTTCTATTTTTGTATGAAAATCTTAATGCGGTTCACAGAATACATCTACTTACCAAGTTTCAACAGCATAAATCTTACAGTTTAGGAAAAAAGTGGCTGTGACATACGGACGGACAGACAGACAGACATGACGAATCTATAAAGGTTCCGTTTTTTGCCATTTGGCAACGGAACCCTAAAAATGAACTATGTTAAACCAATATATTAATCAATACATTCCTTTGTATTGGATTATGATAACCTTTCGACCTTTTTGGGTTTTCACTTTTTTTTGTGGCGGACTGTCAAAATTCCGAATTTTTTCGGCTTCAGTTCGTGTTGTATGGTCTTCGGTCAAGATTGCGGGATAACTACGTTTGCGATTGCCCGAAATTTCAGTCCGCAATTTCGGATGTCCGTTTCATGGTAGGCCTTCTGATTAGTAAAGATTGATTCACCTATAACACATAATCACCAACATATCGCCAAATATAAACCCTTCTGTACAAAGCAATTAGAGCCTGCACAGAGCTACGATAATACAATTTCACCCTCAATCGTAGCACTTCGTAGCACGTTCTGCAGCCCGCGGCTACAATATCGCCGTCTACGGCGTAGGCCTTGGGGCGCTGTGGATTGTATTCGTCCCTTGTCTACGTGTGAAGTACCCATTCTAGAACTATGGATAGCATATATACTAATAAAATAAAGGGGCTTGTGATGACAACATCATAAACTTTGCCTACAAACTCACAAGAGTTTGTAGGGAGTAACCTCTGGATCTACTGAACCGATTTTGAAAATTCTTTTACCAATAAAAAGTTACATTATTTTTGAGTGATGTAGCATCGCGCTACTACCCAAAGGAGCGGAGCAGTAATCATAAATGTCAATAAATCCCGCACATTCTCATGTATTATTTATTATGAAAACTGATTAAACTTTGAGTTATTCTGAAAATAACTCAAAGTTTTAAATTAATTTTAAATTCTGATGATTTAACAGTCCCAAAAAAATGTAAGTTTGGTTTTGACAGTTCATACGGAATACCAAAGTAGTTTTTAACGTTTCTTTTTCTAACGGAATTAAAATCACGTGTTTTGAAAACTTGGTATTACTTAATAGAACCTCCCAATCGGTTATTCGAATCGTAATTAGAATAATATTTTAAAGCAATTAGTATACTAGTTTACTAACATAGTTACTCGCTTCTACAACATGTTTACTAACATACTTACTCGCTTTTACAACATGTTTACTAACATAGTTACTCGCTTCTACAACATGTTTACTAACATAGTTACTCGCTTCTACAACATGTTTACTAACATAGTTACTCACTTCTACAACATGCTTACTAACATAGTTACTCGCTTCTACAACATGTTTACTAACATAGTTACTCGCTTCTACAACATGTTTACTAACATAGTTACTCGCTTCTACAACATGTTTACTAACATAGTTACTCGCTTCTACAACATGTTTACTAACATAGTTACTTGCTTCTACAACATGTTTACTAACATAGTTACTCGCTTCTACAACATGTTTACTAACATAGTTACTCGCTAATTACATAGCGCCATTATATGAAGATCGCTGACGTTGCATTCGCGCTCTACTTATAAATTTACTTAATCGCTGATGCACCTATGACGTCAATCGATTTCGCAAGTTGTTGTTTGTTCAATAAATTGTAAGAATGATCATTCTATTGTCCTACTTCGATTTAGAATCATCATTCATAGGATTAATTTTGTAATACTAATTCAGTAATTAAATTTATTTAAAATCATTTCGGTTTTTTTTCGATCCTCCGACGCAGCAAACGTAATTGGCGCAGTCGGTAGGATATCCGCGAGAGACATCGGGACTCTATCTCACATCGATAATCGCGTCGCGAGTCACTCGGGTGGCTATCAAGCACCGTTCCGGGTATCCTGAGCCTACGGACCTGCTGCAGATCAGAAGGAGAATCCAGCCATCGATTCACAGAGAGGAACCAGATATGAGATACCTGTAAGTACACTTGAATCATTCTCGTGTTGCACCCTTTGAATCTTAAACCTCAAGATTTACCATCCAAGGGCCTCCAGTGCGCGGGAGCCTGAATCACGACAGGCTCGCCAACGTACAGTAGATATAAATAGAGTAGTGAGTTATTGGGCATTCTGTCCCACCTCTGTTCCCTCGGGCTGTGCCCTCGGTCACTACGGTGAGACAGAATGCCCAATAACTCACTACAGAATGTTTAATAACTTGCGTCTGTTATATGGTTACGCACCAACCACCAACTCTGTTCCCTCGGGCTGTGCCCTCGGTCACTACGGTGAGACAGAATGCTCAATAACAAGTTTCCTGAAATTAATTGTGAAGTAAGATGCTCTGTTAGTTAGCGATAGAGTTATTTCATAAACAGTACAGTCTAACGTTGTCTGTAAGCAGTTTGGTATAACTATTTACGGTTATAAATACATAATGTCATAATTACATCTGTTCATAACCAGTCCGTCAGCATTGCATCAAACATGAAATTCATTAAACAAGCACAATCGTTACAGATTAGTATAATCTGTAATGATTTACCAAAAATCAAGTTACGCCATGGAAAATTATTGCCGAATACAGTACGTTGCATCATTTGCGGACCATCAAATTGTGGAAAAACCAATTTGTTAATTGGTCTCCTTTTGCACGAAAATGGATTGACATTTCAAAATGTTTATGTATATTCTAAAACTCTATATCAACCAAAGTACATATTTTTAGAAAAGGTTTTACGAGGAGTACCAGGAATCAGTTTTCAGAAATATCAGGCAAATGATGACGTTATGAAAGTTTCAGATGCAAAACCTAATTCAGTGATTATTTTTGACGATGTAGCATGTGAAAATCAAACTAATATGCGTGATTATTTTGCCATGGGAAGACATAAATTGATTGACAGTTTTTATTTAAATCAAACATATAGCAAAATACCTAAACAACTAATAAGAGATAACGCTAACTTAATTGTGCTTTTTAAGCAAGACGAAATTAATTTGAAACATGTTTATGAAGAACATGTTAACACTGACATGACGTGGTTGGAATTTCGTAACATGTGTTCAAATATGGAAAGAGCCTTATGACTATGTTGTGATTAATAAAGACTGTCCTAAAAACAACGGGTGCTATAGAAAAAAGTTTGTCACTTTTGTAGAATTAGATAAAATTTGAATATTTAAATAGACTGCTTTCAGTTTCTTGTTATTCTTTAATCAGCTCTTATTGGATTACCATCTATTCTACATAATGGAAAAATCATTGAAAAAACAAATTGTAGATGCAACACAAGCTGTAAAGAAAAAAATACGTAACATGAAGGATTTTGAAGATAATAACAGACAAGTGCTTGATACAGTTTTTAAGCCTGTTACAGAATCTCTTAATTTAATAGCCAACACCAATAACCAACTAGCTCTAACAAAAAATAAAGAAAAAGGAGAATTTCATGATCAAATTTCCAACTACGACTTACAGAAAGATCAAGATATAGAAGAAACAAATGATACCAGTGATGAATCAGAAGCCGACTCTTCATTTCAGTCATTAGTCGATACTAATCCAGTTCATGATGTATCATCTTGGTCATTATCTTCAGAAATATTAGCGGATGTGCCATTTGGTGTAAGAAATGAACGTGGAAAGTTAATGTTAGGTTCCTCTAGTATAACGATTGGTGATGACGTTATTACTGTAGCCGGACACAAATACAAATGCACACCTGGCTTGCGACAGTTGCTCTTAAAAAAAGACGTTGATCTGAGCTTTGTTACAGACTATGACATGCAAAATTATAAGTCGATGTTACTTGTAACAAATGCACATCGTCGAGATTTTGATTCAAGAAAACCAATTAAAAGTAATAAAGGACAAAAATATATGCAAGTTATTAAACCTCTTTTCGATCAACAAAGTAAAAGTCCAAGCTGTGAACCGAAAGTAGGAAAAGGATTACCTTTAACAAAAATGTGGAAAAAGAACACAGATTTTGTATATTGGGATGATCCAAATGAATTGGTTGATAGATTAAAGTTATTAATTGCTTCTCGAGATGCTGGCAACACAGGACTAGATAATGAAATAATATCTATCGTTGAAGAACTACGTGAAAGCAAAATCATTAAATAGATTTACTAATAAGAAATGTGTATCATTTTATTGTACACCGTTCAACACAATACATCTTAAATATGAATGTGGACAAATTTGGTCATTATATTCATAAGCGATTACGTATATCAGAATTGCTTGAATTTTATGATAATGCATTGCTAAAATCTGAAAATGGTGATTACGATTTGAAGACATCGAAGCTAACAGGGGTCAAACCTCCTCAAGATGCAGATGATGCAGTAAACAAAGCATATGTAGATGAATTGAGAACTAAACTAATAACTGACTTACAAAAATTGCAAAATACTTTGGTGTACGATGTTCAGAACGAGCTGGAGAAAGCTTTAAAAACAATAGTATCTGAGGCAGTGGTTCACTTGGAAAGAAAATTTTATAGTCGAAAAGCAGTTGATGAGATAGTTGAAAACGCAGTTAAATTTGTATTAGATCAAAAGTATAAGCTTGAAAGTTCCTCAAAATGACAAAACAACAAGTTGTTAATGAAATACATAAAGATGCACGAAAAAATTATCCTCGTCGATCTGTAATTTTAAAAGGCATTGATGATTTGTGGCAAGCTGATTTAATCGACATGCAAAACTTGAAAAGATTTAATAAAGGTTATAACTATATTTTAATAGTTATTGATTGCTTCTCAAAGTACGTGTGGATAGAACCACTAAAAACTAAAAATAAGCATGATGTTTCTAACGCATTCGAGAAATTGATGTCGACTAACCATCGGATACCAGCTCATCTCCAAACTGATTTGGGTACCGAGTTCTATAATTCATCATTTCAAAAACTTATAAAGAACTATAACATTAATCACTACTCAACATTTTCAACGAAAAAGGCTTCAATTGTAGAACGCGTTATCAAAACTATTAAAAATAAATTGTATAAGTACTTTAGTCTCAGCGGGCACTATAAATGGATGGATTTTGGTTTGCAGAGTGTTGTAAAGACATATAACAACACAAAACATAGCACTATTAAATTAGCACCCGTTGATGTCAATAAATTGAATGAAGCAGATGTTAAAAATAATATTAAGAACTCAATGAAAACGGTATCCTATAAACATAAGCCCAAGTTTATGATTGGTGATAGAGTTAGAATTAGTAAATACAAACAACTATTTGAGAAAGGTTATACACCTAATTGGTCAACGGAACTATTTACTATAAAAAATATCAATAACACTGTACCAGAAACATATCACATCGAAGATCAACACAAACAAGTTATATTAGGAACCTTTTACAAACACGAACTTCAAAAGTCATCTTGTCCAGGTGTCTATTTGATAGAAAAAGTTTTACGAAGGAAAGGAAATAAACTGTTCGTAAAATGGTTGGGCTTAAGTAATAAAGAGAATAGTTGGATTGATAAGACTGCAATAGTAGAATAAATATACATAATAGTTATTAATTACAACATTTTGTTCATTATATTTTGAGCTATGCAAGGTGGACTACTCAATAGTGTTATTAATCATTTGCCATTTGAACTGCACTTACCTGGCTATAATTATTGCGGACCTGGAACAAAACTTTCAAAACGTTTACTGCGTGGTGACAAAGGTGTAAATAAGCTAGACGAAGCTTGTATGTATCACGACATTGCATACGAAAACTATACAGACTTGTCTAATCGTCACAAAGCCGATTTACAACTTTTAAATATGGCCAAACAAAGAATGAAAGCAAAAGATGCTAGTAAAGGAGAAAAGCTTAGTTCGTGGGTAGTGAGTAAAGTTATGAAAACTCAACTCAAATCTGGTGCTGGTGTTAAGACATTTCATAATTTCGTTACAAAAATTAAAAGAAAAATCAAGAAACGCTTACCCAAAGATGGTAAATCTTTAATACATGCAGCTTATATGGCTGCTAAAAAAATTGTTTCGTGCGCTCCAAAACTTCGAGTACCACGAGTCATACCTTTACCCAAAACAGGAGGCATTCTACCTTTAATCCCGATTTTTGCTGGTTTATCAGCTTTAGGAGCTTTGGCTGGTGGTGCAGCGGGTATTGCAAAAACAGTGAATGATTATAGAGAAGGTCAAAAAAAATTACAAGAATCTGAACGTCATAATAAGACTATGGAAGCTATAGCATTAGGTAACGGTTTATACATTAAACCACACAAAAAAGGCAAAGGATTGTTTATAAAATCGTCAAAAAACTAAATAATAAGCTACCTAATCGTGCCTTAACTAATATTGATATTCAAAATTACGCATATGGTATTCCTTATTTTCGAGGAGTTTACATGAAGGATCAGTTACCAAAAATCCCCAAACGAATTGAATGTGGTATAGTTAACCTAGATAATTCAGAAAACGATGGAACACATTGGGTAGCTTATGTTAAGGTAAATAATTATTGTGAATATTTTGATAGTTTTGGTGATTTAAGACCACCAATCGAATTGATGCGATATTTTAAGAACTGCAATATTAATTATAACTATACAAGATATCAAAAATTTGACACACTAATTTGTGGACATTTGTGTTTAGAATATCTACAATCTTTTTGGAATAAATACTATAAATTTTATTCTGTTCTTTAATTTTAGTCATTTGCAAGATGACACTCACCTTATCTATAACTGGAAACTCATCGGTATTAACTACCTTCTATCCAAATACGTTACAATTAATCGGAGAGTATGAATGTGCATTATTACATTTATCCACATATAATTCTATTCCAAATATTGATAAAACAAATAATAAGTTATACTATGGTTCAAATAATGTTATTGAAATACCTGAAGGTACTTATGAGTTGCAAGATATCAGTGATTATTTAAAATCTGAAGTAAAGGATGCATCCATAAAACTCCACTGCAATAACAACACCTTAAAAACTATGTTATTTTGTACATCAACTATAGATTTTACTAAAGATTGTTCGTTCGGAGGTTTGTTGGGGTTTAAAAAACAAGTTTTGGAAGCCAATAAATATCATGTATCAGACTTTCCAGTCAACATTTTGCCTACAACCGTGATAAGAGTTGAATGTGATATAGTTAGCGGTTCCTATATAAACGGACAATCCAGTCACATTCTACATGAATTCTCACTTAATGTCCCACCTGGATACAGAATTATAGAAATACCAAAAAACGCAATTTACTTTCCAATCAACCAAACCAACATCAGCTGCATACAGATCAGACTTTTGGATATAAATAATAACTTAATAAATTTGCGAGGTGAAGAAGTACAGTTGTATCTACACCTCAAAAGAAAAAATGATTGACTATAATAAATATAATATGTTTCTTCCAATTCAAAATAGCAGTTCTGCTCAAACTCTCAATCAAGTAAGAGCTCGACGTAAAAGGAGAATAAAGTTGAATAAAAACAATAAAGTATTTCTTAAGGCGATTGGTTTGTTAAAATGAATATCCTAGATGTTTTATCCGCTCCAGCCTACGACAACTCTGTGGAAGGAATTGAAATTCACTCTTACAAGCCTTACGTAACAAGTTTTAATAGAAGCGATGAAATCAGGATACCTTTTTTTTTTTTTTTTTTTTTTTTTTTTTTTTTATCGTGCGGAAATCCCTTCGGATACCCCCCCGCCGGCCAGCGGGGGCGGTTATGTCGGGCTTGCACCGTCTAAAACCGCACGCCGTCTCGGGTCTTCAGACGCCGGGGTGTAAGGTTACCCATAGAGCATATCCCTCGCACCCCGGCTGACCCTGGGCCATCTCACCACTAACAGCATCGCTCATCCTGTCTCCTCTGAAAGCAGAGGAGTACGGAGAGCGATGTGTTCCCGCCACGTTGGGTATTGGCCGACGATCAATGCCAACCCTATGAAGGGGTGAAGGGGAAGCCATTGACCGCCGCCCAGGGTGTACCGGCCGCTCCGATTCCGTTCCCCCCGGACTGCAGCGGGATCGGAATCGGAGCGACACTCGAGGAGGTTACCCAACACACACCCCGAAATCAGGATACCTATTAATCAGCAAGACTTGTATATATTACCATCAGAAAGCTCTTTATTTTTGGAAGGAACTGTTATTGTAAACAAGGCTGACAATTCGAAAGAGAGAGTCAGTAGCGTTCATTTCACAAACAATTGTTTACTTTACTTGTTTCAAGATATAAGGTATGAGATAAATGGAGTGGAGATAGATAAAATAAAAAATGCTGGTATAACTAGCACGATGAAATCATTTATATTAATGAATGAGAGCGAAGCTAAAACATCTAATGCTTGGGGTTGGAATATCGGCGGAATAAAAAGTACTAATGGAGGTAGCTTTTCTGCTTCTATACCACTTCGCAACATTCTTGGTTTCGCAGAAGATTTTAAGAAAGTAGTAATAAACAGTAAACATGAACTAATCTTATTACGAAGTAATACCAATCTGAACGCATTAAAACTCAACTCTGGTGAAATTGTAGAAGATATTATCATAAACAAAATAATATGGCGTGTACCGCATGTTAAAGTATCTGATAAAGAAAAAATAAACATTCTAAAATTGTTAGAAAAAGATCGACCACTTCAGATGATATTCAGGAATTGGGATTTGTATGAATATCCAATGTTGCCTAAAACCACCAAACATACTTGGTCAATAAAAACATCTTCACAAATAGAGAAACCAAGATTTGTCGTTATTGGTTTACAGACAAATAGAAAAAATAATGCTAGACTTGATATGTCTCAGTTTGATCATTGTGAGATTCGTGATGTTAAGGTATACCTTAACTCCACCTACTTCCCATATGAAAATATAAATACAAGTTTCTCGAATAATCGAATTGCTTTAATATATGAACAATATGCTAAATTTCAACAGTCTTATTATGGGCGTCGCGCTGAGCCTTTATTAAGTGAGGAACAATTTAAAAACGTTGCTCCGTTATTCGTCATAGACTGTTCTAGACAGCCAGATAATCTTAAGTCAGGTCCTGTTGTGGACGTAAGAGTGGAAATTGAAAGTGATATTGATATCCCAGATCAAACTTCGGCATATTGTCTTATATTGAACGACTGTATAATTGAGTATAAACCATTAAGCAGCACTGTGAGAAAATTATCATGAACCCGAATACAATTATAGTGGATGTCCAGGGGTTTAAAGACACTTGTAATAACTTTATAGTCAAGGAATTAGCTCTGGCCACCCGTGTTTATACCCAAACGTTCTTAATAAAGCCCCCATACTTATTTAAATATTTAACTACGAATGAAAAAAAACAAGTTACGTGGTTGGAGAGAAACAGAGGGATTTACTGGAATGAAGGTTATATCGACTATAGAGAATTTCGACGTATAATTGTTCCTTATCTAGAAAATAAAGAAATTCTTGTGAAGGGCTTAGAAAAAGTTAAGTGGATTCAAGATCTATGTATGAATTGTATTTGTATAGATCTTGGTGAAGACAAATGTCCAAATTTATCACTGTTGCATAACAAATATTCAAATAATGAAACCAGTTTTAATTGTATTAATCATATTAAACAATGTGCACTTAAAAATGTTTTATGTATAAAGAATTATGTAATAGAGCAAGAAAGTCAACCTATACGCAGTTTTAATAAATAAAACAATTTTTTAAAGTAAATGGTTTTTTATTTTTTAACACACATTTTTAATATTTATAATATTTTAACACATTTTCACAGTAAATAAAATTTAAATATGTCATCACTTTATCTACTAGTTACATTAATGAATTATTACCTAATTAAAAAACATGATATGAGTAGCCCTACAATTATTACCTATGGCTTTATATTTATTAATACACTTTTTTAATATTTATAATTTTTAACACATATTCTCACAGTAAATAAAATTTTAATAAAATCTAATAATGTCATCACTTTATCTACTAGTTACATTAATGAATGTTTACCTAATTAAAAAACATGATATGAGTAGCCACACAATGATTACCTATGGTTTTTTATTTTTTAACACACATTTTTAATATTAATAATTTTTTCAACACATATTTTCACAGTAAATAAAATTTTTATAAAATCTAAATATGTCATCACTTTATCTACTAGTTACACTAATGAATTATTACCTAATTAAAAAATATGATATGAGTAGCCACATATTTTTTTAGAAATATTGTGTATTAATTTCTCAGCTTGATCCGATATATCATCTACCGTATCGTGAACAATATACTGTGCAGTGATAATCTCCTTAACTTCATCTTCGTCGTCTCTTGACTCACTGAGTTCCTTGATCTTAATTTTTATTAAACGTCGTCCTTTTCTTCTTTCACTGTTAATAATATAGGAATTCGATGCACTGCGTTTGCTTGTAGTTGATCTTTTTCGATTAGTTTTCTTTTTGTTTCTTGTTATTTCTTCATTGGGTGTTATCCAAGGTCTATTCATTGCGTTGTCCAAGTCGAACTGATCTTGCAGGTCTGGAAGATATTCAGGAGAGCTCTCTTCTGTTGAAAATTTGTTGTTGGTATTCTGAAAATTATTTAAAACATTAGTAATAAATCATAACTAATATTTTTTAAATAGATTGAAATTTCAATAGATTGAAAGTTATAAAATACCTACCATGTTGTTAGATATGCTCGTCTTGACTGTTTAATAAAGAATGAACTAGGTAGTAATATTTTTGCTAACGCAGTTGATATAACAAATTATGCTGACATAAAGTATTTATTGGTATGATGAACAAGTTAGAACTTGAAATTCAACCATTCAATAATTTGCACGTACATAATGTTATTGTTATGTACCTACTTAATAGTTGTGAAATTCTTATGAATTTCAAACATGTTGTAACGTGAATGATGACGTATTGGTATGATGATCAAGTTAGAACTTGAAATTCAACCATTCAATAATTTGCACGTGCATAATGTTATTGTTATGTACCTACTTAATAGTTGTGAAATTCTTATGAATTTCAAACATGTTGTAACGTGAATGATGACGTATTGGTATGATGATCAAGTTAGAACTTGAAATTCAACCATTCAATAATTTGCACGTGCATAATGTTATGTACCTACTTAATAGTTGTGAAATTCTTATGAATTTCAAACATGTTGTAATGTGAATGATGAATTAGGTCTGCTTTAAAAATAGTCATTAGATATTTTATGATAAAATTAAAACAAAACGAAATTATTCTTAATTAGTTTATTTCACATTTCTAACAAAGAAATTTAAATATACCTAATTAGCTTAAGTCTATTAACTATGTTAAACATTAAAAATACTTTTGTGCCCCCACGCACGAGTGGCAATTTTATCTTTAGAAATTACTCTTTTGTCATCATTACCAGACAGTGCTATTTTTTTTACAGCACATGTAAACAACTCATGTTTTATTGATTTAAATAAGACATTCGTTTTATGAACAACATTACCTTCTTGAAGTGTGGTTTTGTAATCAACAACATTAAAGTCACGAACAATATTTTTTTTAATACCCTTTGCTTTTTTAATGGTGCTATCCTCCGTTTTAATACAATATAACTTTGAGCGAAGTCCCACAAATTCACTTATGATTTTACCCCCCATTTCGTCCTTAAATAACCCAGGAACTTTTTTATTCTGTATAGACAACTTGTATTGATTATTTGTACTAAAGTTACTGGTGTCAAAGTAAGACAAAAAATGTTTTTTTATGTCCGCATAAAAATCATGTGTTCGTATATGATATACAAAGCTATCAGTGTCCGTGTAACACATCTGTACGCGATTTTTGTAAAAAGGTTGTATAACAGAGTAATGAAAGTCATACATGTGGCTTTTCGATAGTTCTAGTACTGTAAAACCAATATATATTGGTTTATCTAAAACTATTTCATCAGGATTTAATTGCACAGCAACCAATTTTTTTGTGAAAACCGTTGCACTATTGAAATTTGGACGAGCAATAAGTTTTTGTGCACATTTCCTCTTTTTAGTAACATTTTTACTGTCCTGCCACTGAGTAACTAAATGAACATTAACTCTCTTCTCATTATTTTCTAAGGTTTTACCAAAGACACTGTTGTTCAAAAGTTTAAAAAAATCCTGTTCAAATACAGATGAACTTTTTTGTCTTAGTGTAGTGTTTAAATCAATATATTGTTTTAAATATGGGCTTTGTCGAAAACTAATCACACGATGAATTTTCTTTAAAATCAATCCATGTTTTAAGCAAGTTTGTAAGTGAACGTAATGTATAACATACTTAAATTTATCATATAAATTAGGAACTAATTTGGAAGTTTTTCCACCTGGTGGAATACACTTCTCGGAACAAAATGGTAAATCATTGTGTAAGTTATGCAATTGCTTAGGATATTCTAAATCCACTTCTAGTATGTAACCATATTCTGCATTAGGTGCTATTGTAGTTATATCTAATTTATTAATCTCTTGTTGATCAAGAAACTTGAAATTAGACAGTGGTAAATATTGACACATACTGTATCCATACAAGTTATTACAATCAATATAAGCGATGTAGGAATCAGGCTCAGAAGGTACATAATCAGATAAGTATGCGTTATTTGCTTTAGCATATCTATGAGAGCAGAGGCATACACCTCCCCTAATACCATTCTGTAACATGCGTACCATGGACAAGTCATCAATAAGTTCCAACTGAATGCCTGTTTTTAATAACATTGCATCAAAAGATAAGCCCGGTGCAGTTAAATAAAAAGCTGGGTCTAACTGATAGTGAAGCTTACAAGTTTGTCTAAAATTTTCAAATATATCTGCCAACAAAAGCACGTCAGTTTTCAAATATAAATCTGTATAACTTCCCAAATCTTTGATTTTAAATGTTGACCAAATTGCACATGCATGTTGATAATCATCTTGTGAAATATCTTGATCGTTTAGGAAACTATAGAAGCATTTCTTTGGAGGTAGTGATTTTTCACTGTACCGTTCCCATGAGTTCATATATTCATATGGATAAATACCTTTGCGAGTAAGTAACTGAAATTCATTCTGAGATGGGAAGTGATTTCGTAAATATTTAAACATTTCTGGTTTTAAGGTATCTGCTAATTTGTCTAAGCTTGTTCCCAAAAACTTAAAAGAGTCAACAAAGCGAAGTTGAAAAAACTGGTTATTTGCAACTAGTACAAACTTTGTAAATGAGATATAATGTTCTTTAGTTTTAGGTATTATCTTTATATCACCTGGAACCTCACCTAAAGCTTTTATAAATAAATGACAGTCATATCCAGCTAAGTTATGAAAGAATATGGGCACAAACGAAGGGCGCTTATACTGCAAATTACAAAATGAATGTGCAGCGCCGCGATAACGACCAGTTAGGTGACAATGGTCACGCACTTTGTCGGAAAAAACTAAATTTTGACAAATGTGACAATGAGTTGCATTGTCAAAATCAAATCTATCTTCGGTTGAAAATTTCATTGGGACTGTAGTACTCATGATTTCAAATATTTTTTGCACATCTTTAAATATTGAGTTGACAAACTGCTTATCGCAATCAGGTCCCCGATATGATACGTACCGATTATAATTAGGGTTATCGGAACAAACTACATAATAACCGAAAGCAACCGGTACATGACGGTGCAAAATATTTGTGTTCCCACTGGAACAGTTGGCCTCAGGATTAGTTTCTAACATTGACTCAAAATCTGCATAAATACAAAAAGGCACGTTTTGTTTACGATCAAAGTTCTTAAATTTAATTATCGAACCCTTATCAGGAAGAATAGTAACAACACCTCCACATGAATGGTTATTAAGTTCTTCAGAAGTATTGAAAAATATCAAACATAACTCACACAAACATAGTCTGCTATGATGAGATGTGACTTGACTTCTGAAGAGCCTAGAAGGATCTTTAATCAAACAATAGTGAGAAGTGTAGTTATTTTCGAGAAATAGTAAGTGTATAGTTTTACCGCTATATTTTTCGTTAATGTCCGACTTATATAAAGGACCTACAAAAGTTTTATATTTTTTTAGACCATATATTATAAACTTTATATTCGGGTTATTGTTCTCGAAAATTTTAATATCGCGAAACGATACAGGAAAAGTCATTCCCCTTATATCAAATAATTCTCTAAAGTTAGGATAAGATGAAGTTCTTTCAGGGTGTTTCTTAGCTGGATATAATGCTGCAGTTACGCACCATAAAAAACAATACTCATCTTTGTTTAATATATTTATACACGCTTTCTTTGCCTGAATAGATTTGGGTAAACGAATATAACTAGAACCACTAAGTGGTTGGTATTTATTGAGGTTGACCTCAACGTACAAGTTGTTTAAAAAAGTCCATCCACTGTCGCGACCCTCAAATTCTTCAATACTTGCTTTTAAATAGCTAACCGTTTCAGAATATAATTTTTCAAAATCAAAATTACTGTACAATATTTTATTTTTGGTTCCAAATGATTTTACTTCTTGAGAATTGTCTTTAAACTTTAGGAACATACCAAATAGCTCGAAATTAATTTTAAGACATGTATGTTTTTTAACATATTCATTTAAAAGGGATTTTAACTTATTACGAATATCATAAAAAAATGTATCCACTGATGCTAGCTGAAGGTCATGAATTGGTAATAATTTAAATGTTATTATGCGATTACGAAATGCAGAACTCACTATTTCTACACCTTCGCTATGTTTTGTTGTATGACTACTTTTTTTATGTGAATTACTTCGCATGTGACCTACCCATAATTTACTTGGTACAGATGTGTTACACGCTGCACAAAAAGGCATTATTACTTATTTATAATACCTACACCACTTAGGTAGTTACTAATGGAAAAATAAAATGAAAAATCTGCACAACACACTGTCTTATGTTTAGAGTTATAAAAATTATAATATCAAAACACACTACATATTATTACTAAAAATATACTTCTAACAGTAGAAAAAAATTAAAAGCAAATTATATTTACACTAGAAAACTATTTTATAAAAATGTTCTCACTGTAATGAACAGGCTCCGACTCCTTAAAGTCAGAGAAAACCTGTCCTAGGAAGCCCTGTAGAGCCTCCCAAGACGATGACGCCTCGTCACACTGCAACTTCACCGTTACAAGCGCTGTCTTGTATCGAAGCTGGGGCTCATGAGACGCGTAGTCGACTGTTTTGTAGAGTTTCAGATCTACAAAATACTCGCCGCTAGTTTTGGCAGTGCGACGAGATGTTCCCGTGGAGACACGGCTCGTGAAGCTCGACGTTACAGGGCTGCGTCGATTATCCACGCAGTTGGCTTCCTCAGACTTCAGTATGTTGAAGATATCTGGTCTCTTCTTCCTATAAAAAAGTAAAATAATTATGAATTTATAAACTTCAATATTGTATTACACTAAATAAAACCTGTTATTGTGACTAACATAAGTTCTTGATTGATTGATTGAATACAACATCTCAGGTAAACTAAATAATTAATTATACTTATTCTGAAAGTAGTTTTAAAATTAATAAACAATTTAAAATTCTAAATAAGTACTCTTGATTTGAATAATCGTCAAAATTGCTACGTATAAAAAATATTAGTGAAGATCTTAAAGTTAGTTTAACAATTTTACATTATTGATAATATATTTAAATGGAATAAGGACTAATAAAAATGTTAAAATATTATTAACTACGATTAATTACAAACACATACCTCTCAGACGAACTCCGTTTTTGACCGATGATGGTTGGTAATGAGTCTGGAGGCGATGAGTCCCGTAAGCTTTTGGTGAGCTTACGTTTACCACTTGTGCTCGGATTCGACGACCCCTTCGACTTCCTTTTCGGTGCTGCTGCAGCTGCAGACACTATGGATGCGTTCTCGTACTCTGAGTCAAACCTGTTAAAATACAATCAAATTATAAACAAATATATTCCCAAGGTTTTCTGAATAGGCGTTAATAATTATCAACCGGCAGGAAAATTTCCAAGCAACTCAGCTGGATAATAATTAACTAAATAATAATTAATAATTATCAGCCGGCAGGATTTTATTCCAAGCATCTCAGCTGCATAATTATTAACTAAATAATAATTAATAATTATCAGCCGGCAGGATTTTAATCCAAGCATCTCAGCTGGTTAATTATTAACTAAATAATAATTAATTTAATAGCACTTACTCACATTTTACTGCTGGGGAAGATCACTGGAAGGTACTGGAGCGAATGTAATTTGTTAGAAAAATTGATGGGTTTTATACATAAAAAGTATCAATTCAGCAATTACCGCCTCCCAACAAAATGAAACTTAACTTCTTATCTATAGAGGTGTATAATTAATTTATGTTACTTATGACTATTTAAATCAAAGTGATTGAAAACTCATTTCGTTTAATTACACTTTTGTTATTACAATTGAAATACAAAACCATGTCTTTACCAACACCGTCAAAGCTAATTCCGATTAATTCCGACGAATGTTATGATTTATGTATGATACCTATAAAATGTAATTATAATTTATGTATGTTCGTTCATTCGTGGACATTCGTTGATGGTTGTTGATAAGTATAAGTTGATGTATATGGTAAGGATATAATTATGTATAAGTACATGAAAAGTATTTATGAAATAATAATAAACTCATACATTATGCACAAGTAAAATTTGACAGTTTTATGTAGGTACCTTGCCTAACCCTTCGAGGATAAAGGCGTGATTATATGTAAAAAAACATGTAGGTATAAACGACAGATCAAGCTTTACATAACCAATATAAGCTAACCATTAGTACATGGTAAGTATTTAATTATTTTTAACTGGTAGACGTACCCAGGAAATTATCTAGTTTATAGCGGTATATAATTTTATCACATTGTAATGTAATTTGCGTCACAATTATAGAAGTTTCAAATTGCTTTGCACGGTTTGTATGTGTGTGTGTGGAAACAAGGTATCTGTTAGTTTACTTACTCAGCGATAAAAATTTCTGTGGTCAAGCGGTAATGTGGATCGACTACTGATTTGGAGGTAGCGGTTACGATTCCCACATGGTGTAAATATTTGCACTTGGTTTGAATGAGATCTAACAATGTGTCTATTCTTTTAATAATTGAAATGTTTATAAGTATTAACATTTTGTGTTCCATGAGAGAAAGGTGCACCGAGAGAATGATATAATATGATGCTCAGTTTCTTAAATTTGATACAAGGTATGGTTAACGGTATTCTATTAAAATCCTTTGTAATCGTTTATGTAGGTATAAACGACGACAGATCAAGCTTTACATAACCAATATAAGCTAACCATTAGTACATGGTAAGTATTTCATTATTTTTAACTGGCCGACGTACCCAGGAAATTATCTAGTTTATAGCGTACCTTTATACAAAGCTATGACTAGCGTTAAGTCAGCAGTTTGCACACCTGTTACACACACACATCGTTACATCGTTCCCACACGCTAAGAATGTCTCATATTCTGTTCTCACAATATCTGCCATTTGCATCGAGCTACCAGTCATGTAGTGCACTCCGTCCTTCAGAGGATTAAAAGGAAGACCCAAAATAAAAACAATGTCATGTAAGTAATTAATGGGGCTTCCAGCCGATCAGTTAGAGTATGGTTGGTGCGTAACCATATAACAGACGCAAGTTATTAAACATTCTGTAGTGAGTTATTGGGCATTCTGTCTCACCGTAGTGACCGAGGGCACAGCCCGAGGGAACAGAGGTGGGACAGAATGCCCAATAACTCACTACTAAATAGATATATCACCTTAGATAATTTAGAATTAGACAATATGACTCAAGCTCAGAATAACCCAGATATTATCTACAAGGCTCTTCGCCTTGTTCCAGAGTTTGACGGCAACCCAAACATTCTTACCCGTTTCATTAGAATTTGTGATTCATTAGCTGCGCAATACTTAAGTAATACACCTGGCAGCGAGTTTTCCAACTTATGCTTACTAAACGGTATACTTGATAAAATAACTGGGACCGCGGCATGTACTATTAACGCCAATGGAATACCAGAGAGCTGGCTAGGTATTCGAACTGCCCTGATTAATAACTTTTCAGATCAACGTGACGAAACCGCACTTTACAACGACCTCTCTTTAGCTACTCAGAGTAATAAAACGCCACAAGAATTCTATGATCATTGCCAAACGTTATTTAGTACGATTATGACATATGTGACTTTACATGAGACTGTACCGACGACTATCGAAGCGAAACGCGACTTGTATAAAAAAGTTACCATGCAGGCATACGTTCGAGGGTTAAAAGAACCCTTAGGATCCCGTATACGTTGCATGCGCCCACCAACAATAGAAAAGGCACTTGAGTTCGTTCAGGAAGAACTCAATGTAATGTACTTGCAACAACGTGAGACCCCTAAAGCCCAAGCTCCCTCTAAAGTCACTCAGCCCACTTCAACACCTGCAGTGTTTACCTCACGACCTCATAACTTCTCGGCACCAGTACCTAATTGGCCATTACCCATGGGACAGCGTCCAGCGGGACCCTCACCGCAACCTTTTAAATTCTCTGCACCAGCACAGTATCAGCATCGTATGCCAACGAACACACAAAGAATGTTCAGTGCGGCACCTCCTAACTACAACCCCCGTAGTAACATATTTAGATTATCACCCCGGAATAATGTACCTCAAGGCCCTCAGCCTATGAGTGGTGTTCAACGTTTTACACCCAAACCTCTACCTCCAATAAATAGGCCAGCAGTCCATGATTGGAATAGGTTTGGCAATCCACCACCTTCAAATTATTTTAAATCCAATGAAATGAATATGAATGAGTGCATGACATATGACGACTCGTATTACAACTATTACTACGAACCGGAGTACAATTACTATACTGCTAACAATGACAGTGACTGTGACCCGAGTCTCGCCGCTGACTCGATTTATTATAACGTGTCAACGGACGACCAAGTATTTGATGAATCGCAAGCGGTTGTAACTAACTATGCCCAGCAGGATTTTCAGGAGGCTTCGACATCACAAAGACTAAAATAGAACTAAACCTTCAGACACAGAGGCAACTTCCCTACATACAAATTAGAGACCCGCCTTTAAAACTTTTAATAGACACAGGTGCCAATCAATCGTTCATTAGCCCCGAAGCTGTCGAGAAATATTTCGCCGAGTATCCCTTGAATTTCGATCCTTTTGAGATAACCAATATACACGCAACAAGCAGGAACGACTACTCTATAACCTTACCATGTTTTGCTGAGTTTAACGACGCCAATAGTATGAAGTTATTCGTCTATCGGTTTCACGATTACTTCGATGGCCTCATCGGTTTGGATCTGCTAAATAATTGGGAAGCTCGCATAGATTTAAAAGAAAATATGTTAGTAACTCGATCAGCTATAAACCCTATCGTAATGTATAACTCGTGTAACGTAAATTTATACGAGGATATTATACCGGCTGGAAGTACTAAGGTTATTCGTATCCCTATTGATGTGCCAGAAGGCGACGCTTTTATTCGGGAACAAATTCTTTGCAATTGCATAATTCATGAATGTATTACTACCGTAAGTAATAATCGTGGCTACTTGGAAATCGAAAATCCAACACTAAATGACGTAATATTTTCCCTTGATCGCCCAGAGCACGCGGAATTATTTAACATTGAGTGCAGTAGTACTCAACAAACATCGGAACGCGCTCAGGAAGTAGTATCGCGTTTAAGAACTGATCACCTAAACCCGGAGGAAAAGGCTAACCTTATAGCTCTTTGTTCTCGGTATTCGGACGTTTTTTATATTAAAGGTGAAGGACTTACTTTTACAAATAAAATAAAGCATCGCATAAGAACTACCGACGATGTTCCAGTGCATTCAAAAAGCTACCGGTACCCATTCGTACACCGCCAAGAAGTTAGGGACCAAATAACTAAAATGCTTGATCAGGGTATCATACGACCATCAGAATCTGCATGGAGCTCCCCTATTTGGGTAGTCCCAAAAAAGATAGATGCCTCAGGAAAGCAAAAATGGCGTCTCGTAATTGATTTTCGTAAGTTAAATGAAAAGACACTGGACGACAAGTACCCTATACCTAACATAAATGATGTTCTTGACAAATTAGGTAAATGCCACTATTTTACGACCCTAGATTTGGCAAGCGGGTTTTATCAGGTTGAAATGCACCCCCAGGATGTAGAAAAGACTGCATTCAATGTAGAACACGGTCATTTTGAATTTCTAAGAATGCCGATGGGTTTAAAAAATTCTCCGTCCACATTTCAACGTGTGATGGACAATGTCCTTAGAGGACTCCAAAACGAGATATGCCTGGTCTACCTGGATGATATAATAGTGTTCCCTCCAGGAACACATAATTAATCTCGAAAAAGTATTCCAGAAACTTCGAGAGTCCAACTTTAAAATCCAGATGGACAAATCAGAATTCCTTAAACTTGAAACAGCGTATTTAGGCCACATTATCAGTAAAGACGGCATTAAGCCAAATCCCGATAAAATATCCGCAATTAAGAAGTATCCCATTCCAAAAACATCGAAAGAAATCAAACAGTTTCTGGGCCTCCTCGGTTATTACCGAAAATTTATTCCTGACTTTGCCCGAACTACCAAACCACTTACTCAATGCTTGAAAAAAGGACGAAAAATCACGCTTGACTCCGAATACGTGAATTGTTTCGAAAGATGCAAGGTGCTCTTGACTAATGACCCCATCTTACAATATCCAGACTTCAGTAAAGAATTTAACTTGACGACAGACGCTTCGAATGTAGCCATTGGCGCTGTTTTATCCCAAGGACCTATAAATTCAGACAAACCTATCTGTTATGCATCTCGAACTTTAAATGAAAGCGAGATGAACTATAGCACGATAGAAAAGGAATTACTTGCTATAGTTTGGGCTACGAAATATTTTAGACCTTATCTATTCGGACGTAAATTCAAAATTTTCACTGACCATAAACCATTACAATGGCTATTAAACATGAAAGAACCCAATTCCCGACTGACAAGGTGGAGACTTAGACTCAGTGAATATGACTTTTCAGTTATTTATATAAAAGGGAAATCCAATACAAATGCTGATGCCCTTTCTCGTATTGAAATTCACACTAAAGAAGCCGTGTCCTTAATGGAGGAAATTGATGAACTTAACTCCTTAATGGGTAATCCATCAGAAACTATCATTGGTGAACCAAATTCCTCAACCGAAACAATACATACAAGCGCTGAGAACCCTATCTTAGAAATCCCCATAAGTGACGAGCCATTAAATAAGTTTAACAGACAGATATGTTTCACTATTGTAAATGACGTTAAAAAACGGCCTGTAGTTACTAAGCCATTTGACACCCATACACGTATAAGTATCCAGCTATCGGAATCTAACTTAGAGGAAGATGTGATCTGTGCCGTAAAAGAGTACGTTAACCCCAAGGTTAAGACAGCTTTTTTAATTAATCCACCCCTAGCCATGTATTCAATTATACCGATTATACAGGACAAATTCAAAAGCTCATCCTTAAATCTCATCTTAGCTAAATCTGAACTAGAAAATGTCAAAGATTATCTTCGACAACAGGAGATAATACGATGCTATCACGACGGTAAAACTAACCATCGTGGAATTACCGAATGTCATTTAGCCTTATCTCGTAAATATTACTGGCCAAAAATGAAAGACCAGATAACCAAATTTATAAATGAATGTACGATTTGTGGTCAAGCCAAGTACGATAGAAATCCAATAAGACCCCAATTTAACGTTGTACCACCGGCTACCAAGCCGTTTGAGACAATCCACATGGATCTATTCACTGCACAGGGTGAAAAATACGTAACATTTATCGACGTATTTACAAAGTACGGACAAGCTTATCACCTACGTGACGGAACAGCTATTAGCATATTACAAGCCCTTTTGCAGTACTGTACCCACCACGGCGTCCCTATGACTATTATCACTGACAACGGGACTGAGTTTACAAACCAACTGTTCATGGAATTTACGAGGCTTCATAAAATTATCCATCATAGAGTATTAGCTCACTCTCCTAACGATAACGGAAATATCGAACGATTTCACTCAACCCTTTTAGAACATCTTAGACTCCTTAAGTTAAAGAACAAAGACGAACCAATAATCAACCTTGTGCCCTATGCTCTAATAGCTTATAATAGCTCTATACATAGTTTCACAAAATGTCGACCCTTTGACTTACTGACTGGTCATTTTGACCCCCGAGACTGTAAAGACATTGACCTTACACAACATTTATTACAACAGTACACGCAAATCCATAGAGATAAAATGAAACATGTTTATGACATCATTAACTCGTCATCACTTGCTAATCGCACTGCGATAATTGAGAAAAGGAATGAAACCCGTGAACCCGAGATAGAATACGCACCCCAACAGCAAATATTTATAAGAAACCCTCTTGCTAGTCGACAAAAGACGGCCCCACGATATACACAGGACACAGTTTTAGCAGACCTGCCGATTCACATTTATACTTCAAAAAAACGTGGCCCCATAGCCAAGTCAAGACTTAAGCGTGTACCTAAACCAGCAAAATTGTTACAGGATCCTACTGATAACAATTCTCCCAATGACGCGACCTCAGGAGATAAGACTCGAAAGCCTCGATGACGGACCGGGACTTCTACCCTTTAAACTTGGACAAATGAAAATTACGACTCATCATCATACCTTCATTCAGTACGTACAACTAAGTAATATCGAAAACAATATTCACTCCCTACAGACTCAACTAACGATCTGTCAAAATCAAATGTCTAATGACACTTATGCACTATATGAAATTCAATTGGAGTATCTTGCTAGCAAACTTGGCAATGTCCTAAAACAATTACGATCCTTAGAACCTAATAGAGCCAAAAGAGGTCTTGTGGACGGACTAGGTTCAATAATAAAAAGCCTAACCGGGAACCTAGATCACGAGGACGCACTAAAATATAATCAGGCAATTAAAATCTTAGAACGTAACCAAAACAAATTAATAACCGAATTCAATGATCATATCAGTATAAGTAAAGAGTGGATGTCCAAATACGATAGCGTAATTACACTGATAGTACAAAACCAGAATAAAATTAACACTACCTTAGAGACTATATTACAAAGTAATGCATTAAGAGAAAATAGTTTAATAAAATATGCTCATTTTGCCCAACTACTAGAAGTTATAAGCGATAATGTAGAGGATTTAACTCAGGAATTAATTAGGATAGAGAATAGTTTAGCTTTCGTTCGTGCGAGTAGTACACACCACTCTATGATAGACATAGAGATATTAGAGTCAATGATAAGAAAACTTCGGACTACATACGCCGAAGAGCAAATCTTAGATCTAGAACTTAGAGATTATTATGATATTATAAAACCGGGATCATATTATGTAGATAAGCAGATAGTATTCGTATTTAAATTTCCAATCTTTTCTAAAACTAGTTACGATTTTTATAGACTCTCTGTAGTACCTAATAGACATGCACAAGCCCTTATTCCACCCTTTCCCTTCCTTGCAACAAACGAGATGTTACATGTGTACATAGAGGCTGAATGCCCGAAGTTGAAGGACTGGTACCTCTGTGAGAAAGATATTTCCCACCAGACTCGCACCAAAGCTGACTGTATCCAGGAGTTAATCATAAACCAAGTTCTACAAGACTCCTGCAAGTTTACCACAATCACCTTGATGAGAGAAGCCATGGAGAAGCTCGATGACCAACATTACGTCTTATCTTTTCCTCAAGAAACGAAGGTACAACTAACCTGCAACCAGAAAGACTACACATCGCTCCAGGGTAGTTACCTTGCTACGATTCCTATTGGATGTTATCTGAAATCTGAAGAGTTCACCATTGCAAACGTTTACGACGAAATTAACGGCCAACCCTTGAAGTTATTAAAGATACCCTATGACACGGAGAAACAGGCCACTACAGCTACCCACGTTAACCTGAACTCTATTGATCTCCAAGGCCTACACAGCTTTCAGGACCAACTTATGATCCAGAATCCGGTTCAACTTGAGAACGTGCAGACAGACGCACTTTACCACACTACAATCCCATTTTATGGAATACTATTGAGTGCCAGCGTACTCGTTATCATCGCAATGTGCCGGCGCTACCTACGCAGATGTACTAACACTATGAAAAAGGATCAGCAACCACCAGCCGCAACCCTGAAAAAGGATGAAAGTCCTGACGAACTCCCGGCAACATTTTCACTCAATGTGTTAAAATAGTCGCCGTTCTAAGGGGGGAGGAATTACATAGCGCCACTATATGAAGATCGCTGACGTTGCATTCGCGCTCTACTTATAAATTTACTTAATCGCTGATGCACCTATGACGTCAATCGATTTCGCAAGTTGTTGTTTGTTCAATAAATTGTAAGAATGATCATTCTATTGTCCTACTTCGATTTAGAATCATCATTCATAGGATTAATTTTGTAATACTAATTCAGTAATTAAATTTATTTAAAATCATTTCGGTTTTTTTTCGATCCTCCGATCGCAGCAAACGTAATTCGCTTCTACAACATGTTTACTAACATAGTTACTCGCTTCTACAACATGTTTACTAACATAGTTACTCGCTTCTACAACATGTTCGACGACATTTAATTATTTTTATTTATTTAATTCTTTATTGCACACGTAAATTACATTCATATAATAGTTATGAGATGTTATGTACAAAAGGCGAGCTTAACTCAAATTTGAGTTTTCTTCCAGCAAACCCGGGAGTGCACAGAAGAAATTCAATGTTAAGAAAGGCAAAGCCTTGTGTACACGGAACTAATACATTTTAATGAATTAAGGTATACAGAAGGTATACCCCAGGCACTAAACATACATATAGATGCATACACACATACATACATACATACATGCATATATGCATACATACATACCGTCATACATACAGGCACCAGGCACTAAACATACATATAGATGCATACACACATACATACATACATACATACATACATGCATATATGCATACATACATACCGTCATACATACATACTATAATATTAAATAAACACTAGTTTCACACATTCTACACGGCACTATCTAGACCCAAAGTAAGAATAGCTTAACTAGCCTATGTTATGGGTTCTAGAATGCGGATAAATACACTTAGATAGGTTCTTTTGTAAATAAATACTTATTATAAATAGACTATAGTTATTGAACGTAGAAACACCCAGACCATTGTACATATACAAATTCATGCATACAAATATTTGCACTGAGCAGGAATGGAGCCCGCGATCTTTGACTTAGCAGCCGCATACAAATCAACAACCACCCCCTCCCCCACCACCCCATTTAAAAATATTATCTAAAACCTGGCAACGCCTGATAATACGCCGGTAGTAAGAAACAATGATACTAACATAACATAACTTCACGCCTGTATCCCCAAAGTGGAAGGCAGAGGTGTATTACACACCCACGATTCGCCAGTTATGTTTAGGTCCCAATATAATAGGGGGCGAGCCTATTGCCATCTACCGGGCACATTGCTAAGCGAGCGATAATTAACATTTTTAAAACACATATAACTACGAAAAGTCAGAGTGTGTACCCGGGCGACTGGAAATCGAACTCGAGACCTCGGGTACTCGTACGTACGCCACTATAGTACGTAACGGACTGCCGAGACAACGTAACGTAATACAATAAAATATGAAACTAACATTTAAAATAATGAATACAAAATAAAGATCGACGTAGTCTGCCATTTGATTGGCAAGCGAGCGTGAAATTGAAACAGAGCGTCCGACATGACGCAGTTACTACGGGTCAAGTACACTCGCGCACATAATCGTTCACTATTAATAAATAATAGATATGACGAATGAATTAAGATGTATAGCCATGCTTCACCCAGTGTGAATGGGACGGCTGAATCGGGGAAATACCGTTCTCTTATTAGACATTCACTGTAAGTAGGAGTACACTGTTGTATTCCATGTGGTTGTACGATTGACGAATACGCTGTCAATCTTTATCAAATTAGGTACATATTATGGTAATCACTTTAAGCATTTTATATGTTGCCTTTATTTATTACCTTTTACACAACACAATTTCATTGAATATCTTCTGAAATATTAAAACATTCACGCAACAAAAATTAAAGGTTTGCAACGGCGCCGATTGGCGCTGCAATCGCGTCATAGGATTCCTTGCAGCATAATTATAATCTTTTGATTGCGTTGACGTAGAAGTTTGAGCTTTTAGAGTATCAAGACGTTACTGACCCAAGTATTTCATAATAATTTCAACTTGATACTTACAAGCGTCCGTGAGAAACGGTCTTGACAGACAGGCATACAGATGTTTTTAGGGATTTTCTTTAGAAAAGCCCTATTGCTATCGAGTTGTCGTCGACGTCGTCTTTGCCAATTTTCTGTCACGGTTTTGGGTATGAAGGAGATGAGCTATCGAGTTGCTGTTTTCGGTAATAGATTCGTGCTGGGGTGAACCATTGCAAGATAAAGAAAAAATCGCAAAAAAAAAAAAACGCAAAATCGAAAATCCCTTGTATTCGGCTGAGCTCGTCTCAGGAATTCAACTTGTTTTGATTATTATGGTGATAACTACATATTTTACTGTTTTCAGCTTTTTCCATTATTTGTGCTCGAAGACCTTGCTTCTTGCCAAATATCATAATTCAAGCTCAACGGGAAGCGCCCTATAGGTTTAGATGTCAAGGGCAATTTTAGAAGTTTGATTTTTTTACAGCGTCACAAGTGTTACATACCTGGTATTGGGTATAATTTTCAACTTGATACCTCTCAGCGTTTCTGAGAAAAAGGTCTTGACAGACAGACAGACGGATAACACAGTGATCCTATAAGGGTGCTGCTTTTCCTTTTGAGGTACGGAACCCTAAAAAAGTGGCAAGAATGTCTTTAGTCTGTCCTCAAGAGAAACACTTCAGAGGTTTTACTTTTCATTTTTTATGGTAGCACAATAATGTTATCATTGGATGGTCTGATATCATCAAATCGCCTGTTATCTGGTGATGACGGTTACAGTGGCCCGGGAACGCCAGAGCATTACAGTTATCATTTACATTTGTCGTTGAGAAGTTTACCGCAAATACAAATACAAGCTATACCGTATTGGTATTGGCGACAAAACCGTGGTACATCGAAAAAAATAATACTGAAGTAATATTTCCTACTACATAACTTTTAAATAAAAGGAAAATTAGATCATTTATTTTTACGTATACGTTTTTTAGGTAGATTTCGATGAAATCGATCTACCTATTGGTTTCTTGACTACTGTCGAATTTTTAAAAAATTTCTTCATAGGAGGTCTAGTTA
This sequence comes from Cybosia mesomella, assembly GCA_946251805.1. Lineage (NCBI taxonomy): Eukaryota > Metazoa > Arthropoda > Insecta > Lepidoptera > Erebidae > Cybosia > Cybosia mesomella. The sequence continues at coordinate 37,261,086 of OX276389.1, forward strand.
TGACCCCCTGAGTCCGAAATGACCACTGGTCAAAAAGTTTATATATATATATATATGTATGTATGGTTCCACTTCCCAAAATTTGCGGCACTCTCACGGTCGCATTTTTGCCCCGATCGCTTTCAAACTGCGGTCAAAAATTGCTTGGGTGTAAACTTAGTTTAAGTTCGTGAACGGGTGGAATCCGGCCTAAGGGGACGGTAGGGCCTCACTTTTTGTGAAATCAGTTTTTCCTCCAAATTTCACGTTCCATGACAGATATTCGAACCGTTCTAATTTTATCCCATAGTATACATGAATACCAACAACTTTTAATAATAAACCTATAAGATTAAAACTTTAACTAAAGTAAAGTGGAGGGGGGAAAAACCAAAATTTTTCGGGAAAAAAATCATAACTTCTAACCGGTGAACATTCTTGCTGTCGCAAACATTTTTAATCGATAGGCCATTTTTAAGTCTAAAATAAATGTAGAAAAGTTTTTCGCTAAAACTTACCGTTTTCGAGAAAAAAAAATTAAACTGTTTAAAATCCGTAGTTCTCTATATAAAATAATATTAATTGCTTCACGAAATCTACCTGTGCGTTCCCCCTGCGGGAACGGATTTTTTTTCATCTTCATGCTCCGCATAGGAAATGAGTTAAAAAAAATTATCATTAAAAAGCGGCAAAGCCCAGTGGTGTACGTAACGGACTGCCGAAACGAGGTCCCGAGTTCGATCTCCAGTCGCCCTGAGCACACACCTCTGACTTTTCGTAGTTATGTGTGTATTAAAAATGTTGATTATCGCTCGCTTAGTAATGTACCCGGTGGATTGCAATAGGCTCGCCCCCTATTACATTTGGACCTAAACATAACTGGCGAATCGTGGGTGTGTAATACACCTCTGCCTACCCCTTCGGGTAGACAGGCGTGGAGATATGTTATGTTACGATATAAAAAAAATCCGTTCCCGCAGGGGGAACGCACAGGTAGATTTCGTGAAGCTATTAATATTATTTTATTAACATGATTAATTTTTTTTTCTCGAAAACGGTTACTTTTAGCGAAAAACTTTTCAGATATTTATTTTAGACTTAAAAATGGTCTATCGATTAAAAATGTTTCCGACCGCAAGAATGTTCACCGGTTAGAAGTTATGAGATTTTTCCCCCCTCCACTTTTAGTTAAAGTTTTAATCTTATAGGTTTATAATTAAAAGTTGTTCGTATTCATGTATACTATGAGATAGAATTAGAACGGTTCGAATATCTTTCATGGAACGTGAAATTTTGAGGAAAAACTGATTTCACAAAAAGTGAGGCCCTACCCCCCCCTTAGGCCGGATTCCACCCGTTCACGAACTTAAACTAAGTTTACACCCAAGCAATTTTTGACCGCAGTTTGAAAGCGATCGGGGCAAAAATGCGACCGTGAGAGTGCCGCAAATTTTGGGAAGTGGAACCATACATACATATATATATATATATATATATAAACTTTTTGACCAGTGGTCATTTCGGACTCAGGGGGTCATAACTAAACCTCCTATGAAGAATTTTTTTTTAAATTCGACAGTAGTCAAGAAACCAATAGGTAGATCGATTTCATCGAAATCTACCTAAAAACTTTAAATGTCATTTTGTACCGTTATGAATATGTTAGTTAAGCGATTTCCATCTTTTCCTTTCCACCATATCGGCGGTGAATACTCTATGTGCGCGGCTGTACCACAAACAATTCGGCGTATCGGCGACAATATCGTGTTATGTACCGTTTTGCCGCATCGCCGCCTCGCCGCCGGCGCTAGCCGCGACAACACCTCGACACACTATATTTTAGATAGCCATTATATTCTGTTTTATACCTATTTTATGCATTAAATTGAACTCTTATAGTAGATGGATAGATAGATACTGTTTATTGCATACCAAACATAAGATAAAAACGAAGGATAATACTTAGACGTTAATTGTACAATGGGTGGTTATGGTTTTGGGAGATTCATCATCAACCTATGCTAGTCCACTGCTGGACATAGGTCTCCACTAATGAGCGCCATAGCGCCCTGTCTTCAGCTTGCCGCATCCAGCATCTGCCCGCAGTCTTTCGCAGATCGTCACCCCACCTCATTTTGTCATTTGGGAGATTAAATAATAAAAATATGAAGGTATCCCAATAGCAGACAGGTGTTTGTCCTACCATGAAATGTACAGTACATCCGCAACTGCGAAACGCCTGAACGAAAGAAGTGTGGTGTTGAAAGAAGTGGTGGTGAGTTTCTACTGGTGGTAGAAATTTGATGACACAAATTTGTCACTAAATTCAGCCGGGTAGGTACCACCGTGCACGATTGCGAAAATCCCTCCATAGTAATCCAATTTCGGTTTGATTGCGTTCAGGGGTCAGCAAGTGCATAGCCGGGCAGGGGGATTGTGGTCGCAGCACTAGTGGGACCGGTGGGTGTCACGCGGTGCTGCGACAACAATCCTCTTCTGATGAGGCCGTCAAGCTGAGTGCCACCATTGTTAACATGATACGTGAATGTAATGGTGACCCTCTTTCCTGAGACTTTACCTTCAGCATACCATCAGGCGAGGTGAAGTCAAATTGACGTGCCCTAAATATATAAAAAAAAAAAAAGTGTCATGTAGGTATATGACTTCAGATTTCGTTGTTGTGGTTCTTTTGGTCGGGACCATAAAGTATGTGTGTATTACCATAAAGTGAATCAAACTTATCAAGGAGGTTTTCGTTTACAATATTTTTCTATTAAAAATGAACTATTATAAACCAACATAATTAAAAAATACAACCTTTTGAAATAAGTCGTTTAGTATCGAGTTTTCATTTTAATTTTTTGGTGGTGTGTCAAAGTTCCGAGTTTTGCGGTTCAGGTCGTTTCATGGTAGGGTTTAGGACGAGTGAACTGTCATGAACCTTTGAGCCCGATTGCGGGATAAGTGCGTTTCAGGGTTTCATGACGGCCTCTGTGGCGTAGCGGTAGTGCATTCGACTGCTACGACAGGGGGGCGCGGGTTCGATTCCCGCTCAGTGCAAATATTTGTATGCATGAATATGTCTATTTGCATTGGTCTGGGTGTTTCAATGTATAATGTGTATGTATTTACAAAAAAAAAAAAAAGTATATAAGTATGTTTATCCGCATTCTGGAACCCATAACACAAGCTAGTTAAACTATGCTTACTTTGGGTCTAGAAAGCGCTGTGTAGAATGTCGTTGAATATTTATTTATTTATTATTTATGGTACCGATTGCCCGAAATTTCAGTCCGCAGTCGCGGATGTATACATTTCATGATTATGATCGGCTTTTTTGGTTTATTTGCAACTTGCTCGACCAGAGGTGTCATTAGGGTGTGGCTATCTGCGTTGTGCACCCCCCCCCTTTTCTGGGGGCAAGACGGGGACACCGTGGTTTACAAACTCGAGGGGGCCATCTCGAAACTGGAGATGGCCCTTAGCCGGGGTGCGAGGGTAATGCCTTATGGGGCCACCTTGCACCCTGGCGTTTAAAGACCCGAGATGACATACCCACATAGCCACCCCGCACGCCGGCGGGGGGGGGGGGTTTCAGGAGGGTTTCCGAATGAAAATCCCACTCTTCATCTTAATTCGGATTATCTTGGTATTCACGGGAGCGAACGCTGGACGCTGGACCCCCCCAAAGGAACGCCTGCGACAGGTCCCAGTCCATTAATCAGTTAGGTATACCGACTATCAGTTGAGAATGAATTGGGCTGCGAATATCGTGATATTCACCCACAAAAGAATAACAATAAAATGTCTTTTTTTTTCGTACGGAATCACCCCCCCCGCCCCCCCGAACCGACTAAAACCACACGCCGTCTCGGGTCTACAGACGCCGGGGTGTAAGGTTACCCATAGAGCATATCCCTCGCACCCTGACTGACCCCGGGCCATCTCCGGTTTCAAGATGGCCCCATCGGGTTTGGGATCCGCGGTGTCCCCGTCTTGCCCCGGCTTGGGGGAGGGGCGCTAGTCGCCCTACCGTCCTGGCCTGCTTCTGCTGGGGTGACAGGCGGCCTCACCGGCCACCCCCAGGCCTGCGCTCATGGAGGACGGAGGTCGTTTAGCGGAGCTTTACCATACCTCAACACTGTCTGGGGATATTTAACATTTATAGATGTACATAATTAAAACAAATATGAATTCTAGAAAATGTTTTCAATACGTACCAAATTGTTGATGGCGCATTTTTATTTTTGATATCAAGTTTAAATTTAAAAAAAAAGATTGCAAAGCGTGGCATTTCTAGAATGTCTTTTTTAATTACATCCATTAATTTAAAATGTCCCTTTTTTTTTTTTTATTTTTTTTTTTTTTTATCGTGCGGAAATCCCTTCGGATACCCCCCCGCGTGCCAGCGGGGGCGGTTATGTCGGGCTTGAACCGACTAAAACCGCACGCCGTCTCGGGTCTACAGACGCCGGGGTGTAAGGTTGCCCATAGAGCATATCCCTCGCACCCCGACTGACCCTGGGCCATCTCCGGTTTCGAGATGGCCCCCTCGGGTTTGGGAACCACGGTGTCCCCGTCTTGCCCCGGTTTGGGGGAGGGGCGCTAGTCGCCCCACCGTCCCGGCCTGCTTCTGCTGGGGTGACAGGTGGCCTCACCCGCCACCCCCAGGCCTGCGCTCATGGAGGACGGAGGTCGTTAAGCGACCTCCGGCGCCTGAGTTGCCTGCGACGCGCGGCGAGCAAGTTGCGGGCTCGGCGGACCGAGACAGTTTTGAGCAGTGACATGTGTACACATGTCACTGCTCACCATGTGCTTGTATCAGTTTTGTTTCCTTGTTCAATTCTTAATGGGGAAGCCCGTTTAGTCGGGATTTTTCTTTATTTAATGATTTTTGTACCCATTAATCTATATTATTATACAATTTAAAATTAGTTGTCTGTTGGGGATATTTAAAAAAAAAACATATATTATGTTATGTTAAATGGTAAATATTTGGTATGTTTGTCTGTTTGTTTGCGATGGACTACTGAACGGATTTTGATGTGCTTTTCTTTAAATTAGAAAGGTCTTTGCCAGGCTTAAAATTTGCCGTATGTTTGATTGCAATTGGTTCAGTAGAACGGAGTATTACACACCCACGATTCGCCAGTTATGTTTAGGTCGCAATGTAAATACATACAATTATACATAGAAACACCCAGACAAATGCAAAAAGACATACATATTCATGCACACATAACTGCGAAAAGTAAGAGGTGTGGTTTACTAATGTTTGGCAAAAAACCTTCCCCAAAGTGTCACATGCCAAAGTATGTTTCCCAAATTTACATTAGGCAAAAAAACATTAGGCAAAACCACTTTTCGCAATTTTACAGTTAGCAATACTATTTTTGGCAATTTATTGTTTAACAAATAATTACATGGCAAAGTTTCATTTTACCAAGTATTAGGTAGTCTAATATGGTTTGGTTTGGTTTGGCATAACATACTTTTCCCAGGCATGGCTGGCAACATACATGGCAAAAAATACACTGCTGCATGGGTGTTTGTTTCACCTTGGACAAATAATTTACAGGTAAGAACTTCTATAATAATTATATAGCTATTGTACAAATCAATTCCGGCGCTCTGTTGGGGCCCACAGTTCTAACCTAACCTAATCCACTTTTCTGGCAGTTCCGGTCTAGCCTACGTAACTTATATGAAATTAATGTATTTTACTATATTACTAATTATTTATTAATGAGACATGCTTTTTGAACGAAGTTACTTTTGGAATATAATTTTTTACAGAATAAAGCATTTGCTTAACGTATATTTGACTTAATAAAAATTGAGCAAGTAAAAAGTTGCCAAAAGAATATTTGACGAAGTGATTAAAATGCGAAATATAAATTTAGTAAAGATTCTTTTGGGAAATGAAACTATGCGATAAGTTTTTTGGTAAGTGAAATTTGATGAAACATTTTGCCAAACGGCAGGATCCCATGACTTCTATATAGACTAGACTGACTGTCCTAAAAAAAAATTGTATAGATTTTTGAACGCTACAGAACTTTGGCGCGCCCGGGATTTTCTTTAGAAAAGCCCTATTGCTAAGGAGTTGTAGTCGACGTCGTCGACGTCGTCGTTGCCAATTTTCTGTCACGGTTTTGGGTATGAAGGAGATGAGCTATCGAGTTGCTGTTTTCGGTTATAGATTCGTGCTGGGGTGAACCGTTGCAAGATAAAAAAAAATTCGCAAAAAATCGCAAAAAAAAAAACGCAAAATCGAAAATCCCTTGTATTCGGCTGAGCTCGTCTCAGGAATTCAACTTGTTTTTTTATAAAATATAGGGATACCCATATTACAAGCTAGTTAAACCTTGCTTACTTTGTATCTACATAGTACTGTGTAGGTAGACCTTACACCCCGGCGTCTGTAGACCCGAGACGGCGTGCGGTTTTAGTCGGTTCAAGCCCGACATAACCGCCCCCACTGGCACGCGGGGGGGGGGGGGTATCCGAAGGGATTTCCGCACGATAAAAAAAAAAAAACAGGTAGTCACAGTGATAACAGCACAAGTAAAAATAAAATGTGTTTAAGCATCCGCTTTCTAGAACCTATTAAGCTAAACTTACTTTGGACCTAGATATTACTGTGTAGCAAGTTATACCACAAATAATTTTGAACTAAATGCATAAAGAAAATATTTTTGATGGCCATGCTTCCCTCACACATCAACCTCAATGTCTGTATATTGAGTACAATTAAGCACAGACCTGTCCATTAGTGAGCATTCAGACCGAATTGTTTGCGGCCGTGGTACGTCTCATGCAAATTGGATGTCTGTTCGGCACGTGAGGCACGGCCGGAATATTCTGTTTGGCATATTATAGTGTTGTATGTGCACACAGGTAGTTAGCTATCGGGTTTTGAATGAAAATATTAAACCATAGTCTCTTCGGCATCAATTATCGAAATGGTTTTTACAGCATACATGTTAGTAAATCACCAAGGTATGCAGAGGTGTTGCCTGTCCCCCCAGCAGAAGCATCGGGGCAAGACGGGGACACCGTGGTTCCCAAACCCGAGGGGGATATCTCGAAACCGGAGATGGCCCAAATTTAGTCGGGGGGGCGAGGGATATGCTTTATGGGCAACCTTACACCCCGGTGTCTGAAGACCCGAGACGGCGTGCGGTTTTAGTCGGTTCAAGCCCGACATAACCGCCCCGCTGGCCGGCGGGGGGGGTATCCGAGGGGATTTACGCACGAAAGAAAGGTAGGCAGAGGTGTGTTAACACCAAAGTTTCGAAGAATAGTAATCACATAAGTAGAACATAAATACATACTCGTAAATAATAAGAAAATATTCTAAGACTTTGTATACAGCGCTATCTAGGCCGAAAGAAAGCATAGCTTATATAGCTTGTGTTATGGGTTCTAGAAGGCGGATAAACCTATTTAGATACTTTTTTTTTGTTGTAAATAAACTTAACTTCACGCCTGTATCCGAAGGCGTATGCAGAGGTGTATTACACACCCACGATTCGCCAGTAAATACATACATATTTATACATAGAAACACCCAGACGAATGCAAATATACATATTCATGCACACAAATATTTGCACTGAGCGTGAATTCAACCCGCGACCTTTGGCTTAACAGTCCAACCGTCTATGACTACGCCACAGAGGTCGTCGTACAAAACCATAGTCTGACCAGATTTATCAAAATGTTTTTAAGACAATACTCGCCTATATTTATCCCCGAAGGGATAGTCTAAGATATATCGACATATACGTTTCGCAGAACAATCCCACTATATTATTATTAATATCATAAATGTGAAAGTTTGGATGGATGGATGGATGTTTGTTACTCAATCACGCCATAACGGCTGAACAGATCTGGCTGAAATTTGGCACAGGGATACATTATAGTCCGGAATAACACATAAGCTACTTTTTATCCCGGGAATAGGTTCACATGGGTTGCGGGAACGGGAATGAAATTCCACGCTTGCAGAGCCGCAGGCAACAGCATAAGTAGACAATACATAGATACAGTCGTGCCTATTGTCTAATGGGGTAGGTAGAGACCGTATGTTTCCACATGCTACAATCCAGGCATAAAGCTTTCGTTTCATCTACTTTCAAAATTGTTTTAATACATGCAAGCCGGTAGTAAGTACTCTTGACCTGGCTTTTCTTTCAAATATCCTCTATCTGATTCGCATACGTTTTTTTGTTTACTTCGGGCCACGAACCAGTTGGACACCGAAGTCTTAAAATTACGCAAAAAAAAATCAAAATCTTACACCCTCTTTTTATCACTTTTCTTGACGTTTCACATGATTCTAAGTCTAATTAGGCAAAACAAATTATTGTGTCGGTCTGTCTGTTGGTCTGGATGTCTGGATGTCTGTTTACGCAATAACTCAAAAACCACTTATCCGATTTAAAAAATTCTTTCGCCAATCATCTTGTTTGGTTAATGGGAAGAACTGATTAGATTTTGGGGTTTGTACGTTCAAGGTTTCGGGTACCTACCATACAAATTGTCCCTAAAAATCTAAGTTTGGCCCGAAGTTTGACAATCACTGTGTGATTTCCGCCCCACTAGTTTTTTTTTTAATATTTAGTACACGTCAATTTGACTTCACCTCGCCTGATGGTAAGCTGAAGGTAAAGTCTCTGGAAAGAGGGTCACCATTACATACACGTACCATGTTAACAATGGTGGCACTCAGCTTGACGGCCTCATCAAAAGAGAATTGTCGTCGCGGCACCGCGTGACACCCACCGGTCCCACTAGTGCTGCGACCACAATCCCCCTGCCCGGCTATGCACTTGCTGACCCCTGAACGCAATCAAACCGAAATTGGATTAATATGGAGGGTTTTTCGCCATCGTGCACGGTGGTACCTACCCGGCCGAATTTTGTGACAAAATTGTGTCATCAAATTTCTACCACCACGTACGCTTAGGTCGACCCTTACCGGATTGCATATTCACTCTCGCTTCACAAATCAGTTTCGCCAATATTCTTTCATCGATTCTGTCTAGGTGTCTGAACCATCGAAGCATTCATTTCTCTATCTTGGTCCCTACATCTTCTACTATACAAGGTTCCTGTTACAAAAGTGAAGAGACCAGGGGAAGTAGTGACATCACCGTCAGTCTTATTCTGCATTCATGATAATTAATATAAAATTAAGTTCAGACTATTGGTTTCAAATTTCTGATTAGGAAATAATAATTAATTAAGTGTTAAATCGAATAACGATGTATCGAGTCGTATATTTTTTTGAGTTGGTATCACTGTACGCGGTTATAAAAACAAGATGTACAATGATTTGAGGGTTCAGTTCGCTGTGAGACGCTGAATAAAGAATAACTGTATTGACGCTGCGTATTATTTCAAATCTACACCTTCACCCAATCTCGGCAAATTCCTCTTCGCTACATTCCCTTATCGCGCCGTTGTAAAACCTTTTTTTCGATCGGTTTAAATAATTTTATTGTGTAACTATAATATATACAATAATCTAGGACTTACATCTAGGTTTTTGCGGATGCGGAACCCTAATTATGTTTCGGAAATAAAAGTAACCTATGTTACGCCTTATATTATTCGTTATCTGCCAGTGAAAATCCCGTCAAAATCGGCTCAGCCGTTCCAGAGATTACCTAACTCAAACAGACAGAAAGGCAGACAGACAAAAGTTTAATTTTTTTTTTTGTTGTAAGTAGTTACCGCTTATACATTCATATAGGATACGAATGATATTTTTAAGCCTTTACCATGATACATTTTTTTATTAACATTTTAAAATAGTCATCACGGTAGTCCTTTTCTAAAGGGAATATATACAATTTGACCTTATGATGGTCAAAATTTACATTTAATGCGTGGTTTTTATGCAAACATCGTAAGCTCTACACACACATACATACACCTTACGAACGGTTTGCATGAATCACAGCGACCTCCCTTTCTTCCCCCGCCCTTTAGAACTGGTCAGTACACACAAGTAACATTTCCGTATTACCATCAGGGTCCTGCTTAATACTCGTAAAACTGACATTTCGTCATAAGTATATTAAAAAATGATAAAATTTAAGGATTGCCGCGCTTAGGCTATTTAATAAAAGTGACAAATATGTCAAAAATCGATAGGTAAAATCTTGCCACATTTGTCAAAAAACAATTGTCAGATTGTCGTGCCAATTATTTCGACTTTTAAATATCTGCATTTTTTTTGTTTTTGCTTCACTAAATGAGGTAAAACGTCTTTCACGAGTAATTTAGTAGGTGACTACTATACTCCACATACCCTTCTTATGCAAAAATGTACTGTTGTTTACCCATTCAATGCAAAACGCAATAAAAAGATTAAAGTTTTCAAGTCAATGACCAATTCTATCAATTACTAGCATCGCCAAAGGAATATCGGGATAAAAATTAGCCTATGCCACTCAGAGATAATGTAGCATTCTAATAGTGAAAGAATTTTTAAATGGTTCTACCAAACCACATTTCAAAAATTCTTCAGAGTTTATCGATTGCAGACAAAAAACTTTCCTCTTTATTGAGCGAAGCTCTGAAAGAGTGAAGCTCTCTTTTAGACGACTCATGTATTTCGTTAGACGTTCTCCTCCTAAACGGCTAAACCGATTCTAATGAAATTTCACACAAACAAAGATGTTACTAATGGGAATGACATAGGCTAGGAAAATCAAAAATCAAAAGTACCACGGCGGAATAATCACCGGAAAAAAACAATTAAAATCTGATTTGTCAATGAACAAAAAGCCTCATTCACGCGATTGGTAATAAATTAAGTAATTTATTCATATACACAAGACAAAAGAAGAAAAACGAAAATCGGACTAGCCATTGAGGAATTATCACCGTTAGAAAAAGTCCTGGTGGAATTGCTTCGCTCAATTTTTGCAACAGCAGAATGAATTGCAGACCTAGTAATATTAGTATAGAAATATGGTACGGAAGTTTTACATACCAGAATTTTTTCTTTAAATCAGAAATCTGTAATTGAAACGGAGAAAATTATTCTGCTTTTAAATGATCTTCGTCTCATCGGCTCATCGTCGGATACTTCTATAGTTATGTCAGTATGTCATGACAATTTTCTGTTTGATAAAGCAAATGTTTTACAAGTTTTTCTCGACAAATTGTCACCTGTCGCTCAAAAAGTTTTATTAAACATTAACATATGGTGGAAAATTTACATATATTTGTTAATTTTACTTTTATATTTATAGATTTAGGTCGGAAAAAGAGAACATCTAGAAAGGGACTTCAACCCGCGACCAGTCCCTTACAGAGGGAATGCTCTGACTAACAAGACCTAGACACGTCTCAGATATTCGAAATTCTCCGATATATTATATACTTATCGGGATGACGCTGGAGTCATCTACCGTAATTCTTGCGAACTACGGAAACAATGAATGACTCTACAATCATTTATAAACATTGTTTTTTGATTACAATTTTTTAAGCAATTTGTATGCTAGCTTTTTCTATACTTTCCCTTTTTATATTATATATTTTTATTTATTTTATTTATTGAACTTCATTGAACTTTATTGAACTTTATGCACAAGTGAGGACTTAATACCACAGGCATTCTCTAACAGTCAACCAAAGGTGGTGCAGAGAGAAACTTAGTAGGTGCAATATTGAGAGTAACATTTATTGATTAACTATAAACATAATACTGTAAAGCACCTTTACATATAATAATAATAATAAATTTATTTATTTTCTCTCTCATTAAGCATACAATGTAGATATATTCTAACTTATACAAACATCGTTACACTTGTGAGAGAGCTGGAGTCTGTAGTAGGTATGAAACCTGTATGATAGATCTCCAGCCCTCCCCCCCCCCCAGATACTATTGAACAAAATAAAAGTTAGTAATTTAAGTAGTAGGAGAGTCACAAATAAACGAATTAAAGAAAATGAAAACAAGTATAAAGAAAAATGATATATCAACTAAACATACAACATATGTTAGTATATGCGTGAAGGTGTGTGTGTGAGAGTGTGTGTTGTGTGTGTGTGTGTGTGTATGTGTGCATAGGTAATGTCGGTCTTGTCGGATTGTTAGCGTCATTAAACAGGGCCCCAGGTGGCTCGTGTAATTTTTTGCTACCTTAGTAGCCATATTATAAGAGGCTCATCTCTATTAGGTATCCATCTACTTAGGTAGCACCAAAAAGTATATCTTTCGAAATTTTGTGCCACTGTCTATGCCTTTATGAATTTACAAGCGTAAGAATATAAAAAAAGAGCATCGATTTTAGGGTAATGTCACAAAAAAAACTATTTTAGCACATAATAGATAGATTTCCGCACTATAAAAAAAAAAAAGGTACATATGCTAAATTTATATTCATGAAATCTGTTTTAATTTATATTAATGAAACACAAGATATTACAGATATCTCAATAAATTAGCAGAGGTATTAATCAGAGATACACATTTAAGTACCTTATTCACAAATACCTACTTAAATTAGTAAATCAACACAACATCTAACAATGACTATACATTTACATGACATTTACATTAACATCTAAGCAATACAACGTTAAAATAAAACTAACTATACAAATATGGACCTTAATATCTAATGACATTAGCCATACAAATACTCAATTCATTCAAAGTCAACAATTTACTCTCGCAAATCACTAGTCGCTCTCAACCAAATCGAATAACCATCCGAATGCGGTGCGTTCTTTTTGCACAAGATTGTGGCTTAAAAAGAAATTTAATCGTGCTAATAAACATGCAAACAAGAACGCGGTCGCTACCTGTTGCCAACGTATGAGACAAACGACTCCTCAACCAATCAGCGCCAAGCGGCCGCCCACGGCGGGCGAACATTGGCTAGTTATTTTAGAGGGGGGAAACCTTGGGGGGACTAGAGGTCTCGCGTTAACATGACACTAGCAAGAAAAGCGCCGCATTGAGCTTTCGACGAGCTTTTCACCGCGCGCGGGAAATAAACGTATTCGATATTTAAATTTGTGTTCAGAATAAATTAAAATTTTCAAACTAACGAAAGGAACTGTTCTAAGTTTAAATTTAGAAGTTATGAGCGCAAATAACCGGGAGTGCTAATTTTTTTTTATTTGGTATAATAAAAGCCGTCAAAATTGATCTAACAATGTCACTGGGTAAACAGCCAAATGACCACATAAAGCGGCCCATGAATGCTTTCATGGTGTGGTCGCGCGGTCAGAGGCGAAAAATGGCGCAGGACAACCCAAAAATGCACAACTCTGAAATCTCCAAGCGACTGGGCGCTGAGTGGAAGCTGCTTACTGAGATGGAGAAGAGACCGTTCATTGATGAAGCGAAGAGACTAAGGTAAGATAATTTTAGAGACCATAGATAACACTAAATAATCTGTAAACATATGTCTGTAAGTTGGTATAGTGCGATTGTTTTCTGTCTATACATTTATTATATCTGCATAGGAAGGTTTTTTTTTTTAATTCGTTTTATTTCTTTCTGTTAATGTGTGGGTTATCTGTATCAATAAGTTAAAGAAAAATACATGTGGTTACTTTATAGGTATTATAAGACTACATAACATATGACGATCACTCAACGTGTACTAATTAGGTGCCTACATTTCTTTCTGAATATCATAGAACCTAGGTGTTTTCTGAATATCATAATTTTTTGCATAAATATTTATAAAAAGGGGTTTTTAGAAAAAGAAATAAGTACCGGTTCAGATATCAAAGCGCCGAACGTTGTCATAAATACTAAAAGTAAACTCACAGATTATCTAATAATTGTAAAATATTAATCAAAGTACATGAACGATACAGTTACCATATAACCAAATGTATAGATTGGTATATTATTTTTGTAATTAAGGTACGGTGTAAAGAGTGGAAAAAAGCAAAGTGTTTATTAGAAATATTTTAATAATTTCTTTCATAATATTTCAAACGTCTATTTGATGGCTATATACATTATTACACCAAAATAATCTGTAGTTTTACGTAAAAGGAAACAACGGGTAAAATTTATTTGACGGTTTTAATTCAAACTTTAATTAATAGCGCTTTACGGTTATGCAAATTAATGTAGGTACATACATAGAATATAAATAAATAAATCAAAAATTTGCATACTACTAATTAAATTAGGCGTAGTCTTAATGTATAATGTACCTAGTCGATACATTATACATTACTGACTGTTACTATTATAATGGATAAATAATGTAAAAAGCTATTTTACTCAATATTGAGTTCTGTTCAGTAAAATCTTGGATTGTTACTTAATTAAGTACTGTCTATAGATATATAAAATATTGAGCATTTATATTAAACATGTATTGAATAAAGATGTATCGAAGATGTATGTTATATTGACGAAGAATTCCAGAGTTTATACATAGTTTAATATAAAAATATACGAAAGAGTAAAGAGTCTAGGAACAAAAAGAAATGGGAAAACTGAGTAATAAGGCTCCAATGCTGTGGTTGTATGGGTTTATGGTAATTAAATGTTGTCCGTGGTACTTATCTTTGGATATTTGTCTATTTTTCTTTATTTATTTTCCTAGTTTTCTAAAGAGGAAATTAAGTTATATTATTTCGAACTAATTCAATGTACTTCTGATTAATTTGGTTGGAGTTCCAAGACTTGTCCTGGGACTTCCCGAGTGAATTTACTCAGTGTATTCATAGGTAACTACTGTTTATTCTGGTATACAGAAGTGACAGTAGTGGGCGTGTCGTAGACATAAGTAACACAAGTCCAACTAAAATTATAAGACGGTACTTGGATACTATCTTGCGTTAATGTTTCCACGGCGCTTATAAACTAGAAAAGAAAATAGAATCATAAGTCGTCACCGGCGGAGTTTATCATAACTTCACTACATTTTTTTACTAAATTAAAGAATATCGCACCTTGTTTTATCGCATAACAATTAAAACAATTCAAATATTTAACTTGACACAAAAAAAAATCAAACGCTTTATAAACTCTTACAAAAAAATCCAGATAACATACCCACCACAGTTAACCTTTCATTTGTAAAACAAACAGAACCGAAAAGTATTTAATTTCCAACTGCATTCATTATCTTTTATAATTTGGTATCTTTGAACAAATATGGAACAATGCGCCACACACCTGTTCTACGTTATCTGTGGCACAAAAAGATGTATTTGTTTAGTTGCATCGCTTCGCTACACGGGTGATGTTCGTCTTAATTGTTTATGGATTAATTTAGGGTTTTGTTGTTTTTTTATTAACGACATAAAGACTGGTTGCATGTGGTGCTTATGTTCCTACTATGTTATACTTTAGCGTAATTATCTTTATTATGTACCTACTTACATAAATTTCGTATAATCACAAAAATAAACGAATAAAAAAAATGAGGCGTATAATAAATAAATAAAACATTTAAAAATTATGTCATGTAAGATGCCAAACGAGTAAAAGGAATACTCGATGGTAGGCGGTCATCGTAGACAATGAACTACTGGGGAACACCAGCGTGTCACTTACCGACACTATAGTATTTGTAATTAATGATAACCAAATTAAAAAATGAAGCATACAAACATGTTCTCACACCTAGCTGTCTCTAACGCAGCGACAACAGTCTGTCATTCAAATTTCTGTCTTTTCACGCTTCTTTTACAGATTGAAGTCCTTTCATGCAAGCCTACCAATTTCAACTGCTTCTGACCTGCATATTGTATAAGCAGGATATTATAAAACAGAGTTTCATTAAAACTACTGCTCAAAGGTTTGCTTAAGAGTTAAGCTCGCCTTTGTACAGAATTGATTTTACCTGCAAGCAATCGATGTAAAGATGTCTTTTCTGTGAATAATAAACAATTAAGAAGAATATCTATATATTTTTCTAATGTATTAATTAAATTGTCATACGCACGCACACACAACGGACTCGAAAGCGGTGGCATTAGGGTTGAGAATACATAACGACATAACGATGATGCCGTTTACCATCACGGCATACTAGTCTATTTAGAAATCTATACATTATTAAATTACTTGTCCCGACTGACTGACGGACTGATTGGCGGATTCATCAATGCAGGGCCTAAACGGCTGCACCTACAAACTTGAAATTTTGGCTGTAGATAGATACCTTTTATATTGTAGGCATCCACTAAGAAAGGATTTTTGGAAATTTCACTTCTAAGGTGGCAAAATAAGGAATGAACGTTTGCATGAAAGTCAGTCATTTTCAAAGTTAGAAGCACGAAAACTCATACACCTGCTTCTGGTTAGAAAAGAATGAACACATGCATCAGAGTTTTTCAAAATACTATCTCTAAGAGAGTGAAATAGAGGTTGAACATGCATATCAGGGTTTTTCAAAATTTTGCTACTAAGGGGGTAAAATAGATGAGGAATGATTTTATGGAAAGTTCTTCATTTTCAAAGTAAGAAGCACAAAATTCAATTTGAAATCTTCTTATAGCTATCTTATATTTATCATTGGACACTCCCAAAGTGGCGGTGGCGCTGCAATCGGATTATAAACCATTTTTTACGAATTTATTCCCGGCCGAAGCCGGGTCCCGGGCCGCTAGTTACTTTTTTTTTTAAAAGCGGCCAAGTGCGAGTCGGACTCGCCCATTAAGGGTTCCGTAACAGCAAGTAACATAATAATGTTTTATTTTAATTTTTATATTTGAGTTGATTGAATAAAAGGTAAATTGCGGTTTACGATTTATGACGTATTAAAAAAAAATCACTTACTTGATCTCGTTCAAACCAATTATCGTTGAAAGTTTACATGGTAATGTACATCATATATTGTTTTTAGTTTTATCATTCTCTTATTTTAGAAGTTACAGGGGGGGGACACACATTTTACCACTTTGGGAGTGTCTCCCGCGGAAACTATTCAGTTTAGAAAAAAAAATGATATTAGAAACCTCAATATAATTTTTGAAGAGCTATCCATAGACACCTCACACATATGGCTTCGTAGAAAAAAATTTTTTGAGTTTCAGTTCTAAGTATTCCCCCCCCCCCTCCCCAAATTTATTGTTTTTTTCTATTTCTGTGTGAAAATCTTTATGCGGTTCACAGAATACATCTACTTACCAAGTTTCAACAGCATAGTTCTTATAGTTTCGGAAAAAAGTGGCTGTGACATACGGACGGACAGATAGACAGACATGACGAATCTATAAGGGTTCCGTTTTTTGCCATTCGGCAACGAAACCCTAAAAAAAGAATTGTGCCTCTGCCGGAGAGCAGAAATGCTCGTTAACATATGAGTGACACCTACAGGCGCCGTGATTTGCTTGATTTTAACGAGACGGTGATGACGGTGAGACGGTCGTATGGGACCCACAATGTAAGTTTTTTTTAATGGATTATAGGCTCACGTTTGACCTCTATCTCACCTGGTCGTAAGTGACGATGTGGTCTACGATGGATCACGTTTGCCTAGAAGTAACCTATTCACTCGAGACTTGAAGATTCCGAGGTTATAGCTTTCCGGAAACACAGACTCAGGCAGGCTATTCCACTCCGGGGTGCTTGGTTGGGGACCTCCACGCGGTGCACCCTGGGCAACGGAGACAGCAGCGCCTCTCTCCTAGGGCGGGAGAGACGCTGCCGCCTACGGCCAACTCCGACCGAGGCGAGGACGGCCCTAGGGCTGTTCGGAAGCTTTCCACGTGTCCCTCTGATTAGCAGATGGCACAGTGGAGAGCAAGTAAGGGGGGCCATCTCAAAACCGGACATGGCCCGGGGTCAGTCGGGGTGCGAGGGATATGCTCTATGGGTAACCTTACACCCCGGCGTCTTAAGACCCGAGACGGCGTGCGGTTTTAGTCGGTTCAAGCCCGACATAACCGCCCCCGCTGGCCGGCGGGGGGGTATCCGAAGGGTTACCGCACGAAAAAAAAAAAAAATGCAGTTCCACTCCTTAGCTGTACGCATAATAAATGTTAGTAGTAAGTGCTGGGTTGAAGAAGCATTTGTAAACACGTGGTTAAGATGACAATGATGATAGAATCGTGTCATTATTTACCACTTTCGTCGTATAAAAAAGTGGTTTATTACACAATTAATACAAATGTTATCCTACCGCCGCCGGATGTTTGACGAGCTTATCTCTAATTCATTTTATTTGTATGTCTGTCTACACACCTTTATTTAACTTTCCAATTAATTATCATAGTAGCCGTCATGAATCTTGAACATAAGTTTTTTTTTAATTTTTAACTTACTATCTATATAAATAAGTGCCCGGTTAATGGCAATAGGCTCGCCACCTATTACATTGGGACCTAAACATAAACTGGCGAAATGTGGGTGCTAGCACCTCTGCCTACCCCTTCGGGGATATAGGCGTGAGTTTATGTTATGTTATGTTATGTTATGTTATGTTATGTTATGTTATGTTATGTTATGTTATGTTATGTTATGTTATGTTATGTTATGTTATGTTATGTTATGTTATGTTATGTTATGTTATGTTATCTATATAAATAAATATTGGGAATTGAATTTTACCAACTTTAATGATGTAGCGATTTGAAATTTTGTCTTCAAAAAAAATCGTAATATAAAATATATTTTGGGACAAGTTTGTTATTTTTTAAAACTGTAATAAGCGTTGTTCGATAAAACAACGCTAGTTAAATGGGGGAATGTTTCTGGTGGGATTTCTCCCCAAGACTTCCTTGAAGAGAGAAGGTGGGATTGCTAAAAAGGGTGGGACTTAGCCGCCTCTAGTCATGTGATTGTTTACTGTAGCTTAGTTGAGCTGAGAGAGAGACGAAGTCGAGCGAAATGCTCTCTATACTCCACTCGATGTATTTCGGTTGTGACGCTACTCCTCCTAAACTAATCGACCAATTTTGACCAAACTTCGCATGTAAATACAACTTGATACCCGGAAGGTTTAGAAAAAATAAAATTGAAAATCGAACATACCTTGGAGGAATAGCCCTTCAAAAATTTCAAAATCTGATTTCTCCAAAATGCTCAATGTTGAGACCACGATTTTGGCGCCAAAATTTCCAACCTTTACTATTGGCTTAAGACAGAAATAGAAAATTAAAAATCGGTCTTGCAACGGAGGAATAATCACCGAAAAAACAATTCAATGGTATTCAATTGAAAAAAAATTGTGCGTGAAATGTAGGTAATCATGTAGTGCACTCTCAGCTCAACATTGCAACAGCAGAATGCGCCCCTAGTAACTTAAATATACTACACTTACACACTGGTCACTATAGCAGCCTCGACAACCATGTGAAGACGATTTGGCTCAGGCTGGGGGGAGGTGTGGAGTTAAAATAATACGAGGCGTCAATACACTTGTTGTTTCGACGTCTCACATCAAGATGAGAGCTCAAATTATCGTTACATCGAGTTTCATAACCGCGTACAATGACACCAACACAAAAATACACTACTCGATACTTCATTATTCGATTTAGAACTTAAGCAAAATATATTATATACTTAATAACTAGCTGATGCCTGCGATTTCGTCCGCGCGGAGGTCGGTTATCGCTTTTTGGTCATATCTACGGTTCTACTTAACCAATTGCGATGAAACATGCGGCAAATTTTAAGTACAATCAAGACCTTTCTGAGAGAAAACACCGCATCAAAATCCGTTCATTAGTTTTTGCGTCCATCGTGAACAAACAGACAAGAATTCCAAAAAAAAATTCAGAATCTTTCATTTAACATAACCAAAGTATTTTCTTTTAATATCTTCAATGGACAGACAACTAATGTACAATGTTATGGATGAATAATAATAATATATAGTTCATAATTTACCATTTTATAGATTAATTGGCATAATGTTATTAATTCAATGAAATTCTGAAGCAAATATTAAAATGCATACAAATATTAAAATTGAGCGGGAATCGAAACCCACAACCTCCACTCCACAGATATCCATAAGGAAAAATACAGAGAATAATAATAAATATTTAGTGACCTTGTGTCATTTAAAAAAAAACTTTGATAAAGAACACGCTTTTATTATATAGTATTGCATGTATTCGTCAAAACGAATCAAGCAAGCCGAAACTCGATGGAGTTGCGTCGTTTCATTACAGAGTTCCTATGACCACCTTCCAGCTCCATCATCAGATCCTGGTTACCATTGAAAGACAAACTACTCGTCAAGACGATTCCAACGAGTTCAAACTCGATGAGGTTGCGTCGTTTCGTTGCAAAGCCATCTTCCAGCACCATGTCATCATAATATTGTATTGCCACGCGATTTACACATGTATGCAAAACTTTCAGTTAAATCGGTAATCGGTTGATCAAATTTAATTTGTAAGATTTGATGATAAACATCGGGACAGATGAAGCTAAATAAAAGCTTATAGCATTAAGATTAGTATACTAGGTCTGCAAGGCGAATCGCTGCTTGCAATGTTGAGCTGAGTGAGACATCGTAAATCAGATTTCGAAAATTTTGAACAGTGATCATTCCTCCGTGGCAAGTCCGATTTTGAAAATTCTTTTTGAAAGTCACAACTCTGGACATGCTTTCTGAGCGTGTAAAGTTTGGTCACAGTGTCTCGAGCGGTTATTATGTAATTCCATCTGGAATTTTTTTAACGGTGATCATTCCTCTGTGGTAGCATTAATTTTTTCAAAATATATCCATAAACCTTCCTCTGATTGACCTCTTTAATCATGCCAAATTTGGTTCTGATTGGATTAGTAGTTTAGGAGGAGACCTGTGACAAAGAAAATCCTGAAGTCTGGTATGAGGTGCTTTCGCTCGACTTCGTCTCACTCAGCTCAATAAAGCTTCGAAATCGATCCTACATCTCACAGGACACCAACCCTTTTAAAAACGATTGCAAACACAGCAACAAATCAATTTAATCTCACGTAAAGGTTTGAAGAGGACAATTATCTGTTATTCATAGTAATAATATCTTGCATTGTTGGGGGCGAGCGTTATCGGCCCCCGCCAGGACCATAAAAATAAGCTTATGCTGAGTCCTAACTCTCTAAGGGGTCTCTGTGGAGCCATTGTCGCCAATTGTTCCTAACTTTGGTACGGCTTTGTTCCAAACTTTAACACCATTCAATTAAATTTCGAAGCAATTAGTTTGCTAACTTTTTCCTATAGATTTATATCGGAAAAAGAGAACACCTAGGACGGGACTTGAACCCGCGACCAGTCCCATACATTGGAAATACTTTGACCAATTGAGCTACCTGGACACTTCCTAGATATCTGATATATTATACGTCGCCCCGAGATGTTCTCTCCTCTGTGGCATAGCGGTAGTGCGTCCGACTGCTAAGTCAGAGGTCCCGGGTTCGATTCCCGCTCAGTGCAAATATGTATATTTGGTCTGGGTGTTTCTACGTATAATATGTATTTATTTTAAAAAAAATGTCTTTAAGTATGTTTATCCGCATTCTAGAACCCATATGACAAGCTCTGCTTAGTTTGGGTCTAGATGGCGTTGTGTAATTTGTCCTAGAATATTTATTTGTTTATATCGAATTTCGAATATAATCGGATGTGTCAAGGTAGCTTAGTTAGTATAGCTCAGTCAGGTAAAATGGAATGACTAAATTTAAATTAACTCGCCTCACTACTTCGTCCGTATTAATTCAATGGACCTAATGAAAAAACTCTTTTCTCACTAGTTCCATTGATTTTTAAAATGGGACATGAAACTAAACTTCAATTAACATGTCTCACTGATTTCGCCATGTTAATTCAATGGATCTACTTAGTTAGATTTTTTTTCAGTTTATCCAAGCTCAATGGAACTAATGAAACAAATTTCAATAATTCTCGTCTCACTAGTTCCAAGAAACAAATTTGGTGGAGTTAGTGAAACGAAAGTTAATCAACACTATTCTCATAAGCTCCAATAATCTAAACAAATATTAATATCTAGATTATTAGTACTTAATTATAATTAAAATAAAATTAATTATCCTGGACTGCTCCAATTTTAAATTAAGACATGATCACGGGACAGGATTAATGGTAATGATACCTACAACAAGTAATTATCGTGAAACTTGAATATTATTCAAATCCTAAGTTTATGTGTGCATGTAAATAATTTATTCTAGGTCTAGAAGAAATTATTTCTTTGGCTAAAGTTGAAAGAGTTTTCCTAATTTTAAATTCTGTTCCATAAATTTTTTATCCCTCCACCGGTTGTACCTATTTCGTCAGGAACCCTAAATATAAAGCAGCAGTGAATTCGTATCTAATAAGATACTTAAAATGCTTAAAATGCACTCGTATATTAGAGTACATTTTAAGCAAGTATATTTTTGTAACTCCAAAGTCATATAATCTTTATATATATATTTCTTGTGTGCGTGTGTATGTCACTGAACTCCGCCTAGACGGCTGGTTTGAGATTTTTTGGTAGACGATTTTGATGAAATTTTTTGTGTGAGTTCAAGGGGATTCGAGGATGGTTTAGATTCACAATTTGGTCCACTGGAAAATGTAACGACGTGTGTACAGGATAACGTCTGTCGGGTCTGCTAGTATAATATATTTCAGTACCTGACATTATAAGAATAAAAAATGTTTGAAAATTAGTTATTTTTAGGGTTCCGTAAGTACTTACCACAAAAAGGAACCCTTCTAGAATCACTTCATTATCTGTCTGGCCGTTTGTTAAGTACTTTTATTCAGGAACGCGTGAAGGTCATCATCTTAGCATTGTTCCCGATTGCATCAGAGGATTATTTTTCTCTTGGAACTCGGGCCCGGGAGCTCCTTTTAATTGGCTTAGATGACTGTTATGGGAGTAACTGCTGTCTGACCTCACAATCCCGAGACGAAGTAAACTATTTAATTTAATTAAAAAAGAAATCCTAACCATTTACTTTAAGTAATCAAGGTAATAATTAAGTTAGTTGATAAAAGAATGTGTACCAGCACAGGGTTGACAGAAATCCTTATTCAAATAGGTAAATACTGTATTTAAAATAGTGTATATGATGTGTTTTGTTGAGTTTTATCTATTCATCATTGTTTATAATTATAATTGTGTAGAAAATTGAACTTATGATAATATTGTTGACTCTAGTTACACCAGTTCTATTAGAATTGTTGTATGGAAATGGTTAGACGGGACTTATTGAATTTTGTTACACTGGTTCCATTATTAACTCAATGGAACTACTGAAAATACAAAATTCTTACTAGTTCCATTGAACTTGATAATGGTACTAGTAAGAAAAATATTCTCACTAGTTCCATTGAGCTAGTGCGGTGGAACTAGTGAGACATATTATTTAAAGTTTAGTTTCAGTAGTTCCATTGAGCTTGATAATAGTACTAGTAAGAAAAAAACTCACTAGTTCCATGGGACAAATTGACAATAGAAAGGCTGTCTGGCACTGGCACTGGCTAGTGAAAACAACCCCTTTTTAGGGTTCCCTACCTCAAAAGGAAAAAACGGAACCCTTATAGGATCACTACGTTGTCCGTCCGTCCGTCCATCTGTCAAGACCGTTTTTCTCAGGAACGCGTGGAGGTATCAAACTAAAATTTATATCTAATACTCAGGTCTACTGTCCCTTAGAGCTGTGAAAAAATCAAACTTCTAAGCCAAAACAATCAAAAGATACAGCTTTCGTAAAAGATACAACTCGCACGGGAATCAAAACCTACAGGGTACTTCCCGTGAACTTAGAATCTTGAAATTTGGTACGAAGTAACGTCTTATAGTACAGATAAAGGAAAAATTGCAAAAACCGTAAATTTTTAGTTATATCAATTAATAAAAAATATTTTTGAAAAAACTATAACTATTTACTTATATACCTACAGGTTTGTACGGAACCCTCGGTGTGCGAGTCCGACTCGCACTTGGCCGGTTTTTTTTCTGTGTTGGCTCTGCTTAGTATATTTTCCGTTACATTGACTTAATACTATGTCTCAGCACATCATTTCTATACGAGTACTTCATAATTATTAATTGTTAAGGGTTGAGGGCACGGGTGTACGGTCCTGCACACACTTCACGTCCCCTTTTATTTGTTATGTCTTATTTCCGCTATTGTGTGCACAACTAATTCTCTGAACTGTATCATATTGAGTTTTGTTAGGGTGATGTATAATTCTCAACTACTGAGGTAGCAAATTAATACAGGCAACCTCAACAGTTACTGTGGGCTATGAACACTTGCTACCTGCAGAGGGGAGTGAGGTAGGGGGTAACCGCAATCGTCACCTTAGCAGAAGCAGGCCCAGGGTGGCGACGCGTTGTGTTTCCGCGCGCGCTTCTCTATAGGGGAGGGGGTATTTAGATTCCTAACATTTATTATATATATATATATATATTAACATAACATTTTTTTTAAAGAATATTAGTAACCGAAATCACTAATATTCCCCCCAACCCCTCCAGCTAAGCGTATTTGCTTGTGCTAGGAGTGGGTTCACGTTGGTAGTGTAATGGCCAGGATTCGAACCCGAGACCTCTCGAACGTAGGGTCGACTCCTTAACCACTAAGCATCACGTCGGGGCCGGTCGGGGTCTCTGGGATATCCTTTCTAGGGCACACAGGCCGATGTGAAAAACACCGTGCGGTTGTAGTCGGTTCGACTCTGACACGCCCACCTCACCGGTAGCTCTGATGATGTGAAGCCCGAGGGGGCTTCCGCACGAAAAAACAAGAGGGTAACCGCATTGGGGGTTAGCCTGACTTTATTCAAATGTAAGTTGTACTGAGAATAGGGTTAAATGTATTGTATGTAACAACGTCTAGACGGATTCGGCAGCAGTCAGCAGGCACACTGTTAGACCATGACCTAAGCAAAGATAGCGTACATGATATTGTCGGAAGTTTACGCGACTGTCACACATTGAAATAAAACGGTTTTTAACTGATTCTATTGCGATTTATTTGATGTTATTTTATAAAGTCTGCTGTATGTGAACACGTGCAACAGGGGACCAAACAATACTTAAGATTTGATAAACCATGGATACTCGCGAAAGAAAATCGCTTCCTACCTAGCATGCTCCGCGAAGCTATTGAAATTAAAAAACATTCTAATTTTAATAGAGAAGATGGTTGGAATGTACCACCAGCTTGGGACCCAGTCATTCACTAAATTAACTCCAAGAATAATCAAAATACAAGACTTCATGACACTGTGAGCTCATTCTGCGTAAATAGTAACATCAACAATTCAACATAGTTCGGGTACTTTGAGATAACTTACACTTCAAACTACAAGACAACAACCATTTTTAGTCTCCCCGTGACCATGGCTGCTGAAAAGCAACCGAAACGTCGGGATCAATGTAAAATATAAAATAACATCAAATAAATCGCAATAGAATCCGTTAAAAATAGTTTTATTTCAAAGATAGCGTACCTTTTTTTTTTGTGCGGAAATCCCTTCGGATACCCCCCCGTCAGCCAGCGGGGGCGGTTATGTCGGGCTTGAACCGACTAAAACCGCACGCCCCGACCCCCTCGTGCAATGGGGTCAGCTGGCCCTGAAAAGGGCCGATTGGTCAGACTCTTGGCCGTTGACGTTGACGCCAGCTACTCCAGAGGAGCAATCAATGATGCGTCATCGCCCACGTTGCCTAGGGTCCACCAAATTTGGAGGTGATCCAACCAGTCGCAACCCAAAGATAGCGTACCTTTATGTCGGCAATAGATTCCTATCCGGTGTAGGGGGACCTACCAACCTTGAGCCCTAATCCAACCTCACCTGCCAGTCGGTGCACGTGCTAAACAACGGAGGAAGCTCTGGAGAAGGCTTTACTGTCAGGGTTGGGAGATCAGATGGTAGTTCCTTCTGGAAAAACCAGCATAGGTACGAATCGAAAACAACATCTATAGTATATATTATTTATCTACCGTCCACGGAATGCATTTGCATTAAACTAAGTAATAAACGTAATGTTGTACTAAGGCATTCGTATTGTAATTACATGTTACAATTCAAGTTGGGGAGGAGATCGGGTGTCCTGAAATACAGACCCCAAGTCTAGTTTAGGCACCAGTCTCCCACAATATATATATATTATGCTATGTTATATGAAGTGCTTATAATTTATTTTGTGTACCTTTGTGGAAGAGAACAAATAAACTATTTGATTTGATTTGATTCACACAAAAAAAAGTGTTATATTTTATTAACCATAGCGGCGATAGCCCAGTGGCGTACGTAAAGGACTGCTGAGACGAGGTCTCGAGTTCGATCCCCAGTCGCCCCGGGCACACACCTCTGACGTTTCATAGTTATGTGTGCATTAATAAATGTTAATTATCGCTCGCTTAATAACGTGCCCGGTAGATGGCAATAGGCTCGCCCCCTATTACATTGGGAACTTAACATAACTGGCGAATCGTGGGTGTGTAATACACATCTCTGCCTACCCCTTCGGGGATACAGGCGTGAAGTTTTTTTTTTTTTTTAAAGAATATTAGTAACCGAAATTAGTAATATTCCCCCTAACCCCTCCAGCTAAGCTAAATTGCTTGTGTTAGGTGTGGGTTCACGTCGGTAGTGTAATGGCCAGAATTCGAACCCGGGACCTCTCGATCGTAGGGTCGACTCCTTAACCACTAAGCTACCGACGCGTGGTAAGTAATGTTATGTTATGTTCAATTAAATTTTTAAGCAATTAGCATACTTACTTTTCCTATAGATTTAGGAAAAAGAGAACATCTAGGACGGGACTTGACCCGGCGACCAGTCCCTTACAGCGGGAACGCTCTGACCAGCTGTGCCACCTAGACACGTCCCAGATATTCGAAACTCTCCGATATATTAAATACGTCTCTAGGCGACGCTGGAGCCATCTACCGTTATTCTTGCGAACTAAGGAAACAATGAAGGACTTTACAATCATTTTTAAACATTGTTTTTTTATGACTCCGCCACATTAATTCAATTAAATTTTTAACCATTTGGTTTACTTACTTTTCTTAAATATTTAGATTTAGGACGGGACTTGAACCCGTAACCAGTCCCTTACAGGTTGCGGGTTCAAGTCCCGTCCTAGACGTTCTCTTTTTCCGATCGAAATCTAAACCATAATATGTGTTCTAGTATGATTAAAATGCCATAAATGCTTAAGTTGCAGCTTCAATGCCCGCAAAACAAATGTGTATAATAACGTTTTGCTACTAAGTTTCCTTACACTAGTATTGTACATAGGTTTATCTACACCCATGCTATAAATCCTCTATAAAAGATTCTGAAACAGTTAGCTTATTGCCAACATTAATACATCCAATGTCATAATAACCATAATATCATCCGAACGGGTGTTATAATGTTGTATGAAATTTCATAATAACACTCCTTTCGCTTTTTCAACCTCTTCCGCGCAAAGGGTTACTCATCAGACAGCCAAATTCTTACCGCCCGATGCGTGGAATCTGTATGAGTTTCAAAAAAAGAACTGTCATTCACGCGCGTTGCATTGCACCACCACAGCGGCGGCGGCGCGCCGTAAAAAAAAATTAAAGCTTATTCGTTCGAATTCGAATTCCCGCTATTTTTCTTCGCTATTATTTTTGCAAATTGTTTTGTTTACTTACTATTTTATAGAGGACACATCATGGGTGTAGATAAAGTATTGTATGCAACTGTATAATTAGGTATTAAAACACTCATGTGATACTATTATCACACTCAGCTTCGCTTCGTGTGATAAACCCACATTCATGTTTTAATACCCCTCATTATACCACAGTTGCATAAATAACTATTACATAACTGTTAATATAAAAAGTAATAATAACGGATACCGGGCTCTAAACTGCAAACATTTTTGGATGCAACAGAGAAATCACTATGAAGATGTTAATATTCAACCTATTCAATCTGGTGGTAGAAATTTGATGACACAAATTTGTCACAAAATTCGGCCGGGTAGGTACCACCGTGCACAATTGCGAAAAACTCTCCATAGTAATCAAATTTCGGTTTGATTGCGTTCAGGGGTCAGCAAGTGCATAGCCGGGCACGGGGATTGTGGTCGCAGCACTGGTGGGACCGGTGGGTGTCACACGGTGCTGCGACGACAATCCTCTTCTGATGAGGCCGTCAAGCTGAGTGCCACCATTGTTAACATGATACGTGTATGTAATGGTGACCCTCTTTCCTAAGACTTTACCTTCAGCTTACCATCAGGCGAGGTGAAGTCAAATTGACGTGTCCTAAATATAAAAAAAAAATAAGCGGACTTATCCAACGTAGATATCATTCTTGAATTACCTGCAAGTTATATTGAGAATGAATAAGCAAACCACATCCATAAAAACCGTATCGACAAACACACCTTCATTTATCATTTGCTCTAAAATCCGTCAGCGAATATAATGATTTCATTGTAAAAAAATCAATAGCATGTATCATACAATACTTTGATTATACAAACCAACTGTTATTATACTCAATATTTGTTAACGATAAGAATCGTTATTGATAACGTTATATGACAAAAACGTTATTGTGAAAAGAGTGTTGTTTCCAAGATATTCATGAAGCCGACACTTATGTTAAGAAGATATAGCAGAAAGGAAATCGTGCATACATACGAGTATCTATACGTCTTTCTCTCTGTAAGGTTGACTTTGAAAATAAACCCTTTTTACGTGTTCCGGCTCCATCCCATCGGTGACAAGGATGAGATGGGTGTGTCGGAATCGGACCGACTAAAACCACACGGCGTCCTCCCCAAGTGTCCATTGCCGGGCACGCCGGGTAAGACGTCAAAAGTATAACCCCAGGATTCCCGGCGGACTTTGGTCGTCATCGCGGCCTCACCCTTCACACATCTGTGGTCTGGGCCCCACCACGATCTTCAGGGCTCAAACCAACCTGGCAGCCGGTATACCTTTTTTCTTTTTTTTTTTTTTCTTTTTTTTTTCTTTTTTTTTTTTTTTTTTATCGTGCGGAAATCCCTTCGGATACCCCCCCGCGTGCCAGCGGGGGCGGTTATGTCGGGCTTGAACCGACTAAAACCGCACGCCGTCTCGGGTCTACAGACGCCGGGGTGTAAGGTTGCCCATAGAGCATATCCCTCGCACCCCGACTGACCCTGGGCCATCTCCGGTTTCGAGATGGCCCCCTCGGGTTTGGGAACCACGGTGTCCCCGTCTTGCCCCGGTTTGGGGGAGGGGCGCTAGTCGCCCCACCGTCCCGGCCTGCTTCTGCTGGGGTGACAGGTGGCCTCACCCGCCACCCCCAGGCCTGCACTCATGGAGGACGGAGGTCGTTAAGCGACCTCCGGCGCCTGAGTTGCCTGCGAGGCAGCCGGTATACCTGCCGATTAACGAACGAGGCTCTAGCGCAGGCGGAACTAGTGTACACCCTATAAATAACTTAGGCTTTCTTTGTTTTTTTTTATTTACCCGATATTTTTTTTTTGGTTCAAATACATATTTTGTCGATACCAAGTCATCTCACAAAATTCAGAGGACTGGAAAACATTCGAAATTATGGGTATCTGGCGCACTTTCGCACTACCGTGAGTCGCGTTTCGGTACTTTAGGGCTACAGTTCATCGCTATTTTGAACTTCGAAATTCAGTATGACAGTGAATTCAGAGACCTAATTTTGTGACACCTTATATAATCGTTTAGGTACTGTGAACATTTATGTATTTATTTAATCAGACATAAAAATAACATAACTTCACGCCTGTATCCCCCAAGGGGTAGGCAGAGGTGTATTACACACCCACGATTCGCCAGTTATGTTAAGGTTCCAATGTAGTAGGAGGCGAGCCTATGGCCATCTACCGGGCACATTATTAAGCGAGCGATAATTAACATTTACGAAAAGTCAGAGGTGTGTGCCCGGGGCAACTGGGGATCGAACTCGAGACCTCGTCTCAGCAGTCCGTTACGTACGCCACTAGCCTATAATATTAAACGAAAATATTTTTAGGAACCCTACCTCTTTAGGCCACCCTATTTTTTCTTATGAGTGTCGTATAAGATGTTTAAGAAATAGGACCGTTATCCGACAGTAAACATACAGTCCACAGAAAGAAAAGTGGCCCGATTCACGGCAATAGGTTCCCTGTTATGTGGGGCCAGTAAAAAATACCAAATAATTATTATAATAATAATTTAGGATATATTGAACAAATGTTATGGCCATATTCTTTTCTCAAACTTTTTTTTTAATTTAAACGTTACCAACTGTCAAAAAGCTATTTGAATTTAAATTTAGAACTTCTATTGACTACAGATTAAGAAGATACAATTTTTTTTTCGATATTTTGAAAAATTATCACACAAGTCACTAAGTGGATACTTCCTTTACTTATTCTAGTGATGTGAAGCATATCACAATGAACTATCAAAAAAAATACCATTATTAACACAGAGATAAGCGATTGCTCAATTGAAGACCAGGTAAACGTTCGGATATGTGTTATTGAAGCGATGGTTATTTATTCGATTATATCTTCCTTCGATTGAACAAATATGAGACGATAAAAATGAGTATACAGTCAACACGGGCGCGGCCACGCCATTGTACTGACCGATAACGGATGGGAATGATACACCATTGACGAACTTTAGTAACTTTTGAAGGTATTCTTCTTTTGATTCGTTATGAGAAACTGTAGACCTGCTTTGAAACGTACTGTATCCACAATTGCGGACAAGGTCGGTAGGTTATCATAATCCAATACAAAGGAGTGTATTTTTAATACGTTAGTTTAAAATAATACATTTTTAATAGAAATATATTGGAAACGGAAACCTCCTTGATATGTTTGAACCCTCCTGAACACACTTTATGGTCCCGACCGAAAGAACGAAATCCGAAGTAAATTCATGGTTTTTTTTTTTCGTGCGGAAATCCCTTCGGATACCCCCCCGCCGGCCAGCGGGGGCGGTTATGTCGGGCTTGAACCGACTAAAACCGCACGCCGTCTCGAGTCTACAGACGCCGAGATGAAAGGTTGCCCATAGAGCATATCCCTCGCACCCCGACTGACCCTGAGCCATCTCCGGTTTCGAGATGGCCCCCTCGGGTTTGAGAACCACGGTGTCCCCGTCTTGCCACGGTTTGGGGGAGGGGCGCTAGACGCCCCATCATCCCGGCCTGCTTCTGCTGGGGTGACAGGCGGCCTCACCTGCCACCCCCAGGCCTGCGCTCATGGAGGACGGAGGTCGTTAAGCGACCTCCGGCGCCTGAGTCGCCTGCGACGCACGGCGAGCATGTTGCGGGCTCGGCGGGCCGGGAGAGTTCATGAATCTCTCCCGGGCGCGCTCCGCGGCCCACGAGATCCGCGGCCCACGCGCTGGCGCTCCGCACCATTGCCGCAATCATGCTGCCGAGCGAGAGGACTCCCACCCCGATGGCTGCCACTAGGTCACGCCTCGGCGCCTCCCACGCCGGGCAGTCCGCCAGCGTGTGCAGCCCCGAGTCCTCGCTCGCGTCGCAACTTCATGGTGCCTAAATGACACTTCTTTCGTTTGTGGATGTAAAGTCAACGACAAAAAGCTTTCAAAACTCCAATTTCTTGATCACCTTAGCTTTTAAACCTTTAATAAAATAATAAACAAAATATGAAATATATATATTAACTTTCATAATAGGATTTTTTTTTACGTTAATAAAACTGTTTATACATCAATTGTTGGTACATGTATTCCAAAGTAAAAAAGGTTTGTAATTATTTTAGTGTTTTATTTATGTTTTTTTGTGTATTTTTTCTTTAATCAACTTTTATCGTGGACTGTACGTTTCACGGTAGGCCTACTGATCAGAAACTATTCTCAGCGAGGGATGGAATTTCGCGAGCCGTAGTAGCACACGATGTTTTTGGGGCCCCATCAAGATTTCCGGGTTCCAAGACAAGCTCACCTTTTTTTTTTTTTTTTTTTTTTTATCGTGCGGAAATCCCTTCGGATACCCCCCCGCCTGCCAGCGGGGGCGGTTATGTCGGGCTTGCACCGACTAAAACCGCACGCCGTCTCGGGTCTTCAGACGCCGGGGTGTAAGGTTACCCATAGAGCATATCCCTCGCACCCCGGCTGACCCTGGGCCATCTCACCACTAACAGCATCGCTCATCCTGTCTCCTCTGAAAGCAGAGGAGTACGGAGAGCGATGTGTTATGTTATGTTATGTTATATGTTATGTTATGTTATGTTATGTTATGTTATGTTATGTTATGTTATGTTATGTTATGTTATGTTATGTTATGTTATGTTATGTTATGTTATGTTATGTTATGTTATGTTATGTTATGTTATGTTATGTTATGTTATGTTATGTTATGTTATGTTATGTTATGTTATGTTATGTTATGTTATGTTATGTTATGTTATGTTATGTTATGTTATGTTATGTTATGTTATGTTATGTTATGTTATGTTATGTTATGTTATGTTATGTTATGTTATGTTATGTTATGTTATGTTATGTTATGTTATGTTATGTTATGTTATGTTATGTTATGTTATGTTATGTTATGTTATGTTATGTTATGTTATGTTATGTTATGTTATGTTATGTTATGTTATGTTATGTTATGTTATGTTATGTTATGTTATGTTATGTTATGTTATGTTATGTTATGTTATGTTATGTTATGTTATGTTATGTTATGTTATGTTATGTTATGTTATGTTATGTTATGTTATGTTATGTTATGTTATGTTATGTTATGTTATGTTATGTTATGTTATGTTATGTTATGTTATGTTATGTTATGTTATGTTATGTTATGTTATGTTATGTTATGTTATGTTATGTTATGTTATGTTATGTTATGTTATGTTATGGTAGTTAGATATTGCCTCTCTGGCTGTATTTTACAGCCTCTACCAGTGTTCTGATGAACTTTTTCAACTAATTCTACCGTCTCCCTTCCGATTCAGACCAACACGTGCTGGACTGTGATGCCACCCGCACAGGGTAGAAACAATACCGTGCCGAACTCAACGGTTCGGTGCTTACTTATTATTTAGTATTTTTTATTTGCCTGCGCTACACTGCACACTTCGCGATAAAACATCCACACAACATAAAACTTCCGAAAAATCTGCACTGTGATACAAAACACGATAAATGTATCATCACGATACGTGGAGGGAAAACTATCAGACGAGGACCCACTGCGAAAAAATATAGAGATTGTCTTCTTTTAAATCATGTATTTTTTATATATATAATATTTATGTCTGAAGCGTCGGTAGCTTAGTGGTTAAGGAGTCGACCCTATGATCGAGAGGTCCCGGGTTCCAATCAGGGCCATTACACCACTCCTAACACAAGCAATTAAGATTTAGATCGGAAAAATAGAACATCTAGGACGGGACTTGAACCCGCGACCAGTCCCTTACAGGGGGAATGCTCTGAGCAACTGAGCCAGCTAGACACGTCCCAGATATTCGAAATTCTCCGATAAATCTCCGATATTTCCGATCTAAATCTTTAGAAAAAAGTAAGCATACAAAATGCTTAAAAATTTAATTGAAACAAGCAATTAAGCTTAGCTGGAGGGGATAGGGGGAAATTTTAGTAATTTCGGTTACTAATATTCTTTAAAAAAAATAAAAGAATTCGGGTATAGAGAGGTATAGAAAGCCTTACCAATATATATTTGGGGCCTAATTCAACCTTACCTACTAGTCGGTGCACCTACTAAATAACGGACGAGTCTCTGGCGCAGGCGCATCTATCAGATTTGGAGGTGAGACGGCAGCCGCTCCCGGAAAAGCACCATACCAATCAAAAACAATAAGCGGACCTCGGGCTCCAAAGTACAAACTTTGGACGCAACTCGGAACTCGCTATGAGTATGATAATTACCTTCTTTTATATAATTGAGCTTAGAGTGAGACGAAGTCGAGCGAAAAGCTCTCTATAAGTACTCCACTCGGTGTATTTCGGTTGTGACGCTACTACTCCTAAACTAATCGACCAATGTTGACCAAACTTGGCATGTAAATACGACTTGATACCCGGAAGGTTTAGAAAAAATCAAACATACCATGGAGGAATAATCACCCCTCAAAATTTTGAAAATCTGATTTCTCCAAAATGATCAATGTTGAGACCACGATTTTCGACAAGTATTGGCTTAAGACAGAAAAAGAAAATTGAAAATCGGTCTAGCAATTCAAGTAGTAGGGTAGTTGTTGGGCAGGTTTTATAGGTAATCATGTAGTGCACTCTCAACTCAACATTGCAACAGCAGAATGCGTTGCGCCCCTAGTACTTTTATTACCAACCAGCGTACCTTTGACCATTATCTCACCTTCAATGTTGTTTGTATTATTGCTACTTCATGCTTCATAATTCATTCGAGCCACACCTACAACAAAAAAGCATTAATAAAAAACCCAATATATCATATTGACATACCAAATTCAATACACACAACGTTCGTTCATATCAAGAATCGTATCCACATCGTATTCGATTAGCTGTATAGAAAAAACATCGATATATTGATAATATTCGATCACTTTCATTAAAAAAATATGCCAAAAAGTGTCCGATAAAAAAGCGTTGTCAAGTTTTTTCTTGACCGGAGATATTGTGTTATTTTCCTTACGATATCTGTTTATTTGGTTAACAAACAGTAAATGAAGGAATTGATAGTATTAGAGTCATTGAACCCAAGAATTTTAGTTCGGGACGTAGGACGTTTTCTATAAGCGTTGATAAGAATGTTTGATGTCATTTAATGGCTACTTCTTTATGGAAATACTTGTTTAGATATTGTTTAGTACTTCCATTTATTGTAAAAATTGTAGAGTGGAGGTCCGAGGAAAGATTATCTTGGCATGTGGAACGAATTTTAATTCGAGAATACAAGAAAACTGTACCTTTTTATTTCGTGCGGCAATCCCCCGGATACCCGCCCGCCGGCCAGCGGGGTGGTTATGTCGGGGTTAAACCGACTAAAACAGCAGCACACCTTCTCGGGTCTCCAGACCAGGGTGTAAGGTGACCCAAAAGGCAATTCCCTCGCAACCCGGCTGACCCTGGGCTATCTACGGCTTTGAGATGACCCACTCGGGTGTGGGACCCAGGGTGTCCCCTAATGGCCCCGTAGAATGGGAGCGCACCGGCTCGCCGCCGCCCTGGCCTACTTCTGCTGGGACAGACGGCCTCATCTATCACCCCCAGGCCTGCGCTCCTGGAATACGGAGGTCGTTGCGACCGTGCGAGGATGATGCGATCTTACCTATACTAATACTGTAGTAGGTGTGCCGGCTGAGCTTGGCTTGTGCCGCGAAGATTTTGGTAGGCTCCCAAAACCAAGTTAATTATTAAAGTAATACCATTTTAGTAACTAATTTATTCATTAAACCGTAAACACCTTCAGCTAAGCTAAATTGCTTCACGTCACGGCGCAAAACAGTTCACGTCGCGTCGGTAGTGCAAAGACCGGGGTTCGAACCCATTACCAATAGATCGCAAGCGTCACGCCTTAAAGAGTTCAGTCAGGCTCTAATTTAGATGAGAAGTTCTGTGTCCTATTACCAGTGTTATGATGGTAGCAGATAGAGTCATGTCCAGCACAAATTCAATTCAATTCAATTCAATTTATTTCTGAACAAACATAATTTGTGTTGAAATTTAAATTACAATAAATACATGCAAATCAATGAAAATGTCCATAATAACATAAAAAGTATACAAAAATAGTGAAAAACAAGGAATGTCATAGGTTATGTCAAATTCAAATACGTCGGAGTCAATTAAACTAATTAATACATTAAAATTAAAATAACCCATGATCAAGATATTACAACTTAAATACTACCATTCAAAAATTCATCTATATCGTAATAGCATTTCTGTAACAAATATGCCTTAAGTTTTTTCTTAAAAATGTTGACATTATAAATAGTTTTTAATTCAGTGGGGAGTCTATTAAAAATGGGGCAGTTTGACCTAGAAAGTACCTCACTATCTCTTAATAGCGACTTTAAGAAGCTATTTGCTGCATACTTTTGGGGGTTACGTTGTCAAATGGCAAAAAACGGAACCCTTATAGATTCGTCGCGTCTGTCTGTTTGTCCGTCCGTATGTCACAGACACTTTTTTCCGAAACTATAAGAACTATGCTGTTGAAACTTGGTAAGTCGATGTATTCTGTGAACCGCACTAAGATTTAACTGTAACTTCTAAAATAAGAGAAGAATAAAACTAAAAAAAATATATGATGTACATTACCATGTAAACTTCCAACGAAAATTGGTTTGAACGATATCTAGTAAGTAGTTTTTTTTCATAAACCGCAATTTACTTACCTTTCATTCAATCAAATCAAATAAAAACAAGTTGAATTCCTGAGACGAGCTCAGCCGAATACAAGGGATTTTTTTTTTCTTTATCTTGCAATGGTTCACCCCAGCACGAATCTATTACCGAAAACAGCAACTCGATAGCTCATCTCCTTCATACCCAAAACCGTGACAGAAAATTGGCAACGACGACGTCGACGACAACTCGATAGCAATAGGGCTTTTCTAAAGAAAATCCCTAAAAAGTCAGTAGGAAAAGAATTACTAACAACCTTCTTGAAATAAAGCACCGAATTGTCTATCAGAAAGTCTGAACTAACGAGCATAGGCAGAGCAATATCATTTAATACTAAAAAAAAAAACTTTTTTCTTTATCTTGCAATGGTTCACCCCAGCACGAATCTATTACCGAAAACAGCAACTCGATAGCTCATCTCCTTCATACCCAAAACCGTGACAGAAAATTGGCAACGACGACGTCGACGACAACTCGATAGCAATAGGGCTTTTCTAAAGAAAATCCCTAAAAATACTTGCTGCTACGGAACCCGCGTGTCCGACTCGCACTTCGCCGGTTTTTAGGGTTCCGTTGTCAAATGGCAAAAAACGGAACCCTTATAGATTCGTCATGTCTGTCTGTCTGTCCGTCCGTATGTCGCAGCCACTTTTTTCCGAAACTATAAGAACTATAATATATGCTGTTGAAACTTAGAATATAGATGTATTCTGTGAACCGCATTTAGATTTTCACACAAAAATAGAAAATAAACAATAAATTTCGGGGGTTTACTTAGAACTGAAACTCAAATAATATTTTTTTTCATCGAACCCATACGTGTGTGTATCCTATGGATACGTCTTCAAAAATATTTTTCTAATATATTTTTTTATAAACTGAATAGTTTGCGCGAGAGACATTTCCAAAGTGGTAAAATGTGTCCGTTCCCGTCCCCCCGTAACTTCTAAAATAAGAGAATGATAAAACTAAAAAAATATATGATGTACATTACCATGTGAACTTCCAACGAAAATTGGTTTGAACGAGATCTAGTATGTAGTTTTTTTTTAAAACGACTTCAATCGTAAACCGCAATTTACCTTTCAATCGTTCAACTCAAATATAAAAATTTTACTTGCTGCTACGGAACCCTCCATGGACGAGTCCGACTCGCACTTGGCCGGTTTTTTGTTTTAATTTTGGATGTTCCGGTGCCCAATTCCTATTTCCTCTTATTCCTCCTGTTTCCCAAAGGTTGCCTGTAAAAAGCTATATCAGTGATAAGTCAACCCATTGTACATGTATATTTTTATTTGGAACAAGCAGCTGCCTGTGACCTCGTCAGCGTTAAATTCGGAATAGATCCAGGTATGTTTACCTCTGCAGTTGCGCACCCAACATGTATTAGGTTACCTATTTCATCGTTATATTTTCAATCATCTAATAAATATTAAAATTGTACCCTACCGGGTACAATTTTTGTACCTTTTTAGGGATTTTCTTTAGAAAAGCCCTATTGCTAAGGAGTTGTCGTCGACGCCGTCGTCGTCGACGTCGTCGTCGTTGCCAATTTTCTGTCACGGTTTTGGGTATGAAGGAGATGAGCTATCGAGTTGCTGTTTTCGGTAATAGATTCGTGCTGGGGTGAACCATTGCAAGATAAAAAAAAAATCGCAAAAAAATAATAAGCACAAAATCGAAAATCCCTTGTATTCGGCTGAGCTCGTCTCAGGAATTCAACTTGTTTTAATATTCAATGTAGTTTTCTCCTCGCTACGATTTCATTATATGTATAGATTCCATGTACTTACCTTTTTTTTGTGCGGAAATCCCTTCGGATACCCCCCCGCCGGGTAGCGGGGGCGGATATGTCGGACTTGAACCGACTAAAACCGCACGCCTCTCGCCCGTCTACAGACGCCGGGGTGTAAGGTTACCCATAGAGCATATCCCTCGCACTCCGACTGACCCTGGGCCATTCGCAGTGTCCCCTCTGATAAGAGCAGAGGGGTACCTGGAGCGACCCCCCCCCCCCCGCGGGCCTTGTAGGCCCGCCATACCCCGACCCCCTCGTGCAATGGGGTCAGCTGGCCCTGAAAATGGCCGGTTGGTCAGACTCTTGGCCGTTGACGTTGACGCCAGCTACTCCAGAGGAGCAATCAATGATGCGTCATCGCCCACGTTGCCCAGGGTGCACCAAACTTGGAGGTGATCTAACCAGTCGCACCCCTCCATGTACTTACCTATTTGTTGTTGTTCATCGTGCTTGTTAGTGTACAATAAAATTTTGTTCTTTTCTGCATAAAGTGAAGTGATAATGACGTCCCTGGAGTGGCACACGTCCATAGGCCGTGGCAACTGCTCCCCATAAGACAAGCCGTGAGCTTGTCTGCCACCTAAGTGGTATAAAGTAACAAGGTGCAAAACAATACGGTGGTCAGGATAACTGCTTACCATAGTTTAAAAACTTTCTAAATTATATTTCTAATATATCATCGCTTCTCCAAACATATGAATACGTCGATTATTTGCAGAAACACTCAATGATTGGCATTGGCCCGTGTCAAGCAATCCGAAGTTTATCGGCTATCACGATTATATACCTACTTCATACATTCAAATCAAAGATTTTAACTCTCTAAGCAACTATTTACTGTGTAAAAAAACGAATAATGTCAGACACATAACACGGAAGTTCGAAATTCAAATTAGATAAAAAAATAATCTAAATCTGCTACACAATCACACGCAACAAACACTCGCATTGAAACCCCAGCGCATTGACGAACTATCATCCGCTAGCGTGGTCCACTCGAATAATTACAATCGACTCGCTGACAATCGCGATTCTATCACAAAGCTCGCATAATCGGACGCTGTGTCGACCCATTACCAACACTATACGTCATAAACACACCCATGCACGTTCCATATTCAACTTTATTCCGTATAGACAGATATTAAATTTGCTTGAATCTAAAATGCAGATAGTGCAGTGGCATAGTCAGAAGCCCGATTGTGAGTGGGACAATGCAATAATCCACGCATTGTTGAATCGACATTGTTGTTTTAAGGGCGGCATTGCATAAATAATAATGTTATATCGCCCAGCGGCTTTTCATTGTAGCATTTTGTCGCTAAACTTATAGTATTGTGGCGCGAATTGAGTTACGCTTTCGATTTCAATGTCTTTTCCGCGTTTGTTTTTGCTGATAATATTCGATGTGTTGACACTCAATCGATATCGGTGAGAGTCAACAACAGTAATGGCAAGAAGGATAATGTTTCGTTTATGAATTTGTTGACTAAATTTGATAGCCGTATGTAGCCGTGTCCGAGCTTCTTGACATGTACGCCAATGCAATTGTAGTACTGTCGAAAGAACATAACCAGGGAACACTGACTTGAAACAAACGTAACACTATAAGTCACCGTTGACTGTTTTGAAAGGTTTTTATTTTGGACATGCAAGTTTTTTATCTCTCCTTTTTAGGGATTTTCTTCAGAAAAGCCCTATTGCTATCGAGTTGTCGTCGACGTCGTCGACGTCGTCGTTGCCAATTTTCTGTCACGGTTTTGGGTATGAAGGAGATGAGCTATCGAGTTGCTGTTTTCGGTAATAGATTCGTGCTGGGGTGAACCATTGCAAGATAAAGAAAAAATCGCGATAAATCGCAAAAAAAAATAATCGCAAAATCGAAAATCCCTTGTATTCGGCTGAGCTCGTCTCAGGAATTCAACTTGTTTTAATCAACTTCGGATATTATCAATTCGATATCATCCTCCATGC
The DNA here is from genome assembly GCA_946251805.1 of Cybosia mesomella. NCBI lineage: Eukaryota > Metazoa > Arthropoda > Insecta > Lepidoptera > Erebidae > Cybosia > Cybosia mesomella. The sequence goes on from OX276389.1 coordinate 37,301,162, forward strand.
CTTTTCCTAAGGCTTAATTCGCACGAGAGCGTTTTTAACGTCCGTTTGAATAAACGTTTGAATAGAACAAATGCACTTCCAAGTATATGTTCACACGTCAGTGCTTTTAAAACACGAGGTTTTGTTACCGGCAGTGGGCCGTAGGGCGTTAAATGTTAGTGTCACAAACTGCCCTCATAAGTATCTCATTCAGAGGATGTACCCAGAATGCATTTCTTATCATTTTCCTAACACTTTCCTAACATAACTTCCTAACATTTTTAATGTACAGACACAATTAATTTAGAATTTTATAATAATATGGATATATTTGATGGATACTTAAGTACATCAACTTAAGATCCCCGTACTTACGTTAAATATTATAATAATAAACATAAATAAATAATAAATATTATAATAATAATCTCTCCTTCCACCAGGGCACTCCACATGAAAGAACACCCAGACTACAAATACCGACCAAGACGAAAGCCGAAACCGCTAGTAAAGAAGGAACCGAAATTCGGTTTCGGCATCAACGGACTCATGGCACCGGTACCAAGACTGGTCACGCCTTCGGTACCACATCCAGTACCTCACTTGCAGATGCCACATCACTTGCTCCAAGATAAACCGGACCTGGGCAGAGCTCTGTTTCCACCTCTACCGTACCCGTTTTATCCGTTTGCGAAGATTCCGTCTGATGATGGGAAGTTAGCAGCTGAATTGGCGCATTTACAGGTAAATATTTCTATGTATGCGATATGTTGATAGTTGAGGCTCTCACGCAGGGATTCCTCTTGGGGTTGGGAGTTCAAACTGCAATCACTCCCATAAAAGTTGTATAAGCCAAATCAAAAGGGGAGCAGATCCTGGGTTCCGAGGTGACAGCCTTTCTTTCTTTGTCGCACGATAATGAACTTTAATGCTATACCCATACCCGTGTTTCCTGCTACCTACAGTCCCAGGTTCTTTAAACGGGGCGTGAAAAAGCATCTGTGTAGGCTATCAAAGGTATTTTCACTATTATCATTTTAGGATCAACAGCAGCTGAAATGATGACTCGCATATTCTGGACTTCACCCTTAGCTTCTTACCATCTGTCGGGTGCAGTCAATTGACGAACCGAATACAAAAAAGATATAAAAAAGGCTCGGTTGCAACCGAGGACCACTCCAAGATGATGAAAATATAATTGTTTGTAAAATAAATGGGTACAGTAAATACTGGCCTGAAACAATGATCGAACACACAATCTGTTAAAAAATATATAACATGATTAAACACACTGAAAGAAATCAGTATCATAATGCCAGCGTTTTCGACGTTTCTCAATTGCATCTGAAGGTTCCATCACAAAGTCCAGGGTCCGCTTTCTTCCTATTTCTTCTCCACTTCGCAGGGTCTTAAGCATCTCCGGTAATGAGATCATTAGCACGATTGTGTTTCTCCATACTGGATAGCATAAATAATGTACAAAAATTCCCATTCTAATAAAGATTTCGTACCTAAACATGACTTTTCCCACAGGCACTATACGGAGGCGCACTATACAGTAGTGCGCTATACAGTAGCGCCCTGTCCCCCTGCGGCTGCCCCCCGCGCCGCACTCCCTCCCCGCCCGCCGACGTCAAGCGCCCCGTCGCGTACGTGCTCATGAAGAGCGACGAGGAACCCCCTCAACACGTCATATGAAGGCCGGTCGCGCTCCCAGCGAGGGCCTGGCCTTCGCACTGGGAGCGGCCATCCACCTCCGTGCAAGAGAGAGAAACCAGCTCTCCAGACAGTGTTTAAGACTGAACAGACTTATGTAATAACGAAATGTTTTAAATTTTCAAATTTAGAACACATAGAATAGTGTTGGGACACAAAATATTTTGGTTTCGGCCGTGAAATAAACCTTGCCTATATTATATTGTGAGCAGTGTAAGTGCGGCAAGGTAAAATTTATAATTATATTGTAAATATTACATTCCAATCAAAACTAGTTTTAGTGAAACCTAGATGAAATAAATAACAAATCGCAAATTTAGAGGCAGAATGGTGCTGATAGTGACGTGAATTTGAAAATTGAAGTCGTGCAATACCTGTTACTGTTAATGTGCAATGTATCATAACTAGTTATTTTTGAGCAAATATTCACCATTTGATAGATAACATATCATAGATTTTACTCTCTAAACGTACTGTAGTAGATGTTAGGTAGGCAAATTAATGTCAATTTTGTAAAAAGACTCAAAACTTATTATAATACTAACGAGATTCTTACAAATTCGAGACATCTAAAGTTTGAAATACCATTTGCTACGGTCATTTTAGTTCTTAACTACAATCAAAATTGCTTGTGAAGATTGTTAAACAAATATTAATATGGTCAATACTATTGTCAAATGTGTTTTGTACTATACGGGTTTTCACAACGAAACAAGTTAATTTAGTTCAGTACCTAGTTTTCATTCCTGCAACCTGCAACAGAATGTGATGCGAAGGTGCCATTTATTTTTGTGTCATTTATTGTTTGTAACGCATTACAACATTGACTCGCGTCAATCCACGTTATTATGTCGTACCCAGTTTCGAAAGACCTTTTTGCGAAATTTATTTTTACAACGCCAAATCATCGATAACCGATAGGTTATTTGATCAATGGGCCATTTCATCGAATACTCATATGTACAAACACCACTACCATTTCACCGATAGTACATTAAAATAAAACCCCGTTTCACGGGGCTCCTATTTCTTCGCGTAGTATCGATCAATACAACACTAAATACAACGCGTTTTTCTCGATCATAGAATATTATTGATGTGTTTTTCTGCTTTATGGTTTCACGATATCAAAATAATACTGTACAATGAATGTGTAGTTCTAGACTGGTAAAAATGATATTGTATTGCATAAATTATAACAATATATAATCCGAACATATATAAAAACCATATCTGACATTATACGAATATAAATATGTGTAAGACTGTAAATAAAATATGTAAATAATGTCACGTTTAAGAATGTTATTATCATTATTTTCTGTCATAATTTAATTATAAATAATATAAAAGTAAATTAACCTGGCGTATCACGTACCAGGGGATATCTTAATTCGTTGGTCAGTTTATTTCTCCATTCGTAACTGTTATTTTTATTATAACTTGGGACTTAATTAGGGATTGTTACATATACCCACATTTCTGCTTATTCATTCCAATACTTACCTTAAGAACTACAAAATTAACTTAATTAACTTGACGGACAAAGACCCGTTTGCAGCCTTTCTTCATTGCGCAATTTAATCTCTCTGGGAATGATGAAGATAGTTTTCTGCTAAGTCGGAAGTTTTTTGCGTGCATTACTCTTTTAGGTTTCGTGCCTTTAGAAACGACAAAAGAATCAAATCAAGTTACACATTCAGATTATAAAACAAGACTTACGCACGCCAAGACTAAAGTATTTACGTTTAGACAAAGATTCTATAAGAGCAATAAAAAAGTAACCGTGAATTTTGTTATCACATACATTTTAAAACCAGTTTTTAAAACCTGTGAGAAAAGTATTTGTGATAAAATTCACGAGCACTTTTTTATCGCCAGTGATTACAATGACTGTTTGCGAATCCCCAAACATCAAATAAGTTATCCTCGAAGAGTTAAGCAGAGATATATAAATATCCACGTTTCATCAACTGTTTAAGTAGTATGTATGTGTTCAGCGGCTTTTATTGTTAACTGTACTAATTTTAAGTTTTGAATGTTATTATAATATTACAAGAGGCGAAGTTATGAGAGCAATGTATGACAAACTGATTAAGAGTCTTGTTATCATGTCTTTGATAAAAAATCGAATGTCGATTTGTTGAAAATAGTTTTGATTAAGTTTAGGATTCTATAAAGAAATACTAAAATCTTTCACAATTTACTATGATCAACGACTCATTTAATACTGGCGTGTGAAGAAAGTCTGTTTTATTTTATTTGAGTACTTTTAATATCACTTATGCTCGGTACACATATACCCTTGTATGTGGAACCAGTCAATCTTCACTCAAAGGCAAAAGGAAAGTAAGGGTGGTTATTGATATTTATTAGGGATACTGCCAAATTCCGCCGATAACCCTGGGGTTATCCTTTCGAGGGCTTACCCGGCGTGCCCGGCAATGGACACTTGGGGAGGACACCGTGTGGTTTTAGTCGGTCCGATTCCGACAAGCCCACCCCATCTTTGGCACCGATGGGTTGAAGCCCGTGGGGGTTTCCACACGTTAAAAAAAGGGGTACTGCGTTATTAAAATTAATTTCTACAAATCGCCATTTGGTTTGGAATGACTATTTACTGATATTTTAGTTTTAATTTCCAAACCCACCGCTACGCGAGCTAGCTAATTCGTCTACTTATAGTTCTTATGGCAATGTTGTATAAATAACTTTTATTGTTGATATAAAATTATGTTGTTGTTGAAATTTAAGTTTTTATATGTTTCTTGATGTTTTAGTTGTATTACACGGATGTTTAATTTTTATATAATACGATTAATAAACGATACATGAGAATGAAAATGAAAATTTATTTTCATCACGCTTCTAAAAGCCTGTACCTGTATTTATACCGAAGTCGCCTCGCTTGGTTGCCCTACACTTACAAATTATCATCATCATCTCTGCGTTGTGTCCCGATTGCGTCCGACGTCTATGCCTTCTTTGTGCGAAAATCCTCTCGTATCCTGGCGGGGGAGGCCATGTCAGGCTTCAACCGGCCAAAACCGCACGCCGTCTTGGGTCTTCAGACGCCGGGGCTATCTCCGGTTTCGCAATGGCCCCCTCGGGTTTGGGAACCACGGTGTCCGCAAAAGGGGGGGGGGACTAGTTGACCCGCCGCCCCAGCCCGCTTCTGCTGGGGTGACAGGCGGCCTCACCTGCCACCACCACCACCACCAGCGACCTCCAGCGTCTGAGCCGCCTACGAAGCGGTCGAGCATGTTGCGGGCTCGGCGGGCCGGGAGAGTTCTAAATCGGCTCGGGCTCGCTCCGCCGTCTCCTTCTCGGCCGCGTCGGCGGCGACCCACGTGCTCGCGCTCCGCAGCCGGCGGGACTCCGCCGGAGCCCCTCCTCCGAAGGGATTTTCGCACGAAATAAAAAAAAAAAGTATGTGGACCAATCTTGGTAGTTACATTGACCCAACTTCTAATTATCGCATATATTTGAAACTTGGTAAGTATGTGACATCCGCATGATTGATCATTAATTTAATAACATCAAGCTGACCAGATTTATGAGTGTTTCTTCAAAGAAAAGAGGTGCCATACCGTTTGGCACTAGATAGATTGTTTGCACCGTATGAGAGTAACACCGCAGCACATGGAAGACCTCATCGCAACCCTCGTCATGTGGCAATGTTTCTACGCAACTGCAAAGATTCAATGGTGTTGCGCAATTGGGCACTTTGTGATGAGCTATAAGTTTACTGCCGCATAGAGAATAGCCCTATACCTGAGTAGCCTTGGAAGGCATCTTCAGGAAGAAAGTAGCCTTGGAAGGCATCTTCAGGAAGAAAGTAGCCTTGGAAGGCATCTTCAGGAAGAAATTACCCTTGTATGATAAAATAGAGCCCATATAACGGCAATAGTCTCGCTTCTAAATTGATAGAATATAAACGTTAATACTCCTTTGCCGACCCCTACAGGGATATTTACATGCGTGAGCATTATATAAGTTCACATACTTACTGCGGAGTGATCTCATTTAAATTGCTATTATCCATCATCAACAACATCATCTGAGCATATTCCATCTGCATCCTAAGCTTGTTAGGGAGCCCGAGGTCCGCTCGTCTACTTCTCCTTTGTATGATTTATTATATCTTCTTTACTTTTATGAGAGCAACTTGACGGCCTCTGTGGCGTAGCGGTAGTGCATTCGACTGCTATGACAGGGGGCGCGGGATCGATTCCCGCTCAGTGCAATTATTTGTATGCATGAATATGTCTATTTGCATTGGTCTGGGTGTTTCTATGTATAATAATATAATAATAATAATAAATATTTTACGACATTCTACACAGCGCTTTCTAGACCCAAATTAAGCATAGTTTAACTAGCTTGTGTTATGGGTTCCAGAATACGGATAAACATACTTATATACTTATTTTTTTAATATGTATGTATTTACAAAAAAAAGTATATAAGTATGTTTATCCGCATTCTGGAACCCATAACACAAGCTAGTTAAACTATGCTTACTTTGGATCTAGAAAGCGCTGTGTAGAATGCCGTAGAATATTTATTTTTATATTTATTTATTTTATAACTGTCGTCTGACTCCCAACTCCGAAAGGAAAGCCTGCGCTAGACACTCAACTGCATTCTCTAACAGTTTATATGACATCGCATGGTGAGTAAAAAGAAAAAAAGTGTGTGTGTACATACTTTACTTACGTATATACGCACGTAAGAAAATTTTGTGATTAAATGACATGATACTCCTTTGTGAATACGTTCGACTCTTTAACCGACTGCAAAAAGGAGGAGGTTCTATGTTCGCCTGTACTTTTTTAGGGATTTTCTTTAGAAAAGCCCTATTGCTATCGAGTTGTCGTCGACGTCGTCGTTGACAATTTTCTGTCACGGTTTTGGGTATGAAGGAGATGAGCTTTCGAGTTGCTGTTTTCGGTAATAGATTCGTGCTGGGGTGAACCATTGCAAGATAAAGAAAAAATCGCAAAAAATCGCAAATCCTTGTATTCGGCTGAGCTCGTCTCAGGAATTCAACTTGTTTTCTTTTTTCGTCCGGAAGGCATTTTCAGTTTTCAGATTATTTCCTTTGTATATGCCTCATAGTCTACCTATCATCTGGAAGTGGGTAAGGTTTAGGGGACACCCCTTTTTCTACGTGACTGTGTGCTCGCGCATCGTACAAAATTGCTCTCATCTTTTTTCCCTATCGCGTCAAAAGAAGTATAACTCCAAAAATTAAACGTGATTAATTTTTCGAAAGAAATATTCTAAAAGATTGAAACACAATTCGACATGTGTACGGCCCCTCTTAAGAGGTACTCGAAGAGTCAGTGGTGCGAGTGTTTCTTTAAAAACAGAGGGTAGGAGATTAAATACGGTACATACTCAATTATCGATGAATAAACACTCTAGTACCGGGGGAATGGGGACCCACATGGCGGGTTGTGGGATTGGAATAGAGTTTTCATGAGTTCGTTTCTTCTTTGACTTTGTTTTCCATATTCACTTCACGCTTTATAAGGTTCAGATATCGTAATAAAAAAGTATTTCCTAGGTGACGAGTCGCTCTAAAGTCAGGGTCTGACTGCACTCAGTAAACACGCGCTCAAGTATTAAGCTAAGATCTCTCTTGAGTGCGTAGTTTGATTTATTAATACTCAACTGAGTAACTAAACTCAAAAAATTCACTGAATTCGTTTAATTCGTTCTATTAATTATGAATTTGATTGATTCCTGCTTAGACAGCTTATTATAGGTAATTATATATAAAGATTTGGGCTATCTACGCGAAATACCAAAACCCGGTCATTCCAACGTTTCCCCAAGCTGACAGTGCACAATACTTTCCACGTCTCTCCGCGTTCTTCATAAAGATATCTTCATAATATATAATTGTGCACACTGAAGCGATTGAAACGATTGTGTTTTATTTATTTAGTCTTTATTCATTAGCAGCGTCGCCTCGGTGGCTCAGTGGTTAGAAGTCGCCTTACGATCGAGAGGTCGCGTGTTCGAATCTTGGACATTACGCTACCGATGTGAACCCACTCCTAACTCAAGCAATTTAAGTTAACAGGAAGGGTAAAAAAAATCTTATCTAAATCACCATTATTCAAGTGCAAATTTAGGTAGAAGCGGCGATAGCCCAGTGGCGTACGTAACGGACTGCTGAGACGAGGTCTCGAGTTCGATCCCCAGTCGCCCCTGGTACACACCTCTTTCGTAGTTATGTGTGCATTAATAAATGTTAATTATCGCTCGCTCAATACTGTGCCCGGGAGATGGCAATAGGCTCGCCCCCTATTACATTGGGACCTTAACATAACTGGCGAATGGTGGGTGTGTAATACACCTCTGCCTACCCCTTCGGGGATACAGGCGTGAAGTTATGTTATGTTAAATTTAGGTTGCATCGAAAACTTGCACGTTGGAGCCCGAGGTCGGGTCTTCTAATATGGTTTGGTTTGCCTTGGCTTTTATGGAAGCGACTGTCATCTAACCTCACGAGTAATGCCTGCGCTAAAGCCTTCTTCGTCTTAAACATTACTAATATTAGGTCGTTAAATATGAAATTGCCGTTTTTCTTGAAGAAATAGGGAGGAAACACAATTTTCAGTACTAACATTTTTGCATTTTTTTTACAAAACAAAAATCAAATTTTATTTTATTATTGACAAATCCAAATTTTATGTTTTTCTTTGTGTATGAATGAGACAACATTAAGCTAACAAACAGCAACTTTTATTACATTTTTGAAAAGTGACAGCTGTTAAGTAATACGAAATTTATCATCACAATGGATAGCATTTAGGAAGTACTGTTTTTGAAGATCAAATTAATTTATCAAGCGGCCAATAAAAACAAAATTTAATACAGAGTTGTAAAATCTGGAAATCAACTTTCAAACAAAATATAAATAATGGAAATAGCTATTAAATTACAGGAATAACGAACTCATGAATTTGTAAGAAAATTTCGGCAATTTCATAGGTAAAGACCTGTTATATTTATAACATAACGGTGGTGTTGAGAATCATATTACTAAGTATTGCCAAAACCTTCTTACATCTGGCTTCCATTAAAGACGGTAAGTAAGGTATAGATAGATAAATTATGTCCGTGGAGGAGTAAAAGCAGGTGGACGGATCCCGGAATCCAAGGTAAACACCTCGGAGGCCAACGAGATCACATTTGAGATGTTTAGGATGATTAAAGAAAGAAAGAAAGAAAGATTTATTAGTGCAAAGATGCCACAAACTAAGTACATAAAATTACATGACAATAATGATTTTAAAATAACAGGAGCACAATAGTAATGTGGCACGCACATGCACCAAATGGGTGCCCAGTTCAGCATGTGCCAGATAGTAACCTGGCGCTGGTTTTCTACTGGAGCCCAACTGGTTAGTGACACACGGACGCCTCGACGTCGAAGCCGTGTGTTAATGAAGTGTGGAGTGGTGTGTTTGTGAAATAAATAGTTTGATAAATATAGTGTATAAATAAATATAATGATACGGTTAATACATAACATATATAAATCAATAAACTTAAATTAACGATATATTTGCGTTTATATTTGATGAGTTTACATACTTACTACTATAACCGCGGTAGCCTAGTGGTATGGGTAAAGGACTGCTGAGACGAGGTCTCGGGTTCGATCCCAGGTTTTACCATGGCACACACCAATGACTTTTCGAAGTTATGTGTGTATTTATCGCAGGTTTATAAGAGCCCGTTAATGGCAATAGGCTCGCCACCTATTACATTGGGACCTAAAACATAAACTGGCGAAATGTGGGTGCTAGCACCTCTGCCTACCCCTTCGGGGATATAGGCGTGAGTTTATGTTATGTTATGTTATGTTACTTACTTGTAAGTATATAAAAGTGTTTCATTCCTATATGATAATACTATCTGTCCCCCGCGGCTTTGCCTTCAGCCTATAACCTTCCTCGATAAATAGACTTTACAATACAAAAAGATTTGATCCAGTAGCAACTACAATAGCTGGACATATGGTCTCACAAAGTTTTTTGTGAACCTAATATTCTAGAACATTTTTTTTGTTCTATCATCATACTTTCCGCAGCGCATGCGATGAAAGACATTTTATGATTAATTTTTTTACACCTTGTGTAGAAATAAAAGAGACCCCTTGAAATCCCTGCTAAAATAATAGTAGGGATTTCTAGGAATCTCTTTTTCTAGTAATAAATATAACCTATGTTACTCAGTGATAATGTAGCTTTCTAACGGAAAAAGAATTTTTAAAACCTGTCCAGTAGTTTTTAATTTTATTCGTTACATGCAAAAATCCAAATATACATTTGTATTTTTGGCGTTTTGTGTGTAACGATTTTTTTCCTCTTTGTAATATTAGTGTAGATATATTAAGTATAGATTCGCGACAACTTTGACAACATCACGAATCATGAGATGCAGTATTTAAGGATAATATTAATTACCTAATAAAACTTCAAGAAAATGTTATATATGTTCTAATCTAAAATCATAAAAATGTTCAAAATTGATTCATTTTCAATCATAAAAATATACACTTAATCTCAAAAATCGCTTTCACGCTCCAAAACCACCGATGACAGATAAGGGTGACGATTCACTTATCGCCAATTAATATTTTATTCATGTACAATAAAAAGACAATAATCGCAGTTTATGTATTTGTGCCCCCGGGGCGATTAGAGGCGCGAAGCGGCGGGGGGCGAACGGTGACGCGGCTAGGGCGACCATGAGAGACTGCCGAAATGTTAGGACTAGTTTTAGGATATTTACCCTAATTCCGCACGTTTAAGTTCTATCCTTACGGTATTACTGTACTTTCAGTGATTGTTCTTCATGGAATTATATTATTCATTTACTTTAATTAATTTGATCCAAAATTTGTAATAAGGACCTAATACCTAAACGGAGCAGAGCTTGTCATATGCGTTCTAGAATACGGATAAACATACTTAGATACATTGTTTTTGAATTCATACATATTCTACATAGAATCGTCGGTAGCTTAGTGGTTAAGGAGTCAACCTTAACACTGAGACGTTCCAAGTTCGATTCCTGGCCATTATACTATCGACATGACCGCAAGTAATTTAGCTTACCTGGAGGAATTAAGGGTAATACTAGTAATTTTCGGTTACTAATAAGCTCTACGCCACACGGGTCCTCTAACCCGAGCTATAGAAAACTAGTTAATTTATATTTAATACTCCATGACGAGACCACATTGCAACTTCCTATTTACAATAAAATATCATCAGGACAAGTCTTATATTCCCCTAACGTGTGGTGTCCCTCCCCGGACCCCACAAACAAACACCCTTTAGCTACTAATTGCGGAGGTGGCGACGATCGAGCTCTATTACACCATAAATCCGTAGCTTTAACAGATCACTTATATTATCGCAGCTCGTGGACCACCAGTCGTTTTGTCGCGCTTATAGGTAGAAATTGAAGCGTTGGTAGCTTCGTGGTTAAGGAGTCGACCTTACGATTGAGAGGTCCCGGGTTACAATCCTGGCCATTACACTACCAACGTGAACCCACTCCTAACACACGCAATTTAGCTTAGCTGTAGGGGTTAGGGGGGATATTAGTAATTACGGTCACTAATATTCTTAAAAAAAAATTAAGTAAGCGCAATGACCTCAGGTATACAAGACAAGCAATTCATGACAAAAAGTGCGTCACATTTTGAGGTAGGTTTGGGACGGGACGCCTTTTTTTTTACGCGCGGAAAGCCTTCGGATACCTTCCCTCCCGCCGGCCAGCGGGGGTGGTTATGTCGTGTATCGACTAAAACCGCACGGTGTCCTCCCCAAGTGTCCGTTGCCGGGCACCCCGGGCCATGATAATTTTAGCGCCCTTACAAATACAATAAATAAATAATTATTCTACACAGTGCTTTCTAGGCCCAAAGTAAGCATAGTTTAACTAGCTTGTGTTATGGGTTCCAGAATGAGGATAAACATACTTCTATACTTTTTTTTGTAAATATATACATATTATACATAGAAACACCCAGACCAATGCAAATAGACATATTCATTCATACAAATATTTACACTGAGCGGGAATCGAACCCGCGGCCTGTCGTAGTAGCCGAATGCACTACCGCTACGCCACAGAGGCCGTCAAATCAATTATAATAATAATGAAATCATTTATTCACTCTTAGTTTGCTTACAAATCATGAACTTAACCAAATAATAACAACATCCGTATTTTAAACACAAACAGTACTTCAACTCTGGTACCCATTATAAAATTTAACTTGTGTATTGGGACCAAGGTTCTCTCACAAAGTGGTGACATCTTAAAGAAATTACAATTCGCTCACTAAGAACAGGATCAAGAAAAAAAAGCAACAAAATGTAGATGTCATGTCAGATGATGATCCCATATGAAATTTATAAATTAAATTGAGTATATTGTGGCTATGACAGGAACAAAAAATGGCGCCAAAGTTCTGTACCGTTCAAAAATCTATTCATTTTTTTTTTAGGACAGTCAGTCTAGTCTACATAGAAGTCATGGGATGCCTTTTGGCAAAATATGTTTCATCAAATTTCACTTACCAAAAAACTCATCGCATAGTTTCATTTCCCAAAAGAATCTTTAGCAAATTTATATTTCGCATTTTAATCACTTCGTCAAATATTCATTTGGCAACTTTTTACCTGCTCAATTTTTATTAAGTCAAAGATACATTATGCAAATGCTTTATTTTGTGAAAAATTATATACCAAAAATAAGTTCGTTCAAAAAGCATGTCTCGTTAATAATTAATTATAAATAAAGTAAAATTACATTAATTTCATATAAGTTACGTAGGCTAGATCGGAACTGCCAGAAGAGTGGGTTAGGTTGGGTTAGAACTGTGGCCCCAACAGAGTCCCGCGCCGGAATTGATTTGTATAATAGCAATATAATTAAGATGTTCTTACCTGTAAATTATTTGTCCAAGGTGAAACAAACACCCATGCAGCCGTGTATTTTCTTGCCATGTATGTTGCCAGTCATGCCAGGGAAAGTATGTTATGCCAAACCATATTTGACTACCTTTTTTTTTTTTTTATCGTGCGGAAATCCCTTCGGATACCCCCCCGCGTGCCAGCGGGGGCGGTTATGTCGGGTTTGAACCGACTAAAACCGCACGCCGTCTCGGGTCTACAGACGCCGGGGTGTAAGGTTGCCCATAGAGCTTATCCCTCGCACCCCGACTGACCCTGGGCCATCTCCGGTTTCGAGATGGCCCCCTCGGGTTTGGGAACCACGGTGTCCCCGTCTTGCCCCGGTTTGGGGGAGGGGCGCTAGTCGCCCCACCGTCCCGGCCTGCTTCTGCTGGGGTGACAGGTGGCCTCACCCGCCACCTCCAGGCCTGCGCTCATGGAGGACGGAGGTCGTTAAGCGATATTTGACTAACTAATACTTGGTAAAATGAAAGTTTGCCATGTAATTATTTGTTAAACAATAAATTGCCAAAAATAGTATTGCTAACTGTAAAATTGCGAAAAGTTGTTTTGCCAAATTAAAATTTGGGAAACATACTTTGGGGTACGTTTTCTGCCAAACATTAGTAGACCAGAAGTCATTGAGTAAACTTATGAAACTTATCAGACGGTACCTTTTTTTTCGTGCGGAAATACCCTCAGATACGCCCCCCCCCCCCGCCGGCCACCGACGGACTAAAACCGCACGCCGTCTTCGGGGTGTGAGGTTGCCCATAGAGCACATCCCTCGCACCCCGACTGACCCTAGGCCATCTCCGATTTCGAGATGGCCCCTCGGGTTTGGGGACCACAGTGTCCCCGTCTTGCCCCGGTTTGGGGGAGGGGCGCTAGTCGCCCCACAGCCTGCTTCTACTGGGTTGACAGGCGGCCTCACCTGTCGCTATCTGACGGTACCTTATTATTATAGCGTTAGGTTATTAGTAACCTTGTATGTGTATGTAGATGATTGTAGTGGTTTCGGGGCTTTACCAAGGTGTACCGGCTTGCAGGTGAGTTTGGCAGGGTACCAAAACCCCTGCCAAACTCACCTGCAAGCCGGTACACCTGATAATTGAATAACGAGGCTCAAGGGCAGAGAACCGCGGACAACAGCTAGTCATCTATAAAAGAGTAAAAGGATATTTCTATGTATAATATCTACTAGCCCGCGGCTCCGTTTGTTCTCACTAGTTCGATTCATTAGTTCGATCGTCGAACTAGCGAGAATTTTTTTTCTCATTAGTTCGACCGTCGAACTACTGAGACCTTTTTTTTCATTTGTTCGATTGTTAGTTAATGATTTCGACGGAGCCCCGCCTGGCGGGGATCCTACTTCTACGTGCATTATCAAAAGTGTTAGTTCGACGGTCGAACTAATGAGAAAAAAATTCTCAATAGTTCGACGATCGAACTAATAAATCGAACTAGTGAGAACAAGCCCGCGGCTCCGCCCGCACGGAAGTCGGTTATTGTTTTTTGGTCATATCTCCGGTTCTACTTAACCTATTGAGAACCACCTGCTGGCCGAGTGTCCCATGTACTCACTAATTAGATGGGAACTGTGATCGGATTCACTGGACACGGAGTTGAAGGATCTTAAGGTAGAACAGATCGCTAGATCCTGGAAGGATACAAAAAGGTTTGTCGGGGCGCCGTGAAAGCTGGAATAACCACGCTATCCCCAACGGGAGGGTTGGTGAAATGGATGAAGTGGCCCGCAAGCTTCGTGGGTGAATCGTCCCCATTTGAAATAATAATATTTATATTTATAAGCAATTGAAATCAAACATACGGCTGACCAAACCCGTTCAGTAGTTTTTGCGTCCATCTTGAACGAACAGACAAGAATTGCAAAAATATATTTTTGTGTTCAACATAACCCAAGGTTTTTTTTTATATTTCCAATGTACAGACACAGGTAATTTAAAATTTTATAATAATATAGATAGATGATAGATGTACTCGTAAGAAAAAGTATCTATATATTTTAATCCGCATTCTTTATTACGGGTTTTCATAAAGCGAGCTACCGAGCGCTGCTGTGTAGAATGTCCTAGAATGACTTAAAACAAAAAGTTCGCATTAAATTCGCGGATAAATTTAAATCTCTTATGTCCAGCCTTCTCGAATTATTATAATAAAGTTTCTACGCCAATCAAAATGGCTGACAATCATAGTCCAACAATTTCATAAAATTATTCAAATGGTCGTCCAGATTTCAGTCGTGACTCGTCTCAATGTTCAGGTAAACGGTCCACCGTACGATCGCCACTGTCCACTTGTCCGGAGGTGTCCGGGTATCCGGGACGAATGACTGTCATTGTGACAATTGTCGTCTGTGGTAGTTAGCACTTGGAAGTGAGGTTGCGCATAATTTTAGGATGAAAGGATAGTTAAGGTACAGTTAACTTCAAAAATATATGATCATTTTTAGATTTTAAAAAATAGTTTAAAAAAAAAAAAAATATTCTACGAGATTCTACACAGCGCTTTCTAGACCCAAAGTAAGCTTAGTTTAACTAGCTTGTGTTATGGGTTCCAGAATGTAGATAAACATACTTGTATTCTTTTCTTTCTTTTATTATACATAGAAACACCCAGACCAATGCAATGGCAATGTATAGACATATTCATGCATACAAATATTTGCACTGAGCGGGAAAAGAACCCGCGCCCCCTTTTTTTTTTACGTGCGGAAATCCCTTCGGATACCCCCCCGCTGGCTAGCGGGGGTGGTTATGTCGTGTCTCGACTACAACCGCACGGTGTCCTCCCCAAGTGTCCGTTGCCGGGCACCCCGGGTAAGCCCTCGAAAGGATAACCCCAGGGTTGCCGGCGGACTTTGGCCGCCACCGCGGCCTCGCCTGGTGGGGTCGGGTTTTATCCCGCTTCGGTGAGTTGGCAGGCGTGTGAGGGCACACACGACACGCGACCCGCGCCCCCTGTCGTAGCAGTCGAATGCACTACCGTAGGCCACAGAGGCCGTTTTTGAGCTGAGTAATTAAATGTTATAATAAAAATGCTGTTCTTACTTATTGGGCGTTCCATCAAAATTGTCTACGTGTTAGTTTGACATCTTAGCATTCAAACAAGAACCTTATAAACAAATCTGAGTACTGCTCAGATTTGTTAAACCACAATTTATACCAAATAAGTTTTATATAATCTAGCTTTAGTATAATTTTCAATCTGTCCGTCTGTAGCCGTAGGCGGATTGCATTTTTCCTTCTAGTCTTATTTTTTAAATCTCGCCGGCTTAACTTTGTGTAAATGTAATTATTATTCAGTATCACAAGGGGATGAAAAATGTATTCTGTTTATGCAATATATTTTTACAAGCTGTCCCCCGCGTCATAATGTTTGGATATTTGTACGATTTGTTGACATATATGATAACTGCTTCGCTGCCCTGTATATAGGCCTATAGCCTTCCTCGATAAATAGGCTATCCAACACAAAAATATTTTTTCAATTCGAACCTGTAATTCCTGAGATTAGCGCGTTCAACCAAACAAATAAACAAACTCATCAGCTTAATCCCACTTCCCACTATCCCACCAATATCAAAGTTTGGATGAATGGATTGATGTTTGTCACCCAATAACGCCAGAACGGCTGAACGGATCGGGCTGAAATTTGGTACAGGGATAGATTATAGTGGGGAATAGGACACCCTGGGGTTATCCTTTCGAGGGCTTACCCGGGGTGCCCGACACTTGGGAAGGACACCGTGTGGTTTTAGTCGGTCCGATTCCGACACGCCCACTCCATCGTCGGCGCCGTTGGGGTGAAGCCCGTGGGGGTTTCCACACACTAAAAAAAAAAAGTTTTTATTGGACATTTTTATCCCTGAAATAGGTTCACATAGGAAGCCGGAATCAGATCGAAATTCCACGTGGCCGCGGGCAACAGCTACTATTATATAGTATAGTTTAATTAAAAGTATAGGGGTCTATAGGACCCCACAAAGACCTCAGGATCTATGCTATCTTATCTCCAAGCCGGTACCTACACCAGCTGCTTGACGGACTAATCTCTGTCGCAGGCTTTCCACTCGGGGTTGGTTTCAGATGGCATTCACTCCTAAAAAACCACTCAAACCAAACCAGTGACGGCCTGTGTGGCGTAGCGATAGTGCATGCGACTGCTACGACATGGGGCGCGGGTTCGATTCCCGCTCAGTGCAAATATTTGTATGCATGAATATGTCTATTTGCATTGGTCTGGGTGTTTCTATGTATAATATGTATGTATTTACAAAAAAAAAAGTATATAAGTATGTTTATCAGTATTCTGGAACCCATAACACAAGCTAGTTAAACTATGCTTACTTTGGGTCTAAAAAGCGCTGTGTGGAATGTCGTAGCATATTTATTTATTTATTTTTATGTTGGTTAAAAAAGGCAGCGGCACTCCTGGAGTGCCGACAGAAGTGAAAACTTGATCAATTACGTGTGTATTTTTGAATCGTCATCATATATCCCTCCCACACTCCCTTCCTCCATCCATTCAGCTACAACAAAGAAGGCGTTGCTATAAACAAAACTCGGTTACAAGTGAGGTAGGCGTTCCGGAAACGATTTAATTTAAAAATAACGCGAGTTCCGTCATTTTTCTTCACCCAAAGAAGTGCTCAGATGGAAAGTGCTTAAAGCTTCTAAAAAAGTTTTCACGTCAAAAAAATTATCTCATTGGCCACCTTATGGAGACCCCAAACGGCGTTCGGTTTTGGTTGGTTAAAGTCCAACGTAACTACGCCTACTGGTTTGTTTTATTTATATACATTAATACGTAGTCGGTCGTCGTTTCAAAAGTATTTTAGACTGTTCTCTCCACGTAGGTATGGCGATGATACATAAATCGTTGTTTTCGTATTACTGTCTATTAGACCGGCTGTACGTAAAAAAAATTGTTATAGCCAAAAAGGACTAAGGACCACTCACTGAATTCAATCCCACCTCACCCAGGAACCGTGACACAATTTTGAATCTAAAAACCACACACCAACTACCACTAGATGTGAGTAGTAGGTGTACATATAAATCAATGATTACAATGTAGATTTGTCGAATATAATATGTTTGATCGCGATACGTGCAGTGGAACGAGAGAACGTCCTTCAACGAGAAGGTCGAGAAGGAGGCAGCGGAACGGGTCCGGAAGAAACTCAAGTCTATCCCGACCTCCGTCCACCATGAACGCAGTCCTGGGCGTGACAGGCGGAGCCGCCTGTCAACCTAGAAGAAGAAGAAGCAGGCTGGGGCGGCGGCTCTCTCCGGGGACAAGACGGGGACACCGTGGTTCCCAAATATTCGGAGGGATTTCCAGACGAAAAAAGTCTTTTGAGTCACATTAACGTCATCAAAACATATAAATACATTAGGAATTCCCATAAATTTCCACACTTTCCAATTCGACAATACCCAATCAATCAATCCTATTGCAGTCCACTGCTGGACATAGGCCTCTCCCGGTGTGCACCATACCTACCAATCCTCCGCCTCCCGCATCCAGTCTATCCCAGCTACCTTTTTCAGGTCGTCCGTCTATCCTGCTGGGGGACGTCCTACCTTCCGTTTGCCGGTTCGTAGTCTCCACTCTAGGAATCGTTTGCTCCATCGACCATCGGTCCTTCGGCAGATGTGACCAGCCCCTTGCCAGCTTAAGTTTGCTTATTCTACGAGCTATGTCTGTCTTGTGACTTTAGTTCTTTGTTGGATAACCTCATTGCGAATTTTATCCTTGGAAGAAACCCCAAGCATAGCTTATAGTTAGCTAGCCCGCTGCGAGACTTAAATTTTCACAATTCACAATTCGCCAACTCATCAAAAATTCGTTACAAACATCTTCAACAATCAAAAACTGAAAATAAGTATCCTAAACACATCCACAATAACTCCGTCCTAAATTCGGCATCGAACCCCGAACCCTTTGATTCACATTCCGTGAGGACTGGCAGCTCGGGGCACAAACAAATAGCCCGACAAAGTGACTACAGAAATCGCTATGATTGAAAGCAGGGACTTATTACGTATCTTCATAGGCGTCAATTTTTTTGTTAATAGCTTAGTTTGTAGAATAATCTCTTTTTTATGTCTGAATCTAAGAAATTATAGTTTATAGTAGGTACAAGTATGACAGGATGTTACATCTCATAACACTGACCAAATTTATGATAAATTGAAATAAGGGTAGGTTAAAAACACCCGAAACCGGCGTATAATAGTAGAAGAACCTTTTGAAGTGTGTAAGAAAAGAAACAGACTAATGTGTCTGCCTACCCCAGAGGGAAGGAGTCGTGAGTATTTATATGTATTATATTATAACATACTAAAGATCTAAGTACCTTTTTTTTCGTGCGGCAATGCGGAAATATGTCGGGCCTAAACCGACTAAAACCGCACGCCGTCTCGGAAATCTAGAACTTGAATAAACATAGGTACGTATGTAGATACTTTTTTGCGAAACTCATAAATATAATACATAGAAATAATCAGACTAATACAATTCACGCATACAAATATTTGCACTGAGCGGGAATCAAACCCATGGCAAACCAAAAGACTATTAGTGATTTTGCATTACGCCCAAAGTTTGCACAACATGAGTAAGTACTAAATATATTCTGTGGTTTGCACTTTCGACATACGTATATATGAATAGTTGGTGATTTTGGCTTTTGCAGGAGTGACTGCCCGTCCGCTGCTTAGCAGGTGCACCGACATGCAAGTGAGGTTAGCTTGAATATTGCTAGGGCCTTCTATGCCCTAAAAAACTATTAACATCGCGTATTACATTGCCAGCAGCCAATAAGAATCGAACTCTTTCCCTACACGTGTCAAGTCCATTTCGCAAAATGCAGGTCACGCGCACAGCTCGACACAAAGGCGTCAAATTTGCACGGCGCCGGCCATTTACGCGGCATCTCGCATTCATCGTATTCAGCCCGTGTGTACGAAAAATTGACATTATGCGCCCCACGCGGTACGCGGCATGACACCCCCCCTGTCGACAGTTTTTTGGAAAGTTTTGTCTTTTTGCAAGCCTTTGTATACTATAGATACTTACCAGTTACTTACTGACAGCCTCCGTGGCGTGGCGATATTGAAAGCGGCCGCTACGCAGGAGGCGCGGGTTCGATCCCCGCTCAGTCCAAATATTTGTATGCATGAATATGAGTATTTGCATTGGTCTGGTCGTGCCTCGGAGAGCACGTTAAGATGTCGGTCCCGGTTGCCATACGAATATGTATGACAGTCGGTATAGTGGAAATGGGTGAAATGGCCCCACATAGAAGGGCTGATCACCCGTCTGGTCAAACGGCGTCCCCACTGGAAGTATACCAGTTACTTTTAATCGGTGAAATTGTGTTAAATACACGAACTGTTGCCCGTGGTTCCGCCAGCGTGGAATTCTGTGTCGTTGCCGCAACCCAGGGGAACTAATTTCAGGGATACAAGTCGCCTATGTGTTATTCTAGAATACAAACCATCTCTGTATCAAAATACAGCTAGATTTTAGTGTGATTGAGTAACAAACATCTTAACATCTTCATAAACTTTCACATCTATATCTTCTTTATATATAACAAGTTGAATTTCTTGAGACGAGCTCAGCCGAATACAAGGGATTTTCGATTTTGCGATATTTTTTTGCGATTTTTTCTTTATCTTGCAATGGTTCACCCCAGCACGAATCTATTACCGAAAACAGCAACTCGATAGCTCATCTCTTTCATACCCAAAACCGTGACAGAAAATTGGCAACGACGACGTCGACGACGACGACAACTCGATAGCAATAGGGCTTTTCTAAAGAAAATCCCTAAAAACTAGCTGACCCGGCAGACTTCGTACTGCCTCAATCGATGACAAACCTTTTAAACCTTCTCTGGACCTCCACAAATAATTCAAGACCAAATTAGCCAAATCGGTCCAGCCGTTCTCGAGTTTTAGCGAGACTAACGAACAGCAATTCATTTTTATATATAGAGATAAAGAAGAAGAAGATTACGTGTCACGTTGTTTGTCCGCGATGGACTCCTAAACTACTGAGCCGTTTTTTCAATTTGATTTGCACACCGTGTGCAATTTGATCCAACTTGAAAGATAGGACAGCTTACATCTCAATTTATAGTCGCAATATTTCATTACAAATGTGTCAACAAATCGGGCAACGTTCCATATATTATTATACTAAACTGATGTATGTATGGGTGAAATAGGTGCCATGGGCGATTGAAGTAAGTCACGGGCGAAGCCGCGGGGTACAGCTAGTAAATACATAAAAAGTCGCATATGATCGCTTAAAAGTCGAGATCAGGTGGAACGATTTTCATGATCTTTGATTTTTAATATTTGTGTCCGCCTATACTGTGCCATTTTGTGTCTTGTTGTCTTTTTGCAGAAATCTCCACACTTACTCCACCGCCGGCCAGTGGGGGTAGTTATATCGCACTGGAACCGACCAAAACCGCACGCCGTCTCTGATCTTTAATATATAAGATGACCAAATAAGGCAATTCCCTAGCACTCCGGCTGACTCTGGGCCATCTACAGCTTTGAGATGGCCCCCACGAGATACCTTTTTTTTTTTTTTTCGTGCGGAAATCCCTTCGGATACCGCCCCCGCTGGAGAGCGGGGGTCTCCAGCGGGGGCGGTTATGTCGGGCTTGAACCGACTAAAACCGCACTCCGTCTCGGGTCTTAAGACGCCGGGGTATAAGGTTACCCATAGAGCATATCCCTCGCACCCCGACTGACCCTGGGCCATCTCCGGTTTCGAGATGGCCCCCTACTTGCTCTCCACTGTGCCATCTGCTAGTCAGAGGGACACGTGGAAAGCTTCCGAACAGCCCTCAACAGGGCCGTCCTCGCCTCGGTCGGAGTTGGCCGTAGGCGGCAGCGTCTCTCCCACCCTAGGAGAGAGGCGCTGCCATCTCCGTTGCCCAGGGTGCACCGCGTGGAGGTCCCCAACCAAGCACCCCGGGATAGACCTACTGTGCAAATATGAAGGAATTTAGTATATAGTATAAGTTAGTATATTATTCAGTATCACCTCTTTCCCATTTGAGCAGGCAGGATCAACATCTTTCAACTTGCTACCATCATCATCACAATCACAGCGTTTACAGTCCCGGTTGGATCCATAACTTGTACCTTTTTTTTTTTTTATCGTGCGGAAATCCCTTCGGATACCCCCCCGCGTGCCAGCGGGGGCGGTTATGTCGGGCTTGAACCGACTAAAACCGCACGCCGTCTCGGGTCTACAGACGCCGGGGTGTAAGGTTGCCCATAGAGCATATCCCTCGCACCCCGACTGACCCTGGGCCAACTCCGGTTTCGAGATGGCCCCCTCGGGTTTGGGAACCATGGTGTCCCCGTCTTGCCCCGGTTTGGGGGAGGGGCGCTAGTCGCCCCACCGTCCCGGCCTGCTTCTGCTGGGGTGACAGGTGGCCTCACCCGCCATCCCCAGGCCTGCGCTCATGGAGGACGGAGGCCCTGTCTCCTAGGTCCATAACTTGTACCTAGGAGACAGGGGTCCAGTCTTCCTTTCTCTTGATTTGGCGATTGCTAGTTTCTGCGTCGCGTTCCACATTCGAAATTCAAAGTTCATTCACCCAGGAGCCAGAACACATTTTTTATTCCAAACAACTTCAACGTCTTCCGAGTCTTGTCCCAATTCAGTTGGGTCGGCTTTTCAGTCTAACTACGAAACAGCTGAACTACGATATTTGCCGTAAAGCGATTGCGATCCGACCTCCACAACCCACTGGCGAGCTTAGACCATTTGTAGGACCTGTTTTTAGGGTTCCGTTGCCAAATGGCAAAAGACGCATCCCTCATAGATTCGTCATGTCTGTCTGTCTGTCCGTCCGTATGTCACAGCCATTTTTTTCTGAAACTATAATAACTATACTGTTGAAACTTGGTAAGTAGATGTATTCTGTGAACCGCATTAAGATTTTCATACAAAAATAGAAAAAAAACAAGAAAGTTTGGGGGTCCCCATACTTAGAACTGAAACTCAAAAATTTTTTTTTCATCTAATCCATACGTGTGTGGTATCTATGGATAAGTCTTCAAAAATGATATTGATTTTTTCCTAAACTGAATAGTTTGCGCGAGAGACACTTCCAAAGTGGTAAAATGTGTCCCCCCCCCCCCCTGTAACTTCTAAAATAAGAGAATGATAACGGTAATAAAAATATATGATGTACATTACCATGTAAACTGCCAACGAAAATGGGTTTGAGCGAGATCTAGTAAGTAGTTTTTTTTTAATGCATCATAAATCGTAAAACGCAATTTACCTTTTATTCAATCAACTCAAATGTAAAATTTAAAAAAACAACATTAACTTGTTACTTGCTGCTACGGAACCCTTAATGGGTGAGTCCGACTCGCACTTGGCCATTTTTTTTTTTACGTGCGGAAATCCCTTCGGATACCCCCCCGCCGGCCAGCGGGTGTGATTATGTCGTGTACCGACTAAAACCGCACGGTGTCCTCCCCAAGTGTCCGTTGCCGGGCACCCCGGGTAAGCCCTCGAAAGGATAACCCCAGGGTTACCAGCGGACTTTGGCCGCCACCCCGATCGTTTGTAGGAGGAGGAACGTTTGTAGGACCCGTAACGACTGCCTTGGGTGTTTGTATAGCAACCGGGACCGATAGTCAAACGTGCTCTCCGAGGCACGATTGTTCCAACCAGCTTGTCTAGATATATAGAAATCGTTGGGAGAAACCGAATAACCAAAACCATGGGTTGCTCTCGCCTTTGCGAAAGCCGGCAAAGCGTCCCCCACAAAAAGGTAGCCATTACACACCAGGTTATACCCTGGGCAACGGAAAAGAGAAGGTTTTCTTGTCCACCATCCCAGATTGGAAATCTTCATTGACTTTTTTAGGGTTCCGTACCACAAAAGGAAAAACGGAACTCTTATAGGATCACTTTATAGTCCGTCTGGCTGCCTGTCCTGACCTTTTCTCCGAAACGCGTGGAGGCATCAAGTTGAAATTAATATCAAATACTCACGTTTGTAACTCCTCGAAGCTGTGAAACAATCAAACTTCTAGGTCTTAGCAATCAAAAGTAAAGCCATTTATTTAGCAAATTTTACCAAATGCAAGGGCAACAAAATCTATAGTGTACTTCCCGTTGAGCTGGAATAATGAACATAACATAACATAACTTCACGCCTGTATCCCCGAAGGGTTAGGCAGAGGTGTATTATACACCCACAATTCGCCAGTTATGTTTAGGTCCCAATGTAATAGGGGGCGAGCCTATTGCCATCTACCAGGCACATTATTAAGCGAGCGATAATTAACATTTATTAATTAATTACGAAAAGTCAGAGGTGTGTGCCCGGGGCGACTGAGGATCGAACTCGAAACCTCGTCTCAGCAGTCCGTTACGTACGCCACCGGGCTATCGCCGCTATATGGAATAATGAAATTAGCATTAATGCCCGAAGCAAGGTCTTATAACACAAGTAATACGAAAAATTATCCGTATGTCTGTCTGTCAAGCAACAGTATCATCCTAAGTGCGCGAGTCTGACTCGTACTTGGCCGATTTTTAAATATTACTCAAAATATTCGATCCCCAATTTGATATCAAACCAAAAAATATCCCCAATATTTTAAAACAAAACTGTTCACTTAGAATAATACATAGCACAGCTGAACATACAAATAAAACCGTGTTTAATGTGATCCTCAAAAAACTAATATTCAAACATTGGCCGATAAGTTTTATTTGCTCTAGCGTCTACAATAATCTTTAGAAAGGAAGCGGTTGACGATCCGATACGATAGTGTCACACAAAGGAGCTTATTTCCGTTGCAAGTCTGTCTATAAGAACCACGCTATCTTGCCATGTACTCAAACAATAATTTTACAATACTCGACCTTAATGCCAACGAATAGGGATGACTAAAGTTAAAAGTAAGCTCAGAACAATATTTGCGAAGGTGTATATCATAGTGAAAATAAAAACTGAACAAATGTCATGATAAGTTTTTGTAAGGGCGCGAGGTCGACAATCAATGACGTCTGGGATTAGTTAGATACAGAGCGTAGTTAGATGCTTCAAAGGTTTCTGCCTAAAATGTTGAGACTCGGGGAGAAAAAAGGATTTGTTGTTTTATTAAAATGGTAAAATAACTACTGTTGTGAATATGTTTTATTTCGATTTTACGAAATAATTTTATGTATCAATCAATCAGGTCTAGATTGATTGATAGATTATTTAGAAATATAGGTATAAAATGAAAACATAAAATCAAAACAAAAAGTAGAAGCTTGTTAATAGCATTTTCATATAAAACTAAGATTTAGCTACCTATTTCAAAAATTGTACGCAAAAATTAATGTATCAAAGTATTCTAGCATTTTTTATATTTTCGAATAGCGTAATGCAGTTGTGTGTTACAGAAATGTAATTTGTTACACCCTTTCTACCTAATGACACATCTATCACCCGAATCACAGTTAAACGGAAGAGAGGCAGCAAAAACCGACGCGGTGCGATAACACCAGACAATGGCAGCTAGTGTCGTTAACAATGCTTCGTTTGTGACGATTCTTCGCATAATGGCGGGGTGCAAAACGCTCTGTAATTCGATAAAGGCTCTTTTATATCGAATTGTGGGCGTGTAATTGAGTTACTGCCTACAATATTTTGTTAGTTCTATTTCATGTTGTTTATTTTGTTGTTCTATGTTTAATTAGCTCACAGATCTGTGTTCTGAATCCAAAATTTATTTTAAATTATTTGCGGTGTTAATATAAGATTTTATTAACTGTGGCATGTAACTCTTGGAATATTTAAGATGTTATGTAAAATACAGCAATCAGACAGCAATATAACTCAACAAGTCAGTGTTAACTTGAGTGAAAGAATTATGTTATGACTATTTGCTTTTCGACAACCATATTAGGTATAACACGTAATAGGCAACGACTTCTATGTAAAGTAGACAAGCAGCTCAGAACAAAAAGTTTGTCACATTTCGGGGGTGAGGCGGGAACTAGGGATGCCTACGGAACGTTTCACCATAGATTAATAATTTTGTACGCCCTTACACTACAGATAACAGATGAAGATCTCATATAAAATAAATTTAATATACTCTGTGGCTATGACAGCAACAAAAAGTGGCGCCAAAATTGTGTCCTGTAGCATCCAAAAATCTATACCATTGTTTTGTAACGAACAGCCAGTCTAGGATTACATAGAAGTCATTGATAATAGGTAGATATGTTTGTGTTTGTCCCACCTAGGCGGGGATGTTGGGGGGAGGCAATTGATGAAATTACACCTCCCCTCTACTATTTTGTATGCCCCCCCCCCCCAATTTATATTGCTTTATCGTCATCATGATCTTAGCGTTGTTCTGAGATTTGTTCTTTGTTGCATCTGAGATTTTGACCTCAGACCTCAAGACCGCAAGAACTTAAACCGTTGTTAGAGGTAAGGAGGTGTAAGCGGATTGAATAATATACTAAACAACTAGCAGACCCGACAGACCTTGTCCTGTACACACGACGTTAATTGTATTAAAAAAAAAACCAGTGGACCAAATTGTGAATCTAAACCATACTCGAATCCCCTTGAACTCACACAAAAAAAATCATCAAAATCGGTCCAGCCGTCTAGGAGGAGTTCAGTGACATACACACGCACACAAGAAATATATATATAAAGATAAGGAGAGAATATGAGCATTCCGGCGAAGGCGTATTATAGGTAACCACTTGAGCTTTCTTCGAAATTCAGAAATATGATCATTTTTGCGTAGACCAAATATGAATCTTATGCAGAGATTTTGGAGTCTCTCAAGGTTGTTAAGTTGGTCTCTTACATTTACATTTTATATTCAGGGATTCTGGTTTCAATATTTCACGCGGGCGGAGCCGCGGGCAACAGCATATATTTACACATATTATTATCTCTCCCTATTCATTTTTCTAAGTTAAATTCCCAATACTGCAATCTCCTTAAATCCCAACGTGCCGATACAGACTGACATAAAGCAGGCATTGTTCGCTCGACTTTGGAAACTCCTAAGGATTGCCGCAAGAGTGCGCGCGATCGCTGCGATTAACTGCGACTACAAAAACGCTCGACAAAGAGCTCATAAGCATATACGACAGTAATCGCATGAGCGAATAAAAGTCTCGTGTTCATTCTCCGATTTGTGTATCCCATCGACGAAGATGTAGAATACACGGTACTGTTCTAACTTCTAATGTTTTGTAACCGAATAAAAGAGGCGGTTCTCAATTCGGTTGTATTTTTGGAGTGAAAACTTCTGTAGGAGCTGGCCGGTGCAGAGGGCCATCTCGATCCAGGGTCATCCCCGCTTCTATGAACTTACACCCGAAGACACCGCACACACATAACCGCACGCCGTCTCGGGTCTTCAGATGTAAGTATCTGAAGACCCAAGACGGTTTTAGTCAGTTCGAAGCTGACATAACCTCCCCCGCTGGCTGTTGGGGGTGCATCCGAAAGGACGCACCCCCACGGTGCCTCCGCACGGAAAAAAAGGCGAGTTTGGCGTTTTTGAGATGGGAAAAACAATTGAATTCGCGACACTGTTACCGTTATCGACAGCGCGCACCGCGCTCTCACACACCTTGTTCCATAACAAGCTGGGCGAGTCCATAGTACACGCTGTACGCACTGGATGAGTCTATAAACCTCGGAGCGCGACGCTTGGGAGCCCGTTACGCCCGTGCACACGGTGAAAATATACTTACACGTAACTGTTCAACTTTTCACTTCTGTCGGCACTCCCACAGTGTTGCTTTTTTTTTAATCTTTGTTACCGTCTTACTCCACCATTTATGAGCCGATTTGGCTTTTCTTCAGGAACATACCTTTTTTTTTTTTTATCGTACGGAAATCCCTTCGGATACCCCCCCGCCGGCCAGCGGGGGCGGTTATGTCGGGCTTGCACCGACTAAAACCGCACGCCGTCTCGGGTCTTCAGACGCCGGGGTGTAAGGTTACCCATAGAGCATATCCCTCGCACCCCGGCTGACCCTGGGCCATCTCACCACTAACAGCATCGCTCATCCTGTCTCCTCTGAAAGCAGAGGAGTACGGAGAGCGATGTGTTCCCGCCACGTTGGGTATTGGCCGACGATCAATGCCAACCCTATGAAGGGGTGAAGGGGAAGCCATTGACCGCCGCCCAGGGTGTACCGGCCGCTCCGATTCCGTTCCCCCCGGACTGCAGCGGGATCGGAATCGGAGCGACACTCGAGGAGGTTACCCAACACACACCCCAGTTCAGGAACATACCTAAAACTTAGAAAGCAAAACTATAGCTAAATACAAAAATTCGTTTAAATCGTTAGAGCGGTTTCCAAGATAGTAGTGTATTTTGCAAGTATACTAGTTAATGCCCGCGGCTTCGCCCATGTGGGGTATAAAAAATAGGTTAGTCCCTATTTTCAGACCTACCAAATATACACAAAAAAAATTATAATCATCGGTTAAGCCGTTTCGGAGGAGATAACAGACACTATGACACGAGATTTTTATAGATTAGATATTCAGTTTGACGTTTTATAAGTGCCGTTTTAATGGTCTATGCAAAACAAAAACATTGGCACTCCGGGAGTGCCGACGGAAGTGAAAACTTGAACAATTACGTGTATATTTTTTGAATCGACACCATTCCTCCTTTCTTTCACTCCCTCCCTCTCTCTCTGACTCCCTCCCTCCCTCCATCACTCCGTCCCTTTATGGAAAGCGTCTCAGTGATGTTGGCGCCTCGGTGACTAATGGCAAGATTTAAAAAAAAAACGCGAGTTTTATGATCTTTGTTCACCCAAAAAGTGCTCATATAAAAAGTGCTAAGCGCCCCTTGAGAAGGTTTCCATTCAAAGAACCTCTTTATGAAATTGATTTACAAGAATAAGTATTAATAGGCCTTCGTTTAATAGTATTTATACGACGTACCAATGACACATCCAGTTCCGTTATACTCAGAACGTCCAAGTCTCAACAAAGTGACCAGCTCACGCCGCGATGCTCTTGAAAGGAGCCATTCTGTCCGAATAAAAAACGTATTGGACCCGATGTGAGACGCGAGTTAGCTTTGAGGATTACGTATGGAAAGTGAAGAGGGCTTTCTTCTATCGATATGTACTGTGACTATCTGTTGTCCGTTGGTAGCCTATGTATTACAAAGTTCTCAGGCACCGGGGGACGCTTAACGACCTCCGTCCTCCATGAGCGCAGGCATTGGGGTGGCAGGTGAGGCCGCCTGTCACCCCGGCAGAAGCAGGACGGGACGGCGGGGCGACTAGCACCCATACCCCAAACCGGGGCAAGACGGGGACACCGTGGTTCCCAAACCCATAGGGGCAATCTTGAAACCGGAGATAGCTCAGGGTCAGTCGGGGTGCGAAGGATATGCTCTATGGGAAACCTTACACCCCGGCGTCAGAAGACCCGAGACGGCGTGCGGTTTTAGTCGGTTCAAGCCCGACATAACCGCCCCCGCTGGCTGGCGAGGGGGTATCCGAAGGTATTGCAAGGTTAACCAATACTTAAACCTATACATTTAGATCGGAACAAGAGAACATCTAAGACGAGACTTGAACCCGCGACCAGTCCCTTACAGGGGGGAATGTTATTGAGCCAAAAAGACAGGTGTCTAGGTGGTGAGTTCAAGTCCCGTCCTAGATGTTCTCTTTTTCCGATCTAAATCTATAGGAAAAGTAAGCATACTAATAAAAATATAGACAGGCAAGGAGGCCTGGGAGAGCAGGTTAAGCCGTTGGCGCCGGTTGCCACACGAACATCTTTAGCATTCGGTACGGGTTGATGAAGCCCTAACAAGTCTGACAACCTGGTCTAACTACAGTACTGAATGAAACAGAATAGGTGCTGAACCGTTCGATCCTAGATTTAATTGTTGCACCACATTGTTGTATGGAGGTGCCATCGAACACAGACCTAATATAGCGGCAATACAATCCATTTTAGTGCGAAATTTATTAATGACTAGCTGCGCCCTGCGGCTTCGTCCGTGGTATACTTCGCCTCCTTGGCACCCATTTATCCCAAACATAATTTATTAGTTGTACAATAATGTTTGCAAATTTGCCCGATATGTTGTCTTTTATGATTACTTCTCAGCTCCCCTGGATAGCAGCGTATTGATATATAGCCTATAGCCTTCCTCGATAAATAGGCTATCCAAAATAAAAATATTTTTCAATTCGAGATTAGCAGCACGTTCAGCCAAATAAACTTACTGTAGAATATACTGCTACCGGACTGTCTAAAATTGCGGCCAAGTGTGAGTCGGACTCGCCCATGAAGGGTTCCGTAGCAGTAAGTAACATAATAATGCTTTTTTTTAATTTTACATTTGAGTTGATTGAATGAAAGGTAAATTGCGTTTTACGATTTATGACGCATTAAAAAAAACTACTTACTAGATCTTGTTCAAACCAATTTTCGGTGGAAGTTTACATGGTAATGTACATTATCTATTTTTTTTAGTTTTATCATTCTCTTATTTTAAGAGTTACAGGGGGGAGGGACACACATTTTACCACTTTGAAAGTATCAAACCTCAATATCATTTTTGACATTCGGCACGATTCACCTGTACTGAGGCATGGCATCAGTAGAGTGAAACCCTACATGGTCACTCTAGTTAATTAATACATGTTCTTATTGCTGACTTGTGAACTGATTTTTGTTTATTGTTACTTTTATTATTATTCTCATTACCCTAATTTCATTTTATTAATGCTACTCTTTATTTATCAAAATTTAAATCAATTCATCAAAATAACTAGTATAATATTATTTTAATTTTGTATGACATAAATAATTATAATTTTAATTTTATTCGACATAAATCTAATAGTATAATGATTAGTTTATAATTTAGTAATTCACTTGACATAATATTGTTACTAACAGTAGGTTTAAGTCAAATTGTTACTAATCAATTGGGCCTAGTTGCCATCAATAAATGAATTTGAAATTTGAAATTCGAAATTTTTGAAGACCTATCCAAAAAAATTGAGTTTCAGTTCTAAGTATGGGGAGCCCCCAAAATTTATTGTTTTTTTTCTATTTCTGTGTGAAAATCTTAATGGTTCATACTGCATAGTTCTTATAGTTTCGGAAAAAAGTGGCTGTGAAATACGGACGGACAGACAGACAGACATGACGAATCTATAAGGGTTCCGTTTTTTGCCATTTGGCAACGGAACCCTAAAAAGTTGAGAAAGCCTAAAGATCCACCGGGACACAACGCCGCAGTGCCAGCACTGCGAGGATTCTGGCGAAGACACGGCGCTCCACACGTTGGTGGAGTGCCCAGTGTGGGCAAGTCAACGCCGGGATCTCGTTGCGGTCCTGGCCGTGGACGTTCTCTCGCTGGAGACCATGGTGAGTGGTCTCCGACGGGAACAAGTGGCACGCCGCCGCCTCTTTCTACGAGCAGGTAATGCGCGCGAAAGAGACGGCGGAGAGGGAGCGGAAGAGAACCCTGCCCCCCAAGTTCCGCAGTTTGCGGCCCGGGACTACCGACCTCCATGATCGGGGCCTGAGGATGACAGTTGGCCGACTCGCCGTCCTTACAGAAGCAGGCCAAGACGGAGGCATGTCGTGTGTGTCCTACACACTCCTGCCAACTCACCGACGCGGGATAAAACCCGACCCCACCAGGCGAGGCCGCGGTAGTGGCCAAAGTCCACCGGTAACCCTGGAGTTATCCTTTCGAGGGCTTACCCGGGGTGCCCGGCAATGGACACTTAGGGAGTGGACACCGTGTGATTTTAGTCGGTCCGATTCCGACACGCCCACCCCATCGTTGGCACCGATGGGGTGAAGCCCGCGGGGGTTTCCACACGTTAAAAAAAATGACTAAAGATTTATAAACAAACTAACTAAGTATATATTTCAATTAAATTTTTAAGCATTTTGTATGCTTACTTTTTTCTAAAGATTTAGAAAAAAGCAAGCATACAAAATGCTTAATTCTTGCTTCGCAAGAATTACGGTAGATGGCTCCAACGTCGCCTTAAGACGTATTGATGTATCGGAGAATTTCGAATATCTGGGACGTGTCTAGGTGGCTCAGTTGGTCAGAGCATTCCCCCTGTAAGGGACTGGTCACGGGTTCAAGTCCCGTCCTAGTTGTTCTCTTTTTCCGATCTAAATCTTTAGAAATAAGTACATATTTGTCACTTATATCAAATCTCATCAATAAACGACCGGTGTACTTCTCTGTATAATTTCGAAAAATGAAAAGGAAGATTTTCACCACCATCACAATTTCGACCCTATTGCTGCCGTCCTCAAACTAAAAGCGCTAAGTGCAAAAGCAAATTTCGAGCTAGAGCTGAAAAATGAGGACATATTTTAAGACCTATACTAGTATTTTCTATTAACCTGCAATCTCGTTGGCATTTAACAGTGGTTGGATATATTTTTGAGCATTTACGACAATAAAGTTGCTATTGAAATATATAAATATTTGTTCAAATTTTAGAACTGAAAATTGAGTCACTTAGTCGCGTTTTAGCTTGAGCACCTCAAATTGGGTCTGTGCTCAATGGAAAGTGCATACGCCGCAATATTGTAAGATATCAACGCAGTAACTCGCTACGCCCGTCAGCTTGACTACCGGTGTGAGGCAGCTTTAGAATGTCTTACTTCTACGCACGGTGCAGTACGACATCGCTGGTTCGATCCCGGAAATATTTATACGCATGAATATTTCTTGTTTATTTGTATTGGTATAATGTTTCCATGTATGGTTTTTTTTCACGTTCCTTTCCCAATGTAATATTTAAACATGTGGTCTCTGTCTACCCGACAGATACCACATGTTTCCTCTTGCTACGATTCTTCAACTTTCAAAATTGTTTTCATTAGACGGTTTAGATCTGGCCTTTCTTTAATATGCCCTCGATTT
The DNA here is from genome assembly GCA_946251805.1 of Cybosia mesomella. Classification (NCBI taxonomy): domain Eukaryota; kingdom Metazoa; phylum Arthropoda; class Insecta; order Lepidoptera; family Erebidae; genus Cybosia; species Cybosia mesomella. Next base: position 37,333,857 of record OX276389.1, read on the forward strand.
GATGGATATTCATACGCCCAAGTCGATCGTTACCAGGTTGCCTTCACCCTGGCCTCATAAATCTGTTTCGTCAACCTTCCTTCGTCCATTCTCACTATGATTTTGAACTAAGCAGTCGCAGCCTTTTTAAAAGCATTCGACCTAGAGCCGCGGTAACCTAGTGGTATGTGTAATGGACTGCTGAGACGAGGTCTCGGGTTCGATCCCAGGTTTTACCATGGCACACACCAATGACTTTTCGATGCTTTTCGAAGTTATGTGTGTATTTATCGCAGGTTTATAAGTGCCCGGTTAATGGCAATAGGCTCGCCACCTATTACATTGGGACCTAAACATAAACTGGCGAAATGTGGGTGCTAGCACCTCTGCCTACCCCTTCGGGGATAAAGGCGTGAGTTTATGTTATGTTTATGTTATGTGACCTCTGTTGCGTAGCGGCAGAGCGTTCAACTGCTAAGTCAAAGTTCCTGGGTTCGATTACCGCTCAGTGCAAATATTTCTATCGGTATGGGTGTTTCTATGTAAAAAAAATATATTTAAGTATGTTCATCTGCATTTTAAAACCCATAACACAAGCTAATTAAGCTATGCTCACTTTAGGTCTAGATAGCGCAGTGTAGAATGTCCTAGAATATTTATATTCATAATAAAAAAATATAACATTTTAGAAACACGGTAAACAAACACAAAACTGATAGCTATAAATACTTTTGTCTATGCCGATTTCTTTTATTCGCAACACAGCGATCGCTTTCCAAATGCCGATACACGAATATCCGGTCTGCCATTTTGGCGCGCGGGCGGCCGGAAACCCAAGGATATAAAGTTTCGCGCGCCTTTCTGCCCGCCATGACACTTTTCAATATTTTTACTCTTATTTACCGCTATTATTTATGTGCAGTATTCTTCGGCGGGGGAAACCGCCCGTCTATATTGTCTGTTTTCTTTTTATGTTTTGTTTGTGTTGACCGAATTTACAGATATTTGCTCTTCTGTTGTGCAGTTGTTTATTTTTCTTAAATTTAAACTTACAAAGATGAATTCAATTAAATTTTTAAGCATTTTGTATGCTTACTTTTTTCTAAAGATTTAGATCGGAAAAAGAGAACATCTAGGACGGGACTTGAACCCGTGACCAGTCCCAGAGCATTCCCCCTGTAAGGGACTGGTCGCGGGTTCAAGTCCCGTCCTAGATGTTCTCTTTTTCCGATCTAAATCTTTAGAAAAAAGTAAGCATACAAAATGCTTAAAAATTTAATTGAATTAATTAGGCGGAGTCATCAAAAAACAATGTTTAAAAATGACTGTAAAGTTGTTCATTGTTTCCGTAGTTCGCAAGAATTACGGTAGATGGCTCCAACGTCGCCTTAAGACGTAATAATGTATCGGAGAATTTCGAATATCTGGGACGTGTCTAGGTGGCTCAGTTGGTCAGAGCATTCCCCCTGTAAGGGACTGGTCGCGGGTTCAAGTCCCGTCCTAGATGTTCTCTTTTTCCGATCTAAATCTTTACAAAGATGAACTTAATGCCATAGGCAATCGACTTTTTGATGACCGTTGATGCAGAAATAAGTTGAAGTAGGTAATCGAAAGATTGTGATAAATGTTTGGGTCTAGAATGGTACAAATATTAATTATGATTCTGGATGTTTAATTAGAATACTTACTTATTTATAATAGTATTGTTGTTGAACATAGATGGAGAATGGTACCTATATTAAAATTTATGAATTCGTCATGTAAACATATTATGTGCTTTTAGTTTACGAGTTAATGAAGTTTTTCCTTTACTTCTATAATATAGCCATTTTTGGGTCTTTGAGCCCCCCCCCCCCCCCCCCCCAATATCTTCGAAGCCCAAGTCAACCTCACTTGCTAACTAATGGACGAAGCTCTGGAGGAGCATGTGGAGATCGGTGGTCAGGTAACAGCCACTCCAGTAAAAGCCTAAATCAACCAAACTAATTTTAGAAAGAATGAAGAAAAGTGTTGGTGAGGGATTAACGCAAGGATGATGATGATTTGAAGAGAAAGAAAACAAAACTTTTTTTTTTTTATTATGAACCCGAAATTATTCCAATCTATTTATTTAAGAGCAACTTCAAAACGTAGTCTTCTATTTAGTTCTTATATCTTCTATCGCTTATCTGACAAAATCTTTATTTGCCTGGCCTAACAACTATACTTACCTACACAGTTTTTTTGTAAATGAAACACTTCATCCACACACACATACATAATATCAATAATGTTAACAAAGCCTATCATTCGTTCTAATTTCAAAAATAACTTAGCTTTAGTCAACGAGGAGCCCTCGGCTTACCCCTCTCTGTTTCGGGCATATTGATTTCTTTCATTTTCTGTTTCCACCCAAAGCTAAACATTTTTATTCCTGTTTGTTAGCCATTCACATCTGCAGTCAATCCAAATTTCAATTTAAACCTCGTACGGTATGTGAGCGGTTTACGTCCCAAACTTTGATGAGTACGCGTTCCTTAATTAAAATTTTCGTCAAACTGTAACCTCTTTTAATTCCATATTCAAAGCTGGCTATACACATTTAAAGTTATAAAACAAAACGCTATTATCTATGCTCCGTTCGTGTCCGGAACCACTGGGGAGCTCGGGAGATTTGAAATTGGAACCAAATAGGCGTTAAATGGCGGCGTGCGATGTCATAACGTCATTTGGCGTTCATCAGCGGGCGAAACAGCATCTCCGTTTGGTGCACGTTTTATTAGCGTAAGGAATAGCGGGGTACAGTGACTCGGAAATTGAGATTTGCATCGAGGAATATACCAGGGCGGTGATTGCATTTTCTTTGCGAATGCAGCGTCATTTAATTTCGCTTGTAGGCAAGCGCTTGGTCTCACTAAATTGTGTCCTGTCTGTTAATAATTCTGGTGTCTTTGGATAAGTTTATGTTGTAGATATAATAAACTACACTTCCTGAACCATGATTTCGGTTATTTTAACTTTAAGAAAATGATATTGTCAGAAGTTTACGCGAATGTCACACATTTAAATAATAACGGATTCTATCGCGATTTATTTGATGTATCTTATTATTTACACTAAACCCTACGTTTCGGTTGCATTTCAGCAGCCATGGACACAGGGAAAAAAGCAACCAAAACGTCGGGTTCAATCATCATCATCATCATCAACCTATTCTAGTCCACTGCTGGACATAGGTCTCCCCTAATGAGCACCATAGCGCCCTGTCTTCAGCTTGTCGCATCGTCGGGTTCAATGTAAATAATAAAATAACGTCGAATAAATCGCCATAGAATCCGTTAAAATATAAATATTTTATGTCAATTTAGAAAAATAGTGAAATTTATGATTTTCATTCTTATGTGATAGATAGTATTATCGAAGTTATACACATACATATGTACATAGCGAATGTAGAGACAACAGAGTACTATTTTCTTTCAAAAAAATTTCGCTTCAGTACTAGGTTACTACGAAACAAAATGACTAGTATTCTCGTTATACCAGTTTCCGGTCCCCTTTTTTTTTGTCTTGCGGAAATCCCTTCGGATACCCCCACGCCGGCCAGCGGGGGCGGTTATGTCGGGCTTAAACCGACTAAAACCGCACACCGTCTCGGGTCTTAAAACGCCGGGGTGTAAGGTTGCCCATAGAGTATATCTCTCGCACCCCGACTCACCCTGGGCCATCTCCGGTTTCGAGATGGCCCCCATGGTTTGGGAACCACGGTGTCCCCGTCTTGGACCCGGTTTGGGGGAGGGGCGCTAGTCACCCCACCGTCCCGGCCTGCATCTGCTGGGGTGACAGGCGGCCTCACCTGCCACCCCCAGGCCTGCGCTCATGGAGGACGGAGTTCGTTAAGAGAGCGCCTGAGTCACCGACGCGCGGCGACCATGTCGCGGGCTCGGCGGGCCGGGAGAGTTCTAAATCTCTCCCGGCCGCGCTTCGCCATCTCCTTCGCGAGCAGGTTCCTGTCCCCTAACACCAACCAAGAAGAACCCCTGGAGTACTGACTTGCAGGTGAAGTTATTTCAGGGCCTTAAAAACTTAGGGTAGCCCCATAGATTTAGGCAGAGACAATAGTTACATGGCACACACATTCATTATAATAACCTTCATGGAAAACGAACACTAAATTCAATTGTCCCTAATTTAATAAATAAGTTATCTGAGCATTTAAAAAATAATATAAATAGTAAAAACCTAAAATGTCTATTAAGATCCTACCTTATTAATAACAACAAGTAAACTAAGGGGGCCTGCGGCCGCGCTATCGCGGCTGATCCCCAACGTTACGGGCCCCAACGCCCCCACTAGGAGACTGTACCTGAGGATCGTGCGAAGCATGGCCCTGTACGGGGCTCCAGTATGGGCGGAGACTATGGCGGCCCGCAACGTGGCTGTATTAAACAGCCCGTTAAAAGCGATGGCCGTCAGAGTCATCAAAGGATATCGCACCATCTCCGTCGAAGTGACATGTCTCCTAGCCGGGACCCCTCCATTGAACCTGGAAGCGAGAGCCCTTGCGTCGCACTACCAATGGCGTGGTGAGTGGTTGGAGAGGCACCATGGTGAACTCTCCTACCGGATGTGCCAGATATTTACCGGACACGGGTGCTTCGGTAAGTGTCTATGGCGCCTCCACCGGGAGACAACGCCGCAGTGCCAGCACTGCGAGGATCCTGGCGAAGACACGGCGCTCCACACGATGGTGGAGTGCCGTGCGTGGGCGAGTCAACGCTGGGATCTCGTTGCGGTCCTGGGCGTGGACTTTTTCTCGTTGGAGACCAGGGTGAGGGCCGTGGTCTCCGACGGAACGCCGCAGAGTCGTCTACGCCCGGGACTACCGACCTCCATGATCGCGGCCTGAGGACGGTAATTGGCCGACTCGCCGTCCTTACAGAAGCAGACTGTGGCAGAGGCGTGTCGTGTGTTTCCTACACACGCCTGCCAACTCACCGACCCGGGATAACACCCGACACTAGGGGAGGACACCGTGTGGTTTTAGTCGATCCGATTCCGACACGCCCACCCCATCGTCGGCACCGACGTGGTGAAGCCCGTGAGGGTTTCCACACGTAAAAAACAACAAGTGAATCAAACACCTGTACACAGTTCAGTACCTATAGCAACCTTCTGCCACAAACTTGTTTGGCCAACGTTATAAGCCATTGATGTATCATACAAATTTTACCAACCTACCTTTTTTTTTTTTTTTATCGTGCGGAAATCCCTTCGGATACCCCCCCGCCGGCCAGCGGGCTTGCACCGACTAAAACCGCACGCCGTCTCGGGTCTTCAGACGCCGGGGTGTAAGGTTACCCATAGAGCATATCCCTCGCACCCCGGCTGACCCTGGGCCATCTCACCACTAACAGCATCGCTCATCCTGTCTCCTCTGAAAGCAGAGGAGTACGGAGAGCGATGTGTTCCCGCCCACGTTGGGTATTGGCCGACGATCAATGCCAACCCTATGAAGGGGTGAAAATTATTTACTTTGAAAATATCTTATTCTCAATATATTATTATATCCCTTATACCCGGCATAGCCGTTTGTTGGTGGCTGAACTCCTCCGTAAGCACTCCCGCGATGTGATAGTGTGGACACTGAGGAGTGTTTTGAAGCGAGATGGTTCATGTCCGATGTATCCATTGAGGAATAATCACCGAAAAACAGCTTCAATAGCGCGTGGCCTTAGCTAAGCGCGCGACCGTAGTAAGATGTCTTATTTTCAAGTAAGAGTCCTGCTCGCTCAGCTCAATTTATTTCAGTCGCACCCTGCACTGAATTCCTAGTTGAGCTGAGCGAGCGAAGCTCTTATACGCGGCATAGCCGTTTGTTGGTGGCTGAACTCCTCCGTACCCACTCGCGCGATCTTGACCAAATTTACCACGGTGATAGTGTGGACTGAGGAGTATTTTGAAGCGAGATGGTTCATGTCCGATGTACCATTGAGGAATAATCACCGAAAAACAGTTTCACTAACGCGCGGCCTTAGCTATATAAGCGCGAGACCGTAGTAAGATGTCTTATTTTCAAGTAAGAGTCCTGCTCGCTCAGCTCAATTTATTTCAGTCGCACCCTGCACTGAATTCCTAGTATACCTTAATAGTACACTTTTGTTCTGTGGATTTTTATAGAATAAGTAGGAACCTAGTTTATATATTCACATGTTCATGTGTTCACTATTATTTCCTTAAAGTATAACGACTGAGTGACGAACGTAGTGTAGGAACAAATCTTTGTGGTTTTTGTTACACTACTACTGTACTAATTTAAATGTTTTTTTTTATCTTAATTAAATAAACAAATAAAAACACCTCATCACCTGACTTGAGCAGACAGGACACTCACAGAATTGTAAATAACAAAAATCCGTTCCCGCAGGGGGAACGCACAGGTAGATTTCGTGAAGCAATTAATATTATTTTTTAACATGTTTAATTTTTTTTTACTCGAAAACGGTAACTTTTAGCGAAAAACTATTCAGACATTTATTTTAGACTTAAAAATGGCCTATCGATTAAAAATGTTTGCGACGCAAGAATGTTCACCGGTTAGAAGTTATGATTTTTTTCCCGAAAAATTTTGGTTTTTCCCCCCTCCACTTTTAGTTAAAGTTTTAATCTTATAGGTTTATACTTAAAAGTTTTTGGTATTCATGTATACTAAGTATGGGATAAAATTAGAACGGTTCGAATATCTTTCATGGAACGTGAAATTTTGAGGAAAAACTGATTTCACAAAAAGTGAGGCCCTACCGTCCCCTTAGGCCGGATTCCACCCGTTCACGAACTTAAACTAAGTTTAACACCCAAGCAATTTTTGACTGCAGTTTGAAAGTGATCGGGGCAAAAATGCGACCGTGAGAATGCCGCAAATTTTGGGAAGTGGAACCATACATACATATATATAAATATATAAACTTTTTGACCAGTGGTCATTTCGGACTCAGGGGGTCATAACTAGACCTCCTATGAAGAAATTTTTTTTAAATTCAGCAGTAGTCAAGAAACCAATAGGTAGATCGATTTACTTTAAAACATCAAATATCTCGTAGAAGTATCTAAGTAAAGTAGGTACCGAAGTAGAACGAAAAAAAAAAAAAAAAAAAAAAAGGTACCGAAGTAGAATCAACCATATTTCAACAGCGTTTAAACCAAATTCAATCCACCCCTAAATCCTAACCTACCTCCAATTCAAGTCGAAAACAAAATATGCAGAAAAGATTTCCAATCTTTAAAAATATTAAATTGAATTCATGAAGTTCTCCGAATATGAATTGCAATATTTGTATGAATCGTGAGCGCACAGAGCCACAAAGATGGTGATAGAGATGAATTTTGTCTGATCCAGAGACACACATCATTACTTTTTATCATAAAGCTGGGAGACGCCGAGTTTTATTTTTATAAATTACGTTACCTTGCTATCGTTTCTGCATTTGATTGTGTCTGATTTGCATGAATACATATATGACGATTATTGGAAACACAATGACATTGAATGACATACAAAGTTATAGAAGATCAGACGACCAAAGAGAGAGGCAGATTTTTTGGTGAACTATTCACAAACACATTTAGGTATACATAATTAATCTAATTTGTATTGTTTTGTTTGAGTAGCCTCACATAAAATACCCGTCTTTCGATTTGGCAAGTCGGGTAGAATAGTGAGAGTCCGGCTATGATCGGCTTGCTTAGGTTTTGTAGAGCGTTGTCTTTATCAGACATCAGATTGGCAGTTTGGTACCAATATAAAGTAGGTAAAACTGTTTGTGTTTATAAAATATTCAAACTATAACTTCGGTTATAACCAATCTAAAAGAAACCAAGCTGCAGACATGCCCTGTGCGACAGAAAGATTTTTTTTTTTTTTTTTTTATTTGGTCCGTCCAATTGACTGCACCCCGCCTGATGGTAAGCTGAGGTAAAGTCCAAAAAGTAGTGGCCACCATTTCTAGAGATTGCCCCTAGAATGGCGGCCCCTACCTAGACGGCCTCAACAGATGTTTTTTCACGCCCCGCTTAAAGAGTCCAGGATTGTAGGTAGAAGGGAAACATGTGAGTGGGTAAAGCGTTCCAGTGCTTTATGGTCCGACAAAAAAAGGAGTCACCAAACCGCTTGGTTCGCGATGGTATCGATTGCACTGTATGAGGATGACACCTAAGTCCTGCACGTGTCGTTCGGGACAAGAAGGGAGAAGGAGGAATCAATTGGAATAACTCATCGGAACATTCACCATGGTATATGCGATAGAATACTGCCAAGGAGGCTATATCTCTACATTCTATAAACCCGAAGTAAGCCCATCTTAGCCTCTCTGCCTTTTTTTCCCGAGATACCAAATTAAAAGCTGTTCAAGAATCCTGAAAGTATAACTCCTTTTTTAGGCAGTCGTGTAATAGAATACCTGCCTATCCACATAAATGATTGATTAAATACGGGCAATACGACACTTACATTTATCCAATTCTATAATCAATAAAACATATTTACGATTTACGCCAAATATTTACCTCAACTCGTTACCTTTTTACATCAAATAAATTTTCTTATAAAAATACGCCCCCTTAGCTCAGCAGACAGGGAGGTGTTTCCATTTTGTACAAATTAAATTGACTTCAATCTGAAACCACCGCCCGCAACCAAATGCCTACCCGCCGTAAACAGTCGAATCATGTCATATTTATTATCTCTGCTTTTACTTGTATTGAAATTTTGTCCATGGGTAACGTATAGAATCTAAGAAAACTTTACATATGCATGCTAGTGGCCCGGCCTGTCGTCACTCCGTGCAATTATATCGCTTTTCATTTCCTGTGCACTTTGCAAAACAATTCAATATACAGACGTGCGTCCTTATGGAACAATTTACAGAAACTAAACAATTTACCTATCTATTTGGCATAAACACCTTGTTCTTATCTTATAATGATGGCCCTTATTAAAGACTTCATGTTCAGATTATCATCAGACAAGCAATATTGACGTGACCTACTTATATGGAATAAAAAAAGAGTTTAAAATGTATCTCCATTTTGCCTTCGGTTAATAGAGAGATGGGAATTCATATTAGTAGTGTCAAACTTGGTCGTTGAGTTGGTTTACTAATACCAACATGAAATAAATAGTTATGCTAGAAGATAGGGACGGCCTCTGTGGCGTAGCGGTAGTGCATTCGACTGCTACGACAGGGGGCGCGGGTTCGATTCCCGCTCAGTGCAAATATTTCTATGCATGAATATGTGTATTTGCATTGGTCTGGGTATTCCTATGTATAATATGTGTGTATTTACAAAAAAAAAATGTATATAAGAATGTTTATCCGCATTCTGGAACCCATAACACAAGCTAGTTAAACTATGCTTACTTTGGGTCTAGATATCGCTGTGTAGAATGTCGTAGAATATTTATTTTATTATTATTACACAACATCATCCAGATTCAAATTAACAATAGATTGTAATATAGGTTCTACAATGCAGATAAGCGTACTAATAGGTACACATTTTTTCTGTAAATACAAACATATTACAACAATTTTAATGCGACAGAACCTTCAAAACCATATTCCTAAAATCCATTTACGAAATTACGCCACCGCAGTTCAATTGACAAGCAACAGATTAGTTGGTTGTCAAATAATCAAATAAATTGAATTTGACGGTGTCGCTGGTATTAAAAAGTAGATTATCTACAAATTGCGGGCAAACATCTCGTCGTAATGACGCCGGTCGTGTCAACAGGCACGGGTGAATTGGTGGAGGGTCCAATTGCCTCGGCTCACTTTAATTCTTTAAATCTTTATTACAGCTTTATTTCGTGTCTGGTAACCTTGTACTATGATGTGCGACTTTTTGCAACATTGAATTTTTTTTTGCTGTGAAATGTAGGCACAGATACTATAAATGAATAAAGTAACTTTTTTTCGTGCAGAAATCCCCTCGGATACCCCCCCGCCGGGCAGCGGGGGCGGTTATGTCAGACTTGAACCAACTAAAACCGCCCAATGGTGGCCCAATAAGGCAATTACCTCGCACCGCGGCTGACCCTGGGCTATCTACGGCTTTGAGATGACCCCTTCGGGTTTGTGAACCACGGTGTCCCCGTCTTGCCCGGGCAGCGGGGGCGGTTATGTCGGGCTTGAACTGACTAAAACCGCACGCCGTCTCGGGTCTTAATACGCCGGAGTGTAAGGTTGCCCATAGAGCATATCCCTCGCACCCCGACTGACCCCGGGCCATCTCCGGTTTCGAGATGGCCCCCTTACTTGCTCTCAACTGTGCCATCTGCTAATCAGAGGGACACGTGGAAAGCTTCGGAACAGCCCTCAACAGGGCCGTCCTCGCCTCGGTCGGAGTTGGCCGTAGGCGGCAGCGTCTCTCCCGCCCTAGGAGAGAGGCGCTGCTGTCTCCGTTGCCCAGGGTGCACCGCGTGGAGGTCCCCATCCAAGCACCCCATGAATAAAGTACCTAACACATAAATAATTTATTTCTCGACGTACCTAGGTGCCTATATGTTTTTATCGGTCGTAACAAATCTGTGGTTCTTTCTTTTCTATTAATTGAAAAATTCAAAACCTGACTTCAGAATATTTTATGACGTCAAGCTATAGAAGTTTTCACGTATCGTCTTGACGAGTAATTTGTCTTTCAATGGTAACCAGGGTCAGGTGATGAAGCTCAAAGCTGGAAGGAACTCTGAAATGAAACGACGCAACCCCTTCGAGTTTAGGCTCGTTTGATTTTAAATTTTTAGATCTTTTTTTTTTATATTTAGGACACGTCAATTTGACTTCACCTCGCCTGATGGTAAGCTGAAGGTTTCACTACATACACCTTATTGTCACTAATTATTCAATAAGTATTGACCCAATCTTGAGTTCAGGATTGATCGCAAGTCGATGGTTATCACTGTTATGATGTAGGTACCAGTGTCAAAATAATGTTTCACTGCTATTGCCCTAGTACTAGCAGTTTATATCTCCTATATAATATCCTTTTTTGCGTGTTAAAAAACAAGTGTACGGTGGTACTGACTGTGAAGGGTCACCCATCCTACCTCGTTTTCCATATTCACTTCACGCTTCATAAGTTTCAGCTATCGTAATAAAAAAGTAAAGTTTGTTGACGAGTCGCTCTCAAGCCAGGGTCTGACTTCACTCAGTAAACACGCACTAAAGTATTGGGCTAAGCTATCTCTTGAGTGCGGAGTTTGATTTATTAATACGAACGTCACTCAACTAAGTAACTAAACTCAGAAATGTCAGAGTTCGTTCTATTAATTCGCATAGCATCTCAAGTGCACGCTTGAGATATATCTCAGCGATAAGTGCGATCTATTTATAACGTGAGCTCACCGGTCGATCAGAGTACTATTAGGTTTTATTGTAGAAAAAATACGGAGCTCGGGTTCGGCTTGCCCGAGCCGAACCCGAGCTCCGTATTTTTAGTGTTAGGTGCAACACCCGGGCATCTGAAGACCCGAGACGGTGTGCGCTTTTAGACGGTTCAAGTCCGACATAACCACCCCCGCTGGCCGGAGGGAGGGTACCCGAAAGAAATTTCCGCACGGAAAAAAATGGGTTCGGCTTACCCCATTTTCAACTTTTGGTTAGATTTATAAGAGTTTTAAAATCCGCGAGAGAGCCTTATCCGTCAATCAGCAGGTGTAGCGGCTAACAGTTGAAGCTTTTTTTGACGTGAAAACGTCTTATAATTCGATGGAGCCGGCTGCACGCACGAAAAACCATGACGTATGCGGCGTTACCTCGCTCTGAGACGTTCCATTTAAGGCTTGAAGTGCAAGCGAGAGCGCGGAACGAGCGACAAAGAGGCACAATCGGCCTCCGCGTTCGGCAGCGTTCGACATCTGTCTCTCTCCTACTTGAGTAAGCGATGCGTCCGCGTGGACAGCTGCTATACAATAATACATTTACCTACATGTTTTCGTCAAGTATGAAGTGCAGTGAATTTTTATAACCGATCTTAGTGGTTAAACAAATAAAATTAAAATTTTCTTTTGAAAAATGCAACCATTCCATCAGTATTTTCTTATGACGTTGTCACGTTCAACTATCGTCAGTAAACCGACTTTACAGACAACCGATTTTTTTACCACTCAGGTGGAATTCAAAAATCGTTATTAATATTTACTCGTTATCTCAGTCTCGTGCACATTCCAAGCAGAAAATAACGTTAAAAAAGCGGTCAAGTGCGAGTCGGACTCGACCATGAATTGTTCCGTAGTAGCAAGTAACATAATAATGTTTCTTTTTAATTTTTGTATTTCAGTGGATTGAATGAAAGGTCAATTGCAGTTTACGATTTATGACGTATTAAAAAAACTACTTATTAGATCTCGTTAAAACCAATTATCTGTGGAAGTTTACATGGAAATGTACATCATATATTTTTTTTAGTTTTATCATTCTCTTATTTTAGAAGTTACATACATTTTACCACTTTGGAAGTGTTTTTCGCGTAAACTATTTAACGTAACAGTTGAGAAAAAAATCTGATATCATTTTTGAAGACCTATACATAGATATGGGACTGATGAAAAAATAACCCCCCAATTTTTTTGTTTTTTTTCTATTTTTTTCACAGAATACATCTACTTACCAAGCATAGTTCTTATAGTTTCGGAAAAAAGTGACTGTGACATACGGACGGACAGATAGAATATAAGGCATATCCCTCTCACCCCGACTGACCCTGGGCCATCTCCGGTTTTGAGATGGCCCCCTCGGGTTTGGGAACCATGGTGTCCCCGTCTTACCCGGTTTGGGGGAGGGGCGCTAGTCGCCCCACCGTCCCGGCCTGCTTCTGCTGGGGTGACAGACGGCCTCACCTGCGACCCCCCGGCCTGCGCTCATGGAAGACGGAGGTTGTGCGTATAACAATAATAAATTATCACTACTTACCCTAAGTCTAGAAGAAGAAAAATAACAATTGTATTTCAATAATACTGCTTCATATAAATACTGGGCGTTATCTCGGACATTCAGTGGCCAAGCGGACTGACATTAAGGAGAGAAGACGGCAACTTGTCATTAAGCTCGATCGGGAACTAGACCACATTTCCCATGAAAACACAGGCATGCGCGTTTACAGCATAGTTATCTCCTTTCCTTCCCCTTCCAACTCTTCGGAACACACCACTACTACTACAGGACAGTATCAACATGCTGGGTATGGACGTTCGCTGCAAACTTAACAACAAAATTTACATCGAGAGCGTTATTAAAACAGCTTCCGCAAATTCGGGGTGCTGAGCAGGGTGAGGCGGTTTTTCGCGCCGGGGCAGCGGTGTCTTTTATATAAGACTCAGGGTCGTCCCTGCGTGGAATACAGTTCTCACCTGTGGGATGGCACCGCTCAGTACTTGTTAGACACTCTCGATAGATTGCGGCGACGGGCAGTCCGGATCATTGATAGTCCTGAGGTCACCAGTTCTCTAGAGCCTCCGCAGCTGCTTAGAGATATAGCCTCCTTGGCAGTATTCTATCGCATTTACCGTGGTGAATGTTCCGATGAGCTATTCCAATTGATTCCTCCTTCTCCCGAACGACACGTGCAGGACTTAGGTGTCATCCTCATACAGTGCAATCGATACCATCGAAAACCAAGCGGTTTGGTGACTCCTTTTTTTGTCGGACCATAAAGCACTGGAACGCGTTACCCACGTGGTCCCTTCTACCTACTATCCTGGGCTCTTTAAGCGGGGCGTGAAAAAACATCTGTTGAGGCCGTCTAGGTATGGACCACCATTCTAGGACAATCTCTGGAAATGGTGGCCACTACTTTTTGGACTTCACCTCAGCTTACCATCAGGCGAGGTGCAGTCAATTTGACGGACTAAATATAAAAAGTACTATATAATAATATAGATAGTACCAATCTTGCCTAGAACAGAACACTACGGGCCCACTCCCCGGATAACCGTTCTAGCTTACTTGGTAGAATAAACAAGGACCCTGCCAATAAATAATGTATATCCAATTTAATAAGTAGTTTAGTTTGTAGCCAACATTGCACCGCATGTTGGCTATTGGTCTCTAGTTTTTAAAAAAGCACCCTCCGTGTCGCTCGTTAACAAAGCATATAATTTACTGGTGTTTGTATAACCGCCGCGATCTCAGATTAAAACGATAAATAAATACTTAACGCTTTAATCCATTTGCGGGACGATCTAATTCAGTGATAATAAGAAATGAGAAGAATGGACTCGACAAAGGGACGGGCGGACGGGGAAAATTGTGGATCGAATGATTTTGATACTTTTTGGTGCATGATTGATAGCAGTTTAATTAGGGTCCGTTCCCACTGAAAGAGTAGCGGTCGGAATTTGTTAATAAAAATAGTTGCTACAAGGTTCGTGCAGGCTAGCGTCGACGCGCTGCCTCTCCTTGGCCTTCGAATGATTCTAAACTTTTTGCCCAAGTAGATCAGATTCAAAATGGTTTGAAATCTAAAAGCGGCTGCCAGCCGCTGCTCTTTTAGTGGAAATTGATCCTGTTACAGTGTTAAATGATGATGCAAAAGGATCTTTTTTTCTGAATAACGCACATTTAGTGAAAAGAGGTCCCGAATCAAATAGTTAGTGTAACCGTAAATGTATATAATTTAAACCATTCGAATGGCAAACAACTAAATGACTCGTTTAGTTGTTTGCCATTCGAATAACGAATAACTGTCTGGTCTTAAGCGTTTACCGTAACATGTGAATACTCGCTACAATAGAGCGGTCGTCAATTTCTACCTAAGATGCTCCGCGAGGTTATTGAAATTAAAAAATATCCTAATTTTAATAGATACGATGTTTGGAATGTACCATCAGCTTGGGACCCAGTCATTCAATTAATTAATTCCAAGAAAAATCAAAATGCAACAAGACTTCATGACACTGTGAGCTCATACTGCGTAAATAGTATCACCAACAATTCAGCATAGTTGGGTTTGTTTACAAGACAACCGTGACCATGGCTGGTAAAAAGCAATCGAAACGTCGGGTTCAATGTAAATAATAAAAAACGTCAAACAAATTGGTATAGAATCCGTTAAAAATAGTTTTAGTTAAGTCAAGTCAAGATAAACCAAATCTAGAGAAAGTGCATAAGAGTGGACCACGTGTTTCAAAGTGCAAGCTTTGGATGCAACTGGGATTGGCGCTCTAATGAAGAAGATATGTATTCTTTGTCCACTATTAAACCCCGCAGTGTCATCAATATTCACCCAGCAATATATCCATTAAAGTATCAAGACTGATCCGTCTCCACCTTCTGCTCGGAGACCACAAAAGTGTCAGCGATCAATTAATTCGGTTTATTGAGAACAGAGCCAACACTGACTGAAATTAGACAAAGCTATTGGAAATAATTACACTGTTGGCACACAAAACAAGGCGGCTCTTTGTAAAGAAAGCAAAGACAGTGCTTACAAAAATATCTTTATATCTTTTGTTAAGGTTTAATTCCTATTTTCTACAGTCTACTTCGGTAAACCTCTATAAATTTGTATGTTATTTTTTTCTGACGATTCTGTCTTGTTGCAAAAATCATCATTCATTCTCATTGCCTATAGATATAACTGGTTGACGATTTTCTTCAATTCAAATTCCTATTGCATCCCATTACTCCCACTTCAAAATCACTCATACTCAGGTAGAGTTAGATTTTAACATTTTAATTCTTTTTTCTTTTATTATTTTTTTTTATGTCATTTTATACAAAACGATGCTGATACCAGTTTAAAATTCTTCACTATATTTAAACTTACGAATAAATCAACTGGGACGTTTTCACCTTCTATGTAAAATGTAGGTACATATTATGAACACTTACGAGGCTCTTTAAAGACCTACATAGCCCAAAAAAAAAGATCAGTCTAAAGTCGGTACTCTGCCAGCGTAACCTCACAGCATGTACCTTTGTAGACTGTACCTAGATGTGGTTTTTAAATGGATTTATCTAGCTTGGCCATTTGTTTATTTCTTTGGTTGGGTTTTTTACTTTTAGTACTTCATTGAAATTTTACCCCTTCCTGTTGACTGATCGACCTAATTTTAGTAGGTACAGACCTTTAGTTCGGATGACAATACAATTTTGTATACTATTCTGTATCATTGCAAATGCAAGATGGCCGCCGCTACAAAATGGCAGATTTTTTTTTTTTTTACAAAACCCTCATTATGGGTATAAAATGAAAGGGCTTTACTAGTTGAATAATACATAATTATTAAAAAATGCAAATCCAATAATATGACCGACCAAATAAAATCTAAAAACTTGAAATTAGGCTCAGCTTGTTTTCTTTCAAAAAAAGCCGCGGTAGCCTAGTGGTATGGGTAATGGACTGCTGAGACGAGGTCTCGGGTTCGATCCCAGGTTTTACCATGGCACACACCAATGCCTTTTCGATACTTTTCGAAGTTATGTGTGTATTTATCGCAGGTTTATATGTGCCCGGTTAATGGCAATAGGCTCGCCACCTATTACATTGGGACCTAAACATGAACTGGCGAAATGTGGGTGCTAGCACCTCTGCCTACCCCTTCGGGGATATAGGCGTGAGTTTATGTTATGTTATGTGTTTGTTTTCTTTCACAATGCTTCGCTGCGTTTTTAAAAACCTAATACCTTTTACACTAAAACAAACAAAACTTATTAAACTAACTTACGTAACAAAATTAATAACCTTAAAAGGTCAGATTTCTAACTATGCTACTTAATTACCAATTATAAATCAATTTAAACAAGGTAATACGCGAACGGCACGCAAACAAGCCCACTTAACTTTTACCAGACTTAAAAAAGAAAAATTTGCCGCACCAGCCACCAAGAATAAGAAGTAATAAGCAGTTTTCTTTCGCGCCAAAATTGTCTTCCATAATAGCGTCGGCGGGAAGATAGCGCTCTCGCCATAAAAAGAGATAAACGACCGTTCTCTCTATTATTTTTGCTCTTTAACAAAGGCAATGTGTGCACCTGTTGTTGTCTCTTTCCAGCATGCAAGCTTGCCACTATAGTTGTCTCTTACACGAGTGAAAAACAAAAATTTGTCCCAGCACCCACCCCCGACACTAATGTTCGCAGAGTGGCAAAGGAAAGCGGCCACTTCTGCCTCCTTTACAATTTACTTGGAAAACCTAATACGTGTCAATTAAAATTTTATTAAAACCACAAATTGAGCGCACTCGAATGTGTATGTTCAGGTTTTATTAACATTTTAATAATGTCGATCCTTTATTAAGAAATTAAATTCACCTGTCGAGGAGATTGACGGTGATTTTATACTTTAGAATTATTTAGAATAACAATTATATTGAAAACACAATCTAAGCCCAAATATCGTATTCATTGGTCCTCATTACTTTGAAGCAATTCTGTTAAGTAACTATTTAATAATCTTTTTTCTAAAGAGCTATAAAAAGTAGGTAGATAAGTACAGCAAAGCCACAGAAATAAATTAGTTCTGTGAGCAGAGTAGATCAACATACCTAATTATTCATTCTACGCAATAACCATACAACAAACATACTATCTAATAGGTACGCAATCAAATTAATTTTATTTAATTTTGCATGTCAGAACATCATTATCATCCCAGCGCAGCGATTATCCTGAATGCATTCAAAAGCACAGGAAAGTTGAAAGTTGCTTAAGGGATGCACTTTGTTATCCTTTCGAGGGCGTACCCGGGGTGCCCAGCAATGGACGCTAGGGAAGGACACCGTGTGGTTTTAGTCGGATCGATTCTGACATACCCACTTCATCGCTGGCACCCGTGGGGTTTCCACACGTAAAGAAAAGGGGTTGCACTATAAAGCCTGGGGTCCACTCTTTTACGCTTGACTTTTACGGGATCGACTACCGCCTGAGACCCCTCATCCTCCAAAGGAAAACCTCGCAGGTGAGGTTGGTTTTGGCCAGAAAGATCTAAGTGGGCCCCATAGACCGTTGCACGTCACAACATTGACTAACGATACAGTATGTAATTTTCATGATTATGTTTACAACCCACAACCTAAGTACAATATTTATACAAAAAAAATCTAGTTAAGAAAGTAGAATATTATGTAATGTCAATTTAATTTTACAAATAAAGTCTTCAGCCATATTCTTTATACCACAGCTTAAACCTTAAAGAATTAACTTCACCCATCCATTACCTCAAAGATATGCATGAAAAATCAAATTTTCGTAAACCAACCATAAAATGAACATAAAAGTGTGAATAGACTACAAAAAATTTATTACTTCGGAGTGTGAGTGTTGCCCGCATTGTGTAGTGAAGTGGCTTTGTGTCGCTATTCTGTGCCAACAATGGCGCCCTGTTTTGGCGAGAGAAAAAGGCGGGAGCGGTGTTATCAGCGACCGCCATTATGGCGGCTTATCAGCGACACTTCCTGCAAGACTTCGCCTTTTTCTTTTACGGTCACGTCTGGCTCAGGTGGAGATAGTGGCTTCAGTTTCAACATCTTGTGTTTCATTTTTAGGTGGCTGTTTGAAGGCATTACATTGACTAAATCGTATATCTTTTTAAATATTATTTTAAAGTTTTTATTTATTGTTTACTTGTTTACTTTAACTTAGTTTATATAGTGTATCTATTAAGAGAAATGTTTGATTCGAATTGATAAAGACTGGTTTGATTGTAAGTTACAGTAGCCAGAATTTCATTGCAGAAGTAGCACTGGTATTCTTAGTATTTGTAAAATCCTCAAATCTTGATTGTTATAGGTATCTCATTAGCTACTTTCTGTTTATTCGCCAGTGGCGAAGGGTCATACGTCTCCCATCGGCTTACCTTTTTAGAATAAGAAAGTAACCATCATGAATTATACTTGATGCTTACGGAAGGCTGAGGATTGGATGCTATGACGCACATTGGGAAAGGTCTATGTCCAGCCTGCAGAGTGGACTGTAATAGAGTAGTAAACAGAATCTCACGGTTCCCTTGAAGATTGTATTGTATTGTATTGTATAAACCACTTAAATTATACTTATGATTATGATTCTTATGTCCTAGGTGATAAAATTATATTATAATTATCTAGGCCTGATCAATTTTCCTATGTATATACAGTCTAAACCCGTGTTTGAATTGATTTCACCAATGATAGGAACTTGTTGCCATTGTAAAGTGTTAAATACCACGTTGGGCGCCAAAATGAAATCTGACACCGTTTATACGTTGGTACCAAAACACTAACAAAATCATTACATAAGCTGTTACAGTTACGATCCTATGAACTCAAAACCTATAAATATTTGATTATTCACTGAAATCAGAATAAAGTTCATCGCCCTAACCAATAAAATATCACCTTCTTCCTTCAGTGAAGCTCATTCGATCTCTAAATACTCACTAAATACACCATTCGGGTTGTCAAAATGTAATATAAAAGTGCTTTCAATAAATAAGATAATTTAGGGGGTGCGGTGGCAAATTCAGTGGTGGGGGACGGAGCAGGGGGCACTGAATGAGCTAATTAAGGTACCAAACGAAAGAAAACGCGAAGAAAAGCTGAGAAAACTCCGGGAAAACAAGAATATTCCGGGCAATGATGGGGGACGTATTTGGGTGGTTTATTTTTGTAAAAATCGTAGAAATTATATGTATGTAATCAAAGAAATTTTTTGTTTGGCTTATGATAAGTCACTGTAAGATAAAGACTAATATATTGTGTTGCATGCTGTATAACAGTCAAATTTTAGTAGGTGCAGTGACACCCAGAGATATGAATAAAAATGACTAATAACGTTTTAAGACCACCATTACTTTTAAATTTTATCACTTAATTTTTTTTTTTTTTTTTTATATTTAGGACACGTCAATTTGACTTCACCTCGCCTGATGGTAAGCTGAAGGTAAAGTCTCTGGAAAGAGGGTCACCATTACATACACGTACCATGTTAACAATGGTGGCACTCAGCTTGACGGCCTCATCAGAAGAGGATTGTCGTCGCAGCACGGCGTGACACCCACCGGTCCCACTAGTGCCGCGACCACAATCTCCCTGCCCGGCTATGCACTTGCTGAACCCTGAACGCAATCAAACCAAAATTAGATTACTATGGAGGGATTTTCGCAATCGTACACGGTGGTACCCACCTGGCCGAATTTTGTGACAAATTTGTGTCATCAAATTTCTACCACCAGTAAATTTTATATTCTTGACATCTAATTATCTTCTCTTACTTGATACTTCCCAACAACATTCAAATTATTTATATTTAAATATTATCTTTAGACGGTAGAGGTCTAGCCGTCATATCCAACCTCTAACAGTACCATACCATATTTGGGGCAATAAATTTGCATTAAAAAATATATATTCAAAAGAGTAGTTATCTACCTATTTGCTTTTTGCCTTTTAGGTCTTTCAAAGACTTTTTATTTATCCCATGAAAAGGGGCAACAGGGTCGCCCATTAATAGTATTAGAGACCGAGTTATATGAGTGATGAAATGTAGTTTTTATGTCTATATAATATATTCGGTGAAATAATACAGACATCAGTATAATTGTGTACAATTATGGATACTTTTTTTTATCATTTCATAATAAACGCACACACTTGACGACTTCTGTACATGTAAATAATACAAAAGTAGTAAGAAGTACCTTTTTTTTTTTTTTTTTTTTATCGTGCGGAAATCCCTTCGGATACCCCCCCGCCGGCCAGCGGGGGTGGTTATGTCGGGCTTGCACCGACTAAAACCGCACGCCGTCTCGGGTCTTCAGACGCCGGGGTGTAAGGTTACCCATAGAGCATATCCCTCGCACCCCGGCTGACCCTGGGCCATCTCACCACTAACAGCATCGCTCATCCTGTCTCCTCTGAAAGCAGAGGAGTACGGAGAGCGATGTGTTCCCGCCACGTTGGGTATTGGCCGACGATCAATGCCAACCCTATGAAGGGGTGAAGAGGAAGCCATTGACCGCTGCCCAGGGTGTACCGGCCGCTCCGATTCCGTTCCCCCCGGACTGCAGCGGGATCGGAATCGGAGCGACACTCGAGGAGGTTACCCAACACACACCCCAGTAAGAAGTACCTAATACAATGCATTAAAAACGTTGTACTTAGGTACCTACATAAAAATAATGTACCAATTTCCGTCAGTGGCCGCCGCCCAAGTCCGGCCCCCGCCCAAGAAGCGTCCGTGTCCTCGAGTCTGAATGGTCCGCTAACAAACTCTTTTACAAAAACACAATAATTACTTTAAGCCGAATAAAAAGTGCTTTCTTCGGTGCGGACAAGGGCCCTAATTTAACCTTGCCACCTCTCAACTTCGGCTTTCGGACCCTACAATGGCGCTTTATTTTCTTTTATTTATAACATTTATATTTCGAACATTCGACATTTTTATGACACTTTTTCACGCAATTTAAGTGTTTTATTTTTGTAGAGTAAGTAGCTAGTGGGATTGTTGTGACGTGTGGGGGTAGACCACACGTCACGTTAGACGTTAGACGGTTTAAATGTTTAAATAGTAATAGAATGAACATACCACAGAGCAAATCTGCTTAGTGGTTAAGGAGTCGACCCTACGATCGAGAGGTCCCGGGTTCGAATCCTGGCCATTACACTACTGACGTGAACGCACTCCTAAGACAAGCAATTAAGCTTAGCTGGAGTTGTTAGGGGAAATATTAGTAATTTCGGTTACTAATATTCTGTAAAAAAAAATAGAATTACAATATGCCTCCTTATCTCGATGTACATACTTAAGGTAATCCTACTATTATTATAAATGTGAAAGTTTGTGAGGATCTATGTACGTTTGTGTGTGGATGTTTGTTACTCTTTATCGCAAAAACGGCTGAACGTATTTGAATTAAACTTGGCACAGAGGTAGATAATCTTTATATATATATATTTCTTGTGTGCGTGTGTATGTCACTGAAATCCTCCTAGATGGCTGGACCGATTTTGGCGAAATTTTTTGTGTGAGTTCAAGGGGATTCGAGGACGGTTTAGATTCACAATTTGGTCGCGGACGAAGTCGCGGGTAACAGCTAGTAGTCTATAATAACGGTTTATTGCTCTAGGTTAATAACATATACGCTACTTGTATTCCGGGAATTGATTCCTGCGGGTCGCTCGAACAACTAGTATATGTAAAGTCAACGACAAAAGTTGATATACCTTTTTTTTTTTTTTTTTTTTTTTATCGTGCGGAAATCCCTTCGGATACCCCCCGCGTGCCAGCGGGGGCGGTTATGTCGGGCTTGAACCGACTAAAACCGCACGCCGTCTCGGGTCTACAGATGCCGGGGTGTAAGGTTGCCCATAGAGCATATCCCTCGCACCCCGACTGACCCTGGGCCATCTCCGTTGATAAACCTACACTAAAATATTCGCAAACATTTTTTTCCATTGGAATACACACGTATTAATTAAAATTGACGTATAGTTAATTTTATATTCCCCAGAAGACAAAGTTAATATAATTCCAGTTTTGTTTAATTAAATTACTTGTACTATTTAATAATTTATTTGTACTATATATAGATCTATCATACGAACCTACCTGTTATTTGCACTATTTGGGGTATTGTGTGAAAGACGATTCTGTGTGACGTAGTAGTTGAATATTCGTTGGCTACGTCAGAGGTCGGTGATTCGATACCCACTCAGTGCAAATATTTTGATACTAGCTGATGCCCGCGGCTCCACTAGTTCTACTTAACCAATTGCAATGCAAACATACATCAGATTTTTAGTCTGATCAAGACCTTTCTAATAGAAAACCACATTAAAATCAGTTCCGTAGTTTTTGCATCCATCGCGAACAAACAGACAAAAAAAAACTTGTTCAGTATCGTTAACTTAACATAACCCAATGCCTTTTTTTTTAATATCTTCAATGCACAGAGACACCTAATTCATAATTTTATAATAGTAAAGAAATCTATTTGCATTGGTCTAGGTGTTTCTACGTGTGTAGTAAGTGTTACTGCCTACACTACATAGCGGATACATCTTTCAGTTGCCTAAAATGACTCACTTGATTAGGCGACAAGCTGAAAAAAATACGAGTCTACAGGGCACTGCTACGGGGTAGGTTGTACAAATAAAATATTTACTAAGAGCAGAAAAACCGTTTAAAACAATCATTGTGTCATGGTTCTTAGGCCAGGGAATTAATTTCGAATTTGGAACAGGACGCAGAAACTATATAAATATATAAATAATTGATTTATATATTTATATATCATTGCATTATTACTGGTCAAGAGTGGTCTTCAAGATAGCAGTTTGTTATTCTGTACAGCAACTATATGAAAGTCATTGGCTAAGAGACGTATAATGTGAGTTATCTGTATACGACAGAGCGGCGTAAGTATGAACCATAATTATCTTAGCGGCACGAGTCGGTAAATTCAGCTTTAATTCATTAAACAACTCGTTAACAAACGCGTATTAAGCTATTAAACGCCGCTCCAAGTTTGCAAGGCGTGAGGTGTGACGCAGAAGTAGGATGTGGGGCGTGGTTGATGCAAGATGCGACATCATAGCATTAATGCTGAATAAAGATCAAGCTGCCTGTTCTTTGTTCTAAATATTTTAAGAAGTACGGCGACGCACCACTGTTCCATGGTGGATATTCCACTCATACGCACAAAAAGTTTTGGCTGCTAAAAAGTGGAATGCCCTGATTCTGTGTTTCCGGATAGCTAAAACCTAGGAGTCTTCAAATCTAGAATGTACAGATTTCCATCATCAAACACATCATCACTTATCAACAGGTGAGATAGTGGTCAAAACAAAACTATTAGGTAAGTAGTGATGGACTCAGGCAGCATTCTCGCGCTGAATTGATATGGAAAGCTTTTGCGCGAATAAACTGTACCTATACACGGGAAGCGAATTATACGATCGCCAAATAATTTATTGGGTCGACGCGACCCTGCCCTCAACATGTCAATCTCTTACATAGATTCCTATCAGACTTCATCGCCTCACTCGCTGCTTTTTTTGCAAAATTTTTTTTCCTACCTCATCTCCTAAAGCCCTCTCAATTCATAATTTGAACCTTTTTAACAGTTACTCTTATTTCTTCTCATAATAATTATGTCCATATCATCATCGGCTCACTAGTCAACTTTTCATTATCTGGTGCAAGTTTCAAACTGTCTCTAATGAAACTCATTCCTTGATCTATACTCATTAAAAATGTTCTATGTAAAACGTATTTAATATTTAATTCAATTTGACATTAATTGAATTTAATATTAGGTCGTTACATATGAAATTGCCGTTTTTCTTGAAGAAATTGGAGGAAACCCAATTTTCAGTACTAACATCTTTGCATTTTTTTTAGGAATGACAAATCCAAATTTTATGTTTTTTTTTGTGTATGAATGAGACAACATTAAGCTAACAAACAGTAACTGTTATTACATTTTTGAGAAGTGACAGCTGTTAAGTAATACGAAATTTATCATTAAAATGGATGGCATTTAGGAAGTACTGTTTTTGAAGATCGAATTAAGTTATCAAGCGGCCAATAAAAACAAAACTTAATACAGAGTTGTAAAATCTTGAAATCAACTTTCAAACAAAATATAAATAATGGAAATAGCTATTAAATTACAGGAATAACGAACTCATGAATTTGTAAGAAAATTTCGACAATTTCATAGGTAAATACCTATTATTAAGTACGTGTTACCTAATAAGCCAGCATGAACCAAGCCTCGTCAAGTGTAGCTTTACCAAAAAATCTCCGCGTTAGAAGTATTTATGTTACGGAACATCTTATTAATAAATATTTTATGTTACAAAATGCACTCTCCAGTAAAAATGCCTTTAGATCCGTGTACCGCGAAATTTCACGAGACGGCGCGCGGCTCGCGTTCCGAATCACCGCTCAATCTAAATTATTGTGCAACTTATGAACTAATCTTAATCAAAACTGCCTCGACGCTGCGGTTAAGTTTTTCAATAAAACACGCTTATCTAACGAGGCGCTAAAGTACTTTTAATTACAGATATGCATTAATTTTAAAGGAGCGCTGTCACCTTCTTGAATTTAAAAGTTCGTGTGATAAAATTAGTTAATTAAGTAGGTACTTGTTTTAATTTCTAAGTTAAGAACTCACGGCCTAAGTTTTTGTTACAGAATCTAAAGTCAAATTAACATTGCACGTATTTCAGAACTGAACTATTAGATGACAGACGATAGCACCATCTAGTGTAGGAAAGAAACACATATACGAACTAAAAAAAATATTTTGTCGTCGTTTATTCTAGAGGGCAGTTTGTATTGTTGTACTAGACAAAAATGGGAAATCCTGAGATACTTTATTTTGAGAGATACATTCGTGATAATTTGGTACCGTTTGGTAAGCAATTTTCAGCATTTATTTAACAGGTAGGTTCAAATTATGAGCTTTCGTTTCATATTTAGAGCGGTGCTACTGCCATCTAGTAACCAAACCAAACACCAAAGTTTCCTGCACAAACAGCAGAAGGAAACATTCGAGACTTCGTTCGCGTCGAGGAGCTAATTAAATTTGCCGTTGATGGGCAAACTTTTATCAGCTACTCGCTAACGCTCTAAGCGACTGCTTAATTAGCAGTCAAGAGTTCCAGGAGATTGAATATTGATAACATCTGATTGATAGTGCGAGTATTACAGAGCGGGATTGGAATGGGATTAACAGTTGTTCATAATTATAAGTACCTAAGTATTAGTTAGAATAATATCATGTAATATCTGTGGTATTAGTGATAGAGTACTATTATGTATTCTGTGGTGATAGTTATGAGCAGTTGCTATGAGCAGTTGGTTCTTGAGAGTACGAAGTATCAGTGTTATAAAGTTACTAGTTGTAACAACATTGGAACGTCTTATATTATAATCGATTGCAGTTTCAGCAGTTTATCTACTAATCTATGCTAATTAGTGTAAGTTTTGTGAGTTTGTAGTGTGCGGAATATTACGTTCCTTCCTCCGGAACTACGGCATCTATTTGAAAATTTCGTTTACTATTTCAAATGTGCATTATTCCGGATAGACGTAGGATATATGCGACGCATTAGAGAGTGGCCTACGCCCCTCTCGCGATAATTATATAGATAACAACTGCCTACTTAATTCTGAATAGAAATTATTGGCCATCAAGGGACCTGTGGCTCTGGATCAAAGTTAATGATAGAATTATCTTATCATCCTTTCCCAGCTTTTTTTTCCTTACGAAAATCGCCACGGGAAGACGGCGGACGGTTATGTCGGGCTCGAACCGACTAAAACCACACGCCGTTTCGGGTCTTCAGATTTAGTAGGGTGTAAGGAGACCCTTAATTATTCGCCCGCACTCCGACTGACCCAGGGCCATCTCCGGTTTACAGATTCCCTGGCAAGTGCCAGAGCCTAAGTATATTTTCTTTATCTATTTTCTTTAATTCTCTTCTCTCCGTGCTTCTCTGCAGGTAGCAACGAGCGTGAAGAATTCTTGTGAGCATAGCAGTAGAATTCATAGACCGAGGTAACCGCTTACCATCAGGTAGACCGTGAACCTATAAGCCACCCAAGTGATTTAAAAAAGAAAACAATATCAATTTTTTCTTTTTATTAACTTATATTTAATTGAAATGAAACCATTAAATTTTAAAACCTTCGATTTATTAATAACAATTCATAAATTAAATACAAAATAGCAACAAAATGTACAAACCAATTCTCGTGTGCGCTTACATTAGTAACCCTAGCACCTTATTAATTATTATACACTAGCATCGATACATCACAGCTTTAAGCTTATACCTATTAATAAAAAACCGACCAAGTGCATAGTCGGACTTACACATAAAGGGTTCCGTACTATTGTCTACAAAAACGGTAAAAAAAAATACGTTTGTTGCATGGGAGACACTTAAATATTTGTTTTATTTTAATTTGATTATTTATTTTTAAAGTGAATTTATAACTTAATATTCTGTGAATATTTCAAGCGTCTACGTGATGCCGTTATCAATATCGATAAAAAAAGTGGCCAAGTGCGAGTTGGACTCGCCCATTAAGGGTTCCGTTGCAGCAAGTAACATAATAATGTTTTTTTTTAAATTTTTATATTTGAGTTGATTGAATGAAAGGTAAATTGCGGTTTACGATTTATGACGTATTAAAAAAAAACTAGATCTCGTTCAAACCAATTATCGTTGGAAGTTTACATGGTAATGTACATCATATATTTTTTTTAGTTTTATCATTCTCTTATTTTAAAAGTTACAGGGGGGGGGCACATTTTACCACTTTGGGAGTGTCCCCCGCGCAAACTATTCAGTTTAGAAAAAAATTATATTAGAAACCTCAATATCATTTTTGAAGAGCTATCCATAGATACCTCACAAATATGGCTTCGATGAAAAAAAAATTTTGAGTTTCAGTTCTAAGTATGGGGACCCCCAAAATTTATTGTTATTTTTTCTATTTCTGTATGAAAATCTTAATGCGGTTCACAGAATACATCTACTTACCAAGTTTCAACAGCATAGTTCTTATAGTTTCGGAACAAAGTGGCTGTGACATACGGACGGACAGACAGAAAGACATGACGACTCTATGGGTTCCGTTTTTTTCCATTTGGCAACGGAACCCTAAAAAGAGCAATAAAAAACACGTTTGTTGTTTGGGAGCCCCTTAAACGTTTATTTTATTCTGTTTTTAGCATTTTTTGTTATAGAGGGAACCTAAATACATCATCTAGAGATAGTCTCCTGGTGACAGACGGGCCGACTGCGGTCTTAATAATTGCGTCCCGTTTAACATTATGGGTACGGAACCCTAAATATCACTAGTCCGTTGTGTTTTTTGGCTCGCGTTCCACGCATTCCACGCGAACATCTCACCAGACCCTGAGAGTGTCACGTATGAGTTTACCAAGCTATAATTATGTGTCACCAGCATTACTACTGTTGTTTATATTATCAATAACAATATATTCCTAGCGTGCAATCCGCGCGAGCTACGCTTGGGGTTTCTTTGAAGGATAAAATTCGAAATGAGGTCATCCGACAAAGAACTAAAGTCGCAGAATCAGCTCGCAGAATAAGCAAGCTGAAATGGCAATGGGCTGGCCACATCTGCCGAAGAACCGATGGCTGATGGAGCAAACGGGTCCTAGAGTGGAGACCAC
Organism: Cybosia mesomella; assembly: GCA_946251805.1. Classification (NCBI taxonomy): domain Eukaryota; kingdom Metazoa; phylum Arthropoda; class Insecta; order Lepidoptera; family Erebidae; genus Cybosia; species Cybosia mesomella. The sequence continues at coordinate 37,362,015 of OX276389.1, forward strand.
GAATCGGTAAACGGAAAGTAGGACGACCCCCAGCAAGATGGACGGACGACCTGAAAAAGGTAGCTGGGATAGACTGGATGCGCAAGGCGGAGAATCGGGTGCTGTGGAGTACAATGGGAGAGGCCAATGTCCAGCAGTGGACTGCAATAGGATAATTGATCGATTGATTGTGCAATTGGATTTATTAAATACTAGCTGTTCGCTTCATTGGGGGCGGCATCCAGGTGCAGACTATTCCAATGGATTTTCCAATTATTTTTTTTACCATAAACCTTGTCCTGACAACATATGTACACTATAAAAAAGAATCATCCAAATCGGTCAAGTTAGTCACGAGGAAGCTCGTGAAGTGTGTAAGGAAAGGATAGAAGCAAATGGCGAGCTGTCTCTGCCTACCCCAGAGCGAAAAAGGTGTGAATATATGTAAGTACTTATTTTTACTAACACAAATGACTGGGAGAAGGTTGGATATTTTTTTTATACCACTCAATTGGCTGACAAGCACACGGCCCACCTGATGGTAAGCGGTTACCGCGGCCTATTGACGTGAGCGACAACAGGAGCGTCACAGTCGCGCTGCCGACCTTGTAAAAACTTTCAACTCTTGATATTATAACAATTGAATGCCACATTCTAAAATACCGTTTTAAATCTTTGAATACATTGGTTCATAGCGGTATAATGCAGTGTGTTTTTTGATACATTAATGCACAGGCTTCCAACGAGTGACATATTTTATATCACAATTGTATATACAGTCAGCTACAAAAGTAGTTTAACACATTCTTACTTACAAAACACCTTAGCTCCAACAAACCTTGTCCTTTCAATATTTATGTAAAATATTTATTAATACATTTCAATGTAGAGATCGTTTTGATGTTTGATTGTGTTCAACTCCTTTTTTTGCTGACTAACTGGACACCAAAGCACAGGTGAATTGAGCAAATTTTTATTCTAAGACTATATTATGCCGTGGTATTCGAAAGAACAACCGCTGTTCAGTATAAACTACTATTTCTAGACTTAATAAGTTAGACGTTTATAAAATATTAATGACAGTGAAGGGAGATCGTGAAGTATATAAGGACAGAAGGAGATGGCGGGCTGTTGTCTCTGCCTACCCCGGAGGGAAAAAGGCGTGAGTATACGTATGTATGTAAATCTTAATGGTAAAATTAATATCGACAGTTGAAATGCAAAAGGATGCAAGCGGTATCAACTTTTGAAGGAGAATAGGCCATAAATCTATATTTAGTAATATGAAGCTGAAGAGTTTGTTTATTTGATAAACGCGCTAATCTCGGGATTGAGTTGATTGCAAGGTTTGAACTGATTTCTTTTTTGTGTTAGATAACCCACTTAAAAGCGGCGATAGCCCAGTGGTGTACGTAACGGACTGCCGAGAGGTCTCGATTTCGATCCCCAGTCGCCCAGGGCACACACCTCTGACTTTTCGAAGTTATGTGTGAATTAATAATGATGATTATCGCTCGCTTAGTAATGTGACCGGTAGATGACAATAGGCTCGCCCCCTATTAGATAGGGAACTAAACTAACTGGCGATATAATCGTGGGTGTGTAATACACCTCTGTCAACCCCTTCGAGGATACAGGCGTCAAGTTATTTTGTTTATAACCCATTTATCGAGGAAGGTTATAGGCTATATATTATCACGCTACTACCTAAGAGAGAGGAGTAGTAATCATAAATGTCAACAAATCGGGCAAATTTCTATACATTATTAGAGAACTAACAAATTACGGGCATGTATTGTATGGGACAAATAGGTGGCACGGGGATGAAGTATGCCACGGGTGAAGCCGCGGAGCACAGCTATCGACATTATAGACCTACGATTTACAGCCGAGTAAGTTTCCTGTCAATTATTGAGCCAAGCTTTGATTAAGCTCTCTTTTAGACGACTCATGCATTTCGTTAGACCATCGTCTTCTCTCAAACGGCTGAACCGATTCTAATGAAATTTCACACAAGCAAAGATATTACTGATGGGAAGGACTTAGGCTAGGAAAATCAAAAATCAAATCTACCACGGAGGAATAATCACCGGGTAAAATAATTAAAATCTGATTTGTCAATGAACAAAAACGCCTCATTCACACGATTGGTATTATAAATTAAGTAATTTGTTCATATACACAAGACAAAAAGAGAAAAACGCAAATCGGACTAGCCATTGAGGAATTATCACCGTTAGAAAAAAGTCCTGGTGAAATTGCTTCGCTCAATTTATGCAACAGCAGAATGAATTGCAGACCTAGTTCTTGTCATTTTTTTTGTTTGCACTGTTTTGTCTTTTAATCGTCGAAATACAAATATGTATACTACCATCCAAAGAAATAGCGGCGATAGCCCGGTGGCGTACGTAACGGACTGCTGAGACGAGGTCTCGAGTTCGATCCCCAGTCGTCCCGGGCACACACCTCTGACTTTTCGTAGTTATGTGTGCATTAATAAATGTTAATTATCGCTCGCTTAATAATGTGCCCGGTAGATGGCAATAGGCTCGCCCCCTATTACGTTGGGACCTCAACATAACTGGCGGATCGTGGGTGTGTAATACACCTCTGCCTACCCCGTCGGGGATACAGGCGTGAAGTTATGTTATTCTATGTATGCAAAAATTTCAAATTGACGTTTGGAATGCGTGGTGGGGAAAGACTGCTATGTATGCAAACCACCCCCGCTGGCCGGCGGGGGGTATCCGAAGAGAGTTCCGCTCGTAAAAAAAAAAAGGCTGGCTGTTCGGAACAAAACAAATTGGTATAGATTTTTGTATACTACACAACTTTGGCGCCACTTTTTATTGCTGTCATAACCACAGAGTTAATTAAATTTATTTCATACGATTTTATATAAGACTAGCTAATGGCCGCGGCTCCGCCCGCGCGGAGGTCAGTTATCGTTTTTTGGTCATGTCTCCAGTTCTACTTAACCAATGTAAAATAAACGTTGCCTAAGTTACTCCTTATTACATCAGCTATTAATAAAAGTCCCGTCAAAATCGGTCCAGCCATTTCAGAGATTAGCCGGACAAACCGACAGACAGACAGACAAAAATTGTAAAAAATGTTATTTTGGTGTATGTACCGTATATATATTCATATACATGTAGTAAAAAACGGTTATTTCAATATTACAAACAGACGCTCCAATTTTATTTATATGGGAGATGAGATCATCACCTGACATCTGTAAATTAGTGTAATGGCGCCAAAAATCTATGGTCAGGCGTCCCGTACCCCTCCCCCGTTTCCGCCTCACCCCCGAAGTGTTACGCACTTATTGTTCTGAACTGCTTGTCAAGTATACAAACAATTCATTGGTGGTGAGCCACGAATCGTGTATGCCTTTTTTTATAAAGAATATTAGTAACCGAAATTACTAATATTCCCCTAACCCCTCCAGCTATGCTAAATTGCTTGTGTTAGGAGTGGGTTCACCTCTGTAGTGTAATGGCCAGGATTTAAACCCGGGACCTCTTGATCGTAGGGTACCACTAAGCTACCGACGGCTAAAATAGTTTTATCATTTAAGCAAGCGTGACTCTTTGTTTCTGGTTCATAGTTGATATTATTTTCTGCTCTGCTGTGAGACCCTCACCTCTGAATCTTCGGTATCTGTAAGCAAACATATTAACATGTTAACATTCTCTTAAATAAATTCCATTCAGACGCCACCTCCTCAATCGCTCCTTAGGCCTTAATTACACAGATAAGGCAAGAGGCATTAGGCAAGCTTTTTTCTTTTTAACGTGTGGAAACCCCCACGGACTTCACCCCATCGGTGCCTACTGTGGGATGGGCGTGTCGGAATCGAACCAACTAAAATAAATAATAATAATAATAAATAATAAATATTCTACGACATTCTACACAGCGCTTTCTAGACCCAAAGTAAGCATAGTTTAACTAGCTTGTGTTATGGGTTCCAGAATGCGGATAAACATACTTATATACTTTGTTTTTTTTGTAAATACATACATATTATACATAGAAACACCCAGACCAATGCAAATAGACATTCATGCATACAAATATTTGCACTGAGCGGGAATCGAACCCGCGCCCCATTTCGTAGCAGTCGCATGCACTAAAGCTACGCCACACAGGCCGTCAAGTGTCCCTCCATCCCTCCCCAAGTGTCCATTGCCGGGCACCCCGGGTAAGCCCTCGAAAGGATAACCTCAGGCATTTGGCTAGCTTAAGGTATCCTTCTGTTCGTGGTTTCCAAACCCGAGGGGGCCATCTCGAAACCGGAGATGGCCCAGGGTCAGTCGAGGTGCGAGGTATATGCTCTATGGGCAACCTTACACCCCGGCGTCTGAAGACCCGAGACGGCGTGCGGTTTTAGTCGGTTCAAGCCCGACATAACCGCCCCCGCTGACCGGCGGGGGGGTATCCGAAGGGATTTCCGCACGAAAAAAAATAAAAAAGAAAGCCTTTTGTTTTCATATTAAATATACGAAAGCGACGCTTCGTAAATTACACAAAAAAGCGCAGACGCATGCCTCTACAATATTTTTCACGTAGCATGGGTACGGTGACGTTTGGGATTTGAAGTTACTAGAGATGTAGTCAAGATAAAATCGCATGAAATAAAATCGATTATATATCTTATCGAGATCATTTATTAATGAAGAAGAAATCGATTCTATTAACTAATAATTTTGAAGAAAAAAAGTAAAACAAAATTGACAACCTGTTTAATTATTTATTAAAAATCAAACATGTTCATCTTCTTCATCATCATCATCATCATCGTCATCGTCATCTGACTCGTCGACGTGAATAATTATTTGGGATTCAATTATGCAGTCTATTCTAATGTCTCGCTCCCAGTCATGTAAGATTAGATTTTTGGTTTTCTCCACTACTTTCTTCCAGTCATCGCCAGTGACATTTTTGCATCCCTCTTTCAATAACCCCATCATTTTTGTGGCTGTAAAAGGCGGAGCTGTATTTTTTCGTGCAGCGTATCCTGAAACAAGATAAAAAACAAATTGAGTCATAGAATTCAAGTAATAAACATAATCATATTTTTGTCAGTATGTAAATAGACTATGGTTAAACAAGTTACCTTTGATTTGGGCCCAAATTAATTCAATGGCATTGTACTGACAGTGGTACGGTGGAAGCCTCAGGACTTCGTGACCATATTCGTTTGCCATCATATCTAATTTGTATGTCGTTTGGGGCTTGTGCATTTTTACGAGCTTCACTAGCTCCACCTTTAATTTCGTCTCATCGGCTTGGAGCCACTCGATCAACTCGCTCTTCTTATTGGAAGAAGTCGGCGGTTTGTTCAATTGCACGGAGTGATATGGGGCATTGTCCATAATAATTGTGCTGGGTTCTTCTAAATTGCTAAGCATATTTTGAAACCACTCCGTGAATACTTCCGCATTCATATCTTCGTGATATTCTCCCGTCTTTTTCGATTTAAAAGCAAGTAGCCCATTTTCTACAAATCCTTTCGATGTGCCTGCGTGACAAATAATCAATCTCTCCCCTTTTCCTTCTGGCACTTTGGTCGAGGCATGAGGTGTATCGTCAGTCCACATTTTACCGACCGTATGATTGGCATTCAGCCAAGTTTCATCCAGGAAGACGACATTGCTCCAATCGGTAATCGCTTTAGCCTTTTTCAAAAAGGTAACCCGCGCAAGTGCTATATCGCCCCTCTCCATGACAATTTTTCTTTTGTTTACTTTTTTGAATTGGAAACCAATGTCCTTCAATACGCGCCACAAGGATGTAGGACTTCCAGTAACCAAATCAGCATCTTTTAAAGACTTGACCAGCTTTAGAAGCGTCGGTAATTCTTTATTCTGGTAATAGTTATAAATGTGGCTCCGTATAGCATCGGCCGCAAAACTGTCTACATCTGTTACAGATGCCTTTTTGGTTCGCTTTTTATTAGGGGTGGACAACTTATTTTCTTCTGTATCGTGAGCACCATATTTTTCTCGAGTGATTCGAGAAACCGTGTTCCGCCCAATGTCTAACGCATCTGCCACTCGATCCAAAACGTTGGACACAGGCAATAGCGTTCCGTCATTCTCACGTTCCCGCTCAAAGTAATCCCGCAATCGAACTACAAATTCACGGGCTTGACTACCAAGCACAGTCTTTTTCGTTCTTTTTGGCATTTTGCCAAAAAAAAACAACAAAACAAAAGTCAATAACAAAAAACGGTAACGAAAACAACAAAGCACAACGATAGTCAATAACAAAAACAAGTAACAAAAACACCACGCAAGCTCAAAACAAAGAAAACAGACCGCATACAAGGCAGACGCACTCGTACTGAGTTGATATAACAAGATGGCTGCCAGCTCATGCTTAAGCAGTGTTGCTATATTATAATAAAGCTACACAAAGACAAAAATGCTTTGTTTAAAGTTTATTATTACATAATTATATTTTATAATCGTATTTTAGTTAAAAATACAACTAACGATTTATGATACTTTATTCGACAATTTATCGATTATAACGATTTTACTATGGCAATCTCTAACGCAACCTGTTCCGATTCACGCATCAAGAATTATGTATTTGGAATGTTTATATTTAAAGTTTAAATAATTACGGAGAAATAAAAATAGTTTTAAGTTAAAAATGCAAAATAAAACAGTTTTCTTTTTATCTTCGTATTAAGTGTTGTTTCCTGTATTCCGCGTTAGGTAAATTGTTTCGAAATGAATCATGCATGAAATGGAATTAGTCAAATGTCACCGTACCCATGCTACGTGAAAAATATTATAGTTCGCCTCTCACGCGTCGCTAGCAGGCGAAGCTGGAGCGACGTGCAAGAGGCGTGCGAGGCAAGCTAGAGACAAGCTAGAGGCGCGCAAGGGATATGCTATCGTAACATAGTCAGCTGTATAATGGCGTATCGCTGTCTCTGCGCTTGTTGGCTTATCCCTTATCAGATCGATGCAGGAAGTTATACAGGATGCTAATCCCTGTATTGAAATGAATCATTGATTTACCTTAAAATGTTACTGTACTGTATTAGTTCATTTCTAGCATATATATATTATGTATAATTTATTTATATAGGCGTTTTTTATACATGTCTTATTGTGTTATTGTCTTTTTTATAAATGTATATTTTTTTATTTTAATTTATTTAGGCGACATATTCGCTTTTTTATTTTGTAATCGCCCAGTGTGATTAAGCCTTTAAATAAAGTTTTTTTTTTTAAAGTCTCCGCGCTTTACGCCTTAAGCTCACCTTAAGCCGCCTTAAGCTTGCCTTTTCTGTATAATTTACGCCTTAAGTTGTTATGCCTCCTTTCAATTAATCTTCTTACGCCTACCGCTGCTCCGGCATTCATACTTTCAGCCGTTCGAACACCATCACTCTCGTCTCTCCTTCTGGCTCTAAATCGTCAGTCGCGAATACACTATGATTAAAACTTACATCATATCGTAGAAAAGTCTCTGTTCTTTGGATAGCGAAGGTTTTGTTTCCTCTAAGGCACTTTCGATGTCTTCTCGGTACACTACCACGGAATCCATTGTCTTGTCCTCGTTCGCCATCTAACAAAAGAAAATATTTTCAACTAGTAAGTACAGCTGACCTGATGGTAAGCCATAAGAACGCTTGCAACACCAGAAAGTTCATTTGAAGGGCAGAGGAGACTGGTAATATAAGGCCGTCCGCTGCCTCATAGGAGTGCCCGCACTGCTTACCGTTTTGTGCATAGAACATCGTATGTATTTTTGCACAAAATTTGCACAATATTATTTGCAAACAGGCGCCCGCATGCGTGTTCACGAATGAGGCAGCGGACGGCCTAAAAGGGCGGGAGATAAGATTTTCAGCACTGCCACAAATCTGACTGTAGTAGAAAAACAAGAAAGAGAGATTTGTTTACGAGACGAACCAAAAAAAAACGCGTTATATTTGTGCTGTTGCACAACCGCGTTGTGAATCACATGTGGTCACTTTAAAAATAACCTCTTTTTTTTCTTTGAGACGTTATATAAGCTCGTTCATGGTCATGGAGAATAAACATTTTTTAACTTTGACTTAGAGAAGAGGGATATATAGAAGTTTAAAAAACAAACTACATCCTCGACTCTATAGTTTAAAACAGTCAAGACGCAGACTTACCAGTTGTTTCTCAAGTTTAGTCAACTGCGCAGTGACAAGGATGGATTTGAGATCAGCAGGCGAGTATCCATCGGTGGCTTCCGCCAACTCCTGAAGGTCTACTTCGTCACCTATGGCCACATTCTTCGTCAAAGTTCTGAGGACTTCGTAGCGGCCATGCTTTTGACAAAATATAAAATATAGTTATATAGTGTTACGTGCGCGGGGTACAAATTAAATGCCGTTTTCACAACAAAGAGGTTTATTCGCTTACCACAAACTAGACAACTAAATAACTAGCACACACAGTACTCTTCAACAGTTCCAGTCGCTCAGCAGTTCACAGTAGTCCACAATCGTTGCTTAAGTCGCAGGTATAACTCTCTTGGTTCACTTCGGTAAGATGTGTTCACTTTCGCTTTCGAAAATTAACTGCCTCGTGTCGATAGCCGGGCGTCCTTTTATAGCTCTTAATAAGCGGGGTAGAATATTCCGGAAGGTACTAGGGCGTTCGAGAATAGTAGGTATTTACTGGGGCGTTCGAGAAAATCAGTACCTACACAGTCGTGCCGACGATAGAGGTGAATGCCCTTTTTATCGCGATTTGTAGGTAAAGTTGGTATAGGTAGACAAAAGGGCGTGTGATTTTGTATTGACTTTTCTGGATCTTTCTAAACGGATCGATAGAGTACTTTGACATTAACAATGCGTTTTAATTTCTAGAAGATTCGATCAGTAGTTTCCGAGATATCGACGATCGTTGTAACATTACCCCCCTCTTAATCATGCTCGTCCCGAGCATCATTTGTTCCATGATATCGCGTCAACCTATCCACATGGACTACCTTTGGTTTTCCCCTAAGACCCTTCTTAATGCGGTAGGTGATGTCATTGATTCTTGTGACAACCGTATAGGGTCCTTCCCAGCGAGCTTGAAGTTTTGGAGATTTCCCTTTTCTGCGTAGCGGGTTGTGAAACCATACCAGTGTTCCTTCTTCAAAACCGTTGGTGTTTGCATTTCTATCGTACCGGGTTTTCATCCTTATACCTGTCTTCAAATTGTTTTCCCGTACCATTCTGTGCACCTCGTCCAGCCGGTTTTGAAGTTCACTCACGTAGTCCGTTACGGGCTTAGGACTTTCGGGTGGCGTGCCGGTTATTGCATCCACTGGTAGCCTTATCTCTCGACCAAAATTTACTTTAGCTGGAGTGTGTCCCGTACTGTCATGCACCGCAGATCGATAGGACATCAGGAACAGTGGGATGTACTGGTCCCAATCTTTTTGGTGTTCGTCGACAACTTTAGCCAAGTGATTTTCCAACGTCTGGTTAAACCTCTCGACCATTCCGTCTGACTGTGGGTGCGCTGGAGTCGTACGGGTCTTGTTTATACCGAGGAGTTTGCACATTTCTTGAAACAGAGCAGACTCGAAGTTCCGTCCTTGGTCGGAGTGGATCTCCACAGGTGCGCCATATCGACTGACCACTTCCTGAACTAGTTTCTTGGCTACAGTGACTGCTTCCTGGTTGGGTGTCGCAAATACTTCCGGCCACTTAGTGAAGTAGTCTTGCACTACTATGATGTATTTGTTACCCTCATCAGTCGTTGGAAAAGGTCCAGCAACATCAATGGCGATACGTTCCCACGGTGCCCCAACGTTGTACAGCTTCAATTTTCCTTTGCTTCTTGTCTGCGGTGCTTTAACCGAAGCACATGCAGTGCATTTACGGCACCAATCCTCGACATCTTCCCGACAACGAAGCCAGTAAAACCGCTGTCGCACTTTAACCAGGGTTTTCTTGACTCCGAGATGCCCGCCAGAAACACCATCGTGGATGTGCCGTAAGAGTGGGGCCACCTTGCTTCTTGGTACCACTACTTGCATGGTTACTTCCTTACCATCGTTAGACTCCCATTTCCTATACAGGACATCGTCTACCAGTGCTAAGCTGTCCCACTGGGCCCAATAGCTTTTGGTCGTCGAACTGTAAGCAGATACGTCACTCCATTGGGGTTTGCTGCCAAGCTGTTTCCAGTGCAGTATAGGTTTCAGATCATCATCATCCTCTTGCGCCTTCTTCATACTGCTTCCAGTCCATTCGTCGTCAAGTCCATTCACCCTTATGACCTTAATCTCTTCTCGGGCTTCGTTTCTTTGACAATGCTTGCAATCTTCGACACACGGCCTTCGTGACAAAGCATCAGCATTGCCAACTTGAGTTATAGTGATGGTTGGGGCCTCATATCGACCACCCAGCGCACGCCCTGCGGCCCTGGCGACATTTAGTTTTAACGGAACATCTTGATCCACTTGAGTCCAGGAGTCCGTGACCCTTCTCAGTTTCCTAGAAGGACACTCTAACTGGATATGGCCCCTTCCTCTACAGAAATGACACGTTGGGACATACCACGGTTTCCTCTCCTCTGCAACTACTTCCTTGACCTCCCTGACTCCATGTTCCACTTGGGTCCATGCGTCCGTGACCCTCCTCCGTTTCCTCGAAGGGCACTCTAACTGGATATGGCCCCTTCTTCTACAGGAATAACACGTTGGGACATACCGCGGCTTCCTCGCCTCTGCAACTACCTCCTTGACTTCCCTGACCTTACTTATCCCTGCGTTCTGCCGTACGGTTTCCACCTCAAGGGCATAAGCCAGTGCTTCTTTTAAGGTCTGGTGGTGACACAACTGCACACTAGTTCTCACTTCTGCGTCCCGTATACCGTTTAGGAAGGCCTCCAGTAGAGTGGTCTCGATCATCACGGGTGTCGATGAGTAGGCCCGACGAACGAGCCTTTCAACCTCTACAGCCCATTCCTGGAGGCTTTCTCCAGCTTTTTGTTTCCTCTCGCGTAGCTGCGCTCGGTAGACATTCTCCAGGTGCTTGTCACCGTAGCGTGTGGCTAATGCTTCCATCAGGGACTCCAGTGTCCTTCCTTCAGGTGGCAAGTTTTCCAGTATTACTAAGGCATCTCCTCGTAATGCAAGTGTCAAGGCCATAAAAGACTCCTCGTTGCTCCAGGCTTTAGTTTTTACCAATATCTCAAATTGGTATTTGAAGGCTGTCCACGAGGAAGTTCCATCGAAGTGTGGTAGGTCGAACTTCGCTGATGATGGTGAGGTCGCGGCAACAGGTCCGCAGGTTTTTAGCCTGACAATCTCTCTTTCAAGCTCTTGTAAGCGGCCGTCCATGGTCCCAGTCTTCAAAGCCACTTCCTTACTCAGCATTTGCAAGCAGTCGTCTATGGTCCCAGTCTTCGAAGCCACTTCCTTACTGAGCATTTGCAAGCAGTCGTCAATGGTCCCAGTCTTCGAAGCCACTTCGTTACTCAGCATTTGCAAGCCGTCTTCGAGGTTCTTCACTTTATCTCCCAGTGCATGGATGCCTGCATCGATTTTACCCATGACAGCTTCCTGGTTGGCCTGTATCATCTGTCGGCTAGCCTCTTGGTTGGCCTGTATCATCTCTTGCATGGAGGCCTGCATTGTCTGTCGACTAGCCTCTTGGTTGGCCTGCATTTCTTGCATAGAGGCCTGCATCATCTGCTGCATAGAAGCCAACAGCGTCATCATGTTGGTATCTGACGAGGTTCCATCTGGTGCTCTCGTAGTTACCGCTGAGATAGTAGGATCGGCCTGACGCCCTTCCTCTTCAAGGCTCCGTTGACGTGCAGCATCCATTTCCACTTGACGTCTGGTCCGTGGAGTACGCCCTTCGTCTTCACGTGGTAATAACGGCATCGCACTTCTGACACCAGTTGTTACGTGCGCGGGGTACAAATTAAATGCCGTTTTCACAACAAAGAGGTTTATTCGCTTACCACAAACTAGACAACTAAATAACTAGCACACACAGTACTCTTCAACAGTTCCAGTCGCTCAGCAGTTCACAGTAGTCCACAATCGTTGCTTAAGTCGCAGGTATAACTCTCTTGGTTCACTTCGGTAAGATGTGTTCACTTTCGCTTTCGAAAATTAACTGCCTCGTGTCGATAGCCGGGCGTCCTTTTATAGCTCTTAATAAGCGGGGTAGAATATTCCGGAAGGTACTAGGGCGTTCGAGAATAGTAGGTATTTACTGGGGCGTTCGAGAAAATCAGTACCTACACAGTCGTGCCGACGATAGAGGTGAATGCCCTTTTTATCGCGATTTGTAGGTAAAGTTGGTATAGGTAGACAAAAGGGCGTGTGATTTTGTATTGACTTTTCTGGATCTTTCTAAACGGATCGATAGAGTACTTTGACATTAACAATGCGTTTTAATTTCTAGAAGATTCGATCAGTAGTTTCCGAGATATCGACGATCGTTGTAACAATAGAATACACTTATAGCTTACAGCTGGATTCGAAGCCGCGACATCCCCCTTACAATGATTCCTCTTGGCTTTTGCGGGAGTGACTACCGTCTGACGTCCCAACCCCGAGTGGAAAGCTTGCGTCACAACCTCGTCCGTTAATCCATACTAATATTATAAATGTAAAAGTAACTCTGTGTCTTTTACGTTTTCACGTCTAAATTACTGAACCGATTTTGATGAAATTTGATACAGAGATGGACTAGAGCTTCAGAAAGGACATAGGCTATCTTTTATCGCGAAAAGAGCGAAAAGGCTAGAAGAGGTTGATATAGGGCATGAAAATTTGTATGAAAGTTCGTCTTTTTCGAAGATGTCGTCATAATACTTCGTATTATAGGCACTTTGATGATAAATAAATATGCTATAGAGGGTTTTCTAAACTTCGACCTTTGTGGGGATGTAATAGGCGATGATAGTTCGTATGAACGTCCACGCGCGATAACCGACAGCTAGTTACTAGATATAATGGTTTGCAGGTGAGGTTGGCTCAACCCCGTTGCTCTTGGTGGGGTCCTATATATCGATGCAGTATGCCTTTAATTTTTACATTTTTTCAATTAAATTCTGACAGCCCGCCAAAAAAATAAATAAAATTATAACACTTACATATTTCAGAAATTAAATTTATTAAAATTATTTCAAAAGGTTAAAAGGTTATCATAATCCAATACAAAGGAATATATTTCGTAATATGTTGATTTATGAGAAATATATTGTAAATGATTAATATGTTTGATTCATCCTCGAACATACTTTATGGGCCCCACTAAAAGAACGAAATCCGTAGTAACTCCATGGTACCTTTTTTTTTCGTGCGGAAATCCCTTCAGATACCCCGCCGCCGGCGAGCGGGGTCGGTTATGTCGGACTTGAACCGACTAAAACCGCACGCAAAGCGCGTGTAAGGTTGCCCATAGAGCATATCCCTCGCACCCCGACTGACCCTGGGCCATCTCCAGTTTCGAGATGGCCCCCTCGGGTTTGGGAACCACGGTGTCCCCGTCTTACCCCGATTTGGGGGAGGGGCGCTAGTCGCCCCACGCTCCCGGACTGCTTCTGCTGGGGTGACAGGCGGTCTTACCCGCCACCCCCAGGCCTGCGCTCATGGAGGACGGAGGTCGTTAAGCGACCTCCGGCGCCTGAGTCGCCTGCGATGGTACCTAAATGACACTTCTTTCGTTCGTGTTTCGTGCGGGCCCGCAATTGCGGATGTTCGTTTTATGGTAGGCCTACTGGTCTGGCAGAGCGCAGTACACGTGTCTCTGCAAACGGCTGGCACATAATAGTGCTGAGCCTAGGTCGTAGCGGTTGGTGGCGGCCAGTATGGGGCCCCTAGCACCCCCATCCGCACCGTCCACCTAAGAGCTGGTTCACTAACCGGTCTGTCACGCCTGTGGAGTCATACCCTCATCTGTGTAGGGATAATATAAGAATGGTGTACCTGATCTGGCAGTGCGCAGTACACGTGTCTCTGCAAACGGCCGGCTCGTAGTAACGCGGGGTCCAGCAGGTCGGGGCGGCTGGTGGCGGCCAGCACGGGGCCCCTCGCGCCCCCCTCCGCACCGTCCATCCGAGCCAACAGCTGGTTCACTACTCGGTCGGTCACGCCTGTGGAGTCGTGGCCTCGTCTGCGTAGGGATGGGAATTATGAAGTGAGACCGCGGAATGGAAAGTCTGAAAATGCTGACTTGCGACTTTGACGTTGATCAAAGTCAAAAGTCATCATTTGCAAATTTTCAAGATTAGCCTTTAAGCAAAGTAATTTATATTTAGGAAAATGCTGTTTAACTACTTTTTTAATTAAAATACAATTAATTATTTAAAGCAAAACTTCAAGATGAAAAATAATATCGACTAATGAGTTGTCTAAGGTGCATTAATTGTCTATAATCAATTTGACATTTCTATAAATAGTAATAAAAATATTATATTTTTAAATACATTTGTGTTGTTTTTATATAGAATGTATTTAAAAATATAATTTATATGTATTTTAAATGTAGGTAGGTAATAAAGGAAATAACAGTTCGGGCCCCGTGCTGGGCGCCACCAGCCGCTCCGACCTCTTAGGCTCGCGTTAGGCAGTTGGGTCAAGGGCTTGATGCATTGATGCAGAAGGCAGTGCTCCACGACACTGCACGTATTGTGAAGAGATTCCTCTGTCTGGAGCCCTAACCACCGGTAGCTTGGTGCCTGTACCTTAGCCGGTGGGCTACTATTTTTTATTTATTTAAATATATTTGTTTTTTTATATAGAATGTAGTTAAAAATATAATTTATACGTATTTAAAGTTTAATAAACGAAATAATAGTAATAAAAATTAAAATGATGATTTAATACATATTTCAATTTCTTTCTGTCCTATTCAAGCATATCATCGCCAAAGAGTTGAAAGCGCGGGCGACAATTTTCAACTGTACTTACAAAGTTGTCACTGAAAAATATTTGCGCCTCGACTGCGATGTACGAAAATCTTTATTATTATATTTGATGGTATAAAAAATCCTCATTCGTATAAAAAGTTTCAAAAGGAGTATTTTAGGAAAACATGGGCAAGGAAGAGAAAGAGGGATATCTTTAATTATGTTATAAATACCTGCCGCTATTTTACAATTAATGGGTTTACTTTTGAATGACTTCCGGAATATTTCTTCCATCTTTTCTATGTATTCAACAAAATCATCGCTGGGTATTATTAAATGTTATCTGTGGGTGCGTTATTGAAGATTTCAAGCAACCATTAACAGCACAATATAGTCCATAATTGCAATTTGCCATAATTATTATGTAAGTAGCTGTACTTATTCCAACCAAATATTGACAAAACCGTCACACCGTCCGTTCTCTAGTGCAACGCATTCGCGACTGGTCGTGTACCGAGCGTTAACCAACATCGAGATACTTATGTTTGTATGTTTCTATGAAGTATATACAGTATATACAGTGCTGCAGTATTTCGTTGACTTGGACAACACTTATCGTCCAAACCACAGATCCAAATACACAAAGCTACACTACAGAAGCGAATACGCTACTGCATATAGGTGAAGTGCAACAGACACTTACTATATTCACTTACTTGGGCGCAAGGCTATCGAACTCGTCGAAAAACAGTATGCACGGCCGCTTCATATCAGCCCTGTGGAGTAAGTGGAAGAATAAAGTTAAAAAAAACTGTAACCGGAATACGGTAAGGTTTAAAAATTGTTAGCATTATTTCGATACTAAAAACCTAAGCTGCGTTTTATATAATTATGTTATATTATATTTTATATAAGTATGTAATTAATTTATTATTTTATATAATTATTAAATTAAATATATAAAATATAATATAAATTAAATTATATAAAATATAATATAATGAATGGTGCTATATAAGTGGGCACGACCCAATGGCAGCACAGGCCATCTAAATTAATACAGACAAAAATGTCTATAATTGATAGTGATTAAGGAAGTCGGCTTTACGTACGAGATGTCCCGGGTTCGAATTCTAGTCAAGCCACTCCTTTTTTTTTTTTTTTTTTTGCAGGCAGGAAAAAATGTACCTCATCCGCATACCGCGCGGTGCGGGGTCGCCGCGCGGTTATGTGGGGCTCTCACCACACTAAAACAACCTGCCGTGTGCCATACACCGCGACTTAGTGAGTGAACCGCCGGAAATACTACGCACTCATCGACGGAACACTCATGCGCCAGCCCGCAAGGTGCGGTGCGGGCCCGTCTCTAGGCGATGTCCAGACACACCGGGACATCACCCCTTCGCGGGGGGCTCTACTGCGGGTGGAGGGCAAACCCCGGCCCATCCACCCGCGGCCTCACTAGGGCGGCATGAGGCGCAGGAATTTGCGCGCACGCCGCCCAGCTCGCGGGCGGCGGATCGGATCCGCGAGGCTGTCTGCCTCTCTGATCCTCTCCGCCGCCTCCTTCTGCGAGATGTCATCCTCGCAGAAGGACGCGACCGCTGTAAAACTCCTCTCGCTGCGTGCCATGGAGCGCAGGATGGCCGGCAGCGAGAGGTCGACTCCCACTGTTGCCACGAGATCACGGCGCTGCACCGCCCAGGCCGGACAAGCCTCGAGCGTGTGCTGCGCCGTGTCCTCGCGGCAGGGACAGTGATGACAGGCGGGACTCGGTTCCCTCCTGGCGACCGAGTACAGATACTTTCCGAAGCAGCCGTGCTCGGAAAGCATCTGAGTCAGTCGGAAGGAAAGGGTCCCGTGCTGTCTCTCCGTCCACTCGACAATGACCGGCTGGAGCGCCGCCACGGTGCGATGACCTGCACTCGGGGACTCCAGCCGGGACGACCATTTCGCCATGATGGCTAGGCGGGCGGCATCTCGCCACCCGCGGACCTCTTCGGGCGGAGGCCGACTGCCACTATCCGCCCGATGCTGCGTCGTCAGTCGATATACTTCGGCGAGCACTTCCGCCTCCAAATCCCACGGAGGAGTTCCGGCCAATGCGCAGGCCGCTTCCGTGGACACGGTGCGGTACCCGCGTATGGCCCTGACCGCCACGATGCGTTGGGCCCTCAAGAGCGAGGGCCTATTGCGGGCAGTCAGGGCGTCCGCCCACACCGGTGCGCCGTACAGCGCCATTGACCGGATCACCCCGGTATACAACCGTCGGCAGCCGATACTGGCTCCACCCAGGTTTGGCAAAAGCCTCCCCAGGGCGGACGCGGCGCCGACGAGTTTCGGGGCGAGCCTACGGAAGTGCTCGTCGAAGTGCCACCTGGAGTCGATATATAGGCCCAGATACTTAATCTGGGCCGCCACCGGTACGAGGACCGGACGGATCTCGATCGAGGCGCGGGGCGGCGGGCGGCGATAAGGCCCGTGGAAGAACACGGCCTCCGTCTTCTCAACCACCACCCGCAGGCCCAACGCCTCAATACGTCCGACCACCTGGGAGACTCCCACGGTGGCCAGGTGCGCCGCCTCCTCGAAACTTTCCCCCGGGGCCGTGACGAGAGTGTCATCCGCGTAACAGATGACACCCAGCCCGGGAGGAAAGACTCCGCGGAGGACCCAATCATAGCCGATGTTCCACAGGAGCGGCCCTAAGACCGACCCCTGAGGAACACCGCACGACACGGGTCGCTGCAGCACACGTCCGTCGCAGTCCTCATACAACACACGCCTCTCCTGCAGGGTCAAGCCACTCCTAACACAAGTAATTTAACTTAGCTTAACTTAGGGTTAGTGTAAGTAATTTCTGTTATATATTTCAAAAAAGATTAATCATTGTATCAAAACTATTTTTACGGGAGTCTATCGCGATTAATTTTGTGTTATTTTACTATTTACACTGTTCAGTTCGGTTCCGAAGCAGTGTAGTGTTTTCTTTTTAATTTTAACCATTCCTTGTACAATTTTTTTTAAAGTATTCATTAATGTTGGTACTCTTTACATTTATTTCATACTCATACATACACTCACTCAGGCAGAGACAAAAACATGGCGTTTATTCATAAACATTGCTTAATTTTAAGCAAGCTTTTAAATAATGCTTAACAAAATTTTGCATTCATAAACGTTGTTTGGATTTAAACAACTGTTTAAACTGGTGCCTAACTAGCTGTCACATTAAACAACCTCATGACCACTCTTAACTTTTTAAACAACAAAATGGCGTGCGTTGAACAGCTGATGTTTGATGTATGCGAGTTCTGTTACAGCTGACACTTCTTTTTCGTCTGCGACACACTGTGACAGACAGTAGTGCTACTTTGTTCAGTCAAAAACTCGAAAAAGCCTTTCGTTATTACCGGGGGACTTTCGTTATTATTAGGACTTGCATAATTTTGATTTTGGTGACGATTTAAACAATTTAGAGCAAGACATCGCAGATATCAGCGAATTTCGGCGACCACGTACAAAAGTTTATCAGCCAGGGTTAGACCCAATGGTGGAATATGATGAAGTGAAATTCAGAAAACAGTACAGGTTTTGTAAGGAAAATATGAACAAAATTATAAATATTGTGATAGAAGACATCACGGTAGATACAAGTGGCGGCGGTATACCTGTTCACATTCAATTAATGGCTTTGAACCGAACTGAAAACACCACGAGATGAACGGACCGAAATCAAAACGTCAGCGTCAAACAATGTTTGACGTTACGGTTGGCAGATTTCTTTTAAATTTGACTTTTGGCTAAAGCGTCGCGCGTACTGTCAGATTCCTACCATTTCTACCAAAAAACTACCAGTAGTAAAAAAGTTAAGTAGTGTTTAACTAAGCAACCTTCAAGTAGCGTTTATGAATCAAAAAATTTTAAACATTGCTTAAAGTTTAATTAGGTAATTAGTTAAGTGATGCTTAAGACGTTGATTAACAACATTTTATGAATAACGCAGTTAATTTATTTCTGTCCTTGAACACCACACAATAATTTTATACTCACTTGTCAAATATATCTCGAACTGCTTTCTCGCTCTGTCCTATGTACTTAGAGAGTAGCTCTGGCCCTTTCACTGTGATTATGTTCATATTGGTGAGCCGCGCGAGGCACGATCCGATGTGGGACTTCCCCGTGCCCGGCGGCCCGTACAGTAGAATCCCACAGGACTGCGACGGGAATAATGCTGGGTACTGTGAGGAATTAAGAGAACAATATCGATAAGAACAAACGATTAATATAGCAAAAATATTAATGAAATTAATATTGTCGGAAGTTTACGCGGATGTCACACATTGAAATAAAACTATTTTTTAACGGATTCTATCGCGATTTATTTGATGTTATTTTATATTTTACATTGAATTATGGCCATGGCTGCTGAAAAGCAACCGAAACGTCGCGTCGGGTTCAATGTAAAATATAAAATAACATCAAATAAATCGTGATAGAACCAGTTAAAAAATAGTTTCATTTCAATAAATGAAATGAAATTTTAGTTAAGAGAAATTATATTGAATAGAGAAAACATCGCTAAGATAATAATATCAATGAAAAAATATCGATGAGAGAAAAAATAAGAAAACAACATAGTTGTGAGAATAATTTCGATATACATACTTACTAATAGAAATTGACATAATTATATTTATTGGAAAATAAATAACTTTTTTTACACATTCACTTTTTCATCACAACTCAGATTTACTCAGATTTCATCACATTCGCCCTTTCATCATATTTCATATTCTTCTTCCAATACTGTTAAATACTATATGTACATCAATATGTATTAGGTGATAAAGGTAATATCCTCACCATGATAGGCCAGAATATACACTCAGTAAGTTCTTGCTTAACTTCTTCCAAGCCCCCCACGGGGCCCCAGATGTCAAACTCGTTGGCTTTCTCTTCATCTTTTGTCACATCTTCTACCAAACGAGGCTTTCGATCGTCTGGGTTGGTTTCTTAAACAATATTACAATTCCTCAGTTACTGTGTCAAACTAAATTCAAAAGTAATTTTTTTAGGGTTACGTTGCCAAATGGCAAAAAACGAAACCCTTATAGATTCGTCATGTCTGTCTGTCTATCTGCGTCTGTATGTCGGTTTGGGGCGCTCCACCGTGGAAGCGATCATGCGCGTTAGGCGCCTGGCGGAGGAAGTAGTCTCGCGGGGTGGGGTGGTGGTGGCGGTGTCTCTCGACATCGCCAACGCCTTCAACACCCTACCCTGGAGCTGCGTTAGGGAGGCGCTCGCGTATCACGGAGTGGCTCCTTACCTCCGCCGCATTGTCGAGGCAAGGCCAGGGCGGCGAGAAGTGTCGTGCGGTGTTCCACAGGGGTCGGTCCTAGGGCCACTCCTGTGGAACATCGGATACGACTGGGTGCTGCGTGCTGCGTGGGTACGTTGCTCGAGGGTGTCAGCATAACATGTTATGCTGACGACACCCTCGTTATGGCGCGGGGAGCTACGCATCGAAGCTCGGCACTAAAGGCCACGACGGGGTTGAGGCCGCGCTATCGCGGCCCAAGGAGGCGCTGGAGCGGGGCCATAGGCCGGAGCCCCGAGAAATCAGGGCTCAGCGGTACCAGCTCCACCGGGAACTCATGGAGACATGGAGGGTGCGACTTGAGCACCCAAGGTGGGGGGAATCCACCATTGCGGCGGTGAGACCGATCATGAAGGAGTGGTTGGAGAGGGGCCATGGGGACCTTTCCTACCGGATGTGCCAGATGGTTACCGGACACGGGTGTTTCGGAAAGTATCTGTGGCGCATCCACCGGGAGACCACGCCGCAGTGCCAGCACTGCGAGGATCCTGGCGAAGATACGGAACTCCACACCTTGGTGGAGTGCCCTGCGTGGGCGAGTCAACGCCGGGATCTCGTTGCGGTCCTGGGCGTGAACGTTCTCTCGTTGGAGACCATGGTGAAGGCCGTGGTCTCCGACGGGAGCAAGTGACACGCCACCGCCTCTTTCTGCGAGCAGGACTCGCCGTCCACACAGAAGCAGGCCGTGGCTGAGGCGTGTCGTTTGTGCCCTACACACGCCTGCCAACTCACCGAAGCGGGATAAAAATCGACTCCACCAGGCGAGGCCGCGGTGGCGGCCAAAGTCTGCCGGTAACCCTGGGGTTATCCTTTCGAGGGCTTACCCGGGGTGCCCGGCAACGGACACTTGGGGAGGACACCGCGCGGTTTTAGTCGATACACGACATAACCACCCCCGCTGGCCGGCGGGGGGGTATCCGAAGAGATTTCCGCACGTAAAAAAAAAAATTCTGTCTGTCTGCCCGTATGTCACAGCCAGTTTTTTCCGATGTTATAAGAACTATGCTGTTGAAACTTGGTAAGTAGATGTATTCTGTGAACCGCGTTAAGATTTTCACACAAAAATAGAAACAATATATTTTGGGGGTTCCCATACATACTTAGAACTGAAACTCAAAAAAAATTTTTTCACCAAAACCCATACGTGGTTTGTCTTCAAATATGATATTGAGGATTCTTATATCACTTTTTTCTAAACTGAATAGTTTGCGCGAGAGACACTTCCAAAGTAGTAAAATGTGTCCCCCCCCCCCCCCCGGTAACTTCTAAAATAAGAGAATGATAAAACTAAAAAAAATATGTGATGTACATTACCATGTAAACTTCCACCGAAAATCGGTTTGAAGGAGATCTAATAACTAGTTTTTTTTAATACGTCATAAATCGTAAACCGCAATTTAGCTTTCATCAAATCAACTCAAATATGAAAACTTTACTTGCTGCTACGGAACCCTTCATGGGCGAGTCCGACTCACTTGGCCGGTTTTTTGGTATAATGGCCACTCACTTTTTTTCTTAACGGCTTTGAATATCTTCTTATTGAGATAGTCAGTGATTTCTCGAGCTGAATAGCCGGCGGTATCCATGGCTAACTTGATGACGTCATCGTCTTCTATTAAAAACTCTTGGCGAATTTTGTCATTTACAAAGTGCTTGAAGAGTTCTATCCTTTCTTCCTGCAGCAGAAAATCACAACTATAGACAAGTAAAGAATATAAATATAGCACTCACAGAGAGAAGAAACTTGTTGAGGATATTTTAAAGTTATTTCAGATAATAATTTAAAAAAAAAAGCGGCGATAGCCCAGTGGCGTACATATCGGACTGTTGAGACGAGGTCTCGAGTTCGCTCCCCAGTCGCCCCGGTCAAACAATAAATGTTAACTATCGCTTGCTTAATAATGTGCCCAGTAGATGGCAATAGGTTCGCCCCCTATTACATTGGGACTTTAACATAACTGGTGAATCGTGGGTGTGTAATACACCTCTGCCAACCCCTTTGGGGATACGATGTTATTTTAGATATTGGGAGGAGGGGATCGCGGCTAAGTGGTAACCGAGTAGGTTAACACATTGGAAAAGTTAACTAACACCAGCCAAGGTGGTCTTAGGATGCGTGACCATTCTTCTGACACATTGAGACCCCTCCATGCCTTGGAGAACACGTTGAGCAGTCGATCCCGGTTGCCATACAAACAGCTATGGCTGACGTTGAAGCAGTAAAAAATTCCGACAACTGGGACTTGAACTTAATTCCGATCGATCGGTATTGGAATTAGAAATTTCGTACTCTTGAACACTCTTGAATTCGACACTAGCGCCATATTGATTTAATATTGCGTAACTCCCATTAATTAGGACTACCTAAACCTTACCTAATATCAATACCGATAGATCGGAATTAAGTTCAAGAGTAAGACCCCTGGTTTAACTACAGAATTTCGATATCGCCGATGGATTGTGGAGTTTAGGGATTTACGAAAATAAAACAATCAAAACGTGCTTAAATGACATTATTTTTCATGTGAAGAATAATAGCTGATCTGTAGATAATACTTAGAATTTTGCGGGTCAAACCCCCCCCCCCCTCCATCTCCTTTCGTATGGCAACTGGAACCGACGACTTAACGAGCTCCCCGAGGCACATCGGACAATGCCATTGACAAGGGCTGCTTCTAACACAGTCAGCTAATTTTGAAACTTAAACGATATATTACCTTTTCAATTTCTGGGACATCGAACTGAGCTGTAAACATAGGTTTGCCACTGAACTGCCTAAGCGTGGGATGCAGTGCCTTCATACTGAGTGACGTCATCAGCACGCACACACCCGAACATGTTTGGAACAAGTGTTTGATGACTACCGCTAGCCTATAAAATAAAGTACAGTGTAAACTCTCTATAATGGAAGTGTCTCTCGCGCAAACTATTCACTTTAGAAAAAAATGATATTAGAAACCTAAATATCATTTTAGAAGACCTATCCATAGATGCATGTATGGGTTTGATGGAAAAAAATTGAGTTTCAGGTCTAACTATGGGAACCCCCAAAATTATTGATTTTTTTTCTATTTTTGTGTGAAAATCTTAATACGGTTCACAGAATACATCTACTTACCAAGTTTCAACAACATAGTTGTTATAGTTTCGGAAAAAAGTGGCTGTGACATACGGATGGGTAGACAGACAGACATGATGAATCTACAAAGGTTCCGTTTTTTGCCATTTGGCTACGGAACCCTAACAATAGAACGAATTTATGAGAAAGTTCAGTACGCATGATGCCTCCAATCGAGTTTATTACGGGCTAGGATAATAAAGCGACAAAAGAACATACAGTAAACGGCGCTTATGTTGGCACGCAGAGTGTGTCCGGCGAAGATCAGCTTGCTCCAGTTTTGCAGAGTGTTCTGTCTGTCGCACAACAGACTGACACTTTAGTCATAAAGTTAAAAGTGTAGACAGATAATAAATATAAACACGACACTAAAATAAAAAAAACGGAATAATACTATTCGACTAGAATATAATAGCACTAGTACAGTGGTGACCGCCGTTTTTGATGGGTCGTCTTAAATTATTCTCATAATACTAAAGCTAGATTTGACAGTGAAAAAAAAACTATCCCTATTTCTCTCTCGTCTACGCTGATAGTCAGTCTATAGTTCATGGTCTGTTTACGTGTGTACTGTCAGTCCGATGTATGACTGAGAGAACGCTCTACAAAACCGATGTAAGTCGAACTTAGCCGGACTCTCTCTCTTCTTCCCGACGTGCCAACGTAAGCGCCGGGACCTGTACACAGCTGCGCAGTTTTTAGTAATTTTGGCAACAATAATAGTAGTTTATGCAACTGTCATATAAGAAGGGGTATTAAAACAAGAGAGTCTGTTTATCGTAGTAGTCTGATAATAGGTTGACTCGAGTGTTTTAATACCTAAGTTATATGCAGTTTCATACACTACTTTATCTTCACTCATAGGAAAAATTGAAATTAAACAAAGTAGGTAGGTTACAAGGAAGTAATTTAGCGTGCGCCATTTTTTTCACAGTTCGAACTGCGGATGCGCGCGCCTTTTTTTTCATATTAAGCCTAAAACCATAGGCTAGTTTAATGAATAAAAAAAGAATAGCGGTACTATAATGAGTTTTATGATACAGTTGGCGGTACTATAATAAGTTTAATTTTTAATTTTAAGTATATGCGTTTATAAAGTGCGTATGTATAGAATGGTCTTTGAATTCGTAATTCGAATTTTTCGATTTGAGTGTAGATAAAGGTACTTTTTATTACTTAATTGTTGTCGTTATTGAGATTCGGTGCTATGCTATATACCTAGACTATATCATTGTATGGAAGGCAAGCTAAACCAACCAAAGCCAAGTGATTTCGACCCTTTAGGGAGTTTGTCGTTAAATCGAGTAACGTTACATGGAGCTAACACTGTATCTTATATCTAAATCAATAATATTATATACCATCTGTTGCCCGCAGCTCCGCCTGCGTGTAAGTACTGAGAGAGTCAATAAATTTCCTGAAAGTTACCAATTTTCTTAATTTTTATTTCCCTAAGAATAAGAAAACTTAAAAAAGATATATGAAATCGGTCAAGTAGTTCTTAAGTTATAGCGGGAACAAGAAAAGAAAAAACAAAGAAAAATTTATTGGTGAAATTGTTGAACAAATTTAGTTTACATTATTACCCTTGTATTGAAACCCTCTTTATCGTGTGAACCAGTCTCAATAGCGGAAGAATACATCGTTATTTAGACAATAATAAACCTTAATTTCACTGACCTTCAAACACACTAGCGATACAGAGTCGTAAATATTTTGTACGTAGGTTACCATAGAATTCTTAGAAATTTGTCCATTTGTTTGTCTTGTCTACCTGAATGATTATTCCGAACCCGGTCGCGGGTTAGGTTAGAAACTTGAAAAAAAAAAGGAATATTTGTTCCGAACGTAACCCTCTTCGACGTGTCGTTCCTATCATAACCCGAATTGCGCAGATTGGTCATTCTCTCTAATCTTTCTCAAAATAAAAAGTACATATGTGTCAAATCAGTATTTAATTTCGTATTCAACTTGGATAGGTTATGTTAGAAGGCAAATGCGAAGAGCGAAAAGCGAAAAGCGAAGCGGAGCGGAGCTCCCGCATTAAGCCTTCGTGGTTATTTTATTTATTACCATGCAGAAATAAGTCATTTTCTAAGCTGTTCGATTAATAGCTAGGCAAGTAATTAAACGTGCGCAATTCGGGTTATGATAGGAACGAGATGTCGGGTCAGGTTCTTATCAAGTTTCTAACCTTACCCGCGACCGGGTCAGGTTTTCGGGTCAGGTTCGGAATAATCGTACCTGAAGGTACCTACTCCCTACTGTCGTCTCATTCCTAAGGGATACCTTTAACTTATTCTCAGTTGCTTTCAAGCCTTCGAACAGTAAACATGGCGGGTAAAAGAAAGACTTTGTGTATTGATGAAAAAATGACATTAATTCGCGCGAAAGAAAACGGTGAAAGAAAAATGTATGTTGAAAAACGTTTTGGATTCAATATATCTACTGTGTGCACCATTTGGTAGAACAAGGAAATATCTCTACAGACAAAAATGGATGGAAAGTCTTCCAAGAAACTAACTAGGAGGTTCAGTGCAGGGTGCGACTGAAATAAATTAAGCTGAGCGAGCAGGACTCTTACTTGAAAATAAGACATCTTACTACGGTCGCGCGCTTAGCTAAGGCCGCGCGTTAGTGTAACTGTTTTTCGGTGATTATTCCTCAATGGTACATCGAACATGAACCATCTCGCTTCAAAACACTCCTCAGTGTCCACACTATCACCATGGTAAATTTGGTCAAGATCGCGCGCGTGGTTGCGGAGAAGTTCAGCCACCAACAAACGGCTATGCCGCGTATAAGAGCCTAGATTTAAAAATGTGGATCAGGCAATGTTGTCATGATGTCGTCAGCAGCGTCAAAATGATATGCCTGTCTACGGGACCTATTATTAAAGCTGAGGCACAGAAATTTGCTGAACAATTGAACATAACTGATTTCAAAGCGTCAGAAGGATGGCTTGGGAAGTTTAAACGACGTCACCGTATTATTTATGGTAGACTGAATGGAGAAGCACGGGATGTCGATAACAATGTTACTGTTTGGATTAAAGAAGAGAGACGAAAGGACTTAGCAATAGCAGTGCCAGTAAAGAAAATTGTGAAGAAGGCGGAGAAACATCTTCAAAACAAGAATTAAAGAATTTTTCCTTTCTCAATAATTTAGTGTGTATATATCTAACCTACGAATATATTTATGTATGTATCTATGTATACATGTATGTATTCATGTGTGTGTATATGTTTTTTGTTTTGTTTTTTTATTATCAGTATTGTAGCATGTTTCTCTTTTCTTTTTTTTTTATATTTAGGACACGTCTATTTGACTTCACCTCGCCTGATGCTAAGCTGAAGGTAAAGTCTCAGGAAAGAGGGTCACCATTACATACACGTACCATGTTAACAATGGTGGCACTCAGCGTGACGGCCTCATCAGAAGAGGATTGTCGTCGCAGCACCGCGTGACACCCACCGGTCCCACTAGTGCTGCGACCACAATCCCCCTGCCCGGCTATGCACTTGCTGACCCCTGAACGCAATCAAACCGAAATTGGATTACTATAGAGGGTTTTTCGCAATCGTGCACCCACGATTGGTACCCACCCGGCCGAATTTTGTGACAAATTTGTGTCATCAAATTTCTACCACCAGATTATTGTAATCTACACTTCATACACTTTCTTAAACTGTTCTTCCTCTATTACTCAAAGGTTTGCTGGGAGAGAACTCATATTGAGTTAAGCTCGCCTTTGTACATCTTTTTTAAGTTATGTTATTATCATTTTCCTGTGTGTACAAAAAGAATTAAACAAAAAATAAAAATAACATGGCGATTCAAAGGATGATGACTCACCACCAAGCGTAAAACAAGCTTTAAATGTCGCAAAACTACTAGACAAAAATGTATTTTTATACGAAGACGATCCCACTATATACCATTATGTGCAAAAAAATACAACGAAAGATACAATTAAAATACTGGCAATGGCTGGCTGCAACTGGCTGGTGCCAATCTTGCGGACGCTACTGTCGCTCCAAGGTCTGCCACAAGGATGCTGCTTAAATCATCTATTTAAGATGCAAAGGCCTACTACTAAAAGATTATAACTTAACAAGCCACTTACTTGAGTCAAAATTAAAACATACTTATTTGTAAAATTGTATTCTTTTTTTATTCACCGCTTAACGTAAACTCTTTATAACGCAATAGAATATCCGTTCTACAATCACGCTTTATGGATTTTCACTAGCTACTTTCTATAAAGATGACAAATTACCTTTGATAATATGCTATATCCTGGGGCGAAGCTCCTTCCAAATTTGGCGGTACTAAAGAATCAACATCATCACATATGAGGACTGCAGGGCTGTGTTCTTGGCACATCAGTATAGCCTTGCCGAGCACTTCTGGAATATCTTTACGGCCCTTGAGAGACCGACAATGGAGTATGTGGGACCAAACTGTCAGCTCCTTTTGGATAATGTGGCAGAGCGAGGATTTTCCTGTACCGCTTAAACCTGCAGATTATTTAATTACATTTCTGAGAGATTTTTATTAACAAACTAACTAATACACGCGGCTCCGACCGCGCATAAGTCGGTAATCGTTTTTTAGTCATATCTCCGGTTTTACTAATCTAATTGCAATCAAACATACCTACGGCAGATTTTAAGTCTGATCAAGAGTTTTCTAGGCGAAAAAACCGCCTCGAAATCCGTTTAGTTCCGAGAACTTTTTGCGTTCATCGCGAATAAACAGATAAAAGAATTCTAAAAAAAATATTTTTGTATTCTGAATCGGTCATTTAACATAACCCGAGTGTTTATTTTAAATATCTCTAATGTTCAGATAGTACAGATTAATAATATTCTAGGACATACCAAACAGCAAGTACAATCTAGACTCGGAATAAGCTTAACTGGCTTGTAGCTTGGGCTCTAAATTGAAGAAAGATGTACTGAAATTCTCAGATTTTGTTTTCATTACATATTATAATATATAGATACACAGTTCACAGGTGCCGGAAGTCGCTTAAAGACCTCCGTCCTCCATGAGCGCAGGCCTGGGGGTGGCAGGTGAGGCGCCTGTCACCCCAGCAGAAGCAGGCCGGGACGGTGGGGCGACTAACGCCCCTCCCCAAAACCGGAGCAAGACGGGGACACCGTGGTTCAAAAACCCGAGGGGGCCATCTCGAAACCGGGGATGGCCCAGGGTCAGTCGGATTGTGAGGGAGGGGTATGCTCTATGGGCGTCTGTAGACCCGAGACAGCGTGCGGTTTGAGTCGGTTCAAGCCCAACATAACCGCCCCCGCTGGCCGGCGTGGCGAGGGGATTTCCGCATAAAAAAAAAGATACTCGGTCTAATGCAAATATACTATTTCAGGCATACGACGCGACATCTGACCATCGAACTCTCTACCGCTACACAGGTCGTGTCAGTCTTAAAGCAACTACACATAAATTTTAACCTTAATCATCATTTAAATACGTATATACATAACTTCTTCTTCACGCCTGTATCCCCGAAGGGGTAGGCAGAGGTGTATTACACACCCACGATTCGCCAGTTATGTTTAGGTCCCAATGTAATAGGGGGCGAGCGTATTGCTATCTACCGGGCACATTACTAAGCGACCGATAATTAAATTTTTAATACACACATAACTACGAAAAGTCAGAGGTATGTGCCCGGGGCGACTGGGGATCGAACTCAAGACTTCGTCTCGGCAGTACGTTACGTACGCCACTGGGCTATCGCCGCTTTATTTAAATAAGAATATAAAAATATCTTACCAGTAACTAAAACATTGCTCTTGATTTCTGAAGCACCTTTAAAATTCGCTTCTCTGTGTATCTCAAAAAACACATGAGACAAAATCTTTCCAATCAATGTCTCTACGGATTTCATTGTCCGACAATAGTTTTTATAATCATAATCTAACTTGGATACAACCAACTTTGGTGGTGCCATTTCTAAGTCAGTTAAGCACTTAGCTGAGATAGTACAGTTTCTGAAAGACTCTGAATCCAGCATAGTGAACTTCAATTTCTCGGGTTTCAATTTAAATTGCAAATAGCCACTACATATCGCAGTATTCTGTTTGATAATTTCATTATTTATAAGAAACTTTTTACCAGAGTGAGTACTTCTAATGACACAATTTTTAAACCTTTCTATAACATCCATTTCACTCTGTATTTGATCTGAATATGTGACTATATCTATATGGTCTGGTCCTTCTATTTTATCACCTAGTATAGTAAAAATTAGTCTCATTCCATTTTTTATATTGATAATTGTATTTAAAGACTTCGGTATAAGCACTGTGGGTATATTTCTGTTGTACACTTCCCGACATAGACTTCTATAGATCACACTATCAATGGGCACTACTTCTACACACACCTCATTTATTGATTTATTATTATTATCATTTTCATCATCACTATTTTGTAATATAGATGGAATACTCAACATTGTAGACAGGATTATAGTCAGTTCTTTATATTTCTCATCAATTAAATCTTCATGAATAAAAACTGTGTATGGATGTATCAAATTTTTCTTTCCATCACTGTCTATTGGCAAAGCTCGTAGTACTATCCTCTTTGGCACATTCAAATATGGTCCGATCATCCCTTGATTTATTGCACCAATGTTTTTAAACTTCTCGCTTTCTTTCGGTGTGTTTTCAAGAAAGCTAGGGAAACTGTGTAGACTATTAAATGCATCTACTTTGACTATGATTCTACTGTGATTGACTATGATGCCAGTCTGCTTAGGTGTAAATACTATAGGCATAGATGAGGATATCCAGACTACAGTCTTTTGATTTGCTACAACTAATCTTAGTTGGTCTAGTATTCGCAATTGTAACAACTCCACATTATGTTCCTGAAATATATTAAGGTGATTGTAAAGTCAGTACAAAAGCCCCCACTATTGCTTCAAATTTATAATGCGTTTCATATTGTTTCCTCTTTTAGTCTTGGTACCTTTCCGGCCCTCTCCTCTTTACACATACCTTTCCCCTTTCTAGATGCCAACACAGATGTGATGGATAGGCTAACATAGAGACCGTAATCTTAGCAATCCATGGATTCTCCGTGCGGGTGCCGGGTCCATCGCGTTGCTGAGTTGGGAACTCGGGACAGTGCCTGGGACTTGCGACCCAAGTGTAGGTTTAGAAGGGGCCCCTTTTGTTGATGTACATCAACACTCACCTTCACTACCCAAGTTCCCCTCCCTGCCTAACCAAATTTGATACGAACCTACTAGTGCCGCTTTAGACATTCGTCCTAGTAATGAGCTTATTGTAGCTCTCGATAGGCCTAGATCTTTAAGTAGGTTATAGAGAGATTTTGCTGGTATACCTCTCGCTCCCACTTCCACTGCATACAAATTAACCACGTAACCGTTTTTGATTAATTCGTTTGTGAGATCATAGTATTTATTTTTCTTTATTGTGTGGTCCTTCGGTATATTTGTTTCCCACGGTACAGTAAGTTCCACAAGAACCACATGTTTTAATCTCTTAGAATATAGGAATATGTCAGGTCTAGATGACGAAACCCCAACATCCTCCGGAATTTTGTAGTGCTTTTCATACGTGTCGATTAGGAGAGTCCAATCTGGGGCAGTATCTAAGATTGAATAAGGTTTGTTCCTGGGTGTTATGGATGAACCTTCAGACACAAAGTTGATATGACGTCTGTTAGTAGTCAATCCTTTTTGGGCTCTAGCTACTGCCAGACTCATTGCTTCACGTATGATGATAAGCACCTTATCGTGGCGGCGTGAGTAATGGCCTCTATCGAGAAGCACCCTACATCCTACTAATATGTGTCTAGCCGTCCCTATTGCCTCACCACAAGTATAACATTGTTTTTCTGTGGCCTTCCCCCACCTTACCAGATTACTCTGGTCTGGGAGGGTCATCTGAAAGGCGTTAAGATAAAATTTTAACAGGGCCGGCGACCAGTCATAGATCAAGGTGCGCCACTTTAAGGCCATCGGTATGCAGAACTCTCCCATTGTCAACCATTCATTTTGGATTTCCAAATTCATCGCGTGCACTCGATATTTATCATTTTCGTCTTGTTTTAGAAAGGACTTAAGTATATCCTGGTCCCTTTCTGGCTCTCGTACTCCCAACCCCACTCTGTTTGACTGGGCCCCTATCATAAATCGTTTATGGAATAGAAGTCTAGATTCAAGCTCGGACGCGTTATTATCTTTCGGGAGTGCCCTGATTGTGACATCTTGGGATTTTCCTAAGATGTGGGCTTTGGTAACTCTAAGATGTTTATAGAGCTCCGATGGTTTCTTAAGTTTCATCCCAAAATTATTTTGATCCCTAAATAGAGCAGAGGAATCAGCAGAGTGCGCTAGTCCAAGCCACGATTTTAGCGATTTTATGACAGTTGCATCTATTTTCGCCAGTAAGGTTTTACCGAATTCATACACCAGAAAAGGCCAAGTCAGACGTGATGTTAAGTAGTTGTCATATATCCAAGCTTTTTTGATATTGTTTAGTGGTATCTGATCTATCTTATTTAGGTCATTTATAAACGTATCGACAACTTCATCTAAGGATGGTGTGCGTCCTTTATAGTCTATCTTTCTCCCAAGAAATTTAAATGGCACCGATTCAGCGACTATGGAAACTGGTTTACCCCCAATGAAGAGTCCCGGGTCGTAAGAGGTAAATTTGGTGTCCCGTCTACCCAGACATAGACAGTGACACTTACTGGGCTTCGTCCTCAGTCCATTTGTCCACGAACAGAACTCATCGACTTCCTTTAATAGTTCCTGACATTGTTTTGGATTGCGCGTCAGTATTGCGAGATCGTCAGCAAAAGCTAAGATGGACTCTGAGTATATGTTTTTTACTTTAAACCGATAACCCCATTTCTTTTCGTGACGTATTAACTTGGTAATTAAGATATTAATTACTATGTTAAATGCTATTGGTGACAAGCAGCATCCCTGAAACAGTCCCACATTATACCGTAATGGTCCTGTGTGTACTTCTTGGAAGCTTATAGCAAATTTTAGCTGGGAGTAATACGACTCGATTATCTCTATGACCACGGGCGGAAAGTTATACCATTGCAACGCGTATACCATAAGGTAATGTGGAATTGAGCCAAATGCATTTTCTAGGTCTATCCAACATACCGTTATCTGTCTTTCGTATTTTCTGGCATCTTTTAAGCTTTCCGCTAACAGACTATTGTGTTCCAGACAACCAGAAATGCCGGGTAAAAACCCTTTCTGGTGGTTAGGTCCGAAATACCTATTGTTAATCATAAAATGACACATTTTTGTTTGTAGAATTGAGAAAAATATTTTTGAAATTGTGTTAGTTAGTGCTATCGGTCTAGTATCTTTAGGATGGGTCACTTCATGTTTTTTTGGAATGAGAACGAAAACCGCTTCGCCAAATGCGACTGGTATATTCTTTTCTGACCAGATTTTACTGAATATATTTGTGAGATGTTTACGAACTGTTGGACATTTTTTATACACTATATATGGAACCCCATCAGGGCCCGGAGCCGATTTAGATGATTTCTTTTTTATTTGTATCTCTATTTCCTCTATGGTAGGTGCATTCCCTTGGAATTGTACTAGAGGGTCGTGAGGTCTTTGGGTTTCCGGTTGATTGTATGGTGTTCTGCATTTAAGTATTTCATAAGTGTTTTTGTAATGTTCGTAAGTTTGTTCTTTGGTCAGAAGAAGTTTACCATTTTGGCTTTTAAAGATGTTTTTTGAGTACTGAAAAGGGTTTTTATCAAAATTTACTTCGTGCCTTGCCCTATCGTAACTATCGCAATTGTTTGCTATTTGTTGCGATATACCTTGTATTAGTTTAAGAATTGATCTTAATGCCCTAGACAGTTGGTGACTAAGATGATAATCGCCCAAGGCTTTGGCATCTCGAAGTTTTTTCTTTAGCTCCCTTTTCTTTCTCCGCAATTTAGTTTTAAAAGAGTTTTCTTTAATTTTAGGAGCATGGTAATTTGGAGGTGGATAATGCTCACTAAAATACGTATAAATTGTATCTTGGAAAGTGTTTACTTGGCTATTTAGATCTTGTTTCTTGCCTGGATGTTCTAGCAGAATGGCCAAATTTTCGTCGTGCACTTTCCAGGTTGAGTTTTGAAGGCTCGGAATGCTAAGACGTGTCCGGATATTTATGGACTCCTGGTTACTTTGACACGATGGTTCACCATGGGATGTATGATGTATGGGTCACTTCATGTTTTTTTGGAATGAGAACGAAAACCGCTTCGCCAAATGCGACTGGTATATTCTTTTCTGACCAGATTTTACTGAATATATTTGTGAGATGTTTACGAACTGTTGGACATTTTTTATACACTATATATGGAACCCCATCAGGGCCCGGAGCCGATTTAGATGATTTCTTTTTTATTTGTATCTCTATTTCCTCTATGGTAGGTGCATTCCCTTGGAATTGTACTAGAGGGTCGTGAGGTCTTTGGGTTTCCGGTTGATTGTATGGTGTTCTGCATTTAAGTATTTCATAAGTGTTTTTGTAATGTTCGTAAGTTTGTTCTTTGGTCAGAAGAAGTTTACCATTTTGGCTTTTAAAGATGTTTTTTGAGTACTGAAAAGGGTTTTTATCAAAATTTACTTCGTGCCTTGCCCTATCGTAACTATCGCAATTGTTTGCTATTTGTTGCGATATACCTTGTATTAGTTTAAGAATTGATCTTAATGCCCTAGACAGTTGGTGACTAAGATGATAATCGCCCAAGGCTTTGGCATCTCGAAGTTTTTTCTTTAGCTCCCTTTTCTTTCTCCGCAATTTAGTTTTAAAAGAGTTTTCTTTAATTTTAGGAGCATGGTAATTTGGAGGTGGATAATGCTCACTAAAATACGTATAAATTGTATCTTGGAAAGTGTTTACTTGGCTATTTAGATCTTGTTTCTTGCCTGGATGTTCTAGCAGAATGGCCAAATTTTCGTCGTGCACTTTCCAGGTTGAGTTTTGAAGGCTCGGAATGCTAAGACGTGTCCGGATATTTATGGACTCCTGGTTACTTTGACACGATGGTTCACCATGGGATGTATGAGGGTCAACTCTATCCGTAGTGACTGATGAAGTTCTTACCGACGGCTGTCGTGCTTCAACACCATGTGTATTCAAATGTTTGATGTACCAAGCTCGCCTCTTGTATTGTTTCCCGCACGTGGGGCATTTCAAATCCGTATTATCGCCAGAGTCGTTGTTTTTTCCTTCCGGTGGACAGATCTTCCGCCCCCCCTCTCGGACTGTCCTGGGGGTATTTTTATGTGTGTAATTGTGTAACTCAGTTTAATCCACCTTGTATACTGGAGTGAATAAAGTGGAATTTAACAGGTTTCCAGTCCCCATACAATAGGAACTTTTTCATGTAAAACATCTTGTTTATATTTTGCAGGTTTAGTTCCGTCTACAGCATCCCCTCATAAAAGTACAAATTTTGGTCATATGTGATGCGTGAACATGATAACGTTGGTAAAATATTTGCATCATTTATTTATTTATTTGTTTAGGATATTTAGGAGAGGGTAAAATGAGAATAACATTGGATTCTTATCCAGTAACAAATTTCTTTTTTCTTTTAGATGTCAATGTCATCACAATATTGTCATTTTAACGAGGTAAGCGTGCGAGAACTGAATTTTTAATATAATTAGTGTGATGTAGAGGAACACTGAACCAGCAAGTATGTTTTGGGTGCACTTAAACTTATATTAGATAGAAGGTCCAGAATATAATGTATCATATATGATTATTTTGACAGGGAACTTTGTGAAGAGGACAAATGTCTCTTCTAGTAACTTTATATTGACTTTACTGTGAGTGTGTTTTTTTATATGTCTATTCCTTGTTCTTTAAATCTTTGACATTGTCTGTTGTTTCCCTTGTTACCAAAATAACTTACTAAGAATCTTTGCTTCTGTAATATATTTATATGCTCTACTATTATTAAATAATACACAATTGTCAGTTTCAAATTTATTTTTTAGTTGTTACATCTTTTATGATCACCATAAAAGTTAATATGGTAGCCGAAACGTGAAAAATTTGTGAATAATGGATGTGACATATGGTGAAAAATTTTTACGTAAGTAAAATGCCGAAATCCACATATAATATCGATCCACTTACAAACGACAACTATGATACTTGGTGTATTCAGGCTGAACCGGTATTAGTAAAAAACAAATTATGGAAATACGTTGAAAGATCCCTATAATCTGATGCAAGTGATGCTGATATCGAAGGAGACAAACTAGCTAAATCAGAACTAATCCTGATAATTTCCCCTTCGTTGCTTAAAGAAATTAAAAAATGTAGAACTGCAAAAGAAATATGGAACAAATTGCAATGTATTCACGCGAGCAAAGGACCGGCACGTAAAGCCACTCTTCTCAAGCAATTAATTTTAGCGAAACCGAAAGGTAATGACGTGCGTGAACATCTTAGAAAATTTATGGATACTATCGACAAATTGGTAGATATGGATGTTATTATAAACGAAGATCCCCTGACAATTATGATGCTCTACAGTTTATCCTCAGGCTACGAAAACTTTCGCGTCGCAATCGAGTCACGTGACGTCTTGCCAGACCGGAAGAACTTAAAATTAAAATCATTGAGGAATGTGAAGCAAGACACCACAACAGTAATTTTGAATGTGAAACGTCTGGCCAAGGCAATGAAGAAAATGCATTTTTCGCAACCTGCAAAATCTGTAAAAAGACAGGAAAGAAAATCTTTCAAAAGCAAACGCATAAAATTTGCACAAACTGCTGGAAGAAACAAAACAAAGAGAAGAAAGCTAAGAAAACTAGCGCCTCTAACTATGCAGATGATTGCCTTTTGACGTCTAACCAGACAGACCAGGATGACTGGATACTTGACAGTGGGTGTACTTCCCATATGACTTCTCATCGAGAATATTTCAGTGAAATAAAACGAGTATCACGCAAACTCAATTTCGCTTCTGAAGATCACTCCACCGACATAGAAGGTGAAGGTATAGTTACAATAAAACAAGTCTGGGAAATTACATTTAGAAAATACCCTCTACGTACCCAGCATTTCAAAAAACTTAATGTCAGTTTACAAGAATTAAAAGTTACCAAAAAAGTTAACCAAAGTAACCAAGTTAACCAAAGAAAGTTACCAAGAATTACAAGCCGTGGTGCTACTGTTAAATTTGTCAACGACAAAGCATTTATAAGAAATAAAAAAGGAAGATTGCTACTGACTGCAGAAAAATCAAATGGCCTATACTACATACGATCACTGAAGCTTGAACGAAGCCTTCTTACGACGACATCTGCAAGTGGTTCGACAGATTTTAAAGCGAGCGCCATACAAGACTGGCACAGGAAGCTGGGTCACATGAACAAAAAAGATCTCTACCTAGCTCTCAACAACGAGGCACTCATCGGACTTAACTTCGATAAAAAGGAGACCTTATCAGAATGTGAAACTTGCGTACTGTCAAAAATGACACGAGTTACATGTCCTCCGAAACGAACTACTCCTAGAACTACAGAACGTCTTGAAATAATCCATAGCGATGTTTGTGGACCTATCAGTACACCTTTGCTTTCAAGAAGCAAATATTTCGTCACCTTTATTGATGACTACAGCCACTACTGTCGGGTTTACTTCTTGAAGAATAAAACTGACGTCCTAGATAAGTTTAAAGAATTTAAGGAAGAGATGGAAAAGTTCATGGGCAACAAAATCAAATTCTTACAAACGGACAACGGAACTGAATATGTGAATACTAAATTCAATACATACCTCAAACAACATGGGATTGCTCGACGCTTAACAGCAGCCTACACCCCACACCAAAACGGTATTGCTGAACGGAAGAACCGAACTCTTGTGGAAAAAGCTAGAGCTATGCTTATTGATTCAAAAGCGCCACTACACCTATGGGCAGAAGCAATTTATATAGCTAACTACTTATGCAACAGAAGTGTGAACAGCGCTATTGACAATAAAACTCCATTTGAGAAATGGGTACTAAGAAAGCCCTGTGTCTACCACTTACATCCTTTTGGCTGCAAAGCCTTCATATTAAAGAAAGGACCCAGAGGACACAAATTTGCTTCCAAAGCTATACCAGGCGTATTTATTGGGTATTCGGAAACAAGCAAAGCCTACAGAATCTACTTACCGTCCAAACGTTAGACCATCATCGCAAAAGATGTTAAAATTCTTAAAGCAAACTACTACACAGACTCTGCTGACAACGTCAGAAATTTTAAACAAAAAGAAAGGAGTAATCAAACACCTGAAACGTATGTTAAACTGTTGATGTTCTACGATGCATCAGACAATGACCAACAGGAAAACGACCTAGATGGAAACGTTGATGGAAATGTTGTAAGCGCAGATACTACTCAACCTACTCAACGCGATTATCATTTTGATAACGACCATCGATCTGATACTTGTCAAAGTGACAGTGAACAGGACTATGAAAGTCCTACCGAAGATCTCGAGGAAAATAGAGTAAACAATGCTTCCACTGAAGATCTGACTCCTGAAAATAATTTAATCTCAGGGACAGATCAGCGATTCGTCAACCACAACGGTACGATGACTTCGTACTGGCTGCTGTCACTGAAGTCGAAAAATTCCCCAGAGATCCGGTGACTTACTAACAAGCACTGGAATCGTCTGATAAA
This sequence comes from Cybosia mesomella, assembly GCA_946251805.1. NCBI lineage: Eukaryota > Metazoa > Arthropoda > Insecta > Lepidoptera > Erebidae > Cybosia > Cybosia mesomella. Next base: position 37,400,105 of record OX276389.1, read on the forward strand.
AAACAATGGCACAAGGCTATGCTTAGCGAGATTAATTCATGAAATGAAAATGAAACCTGGGACTTGGTGGAAATGCCAAAAGGTGGAAGGCCCTATCCTGTAAATGGGTTTATAAACTCAAAATGAACCCAGATGGCTCTATAAATAAATATAAAGCCAGATTAGTGGTAAAAGGATATTCCCAACAACAAGGAGTTGATTACGACAAGACATTCAGCCCCGTAGCCCGCCTTAGCACAGTACGTACTATAATTGCTATCGCTGCCAAGGAAAACCTAAACCTTCGCCAATTTGACGTCGCAACGGCTTTTCTGAACAGCACGGTTGAAGAAGAAATTTATATTAAACAACCTGAGGGGTTTAAGGACAACACAAATCGTGTCTGTAAATTAAAACGCAGTCCCTATGGTCTTAAGCAAGTGCACCTAAGTGTTGGAATACTTGCATCGCCGATTTTTTGATAAAATGCGGTTTCAAGCAAAATGAAGCTGATCCATGTCTTTACACGAGGACGAAAGGAAAGTCCAGAGTCTTGATCGGACTATACGTTGACGGTGGATTGGTGGCTTCTAAGACTTCGGTAGCTGGAGATGAATTCATAAACGAACTTCAGTCTCGTTTTAAGATCACGACCAAACCTGCCTGTTACTTCTTAGGCGTGGAAATAAAAGTCGACAAAGGAAGAATAACGTTATGCCAGAAAGCGTACACACAGAAGCTTCTGGACAAGTTTAGGATGTCGAGTTGCAAACCGGCACCAACTCCAATTGTCAAAGAAAGTGCGAACGAATCTGAACCAGACAGAGGAGATAGAGACTTTCCCTACAGACAAGCCGTAGGTGCTCTTACCTACCTCGCAGTGGGAACTAGACCTGATATTATAGCCTATGCTGTGAGCAAAGCTTCCAGGAATCTAGAGACATCAAATGCAAATGATGTCATGCTAGTTAAATGAATATTCCACTACCTAAGTGGAAGTATCAATGAAGGTCTTGTTTACAGACATGCAATTGATACACCAAAGAAACTGGTATGTTATTCAGACTCCAACCTCAGAGGAGATCAACCAACGGGGAGATCGACTACGGGCATGGTGTGCTTACTCTCTGGTGCTGCAATAAGCTGGAGAAGCCAAAAGCAATCCATTGTATCTTTGTCATCGACAGAAGCAGAAATTGTTGCAGCTAGCGAGACTGCCCAAGAAATTTTGTGGTTGAATAACCTACTGAAAGATATCACTGCACTGGCGAAGCCTATACTCTACTTGGACAATGAGTCAGCAACAAAGTTATCTCACAACCCATGAGTTCCACAAGCGGACCAAACATATTCAGCTTAAACACGTGTTCGTCAGGGAATGTGTTGCAAAAGGGCGAACTTGAAGTAAGACAAGCTCAAGCCGTAAACCAATTGGCTGACATGTTTACTAAGCCACTGTATGGACCCAGACTTCAGGAACTTAGTGTAAAGATTGGCTTAACAAGTTTTAAAAGTTCCGTGGGTGTGAAGAGGACAAATGTCTCTTCTAGTAACTTTATATTGACTTTATTGTGTGTGTTTTTTTATATGTCTATTCCTTGTTCTTTCTATCTTTGACATTGTCTGTTATTTCCCTAGTTACCAAAATAACTTACTAAGAATCTTTACTTCTGTAATATATTTATATGCTCTACTATAATTAAATAATACACAATTGTCTGTTTCAAGTTTATTTTTTAGTTGTTACATCTTTTATGATCACCATAAAAGTTAATAAGCCTGTTGCACTATTTTTTTTCTTTTGCTTTCATTTTCATTACAATTATCTGAATCAAAAATATTTTAAAATCCACTTTGTTCATTCATTTGATATAAACTAAGTGCACAAGGTGGAACAGATAAGCCATGAACTCATATCAAGTTTCAAATGTATATAGCTATTTTTACTTACCAGGATCTCCTGATCATCTGGGCTGTCAGTATCCACATACAGTTCATCCAGCACCTTGATATCCCCACAAGGAGACACAAACACATCTGCACCTTCATCCAAACCTATCATTCTGCTGTATATAGGATTGAGGGCTATGTAGCCTTCAGGGATAGAACTGCTGAAAACCACCCATAGTAGGCTCTGTTTGTCTCTGGATAGAACCATAACACATTGGGTCTGAAAATAATAATTATTATGAATACTAGCACATTTTTACTACTACCTATTTTTACTATAAATGTGGAAGTTTGGATGAAAGTTTTCTACTCATGCCACAATCTAGATAAATAAATTAAATTTCTTGATAGTTTTACTATAACATACATACACATAATCTAACAGCAAATATAAATACAAAAAGAAATTGAGGGAATTTCCAAATTATTTGTTTGGTTAATTTACTGTTAAATTTTATAACCTAAACAATTGAAGTTATTGTATTCAACGAAAATTAAAATATTAGATAAATGACACAATAACTTTTAAAAACTATGAGAATATGACTAACAGTACTCTACGAGTTTGTAAATATATTCAACCATTACTTACTAAATCTTACATTGAGAACTTTATAGACATCAAAGTTGGTAGGTACTTATAGCCTATAAAAACAAGATATTCCCCTGTATGTTATAATATTATCAGTCGGGTATCAAATCATTATCATGGACTAGAATAATAAAAAGAAATATATTCTAATTTCATATTTACCTGCTCATTATTTGTGGCGTACTTTGGACTGATATAAGCGAAACAAGTTTTTTCATGGGTAAATGCCACTTTAAGCTTAAGTCCTCCCAACATTTCAAATATCAAATTTGAAGCAGTAAAGTGAAAATTACTACTGTTTTGTTTTCATTACTAATTATTTTCGTGATAAAAAGAAACATTGAATAGTAGAGTACAATGACCACAAGTTAATAATTTCGTTTCACGTCCACATAAAATCAGTTATTGCTCATCATGTTTTCATATGCTTCTCTTTGGTGTAGGTAGATGTTTTAGATTTGAATAGACTGAAAGCAAACTCCTTACACCACAAATATTGCTCATTTCCTATATGTTTGAAATATTTCACATAATTATTTTACACCTGATTGGATGAGAAACGAATTTTAATTTATACTTTTTTCAACAGTATGCTAAAACTATAACGATAGTAATAAAGAAATGCTTTTATTATCACCTTGACAGTTAATACTGATTGACACCATGTTGACACCAGTTGACGCTTTGACAATAACGTTCCGATTCTTTAGCATTGAGCTTCGAAATGATCAAAGGCAAAGGCATCGAGTTACAATGCTCTTTTATTAAGGTCAATGTTCGTTTGGGGCAAATATATCTATAGATATACTTAGTGTTCCGCCCGACCAAGAAGTTTACACTTTATGACACGTTTCAACTATCTAACTAATTAATCAATGAAGGGCCTTTAGCCGAGAAATGGTTGGATTGGGACCCTTTGGGCGCATAACGTTTAAAGCGCAAAATGGTAACAACTCGCAAAATAATAGGAACAATATAAATAAAACTATTGCTACTAAAGTGGGTTAGGTTAGGTTAGAAATGTGACAACCACAGAGCGCGAGCCGAGCGTGCCGCAGCAGCGGCCGGCGAAGCGCCGGAACCACTAGTACCTTCTAAATATTAAATACTGATTTGACACATATGTACTTTTTATTTTGAGAAAGATTAGAGAGAATGAGCAATCTACGCAATTCGGGTTATGATAGGAACGAGACGTCGCATTATTTCATTTTGATCATAAAGTTGATTCATTTTGAATATGAATGGTTTTCCAAAAAATATTCACGTTTTATTTATATTGTTCCTATTAGGGAGTCACAATTGAACAAAATTAAGTTATTTATCATCATGGCAGCTAATAAGCGAGGCAACTGATTTTTTTATCATTCTGCGCTTTTAGCATTTTGCTCTTTTAACTTTGTGCGCTTTTACCATTTTGCTCCTTTAACATTTTACTCTTTTACCATTTTGCGAGTGCTTACCATTTTGCGCTTTGAACGTTATGCACCCACACCGATTGGGAATAGAAACTAAAAATTGGGGAGTTGATGGCTTTTACGTTATTAGTGTTCTATTGTAAGTATCTTGAAATTCCATAAACTTACCTGCTTCTGCTTAAAACTAAAAGTACCTACACGAATCCTATACAACATTTTGTTTTCAGCCTTAAGGGTATAAAGTGAGGGGTAGACAGTTGTATAATGTGAAAATCCGTCATTTTCATAGTAACTTTTACCTTTGAGAGCCACCCTCTCTTATAGGGGTAAAGACGTCCACCCATGGGAACTTTACTTTTAAACTAAGTATATGAGTAGCATGACATTAAATTTAAAAGCTTCATAAGGTTCACATTTTAAATTTGACCGGGTAAGCAGTTTTTAAGTTGATTATTTGAGTCTGCCTCAGACGGTGAATGGTTGATCACTTAGTATTTAAAGGTAATAAACATCTATAGAAATAAATCGTTGTAACGCGTTCTTAGTGTAAAAATGACATGGGTTTTTATTTATTCTGTGAAAAAGATAATTGTACAAATGTGGTTACAATTTTATATCTAACTAAACTAAATAAAACTAAAATAAAATAAATAATTAAAAGAAACTTAAACCTAACATGCATCGTGTAATTCCTCCGCATCGCATGCCTCCTGTGGTAACGTGCCCAGAAGACTGGCAGCTGGCAGCATTGCCACGTTGTATGGCAATACTTATTTTCTGTGCTAAAAAACAAGAAGCCAAATAAAATAGAAATATCTGTTTCTAACGTTGAAATAATAGCATAATAGCTTTTCAATGAGTGAACATGAATGTATACACAGCACTTCGGTCTTTCTGTCTGTTTGAATAAGGTAATGTCTGGAATGGCTGTGATGATTTTTAGGAAATTTTCAATTAGCTAAAATTATAGGGCACAAGAAAAACTACTTTTGGTATAAAAATATATTCAAAATTAATAGATTATTATAAATTGAAGCCCAATATCTAAGTCCATGCCAGTTGAAGTCGCCGCCACAGTTAGTATATTTATATATTAGTGTAATTAGGCGCCTGCGTCAATAAATTACTGACTGACTAGATACTGTTATCACTCTTATATTATCGTAAATAATTATAATAAATATTTAAGTTATAGGAGGTCATAGGTATCTCAAAGTATGGTAGGAACCTTTTTATTTTTACGAATTATGGAACGTAGAACGAAACGCAATTTTACATCTCCCCACTCCATTGGTGTACCGTTGGCCAATCAAAATAAAAAAAAAAGCAGTTCAACGGTTTTTGAGACGTTTCATCTCTCCGGTGTCTTGTTGAATTATCTTGAAATTTTGATAAAAATTTATCATTTTGAAATCAATATCGGGCCGTGCAACTTCCAAAGTAACTAAAACTAATTGAAAACGGCGTCTGCCGTTAATTATATGTGAGTACACCTTGTACGTTAGATAACCGTTTGACGCTGTCGATGTTCACTTGTTTTGCCTCCATTTTCGGTCGTTAGATGTGGTGATTTTGAAACGCTTGTTTACGTTTACAGTATTTTATTAGATAAATCGTATCATTTTAATATTTTCATTGTGTTACACACTCAAACAAAAGTGCACGTGATAATTGCGGAGTGTTTCAGTATACCACAATGGCGCCAACAAGGTTGGCATCAAAGCCTATCGGCGTCAATGAAAACTTAAACGGTATGCTGGGGCATGGAATAACGACAAGGAGTAAACAGTTAGCTTCTCAAAAAACGCTTAAGGACAATCTGAAAGTTCCAAATAAGAGGAAAGCAGACAGTCCTTTGAAAGATATTACAGCAAAGCGGGCAGCGTTTGGAGACATAACAAATGCCATTAACAAGAGCAGCGCTCCTGGAGAGAAGGACAAAGGAGCCACCTTAGCCCTAAAGAAAGTTACTGTGGAAAGCAAATTGCTCCCAGTTCTTAAGGTTAGAATTTTTAATTTACATAATTTTTATTAGAGGGTATTTTGTGTACAAACGTAAATTCATTAGCTTAAATCAATCCACATAAATTATTTGCCATGTTGCCATGCCATGTCTATGTGCCATGCCACACCTTTCGCGTACAATAACATTAAATTTCGCGAATGCAACATGGGCTAATGAACTTTCCCTCCAAAAGCATTTTCGGTGATTTGTTTTTTTTTTACTGTTGACTAGGATATCAATTTATAGTTGCCTACATAAAACAGCCCCAAGACATTTAAGTTTATATATTGAGGAATAAATGGGCTTTCATCAATTAAAGATGTCAGGGTCAACAGAGATCTTAGGTGAAGCACTTTACATGCAATATTGTTATATTTTTTTATAATATTTCAGTTTGGGTCCAGTATTATAGCCAGCACAGTACAATCTAATGTATTAATTATACAGGTGTTTTTTAGTTAACTTGTGAAAACAATTCTGTGTTATGCTGATTACACAAGCCTCAGTACAGTTCTATGTCCTTTCACTGAGACTTACTACAATAATCTCAATATCAAATAATTGTGTCCCTTATGGGCATTGAACCCACAAGACTTAACTAGTTTTGGCAGTTGATAAAGTGACACTTAAACCAAAGAAACAACTTCACACCTTTCATGCAGATAATTTAGAAAGATTGCTCTTAGTTCTCAGGTTTACCAAAAAAAAATTGAACAACATGTGGTAACACAGTTTATAGTTCTTAAGCAATTCTTGTCATTAAATAAATCTGGTCTAAGTCAGTGTTTAATTTTTTATCAGCTGTTTTAATATTAGTCTTAAAAGAAGAGAATTGTAAACACATCTTAGGTTCAGCATCTAGTGTATTGAGCTTAGGGTGTTACAATTTGGTGGCTGCATATGTCTTAAACTAAACTTCTAGGACCTTGTGTTTATGTGAACCTGAAATTTTACATTTATAATTTACCTATGGCCTTCTTTTATTTAAGATTTTATGTCTTGAAATTAAACTTTTTAATGGATTCTACTGGATTGATTTGATGTTATTTTATATTTTACATTGATCCCGACATTTCGGTTGCTTTTCAGCAGCCATGGTCACGGGGAGACTTCCGACAATATCAGATTTTATTGTATTTAGAAAAATAATCCTTACAATTCAGCCTTTCAATTAGTATAGTAAAATTACACAATACATTTTTTGTACCACTTGATAGGTTCCATTCCCCGTTCAGACAGATGATTATTCAAAAATCTTTGAATTAAAACAAAAAATGAAGTCTTTTGTCAAGTGGCATAGCTGTGGGATGCCCTGCATCATATTACCGTTGCATGAATGGGCCGACTTGACCGGGGAAGCACCACCCTCGCACAGAATATCGACACCAAGTAACAGTATTTGAACTGTTGCGTTCCGTTTGGTGAGTGAGAGTGCGAGCCCAAACTCCTTTCCCATCCCCTGCCAAACTCCTTTCCCATCCCTGTTCCTTTACAGGGTCGGCAGCCCGAGTGTGACGCCACTGGTGTTGCACACGTCCATAGGCCGCGGTAACCGCTTCCCATCAGGTGGGCCGTGTGCTTGTCTGCCACCTTAGTGGTATAAAAAGAAAAAATTTTTTTGTAATGTTATTGTAATTGGAAAACTTCAATTATTTCATGCTGTTTTAGACTAGACTAGACTAATAAACTATTAACTAAATTTAAGTCTCCATGAACATAAGATTGTTTTAAAAATACATTCAGCTTTAAAATTAAATTCGGTTTTAGAGCATCAAACCACAGACAACCACATTAAATGGTAAAACATCCAAAGCGAAGACATTCCAGAAAGTAGCCACAAATGCTATAGATGCTGTTCAAAAGCATTTTGTCAAGGACCCACCTAAGGCTGTCGCCACTAGGGCTCAGAATGGCATCCTCAAGAATGTAGACCACAGGAAGGAGAAGATCAATCAGAATCACAGCCAGAATTCTACCAAGTCGGCTAGAAGCGATGTTTCTGAACCATCACTTTATGTCACAGCTCTGGAAACAACGTTAGTTTTTCTTTGCTTGTTTTGAACTTTTTGCACATCATTTTCTTTTTTTTTTTTTTAAGAATATTAGTAACCCCTCCAGCTAAGCTAAATTGCCTGTGTTAGGAGTGGGTTAACGTCGGTAGTGTAATGGCCAGGATTCGAACCCGGGACCTCTCGATCGTAAGGTCGACTCCTTAACCACTAAGCTACCGACGCTTTGCATTTAGTGCACCATTTTGAATAGCACTAATTCAAATTGTACCATAGTGATTCCATGGCTGTTTGGACTTAGATCTGGGCTTTATTTTTTTTGTGCTGTAACCTAATTCTTATCTAAAAATAAGAGAGCCCTTGTTACGCCTTGTAATATTAGCTATCTACCAGTGAAAGAAATGGTGTTTGGTTTCAAGCACCATGTGTACATTCATATAAATTCATTAAAAACTGTTATTTTAATGTTACAAACAGACACTTCAATATTATTTATTTGCATACATTTGGTGCGATTCGAAATTGGTGCATAACTGAGTAAGGTGTAAGTGGTAAATGCAATGCCTCCAATATACGGGTTTATCTGTACAGAGTGAGCATTATCACTAAAGCCGACCGTGGTTTTGAGCGGACATCCGGCGCGGACACCCGTAGTGGGCGTCTGTCAAATTCATTGAGTAACGTTGCGTTAGGCACGTCATATGATTGTTCGCGTTTTGGCGTGGCATGCGATCAACGCAGCGGACGCTCTAAATATCTCACGTGACGTCATAGGCGGTGGGAAAAATTACTATCAGATTTCATACTATTTCATGCATGTACACTTTGTATCTAGTCTCTAAATCCGTGCATGTATGTATAGTATGTAATAGTATTCCATACAATGTCCCACCTTTCAGCAGTCCAACTGAAACCTCAAAGGAGGAATACAAGACGATCAGTGAAAAACTGAATAAAGTTAACTTAGATGACACAATTAGGTCTTTGGATGAAGAGACCGAGATTCCACACAAGCCACCTCCAGGTGTTAACGATTTCGACCTGGAGAACTGGAATGACCCCTTCCAGGTCTCCCACTACGCAATGGACATATTCAACTATTTGAAATGCAGAGAAGTAAGTTTTCTTTTGTCTTTACTATCTAATATACATACCTACACTCACGTGCCTGTATATCGTCAAACCGTTAAACAGAGGCGTATATCAGAGCTATACTTTTAATCCAACAAGGGCGAGCCTATTGCCGTCCTCAATCGAGCACTTGAGCCTGACAGTGCTGTTGCTGAAAAATTCCGAACAGGAACAACTTCGACCCGAGAATTGAACCCAGAACCTTAGATACAGCAGTTGTTTATTTGCAAAGAATACTAGTAACCGACGTTGTTGTTGCATTTGCAATTGCTGCGCCAACGTGGCATCTTATAGGCCGCTTATTAATGGCGGAACATTAAAACTGACTTTTGAATATGTGATCAGAAGAAATGTGCGTAATAAACTGTACTGCTACTCTTGCTTTTTAGAACTAATGTGTCTTCGTCACTGCCGCCTATATTGTATTTTATTTTGACTAATTAACATGTATTGCCAATTTCATTTTTCGCTGTTAATTCGGGATTGGGTCGCCCGTCCGGCCCAACGACCAATCGTAGATGGATAGACGAGGGATCCCACACATGTTCACGGCATTTTTCAAAACACTTCGTCTATAAGTCTATAGTGGCGCATGAACAAAACCGTTCAAATCATGTATCGATTACTTTTAGATAAGTAACTTGGCTTAGTCTAGACAAGAAATGTTTATACTAAAAACTTCATAGTCAAGTGAATTTTACACCCACATTTCTAAACTATATTTTGGGTATTATTTATTTATATATTATAGGTATTCCTACGTAAAAGATAGCGAGCCTTTTACTGGTTAACGGGCATTACTTTAAATATATCCGGAGTTAATCCTAGGACATCACTATTGCCTGGAACATTAGCGCAAAATTATCCACGGGACCAGCGACATAACGATTACTGTATTTCCTGCAAACTCAGCATAGCAGGGAAATTCGTGTCTCTCGAGTCTCTTCGACCATTGAAATAGCAGAAAGGCAAAAGTTTTGGTCTAGTACTACTCATTTCATTGCCCAAAGAGACTCGAAGCACGATTCTACAGTACCTTTTTTTTTCGTGCGGGAATCCCTTTGGATACCCCCCTGCCGGCCAGCTGGGGCGATTGTCCGCACGCCGTCTCGGGTCTTAAGACGCCGGGGTGTAAGGTTACCCATAGAGCATATCCCTCGCACCCCGACTGACCCTGGGCCGTCTCCGGTTTCGAGGCGGTCCCCTCGGGTTTGGGAACCACGTTGTACCCGTCTTGCCCCGGTTTGGGGGAGGGGCGCTAGTAGCCCCGCAACGATTCTACAGTACCCAGCTTTCGATTTGGTACATCCTTAGGAAGAAGAATGCGAGCCCGACTAAGACGGTTTAAGCCTTTAAATAAAGATAAAATATTTTTTATATTTTATTTTTTATCTTTATTTATAGGCTTAAATCACTAGGCTGTTATGGCGCCTCAATAAATTACAATAAGTATATATGCGAAATGTGAACTAATATTAGGTACAGTACATAATATTTTTAGGTAAATCAATGGTTCATTTCAATAGTAGGATTACCATTGTGTATAGCATCCTGCATCGATCTGATAAGGGATAAGCCAACAATCGCCAATGTTCGAGTGAGCACCAAAACCCGGACGCTGTCTTATAAACTCCGTACGGACACACTCCATTAGAGTGTGGTGAACGTCCTCGGGAACCCCACAAAGCACACAGGCGAGTCTAGAGGCACAACCAACTTGAGGTTAGCCGTAATACGACCAGTTGGATGTCTATGTGATGCGGCCGTGTGGCGTGCGGCCTGCCGGACGGCTGACCGCATGCATACATAAAAGTAGAGACTATTAAAATCGAAGCTAAAGGTTTAAATTTTTATAGACACGAAACAGTTTCATCTACTCTGTAAGTCTTAAATTGTCAGTTCGATGTACAGTCAACGAAAGAAGTCGCTTAACAAATTATAATCTATTGATGCTCTTAACCCTTTCATAAAACTATTAATGAAACATGAATAATATTAAATAAATAAATAAAATAAAATAAAATTCGTTTATTTCGGACCGGAATCTTAACTTTGTCCTCTGTAATTTAAACAATTTATTTATTTTTTTATTTATTTAATTATAAAACTACTTAAACATCCACGTTTGGTTCATGTATTCCCATACCAAAAAAGGTTTGTAAGTATTTTAGTGTTAATCAACTTTTGTCGTTGACTGTACGATAGAGAGAAAACTCTACAAAACTGAAGGAAGCCGATCTTAGTGTGACTCACTGTTCTTCCGACGCGACGTACCGAATAAATAAATATTCTAGGAGATATTACAACGCCATCTAGACCCAAACTAAGCAGAGCTTGTCATATGGGTTATAGAAGGCGGATAATCATAGTTACCTTTTTTTTTGTAGATAAATACATATTATACATTGGACCACCCAGACCAATGCAAATATGCATAATTGCAATGAGCGGGAATCGAAACCGCGACCTCTGACTTAGCAGTCGAAAGCTCTACCGCTACGCCACAGAGGTCATCAATCAAAATCAAAAGATTCTCAAAATTCTTGTAAAATAAATATTGTGATTGCTTTTCTCTAACATAGCTACAACTTTTAGGCTCTATTCCCAATTGACGACTATCTTCTAAGAATGAAAGGCATCACATCCTGGATGAGGGCGCTCCTCGTCGACTGGATGGTTGAAGTTCAGGAGAGCTTCGAACTGAACCACGAGACCCTTTACCTGGCTGTTAAGCTGGTAGACTTGTTCCTGACGCGTTCGTCTAAAACACAACCGGAAAAGAATCATTTGTCTAAGGAGGAACTGCAGCTACTTGGTGCTTCCGCGCTGTTTATTGCTTCAAAGTTTGACGTAAGTACATACAACCCATGGAAACCTAGTCCAGGGATAAAAATTAGCTTATATGTTATTCCAGTCTATAAGTCTATGCCTGTACCAAATTTTAGCCAGATCCGATGAGCCCTTTGAGCGTGTTTGAGTAATAAACATCTTCAGAAACCCATATTTATGCTATTAGTAAGATAGGATAAAAAAAATATGGTTCCGGAGGCGTAACCTGTTGGAGTTTGACTTTTAGTGAGTAGAAAATTGCAAAATAAGCTTGGAGGAATCGCCATCACACCAATAACACCCCACCGAGGGTAAAGTAATACGAATCGGACCAAATACAAGCTTTCGAAGCCTGTTGTTGGGGTCCCAGAATATAGCGGCTTCGCCCTGATGCGGGGGCTTAGTCTTCTTGCAATAAGAGAGTCCTGAGGACGGCAGAGTACCAGTATTATTCCATTCCTTCGCCATCAATTTTACGTACATCACCTTTTCGTGTAACGAAAGATACCTGTCATCCTGGTAAGCAAACTTTACTATTTGAGGAAGTCCTTAATGGTTTTTTTCAGACATAGGTTTATCACCACATCACCCACATTTCGCCATCTATGTTCTTCAGACGCACGTAATAGGGACCGTGTCTATAGTTGTCTACTCGGTACTGATTCTGCTCCGAGCTCATACTGTGAATTTCTTAAACACTACGCACATCAAATCTGATACATCATGCGCAGCAATCTTACTCGCTGCGCCACAGAGGCAGTTCATCATCATCCTCATTGTGATTTCCAAGTTGCGTCCACAGTTTTCACTCGGATTCCGAGGTCTGCTTTTTATTTTTAATTGGTATAATGACCGACAAACACCTTGACAATGAACTCTTATCTGCGCAGGAAGCGTTTTACAGGTTTCTTTGGTGGTTGTGCGGGGCAAGCCGGCCAAGTTGCGCTCAAGGGCCCGCATCATTGGTTGATTAGTCCTTTGTTTTTAGGGATTTTCTTTAGAAAAGCCCTATTGCTATCGAGTTGTCGTCGACGTCGTCGTTGTCAATTTTCTGTCACGGTTTTGGGTATGAAGGAGATGAGCTATCGGGTTGCTGTTTTCGGTAATAGATTCGTGCTGGGGTGAACCATTGCAAGATAAAGATAAAAAAAAACCCTTGTATTCGGCTGAGCTCGTCTCAGGAATTCAACTTGTTTTTTTTGTTGATCCGTGTAGTGAACATGCCTGAACTTTTCAACTTTTGTTAAAAATGTTTGCCGGCACTTATACCGCGGCTTTTACGATATACCAATCAATCCTCAGAGGCAGTTCACCAGTTGCCAGAAATTAAAAAAAATATCACTTGATTACAGGAACGCATCCCTCCACTAGTGGACGACTTCCTGTACATCTGCGACGGCGCTTACACGCTCAGCCAACTGCTCAAGATGGAAATGAATATCCTTCGTGTGATTGACTATGACCTCGGCATCCCACTCTCTTACAGGTTCCTCAGAAGATATGCCAGGGTTAGTACATAATAAAATTCAAATGCCTGTGTATAATGTGTATTAAAATAACAGCCTTTCAGTAAATACACATGAATGAATACAGGGTGCTTATATAAAAAAACTAATTTTTAGAATTCGTTTTGTTTGATTTCGCTAATCTCTGGAACAATTGTATCGATTTTTACGGGATTGTCAGTGGAAGACAATTGTATCGATTTTTACTGGACTGTCAGTGGAAGATAGCTGATGTTTATAAGCCGTAACTCAACCTACTTTTATTTCAGAAAAATAATTAGAATGGCCCAAAATACAATCCAGATCTAAGTCCACGCGGACGAAGTCTCGGGCACAGATAGTATTACATAAACTTATACTCACACCTGTACATTCCCGAAGATGTAGACGTGTCCTAACATCCAAAAGCCTACTGTTTTTATAAATAAATGTTCTAGGGCCTTTTACAGAGCACAATCTAGACCTTAACTTGTAATATGGGTCCCCGAAATCGGAAAAACATACTTATATACTTTTTGTAAATACACTGATGACGCGCGTTGAACGCAATCAGTACGCTCAGTCAACGCAAGCATGTCGAATTTAAATACATGTACTATCTACTTACACTCGTTGAGAAAGCGCTTATCGAAAACGCGCGTCGTCAGCGCCTTAAAAAACATGGTGTGATAGGTACACCCAGATCAATGTAAAAAGACATTCGAATATTTGCACTAAGTAGGAATCGAACTCGCGCCACGAGACGCAACAGTCGAATGCACTACAACGATGCCACTAAGGTTTATTCATAATCAGCTCTTGATTTCGAAATAGCCAGTAAACTTCGTGAACAAACGTCAGAAAGTTTGCGCATGCGCACATTCGAAACAACCAAAGCGAGCCTTTTGAGCCTGTGCTTGTTGGTTTAATAACTATAATCTACTAGGTTTTGCCCGCGGCTACGCCAGCGTGGAATTCTGATCCCGTTCCCGCTACCCATGGAACCCTATTCCACTACCACAACCTATATAAGATACAAAATTCCGCCATACATCATTTTGTTATATCTCAATCAAGCTTTTTCGTTGTAAACTCCCAGGCGGCTTATTTTTTTCCGGCACCTCCAACAGATATAATAAATTTAACCAATGTATACAAAAACTTGACCAATAATCCTCGAGAACCACTCTATCCAACGGTGAAAACAGTTCAAAAACCGGTGCAGTAGTTTTTGAGTTTATCGCGAACAGGCAGACAGACAAACGCGGCGGAGGACTTTGTTTTATTATATGTCGTGATAGTGATGATTGGTTGATAGGCGCGCCTCCTTACCACCAGAGACTTAAAACGTGTTCTGCGCAGTAAGCTGTCAGGAAGTTTGCCGGTCACTATAACTAATCCCCATGTCCTGTAGTGCGCGCGGGTGTCCATGCCGACGCTAACCCTGGCGCGGTTCGTGCTGGAACAGTGCCTCCTGGAGTACAATCTACTGGAGCAGTCCGACAGCAAGATGGCGGCCGCCGCCCTGTACCTCGCACTGCGGATGAAGAACCTCGGACAGTGGACGACGACACTGGAATACTACACAGGTGCGTTTTCTTTTCTTACATAAACGAAATTTATAGTCGATAGGCTCGCGTTTGATGTCTATCTCACCTGTTGGTGAGTGATGGAACAAGTTTGCCTAGAAGTAACCTGTTCACACTTTTTTTTTAAATCTTTATATATAAAAATGAATTGCTGTTCGTTAGTCTCGCTAAAACTGGAGAATGGCTGGACCGATTTGGCTAATTATGGTCTTGAATTATTTGTGGAGGTCCAGAGAAGGTTTAAAAGGTGACTAAATATGGAAGTTGTTATCGATTGAGGCAGTACGAAGTCTGCTGGGTCAGCTAGTAAAGAATATTATTACCCGAAATTATTAATATTCCCCCTAACCCCTCCAGCTAAGCTTAATTGCTTGTGTTAGGAGTGGGTTCACGTCGGTAGTGTAATGGCCAGGATTCGAACCCGGGACCTCTCGATCACTAGAATAGTAGACTCCCAGGTTATAGCTTTCTGGTAACACAGATTCAGGCAGGGCATCCCACTCCATAGCAGTACGTGGTTCCTCTTCATCATCCGAGCGCCCATCTCAGGTGCATCCAAAGCTCGCGCTTTTTGGCTGACTGCCGTCCCAAGAGGAACGCTGGCATCAGAGGCTAGTCCCATAATCAGCAGCTCCCAGCAGGACCCGAAGTTCTTGTCTACACACAATTCGACGGTCCCTACGTACATAGAGACAAGTTAAAAATGGCATTTTTTTATTATTTCATTATTGGCTTTAGATTTTCCAAATACACATACCTATATATATTTTTTGTTTTTATGTAATTCACTTACCTTCATTTACAAATCGTATATGAGAACATATGTTAAAATTTTAGCAAATAAGTGTCGTAGATGCGGGTATCTATACGTATCGTTTCGTACGGTGTTTTAAAGTGTGCGCCAATCGGTGCGAACGCGGTCTTGTCTGACTTAACGTCATTCACGAGTTCACGGCAGTTAGACGTGTCGATGCTTGCTCGCGTAGTGAAATAATTAATGTTTCGAACCAGTCTAGTTTTAGTGGTGTTTTTTTGTTATAAGTATTCATATATTACCTGCAACAATACTGTAAAATATGAATAACAGTAGATCAAAGTTATTGGTGAATATTGCAAATTCCAAAAATAATGTTTTATGCGTTTCTGAAGCAGAAGATTTAATTAACTATATTGATGAAGCTAATAAGGGTAAGTAGTAATTCAAATATTATACATTAAATGCTGAATAATATACAAAACCGATATTTTTTGTTTTTCTATCCTAAAACAGTAGAATATCAGTGTAAAAACGGTCATAACAGACATTTCCGCTTATACTATGGAATAAACAATAAAATATAATTATTTTACAAATAATTGTAATATATTGCATACTTCTTTAGAATATGATTTCCTTAATAATTATTACAAAGAACACAAAGTTTTTATCGTTATCGGAGTATATGAAGTCAAGTCCTATATGACCGCATATACGTGCAACTATTATATTTATTTATAGATTTGTTTCCATATACGTTTACTTAATTTAAAAAACATTATTATTTTTTTCTTCTTTTTAGAAGCACGTGTATATCCCGAAAAAGATATCCCCATGGATTTTGAGGATCAGCCTTTGGATGTTCCTAACGAAGAAATACAAGCTGCCGAAGCACATAGTGATGGAGAACAAAATCATACATCAGTTAATATACTATCGCAAAGTGATTTAAATTATATAATTGACACGGAAGGGGAAATTTTGGATAATGAAATTGAAAATTACCATCTTAACACCTCTTTTTCTCAAAATGAAACACCCCAACCAATAGCTAAAAATCATATTAATGACGAATCTTTGGTTTCAACACCAATGCCAAGTCCATGCATGACTTTTGGGGACATTGTAAATGAATGTAACTATTTAAGCTCAAGTACTGTTATCCTATCTGATGCAACCTTAAGATCAACCCCGTTAGGATCCAGCGAAATGCCTGGTTCATCAACACAGCACCAACGAAAAAAAAGCGTCAGTATGTGAAAAAAAAAATAACAAGGAACAGAATTACCAATAAATTTAACTGGCTAGATGAAAAAAGGAAGGTACTTGTGAATTTAGGTGAAGCTCATACGTCTCGATCCGGAAAACAACAAATGGCAAAAAGAATAAAGGGTCCATGCCTATTTAATTGTCGATTAAAATGTTTTGAAAAGTTTGACATGGTAGCTCGCTAAAATATATTTAAAACCTTTTGGAATCTCGGTGACCATTCTCAGCAGTGGTATTTTATTACGTCACACGTGAAAGAACTACGAAAAAAGCAATGGACACAGGATTCCAAGAGGTTGAATGTTTATAAGTTTTATTTGCCGCTTTTGTCTGATATTGACCACAAAGATAAGATTATGGTATGCAAAACCATGTTTAAAAATAAGTTTTCTATAAGTAACACTTTTATACAATCTGCCATCGACAAACATGATAAAAAAAACAGGTATTTGTACTAAAGACTTGAGGGGCAAATTTCTTGGAGTTAAATAAGAGAAGTAAAAGTGCAAGCGAATAATCCAGATATTATTGAATTTAAGTACGATTTTTTTGAAGAAAATTATAGAAAATTGAACAATGGCACTAATTTGTAATTGACTAGAGGGAGGAAAAGGAAGGAGCAAGAACTAATACTAGAGAAGGTGTACAATAATCCTATTCCTATCACTGAAGTGAAATATAAAGACTTGATTAGTTTATGTGATACAATGATTATTCCAAGAAAGTATCATCACTTCTATAATAACCTTAAGCATAGTAAGGAACAACAGGATTATGACGAAGATTGTTAAATTTATCTATACTTTTTTTTATAAATTTTATTTTGTTATTTAACTTAAGAAAACTTTAACAGTATTAATGATGAATCAGTCTGAATAAACCTGTGATGATTATTAAATATTATTAATTAATTAGATGAGGCACATACTTAAATGAAGCTGTGATGATTTTTAAATATTATTAATTAGTTAGATAGATGTGGCACATACATAAATAAAGCTGTGATGATTATTCAATATTAATAATTAGTTAGATGAGGCACATACTTAATTAAGCTGTGGTGATTATTAAATATTAATAAGTAGTGAGATAGATGAGGCACATACTTAAATAAAGCTGTAGGGATTATTAAATATTACCGATTAGGTAGATAAGTGAGGCACATATTTAAATAAAGCTGTGATGATTATTAATTATTACTAATTTGGTAGACTGAGAGCTGAGGCACATGCTTAATTAAAAATTTTAGACTGTGATTCTTATTGTTTAGTTCCTACTTCTATGAGACTACAAGTAGGTACCTATTGTTTAGATGCTAAGTAAAGTTACTAAACATTAAATAATTTTTAATTATAAACCTTGTTTTATTAATAAAACTCAATCCTGATTTTTGTTTAAGGACATGTCTTTGTTTGCAATACAAGAAATATAGTCCAGCCCCGAATGAAGGAAACCGCGAATAAAGCGATATGTCTTCATTGACGTATGTTTTATATCCATGGGTGGCGATCTTGGGATTTTTATCGTATCTATTTGAAAAAAATAACACAATTGTACATTTTCATGAATTTTTTTTATTTAAATTCTATTTTAGAGACTTTTTCTGCTTTCCTTCGTATAAAAAGTTAACATAGACATGTCTGACATGCTTGGATTTTATTATCAATGTAGAAACAGTCATCTATCAGTTTTTCCAAGAAAATATTAAAAAAGGAATAATGTATGAATGCCATTACAAAGTTCCTAAAGCTTATAAAATATAATAGAAAAGAAGTACTTACAATTGTACATAGAAAAATTTCTAGATGGGTTTGAACTTTAATTACGCTCTCCTGTAAACCTAGGTTTTTGACATGTCTTTATGTACGTAGGGACCGTCGAATTATTGTTTATAACATCAGTTTCGTGTAGTTTTTTTTTTTTAGTGCAATGAGCGCTTGTTCTTGGAAGAATATGAGAACAAAGTGTCTTCCCATTACAATACAGACCATAAGAGAAGTACCAATGGACACATTTTTGACTTAATTACATTTTTCCCCGTTATAGAACGTGAGCCAATACCGCCAATTTAACATTTTTTCTCTCTCGACTCTCATATTGCTAGTAAGCATTTCCAAACAATACTTTGAATCGAACCCAGCATCCGAAGCAAAATAGTGGCATTCGCTGCGCCATCGACACAGTCAGTTTATCATAATAACAAAAATATTCTGCAGGCTACTCGCTCAAGGACATCCTGCCCATCGCACTAGCGCAGAACGCGACGCTACACAAGAAGCCCAAGTCGGCCATCAGCACGGTGAGGAACAAGTACTCGCACACGATATTTTTCGAAGTAGCCAAGGTACCTCTCATCGAAGACTCCACGCTCACTGCGGCTAGCTGAGAACAGCTCGGTGGCGCCTTATATGCTGTACAGAAAATCCTAAGGTGGGTTAAAATTTTCTAATGAATTGTAAAATTTGTGTGTATACTGCGAGGCTAGGGTGAGCAAGGTCCGACTTAAATTTCACTGTAAATAAACTCACTTTTTTTTCATAAAATTTATTTATTTATATATAAGTATTGTTTATTAAATTGCCGACCTTTTTATTCTTTATACCAGTGTTAGTTCTTTAGATTGTTTGTATGAGCGAGATGAATGTATGAATATGGATTAATCGATGAGTGTATTAGGTTAAATAATATTATATTGAGGCAATAATATTTTTTTTAGTTAAATTTTTAGTAATGAAAGTTTATTTTTGCATTTATTTTATTCAGACATGTTTTAAAAATTCTACTTATCGGATCAAGCCAGCCCTAGCCGTAGAATAAGGTATATCACGATTGATAGTTTTTGTTACTTAATTATTTTGTGATGTACTGTCCTCTTTAAATTAGTGGCTTACAGCATACTTGCAGCTCGCTCGCAGAACGAACGTAATATTCGAGTACCCGTACGAATAGGAGCGCGCTATGAAGGGACAGTATTTAAAACACCCAATTCTTGGTAAGGTGCCACATTGGCTTTAGTGCTATGTTTAACTTGTAAGTAGTTTGACATTAGACAATTCTCCTCGGGCTGTCAGCTCGAGGAAGTACCACTGCCATTAAATAAAGATAGGTAGTGAAAGTAGATCAAATAAGAATTCGTGCTACCACATAGTTTAGCGATAGAACACGATGCGAGATGTTTATGCTAAGTTTATTTACTCTCGGTAAATTATAAAGACTGAAATGTTTGACGTGATCGAATTATACTTCAGGTAAAGTACCTGAATATTGTCAAATAAGTGCCATACAATTTTATGGTAAACAGAAACCTGGACAATTTGACTAGAGGATTAAGCCTCAATAAATAACATCATTTTGAATAGTGAAACTAAGTTTCATTAACTTAAAATAAATTAAAATAAAAAGCACTAAAACCAAAATCTCATCAGGTCTCATGTCAGACCTCAATAGATAGATTTTTTTTACCAAAAAGCAAAGCCCAAAATCCACATTCCAATATTGTTCATCCGCTTGTTGCTTGCTTAGTGTTTAATTAGAATAACGCTGTCTTCCTATAGTCAATTATAGGTTTTAATCGGCTTATGTATTAAACTGTATATTTATCGTTCTGTGCAGATATCACACTGATATTAGTTCGGGATCAAGTTTAGGATTTCGCTTGTTTCAAAGTCACTGTGTGTATATCTCTGCATGAGGCGTTTTTGCTGTAACAATAAATATACATCAATTTAACATTATTTTACAACTAACATTTGTAGTCTTTGGTAATGTATGCACATGTGCAATGACGATCAAAAGTGTAATCAAAGTCAAACCAATAACTAATTACATTCTCTGACACATGGTCTCAAATTCAGTGCTGAGTATAGCCATTAGACTGTTGTTACATTAATCTATTTATAGATTATGTATTTTGACATCATAAAATAGTCTGTAAACAATTGGTTTGGAAGTAAGGTTATGTCGGAAGCTGTAACACTTACCTACCCTGATTTTCGTGCAGGGCCAACTTACACCGGATGTTGATGTGAAAGTTTTTATACATAATATTATGTATTGTTTCTTGGCAAAGCTTTGCTAATACTCTTTTAATTATAACTATTATTAATGGATTTTGTAATGTTTTAATATAATTAATTTACATAGTAATTATTGTGAGATTATTCGCATCATTTGTCATATGTTTTGTAATTTATCACATTTTAAAGAGTACAAAATATTGGAATGTTATAATAATGTTGTTCGTTTAATAATAAGTTTTAGAATAATTATCACTTGGAAAACTGTTTTCTTCTTGATAACATTTGTCGTCTAATATACAAGGTTAATGTAAAACTGACTTGTAAATAAAACTGATTTTGGTTTGGTAGTCGGCTGTTTTTGTATTCAACAACCTCGAGGTCAGGTAAAATTACTAAATTATCTGCATTTTTTTGCAAACTCCAATGTACAGTTTACACAAATGTATGACAGCAGAAAGGATACAATATACTCACGTATTACGTATTCTACAGTTGTTGAGTAAAATTGTGGCGATCGCGATTATACAGGTGAGGAAAAAGTATGGAAACCCAGGAAAAGTCGGAAAACAACACGTGGTTAGTTGTGAAACAAAGGTATTTTTTAATTGACCTTCAGGGGTTACGTTAACCTCATACCTAAACACGTATCCGGACGTAAAATTTTACGCTCTTTTCGATTCCCGTATAAAAAATAGGGGTTCCCATTTAAAAAAATAACGTTGACCTTGAAATAACCTTGAAAAAAAGGGTTCAAGGTCAAATCAGAGTTCACCGTTGGATTCCTCGTTGAAAGTTACCTAGGGTATGATAGTTTTTCACGACTAACCTCGTGCGGTTTTCCGATTTTTGCAGGGTTTCCATACTTTTTCCTCACCCGGTATGTTTCTCAATTCGAGACTAGTAAAGGGAATACATAAATAAGGAGGATACATTTTCGGCGTGTTAGATAGAAAACTGCCGAATAACTGTTTCAAATATTCGTAATTTTGAAAATTAAACCGGTGCCTACATGATGAAACCTTAAGTAACTCCTGCATGTATGAGGGGAACAATCATACTACAAAAATATTTTATGATGTGATTTAATCACACTCGAAAACAAATGTTTTTTTTCAGTAGTCAAATCCGACATCTAATACATACAAAATATTACGAATCGTTACTACATATATGTCATTCGGTACACACAGGACAAGATACCGCGGGCATACATACGCTTTCTAACTTATATACACAGCACAAATTATATTAACAAAATGCATTTACAGTACACAACTGCAACCCGAAACTGTCAACACTTCTAATTAAAAAAAAAAAGGTGTTACACGAATAACAATTGATACAACTTTATCACAATTCATATTTTGCTATCCCATTATAGGCATTTTTACAAATACATATTGAAATATAGACACCAAACTCTTTATACAATTTTCATGAGGATTCATGATCTCCAAAATCATTTCATTAATCACTAAAGATCTGTTACATTGACATATCCAATCACATTGTTTCCTCATTACATTAAAGGCAGTTCTGTATGTAAAAATAGTTACCGGCAAACTTCGTGAACAAATAATGTTAACGGGAATTAGCGCGATCATGTATAGGAGGTATATACATACCTTTGGATTGCCTGACGTTTCGACCAGGTTACACTGGCCGTGGTCACAGGCTGACTCGGGTTAACCGTCAGTTTAAAAAATAGTGTTTCGTGAACAATTGTCGAAAGATCGCGCACGTGCACTAACTGGGCAACAAAAAACCAATTAAAGGACCGATCAACCAATGAAAAAACTAATTAAAGGACCGATCAACCAATGAAAAAACCAATTAAAGGACCGATCAACCAATGAAACGAACCCTTTGAGCCCGTGATTAGTTTAATGTATATTAACCTATGATTGGTTGATTGGCGCGCATCCGACATCGCGACCCGCGTTTATCACCAAATAGACCTAAAAACGCGTTCTGCGCAGTACATTGTCATGAAGTTTGCCGATCCACACATACTTAAATTACAGAAGATGTTGTTGATATGTGATATAGAAAACTATCAATAAGTATGTCTTTGTTTGATGTAGGTAGGACAGTGCAAGTTCTTTAGCAAATGTTAACACCACCAACAGTGCAGCCGGACAATACTTTTACCAGTACTCCTTATCATAAAATCACATTTTGTGAGATGAAATCTATTTTAAGTAATATACAAAGGATTATAGCAAATGCGTCAATCTTCTCCATTGACCAAGATCCAAATCACCAGAGTGAAACATCGGGAAATTCATTTTATTCTTAAAATATTTACGCCGAAGTATATATTCTTATATATTTCGTAAACGCGTACAAATGGTAAAAGTTAAATAATATTAGTTCATCATATAAATTGAATAAGTGGTGCTTATAATACCTATAATAATTATAGACAGAACTTATTCATTTACAATTATTAAGTATCAGTTTTTAGCGACAGATAAGTATGTAATGGTGACTTTTGGTTATAACTTAAACTACAATCGGCGGATAAATTCAATCGGTAACGGCTTGTATGGTTTCAAGTACTTTTTAATATTTCAAGCGCAGAATATGGTTAACCCATAATGGTTTCAATGCTTACTAATTAGCTATTATTTACATATTACACACGAAAATATCGTCAACCCGCGAAGGCGTAGGTAATCTTAAAATTCAGTAACGGCCAGTCTCAATAATCTACCTACAGTTAAAGGTAGAAGCTATCCCAGATAAACAGTCAACATTAATCTATCTGTAACTGCGGTTTCAATATTATCAGTCATTTTCTGCTTATCTTTGTTTATTGAAACAGAAAAAATCCCCGATAGATATTAATGGTAGCTATTTTAACTGCTGGTAAAGGATAGATGGATTATTGAAACCGGTTGTAAGTCGTTACTGGTTTTCATGGTTTACGCCTTCATGGGTTCAGAATTCTTATAAGTAGAATACGAAATGTTATAACTATGCCAACATTTTCTTGAATCCATACTAGCCGTTTCGCCTTACGACAATGACACAAACCACAGAACTGAACAGTCGCACACTAATATATTCACAAACAAATGTGAAGCTGCCAATGCATGTTGGGTCCACGAGGGCCATGTTGACCACAGTACACAGTACGTAACCATTGTCTAAAATGCTCTTTTTGTTAAATGCAACTGTCTTTGTCTTTCTTACTTTCTACACTAGGTTTGCAAGTTTATACCCTACTTATATTATAAAACGCGAAAGTTTGTGAGTATGGATGTTTGTTTTTGACTCTTTTATGCAAAAACGGCTGAACGGTTCTGGCTGAAATTTTGTACAGGTATAACAAAATCAAAATAGAATAAATACCTAAATATTCTACGACATTCTACACAGCGTTATCTAGACCCAAAGTGAGCATAGCTTAACTAGCTTGTGTTATAAGTTCTAGAATGGGCTAAACGTACTTAAATACATTTTATTTTGTAAACACACACATATTATACATTGAGGCACCCAGACCAATACGAATAGACATATTCATGCATACAAATATTTGCACTACAGCAGGAATAGAATGCAACCTCCGACTTCGAACGCACTACCGCTACGCCACAGAGGTCGTCTTTAGTCATCAGAGGATAGATTGTCTGGAATAACACAGGCTTTTTATCCCTATGATAGATTCCCTTGGGCAGCAGGAATGGGGACAGATATCCACGCGGGCAAAAGCTAATAAGAGATAAATGGAGGTAAATCAGGTATTTGATTAGCTGGTTTGGGTGTCATTGACAAGTCAAGTACATTAATGCTAGTCAAGTGGGCAAGTCAGTCGGGGTCGACCTAGATTCAATAAAGCCGTCAAATTTGGTGGTATTCTATAAAGGGCAGCACAAGCACCAAAGACCGGTGGGAACGTACAGGTTTAATGAGAGAGGTCGTATGGTATTTTAGGAAAAGCAAATGGTGGGTTGTTGTTGCTGCCTTCCCCGAAGGGAGAACGGCGCGAGGTATGTATGTACAATATTATAACTAGCTGATGCCCGCGGTTCCGACCCGGCAAAAGTCGGTTATCGTTTTTGAGTATATCTCCGGTTCTACTTAAGGCCCTGTCTGGACGTAAGCTACCATAATTATGCTTATTTTTTGTTTCTAAGATTATTTCTCTCTCTAAGATTACTGATGCTAGACAGTTGTTTTTTTTATATATACAGCTAATTATCTACTGTTCACGCACATGCGTACATAGCTGTATATATATAAAAAAAACTGTCTAGCATCAGTAATCTTAGAGAGAGAGAGAAATAATCTTAGAAACAAAAAATAAGCATAATTATGGTAGCTTATGTCCAGACAGGGCCTTAACCAATTGTAATGTTTTAAATACGACAGATCGCGAAACAAAAATTCCAACATTTTTTTAATGCTCAGATTCGTTAATGTGACATAACCCAAATATTTTTATTTAACATCTCCAAAGTACAGACACAACTAATTTATAATTTTGTAATAGTATAGATATTGACTAACTGATCCGGCAAACGTCGGACCGCCTTAGAATCCAGATAAGTTGGTTACTTTATCAGCTGAACTTATTTCATGATCGTCTTGCACCCCGGTATTAAAGACCCCAGACGGCGTAAAGTTTTGGTAAGTTCGAATCCGACATAACCACCTTGGCTGGGCAGTGAGCGGAAACAGCGACGATTTCCGCAAAAAAAAAGAAACAAAATGGCACAGTATAGGCGGAGACAACTCTAAAAAATCAAAGATCATAAAAATCGGTCCACCCGTTCTTGAGTTTATCCCAGTCATCACTAACACGACTTATAATGTTCCGAATATGCTAAAACAAGATATATAAAACAATTATATTTCCTGGACTTCATTCGATATAAAAGTAATATATTAGTATACGGTATGTACATACCTACATATGAACTGTCTGATCTTTCGTCCCGGTTTACCCTGCTGTCAACGTCCACGGCCAGCGTAAAAATCATTTGAAACGCAAAAGTTTTCAATGTTAATCTACACTAATAATAATAATAGGAATTATAAACCATTTTGTTAACGGAATAGTAGTTATTTTGTTACGTGAAGGAAATGAGCTTTGAGTATGGGCTCTATGTAGGTAAAATATGGCTGTAGCGTGCGTTGACCCGCAAGATATACCGTGATCGCATAAACTTCTGAAAACCTTTTTCTGGTAGGTATTTAAGCCTTCACGGAAAAAGGTAAGTGTCTTGATGACAATTTCAGTCACAAAACATTTAAATTTACCTGTATTTGCGTCGATGGCCCTATGGTAACTTATCGCTTTGATTGTGAGGTTTTGGATTGAATTACCATGTCGGGAAAAACTTTTTTATTTCGGGCATGATTTAAACTGTTGATAATTAAATTGGTTTTGATTTGATTGTTTGATTTGATTGGATTTCCTAAATAATATCTAGTGTTTGTCCGCAAAATGTAGATTTGTCGACAAAAATATAACAATGCAGATTATTAGGTATATATTTTCAAGTATCAAGTAAATAGGTTTGTATTTATTATAACAGGTTTGTCCTTATATCTGTACAAAATCAATTTTTTTTGTGGCAATTCTTGTGTTTCCGCCAATAACTCAGCACGGGTTATAAAGTTTCTGCCTGAGGCTGTTTTTTTTATGAGTGATAACGTGAGCAACGTTTGACCTCTATCTCCTGGTCGTAAGTGACGATGTGGTCTACGATGGAGCACGTTTGCCTAGAAACCTATTCACTCGAGACTTGAAGATTCCGAGGTTATAGCTTTCCGGAAACACAGACTCAGGCAGGCAATTCCACTCCTTAGCTGTACGTATAATAACTAAGGATTAAAGCTTCGTGAGTGTACAAGAGACGAGTACAATAAGGAATAAAGGCTGAGTGTCATGTAGTATGTTATAGAACTCAGAATATGTATACTAAGCACACAGAGACAACACCAAAGTAATCCAACAACTCAATATTATCAATAAATATCTTTTGGAAGCGAAGAACACTCGTAGCAAGCACGCGTCCCGGACCCGAATAAAAAACTTGAAATGTTTTCGTCAAAACAATTTACTTTTTGCATTCATCAAAAACAAATTAAATTGATCATTCATTGAAATATGTGACTTTTGTGAACGATATTGACGGGGATTTCTTAGTGCATTATTAAGTAACCTTTTTTTAACACGAAGTGTATGGCCGTCTCTGCGGGACCTCCGTCATACACTTCTGACCTATATCTATCCGTGTCGGGGCGCGCGGTATCTATCTGCGGACGATAATAGACATATTCGGCGACAGATCTACCATTCTGAGCACCAATCTATTATTTATGGGCCTTTTATTTATAGAACTCATGGTTGCTATCACTCATGGTGACAATTTTTATTTATTTGATAATGAATTTTTATTTTTCGGATAAAGAAAATATTTAAGTGGTGACGATTATTTCTATTTTATTTACATTTCTATTTTAGTGCAAATATTAGGCACATACTCAAAGTAAAGTAAAGCTTTCAATTTGTG
Source organism: Cybosia mesomella (assembly GCA_946251805.1). Classification (NCBI taxonomy): domain Eukaryota; kingdom Metazoa; phylum Arthropoda; class Insecta; order Lepidoptera; family Erebidae; genus Cybosia; species Cybosia mesomella. The sequence continues at coordinate 37,427,666 of OX276389.1, forward strand.
CGAGAGACATGTTGGAGCCTGAAAATTTGGCACTTCAAAGTACAATTTTTGAAATGACAATAGGCTCGTCCCTATTAATGTGAAACCCAAATTATAGCTGACGTATGTAACGGACTACTGAGACGAGGTCTCGAGTTCGACCCCCAGTCGCCCCGGGCACACACCTCTGACTTTTCGCAGTTATGTGCGTATTAATAAATGTTAATTATCGCTCGCTCAATAATGTGCCTGGTAGATGGCAATAGGCTCGCCCCCTACCTATTACATTGGGACCTTAACATAACTGGCGAATCGTGGGTGTGTAATACACCTCTGCCTACCCCTTCGGGGATACAGGCGTGAAGTTATGTTATGAAATGTGAGTGTAATACACATCCTGCTTACCCAGTCAGGGATATACTCTATCAATAACAACTAAAACCTCCAATTGGTTTATTGTACAATTACTGTGGCTCACAAATACCTTCGATGGCACCACTGATGCATTGCTCGCTTCTAACACACTATCTCCACTCATTGCCGCAAAGCAAACTATGCAATCGTTTAATATAACAATGACTATAAATAAAACTACACATCGCATTTGCAAAATACCAACACTTTCGTGGGTCACTACATAGATATATTAAAGATAGATCAAAAGATTATAAAACCGAACTGCATATGCAGATATTGGGGGATACAGGTGCCGAATGACTGCTAAAGGTTTGTATATAGAAAGATCCTAGGCGGATACTTTTATTTTTAATATTTCTCCTAATTGACTAGAGCGATGGGGCGCTGGGTATTTGCCTCGCGCTAGCACATCAGTAACTAATGGGTAAATATTTATTTACCCATTTGTTTAGTAGAAGTGATTGAGGATTTTTTTGGCATGTAGAAAAAAATCTAATTCCGAATAAGAAATTACTGTCATCTGCATTCATGATGTTTTGAAGTCTTTCCTGATCTATGTATAATATATCTACGATAACTTGAACTATCTTACAGATATAAATTATATACATTACGCGCTCTATACCGGTGAACGCATCTAGTTATATTTACAATAAAGTTATGGATGCTTTGGCTAACGATAGGGCACTCGCGCTTACAGTTCATTCCTATTCTACTACAATAATTTCAAGTTAGTCAGGAACCAACATTGTAGGCTACTGTATCGAACAAATACACGAAAATTTTAACCCTATAAATAGTGATACAAGGTTCGTAATCGCTCGCAATACTTCGCCCATAATGCTTCAGTATCAAAAAGCCATTAAAACCTGTAGTTGATTGATTTGAGTTGAAAGTGTTTTGCGTAAATATTGAGAATGAGATCTACAAAAATTGATTAATAAATCTTCATAGGCTGTGATTGAAATTGAAATTAACTGAATTAGGTTAGACTTGTGGCATAATTGTGTCGTCGTGGGATCGTTAGGTCCTAGGTTCAATTCCCAGGTTGATCAAACCGTTAGAAAATTCTCGGGAACAGTACGGAATGTGCAAGGTAGTAGGCCTCGCCTCTATTACGTGAGACCAAAATAATAGTTATTAAGGTTTCAATTACACCTCTGCCTACCCCATCTCCGGTCGTGTGTACAATTAAACTAAAACAATACATATTACCTCCAACTACATAGACGAGACTAAGTTACTGTAAATCAATATTAAACATCAGTTGCTGCAAAACTTCCTTGCATTCATGCTACTTGGATTATAAATCTTTAGGCTTTCACTGAAGATGTCGACCGCAGTGACCGACGAAACGTTTGGAACACAAGTTTCATATGGACCACGGCCAAACAGCCCGGAAGCAGTATATTCTACTACTTGGATTAGTTCATTACTACATATCAACCTTCAACTTTATGCAAAACTTTCAACCCAAGATCGATAAACATACTATTAGCTAGTATTAGAAGACTTGTAGTGTTGCTGAATATCCGTAGATTCGTGGGAGCATTCGTTCATCGGCTGGGCTCTTGGCGATACCGGCCTGAAAGTACATTCTAAGGAGTCAGAATCTGGTGTGCCTGGCGTCGAAGGCGTCAGCCTGTCAGAGGTGCACATACGCTTGGAGAGCGGTGAGTCGCCCTCGTCGTACCGTCGTTTGCCGGACAACATGTTGGGCCTGCTGACAGGACTGAAGCTCGATGCTCGAATCTGTATTGGTGATAAACTGCGACGCGTTGTGTATTTTCGCGTCGGCGACGGTGAAACGACGGTGGGTGAAAACCTGTAATAATAGATAATGGTTTGTTAAACAGGGCTGTAAAGTATTTTCATGAGGAATAGATTTCATTAAGTTGGTCCCTTACCACGAAGGTGTCTTGTTTCACCTTCTACGAGAATACATCCCCGCAGAAAATGAGTAATTAAGGAAGACGACATCGCTGATTAGAAGTGCCAGCAGCGAATCGGGCGCTTGACTGCGTTATTAGAGTTAGCCACAAAGTTATGACATCCGTGGTTGCCTGCAGGTAACCTATTCAGAGCACGTGTTTGTGTACTGGCCCGCTTCTCTAAAATACACACCTAGGTGTCCTCACGGGAGAATTGGCGAGAAGTCGAACGAGCATGGGGTTCTCGCAGGGCTGCTCCAACTGTATGACTGTGGTTAACTCCCTCGTGTTGTTCACAGTCTTACAATACGCACCTAGATATCCTCTTGGGTGAGTTGGCGAGAGGCCCGACGAGCGTGAGGTCCTCGCACGATTACTCCATCTGTATGGCGGTATGCACCTCCCGCGTGATGCTCATCTCCTTACAATACACACCTAAGCATCCTCGTGGATGAGTTGGCGAGAGGCCCGACGAGCGCGTACTACATCTGTATGGCGGTGTGCACCTCCCGCGTGTTGCTCACCTACCTACAATAAACACCTAGGTATCCTCGTGGATGAGTTGGCGAGAGGTCCGATGAGCGTGACGTCCTCGCAGGACTACTACATCTGTATGGCGGTGTGCACCTCCCGCGTGTTGCTCACCTATCTACAATACACACCTAGGTATCCTCGTGGATGAGTTGGCGAGAGGCCCGACGAGCGCGAGGTCCTCGCAGGACTACTACATCTGTATGGCGGTGTGCACCTCTCGCGTGTTGCTCACCTATCTACAATATACACCTAGGTATCCTCGTGTGTGAGTTGGCGAGAGGCCCGACGAGCGCGAGTTCCTTGTAGGACTACTACATCTGTATGGCGGTGTGCACCTCCCGCATGTTGCTCACCTCCCGCATGTTGCTCACCTCCCTACAATACACACCTAAGTATCCTCGTGGGTGAGTTGGCGAAAGGCCCGACGAGCGCGAGGTCCTCACAGGACTACTACATCTGTATGGCAGTGTGCACCACCCGCGTGTTGCTTACCTCCCTACAATACACACCTAGGTATCCTCGTGGGTGAGTTGGCGAGAGGCCCGACGAGCGTGAGGTCCTCGCAGGACTGCTCCATCTGTATTGCGGTGTGCACCTCGCGCTCGTGCGCCACTTCCCGCGTGTTGCTGACGTCGGCGCACTCCTGCAGACGCAGCTGCGTCACGCGCGGGGCCAGCCGCGCCCACGAACTCTGCGCCATGCATTACACGACTTATTGACCCTCGCACCAGTTCTACATCATTTCATAGCGACTTCGCTTTAAAGTGAAGTCATGGAATGTACATCCATAATTGTGAATCATGTCATTCAAGTACAGATTATAAAGAAAAGGTCGATTAAATTATCAGAAATCCGAACTGGCAACTAAATATTATTTAGCACGCATCACACATTCGATCTCACTTAGTGGCAATTTTTTAAACAAATGCTTGTGCATTTAACGGAATTTTCGGATATAATGCGTGAAAACCTCATCTTACATTCTTTGGGGGGAGGCGTTTCTGCTTTGGCTAATATTCAGCCGAAGCGCGAGTTGCCCATTAATTGGGTAATAGATTTCTCCACGTGTATCTCTGATGACCAAAGGGCACAGTGGAGAAACGGCAAGGAGGCGGGCGCGTCCACCGTTTGAATTGTTTCGGAGCGGTGGACATAAAGTGGCACAGACCTCCGCCGCTCCGTCGCTACCGGTAACGTTACTGGGCAGAATGTGGCATGGAGCACTGCTCCGCCTGTCGACGTCGTCCCGCTTGCCGCACCGCTCGCCGCTGAGTCGTAACTCGTGACCAGGCCGAAACTTTGGCAACAGAAAGATTTTGTTTATTGTCACACGTAGGAATTTTGTTCATCAGAACGAGCCTAGCCTAGTGACTGAGGCATCAGACTAACGATCGGGTGGTTCAGAAGTTGCACATGAAGCCACTCCTAAATTTAGCTTAACTGGAGAGGTCACTAATACTTAATTTAATGTTAGTATTCTTTATAAAAGAGTTTTCAGTCCGTAGTAACTGCAGGTATACAGATATACAGGGTGGAAACGTTATAGGAAAACGTGTCACGTGTCACGTAGTTGGAAAACATGTCATGTAATGTAAGTAATCCCTTCTCCTTTCTTTGCTTGACTCGGAGTAGGTGCACTTCACCGTTCTTCGCCCGTACGCTTAGATAGTTAGTTATTTTAAACTACCTACATAATGATAAATGCAATCTGTACCATATGTTTTACTGTATACAATTTGGTTTTATCGACTTCGCTTGATGTAGTATCAGTTGCATTTTTACAAAACTCAGTGGTTTTCAAATGCACTATAGACATAATTATTGTAATTGGTTTTGTAAAATGGTAAATAAATAAATAGTTAACGGGATATTATGGCATTGATTTTGGACAAAAACCTAATCTAAATGTCATATTTGTTAGCACTGACATTTATCATAAACATATTTACTTACATATCTGTTTCTATAACCTATTTCAAGCGTATGGCGATCGTGAACTGAAGCAGCGTTGGGTCCAACTCTTTGGCAATCTTCTTGACTCAAATATTGTATGCCATCGTCATCATCTAAACGTTGGTCCCGGAGCCTTTCAGCTCGGAGCCCGGAGTCTGCTTACTCCTCTTTTTGATTTGGCTGATACGGAATTTTTGGAAGCGACTGCAGTCTGATTTCCCACCCCCGAGAAAACAAGCCCGCGGCAGGGCCTGGTCCGTCAATCAGCAGGTGTATCGATTTGCAGATGTGGTTAGCTTGACCCAGATGGTCTTAATGAGGCCACACACACATAAAATGTGTTGTCCACTTTAATGCGTGTGGAAACCCCTTCGAGCTTCACCTCACCGAAGTTACGGTTGGGTAGGTAGGTCGGACTCGAACCTAAAACCCCTTCCATGACTTCTGCTTGAGGTGAAGGGAAGAATAACGAAATCCCTGGGAATAATTTTGTCCCCTGGGTATTATTAGATATCGAATAGACTTCCTTCCTTTCTTCTTCTATGTGGTTCCACCATATTACAGTCTACACAACGGGGTTAAATGAAACCATGACATGTATTTGCTGTTCAAGGATGTGGACTTTTATACATCTTTAAATTGCAAAATAAATACTAACGGCTAAGTTGACGGGCGATGCGACAGGTCCGAATGTGCCGCTGTGTCTGCGTGTGCGCATCAGGTTATTATTCGAGAACATGCTGAAGATCGATGTGTTCCTGTAACAACATTATTTTATTATAGTACAGACTAATTTCTGAGTACTAAACGGTGGAGAAGAAGGGGCGAATAGAAAAAAAATGGTTAATAGACATTTGACATTTCTAAGTAATTTATATTACATCATTTCATGTTTCAAAGCGGTTAATTGCAAAATTTATCTGAACGTTTTTTTTCTATTCAACCCTTGATTACCGGATGTATGAGAAACTGAATTAGTTGTTATGCAATAGGTCAAAACGGCTAAGCCGTCAGTTTTGAATAATACACTATGGAGCCATTTGTACGATGCCAAACTGCACCGATGATGACTTCGCCACGAAACGGTCTCGTGGAACTGCGGCCCTACAATTTATGGTGACGATTTCAAATGCCCTGTTACGACTGTTCGCTACAATTGAAGCTAACAGTCAACAAGCCGTAGGAGAAATTCGCCTCTGTGTAAGCAACGCTTCCAACAAGGGGCACGGCGACCTGTGCGGTATCCTGTGAGAGTGTTTATAAATCTCGACAGATGAATGCGTGGTGAGATATCATAGTTGCCATAAGAAATTTGATATTCACCGCGGATTCAGCTATCGAAATACATAAACGTTCATACTGAAGAGCATAACCGGTCTGAATGAGCCCCACGTAACTTGACGCGCATAAACCTTACATCGCATTAAAATTTGTCTTAAAACCACAAATAGGAATGCTTATTTGTGTAGTTATTGTTTTGTAATTAACATAATTAGCGGCGAATGGTAAATCTAATGGCATTGTAGACTGCTTACATTGTGTGATAATAAAACAAACTATGTTTGTTCGTATTTTATGCGCTGCCTACCAATCATCCGATTGCAATAAAACTGTCATAAGCGAAGATTATAGGCAAAGTATAATTATTGGACTTAGTAGATGACGCTACAATTGTCAGAGGATTACTTTCGCGATATTTTCCGCACGCTGTTGAGACCAGTCAGGTATGATTATTCCGAACTTGACCCGAAAATCTGACCCGGTCGCGGGCTAGGTTAGAAACTTGAAAAAAAAAAGTAATATTTGTTCCGAACGTAACCCTCTTCCTAACCTGACCCGACGTCTCGTTCCTGTCATAATTGTCGAAAAAAGTCATAAATGTCGAATTGCGCAGATACGTTTAATTACTTGCCTAGCTATTTAATCAAACAGCTTAAAAAATATTATTTCTGCAGGGTTATAAAAAAAATAACCACGAAGGCGAACCTAACCTATCCAATACTTAATACTAAATACTGATTTGACACATATGTACTTTTATTTTGAGAAAGATTAGAGAGAATGACCAATCTGCGCAATAGGTTTTCGGGTCAGGTTCGGAATAATCGCCATAAAATCTTTTAAAAATTGAGTAGGTATCTACAAAATAACCTAATCCATTGCCACTAGAAAGAAAACAAAACACACACGTATTGTCAATACGCGTGAGCCCCAGCATCAGGAATGAGGTCATGTATGAATATTTTTGAATTTGATGAACTGGGTGTTTTTCTAGATCGTATACTAATGTTTAAGATAATGGAGATACAATTAATTTCCATGCGAATGAGATTTCCGCACGGATAAAAAAACTTTCCCTGAGACTTCCCGAGCGTCGTCATTACTCGATGGATTCTGGGTCACTGGTGTACAGGATTTTCAGAAGTGGAAATGAGGGTGGGATTCGTAACCTATAGCCGTTTGTGGAACAATAAAATAATAGGTAAAATGTGAGAGTAATACACTTCTACCTACCCCTTTGGGGATATCTAGATAACATAACATAACTTCACGTCTGTATCCCCGAAGGGATAGGCAGAGGTGTATTACACACCCACGATTCGCCAGTTATTGAGCTGAGTGAGACGAAGTCGAGCGAAAGCTCCTCATACCAGACTTCAGGATTTTCTTTGTCACAGGTCTCCTCCTAAACTACTAATCCAATCAGAACCAAATTTGGCATGATTAAAGAGGTCACTCAGAGGAAGGTTTATGGATATATTTTGAAAAAATAATGCTACCACAGAGGAATGATCACCGTTAAAAAAAATCCAGATGGAATTACCTAATAACCGCTAGAGACACTGTGACCAAACACGCTCAGAAAGCATGTCCAGAGTTGTGACTTTCAAAAAGAATTTTCAAAATCGGACTTGCCACGGAGGAATGTTCACTGTTCAAAATTTTCAAAATCTCCAAATCACGATGTCTCACTCAGCTCAACATTGCAAGCAGCGATTCGCCTTGCAGACCTAGTGTTAAGGTCCCAATGTAATAGGGGGCGAGCCTATTGCCATCTACCGGGCTCATTATTAAGCGAGCGATAATTAACATTTATTAATGGACACATAACTACAAAAAGTCAGAGGTGTGTGCCCGGGGATCGAGGACTAGGGATCGAACTCGAGGCCTCGTCTCAGTAGTCCGTTACGTACGCCACTAGGCTAACGCAGCTATAATTTATTCTACTACATAGGTAGCTCCACTCTAGGAAACAAATCTCATCAATTCATAAGTCTCGAATTTTAATGAGTGCTGTTGCACCCACGCGAACGAAGCACTATTAATAAAAAAATCAATTGGGTATTATGAGTTATGACGCGGTTCTCGTCCATCTTGAAAATTAAACGCTTTACAACTTTAATCCAGCTATTGTTTTACAGCAGTACCTTTTTTTTCCGTGCGGAAATCCCTTCGGATACCCCCCTGCCGGCTAGCGGAGGCGGTTATGTCGGGCTTCAACCGACTAAAACCGCACGCCGTCTCGGGTCTACAGACGCCGGGGTGTAAGGTTGCCCATAGAGTGTATCCCTCGCACCCCGACTGACCCTGGTACCTGCTTGTCTACAGAAATGGAGCAATTTTATTCTGTAACAAATAAATTCGATGCCGAGTTTCACTCTGACGAGAGAACTCGCTTCGGCTATGTTCTGGTCTGATGTTGTTACTATCAGCGCGATATTATGAACAGCATTGACAGCATTGAATTATGAAATAGCGCGCTGATAGCTCCTCCAATAGCGAGCTCAAGTCTCTCCCCCCTCTTGTATTTTTCTTAATTTAGTTTTGTATATCAATACTATAATATAAAAATGAATCGCTGAATGTGTTGCTAAGCGCAAATGTCGAGAGCAGCTGAACCGATTTCGCTAATTCTTTTTTTATAATATTCCATGAAGTACGTGGATGGTTCTTACGGAGAGAAAAATTCTAAAAATTGCCTGAAAATAAAATAAAAAAAGTTTACAGGCATGTTTGGGATAAATAGGTGCCACGGGGCGAAGTCTGCCACGGGCGATGCCGCGGGGGACAGCTAGTACTATTATAAAATTGTAAATAAGTTATGTCTGTACATTGGAAATATTTAAAAAAAACTTGGGTTATGTTAAATGAACGATTTCGAACACAAATTATATATTTTTTTGGAAATCTTATCTGTGTTCGCGATGGATGCAAAAACTTCTGAATGGATTTTGTGCTGTTTTTTTTCTATATTAGAAGGACCAACCTTAAAATCTGCCGTATGTTTACTTGCAATTGGTTAAGAAGAACCGGAGATAAGACCAAAAAACGATAACCGACTTCCGCGCGGGCGGAGCCGCGGGCATCAGCTAGTAATTTATAATTGTACATATTTTCGGGTTCGATTCCCGCTCATTGCAATATATTTGCATTGATCTGGGTGTTTCTATGTATAATATGTATTTATTTACAAAAAAAAAAGTATCTAAGTATGTATATTCGCATTCTAGAATCCATATGACAAGCTCTGCTTAGTTTGGGTCTAGATGGCGCTGTGTAATATGTCGTAGAATATTTATTTATTTATTTATTTTAAGCTCCAGAAACAGATAAATTATTGGTGCATTGTTTGCCTTTCTTAGTTAGTATGTGCATATCATAAGGCGACACAACAGAGGCCCACCGACCTTGGCTTGACGCTTTTCGACTGTGTGTCTACAGCTGGCCTCTATGCTCGAGTTGCAAATGACTTCGGTATTACATTCATAACATATAACAAACTTCACGCCTGTATTCCCGAATGGGGTAGGCAGAGGTGTATTGTAATAGAGGGCGAGCATATTGCCATCTACCGGGCACATTACTAAGCGAGCGATAATCAACATTTTTAATACACACATAACTACGAAAAGTCAGAGGTGTGTGCCCGGGGCGACTGGGGATCGAACTCGAGACCTCGTCTCGGCAGTCCATTACGTACACCACTGGGCTATCGCCGCTTACATTACTATTATTACATTCGTATAAAAAATCATTGTCTACTAGCTTATTTCGAAAACATGTATATTCTAAACTAGCTGGACCTCGCCGGCTTCGCCCGTGGCGTATTCGAACCCACATTGCACTATGGTATGGTATTAAAGTTCAAATTGACTTTAAAGTACGATTACGAATCTTTTGGATGGGAATATAGAACAGTGTTTTTTTTTCAGGTATTTAAAAAAAAAATCTCTACGTAAGAACCATTCTCGTACTTCAAGGAATATTATAAAAAAAGAATTAGCGAAATCGGTTCAGGTGCTCTCGAGATTTGAGCTTAGCAACACATTCAGGATTCATTTTTATATTATAGAAGATTCTCTATGCTGATGATTTGAGTTAAACAGAAATGGAAGTATTTTTAAAAACAAAATAAAAATAAAGATGGATGCTCCAAAGATTTAGATCGGAAAAAGAGAACATCTAGAACTGGACTTGAACCCGCGACCAGTCCCTTACAGGGGGAATGCTCTGACTAGCTGAGCTATCTAGACACGTCCCAAATATTCGAAATTCTCCGATATATTTTATACGTCTTAAGGCGACGCTGGAGCCATCTACCGTAAAAGTAAGCAACAAACTGCTTAAAAATTTAATTGAAATTGCTCCAAATTGAAAATGTAATTGAGTAGGCGTAGGCTAACCTGGTTCAGATTAAGTAAACGGTAAACTCATCTCAAAACTAATGTGAATTGACTCTGAATAGAACGATTTGTTCCGGATTGTGTCGGATTCGCGAACCGACTTAAACCGCACGTCGTCTCGGGTCTTCAAACGCCGGGGCGTAAGGTCATTTCAAATCAAATAATTTATTGAGTCACAAGAATATGGTTATATATTGGTAGGTTAAGACATAATAAAATTTGACCTCGCACTGCTGCCTTAACCTACAGATTCAGCATCAGATGAAGCAAACCCATCTCAAAACTATGAAACTATGAAACTGCAACTGAAACTAAAACAATATAATATATATCAGATGAGTTCAATACTTAAAACGAGATCGAAAACTGTCTCTGGCTACCAGAATTCCCCTTTTTTTTTACGTGCGGAAATCCCTTCGGATACCCCCCCGCCGGCCAGCGGGGGTGGTTACGGCTTAACTCTAATTACAGTAATGACGCCCTCTGTAGCGTAGCGGTAGTTTGTTCGACTGTTAAGCCAGAGGTCGCGGGTTCGATTCCCGCTCAGTGCAAATATGTATATTTGCATTTGTCTGGGTGTTTCTATGTATAATATGTATTTATTTACAAAAAAAAAGTATTTAAGAATGTTTATCCGCATTCTAGAACCCATATGACAAGCTCTGTTTATTTTGGGTCTAGATAGCGTTGTGTACTTTGACCCACAATATATATATATATATATATAATTCATAGAGTGTTCACTGTATTAAGTCTATATTAATCGAATAAATATTTGGCACCTTATAACCATGCTACATAGACTTGTCCCATTTGCTAAAACGTTGTTTCTGAATATTTGGAACATAACCAAATACACTGCAATAAGGACATTCTAATTACAGTGTGTACTTCAAATGACCTTGTTGTGAAGAATCGGGACCACAAAGCCAATCCTATCCTACTTACTGGTATTGTAAATGTGAAAATTGGTGAGGATCGATGGATGTTGTAACTCTTTCACGCAAAATTGTCTGAACGGATCTGGACAAAGTTTGGCACAGTGATAGATTATTGTCTGGAATAGCACATCGGCTACTGCCTGCTATTTACCCGACTGCGCCAGAAGGAGACTTATGTTTTTCGAGAGTATGTATGTTTAACTGTTTGACATGCTCTACAGCCTGAACGATTTGATGGTTTTTAGCTTGAGAGGTGTCGTTAGATTCGTATTTACTGTGAGAGTTATACTGGGTATATAAAATAAAAAAAGTGACGGATTTTATATTTTAAACTTTCGCGTTCCATGATATACAGTAATGTTAACGGGAACGCGATCATGTATATACATACCTCTGGATTGCCTGACGTTTCGACCAGGTTACACTGGCCGTGGTCACAGGCTGACTGGCGCAGTGGTGCACGTCCTCCGTCGTCGAGTCCGTGAGGTATAAAGTTCTTCTTCCAACCGCACATTCAGTGTGACCACCGCCAGTGCAACCTGGTCGAAACGTCAGGTAATCCAAAGGTATGTATATACCTATAGATGATTGCGTTAATTGCCGTTAAATTATTGTATATGACGGATTTTTGTCTCTAAAATGTATGTTGTTAAAAAAATATTTTCACTCAAACTTATCGTGTAGGGTATCAAAATGAAGAGCTTTAAAGGGTGATTTCAAATATATATATCATATCTAAAAAGCATACAGTAAAATTAATAAATAAAAATCAATAAACCCGACTGCCCTAAAAAGACCGAAACAAGTTTGACAGCAGGCGGGACCCATTTGCAAATTATAAACCGAAAGAAAATTAACGGGTCCCGCCTACTATCAAACTCGTTTCGGTGTTTTTAGGGCAGTCGGGTTTTTGAATGTTTAATTATCCAAATATAGGCCAGTATTTCACGCCGGCCGGCGGGCGGCGGTACCGCGGGCAACCGCTAGTATAATATAGAGATGAACCTAAACCCTATGTGCTGATGGCATTAAACCCCATTATAAGACAAACAAATATAAATAACTAACCGATGAAGCGTCGTCGTAAACAGAGAGATCGATTGAGATGTCTGCGCAATTTGACAAGCGTGGGTGTTATCAATTTCATAAATTTCTACTATTCCTATCTTTATCTATGCTATTATAAAATTGTAAATTAGTTGGGTCTGTACATTGGAGATTATAAGAGAAAAAAATTACTTGTTCGATTTTGAACAAGAATTTTGTTTTTTGGAATTTTTGTCTGCTTGTTCGCGATGGATGCGTAAACTACTGAATGGCTTTTTGACGACCTCTGTGCTCATATTAAAAGCTAGATATTTTATTCCTACTTTGGATCTAGATAGCTGTATGTGTGTGTCCTAGATTCTATATATATACTAATATTATAAAACTGAAGAGTTTGTTTGTTTTGTTGAACGCGCTAATCTCAGAAACTACTGGTTCGAATTGAAAAAATATTTTTGTATTGGACAGGCTATTTATCGAGTAAGGTTATAGGCTATATATCATCACGCTATTACCTAGGAGAGTGGAGCAGTACTCATAAGTGTAAACAAATCGGGCAAATTTCCATAAATTATTGTGGAACTAATAAATTACGGGCATGTCTGGAACAAATGGGTGCCACGGGGGCGAAGCATGCCACGGACGAAGCCGCGGGTCACAGTTAGTGTATAAATAAAAATGAATCGCCGAAATGTATGTACGCGCATACCTACCTGGACCAAATTGGATACTTCTTTTTCGTGATCATTATTACCTGGACAAAGTTTGTATGAAAGAAAATGGTTTTGGAAAGTCCACGGGTAAGGTGCTTTGGGGCGAAGCCAGGGGTCACGGCTACTGTTCTTGACGAAGTCGAGCGAAAGCTCCTCATACCAGACTTCCGGATTTTCTTTGTCACAGGTCTCCTCCTAAACTACTAATCCAATCAGAACCAAATTTGGAATGATTAAAGAGGTCAATCAGAGGAAGGTTTATGGATATATTTTGAAAAAATTAATGCTACCACAGAGGAATGATCACCGTTAAAAAAATTCCAGATGGAATTACATAATAACCGCTCGAGACACTGTGACCAAACTTTACACGCTCAGAAAGCATGTCCAGAGTTGTGACTTTCAAAAGAATTTTCAAAATCGGACTTGCCACGGAGGAATGATCACTGTTCAAAATTTTCAAAATCTGGTTTCTCACTCAGCTCAACATTGCAAGCAGCGATTCGCCTTGCAGACCTAGTATATTACTAAGTTTGTTTTTATATCTCATATGGGTTCTATGCGATATAGTATGATATAACAGTGTTATAACCGATTATGATAACCTGTGTTCAATTCCCGGGTCAAGTAAAAAGTGTTCAACATTCATTGGTAAATGGAAACGATGTCTATCGGATGCTTATCTGTTACACGAACATTTTCCTGTTAGAAATGTACCAGTTGCAGATTTCACTGCCGACTGCCATTTATCTCCGGGCCCACATCAATGAACATCGTGGCTCCTATGAATAGTTAATGAACGTATAGCATCGCTTGCTGTTTTCTGCTAGGTACAGTCAGCGTCAAAAGTGGTTCATCATTTTCAGATTATATAATATTGTTAAAGTAATTTCTATTACTTAATGTAGATGCTGTTTAATTACGTAGCAGGTTCTATAAAAACAATTTTAAAATTTTGATAAATATATAAATAATATAATAAATATAAATAATAAATAATAAAATAATTAACATTTTCAAGCGGCGATAGCCCAGTGGAAGCGGCGATAGCCCAGTGGCGTTCGTAACGGACTGCTGAGACGAGGTCTCGAGTTCGATCCCCAGTCGCCCCTGGCATACACCTCTGACTTTTAGTAGTTATGTGTGCATTAATAAATGTTAATTATCGCTCGCTTAATAATGTGCCCGGTAGATGGCAATAGGCTCGCCTATTACATTGGGACCTTAACATAACTGGCGAATCGTGGGTGTGTAATACACCTCTGCCTACCCCTTCGGGGATACAGGCGTGAAGTTATGTTATGTTATTTTCATGCAGATTTTTAATTTTGATATCTGTGCGATCATCACCTTCTTTGGACGCTGCCTGTACGTCATTGGTATAATCCATTGATAGCATGTTATTGTTGAGTCCTAGAGTGGAGACCACGAATCAGTAAACGGAAGGTAGGACGTCCCCCAGCAAGATGGACGGACGATCTGAAAAAGGTAGCTGGGATAGACTGGATGCGCAAGGCGGAGGATCGGGTGCTATGGCGTACAATGGGAGAGGCCTATGTTCAGCAGTGGACTGGAATAAGCTTATTGATTGATTGATTGATTGAATGTATGGGGCCTCACAAAGATTTTCGAAGTTTCGGAGTCTCCAGTAGGAACTAGCGCGATACCCACATCAGTCAATCAGCAGGTGTACCGACTTGCTGGTGAGGTTGGTGTCGATACCGAAAATCTTGAAACCCTATACATCCAAGCGGAATACACAGATATAAATGTTAATGATTAGAAGCAAAAGCACTATAATAGCGCGTCATCACGCTATTATACGAGTCAGTTTTATGACTGCTGCCCCTAAAGCGTGCTAATAGCCTCACAACAACGAGGTGTCAGCAACATAAACAGCATATAATTGCTTATAAAACAAATCTATATCTAACACCACAACATGATACCCTCACAAGTTGCTGAACACTAACAAAACGATGTTTACATTGAAATGGATTTTTTTATAAACTTCAGAGGAGTAAATTTAACATTTTTGAATATTTGTTTATTATTTTATGGAAAGTTTTGGAGCTAAGGTATTCGGTAACTTGGAATGCGTTAAGCTAATACCGATGGCGACTGTACGTGGAGCAACAATATTGTGGACAGCTGCGTTCTTGCATGTTCTAACAACAATTAGTCAATGTTGACGGTACCCTGCACTGTGCGAGCGGGATATCGATATCACGATCTGTGAAGTGTGAATTATCACATGAATGTTAAGTGGAAATTATTGTTTGTGAACAGTACCAATGGCTTCAATTGACATGCAAAGTTAGGTCAGATAGTGTTTGGAATACCCCCATTTCATTTGCATTTAAATAGAATCGATTTTATTTAGGTATTCGTCGCGGGCATGAGGCTACGCGCGTGTGGAACACTGATCCCGTTCTCGCGACCCACAGGAATCAATTTATGGGATACACATTTGACTAGGTCTCTTCTCTTATTCCTGGTCGTACTACGGTTACATTTCATACAAAGCAGTCTCTGCGTGATAGAGTAACAAACTCACGCATTTATTTTAGTTGCTTCTTAACAACTTAATATTATAGGACACTATCTTAATTGTTACTACTAAAGTTTTTCACAAACCCTAGCACACCCATGTCACTAGGGTTGGCTACCCCATCTGTTTGGTAGAGTACATTCTTTTATCTAATCTCGAAACGCGCATACGAAACGCAGTCTCTTTCAGGGCCTGTTTCTATCAAAGCAGAGAAGAAAGCTAGGTATACGGAGACGTAAAGGTCAGAGAGTTTCTAGACTAGAGCGGTGAAGAGCGGTCAACGAGTGTTTAGGCAAAGTTTAGCGCAGTAAGTAACAGAAAGAAGACGTAACGGAGCCCGGAGTCTGCTTTCCTATTTCACTTCGTCCGCGGTCTTCTGCATCCTTGGAAGTGAGATCTTAGAAAAGAACAATGGGTAAAATGAGACGGAGAGGATAAGGTCTCCAGCACTCTCACGAACCGTATGAAATGTAGTAAGCTGATACTTAATGTCGATATAAATGAGAGGGTGACTCGTCTACGCCCGGGACTACCGACCTCCATGATCGGGCCTGAGGACGGCAGTTGGCCGACTCGCCGTCCTTACAGAAGCAGACCGTGGCGGAGGCATGTCGTGTGTGTCCTACACACGCCTGCCAACTCACTGACGCGGGATTAAACCCGACCCCAACAGGCGAGGCCGCGGTGGCGGCCAAAGTCTGCCGGTAATCCTGGGGTTATCCGTTAAAGGGCTTACCCGGGGTGCCCGGCAAAGGACACTTGGGGAGGACACCGTGTGGTTTTAGTCGGTCCGCTTCCGACACCCCCACCCCATCGTCGACACTGATGGGGTGAAGCCCGTGGGGGTTTCCACATGCTAAAAAAAAAGGATAACATTTCTTTGGTGGAACCATTAGTATGGCTCTACCGCTATACTACCATTTGCTCGATGGCTATACCAAATGTAGAGACAACATTATGCTACTCCGTAGTCTGAAAATCTATCCTTAGAAAATATTCTCCTAGTTTGTGTTATGCATTGGATCGAATAAACGAATAGATCTAAATATATGAATTTGTTTTCAACCAGTAATCTCTCTTGACTGATTCTAGGGACCTTTCATAGTCAAACACCGGTGTAATATAATTCTTTTGTTCAATAAGGTCAAATTGGGGACGTTCTTAACTGTTCGACTACCGATTATAAAAAACGATTAAACGTACTGCCTGACGACACACAATTTTCGCTGTTTTCGGTCCAGATCCGGGCCCTTTTTTCAGATGCCGTGATTTAATTTTCCCATGGAATATTTTTTTTTGAGATAGAGCCCCGGACCGGACCGGTAAATATGTTCAACATAATAGCAACGGGATTGGTTATTAACTGACAATTACTTTTAGGCTTATATTCTATTCAAAATTAAAAGCAATCACGGCTCTATTTTGAGTGGTATGATTGATCAGAATTGGGCGACACTAGTTTACGATCTAAAGAGCTTTCAGGGAGACTTTCTGCTTTTATATTTCATGGTTATATCACTAACAAGAAATTTTACTCACAGAAAAGTAGATAACACGACCAGGCACGAGAATTTCTGAGCACAACGGTCGCGATTACACGATGTACGAAAGAGTCACTTAGCAATAATCGAATCCATAATACATCCTTTGTGAGACAATCTTGGATAGAGCCAGTTCACTGAACATCCTTCGGCTCGTGAATCTTACGATTGCAATACCAAAAATTCCATTAATATCATAAATGTGAAAGTTTGGATGGATATATGGATGGATGTGTGTTAATCAATCATTCGAAAATCAAATTTGGTACAGGGATAGATTATAGTTGGTAGTCATAGTCATAGTCTGGTATAGGACATAGGCCATAGAAATAGGTTCCCATGGGGAGCGAGAGCGAGATTGAAATTCCACGCGGGCAACAGCATAACATAACGTCACGCCTGTATCCCTGAAGGGGTAGGCAGAGGTGTATAAAAGGAAGTAATATATAAAAACTTGTTGTCTGTTGCCCCGCCCGCGTGAAATATTATTCCCGTTGCCGCGGCCCACAGGAAACTAAGTATCTCTGGGATAAAAAGTCTATGCGCTATTCCAAACAATAATCTATCTATTTGGCATTGGAGACACATTTGACGATGATATGGAACTGAAAATAGGTAATTATAGTAATTAGGTAAGCATAAATTAGCACATACAAAGATTTCCAAGACCAATTTTCAAATGTTGTGATATGTGAACCATGTGAGCATATCAGTTAAATCCGCCATCGTTTGTGGTAGGTATAGGTTAAGTTTTACGTTAATTTTTAACAAAATAGATTTTTGAAGGACTTGATCATTGACGAGGCTGAGATTTACATTTTATCGAACAACACAACCCATAACACAAGCTTTTTTTACGTGCGGAAATCCCTTCGGATATCCCCCCGCCGGCCAGCGGGGGTGGTTATGTCGTGTCTCGACTAAAACCGCACGGTGTCCTTCCCAAGTGTCCGTTGCCGGGCACCCCGGGTAAGCCCTCGAAAGGATAACCCCAGGGTTGCCGGCGGACTTTGGCCGCCACCGCGGCCTCACCTGGTGGGGACCCATAACACAAGCTAGTTAAACTATGCTTACTTTGGGTCTAGAAAGCGCTGTGTAGAATTTCGTAGAATATTTATTTATTTAATTGCTGTCTTCGGAGCACATTTTTAATCCCTGTACTGCTACTGTGTATAATAAGGTGATTTTATTTTCACTCTTTTAAAGACATTAAACCGGCACACACCCTATCTGAAGTTACTAAAGCGATTATCCACGCTATGTTACCTATGATATTATTGAATTAACTTAATGGACGTGTGATGTTTTGATTGTAGCTCCTTGCTTACTGATATAATTTGTAAACACAATCATTGTAATTAATGTCGATGGGTAATGAGTGGCCATGAGTTCTCTTTGCCTGGTTATTTTTCGCTGGGTCTATTTGAGAGCCTTGAGATTGCTTTGAGAGCTTGGTGCTAAATGATGCATGTGTGTATGTCGCAGTTAATGTTCGCACACGTGTTTCTCTTTCCATAACTACATATTTTCTTATCTTCGGATCTGTGCCTACTTTGTTTAAGCTTAGGCAAACTTAGATGGTAGCTTCGTACAAAAATAATACAGTCAGAGCTGTAATGTGTGGTGTGGCGATAGAGCGTTTAAGTATTACGTCAGAATTCATGGGATTCGATTACCGTTCATTGCAAATATTTTTATTTATATGTATACATGTATTTACAAAATCATTGTAAATTATGAGTTGCAAAAAGTCCCCACTCATGTTCGTTGCTGTTCATTGCCACTCGTACCAACCTTGAGTATGATACCTACTGCGAAAACTCCCCAAAATCATCCTCCAAACCTTTTCACAATTGGGTTGGGTTCAGCTTTCAGTCTAAATAGAAAAACGGGGGAACTTCTATATTTTCCGTAAAGTGATTGTCATCTGACATCGACAAGCCACTGGTGATATCAAAGGTCTGTATGGTACTGCCCATTGCTTCAAAATAATCCAGTAACAGAAAATCCAGCTATTCCACCGCAGCTTCTACACTGCCTAGCATATGCTAGTCTGAAGGACACACGGAGAAATTGAGGCGCAAGGAGTAAGTCACTCCCCTCCGCTGGTAGAACAATCCCAGGAGTTAACGACCTTCCTTTCTTCCTTCCACTCGTATTCTCTATTTTTTCCCCCAAGAGTGAAACTTCTGCGGCTGCAAGCGTTCATAGGCCACGGTAACCGCTTACTATCAGTTCAGTCGGGTATTTGATGACTATCTTGGTAGGCGTTGCAAAATCCATGACACAATTTCAAAGGATGCACCACGAGGGTTTCCGGCACAGCCTATGATTATGCGTTATCCTTTCAAGGGCTTACCCGGGGTGCCCGGCAATGGATACTTGGGGGAGGACACCGTGTGGTTTTAGTCGATCCAATTCCAACACACCCATCTCATCGTTGGCACCCATGGGGATTTCCACACGTAAAAAAAAAAAATTGCGTTAGAGCAGCCTTTCATTATCACTGCTACGCCAATCGTCAAACTATTACCTATAGGTGATGACTGAATATTGTTGAAGGGAATCTGATTTCATCATCTTAGATTTTCCAGGTTTTTTTTTTATATTTAGGATACGTCAATTTGACTTGACCTCGCCTGATGGTAAGCTGAAGGTAAAGTCTCAGGAAAGAGGGTCACCATTACATACACGTACCATGTTAACAATGGTGGCACTCAGCTTGACGGCCTCATCAGAAGAGGATTGTCGTCGCAGCACCGCGTGACAGCCACCGGTCCCACTAGTGCTGCGACCACAATCCCCCTGCCCGGCTATGCACTTGCTGACCCCTGAATGCAGTCAAACCGAAATTGGATTACTATGGAGGGTTTTTCGCAATCGCGCACGGTGGTACCTACCCGGCCGAATTTTGTGACAAATTTGTGTCATCAAATTTCTACCACCAGGTTACATCAGAGGCTTTCACCTCGGAGCCCAGGGTCCGCTTACGCCTTCTCCTTCTTTAGGATTGGCTTATACAGCTATTATGGCAGCGACTGCCGTCTGATCTCCCGACCTCGAGAGGAAATCCTGTGCCAGAGCCTCGTCCGTCAATCAGCAGGTGTACCAGCTTGCAGGTGAGGTTGGCTCAGGCTCAGAAGGTCCTGCTCCAGGAGGGCGTGACTATTTATATGTCTGGTAACTGCGTAGGTGGGAGGTGTGCATGTTTGCTGCCTTAGTAGTATAATCCCACTGATATCATAAATGTGAAAGTTGGGATGGATGGATGGATGTTTGTTACTCAATGATCAGCACGAGCAGCCAGAACGGCTGATTGGATCTAGCTGAATTTTGGTATAAGGATAGATTATAGTCTGGAATAGGACATAGGCTTTTTATCCCTGGAATATGTTCCAATGGGAAGCGGGAATGGGATAGAAATTCCATGTGCGGGCAACATATTATATTGTGACAATATTCATATGCCCAGTGAGATCCCTCAGGGGTTTTAATGGAAAAAGTAAATACGTGTGGTAAACAACAATGAATGTAAGAAAAGTATTACTAGTATGTGAATCAACATAAATACTTTGTTACAAAAATGTATTCATAAGTTGGCTCGGAATTTACATAAATGGTAATAAATGCCAAGTGGAGATTATGGTTTAGTTCATGTTAAAAATGTGTGACAACATCTGTAGCAACTACCAGCGTCGGTAGCTTAGTGGTTAAGGAGTCGACCTAACGATCGAGAGGTCCCGGGTTCGAATCCTGGCCATTACACTACCGACGTGAACCCACTCCTAACACAAGCAATTTAGCTTAGCTGGAGGGGTTAGGGGGAATATTAGTTATTTCGGTTGCTAATATTCTTTTTAAAAAAAAAAAAAAATATTCAGACTACTGTATATCCCTGAAAGTCTCCATTTTAACGTAACATACCACAACTTCACGCCTGTATCCCCGAAGGGGTAGGCAGAGGTGTATTACACACCCACGATTCACCAGTTATGTTTAGGTCCCAACGTAATAGGGGGCAAGCCTACTGTCATCTACCGGACACATTATGAGTAACTTTAAGGTCCCAAGTACTAGGCATGACCCTATTATATTTTCTAATGGAAAAAACACAATAAAGTTAATAAATTAATAAATACTAATAATAAATAAAATGTAACATTAGCAGATGAGCATAATTATATCATATTTGAAGATATTTTGTACATTCCTATAGGTATATCATACTAGCTGTTGCCTGCTGCTTCGTTCTGATTCTATAGGAATATCAGGATAAGAAGTAACCTATGTAAATTAGGGATAATGTAGCATCCTAATAGTGAGAAAGAAATTGAAATTGATTTGGTCATTTCAGAGTTTATCGATTACAAACAAACAAATCTTTCCTCTTTATAATATTAGTATAAACAAAAATACTCATTATAAAATATTAATTTGTGTTACTCCAATTCAAATACAGACTGATAATGTTTCAGTTTTAATCTTGGTATTTAGGAGTTAAGTAGTTCTCCAAATCTATTATAGATAGTTTCCTAACATACATGAAACCTAAGGCCTGTTATCAAATAAAGCTATTAAAATAGAATTCTTTCTTTTCATTACAATCTATATTTAATTGAATGTGTGTATGTGCCCGGTAGATGGCAATAGGCTCGCCCCCTATTACATTGGGACCTAAACATAACTGGCGAATCGTGGGTGTGTAATACACCTCTGCCTACCCCTTCGGGGATACAGGCGTAAAGTTATGTTATGTTTTTTTGTGTATGTAAAATAATTAGCTGTATTCACATAAGTTATTGAAAACAATAACATCTAATAACATTTTTATTACTTGTTTTAATTATACTGTTAAAAATGCCTGCCTAGATAGTAAATAATATATACAACTTTTAAAATTAAAAAATAAAATAACCTCTACTTATGTTTGCCCATTGATTACAACGATTTAACATAAAGCCATGTCCATATTTGACTGCTGTAGCACCTGATGACTTAAGCTGAGGGCTTCACTTAGTCAACAACAAGTCACCAGGGTATTTATCAGAAAATTCGGTCTTTATCAGTAAAGAAAGTATTCAGATAGCATTAATAGCCTTAAAATTATGATGATTTAATCACACAATGTACAGATACATTCCAACTGTAAGATAAACATAAATAAATCTATTGTGAGTGTTTAAGTGCTTTTCTGATGAAGAGTAAATTAATACATGGATATAAATTTATGATTGTTTGATGTGTGGATGATCTAATATGTGAGAAGTGTTAACATTATGTCAATAACTCTTTGAAATTCATAACAATGTCTTATTTCTATATGAAAATGTACTGTTAGATATTACATATTTACAATCAATGAGATGATTATGTTTTGTTATTAGAATGTTACCTATTATTATTGATACTCTAAGCGAATCAAAAACACTTATCACAACATGAGAATTAGTTACCCAAGCTTGGTAACACTGAGTCAATTTAAAAAATATAACTGAGTAAGTAACAAAAACATTTTAGCACATAAAAATACACTACATGAGCAGTTTGATAGCTCAGCACTAACTGTAGTACTCAGATAATGTCAACACACTGCAACTCAACACTGAAAAATGACGCCAAGCTTCTGCACTTTTACCAAACAATATACAACCAACCAGTAATGATAATATTATAAAATACAGTGTGAATAATGCGCAAACATCGCTAAATACGGGCACAGCACCCACTGGCGACCTCAGCAGCTGTCAAAAGTAAGTAAATAGCCGTAGCAACAAACACATCATAGCCATAGGAGGCGTGTACACTACGAATATCTTTACCTGGGAGCTACGTTCGTTGTAGGCGATGTGACTGTCGTAGAAGCCGCCTCATTTATTAAGGGTGCGCTGCTACACCTTTTTAATATGTTAGGAGTGTCCACATCCATTATCTTAATGCCACCATTCGTTCACTGACGTACTATGTAGTTATATGCATCGGGATTGCCGAAACGATTATCCATCTACTGTTTATGTAACACTGTAAGTGCACTGAGAAGTAGTCTAATAAACGATTCACTCTACTATTACAACTACATACATGTTTTCTATTACGCTTATATCAAAGGATAACACAAAATAAAATGAAAATACGCTACTCAGAAAGCTAAAAAGTGGCTCGAAGCTGACCTGTCAAATCGCCGCAATAGAGAAGCGTTCAGAATTTATTTTTCATGATTAAATCTTTTAATTTTATTGTGTAATGTGTGCTCTTAGTATCATAAAGTAGGTTAAATAGGTAATAATTTGTACCAAAAACCAAATAAGGGCTAATTAAGATGTTAAAATTATGAACAAGCCTTGAAATTGTCAAAAAACCTCCCTAATGCATTACTCTAATCACGAATGTATCGAAACAAATGTCAATACTTGTATGTTCCGTTTCACTTTTAATTACACTCACTAAGAGTAAGTTTATGAAAGATTTTAAATCTCAGCTTAGATATACTTGTGATTTAATATGATAAGTACTTATTTACACGACTGTACAAGATTGGGAAAATAATAAAGTAAGAAATAAATAATTATCTAAGTGATGATGTTTGTATGTAGGTATAAGTTAAAAGTTCATTATGATGTGTTGAAGTGCTGTACATCGAAACGTTAGTCATGATGTTTTGAAGATAATTTTGATTTTTGAGATGGATTTAAATGTACCCACATAAATAAGATAAGGAAATAATAGAGATTTACTAACTTAGAAATCAACGTAACAAAATTTCATAGAATGTTTATAAGGAGGAGGTGTGTGTATAATTTAATTAGAATAAACGGATTGAGGTATACACGCAATAGATACGAGAATTTTGTTTGAATTAAATTTGAGCGTATTTGTTGCAGTACAACAGTGAAATACTTTATCGCGGCGTTTTTGGGAGCCGCTATTTACTGCGAATGGTTTATCTATCTAGTTCAACCCCAATACTGGACAGATCTTGATTGCAGTGAACATGACTCCTCATGTACTAAAATACTGTTTGTGGCCGACCCTCAGATTCAGGGAGATTATGCTGTCCCACCTCCTTTGAGCTACATCATTAACTGGGATAGTGATCGGTAATGTATAATTTATTATTTAATGTGCATACAAAAATAAACATTCCAGCGTTACAGTCGTTATGTCCGTATCAAAACAATCAAAATCACACGTTCTGTCACGGGAGCCTGTTACCGCGGACCTGGGTGACATGGAACGAAACCCTTTCATGTATGCTCAGGTGATTTATGTTTATAAAATTTTTTGAATCCTTAGAATGGAGGAGCCTTTTACCCAAGGGTATACATTACAGAAACTATATACACAAAAACACTACTAGATATATACTATCCATATCTACACTATTATATAAATATTAGAGTTAACGGGATATTTACCATGTGGTTCTAAGAATGTCCGATATTTCGGCACTGTTGCAAGCGCCATGATCACGGAGGAACTGTTCCTCCGTGATCATGGCGCTTGCAACAGTGCCGAAATATCGGACATTCTTAGAACCACATAGTTCCTCCGTGATCATGGCGCTTGCAACAGTGCCGAAATATCGGACATTCTTAGAACCACATGGTAAATATCCCGTTAACTCTAATACTTATGTTAGTGACCATGATAGTTTAAATACCTATACTATTATATAAAGCTGAAGAGTTTGTTTGGTTGAATGTGCTAATCTCTGTAACTACTGGTCCGATATGAAAAAATATTTTTGTGTTAGATAGCCCATTTATCGAGGAAGGTTAGAGGCTATATATCATCACGCTACTATCCAGGAGATCAGATCAGTAATCATAAATGTCAACAAATCGGACCAATTTCCATTCAGTATTGTAGAATTATTCGTTTATGTTTGGGATAAATAGTTGCCACGGGGCGAAGCATGCCACGTATGAAAGCCGCGGGGCACAGCTAGTTACTAGATAAAGCTATTTAATAAATTGAATAATCTTGTGATATTGTCTGAAGTTTATCAGGGATTTTTTTCTTAAGACACATTTTATTTTTTTCAGCTATTTGAAGTCAACATTCAGTGTGGTTGTGAAGTATTTTAAGCCTGATGTATTGGTATTTCTTGGTGATGTGATGGATGAAGGATCCATATCTTCCATGGTGCAGTTTCATAGCTATGTGAAGAGATTAGCTGATATATTTGAAGTAAATTATCAAGTCCTGGTGAGGTTTTAGGAAGTTTTATTTTATTTACCAAGTTATCAGTTCTCAACAAGTTAAGTAGCAGTAACTTGTGGTCCCATATTATACAGGGAGTTAATATACCCAAATTACTGAATAATATAAAAAATTACTGATATATATGACCACCTAACAATTTATTGACTCTAGCAAATATTATCTAGGTTCAGCTCATGTTCTACTGACATGTAAATGTAGGTTCAAAGGCTGGTTTTCGGGTGAACCCAGTAGATGACGAAGATCCAGAAAATGGCTTAGACAAAATTTATTAGCTATTAAACTGATGTTTATTTATTTATAATTTTTTTTTAAAACTATGCACATGGGGTTGTACATAGGCGGACTTAATGCCAAAGGCATTATCTACCAGTCTACCATGGGGTGATGCAGAGATAAATTGAAGTAGATGTTCAGTTTTTGTAAGAAGTTTTTTTTTTTTTTTTCGCTTTTATGGGAACGATGCCCGAAAGAAAAGCCTGCTCCTGAGCCAAGTCTGACAATCGGTAGTATAAGCGCAAGCTAATACAATGGGACCAAATTATCAATCATTCACTATATGTTTTACCTTACAGCAAGTTTGGGTACCAGGCGACAATGATATTGGCGGTGAAAACGAACCGATACGTCACGACAAAATCGCAGAGTTCGAAAAAGTCTTCCAGCAGCCGTCCATTATATATTTCCGCAACGTGTCCTTCTACAAAGTAAACGCTATCATGGACACACACCCTCAGACGTCTGATACTGATAGTACCCATGAGAACAATTTTAAAATAGTTGTTTCCCACTATCCTGTCACGGCGAGGCATCAGTTTGGTTCACAGGTAATCATATATAATCATTCACACCTTTCTCCCTAAAAGGTAAGCAGAGACAACAGCCGGCTATCTACTTTTGATCTTCTACACTTCATGAGCTTTAGGTATTAAGTTAACCCTATTCACAGATGTTTTTATATTGATAAGGCAGCAAAAAGAACACGGCTCTCGTGATGGTGAGCGATTATCATAGCCTATGTATATTAGAAAAGAGGTAAGGCCTCTGAAACTTATAAACCGTGATAAATGCAGCATACTCGATTTCCAGAGGCACACTTCCTATTAAGTGGGTGTCATTAAAAAAATTACTTGTATCTCCTGCTTATTTTACAAATTCACTTTGAAGTATTATTTATACACGTATCAAAGATAATATGACACTTGAAAGATTAAAAAGAAATTTAAATGGCTGTTAGTACCAAAGACCCTGCACAATTTTTAGATAACCCATTAAAAAGCATGTTACCTATACCTTCAGGTATACAACGCCATCCGTCCAAACATATTCTTCTGTGCCCACGACCACGAGTCCAAATATGTGAAGCAAACGAAAGAGCTAACAGACAGGACAACAACTTGGTTCAAAAATCCTAAGAGCACTTTGAGTCTGGCCTTCGATGATAGGTCTCTGCCCGAGATATATGTCCCAACCTGTTCGTATAGGATGGGCACCAACTACATTGGCTATGGAGCTGCCGTTTTAGGTAAGCTATGTATTTATATAATAATATGTTAACGAAACTTTTCTCCTCTAGGTAGCATGTTTAAGAGAAAACACCTGAAATAATTTATATAATACCTTCATGGAATATGATGATCAGCTCAATTTATTTCAGTTGCACCCTGCACTGAATTCCTAGTATTCTACTAGCTGTTGCCCGCGGCAACCACGCTGGATTCCTGCAACCTACAGGAACTATTCCTGAGAAGGTGGCTCTGCATAAAACCGAGACCCTGTTGTTTCAAGGGCCTCGGAGCAAACCACCTGAGGGATCCAGTCTCATAGTATTCCTATCAGCATCAAATGTAATATTTGGGGCTCGTGCTCGACGGCTGATGGGATTTCGGAGGACACCTCCGAAGTCTGGCCCCCAAATTGAAGAGTACACCCAATGGAGACTCTACTGGGGGATCGTGCGCCGAGGCGGGTTCTCTTGGATGCCCTCGTAGTTGGAGGCCTCTTACTCGGCGTCTTGCTCACAGCGATGGTGTTGATCTCCTGAGTGTGTATGGAAAAAATTAAATAAAATGTTTCATTATTTATATAATATTATATTAATATTATAATAGATGGGTGACGGAGCTTAGCTTCGCGGTTTTCTTTTTTCGACGCGACGTTTACTATAAATTAAACCTAGCTAGATCGTTTTATCGCCCCGAAACCCACAGTATACAAAATTTCTTGAAAATCGTTGGAGCCGTTTTCGAGATTCAGATTCAGATATATACCTATATTGCATACAAGAATTGCTCGTTTAAAGGTATTAGAATAAAATTTACTTTTATCGAATTTGAGTGAAATAAATAAATGGAAGGAATAGGAATAAATTCTGTTCATAGAAACCCAAGCTAAGTACATTCCAAATATCAAAACCTGTTTAGTAGTTACAGTGATACATGGTAACAAATATTTTGCAATACATTTAGGTATATTCTTGGCTTTTATTATCTTGGGGACTAATAAACCGAGGATGTGTGGTGGTTTTCCTCTTTGTTTTTTTTTCATGGTTACCCGCCATGTGTTCAATCTACTTTCAATTACCTCATTCTCTAAACAGCCGAATTAGATAATTAAAAATTAAAAAAGATTATCGTGTATATTATGTTTCAACCTCCTTTACCTCTGATTACAGAAAACAACAACCAAAACATGCGGTACACGGTCTTCTGGTCCTCAACAAGGTTCCCGTATTTATTCTTATACTTATTTATATTAATCATTTTGAAATTATACTGTGTAGTATACTGCGCAGCCAGGATTTTGCACAGACAGACGAAAAAGACAATGAATGCAGACATGTCTCCACTCTTAGAAAGAATGTAGAAAGTCCACGATTAGTTGAAGATTGGAAAAAATCTATTGTATTGTTATAGCTGGTCAATGGACATATAGGAATCACTCCGTTTCATTTTATTTAAACTCCGACTAATTTGAAACCTGTATGCCAATAGTAGTCATAAATAAGGTCTTGCAACTCAACGGTCAGTTTAAAGTGGCCATTCTGGGACATAACCAAAATGGGGTGTGGTCATTATGCAAAGTGTTCATTGTGTATCGATCTTCCTAGTAAGAAGATACTGTATTCTCAGCGGGAATCATTCGAAATTACCAATTCAAGGATTATTTAAAGCAAGTGCTCACCTCTGCAAAGGCGATTCAATGTTTGAATACTCGTTCGTATAGTTTTTTGTAAGAATGAACAGAGCTACCTAATCGTCCACATTAATTGGAGGCTCAGGGTACTTTTAAGATGAGGGGGTCCTATGACATGATATATGGAGTTTTTTTTTTAATTAAAGGCTTCCAGGCTCTTAGAGCAGTGCTCGAAAACTTGACACTAGTGCCAACGATTTTTAAACAAATATTTTATTTTTGACGAAAATGAGACGATTTTGCCGCAGAAGCTATTAATCTAACGACTAAACGGACTGAGTTGGACTCGACACATCAACCAGATCGGATAATAAAATCTATCGATCGAAAAACCTATCGATAATAAAATGCCATATTTTCATAATTCACTTCTTGTCCATAGTAGAAACGATGGAAGTGAGGGTGTGGGTTAGAGACCCGTAAAGTTCCATTTTTTAAGCGTAGCGAGCCGAAGGCGAGCGAAGCGTCTTTGGTTTCAAAGTTGCATTTCAAACAAATAAAACTCCTCCGAGACCGTTTGACCGATCTCGACCAAATTTGCCACGGTGATCAAGTAGACATTACTGAGTGTCGTAAGGATTCGAATGTCCAGATCGGTTTTACCATCGAGGAATAATCACCGAAAAACCAAATCAATGGAAAAAGTCGACCGGTCACGTTGACCTATTGTTGGATAGGCAAATCTCGCAACGCTTAAGTTTGGGTTGATTGCGAAGCTGGTAACCGTCCAAGTTAAAAATTACTGTTACTTTTTGTCTTAAAATAGTTGTGAGTTCTAAGATATTTGTTCTTCCTCCGTACCGATTATGCTCAATGTATTCTTGGTCCTGCCGATCCGGTCTACAGGGATCATAGTAGTGGCATCAGAAGTATGATTAGTCCCGGATTTAAGAGTGAATCTTTATTTCACAGATTTCAAAGAACTTGATTATCATTTTAAAAGGTTGTATCTAATCGGCTGTTCAGTTATAGTGCTTTTGATATACGGATTTAGAATGTGGTAAATTTTTCATTATTTTACGTAATTTATAAACCTAGTTTACGCAGTTAACATTGTAAAGATACTGTCGAAACTTAACGCGAATTATACGCATATAATTGAAACGAATTTTAACAGATTATATTAATATATATGATATTACCGATATTACCGTTACGCGAATTTACCGGTTATGCGATATTTGAATCAGGTATAGTTCCAAAAATCTTTAACTGGCCAATCAAAAAACCAATAAAAGGAATGATCAACCAATGACGCGAGACATAATCTACGATTGGTTGATTGCCTCCTTCCGTCTCGCCCCGCGTTTACCACCAGAGACCTAAAAATACGAACTGCGCAGTTGTTAGTTAGTTAGTTAGTTATAGTTAAAATTTCTGTTACGTTATATGAGCACCCCAAAAATAGTTAACCAGGTCTCATTCTTCTGCTTCAGGTAGATAACATAACACAAACAAAAATGTATTAACGGGAATGATATTTTGTATTTTCGCTTATAGCTTTAATTTTCACACGAGGTAGCAGAAATAGGAATTAATATTATTAAATAATTCTAACTTATCTAGTTATAATGTAACATAGTTGATGCATTTAAATACTGACGGATTTGAACAGTAACAGTTACTATTTATATCAATTTACAAACCACAGATAAGAGAAAAGATAAACCGACGCCGCGCCGTAGCTACCCTGCAAGTGCATTTGTTTGCTATCTTAGTAATATAAAAATGTTTCAGTAGGTAATTATAATTTTTTCACGGGTCTATTGTAGACTTCAACATATTCCGTATTGCACAGTATCTAATATATTTTTGCGATCGCAATTCTCTTTTTTCGCTATTTTGTATATTTTTAATCTTTTGTAACATTACGTACAGTATTTTTTTGGCTTTAATATAAAATAATTTACAAACATAATTATAGCTATAAAATGGCAGCAGTAAGAAATCCAAATAAACGAACTATTCATATTATTAAGCATTCACTTACTAACATTAGATAATAACTGCAATTCGATAAAAAAAATGGTATAACGAGAGAATCAAATATCTGACACTATGCAAAATTTGCAATGAGCAGAACTTCAGAGTTCACGACTCCTGACTTTGCAGTCGTATGCTAGCTACACCAAAAAAGGTTGGTAACACCAGAACGATATTGAATAGAATTAACATAAGAACCGATCTCAAATTACCCTATGCTAGATATTATGTACACTGTTATTTGAATACAAAATATAATAATGAGAATATAACTTTCCACTAACGAAAAGTCGATTTCCATGGCCCGGCAAACCGTTTCCGGTTGTCGGTTTTATATGGCACGCTATCACCATTAAAAATAAATAAATCGCCGGCGTTAACAACTGGCCGTTATACACATCGCCAAGGAGATAAGTATTCACCTTTACACGTAAAAGTGTATACTTCGTGGTAGCCTTATTTTTACCTTTAATAAAATATTCAACAAAACATAATAAATTAACCTTTTCCTTTTAAGATTATAAAAATATATTAATTAATCAATTATTATTATCAATATTTTCTAACTATATATGGGGGCGTGACAAACAGATAAGACCCAAGGGAAAAACTCCGCCCCTTCAGTGAGTTTCATACAGAATGTATAGAAGCTTCGCTAAACAAAACAAACATAAGACGGGGCGCGGACGAGACACGGCCACGACGCGACGCCACGACACTATTCTAAAACATACATAAAAGATGCGGAAAAAGGGCGCGGACAAGACGCCAAACGGTGCGGGGGTGTTACTTAGAACACGTAACACCTTGCGCCCGCGCAGCAAAGCTAAATGTGACAGACGTCTTCGCGCCCTATACGCACCCCGCATCTACGATGTACTTTAATCGCAGGCACAGCTGCGACGCGTCTTTGCCTTACGTCTTATCTGTATTTCCCGCCCCTTAGCGTTCAACAATTTTTGCTATCGACTGTACGGTTTGGGCGTATCATGTCAGAAACGCAAAATGACAGATTAGCGTATTGACAGAAACGCATAATGCCAGGTGTCGCAAAATGACAGAATCTGATAATGACAGAATCTGATAGAATTGAATTGAATTGCAATCTGCTTGATTACATGTTTAATTTTTGGCCTATCTTTCCACCGGTCAAACTTCCTTTCGTTTACTGGTCTATCTCTAACTCGACACTGGCAAAATTGTGGTGTTTGCTCCACAAGGCCATAATCAAGAATTGAATTGAATTGAATTGAATGCCAGATCAATCTCGAATTAAATAAAAAATATTCTTTATTTGCTAGTAAAAATCAACATAAATTTTCAAAAATTAAATCAACAATAACAGATTGTAAAGGGTCTCCCTTAAAAAATACATAATCGTCCAAACAGTACCTAGATACTTAAGTCGTCGTCAGCCTTTCGAAAATATGCTTTTTTATAAATTGTTTGGGTGTAATTTTATTTTCTTTTAATATTTTAATAATACTTTCTGAGTTTTTTATTAAAGGCAATGTCGAATTTAAAACCATTTTTTTGCAGAGTAAAAGTAGTAGTCATAATGCCTACACTCATTCATTAATTTTTGTACACAATGACAGACATACTTGGGGCTTCTTAGGAAATTTGACGCCAAGTCGAAGGTACCAGCTGTTGTTCTATCCATATTTTCTGAACAGCTCAATTAGTCTGGCGAAAATTTCTTTAACACCTTCCAAATTTGTTGTAAAAGCTTTGAGTTCCCTAGTTTGTGAAGCATCTCTTATAATTGATTCCCAACATAACAGTAAATAATTTCCAGGTAGAAGAGATAAACACGCTGTCATTCTGGTAATGTTTCCACCTTATGTCATATAATTTTAAATCCTTTGCCTTTTTTTTCACGGCTTTTTGGAAGTGAAAGAAGCAACCGTTAATGGTTACATCTGGGAATACAATTTTAACAGCATTGAGCCCATACTCAAACCCAATGTATCTTTAACTAATTGAAACAAGTTGAATTCCTGAGACGAGCTCAACCGAATACTAGGGATTTTCGATTTAGCGTTTTTTTTTTTGCGATTTTTTTTTATCTTGCAATTGTTCACCCCAGCACGAATCTATTACCGAAAACAGCAACTCGATAGCTCATCTCCTTCATACCCAAAACCGTGACAGAAAATTGGCAACGACGACGACGTCGACGACAACTCCATAGCAATAGGGCTTTTCTAAAGAAATCCCTAAAATCGAACGTACGTCGTTTCAGTCTTATTTGGTAATAAACCATAAATCACAGGGCAAATATTTGTTGTAATTTCATCAGATCCTAAATCAAAATGCAAACTAAAAACTTGGTAGAACGGTTTTGGTGCATATTTAAAGGTACCGTCACCAAAATATGTTCCCGCTGGATTAGATCGAATAACTCTTCTGGCGGTTTTTGTACAAAAAATAAAATTTTATCGCTTCCAGCATCATCACAAACCAAAAAATGCTAATGCCTCAGGTATGATGAAGGCCTCTAGACGTGCGAAATTTATTTTTTTTGATTTATAAAAAGCTTTCCTGGTCCTGTAAAGGTTATCTTTAAACTGTTTAAATTCTGGTATGTAATCTAAATACTTCGAACCTTTGTTCTTTAAAGCTTCGATTTTTTTTCATATATGGGTTGTATCGGACCGAAATCATCGCATACTTCCTTTTTGCATTTATTTTTTGGCAATAAACACCTCATTTTCTTTTGGTTGTGCTATACATGTGTGTGTACGTTTCCAAATTATATTTTTCCTTTCATTATCTATAGTCACTGCTTGACGCACCTCCAGTTTGTAGTATTATTTTTATTACGAACATATAAAGTATACTTAACGGTAACCTTCACACAAAAGCGTTTCCTTTCCTTTTTGATTTAGTTTCACCTTCCATTATACAACGATGAACACTCTAATAATAAACAAATTCGAGGTGTGATATCATCCAGAAGGAAGAAACCGTGGTTTTCCCTTTAATGCACTATTGATACTACCTATATATTTCCGAATTTTGTAGTAAATTCACAGGACACTTAATTTGATTACGATTGCCAATAGTATGAATTGAACGGTAGGTTTGAGGATTTGAGGATTTGAGATTTTTGTTCTACCCATTTTAACCATTATGTACGTTTTGCTTATGCAATAGTTTTTTTTACATACGTTATTACGCAATTACTGCCAATATAAATTATTATTGTATTACTTAATTTATCAAAATCAATCAATCAATTAGCCTATTGCAGTCCACTGCTGGACATAGGCCTCTCCCATTTTACGCCATGATACTATTTTAATGTATACTATAAATTAATTATTATGATTGTATTTATACATATTATGTCATTACATTAGCCATAAATTAATCAACTATTTGATTACATTACTTGTCAATAGCTGGCGCCACCAGTACGACTATCCTTAAGTAGGATGAGTTATTGTGTATAAAAGCTAAACCTAGACAGAAAAACATAGAAAGAAAAATAATGGTTAAATCACTCGTAAAACTAAGAGCTGGCATTTTTCGAATCTGTCTTTTTGCGTTTCTGACTACTTGCGACTAAGTGCCAACATTTGGCATTCTGCGAATGTCATTTTGCGTTTCTGACATGATACGCCCCAACCGACTGTACATAGATACAGAAAATATTAATAAAATATAGGCTATAACTTTTATGATCAATCTCTCTGCTACTAAGATCTATCTTTGGATTGCACATCTACGTATTGTGTCGTGTTATAAATAGGCAACGAAAAATCGGTTGTCTGTAAAGTCGGTTTACTGACGATAGTTAAACGTGACAACGTCATAAGAACGCGAGGTAACGCCGCATACGTCATGTGGTAACGCCGCATACGTCGGTAACACCGCATACGTCGGTAACGCCGCATACGTCATGTGGTAACGCCGCATACGCCATGTTTTTTCGTGCTTGCAGCTGGCTCCATCGATTTATAAGACGTCACGTCAAAAATATAAGTAAAATAACAAAGACTGTTGAAATAAAATATTTTTTGAATTATCAATATTTTTATGTAATAACTGTGAATTGTATAAGGGATTGTGATTATACTTTATAATACTAATAATTTCATTGTAAAAATAGTTATAACACTTTTATTCTACTTGCATTTACAAATTCTAGCTTTGCCTGAATATTTCAACTAAGTAATTACTAGCAATACTTATCTTTAGTGTGACAATACTAATGTGTAATAATTCTTAACTGTTGTATTATGATGACAAGCAAAATTACACAAATGAATGAATTAAGTAATTAATCCTATCTTTGGCACCAGTCCAGTTTTGACCTTAAAGTAAAAAATAAAACAGAATCTATAGATGATGCAAAGTTGTCATAAAAAATCATATTCTCGACACTTACATTATCAATAGATTCTTTATTTTAATTCTTTAAACTTTAGTTTGTTATTTAGATAGTTTTTTTTTCATGTTACCTATATTGTCTTGTATTTATTTTTACAATTATAATTTATGTGAAAAATAACAAAGTAAATGCAGAGATCAGTTGTCATTATTTATTTTTTTATTTATTAAATATGCAAAACATGCATATTAAACACAAAGTACTGGGGTTGAGACTTTTTCAGTAGCAGGAATATCGCCTAATATAATATTAAATAATAATATTATATACTGTGTCGAGGAGAACAATCTTCTCCATCTGAACATTAATCCGAGACTGTCGGCTATCTGCCTCAGAACAATGGTTACCTAATGCACATTCCACATTTTAACCTCATGAAACAAGTACATTTATTATTTACTAAATTATTTAAGATGTGTAAGTATTACATAATAATTGTATTTGTAATAGTATTGTACAGGGCTTTCCCTCATAACTTTTGATTATCCCATGAATGATATAATTTATTAATACTGTTCTTCATGATATTGTCGGAAGTTTACGCGAATATCACACATTGAAATAAAAAAAAATTTAACGGATTCTATCGCGATTTATTTGATGCTATTTTATAATTTACGTTGAACCCAACGTTTCGGTTGTTTTTCAGCAGCTATGGTTAATGGGGAGACTAACTGAGTCTCCCGTCTGAATCCATTAAAAATAGTTTTATTTCAATAATTTATTAAATTCCATTGTTAAGAAACATTCAATAGGTATTTTGTGTATTTTTTTTATGTAGATATTATAACAATGTATATTTATAATATACAATAACATCTGTAAAATGATTTGTATGTTTTATCCATATTAAAATATTTATTGTTACATGTGACTTTATTATTGCGAACGTTATTAAATTGAAAAGCCTAGTTTGTTTACAAACACAATACCTAGTAATGCGACTATCATATAAATATTTAAAATAACAAAAGTAATGGAACTAGAAGTAAACAATGTTCTTATAGACAGGTTGATAGCACCAGTAAGTAAGTTGGCAACTAAAAAGTAAATTAATCCGTTTCTATTTATTGTAGACAAAATCAACGGTTTTTGAATATTATCCTTTTCTTCATATAAAGTTGTTGTGAAATACATAACAGTTGTAATAGTGACTAAAAGTGTATCTATAAATATACAATATCCTGCATTTGCTAACGTTCTTGATGTTGGTGGCATTACATCCCAGTATGTTAAAGTCCACAATAATACAGTTCTGAATACCAGCCTCATCAGAGTCTCATGTTTGGTCACATTTTTATTCAGTAACATATGCCTTATATGAACAGCAAATAAGTATATAGAGACATAACCTAAGCAAGAAGATATTCCTTCACGATTTGCTGATATTAGTGAAGCCCTTAGATTATTACTGAAAACCCAATCATGAAGACCTACATATAAAATAAGTTCATGAAAAATAAGGATTACAATACTAAGTAATAATGCATAACAAGATAAATATAATACAAATGTTGATATTATTTTACAAACAGCTATAGTGAAAAAGAAATTCCAATGCACACCATACTCGGTCACATGTTCTGGATAATTGAGTTGTTTTATGGATACAAATCGTCCTACTCCAAGTAATAATAAAATACTGATGATTTTTAGGTTACCTTTCACAATATCCTTGAGGCTATTGCTACGTAAGTCTTTATGTACTATACCACTAACTGAAACGAATAAACCAACTCCAGTGTCCATTAAACTGTAACCATATTTTTCAGTCTTTGCTAAATATCTAGGAAAGTCACGAAAGTCAACAGCAAGTATACACAACACAGTTATTAAGTATGTAAGGCCTCTTAGAGTGGATATTAGAGGTATTCGATCGCTTTTGAATATATTTTTTGTAGTGAACTTTTTTATTGAAGTTCTGTGATGGAACAAAACTTCATATAATAACATACCAAACAATATTAAGTTCAAAATTACAATATATTCTGCTAAAACTGTGTGAGCTAAAATCATAGGTAATACTATGACACAATATTCATAAATATATTGGCTGAAAGTTGGAAATCCATTCTGAATCGAAATATAGATAGAACTTTGCACTGTAAAAAATATACAAAAGAAGGTGTGGACTGCTGTAGTGCCACGGTTATCCTGCATGTAGGCTTCATGATACTTCTTGTATTCTGAAGAGTTCATGATGGTTTTATGAGAATATCTTTTCAACAGATCGCAGATAGGTCTTTCAGCCTAATCTTGTAAATATATTTACGTAGGTCATATGATCCACACAAACAACTAAACATCTCGTAGTCTTCTTCTCATGATATTGTGAAAATATGTTATTCTTTGATCTCTCGAACTTCATTTGATTGAAATTTCCGATATTTTGTTTTCTTTGTCATCACAAAACATGTCAAATATGTCAATTTGATTATTTTTTTTATTTCTGATCTGAAACTCGATTATTTGGCTATAGTTCTAAGTATTGTTAGCCTAAATCAATTCAAGAAAATGGTATGTAATTGCAGTAGTACCTACTAATACGAATAATTAACACGAATTCAGAGATACGCGGTTTTACTTGTTGTCACTAGATTTTTTGGCCCAGTTGCATCGGAAAATCAAATAATTATTGCGAATTTAACAGAAGTTATCAGTTCGGTGGAAAAGTGGATAAATGCCCGTGACGCGATAGAAGAAGAGATAATAAAAAAAAAATTGTGTACTATGTGGCAATTTCGCGTGAGAAGAAAACGAACGAACTAAACTTATCAGGCGTCCTTCTACGTCAAACTTTATGGTTAATGTGTTTTTAATAAAATATTAAGAATAAATTTAATCTTTTGATTAACTTTAAAATTATAAATTATTTTATCAAAAGTAATTAATATGTATATTTTTAAATAAATACTTTTGATACCAATGTTTGTTCTAATGTAAAGTGATACATATCCAAAATAATACTAAATTAAATTAACACTACACACTATTATTACTAAAATAAACTAAATTAAATAAATAAAATATTTACATGCATAATGCGTCGTGAAATTCCTCTACATCGTCACCGACCGGAAACGTTCCCAGAAGGCTGGCAGCATTGCCACGTTGAATGGCAATGCTTATTCTCTGTGCAAGATAATAACCAGCCTTCTGGTCACGCGTAGCGTCGATCAGCCGCTTTGTTAAATCTTTGTACACAAAGCGGGCACTTGGGCCCCATGTCCCCAACGTTTCAACCCCAAACGGCTCAAAAATATAATCACCTGTTAAATTACAGTATTTGCGCCGTTTGAGGTTTTCCGCAGATGCAGCAGCAGCGCCGGCACAGCCCGCTGTGCCTGAAAGATGTGAAGGCGCAAGGGTGTCGACGCATGTTGCATCCCACACCAAAGGCATACCCATCCTCCAAGGCAGCAACGACATACCATCCGGTCTCCTGCCATCCTCACGCGCCAGTCCATTAGGTTCACGAATGGCTGGCACGCCAGCAGTGGCAAGAGCACGGCGGATAATGTCGTTGATGCAGGCGTGTCGTGATATACGCCCAGCACTTCTGCCGCATGAAAGGCCATGGTGCCCAAGGCTGTCGACAGCTTCACCGCAGTGGCAACGATGGGGAGAAACACACGGCGCTCCCAGGCGAAGGCAAGTGGCAAGGCGGAAAGTAGTATCGTCCAACATAGTACCTATGTTGGGCGACGGAAGTGCCTGAATCGAGAGACCTGACTCCCATTCCCCCACAGCCAACAGGCGCGCACGCTCTGAAACATGGGAAGACGAGCGTATCAAACTGTCTCTTACCAGCTTGCATAGCGGCGCATCCCATTGTCTCTGGGAGAAAAGGTTGCCAAACCATTTATTCATTATATATATACGTTAATTTAAATTATCGCGAAAACTTGTAAAATTTACTTTAACTTTCAACTTCGTTTCGGAATTTTCCCGTTACTTGTGCTGTGCTTGGGCTGTAAGGCCTTGACTTTAACCAAAATTTGTCAATTCTAGGTCAAACGGAACTATCCTGTAGGTTATGGATAGAAAACCTAGTTCTCGTTTAATAAGGTATCTTTCCTCATATATAATCAAGAGATACATATCCAAAATAATACTAAATTAAATTAACACTACACACTAGTATTACTAAAATAAACTAAATTAAATAAATAAAATATTTACATGCATAATGCGTCGTGAAATTCCTCTACATCGTCACCGACCGGAAACGTTCCCAGAAGGCTGGCAGCATTGCCACGTTGAATGGCAATGCTTATTCTCTGTGCAAGATAATAACCAGCCCTCTGGTCACGCGTAGCGTCGATCAGCCGCTTTGTTAAATCTTGACCTAGAATCACGAAATTTGGCAAAAAGCAAGGTCTTACAGCACAAAGGAAATATTCCAAAAAATAAAAAAGTTGCAAATTAAAGGGTGTATGACTGCCTCTGTGGCGTGCTAAGACAGGCTGCGCGGGTTTGATTTCCGCTCAGTGCAAATATTTATATGCATTAATATGTCTGTTTGCATTGGTCTGGGTGTTCCTATGTATAATATGTATGTATTTATAAAAATAAGTATGTTTATCCGCATTCTGGAACCCATAACGCAAACTAGTTAAACTATGCTTACTTTGGGTCTAGAAAGCGCTGTGTAGAATTTATATATACATAGTTGATGCAAAAAAAAAAAAATTAAGATAGTCTTCTGAGTTGTATGGGCGCTCATACAATTTAGAGGACTAGTTTAATTGGCATTAACCTCAAATAAGGTAAATTAATAAAATTGTGCTATTGTGTACAAGAAAATATTTATTACAATATTATGCTCGTGTGCGCAGAACATTTTGCAGTAATGACTAAAGCGATACACTATTCCCAATTTTACATTATGTAAAGATATTTAGACAATCGCAAGGGAATCTAAACCTACAGGGTTACTTTCCGTTTAGCTATAATCATGATATTTTGCAGAAAGTAAAATCTTATAATCGTTAAAGTCCAAGAAATAATTAGGAAAATCTTTACAAAACTCGCATTTTATTGAAGGATATAAATTATATCAGAACATTTTTGGACAACTTACATAGTCAATCTTATTATACCAAAAAGTATATATAGGTACGAACTTAAAAAAGTAGTCTTTATTCATTCTTAACAATAACTAGGACGGTTACCAGCTTCGCAATCAACCCAAACTTAAGCGTAGCGAGATTTGCCTATCCAACAATAGGTCAACGTGACCGTCGACTTTTTCCATTTATTTGGTTTTTCGGTGATTATTCCTCGATGGTAAGACCGATCTGGGACATTCGACCCCTTACGACACTACAACTTATTCGCATCGTAACTTGTCTACTTGATCACCGTGGCAAATTTGGTCGAGATCGGTCAAACGGTCTCGGAGGAGTATCATTTGTTTGAAATGCAACTTTGAAACCAAGGCGCTTCGCTCGCCTTCGGCTCGCTACGCTTATTATAGTACGACCCTCAATCCAGATTTTGTACGGAACACTAAGTGCTCGAGTCCGACTCATTGCATTTTGGTTAAGTAGGTACCTGTATGAATAAATGGCTATTTTACATTTGAAAATTTTTGTCATAGTCCGAATTAGTTTTTAGGTGAAGACCGTGGGTGTGCTCACACGTAAAAAAAAGTGCTTCATAGTCCGAATTTGATTTTATGGCAAGAAAAATTCGGACAATTTTAAAAGTCTCTTTCCCATGAGATTTTTGACTTATTGAACTTATTTGACCATTGTCTGTTTTTTTACCAGTTGGTTTGACCCACTATCACAATCACTCAGTCCGCGGCTTCGGTTGACCAACTGCAGGCTGCCGTCTCCACTGACTTCGGCGCGGGAGGCGTTATCGCTTGCCGATCTGCTGAAACCTTCTCAAAAAGGTCGGCAAAGAGCCGCTCTACCTCTGCGTCTTTAGTGGACCGCTCAACGTCATCAGGCCGTGCGCACCGTCTGCGCAGTTTTGCATGGCCAGTAGATACCTATTTTGGACGGCGGGGTCGTCTCATCACTAGATTTATTGGATCCTTCGCCGTTGTTGGCGTTCCGGGTAAAGCTTCGCTTCCACTTTTATCCCAGCTGGAAGTGCTTCACAGTTGGGCCAAGGGGGCTCCTTGTCCCCTTTTTTTAATCTGATTTTTTTTTAATCTTTGACGCAATCTCTTGTCAATTTCAGAAAACTGGGTTATGAATTACGACGACTTTCATGCATGTGTTCAACACAACATGACGAGAGCGGATAACGCTTGTATCAACACATTGTGTTGATACTAGCGTGATCCGCTCCCGTTTGCAGCAGTAGCCGTGTTCCTCTAAAGCTGCGTGCAAACTGGTGGTACACAGCGTAACGTAACATTCGTAATAAACATTACATTACGTCGCGTAGGTACCGAAAATCTATGTGTGAGGGGCCCGTTGCTCGCTTATTTCCCTACACTGATGGCACGAATGCTCGCTGTGGAACATGCTATTGTACATTGCTAAGATTTACTTACACTGTAACCTTTTTATTTATGTTTCACATATGTAATTAAACTCTTTGTGGCATGAGATCTAGATTGATCTAGAGATATTCTAATAAAAAATAAATGTAGTAGCAGTATGTCAGCGAAATGTCATGGTTAAACATTCCCATTGATATAACAAATCAAATTCATAATTCTTACAAATCAAACAAAAAGTGCTACACATAAACTTTGTCAGAGTATGTATACATTTTGATGCAAAGACTGTCAAAGAGAATAAAATTATTAGGAATACATCGAGACCAAAAATTGTGTTTCAATAAAAAAACCATTATCTTCATATTTTTAGTCATTTTAATAGTGTGGCTGTATATACTTTTCTTTGGTTTCTTTAATTTTCTTATTTTTAAATGTGTTTTACTATTTTTTTATGGTTTCGACCGTTACTATAACTTGTTACACATTATTTATTTTATCTTCTCTGTATTATACAACAAGTGTAAAACTGGGTTTTTAGCACGTTTTAGCTGTAAGGTTAGTAAAGATAGTACTTAACCTAATAGTGAAATTCTGACTTGACCCTAGCGACAGTGGACATCAAATGTGAACCACTGCGACCGTAGCCCATTAAAAATTCTACTAGTCACCTAAAAGCGTTGAGTCTCGGTTGTATCAGAGACTTTCACCCCACAACCATAGTGCCTACCGATATTCACAACCACTACTATAGCTGCCTATGAATATTCCTAACGTTGACCTTAGTTGTCTCTTCCTATAGATCTTGACGACGATAACGACAACCACAGATATTGATAACCGCGACCCTAATCTCCTACAAATATTGGTCCCCCACAATGACCGTGACAAGCAACTAATATTGAAGCGCTGAGCACAAGTTTCATAAAAAGTGTGAATGTCTTCACCATCGTATTGTCAAGTAATTTCATTTCAATATCATACAACGGTTTACTCACTGGCGATCTAGAGGGTGAAAAAATTGCACTAGGTACCTACACTGGTACATTCTCCTAGTTTCGTTGCAGCCGAAAAGCACAGTACAGAATAGTATTACCTGTGCTATTGGTTCCTCTTCACACCGACTTCAGTTAACTACCTCCCCCGCCCGGACAATTAATTAGGTGTAATTTCATATGCTTATTCAAAGCGGGGTGTGCAATTGTGCACGAAATTATAATGTTATCCGATCTTACTTGTATGATGTGGGTGCCAATCAGACCCAATTTTTTTTACACATCCACATCACGATCCATA
Organism: Cybosia mesomella; assembly: GCA_946251805.1. NCBI lineage: Eukaryota > Metazoa > Arthropoda > Insecta > Lepidoptera > Erebidae > Cybosia > Cybosia mesomella. Next base: position 37,470,510 of record OX276389.1, read on the forward strand.
TACACGATCTACCTGTGTATTGTGATAACGATGCGATTGTTTCATACATTTTTTTCAAAAGTTTCTGAGTATCTAAATACCTAGAAAAGTAGCTAGGTTCTGAATATAATTAGATTAATATTTTCAGTATTTTTTAGAACAAGAAATGGAGACATATTTCAAAATATTCACGTAATCTCTTTGTAAAAACAAAATCATTGCTATTCTACTAAGTTAAAAAAAATATGCTAATAGCACAATACCGTAAGTAATGTTTCATTATCTTAGGTGTTGTATTATATAATATCTATGTACCTATTTACCTATATAAAAAAGTGGCTCTTCGTTCGCTATTGTTTACTTGGTGTGTACCCAGCATCAGCAGCTTCCATTATTTAGCATTATTTCCTACCTTGTTTATTCTTGCTAATTATGACAGTCTCTTTTTAATTTAAATAAATTTATTTCAGTTATTACAACAAACGATAGAGCAATAAGATTGAAACCAAGCTATCCACTAAAACAGTATTGTAACTTCACTGATTCAATAACCAATCTCTTTGTGGCCTACAAGTGCTATATTATACATACAAATGTACTGCGGACTGTTGGTGTTACCAACACACGACTACTTAGACTAAAGGCCTTCTTATTGGGTATAAAAAATATAAAAGGAATTGATATAGTTAGTGAGGAATAATGAAAAGTAAAAATGAGTACCTACATACATTAATTGATCAAAAATTTGATTGATATCTGGACAATTGTAAATCAATGCTATTGAAATAAGGAGAAAACGAATTAAGTTCTTCAAATGGCCTTTAAATTATTTTGCACTATAATGGAAGTCAATTATTAAGACTAATCGAATATAAGGTAAGGTAAAGTCACAGACCGACAATGACATCAACGGACGAAAAAGTGACTTTTTGTGACTATGGTTGTTGACTATCTCAGATGGCCTCTTCAACCTTACCTGGACTATTGGTGAGCGCTGAGGGTTCTCAACGAGAACTGTTTAGTTATTATATATTAATCTTAAATACGTTTATGTAAATGAAAAACTATGTTATAAAATCGTCGCATCATCATAAAAATACAGTATATAATATACCAGCACTGACATCGTCGTTAACGCTATCCTGTATTTTTTTTTATATCAGTAGTTCGAAAAAACATTCAGAATCATTCAAAAAGTCTATAAACTCTCGATAGTCTCGTTTACGCCATTGTCAATAATTTTATGTCGACATTTATTTTGCAGCACCAAAACAATACCGTGTATATAATGAACTGTTATAAATAATGAGTTCTGAGTCTATACATTGTTCCCATTCCCATTCTCACCAAGAACGACCTCATTTTTGCGACACGACGAGGATCACCTGTAAAAATGTCAAGATCTACATTAGGACTGTAGACAGGGGGTCCTCGCCAATGAAGATGATTGCACCGTGCGACAGACAAATAGAAGATCTGCCAATGGCAAGTCCTGTTTCTGGTGGATCCCAAGAATCTTGCCAGGTATGCTTTACAATTCATTTTCCCGTCGACGGCGTCCGTCGACTCTTGATTTATCTAGAGGAGACCCCGACACTACATAGAAAAGGAAAATGATTTATTCGACCCTTCATTATACAAGATATAAATGGTGACATACAAGCGATTGTGGGCTTGAATGTAATCTTTTCCGGAATGTAACAAATACTTTTCTGAAAACGTTCAACCTAACGCGAGAAAATCACGAACAAAAATACATGTCAAAAATTAAACCTCCTTTTGAGGTCGGTTAAAAAGACAGGCAAAATAGACAAGATCTCCAAGGTACGGCACTGTCACAAGCTAAATTGAATGCAGCATGCTGGCATTTAAAACTTATATTAAGTTAGGCGATGGTACTTTCCCAGTCTACTAATGCGTGTTTGGGGTCCCAACATCTTTGGGGCTCAAGTCAACCCTCATCTGCGAGTCGGCACACCAACGGAAACGAGGCTCTCGAGATTGAGAGTTCAAACGGTAGTTACTGCCTCAGAAGCCTAGATAGGCCGCATCAGGGGGAGAGATTGTGGGACAGGACTCCGAAAAGCAAGATTTGGATGCAACCAGGTTTAACGCTGGGATGATGACAACCCCAGTCCACTACTGCCAACAAGGCAAACCAGCAGACAATCATCTGAATGATAAGCTCTGCTTATAGACGCTTAAATCGCCAGAGATTTTAGCTCATGTGGGATTCTAACGCGAAATTCTATGCCGTAAGACTTGCGATTGTGTACGAACCCTGGCGCCTAGGACGCGATTCCGTAGGCGACGGCAGATCACAAATGACAGCGATGGAGCTGGAGCCTGACAGCATTCGGCTGTTACTATCTCTTGCTGTTGTGTCTACCGCCTCCGAAGTGAAACCACATCTTATACGAGTAAAGTCTATTACCGTAATATACGGTGAACGACTGCATCAGCCAGCAGGAGACCTTATCACCTCCAGTTCATTCACACCAAAACAATTTAAAGCACTCGGTCGGTGCTGCTACTTAAAAAAATGATTTACCTAAAGAAATATAATAATTTACTTATCTGAATTGGTCAGTCTATAAACAAGTGGTATTTACGGCGCGGCAAAAAAAGAGGCGTTGAGCCGTTTCGTTCTTGTTTCTTGCTGAAATTGTTGCTAGACAGCTCTAAATCTAGGCGAATATCTTTTCTACAGAGTTGTGACGAACTTAAGAGTTGCTGTCCGTTTCACGGTGGCCATGAACATACACATGAACATATTTGCACACGGGGGCCATCGGTGCAGTGCCCACCGCCTCCGCCTCCCGAGTGTCACAACTGCAAATGCTCTCAAACACATTCTCATAGACACGGTTCATCCAATCAAAGTACGCACCTATTACTGTTCTTTTTACCTATAGAGAAATCGAGATTGAAGCCATTTTGCTTTTTTTAAGACACACTTATAGCTGTAAGAACCATGCTAATGGGTGTGAGAACCATGTTCGTTGGTATAACAACCATGCTTATATTATATTCTCAAACTAGTTTTTTTCTTCAGATACAATCTAATCAAAGCATGTATTAATGTTTTTTTTGAGTCGAGATCGTTTTCGAAACCGATTTTCTTTTGTTAAGTCATGCTTACAGGTATTAGTACCCTGGTCGTAGCTGAAGAGAGAACTGAGAGAAAAGAGAGAATCACCATCCTGCAGTATGCTTATCTAGTAAAATTGTTTTTGAAGTGAAAACTTCAAAGTGTACACACAGATTTTTCCGTAAGTAGAAAGTTAGGCTGATCCGTCACGCTCTGAGGTGAAAGGCTCGATCGGGTGAACTCGGGACCGCCGAGTGTACCCGAGCGAGAAAGACAGTCAGCTGCTCTTCACTGTTGTGTCGCTGTGTTTAGTATATTCAATTCATACGTACCTAATAATTGTCTTTATTAATGTAATAGTTATTATTCGTAATGAAAATTATTTTGACAATTATTTTATTCAATTAAATTTTTAAGCATTTTGTATGCTTACTTTTTTCTAAAGTTTTAGATCGCCTTAAGACGTATTAATGTATCGGAGAATTTCGAATATCTGGGACACGTGTCTCGGTGGCTCAGTTGGTCAGAGCATTCCCCCTGTAAAGGACTGGTCGCGGGTTCAAGTCCCGTCCTAGATGTTCTCATTTTCCGATCTAAATCTTTAGAAAAAAATAAATTTACATTATGAGGTTAGTGTGTCAATTGATGCGATTGCCAATGAAGTTTTCACTTCTATCGTGCGTTCTTAAGCACACACTCTAAATTTTTTTAAATCATTATTTTGTACATTTTTTGTTTTTGCTAAGTATCACTAATCAGAGTGTATTTTACTTTGCAGATACGGCTAGACCTGACCCCGATCCGTTGAAAAAATAGCAGTTGCTAAATTAAACGGCCCTATTATCTACCTGCTCGTAGTTCATATTCATTGGTCTTGCATTACATTCGGATGTTATTAGGTATTTTAACTATTCCGTATTAGGTGTTCTAGATTATAGCTAAACCAGTAATTGAGGACAGGAAATTATCACGCAGCCTTGGCTTCAGTCCCCTGATAGCAACAGACGAGGATGAACTTTACTGAATGGAATGCCAAATCCAAGCTATCCTACTATATCTTCTATAGTATAAAAATTTATCGCTGAATGTGATGCTAAGCGCAAATCTCGAGAGCAGCTGAACCGATTTAGCTAACATGGTTCGTACGGAGAGAATTTTTTTTTAAATTGCCTGAATACAAAAAAAAAATCAGGTATGTTTGGGATAAATAGGTGCCACGGGGCGAAGTATGCCACGGGCGAAGCCGCGGGAGACAGCTAGTAATATTATACATGTGAAATTTTGTGAAGATGTTTATTACTCAATCACGCTCTAACGGCTGACCGGATCCGGTTGAAATTTGGTACAGGGATGGATTATACTCTGGAATAACACAGACTATTACCTAGACTAGACTTTTTATCCCGGGAATAGGTTCCCATGGGTTGGGGGAACGGGAGCTAGTCGTAATCTCAACAGAGAGATCATGTGGTGAGATTTCCCTGTGAAAGAACGCGTGACACTTCGCGATTGCACTGAGGGTACGGTGAAGAGGGATTAGATTACGTCCACTTACATTGTACCGTAGACTGTTTTCCATCTACCGGTTAACAGTAAAACTACTCCCTCCATTACTACGTAGTATAACTATCTTGGCGGCCTCTGTGGCGTAGCCGTAGTGCATTCGAGTGCTACGACAGGGTTCGATTCCCGCTCAGTGCAAATATTTGTATGCATGAATACGTCTATTAACGGTTGTCTGGATGTTTATATGTAATATATATATTAACTATGCTCACTTTGGGTCTGGAAAGCGCTGTTTAGAAAGACGTAGAATATTTATTTATTTATCTTACACTCAATTTCACTAAATGTAACGGACGTACTCAGATACAAAATGTCGCCATCTAACATGGAGTACAATTATATTTGGAGACACTTAAGCTAAGAGAGCTGTGCACAGGTCGAAAACCGACAGTATACTGACTAAGGCTACGCCTACTCTGACTTGACGTCAGGACCTTTTTAAGAACCAGGAATTCAGTGCAGGGTGCGATTGGAATAAATTGAGCTGAGCGAGCAGGACTCTTACTTGAAAATAAGACATCTTACTACGGTCGCGCGCTTAGCTAAGGCCGCGCGCTCGTGAAACTGTTTTTCGGTGATTATTCCTCAATGGTACATTGGACATGAACCAACTCATCATCTCATCTTCAAAACACTCCTCAGTGTTCACACTATCACCGTGGTAAATTTGGTCAAGATCGCGCGAGTGGTTACGTAGGAGTTCAGCCACCAACAAACGGCTATGCCGGGTATAAGAGCTTCTCTCGCTTCGCTAGCTCAGCTCATTTAGAACCACATTGTACAGTTAGTTAGGCCGCCTCCTCTCTGTGCTAATTGCTCTGTGATGGTAAAGCATGGGCATTAGGGTCACGTCACGTGTCCAAGGCCTGTGCTGTGATGGCATGAAGCTCAATTTTTATTCTACTCTACCAAGAATTGCCCTTACAATTTTTAAATTTTAATGTTCTTCAAATCCCGCTTGCATCTAAAGCTTGCAGTTTTAAGCCCAAGGTCCGCTCTACCACACCTACCTTCAACAATTTTACTTTGGTTTTTACAGTAGCGACTGTCGTCTGACCTTCAACCCCGAGAGTGAAACCTTCATCATAGCCTTGGCTTTCATCACTTGCTGAAATGAGCTCAATACCACGTGAAGCCTAATGCAGCAGTAAGTGCTATCTTTATAATGAAGTGTGGAGGTCAGTAGATAAAGCTTTCTGGTATCACATGCAGTGCTTCTTAGGTAGCTACTGGTAGCCCCCCTACACCCGAGGGGGCCATTTCAAATCCGTTAATGGTTCAGAGTCAGCTGGGGTGCGAGGGAATTGCCTTATTGAATCACTGAGACTGGACCCGAGACAGCGAAGAACGTTATCGGTAACCCAGTCCGTTCTTTAGTGTCATCCAGCCATTTTCGTTTCAATCTGCTGTTATATCGAACTACACGGACCGTTTTACTATGGCCCACATTTTTTGGACTGGCAGTACGGAACAAAAAATTTTGGTATCGCTAGAGACCACTAATGGACCACTAGCAATGCGCAACTTTTGGCTACTGTCATACAGATGATATTACAAAAGGTGCAGTATGCTCATACAGATAGGTTTCAGAATTAATGAATTCATCTATTTAATTTGCGTCCGATTCCAAATTACAAAAAAAAAATCCAACTCACCAAGAAATCGATTAGTAAGTATATAATTATAGAAGTCAATGTTGATAGATTCTGGAATACCAGTTTTTTTTGTATTACTCCTTAGCTTAGGTACCAAAAAAAGCGAATGAATATTTAAGACTTTTATTACACTTATTTCGTTTACACAAAGACTAGCTTACAACTAATTTGTGACTTATTGTACAGAAACATAAATAACTTTATTTATTATAATTAACCTTAATTTAAGATAAAGTTGTGATGGTACGATTTAATCAACAATTGATTAAATGAAATCATTAATATAGCACCACACGACTGATTTATCAATCATCATTATTTCTATATTTCAGTGGCAAATGTTCTGAAATTATCTCTTCAATGTGCTTTAATATCTGAAGGAAATGGGATACGAACGATGACACAAAAATGAATTAAAATGTAATATCTAGAATGGTGACGTCATTGAAAAAAATCATCTACCGATTTTTAAGATGACGGCCATTACAATAAGTTCAGCCAAAAACCAGTGAACCGAAAAATGACTACACCAGGTTAAAAATGAAGAGTCGTCTAATAGTACGCCGTTCTCTCGACAGTAGACTTAGAAGTCAAACTCGTAGGGACGCTGAGGACGTCTTTGGACGAGGGGAATATTGACTTCTTCGGCCGTCCGGAAGACTTGTGGTCTGGCGTTTGGTCTCGCTTGTAGTTGAGCTGGAGCAGGCTGGCGACGAGGTGCCTCTTCCTGTGAACATAATAGAAATATTCAATTTAATGTAAAAGAAATAAACCTAATATTATCGCAATGGTTGGTTTAATTGCATTTTGAGTAGGCTGTCCTGTAGCGACATGAAGATCTTTTTTAATCGGTCTTGTCGCGTAAGTACCCTTAGGGTAGTTTGGGGGTAATCTTCGGCATCACTGCATTTATTGGAAGAATTCTTTTTTTTTTTTTAATGAATGATAAGCTCACGTTTGACCTCTATCTCACCTGGTCGTAAGTGACGATGTGGTCTACGATGGATCACGTTTTCGTGAAACTTTTTCGTGGTCCCACCAAACACACACTAAACTTGACCGTTTTGTTACAATATGGTATGTAATAGTCGCTACCTGCTTTCTTGAAACAAAATAAAAAAAGGCAATAAAATTAAAATTTATCCCTTCTATTTTACCGCAAAGCTTCTAAATAATGGCCAACTGAAATTTAGCCGTGAATTAGCTGCATTTGCAGTTCTATAATTTCGTTCGTCTTTTTCTATTTCTTCAGTTCGGCGTAGCAAAATGGTCAAGTGTGTGTTTGGTGGGACCACGAAAAAGTTTTGTCCCACCGGTGGGACACCACAGTGGGACCACGGTTCCGGAGGGATTCAGGCAGGCAAATTCCACTCCTTAGCTGTACGCATAATAAATGTGTCGCCGAAACGTTTCGTGCGTATGAGTGGAACATCCACCATGTAGCGGTGCCGTGTCGCTGTGCGTCTGGTCGTTCGTTGGTGGAAAGGGTTTGGAGGTATCAAGTTGAGCAATTACAGCGCACATTCTCCGAAATGCATCCGGTAAAAAACCGATAGGCCTGAAACTTTGCGTCGATGTTCAAGGCTCTGTAGCCTTTTCTCGATGAGTGCATCATTGTTAATGACATTATCCCCGATGGACATCCGATTATATATTACTAGCTGAAGGCCGCGGCTTCGCCCGCGCAGAGGTCGGTTATCGTTTTTTTTTCTTTCTCCGGTTCTACTTAACCAGTTGCATTCAAACATACAACAGATAGTTTAATTACCTTTATAGAGTAGTTTAAATCGTTTGTGTATTAAAATATTAAAACTATAGCTTCAGTTTTAACTACTCTGTAAAGATATCAAACTGTAGATCGACGCTGTGCGATAGAGAAAGATAACGCTCTACAAAACCGAAGCAAGTCGATCTTAGCTTCTTCCCGAAGGTACAACATACAAGGTACATTGTGCGAATGAGACGTTATGCGAATGTGACGTTATGCGAATGTGACGCTATGCGAATGTCACATTGTGCGAATGGAACATTTTGCGTCAACGGGATTTGTTGCGAATTGGACATTCTGTGTCAACGGGATTTTTTGCGAATGTGACATTCTGCATCATTCATGTTGAACCTAATATTTCAACTAGCTTGCATGCGGGACTTTTGAAAATACTTCTATTTACTTTATCTTACCTCTTCTTGTTCTTCCTGTTCATATCTGTCGTCCCTGTAGACCTCGGCAGGGTAGTACCTGTCTGAGTACTTGAGGGACACATTGGGTTTCCTTTGGACCTCTTCTTCGTTGATGGGTCTGTACAGGTAGTCGTTGACGAAGTGGTAACTTGAGGACTTCTGACAGATGCTGTCGTGGGTTGGCGGCATGCAGATTAAGTGGACCTGTTGAGAATAAGGAACGATGTCAGGTCTTTTCACACGTTTTATTCCTCCACTAGTATGTATCTATTATCTATCGATGCAATAAAATCTTTCTTACCTGGTGGAAAGTGAAGCCTTCGGGACAGATCCAGGAGTGTTTCACATTGTCCTGGCAGTAGTGGAACACCTCGCAGTTAAGATCTTCATCGGCATAGTACCCGGTATTCTTGCTGACGCAATCGAATTTGGACTGTTGCAGCAGCGCGGAAAGACGGTCTGGCTCTTCCTTTTCTTCCTCTTCCAGCTCCTCATCGACCTCTTGGATTGGTCTCTGTTGGAGTCTTGGGGGGCCGCGGTGTTCCGCCTGTATATTTATGATTTTTAGTTGTTGGTGTGCAAATTATTTCTGTGGTTATAAAATAACACATAACATAACTTCACGCCTGTATCCCCTAAGGGGTAGGCAGAGGTGTATTACACACCCACGATTCGCCAGATATGTTGAGGTCCAAATGTAATAGTGGGCGAGCCTATTGCCATCTACCGGGCACATTATTAAGCGAGCGATAAATAACATTTATTAATGCACACAGAACTACGAAAAGTCAGTGGTGTGTGCCCGGGGCGACTGGGGATCGAACTCGAGACCTCGTCTCAGCAGTCCGTTAAAAAGGTTCGGTACAAATGACCTGCTTTATACTTCTAGCAAACACGCATGCACACGTCGACGGTTATGAAGATCTGAAGTCTCATGATCATCATCATCATCCGAAAATTCCGGTTGCATCCAGAGCTTGGATTTTGTAGTCCGGGTACCGCTCTCCTAATCCTCCTTTCCACAATTCACTCGTCTAGACTTTTACTGAGAGGGCAGCCTGCCCTTTTTTCGTACGGAAATTACCCCGGCTACCCTCCGGAGGCCGGCGAGCGGGAGTAGTTATCTCGGATTCGAACCGACTAAAATCCACACGCCGTCTAGGGTCTTCAGGTGGCCCATAAGGCATTTCCTTCGCACCCCGGTTGGCCCACGGCATTGTTTCGATGTAGACAAAGTGACATTCTATTAGTGGAATCGCTTCACACCGCTTTCGTAAAAGTCCGAAATGTATGGGAGTGATATTATTTGTCACACGCGACAGACGTGTCGACAAATAACGTCACTTACACTCACACATACATTTCGGACTTCTCCACTAGCATTATAGCCAATGTATCTTTATCTAGGCCCCCAGAACCTCGTTCGTCAATCAGCAGGTGAACCAGCTTGAGGTTGGCTATCGCCTCAAAGATCTTGGGGCATCAAACACACCTTTTAAGTCACATTTAGGGATGCGGTCGAAATTTTGAAGCCAGTATGCCAGATGGACTTATGACCTAAAAGCTAGCGGATGCGGAAAGCAGAGGATCGGATGCCATGGTGTATATTGGGAGAGGCCCCTTTCCAACAGTGGACTGCTATACAATTAGTTTCGGGCCAGACGGAGCTTAGATAACGGTCTATGGCGGAGACCCACAGACCTAAATATATCTCTATGGGCAGACTTGTTATAAACGCGACTTTTTACTATAAATACTTGAAGCACAGCGTTTGCTTCCACATACTTCATATGTAGGCAAATCTTGTTTGTGCAAATCTACTGCAAAATATGGAAAAAATAACCAGAAATATTTACCTTCCTCTGAGGTGCCCTCTGAATTTGAGGCCGGGGTTCCTCGACGTATTGTTGCGTTGGCCTTTGTTGTTGTAAAATGTAAGGTTCTTCCCTCTCTTCTTCCTGCCTCTGCTGGTAGCCCGCCAGCTCAGCGAGCGAAGGCGTTGGTCTAAAGCCGGTGGGCAGCTGGTTGTTGTAGGCTGTAGGCGTGTATGCTCGTGGCCGGAGATTCCGTGATTCCTGAAATAAACATAACAGCAAAATATAACACATATCCATAACGGGTACAGAACAGAAAGGTCGCAGTTTGAGAGTATTTAAAGGTTGTTGTTGGTTGTTAAAGGGTTACTATGTGATGAAATCAGCGTGTTTAACCCAAAACCATCCCCACTTTCAATGTATAATTGTAATATAAGTAATAAAATTGTCACAAACCACCATTTGGATCCTGCTGTCGTTTGAAACCCAGTTACATTCAAAAAGAATCATCAAACCAGTGTGGATTGACTCAAGTTTCTTTGAATAATACTTTCGTTAAGCCAGTGCACGTATTATAGCAATTTCGCCGGACTACAAATTCAAAACTAAGGCAGCTTAGGGATGTAATGTCGGGGGTGTGTGTTGGGTAACCTCCTCGAGTGTCGCTCCGATTCCGATCCCGCTGCAGTCCGGGGGGAACGGAATCGGAGCGGCCGGTACACCCTGGGCGGCGGTCAATGGCTTCCCCTTCACCCCTTCATAGGGTTGGCATTGATCGTCGGCCAATACCCAACGTGGCGGGAACACATCGCTCTCCGTACTCCTCTGCTTTCAGAGGAGACAGGATGAGCGATGCTGTTAGTGGTGAGATGGCCCAGGGTCAGCCGGGGTGCGAGGGATATGCTCTATGGGTAACCTTACACCCCGGCGTCTGAAGACCCGAGACGGCGTGCGGTTTTAGTCGGTGCAAGCCCGACATAACCGCCCCCGCTGGTCGGCGGGGGGGTATACGAAGGGATTTCCGCACGATAAAAAAAAAAAAAAAAGGGATGTAATGTCGAACGTCGAAAATGTTTGTGAACATTTAGGACGATGGTAATTCGTACTAAAGAGTGGCTAGGCGAGATCCCGTCGATACGCGCCGAGATCCCGAATAAGTCCGTCCCACGTTACAAAATACACGCAAAACTACATGCATAATTTGTACCATAATTAGTTACATCGTTGGCGCGTGCAAATATCATTACGGTATTAACACGACCGTTAAAAAACCGCAGCGTGCAATCGTGCGAGACGACGTCGACAGCGACCATGTGTTTTTACGAACTTGCCAGCGGAATTATATCACTGTTACATGCCGAGGTCCGGGAGCTTCTACCTGCTAATGAGCAACTCGTGTTTAACTATTTCATTGCAGCATTTGATTGACTTTAATTTTTATGTATGATTTATTTCAACTACAATACCCACAATTAAGGCACTTATTTATTACAAATTGGGTGCCGGCACTGCCTGCCTCTTGTAAATATTCTTCGCAACTTTGTTTCGTTTATTTGGCCATTGGTATTATCTAAGCTACAAGACATTCTGCCTCGAGGCATTTACGATATTTTAGACGTTGTTTCTCTAGTTGTTTTTTTAATTATTAGTAACATTCACTCAAAAAAGTTGAAAAAGGTGGGATAGATTGGATGCGGAGAATGGGAGTGTTACGGCGCACATTGGGGGAGATTATTGAACCACAATAGGCTCCGTCCGGTCTGTGACAGTCCTTGTGCATGCAACGTGTTGGTCGGTTCATGATAATAACCATGCCATTACTGCTCACTGTTACTACTATACTCAGAAAGCTTACAATGCTCTCCAAGTTCAGTACAACAATGTCTTTAAGACATTGTTGGGGTTGCCCCAACACTGTAGCGTGTCGTTAATGTTTGCGCAAGAACGCACAGATGACTTTTACGCTATATGACTTAAAATAATCTCTTAGTTGTTGCACAGGACACGGGCCAGCTCTAACAGTGTCCTTAAGGTAATTGTTGCAAACATAGACTGTACGATATTCAGACATTGGGCGGGACAGATAATAAAATAAGTCAATGCAATATAATAATTATAATTAAATTTTGTAAGTATTTTATAAGTTAAAGTTGTGAAGATGATTAAAACATGCCACGTTACCACTTCAGCCCAGTGTAGCTTTAATTTCGTAACTCATACCTAGAAATTCACACACTTTCTCTTAGAATATGATTAGAATTAGCTTCGATCCAAGCATAATTAGTATTTTACATTAGTAAAGAAACACAAATCTCTCTTTTTCCTAAAAATAGACCCAAATATTTTAATTTGTCGTAAATCTAACTAAATTACTCAAGATTAGAAGAACATATTAGAAATTTATAACATATTAAAATTAGCCAGATAATAAATGTATTTGTGGATAAATAAATGTATATAAATGTATATTCTACGACATTCTACACAGCGCTTTCTAGACACAAAGTAAGCATAGTTTAACTAGCTTGTGTTATGAGTTCCAGAATGCGGATAAACAAACTTATATACTTTTTTTTTTTGTAAATACATACATATTATACATAGAAACACCCAGACCAATGCAATAATACATACTCATGCATACAAATATTTGCACTAAGCGGGAATCGAACCCGCGCCCCTGACGTAGCAGTCGTATGTACTACCGCTACGCCACAGAGGCACATGAGGTCAGGTGACATTGGCGAACATCCATACATTCGGTTTTAGTCGGTTCAAGCCCGACATAACCGCCCTCGCTGGCACGCGGGGGGGTATCCGAAGGGATTTCCGCACGATAAAAAAAAAAAAAAGGAGAACATAACATGAATGCCTGTTTTAAGTGCAGGATAAGAAATATGGTTCCGACATTGCGTTTAGATAACTGCATGCTAGCTATATCAGATAGAAGCGAATGTAATCCAATAGATAACATTTACATATTTCTCACGCTAGCTGTTATGCAAAATGGAAGTGTGTGAATTTTATGAATGAGCCCATGCGCTGTTGCTTTTTCAATTAAACTATATTATAGTGCCTCAAATTAGATTAGAGATATCGATCAAATATAAGATTAAAGATAGCTACCGTATTGTAGTAGACTATATATGATTAGATTGCAGTTAAGTAAGGTAAAAATGACTGGACGGATGGACTGACGTGAGACCCTGAATAGCTGGGATAGACTGGATGTGGAAGGCGGAGGATCGGATGTGCTATGGCGCACATTGAGTGACGCCTACATCCAGCAGTGGACTGCGATAGGGTAATTGATTGAAGTAATTAATATACCTGAGACAGATTACTTAACTAAGAGTTTTAGCGCCAACGCAGGAAAATCACACCGAGGCATCGTATTTTTAATTTGGACTTGACAGACTTTTATAATCTTACTTAGTATTTGAATTGAGATAAGTAGAGTTCTAGGTTAGGTATACGATGTAAAAGCATCTACCCCAAAATTTACTTATTTATATTCCCTAACTGGTAATCTTGGTATATCACCCATAATTCGCTATTTTTAGTTCCTCGCCGCCTATGACCTACCGTCCACATGATACGTTTCCGGACTCCATACTACCTTTTTTTTTTTCGTGCGGAAATCCCCTCGGATACCCCCCCCCCCCCGCCGGCCAGCGGGGGCGGTTATGTCGGGCTTGAACCGACTAAAACCGCACGCCATCTCGGGTCTGCAGACGCCGGGGTGTAAGGTTGCCCATAGAGCATATCCCTAACTACTACTACCTAACTGAGAATTTCCTTACAGTGTATTCTTAAAATATTTTTCCCAACCCAGGAATCAGACCCAAGAACGGACTTCTTGGGTCTGATTCCTGGGTTGAGCAAAATGGGCAACAAACGCATACTTATGCTACGGGACAAACTGAAACCCTGGGGTTATCCTTTCGAGGGCTTACCCGGGGTGCCCGATAATGGACACTTGGGGAGGACACCGTGTGGTTTTAGTCGGTCCGATTCCGACACGCCCACTCCATCGTTGGCACCGATGGGGTGAAGCCCGTGGGGGTTTCCAAACGTTAAAAAAAACGGGACAAACTGTTTTAAGTTGTTATCTCAATAATTTGATGATAATGTTCCATTACAATAACAAATACAATAATAATAATTGAAAAATTCGGTAATTTTTAAGGAAATGTTATGAGTCTGTATACCTAACTCGAAATAAACGATTATTATTATTTCATTTCAGACAAAAACTAGTTAAAAAGAAAAATTCTTTCACTGTGTGTTTTCTCTTGAAAGAAAAGGCAACCTTACACCCCGGCGTCTGTAGACCCGAGACGGCGTGTTTTAGTCGGTTCAAGCCCGACATAACCGCCCTCGCTGGCACGCGGGGGGGGGGGGGTATCCGAAGGGATTTCCGCACGAAAAAAAAAAAGGTACTACACATGTTTCGTGACCACGTCTAGGTGTTACAACTGTGTTACAAGGCGGTCTGCGGTGTAATTTGTCTACACCATTTGGAGTCAATGTCCGGCAAGCAAGGCCATTGAGAGTGAAAGTCGAAAGTAACTCATAAGTTTTTTATCCTTTTTATACGTTTTGATAACGACGGCGACATTTCTTGACCAGTCGACGCAGTAGCAGCATTTCGGGGGAAAGTACTTATTTATGCATTATTTATGATGAATCAAACTTTTTCTATGACTTCGGACAACCGTTTTTATCGAATTTACAAGTTTTATTTGCCCAACCACGGTAATTAAGACGAAAAGGAAGCCCCCACAACTATTACTCAAGAATGTGTCACAATGCTGTGGAATTAATATAAATAATTACTACGACGGCTACTAACTGATACTTTTTAGCTTTGTTCAAAATTTTATCTCTTAGATTTTTATAGAGCTAAAATTATTAATAATTTAGAATTTGTTAACCTAGTTTTGTCGTTGACTGTACCTACGAATAAACAAAAAGATTTATTTGACAGCCTTTTGCTTTGGACATGGTTCTGATTTTTACTTCCAATACTTTTACACGGTGTTGCACACACTTGATTTGACTCGAGTGTGGGACCAAAACACAGTACGTGGTGTGGTGAACACCCTGATTGATCAGCTATCAGCGAAGCGGTCAAGGCCAAGGGTGCCCCCTATCAAGATCGTTGCATTAAATAATTGACGTTCTCCTCATAGTGAATTTGCTTCACAGTTTTCTCTAAACTAGTTGACGACCTCGGAATAATGGGTATTATATATTCTATATTACTGGACGACAATCCTCTTCTGATGAGGCCGTCAAGCTGAGTGCCACCATTGTTAACATGGTACGTGTATGTAATGGTGACCCTCTTGCCTAAGACTTTACCTTCAGCTTACCATCAGGCGAGGTGAAGTCAAATTGACGTGTCCTAAATATAAAAAAATAAATAAAGATATATTACAAAGAGCCATCCATACTTAACCAAACTAAGCATAGCTTGTGATATGGGATCTAGAACACGTCGCATAATACACAGAAACATCCAGACGAGCACAACGCAAATAGACATATTCATCCATACACATATTTGTACTAAGCAAGAATCGAACCGACGTAACAGTCGATCACTCTTCTGCCACACCGCTATTGTAGTTAATAGCGAAATTGGTTTGCGTGGAAATATGTGATAAATTAGTAACTAGAAAATCGGACAATTTCAGATTAAACCTCTTACCAACTAAAAAATAATCTTGAAAATCCGTCTACATTTTGACAGAATTATGCCCGAACATACATTAAAAAAATATAATTACCTGAACTGAGGGTTCTGTGAAGTCGGTTTAAAATAAGGCTACTAGATCTAACATACCTACCTTTTTTTTTTTTTTTTTATCGTGCGGAAATCCCTTCGGATACCCCCCCGCCGGCCAGCGGGGGCGGTTATGTCGGGCTTGCACCGACTAAAACCGCACGCCGTCTCGGGTCTTCAGACGCCGGGGTGTAAGGTTACCCATAGAGCATATCCCTCGCACCCCGGCTGACCCTGGGCCATCTCACCACCAACAGCATCGCTCATCCTGTCTCCTCTGAAAGCAGAGGAGTACGGAGAGCGATGTGTTCCCGCCACGTTGGGTATTGGCCGACGATCAATGCCAACCCTATGAAGGGGTGAAGGGGAAGCCATTGACCGCCGCCCAGGGTGTACCGGCCGCTCCGATTCCGTTCCCCCCGGACTGCAGCGGGATCGGAATCGGAGCGACACTCGACTAACATACCTACCTACAGATAGAAATTGGCAGGTAAACCAATCAGTTATTCTATTACGTACCCTTTTAGATTTACTGATAACTTCAAACACTTACAGGACAATCTAGCTCCGCTTTGATTAACATCTTAGAGATTGATTGTTTTTCTTGTAACACATTCACCCTACTTCCGGGCCATACGACGCAGTCGTAACGAACTGTCTTAATGGTTGTGAATTAATATGTGTTCATTGTGAGTCCATTACTAGAACGTGCATGGAATTAAATGGAGTGGATTTGCACGCAGTGAGAAATAAATTATGGAATTATTTAGGTACTGTAGCGCCATACTGTCGAATTATGTAGGTATGTGGGTCGTTTAGTAGAAGTCGCTACATGGAAAATTTCGAAGTTCAGCCGTTTCGTAGCTGACCCCAACTAATTTACGAAAAGGCTCGGGGGGTGATGATGATTGTTTGTTCCATCGAGAACTAAACTGTTGCCACCATAAAGACTTGGAATTTTTTACCAACACATGTTTAAATTTTCTTCTTCCTACAACCCCTTTTGAACGAAGTGTGAAAAAGCATCTGAAAAGACCTTTAAGCTGAGGACCACCATCTTAGCAATGATCATTATTGCTATGTATATTTGTATAATGGTGGTCTTCTTCTTGAGACTTCACCTTCAGCTTACCATCAAGCGGAGTCCTCAGTCCTACAAGTCATTTTGTAGAGCCATAACCTATATTGAAAAAAAAGTCTCACCTCTTGCTTAAGAGCTAGTTCTTCGCTGTCGTCCACGCCTGCATCAGGGATGCTGTCTTCATCTTGTGAGGCGAAAGCAACTCCAAGCAGCAACAATGTTAACATGTATCGCCAACTGAAACAATCAGAAGTGGATTTGAATGATCAAATTACAATTTGACGTAACATATTTTTTTAAAGAATATTAGTAACCTAAATTACTAATACTTATTCCCCCTAACCCAGCTAAGCTTAATTGCTTGTGTTAGGAGTGTATTCGAACCCGGGACCTCTTGATCGTAGAGTCGACTCCTTAACCACTAAGCTACCGTCGCCTTAATTACTTTATTAGACAGACACGCTGGCTGAAGGTCAATATTATAATTATCTCAATTGGTAACGTCCTGATAGGCAAAGGTTTGGCATGGAGTGTTAGTAAACCTCCTCGTGTAACCTGGACAACGGAAACCGCACTATTTTTCTTCCTTCCTTTTGGGCAGGTGTTGCTATGGAAAAATAGTCATGGGTTTGCTATAATTATCACTATTAGGAAGAGAAATATTGTTTAAATTGTACAGATGTCAATAATCGCTTTTAGTGATACTTATTCAACAT
Source organism: Cybosia mesomella (assembly GCA_946251805.1). Lineage (NCBI taxonomy): Eukaryota > Metazoa > Arthropoda > Insecta > Lepidoptera > Erebidae > Cybosia > Cybosia mesomella. The sequence goes on from OX276389.1 coordinate 37,488,384, forward strand.
ACACACATCACATTAAGGCGGGAGTGTGACGCCCCTGGTGTTGCACACGCCCATAGGCCGCGGTAACCGCTTCCCATCAGGTGGGCCGTGAGCTTGTCTGCCACCTGAGTGGTATAATATAAAAAGAAAAAAACATAATAGTATCGCCTTATTATCAACTGACCCTAACTCTAATCATTATTTCCGTCATCTCTACTGTTAAAAGTAGTAGTAGTTATAGTACCCATTAGGGCCCGTCTTTAACAGAATGAAAGCAATGGGCATTTTATTTATTTATTTCTTCACAGCACTATTTTTACAGGTTTACCCTAATACAATAGTGTGGTCCCTAAATATTATAACATATTATTTAATTGCAATTTTCGTAAACTCATTCAGAGAACAAGTAAAAAGATCTATGCTGTGTGCCACTTCATTTGAGTATTTGTAACGTGCGCGTTATGTTTTAGGATAAATAACGAGGATGATATGACAGAGGTATTAAAAAAATCATGTGGAGATGCCAGTATTTGGTATGCGGTAGGCCTAATTCATTAGAATACCTTTTTTTTTTTCCTGCGGAAATCCCTTCGGATACCGGCCAGCGGGGGCGGTTATGTCACTGGAAAAAAACTTAGGTGAATATTAAATTCATTTTTGTTGACATTCTACACAGCGCTTTCTAGACCCAAAGTAAGCATAGGCTAACAAGCTTGTGTTATGGGTTCCAGAATGCCGATAAACATACTTATATACTTTTTTTTGTATATACATACATATTATACCTACATAGAAACACCAAAATCAATGCCAATGACAAATTCATGCATTGCATTTCTGTTTCAATATTATATTATATTGTTGTTAGTATGACTTGTGAACTAAGCTACCTACGTGCGAACAAAATGGTGACTGTTATGTAATGGCGGCAATTTCACCAAAATGGACGCTGCACTGCAGGGCAGTCTGTTATGTAATATAATATTGATGGTGTGCGCTAATTTAATACGATGACAACGAAACACGTTGCATGTGTCAAATTATAAGCAATATCGATGAAGGCGCAAAAAAAAGACCGAATAAATTGTCTCGTGTTGCAATTTTGCATGATACCTACCTACCATATTATGCATTTATACTGCTTGAATGTATAATAATAGCTCAGAATTATTCTCTGTTGTGTAATAAAGAATTCGGGTAACTAGCCACTGCGCGCAGTTAATTCCGCGTGGAAAGCCACCTGAAGCTATTTTATTGCATGGTTCAGCGTGGTCCAGGCAAGGAAAGGTTTATAATAGAAGTATGGCTGCATAAATCAATTTGTATGAAAACAGGGCAAAATCTATAACCAATAAATTAGTAGGACGGCCGGTTTTGCAGAAGTAGGTATGTATGTGCACACATAATATATTCTTTGAGTTAAAAGTTACATTACGATGTTATGTGTCGCAACTTCAAGGAGTGGTTCCTTGATATTTACGCATGTTTAATAGCACCTACATGAGGGAAACGAACGAATCTTGTATTGCTGAAATAATTAATACTTTTAATATCGTGATTAAGTCGACTCATAAACGTTATTTATAGCGGCATTCTACGATACTAATTGTACATAACTATATATTTTAGTTTCTCGCGTCTAATTCACCTTCTCTTCATTTAATTACATATAAATCTTCTATTTAATCTGAAGCTGCCGTCGATGCAAATTGAAATAAATACAGACCTACAGCGTGGAGAGCTATTATTTGTGAAGGATTTAGTCTATAGTTGTAGTTCAAAATTCAATCTTCTCTAAAATTTAAAGTCGAAATTAATATTGAAAGAGATATCTCTAACTTTTTCTGGTTTCACAATTTACGTTTCCCGTTTACGGCTGGACCCGTGAAGAACTTACGAGTTTATCGTAACTCGTAAGTTCTTCACGGATCCACCTGCGTGGAAACATTTTATCGGGATAACCGCTTACAAACTCGGATACTCCTTTGCAACCACGAATCTGATTTCAACCAAATTTGGCATGGATATAACGACAATCTAGGGGCATGTTTTGAGACCATAAAATTAAAAATCGGACATACCATTGAGGAATCATCACCGAAAAACAAATTTACCATTGAAACTAATCGAAAAAGTTCGCGCGCGCAAAAATTGAATTTTTCAGATATTGAAATAAAAAAATAAATGCTCGCTTAGCTCAATTTTCTTGCGATCGTCTAACTGCATCGCATCCCTAGTTTAGTGTTTAAGTTTAGGTACCACCAAGGAGGGGTGCTTGGTTGGGGACCTCCACGCGGTGCAACCTGGGCAACGGAGACGGCAGCGCCTCTCTCCTAGGGTGGGAGAGACGCTGCCGCCTACGGCCAACTCCGACCGAGGCGAGGACGGCCCTGTTGAGGGCTGTTCGGAAGCTTTCCACGTGTCCCTCTGATTAGCAGATGGCACAGTGGAGAGCAAGTAAGGGGGCCATCTTGAAACCGGAGATGGCCCAGGGTCAGTCGGGGTGCGAGGGATATGCTCTATGGGTAACCTTACACCCCGGCGTCTTAAGATCCGAGACGGCGTGCGGTTTTAGTCGGTTCAAGCCCGACATAACCGCCCCCGCTGGAGACCCCCCGCTAGTGCATCGCTGCATCGGGGCGGTATCCGAAGGGATTTCCGCACGAAAAAAAAAAAAAAAAGGTACCACAAAGGAGATACATTGGTCATTGGTGTTGATAACGTCAACTATGAGGAAGCAATTATTAAGAAACACTCGCAGTGAACTTTCATGTTTAACAAAGGGAACTTGACCTTTTGTTTCTGCAGAATTACCTATTTAGGTTTTTTGTTGCTTTATATATATTATGCTATTACTGTTTTTGTGGGCGTTTTAATGTGCAATATTTGCAAGCAAGCCGTGTACATGTCATTTCATTTTTGATGTGTTTATCAAGTACATGCACGAGTCTATTTACTATAATATTATAAAGCTGAAGAGTTTGTTTGGTTTGATCCGGGCTCGAATTGAAATAGTAGTTTATGCAACTGTCATATAAGAAGGGGTATTAAAACACGAGAGTCTGTTTATCGCATGAGGCGAAGCCGAATAATGCGATAATAGGTTGACTCGCGTGTTTTAATACCTAAGTTATATGCAGTTTCATACACTACTTTATCTTCACTCATAGGAAAAATTGAAATTAAACAAAGTAGGTAGGTTACAAGGAAGTAATTTACCGTGCGCCATTTTTTTCACAGTTCGAATTGCGCATGCGTGCGCCTTTTTTTTTATATTCCGTCTAAAACCTTAGACTAGTTTAATGAATAAAAAAAGATAGCGGTGCTATAATGAGTTTTATGATACAGTTACTTTAATAAGTTTTTTTTTAAATTTTATGTATATGCGTTTGTATGTATAGAATCGTCTTTGAATTCGTAATTCGAATTTTTCGATTTGAGTGTAGATAAAGAATATATTATGAAGCTGAAGAGTTTTTTTGGTTTGATCCGGGCTCGAATTGAAAAAATATATTTGTGTGGGGTAGCCCCTTTATCGAAGAAGGTTTCATGCTATATATCATCACGCTACTACTCAGAAGAGCGGAGTAGTAATCATAAACGTCAAGTAATCGGGCAAATTTCCATACATTATTGTAGAAATAATAATTAATTACGGGCATGTATGTGAAAGTCGTTCTGCCAGAAAACTGACTGCACCAGGGATCTACAGTTTCCTTTCTCTGACGCTTGCTGAGTTCCATAACCAGTCCATGAGTAGTTGGTAGGTACCTACTCAGATAATATAATCATGTTTTGAATCTAGTAAACTACAAAATCCATTTGTAAAATTTGTTTAATGCTATGTAACTTAGGCTTCTTTTATACACAAAAATCTATACGGTATAGAAAAAAGGGGGGTGGTTGTGTCGGACTCGAACCGATCAAAACCTGACGCCGTCTCGGGTCTTTAATGGCTGTAAGAAGACATTCACGAAATAAATTCAACTGATAAGGTAACCAACATAACCTGATTCTAAGGCGCAACGAAGTTTGCCGGGTCCACTAGTACCTTTTTTTTTTTTTTTCGTGCGGAAATCCCTTCGGATACCCCCCCGCCGGCCAGCGGGGGCGGTTATGTCGGGCTTGAACCTACTAAAACCGCACGCCGTCTCGGGTCTGCAGACGCCGGGGTGTAAAGTTGCCCATAGAGTATATCCCTCGCACCCCGACTGACCCTGGGCCATCTCCGGTTTCGAGATGGCCCCCTCCGGTTAGGGAACCACGGTGTCCCCGTCTTGCCCCGGTTTGGGGGAGGGGCGCTAGTCGCCCCACCGTCCCGGCCTGCTTCTGCTGGGGTGACAGGCGGCCTCACCTGCCACCCCCAGGCCTGCGCTCATGGAGGACGGAGGTCGTTGAGCGACCTCCGGCGCCTGAGTCGCCTGCGACGCGCGGCGAGCATGTTGCGGGCTCGGCGGGCCGGGAGAGTTCTGAACCTCTCCCGGGCGCGCTCCGCCATCTCCTTCGCGAGCATCACATGCTCGCAGAAGGAGGTGGCGGCGGCCCATGCGCTCGCGCTCCGCACCATTGCCGCAATTATGCTGCCGAGCGAGAGGACTCCCACCCCGATGGCTGCAACGAGGTCACGCCTCGGCACCTCCCACGCCGGGCAGTCCGCCAGCGTGTGAAGCCCTGAGTCCTCGCTCGCGTCACAGTGATGACACTCAGGCGTTGGCTCCTTCCTGATCCGATGCAGGTGGTCCCCGAAGCACCCCTTCCCGGAGATCACCTGCGTCAGTCGGTACGAGAGGCTTCCGTGTCGCCTCTCTAGCCAATCCTCCATGATGGGCCTTACCGCCGCTATTGCGGCGTGCCCTGGTCCACTAGTACCTAATCAAAAAGTAGGTAGATTACCACGCAAAAAAAAAACCCAGATCCAACAGGTCCACGCAGGTCGCGGGTACCGCTTACCGCTATTATCTATTAAATATGTTTGTATTGTCTTATTGTATTGTTTAATGTTAATTTATATTTGTATAATTGTAATTATTTATTTGCCTCTTTAATTCAAGCGACTATATAACTGCATAATATTCCATTCAAACGACTCTGAAACAAGCTTTGTGAACAGCTCCGCCTATGTTTATTTTAGCTATCCCAACAATAAAATTACATTATTTTTAAATTATATAATAGTCAATGTTGCGTTGTCTTTTGTTTGTCTTCTACTCGACTTATTCAGATAATATTGTGTTATTTATTTGTCAACTTAAATAATCATACATGTTGAAATGACTTATGTTATAAGGCTACGGGTTTCTTTACTTAAATAATAAGACAATAAAATGTTGGCAGACAACCTTTATGATTTTTAGTTAGATGAATTTTAAAATGGCTCGTGTTAATTAGTGGAATTGCGTAATATACGTAGTTGTAGAGGATGTTGGTAGGTAAGTATTGAAATGGGCAGTAAAAAAATATGGCGGCCCAGTGTGTGTTTTTTTAACCTTATTGTCACTATGCCGGCAACTAAATAAATAAATAAATATTGTGGGACAAAGTACACAACGCCATCTAGACCCGAACTAAGCTGAGCTTGTCATATGGGTTCTTACAAACATACTTATAAAATAATATACATGTTTACACTGAGCGGGAATCGATCCACCTCTGGCTTAGCAGTCGAACGCACTAGCGCTACGAAACAGAGGTCGTCAACTATGCTCTGGTTCCTATATTTACATTACTAATTGACAGTTTAGATTACATTTACATAATATACTAGCTATGCCCGCGATTTCGTGCGCTTGGATTAAGATTTTTAGGGTTTTAGTTCTTTGCCACGGAACCTTAATTATTTTCTAAAATTGTAGTAGCTTATCTTACGCCTTGTAACATTATCTATCTGCCAGTGAAAGTCCCGTCATAATCGGCCCAGCCATTCCAGAGATTAACTTGATCTGTTATTTTTATATCACAAACAGACGCTTCAATTTAATTTATTCGTAAGTATAGATTTGTTATGCCGATGCCGAGACGATGGGAATTAGCTAAATAAGTAGGTTCCTAGTTTTTAATTTCGTGCTTTTTATGTTAGTAATTTCGTTTAATTATTGTTCCTTAAATTTTACTTAACAAAATGTGATTGTATTACATATACAAAACATAATTATACAAAACTAGAAATATTTAAAAAAACAAAATGCCATAAGACAAGACTTTATGGTCAAATTTATTAGCGCCTTACGCAGATCATTATGGCTCCACTAGGTTGTCCAAACGATGTGTTTTTAACAAGCGTTAGTTTGCTGTCTCATTGCTGGGAAAATATTTAGATACCCGTAGCGTTCATTGTTCTTTTTTTCAACTTTCTCCATATAATTTCATTCGAAAGTGTCCAAATCGAGACCGTGACATTTTGTATTTTTTAAACGCCCAGGCCAGCGATCTTCAGAATGACCGAGAAAGAAATACTATGAAAAATATAAAATATAAAAATATCACTAAACTACTTACCTATTTATTAGTTAGTACAGGCATACATTAATATGACTCAATTAATGTTATTTATTTAATTCGACTTGATGATCTTACTTTAGTTTCTTATTTGTGCTCTACAGTCGTGACACAGCAAATGGTGGAAAGATATTAATGTTTTTAAAAAGGACATTCCCCTATATCGGAAAAGAGATCCGATTCTCAGCACTCCATGGATTCACCGTGCGGTCGCCGGGTCCATAGCGTGGTACAGAGAGGAACACCATGACGGCGACTGGGACTTGCGACCCAGATGTAGGTTTAGGGTGGCCACCTTGTGATGCATCAGCGCTCACCTCCACCGTCAGTAGTGTTCCCCCCCCTACCTATCCAAATTTGGTACGATCCTAACAATGCCGCTTTTGATATACGTTTTAATAAAGAGCTTACTGAAGCTCTTGGCAATCCGAGGTCTTTAAGTAAGTTGTACAGGGATTTAGCTGGAATTCCCCTGGCTCCTACTTCTACGGCATAGAGTTTAACCACGTAGCCGTTTTTGGTTAACTCGTTAGTCAAATCAAAGTATTTGTTTGTCTTTATAGCGTGGTCTTTAGGTATATTAGTTTCCCACGGTACTGTGAGTTCTACAAGCACTGCACGCTTATGCGATCGTGAAAAAAGGAATATATCGGGTCTGGATGATGAGGCACAGACATCCTCCGGTATCCTATAGTGCTTCTCATACGTGTCTACGAGTATTGTCCAGTCAACGGCAGCTATCAAAATTGAATATGGCTTTTGAGGTGATTTCTTTGAGCAGCCTTCCTTTACAAACGCAATGTCATTTCTTTGGTTTGTGGTTAATCCTTTTTTCGCTCTAGCTACCGCCAAACTTACAGCCTCACGTATGATTTCTAATACCTTATCATGACGGCGCGATTTTAATATTTTATATTTCCCGATGGAAATATTTTAACGTACGGGAGATGGCAATCTGCAGTAGAAATGCGACAATTGAAGATTTTCATCAAAGGAATGAACAAACTAGCTATCTGAATGAGCTCTGTTTTTCGAAAACTTTTATGAGATGAATTATAAGTGTAAAATAACTAGGGACGCAATGCATTCTGCTGTTGCAATGTTGAGCTGGGAGTGCATTACATGATTGAATACCATTGAATGGTTTTTTCGGTGATTATTCCTCCGTTGCTAGACCAATTTTCAATTTTCTTTTTCTGTCTTAAGCCAATAGTTAAGTTGCACATTTTGACGCCAAAATCTGATTTTGAAATTTTTGAAGGGTGATTATTCCTCCATGGTATGTTCGATTTTTAGTTTTATTTTTTCTAAACCTCCCGGGTCACCAGTTGTATTTACATGCCAAGTTTGGTAAAAATTAGTCGATTAGTTTAGGAGGAGTAACGTCACAACCGAAATACACCGAGTATAGAGAGCTTTTCGCTCGACTTCGTCTCACTCTCAGCTCAAATAAAAAAATGTAAATAACAGTGAAAACCGTATCAAAATCCGTTGCGCCGTTTCGATTCATATAAGTGACGTCATTTTATACTATGTAATGATGACTTTCTGCAACACCGCGACGGTCACGACCCTGTTATTACCAAAAAGTATTACCGAATCGGCCAACTGGAGCTGAAAAACGTCTTTGATATTGTCCGTAAGTGTAACATACCAAATGCTTTCTCCATCAAAATCATCCAATCGTGAAATGGAAACTTGCGTAGGTATTGCCCACAAGTTGCTCTCGCCAACCGCAGTTCTATTGCAATAGGTGAACATTGTTAATGCCTGTTTCCTGGTCCGTGACGAGATTTGGCTAATGCACCCAGTGCTGTTGACGGGTTGGAACGCATAATGCAATAAAGTGTGACATTATTGAAAACATTTTTGTTAATAAATTGGGAGTTTTACTCGGTGATCCGTGACGATTTGCTGACAGCTGCATTGTATATTTTTCTAGTTATTTTGTTGCCAGCACGCAATATTAAGATGACGAATTACCCTGTGTCTACAGAAGAATGATCTAAAAGGGTTCCACTTTGGAACCAGGAGTCCACTCTCCTTTCTATGAATGGCAAGTCTTAGCTTGTGTCTGACCCCAACCCCGAGAGTAAAGACTGCGCAAGAACCTCGCCCGTAAGCTTGCCTTGGGCCTCGAAGAAGCTGGTGGGGCTCCATGCACCTGTTTACTAGGTGCATTCGAATCTTAAACATATACCTACAAACTGTTTCCAATAGGCACTGTTTAGCACACTTGTGTAACCCTATAATATACCTATACGTATAAGTTACAACTCGTTGAGTAATAGTGCTTACTGCTAAGGTCAGGCCACAGACAATTCACAAAGCTCGAGCTATCATTGCTAATGTGCTAGAGCACGCGCGGGTGTTATTGTTTTCGGATAAAGTCAGGGTTGTCAGATACAACATCTGTAAAATAATAAAAATTATTCATTTTTTTAAATATTTCTTTGTTTGTATGATTTTTTTTTATAATGGTCTCCCAGTTATCATGACTACTGAAATACTTTTATTTGGAGTGGGTTCACGTCTGTATTGTACTGGGTGGGGTTCACACGTGCACCCTCTTAATCTCCACATTACCAATGCTTTATCCATTAACCTACCGATAGATTGGATATTGGACTCCATCGGTTTCGTGTCGTGTTGAAAATCATAAAAATATTCTTAATTAAAACCAGTTTGATTTTTGAAGTGAAACTCCTTTATCAGCGTTGAAAAAAAAATGACCGTCCCATTTTTCGGTTACGCGTCACATTTTTCCGTTACGCGCCATCTTTTAAAAAAAGTTGATTTATTTGACTGATAATGATCAGCAACATCAAAGGGTTTATTTTAATTCTAATTCCAGTGAATTTCTAAAAAAAAGTAAGTAATTATATCTCTTTTTGTAACACGTGGGTGTGATTATGGTATTTATTTTTTTCAAGTTATTTAAGGTTAACCTAAGTTTTTGATTGTAACTATCGGTCAATGTATATAATTCCATTAAAACTAGTTATTATTAACTAATACGACTGTTTTGTACTTTAATGAAATGCTGTAATAATCTTAGTAGTAATAATTGTATTATTTGTATTCATGTCTATAGCCTTTTGTTAAACTTTATCTAATTTAACTTTATTTAACCAATTTCCGTAAAGTTGCATATAGTAGATCATTTTTCGAAAAATAAGGTCATAAAGAAGTTTCACTTCTTACCTGCGTACACTAGTACACGCACACATAATTTTTTTTAAACCAATATTGTGTCAATTTGATTCTATAAATTTTACTGGCAATAAAAAATATTAATAAATATTCTACGACATTCTACATGGCGACACTTTTAATTAATGTTTCGTGATGATAAGTAATCACTTTTATTTCATTCTGAAATCTTTGCTACCATTTTTCACGTTATGCAAATAAAGCAATTCCGATTTAGAGCATTTATAAGTGGCCTTGTCACGATTCAATACTTAGAAGTTATGCTGAAATTTTTTGCAAATATTTTATTCAATTCTAAACTGTTTACCTACTTATTAGAGTATTAGTCTGTCTGTTGTTACTCTCTTTGGGTTGGGGGTAGGGGAGATAGACCAAATTGCCAATGGAGCAGTAAGAGAGCGGATCCCGGGGCTCCCGGGCTCCAAAATGCAAACTTTGGATGATTTTTGGAGGTTGTTCGCGTGAACTTTCGACGATATCTGAAACGTTGACAAAAAATATGACAACGTTTAATAATAATATCTTAGTAAAAAATCAACGCTTTATAGCCTCTGTTTTTAATACTGATTCAGAAACTAAAATAATAAATAGATAAAAAATCTAAAAAAATATGCCACTGCCATTTCATAACAAACAATTGGCAGCTTTTAATAGCTCACGGAAATAATGGTTACACCACAGAGAAGTGGCAACTCATTTTCTCGTTTAAGGTGTGTACATAGTTGTGCAATGACTCGCTTAACTCGTCAACATGACGATAAACATAACCAGTACACTCAATAAAAAATGGCGTGCCTACTGATGAAATTATCTTTTAAATTGTAATTACTGCATATTATACAATAAAGGCTCCACGTCTGTCTGTCTAACCGCGATGAAAACGACTGCATGTTGTTCATACGGTTCTCGGTGTTTTAGGTGTATAATTCATTAAAGTTTTTTTCTAAATTGTTTGAAATATGATGTTGAAGATTTTGGATATAATCATACCGCTTGGCATAAGCATATAGGATATTTACTCGGTAAAGTTGTATACAATTGATCTTATGGGTATTATAAAAAATCAGGAGAAGTCGGAAATAAAAATTAAAAAACGGGCTATCGTGCCGAAGATCGCCATTGTCTCAAACCACCAATCAAAGAGCTCTATAGAGGGTAAATGGATGCTTACATCTATGGGAGCTTACAAGTCCTGGACGTGCTTCCCTACTAGGTACTTCACAAATGGAAGCTGAACATTATATAGGCATCCTGATTTCTGATAAAGTGAAACTTATGGACCTTCTCTTTTCATGGGTATCGTATGAGATGACTATAGGAATATGGAGGGCGGTTCTCCACGACAGCTTTTTTTTAAGCGTGTGGAAACCCCCACGGCCATCACCCCGTCGGTGCCAACGATGGGGTGGGAGTGTCGGAATCGGACCGACTAAAACCACACGATGTCCTCCCCAAGTGTCTATTGCCGGGCACCCCGGGTAAGCCCTCGAAAGGATAACCCCAGGGTTAGATCTCCACGACAGCTTACATACGAATCATGAAAACGTGTCCCAATAATGTCAATCAGCTCAAAGTAAAAGTTAATGACCTTTGCCTACCTAAGGATATATAGGCGTGAGTTTATGTGTATGGTCCTAATCCTAAAACAATTTGGTAAAATCTAACTAATAAAAGCGTAGTCATATATTACTTACTACGATTACGGTGTCAATCATGCCACTCCATCGTGAAGTTCACACTATACGAATTTCACTTCCGATTCCGATTGACTTCCGATTGTGTAATGGCTCCTGTTCTAATCTAAATTGATCCACTGTCAGTGGGAATTGAAGTTGGCAATTGGCAGTGGTGTAAGGAAATCGAAAGGAATCCCAAGATACCGCGGCTGTGCCTGGAATTACGCTAAATGAAAATCACGAACACGACATCTACCGATAGTGTGTTTTAATATATGTAAGAATTATCTCAATTATTACTGTTTGTTGGTTAAAACTCGCAAAGTACAATCTTAAGTTTGAATTACATACCAAATGAAATAATTGCATTTTGTAAATAATTGTCTGTTTAAATTTAATAATTTATATTACCTATTCGGTAAAAAATATTGTGGTAGTTATGTTAGGTTCTTGTTACTAAAATTTTAGGATATTTCTTCACAGGGGTGTGTGTTGGGTAACCTCCTCGAGTGTCGCTCCGATTCCGATCCCGCTGCAGTCCGGGGGGAACGGAATCGGAGCGGCCGGTACACCCTGGGCGGCGGTCAATGGCTTCCCCTTCACCCCTTCATAGGGTTGGCATTGATCGTCGGCCAATACCCAACGTGGCGGGAACACATCGCTCTCCGTACTCCTCTGCTTTCAGAGGAGACAGGATGAGCGATGCTGTTAGTGGTGAGATGGCCCAGGGTCAGCCGGGGTGCGAGGGATATGCTCTATGGGTAACCTTACACCCCGGCGTCTGAAGACCCGAGACGGCGTGCGGTTTTAGTCGGTGCAAGCCCGACATAACTGCCTCCGCTGGCAGGCGGGGGGGTATCCGAAGGGATTTCCGCACGAAAAAAAAAAAAAAAAAAAAAAAAGGATATTTCTTCACAGAACTTGGCACCCATTTAGATCTCAATTCTTTTGTCGGGGAAGTCGACCACGACGCATACTCTTAATATTTCATATTGAACTAGGCTCTCATTATAAATTTATGTTTTTGTTGGGATAAAAGCTTTCTGTACTTGTTTAGGTCATTGAACTCCTCCTAAATTACTACGATACGATTACGATCATGCCTTCCATCGTGGATGCCACACTATGCGAAATTCACTCCCGATTGTGTAATGGCTCCCTATCAGTGGGAAGTGAAGTTGGCAATTGGCAGTGGTGTAAGGAAATCGAAAGGAATTCCAAGATACCGCGGCTGTGCTTCGAATAAAATTAAATGAAAGTTACGGACACGACATCTACCGATAGTTCGTATATATTATATTTATTATAAAAGCTTTCTGTACGCGTGTATGTCACTAAACTCCTCCTAAACGGTTGAACTGATTTGAAGTAGGAATATCTCTGGATGACTTAGATTTCCGGACGAATACCGGATCCGGAAAGAAAAGACCCGGCAGATAAAGGTATCGTTACAATGGGGTCTAGGATTTTTAAATACATTTAGTATCATACAAACATACCATAGTAATTATAATTATATTTATATAATTATAATATACATTTTCCCAAACCCGAGGGGGCCATCTCGAAACCGGAGATGGCCCAGGGTCAGCCGGGATGCGAGGGATATGCAACCTTACACCCCGGCATCTGTAGACCCGAGACGGCGTGCGGTTTTAGTCGGTTCAAGCCCGACATAACCACCCCCGCTGGGCGGCGGGGGGATATCCGAAGGGATTTACGCACGAAAAAAAAGGTATCCACAATTGCACTGAGCAGGGGGTCTGCAAGATGGCTAAGTAGTATGTTTAAAAAAATTGTTAAAAAAACGATTATATTTGTTTGTAATCTATAGTATCAATCAATTAATTAGCCTATTGCAGTCCACTGCTGGACATAGGCCTCTCCCATTGTACGCCATAGCACCCGATCCTCCGCCTTGCGCATCCAGTCTATCCCAGCTACCTTTTTCAGGTCGTCCTCCATCTCTCTGGGGGTCGTCCTACCTTCCGTTTACCGATTCGTGGTCTCCACTCTAGGACTCGTTTACTAGTATACTTAGTCATAAATCCGATTGCGATGAAACTTTGACAAGTTGTCATGTACATGCTAGTAAAAATGTATAACTTTTTTATACATTTTTACTAGCATACTAGATTGCAAGGCATGCTAAACATTAGGGTGTAGATAGTGTAGTATATTAAAAATTGATAAAAATATATTAGTATGTTTTTTTTTGTGGTAATAGACTTAACAAAACGCTCATCATCGTCGGTCATTAATTTTATTAACTTACATATGTAATTTTTTTTTTTTTTTTTTAACCTATTTAATATTGTTTAAGTTAGTATATTAATGTAGATTCATTCATATATACTAATTTAAATAACTGTAAAATATAGATTTGATATAGTTATATCAGAGTGTTATAAAGTTGGTCGTTTAACACTATTCATCAGCTGTTTATTTTGAATTTAGATGAGGTAAGTGTAGGAAGTATTACCTAACTTGTTTATGTCAAATACTCTATGTATAACACTAGACCGGCTACGCGGAACAAAGAAATTTGGTCACTTATTTTATTTGATATTCTAGTTTTAATTCATCTCACTTTAAGTATTTTTGTAGTCATATGACAATCATCTATCGGTAAAGGCGCGAAAATTGTTATCGAACGTATTTTTTGTACAAATCCAGTGATAAAAATTGGTTTTTGAAATTTGTAATATTTATTGGAAGTTTGGTTAGGTACTTTTGTTTATAATTTCGCCTCCGCATCCTCTACCCTTTCCACCACATTACCGAATTATGTTAAAAAAAGTGTTTTAAACTGTTTGTCTTTAAATTTTATGTTTAAACAACCATTATCTATTTATATTAATCAATCGTTTTACAAAAAAAAAAAATTATCTAATAACAGTAACATTAACATTCAGAACAGATTAGTTTATTGAAACATTGTTGTAATAGACACGTTTTAAAGAATTTTAGATAATAATTCCAAAAGCGTTATTACCTAGTGTACCTACTTATCTTTTCACGATCATTTATCATTCTCCCACGAGATTCGTTTCGTAAATAATGATATAATTGCTGTTACTTCGTCAGTGAGCTCTATGCATAACTTTAAAACGATTGCGTTTAAGAATTGTGATTCTGTTTGCTGTGTTACCGCAGGCTGAGTAAAATTTAATGACTATTTCTGGTATTTATCTAATGCGTTCCGGCAGATGAGCACCGGGAAAATGTTATTATCTAATTTAACTAGTTAAGAATGCAAACTAGAACTGTTACATAAACCAAACAAGATAATAAAGTGTTCTTTTATGTTTCCATATTTATAAAAATCGATGTGTCCTCTTTCTTCACGATCTTCACATTAGCACAGCTAGTGATCTTGTTAAGTTTGATAGCATTTATTATTTGTTTTTTGCTACTTTTATGTCCCAATTTATTATTCGAAATGTCTCGGTACGGTTTTTGATCGCCTATGGTTCGAAGTCGATTCAATCTCAAGAATCACGCTCACAACTACAATATTTACCGTAATCATTACGCTACCATCGCAATCAAAACCAAACATTTAAATAATATAACATAAATGGTTTGGTCACGGTTTTTGATGATCATGTCTACACTTTCATCGCATCAGATGCGCAAATCTCTAAATCAGACTGTGGAACTTATGTAATATTTAAACTATTCACTTAAAATTAATTCACGTGGTTTATGTTAGCGTAACTGAGAGCAAACGCATTTTAGTTCAGTGTTATAACTGGTTCAGCTGCCAGTAAGCGTAATGTGAATGTGATCCATTTACCACGCGTCACGCGTTAACTACGCTGGCGCACCCACGAGTGTCAAATGTGTCAATGCACGTGTGTAGGGCCAGTTAAGGTTGCCATTCAAACGTTATATAACACATTGCTGTTAAATATTAGTTATTTATGCAACTGTGGTATAATGAGGGGTATTAAAACATGTATGTGGGTTTATCACACGAAGCGAAGCTGAGTGTGATAATAGTATCACATGAGTGTTTTAATACCTAATTATACAGTTGCATACAAGACTTTATCTACACCCATGATGTGTCCTCTATAAAATAGTAAGTAAACAAAACAATTTGCAAAAATAATAGCGAAGAAAAATAGCGGGAATTCGAATTCGAACGAATAAGCTTTAATTTTTTTTATCTACACCCATGCTATAAATCCTCTATAAAAGATTCTGAAACAGTTAGCTTATTGCCAACATTAATACATCCAATGTCATAATAACCATAATATCATTCGAACGGGTGTTATAATGTTGTATGAAATTTCATAATAACACTCCTTTTGCTTTTAAAATCTCTTCCGCGCAAAGGGTTACTCATCAGACAGCCAAATTCTTATGAGTTTCAAAAAAAGAACTGTCATTCACGCGCGTTGCATTGCACCACCAAAGCGGCGGCGGCGCGCCGTAAAAAAAAATTAAAGCTTATTCGTTCGAATTCGAATTCCCGCTATTTTTCTTCGCTATTATTTTTGCAAATTGTTTTGTTTACTTACTATTTTATAGAGGACACATCATGGGTGTAGATAAAGTCTTGTATGCAACTGTATAATTAGGTATTAAAACACTCATGTGATACTATTATCACACTCAGCTTCGCTTCGTGTGATAAACCCACATTCATGTTTTAATACCCCTCATTATACCACAGTTGCATAAATAACTATTTACGGCGCGCCGCCGCCGCTGTGGTGGTGCAATGCAACGCGCGTGAATGACAGTTCTTTTTTTGAAACTCATACAGATTCCACGCATCGGGCGGTAAGAATTTGGCTGTCTGATGAGTAACCCTTTGCGCGGAAGAGATTGAAAAAGCGAAAGGAGTGTTATTATGAAATTTCATACAACATTATAACACCCGTTCGGATGATATTATGGTTATTATGACATTGGATGTATTAATGTTGGCAATAAGCTAACTGTTTCAGAATCTTTTATAGAGGATTTATAGCATGGGTGTAGATAAAAAAAAAACTTTTGTGATGTGTTATATAACATTACACTAACCTAAAAGTAAAAATACTCGCTAACAGTTTGTCCATTTAATTAACTTATATCATTGTGAATTCACTCTGTATAGTGTGTAGCAAGAGCACATGAATGAATACTAAGTACTTATATATATTCTGTCGTATGAGTTTGACCAAATCAGGAACTTATTCAACTTATTTATCATTCAACTTATTCACAAGTTAAATAATTAGTAATCAAGTGAACGGCTTTGTCAATGTCTCAACTTATATTACTTGGTTTCCAATTTTATAGACTTGTGTTAATTTATTTCTGTAATGTAATAAATATTTGTTTGAATACCGATTGTTTCGTGAATTAAGTGATGGATAATATAGATATTTTAAATGTGAAGTGGCTTTACGATCGATTCATGTGGTTATATTTATTTTTCTGGGTACATGGGATGGCCTTATGGGATACCAGACTATCAAACCTAGTGCTGCTGATCTTTTGGCAATGGAAGTGATAACTTCTCTCTTTATTGTTATGAAAGCCTCGATGATTTCAGCTAATGTTCTGTCGATGCTAGATTGGTCCAGTTTTTGGGTCACTCTACTTTCGCTATATGTCACTTTCTTTAGCAAAAAATACAGTGCCGTCACGATGAAAGGGCAGATAAGTTTGCCGCCTCTGGTTTTCTTGGAGTGATTGATACGATTAGGTACAGACCTGAACTTGGCTCAACTCGTAACCTTCTTGTCCGAAAATGGATAGAAATCATGGCTCTATGAGGCTGTGAGGGAGAAAACCTCTGTAGGAAGCTCCATAAGAGGCATCCAAGATGTCGCGTCGTCGTGTGCTATACTCTAGAAAGGAGGGAGTATTGTCATTATTCCAAAATTACGGAATCGCAAAAAAGGATAGCTAGGATGTACTAGCAGCTGGTATTCCACTCCACGGGTCAACAATATATAAGTCGTTAGTTTGTCCACCACTTGAGTACTCAGTGAAATCCACGCTGTGGACCCAGGGGATTGTACAAAAGATGACAACGTTAGTCCTGGTTGCATCCAAAGCTTTTACTCTGAAGCCCAGGGTCTGCTGCCCTATTTTTCACCAGAGAATGCCGTCTAACCTCTCAACCCTGAGAGCGAAGCTTGCGCCAGAGCCGCGTCTGCTAATCAGTAGGTGTATCGGTCAGCAGGTGCGATAAGCTTGGGACTTGGGTAAGGTCTATGATCTTGGTCCTCAACACTAAAAAAAGTATGCAATAATGTTAACGGGAAAGATAATTATCAAAGGTATACATGTTCCACCAATACATGATCGCGTTTATTCCCGTTAACATTATTGTATATGACTATGTGACCGCCGCCAGTGTAACCTGGTCGAAACGTCCGGCAATCCAAAGGTCGTATTAATTTATATCATGGAACGCGAAAGTTTAAAAGGTATTACAAAAAAGGTGTACGATACGTATTTTTTGTGAAGTGATGAAATGCATCTTCATAATGGAAAGTATACATTGAGAAGTAGGAAAAAGTAACATACATTTGTTAATGTATACAGTGAATGCGTTATATTGAAACAAAGTTGCACAACTGAGTTTTTGACACCCCTACTTATTAAAGTCCTGTTTATGTAGCATAACATTAACATAATTATCAATCTTTGTCCGTTTAGAACGTAAGATTACTGCGATAATAAAGCTAGTAACTACCTATACTGTAAATAAATTCCTTAAGTACCTACCTATTATACTAGGACGGTTACCAGCTTCGCAATCAACCCAAACTTAAGCGTAGCGAGATTTGCCTATCCAACAATAGGTCAACGTGACCAGTCGACTTTTTCCATTGATTTGGTTTCGGTGATTATTCCTCGATGGTAAGACCGATCTGGACATTCGACCCCTTACGACACTCAGTAATGTCTACTTGATCACCGTGGCAAATTTGGTCGAGATCGGTCAAACGGTCTCGGAGGAGTATCATTTGTTTGAAATGCAACTTTGAAACCAAAGACGCTTCGCTCGCCTTCGGCTCGCTACGCTTAAATATTATGATGTTGCCTATGTTAGTTCATTTAGAAAATTTTCAATGATGAATTTTTTCAAATGAATTGGCTGGCTCGATTTGCGAAGTACCATTCTCGAATTTATGCTTTATTTCATATCTGATATCTGTGTAAGTACCAGAGTTTTACCTAACTGGCCTATCTTCCAATACTTTCTCCCATGTGAATATGGATGAGAGTAGTTCGATAGAGATTGTCGTTGACCTAGTTATCTATCAGATAATTTTAAAAATCTTCGTGTGTTATTGAGAACTATTGAGGACGAGGATATTAAGCGAAATCGTAATGTGATGTGAAATGTGGACAAGTTTCCTTGTCCTGTGGCGTTACTGACGCAACTAGATCTAAGTGTAACATTGCCAATTAGGTGCAGATTGCATAATTCGGTTCAGTTTTAAATTTTCATACATACATAAAGTTACACGTCTTGCTCATTGGGGTATGCAGATATAATATCTTTCCACTGCCTACAATCCTGGCATATGCCTTTCACTTCTCTACTTTCATAATAGTTGTCATAGCGTCGGTAGCTTAGTGGTTAAGGAGTCGACCTTACGATCGAGAGGTCGCGGGTTCGAATCCTGGTCATTACACTACCGACGTGAACCCACTCGGGATCATAAAGTATGTTCGGTAGTGAATCAAACATCAAGTAGGTTTTTGTTTACAATATATTTTTATAAAAAAAATAACTATCATAAATCGACATTTGAAAAAATACATTCCTTTGTATTGGATTATGATAACCTTTCGATCTTTTGAGATAAGTCGTATAATATTTCAATTTTTTGGCGGGCTGTCAAAATTCCGTATTTTGCGAATTCCGGTCGTTTCATGGTAGGGTTTAGGCGGAATGAACTGTCACGTGCCGTCTTCGTATCCGATTGCTGGATAAATGCGTTACATGGTACCGTTTGTATCCGAAATTGCGGTCCGCAATTGCGGATGTACGTTTCAGGGTAGGCCTGCTGTTCCATCAATCTTCTTTCGCCCATCCTCTCTCTCTTTTAATTTTTAGCCACAAGTTAATACATTTTTCAGTTAATTGACTAAGATACAATAAGCCAAGCATCTAATTGTTATTGTCGTTGTAGCGTCAGTAACTTAGTAGTTAAGGAGTTGACGTTATGTATGATTGTGAGGTCCCAGGTTCCAATTCATAAATATGGGATAGCAACATCAAGAAGAAACCAATATGTTGATGTTTACTACTGAAGGACAAAGGTACTTACAGATGTAATTACAGATGAAGTTAGGACGGTAATTATAGGTAAACACAAGTTAATCTTCGCATTGTAGAAGACCGTCACTTTAGACCAGTTTGACGACCTTTGTGGCGTAGCGGTAGAGCATGCATTCGACTGCTAAGTCAGAGGTCGCGGGTTCGATTCCCGCTCATTGCAAATATACATATTTGTATTGGTCTGGGTGTTTCTATGTATTTATTTACAAAAAAGTATGTTTATCCGCATTCTAGAACTCTTGTGACAAGCTTTGCTTAGTAAGGGTCTAGATGGCGCTGTGTAATATGTCCTAGAATATTTATTTAGTTGTAACTTTGGTTTGTACCAAATAACCTATATGGCTTGCCCTCATAAAGATTAACCATAAAGCAATTTCAACCATGTGAGTTGGCACTTAACAAGTGGCGTAACTAATAGTTACGACATGATCAATTTATAAAATTACCCGAATGATCGCACCATCGTTGTATGTCGGGGTTGCGACATTGACGAAGATCTAGTCGGACCTGCTTACATCTGATACGTTTGACATGTGTGTCATTGCCGGTACGACATTGGGAGATGTCCCGCTTCAGGGCTGCCACACGCGACTTGTGGAAAAATTAAATTAGGTGAGTAATAATTTTGCATTAAAAATAATATCAAGAAATTAACATATTTCTGTACTTGGTAATTAGAACGAGGTTTTCTTTATAAGAAGTTCGCCACTGTAGCCGCGGGGCACGGCTCTGGTTTTATGATTACTCAAATTACTCAATAGTCTTCAACGTTACAACGTCTATTTTATCTAAACATAATCGCAGATATAAAGTACATATAGGTATGCATACAAAGGTATACTTACAAAGGTATACTTACGCATGTATAGGAATATCCCTGAAGGGGCTGAAATATGTGGTGTTGGCCTTTGAATACCATCTAATAGGTAAACTTAATCACGTTAATCCACTCTTAACACGAACTTAGGTTAACAAGGTTTACACTAAAATATAAAGGAATGTCTGTTCGTTTGCTGTGCCGGGATGTGCTTACACTATTTCATATAACATCACGTTGAAAAATTTTGCTGCTTATTTTAACTAAAGTAAGGTCAGCGATAAAAATTACATTACTCAAACGATAGAATAATAGATAGAATAAATAGACTAAATATACTTAAATATTTTTTCGTAATCCCTAATGATAATGTGAATATATTTCATGTTTTTGTTATCATTACTAAGGTGATCTGCAAAGTGTAATATGCTAAGCTACTTTTATTGTTGACTCTATATCATCTAGAAAATCATTTAACGATGCCTACTTAAATGCATTGCGTAGGTTAGTAAAAAATAGCATAAAATAGGAACAATTAACTTACTTAAAATTATCAAAACGACTATAACGAAATATTTGCGGCACACCCCTAAAAATAACAGAACAGTTGACAAATAAGCCATAATAATCGTGTATTGTGTGAAATGATAGTAATGAATTGATTGGTTATTAAATTAGCCAATTTAATCATTGGCAGCACGCGAATGTAACCTGTAGCAAGATTAAATACACACATGTGATGCAAATTTTGTAATTGATTTTTATAACTTTGACACGATTTGTTCACTATTACAATAATCGCAAGAGCAGTTCTTAAATTTTTGGTCAGGCCTATATGATTGTTTGTTTGTTTGTTTAACTCGCTTCTATTAGTTTCATTTCACTCACATTTAGGAAAATTACTACATATAGAACAATTATGTGAGGTATTTTATTGAAAGAGACAAAAATAATGTTACGGGGTTTATTTTTGCTGCAAATAGAGTCGATTTCAGAACCAATTTTGCTCAATATCGATCTTAATTCCTGTATTTCATTTTTATCATGATTTGAAAACCCACTATCAGATAAGTTGTCACGACAGACAAAATGATGTTCACCTGTTTTATACCTATTTTTTACGTACGGAAATCCCCTCGCATTTCACCCCACCGGTGCAAACGGAGAGGTGGGTATGTCGGACTTGAACCGACTAACACCGCTTAGTGTCTCTTGCATCAGCCGTGTGGTATGGGGAATTTGGTGTGCCCTAGAAAGGAAATCCCAGAGACCCCGACCGGCTCCGGTCGCCACCGCTGGCGACCCCGACGCGTGGTTGGGGATCTAATCCCCCTCCCCTAAAGGGAGGCACCGCGGAAACACGACGCGCCACCACTCTGGGCCTACTTCTGTTAGGGTAACGGCTAGCACCGACGCGTAATTCATCGCGTACCTACTCTATAATCAACTGACATAACCTAACCCCCTAGGTACACATGCCCCAGCACTTTGAGAAACCCTAGTCTAGGTATTTGAATATAATTGAATCGAATTGAGTGAATTGTTTAAATGATTTCTCGTAATTAACTATTGTATTAGCCTTGCGTATCATTGTCGTGTCCGAATGAATCTATTTCCGCAAGTTTTCTATTATGTTCGGCATGTGCGAAGGTTTTACCGGCGATTCAGAGTTTCTCTACGGTAATTATCAGCGAATCAAAGGATTAAGGAATGAGCCTGTCTATGGTGGAAGCATCGGTATATTTAGGTACTTAACCTGAGGATATCCTGAAGTGTTATACGTTTCTAAAGAGATGAAGCAATAGACGACCTCTATGGCGATAGCGTGGCGGTAGAGCTATCGATTACAACATCGGGTGTTGTGGGTTCGATTCCAGCTCAGTATACAACAACACGCAGTATGATATTGATTCACCATTGCCGTCATAATTAAAATTTATTATAATTTCTTGGATGCATAGATTTTGCCTGATTTTGCATAGATGAATGAATGATATTGCGGGTTTATTAATTAACCCGCAATATTTTAGGCTTTATTAATGAACCGGTTATTACCGACTAATTATAATTTATATAACAGGAGTTTATATATACTAAGATATTAAATTAATTGTGGGGGAAACTATTGATATATCTTGTCAAGTTATATTATAATTTATGCTAAACTGACCCTTTATTCATTTGAGTATTATGATATGTGATTTACATAATAATTAATAACATTACAATTGATACATACTCGTACTTTACTTTATCTAGATCACGTCTCGATTTATACATGACTGCCTTAAATGACTAAAAACGAGATTGTATAAACCGACGTAAGGTTTACCTAATAACCTTATATTCATTAAGCTTCTTGGATTTACCGCTCTTTTGCTATTATTTATTTAACCACAGATAAAAAACTATTAAGCATAGGAAACTACCTAACGTCCTCTATCAGCAATACGCTCGAACGGTAAATTGCGGCAATCCCAATCCGCCTCCTAAGTATTATACTTTTTTACACTTACACTTGTGTGCGTACTTGTGTATTATTACGTGTAGTGATTACCGATGCCACGCAATGTTTCGCACGTAAGGAAACTTCGACAATTACTTACTTACTACGTTCGCGATCGTCGGTTATACGTTCGTAGTGTGAAGTAATTGAATTTATAGGAAATTATTAAGGCGAGTTACTTTGTCGCATTCTGTTACATACGACATTGATAGAAAATAGGCGTTGGGGATAGTTAATTGCTTGTTTCACTTTTTGTTTACCGGAAGAAACTTTCTTAAAAATTATTTTAACATTGAACCCGGTTACGTCCTAAGATCGGCTTTTTTATTGCTTTTGATGAAGATCTGGGTGGGGGTGGGGCCTGCACTCCCTTTACACCATGCATAGTAAATGATATATTCTAGGCTAGGAGATAGGTATAACACTGCGCCATCTAGATCGTGTTTTTTTGTATTTCGTGCGGAAATCCCCTCGTATACCCCCCCCCCCCCGGCTGGCGGGGAGGTTATGTCGGGCTCGAACCGGCTAAAACCGGAGACGTCGGGGTGTAAGGTGGCCCAAAAGGCATTTCCCCGGCACCCCGACTAACCATCTAGACCCTAAGCATAATTTGTAATAGAATACATTTCCTAGAACGCGAATATAAATACATAGAAACAGAAACACACTGAGTGGGAATCTAACCCGTGACCTCTGATGTAGCAGTCGAACGTTCTCGCCACGCCACACAGGTGTTAATTGGTTAAAATACTAAAAATTCCTACTTAATTCAAATCTTAAACTACGTATAAAGGCACATACAATTGCACTCTATATAAGAGCCAGTTTGAACATTTTCTAGTAACAAAATCATAAGCGTTGAGCTGTGGCTGCGCCGGCGCAACATCTTGATATCGTTATGTAAGAGGCGGTCTGTGTGAAAATGAAAACTGGCGGGATTTACAACACGATGGTAGCCGCCGGACCAGTCTAGATCGCGGTGATAAAGAGTTTGCTTGCTTCTAGCTTGTTGATCTAAAAGTGAGAGTGCTCTTGCGATGGTTCAATCGATTGATCTTGCTTTCTCGTTTTTGTTGAAAGGGAAATGAAGATTTTTTTTATAGAGTGGTCTACACATTCTAAAATTATGTAAGTATAAAAAGTAGCCTGTCAGTCTACGTTTTGACGTCTAGTTTGATGTTCGATTTTGTTTAAATTTGATTGTCTCGAAGAAAACCGTAAGAAATTTCGGAAAATGGCAATTTTTCGATGTAAAATCGTCATATGCAAGCGGAGCCGAGGGTAGCACCTATTCGCACAAAAATAAATCATATGTACCTAACTCTGTATGTCTGATTTTTATTACCTGTTTTTTCGAGCTGAGTGAGACGTAGTCGAGCGAAAGCTCCTCATACCAGACTTCAGGATTTTCTTTGTCAAAGGTCTCCTCCTAAACTGATCACTGTTAAAAATTTTCAAAATCTGATTCCGCAATAGCGGTCAAATCTATTGGACAAGAATCACGATGTCTCACTCAGCTCAACATTGCAAGCAGCGAGTCGCCTTGCAGACCTAGTTATATATTTTGTTATGGCATCGACGACTTGTAAGAAGAACATAGAGTGGGACACCACATTTTATTTCGGAAAATAGCAATTTTCCAGTAGAAACTAATTACTAATATACACGTTAGCATTTCTAGCCTATATATATAAGCTAATTTAATAAATAAATAAATATTCTATGACATTCTACACAGCACTTTCTAGACCCAAAGTAAGCATAGTTTAACTAGCTTGTGTTATGGGTTCCAGATTGCGGGTAAACATACTTGTATACTAATTTTTTGTCCTGTGTAAGAAGTCGGTTGACGTCGATTTACTCCTCACACCCTAATAATACCGCGGGGCAACCTACCTTTACCTAGTAACTTACAAAATAAGTGCGTCAATCATTAAACCACTGGATATGTGGTCTAATTAAGGTTGCATGTGGTTTGTTGTCGTACCTAATCTTAAAGATCTGTGACGTATTAAGATTGGCAGGCTCAATTAATTTCGTTTTATATCTTAATAGATATAATTGATTGTCAAGTAGAATCAGTTCCTTTTTAGGTATTATTTTTATAAACGGGATATTTTCCATATTCGTGTGTGTGTTTCCTACTCCTTGCTACTAAAGAACTGCAAGATAGTTATTGATCAAAACGGAAGGTGAATTGAAACTTATAAACTGGCGAGGTGTGACGTCAAGCCTCGTTCTTTTCAAATAATTTAAATATTGTTGGGTACGTACTAGATTCAAAAATAAAAACCATATGAATAACGAACGCAATTTTACTACTACCTATTTAAACGCTTAGTTAAACGATTTAGTTTAACTTAATAAAACTACATACCTTTTTTTTTTTTTTTTTTTTTTTTTTTTTTTCATACCTAACATAACATAACATAAACTCACGCCTATATCCCCGAAGGGGTAGGCAGAGGTGCTAGCACCCACATTTCGCCAGTTTATGTTTAGGTCCCAATGTAATAGGTGGCGAGCCTATTGCCATTAACCGGGCACTTATAAACCTGCGATAAATACACACATAACTTCGAAAAGCATCGAAAATCATAATAAAACTACCCTAGAGGATTTATCTTTTACTCGGGCATATGGCCGAGGATAAAGGGTACAAATTAATGATAGTGTTAAATACATTTTTTTTCGTTACGAAATCTCCTCGGATACCCCCTGCCGGCAAGCGTGGGAGGTTATGTCAGGCTTGAATCGACTAAAACTGCAAGCCGTCTCGGGTCTTCAGAACCTCAATCTAATCCTCGGACTCGTGGGTTGATGTAATAAGTATGACCTGTCACAGTGTAGGCTTCGTATTCGGAACATGCCGCGTAGAACTAACACACAGTTAATTCTTGTGTTGCATCATGCTCTGACGCTATCTTCATTGAGGACATTAGACATAGACAAGCTATTCACTTGTAAATATTGTGCAAAATACAGGGGCCATGCATAGCATTATTTTTGTACTAGTTTTGCAGTAACTAGGTTTGCAAAGAAAGACTGGGTTATGTGTTTTCAATATTGTTATATGTAATTAAGGTAAGAACATTGAGTAGGTATTAGTCGGTTCAAGCCCGACATAACCGCCCCCGCTGGCACGCGGGGGGGTATCCGAAGGGATTTCCGCACGATAAAAAAAAAAAAAAAGGTATATCACGGACTTTGAGCACAAATTGTATGTTATTATATTATTTGCCAATAAACTAATAATTAGATTTGCTTGATATCGAAACCGGCGGACTTGTATCAAGAAGCTCGTGAAGTGTGTAAGGACAGAAGCAGATGGCGGGCTTTTGTATCTACCTACCACGGAGAGAAAATGGCGTGAGTATGTGTATGTATGTATGTATTGTATATTAGCGCGTTATAGTATGATTAAATATTAATAAATGGTTTACAAAATAAATCTTTACACATTATCAAATATGTTGGAATGCGTAAATCATAAATTATTCATGCCATAGAAGTCAGCATGACTACTTACATGCGTACAAAATTATTACACACACGCTTTTCTTATATTCGGTAACAAAAGTAACTTGTTTAAACATTATCAATTAAGTATGTCACATTTACTCAATACTCACTAGTGTTTTGCACATTTTTTTTCGTGCGTAAATCCCCAGTTTAATTCTTACATCACCAATTTGACTTTTTAAGGACGTTTATAACTTATATGGTTATATAGGGAAAGTATGTTGTTTGGAAAGTACATTGGGGGTCGGGGTTAAGGCACCTGACGTTAGCGGCTTATTAAACAATTTTGCTTTCGTTTTTTTAATTTTATTTTTTGTGAAACACATATTATATTAATCTGTTCGTTAATACATACCGATATTGATTGATTTAGTGACGTTTTATTATTACAAATGTCAAAATTTATGTTCGAATTACGCATTTTATGAACAGCCGCTTTCGATTAACATGTGGCTGCAGAGGAATAATTTCGTGGGCGTGCCTATACTTAATAGATAATTATAGTAAGTAACTTATAAACCCTCTAGAAAAGCGCGTAATTATCCATCAATCATTTATGCAGACTCGATTATTGAAACAAGTTTTAGCCTAGGCTCTACGCCAACCACTTTTGCTTTCCTTTGCCTTTCGAGGCTAATATTAAATGTTTATGGTTTATGGTATCCCTGTATTTACATTTAAGTCTTGAAACTAATATAACTTGCAAAGATTTACTCATTCAAATCTTTCAGTATTGACCTTGATCACCTCGGCTGAGTTTCACATTCAAAGAAAAACAGTTAAGAGCAGCATTTAAATTTAAATATCCGTAACTATGATTAATTAACCTTCAGACGCCTGTGATAGTGTAATGTTCAAAATGTACAGACTCTGTGTCATTTCACAATGATTGTCTGCAGAATTTGCTACGCTTAGTGCAGTCATAGTAAAAACTGATTAATGCAATAATATTACAATACCTGCAATATTAAATAAACATTACAATATGTTTTTTTATCAAATGATCTTACCGGTCAAATCTTGACCTACAATTTTGATTCAATAAAATAATTTATGCTTTCACTCATTAGGTACGGTTGTCTATTGTTACATTATTTGTTACGCTACAATTTTTTATAACCAAAATTGAGCGTGCTCGCTCCTACTTTCGTAAAATAACAATGTATAGTCAATGTTTTTATGTCTAGTTATCATTACAGACCAGTACTGTGTTTGCGTCCCACTTGGGGGGTACAGTTCTCGTCAAAAATATGCTCGCATGATTGGTTGCGCATCAAGGTCAAATTATCAAGTTGTTTGGCGACGATTATACACCAGTTGATCCATTCAACCTCACCTGGAAGCCGGTAGCCCTGCTAATTGACGGACAATAGGCTCTGGCGCGGTTTTTGCTCTCAGGTTCGTTCGGTCAGATGACAGTCGCTCACATAAAAACCAAGATAAGACAAATCAAGACGTAAGTGAGAGACAGAGAAGAGAGAGAACCAGAGTCCAAGGTGAAAACTTTTTTATTATTAAAAACACTCAATATTATTATTATTATAAATTCTCCAGCCATATTTTTGATTACAATAATCGAAATTTAAAATATAAAAAGTAATGTATAACTGTATAAGTTATAGGTCGATTTGGGAATCTTATGATTTATGAGCGAGATGTCGAATAACGTCTTATTCGATAACCAGTTTCAGAGAGATAAAGATTATATTTCTGATGCAATTATTTTTTTAATCCGTTTAAAAGGTGGATGTCCCCTGAACAAAGGACTACATTGATTAATGTGACATCATTTTTAGATAAATATCGCATTTCTTTACCCAAAGGCGTAGTTCGAATATTGGAAAGTCGTATAAAATATAACTTGTATTGACTTTAAAATATTATTCTGTAAGTTGTTGGTTTGTTTTAATTTTATTTGCTTTTGTGTCTAATATTTGAAAACCTCAGTACTTGCACCTAAAAAAATATACAGTTTTTGTTGCTAGGTGTCATTCACCCCGTTATTGTCGTAAGGTTGGATTTTGGATCGAAATATTACCATCATTCAGGAATCCGAATTTTTGATTCCATCGAATTATCAAATATAAATCAAAAAATTTATGGAACCAAAAAAATTGCCTAATTGGATACAAGAGACAGTCGGCTCGTTGGTGGCATGATGCTCGCTTTGGGTGGGCGAGGCCCCGGGTTCAAATTCCGGACCAGCCTAGTTTTTAAACTAGCTTATGGTAGAAATTTGGGATATACTAATTTTTTTTTTATACCACTCAGGTGGCATACTAAATATATATAGTATAAATATAAATATATACTAAATATAGTAAAACACCGATGGAATACCTTTTTTTACTTTCGGAAAGCTTGGAGAGCTTCATCTTACCGGATACATAAGGTGGAATCGAACCGACTAAAGCTTCATGATGCTCTTTCACAACTGCGTCCGTTACCGAGAAACCAGGTGCAACTTAGTAAGAAAATCTCTTTGAAACCGCGAAGGTATTCTGACTTCTAACTTTGTTTACATTTGAAAGAAAATCTATTGGCCGGCGGGGGGTATCCGAAGGGATTTCCGCACGATAAAAAAAAAAAAAAAAGGTACATATACAAATGTTACCCTGTTTCCTTAGCCACTTGAGACCGACTTTGTCGATTTCATTCATTTCTTTTTTAAGTTTTCGAATACTTTGTAAAAGTTTCTTACAGAAAAAAAACCACAGAATATTGGAAAAATTCGAGATGCGGACAACAGCTAGTTATTGCTCGTAACATTGACCAATAATGAACATAGACTGACAATATTATATATTATTATATTTATTTATATTGGTATATACTATTAATTAAAGCAGCACGCACATAACTAGTAATTCAGTGAACTTTCAGAACATAAAGTCCATGAACTTGTAGTGTCAAAATCGAATGCAGAAATTATTCATAAATGTTACCAAGCTAATTTTTTTTTTCCCATTTTGTAGAACGATTTGACTTATTATCATGTAGGTTTGCAATATAAACGTATGTTTCTTTTTAATAAAGAGCGCGGGTCATTGATTTACGAGTTTTTGACCTGTAGTTTTATTTTCCGTTTTTGGGTAATTTTTATGGAACATTGCATGGACATCATATGGACGTTTTAAAAGCAAAAGATCGCAAACGACATCGTAAACTTGATCGAAAAGTCTTTTCTCAACTGTCACTGTCGCTTAGGCTTTCAACCGTCGCTATAATAATATTTTCGAAGGAAAGCGTTCAAGTTAGGGCAACTTGTGATGTTCGTGTTACCGGTGTTACAATGCTACCAGTTTTTTTGACGTGACAACGTCTTATAAATCGATGGAGCCGGCTGCACGCACGAAAAAACATGACGTATGCGGCGTTACCACATGACGTATGCGGCGTTACCTCGCGTTCTTATGACGTTGTCACGTTCAACTATCGTCAGTAAACCGACTTTACAGACAACCGATTTTTCTTTTTTGTTAGTTTTTAGAAAGTGATTAACAAAAGCGATAAGGATTCCCTTCCCTAATGCCTTACAGGGCCACGTTACACCCGACTGCACCCGAGATGGCGTGCGGTTTTAGTCGGATCAAGTCTGACATAACCACCCCCGCTGGCCGGCGAGGGGGTATCCGCAGGGATTTCCACATGAAAAAAAGGGGGTTCCCTTCCCTATTTGCTCGCATTACATTGAATTTCATACCTTATAGTGGCATACTTTTACTTTTGATATTAAAGAATAATAACCAACATTTAGCAAATACACGAAGTGGAATCTAGTAACTGATTGCATCTAATTAAAATAAATATTATTCTTTTGATTCAAATGACTTAATACTTATTATTACTAAATACACCGGTGGTAATATTCCTGAAATCTAATATATTGCATTCTAAATAAGATAGATTCTCGTTATTTTTACTTAGTATTGCGTTCATTATTTTAATAATAATAATAGGCTAGTTTCTTATAGATCTATCTATACTATTATATATATTTTTTTTTTAAAGAATATTAGTAACCGAAATTACTAATATTCCCCCTAACCCCTCCAGCTAAGCTAAATTGCTTGTGTTAGGAGTGGGTTCACGTCGGTAGTGTAATGGCCAGGATTCGAACCCGGGACCTCTTGACCGTAGGGTCGACTCCTTAACCACTAAGCTACCGACGCTTAAGTTATGTCAAATGAACGATACTGAACACAAAAATATTTTCTCGAAGTTCTGGTCTGTTTGTTTGTTCGCGATGGACGCAAATACTGAACGGATTTTGATTGTTTCGCTGAAAAGAGAAGTAAACATTACGTCATTTCATATGTAATCGTTTTTACTAATTGTTAATCATTCGCCCAACCACTTGTATTCTAATAAATGATTTGACTATTTATTTATTTATTTCTGGAAGTACACTTACAGATAAAATCGAGCTATGACGTCATACCTTGTTATTTCACACAAGTCTTTAGAGAACTTGCCGTTCTGACGTTTTACTTAAGAAACGGATTTGAATTGACAATCAATTACCCGATTTAATAACCAACAGTTTAATTGACAATGCACTGTGTCTAAAAGTCAGTAGCTGTTACGGTTTAATGAATTATCCAAAGAATAATTGATCGTTCCGTTACCGTTACGTGTGGGTCGGTGTCGGTAGTCTTGTTGAGCATGTCTCGTCGTCGGTGCGAAATGAATAAAATTGATTACTTAGTTTGGTTCGTCATACCGATTAATCCGAAGCAAGAAAGCTATTCAAGACAAACACAATGAGGGCTTATCGATATCGACCAAGCCAGGATTACAGTTAAAACCTTTGTTTTTTATAGATTTTGTTGTTACCTAATTAAGATAAAAATCCTCGATTTTATAGAGTACTAGAAGTTCCGATAAGTACCTATAGACAGTTACCGCACACATATTGAAATTCTGGTATCTATACTAGTAGATACCGATATTCTTAGCAATCCAGGGATTATCCGTGCGGGTGCCGGGGTCCATCGCATTGCTGAATTGGGAACTCGGGACAGTGCTTGGGACTTGCGACCCATGTGTAGGTTTAGAATTTCGTATCTATACTTAATTTCCGATAAATGGTGGATATTCCACTCATACGCACAAAACGTTTTGGCAATACATTCAGCATGCGCACTGCTAAAGAGTAGAACCACAGATTAATAAATAGTTACTAACGTAAGTGGAACGCCCTGCTTGTCTCTGTATTTACAAACCTTTTTAGGGTTCCGTTGCCAAATGGCAAAAAACGGAACCCTTATTATAGATTCGTCATGTCTGTCTGTCTGTCCGTCCGTATGTCACAGCCACTTTTTTCCGAAACTATGCTGTTGAAACTTGGTAAGTAGATGTATTCTGTGAACCGCATTAAGATTTTCATACAAAAATAGAAAAAATAACAATAAATTTTGGGGGTTCCCCATACATAGAACTGAAACTCAAAAAATTTTTTCATCAAACCGATACGTGTGTGGTATCTATCAAAATGGATGTTTAAGTAGTTTTATAATCCCCAGAGGACAAAGTTTTATTCATGTTTTATTTATTGTTTTATGATAGTATGAAGAGCTTAGTTAATGAATAGATTAGAATTTGTTAAACGACTTTTGCCGTTGACTGTACAAGCTTTGAATGCAACCAGAGCTATGTGATGGTGATGGTCGCAATATTTATAGCAATGATAATAATAATAAATAAATATTCTAGGACAAATTACACAACGCCATCTAGACCCAAAACTAAGCAGTGCTTGTCATATGGGTTCTAGAATGCGTATAAATATACTTAGATGCTTTTCTTTTGTAAATAAATACATATTATACATAGCAACACCCAGAATCCCCTTAGAACCCTAGAGAAGAACCCTAATGGTGATCTGTAATACAGGTTCACTGACGCTACGCCACAGAGGTTGTCAAGCTATATATTTTTATCTTCTCCGATCTAAATAAAATGGTATACATTCCCAGTATACCATTGTCCTCAGGTGAATCAGGAGTTGTACAAAGTGCTAAGCTTAGTAAGTGAGTTGCATGTGCGTGTACGCAACTCAGAAGTCATTGACTGCACCGTATCACGAGAGAACTATAATGATTTATAGTAATTGCGCTAACCATAGGTGGGCTACGAAACATTTAGCTTACACACCATTACCAACATAATTACTAGAAAGTGAACGATTTCTCAACTCAACTCTGATTACTGTTTGATAGAAATTAAAATGACATGTTGATTTTATTCACGTCAAAAACTTGCTTGAATAAATTTGGCTAATAATATCAGCTGAAATGCTAAGAAGGCTTTTTTACGATAATACGGAAAAAAGCTTTTCTGTTAAATTTTTCAACATTGTTTTTGACGTGACGTCTTATAAATCGATGGAGCCGGCTGCACGCACGAAAAAACATGACGTATGCGGCGTTACCACATGACGTATGCGGCGTTACCAACATATGCGGCGTTACCACATGACGTATGGGGCGTTACCTCGCGTTCTTATGATGTTGTCACGTTCAACTATCGTCAGTAAACCGACTTTACAGACAACCGTTTTTTAATATGGTCAAAATAAAATTAAATGGTTTCAATAATTTTAAAAGGCACCTGCCTACCAATTTGATCAGCATAATAATGTATAACCGGGATTATTTGATTTGAGAAACATCCAATTCTGTTCTTCATTTCAAAGTTAGGGTAGAATAGAGAAGCTTACCTTTTTTGGCCAGTCGAGTAATAATGAGCTGCCAGAAAGCTGTCCAAATATTTTTTAAATTCATTGCAAAAAATCTATTCAATATAATTACAATTTTATTCTCTTCAATACAATTTTAAAAACATTATTAAAAATTAAACCAATAAGTGAAATAAAAAAATATTTACCTCATTTCCATTGTGAAAAGAAATAACACAAAAAATCGCGAAAATTGCAACACCAAATGACTACACGTCAAAAAAAGGCGCGAAATATGCGGAACACAATCCGTGGTACGGGACGCGTGCAACTGTTCGGCCGCTGTGCTTTCTCTGCGCTTTATAACCTGCACCGGCGGCTGACACGGGGGGCCGAAGAAATGAAACTGTTTGGCAATTGTACGCGAAACTGACAACTCCTGTAAAATACTTACTATTTTATTCCGCTCAGAAATTATTCTGTAATAAATTAGTGATTTATTTTGAAGGTCTTTTGAATGACAATGCGTTGATGTCTTAACTACTGGTTTGTGATAACTAAGTTTATAGTTCAAATGTATCGCGTCATGTTTGGTTTTCGTTTTATCCAGGTAATAGTAAAGGTTCCAGGGTCAGTCGGGGTGCGAGGGATATGCTCTATGGGCAACCTTACACCCCGGCGCCTGTAGACCCGAGACGGCGTGCGGTTTTAGTCGGTTCAAGCCCGACATAACCACCCCCGCTGGCACGCGGGGGGGTATTCGAAGGGATTTCCGCACGAAAAAAAAAAAAAAAAGTAATAGTAAAGGTAAAAAGCATTTATTCTGTATACATAGACCATTAAAGCGGAACTTACAAAACGTCAAAAATAATCGATGTTGAGCAAATGGATCACCTGCCCCGTCCTGAGAAGACTTAGGCAAGAAACTCGGCGGGCTATTTTTTTTTGTCTATTTACAAACATGTTTATTTGAGCAACTATTATTAATGAACATTGTATCTTCTCTATTATTTGCGAAGAGTTGTTACTCAATCATGTCAGGACAGCTGAATTGGATGAAACTTAGGCACATACTTAGATAGGTTCAGCACATTACACTTCTTTTTGTCCATTCTTCAATAGGTTCCAAAGAGTCTCTAATCGCGGATAAGTACAATGCGCAGTCGTTACTGTGGGCAACAGCCAGTATATTCAAATAAAAAAAATCGGGAAAAAACAACATTAGGCACGGAGCCTCAGTCGGGGTGCGAGGGATATGCTCTATGGGCAACCTTACACCCCGACGTCTGTAGACCCGAGACGGCGTGCGGTTTTAGTCGGTTCAAGCCCGACATAACCGCCCCCGCTAGCACGCGGGGGGGTATCCGAAGGGATTTCCGCACGAAAAAAAAAAAAAAAAAAAAAAAAAAAAAAAAGGCACGGAGCCTGAACACACAGTCCCTTTTTAGGGGAATACTCTGTCAACTTCCTACAACTCTTCCATGACGTGTCAAAGCGTTCCTGTATGTGTTCCGCATAGTTAATGAGGGTTTATTAGAAAATAATACAAGGGTTACCGCATATCTGCACGTGGGTATGACAATTAATGACTTCGAGACCAGGCTGTTCTTCATCTTAGAACTCTTCATCTAAAATATACATACATACACATAACACATAACTTCACGCCTGTATCTCCGAAGGGGCAGGCAGAGGTGTATTACATACCCACGATACGCCAGTTATGTTAAGGTCCCAATGTAATAGGGGGCGAGCATGTTGCCATCTACCGGGCACATTATTAAGCGAGCGATAATTAACATTATTTTATTAATGCACACATAACTGCGAAAAGTCAGAGGTGTGTGCCCGAGGCGACTGGGGATCGAACTCGAGACCTAAAATATGTAGCCTACAAAAAGGAGTCCTTTGAGTTGACAGCGAGCCTCATCATCATCTTCATCATCATTTTAGAGTGGTTCCTGGTTGCAACCGAGTCTTTCACCTTGGAAGCTCCAAAGTCCACTCACTCTTTTGCCTTTTTTTTTGTTAGCGTGTGGAAACCCGTGGGGTTTCACCGCATCGGTACCGACGATGGGGTGGGCGTGTCGGAATCGGACCTATTAAAACCACACAGTGTCCTCCCCAAGTGTCCATTGCCGGGCATCCCGGGTAAGCCCTCGAAAGGATAACCCCAGGGTTACCGGCGGACTTCGGCCGCCACCGTGGCCTCGCCTGGTGGGGTCAGGTTTTATCCCGCGTCGGTGAGTAGGCAGGCGTTTGTAGGACACACACGACACGCCTCCGCCACGGCCTGCTTCTGTAAGGACGGCGAGACGGCCTCTTTCGCCTCCTTTAAATTTGGCTTATGCGGCTTTTATGGGACAGACTGCGAAAGAATTAGTAGGAGAGCGACCCCGGGCTCCAAACTGCCCTAATCCCGGTTGTTTTGAAGCAGGTTGCATTCGAATGATGATGATGACGACATGTTGAGCAGCAACGGCAAAAAAAATTGCAACAGTACTATACCTACCTATTCAAATAAATTAGTCTAGCGTCACTATGAGGGTATTAAGTAGGTGCGGGCATACTTAATCTAAATCAATTTCTTAGAAACGCCTTTGTACGATAGAGCATGTTAGGCTCATTTGCACCGTGGCCTTAGGAACAAACTGGTGTTGCGTAAAAAAAAAATTACGTGACGACACTGTTCTACCTTTTTTTTTTTTTTTATCGTGCGGAAATCCCTTCGGATACCCCCCCGCCGCGACACTGTTCTACCTCAGATCGAATTCTTGGCAGTGGTCGATTAGGTACCTACCTAAAATCTTTAAACACATAATAATCATCTGAGCGCCAATCCTGATTGTATCCAAAGCTTGCATGTTCTTCATACCACAGATAGATAAATAAATATTCAACGACATTCGACACAGCGCTTTCTAGACTCAAAGTAAGCATAGTTTAACTAGCTTGTGTTATGGGTTCCAGACTGCGGATACACATACTTATATACTCGTATATATTATTTAAATAGCATAGTTTATACAAAAATACCCCGTTGAGTGCAATAGGTTTGCCTTGCATTACATTTTGTGAAAAACAGAACTACGAAACTGAGTTTTTATTCAATCAATCACTTAAAAATGACTATTTTAAATGAATTGGGCTTGAAATTTTGTAAACAGATAGAATAACATTATGCGAATTAGATGTTTTCCGAATACGACCTTTTTTTCTCACTGGACGTTTTGCGAATCGGACGTTATGCGCCTGAACCAATACAACTTATACTAGTAATAGTCATATTATGTAGACTTTTTATCTCGGAAATAGGTATAATGACTTCCTGTGGGTTAAAGGAATTGTTTCTTTTTTATCTTATCAATAACTTTCTAATTCATTCGTTTATTTAACTTTAGTGCATTCCTTAATACAAACAAATGGAAAATTATTAAGTATTTTAGAAACCTACATACATACATAACCCTACCTACATGGGGCGGCGGAAATAAAGTGGCCTACACTCTTAAAAAATATAAATCCGGCACAGAATGGGATCAGTATTTTATGGGGAGCTGCGGGCATAGGCTATTCGTTAATATCTTCTCAAATGATATCTTATGTCGAAGTTGAATCTGTATAAATAATCATCAGACATTCAGCAATAAAACTTGCATATGTTTAACCGAATCTGTTTGCTCGAACACGCCATATAAGCACGACAACTTTCATTGATCTTTTTATGTAATCATTCACCTTTATTCAGGCAATACTCAATCACATACCATGTCCTTATGGTCTTTATTAGCAGCGATAACGACCGCTTGACATGGGGTTATGGGTTCGCTTTCCGAATCCGGCGAAATCTTGCTACTACCGACATAATTATGAGTGCGAAAGCTTGGCTGAATGGATGTGTGTTATTTAATCACACCAGAACGGCTGAACGGACTTAAGTAGATGAACTTTGAGAATTGGAATAGCACATAGCTACTTTTTATCCCGCGAATGTGTTCATCCAGTATTTGGGCGGGGGCTATGAAATTCGCAATAATTATATTATTTGCACGAAACAGGCATGCGCCCATCAGGTCCCTCATTCCCACGGGGCACTCTGGGCACGTGCCCAGGGCCCCGCGGTCGAAAGTGTAGTAATGATTACTGAAAAACATATTGTTACAACGATCGTCGAAATCTCGGAAACTACTGATCGAATCTTCTAGAAATTAAAACGCATTGTTAATGTCGAAGTACTCTATCGATCCGTTTAGAAAAATCCAGAAAAGTCAATAAGAAATCACAAGCCCTTTTGTCTACCTATACCTACTTTACCTACAAATCGCGTTATCAAGGGCATTCACCTCTATCGTCGGCACGACTGTGTAGGTACTTGTTTTCTCGAACGCCCCAGTAAATACCTACTCGTCTCGAACGCTCTAGTGCCTTATCTCTAGATGATTCCGGAACCTTCTACCCTCTTTATTAAGAGCTATAAAACGGAGCCCGGCGAACGACACGAGGCAGTTAATTATCGAAAGCGGAAGTGAACACATCTTACCGAAATGAACCAAGAGAGTTATACCTGCGACATAAGGAACTACTGTGGACTACTGTGAACTGCTGAGCGACTGGAACTGTTGAAGAGTACTGTGTGTGCTAGTTATTTTGTTGTCTAGTTTGTGGTGAGCGAATAAACTTCTTCGTTGTATAAACGGCATTTAATTTGTACCCCGCGCACGTAACAATATTGGTTTTGAAAAATCAAATGATATATTGACTGACTACAATACTTAGTTGCTTATTAGTTTTTACTTGCATGAAGTTACTCTACTCTCGCTCGAAAATCAGGCTTTCCAATATCAGTATGTTTAGATTAATTTAAATATCTACTAATATGACTATAAGAATACAATTTCACTTCAAAAGTTAAGCACTTTCCATATAACGGACTACCATGCAACCGCTCATCCCTTGTTTAGACCCCTAGGGCTGAAAAAACGCCGATACACGTGACGTTCTAAGCAGAAGCAACTATATGAAATTTCGTGCTTCTTCCTTCGAATATGGCGGACTTTCCATACAATCGTGCATCGCCTATTTTACCTCCTTAGCACCAAAACTTTCAAAAACGCTGTTACACGTCTTGATTTATTTCTAACCAGAAGCAACTATCTGCAATATTGAGCTTCTATCTTCAAAAATACCAATACCAAACCCATATTTCACTCAGGGGTAAAATTTGAAAAAATGCTGATTACAGCTTTATATATTTCTTACCAGAAGCAGGTGTATGAAATTTCATGCTTCTGACTTTGAAAATGACGTACCTCCATACAAAAACGTTCATCCCTTATTTTGCCAAATCAGAAGCGAAATTTCCAAAAATCCTTAAAAAATAAATAAATATTCTACGACATTCTACACAGCGCTTTCTAGACCCAAAGTAAGCATAGTTTAACTAACTTGTGTTATGGGTTCCAGAATGCGGATAAACATACTTATATACTTTTTTTTTTTGTAAATACATACATATTATACATAGTGTATAATGTATATATTAGTGGATGCCTACATCATAAAAAGCATCTACTGTCGAAATTTCAAGTTTTAGCTGCAGTATACCGCTGCTCTGCACTCAAACTAAAAGATATACATTTAGTCTGAGGCTCTGCGTTGAGATATCAGTCAGTCAGTCAGTCAGTCAGTCGGGACAAGTAATATATGTATAGATTGCCTGTTCATTTACAGTCAGTAAATAGTGGGGCGGAAATCACACAGTGATTGTCAAACTTCGGGCCAAACTTAGATTTTTTAGGGACAATTTGTATAGTACAAACCCCAAAATCTAATCAGTTCTTCCCATTAACCAAACAAGATGATTGGCGAAAGAATTTTTTAAATCGGATAAGTGGTTCTTGAGTTATAGCGTAAACAGACATCCAGACCAACAGACAGACCGACACAAAATTTTTTTTGCTTAATTAGACTTAGATTCATGTGAAACGTCGAGAAAAGTGGGTGTAAGATTTAGATTTTTTTTGCGTGATTTTAAGACTTCGGTGTCCACCTGGTTGGTGGCCCAAAGTAATAAATAAAAATAAATGTAGAACCTTGTTTACCTACTTTCTTCGTCTATTCTAACAAAAAAGTGCTCTGTCAAGGCCATAGGGGCCCTATTATCCTAATCTGAACAGGGCCACAAATAGTTTAAAAATGGCCCTGGCGCCCATGCATATGCGTGCACACGCATGAGGCATAGACGGCCTTTAACATAATAGTTACATTTAATTCTTAATAAAATTACATTTGTAAAGAAAATTAATTACCCACTTAATACTAAAATTATCTTTATCATGTATAAATTAAATACTTTTCGTGAGAATATATACTCAATTTATACATAACACCGCAAGGATACACAAACGCGTAGGTACTATCTCATGATATTTGAAGGCAATTTCGAAATGATCGAAACTAAATATGTAACCTTATTGAAGCAACACTCGTATCGTAATTCATATTAAAATATTTCAAGTTCTGGTTAAATGCCTACATGCCCCAATTTAATGCACAAATTACGTCACTTTCATTATCTCAGAATGCCACAAGGTAAAAGTACAAATAAAATAAATCATTCGGTGTGCTTTGATTTCTGGTGTCGTCAGCTAACCGGTCCCGCACTTAAATGGTTCTTTGAACCTGTCAGTGTCGGCCAAATGCAGTTTTGAGGTTCTTTAAGATTTAGGTAGGTGTTTCTGGGAAGCCGCTTCGCATAAATCGGTTTGGGCTTAAGTAAATATTGTACTTAGGTGAACAAGATTTAGGTTGTTATATATGTGGTAGGTTGGCATTTTATTTTTCAATTTGTAACTTGACGGTAGAATGTTTAAATGCTACGTCAGGAGTCGCGGGTTTATTCCCTGCTCACTCCAAATATTTGTATGCAAGAATATTTTTCTTATGTATGGTTTTGGGTATGTTTGGTTTTTTTTTATCATCGCCGTGAGACTAAGATTTGACCATTTTCCGTGCGGACATAGCTTCGGATACCCCACCCGCCGGCCAGCGGGGGTGGTTATGTCGGACTTGAAACGACTAAAACCGCACGCCGTCTCGGGTCCTCAAACACCGGGGTGTTAGGTAGCCCATCAGGCGCTCAATGGGCAACCTTACACTCCGGCGTTTTAAGACCCGAGACGGCGTGCGGTTTTAGTTGGTTCAAGCCCGACATAACCATCCCCGCTGGCCGGCGGAACATATCTGAAGGGATTTCCGCACGAAAAGAAAAAAAAACTAAACTAAAACCGCACGGTGTCCTCCCCAAGTGTCCGTTGCCGGGCACCCCGGGTAAGCCCTCGAAAGGATAACCCCAGGGTTGCCGGTGGACTTTGGCCGCCACCGCGGCCTCACCTGGTGGGGTCGGGTTTTATCCCGCTTCGGTGAGTTGGCAGGCGTGTATAGGGCCACACGACACACCTCCGCCACGGCCTGCTTCTGTAAGGACGGCGAGTCGGCCAACTGCCGTCCTCAGGCCCCGATCATGGAGGTCGGTAGTCCCGGGCGTAGATGTAGATTTGTACCTTAACATAAAAAAATTCTTACATATACTGGCAACTAGCAAACTACATGGCGTAGAGAAATAATTTTCTACTCTTCACAGAATAAAATCGTGGTTGCGTGCCTCAAATAAATGGCAGAGGAAAGATTATCTGGGCCAGCTTTGCTGAATATGAAATTTCAAAATTTTCACGGAAAAGAACCAGTCGAGTGTCCCTTTTTTTTGGTTCAATCAACTCAAATATAAAAAATTAAAAAATCATTATTATTTTATTTTTTGCCCTTCATGGGCGAGTCTAACACGCACTTGGCCGCTTTTTTTTAATAAATAAATTAGTTTTTTTTATAGAATGTATTTAAATACGTAGTAAAAAAAAGAATTATTTTTGCTAGGCACGGCACGCATAGTGAGGAAGTTCCTCTCCCTGGAGCCGTAACCACCGGCAGCTTGGTCCCTGTACCCGATGCCGGTGGAGCAGTGTTTTTATATTTTTAAATATATTTGTATTTTTTTTAAATATATATTTAAAAATGTGATTATATGTATTTAAAAGTTAATAAAGAGGAATATAATTACAATAATTCTTTTTTTGTCACGTCAAATATTTGCAGGTTCAAATATTTGATGATAATGATATATGTTTACGAAAGAAATTGTATCTAAGTGCATTTATCCAGATTATAGCTATTCTTGCTTTGATCCTAGATAGCACTATGTAGTGTGTTCTAGAATATTGTTATTTTAATAAAATCGATAAAAAAATCGGCCAATTGCGAGTCGGACTCGCCCATGAAGGGTTCCGTAGCAGCAAGTAAATTTTTTATATTTTAAATGAAAGGTAAATCGCAGTTTACGATTTAAGACGTATTAAAAAAAACTACTCACTAGATCTGATTCAAACCAATTATCGGTGGAAGTTTACATGGTAATGTACATCATATATTTTTTTTAGTTTTATCACTCTCTTATTTTAGAAGTTACAGGGGGGGGGGGCACACATTTTACCACTTTGGAAGTGTCTCTCGCACAAACTATTCAGTTTAGAAAAAAATGATGTTACAAACCTCAATATCATTTTTGAAGACCTATCCATTGATACCCCACACGTATAGGTTTGACGAAAAATTTTTTTTTGAGTTTCAGTTCTAAGTATGGGGAAACCCCCAAAATTTATAAGTTTTTTTTCTATTTTTGTGAAAATCTTAATGCGGTTCACAGAATACATCTACTTACCAAGTTTCAACAGCATAGTTCGTATAGTTTCGGAGAAAAGTGGCTGTGACATACGGACATACAGACAGACAGACATGACGAATCTAT
Source organism: Cybosia mesomella (assembly GCA_946251805.1). Lineage (NCBI taxonomy): Eukaryota > Metazoa > Arthropoda > Insecta > Lepidoptera > Erebidae > Cybosia > Cybosia mesomella. The sequence continues at coordinate 37,530,439 of OX276389.1, forward strand.
GAGGGTTTTTTGCCATTTGGCAACGGAACCCTAAAAATCAACCTCCAACGAAAGTGGGGCAGGCAAATGTCATGTTTTAATTTAAAATGCCACACCCGTCGTATGCAACAGTATTGTGTTTATTTAATATAATAGAAACGTAGATATCATTTATTTATCATGATCAAAGATGTAAACTACAGTATCTATCCCATTCTTGCAATAAAATGTGGTTACCCCATAGAAAGGGATGTAAAACATATGTTGAGGTTATATTTTTTATTGAAAATTTATTTGGCAACGCAAACTCCTTAACTCCAAACTTCTGGTAGTACCTATTATGATGGCAGGGCTTGGCCTTCGACTAAGTATTGACTTACTGGGTAGGTGATGGAGTTGAAATTGAAATACTCATTTCTAAGTCATTAGTTTTCTTAAAATTTATTTTTTCGAACGAACTTCACATTTTACAATGTAATTTTAGAAAATAATACGTATTTTAGCTTTTGAACACTTGCAAAGAGAAATATCAACATTCTTGTTTCGAAGCTGTTTGAAGAAGCAACATCATTTATTTTAATTATAAATTAGTGATTGAACTGAAGCTGTGATCACTTTCATTCATTCGTCTCTATTTCAGAAGTGACCGAATTTGCTTTCCCGCGTAGTTATCAGCTGTTCTTAACGAAAGTTGGCATACTTACAGGTTTGATTTTTTTTTTTGCTTTTTTTATCTGTCGGCAGTTTTTGATTAGCTAACTACACGGCGGGCGGGCGTAGTGCTAGAGCGTTTGACTGCTACGTCGGAGTTAGAGCTACGTGTGGTTTTTTATATTAATATTATTATGCGTATTGTAAAAATATATATGTAACATCTTTTCTACTTTCTAGAACCCATTTTACAAAAGTAACTTAATTAGTGCCTACTGTTTAGGTACAGATCTTTATGAACGAAGTTAAAGAACTAGGTCTGCAAGGCGAATCGCTGCTTGCAATGTTGAGCTGAGTGAGACATCGTGAATCAGATTTTGAAAATTTTGAACAGTGATAATTACACCGTGGCAAGTCCGAATTTGAAAATTATTTTTGAAAGTCACAACTCTGGACATGCTTTCTGAGCGTGTAAAGTTTGGTCAGTGTCTCGAGCGGTTATTATGTAATTCCATCTGGATTTTTTTAACGGTGATCATTCCTCTGTGGTACCATTAATTTTTTCAAAATATATCCATAAACCTTCCTCTGATTGACCTCTTTAATCATGCCAAATTTGGTTCTGATTGGATTAGTAGTTTAGGAGGAGACCTGTGACAAAGAAAATCCTGAAGTCTGGTATGAGGAGCTTTCGCTCGACTTCGTCTCACTCAGCTCAATAAAAATAAACAATAAAAAAAACATAAAGCCGAATGCTGCTGAAAAGACCGAAACAAGTTTGATAGCAGGCGGTAGGTACCTACCCATTTGCAAATCATATTTTTTTTTAATTTTTTATTTTTATTTGCTGCATTTCAGTTTTAAGCATACAATCTTGCAACAACAGAAACGAAAACTGGACTTCAGAGGCTCCCTATAGTTGTTAATGTTTTTGAAATCACCTTTTACAGCTCTTCATTTTAATACCCTACTCGATAAATTCAAGTGAAAATATTTATTGACAACATACATTTAGCGCCATAAATCCTTTTTTTTTTGTATACAATTTTTACCCGACTGTCAAGGGCCAAAACGTATAATTATAAAAAATAAAAATATAAAACAAAAGTAAGTTTAAAAACATTATGACGTTTAGTCTAACAAGTCCGTTACAACTTCCAACATGTCGCTTGTAGCTTGACATCCGGTACCCGCACGATGACACTGCGTTTACATTAATTCGTAAGTTTATTACGTTGTCTGTTAGATAATAATGGTTCCGATGCATAATTTACAATGACTTCGTAATGTTTTTTAGTCAACAGGAGAGTAGGTATAAGAGAATTTATGACTCGGCTAGTTCTCACCACCACAAAAATAAATAAGTACCTACAGAAAGTTGGCTTCATATATCAGTGAATACTCACGCACACATTGCCACATATAAAGCCGTCCGCTGCCTCTTGCGTAAGCACCGCATGCGAACGCCTGTTTCATGCAAATAATATGGAGCGGATTTCATGCAAATAATTTGCATAAAATGCAAGAAAAATCGTGCAAAAAATATATACGATTTGCACAACTTGCAGGCGCCCGCATTTGTGACATGAGGCATGAGGCATTATTATCGTAAGGCATTTAGGAGAGAGAGGGTCGTCGGAATTGCGATCGTGAGCACGTGGTTTCTTATCACTTGCTTATTCTTTTTCCAAAATTTAACACTACACTAAGAACACTAAGAAAATACTTATTTATTGCTTACAACAAATTACTGGAAACATCTTTTCTTTTTTTTTTCAAAATGTAATTTGTAATGCACATCTACATGCAGAGATACTGCTTTTAGAAGCTGAAGATAGCTTAACAAACTTAAATTAACAGTGTAGCCAACACAACAATCCTTCACCAGATAAGTATAACGTGTAAAACGAAATACATCCATTTTTTAGTCAAACATAACATAACATAACTTCACGCCTGTATCCCCGAAGGGGTAGGCAGAGGTGTATTGCACACCTACGATTCGCCAGTTATGTTAAGGTCCCAATGTATTAGGGGGCGAGCCTATTGCCATCTACCGGGCACATTATTAAGCGAGTTATAATTAACATTTAATAATGCACACATAACTACGAAAAGTCAGAGGTGTGTACCCGGGGCGACTGGGGATCGAACTCGAGTCCTCGTCTCAGCAGTCTGTTACGTACGCCACTGGAGTATCGCCGCTTTTTTAGTCTAAAATATCATTAGATATACTTATATATTTTTTCATTACTCATAAATATTATAAGTAAGGAAATAGTACATTGTTACCCCAGGGTAACAATGTACTATTTCATTACTCATACTCTGAAAGTAGGTCTGAAGTTGCCTGAGGAGCGGGATGAAAGTAATACTTTTCCTCCCTAGGGAGAATCGCTTTCAACTGACAGCTGTCAAATTATTAAAAAAACTATATCTATTTTCACATTTTTAATGTACCAACCATGTACCAACTTTCTATACAGCCACTCAATTACAGCGCGATGTAAAATTGAAATAAAATTAGGTTAAGTATTGATTAAAGAATATATATTTTTTAAATAACTTTACTTTAGTTTAGTTTCAACAATTTCCTTAAAATAACATAGATTTGGGCAAAATATTTACCATTTTTTCAATGATGAAAATAAAAAATAATGGCTGAATAGCTGGTCGGCCACAGAATAAATAAACAAACAAAATAGGCGGAAAAGCGGCAATTGGATCTTCTTTTGTTTTTCGATTTGAAGGTTTTACTCATTTTTTCTTTAGCTAATTCATGTTTTTATTTTTACTTTCCTTGTATTCGTAATGAAAAGCACAGTGTTTACCTCGGGTTAAAGACTTATTTAGTCCCTCGAACTATTGGCGAACCTCGTCTCGGGACTAAATAAGTAACTTTCACCCCTAGGGTAACAATATTCTATTATACACGCGTCAAGCTACTTTGTTGCTGAGTATTACAAGACATTATCTACTGGTAAATCGTAAAAAAACACGGCTTCCAGTTTTATTAGCTAGTATTTTGACAAAGCGACCAGTGAATGTAGCTCATAATATACTTTCTATTACCAATATGTTGCAAGAAAGTACATTTCATTACTTACCTACTTCATTAGTCACGCTTGCACAAATCAAGAATTTTATCTGAACATTTAAGCGGAATCATGCCTATAGATATGTTTAACCTTTGCTGAAAGCCTGCATAACCAGTAGGGGTTCATCTTCATACGTATATAAAGTTCGAAAGGTCGCCCCTCCAGCGGGCTTTAATAAGGAATTACCCTCCCTGTCTTACTTAATAATGAAATTGTTTACCTAAATTATTTACCTTGATCAAGGGCACATAATCATTAACTTCCGAACCTTTATCTTTGCCCTCATCAAGGGCATAGAATAGATAACATGAAAGTACTGTCAAGGGTTCGGACTAACACTACTCCGGCGTAAACAAATTACTGAATACTCAAAAAAAAACCAGCTTAGAATAAAATGTTTTTGAGAGGCGTGGGGTTTTGTATCGTCGACCAAAGGGTGCTGAATTGGTGCTGAAAGTTAAACTGACTGTATCCCGATCTGGGGTTAGGACTGGCGTTACTTGTGGCATATTAAGAAACAGCCTTAGCTTCCAACTAAGTGTTGTAACGGTTTATAAGTTTTTATAGAAGGTTTTTAAATGAATTTAAGGTGAAGTAACTGAACTGTAAGAATTAATAAAGTAATTGATGTAATTGAGACTACTACCGGCTAGGGCGAGCAGAGATAAATAAAAGGATTGATTAAAATATAATAAGAGATTATAATCGGTAACGTTACATAAATTTATTTTAGGTATATGAGTAAATGAACCTCAGGGAATGGATTCTTAATAAATATTCTGCCGTGGCGTTGTTCGGTCCGTTGTGCAAAGATGGTAGTATGCACTTAGCTAGTGGACACGTGGCTGGTGATGATGCCGGCGTGCCAGGGTCTCCGCTGGTGTGCCTCGCTACCGCCATTATGGTGCGAAGCCCGGTGCGAAGACCCTGGAAATAGAAAAGGTGCGGGTCAGTTTGTCACTAGGTAATTACATCCAAGTGACCCGCTAAAATAGCAGGTGAAGAGAATCTCCCAGCGGCAATGCAGCGTAGCTAGAAGCTATAATAAAAAAGAATATAAGTAGGCAGCACAAGCTGGTGCCGCGACCTCTGACCGTAGGGGTAGGCTGGAATAGCACACATAATAAAACAAAATATATCAAGCCATGCATTTTAGCAGGCAATAAGCTGCACCGCTGGAAAGTCTTCACCTGTAGAAAGAAGTAGGAAATGTTGATCTCAAAACTTACCCGGAGCCGACAGCAGTTGGCCACGGGGTCAAAGTGACCTTCCTCGGCGAAGGTTGCCAAGGAAAGGAACGATATAAGAGCCGTCAGTTGATAACTGGGCTAGTGCTGTCCAATCTCGCTTGCACAACCATAGATATTTAGTAATAACTATCGAAACATACTAAAATATCGATTAATTTACGGATATTGTTTTAATTAGATTTATAAAGAATCCACAACGTTACAGTGTATACGAAATAATATCTTTCAGTAACTTATGTTTGCGGCTAACGATATTTTACTTCCGTAGTACCTAATTGCCAATTAAATAAAGTTTTGTGCAAAGCAATGTGAATAATACACTAAATCTATTCAATGTCGCGAAATTTGTATTATGATTGCTTAAATCAATAATAAATAATAATACCTAAATAAATATTCTACGACATTCTACACAGCGCTTTCTAGACCCAAAGTAAGCATAGTTTAACTAGCTTGTGTTATGGGTTCCAGAATGCGGATAAACATACTTATTTACTTATTTTTTTTTGTAAATACATACATATTATACATAGAAACACCCAGACCAATGCAAATAGACATATTCATGCATACAAATATTTGCACCGAGCGGGAATCGAACCCGCGCCCCCTGTCGTAGCAGTCGAATGCACTACCGCTACGCCACAGAGGCCGTCTGTATAATAGTACCTTTTTTTTTTTTTTCTTCGTGCGGAAATCCCTTCGGATACCCCCCCCGCGTGCCAGCGAGGGTGGTTATGTCGGGCTTGAACCGACATAATAGTACCTAATATACTAAATTGATTACGAATAATAAAATCAATGCGCCTATTGCAGTTCTATGTGGCGTCATAGCACCCAATCCTCCACTTTCCGCATCCAGTCTATTCCAGCTACCATTTTCAGGCTGTCCGTTCATCTGGCTATCGTCCTACCTTCCGTTTGCCGATTCTCAGTCTCCACTTTAGGACTCGCATGCCTAGAATAATGCATGTTTTTTTTTATACCACTCAGCTGGCAGACAAGCTCACGGCCCACCTGATAGGAAGCGGTTACCATGGCCTATGGATGGCGTGTGCTACACCAGAGGCATCACACTCGCGCTGCCGACCCTGTAAAAACCTTCAATGCCCTTCTTGGAGAATCCCATATTGTAGTCGCTTGGGAAAACCACAGCAGGCAGATCATTCCACAGCCTGAGGGTGCGCGGAATAAAGCGCCTTTCATACCTAACTGTACGCACCGTTTCTGGTCGCAACGTGTGAGGATGAATTCCCTGTCTGTGGCGAGCGGTGCGATGATAGAATGTGGCCGTGGGCATCCTATCATACAATTCTTCTGAACACACCCCATTATAAAGGCGGTAGAAAACACACAGGGAGGTGAATTCTCTCCTAAGGTTAAGAGGATTAAATGGTTTAATGCTTTAAATCAGAAAAATTCAATATTCAGTATGGGATTGGAACCCACGACACCCATTTCCAGGGCGAATAGGGGAGTCCCTCACAGGTATGAACTTTATGATATTGTCGGAAGTTTACGCGAATGTTACACATTGAAATAAAACTATTTTTAACGGATTCTATCGCGGTTTATTTGATGTTATTTTATATTTTACATTGATCCCGACGTCTCAGTTGCTTTTCAGCAGCCATGGTCACGGGGAGACAGGAAGCAACTGAAACGTCGGGATCAATGTAAAATATAAAATAACATCAAATAAACCGCGATAAATAATAAATAAATAAATATTCTACGACATTCTACACAGCGCTTTCTAGACCCAAAGAAAGCGTAGGTAGTTTAACTAGCTTGTGTTATGGGTTCCAGAAAGCGGATAAACATACTTATATACTTTTTTTTTTGTAAATACATACATATTATACATAGAAACACCCAGACCAATGCTAATAGACATATTCATGCATACAAATATTTGCACTGAGCGGGAATCGAACCCGCGCCCCCTGTCGTAGCAGTCGAATGCACTACCGCTACGCCACAGAGGCCGTCAAATAGATAAATAGAATCCGTTAAAATAGTTTATTTCAAGGTATGAACTTTTTTTAGAATGTTACCGACGCGCACACTTTTATTATTTACATTAATTGACATAAACTATCAGTAAACCAGAGTAGCTCACAAAAAATGTAAGGAAAGTTCTTATAATTTTTGCGCAAACCATCGCGAAGGCATAGAAATCACAGCATTGTTTGTTCACATATTTTCTCGTGTAATTGCTTTCTTATTCAGCGGTGGGTATAGAAAATAAGAGTTGATCGTTTAGTTGATTATTTGTTGATCAAACGAAATGATTTACTTTTGTCCCTGTGCCACTGGTACATTGCCGTAAGGGCCCTACTCTTCCAGGGTCGATCCCAAATCGTCGGTGAACTGTCAGTTGTAAACTGTGTATTTTTTTTTGTTTATATTTGTGTAATCACGTTTAATCACATTACGCTATTACATTGTCGTTATTAAGTACACTATTCTTATATACTTAATAATAATAATAATAAGTGATACACATTCGATTTTGTACTGTGCGGCCGTCGCAGCATGTCGAGTAGCTGGAGTAAAATTTATTGTAAATAAAACTGCTACTCGACCCAAACCTGCTGTGCCTGCCTGGCAGTACAGGATTGAACGTCGTATTGCTGAGGCTAGGACACTCATCGGTAAGCTAACCTGCTTCAGATCAGGCAATACCCGCCCGAGGGTGATGCGCTTTGTGACACAGGCATTCTTGGGGACTAACGTTAGTCCTCAACAATACGCTTCATGTGTCACAGAGCGCATTGACTTTCTGAAGCAGAAAGTTTATGCATGGGTAAATCGGATACGACGCTACAAAAAGCGCGTAGATAGGTATAATCAGAATCGCATTTTCCAAAAGGATGAGCGGTGGGTTTATCGGAAATGGGAACAACCCGAGTCAGGTGTAAATGACGGTATTCGGCCGGATGCTGATGCTACGAATACTTTCTGGGGTAGCATCTGGTCGACGCCAGTCATACATTCAGAAGGTGATTGGATGAGAGAGGTTGAACGAGCATGTGAGAATTTACAGATTATGGAGCCAATTATCATTTTACCTGAAGATGTTGCAATTGCAGTCCGTTCGTTATCGAACTGGAAGTCAGCAGGACCGGACGGACTGCACAACTTTTGGTTGAAGTGGCTCCGTAACTCACATGCTCGTTTAGCAACTCAATTCCAATCATGCCTAAACTCGGGTTCCCTCCCTAATTTCCTAACAACTGGAGTAACCCACCTACTCTATAAGTCTGGTAGTGCTACGGACCCCAGAAACTATAGGCCTATTACCTGCCTACCGACGGTCTATAAACTCCTAAGTTCCATTCTGAGAGTCAAAATTACTGCACATTTAGAAAAAAATTCGATCATCTCTATCTCTCAGAATGGATGTAGGAGCGGGGCCCGTGGCACTAAAGAGCTCCTTCTAGTTGATATGGCCATTAGCCAACAGGTGCGTCGTAACCGTAAAAATCTGGCGACATGTTGGATAGATTATAAAAAGGCTTATGATTCTGTTCCACATACATGGCTTCTGAGGGTGCTAGAGTTGTATAAAGTTGATACAACTCTATCTACCTTCTTGAGGTCATGTATGGGGCAATGGACCACGGTTCTTCGCTATCCAGGATGTTGCCAGACAAACGATGCACCGATAAGAATCGAGAGGGGTATATTTCAGGGCGATAGTCTGAGTCCCCTGTGGTTCTGTCTAGCACTGAATCCTCTTAGTACAATATTGGAGAATTCAGGGCTAGGCTATCGGTTGCGGAGAGAGGGTCGAGCTATATCCCACCTCCTATACATGGATGACCTCAAACTTTTTGCTACCAATAATCTACAATTGATGGAGCTATTAAAGATGACTGAAAACTTTAGTAGCTCTATCAAGATGGAATTTGGTTTAGACAAGTGTGCGGTCATGCATGTGGAAAGAGGTGGTATAGTGGAATCCGAAGGCGTGATACTTTCGGATTCCATTAAACTTAAATCTCTATCTACAACCGAAACCTACAAATATCTAGGTATGTCACAGGCATTAGGAATCCCCGAGTCTGGCATGAAGCAGGCATTGCAGGAGCGCTTCTTTGGCCGCCTGAAAAAAGTTCTGAAAAGCTTTCTATCGGGTGGCAACAAGGTGCGTGCCTGCAATGGTTGGGTCATGCCAGTCCTAATGTACTCCTTTGGCATACTTAGATGGACTCAGACCGAACTGGATGCCCTAGACAGAAGAGTTCGTTCGCTGATGACCACATTTCGGATGCACCACCCACGATCATCTGTAATGAGGTTGTATATCCCACGGAAACTGGGGGGTCGTGGCTTTCTAAATGCTAAGACCCTTCATAACCGCGAGATATACAACCTTAGAGAATATTTCCTTCAAACAAATACAGATATGCACCGTGATGTGATCGCATCGGATTATGGCTTAACCCCTCTTGCGTTGGCTAGAGAGAACTGGCGCAAACCTGTCGTACTAAGTATTAATGATCGTATGGATGTATGGAAGAGCAAAGAGTTGCATGGACGTTTCTATCGGGCTCTCCATGGGCCTGATATAGATTTACCAGCATCTGTGTCTTGGCTACGCTTCGGTGACCTATTTGGGGAAACCGAAGGTTTTGTCTTTGCAATTATGGACGAAGTAGTGATGACGAATAACTATCGGAAGTATATTCTAAAGGATGGTACGGTTGACATATGTCGGGCGTGCCACCGTCCCGGAGAATCCCTTAGACATATAATTTCTGGTTGTTCTCGTCTTGCCAACGGCGAGTATTTGCATAGACATAACCAAGTAGCCAGGATTGTCCATCAACAGCTTGCTCTAAAGTATAACCTATTAGAATCAGAGGTACCGTACTATAGGTATGTGCCCGACGCAGTTCTCGAAAATGGGCACATCACGTTGTACTGGGATCGATCTATCATCACTGACAGGACTATTGTAGCTAATAAACCTGATATAGTGTTGATAGATCGATCAGAGCGCCGCGCAATAATTATCGATATCACCATTCCACATGACGACAATCTTGTAAAAGCCGAAAAAGAAAAACAAATGAAATATTTGGATTTGGCTCACGAGGTTGTCGGCATGTGGAGTGTTGATTCGGCAATTATTGTCCCGATAGTTGTTTCGGTTCACGGACTGATTGCCAAGAGCCTCGATCAACATCTCAAGAGGCTCGCGTTAGGCAGTTGGGTCAAGGGCTTGATGCAGAAGGCAGTGCTCCTCGACACGGCACGTATCGTTAGGAGATTCCTCTCTCTGGAGCCCTAACCACCGGTAGCTTGGTCCCTGTACCCGATGCCGGTGGGCCACTATTTTTTATATTTTTAAATATATTTGTCTTTTTTTTGTATAGAATGTATTTAAAAATATAATGTAATATGTATTTAAGTGTAATAAAGAGAATAATAATAATAATTTATTCAGGGTTTCAAACTTAAGTACAAAAGAAAAAAAGTTTACAATATTTGCAGTTTAACATTAAAATGACAAGTACTCGGAAGGTAAGCGATCCTGATCCTAAACTAGGTCGAAACCTGTAATATAGGTATCAGAACACTTGCCCCTATTTTTAAATTTTTATTGGCGTTAAAGCACAAGACTGCAAAAATAAAACTAACATATTTAAACACTCATCTTATCTCCAGTAGAGTGCATGCATGGTTTTGTACAGTGATGTTGTATGAAAGTGTATGTGCGGGTGTGTATGTGTGAGGGTGTGTATGTGTGAGGGTGTGTATTGTGCACAAATATATACTTATTATACATATGAGAGGACTTGAAAGGAGAATGAGGTGACTGTCCTTTTTTTTATAATTTTTTAACTTGTATTACATTTTCAGTTTCACTGTAGTTTAAACAATGCAACCATTCATATAGGGATGTTTTACTTTTGTGATAGTTCACTGTATGTAGTTTAAGCTCTTTGTTTATCTTATTGAATAGAAAGCTGCCCAGAAAACAAGGGAAATTATTTGTGTAGATGATATTAAATTTTGTCACACTAAATACTTTATGGCTTATACGTCTGCTTTGTGTTTTCTTCACCTTTTCAGGGTCTACAAGTTTATGGTATCTTAGCATTAGTCTCTGAATGAAAAGTTGCCTTACCGTCAGGACATTACTATCCTGATATAAAGTGAAAGTGGGATATAAGAAAGGGCGGAATTGACTCACCTTAAGGACGGCTCTTTGGGCTCTTTCCAGAGAGAGCAAGTGGGTTTGGTCTGCACCTCCCCAAGAGTCGATGCAATAAGTAATCAGAGATTCACAAAGGACCAAGTATATGGTCCTCATAAGTCCTGGAGAGGCTGCATGACGAACATTTTTAAAAATGGCTATTAATTTTCGGATACGGGAGGTCAAAAGCTCAATATGCGATTTGAAAGTCAGATTATGGTCTATTATGATTCCGAGGTATTTGATGCTTGCTGTTTTATTCAGGATTTTACAAGAACATATTATAGACTGAATGTGTAGGGCAGGACAGTTATGCGAATGTGCTTTTATATTAAAGGCATCTGCAACCAAGGCCTGTGCATTGTTTCTCATGGAGAAAGTTAAGAACCTAGTTTTATCGGTGTTGAGGCTAAGCAGATTTGTTTGAAGCCATTTTGCGATGTTATTGAAACCAATTTGGGCATTATTAAAAGTTTCGCTCCAGCTTTCCCCCCAAAAAACACACGCAGTGTCGTCAGCAAAAGTAATTATACGGCCGTTTGGAACTGGCATATTACATAACTGATTTATGTACACCAAGAAGAGAGTTGGGCCAAGTATGCTTCCCTGGGGAACGCCAAAAGTGACCTCACGAGGACTACTGGTCACATGCCCAACACGCACGCACTGTGTTCTTTCTTTTAAAAAGTCTTGAAACAGCTTTAGCTGGAGATCTCTTATTCCCATGAGCTCGAGTTTTTTAACTAGCAGATCAATTGAAACGGTGTCGAACGCTTTGGCAAGATCCAAGAAGATTGACAGGCATTTTTTCCCCGCGTCCAGTTTTCTTACCACTGTGTCGGTTAATTCAAACACTGCATCGGCAGTTGATCTTCCTCTCCGAAATCCGAATTGATTGTCCGAGATAAGCCGGTTTTTCTCAAGATACATAACGAGTCTATTATTAAGAATCCTTTCCAAAATTTTAGAGAGAGTGGGGAGTATAGAGATGGGCCGATAATTACTTACAGCTGTTTTGTCTCCACTTTTATATACAGGTGTTATGATAGACTCCTTAAATATTCTAGGGAATGTGCCTTTCCAAATGGATAGATTACAAATATGGACTATGGGACCAGCCAGAATTTCTTTATTTTGTTTTATAACTTTAGCCGAGATGTTTGTTATCCGACCCTACCGAACTAGTATTCTTGAGAGAGTTGATTAAAATTATAACTTCTGTAAGATCTGTTTCCAAAAGGACAAACGATGAAGATGGAGACGGTAATGCTTTGTCTGTAGTGCTTTTAGAGTCATTACACTGTTTAATTGAATTTGCCAAGGTCTGACCTATATTTACAAAGTAATCATTTACGGAGTCAACGGCAGCCAGTGGTGTGGAGCACCGTGCCAATAAGTCGTGAGATCCATGAGACTTGGTTCTGTAGTTAGTGATAGAATTTATAGCTTCCCAGGTCCTCTTAATACTAGTTTTACCTGCAATCTCTAGCACTGACTTTTCGTACTGAATTTTTAATTTCCTAAGTAAAGAGGTGCAAAAGTTTCTGTATCTACGATAAGTAACGTTCAGGATTGCATTTTCAGTATCATTTCTCAACCTGGTATGCATTTTGTCTCTCGTCCTCAAGAAACGTAGTAAGCCCGGTGTCAACCAAGGTTTAATAGGAGTTTTTCTACGTGGTAAAGTGAGTGTGTTAGAATTTTTATTTATGGTTGTGGTGAGCATGTCTTGCAGTAATGCAGCAGATTCATTAGGGTCATTTGAGTTTAATATTGGACTAAAGTCTGCATTAGTCAATGTATTTGTGACACCTTGATAATTAATTTTAACAATGCTCTTTTTGGTAAAGTTTTTATTTATATTCTGCTTGAGAGCGGCAGACAATAGCACAGTGCAGACTTATGCCTAATATGTAATTAATATCAGTTATTTAGGTAGTACTGACTTGGGGTGTGTGTTGGGTAACCTCCTCGAGTGTCGCTCCGATTCCGATCCCGCTGCAGTCCGGGGGGAACGGAATCGGAGCGGCCGGTACACCCTGGGCGGCGGTCAATGGCTTCCCCTTCACCCCTTCATAGGGTTGGCATTGATCGTCGGCCAATACCCAACGTGGCGGGAACACATCGCTCTCCGTACTCCTCTGCTTTCAGAGGAGACAGGATGAGCGATGCTGTTAGTGGTGAGATGGCCCAGGGTCAGCCGGGGTGCGAGGGATATGCTCTATGGGTAACCTTACACCCCGGCGTCTGAAGACCCGAGACGGCGTGCGGTTTTAGTCGGTGCAAGCCCGACATAACCGCCCCCGCTGGGCGGCGGGGGGGTATCCGAAGGGATTTCCGCACGATAAAAAAAAAAAAAAAAAAAAGGTAGTACTGACTTACCCGGTTTGTTATTGGGCATTTTGAGAAGTAGAGTGAGAGTCCAGCTAAGATTGGTTTGCTTGGGTTTTCTCAAATGGTCTCTACTGCACTGTACATGTCAACTACTATAAAAGGCTTGATATCCTTTCGGAGTAGTTTAGACAGGGCTATAGTTTTGATATTTTGTAAACACAAACGGTTTTAACTACTCTATAAAGATACTATCTGATGCCCCCTGCGCCGCCCGCGTGGAGGTTTGTTATAGTTTTTTTGGCCATATCTATCGGCACATATTGAAATAGAAAAAACCGAATCAAAATCTGTTCAGTAGGTTTTGTGTCCATCGCAACAAAGAGATAAACAGACAAGCAGTCAAGATTTCCAAAAAAAAGAATTTTGTGTTGAGAGTCGTTCATTTAACATAAATCAAGTTCTATATCAAAAGCTGAAAGTGTATAACATTAGAATAATATTATGTAATCTGTGGTACAACCAAGAGCCTTTATATATTAGGTCGTTACATATGAATTTGCCGTTTTTCTTGAAGAAATTGGAGGAAGCCCAATTTTCAGTACTAACATTTTAGCATTTTTTTAGGAATGACAAATCCAAATTTTATGATATTTTTGTGTATGAATGAGACAACATTAACCTAACAAACAGCAACTTTTATAACATTTTTGAAAAGTGACAGCTGTAAAGCAATACGACATTTATCATCAAAATGGATAGCATTTAGGAAGTACTGTTTCTGAAGATCGAATAAATTTATCAAGCGGCCAATAAAAACAAAATTTAATACAGAGTTGTAAAATCTTGAAATCAACTTTCAAACTAAATATAAATAATGGAAATAGCTATTAAATTACAGGAATAACGAACTCATGAATTTGTAAGAAAATTTCGGCAATTTCATAGGTAAAGACATAACATAACATAAACTCACGCCTATATCCCCGAAGGGGTAGGCAGAGGTGCTAGCACCCACATTTCGCCAGTTTATGTTTAGGTGCCAATGTTGGCGAGCCTATTGCCATTAACCGGGCACTTATAAGCCTGCGATAAATACACTCATAACTTCGAAAAGCATCGAAAAGTCATTGGTGTGTGCCATGGTAAAACCTGGGATCGAACCCGAGACCTCGTCTCAGCAGTCCATTACCCATACCACTAGGCTATATACCTGATTATATTGTACCTACCTTTTTTTTTTTTTTTTATCGTGCGGAAATCCCTTCGGATACCCCCGCCGCCGGCCAGCGGGGGCGGTTATGTCGGGCTTGCACCGACTAAAACCGCACGCCGTCTCGGGTCTTCACACGCCGGGGTGTAAGGTTACCCATAGAGCATATCACTCGCACCCCGGCTGACCCTGGGCCATCTCACCACTAACAGCATCGCTCATCCTGTCTATTGTACCTACCTACAGCCTACAACAATGTATCGATAGTAGTAGCAGCTAATTGTCATTTCAATCTGTGTACGTTTCGGCGAATGATTGTAAAAAATTGAAAATTAAAAATAAATCACAGAATACGCCTCATGGAAACGTAACGGCTAAGTAATCTCTTAATTCCTGCATTTACGCGGTGCTGCGACGACAATCCTCTTTTGATGAGGCCGTCAAGCTGAGTGCCACCATTGTTAACATGGTACGTGTATGTAATGGTGACCCTCTTTCCTGAGACTTTACCTTTAGGTTACCATCAGGCGAGGTGAAGTCAAATTGACGTGTCTTAAACATACAAATGAAAAAAAAAATTCGTGAAACTTACCTACAAAACAAAATAGTAAGATATACAGTCAGGAAGTTGCAACATGCATATTGAACGTATTTAAATAACAAATTGCTGTGAAACTATATATGTCCGAAACACGCAATGCATTTTCAGATAATTATCATGATTTTATGTGAAACTGATTGATTTTTAGGGTTCCGTAGCCAAATGGCTAAAAACGGCAACCTTATAGATTCGTCATGTCTGTCTGCCTGTCCGTCCGTATGTCACTGCCACTTTTTTTCGAAGCTATAAGAACTATGCTGTTGAAACTTGATAAGTTGATGTATTCTGTGAACCGCATTAAGATTTTCACGCAAAAATAGAAAAAAAAAACAATAAATTTTGGGGCCTCCCCATACTTAGAACTGAAGCTCAAAAAATTTTTTTTGTCAAACCCATACGTGTGGGTTATCTATAGATAGGTCTTCAAAAATGATATTGAGGTTTATAATATCATATTTTTCTAAACTGAATAGTTTGCGCGAGAGACACTTCCAAAGTGGTAAAATGTGTGTCCCCCCCCCCCCCCTGTAACTTCTAAAACAAGAGAGTGATAAAACTAAAAAAAATATATGATGTACATTACCAGATCTAGAGAGTAGTATTTTTTTTAATACGTCTTAAATCGTAAACTGCAATTTACCTTTCATGCTGCTACGGAACCCTTCATGGGCGAGTCCGACTCGCACTTGGCCGGTTTTTATCATATTGATTACACAATACTTACTTATACTTTTTCTAAACAATTTAGTGTAATACTGCAAGCATGTATTCAATTTTAATTTGCGACATTGAATAGATTCAATGTTTTAGTATCTAATAAATAAGAATAAATAAATATTCTTCGATATTCTACACAGCGCTTTCTAGACCCAAAGTAAATATAGTAGAACTAGCTTGTGTTATGGGTTCCAGAATGCGGATAAACAAACTTATATTCTTTTTTTTGTTGTAATTTTTTTTTTTTTATACAAAGAAACACGCAGTCCAATGCAAATAGACATATTCATGCATACAAATATTTGCACTGAACGGAAATCGAACCCGCGACTCGTAGCAGTCGAATGGGTTATCGCTACGCCATAGGGGCCATCAAAATATATTACCCTACATTATCCACATTTTTTTCTGAAGTGTAACTTAGCTATCTACTTACTAAAATAATGTAAGCTACTCTAATGTACCTTTTTTTATGTGCGGAACTCCAGCGGGGGCAGTTACGTCGGGCTTAAACCGACTAAAACCAGCCAGGACGCCGGGGTGTACCTACCCGGCGTCTGAAGACCCGAGATATAGCTTGCCCATAAGGCATTTTCCTCGCACCTTGCACCCCGACTGACCCTGGGCCATCTCCGGTATCGAGATGGTCCCGGGTTTGGGAACCACGGTGTTCCCGTCTTGACTCCAATGTAAATTTTTTTTTTTCGTGCGGAAATCCCTTCGGATACCCCCCCGCCGGCCAGCGGGGGCGCTTATGTCGGGCTTGAATCGACTAAAACCGCACGCCGTCTCGGGTCTACCGTATGCTTTACGTAAATACGAAAACACGAATGAAGGACTACTGAAGTATTACTATAAACCCAACACTATAATATTGGTATACCTAGCACTCACCTATTATTACCTACTAGTCTACTACTATTTTTTATTTGGTTGAAGACTCGACTGTCAAATAAGTGAAGACGTATTTCATAGTTAAGAAAGTAATGCTATGACAATTTATTCAGGCGCTAAGATTCTACTAATTTAAACGAGTAAAAGATATTTTGAAAGGTATTAGATGATACGCCCCCGCCGGCCAGTGGGGGTAGTTATGTCGGGCTTGAACCGACTAAAACCGCACGCCGTCTCGGGTCTACTGTATGCTTTACTCATGAATGAAGGACTACTGAAGTATTACTATAAACCCAACACTATAATATTGGTATACCTAGCACGCACCTATTATTACCTACTACTATTTTTTATTTGGTTGAAGACTCGACTGTCAATTCTAAGTGAAGACATATTTCATAGTTAAGAAAGTAATGCTATGACAATTTATTCAGGCGCTACGATTCTACTAATTTATACGAGTAAAAGATATTTGGAAAGGTATTAGATGATACCCCCCCGCCGGCCAGTGGGGGCAGTTATTATTATTATTGCAATTGGGGACACCGGAAGCCGGATGGACGATCCACCCACGATGCTTGTGGGCCACTTCATCCATTTCCCCTGCCCTCTCGTTGGGGAGAGCGTGGTTATTCCAGCATTCACGGCGCCCCTACAAACCTTTTTGTGTCCTTGCAGAATCTTACGATCTGTTCTACCCTCAGATCCTTCAACTTCTCCATGTCCAGTGTGTCCGATCCCAGAAGTTCCCATCTTATTAGTGAGTACATGGGACATTCGGCCAGCAGGTGGAAGCTGGTTTCTTCTGTCTCCATGCACTCCGGACACTTGGGGTCTTCCTTCACTCCGATCACTGTCAGGTGTCTGTTCAGTCTGCAGTGTCCTGTTATTACTTCGATGAGTAACTCCAGTTGGCTCGTCTTTTTCTTATCAATGCCCTTGATAAAGATCTTCGACTGTCTCATGCCCGTCGATGATCTCCATCGTCGGTTAGTCTCTGCTATAATACTGCAGCTAATTACTCCCTTGGTGATTTTGTGCGATATTGGGATCCAGGGCTCCGGCCCCACCAAGGTTTTATCGGCACCGTCTCTGGCAAGTTTGTCAGCTGTCTCGTTGCCCATGTTGCCCTCATGTCCGGGCACCCAGGCAACTGTTGAGTCGATTTTTCTTGCCAGTTTATCTAGTGACTCTTTACATTCCTTTACGATTGCTGAGGTCGTTTCCGCTTTGCTGAGTGCCTTCAGTGCCGCCTGGCTGTCGCTGTAGATGGTCACCCTGTGGATGTCGGTCAGGTGGTCGACCAGCTCAGCACATTCCTTTATGGCGTATACTTCAGCTTGAAAGACACTTGCGTATCTGCCTAAGGATATTGATCTATTTATCTCTGATCCGTCTTCGCACTTAATGTGTATTCCAGATCCTGATAGCTTTGTTGTTTCCTTTCTTGAGCCGTCTGTGTAGCAGACCGTGCCACCGGCATCTGTCCTCCAGTCGTCTCTTGGTCCTATGTGTACTCTGTACTTCTTGTCGAAGATTCTCTCTTTCCTGATCAAGTCATTGTTAGAGAGGATCATCGACAGCCTCTCTTCGTAGTTCTTGCTGATACTGGCATGGCCTTTGTCCATAATGGTTCCGGTCCATTGGCCAGTGCTTCTAAGTTTGAACCATTGTTCGGTTGCTTTTCTTTTTATTTCTAAGTCCAAGGGGTTAAGCCCCAATATGATTTCGAGCGCGGCTGTGGGAGTTGTCCTCATCGCGCCCGTGGTCATCAGAGCTGCTAACCTTTGTACTTTGTCTAGTTCGGCTTTATTTCTCCCAATAGCAGTTTTATGCCACCATACAAGGGCACCATGTAGGATTCTTGGCAGGATAATTGCTTTGTAGATCCAAAGCACTATCGCTGGTTTCATCCCCCACGTTCTTCCTATTGCACTTTTGCACTGCATCATAGCCATTTTGGCTTTTAGGCATGTGTTGCTGATGTGAGTCTTGAAGGTGAGCTTGCTATCCAGAGTTACCCCTAGATATTTTACTTCCTTGACAGTTTCCAAGGTTTGGTTATCCAGGCGCACTGGCGCAGTTCTTCCTATTTTTCTTTTATTGGTGAACAAGACTATCTTGGTTTTATCAGGGTTGAGGTTTAGACCTTTGCTCCTGCACCATACTAGTGTTTCTTTTATGCCTCTGTTCATGATGTCACACATGACGCTGAGAACTTTGCCTGTGATCAGGAGCACTCCATCGTCAGAGTACACTTGTGTGTATATGTGCATCCTGTTAATCTTGTTTACTAGTTCGTCTATTAACAGGCACCACAGTAGTGGCGATAGACATCCTCCTTGTGGGAAGCCTCTTCTCGCTATCACCATGTGTGTTGTTCCTGCAATCTCCGCTTTTATCAGTCGGTGTCTTAGCATAGCTTTCAGCCATTCTGATATGTCTTTGTCGATTCCTTCTCGATCTAATGCGGCCTCTATCGAATCGGGGGTGGCTCTGTCAAAAGCGCCCTCTACATCAAAGAAGCAGCCCAGTGCGTATTCTGTGTTGTCTATTGATCTCTGCACTCTTGTCACCAGATTATGGAGGGCCGTTTCGGTGGACTTGCCCTCCATATATGCATGTTGATTTTGGTGGAGTGGAGATCCATTCTTGTTTATTTGTTCTCTTATTAGTCTGTCCAGGATTTTCTCTAATGTCTTAAGAAGGAATGAGGAGAGGCTGATGCACATGAAAGATTTGGCCTCTTGATATGATGTCTTCCCGGGTTTCGGGATGAACACTGCTCTTACCTCTTTCCATTTTCTTGGGATATATCCAGCTCTGATACTACTGTTGTAGAGAGCCAGTATATCTTTGCTTATGTACTTGCTGGCTTCTTGTAACATTTTAGGGTAGATTTCGTCCGGTCCAGCCGCCTTGTATGGCTGGAATGATCGTATACTCCACTGTAAATGTTCTTCTGTGATAAGGGCCTTCGACTGTGGGTCCTCTATGGGGTTTGAGTCTATCGGCGTGTTATCGTCCTCATATTCTTCGCATTCTGGGAAGTGTGTTTCCAGCATGACCTCAAGTATCCTCTTGGGGTCCGTTAGTAACTCTTTCCCTTTCTTGATACTTCCTAGTTTACATGTGTTCACTTTGGAGAATGTTTTCACAAGTCGTGCCGCGTCAGGTTGTTTTTCAACTCCTGTGCAGAACGCCTTCCAACTTGTTCTGTTCTCCTTTCTGCATTCTTTCTTGTAAATATTTCTTTCCTCTCTGTACGCGCGCCAGCTCTCGTCATCGTCCTTCTTCAGAGCGTGTTTGAGAGCTCGCCGTGTTCTTTTCCTTTGTTTGCCTAGTGCTTTAGTCCACCAGGGTTGCCCTTTGCCTGGTTTTATCTCCTTGAGTGGGCATGCCTTGTGGTATGCTTCCCTAAGAGCTTCGTCCAGTCTGTTAGCTTCTTCTTCTATTTCTTTTTTATCTATTAGTAAGGTTTCACCTCCCGGGTTCCATTTCTTTATGTGGTGTTCGTATGTCGCCCAGTTGGTCTTCCTCGCATTTCTTATCATAATCTTGTCTATCTTGGTCTCTAGGCTGAAGGTGACTCTTCGGTGATCCGACATTGAGTCACTTTCGTCTATTTTCCAGTCCTTGATGTACTGGCTTATACTGTTCGTGGCGATAGTAATATCCAGCACTTCTCTTCTAGATTTGGTGACAAACGTAGGCGTATTGCCCACATTTAGAATCTCCATTCCTGTAGTACTAATGAAATCCAGGAGTAAGTCCCCCTTTTTATTGCAGTCTGTGCTGCCCCATACCACGTGATGGGCGTTGGCATCACAACCTAGAATAATAGGAATGTTCTTACCTTGGTATTTTCTTGTTATTTCCTCCATTTCCTGGGATGGTGGCTCGAAGTCCCTTTCGCTGGGTAGGTACGCAGAGACAAAGAGCACCCTTACTTTATTTCCTGCTTCCGCTTGTACTGTCACTGCAATACTAGCGAGGTCACTGTAACAATCTGCTTTTATTAGTTCTAACGATCTCACTCTGCTGCTGGCGTAGATGCATGCCCTTGGTTTTGACTCACCATCAGCATGATAGAAGATGTCTCCTCCAAGAGAGCCCAGCCCAGTCACGCGTCCGTTATAGACGTGTGGTTCTTGCAGCAGAGCGATATCGATTTTCTTTTCCACCACATATTTGCACAGCTCATTCATGGCATCGTGGCAATGGTGGAGATTTACTTGGACTATTCTTATTTTTTGTGTGTGTTTTTGTGGTGTGTTTCTGGGTGTGTTCATTTGTTTGTGTTGATGTGTGTATGAATGTGTGTGTTATTGTTCCCTCCCTATTTGGTCTTCGCGTTGGGAGACTGCACCCCTTTCCAATGTGGTTGTAGCGATGCTACACTTGGTGGGGGTGTCAGGTCCTTCCGCGTCGTAGGGGGGGGGTGTGTGGTGGTGGGGTGTGCGGGGCTAGCCTGTCGGTGGGGTCTGCGACATTCAGTGGGGACCTCTTTCTGTGAGGTACCCGTTTGCGATCCGTCTCCCCCGCCTTCGGGCTTTGGCCCCTCTGTGTTTCGTGCTTGTTGTGTGCTGTTGGGTGTTGTGCTCGGTCGACTTGGTCCACTTACTACGGTGGAGTTGTCGGCCGGCGCCGCACCCGGTGCCTTTGTTGTCTGGTGCTTGGGACATATGTCTTTGCATATGCATCTTGCTTCGGGCTCAGCAGGTGCTTTGCCGAGAAGCCTGGCATGGACCCTTGTGGCTTGATAGTGGAGCCAGATGGTTTCTTGTGTTGCGACCTCCTGAGGGACCCCCATCACAAGTCGTACACCCAAGGGTAATACTTCCCTGCGAATGAGGGACCATTCAGGAAACCGCAACTCTTCCCTGTAGACGTTTTGCCGTTTTAGGAAGAACAGCTCGTCTACAGGTATCTTGTCAGTGCTGCCTGGGATCCAGATCGACATCCTGTGTTTGTCGAGTTTCTTGGATCTCAGGGGTACCCCATCTTGGTCTCCGAAGTCGCATCCGAGTAGCCAGGTCATAGCCTCCTCGGTGGTTGGTGTCACAAGGAAGTATCCTTCTGCCACCAGCCCCGAGGCGTCGAATGCTACGTTTCGGCCGCGTCCATCGGCTTCGTCCTGTAGGGTCTTAAGGATCTTGTTGGTTAGTCTTAACCTGATTTCGGCGGCAGTAGCCTCGTCCATCGCCACCCCGTCCTCCCGCTGGATGATGACGGAGAGATCACTTTGACCCGCTTTGGGTCTTTGTGGTCCCTCATTCCTTGCGGTCTTGGGTTTTTTCGATGGCCGTTGCTGTGTCCTTTCGTCAGGATCGGTGCTTTGGCGTTTGACTTTTTGAGGTCTCGAACCGGCCCCTCCCTGAGTCACAGTCGTTGCCTCTGCGGCTGACGAGCCCCGGGGTTTGACCTGGTTCGATTGCTCACCCTGCTTTTTCCTGTGAGCCCTTAACCTCTTCCACATGGATTTGGTCATGGGCTCCTCCTGGATGGTACTTTGAGCATTGCTCTCTGCAATGCTCATTTGGGTCAGGTCGTCCCCGAGAGTCTCAGATAGAGACCTACCGGGACGTACCACCTGACCACGGGGTTTCTTGGGTTGTTGTTTTGGCGCACGGGTGTCCCCCCCAGAATACGAGGGACTGCCTGAACCTTGGGAAGGTCCAGGAGGGGATTCTCCGGCTTCGCCAGTACCCCCCTGGGGTATATCTTTTGTCTTTTTTTCCATTGCGCATTTTTTGTTTTCCGGGGCTGCCGGTTTTGCTGGATGGGGAAAGGATGTGTCGACTTCCTGGCACGCGGGTCCCGCAGCCCCACCCATGATCGAGTGTGGCTGCGGGTCCCGCACACCAATAAGTCGACGTAGAGGATGGGATGTTGGATGGGTGGAATTTTTAGCTGCGATGTTTTGTTGCGTCTGTTTCTTAAGGAACCAGACCAATAACGGGCGGCACCACGTGAAGGTAACCACTAGCCTGGTTCTGGGGATCTTCGCGACCTGCGCTCCTCCCAGGCCTTAGCCAGACTCTTCACCGGACAGGTGTTGAGAATAGGGGTTCACCAGCCCAACGCGCATTTCCGTCGGGTGGATCCGCCCCGCAGTGGGGGCAGTTAGACGGCGTGCGGTTTTAGTCGGTTCAAGCGCGACATAACCGCCCCCGCTGGCCGGCGGGGGGGTATCCGAAGGGATTTCCGCACGAAAAAAAAAAGGTACCTATTTACGATTTACTATCTATGATTTACTCTTTATGATACATCACAAATCCAAATGTCAAGCCAAGGAGGTGAGGTTTTGTTTGTGGACAGGTTGGACTATCGAACTACTATTGTAGGTATCTAGGACAGGTTGGAATAAACGGGTCCGACTAGGAGAGTAAGGATCTCGGAGGTGTTACTTAACTTATAATGTCTAAGCCATAGTGGAAAGTGTCGAAGGTTTGAAGGTTTAATGATCTTTGCATGCCTTAACAATTTGTAAGCCTGACGGGGTGAAATATTATTTTAAACTAGCCTATGCTCATGGCTCCGTCTGTGTGGAATAGTGATCCCATTCACATTACCCACAGGAACCTATTCCTAGGATAAAAATATTCTATATCTTACGTTTTTATGTGCAAATATCAGCCAAATCAATCCAGCCTTTTTTGCGTGATTGAATAACATACAAGTAAATAAAAATCATTTTCGTATTTACTTATAATGTAAGTAACTATGAAAATGATTTTTATTTACTTTACTTTTTGTATTTTCTTAATATGTAAGATTAAATAGAGTAAACCACTGAAACAATCATACATATAATTGGAATGCAACAGCAAAATAACAATTGTTACACCTCTTTAAAGCTTTGCTTTGCAAAATAAGCGGAAGGCTCCTCTCGCATTTTCTCCAGCCTGTAAAGACAGGTACAACATGGGCAGAAGTACAGTCTCAGAAACCTGGCAAATTTAGACACAGTGCCGATCTTTGAGTACTCAGAATTTGAATCTTGGGAACTAAAGTTTACACGGTCGTGACTGCACATCGCCTGGTAAATACTATTATATTCTTGGCTGAATTTTGATGATAAAACATTTGCTGAAGTTTGTGTCTCCCCAGTCTCGACTTTGTGTTCTTTGTTCTCCGACTCAGTGTAAGTGTCCTGTTCTCTATCCCAAGATGACAAGGGTACAAGATATTCTTCAATGTTGAAATTAGCTTTTGACGGTGGCTGAGAATGTCGAATCAACGTCGCCAAATTGACCATGGAAGAACTATCACGTTGGTGCAGTCCATCTCCAGGAATTAAGTTACCAACTCTTTCTTTCAGGTCACTGTTAGTTATACACAGTTTCATTCTGAGCACCGTAATATCGGAGTCACTGGGCCATGATACAACATCAGGTACTGGACTTCTCTGACGGTTCAGACGTTGCTTTTTGAACTTTTTCTTTGTGTCATTTTCTGATTTTGACCTAGATAAGCCAGACTCCAAGCTCCTAGCTAAATTAGCGGATACTGTACTACATCCGGTGCTATCATCGGTGTCCGATGGGAGGTTAAATGCCACTTGACGTAAACTAAAATTTCCATTCGCTTTTTGAATATCAATTATGTCCTCTATTTTTCTAATACTTTCATTTTGAGTGTGAACATCAATGTCCATTTTAAAAAGTATTTTTGGGCATTTAAATATTTTATAAATTTTTAATGTTGTGATCCAATCAGGATGGTTTTCTTTGACATGAACTCTCCTTGACACAAGCGTCTATTTTAATTATTTCTTTTTTATCGGTGAATGCTAAAGAGTTTAATTTTACTAAAAGCGTTTCGTATAGGCACACAATCACAGACTGGCGGACTGCCCGGCGTGGGAGGTGCCGAGGCGTGACCTCGTGGCAGCCATCGGGGTGGGAGTCCTCTCACTCGGCAGCATGATTGCGGCAATGGTGCGGAGCGC
The DNA here is from genome assembly GCA_946251805.1 of Cybosia mesomella. NCBI lineage: Eukaryota > Metazoa > Arthropoda > Insecta > Lepidoptera > Erebidae > Cybosia > Cybosia mesomella. The sequence continues at coordinate 37,555,338 of OX276389.1, forward strand.
GAGCGCGTGGGCCGCCGCCACCTCCTTCTGCGAGCATGTCATGCTCGCGAAGGAGATGGCGGAGCGCGCCCGGGAGAGGTTCAGAACCCTCCCGGCCCGCCGAGCCCGCAACATGCTCGCCTCGCGTCGCAGGCGACTCAGGCGCCGGAGGTCGCTTAACGACCTCCGTCCTCCATGAGCGCAGGCCTGGGGGTGGCAGGTGAGGCCGCCTGTCACCCCAGCAGAAGCAGGCCGGGACGGTGGGGCGACTAGCGCCCCTCCCCCAAACCGGGGCAAGACGGGGACACCGTGGTTCCCAAACCCGAGGGGGCCATCTCGAAACCGGAGATGGCCCAGGGTCAGTCGGGGTGCGAGGGATATGCTCTATGGGCAACCTTACACTCCGGCGTCTGCAGACCCGAGACGGCGTGCGGTTTTAGTCGGTTCAAGCCCGACATAACCGCCCCCGCTGGTCGGCGGGGGGGTATCCGAGGGGATTTCCGCACGAAAAAAAAAAAAAAAAAAAAAAAAAAGGCACACAATCACAGAATAGATTAGAGGTAATTTATAGACTAGTTGGTATGCTCATTTTGTTTGTGTTACACAGAGGGTGAATATTTTAAAATGATACACTAACAACGGCTGGCAGCTGGTTAAATAATTAAACATATAAATAAATAAAAATAACCTTTTCATGCATATATCATCATATTCATCATACATAATGCAAAAGTGCGCTAAGATGGCTTCATTTCACTCGCTCGTCAAGCAGTGTGCCCAGTGATGTAAATAGCTCCGTCTCCCTCCTGATAATACTAAACTCATATTCGTATAACTTGTCAATTTATTTCTATGCTAAATAAATTTCCACGATCATTTAAGTTTTGAATAGAAGCTGAAATTGAAAATAAAAATAATTTTTTGACGAAGTATATTTCCCAAAACAACCTACTTCAGTATAAAAGTAAAAATATTCTGCCTTAAACGGAACATCCATGTGTCATGTAAGGTGCGTTCACAAACTATAAAATAAATATTTGTGTAATTCAAAAAGTTGTAATGCTTATTAATTTTTGCACTAAATCAACAATCAATATGAAAATAAGTATCTTTTACAACTATTAAGTACTTTTTTGTAAATATTCCTTTACTTGCTTTAAAATTAACTAAACTGGGCGCCACCTGAACAAATTAATGAAATTGTTCAACAAGTTTTTGAACTACAGACTTTTTCTAATGTCATCACATCGTTCTATGAGTTAGGATGGTGTAATGTTTTCGCTCGATTAATTTCTAACTTTCTACTATGGATTCTAATAATACCGACGCTGATATTAGCGAGAAGAGTAATTTGAACGGTGACTGCTCACCAACACCGAATAAACAACCCTTCGATTTGAATAACGCTAAAAATATAGATGACATCTCAAAACCATCGGAGCTAAAATTTGATGAAGGTATTGTAAACAATTACTGCGACAATTTGATGGCTATAATTTCTGTTAGTACAGATTCTAGATGAATCAGCCTATAATATAGAAATTATTACTTTACGGCATTAGTAATCGTTTAAATATAATTTGCGAGTGAAAGTAGTGTTTATAGTATGTTTTTATCTGTTTGTAGGACCAGACTATGAAGATCCAGATATAAAAGAGAAAAGAAATGATATAGAAAGATGCCTAAACAACTCCGATTTTGTGAATTTGGAACAGTGGCAGAGTTTTGCTAAGGGTAAAGCGGGACTAATCAGTGGTAAGGTCTAATCAGAACCATTTGAGCACAGCATATGTAAATAACAACACAAAAGCAGACACAATTTGTGTATGTAGTGTTTTCATGACCTTAAGTCTTCATGTTATGAAATAGCACTATTTTTGTGACCAATGTATATGAATGCTTGAGTTTTCATAGCAAAAAGGACTTTACAGCAAATTGATTTGTCTGTCAACTGTTATAGTCTCTTTCACCCATTTACCCTTATACTGTTAATATTTTGAAATAGATCAGTTATTATGACATTTTTTTTCATAAGTTCTTGTAAAAGTTAAGCTTTCGAGTCGGGTTCCGAGATTTCATCCACTTTCACATTCTCCTTTTGGTTAGACCTATAAGGGTTTTATGAAAGCGACTTTTATCTGACCACTCTAACCCAAGAAAAAAGTCTGAACCAGAACCTCATCACCAACAGATGTTCAGGCTTTGATTTCAGGTTCATGGCTTGCAGGTATGGTTGACTTGTACCCCCAAAGATCTTAGTGTGGTTCAAAAAACTCCCCTTGCTTGGATCACAATATAATTTTCAAAACGAAAAAAAAGGTGGTTACTCAAAGGCGGAAACTAGTTATTTAATTAAAAATTCTGAATATACAATGGTTTAGAAACTGACCTCATTGGTGTGTTTAAAAATGTAGGTTCATTCTATCACGTTACAATTACATTAGTACACTCGCACCCATTTTCTGTGCCCCACATTTTACAGTAGGGCTGATTTTTGCTTATTATGTATTATAATTTTTACACAACTTAAGAGTGTAAGTTGCTTTTGTATACCTGTGGAAGTAGGCTATACCTACAAATTATGTACTCAAAAGTATCGTACAGATACATGTAAATTTTATTGTTGATAGATGTTGGTTGGCAATCTCGTTAGTAAGTTATTTATTGAGCTGAGCGAGCGAAGCTCTTATACACGGATTAGCCGCTTGTTGGTAGCTGAACTCCTCCATAACCACTCGCGCGATCTTGACCAAATTTACCACGGTGATAGTGTGGACACTAGGAGTGGCGACCGTAGTAAGATGTCTTATTTTCAAGTAAGAGTCCTCAGGTCAATTTATTTCAGTCGCATCCTGCACTGAATTCCTAGTTTATTTATTCATGTACTTAAATACATGTTCATAAATATTGAGAAAACATGGATTTGATTCGCAATTTTTCCGATTTTCTTGTTACTATTCTCAGTTGCAGCCCTGAAAACATGCCCCTGTAGTCGTCTACAGGGGCATGTTTATCATGTTTATTATAGGCTCATCCTCAATTACTTACATGGAATTATAAATATAGCTGACAAAATATGAGAATACCGATATGAGGTTATATGCATATGCGATATTGATATAAATATTTACAATTAAAAATATTTCTGTTCTAGATGATTATAGAAGAAAAATATGGCCTTTATTAGTGGGAGTGACACAAGAAGAGTTAACGGAGCCACCGTCTCTTGATGAGCTCTCAACACATAGTGAATACAACCAGGTACTTCTGTGTTCTTTTATTGACGAGGTTACAGTAGATTTAAGGGAAGGGACCCTCAATTGAAACCCAAAATACTTAAAAACAGTGTTTACTCTTACTAATACGATGAATGCTAAAGTTTGAATGGATGTTGATTTTGTTACTCAATCACGCCAGAACGGCTGAGCTCATCTAGGTAATAGTCTGGAGTAATGCAAAGGCTACTTTTTATCCCAAGAATATTTTCCTGTATGTAACGGAAACGGTGTCAGTATCTCAACCAGGCAGTGCATCATACCGCAGCATCCTCGAATATTGATCCTATGTTAGACTATTATAAATAATAATACAATTTAATCTTTATCATGCAAAGTTTGTTTCGAAAGTAAAAACCGTAGGTACAAACGGTTTGGGGTGTGTGTTGGTGAACCTCCTCGAGTGTCGCTCCGATTCCGATCCCGCTGCAGTCCGGGGGGAACGGAATCGGAGCGGCCGGTACACCCTGGGCGGCGGTCAATGGCTTCCCCTTCACCCCTTCATAGGGTTGGCATTGATCGTCGGCCAATACCCAACGTGGCGGGAACACATCGCTCTCCGTACTCCTCTGCTTTCAGAGGAGACAGGATGAGCGATGCTGTTAGTGGTGAGATGGCCCAGGGTCAGCCGGGGTGCGAGGGATATGCTCTATGGGTAACCTTACACCCCGGCGTCTGAAGACCCGAGACGGCGTGCGGTTTTAGTCGGTGCAAGCCCGACATAACCACCCCCGCTGGCCGGCGGGGGGGGGGTATCCGAAGGGATTTCCGCACGATAAAAAAAAAAAAAAAAAAAAAAAAGGTACAAACGGTTTTCTTTTGCATCTTTGTAACATTTCATATTATCTGGTTCACTACTTCGCAGAAGCTTGCACTTAATTAAACACTTGTCTGCGTGGATATCAGAATTGGGTCCAGAGAGAAATGAAAAATATAATTGTACTGGAAAAAAAAGCATATGTGCTAATCCAGGTTATAAACTACTGTGTGCCAAGTGCCATACAATATTTGTGTTATGGAGTGACAAACATCCAAACTTTCACATTTATAACATACTAGCGATCTGCCCCGGCTTCGCACGGGTTCAATGGATGTTATCATACATATAAACCTTCCTCTTCAATCACTCTATCTATTAAAAAAACCGCATCAAAATCCGTTGCGTAGTTTTAAAGATTTAAGCATACATAGGGATATAGGGACAGAGAAAGCGACTTTGTTTTGTACTATGTAGTGAAGTAGGAAGTAGAATTGTAGGATTTCCTTTTCAACTATTATAATTGCATGATATTTATATATTACCGCGGTAGCCTAGTGGTATGGGTAAAGGACTGCTGAGACGAGGTCTCGGGTTCGATCCCAGGTATTACCATGGCACACACCAATGACTTTTCGATGCTTTTCGAAGTTATGTGTGTATTTATCGCAGGTTTATAAGTGCCCGGTTAATGGCAATAGGCTCGCCACCTATTACATTGGGACCTAAAAACATAAACTACCGAAACGTGGGTGCTAGCACCTCTGCCTATCCCTTCGGGGATATAGGTGTGAGTTTATGTTTATGTTATGTATTTATATATTAACTAGCTGATGCACGCAGTTGCGCCCGCGCAAAGGTCTGTTATCATTTTTTGGTCATATATCTCTGGTTCTACTAAACCAATTGCAATCAAACATACGGCAGATTTTAAGTTTCACCAAGAGCTTTCCATCGCGAACAAACAGATAAACCGACACAGACAAGTATTCCTAATAAAATATTTTTGTGTTCAGAATCGTTCATTTAACATAACCCAAGTATTTTTTTTGGAAAATCTCCCAATGTACACACACAACAAATTTATATTTTTATAATAGTATAGAAGTAGATTATTTATAGCTATAGATAACTATCTTAATCTTTTACACCAATACTGTAGTCACTCATATGAGTCATGTAGTTATAAATATGTAGATACTACCATAGATTACATAATATTATTCTAATATACTACATACTAGAGAAACTATTCAGAACCAAATTCATACTTCATTTTGGTAGTATTCAAAACTAAGGCTTACTGCAGCGCTGAAACTAATAAATATTCTTAATCATACTTTACCACACAGTACAACCTAGACAACGACCTTCGTCCTCCATGAGCGCAGGCGAAGCCGCCTGTCACCCCAGCAGAAGTCGGCCGGGACGGTGGGGCGACTAGCGCCCCTCCCCTAAACCGGAGCAAGACGGGGACACCGTGGTTCCCAAACCCGAGGGGGCCATCTCGAAACCGTAGATGGCCCAGGGTCAGTCGGGGTGCGAGAGATATGCTTTATGGGCAACCTTATACCCCGGCGTCTTAAGACCCGAGACGGCGTGCGGTTTTAGTCGGTTCAAGCCCGACATAACCGCCCCCGCTGGCCGGGGGGAGGGAGGGGTATGCGAGGGGATTTCCGCACAAAAAAAAAAACAAAAAACAGGTACATGACAAATGCAAATTTTAAGTTTTTTTTGTGTATGAATGAGACAACATTAACCTAACAAACAGCAACTTTTATTACACTTTTGAAAAGTGACAGCTGTTAAGTAGGTAATACGAAATTTATCATCAATCAAACAAATTGAAGATCGAATTAATTTATCAAGCGGCCAATAAAAACAAAATTTAATACAGAGTTGTAAAATCTCGAAATCAACTTTCAAACAAAATATAAATAATGGAAATAGCTATTAAATTACAGGAATAACGTACTCATGAATTTGTAAGAAAATTTCGGCAATTTCATAGGTAAAGACCTATTATTCGACCCAGACTAATGCAAATAGATAGTAGGTAATATAGCAAATTTACACTGTGCATCGAACCCACGACCTCTCATTTAGCAATTGAACGTTTTAACACCACGCCGTAAAAGTCAAATACGACTACAATATGAGGTTCTTCAAGAAGTAAAGAAATTCTTCATTTGAAGTGAACAGAAACATGTAGTGTGACGGTATTACCCTAGTGTTGCACACGTCCATATAACCGCCATGGTGGGCCGTGTGCTTATCTGCCACCTGAGTGATTAAAAAAATATTCACGCTGGATCACTTCTGGGGAATGGTTTTCGTTCAAAATTTCGACAGTGCCTTGGTTCTCAAGGTGATTTTTAGTTCGGGGCAATCGGTTTAGTATACAAATTGTTATGATTATTGCGTGTTTATTTGAATACGGGTAATAATATAATAATAGAGTTACTCATCTAGAAAATTAGTCATGGTACTGTGGTATATGGCGTGCTGCGTCGAGTGTTATTGGTTTGACCCCGCTTGAGACAATAAATATTCTAGGACATATTTTTTTAAGCGGTTTTTTGTCGGTGTTTTAGTCGGCCCGATTCCGACACGCCCACCCCATCGTCGGCAAAAATGGACATATTTTACTTTTACTTAAACGTAGTTTGTAATATGGGTTCTAGAATAAGGATAAATTATCTACTCCGCCGTTGTCCAGGTTTTTTTTTCATTTATTTGGATAAACAAACAGTGATAAATTACAGTAGGGTTGCTTAACTTAGATATAGGTAGAATTAAATTTACCACCAACACCTCTTACCACAGATTAAACATTTAGCAGTCGTTGTGACTTAATTGAACAAAAATAACAATAGGTAAGTATAGGAGGGGGTGGCAGGTGAGGCCGCCTGTCACCCCAGCAGAAGCAGGCCGGGACGGTGGGGCGACTAGCGCCCCTCCCCCAAACCGGGGCAAGACGGGGACACCGTGGTTCCCAAACCCAAGGGGGCCATCTCGAAACCGGAGATAGCCCAGGGTCAGTCGGGGTGCGAGGGATATGCTCTATGGGCAACCTTACACCCCGGCGTCTGTACTCCCGGCCAGCGGGGGGGTATCCGAAGGGATTTCCGCACGAAAAAAAAAAGATAAGTATAGGAAATGATTTTTGACTTTACACAATGATAATGATAATAATCCTTAAAGGTAATTCAAATTGAAGTGCCTGTTCGTAACATTAAAATGACAGATTTTTAAGGGTTGTCTCCAAAGCTACCACTTTGGGGCCGGGGTTCGGTTTCCTATTCCTTCTAACTTGTTTATTTAGCGTATTGGCTTTTATGGGAGCGCCTGCCGTCTGACCTTTCAACCTCAGAAGGAAATCTTGAGCCAGAGCCTCGTCCGTTGTTCTGTAGAAGTACCAGCTGGTAGGTGAGGTTGACTTGGGCGCCTAGACTAGGATAATAAACTTATAATGCTTTTTTCTGTTAATACAAAGATTCTGTGGAGTCTGGGGTTTGACTTCACAGCTTCTTGTCGATAACTTGTGATATTTAAATTATAAGACAAGGATTTTATATGATTAATATATTTATTCTTAATTATAATTTTACTAAACGTGTTTTTATGGGATTTACGCGAGGTTCTTTAACTTTACTGATATGATCAAGAGGGTCGCGAAATCCGCTCAGTGATTGAGCCTAACACACTTTTCACTTCTTCAGATCTTCCTCCGGGTCAAGGACGGAGCCTCGATCACCCACTGACTGGATCTGTCTACCAACCTTAACTGTTTGTTTTCCCTATGCTCTTAATTCAAATTGATTTATATATTTAATTTAATACCGCGGACGCATGATGGCCAGGTAACTAACTATAGTGTTCAAAGGAGTCCGAACAAACAATTGATACAAACACACATTTAATAGTTGTATCAAACAATAGAAACATCCAGAGCATTACAAAAAGGGGTTGAATATCCCTATTTGTAATGGTCTGGAGGAAAGTTTTGCTGGTTTTTACACCAATGACGGATCAATCAAGACCATATGAAGGGACAAAGGGATGATCGTTAGTAGAATGTTAGATGGGGAACAGAAAGCCCCACACTACAGGTCAGGTCACCTGCTTTAGCTTGGTGGTAAATCCATGGTCTTGGCTAACTGGACTAGGGAAAGCAGCTAACTGATGACTTGTGTGTTGATGCCCGCTAAGTGCAAATTCTAGCATGCATGAACGTGCATGCAGACATTGGTATGCATATTAATGCATGCTACAGCAGGTGACCTGCTTTCTGTTCTGCGTGATAAGAGACGGTAGAATCCTATGAATCGGAAGGACATAGGATTCAAAACTGCCTTCTCTTACCGATTCTTTTGTTTTATGGCGGATATCTCTACAATAAAATCAATTCCGTGTTACATATTTATAGCCACACAAAAAATAATTGTAAACACAAATAACTGACTGGCTCCAGCCACTAAACTACGATGAACAGAACAATTTCTTGATATCCCCGTATAATACACACACACACACACAGCCTTACACTCGCAGTACATGTACACACACACATACACACACACAAACACACTACACTCACATGCTAACACTATTATTACTTATGCATTCCCATTATTATTGTTATTAGGTATTATTGTTTGTTTATGTTGTTTTCGCATATACAAATATATCACATAACATAACTTCACGCCTTTATCCCCGAATGCGTAGGCAGAGGTGTATTACACACCCACGATTCGCCAATGTAATAGGGGGCGAGCCTATTGCCATCTACCGGGCACATTATTAAGCGAGCGACAATTAACATTTATTAATGCACACATAACTACGAAAAGTCAGAGGTGTGTGCCCGGGGCGACTGGGAATTGAACTCGAGACCTCGTCTCAGCAGTCCGTTACGTACACCACTGGGCTACCGCCGCTTATATATCACACTATAATAATTTGCGCTTAAACTATATTACAAAAATGAAATGTAAAAATTCAAGTTTGAGAGGAGATCGGGTGTCCTGAAATACAGACCCCAAGTCTAGTTTAGGCACCAGTCTCCCACACCCACAATATATATATTATGTTATGTTATATGAAGTGCTTACCTAATAGTAGTTTATGCTCGCCTCATGCGATAATAGGTTGACTAGAGTGTTTTAATACCTAAATTATATGCAGTTTCATACACTACTTTATCTTCACTCATAGGAAAAATTGAAATAAAATAAAGTAGGCAGGTAACAAAGAAGTAATTTAGCGTGCGCCATTTTTTTCACTGCGAATGCGCATGCGTGCGCTTTTTTTTCATATTCAGCCTAAAACCTTAGACTAGTTTAATGAATAAAAAAAGATATCGGTGCTATAATGAGTTTTATGATACAGTTGGCACTATAATAAGTTTTATTTTTAATTTTATGTATATGCGTTTATAAAGTGCGTATGTATAGAATCGTCTTTGAATTTGTAATTCGAATTTTTCGATTTGAGTGTAGATAAAATGTATTTTGTGTACCTTTGTGGAAGAGAACAAATAAACTAATATGGTCTTGTTTGATCCATACGGTGATTGGTTGTGTGTATGGGACTCAACCAAGACTTTTGTGGCAAGCTTATTACTTGCAAGCCGGCACACTTATTAATTGACGGACGAGGCTCTGAGGTAGACTTCTTTCTCGGGGTTGGGAGGTCAGACGACATTCGCTCCCATAAAAGCCGTCTAAGCCAATTCAAAAGGAGGATATAAAGTAAGCGGTCGAGTTCCGGGGTGAAAGCTAAGATGCTAAATTATGGAATATCATCATCTTATTTATTTTTTTATACATTCAGCCCGTCAAATTGACTGCACCCCGCCTGATGGTAAGCTGAGGTGAAGTCCAAAAAGTAGTGGCCACCATTTCTAGAGATTGTCCCTAGAATGGTGGCGCCTACCTAGATGGCCTCAACAGATGTTTTTTCACGCCCCGCTTTAAGCGCCCAGGATTGTAGGTAGAAGGGAACACGTGTGTGGGTAAAGCGTTCCAGTGCTTTATGGTCCGACAAAAAAAAGGAGTCACCAAACCGCTTGGTTCGTGATGGTATTCCTCCACATGATATTGATATTTGTTTATAATTGTTATCAGGTGGTGTTAGACGTGAACCGGTCTCTAAAGCGGTTTCCTCCAGGCATTCCTTACGAGCAGAGAGTGGCGTTACAGGACCAACTAACAGTGCTAATACTGCGAGTTATTATGAAGTACCCGCATCTTAAATATTATCAGGTCAGTTACTTTGACATCAGAATTGAAAGAGGTTTTTTAAAATAATAGTTTAGTAGAGCCTGTCGACGGCCATAATGAAATTAGATATGTTCTTTTTTTAAACAATAGTATAGTACAGCCTCTATGTTGTCCGGGTATAACCAATACAACGCTAGCCATATGGCGCTACAATGAGAGAGAGCGAGATAGATAACAGTATTACTAGACGGTTGAAATGACAACGGCCGTGCTGTAGTAACTAGTATTCTTGTTAACCCCTCCAGCCAAGCCAAATTGATTGCGTTATTAGTGAGTTCACATCGGTAGTGTAATAGCCGGGGTTCGAACTCAGGACCTCAATCAATTCGCGCAATAGTAAATTGTGTGTACTATTTCTAACTGGTAACCTCTCGTATTTCATGGTACACAATATTGTTAACTCGATAATGGTAAAGGTATAGATGAAAGAAGGAGGATTTGCATTTTTTTCCCTTAAACATTTAAATTATTACATTATCCCGAAATACATTTTACTGTGTACACTACCGCAGCAATCGCCTACAGGTTCCGTGGCATAAGTCTACGCTTGAAGCACGAGACCTTGAAACATGCCCGAAAGAAGGCAACAGGCTCACCCCCTGTACGTGGTACAATAAAATAATAGTAAAATGTGGGTATAGTCTCCTTTGCTTACCCCTTTTAAGGAAACAACCGTGAGGGTACACTTCTACTGAACGAGCCATCGGAAAAAACGCAACACTACCTTTATTTTATTTTTTTATTTTTTTTCGTGCGGCAATCCCTTCGGATACCCCCCGCCGGCGAGCGGGGGCGGTTATGTCGGGCTTGAACCGACTAAAACCGCACGCCGTCTCGGGTCTTAAGACGCCGGGGTGTAAGGTTACTCATAGAGCATATCCCTCGCACCCCGACTGACCCCGGGCCATCTCCGGTTTTGAGATGGCCCCCTTACTTGCTCTCCACTGTGCCATCTGCTAATCAGAGGGACACGTGGAAAGCTTCCGAACAGCCCTCAACAGGGCCGTCCTCGCCTCGGTCGGAGTTGGCCGTAGGGGGCAGCGTCTCTCCCGCCCTAGGAGAGAGGCGCTGCTGTCTCCGTTGCCCAGGGCGCATCGCGTGGAGGTCCCCAACCAAGCACCCCTCTCCAATCAAGCACTCCTCCCCAACCAAGCACGCCCCTGCAACATATACCTATGAGCAAAAATGCAAAAGCGACTACAATATGGGGTTCTTCAAGAAGGGCATTAGAAGGGGTATACAAGATCGACAGCGTAAGTGTGACGCCCCTGGTGTTGCACACGTCCATAGGCTGCGGTGACCGCTTCTCATCAGGTGGATCGTGTGCTTGTTTGCCTCCTAAGTGATATAAAAAAAATATCTAAACGTCAAGAAGTTCGCGCATGTGCACTAACTGGTTAATCAAAAAAAAAGCGGCCAAGTGCGAGACCGACTCGCCCATTAGGTAAGGGTTCCGTAGCAGCAAGTAACATAATAATGTTTTTTTTAATTTTTATATTTGAGTTGATTGAAAGAAAGGTAAATTGCGGTTTACAATTTATGACGTATAAAAAAAAACTACTTACTAGATCTCGTTCAAACCAATTTTCTTTGGAAGTTTACATGGTAATGTACATCATACATTTTGTTAGGTTTTATCATTCTCTTATTTTAGAAGTTACATGGGGGGGGGGACACATTTTACCACTTTGGAAGTGTCTCTCGCGCAAACAATTCAGTTTAGAAAAAAATGATATTAGTAACCTCAATATCATTTTTGAAGACCTATCCATAGATACCACACACGTATGGGTTTGATGAAAATAACATTTTTGCGTTTCAGTTCCAAGTATGGGGACCCCCAAAATTTATAGTCTTTTTTCTATTTTTGTGTGAAAATCTTAATGCGGTTCATAGAATACATCTACCTACCAAGTTTCAACAGCATAAATCTTATAGTTTCGGAAAAAAGTGACTGTGACATACGGACGGACAGATAGACAGACATGACGAATCTATAAGGGTTCCGTTTTTTGCCATTCGGCAACGGAACCCTAAAAACCACTAAAAGGAGTTATTAACCAATGATGCGAGCTTTGAGCACGTGATTTGTTAAAATAATCTATGATTGGTTGAATGTTGCGTCTCCGCCGTCGCGTTCCCCATTTTTTTCTTGCGGAAATCCCTTGAATACTCCCCCGCCGCCGGCCATGGCGACCGGGGTGGTAATGTCGGACTTAAACCGAATAAAACCGCACGCAGTCTCGGGTCTTCAGGTGTAAGGTTATGGGCTAAAGCATTTCCCTCGCACCCCGACCGACCCTGGGCCATCTCCTTTTTCGAGATGGCCCCCTCGGGTTTGGTAACCACGGTGTCCCCGTCTTGCCCCGGTTTGGGGGAGGGGCGCTTACCACCAAGGACACCTAAAAATGCGTACTAGAGTACATTATCAAGATTTTTCTTCTATTATTATGTAATGTTTCGGCCAGGTTGTGCACTCGCCGTTGTCACAGGCTGACTGGTTTCACGGTGCACACTCTGTCGTCGAAGAAACAAATATTTATTAGTTGTAAGTTGGTCACACAAATTCAAATTCGAAAATTTATATTTAAACCGGTACCTTTTGTTTTTTTTTTTCGTGCGGAAATTCCTTCGGATACCCCCCCCCCCCCCCCGCCGGCCAGTGGGGGCGGTTAGACATAATATTACATTTAGTATTTCACGATAGCACTACACTGTACACAATTACAGTACACAAAACTACTTTAAGTAAGTACATCTTGAGTAATTTAATTCCTGCTTTTTCGATTTTCCATTCTCCTCACCTTTCTGTCTTCCTCTCTGCTGGAACTGAAAGCCATGCGCGAGTGACAGCTCCTGTTGCCAGGATACTGAATACGATATGGTTGGCGATACGCTCGTTTGCAACCTTCTTAATGGTATAAAAAATATGAAGTACAATAAAAACTAGGAATTTGGGGTGCGACTGAAATAAATTGAGCTGAGCGAACAGGACTCTTACTTGAAAATAAGACATCTTACTACGATCGCGCGCTTAGCTAAGGTCGCGCGCTCGTGAAACTGTTTTTCGGTGATTATTCCTCAATGGTACATCGGCCATGAACTATCTCGCTTCAAAACACTCCTCAGTGTCCACACTATCACCGTGGTAAATGTGGTCAAGATCGCGCGAGTGGTTACGGAGGAGTTGAGCCACCAACAAACGGCTATGCTTGTTCTCCATCCAGGTTGTGTTATTGTTTCTGCTAAGGAATACACTGATACGAGCGTGTTGAAATGATTCATACCTCGTGACCTGAATATTGATGTTGTACACAAAGTACAGTAACAATCAAATAAAATACATCAATACACTTTCATCGGTGACTCATATCGCGATTTAGACCAAACATGCACATACTCGTATTACATATATTTGTCAGACATATCTAATTTAGTTTTAATTTATCCTATTTTCTGTAAATAGGTACCTATATTGTATTATATGTAATAAAAAAAGAAAGCGGCGATAGCCCAGTGGCGTACGTAACGGACTGCTGAGACGAAGTCTCGAGTTCGATCCCCAATCGCCCCGGGCACACACCTCTTTTCGTAGTTATGTGTGCATTAATAAATGTTAATTATCTTTCGTTGAGCAATGTGCCCGGTTGATGGCAATAGACTCGCCCCCTATTACATTGGGACCTCAACATAACTGGCGAATCGTGGGTGTGTAATACACCTCTGCCTACTCCTTCGGGGATACAGGCGCGAAGTTATGTTATTTTATGTAATAAATAACTATGTTTTAATATGTGTTATTTAGCCGATTTCAAAAAGAAGGAAACACGCTATTCGTCATTCACAGAAATTTCAAATTCGGAATTTTAACAGACTTCAAAAAAGGAAAAGGTTCCAATTCGTTTAGTTATTTTTTATGTATGTAACTCCGTTATTATATAGACGGATTAGCATTTTTTTCCCTTAAACATTTAAATTATTACATTATCCCGAAATACATCTTACTGTGTACACTACCGCAGCAATCGCCTACAGGAGTAACTATTTAGTAATCTGTGCTACAGGTTCAGTGGCATAAGTCTACGCTTGAAGCACGAGACCTTGAAACATGCCCGAAAGAAGGCACCAGGCTCACCCCCTGTTACGTGGTACAATAAAATAATAGTAAAATGTGGGTATAGTCACCTTTGCTTACCCCTTTTAAGGAAACAACCGTGAGGGTACACTTCTACTGAACGAGCCATCGGAAAAAACGCAACACTACCTATGCCTCGATAGTGTGAAATCTGATATAACGCAGCATATTCCATTATCGATAAACAATAATACGTATGTTTTATTGAATTGGTTGAATATAGTCGTAAAACTGATTAAACCAGATTTCAACAATCCTAAATAATGGTGCACATACTAATCGCATGATACTGTTCTTCGCACGTTCAGCAAATTTACCTTTACGCGGTGACTTTTATATGAATTACATTTAATTCACGTTCAGCAATCCGAGTGTACGGTGAGTACACTCGGATTGCTGAACGTGCCGAGCATATCAATCAATCAGTTTATATAATTAAATAATTAACTAAAACATTAGTTTATTATTTATTCAGCCAACAGTGTACGGCGACCGTACATCAATGATCCTTCGAAGCTTTACTTAGCGCGCGGTTTGATTAAAGCAAGGATCAGTCGCGTGTGTGGTTTACCAGTGACTATCTGGGTGTCAGTAGCAGTGCGGAGCTAACGAGGACGCAGCAATCAGCAGCTAGCAAGCAGGGGTAGTACGAGCAAATCAAGTAAGATCTTTCCAATTTTTTGTCTTACTACTCTATAAGAATGGAAAACTTGTTAGCCAATCAGGAGTAAACTGGCCAAGCAACGGAGCAGCTTATGGCGTCGTTGAAGAAGACGGCTCTCGACCGTAGGACAGTTGAATACGAGTATGTTAGGAGGAAGTTGAAAACTATGGAGCTGTATTGGAAAGAGTAGTTTGTGTGAGTTCGGTAACAAAAGTGATCCGTACTTTCACAATTTAACATTTTACGCAGGTATATAAGAAAGACATCGAACTGATCCGAAAAAACGAACATTACATAACAAACCTATTAAGAAATCAAATATCCGTTATTGAAGCCGAGTACAACTTGGTAAAAAAGACAGAAAACATTACGTCCATGCAGCATAAAGCTATCAATAAACACTTGAACGCATTGGACGAAGCTGTCAATTCAGTCAAAGAAAAGACAATAAGTATTAGTGAAGTGCAAGACTTCACCCTGTCAGCCATGACCACGAGCAACCTTATTCAAAATTTAAAACGGATTCAGGACGCATTGCTTG
This sequence comes from Cybosia mesomella, assembly GCA_946251805.1. Taxonomy (NCBI): domain Eukaryota; kingdom Metazoa; phylum Arthropoda; class Insecta; order Lepidoptera; family Erebidae; genus Cybosia; species Cybosia mesomella. Next base: position 37,570,976 of record OX276389.1, read on the forward strand.
ATACCGTGAGTGATATTTACCGTGGCAAGTTTAATACCAATTTGCTTACACCTGATCAACTACGTAATGAATTACAAATCATTTCGAGTGAATTAACAAAAGATATCAAACTACCCATAGAACACATTCAAACGGATCTCAGATACATTTACAATGTACTGAAAATTAAGGGTAGAGTATTAACGAGACCATTTTATATATTTCTAATAACATTTCCACTGACCAGCAGGGAAACTTACAACATCTATAAAACGATCGCAGTTTCTCATCAGATGGCAAATATGAACATTCACTATCTATCTGTAGATGAAAACTTATCAGTTGAAGTCCAGCAAGGTTCAATGCACCGTAAACAAATCTGCATGCAAAAATGTATGGAATTAAATGAGTTATCGAATTATTTTTATTATTGTTGCAACTCATGCTCTTTACGAATCATATGTAATGATGAAGTTACATTCGAACAGCTATCTGGAGCAGGAGTTGTAAGTCTCGGGTCGAATTGCATTATAAAAGGCAAGGACTTTGCTTTATTTTCAAGATCAAGGTCGGGGAATACCTGAACCTTGAACCCGGATGTAGTTATTCCAATAATTCCCAACTTAAATCTGTATATAAAAAAATGAATTGCTGTTCATTAGTCTCGCTAAAACTCGAGAACGGCTGGACCGATTTAGCTAATTTTGGTCTTAAATTATTTGTGGAAGTCCAGAGAAGATATAAAAGGTGGATAAATATGAAAGTTGTTAACTATCTTTCAGATTTTTTTTATGTAGATTGATAAATCTTAAGTTTTGTCACAAATTTAATTTCTGAACGCAACCTACAACTAGTAGATTTTATAATAATTAATGAATAAAAATAATAAATAATTTTATTATTCGACCCGCGATAATGAAATCATACTGAATTCGGCCAAAACTAAACTTCTGGTTATTCATTCGCCTTACTTATGTCCTGCCGACTCTCATTCATACTTATATACCTACTCATAACAACCTAATTGGTTGTCAGTGTAACCCTATTGAAAGAGTATATTGTGTAACCTATCTGGTGCCAAAATTGATGCAAGCTTCTCCTGGTCGTGTCATATTGAAGTCCTTTGTTGGATGTACTCTGTAGAATGGCAAAAGCGTGATCAGCCACATGCGCACATTTTAGTCTGGTTAGTGGACAAAATAAGGCCAGGTGAGATTGATTCCATAATTTCAGCTGAAATTCTTGATAAAACAGTATACCCAAAATTGCATGCAGTAGTTACCAAACACATGATACATGGTCCTTGCGGAGTTTTCAACTACAATTCACCCTGTATGGTCGACGGCAAGTGTTCCAAGCGATACCCAAGAGACCTGACTGCTGAAACCATAACGGTAAATGATAGATACCCATTGTATCGTCGGCGATCAGTTGCGGACAATGGGCGATCGGTAGTTGTGAAGGCAAGAGGACAAAATGTTTATGTTGACAATCATTGGATTGTGCCATACTCGCCAATATTGTCCAAAGCTTTTGAGACTAACTCAATGTGGAATATTGTAACTCTGTGAAGTCGATAAAGTACATATGTAAATAGTCTTCGCTGTAACCAATGCAAATGACGAAGTATCACAGTACCAGAAGGGTCGCTATGTAAGTAGCAACGAAGCAATTTGGCGTATATTTTCCTTTGCGATCCATGAAAGACACCCTACAGTGGTTCATTTGGCAGTCCATTTAGAAAATGGTCAACGAGTTTATTTTAATGAATCGAACGCACCAGACAGGGCGGCACGTCCACCGTCGACAACATTAACAAATTTCTTCACAGTCTGTCAAACTTATGATTTTGCTCGCACTTTGCTGTATGCTGACATGCCACGCTATTACAGATGGAATGCATCATCGAAATCGTTTCAGCGTCGAAAACAAGGAACATCGTTGAAGGACATCCAAATGTATTTGATTCAGACACTGCGTCGCACACACGTCTACACAGTACATAGAATGTTCGTGATCCGACATCGTTTAAACAACTGAGAACAGTTAATGGACAGCTGTTTGCGACTTACCGTGGGGCATGTCAACTATTACATTTACTCGAGAACGATTCGCACTGGGATGATACGCTCAAGGATTCCGTAATATCTTCATCGCCGCATCAAATTCGTACATTGTTTGCGATTATCATATCGACATGTTTCCCCTCAAATCCAAAAGATTTGTGGGTTAAGTATAGAGATGACATGTCTGAAGATGTTTTGCATCGTTTGCGCCGTCAAACTTTGAATCCTACACTACAAATGACTGCAGAAATTTACAATGAGACATTGATCATGATAGAAGATATGTGTTTATTGATGGCAAAGAAAGTACTGTCGTGTTTGGGAATAACAGCACCCAATCCGTCATATGCACGAGGCATTATACCACGAGTTGCAAACAGACCAACAGTACGACATTGAAGCATTGACCGAAACAGTTCTTACACATGTTCCACAATTAAATCAACAACAAAGAATTGCATACGACACTTTGATAGAAGCTGTGAATAGTGGATCTGGTGGAATTTATTTCCTTGATGCTCCCGGAGGAACCGGAAAAACGTTCTTAATTTCATTGCTTTTGGCGAGGATTAGATCGCGAAATGATTTAGCTCTAGCGTTGGCTTCATCTGGAATAGCTGCGACTCTGCTGAGAAGGCGGGCGAACTGCACATTCTGCCTTGAAATTACCATTAAACATGCAAATTAACGAAACACCAATTTGCAACATCGCCAAAAATAGCGCAATGGCCAAGATCCTACAGGTATGCAAGTTAACTGTTTGGGATGAATGCACAAGGCTCATAAGAGGTCACTGGACGCACTGGACAGAACGTTGAAAGATCTTCGTGACAACCAAGTATTTTTGTTGGGGCCATGATTGGATTGGATGACATGTTGTCAGGTGATTTTCGTCAGACTCTTACAGTTATTCCCCGATCAACTGTTGCTGATGAACTAAACGCATGCCTAAAATCATCGAATTTGTGGCGGTACGTAAAGACACTCCAATTAACAACTAATATGTGAGTATTTTTGCAACAAGATGAAACTGCAAATGTGTTTGCGAAGCAGTTGTTAGACATTGTAAATAATAAAGTCACAGTGGACAACTCGACCGGATTCATCACATTACCCACAGATTTCTGTCACATCACAGACTCAAAAGAGGAGCTTATTCAGCGTGTTTTCCCAGATATAGCGCAACAGTTCAAAAACCATAATGGGCTGGGTGAACGAGCAATATTGGCGGCGAAAAATAAAGATGTTGAGGATCTCAATGCGACTATTCAGAATTTTCTTCCGGGACAGTTTGTTTCCTTCAAATCAGTCGAAACCGTTATGAACCAGGATGACGTAGTCAACTATCCAACGGAGTTTTTAAATTCACTGGAATTGCCTGGTTTACCACCTCACAATTTGCAGTTAAAAGTAGGATCAGTTGCCATCATGCTGCGTAACATTAATCAACCTCGACCGGCAATGGAACAAGACTGGCTCTGAAAAAGGTGATGAATAACATCATTGAGGCAACAATTTTTATTTATTAATTACGGATTCCTCTTTTTTGTTTTAAGTTTATTTTATACAAAAGTTTAGGTCTTTTATTTATCGATTGAGGCAGTACGAAGTCTGCCGGGTCAGCTGGTCAATTGATAAATATATCTCTGAAACAATATATGGAACCGGAGATGAGCTGATAGACGAAACTTTGAAGGATCTAGGTAACCAAATCGAACAACTGAAATCAGCGACCACTGATCCATCTTATGACGTATTGTCTAGGCACGACATTACTACTGAAAAAAGGGACCAATCTGGCAGTCCACTCTTCCAAATAGAATAATGATTTTTCAAATTGGTTTTATGATCCCTCATTGATCCGTGGTGACAAACATAAAAAAAAATTCGAATTGAGAACCTCCTCCTTTCTTGAAGTCGGTAAATTAGAGAGACGTCCAAAACCGTTGTCATCTTCAGCAGCAGATTAAGGGGACTTCTGAAAAACTCGGTTTGGTTAACAGAACGAAGCAGTAATTCACTACGAAGCAAAGCCTGCTTCTTCATGAATAGCATGTCTGGACTCGTACTGCTATCACATTTGGACTGGGGTCTGGATACCATCTGGAGCCTTTTGACTCGGTACAAAGACGAGCATTGAGGATTGTCGGCGATTTCTTCTCGCATGCGATGTCGAACCTCAGATTTGTCGCGTGCGTTCTATTTGTGAATACTGATTGGCGCTCATCATCATTATCTGATTTCCAGCCGCATTCGAGGTTTTGACTTCGAGCCCGCTTGGTCCGCTTTCCGGCTTTTCCGGAATGGGCATCCCTGGCAGTGAGACCATTGAGACGCATGTCATCTTTCACCTTCATAGACCAGTCCCTTTAACCTAACCAGCTGTCCACCAGTCCTTTTGGAGTCATAAATGACACCAGTTACCTCACGCCACTTGGCCCACGCGGCGGCTAATTTTACCATGGTACAGTTCGCTTTACCCTAACACAATGGTCACGTACTTTCAAAGAAATTTAATTAAACGGACGCTCGAATTGTGTAATGGATTACCAGAAAGTGACTTACAGTAGATATGAATACTTCAAAAGAAAAAAGGAGAATATTTACTGAGTTGGCAACATCGCCTTGTTAGATAGGGAGAGGGTGGTTCTGTATAATATTAGTTAGGATATTAAACTTCTTACTTCATGGGAAAATCATCAGTCTTTAATTTTGGAGATCCATATCAATTATAGGGGACAAATGCTTACCTCATCATATGATATTTAGGACACACGTTCCGCTTAATATCAGATGGACAGTGAGCTGTTTCATGGTTCAAAAAAAATTCAATATTCTTGGGCCGCCGCTACCTCCTTCTGCGAGCATGTAATGCTCGCGAAGGAGATGGCGGAGAGCGCCCGGGAGAGGTTCAGATCTCTCCCGGCCGCCGAGCCCGCAACATGCTCGCCGCGCGTCGCAGGTGACTTAGGCGCCGGAGGTCGCTTAACGACCTCCGTCCTCCATGACCGCAGGCCTGGGGGTGGCAGGTGAGGCCGCCTGTCACCCCAGCAGAAGCAGGCCGGGACGGTGGGGCGACTAGCGCCCCTCCCCCAAACCGGGGCAAGACGGGGACACCGTGGTTTCCAAACCCGAGGGGGCCATCTCGAAACCGGAGATGGCCCAGGGTCAGTCGGGGTGCGAGGGATATGCTCTATGGGCAACCTTACACCCCAGCGTCTGAAGACCCGAGACGGCGTGCGGTTTTAGTCGGTTCAAGCCCGACATAACCGCCCCCGCTGGCCGGCGGGGGGGTATCCGAAGGGATTTCCGCACGAAAAAAAAAACATAAAAAAGGTACTTTAAAATAGTTGGAGTATAATGTTGCTACTTATAAAAAGTATAACCTTTTTTTTTTTTTTTTTTTTTTTTTTTTTTTATCGTGCGGAAATCCCTTCGGATACCCCCCGCCGCCCAGCGGGGGCGGTTATGTCGGGCTTGCACCGACTAAAACCGCACGCCGTCTCGGGTCTTCAGACGCCGGGGTGTAAGGTTACCCATAGAGCATATCCCTCGCACCCCGGCTGACCCTGGGCCATCTCACCACTAACAGCATCGCTCATCCTGTCTCCTCTGAAAGCAAAGGAGTACGGAGAGCGATGTGTTCCCGCCACGTTGGGTATTGGCCGACGATCAATGCCAACCCTATGAAGTATAAAAAGTATAACCTAATGAATATGTAACGAGCACGTTGAAGCCTAATATTTCCCAATTGTCTTATCGGTATCATGTTCACCGTCTTAGAAAACGAATAATCTCATTAAGAAAATTGGTTTTCGTCATTACGTCACTCGTAATCTCCAAATTTTTGCATATAAGACGTCGGTGGAGTGCCAAACATAGAGTAGTCTCCACTGCCCCGGCAGCTTCATACCAACACAGGATTGGTGCTCGAGACTGAAGTAGTTCGCTTGCGATTTTCTTCAGTACTTTTATAGCAACCATTTCACAACGAGCCTACCTCTCCAAGTGAAGATGGCCACCTCTCTCGACCAAGGGCCAGTAGCGGCAGCTCTTCAGTCATGGAACAACCAGGTCGCAGGACACGGAGGCAATCGAACTGTCGTAGATATGGTGCCCGCAGATATGCTCCACTTGGTGGATGCTCATTGGTACCAGTTTCCTCCTATGAACCCCCTCTGGCACGGACTCCTCGGGTTTGTTATCGGCGTTCTCGGAGTCATCTCAATAGTTGGCAACGGCATGGTAGTCTATATTTTCATGACCACCAAGAATTTGAAAACACCATCCAACTTACTAGTGGTGAACCTCGCCTTTTCTGATTTCCTCATGATGTGCTCCGTGTCTCCGGCTATGGTCATAAATTGTTACAACGAAACCTGGATGTTTGGTCCATTTGCGTGTGAACTATACGGTTGCGCTGGCTCTTTATTCGGCTGCGCCTCCATATGGAGCATGACAATGATTGCTTTCGACCGTTACAACGTCATCGTGAAAGGTATCGCGGCTCAGCCAATGACTAATAATGGAGCTATCTTGCGTATATTCGGCATCTGGTTATTCTCATTGCTGTGGACACTCGCACCTATATTCGGCTGGAACCGTTACGTACCCGAAGGAAACATGACTGCGTGCGGAACTGACTACTTGACTAAGGACTGGTTCAGCCGCAGCTACATCCTGGCGTACTCCGTCTTCGTGTACTTTGCTCCTCTTCTGCTCATCATCTACTCTTACTACTACATCGTTCAAGCTGTCTCGGCTCACGAAAAATCGATGAGGGAACAAGCTAAGAAGATGAACGTTGCTTCTCTGAGATCGTCGGAAGCAGCAAACACAAGTGCAGAGTTCAAGTTGGCGAAAGTGGCTCTGATGACCATTTCTCTGTGGTTCATGGCTTGGACCCCATACCTCGTGATCAACTACACTGGTATTTTCGAGAGTGCACCAATCAGCCCCCTCGCCACTATTTGGGGTTCGCTGTTCGCGAAAGCTAATGCCGTGTACAATCCCATTGTATATGGTATCAGTCATCCTAGATATCGTGCTGCTCTGCACAAGAGGTTTCCCGCGCTGGCTTGCCACGTGTCTCCAGACGAGGCGGCCTCTATGGCCTCCGGCGCTACCACCGTCACAGAAGAGAAGCCTGCTGCATAAGCAAGTTGACATCTTCCTGACCTGCAATGACTCAACGACTTGGCATTTCATTAACTGACTTTAAAATGCTCTAAGTGATATTTAAGAGAAACCCTTTTGTACAAAGCTGTATTTAGTATATTTCCTTTATATGAGACTACTCTTCTTTAATGTAAAGATTATGAATCTATCAACGACGATTATGCTATGTATATTGGCCAATAAAATTAATGAATCAAAGTGGGGTATGCCCACGTAAAAATCCAAAAGATGTTTAATTTTTTTCTCATGAACTCCTTGGAGACTTCCTTAGCTATAAACAAAAGTTTTTCAATTTTCCTTCATCCTATCCGAACCTATTAATATTATACACTAGCCCTGACCTACAGATGACCTAGCTATTACCGATATCAATGTATCCTGTAACCATTTCAAGGTCAGAGTTTATCTATTGGTAATTTTCAATCAAACCCATCATCACTTTATTTGTATGTTTGAGTGAAAAACAAACAAAGTTATAAACTTTCACTTTTTATTATTAGTAGGATTTAGGACGGGACTTGAACCTGCGACCAGTCTCTTACGTGGGGAACACTCTGACCAACTGAGCTACCTAGACCTACCTACACGTCCCAGATATTCGAAACTCTCCGATATATTATATACGTTTCGGGCCGAAGCTAATGTGCCGTTAGGAAGTTTGTGGCTATATATTATTGTCTAGAGATATATCTTTTAGTTGTATTAGTATTGTGCTTCAACTGCCAACAATATCATTGTGCTTGGAATTGAAACGGTAATTTTTGCCATACATAGAATTATATGTCCATACCCAGAATTATATGTGCCTACGACGTAACCACTAGAACTAGAGAAACGATTTAAAATAAAATAAATTCGTGCTCGTGTTTGATAATTTAAAAGTTAACTGTAGCGTTGAATCAATAATCAATCGTCTAACCCAAAGATTATACCAATGAAAGTAATTATAAAAATAAAAAAATCGGACCAGAAAAACAAAATCGGTAATCCGTTTAGGCTCTTTCTCCTCCTAAAGGGATTGGCCGAATTACAAGCTCACCGAAATTATAATATAAAGATTTATTTTTCATATTTTCTTCAGGGTTATCACGACGTAGCCATCACACTCTTACTAGTATGCGGAGACCGCGCCTCGTTCCCCCTGCTCTGTCGCCTGTCGTACGGCCCAGGCGCTCCGCTGGCACCCTTCATGCAGACCACCATGCAGCCGACACAACACCTTCTTAACTACATGCTGCCAGTTATCGGCAGAGCAGAGAGGAAGCTGGCTGAATGCTTAGATAAGTAAGTTCTGCTGGTTGACTTAGTACATGCGAGCACAAATTGATTTTAGATAGGGAAGGTTGACAGGCCAACTGATAGTAAACAGTCACCGTGGTGTAGGATCGTCTGCAACATTAAAGTACTGGAATTCTTTACCCGCACACGTGAAAACCCGGGTTCTTTAAACGTTTAAATGTTTCTGCAAAGCCGCGTGTCGAGGTATAGTTCACCATTTTAAGATCGTCTATACCTTCTTACTCACTCTAGCCCCTTGCCATCCAGCGGGGTGTAGTCAATTGACGGACTAAAAACATAAGAAAAAGATACAGTGGCACTCCGGGAGTGCCGACAGAAGTGAAAACTTGAAATAATTACGTGTGTATTTTTTGAATCGTCATCATCCATCCCTCCCTTCATCCATCCATGCATCCAGTTTTGAAAGGAAAGTGACTTGACCTGGCGATGACGGTGACGATGATGCCAGTCCATGATTTTTGTTCACCCAAAAAGTGCTCAACGCGCCTAAAGAAGTTTTCACTTCAAAAATGTAATTAACGTTTTGATGTTTTGACAGAGCGCAAGTGGGCACCATGTTCGCGCTACCCTGGTACCTGACGTGGTTCGGGCACAGCCTCAACAAGTACGCGGATGTAGTGCGGCTGTACGACTACTTCCTGTGCGCGCCGCCGCTGTTCCCCATTTACGTCACGGCCGCCATCGTGCTGTTCCGCGCCGACGAGGTGTACGCCTGCGAGTGCGACATGGCCATGCTGCACTGCCTGCTGTCCAGGGTGAGCTCATCATCTTCTGCCTGCCGTTTAGCTTATTACTTGGGGTCGCCGCAACATGTCATTTAGTTCCATATTTCTCTGTCATTCATCCATTCATCTTTTTTGAGCCTCTGTCTGCCCCTAAAGATCTCTTTATTCATACTGTCATCTCTTCTCATACTATATCCATAGTTCATACAATGACAACTGCTCTCTTCTTAAGTTTTCATTCACTGGCGCAACTTGCAAATTTGGGTGATTTAGAGAGAATATTGTAGCTTATTCCTAAAACGAATTCTTTGGCATTATTAGAAGTGCATGGCGCTGAAAACACAGAAAAATGATGTGTATGACGTGAATTAACAGTTTGCTGCAATCCGTTCGGTTTGTGACAGCACGGACAAGTTTGAACAGGAATGAGGGTCTTTCAAACTGTAAGAAGAAAACAAAAAAGACAGGGCAGCCCAGTCACCGTTTTTTAAGAGTTTTGCGGAAGTTGCGCTTGTGTCTCGCGAATGGTTACTGGCAACGTCTTTCTTCTTTGATTTGGAAAATCCGCTTCCGGCTCGAGGTCTGTCAATGCAAGAATTGCCACGCATGAGGCAGCGAACAACCCTACACTTTAGCCAACAATATTAAAGTATTCAAATAAATAAATCAACAATTTTAACACATTGCAGTTACCAGATGACTTACCGTTCGAAGATATCTTGGTGACCGCCAAGAAACTGTACGAAGAAAACGACCCCACAGATCTCGAGTCTGAAGTGCAAGCACTCGAGAGGAGAGAGTGAGTTCTTGTCTCGTGTTGTTATTGGTCCCTAGTTATTAAGATTTAATTTTAATGTCAAGCAAATGTCAAAACGTTTCGATGGTGATTCAGTATGTAGAAGAGTGTTCCTAGAGACGTACAATTTACTTTAGAGATGTAGAATAATTTAAAGTATTTTGTTAAAAATGAGCCCTTTTCTGAAGTTTGCCGTATGTCATTACTTCCCTTTTACCTTACCTTATTGGCAACACTATCGAATTGTGGACTAAATACAGCGTGTTTTTTTTTTCCAAAAACGACAGATTCGATTTCTTTTTTTTTATCCAATGATAAAGTTTTAGTTTTTATCAATATCGGGCCCGAGACTTAAGTCCGCGCCCGCTGAGTTTCTTGCTGAAGTCTTCTCAGGCCCCTTATTCTATTTGACAAGTTTGGCGCTAACCGAACCGCACAGTATTAGGCGACGCTTTTACGCTGGTTTAGTTTTACGCCAGTTCTTTCTTATATGTTAAACAATTGAAATCCACCGACTTGTCACGTTACGACTGTGATTACAACTCGATGTCAAATAGAATAATGCCCTAGGACGGCCGCATTTCGAACCGGTGGTCCATTTGCGAAACATTAGTCTATTTTTGTAACGTTTTGTAAGTGCCGTTACAATGGTATATACAGAATAAATGATTTTTGACTTGACTTAAGTACTTTTCGCTACTTCTCATAGTTTGGGATTTGACCATCCACGCCCACTAGAAATGTGCACCTAGTCTTGCTATAAATACTGTAACAAAGAAAAAAAAATCTATTGCAAATAACATTTATTACTTTTACAGTGTGTTAGTTTAATACATAAATATAAAACAATTTAAAATATAAAAAGCTTATTCGAAGTGGTCTCCATTAGCTGCAATACAGTCCTTTAAACGTTGAGGCCAGTTATCAATAGAAGCACGCACTCTTCCATGGGAAAATTCTTCACTGCCAATCGTATTGTGTTAGGGACGCCAAATTATCATGGCGTTTAGAGCAAGCCGCACTCTCTAAAACTGATCATAAATCATAATCCAGCTGATTAAGATCGGGACTAGACGACGGCCAGTCTTCAGCTCTGATGAAGTCCGAAACGTTCGTTTCCAACCAAGTCTGCGTAGACCAAGCTTTATGTCCCGGCGCCGAGTCTTGCTGGAAGGACCATTCTTGGTTATTGAACATGGTGTTGTTAAGGGGCTTCACTACCTTCTCAAGAATGGTATCTTGATACACTTGTGCCGATGTTTTGATACCTTTATTACAAAAGTATGGCTCAGTCACTCCTTAATAATAAAATAATAAATAATACCCCACCAAACCATCACTGAAGTCGGATAATGCTCACGTTGCACTCTGTCGACTAATTGGGAGCTTCTTTAGAGCTGTGAGCATAAATACGGTCATTTTGTTTGTTAAAATGTTGCTCAATTGTAAAAAAAAATTCATCCAGAAATAAACATTTTCTGTGACCTCTCTTTGCGTACCGCTTCAGTAGTTGTTTCGATTTTACCACCCTATTCTTTTTTAAATTATCAGTTAAGAAATGACCAGTACGTCTCTTATAGGCTGCAGGTCCTAAGTTATCTTTTAAAATATACGACATGTTTCTAGGTGCTATCTTCATCTCCCGAGATAAAATCTTTTGCTTTCGGACAGGATTTTATCGAATTCTTTCCCTTGCTGTTTTGACCTTTTTCGTATGAACACTACGTGAACGACCAGATCTTCTTCTGTCACAAACAGAGGAGGTCTCATTGTACCTATTAATAGCCCGGTACACAAACATTTTACTAATACCAAGCGTATGGAGAGTTTTAAAAATTGCATTTGGCTCCATACCTACTTTGTGTAATGCAATCACAGCGATTCGGTTCTGTTTATCACCCCACTCCATTTTAATATCGCAAAATATTGTACAACGTATTGGCGCCAAAATGAAAAACACAATGAACAATGATATAAAAATGACAGATTCCAAATTCAAATGTAATATTTTGTTTATTTTTAATTGTAACAGTATTTATGGGCAGGCTAAGTATATCGGTTCTATGTGACGACACGACACAGGGAGGAGCAGCGCCGCGCGGACGAGGAGCGGCTGGCGCGGCGGCGCCTGGCGGCGGGCGGGGGCGGGGGCGGGGGCGGGGCCGGGCGCGCGCACGCGTCGCTGGCGGCGCGCGTGCGCGCGTGCGTGCCGCGCGCGCTGCGCCGCCTGCCGCTGACGCGGCGCGCCGTGTTCGCCACGGCCACGGTGCTGCTCGGCATCTACGTGTACTACCGGCCCGACCTGCTGTTCCACAGGTAGCGCCACGCCTATCAGTTTGTGTTCTTCCGGCTCTAGACGGTGACCCGCCCGGGGACCAGCTCGAGGAATCTGCCGCTTTCGTTTTGAACACTATCCCCATAATCTTAGGATTTCATTTGCAATGTTATTTGGGTTGTAAACGTTATTCATTTATTGATGATCTTCTATTGTATGTTACCATTGTTGTTAACGTTTAGTTCCTACGTTCCTCGATCTCAGTGGTTCCTTGGACGAATTCCGATGATCCCGATCATTATTGACATCTCTGTAACCCAACATTATGTACGCGTCGAGTTAAACACTACGCTGGATAACTTTTAACAAGACTAATCTGCGCTCACCTAGTCTATTGACACGAGATGTTCATACTGAGATATTTTAAGGAAAATGTCAATATACGAATGAAAAATAAAATATTGAGTATAATTATATAATGTTATGAACACAGCAACTGAATTTTTCCTTAAAAATATCGCAGTCGAATGGTTATCACTTTTAAACTAAAATTATGAAGAATCATTATGTAGTTAAAAGTTTACATATTTGTAAACTTCAATTTTAAATAATAAAGCTAAATTTGTCAACTCGTGAAATAAAAATTGGTGATGTATTTTATATTATTTTATATATATAATTATAAAACATAAACATTACCGTATTAATTGTCAAAAAAAAACTGCCCATCGTTTTGCCATTTTGTTTTTTGGTGCCAAAGAGCAGCGCTGCTAAATACCAGTGTGACTAAAGTGAGAATAAAAAATATGAAATATATAAAGATGATTTCAGAATCAACGATAAATTGTCATACAACAAATAAAACTTTTATTTTTCAACTCACCTCAACTCACCCCGAGTTTAAACTCTCGTCACGTCTATACTCAGCTGCAGTAATTCATAGTTTTATAACAATATCAATTGTATAAAGTAACATAGAATTAATATCACCAATAAAGTTTAGTCTATAAAAATCTTTATACATGGCTGGTGATATGCAATGATGCTATAAGATATAATCAAGACTGCTTCTTCATCATTTCAATATCGAACACATTAATACTATGTAAACAATTTTTGCATCGACATTTTAATCTAACTTCCGAATGCACACCTTCGACTTGTTTCAACGTTTGAAAAAATTAAAAAAAAATTGCGCTACAAAATTTTGTAACTAGGTGACGATTATATGGCATGTAGATAGGAATAAAAGCGACTAAATAAATAGACAATAAATAAACAGCAGTGATATGCAACAGAGATGCCTACGCTACGAACGAGAATCTCGGAACAACTCGGACGTAACGCTAATCTCGAGTGCTACGAATTCTGGTAATATATTAAATTAGTCGCTTATAGGTAACTTCGGCCCAAGGGTGCCTTCTGTACCTATTTATATTGTGGAAGAAGCATTGCGTCATAACTAAGTTGAAAATATTGGCCTAGTGCTTCTGAAATCATAAGTCCATCAAGGCCCTGACAGAGCGTTGGGTAAAAGTATATGTAATGAATTTTGGTGATAACTTTTTCGGCAAAAAAGTCATGTATAAAATTCATATGGAGTAAGGTATAATTATATTTGAACTCACTGCAAGTTTGACCTAGGTTTTTGACAATTTACTGATTTTATTTTTAGTACCAGCATTTATTTAAATTTGGTCAATACTGAAAATGTAATCACATGAATAGGATGGCCTATCAGTAAAATAGGAGAAACTGGAGGAGTAGGCGCCAAGTGGTGAGTAGGGATTAAGAGATGAGTAGGATACATTGCAATGGTGAGTAGGTTTTAAAGGATGAATATCGATCAAGTGATCATCAAATGTTGATTAAAATTACTGTAATTAATTCTATTACAAAACTACCACTACTAGAATATTCGATGTCACTATCATTGTAGTCAAATTACCCGCAAAAAGCAGTTTTCTAGAGTTTACAAGAATTCTTAATCATCATTTTAATTTTATTCACCATTTGATCCCAATGGTAAAAAGGAATATCTACCCTTTGAAGTTCATTCACCTTCTTCGCCGAGACACAAAGTTTTGAAGAGTTTATATCAGATTTTTTCTGGTATATATTTAACAAAACAATACTACAGATTCGAAAACGTTCATGACTTTAAGTAAATAGTTGCAAACAAGTCGACAGTGTGCGTTCCTTCCATGAGACATGGTGCTTGGGTAGTAGTGGTCATCGCTTGTCAGCGGCTTGGAGGTACAAACTGATCAGACCAGTGTGGGTCTTAGCACTTCGGCATAAGAGACATTTTCGTGTAAGGACATTGGCCTTTGTGGTGGATATATTGTACGGATGGTTAAGGTATAATGTGCTATGCAATATTTAGGAATAGAGTTCTCCTTCATAAAAAAACTTCCTAAATATCTTCTATATTTCCTAGATCTAGTGAGGACTCTTTTCCTAAATATTCTTCAATATAGTATTGTAAGCTTAGCCCATTTGGCTAAATGTTCACCTGTGTGCAAATTCATAAACAGAAACGAAATTAAAACGCGAGTATTGGCGGCATGGAAGACGAAGAAGACCCTTTTTAGATGCTTTATTTTATATACTTCCGCTTGTAAATCATCTAGGGACACACACATCTACACGCTAGTTATGCTTTCCGGTTTCACAAAATAGGAACAGCCTATAGCCGTCTACCGGATAAATTTCGGAATTTCTTACTACTGAGAAATTTACCAAACAAAAATCTCATAAAGCTTTGCCAAATGTACAATGTCAGGCAAACTTAAACCACAGAATCATTTAAAAACAAAGTCAACTGAGACAACCAGTGCATACGTTCAGAAATATGTATTAGTAGTGTCCTATAAAGTCCAGTAGCTAGATTCTCACGATAGATATTGTGAACTTAGATCGTTTGATCCTTGTTTCTTTCATTTATATAGTGCGATGATGGACCAGATGTCACACCCAGACCTTTGAAAAGGAAATACTATCGGAATTGAAGAACTAATTTTAAGCTATCCAAGTTAGACATTGGTGTCGATTTTACTGTTACAAAACTCCCCAAACTAGACAAAAAATCTGTAATATTATGTTTAGTCTTGTCAAAACGACGTAAACCATAAATTAAAAGTACCTTTTTTTTTCGTGCGGATATCCCTTCGGATATCCCGACGACCAGCGGGGGCGGTTATGTCGGGCTTAAACCGACTAAAACCGCACGCCGTCTCGGGTCTACAGACGCCGGGGTGTAAGGTTGCCCATAGAGCATATCCCTCGCACCCCGACTGACCCTGGGCCATCTCCGGTTTCGAGATGGCCACCTCGGGTTTGGGAAATTAAAAGTACCTACAAATAAGTATCTATCTACAAAAGTACATACTAAATTAAGTTTTTAAATTCAAATAAACAAAGTTAAGAGATAGTTTAGTGAGATGCGCAACAGAATTGGTACCATTATCTGTACAATCACATTAGTTCAGTTCAGTCAAAAGTATTCGTTTACTCGAAAATTAATTTATTTACAAGTTACAAATCATAAATTACTAAAATGAGTTCAAATACTAATATAATTAAAAAAAAAAGAACCATTTTTTGAAAAAAAAATAGAAAAAGCAAGGCAGACGTGATAGTTTTTCAACATTGGATTTGTACAATATGTCTTTCAGTATAAAGGATATTTCAGTATGTATGAGTTAGTAGATAAGAACATTAATGCACTTCCTAAAACTATTATACTACGTTATTCACTTAATTGGCTTAACTGACTCACAAGCATTTTTGTACAACTTGCATAAGCTCAACTCATACAAAAATGTCCATCAGTTTAAGTGGACCAAGGACGTTTTATGTATGAGTAAAGCTCTTGTTTATTTTCATGTATGAATTTGATTCATACAAAAACATCTTTTGGTGAAAACCGGACATTTTTTACGATACGCGATTCGTAAATAAATGTCCAGTTTTCACTAAAAGGTTTTTATTTTTTTTATAAAGTTATGGTCGTTTTATAGTGTGCAAACTCATATTAGAAGTACTTCGAGGCGACTGCAAATAAGCCAACATTTAAATCGGATACCTTACAAGACTACCGTCAAGTAATACAATAAAAACAACAAATCTAAAGAGTGGAACATCATGTTTGCATTACTGAAAAACACGCGCTAAATAAAATGACATCTTTGGAGATAGTGCATTGTAAATATTCGCCTGGAGACATTTAGCCAAATGTGCTAACGTACATTTAAGATTTTAATTATAAAACGCCTTACATGATTTGTAAATGTAAGATATTGTAACCAATATAGCTATATGTTTGGATCACGGGATATACAATCAGGAGGTAGGTTCAACCTCGCTAGTTTGGGAACTAGTGTCGCAAAACTCTCATCTACACTGATATTGTCGGAAGTTTACGCGAACGTCACACATTAAAATAAAACTTTTATTTACTACTTTGTTATTTACATTGAACCCAACGTTTCGGTTGCTTTTCAGCAGCCATGGGCACGGGGAGACTGAAGATTGTGGTGGTCTTGTAGTTTGAAGTTTATCTCACCCGAACTATGCTGAATTGTTGGTGTTACTATTTACGCAGAATGAGCTTCAGTATAGTTCGGGTACTTTGAGATAACTTACACTTCAAACTACAAGACAACCCCCATCTTTAGTTTCCCAATGACCATGGCTGCTGAAAAGCAACTGAAACGTCGGGTTCAATGTAAATAATAAAATAACATCAAATAAATCACAATAAAATCCGTTAAAAATAGTTTTATTTCTCATCTATACTATTATAAAATTGTAAATTAGTTGTGTACATTGGAGATATTTAAAAAACATGCTTGGGTTATGTTAAATGAACGATTTCGAAAACGAAAATATTTTTTTATGTTTGATTGTAATTGTTTAAGTAGAATCGGATATATGACCAAAAAACAACCGACTTCCGAACGGGCGGATCCCCGGGGGGTCAGCTAGTATATTATATTATCGCGTCTCGTAAAACAGTGGCGGGATTGGTTATTTTGAACAGAGTACAAGCCTTAAATTAAATGTCAGTTGGTAGACAACTGCGTTGTGTTTTTGTGGAACATCTTCACAGCATTGTGGTACTGTGATAGCTGTAGGGGCCCTTTCTGATTTTATACTCCGTGATTTGAATTAAATGATATAGTGTAGTTTTTAAGTGTCCCAGCAGTGCAGAATTTCTGTAAGTTTATTTCAATTGCGTTTATAGATGTTTATACAACATTTGAGGGAATAACAATAATAGAGGAGGCAATATAATTTAATTATTATAATTTATAATAATTAATTATTAATTAATTATTATTAATTATTATTATAATTATTATAATTTAATTATTATAATTAATAATTTAATTACGTTTAATAAAGAATATCGTGAAATTTGACCATTAACAAGACCCTTTCTTTGTAATGTTCTAACTATTATTTTAGGGACACAATTAAAATACTGCACAGCAATAACATTGCAATTAAGATTTTAATAAGTTTTGCTGTTATTAATAACTTTGTGCGAAGTACCTATACGCTTCGAAGATTGTTATAGCTCTGATAGGAAGTGTGCGATGTTATTAAATATTATGTGATGGAGCACATTACAGTAACGGTCACCGTACGCTCTCAATTCAATTGTATATTTGTGATAGTTACAATAATTTTAGCACCCAATCCTCTCACGGCCAGCAATTCATTATTGTACTTTTGAATGCTAGCGTAGATTGTCCAAAGACCTTAGCGTGCTAAGTCCGCCTCCCCTTATAAGCCAGCCATGGAACCGGGTATCTTCGTAACAAAATGGAAGGTATCTATGAAAAGGGCGACAATATATTTTAATACTTTAGAGGAAAAAAAATACACGTCCAATATATCTTATATATCAATAATATCAAAACTTAAAAGCTAATTTGCCAGTATTATTTAATCAACACAACTAAGAGAGGAAGTGCTGAGAGATTTCGTTGCTTATTATGTTTTAAATCCAAAAAAATGTGACATAATAAGAGATCGTATGTAGCCGTTACTGTACTTGTATCTGAATTTTGGTGTTCACGGATACATTGCATGAAGTGTGAGTACTTATAGTGAGAAATGAAGAAGTGTAGAATTGAAGACATTAATGGCCGTGATTGTGAAATGCGTGATTCCAAATTAAGTTGTTGAAAGTTGGCAAACTTTATAATTAATTAAGTGGATGATGTATATGCCTCGAATCGATTCTTTTTGATCTTTGTAAGTGTAATTCATTTTATAAATAAAGTGAACATACTGTTGTTATATATTGAGCTCTTATTTTGGGTGTTTTTTGTATGAGTTCAACTCATATAAAAACGTCCTTAATTTGAGTGAGTGGAGGACTTTTCGTTTATAGTAAAGCTTTATTTTCTTGTATCAATTCGATTCACACAAAAGCATCTTGTTGAAATAAGAGCAATATATTGATGAACATGGTTTCTTTCTTGCTTGGGTAGATTTAAGATGATCGATATAATGGAATTAAGTTCATTGATTTTTTTTTCGGATAATCATTTGAGGCATTTATATGTTAACTATTATTTTTGTATATCGGATTGAAATTTGTTATTTTAAAAAATATTTCTAATGTATTTTGTGTGTACATCATGATTTTTAAAATGTGATATTTTTTAATTTAAAAGTATAAGTTTGTATTCATTCCTCGGTAAACAGAGCGGAGCTGAGTGAGCAGAGGAATATAAGCATTTAATATTTATCGTAACTGTGTGCGCTAGAACTGATAACTTATTTTTATTAGGTTATGGGATAATAAATTAATGGAGAAAAAGTACCTATATTGTAAATCTTGAAAAAATAATAGTAACACCTTGTTCATTCGCAAAATATTGTTATTACTTTGAATCTAGCATTCAAAATAATATACTACATGAATAGTATTTTGTACTGACTGTGCTCTAACCTAATATTTGTATCATGCGTTTAAGTTAAATAGTTAAGATAATTCAAATATTGGGTACCTACAATAATTAAAACAAGAAATTTCAAACTGTCGCGTCGTATTGCCCTGTTAGCTACAAATATTGTTAATATTTTGGGTTGAATTTATTCTGGCCGTGAGTTTAACACAAAAACTGCGTCGCTTATAAGGCTCGTTGCATATTTCAATCCATAAAAGTTATTTTAAGCATTTATCTTAAACGTCTATGATTTGTAAATATGTATATCTGTATAACTACCTAATATATTACAATTGTATGTATTGTGTGTATTATGTTTCAGTCTCGTCCGCGATTATTTTGTTATAATTTAAAGAAATGTGATTCTCCGAATCTGATTGTTGTATGAAGTTGTAAGTTTGATAGATAAAATGTTTTCTTATTAAATATGCATTGCAACACTAATCTACAGTTTGATAAATTATTCATTTTAGAGCGGCTGACTCAAATTCAATATTCATCGATTTATTTCAAACAATAAGAATTCAAATTATAGTTTGGACAGTAAAATAAAAGAAGACACAGGTATATAGGATAACCTGTGAAAGAATTTAGTTTTTGTTCATTTCATATACAATAATGTAATAAAAAAAAACTAAAATATTTAGACAATACGTTATGGAACATTCTGAACATATGTCCGGAACATCCGGAAATATCCGGAACATTCGGTCATTTTCGGATTATTTCCTTAAAATGAGTTAGAGCTAGTGAAAAGTTACCGATCCAGTTCAGAACAAATATAGATTTTTCAATGCAAAAACTACCAGAAAACCACCATTGTTTACATATCTGTGAACAATACTACAGCTAATTGACAATGTCAGTCGCTAAAGCCCTCGTATTACTTGTTATGTTACAACTAGTTTGCGGTAATATTTTAGCTCCCATTACTGACAATACAAAAACCATCTCCATGCAACGAAATAATGTTACATCAAAACCATGCGAGCACCTACTTCAATTTATCTCTGCATCACCCCAATGTAGACTAGTAGATAGTGCTTTAGGCATTAAGTCTGCCTTTGTATAACCCCATGTGCATAAAGTTTTTAAATAAAAAATAAAACAAATAAAATTAAACCCATACATCGAAACACATGTCATGCGGGTGGCGCGATGCCACAATGTAGATGTAGGCTTGCATTAAATAGTATGAAAGCTAGCATGTCATTTCTTTATGCTACTGTCACGCGAGCTATATTGTGAATATTTACCGCAAACAGAATCGTTTCAATCGCATCGTGTCAGTCGGTAAAATTCGACATTTATTTTGAATATCGACTGGTAAGATTGAGCTACGGACTCAATTTAGACAGTACAATATTTCGACATGTAGCGAACTTCGAAAACACATATATCGACAAGTCATTGCTTCGACAGACAACTATTAGACAATAAACACCTTTGAATTACCACTCCTTCGACAGACAATACTTAGACAAGACACATCTTCGAATGACCACTAGTTTGACAGATTTTTTTAACATTCTCCCAAAATAATAATGCTCCGAAATGTATTAAAAAATGTGCCCTACCTAATTATATATGTAGGTACTCAATCAATTGAAACATCAATTGCGGCGCTTCGCCGGCCGCTGCCGCGGCCCGCTCGGCTCGCGCTCTGTTGGGGTGACAGTTCTAACCTAACCTAACAACCCACTTTACTTATTATTGGAATATAATTTTAAAAATCTGTCAAAGTAGTGGTCATTCGAAGATGTATCTTGTCTAAGTATTGTCTGTCGAATAATCGTCTGTCGAAGTAGTGGTAATTCGAAGATATGTGTTGTCTAATAATTGTCTGTCGAAGCAATGACTTGTCGATCTATGTGTTTTCGAAGTTCGCTACATGTCGAAGTATTGTACTGTCTAAATTCAGTTCGTAAATGGGTAAGATTGAACGTATAGGAGCGTGAAAAGGCGCAGTAAGCCGGTGAACTACACTAGTTTGGTGACACGCTGTGACGGACGGCGTTTTAGTAAATTTTGTACTATTTTCTACAATATTTGTATAGTTATTGCACCTAAGTCCACTCGGATGCTACATTGCCAAGTTATTTTGCCAAATATTTATTTATTGTCATATCTAGCCTAGTCTGCGGGCGATAGTTAATACTTGACTTTATTCGTGCGCTTCAATTACCTAATTAACTCATAGTGAGGATCGTAATATTATTTTCATGATTTGACTTAACCATAGTGAAATAGAAGTTTTGTATGAATGTATTATACTGCATATTGGTTAGGTTAGGCTCGTAATTGAATTAGTTGATATGGCGAAAGTCAGTACGGCTGAGAATGCAACGTTAAATACATGTTTATTACTGACATATTGTGTTTCATTGGTACGGTAATTGACCCCAATTTGCTTATAAGGTAAACGAGAGCTAGATATATAAGCAATTTCAAAATAACATAGACCAGAACATGGAGTAAACTTAGTAAAAGGTCTGATAAACCTTTCGGCAAACCTTTTTTTTTCGTGCGGAGATCCCCTCGGATACCCCCCCCCCCCCCGCTGGCCAGTGGGGGCGATTATTTCGAGCTTGAACCGACTAAAACCGCACGCCGTCTCCGGTCTACAGACGCCGGGGTGTAAGGTTGCCCATAGAGCATATCCCTCGTACCCTTTCGGTAAACCTAACTTATAAACAGTTCGGGAACCGATATTATTTTTTGGAATGTATCAGTGCTTAGCTATCATATCATATAGCATTTGACACACACTCATACCTGTTAATTCCTGAAGAGGCAAGTAGAGTTGTATTAACACCAACATTTCGCCTTCAATGCACGATCACATGCAAAAGGTTACTAGCTTGCAACCTGGTAAGTTTTCCTTTATTTTTAGTGTTTTAAAAAGTTCGTGTCTAAAGACAAAAGCTGTTGTCTTTGCTCCCAGAAAGGGAGAAAGTCTTCAGTACATGATGTTGATATACCACTGAGCAAGATATGACTGTACTCTGTGTAAGTCTAAGATTTTGACTAGGTAGGCATTTTAATTCCCCTGCACAATTACTGATGCGTTTCTTTTTTTATTAATTTGCACATAGGCATTAACTTTATAAAGTAGTAAGTGTATTTATTTTGTTTTCATATTGATTTAAATATTTCAGAAGGCGCGAAAACAGTGTGGAGTTTTGAATACGGGGATTAATTTTAAAAATAATGTCGAGTATGAAATAAAACACAAATATTCATGGGTTACTATTTATTTTATTTAAGTTCACGTAAAATAATGCATTTTGATTCTTATAACATTGCAACACTATCATTGCAGCTACAAAGGTTTAAAACAGAATTCGGTGTTAGTATAGTTAATGTATTCTTAAGTAACTAGGTAAAAAAACATGAATAAAGTAAAATTATGCTAACAGATACACATAATGTTCATTCAAAGATCTACAGTATAATTTAATTTATAACAAAACTGAAACGGCTTGTATACAGTTACGGTGAGTGAATTCCGTAGATAGGTGTGAGTTACTACTACAAATTAATCATAACAAAACTAATTATTATAATAATTATGTAATTAAATGTATTATTAACAATCACAATAATAATAATAACACTTCATATGAATAAATTTGGAAGCGACGAGACGAATTATTATAATTTGTGAACGTTTCAAAACAAAAAAATCATATGAATACATTTTTATGTTTGAGATTGTTTTATTGCTACGACAGGGGCGCGGGTTCGATTCCCGCTCAGTGCAAATATTTGTATGCATGAATATATCTATTTGCATTGGTCTGGGTGTTTCTATGTATAATATGTATGTATTTAGAAAAAAATAAGTATCTAAGTATGTTTATCCGCATTCTGGAACCCATAACACAAGCTAGTTAAACTATGCTTACTTTGGGTCTAGAAAGAGCTGTGCAGAATGTCGTAGAATATTTATTATTTATTTATTTTATCTTGGACTTTTAAATGGGAAAAATTAACGCTTAGCACGGCGCTTGAGTAGCTTAAAAGTAGAGAACCACGAGTGTCGCTCGGTCGGATCGACTGTCCGCACCGCGTCATACATCTCGACTTTTAACAATTTATTTATAGATATGATTAAATTCATGTCAATTGGAACTACGGCTGGCAAGATAGCATCAGCATAATAAAACGTGTGAAGCATTTCATTGATAAATAGAAGAAAAATTTATAGAAAATCTATTTTTTACTTTACTCATGAGTTTCTAGAACCGTCTAAATAGTTCCTTAGTGGGCGCGTTTCTAACATAACATAAACTCACGCCTATATCCCCGAAGGGGTAGGTAGAGGTGCTAGCCCCCACGTTTCGCCAGTTTATGTTTTAGGTCCCAATGTAATAGGTGGCGAGCCTATTGCCATTAGCCGGGCACTTATAATTTATATAGTTTACTTAGGGCGTTTATATAGTCAATAAATATCGCGATCCAGTGTAGTGATCCAATAGTATACTATTATAATTGTGTTCGCACATCAACATCACGTCAAAATCATAAATATATATGTATATATATATATTGACATGATCTCGATATATATATTGAGTGTCTATATGTGCCCAATGGATTTAAATAAATTCCATGCTTTTTTTTATACCACTAAGGTGGCAAAAAACGGCCCACCTGTTGAGAATCATTTACCGTGGCCTACGGACGTTTGTAACACCAGGGGCGTCAAACTCGCGCTACCGACCCTAAAATTGTCACATTAAGGTAAACCTACTAATTGGAGCAATACCTTTTACTAAATTTAGTAAATCAGCAAGGAGTTAATAAATACGATTATCTATAGGTACATACAAAGCGGTAAAAAATATAAAATAAATATGTAATTAAATAGACAGCGGGTATCACAGCCGTAAAAGCTTGGCTTGTTACTTACAAGTATTGAGATAATCTTATATCACTAAAACACGATAACTAAGGTTCCTAATATACCTGTTACTACATCTACCTAATAGCTTAATTCCTAACACCCTACGAATTGATAAAATTTCCGCAAAAAATATTTTAAATTTACAATCGCTGCCAGAAAACGTATTAGAATAATGGTACTCACACGCGATTTCAGAATGAAATTATATTATCGAATACAAATAGCAAATGATAGTCTTTATTCGTTATATTTTTTATAGTCCTATGGTACTACCCAAGGGTCACCTAATAGTACGTGATTACCGTAGCTTTTGAATGCCTGCCAATGGTAACATACTTCTGTTAAATAAGAGATATTTTGTTATGCAAGAAAATTTAAACCCATTGACAATATCCTACAACCCCTGACAATGTGGAATATACTACTTCCGGGCTGTTTGGCCGTGGTCCATAGGAAACTTGTGTTCCAAACGTTACGTCGATCACGTTTGGAACACAAGTTTCCTATGGACCACGGCCAAACAGCCCGGAAGCAGTATATTCTACATGCCACGCCGGCCGTGAAATCTTTAAGATTTAAACCCCTGACAATGTTTATGTAGGTACATCATCATCATCAACCTATTCAAGTCCACTGCTGGACATAGGTCTCCCCTAATGAGCGCGAAAGACTGCGGGCAGATGCTGGATGCGGCAAGCTGAAGACAGGGCGCTATGGCGCTCATTAGGGGAGGTACATATATGCTTTATAATTACAATACGTACAAACTACGTTTGTTTGTTGAATACTCACATAAAAATAGGTATACCTATTATACCTACATATAATATAGACACCTGTCTTGTTGATGTCAACAAACAAATCAAAAAAAAAGGTACACGCGTCTTGCATAAAACAGGCTACATCCATGTGGATGTAGCCTGTTTTATGCAAGACGCGTGTACCTTGTTTTTTTTTTTCGTGCGGAAATCCCTTCGGATACCCCCCCGCCGGCCAGCGGGGGCGGTTATGTCGGGCTTGAACCGACTAAAACCGCACGCCGTCTCGGGTCTGCAGACGCCGGGGTTTAAGGTTGCCCATAGAGCATATCCCTCGCACCCCGAAAGACGCGCGTACCTATGAATGATTAACATTTTCTGATCGCGACTGTGCACATTCTAGAAATACTTTTCGTTTATATTCTTGAAATCTTTTAACAGATTTGAGTCGAGTAAACGTTTCTTAGACAAACTTAACAAAATTATATTGTTAATATCGTAAATAAGACAATTTATACATCTAAAAATATTAGAATAAATAATTATTTATTTCTAGCTTCCTATGGAAGCACGAATACCTTGAAAGCGTTTGTTTTTAGCTAGGTTTTACTTATTCGTAATTGAGGTGGATGAGTGATTGTTGAGGTGGTTCTAGTAATGTTAAAAGTAAATAGAATATTTAAGAGGAAATGTTAGTTTTTATAGTAAGTAGCATTTGTACACTTATACGTTAAAGGCATATCTATCTATGGTGGTAATTCTGCTGTCGTTAATATTAATTGAACTCAAAATAGCTACCGATTCGAATGTATTGGGCCAATCCGACTAATACCGAATCTCAACTTACACCTACGGAGAATGAAATTCCTCGCACTTTTTCATCAGTTTCTAGTAAATATACACTGCATAATAGTGTACAAACTATTATATGAATGTAAATCGCACCGCAAGGAGATTTGGTAGCGGAATTATTGTCGTGCGATTTTTTTTCGCAAGTATCAAAAATCCTGCGCAAAGAATCGCGCGGTGTAATTTCGCAGTGCAGGTTTGGCCTAATGTCGTGCATTTCTCCTGTTTCTCATCATTATATTTCTTGTATACGTATATTTAATTCCTATAACATATTCTTCACCATGGAAGTCTTATTGGAAGCTTACTATACATTAACCACAGACTTATATACTCATGAAGCGTGCTCACAGACGTTTTCTACACAATTTAAGATGGAACTTGACCGAATACAGACCGGCGTCTCTAGACCAAGTGACATTCTATTAGCGACAACGCCAGTGGAAACGTTTATGAATGTATGAGATTGATATCAAATTTTGCTGTAGTCACATTGTTACACGAAATAAATGACTTATTATATTATTATTATAATTATCATCGAATCACGTGATCCATCGATAACGGATAGAAACACAGATCCGCGTCGAAGCTACTACACCAATAAAATGTTACTTTTTCTACAGGCCCTGACAAAAAAATCTATGCGCATGTCTAATTTTTCACGCGCTGTAGACACAGGTAATTTACTAGAGACACTAAAGACAACATTCTATAACCGCTTGTGTAAACTACATCTCGAACTTTCTAACGATCTTATATCGACTTTATATCGATACAGAAGTGCGATGCAATTTCGCGATTTGGTCTGACATTTTATTAATCAACACAATTATGCTGATATGTATCTCTTTAGTTGCATTCAAATTCTTTATAAAGGCTAGTTTCCACTTTGATTAGTGCGAGTGCAGGTGATTAGTGCAGGTGCTTAGTGATTAGTACAAAACACGTGCGGACTGTAGTTGATTAGTGCGAGTGATTCGTAATCAGCGTAGTGAAGTGGATAGAAGCGTGTTCTATTTTTTGCGAGTAGCCACGTCCCGCGCGCCCCTCCTCCCCCTTCACTCGCAGCATGCCTGCTACTAAACACGTGTGGACATGTTTGTTTAGTAGTTAGTGTTTAGCGTACCTGTACGCTCGCTTGTAAAAATGACAAAGCGCTAAGCGCTGCAACTAAACAGTATTGGACACTACACACACTGCACATTTGAACTAATCACTTACAATAATCACTAATTTCTAATCACCTGCACTCGCACTAATCAAAGTGGAAAGTAGCCTTTATATTTAGTTACATCACACACTGTGTTTAGGTGAATCGTGCCGAGCTAAGTAAATTATATACCGTGTTTAGTCGGATCGCATGTTTAGTTAAAAACTATGGGTACAAATATTGACAATGTAGATTCGCTGATAGTTTTTAGATCTTTTTGGGGGTAAGGATGAGGCGCAGCAATCAACCGATCATGGATATATAAAACTAATCACGAGCTCAAAGGGCGCGCGTCATTGGTTGATCAACATCAACATCGGTTTTTGTTTGGCCAGTTAGTGCACATGCGCGTACTTTTTACGTTTGCGCAAGATTTTTATCGCCCAGGGGTTGTCCTTTCGAGGGCTTACCCGGGGTGCCCGGCAATGGACACTTGGGAGGACACCGTGTGGAATTAGTCGGTCCGATTCCGACACGCCCATCCCATCGTTGGCACCGATGGGGTGAAACCCGTGGGGGATTCCACGCGTAAAAAAAAGGGCGTCTGCAGACCCAAGACGGCGTGCGGTTTTAGTCGGTTCGAGCCCGACATAACCGCCCCCGCTGGCCGGCGGGGGGGTATCCGAGGGGATTTCCGCACGAAAAAAAAAAAAAAGGTATATATAGCATATCGTGTATAGACGCATAGCATGCCGTGATTATTTGTTTCACATGCGATGTTTAGGTGGATCGCATACCATTTTTGTGCCATCGCTCGCCTTGTTTGGTGCCACAGCACGCACTAATTAGTTGTATAAAATTGGAGTGTTTAGTTCCATCACACAGCATAAAGCATATTACAGTGTTCAAATGCATCATAGACTGTTTAGTTGTATTGTAACGTTGTACATTCATTTTATTAATCTAATCGAATATTTTGGTCTTTATCATTAGTCTCTATGGTGCGCAATTCGATATCATCCTCTGTTTTCCGCACAGTGTTTAGTTGCATCGCACGTTCTATTCCGTTACATCGTAGTTTACAAAAACTTGGTTTACAAAAGGTTGACATGTAGAATATACTGCTTCCGGACTGTTCGGCCGTGGTCCATAGGAAACTTGGAACTCTGGAAAATAGAACTCTCCTCGGCGGCGACTTCTCTGCGACTGAGGCGCAGAGAAGTCACCGAAAGGAGAGTTCTCCGCCCTCGTCGGCGTCCGGACCTGTACCACAGAAAATGTCGACCGCAGTGCTCGACGAAACGATTGGAACACAAGTTTCCTATGGACCACGGCCACATAGCCCGGAAGCAGTATATTCTACACGCAACGCCGGCCGTGAAAGCCTTAAGATTTATATAAAAGGTTGACAGTAAATAGAATGATGCAAACAAAAAAAATCACAACATATCTGACGGTAAATTCCCTATAGAGATTATTATCCATTACTTACAACTACCCTTTCATATATAATTCTTCATGAGCAGAGTGATATAGTCCAACACCCTTTGATCGTGGAGTATCTTCAGATGCTCAGCGCTGGGCAAAGGGTAGGACTTAATTGACTTGCCGTTCTTGATGCGTGGTTTCCGCCAGTGCTCACAGGCGTTGAGGGAGCGCAGGTTGACTGTACCATCGCCGTCGCCCATGGCAAGTGTCGGGTACCCATCGAGCCATGAGCCGGGCTTGTAGACCAGTCTGTAAAGTGAAATTATTATATTAAGAATTTGTACGAGAATGTTTCGTACTGAATATTTTTGTATAATTTTATTTCGTAATCAATTATCGATTTTAATGGGTAGGTTCATAAAACGACCTCTGTGGCGAAGCGGTGGAGTGTTCGACTACTGAATCAAGGGGCGCGGGTTCGATTCCTGCTAAGTGCAAATATTTGAATGCATGAATATGTATATTTGCATTGATTTGGGTGTTTCTATGTATAATATGTATGTATTATAAAAAAATATATATATATCTATATATAAGGTGTCACAAAATTAGGTCTCTGAATTTGGTGAGATGACTTGGTATCGACAAAATATGTATTTGAAACAAAAAAAAATATCGGGTAAAATAAAAAAATGATATATATATATATATATATATAAACACCACCAGCGACGACGCAACGAGCACACGTGACGCAGGTCGCGATTTAGGTATTTCCCACACATCTGCTTGGAGAATACTGCGAGGAGAAGGACTGCACGCCTACCATGTGCGTAACGGGCTCGTCGCGTCACGTGACGCTGGGCGCTGGTGGTGTTTTCTTTTTTCATTTTTATATTGTTTTTTTTTTATTTTACCCGTTTTTTTTTGTTTCAAATACATATTTTGTCGATACCAAGTCATCTCACCAAATTCAGAGACCTAATTTAGTGACACCTTATATATTATGTTTATGCACATTTTTTATTTTTTTTACGTGATGTTTATGCCCATTCTAGAAATTTTTCGCGCTATATACAATTATATGCAACAGTCGACAAACATGCACCTAAACTAGCCCGATGACGTTACAGATAAAACTAATATATGCATTGCGCGAGTAACATTTCTGATGATGCAAGTGTTCATAGCCCCCGGTAACCGCTTACCATCCCGTGGAGCGTATGTTACTACGCTGCCTTAAAAAACAATCATCGCCATCATCTTTGCGTTGTTTCATCTTGAAGATGTTCCCGGTAGCACCCGGGGCTTTCACCTCGTCTGAAGACGGCGTGCGGTTTTAGTCGGTTCGAATCCGACATAACCACCCACGCTGGCCGGCAGGAGGGGTATTCGGGGGTGATTTCCGCACGAATAAAAATGAGGGCGTTCACCTCGGAGCACGGTGTCTGCTTACCCCTCCTCCTTGTGATTCAACTATACGGCTTTAATGTTTGTTTGTTTATTAATTCAATAATAATTTACATTGTATTTGAATTCGTACACAGTTAATGATAACAAAAATAATTAAAAATAAAAGACATACAGAGAAACACAATCAATATACAATATTAAATACTCTTAATACAATTGTAAAAAGAAACAAGTTGAATTCCTGAGACGAGCTCAGCCGAATACAAGGGATTTTCGATGTTGCGATTTTTTCTTTATCTTGCAATGGTTCACCCCAGCACGAATCTATTACCGAAAACAGCAACTCGATAGCTCATCTCCTTCATACTCAAAACCGTGACAGAAAATTGGCGACGACGACTCCATAGCAATAGGGCTTTTCTAAAGAAAATCCCTAAAAAAACTAAGGGTACCGGCTTGCACCTAAGCTATATTCAAAAGAAAAAAAGGGTACCGGCTTGCAGGTGAGATTGGCTTGATCCCAAAGGTTTTGATGGGAATATACACATGTATATTCGCGGCCTCAGCCATAAAAAAATGATTCTCACCTCTCAACAGTAGATATATTGTACCCATATATGCAATGCACTTCAACACCTGGTGCGGAGAAGTCTTGTGTGAACTTCGCTGTGTCTTTTCTCATCTCCCACGCGTTGGGTAGCTCCATGTCACTGTAATTATAAATTAACTCACTGTTAGAAGTACTGAGCCCCGTCTCGAAGTGGACGGCTCCAAAGAAGTACCTTTTTTTTCATTTTCGTGGGGAAATCCCCTTGGATACCCCCGCCGGCCAGCGGGGGCGGTTATGTCGGGCTTGAACCGACTAAAACCGCACGCCGTCTCGGGTCTTCAGACGCCGGGGTGTAAGGTTGCCCATAGAGCATATCCCTCACACCCCGACTATCCCTCGCATCCCGACAAAGAAGAAGTACCTGATGGGCTTGTGGCGAAGTAGGTTAACACATTGCAAGCTAAGCAACAATAGCCAAGGCAGTCCTAGGATAGGTGACTTCTGACACATTGTGACCCCTCCGTACCTTTTTTTTTTTTTTCGTGCGGAAATCCCCTCGGATACCCCCCCGCCGGCCAGCGGGGGCGGTTATGTCGGGCTTGAATCCACTAAAACCGCACGCCGTCTCGGGTCTGCAGACGCCGGGGTGTAAGGTTGCCCATAGAGCATATCCCTCGCACCCCGACCGACCCTGGGCCATCTCTGGTTTCGAGATGGCCCCCTCGGGTTTGGGAACCACGGTGTCCCCGTCTTGCCACGGTTTGGGGGAGGGGCGCTAGTCGCCCCACCGTCCCGGCCTGCTTCTGCTGGGGTGACAGGCGGCCTCACCTGCCACCCCCAGGCCTGCGCTCATGGTCCGTCCGTCGGTCCCAGTGCTATACAAACATCTAAGGCAGTCGTTTTAGGTAGTAGGAGCCCTAAAAAGTCCGACAACTGGTCTAACTACAGAATTTTGATATCGCTAAGGTCAGGATTGCCAGCTCAGCCAAGCTGGCAATCGCTTCACGGAAAGTACTGAAGTTCTGCCGTTTCGTAGTTAGTTTGAAAAGCCGACCCCAACTGCGTTGGGCCTCAGGCCAAGGCCAAGGCCCAGAAGATGATGATTACAGGAGGAGTCCCATTCTCTTCAGCCAAGCCCAGTTGCATCCAAATCTTGCACTGACCGAGGCACGCTCTCCTAGTCCTCGTTTCCATAATTTGGTTTGGTTGGCTTTGATGGGCGCGGTTGCTGACATCCCAACCCCGAGAGATAATTGCCAGAGCCTGTGCAAGTATCATTAATCACTATAACACCTAATTCGCATTCAAAAAGTTATATACAGGGAGTTGAAGTAAAACTATTTTAACGGATTCTATCGCGATTTACGGTGACGGAGAGACCACGAGTCTCCCCGTCACCGTAAAAAGCTGCCGCTGACCCGGCTGCTGAAAAGCAACCGAAACATCGGGTTCAATGTAAATAATAACGTCAAATAAATCGAGATAGAATGAAGATTTGACATTCATGTGAGACATTTCAGAAAATGGTGGCAGGGGACAAAAGCGGCAACCCCACAAACTTGGGGTTAAGCTTCTATTGACCCCCCCACATGTCCCAAAAATAAAATTGCGTCCTCTAAAAAATGTAAAGCTCATGTAACATTTCAATGGACTATTTTTATTTTTTGTGTACACCTAACAATATTCATGTCTGAAATGTAATAAAAAATAATTGGGCATCCTTTGAAAAAAATATCTGTATATGGTGGGCTCGACCGGGCCGGTACATCCCTTTCCTATTCTTCATCCCAATGAAGGGCATCCTTATCTGCAGGTGGCAAGGCGGGCATCCCTATCTGTAGGTGGCACTATGCAAGTGACACTTCTGGTATAGAAAGTTCTCATGGGCCACGGTACCCACTTTAGGTGAGCTGTATGTTATTTGCTACCTAATAAAGTACCTACGTAGTAATACTTATACACTATCTTCAATTACTAAAGATAAGATACGAAAGTGCTAAAGAGACTAAACGTTTTTTGTCCATAATTTGCTACCTTAAAAATGGACTATATAAATAACTCATTACCAGTGCGCTTCTGACACAATATGGTACAGATATCTACTAATACGTTTTTAATTACTTCCCAAGTAACACATCATAGCCATATAACGGTTGCAGTACGGCATTTTGGTATCCTTTTGGCATTTTAGAGTTAGCATTATAGAAGCCGTATAAACGTTTATACGGCTACTATAGCTCTTAAATGGGCACAAATTATACGGCTTTAGATCCTAAATGGTTTCACATTTAGTTGTTTAATGGCATTACAGGCACATTATATTAGCATTATTTTGGTCAAAGAAGGTGCCAATTGCATTAAAGAAGCATTATAAGGGTCAATGAAATTGCCAATCGCATTGTAGAAGCATTATATAAGTAATATTATTTATAATGAAGATGTTAATAACATTACAAAAGCATTGTACTAGCATTTCAATGTACGAAAAGCATGAAGGAAGCTTTTTAAGTGTTCACAGTTAGAACTTGAATAAACCCTGGGTCATTGCAAAAACATCTCTAATGTCTTGGCACAAATGTTATTACAATTAATTCAACGATGTCATTTTACTTTTACTACTTTATATCTCGTATAAATATTATGGACGACGACGGTGAAGTTGTGAAACTAAGTGAAGTGATACATACCGTGTTTACAAAAACAAAATATAATACTGGGTATATAATATTAAGTACTGCGCAATACAGTTTACTGTAAATGTCTGTATAAGTTTCATTGAAAATTTTCACGCGCCTTCTATATTTTGTGGTTTTGATATAAAATGTTACATAAAAATATGCGTGAAATAATTATAATAATTGTGAATTTTTAGTATAGAACGAATTTTGCACAATAAACAAAACTGTATTGGTTAGGCAGTAGTAAATTAAGTTTATTAATTATTTTATCAGTCTATTGTTGTTATAAACAGGTAAAATTGATAATATTTTTTGGTTATAAAATATTTACAAAATGGCGACAGTTTATAACAGTCAGGTGACCCTTTATAGACGCTATCTAATGCCGCCAGTAGTATAAATAGTCACGCGTGAACAATTATCGAGCCAGGGGTCAAAGAGAAGACTTTTGATGTAACACTGAAATTCCATTGGCTATAAAATAGTTCTACTTGGGCTCTCAAAGACATCATGATTTTTGCTTTTTCCTTCGACATTTTCCTTCTGAGGATTCAGAAAGAAAATGTCGAAGGTTCTTAACCTCGTTTTAAACGTTTTTTTCATCATTTTATGGAACACTGCACTTATTCTTATCTATATTTGATGCAAACCAAAAGAAAAGTAAAAGAAACATGCGATTGTATATGACCGACAAATGGATTTAAGAAGACAATCAATTAATGTTTTATACAGCTTTACGCATTACAATAACTCACGTGTATATGATTTTAGAGCTGTTAGCTATACAACAGCATTCAGTTGATCTTTAACAATGCTAGCATTATAATGATTCACGATTAAGCTGATTAACGCTTCAAGGCTTTTACCTTCCACTTAAAAGTGCTACTATACAACAAAGGGCACTAAAAATTGCTTAAGGCTGTATAAACTGATTTTTGTGGCATTATAATGTTTCATGTTAATGTTATTAAACAGCATGAAGCATTTATCTACTACCTAAAAATGCTAATGTAGAACCTAAGGCACTAAAAACAGCTGATAGCTGTATAATGGCTTTACATGGCATTATAATGGTTCTTGTTTATGCTATTAAACAGCTTTAACCATTTGTTTTCTACTTACAAGTGCTATTGTAGAACCAAAAGTCCTAAAAATGGCTGAAAGCTATTCAACTGCAATGGGGTTTGCTGCACTAAAACTAAAGGCTTTATAAAAGCATTTCGATATGCTATTATCCAACCACTATACAGTGTGAAGCATCATAATGGTTTAAAAATGCCAATATAAAGCGTCCAGATGCGCGGTGAGATCATATAAGACTTTATAAAGGCCTTAAGCTCTACATAAGTTTACTATTTGTCTGTTAACGTGCTTCCTGTGTTACTTGGGTTAAGGTATACGATGTGTACATGATTTTCTACCTTAAAAATGGACTACATAAATAACTCATTACCGCTGCGCTACTGACACGATAATACGCTACGTACGTTTTGAATTAATTACTTAAGGTATACGATGTGTCCATTATTTTCTTAATTATTGGTGGTAGAAATTTGATGACACAAATTTGTCACAAAATTCGGCCGGGTGGGTACCACCGTGCACGATTGCGAAAAACCCTCCATAGTAATCCAATTTCGGTTTGATTGCGTTCAGGGGTCAGCAAGTGCATAGCCGGGCAGGGGGTTGTGGTCGCAGCACTACTGGGACCGGTGGGTGTCACGCGGTGCTGCGACGACAATCCTCTTCTGATGAGGCCGTCAAGCTGAGTACCACCATTGTTAACATGGTACGTGTATGTAATGGTGACCCTCTTTCCTGAGACTTTCCCTTCAGCTTACCATCAGGCCAGGTGAAGTCAAATTGACGTGTCCTAAATATATAAAAAAAAACTCTAAAAATGGACTACATAAATAACTCATTACCGCTGCGCTACTGACACGATAATACGCTACGTACGTTTTGAATTAATTACTTAAGGTATACGATGTGTCCATTATTTTCTACCCTAATAATGGACTACATAAATAACTCATTACCGCTGCGCTACTGCCACGATAATACGCTACGTACGTTTTGAATTAATTACTTAAGGTATACGATGTGTCCATTATTTTCTACCTTAAAAATGGACTACATAAATAACTCATTACCGTTGCGCTACAGCCACGGTAATACGCTACGTACGTTTTGAATTAATTACTTAAGGTATACGATGTGTCCATTATTTTCTACCTTAAAAATGGACTACATAAATAACTCATTACCGTTGCGCTACTGACACGATAATACGCTACGTACGTTACGAATTAATTACTTAAGGTATACGATGTGTTCATTATTTTCTACCCTAAAAATGGACTACATAAATAACTCATTACCGTTGCGCTACTGACACGATAATACGCTACGTACGTTATGAATTAATTACTTAAGGTATACGATGTGTCCATTATTTTCTACCCTAAAAATGGACTACATAAATAACTCATTACCGCTGCGCTACTGACACGATATGGTAAAGATACTAATACGTTTTTAATTACTTAAAGTATATAATGTGTTCATGATTTGCTACCTTAAAAATGTACTACATACATAACTCATTACCGCTGCGCTATTTACACGGTATTTAAAAAATATTAGGACGTTTTTAATTGCTTAACATAAACGATTGTATCCATGAGTAGCGTGATAGCGTCTCTCGGTAACGGCTGACTAGTTTCGGACAATACTGGGCCGTGGGACGTTTTGGGATTCAAATGATTTCAGGCAGATGTTTGCTGTTGTGTTGTTTTGTTCTCTTAAACTTACTTTTAAGCTGGTTCTGTAGCGAGGAGTTCGCGGCTAAGTGGTAACGGAGTAGGTATATTTTTTTTTTCTTATACCTCTCGGCTTAAGCCAGAGCCTATTCTTGTGCAGTAATCGTTTTCACTATTCTTGTTTACAATATTTCTAGAACCCGCTCAGGGTTTATTTCTCCTTATTATATTATACGGCCTCTGTGGCGTAGCGGTAGTGCATTCGACTGCTACGACGGCGGCGCGGGTTCGATTCCCGCTCAGTGCAAATATTTGTATGCATGAATATGTCTATTTGCATTGGTCTGGGTGTTTCTATGTATAATATGTATGTATTTACAAAAAAAAAAAAAGTATATAAGTATGTTTATCCGCATTCTGGAACCCATAACACAAGCTAGTTAAACTATGCTTACTTTGGGTCTAGAAAGCGCTGTGTAGTATGTCGTAGAATATTTATTTATTATTATTTCTTATCTAACGGTACTCCGTTAGATAAGGAGGATGGTTAAGACGTTGCAAAGGTAAGTAAGCCAGGATAGTCTTAGGATGGGCTACTATTGTAACACATTGGAAGTTTTCCGTGGCTCAGAGAATACCTTACATTTATGGCAATCTTTACGGGTAGTTGGAGCCCTAAAAAGTCCGACATCTGATCTAACTACAGAAAATCGATATCGCCAGTGGGTTGCCGAGGTCACATGGTAATTGCTTCACGGGAAATATCGGAGTTCGGCCGTTTCGTAGTTAGATTGAAAGTCAATCCCAACTGAGTTGCAAAAAGCTCGACGGATGATGAGGCTGTTTCTCTATTGAAAATTATAACCATAAGATAACTTCACGCCTGTATCCCCGAAGGGGGAGGCAGAGATGTATTACACACCGACGATTCGCCAGTTATGTTAAGGTCCCAATATAATAGGGGACGAGCCTATTGCCATCTACCGGGCACATTATTAAGCGAACGATAACTAATATTTATTGTATATATAAATTATAATCAATCTGGTTTGGTGACACTGGTTACCACGCTAATGAGTCGGGTTGCGACGGATATGCTCTATGGGCAACCTTACACCCCGGCGTCTGAAGACCCGAGACGGCGTGCGGTTTTAGTCGGTTCAAGCCCGACATAACCGCCCCCACTGGCCGGCGGGGGAGTATCCGAGGGGATTACCGCACGAAAAAAAAAGTACCTAACTAAGTATCAGCTGTCAGACCGGTTAGGTATGTCTGCGGCTGACGCGAACGTATTATGATTATACATGCAAATAGCTGAACATTGGCAGGTGAAATTAACATATTAATACTTATGTTACGTTTATAATAACGTTAATTTATATACAAATTAAAAGTTTACAGAGTTTTGCGGATATAAAATCTAACTAGTTCGTTTTATGATGTTAAAGTATGTACTAAGCGTCTGCTTCGAGTTTGCTGTTACCTCCCGCCGCGCTTCTCCATACCGCACCACAAGCCAGACCCCGTGACAGCGTTGGCATTGGTACTAATTGGGTCAGACTGGTACTACTTGGTACTAATTGGGAGAAGCGTGGTGAGAGGAAGCAGATGTTTATTTTTATTTTTTTTATACCACTCAGGTGGCAGACAAGCTCACGGCCCACCTGATGGGAAGCGGTCACCGTGGCCTATGGACGCGTGCAACACCAGGGGCGTCACACTCGCGCTGCCGACCCTAAAAAAAAGAAATTGCAAAGCAGGAATAGCCTTTAGTCTTCCGGGAAGACCAAAGGCTACTCCCGCCCCTCCCTTCTTTTTTAGTTTTTGTGCTGTCAGAAGGAAGACTCTTCCCTCTGACACCACAAAAACTCTCAGTGAGCTCTGGCTATCCTACTGACTGCCGGGAACACAACACGAGGTTATTATGGCCGCGGTATTCTGTAGGGCGGAGGTACTTCCCCAGTCGGACTGCTCAGTTGGACGGGAATGCCGTCATGTCCTACCTCTCTTCGGTGTATCCTTACTATGATTTTCAGGGCCCAATCCAACCTCACCTGCCGGTACACCTCATTGACGGATGAGGCTTTAGCGCAGGCGTTCATCTCGAGGCTGGAGGTTCCGACGGCAGTAGCTTAAACAATCTATTCTTGGGAAAGAGAAGTAGATTAGCGGACCCTTTTTTTTTTTTTTTTCGTGCGGAAATCCCTTCGGATACCGCCCCCACTGGAGAGCGGGGGGTCTCCAGCGGGGGCGGTTATGTCGGGCTTGAACCGACTAAAACCGCAAGCCGTCTCGGGTCTTAGGACGCCGGGGTGTAATGTTACCCATAGAGCATATCCCTCGCACCCCGACTGACCCTGGGC
This sequence comes from Cybosia mesomella, assembly GCA_946251805.1. Classification (NCBI taxonomy): domain Eukaryota; kingdom Metazoa; phylum Arthropoda; class Insecta; order Lepidoptera; family Erebidae; genus Cybosia; species Cybosia mesomella. Next base: position 37,609,125 of record OX276389.1, read on the forward strand.
CATCTCCGGTTTCGAGATGGCCCCCTTACTTGCTCTCCTCTGTGCCATCTGCTAATCAGAGGGACACGTGAAAAGCTTCCGAACAGCCCTCAACAGGGCCGTCCTCGCCTCGGTCGGAGTTGGCCGTAGGTGGCAGCGTCTCACCCGCCCTAGGAGAGAGGCGCTGCCGTCTCCGTTGCCCAGGGTGCACCGCGTGGAGGTCCCCAACCAAGCACCCCAGATTAGCGGACCCTGGGCTCCAATATGCAAGCTTTGTATGCAACCAGGATTGGCGCTCATCTGCTCCTCATTTTTTGATTTATAATAATAAATATTGTACGACATTCTAAACAGCGCTTTCTAGACCCAAAGTAAGCATAGTTTAACTAGCTTGTGTTATGGGTTCCAGAACTCGGATAAACATACTTATGTACTTTTTTTTTTTGTAAATACATACATATTATACATAGAAACATCCAGACCAATGCAAATAGACATATTCATGCATACCAATATTTGCACTGAGCGGGAATCGAACCCGCGCACCAGTCGAATGCACTACCGCTACGCCACAGAGGCTTCTATGGGAGTGACTGCCGTGTGATCTTGCAGACTCCGAGAGGACTTGTACGTCGATCAGCCGGTGTACCTACTGGCAGATGAGGTTGACTTGCCCACCGAAGATTCTGGTGGAGCCCGATATACCCCTCTCTTAAAGACTAGTTATTACCTTTTTTTTTTTTTTCTATCGTGCGGAAATCCCTTCGGATGCCCCCCGCCGGCCAGCGGGGGCGGTTATGTCGGGCTTGCACCGACTAAAACCGCACGCCGTCTCGGGTCTTCAGACGCCGGGGTGTAAGGTTACCCATAGAGCATATCCCTCGCACCCCGGCTGACCCTGGGCCATCTCACCACTAACAGCATCGCTCATCCTGTCTCCTCTGAAAGCAGAGGAGTACGGAGAGCGATGTGTTCCTGCCACGTTGGGTATTGGCCGACGATCAATGCCAACCCTATGAAGGGGTGAAGGGGAAGCCATTGACCGCCGCCCAGGGTGTACCGCCCGCTCCGATTCCGTTCCCCCCGGACTGCAGCGGGATCGGAATCGGAGCGACACTCGAGGAGGTTACCCAACACACACCCCACAGGTTATTACCTAATGCAATAGTGGTAGACAATAATTAAAATTCAAATACAAGCTATTACAATAATCAAAATACCATAACTCACCCAAATCACAACAATTTGACCACCAAAATCAATATAAAAAAATTAAAAAAAAACAGCAAAAATTATCAAAAGCATAATTTAAAACTTTCATATCTTAAGACGTCAAAGTCATAATAATCTGATGTCAAATTAATGAAATTACAATTACAATTTAATGTCAAAGTCACAATAATCTAATGTCGGTACTCACGTGAACAGCTTCTTGAAGTCGTTAATGGTGTAGTTGAACTTATCGGTCTGCACGAGCGGCTCGCTGGGCTTCCAGAACAGCGGCGACGGCAGTAGCCACGCCAGTGACGGGCACGTGATCTGCTGCGTGCGCATTATGCTCTCGCGCAGCATCAGGCTGCCGAGATCGTCACCTGCCACATTGAGCACTATTTACTCTCTATGCTGGAAGCTGGGACAGACTGGATACGGAGGATTGGGAGAGATATATGCCCAATGGACTGCAATAAGCTTGATTGATGCTAATGTTATGAAGGGCTAGCTGTTGCTCTTGACTCCGAAACCCTCAGGATCCTACTCCCTGGAGAAAAAGTAGCCTATGTGCTATTCAAGACTATACATATAATATCTCTTACCTAATTTTCATTCGGGTCTTTTCTGTCGTAATTTAATAACAAACATTCATCTAAACGACCACCTCTGCGTGGCGTAGCGTTCGACTGCTAAGCCAGAGGTCGCGGCTTCGATTCCGGCTCAGTGCAAATATGTATATTTGCATTGGTCTGGGTGTTTTATGTATAATATGTATGTATTTACAAAAAAAAGTGTATAAGTATGTTTATCCCCATTCTAGAACCCATAACACAAGCTAGTTAAACTATGGTTACTTTGGGTCTATACAGCGCTGTGTAGAATGTCTTAGAATATTTATTATTTATTTATTATCTAAACTTCCAAATAATATAATAATAGTAGTAGTATTATGAAGGATAAAAGAGAATTATTGGGGGTGTTTCCAGCCCAAATAGGTCAGCTAAGTAATTTACTCTCAAAGAGCGTATATCACCAATAATCAAGTCAAATTAAACCAAACGTAAACCATTTTTACTCAATAGTCCGGTAGGACAAAGTTTAGTGAAACTTATTTACACTGGTAACATCCGACCTTAGACGAAGCCGCAGATACCTAGCGGGCTTGCGCGAGTGCCGATGAATTTATTTTTCATCTCTCCTGCTCGGAAAGTTTAATTTTCAGGGGTAGATAGCCGGGTGGAAAGTAGCTTATTTCATCCCTAGGGCGGAAAGTATTTTTTTTTAAATTTAAGGTTTTGCCATGGAGTCCATGATAATTAAGTTACGTCATAATGCCTTGATATCATGACGCTTTGTTTTATATGGCTGCCTAGATACTCGATTAAAATGTAACCAATAGATTCGATTTTCAAAACATTTCTAATGTTGGCAGTATGTACGTGAGTTATAACTTTTTTTTTCAGAATTAAAAAGAAACAATTTAAGTTTGCTAAATAATTAGCGGGAAACCGAGATTCAATATAAATAAATACCTTGTGTTAATTGTGGTTAAAAATGGTTTCGGAAAGTGATTCCAGTGACATGGCTATTAATTTAACTCCCGATGAGATTGAAGAACAGGCAAAAGCTGTGGTTAATAATCCATTTTCAAATTGTTCTAATTTTAACTGATAATCGATATACCTGTTTCATTAAATGAGTGCGTTGTATTTTAATTTTCTCGTCGAAATGAAAAGTAGAGTGCTTACCTCGGGTGAATGTCACCATTTCACCCTCGAACTATTGGCGCTCTCACTTCGTTCGTGCGCCAGAAATATCTCGGGTGAAATGGCTGACTTTCAACCCTTGTGTAACAATCTACTATTCCTTTCTATTGCCCATTTTTCTTTGCTTAACCATTATAAGGAAAGAAAAGGTGTTCGTGTGAAGGATTTAGTGATGAGAGTTGAAATTACCTATTCAAACCAAGCTTAAATAGTTTAGATCTAATAACTTTAGTTATGTCTTGAAAAAAAAAAAGAACCGGTCAGAAGCGTCCAACCAGCAAACTTACATAAAAGGTTTTGTGGAAAGGAAGGTTCTGAATATTTTTTTACGATAGAAGTAAACGTATGAATATATTTACATTATTTATTCGAAACCAACCGCTTTCAGCTGTGCAAACAAAACAATTTGTAGACGATGTACAACGCGGTTCAAATTTCACATACCGATGATTCAGAGGCCGTGGAAGGAAAGTGCTCGACAACGCATGTATTGCAAATTGCCGCATCCTGCGTGTTACCTACGTGTTTATTAAATAACGATCATAAACGCTCACAGAGTATACACGCCTGTTGCTTTAGTATGCTTGGCTAAATGTAAACGAGGCATCGGCATCATTGGAAAGAGATTCTCTGTAACCACGAATATTGTTCGCCTACAAGAGTATTGGCAAACTGCCATATTGCGAGGAAACAAGATTTATTCGTGAAAACCTGTAAATGGCCTTCAGCTATATATTATTTGCGACTATGAATTGTATTAGCTGTAAGTTTTCCAAAGAAAATAAAATAAAATAAAATAAAATGTGATTTGGATACAGACTCTTTGGCAAAAAAAAAACTTACGACGAAGAATGTTACAGAAAAGCAAAAAATAAATCTTCTATTAAATGAAAATCATTTGCCAGAATTTTTTGTACGCGCATCATTTGTGTATAGGTCGACCGATTAGGCGAATTTCTTTTTTTGACGTGACAACGTCTTATAAATGAATGGAGCCGGCTGCACGCACGAAAAAACATGACGTATGCGGCGTTACCACATGACGTATGCGGCGTTACCGACGTATGTGGCGTTACCACAAGACGTATGCGGCGTTACCTCACGTTCTTATGACGTTGTCACGTTCAACTATCGTCAGTAAACCGACTTTACAGACAACCAATTTTTTGTGTTCGTAATTGTCAGGACAAAGTTGAGGCAGGGCTGAGGTGCCATCCTCATACGGTGAATCTAGGACCAAACGGTTCGGCGTCTCTTTTCTTCACCGCACAATAAAGACTTGGATTTTTTTACCAACCAAAGGCCAAAGGCGTGTGCCTTTCCGTCTTTCTACAGAACAAAGTGGCGTGAAAATGCATTAAAAGGTACATTATAAAGTATTTACTTACATAAAAATGTTAGTAGGTCACAAGTCATCAAAAATTAACTAGAATAAGTGGTAGACTATAAAAAGTGAGCAAGCGCTCATCGGTGGCCGCACTGATCTACGCAGCCGCGCTTCGGTGACATGTATGATTTACAGGCTGCTCCAAGGAGAGTAAATGATAATTTTACTAATATAGGTATTTATTATACTAATCCTCCTCTAGGCCTCTGTGGCGTAGCGGTAGTGCATTCGACTGCTACGACAGGGGGCGCGGGATCGATTCCCCGCTCAGTGCAAATATTTGTATGCATGAATATGTCTATTTGCAGTGGTCTGGGTGTTATATATGTATTTACAAAAAAAAAGTATATAAGTATGTTTATCCGCATTCTGGAACCCATAACACAAGCTAGATAAACTATGCTTACTTTGGGTCTAGAAAGCGCTATGTAGAATGTCGTAGAATGTTTATTTATTTTGTAGGAAATGTTGTTTTAGTTTGTTTTTCATATTACGAACGGTTATCGAGTTGTTTTAGGATTTAGGTAATTGATTTATTAGGTATGGTACAATGTATGTGATTGACTTTTATAGAAGAAGACCTGCGCCAGCGCATCTTGCGTCAATCAGCAGGCGTACCGGCTTGCAGGTGAGGTTGGATTGGCCCCGAAGGTCCCCCACTTCGTGCGGAAATCCCTTCGGATACCCCCCCGCCAGCCAGCGGGGGTGGTTATGTCATGTATCGACTAAAACCGCACGGTGTCCTGCCCAAGTGTCCGTTGCCGGGCACCCCGGATAAGCCCTCGAAAGGATAACCCCAGGGTTGCCGGGTTATCCCTAGACTATTTTTAAAATATTTGATAGGATTAGCTGTTCTAGTACGTAAGTGTTCGCTACTCGCTAATTCCGCATTTAAAAAAAACGTAACGTAAACAGTTGTAGGTCAACACTTTATCGTTACTTCCGTATTATTACTGAAATAATTATAATATTGTTATTATTATCATTGTGTTCTGGCTATTTAAGCTATATTGTAGTTTTGAATATTTATTAAAATATTGTACGTAATTTGATAATTGTATTAAACGGCCAGTCGTATGATTTTTTTGATCAGTGACGATTTTTAGACGACTTATTAATGAAAAACAATTGTATTAAGTAAATGTTTTCTGATCCTACCTATAGGTTTTTATAGGTTTTAAGAATACTTTTGTACATCACCCTCCCCGCTACTCTGTACCATGATTCTGGTGAATAAGTACTCACTAACCGTCTCCCTATCCCCCTTTGGAAAATCGCTAAAATCGCGTGATGTTTTTCGTGAACAAGGACTTAAATAATCACCATTAGGTATCTTTATCTAAGGTGTTTAAAAGGTCTACCACGTCAACGGCAGATCACAGGCATGGGGGCGCTAAAGGGATACATAAGGAGTTTCGAATGCCGTCCTTGCGACGCACGCTGCTTTACGTATATGTATATATACGCTACTGGTTTAGGTTAGGTTAGAACTGTGACCCCCAACGCCGGAACCACAAGTCCGGAAAGTTGGATTTCGATAACGTGACTATATTCGAGCGTAATATGAGGCAGTGAAAACGTTTTTCGAAACAGCGTCTTTCGCGACTATTTCATTCGAGTCCATGAGCTTTCAAACCTGTGAGGCAGTGGAAAAATAATTCGCAGTAGCGTGCGTCGCGTCGCAAAGACGGCATTCGACTACATATACGCCCCCCGCGCTAAAGTTAGCCAGTTCATATAATAATATGTCATGTGATGCCCGCCCCATGGCTATTTGGGCCTCGCGTGGTTAATGGACGAGCCCCAAGTAGTTATCATCGGCTCATATATCACGCATGACGTATGATATGACCTTGTACAATACGATGTTTTGATAAAAAACCAGTGATCTTAAACTTCGTCACTGACCCTGCTCACTGAGCTATCACGAATGTCCGAATTACACTATTTAATTACATCATAGTTTGATATTTATACAAATACATAAAATTATAGTGTTTGTTTGTTATAATAAAATAAGAGATTTAAATTATTGTATATGAATGTATACATGATACTTATATAACAATGCAATTGTTAAAATTTAGTCGGTCTGTCTGTTTGAATTAGGTAATCTCTGAAACGGCTAGGCCGATTTAGACATGACTTTCACTGACAGATAGGAAATGCTATAAGGCATAACATAAGCTACTTTAATTTTTACCTCCGACGCAAAAACGACAGGGGTTTATAAGTTCGACGTGTCTGTATGTCTGTCTTGTGGCATCGTAGCTCCCGAACGGATGAACCGATTTCGATGCCGATTGTTCCAAAGCCGATATGAGATGGTTCTTAGATGTCCACGTGGGCGAAGTCGCGGGCACAGCTAATGTTTAATGTTTGTTTATTTGTCTCTTATGTGCTACCGTACCGTTCATCCGATTACAATAAAACTTTGTCAACTATTTTCTTACATTTGAAAGATGATTATAGTTGGAACTGCTATCGAGTTATAGGATTAGTTTTAGGTCATTTTCAGGTCAATCGGTCAGTCGGTCAATCGGTCAGTCGGTCGGTCAGGTCAATTAGTAGTCAATAATGAGTTTCATAATTTTTATACTCATTATTGATGACGAAAAATTATTCATTTTCGTGGAAAACTTAGGCTTGACCTTAAAATAAAAGTATGTCCAAATTGTTCAAGCAAAAAAATACCAATGGTTTCTAAGATAGTTTCCTTGTAGGTATCGCCTATGGTGGGGGTGGCAGTTGAGGCCGCCTGTCACCCCAGCAGAAGCAGGGCGGGACGGTGGGGCGACTAGCGCCCCTCCCCCAAACCGGGGCAAGACGGGGACACCGTGGTTCCCAAACCCGAGGGGGCCATCTCGAAACCGGAGATGGCTCAGGGTCAGTCGGGGTGCGAGGGATATGCTCTATGGGCAACCTTACACCCCGGCGTCTGTAGACCCGAGACGGCGTGCGGTTTTAGTCGGTTCAAGCCCGACATAACCGCCCCCGCTGGCCGGCGGGGTTATCCGAAGGGATTTCCGCACGATAAAAAAAAACGGTATCGCCTATGGTGTCGGGGTGCGAGGGATATGCTCTATGGGCAACCTTACACCCCGGTGTCTGTAGACCCGAGACGGCGTGCGGTTTTAGTCGGTTCAAGCCCGACATAGCCGCCCCCGCGGACCGGCGGGGGGGGGTATCCGAAGGGATTTCCGCACGAAAAAAAAAGGGATGTACGTATCTATGAAATAGAAGGGTGTAAGGTTGCTCATACAGCATATCCCTCTAATTTCGTAATATATTTTGAATGGAATGACCGATTTCAATGATCCAAAAGTAATCAACAGGTATTGAAAAAGTTTCAAATAAGTTAACAGTTAAGAATTAATACAAAGGTATGGATAAAATGGTCTGATTTTGATCGGCATTTCTATCAACTTTAAAAATGTGAAAAAGTAGTTATAAGTGACAAAACTACAATAGTTGGTTAATATTATAGAACTTTTTTTTTCTTTTCTCAATACTTTCCGCAAGACATTTTATTACTAATTTTTTTACACCTTGGGTTGGTTTTTAGTAGGGATTTCTACGGATCTTTACTAGTAATAATGTATATGCAACTATGTTGCTCAGTGATAATGTGGCTTTATAAAGGTAAAAGAATTTTTGCAATCGGTCCAGTAGTTTTTATGTAACTTTTTATCTTTGGAATAGGTTCCTATGAGAAGCGGGCACAGAATTCCACGCGGGCGAAGTCGCGGGCAACAGCTAGTATGTTTATAAACTCCAAGCAAGTGCAAGCAATAAGTTGTCAGAGTTTTATCACAATCGGATGACGAGACGATGACGAGGATGCGGCGATAGCCTAGTGGAGTACGTAGCGGACTGCTGAGACGAGGTCTCGAGTTCGATCCCCAGTCGTCCCGGGCACACACCTCTGACTTTTCGTAGTTATGTGTGCATTAATAAATGTTAATTATCGCTCGCTGAATAATGTGCCCGGGAGATGGCATTAGGCTCGCCCCCTATTACATTAGGACCTTTAACGTAACTGGCGAATCGTGGGTGTGTAATACACCTCTGCCTACCCCTTCGGGGATACAGGCGTGAAGTTATGTGTGTGTGTGTGTGGATGACGAGATACAGTCAACATCATCCTCCGGATCTTGTCCTAACTTTGTTGGTGGTTTCAGCCTAACCACTCCATAAGATCAGTAATTCCTTCCAGGGTAACTGTATACGCTTATACAACAAGCTCCCTAATGAAATTAAGGATCTACCTCTTAATAAATTTAAATGTCAAATAAAAATTGAACTTAGCCACAAAAGGCCAAAAAAGTATCTTTTTTTTTTTAAACTGAATAGTTTGCGCGAGAGACACTTCCAAAGTGGTAAAATGTGTCCCCCCCCCCCTGTAACTTCTAAAATAAGGGAATGATAAAACTAAAAAAAATATATGATGTACATTACCATGTAACCTTCCACCGAAAATGGGTTTGAACGAGATCTAGTACGTAGTTTTTTTTTAATACGTCATAAATCGTAAACCTTATAATATTTATTTATTTTAAATTTATGCACACACAATAATATTATTACAATATATGGATGGTGGAAAGTATAGTACAATGGTAGTACAATTTACGATTACCTTTCATGCAATCAACTCAAACATAAAAAATAACTTGCTGCTACTGAACCCTTCATGGGCGAGTCCGACTCGCACTTGGCCAGTTTTTTGTTGGCGTATCATCAGGACGGGGTTGCGTTTTGAACCGGTGGTCTATTTGCTAAACATTGGTCTAGTTTTTTTTTTGACATTTTGTAAGTAACGTTTTAATGTTTTAATTTTGACTTTGACTACGGACGTGACCCTTCTTAGTTCTCTGAATTTTTCTTTGAGGTGAACCAGTTCTCAGTTGAAGGGATTTCCGCATAAAAAAAAAAAAAAATGTACCGACAGGTAGGCGACCCTGACTTGTTTGAGCTATTGCCTAAGTTCCCAAATTCTATCCTAAACTTGATATCCCGTCCCCATCTTGCCCCGGAAAGGGGGGGAGCGCTTGTCACCCCGCCGCCCCGGCCTACTTCTGCTGGGGTGACAGGCGGCCTCACCTGCCACCCACAGGCCTGCGCTCATGGAGGACGGAGGTCATTGAACGACCAACTCAAAGTACCTAATATTGATGGCATTGACAGCAACATCTTTACCTACCTCTTTGGAGATGTAAAGCGTGATAATTGATTATTTAGGAAAATTAAAATAAATGTACAAATTCATTATAATGTAATTAAAACGCGTCTTTGTAATTGAGAATGAGGTCATTGACCTAATTTCCGGCAAGTACGCGTACCTGACGTTTAATTGGTAGATTTTAAGCAAACAAGCACACAGCCGAACTGATGGCAAGTGGTTACTGTGGAGTGCGTTGCCTACTGCAGGGGGAAAGGGTTCAAAGTTCCTACTAAGTAGTAGTAATCAAAGTGACACAAATCTCTTGGTACGTTTACCAACAGTGGCACTTACGAAGACATTTTGTAAGTTACACTTATTAAGATAGGGACATTTTTAGAATTTCATTACATTACATTTCGAGAAAGGACATTTTGAGATGAGGACATTCTGCGAAAGGACGTTTCGAGAAAAGGTCATTATGAGCTGAGACGTTTAGATAGACGACGACCTCTGTGGCGTAGCGGTAGTACGTTTGACTGCTAAGTCACAGGTTGCGGGTTCGATTCCCGCTCAGTGCAAATATGTTTATTTGCATTGGTCTGGGTGTTTCTATGTATAATATGTATTTATGAACAAAAAAAAAGTGTTTAAGTATGTTTATCCGCATTCTAGAACCCATATGACAAGCTCTGCTTAGTTTGGGTCTGGATGGCGTTGTGTAATTTGTCCTAGAATATTTATTTATTATTATTATTATACCATGTTATTAAAAACTTACCTATAGCAAATACCTTGACGGCCTTCATAGATCCTCCCCAAGGCGTGGACAGTGACACCAACCTCTTGATGTACTTGTCTTTCCACGCCTGAGGCTGCAGCCGCAAGAAGTGTGTGGCCATGAGACCACCCATGCTGTGTACGAGTAACGTCACAGCAGATTTGTTGTTTTGGTTGTACGTATTTTCTACCAGAGTCTTCATGTTTACGAAGAATGCTTCGTTTTCGTCTGTGGAAGATATTTCATATACATTAGTATAATATATACATAGGTAGAAATTTGATGACACAAATTTGTCACAAAATTCGGCCGGGTAAGTACCACCGTGCAGGGGTGTGTGTTGGGTAACCTCCTCGAGTGTCGCTCCGATTCCGATCCCGCTGCAGTCCGGGGGGAACGGAATCGGAGCGGCCGGTACACCCTGGGCGGCGGTCAATGGCTTCCCCTTCACCCCTTCATAGGGTTGGCATTGATCGTCGGCCAATACCCAACGTGGCGGGAACACATCGGTCTCCGTACTCCTCTGCTTTCAGAGGAGACAGGATGAGCGATGCTGTTAGTGGTGAGATGGCCCAGGGTCAGCCGGGGTGCGAGGGATATGCTCTATGGGTAACCTTACACCCCGGCGTCTGAAGACCCGAGATGGCGTGCGGTTTTAGTCGGTGCAAGCCCGACATAACCACCCCCGCTAGCCGGCGGGGGGGTATCCGAAGGGATTTCCGCACGATAAAAAAAAAAAAAAAAAAAAGGTACCACCGTGCACGATTGCGAAAAACCCTCCATAGTAATCCAATTTCGGTTTGATTGCGTTCAGGGGTCAGCAAGCGCATAGCCGGGCAGGGGGATTGTGGTCGCAGCACTAGTGGGACCGGTGGGTGTCACGCGGTGCAGCGACGACAATCCTCTTCTGATGAGGCCGTCAAGCTGATGCCACCATTGTTAACATGGTACGTGTATGTAATGGTGACCCTCTTTCCTGAGACTTTACCTTCAGCTTACCATCAGGCGAGGTGAAGTCAAATTGACGGGTCCTAAATTTAAAAAAAAAAAAAAAAAACAACATTTGACGAGCTGTGTATCGTAGCGATATCATAGCGTAATCGACTGCTACGTCAGAGAAAAAAACCGCATCAAAATCCGTTCAATATTTTGTGCATCCATTTAACATAACCCAAGGACTTTTTGAAACATCTCCAATTTACTAACAACTAATTCACAATTTTATAATAGCATAGATTATAATTAAAGAGCATTGTACTTTCCTTATCTTTATAAGTGTATTTTCGTGCTGTACAAAATACTGCAAACTTATACCTTTTTTTTTTTTTTTTTATCGTGCGGAAATCCCTTCGGATACCCCCCCGCCGGCCAGCGGGGGCGGTTATGTCGGGCTTGCACCGACTAAAACCGCACGCCGTCTCGGGCCCTCAGACGCCGGGGAGTAAGGTTACCCACAGAGCATATCCCTCGCACCCCGGCTGACCCTGGGCCATCTCACCACTAACAGCATCGCTCATCCTATCTCCTCTAAAAGCAGAGGAGTACGGAGAGCGATGTGTTCCCGCCACGTTGGGTATTGGCCGACGATCAATGCCAACCCTATGAAGGGGTGAAGGGGAAGCCATTGACCGCCGCCCAGGGTGTACCGGCCGCTCCGATTCCGTTCCCCCCGGACTGCAGCGGGATCGGAATCGGAGCGACACTCGAGGAGGTTACCCAACACACACCCCACTGCAAACTTATACCTACCTGTAGTTACTACCACAGACTGATTTATTGTATTTGTATTGTTGTTGTTATTATTATGTTTCCTTTATTGAGTTTAAAATACATATAAGTTATCCTTACTTAATATTATAAATGTGAAAGTAACTCTGTCTGTCTGTTACGCTTTCACGCCTAAACCACTAAACCGATTTTGCTGAAATTTGGTACAGGGGTAGATTAGACCTTGGGAAAGGACATAGGCTATGTTTTGTCACGATAATCGACATCTACGCGGGCGGAGCCGCGGGCAAAAGCTAGTAAGTTATATTTTTAAATACATTATTTATAAAAAAAAAACAAATATATATTTATTTATATTTAAAAATAGCCGGCCAGCGGGGGCGGTTATGTCGGGCTTGAACCGACTAAAACCCCTATAGTACGGTATCTCTGATTCCACAAGGTTGTACTTTAGAGCAAGCTGTTGATGAACAATCCTGGCTACTTGGTTATGTCTATGCAAATACTCGCCGTTGGCAAGACGAGAACAACCAGAAATTACCTATATGTTCAAGGGATTCTCCGGGAAGGTAGCACGCCCGACATAAATATGTTAAACACCGATAGTTATTCGTCATCACAACTTCGTACATAATTGCAAACCCCACAGACACAGGGAATCCTAGGGCTTAACCCACGTATATCTTGTTTTATGAGACAATAATATTATTAAAAACAAAACCTTCGGTTTCCCCAAATAGGTCACATTATTATTGTTTTCGGAAATCACACATTAAAATAAAGTTAATTTTATGGGCTCCCGTGATAATCGGTGCTGAAAAGCAACTGAAGTGTCGGGTGTACGCATTATAAATATATAAGTATCTATGTTTATCCGCGTTCTAGAACCCATAACACAAGCTAGTTAAACTATGCTTACTTTGGGTCTAGAAAGCGCTGTGTAGAATGTTGTAGAATATTTATTTATTTATTTATAATCGGTTAGGATTAGTTTAACTTCCTTTTATTGTATGTTAGTGGACAGTGTTCCACTGCAATGGTTATTTTTCTAATACCACGAATTTGGGAACTACCGACCTCCATGATCAGGGCCTGAGGACGGCAGTTGGCCGACTCGCTGTCCTTACAGATGCAGGCCGTGGCGGAGGCGTGTCGTGTGCGACCTACACACGCCTGCCAACTCACCGACGCAGGATAAAACCCGACCCCACCAGGCGAGGCCGCGGTGGCGGCCTAAGTCCGCCGGTATGCCTGGGGTTATCCTTTCGAGGGCTTACCCGGGGTGCCCGGTAATGGACACTTGGGGAAGACACCGTGTGGTTTTAGTCGGTCTGATTCCGACACACCCACACCATCGTCAGCAACGATGGGGTGAAGCCAGTGAGGGGTTCCATACGTAAAAAAAAATACCACGAATTTGGGATTATTTGGTTTGTTTAAACGAGCCCCATATTGCATTTATATATATATACTGCCAGTGGGGACGCCGTTTGACCAGACGGGTGATCAGCCCTTCTATGTGGGGCCATTTCACCCATTTCCCCTATACCGACTGTCATACATATTCGTATGGCAACCGGGACCGACATCTTAACGTGCTCTCCGAGGCACGACCAGACCAATGCATATTTGCACTGAGCGGGCATCGAACCCGCGCCTCCTGCATAGCGGCTGCTTTCAATACCGCCACGCCACGGAGGCTGTCATGCCCATATTGCATTTGGTAAAAATCTTGTTATTTAGTTTTTTTTAAGTACCTACAATAATTTATTTTAATACTTTTGGTATCTTTGTGAAATCCGTTCATGGCCCTTTCCTTATATATTTAATCAAATATTTGCTTTCATTATCTATTTTACATGGAAATGAAACAATTAAATAATTCACATAGAGGGAAGTATGACAGCATCAAATATTGTAAGATTTTGAGTAATGTGATCATCTATTGTTTTAATTGTGGTTAAATTCAAATTCATATAATTACATTCCATTCCATTTATTTATTTCATGGAATTCCTGCAATAGCTATAGAAATATTTACTATTGTTTGGTGAACCAGTTCCTTCCATAAATAAACAAACTATGGGTATTGTCTGGCTGGTATTTTTCGTATGATGACCTTTTTCTTTTCTTTTTTGAAAACTCGGTTATGTCGCCCTCGATTGCTTAACACTAACAAATTTACAAAAGATCTTTTGCATTTATATATATATATATATATATATTAATAAATAAATAACTGTTAAAGTAGTTTTGTAACCTTCAAAGGAAAAGTTTAACATTTTTATTTACTTCGGGCCACCAACCAGGACACCGAAGTCTTAAAATCACGCAAAAAAAATCTAAATCTTACACACACTTTTTATCACTTTTCTCGACGTTTCACTTGATTCTAAGTCTAATTAAGCAAAAAAAATTTTAGTGTCGGTCTGTCAGTTGGTCTGGATGTCTGTTTACGCAATAACTCAAGAACCACTTATCCGATTAAAACAATTCTTTCGCCAATCATCTTGTTTGGTTAATGGGAAGAACTGATTAGATTTTGGGGTTTGTACGTTCAAGGTTTCGGGTACCTACCATACAAATTGTCTTTAAAAAATCATTTTTTTTGTGTGTTTTGACGTCGAAGACGTTTGATTTGATTTCAAATATCTAAGTTTGGCCCGAAGTTTGACAATCACTGTGTGATTTCCGCCCCACTAGATTTTTGTTTAATATTTATGTAGTTTTAGGGCGACTTTTTTTTTAAATGCAGTTTTTTGGAGTTGCAACAACTAAAGTTTAGGGGGCCACCTTACACCCCGGCGTCTGAAGAACGGAGACGGCGTGCGGTTTAAGTGGGTTCAAGTCCGAGTTAACCTCCCCCGTTGGCCAGCAAAGGGATATCCAAAGGGATTTTGGAAATCGGAAAAAAGAAAAGAAAAAGGGGGCCATATACAAAAGATTTTATTTTAAGAATTGACTATGGTGGTATTCTGTAAGGTGTTTACAAAACGCGACAGCTGAATCTGATGTCAGATATCATATTCGCCATAAGAAATTTGATACTCACCGCGGATTCAGATATCGAGATACATACATGGCTGTTATACGCTATGGTCGCAAATGAGCGCAAGACTCTCCTGTCGGTAAGCCGTTATCGTGTTCTTTGAGTGCTTGCAATATGCAATAGGCCTTATTCGTGCGTTGCAAAAGAAGAAAGTAGGTCGGGATGTAGTAAAATAGAGAAATTTTCTAAGTTCCGAAATTACCCTAAAATATATTAGCAAGCATATTTTGATCAGACATTCGGTCTTTTTTACATAAGGAAAATATTCTTGAGATACACAGATACTGAAAAGACGAAATTTATATTGTAAAATTTCATTTACGTCGTATCCCTTCGCCTCTGCGGGTAGCAATACGCGAATGTTGCAAGATCAAATTTTGAGTTCCATCTGACCCCATATTGACATATGGTCATTTATGAAACTATTGCAACTGTTGCATGGGCGTAGCCAGGAGGGGTGTTTTGAACTTCCAAAAATACCCTGCCCACTCGCTAATATAACTATCTACAAATTAACCCTCTGTTAGTTTTCAGGAAAGTAGGTAAAATTAAGAACAAGATTAATGTTTCAATACGTCTCCGTCTATAAATTTTGGAGATTAGGAGGTATTATTATTTATCAGACTCTAGAAATTCATGACAAGGGTTCAATAAGTCTTTCATGAGTTTTTTGATACAACGAAATTTGGTATTTACTCAATGCTTATAAACATATTTGCATGACTCTGCGGTTTCATAAGCCGCGCGCCGTACACGGTTCTATTCGCGTATCTGTTCCTGTATTTTTCTCTCCTTTCCCCTCTTGGACGAAAAAAGCACACTAAGTGACACCTTTAGTGTCACTGGCATGCTATAGTAACTGCTAATGTATAAAGTTATGCGTAGTCATATCTATAGAAAATGAAACTAGAGAAAACTTCCAAACACCATTCAGTTTGTTAAATATATTATATGTAACAAAGTAAATGGTTACAACTATATTCTACACTAGCTGTAGCCAGCAGCTTCGCCCGTGTGAAGTTCTGTTCCCGTTCCCGCTTCCCATGGGAACCTATTTCTAGGGTAAAATGCAGCGTATGTGTTATTTCAGACTATAACCTATCCCTGTACCAAATTTCAGCCAGACCCGTTAAGCTATTTTTGCGTGAAAGAGTAACAAACATCCATTTATATCCATCCAAATAAAAAATGGTGACGGCAAGCGCAACGTAGGTATGCCTCCCGCAAGGTGGAAAGACGACATGGTAAAGAGCGCAGGGACTCGGTGGATGCAGGCCGCTACAGACCGGTCGAAATGGAAGTCAAAGGGAGAGGCCTATGTTCAGCAGTGGACTTCCTACGCCTGATATGATGAAATAAAAAACATTTTTTAATACCAAAACTAGAATTTTAGTTTGTTAGTACAAGCCATATATTTAAAAAACACCATGTTTATGGTTGTAAAACTCGAAAATAATATGTTGAAGGTTTGGCAAACAGCTGATAGCATGAGTTGTAACTTAGGCTACTTTTATTTTAGAAAAAGATTTAAACAGCTATGTAATAATAAAAGAATTTCCCATAATCACTATTACCTAATAAAAATAAATAAAGAACGGATACTCACTTGGAGCCTTTCTAAAATCATACGGAGCACCAATGATGGATACATTTCTCTTGTAACCAATCTTGACTAGGGAATCAGCTATACTGTTGAAGTATGCTCCAGATTTATCATGAGATGGATCCAACCACTCCACAGGCTCTGGGTTACCCCATCCCGGTATCCGGATTTCCACTCCCGGTGCATTTCTAGTGGTTCTCGTAACATTGTCATACTCAAGCTTTAAGTTGTCCACCCAGCAGTCAATAACAAATGGAACGAGGAGCTCTAAATTTAGCCAAATGTTGAAGTAAGTAGGTGATATTTTCGCACATATGTAGTGAACCACCTGGGTTTTATTGAGCTTTGCTTCCATTTGGGATCCTCCATCTCCTGGTACTGTTAAATATAAAAAAATATGAAATCAATTGATAGTTTTATAATTACAATCTATTTATAGAAGATAATGGGTCATTGAATTGAAATGTACTTGGGCATGTTGTTGGATTGTCTGAAAACATGACTAATCTACCTACAAAAAGATATATAGGTATAAAGCTATCTTGATAGTTAATGCAATAATAAACATTTAGGTAATATGAAGGTAATTATATTGTTGTTTGAATTAAACAGCAAAGTAAAATGTTAGAAACTGCTTTGTTGGTTCCATTGCAGTTTGCAGCTATGTTTCATGAGGTCTTTTTTTTAAAGAATATTCGTAACTGAAATTACTAATATCCCCCTAATCCCTCACCTAAGCTAAATTGCTTGTGATAGGAGTGGGTTCTCGTTGGTAGTGTTATGTCCATAATTCTAACCTGCGACCTCTCGATCGTAAGGTCGACTCCTTAACCAGTAAGCTGTCTTCAGTAGCTTACTGGTTCCTCGGTTGAGTAAATTATATCTACAGCAACAATGTTTGAAAATGGACCCTGGGGTCGACGGAAGCATCGTGTCCTCCTTGTATTATTAAGCATACAAGCAGAATAAAGTTATGCGGTATTGCATTGTCACTGAGAATATATGTCGGGTCGGGAGTGATGAAAAACCAATGAATTTTTTAATAACTAGCAAGCTGGTGGGAACTATAAAATCGCAGGAAATTTTAGAATATAGAAATAAACCAATACTCACTGAGGATGACAGGCGACAGACCCTGGGTTTTTTGCGAAAGGCCGTAAATGCAAAATAAAAGAAAACTTAGTTTTATGCTAGTCATTTCCTTCCCCAACAGCTGAGCTAATTTATATAAAATCGTTTCGTAAACACTGTTATATGGTTTCACGCACTTAATAAAGACGTCCGTTTGTTGTCGGTGCTAACTATAATAATAAATCGTTTTCCTGCATACAGCAAAGTTCATAGGTGCAATGACGTATTGAAATCGAACGATATATTGAAATTGGCGGGGATATAACTGATAACAACAATTAATGAACGTGTTATGACATTTCGCTGGTTGCAACTGATGACAACAATTTGGTTTTGATCTATGAAGTAATTAAAATAAGGATAATGTTATCAACGAGAAAGGCAACATTTTACTACTGTACTACAGTCAACTACAGTAGCAGATACTGACGTACTACAAAGTACAAACCAACCACGGACTTGCATTTGGATACTTAGGTAAAAAATGTTCCATTTCACGTTTAGATATAATTTGTAAATTTGTAATTTTAATTTATAATTTTCTGTAATGAAAATAAAACTTTTATTTAGTAACTTACTACCTTTGTAATGAATACTAGATGTACCATTATTTTGATTTTCTATTTGATTGTATGAATTCCAGTGTTTAATCAAAATTATTACTATATAATATGAGAAACGAAATGTAAACCTCAATTCTTCACTGACATTGTCCCAGCAGTTCAACATTATTAGGAAAGCAATGTTTTTGCGTTACTTCATTTAATTATATGCAATGAATACATGAATTGATATTACTACAACTTTTGGCAATTTTTAATAATGACAATAGTTATATTTTACAGGTTTGAAATGTCATAAACGTCTAATTTTTTTATAAAACCATTATATTTGTTTCAAAACGAAACCATTTGCACTGCTGTAATACGCAGGCGCGTATATTTCAAAAATGAACATTTACATTTCGTAATTTTACCATATTTTATCATAGTTTTAATATATTTAAGTAGAAATTGTTAAAGGTAATTATTAAAAATGTTAGAAAAACGTTATAGTAAGGGCACAAAAACAAGCGAATTTCGCTTTATTGTTAATAATTGAAATGTTTCTGCAGGTAAGATGCAAGCATATGCAAGCGATCGATAATTTTATTATAAGAGTGTGTACGTAGATTTAGATTCATTTTTTATTTGCAGGGTCGTGTTATAATTGTTTGGTTATCTTGGCTTATCGGAGGAATTTGCGGAGTTGTTATTTTGTTAGTTATAATTTGTTACTGCCGCCTAATGCCGCGCCATCAGAAATCGTTCGGTGAGTTTTTTTTAAATTATTTTCGTACCTGATATTAAAAACCCCTGTGAATCTTGAATTCATAATTCTTTTCGTGATGGAAATCGATCGATTGGCGAGATGGCGAATTGCAAAGATCGTGATTGCGAAGCTAATGATAGAATGTTCTCGGTACCTACTGAAAAGCTTGAGTATTTGTAACATAAAGGATAAGCTAATAAAAATAGATAGCTATACAAAAGAATATAAGAGAGCAATCCTGTATTACATACACTTTTTTTTTAATATTCGTTCCGTCAATTGACTGCACCCCGCTGGATGGTGAGAAGCTACGGTGAAGTCCAGAAGATATGGGCCGCCATCCCAGATGCTGACGATCCTAAAATGGACATACTTACTTAATTTATAACCGTCCTGATATATCATGGGTATTTTTATTTGCAGATGAGCAATATCTCAAGGAGAACTACGCCATCAAAGAAAACCATGCTTACTCCAGTCAGGATAATTATAGGATGAAACATGCTGAGGTAAGTGAACCTAACATAATGGGGGAAAAAGTTTTTCATTTATAAAATAAAACAAACACCTCCGCACATTATGGTTTAGGTTGCTACGCATGTGCTGGTAGGTGGTAGGCCGCCAACCGCCACGTGCTACCACTGACAAACTTTTGCCCGACCCGGGAATCGAACTTGACCCTCATACACAGCAGTTATACTTGATATACGCCATCGTACAGCTGTTTATTGAACATTTCACTTTCTTTCTTCACGCGGCTCCACTTGATGGTAAGCGATTGTCGATACCAAACGGAATACTAAATTTAAAATGTTGTCCATGACACACAATCTCTGTCTTTCTAGTCACTTGGTAATATGCACTATCCTTTTCTTTTCCCTGTACATACACACTCACACAAACATAAGGAGTTGAAGCAAATTTCGACCCAGTCGTCTCTCGTCGCCATGGTAATGAGTAAGAAATAAAACAATTTTGACGTATATTTGTCGTATAGTTGTCAGTTGTTAGCCAGGGTCGAATTCAGTACTAATATTAATTTGTTACTTCAAAAGAATAATATTGTTTAAAATCAAATAAATAAATAACTTAACAATTCTATTCATTTCTATTCTAATTCCAGTACCTGCCTAATATTTTGGATAACACATATCGTTTAATTCTGGCCTTTTTCAATCAATTTTATGAGCGTATGCAGTTACGCAGTTATTCGTAGAGGTTATCCGCCTTAGTTCGGCCCCGTCTGAACTACATTGCTTATGTGGTAAATTTGGTGTGGCGATACCACATATACACAGCGTCATCTAGTAACAACAAGTTCAACTACTTCGATACTACTACGTCACTACCGATCCTGAATCGCGCTAATGAACTTCGTACGCTGGTATAACATATATACAACATCCCAACCGCTAACGTTGGGCCGTGACCCGCCTGCCGTGATCACCTTGCCTGGTCGGTGGATCTTCCCTTTTTGTTGGAGGAACATCACAGCCCTTTCCTCCACATTTGGCTTCGAAACAAATCGGAAATGTTCGGTCTTAAACCTGTGGAAATAACAGCCTCTCAATCGGGACGTTAAAAAGCACTATGGTCTTGGTAGTTATGATGGATGCCAGACCACCGCACCGAACCTTTGTTTTACGTCATCATATTGTCGTACCCTACAAAAATCTATTCTTCGTTCTTGTTGTACCTAACTGTTCCTGGGTCACGGTAACAGCTTACTATCAGAAGGGCTATATGCTTGTTGCCTAGCTTAGTATAAAATCATGCGTGTTAACACCTCCAAATTCCACGTCTACCTCAGGTTCAAGTCCAGCGCCACACCAGGCCGGTCAGCTACGCGGGGGATGCAGATGGGCGGAGTTCGCGCGAGGCGAGGCACCCCGCACACTGCTACGTCAACCGCGTCCCAGAACAGAGAGAATCCGGCGTGCAGTATGCTTCTAGCAGCAGTGAGTATGCTCGAAGCTAGAAGTTATTTCCTTGCCAAGTGTAACTCCACACTCAACCCGTATTTCAGACTACTAAACTGTCCTTGAATGTCCAGTATTTTGTTAAATTGTCTTAATAAACGATTCTCTCTTTTCTGTGATAATACTTACTCCCACTACTCAGGTGAAGGTTTAGGAGCAAAGACCTAGTGCTTCGTTCGTTCGTAATTTATAGAATATGTCCGGAAAATTTGTCCACGCACATTAACGACAGTTGCTAACTCAATTAAATTTTTAAGCATTTTGTATGCTTACTTTTTTCTAAAGATTTTAGATCGGAAAAAGAGAACATCTAGGACGGGACTTGAACCCGCGACCAGTCCCTTACAGGGGGAATGCTCTGACCAACTGAGCCACCTAGACACGTCCCAGATATTCGAAATTCTCCGATACATCATATACGTCTTCTTAAGTCGTCGCCTTAAGACGTATATGATGTATCGGAGAATTTCGAATATCTGGGACGTGTCTAGGTGGCTCAGTTGGTCAGAGCATTCCCCCTGTAAGGGACTGGTCGCGGGTTCAAGTCCCGTCCTAGATGTTCTCTTTTTCCGATCTAAAATCTTTAGTTGCTAACTCGTCCCTTGAAGTCATCTTGATTATGGTATACTGAGTTTATCCAATATTCAGAAATGTAAATACAGGAGCGCAGAACGAGCACATGCTTTGCCTCTATCCATGCTTTGCCATCTCCATTTTATTATCTATGGAAATGTTTTGTCGTAGTGCTAGACGAAATAGACAATGCTGCGAACATAGACGCACTGAAGACCAGATCTCTGCCGGCCTTCCTCAGACCCAAGCCGCGACCACTCTCTACTGAAGACGATTTGCAACAGCTTTATGCAAAAGTATGTGTTTATTGCTGACTATCTTTAATTGTTGTTCTTTTTTAGTCATTGGTCTACTCCCATCTTTAGAACGAGCTCAGATTAGTGACAAGACAGTCTTAAGACAGACCTGTCACCGTGCAGATCTTGTAGGTATTTGACAGTTTTGTTTTTAAAACAAAGCCGTCAAATACCTACAAATTTCCTGTTTGTTTTGTTCAAAGTATGCGCACTTTCATGTTTCTGTAGAGCAACAGTCTATAAAAAAAAAGTTTTTTACGGCATGTTTACACGGAAGTCAACAGAATGAAGACCACCATTATAGATGCCTGCAATTACAATACGAAATGGAAAATCGTCTACTTCACTATGCAGAACATTTAGAATTCTGGATTCAAATTCTTCTACTTCAGGACTCATTTTTCCACACATGTGGGTAATATTGAACTTATTCTGCGACTCACATTGATAATTTTGTTTACACAGGTGAATTTAAGCAAGAAATACAAGAACCGCATGCGTAGCGAACACGCGGCTATCATCGCCCTCAGCAAGTCCCACAGCCAGTTCTTTGATGCTGATGCTGTTATTGTCTACGACCAGAGAACTGCTCTCTAAACAACCATGCTAACTATTAAGACGAGACTAGAACAGATATACACAGACTCCAAGAAAGAATAAAAACTAGATTTAATACAAAAAGTCGAATTAATGTGGGATTTGGTTAAAAACCTCTGTTGCTAGCAAGATATGAACAAAATGGATATGAAAATGAGAGACTGGTTAACTCTTACTCAAGATAAAATCGGGAGGAAGTATGGAATATGGATGTCCGGATCATTGATAGTCCTGAGGTCACCAGTAGTCTAGAGCCTCTGCAGCTGCGTAGAGATATAGCCTCCTTGGCAGTATTCTATCGCATATACCATGGTGAATGTTCCGATGAGCTATTCCAATTGATTCCTCCTTCTCCCTTCTTGTCCCGAACGACACGTGCAGGACTTAGGTGTCATCCTCATACAGTGCAATCGATACCATCGCGAACCAAGCGGTTTGGTGACTCCTTTTTTTGTCGGACCATAAAGCACTGGAACGCTTTATCCCACACACGTGTTCCCTTCAACCTACAATCCTGGGCTCTTTAAGCGGGGCGTGGAAAAACATCTGTTGAGGCCGTCGAGGTAGGGGCCACCATTCTAGGGACAATCACTGGAAATGGTGGCCACTACTTTTTGGACTTCACCTCAGCTTACCATCAGGCGGGGTGCAGTCAATTTGACGGACTAAATATATATATAAAAAAAATGCAAGAAATTATTCCCAACGACATAGATATGCCAATACTTGATTGAAAAATACAGCATCATCAAAAGATTCACAGCTTATACAGCATCATAAAGTGAAACACCTTTGTACACAAGTATATGATGTACACAAGAATATGTGAAACAATAAATTGTTTAAACTTCAAACTCGATATGTGACTGAGCTACTTTGATTAGATATTCCTCTGGAAATAACTACGGGTAACTAACGATATAGTTAACTTCGACAATAGTACGGCATCATGATACAGTTAACTTCGACAAAAGTAGGTAGAGCACCAATGCTAACTTCTTCAAAAGTAGAGCATCAAGATTCGGATAACTTCGACAAAAGTAGAGCACCAACGCTAACTTCGACAAACTTAGAGCACGAATGCTAACTTCCAAAAGTAGAGCACCAAGATTCGGTTACCTTCGACAAAAGTGCAACACCTTGTTGCAGTACAGTAGGTAAAAAAGTAGTTATCGTAGTCTATGGATGCTTGTTACCCCTGACATGTCATTTTTTTTAGTCCCAACTTTTGTTGCCGACTACACCTTTTTTCTCAAGAAAATTTGTCAAAGTTATCCCGAATCATAAGGATACTCAAGGTAAAAAACCTCAATATAGGTACTTTACATATTAACCCTTCCTCTATTTGTCCCAAACATATCTACGTAATAATATAGGTATAATAGCAGATAGCATCATACAGTTTAATACCGTACCTAATAATAATAGTATGTAATAATTTAATGCGCACAAATAGATTTAAATATAAAAATGCTTTTCTTACAACCAGCGAGGTCATGCGAGACGAGGATAGGATGGCAGAGAAGGGAAATGATGTATTTAAACTCTCGTCTATAGTACGTCCATGCAATACAGAATTGCATCTGCGCATTGAGAGAATTTTACCATAAAAATACAATTTATAACTCTCTCGTATCCAATCATCGTGTTGCTTCATTGGTGTAAGTGATATGAGTAACCAGCACATAGCATACAGAGCAATATGACCATCCAGTTCCCGTGCATGCCCGCTAGCAGTATGGTCATTGGTCATATCACTCTGCTAACGGAGCCGGATGAAGTTTGTTAGATACTTAGAAGAGGGAAGGTACATTCAAGACGGAATTGGACGGTAGAAACAATTTTCGTCCGGTTTAACGTACTAACGTAACCTAAACGTTGAGGTTAGCTTTCAGACGTTTTATAAAAGTACCCACAGTAGCTCACATATAGAATCAGTTCTAGTTTTCGAAAAGAAAACGTTAAAGAACGTGAACCAAAAATAGGAAAAAAAAAATATTGGCGAAATTGTGATTGTAAATTGTGTGATAATTATTTATTAATGGAAATTGTGGCCTAATTCTTAAGTTTTTAAAATACCTAAACTTCTATTGTACAGTCGCGGACACAGTTCAGTAACTGTAAAATACTATAGCTTTTGCATTCCCGTAGATTTTGTACAATAAATCAGTGTTAGGAAAAATCTATTATAAGATACCCTTCGTCCGCAACTGTACTTTTAAACTTATGTTTGAAGTGCGTATGCGCAAAAGATTGTTTCTGTAGCTTTAGCAAATATGTTCGTGGCCGAAATTGAAGATATCGCCACCATCTTACGAACGATTGTCGTTCGAAGTTCACGGCCACAATTAAAATTAAAATTTGGCTAAGAATTTTACCTTAGTTTTCTATAAATGTTGACCTGTGTCGAAATATTAATTGAATGTATTGTATTTTATGAGTAAATGTAAATTTGTTTATGAAAATAAAAAAATTGTAATCAGCTTCGCAGTGTATTTTTATTAGTATTTTAACATTCTTCTTTACTAAGTGTTGATAATTAATTTGTTCTTCATTTTATTACGAAAGAGTAAATCGTAGAGACGAAAGAGTAAAAAAGTAAATCAATAAACCAAAGATTAGTTACAAAGATTTGAAAATCCGAAAGTTTCAGGGCACTACATAGGTATAATACAATAATATTCCATTTCACAATCTCATTATATAACATAACATAACATCACGCCTACGCCTGTATCCCCGAAGGGGTAGGCAGAGGTGTATTACACACCCACGATTCGCCGTCGTTATTTTAAGGTCCCAATGTAATAGGGGGCGAGCCTATTGCCATCTACCGGGCATATTAGTAAGCGAGCGATAATTAACATTTATTAATGCACACATAACTACGAAAAGTCAGAGGTGTGTGCCCGGGGCGACTGGGAATCGAACTCAAGACCTCGTCTCAGCATTCCGTTACGTACGCCACTGGGCTATCGCTGCTCAATAAATAATAACCCGTTATAAGTTAATTTATATCTACTACCTACACAGATTAGAACGGTTTGGGCGAATTCCGAAAATGCCAGTTTGCGTTTCTGACCATTCACTATGAGAAGGTAATCTAGCAATTTGCGTCACATGACATTTTGCGTTTTCGGCATTTTGTGGTGTACATTTTGCGCTTCTGGTATTTAGCTTTCTGGCATTTTGTGTTTGACAGAATACGCCCAAAGCGCTTAAAGCGTAGCAAACCTGCATAAATAACAATTACCTAAACTTAACCATCTGCCTACCCCATGTCCAAATTATGTGGGTTCGGTGCAACATTTCATTATCAGCGTTGGTTGCTCCTTTCCTTGCTGTCCTCTTTCACGCATCTTTTCTTGGGTCTAACTCTAGGTAGGTATTATTATTCTAAAATCCTCTACGTTCATACTTTGAACCTTTCTAACAATTTCACTCTTCTCTAACATCTCTTCCCATACCATGTCCATACAATACAATTACATTACAAAATATGCGTTAGTAAAATTAGTCAAGCTCGCGGAAGCTGGCCAATGTTGGGTAGGTCCTCAGCCGCAACAGTTCCAGTTCAGTTTGCAACAATATGATGGTAGAGTGATTCTCCTGCACTTGGCGAATCAACTGACTGCGAGCCACCAGAGTCTCCATCCTGTTTGGAAGGCCTGGTGATTAGTGTCCATTTTTTGGAAAACTTCGCTCTCGCGCTATTTAAACAGGAAATTAGCAATTGGAATAAAACCAATTTTTATTTTACCATCTACACTTTTCGACTTCCGACGTTTAGGTTGCTTTTCTACCGTCATAGTCCCTTTAAGATACGAGACAACCATCATCCTAGTCTCCCCGACCAT
Organism: Cybosia mesomella; assembly: GCA_946251805.1. Taxonomy (NCBI): domain Eukaryota; kingdom Metazoa; phylum Arthropoda; class Insecta; order Lepidoptera; family Erebidae; genus Cybosia; species Cybosia mesomella. Next base: position 37,635,535 of record OX276389.1, read on the forward strand.
GACTGCTGAAAAGCAACTGAAACGTCGGGAAATAGTGCACGCATTAAATACGCAGAATTATTGCTGATAAAATCCATTAAAAATTGGTTTTATTTCAATTTGTAAAATTCGCTTACTCTTTCGATAATGCTTGAGAAATTACCTTTTTTTAAACATCCTACGAATTCTTATAGGCTCCAACGGGTCTTCGTTGAGTCGCTTCTCAGATACTTTCACATTCAGCTGTAGTATCAGGCTGTCAACATTCTTCACCTTTTCGGCTGCATTTGTCACCTCCACCTTGAAAATACGAAAGTTACACTTGGAAGTTCTGCCGAGATAAATATGTTTCGTAGCCACTATTTTGGTAAAACGAACGTGCATCTAAAGCTGCATTAGCAGGTTCATATCAGATTTGGCTGGGCTGGGTGAGAAACACGAGTACCTAGTGATGAGTGCTGATAGACGTCGGAAAGGGGCCTCTTCAACCCACACCCTTGGCTCAAGTCTCGGGTTCTGCTCAGAGATTTTCTCTCTCTGCTACAGAATGAACCCGGCACCTGTACTGGTATGGTAGATTCATAGAATGGTAAAAAGTTCGTCTCTGTAGAGAGGTAGCTACGCCTGTGAGACAGCGACGAGAGGTTATGTATGTAGGTATGTACTTATACAGTATTGTAATACTCTAAAATAGTATAGCTGTACCTCGGCATCCTCGACCTTATGAATTAGATCTTGAAGTGTTTTGTTGACAGAGGTCTTAGTAGCCTCCATCTCTTTCTCCAAGCGAACGTAGTCCATCTCGTCAGTGTATCCCTGCTCCCTGTTCTTCAAATACTTCTGCAGCTCTTTCGGGATCTAGCAGATACGACAACATTATAAAGAGAGAGAAATTGTGGGTATGTTTATACTATGGCTGTATACTCTGCTAAATAGATATATTTTAGAGCCCCAGGTATAGGGAACCTTAATTTTATTTATTTATATAGATAATATGTACTTATAGATATTTGGCCGTTGCTATGGTGGAGGATTTATAAACCGAGGGTGAGGGGAATCCACCCCTGCTTTTAATTATTTTTTAGAATAGCCTCTATGTCACTTAACGCCAACTTCAATAATTATGTTGCGGTTGCTTTACTCCCTTTGTTTTTCGTGTGGAAACCCCCTCGTACCAGCGATGAGGTGGGTATGTCAGAATCGAACCGACTAAAAACACACAGTTCCTTCCCAAGCGTCCATTGCCGGGCTCCCCGGGTACGCCCTGGAATGGATAACCCCAGGGTTCTCGGTGGACTTCGGCCATCGCAGCCTCGCCTTTGGGATCGGGTATGACCGGTCGGCCGACTACCGTCCTCAGGCCCCGATCATGGAAGTTGGTACTCCTGAGCACTTTCGCGTGCATTACTAGCTCGCTGAAAGAGGTGACGGAGTACCACTTACTCACGTCGGAGACCACGGCTCTCACCAAGGTCTCCAGCGAGAGACAGAGAACGTCCATGCCCAGGACCGCAACGGGATCCCGGCCTTGACACGCCCACGCTGGGCACTCCACCAATGTATGGAGCGCCGTGTCTTCACCGGGACCCTCGCAGTGCTGGCACTGCGGCGTTATCTCCCGGTGGATGCACCACAGATACTTACCGAAGTACCCGTGTCCGGTACCTCACCACCGCGATGGTGGCTTCTCCCTACCTCGGTTGCTCAAGTCGAACCTTCCATGTCTTCATGAGTTTCTGGCAGAGCTGGGACCGCTGGGCTTCGGTTTCTCGGGGTCCCGGCCTGTGGCCCCGCTCCAGCGCCTCCTTGCGCCATTGGTACAACGACGCAAGGGCCTTCGCTTCCAGGTCCCATGGACGGGTCCTGGCTACGAGACATGCCGCCTCAACGGAGATCGTGCGGTATCCCCTTATGACTCTGACAGCCAGCATTTTCAACGGGCTGTGCAAAACAGTGCCTCACTCTCATTCAGAAAAGGGTAATTTAAGTTAATGACTAAAACCTTCAGTCTCTTGTAGGTGTAGAGCTCCTCCTCCATGTGACGCAGCTTCATCTTCATCTGCGCGTGCTCCCACTCCTTGCTCAGAATGCCCTTGCGGAAGTTCATTTGCTTTCGCATCATGCGTAACTTCATGTCACCCACTTTCTACCAACAATAAATATAATTTGCGATATACAGAGCTTCGTGGTGCTGATAGACTTGAGCATTCACTGCTAATGAGCATTCTATCGAATGTAAGTTCACAAAAATAAACGGAACGGTCGCTAGAATGCTTGCTAAAATACTAGCAAGCATTCTAGCGAGAATTATATTAGGCATTCTAGCGAGCATTCTAGCAAGCATTCTAGCGTGCGTTCTAGTAAGTTTTGGAAACAACGGTAACTTTCCTTCGAGATTTTTGCCGAGCCAAGCCATTTGGTCATTGTTCCGCCACCGTCCCTCTCTGCCCACACTGCATTATTTACTAGAGCGTTCGCTAGAATGATCCCGAAACTGTTCGTAGCGTATGTTTAGCTCTATGCTAGACTCTGTGCATTGTTCAGCTCGACGAATTTAAAAACGGTGAATGCTCGATGTTTTGCAGAATGCTCTAGTCTATCGGCGGCTTAACGTCTGTACCCTATTCGCACAAGCTTGCAATTTTATTACCAAGATGACTTCATTGATCTTTTCAATGTCCTCGCGAGGAATAAGTGTGGCATCTTCGAAGTCCTCCATATGCCCTGTCGTCACGATCTCCACTTGCCCCGCTGGCAGCACCAACTGCCAATGAGGACCATACAGTTAAAATTTAGAATTCCACCCACACTCTCACTATCGTGCATACCGAGCATACTTCAGCGTGTCTTGGTCACCTTGACACTCCTTGGCAAAGTACGGGATTAGAAAGTAAAAAAAATACAAACTACATACATACATACATACATACATCATACATACATATACTAACGCCTTTTTCCCTCCGGGGTAGGCAGAGACAATAGCCCGCCATGTGCTTCTCTCCTTACATACATCACGAGCTTCCTTCACTGTCATTAAACCTTTCATGCAAGCCCGCCGATTTCGAGTGCTTTTGACGTGCCCTTTTTTCAGTATCTCATTAATTTGATCAGTGTATGTTCTGCGAGGTCGACCCCGGCTTGCCTGCCCACTAATATATGCCTTATATACTTGGCTACAGAGAATAGGAAATGTAGAATAATACTGCTTCCGGGCTGTTTGGTTGTGGTCCATCGGAAACTTGTATTCCAGACGTTTCGTCGATCACTGCGATCGACATCTTCAGTGGCACAGGTCGGGAGAATAGGAAAGTTAACCTAAACTTTGGCCTCTGTGGTGTAGCGGTATTGCATACGAATGCTACGCTAGGGGGCGCGGGTTGGATTTCCGCTCGATGCAAATATTTGTATGCATGAATATGTCTATTTGCATTGGTCTGGGTGTTTCTATGTATAATATGTATAAAAAGTATATAAGTATGTTTATCCGCATTTTGGAACCCATAACACAAGCTAGTTAAACTATGCTCACTTTGGGTCTAGAAAGCGCTGTGTAGAATGTCGTAGAATATTAATTTTATTATTTTTTAAACTAAAGTTAAACTTAGGACGATTATTGCTTTTCCATTTACATTTATCTAGACTCGCTAGATAAAGCCACTGAGATAAGAATTTGGCAATAAAAACTACATAATTGGCAATTAAACTCAAGTTTATCAAGTATATGCCCATATTATACGTTCATAGGTGATTGTAACCGCTAAACCATCACGTGGATGCTTATTTAATATTTTATTGATGTGTCTATCAATTTATTTTCGTTTATTGTATTTACTTCAATCGTCTGTAGACCCGAGACGGCGTGCGGTTTTAGTCGGTTCAAGCCCGACATAACCACCCCCACTGGCCGGCGGGGGGCTTCCGCACGAAAAAAAAGGTATGATCACCCCGTCTGATGGTAAGAAGCTGTAATTTATATCCAATTTATGCTCTTGTTATTAAATGTATGACATCAAAAGTAACTGACCTGAATCGTTTTATTCCTGGCATTAAGCTCTTCTTCGAAGCGATGCTCGACGATTTTGTTGTTGCCGACACTGAGCGCCACCCGACGCGCGTGTATCGCCCGGGCCCAAACCTGCGACACGTACTCCACGTACGCCATTTCTTGGGCTAATGCACGCATCTACCATTACAAAAGGATATATAATACTATGTATAATGTGATAAGTCTGGTGTGTGTTCAGAAGAATTGTTCAATATGATGCCCACGACCACATTCTATCATCGCACCGCTCGCTCGCAACAGCCAGGGAATTCATTCTGATATGTTGCAAGGGGCAACGGTACGCACAGTGAGTTATGAAAGGAACTTCATCTCGCGCACGCTCAAATTGGAATGATTTCCTTGCTATGGTTTACCAAGCGACTACAATATGGGGCTCTTCAAGAAGGGCATTAGAAGGATTTTACAGGGTCGGCGGCGCAAGCGTAACGCCCTTGGTGTTGCACACATCCACAGGCTATTCACATCAACGGCTTCCCATCAGGTATATGCTTGCCTGCCCCCCCAATCTAAGTGGTCTAAAAAAAGTCTATGGGTATACCTACCGGCTACTAGGTTGTCATAAATGTATAACTCACTAGCAGGCCCTCGCCGGCTTCGCCCGTGGTGTATTTCAAACCCACCCACAAACTTCACCTCTTTATAATATTACTTGCTGTTGCCCGCGGTTTCACCCGCGTGGAATTCTGATCCTGTTCCCGCTACCCATAGGACAACCACCAGCACAACTTATATAAGATACACAATTCCACCATTCATTGTTGTATCTCAAAAGGTTTAGCTGGGTTTTCGTTGAAAGCTCCCATATGGTTTTTTTTTTCGATACCTCCATATATGTATACATATATATATACATTACAGATTGTCAATGTATCCAAAGATATGACAAATTATATACTAAAACCTTCCTTAAGAACCACTCTTCAGTCTATCCGTTAGACAAACCGACATGAAAATCGGTGCAGTAGTTTTTGAGTTTACCCTGAATAGACAGACAGACGTGGCGGCGGACTTTGTTTTATAATATGCTGTGATGATAGTATGCATCTAAAGCCTTACCCTAATCTCATTATCAGCCTTGGCTCTGCGCAATTTGCACATTGTGGCCCACAGCTGTTCGTCCATCACCGGTGGCATGTTCGTGATTAGATCCATCTGTTCCATGCTGAAATGTATATACTTAGCGTTGTAAAATTGCGTGATCATTATCGGTGTATGAGGCTCCACCAAGATCTTCGAGGCCGAAGCCAACCTGAGCTGCTAGCTGGTACACCAGCTGATCAGCGGACGAAGTTCTGGCGTAGGCTTTCCACTAGGGTTTTGGAAGGATAGGGGGGGGGGGGGGGGAGAAAGTCGAAAATGAATTTCTTATTTCTCAAAATATTCTACCTTTGTGTCAATGCACTTTTTCATTCGATTAAACCAATTTGGAAAACATTTGTGCGACTCCTCCATAGTGACGTCAGATACCTACATGTTTTTCATACCTACTCTTCGACGACCTCTTCTAGTGATGAAAATCGTTGATCACGTGATTGGATCTTAATTTCTGGGAATTGAAAAAGTCACAAGGTGCCAGGTCGAGACTGTATGCAGGATGAATCAAGAGTTCTACAAAAAAAAAGTTTGTTGGTCATTATAATACGAATGATGACGGCCTCTGTGGCGTAGCGGTAGTGCATTCGACTGCTACGACAGGGGGCGCGGGTTCGATTCCCGCTCAGTGCAAATATTTGTATGCATGAATATGTCTATTTGCATTGGTCTGGGTGTTTCTATGTATAATATGTATGTATTTACAAAAAAAAAAGTATATAAGTATGTTTATCCGCATTCTAGAACCCATAACACAAGCTAGTTAAACTATGCTTACTTTGTGTCTAGAAAGCGCTGTGTAGAATGTCGTAGAATATTTATTTATTTATTTATTTATAATAGGTCTTTACCTATGAAATTGCCGAAATTTTCTTACAAATTCATGAGTTCGTTATTCCTGTAATTTAATAGCTATTTCCATTATTTATATTTTGTTTGAAAGTTGATTTCAAGATTTTACAATTCTGTATTAAATTTTGTTTTCATTGGCCGCTTGAGAAATTAATTCGATCTTCAAAAACAGTACTTCCTAAATGCTATCCATTTTGATGATAAATTTCGTATTACCTACTTAACAGCTGTCACTGTTCAAAAATGGAATAAAAGTTGCTGTTTGTTAGCTTAATGTTGTCGTCTCATTCATACACAAAAAAAACATAAAATTTGGATTTGTCATTCCTAAAAAAAATGCAAAAATGTTAGTACTGAAAATTGGGTTTCCTCCAATTTATTGAAGAAAAACGGCAATTTCATATGTAACGACCTAATAATAATGTGAACTCACGACTTGAAGTAGTCGACGCAGTCCGGGTGGAGCGCGCGCGAGCTGGCGCCGGTGGCCACGGCCTGCGCCAGCTCGTACAGCACCGTGGGCGTCAGGCTCGCGCGCTGGTGCCACTTGGGCCTCTTCCTGGAACCACTCAGTTACTAAATCCTACTTCAATGCAAGCATACAAAAGGTACAGAAAGTCAAAATTCATACTACTGGCGAAAACGCACGCACACACATATTATCGACAAAGTACCCGAAGTGCGGGAATTCGCAACATGTGAGGTGATAGAGCTATGTTTAGAGTCTCGTGAGTAGATATGTGTCAATGGGTGTGTATGTTTTCGTTCGTTTTCGCTCTTTGAATGAAGTTAACCTTCTGTACCTATTTATTTAGTGGCCAATGTTTGTTTCTGTCGTTGCTTGTTCCCTTACGCTAAAGCGGCTTCACGGACTTGATTTTCCACCGCGTCATCAAAGAAATAGCTGTGCAGGTTTATATGTTTAATTTGTTAGTAGCCCTACCCAGGTAGGTAACTCTTTCGTCCCTGAGCTTTAAGTGGGTAACCAAACCAAACCATCCTACCAGGGTGGTCTTCAGGATGCCTCTCTGTAGATGCTATCTCACGCCCTCTATAAATCACCCGGTTTTTTTTTTATAGTGCGGTAAAGACAAGATATGCTGAACCATTACGTTCTAGGTGGAATTGTGTCCGCTGTTGGGGGCGACACTTTCAGCACGTGTTGCTCGGGAGAGGAAAGGAGAAATATGGTCAATTTTCCTATGACAGTACTTTTATCAAATACTATCAAAGCATTCATAGCATATCTTGTTATGGTACATAATCGCGTGCCTCTGAACTTCGAGATCGGTCGGAAACATACCAACGGAGCTATCTGCCCTATGTCGAATCAATGTCATGATCAGACTGCATCTGCGTACACTTACTTGAAGAACTTATAGCACTGGTCCACAATGACGGGTGAGAGATCAGCGAAGTGGTTCCTGAAGGATCTATCCATGGACCTATCCTTCATGTTGAGCAGGTCGTAAGCAGCCTGGGCGTCAACCGCCTGCTCATCGATCTGTTGATGCTCCTGATGTAGAATCTCTAATGCTTGTTCCAATGTGGCAATCTCTTCCCTGTTGATAGATGTACAGTCAACGACAAAAGTGGTTAACACTAAAATATTTAGAAACGTTTTTTAAGTAGTTTTAGAATCCCCCAAGGACAATGTTTATATATTTCATGTTTTGTTTATTATTTATACAAAGGTTTATGAGCTAAAGTGATCAGTTAATTAGAATTGGTTAAGCCAATTTTGATCGTTACCTGTACGCACCTACTTACCATTAATAATTCAGTGTAAAATAATAAAACTAGGAATTAAGTGCAGGGTGCGACTGAAATAAATTGAGCTGAGCGAGCAGGACTCTTACTTGAAAATAAGACATCTTACTACGGTCGCGCGCTTAGCTAAGGCCGCGCGCTCGTGAATCTGTTTTTCTGTGATTATTCCTCAATGGTACATCGGGAATGAACCATCTCGCTTCAAAACACTCCTCAGTGTCCACACTATCACCGTGGTAAATTTGGTTAAGATCACGCAAGTGGTTACGGAGGAGTTCAGCCACCAACAAACGGCTATGCCGCGTATAAAAACTTAGATAGCTTCGGTCGCTCAGCACAATAAAGTCTAGCTACGATTTGTCTTGATGTCCATGATAAGTAAATTTTGCGCGGTGCCTAAGACGCTTTTTAAAATTTCAAAAGAAGTATGATATCCATTGTCTTTATCAAAAAATCGTTATTTTACACCATTATTATTTTATTGAAAATTCAATTTAAGTACTTAATTAAAATAAATATGATAACAGGTTTAAACGTTGTAGTTAACTTTTTTTTTTAGGGATTTTCTTTAAAAAAGCCCTATTGCTATAGAGTTGTCGTCGACGTCGTCGACGTCGTCGTTGCCAATTTTCTGTCACGGTTTTGGGTATGAAGGAGATGAGCTATCGAGTTGCTGTTTTCGGTAATAGATTCGTGCTGGGGTGAACCATTGCAAGATAAAGAAAAAATCGCAAAAAATCGCAAAAAAAATAATCGCAAAATCAAAAATCCCTTGTATTCGGCTGAGCTCGTCTCAGGAATTCAACTTGTTTTTAACTCGATGAACACTAGCGCACGAGTGACGCCATGTCGTTTCTGCAAAACCTCCAGCACTCTCTCAGAGTGAACGAAATGTCATACCTGTATTTTTCTATCTTCTCAGACATTTCGATGCGGTCCAGATTAGTCCTGCGCAGGCGCAACAGGTTAAGATTCTCTTGGCCGATAACTGAGTCGATCCTCAACTTTAATAGCCATGTTTCTTTCACCTAAAACCGAAACATGAAGATTTTGACACGGCTTAACTATTACCGTATCAATCAAAATTGTTAACTATGATAATTCTTTGTACTAAATTAAGCATTCTTGTACCACCTAAATTACTGCCTGCTGCTTCAACTTGTTTAATTTTAATTCTGTCTTGATACTCAATCGAAGGAACACCAGGGTCACTGCGAGGGTTCACTTTTTCTTTACAACTTCCAGTTGGGACCTACGGGGACCGATTATTCCGAACCTGACCCGGTCGCGGGTTAGGTCAGAAAAAATGTTATATTTGTTCCGAACGTAACCCTCTTCCTAACCTGACCCGACGTCTCGTTCCTATCATAACCCGAATTGCACAGATACGTTTAATTACTTGTCTAGCTATTTAATCAAACAGCTGAAAAATAACTTATTACTGCATGGTTATAAAAAAAATAACCACGAGGGCTTAATGCCATTAGCCTTCTAACCTAACCTATCCAAGTCGGATACTAAATATTAAATACTGATTTGACACATTTGTACTTTTTGTTTTGAGAAAGATTAGAGGATTTATATAGTATAATAGAGGATAGATTCGGGTTATGATAGGAACGAGACGTCGTCGGGTCAGGTTAGGAAGAGGGTTACGTTCGGAACAAATATTACATTTTTCTTCAAGTTTCTAACCTAACCCGCGACCGGGTCAGGTTCGGAATAAGCGACAGGGACTGTCAGTCATGAGCAATAATGATTGGACACAGTAAAGCTTCGCGACACCGTTGCAACAAAACGACCTCATACTTGCTTGCAGTATACTCGTAGAACCTCTTAAGACCTTCCTATTGCATACACGCAGGTTCTACATATTGTATTGCGTTCTGTGGAATCGTTCTGTTTGAAATGATGTCCAAGATAAGTATTCGACCAGCCTTAAAGTATTCGACCATTGCACCGCTTACCACAGCTAGGGATTCAATTATGGATTGTTCGAAAGAAAGCTGGACTTCATAAAATGAACTCTCTTAGTTTTTCCAAGAGACAACAGTAGGTACAAGATTCCTAAAAGGTCTTTACAAGGTCGAAAAAGTGCAAGTGTTTATATAAGCTACGGTGATTAATATGGCGGGGTGTCAAATCCACTTGACAGGTATAACAAAGAAGTCCTCGATTGTTAGTTCTCCAGAAGACGTGATCATTCCTTTGACTCGGTACTAAAAATACGAGCTACATCAGCTACAATATTCCTCCGATAAACGCGTTTTTTATCGGTACACGTGTACGACAAACCTTCTGGTTGAACTTGACGACGCCCTCGTTGAGTGTGGCGGACAGCTTGGCGTACTCTGCGTGCAGCATCTTGCGGTACTTGTCTCGCTCCTCATTGCGGAAGGCAACCTTAGCTTCGTACTCAAACACGTAGCGAAGGTCTTCTTCGTTGAAATGCTCTGGTGCTTTATCTAGCTGATAACGGAACAAGGATACAAGTTTACTAAACGCTTTCAATTATAAACGGTGTAGTTTCTAGTAGACCAGAATAGACAAAACATCGTACATCGTTTTGGAAAGGCAAACCACACTGGCTTGCCTTTGGAAAACGGGTTTATGCCTTTGTGGATAAGAAAAATCCAAATGATTTATTGGACGTGGACATGAACGTCTAGTCCAGATGTGGGATCTACTCCAATCCGACAATCTTGAAAATAAAAAAGGTAAATTTCTCACCATGCACTGAGGCATCGGTATGGGCTTCTTGATCTCTTCATGCCAGAGCTTCTCAAGGACTCCATCCATCATCTCTATAAGAGCCCGCTCCTTGAAATCGTCCTTCGGTCCCGGGTCCGGTGGTATGATGACAATCTGACTTGGGCTGATGTACGGCTCTATGGTGCACTACGAGATTATAAAAATACAAAAATCATCTACAGCATTTATTTCAATTTGAGTGATTTCCATGAATCTGGACTTTTACGGAAGCGACTGCCGTCTGACCCCCTAATCCCGAGAAGAAAACCTACGCCAGAACCTCGTCTCAGCAGGTATACCAGTTTGCAGGTAAAGTTGGCTTCGGCGCTGAAGATTTAAGTGGGGCCCATACCTGGAAGAGCCTACATTATTCAATGATGGCCTTATGGTGGCAGATTGGGCATCCGGTTACTATTAACGAATAAGAGGAGGCGGCAACGCTCTGTGGTGTCTCACAATGGTTGTCATGAGGGTGGCTTTTTGCTATTTTCATGTCCGCAGCTCTAGCCTCGTTTAGTTTTCAGTTTTCATGGATACCATTTCATTTTTAAAATATTGTTACAAACCTCTTCAGGCTCGACTTTGATGAGTTTCTGCGTGTGTTCTTCTTGTTGCCACTCTGGGTCCCTAATCTGTACAATAAGATGATGGAAACTGCCACGCAAGTCAGACAACTTGTTTAGTTCTGGAAAATAAAACGTATCTCGTATGAACACATATCCCGTTAAACTTGTGCGACCTGGTGCCTGATATGTCATTATAGTGGCAGTAAGTCGTCACATAATGGAGGATGAGCATGGGCGGGATGGACGACCCTGCTTCCACTTCTCCCTGCTTCCACTTTTTGTCATGGAGCACCATTGTGGAATACATTACGTTTTTTCGTTGGTTGCATTCTAAGATACCAGCCTAAATATGGCGGGGAAGACTCGTGACTCTCGAGTCTCTTTACCCAGTGACATAGCAGAAAAATCTGCCACGTGGACAAAATGCCTCGTTTGCTACGAGGGGTGGATGGGCTGTTGTTCTCCGATGTGAAAAAGAAACCCTGTGAAAGAATTCTCTGATGATCTGACCTTCAACAATGAATCGAAGTCTGGCATTCCTCTCCTTGACGAGGCCGACTTCTCGGATCTTGAGGTTCATCAGTTCGTCGAATTGTTTGTTGAACCACTGTCGTAGGTTTTGTGTGATCAACTAAAAACATTACACTGATAAAAGCAATTGAGAAATGGTGTAATGAGGCAAAATTATACTCTACTGGCTGCGTGAGCAACGTTGAGTATCGTTATGTGCGTATTTCACAGTTTTATTTATAAACAGACAATCGATACCTCAGTCGCGTGCTCCTGGAGAGTTCTTCGTATTTAAACATACATAACCCCAAGCCCTATTCCCACACGGGCAGGAAGACAGTTTATACGATCCCTAGCTTCCCTTTTATCCATCAACCTGCTTGTGATCCTTGTCGCTGCACACCCCAGCTACTCCGAAAACGTGGCTCATTTGATAAGCAAACATTCTTCTGGGGAAAGAATTCTCCTAGAAGAATATTTGCTTATCAAATGAACCACGTGAGTCCCCACACATACTTCCACGTTTAAACCATTGCTAGATAAAGTCAACAACTATCGGATCAAAATACCACTGCACCTTGGTAATGTGCTGCATCCAGTTCATGTGCACGAAGCTGTAGGCCATCGTCTGCGGGATGACGAAGGAGGGGACCTTGATGAAATGGTGCGCGGCGGAGCCCGACAGCGCGTAGGACTCCTCCTGGGGAGCATCGGCCTCCACGTCGTCACGGTCGCGCGCGCCCTCCTCCTCTTCGTCCATGACGGCGTTGCGGTGCGAACTCTCTGGAGCCAGCTGCGCTGATATGGCGTTCAGCCTGCCCACCGTTACATTTGATGAGTTTGGTAGGAACTTGAGACATCGCTATCATCCTAACGAATCCTACTATCTAATAATATTATTACACTAATACTAATATGGTATGGATGAGTGTAGAGAATGCTCGATAAGGAGGCAGCGGAGCGAGCCCGAGAGAGATTTAGAACTTTCCCGGCCCGCCGAGCCCGCAACATGCTCGCCGCGTGGTGCAAGCGCCTCAGACGCCGGAGGTCGCTCAACAACTTCCGGTCTTCATGAGCGCAGGCCTGGGGGTGGCATGTGAGGCCGCCTGTCACTCCAGCAGAAGCAGAATCGGGCAGTTGGGCGACTAGCCCCCCCCTCATTCCGGGACATGATGGGGACACCGTAGTTTCCAAACCCGAAGGGGGCATCTCGAAACCGGAGATGGCCTAGGGTTCCGCTGGCAGGCGCGGGGGTATCCGGGGGGATTTCCGCACAAAAAAAGGTACTCTTTCAGTTATAAAATACTGAAGCGATCTGAATAAATTTGCCAATGTCTGGTAAAGCACATACGCTACTTTTCCTATGAACCACAAAAACGGGATCAGTATTTTTTCACATGATGTTGAGCCGCGGGCACCAACTAGTTTTTATAAATACGATATGGAGTTTGATGATATACTGAGTGGTCATACAAGGCCTAAATCCTCGAGGCCCAAGTCAAACTCATCCGCAAGTTGGCGCACCTGCTAATTAACGGACGAGGCTCTGGCGCAGGCTTTCCTTTTTCCTGGTTGTACGGTCAGACGGCAGTAGCCGACATACCATTCAAAAACAATAAGCGGACCTAGGGCTCCAAAGTGCCAACGCCAACTTTACACGCAAATCGCTATGAGGATGATGATGAGTGGGGGATACTGACTGATCCTCATCAACTTCAGGTTCTTCGGGTTCGGGCTCCTCCCAAGGTTTAAATTCTTCTGCGCCTTCTTGCTGCAATGTTCGAAGCGCCTCTATTTGAACCAGTTCCGGCCATCTGTCACGTTGTGTTGGCAGTATAGCAAAGTTCTCCACCTAAGATTTCCAACAAATGTAAGTAAGTAGAAGGTTGTTCGGGTACGTTGCCATATTTGCACATAATTTACGTGAATAAATTAATTGCTAAAAGCACAATAAACAATTGCAATACAGCAGTAAGTGCTGTTTACGCAATCTTTTTTAATGCTACAGCCCACGGGTATGCAACACTGGTTACAACACGCTCGACTTGCTTTAGCTGAGGGAGATAGGGAGAAGTGAAAAAGAAGTTTGGGGAAATGGTCCTTCCCTATCAAGGCGACCTCATTATTATCATCTTAGCATATTCGCGGCTGTATTCGAGGACTCACCTCGAAGCCCGTGATCCACCTGCTCTTTTTGGTTTGGTTTTTATGGGAGCAACTTATAAATGACCTCCCAACCGCAAGATGAGAGCCTGCGGCCAATGGTGGATTTACCAGTAGGCTGAGTAAGCTGGAGGATTTTAGAGGAGGCAAATTTATGCGACAGAGTTTTTTCGATAGTACCTGCCTTCCTAAATGTTGTAAGTAATTCAAAAAGTAAGATGTGCCTTAAAAAAAAACTATTTCTTCTGTAATCTTCATCAACTTCAGGTTCTTCTGTTTTTTTTTTATAAAATGGGCACATCAACATGACTTTACTTCGCCTGAAAGTCTCAGGAATGGGGGGGGGGGGGGTCTCCATAACAGACACCGGTAATGTTACTATGGTGACCCTCAGCCTGAGGGCCTCATCAGATGCTTTTTCATGCCCCGCATAAAGAAACCGGGACTGTAGGAAGGAGGAAACACGTGTGCTGGTGGCGCAATCTTAATTAATATAACAGGTTGTGAAAATAACTTTGGAAGTGATATATTTTAGATGTCGGTAAGGTGACAAAATGTTAATAGAATATACTGACGGCATAATATGTATAAATCCGTCACTGGCTGCGGTAGAGTCGCTGCGTCCGAGTCGTGCAGACCTATTAGGTATACTTGTTGTAAATTCATCATTAGGTACATCTACAGGCCCAAACCCGAGGGGGCCATCTCGAAATCGGAGATGGCCCAGGGTCAGTCGGGGTGCGAGGGAAATGCTTTATGGGCAACCTTACATCTGTAGACCCGAGACGGCGTGCGGTTTTAGTCAGTTGAAGCCCGACATAACCTCCCCCGCTAGCCGGTGGGGGGTTTCCGAAGGGAATTCCGCACGAAAAAAAAAGTATATCTACAGGTGTGGCATGCAGGACAGTATTCACCTGGTAGTGACTAAATATGGCGAAGAGCTTGACCCTCTGTGATTGCATGCAATCCCAGCAGGTTTTTTTGATCCACGCAGTCACGTGATCTTGGGCCTTGATTTTGGCATCCGTCTCCAGCCGAACCATTTCACGCTGTTTCTCCGCCTGCAAATGAGCTGATTGCGTATCTAATCTGCACACAGTCATCATGTTGCACACGTTTTATTTTTAAATAAGCTTAAGAGTATAACAAAAAAAATTACTAAATTAGTGGATCAGATAAATAATAATAATAAATAAATATTATAGGACATATTACACAGCGCCATCTAGACCCAAACTAAGCAGAGCATGTCATATGGGTTCTAGAATGCGGATAAACATACTTAGATACTTTTCTTCTGTAAATAAATACATATTATACACAGAAACACCCAGACCAATGCAAATATACATATTTGCAATGAGCGGGATTCGAACCCGCGACCTATGACTTAGCAGTCGAATGCTCTACCGCTAAGCCACTGAGGTCGTCATCATCATTACCTACGTACAAAAGACTGACTTCATCAAGCGATGTAGTACTGTAGAGGGACCTACCAACATCCTTGAGGCTGGAGCCAACCTCACCTGCTATTCGGTGCACCTGCTAAACAACGGGCAAGGTTCTGGCACCTCAGGTTTAGGGGGTCAGATGGCAGTTGCAGACAAGCTTCTCCCAGCTCTCCCAGCTTCTCCCGACAAGCTCCCAGACAAGGTCAGCTTATTGTTTACTTGCGACCCGCCCCGGCTTCGCACGGGTGCAATAGATGTTATTATACATATAAACCTTCCTCTTCAATCACTCTATCTATTAAAAAAAAACCGCATCAAAATCCGTTGCATAGTTTTAAAGATTTAAGCATACATAGGGACATAGGGATATAGAAACAGAGAAAGCGACTTTGTTCTATACTATAAATAAAGAAATATAAATATTCTACGACATTCTACTTGTACTTCTACGTGTACTTGTGTGTACTATAAATAAAGAAATATAAATATTCTACGACATTCTACTTGTACTTCTACGTGTACTTGTGTGTACTATAAATAAAGAAATATAAATATTCTACGACATTCTACTTGTACTTCTACGTGTACTTGTGTGTACTATAAATAAAGAAATATAAATATTCTACGACATTCTACACAGCGCTTTCTAGACCCAAAGTAAGCATAGTTTAACTAGCTTGTGTTATGGGTTCCAGAATGCGGATAAACATACTTAGATACTTTTTTTTTGTAAATACATACATATTATACATAGAAACACCCAGACCAATGCAAATAGATATATTCATGCATACAAATATTTGCACTGAGCGGGAACCGAACCCGCGCCCCCTGTCGTAGCAGGCGAATGCACTACCGCTACGCCACAGAGGCCGGCTATGTAGTGATGATGATACGAATCACAAACAATAAGCTGACCTCAAACTTTGGACGCAACTAGGAAATCGCTAAAAGGATGACGATGATGATGATTTGATTAGCTTAAAAATATACCTTTTTTTTTTTTTTTTATCGTGCGGAAATCCCTTCGGATACCCCCCCGCCAGCCAGCGGGGGCGGTTATGTCGGGCTTGCACCGACTAAAACCGCACGCCGTCTCGGGTCTTCAGACGCCGGGGTGTAAGGTTACCCATAGAGCATATCCCTCGCACCTCGACTGACCCTGGGCCATCTCACCACTAACAGCATCGCTCATCCTGTCTCCTCTGAAAGCAGAGGAGTACGGAGAGCGATGTGTTCCCGCCACGTTGGGTATTGGCCGACGATCAATGCCAACCCTATGAAGGGGTGAAGGGGAAGCCATTGACCGCCGCCCAGGGTGTACCGGCCGCTCCGATTCCGTTCCCCCCGGACTGCAGCGGGATCGGAATCGGAGCGACACTCGAGGAGGTTACCCAACACACACCCCAGGTATATGCATGCCTTTGGATTGCCTGAGGTATGTATATACCTATACATGATCACGTTAATTTCCGTTAAATTATTGTAAATTATGGAACGCGAAAGTTTAAAAATTAGTACAACTTGGCATTTATACATTTTTCGTTATTAGAAATTTAAAAATTGAATTAAAAATTCCAAAAACTATAGATGTGACTCGCATTTGATTTGATTTTTTTTCTATTTTAAATTGACATTTCACATCACTATTTTAACGTGTCAAAACGGCCATTATAGCGTGCCGCTAGTAGATCTCTTCGTTCGTTGTGGATGAAATGGCCCACAAGCTTCCTTTACGCTACCTGTTTAATCCTCTCCTTCTTGGCCTCATGATGCAGATTGAACTCGGACAGCGACAACTGGTGTAATGGCACCTCGGCTAGGTTCTCCTCTAGTAACTCCACCAGCTTGCTCTGCAACACCGCGAAAGTCTTACAGACTTCCTCCCGTTCCTTCTTGTAGTCCACCATTTCTTCATGGACCTTCTTCTCTTCTTGCAGATCCAGATAGTTTTCTAAACAAGCGATTTACTTCAAAATTATATATCTAGAATAATGCCATAATCATAATCACAGCTCGAAAAGAATTTAGAAATGGAATCAGAATACCTAGGTAGGTACATGACGTAATGGGGTGTGTGTTGGGTAACCTCCTCGAGTGTCGCTCCGATTCCGATCCCGCTGCAGTCCGGGGGGAACGGAATCGGAGCGGCCGGTACAGCCTGGGCGGCGGTCAATGGCTTCCCCTTCACCCCTTCATAGGGTTGGCATTGATCGTCGGCCAATACCCAACGTGGCGGGAACACATCGCTCTCCGTACTCCTCTGCTTTCAGAGGAGACAGGATGAGCGATGCTGTTAGTGGTGAGATGGCCCAGGGTCAGCCGGGGTGCGAGGGATATGCTCTATGGGTAACCTTACACCCCGGCGTCTGAAGACCCGAGACGGCGTGCGGTTTTAGTCGGTGCAAGCCCGACATAACCGCCCCCGCTGCCCGGCG
Source organism: Cybosia mesomella (assembly GCA_946251805.1). Lineage (NCBI taxonomy): Eukaryota > Metazoa > Arthropoda > Insecta > Lepidoptera > Erebidae > Cybosia > Cybosia mesomella. The sequence goes on from OX276389.1 coordinate 37,653,176, forward strand.
GGGGGGTATCCGAAGGGATTTCCGCACGATAAAAAAAAAAAAAAAAAAAAAAGGTACATGACGTAATAGAGTGAACAAAAACATGAACCAACCAGCGTTGTTGCTATAGACTAAGTTATCTATGGGAACAGATAATTAGTCTATAGCAGCAACGTTCAATAAAAGCATAAAGGTCAACATTCTACTTCTGCATTTAGCTTCATAATATCTACAAGATTATTTACGCACATCATCAGCATCAACCTATTCTAGTCCACTGCTGGACATAGATCTCCCCTAATAAGCGCCATAGCGCCCTGTCTACAGCTTGCCGCATCCAGCATCTGTCCGCAGTCTTTCGCAGATCGTCATCCCACCTGGTAGGAGGGCGTCCTACACTACGTTTGCCGAGTCGCGGTCTCCACCTATTCTTCCTATATCTATGGTCTCCACTCAAAACGAAAATGACACTGGTAAGAGTTTATATTGTAGTAAGTGGTTACTGTTGCCCATAAACCCTTGCAGAACCAGACGTAGAATAGAATATAACATTTTGCAAATTTAAAGGACTACGTAAATTGTACAGTCACTTACTATCATTATTACTTATGATCTCAATCCTGTTTTCGTTTTCATCCTGAAGTAGGTTATCTGCTGGGGCTATATGCCTGACACTGTCCACGTCTGCCCAGTCATCGTTGAGGTAGATGCAGGAGACAGTCTTGTTGCCGCAGAGGGTCACGATGTACTTGTTGTCAGCGTCGACAATCGCCTGGTTAATGCCACCACGACCACCGCTCTCATAGCGGTGTGTCATTACCTTCTTCAGATCTGAAAGTTCGAATAGTACAATATTTCGCTAGTTTCGTTAGTTTCGCTTAACGACCTCTGTCCTCTATGAGCGCAGGCCTGGGGTTGACAGGTGAGGCCGCCTGTCACCCCAGTAGAAGTAGGCCGGGACGGCGGGCTAGCCCTCCCCCCCCCTTAAACCGGGGCAAGACGGGGACACCGTAGGTCAGTCGGGGTGCGGGGGGCCTTATGCGCAACCTTACACCCCGGCGCGGCGTCCGAAGACCCTAGACGTCGTGCGGTTTTAATCGGTTCAAGCCCAACATAACCGCCCCCGCTAGGCGCGGTATGGGACGGGATTTCCACACGAAAAAAAAAATTGGTGCATGCATACAGGTGAAGGGGCTCAGAAGTCGAAGGGCGCTTAGCGACCTCCGTCCTTCATGAGCGTAAGCCTGGAGGTGGCAGGTGAGGCCACCTGCAGACTCTCAGCAGAAGCAGGCAGATGGGGATACCATGGTTCCCACACTCGAGGGGGCTATCTCAAAGCCGTAGATGGCCCAGGGTCAGCCGGGGTGCGAGAAAAGTGCCTTATTGGGCCATCTTTACACCCGGCATTAGAGACCCAAGACGCCGTGTGATTTTAATCAGTACGAGTCCGACATAACCGAGTGTATCCGTGTGGATTTCCGCACGAAAAAAGTACATACGTACACACAGACATCGAGCAAAGTAACTAATCAAAATTCCTTTTGTATAGCAACTATTGCGGGATTAGAGCTACCAGACCATCTGAAACAGAGACGGAATCACGAGGACGGCGGGCTAAGCTTCTTAATCACAAGTAATTCTTGTAGATGTTAATCATGCCGAGTAGTTCAGCTTAAACTGTGATAAAAATATGTAGTAGTAGGAACTAAATGAACTTCCAACTTACCGTATTCTGCTGGTACATGAGGCTCCCTGATTATGACAGAACCATCGTAGCTGAAGGTTAAAAAGGCACTCTTGTTGACAAACGTCATGAACTGCTTGATTTCATGTCCTGTGTCTATAATGGGTCCCATCTTCACTGAAACTGTTACGCCTTTCTGCATCCGATAAAAAATAATCTTTTACAGTGCCGTAATCGAAAAAGGTTGTCTATCTTCAGAAACGACCAGTAATAAAAACCGGACAAGTGCGAGTCGGACTCGCCGATGAAGGGTCCCGTAGCAGCAAGTAAAATTTTTATATTTGAGTTGACTGAATGAAAGGTAAATTGCGGTTTACGATTTAGGACGTATTAAAAAAACTACTAACTAGATCTCATTCAAACCAATTTTCGGTGGCAGTTTACATGGTAATTTACATCATATATTTTTTTCAGTTTTATTATTCTCTTATTTTAGAAGTTTCAATGAGCGGACACACATTTTACCACTTTGGAAGTGTCTCTCGCGCAAACTATTCAGTTTAGAATAAAATGATGTTAGAAACCTCAATATCATTTTTGAAGACCTATCCATAGATAAACGTAGGGGTTGGAAGAAATATTTTTTTTTGAGTTTCAGTTCTAAGTACGGGTGGTGGTGGTGGTGGTGGATATATAGGTGGTAGAGTAAAGCAACAGTCATTTTGGCCGTTGCATGAATGGGCCGACTCGACCGGGGAAGCACCACCCTCTCACAGAATATTGACGCCAAGTAACAGTATTTGAACTGTTGCGTTCCGTTTGGTGAGTGAGAGAGCCGGAGCCCAAACTCCTTTCCCATCCCCTCCCAAACTCCTTTCCCATCCCCTCCCAAACTCCTTTCCCATCCCCTCTCAAACTCTTTTCCCATACCCTATCCTTTACAGGGTCGGCAGCGCGAGTGTAACGCCACGGTGTTGCACACGTCCATAGGCCGCGGTAACCGCTTCCCATCAGGTGGGCCGTGTGCTTGTCTGCCACCTTAGTGGTATAAAAAAATAAAAAAACCCCCAAAATATATTGTTTCTTTTTGTGTGAAAATCTAAATGCGGTTTTCAGAATACAGCTACTTACCAAGTTTCAACAACATACTTATAGTTTCGGAAAAAAATGGCTGTGGCATACGGACGGACAGACAGACAGACATGACGAATCTATAAGGGTTCCGTTTTTTGCCATTTGTCTACGGAACCCTAAAAAACACTACCCGTTAATCACTCCACGAAAACTATCCCAATCGGTTCAGCCGTTTGTCCACCTCTCGAGGTTTGTTCACTCCATTGAAACCAAAATTAACCATATCCGGAGAAAGAGAGTAGAATTAGGGACCTTGGGATATTTTTTGGAAAAGAATATTACTAACCGAAATTACTAGTATTTCGCCTAATCCCTCCAGCCAAGCTAAGTTGCTATTGTTAGGAGTGTATCCTCAAGCCGACTCCTGAACCACTAAGCTACCACAAGTTGAAGTTTGAATGCAACTGGTAGGTACTAAATTTATAAAGATGATGATTGGCCACACAACAACTTACATCTCCTGAGAGTTTCAGCACGTGCAGTTGCTTGCTGAGATGCGGTACTGCAATCAAAGTGTCTTTAGTCGCGCAAGGCATCAGCTGTGCGTAGGGACCCTGCATCTTGCCGGCAAACTTGTTGTCCTTTCCTGTTTCTGCGTTAATGCACACTACGCGTTCACCTATTGGAATTGAATAATATAAGTATCGTTGATATTCGCTGCTGCTGTGGGAAGAGGTACAGTGCCGCGGCTAAAGTGGAATAGTTGATACAGTAGGTAGTATTGCCGTATACCCACTTGGTTTTCTCTAACGTAGACGGTAGCGACGGTATTCTCTACCGTCTGCGTAAATATACCCTAAAGTAGGTTTTTTTAATTTCTCGCCGTCCTTACAGAAGCAGGCTGTGGCGGAGGCGTGTTGTGTGTGTCCTACACACGCCTGCCTACTCACCGAAGCGGGATAAAACCCGACCCCACCAGGCCAGGCCGCGCTGGCGGTCAAGGTCCGCCGGTAGCCCTGGGGTTATCCTTTCGAGGGCATACCCGGGGTGCCCGGCAATGGACACTTGGGCAGGACAACGTGTGGTTTTAGTCGGTTCATGCCCGATATAGCCACCCCCGCTGGCCGGCGGGGGGCTCCGAAAAGATTTCCGCATGTAAAAAAAAAATACTCACCTACAGCATATCTATCCGAGAAAAGTACGAGGGAAAAGCATCGAACAGCTTCACCGACCTTCATCAAAAACAGATCAGCAAGACCTCTACCCACTTCGGTGTACCGGACCAGGGTCATCTTGTAGTCTTCAGAGAGCTGAACATACAAACGTTGGTATTGTTAGCAAGATCAAAATTTTATAATGAGGGTATCACTCTTTTATTGTACCTTCAGATGTTACCTTTATAATGAAGATATGTCCAGCAGACATAGCCCCAGCCACGATTTCCCTCCCCGTAGCAGAAAAAGAAATTCGGGAGACGATCTGGTGCGTTAAGCACATATTCCCCACTTTTACCATTCCAGCTTTCGGGCTGTACGTGTGAAGTACCATTCCGTAGTTACCTAACCATTCTCCGTACATCACTATGAGCATTTCCACGGGGCTTGTTGCGAATGATACATCGTGACCTCGAACATACTTCATATAAACCTGGAACAGATGGAATAGGGCCGATTCTGTTGTTAAAAATTGCTTTAGATAGAGTTCAGCACTATTCTGCCGCATTTAGCGTTTTTCCGCTACAAGGTTCCGGGCTGTACGCATTCGCAAACTATTGACGAAGAGTCGGAAACAGACCACGTTCAGCGTCGAGCGCGGCGGAACAGCCCTGTACCCGGATAGTTTTCGACGTAATTTGAACTGATGAACGTATCTTGACTAAGGTAGTAATCGTATTAACTATGTATGTTTTTTCAACACTTACAAGTTCAGCGGTGTGCACCTCATATATGGCCAATGTTCCAAGTTCATTCATAACTGCCATATAATTATAATCGGGGGCTAGCAGCTGGACTTTAACAGCGTTTCTGTAAATGCCGAATACGAAATGATGAACAAGAAGTAAGTGTTTAATCGTTAGTTAATCTACGCATCACTAGATGGCGCGTGGTGCGCCTTATTGTGAATCGCGCTGTTAAGGTCGGCCGCAAGTAATATATAATGTCATATATTATTAGTTAGGAAACTCGTCACTAGATGGCGCTAAATGCACCTTATTCTAAATGGCAATGTTAAGATCGGCCGCAAGTAATATATAAGGTTATTTTTTAAATTAAATTTTTGTACTCGCCTGTAATGGTTGTTTTATTTCAACACGGTTCATTATAAAGGCGATTTTGATGGATACGTCCTTACATAATTTTGGTCATTCGAACCGGAAGAGTTAGTTGGTTTGCAACTTGCTTCACTGGAACAGTGTGTTGAAGACGCCATATTATTGATACCAGTACCCGTGTTTGGTCAAGATATCGTGATAGTCGAATTGATTGAAGTTTGGAGATCAAAGCTGTTGGTGAGAAATTCCGACGACAAAGGGCGCCACCAGTAACTTATATTCGGATAGGATGGTGTTGCCAGAGTAATTCTACGTTATATTGAAACCTGGATTTGGATTTGAAGACCAACGGAGAAGTGACATCGGTACCAGTGACGTGTGGCAAAGGGTTTGACAAATACAAGACAAAACTGTGAGTAAAGTGAACTTTTATTAGACTTGTAAACAATAGTGACATTTGGACTTAGAACATTTTATCGTAGTAAAGTAGAAATATTTGAGACTTGTATTAATTTTGCTTTCATCTTAGACTTAAAATATTTAACGTATTGCAGTAGAAATATTTAGACACTTGTAAAAATTTAGCTTTAGTTGTAGACTTAGAATAGTTAAGCAAATATTGGTCATACGGGGAACCTATGCCGAATTTTAGTCCGATGTGTTGCAATTCCTAAACACTTGTAAAAATATTCAGTTTGGTGTTTCAACTTGTATTATTTTTGTGAATTGACTGTCCTATTTTCTGAATTTTCTATCGTTGTTTAGTGATATATAATAGTTCACGTTGTTTTCTTTGATTTATTAAACTTCTGTGTTTTTGGTGATAATTTTACATTAGTGTAGTTTTGTAGTGTAAACAATGGAGAAATTAGTTAAATTGCAATTAGATAGTAAAAACATATTTGATAAAGGAAGAATTAATTTTAAAAAGTCCCCAAAGGAGCGTTTAACACAACCATATATAGAAACTAGGCTTGACACTTTAGATAAACAATGGAAAGCATTTACTGATACGCATAGAAGTATTATTGAGGTGGCTACTGATTCTGACATAGTAAAAAGTGTTTACTTACAGCCGACGTATACAATATAACAGAGGATATATACATAACATATAAGTCAGAGTTGAAAGCACTTATCACAACATTCACAACGACTATGCCTACTAGTGTTGTAAAAGGGTCAGCAGAGTCTACCAACGTTAAATTACCAAAAATAAGTGTTCCTACATTCTCAGGATTGTACACTGAGTGGATTTCCTTTAGGGATTTATTCTTGTCACTCATTCATAATAACGCACAGTTAGATGATGTCCAAAGACTTCTTTATTTGAAGAGTCACTTGTCAGGGGAGGCACAACAATTGTTACGAAGTACTCCAGTAGCCGCCTGCAATTACTCAAAGTGTTGGTCGATATTGACTAAAAGGTATGACAATAAACAATTTTTGGCACAAAGTTTGATTAAACAGTTTTCAAAACAACCAGTCATTACAAAGGAATCATCAGATGCCATCAAAAACCTTTTAGATACTACGATCGAATGCTTGCATGGTCTGGAGGCTATAGGTATTGATGTAAGTACTTGGGACTCGATAGTAATATTTTATACATGCGAAAAATTAGATTCCGAATCCCGTAAATTGTGGGAAGCAAAAATTAGCACTAATGATAAATTAGCTACGTTCGCTGAGTTTCAAGAATTTTTGGAATCAAGATTTCGTTCCTTGGAGTTTTTAGATACTGCCGCTAATACCAAAGTCACTAATAAAAATCAAAAAACGAGTGTCAAAGCTTTTCATGTCGCTTCTCAAACTAGTATATTGTGTTCGGAAGATCACAAATTAGGCAATTGCAAACAGTTTGCAAAGCAAGATTGCGATGCTCGTCGCAAGTTCGCTCGAGCCAATAAGTTATGTTTTAATTGTCTAGGTAAAAACCATACCGTATATTCTTGCCGTCTGAACACCAAATGTCATCTTTGTAAAAAGAGGCACCACACACTACTTCACCCCAAAACAACCAATGTTGCTGCTGAACCATCTAATAGTTCAGCAGATAGGAACGTGGTGGCTGCTGCGACAGCCGTTACTCCCCATACAAGCGAAAGTACCAATTCCGTTTGTTGTTTCGCAGATGTTAACAATCAAGGTTTGCTAGCGACTGCCTTGGTCAAGGTCGAATCCAGGACTGGGACTGCAATGGTTTTAAGAGCCTTGATGGATCAGGGTTCTCAGGTCTCCTTTATTACGGAGTCCGCAGTACAGTTGCTCGGTTTGAAGAAAACACCTGCACAAACTGATATATTTCGACTAGGCGATGATGAAGGTGGCTCTATGCCATCAAGGTGGATAGTAAAGTTTGAATTACAGTCACGTCTAGATCCCAGTTTTGTCATGTCAGTTGATGCTTATGTTTTGAACAGACTCACATCCCAACTACCTGAGAGGAAAATTGTTCAGGTATTGACATCTCTCTCATCATTAGAACTCGCTGACCCGACTTTTGATACTCCTGGTAAAATCGATCTTTTGTTGAGTACAAGAGTAGTCAGCGAAGTTTTATTAGAAGGTTTGATCAAGGGTTCACCTGGGACACCAATAGCCCAAAACACGAAACTCGGTTGGATTTTATCTGGCGAGATTCGTAAGCCGTTTAAGTCAAGGCCAATGTGCTGTAATGCAATCGAGTACACTGACATTAACGGACTCTTAAAAAGATTTTGGGAGCTAGAGGCGGAACCTTCATCTAATGAGTTCATTTTGACTAAAGAAGAGCAGGAATGTGAGGATTTCTACTTCAGAACGACAAAGAGAGATGCAGAAGGACGATATATAGTCAAGTTGCCTTTCAAAACTGATCGTTCCAGTTGTGTTTATGGTGGTTCTGAGGTCATAGCTCGTAAACGATTTCATATGTTAGAAAAGAGACTCTCGAATAATCCTGAACTGAAGTCGCAATACAGCACCGTCATTAAGGAGTATGTTAGAATGGGACATGCGGAAGCGGTTCCTCAAGCATGTTTACAGAATGATGCATTTTACTTGCCGCATCATGCCGTAGTACGTGATAACAAGTGTACCACTAAAATTAGGGTAGTTTTTGATGCTTCCTGTTCGGTAAACAGTGGAGTATCATTGAATAGTGATTTATTAGTAGGCCCAACTTTACAACCTGATTTACGTCATACCATTATGAGGTGGCGCTGCCATCCCATAACCTTAGTAGCAGACATCGTCAAGATGTATCGTCAAGTTAAGGTTGCTGAAGAAGATGTTGATTATCAACGTATTTTGTGGCGTGATGATCCAAATGCTGAACTGCAGCATCTGAGATTGTTACGTGTAACTTTTGGTGTGTCTTCAGCTCCTTACTTGGCTGTTCGATCCTTACAACAGCTTGCTCGTGATGAAGGGAAAGATTTCCCTTTAGTTGCAGATCGTATCTTCAGCGATTTTTATGTCGACGATTTTTTGTCCGGTTGTGAAACAGTGGCCGAAGGTGAACAGATTTATTGTCATATGAATGAGTTACTCGAGCGCGGTGGTTTCCAACTGCAGAAATGGTCTAGCAATAATGACGAGTTGTTGATTAGGATGCAAGGGGGAAAAGAAATGACAAATGAAGGTTTAGAGTTCAAAGTAGATAAAGTCATGAAAATTTTAGGGTTAACTTGGGATAGAAATACGGATGAATTTCATTATACTGTTCACCTTCCGCCGTTGCAAACTCCTGTGACTAAGCGAAGGGTAATATCTGACATCGCCCGTCTGTTCGATCCTCTTGGCTGGCTAGCTCCAGTAGTAATAACAGCCAAGGTGTTAATACAACGCTTGTGGCTCGCGGGGATCGAATGGGACGATGAACTTCCTGATCATCTGTTAAAAGACTGGCTTGAATACAGAGCTAACCTTCACAATCTGGCAGGTTTCCGTCTACCAAGATGGATACACACAAGTCGGCGTGACCTCCATCTTGAATTACAAGGGTTTTGTGACGCCTCTAATACTGCTTATGCAGCCGTGGTATACACTCGGTCTATAGATTCCAACGGCCATGTTCACGTCAGTTTGGTTGCATCCAAGACCAAGGTGGCTCCCGTCAAACAGGTTACCATACCTCGTTTGGAACTATGTGGCGCAGTGCTACTTTCAAAACTTCTGCGTGAAGTTTCTGTTACCTTGAGAATTTCTAAAGAGAAAATTCATGCCTGGACTGACTCATCAGTGGTGCTTGCTTGGTTGAGTAGCCACCCCAGCCGTTGGAAGACTTTTGTTGGGAATCGAGTATCTGAAATACTTACCGGCATGGACCGAGATCAGTGGTCTCACGTTAGGTCTAGAGATAATCCCGCTGATTGTGCATCGCGAGGAGTAAAACCTAGCGAGTGTAATGAGCTTGACTTGAGGAAACAAGGACCATGTTGGCTAAGAAATGAAACAATAGATTACAATAAGGGAGAAATGATCACAACAACAATAGAAGAAAAACAATCAAATGTTGTATGTAATGTCTTGATAAATGCATGAGAATGAAGAAAATTGTATTATGTCAAGGTTTTCTTCCTTAAGAAGACTAACTAGGGTAATTGCTTATTGTAGACGATTTCTGAAGGACAAGGGTAATGAGAACAAATCTAAATTTAATAATTGTTTAACGTTTTCGGAAATTAATAAAGCTGTAATAACATGCATAAAAATGTGTCAAGGTGAACATTTCAAAAAGGAAATTGATAGCATAAATAAAATAGGCACAGTTGACAAAAAGAGTAAGCTCACCACACTTAATCCTTATCTTGATCAGGATAATGTTTTGAGAGTTGGAGGGAGGTTGCACAGGGCTAGCATCCACGAAGCCCTTAAGCATCCTGTTATTCTGCCTCATAAGTCGCACTTGACAACCCTTGTGATAGCTGATGCTCACGAACGCACATTGCATGGTGGGCCCCAGTTAATGCTCAATTATTTGAGATCCAAATACTGGATCGTCAATGCGAAGGGTTTAGATCGTCATTATGTCCGTAAATGTGTCAATTGTATTCGTCATTCCGCCCGAACTATTCCGCCTTTAATGGGACAATTGCCAGCTGCCAGAGTCAATGCTAGTCGACCTTTCTTTAAAAGTGGTGTAGACTATGCGGGCCCTATTAGTATTAGGCCCACAAAGGGTCGCGGTTATCGCTCCACAAAGGGCTACATTTGCTTGTTTGTCTGTATGGCAACTCGTGCCATACATTTAGAGGTTGTAAGCGATATGACATCACAAGCATTTTTAGCAGCTTTTAAAAGATTTACATCTAGAAGAGGCCACTGCGGTGAGCTTTGGAGCGATAACGGCACAACTTTTGTGGGAGCTAACAAGGAGTTGAAGGCCTTGCTCGACCAAGAAAGGTTGAACGTAGCTTCCGACATAGCTGACTGGCTGGCGACAAATGGGACAGATTGGCACTTCATTCCACCCCACTCTCCAAATTTCGGAGGGCTTTGGGAGGCTGGAGTGAAGTCCACCAAGCATCACCTCAAAAGAGTCGTAGGCACTAGTACTCTTATTTTCGAAGAGTTGAGCACAGTGCTTACTCAGATAGAGGCTTGTCTCAATTCTAGGCCGATCTCCACGATGAGTAGCAGTCCTGAAGACTCATGTCCATTGACTCCAGGTCATTTCTTGGTGGGAGAGCCATTGCTGCTTTCACCAGAAGCTAATTTTGAACATGCCAATATAAGTCCTTTGAGACGATGGCAATTAACTCAACGCATGGTTCAACAGTTTTGGCGTCGATGGTCCCGTGAATACCTAGTTCAGTTTCACCATAGGTACAAGTGGTCCCATCAGACTCCGGAGCCTAAGTTAGGTGATGTGGTGTTGGTGATGGAAGATGATTTGCCACCTGCAAGATGGCTGTACGGTCTTATAGAAAATAAACATACTGGCTCGGACAACGTTACGAGAGTCGTATCCTTGCGCTGCAAGGGATCTTTGATAAAAAGACCGGTCTCTAAACTAATAAAGCTTCCAGTCACTAGCTAATTATCATTGTGTTATTTTTATTGTTTGATGATCTTGTGTCTTCATAATAGAAAATAGTTGTAATGCAATAGTTGTAATTCATAACAGTTTGTAGTTAATGATAGTACGGTAAATGCATACTATACAGTCCACTAGCTTTTGGCGCCTATCATATTGTATTTGTAGTTCTTGTCATGGTGGGTGGTCACTTTTTTAATTATATTGTCGTTGTATTTAGCTACAGTTGTTATGGACGTTCCGTCCATGGTGGGCGGGATGTTTAATCGTTAGTTAATCTACGCATCACTAGATGGCGCGTGGTGCGCCTTATTGTGAATCGCGCTGTTAAGGTCGGCCGCAAGTAATATATAATGTCATATATTATTAGTTAGGAAACTCGTCACTAAAATATTTTTCACGTAGCATGGGTACGGTGACGTTTGGGATTTGAAGTTACTAGAGATGTAGTCAAGATAAAATCGCATGAAATAAAATCGATTATATATCTTATCGAGATCATTTATTAATGAAGAAGAAATCGATTCTATTAACTAATAATTTTGAAGAAAAAAAGGAAAACAAAATTGATAACCTGTTTAATTATTTATTAAAAATCAAACATGTTCATCATCTTCATCATCATCATCATCATCATCATCGTCATCTGACTCGTCGACGTGAATAATTATTTGGGAATCAATTATGCAGTCTATTCTAATGTCTCGCTCCCAGTCATGTAAGATTAGATTTTTGGTTTTCTCCACTACTTTCTTCCAGTCATCGCCAGTGACATTTTTGCATCCCTCTTTCAATAACCCCATCATTTTTGTGGCTGTAAAAGGCAGAGCTGTATTTTTTCGTGCAGCGTATCCTGAAACAAGATAAAAAACAAATTGAGTCATAGAATTCAAGTAATAAACATAATCATATTTTTGTCAGTATGTAAATAGACTATGGTTAAACAAGTTACCTTTGATTTGGGCCCAAATTAATTCAATGGCATTGTACTGACAGTGGTACGGTGGAAGCCTCAGGACTTCGTGACCATATTCGTTTGCCATCATATCTAATTTGTATGTCGTTTGGGGCTTGTGCATTTTTACGAGCTTCACTAGCTCCACCTTTAATTTCGTCTCATCGGCTTCCACATTATTGGCTTGGAGCCACTCGATCAACTCGCTCTTCTTATTGGAAGAAGTCGGCGGTTTGTTCAATTGCACGGAGTGATATGGGGCATTGTCCATAATAATTGTGCTGGGTTCTTCTAAATTGCTAAGCATATTTTGAAACCACTCCGTGAATACTTCCGCATTCATATCTTCGTGATATTCTCCCGTCTTTTTCGATTTAAAAGCAAGTAGCCCATTTTCTACAAATCCTTTCGATGTGCCTGCGTGACAAATAATCAATCTCTCCCCTTTTCCTTCTGGCACTTTGGTCGAGGCATGAGGTGTATCGTCAGTCCACATTTTACCGACCGTATGATTGGCATTCAGCCAAGTTTCATCCAGGAAGACGACATTGCTCCAATCGGTAATCGCTTTAGCCTTTTTCAAAAAGGTAACCCGCGCAAGTGCTATATCGCCCCTCTCCATGACAATTTTTCTTTTGTTTACTTTTTTGAATAGGAAACCAATGTCCTTCAATACGCGCCACAAGGATGTAGGACTTCCAGTAAACAAATCAGCATCTTTTAAAGACTTGACCAGCTTTAGAAGCGTCGGTAATTCTTTATTCTGGTAATAGTTATAAATGTGGCTCCGTATAGCATCGGCCGCAAAACTGTCTACATCTGTTACAGATGCCTTTTTGGTTCGCTTTTTATTAGGGGTGGACAACTTATTTTCTTCTGTATCGTGAGCACCATATTTTTCTCGAGTGATTCGAGAAACCGTGTTCCGCCCAATGTCTAACGCATCTGCCACTCGATCCAAAACGTTGGACACAGGCAATAGCGTTCCACCATTCTCACGTTCCCGCTCAAAGTAATCCCGCAATCGAACTACAAATTCACGGGCTTGACTACCAAGCACAGTCTTTTTCGTTCTTTTTGGCATTTTGCCAAAAAAAAACAACAAAACAAAAGTCAATAACAAAAAACGGTAACGAAAACAACAAAGCACAACGATAGTCAATAACAAAAACAAGTAACAAAAACACCACGCAAGCTCAAAACAAAGAAAACAGACCGCATACAAGGCAAACGCACTCGTACTGAGTTGATATAACAAGATGGCTGCCAGCTCATGCTTAAGCAGTGTTGCTATATTATAATAAAGCTCCACAAAGACAAAAATGCTTTGTTTAAAGTTTATTATTACATAATTATATTTTATAATCGTATTTTAGTTAAAAATACAATAACGATTTATGATACTTTATTCGACAATTTATCGATTATAACGATTTTACTATGTCAATCTCTAACGCAACCTGTTCCGATTCACGCATCAAGAATTATGTATTTGGAATGTTTATATTTAAAGTTTAAATAATTACGGAGAAATAAAAATAGTTTTAAGTTAAAAATGCAAAATAAAACAGTTTTCTTTTTATCTTCGTATTAAGTGTTGTTTCCTGTATTCCGTGTTAGGTAAATTGTTTCGAAATGAATCATGCATGAAATGGAATTAGTCAAATGTCACCGTACCCATGCTACGTGAAAAATATATTAGATGGCGCTAAATGCACCTTATTCTAAATGGCAATGTTAAGATCGGCCGCAAGTAATATATAAGGTTATTTTTTAAATTAAATTTTTGTACTCGCTTGTAATGGTTGTTTTATTTCAACACGGTTCATTATAAAGGCGATTTTGAAGGATACGTCCTTACAGTAAGGCTCTTCATTTCAGTCTTCGTTTTGCAATCGGTGATCCATCGATACAAACCGATCTGTGATTTATGTTAACTAACTTAAAGTAACTTCTTAACGTAATTTATCACATGGTTTACGTGATCGTAATGACCTTCATTTTAAGCGCAGTGGCTTCGTTCCAGTCCAGTCCAGTTACAGTGCACTGGTGATATCGGGTCTTACATAATTTTAACACTGATCAAGAGTAGGTATTTAATGGACAAATATGAACGAAACAAATGCAGGTATGCCATATATCGCAACACAAGGTTACCCCCCTGCACTCCTTATGACAGATAGTCCAGAATGTGCAGTGCTGAATTCACCCAACACTCTTCTTTCATCTTCTCGGTCCAACCCTTTTCCGAGTACCTATATCTGGGGTCGGATTTTTTCATACATTTGAACCAAAGCGAGAAATGATTTGGGTGGTCTGCGGGTTTAAATTCTGCCTTTGGAACTCCCTTTGTATTTTGACCCCCACTTAGCAGTAGTAGCTAAATTACCTAGAATGAAATTAGTTTTACTGGTACCTAAGAAGTCGTTACCTCATTTTGAAGGTAAATAGCTGGATGGAAATCTTCTCCTCAGATTCTCCTGTGATCTTGTATACATAGCCTAGATGAGTCCATACGACTGCCATGTCACAAGTGCAATTGCCTACGAGTCGCTCCACTATGTCGTCTATCTCGTGACTCCATACCACCTTCCAACCTTTATGCTCCTCGTCTTTTTTCAAGGCCTGAATGAACAGATTGAACAGGGTAAATCATCAATCATCGAATTGTTATCATCAGGAATACCCTGAACCCCAGAACTTATCGTACGGTATCATGTAAAAACAAATTTGTACTGTAGGCATGTACCTTTTTTTTTTTGTGCGGAAATCCCTTCGGATACCCCCCCGCCGGCCAGCGGGGGCGGTTATGTCGGGCTTGAACCGACTAAAACCGCACGCCATCTCGGGTCTTAAGACGCCGGGGTGTAAGGTTACTCATAGTGCATATCCCTCGCACTCCGACTGACCCTGGGCCATTCGCAGTGTCCCCTCTGATAACAGCAGAGGGGTACCTGGAGCGGCCCCCACCCGCGCGGGCCTTGCAGTCCCGACATACCCCGACCCCCTTGTGCAATGGGGTCAGCTGGCCCTGAAAAGGGCCGGTTGGTCAGACTCTTGGCCGTTGACGTTGACGCCAGCTACTCCACAGAAGCAATCAATGATGCGTCATCGCCCACGTAGCCCAGGGTGCACCAAACTTGGAGGTGATCCAACCAGTCGCACTGTAGGCATGTACCTAATAAAAACTTACTCTAATAAGCTTATCAGGTCCATAGACAAGTAGGCCGTTGCCGAAAGCACACATGTGAGGTTTTTTGTTCCCATACGCCGTCTTCTCATACTCCAAAGTAGTGACCATGGCGATGCCATCTGACGCCACCTGATAAGAAACACTATGATTAAGCACAACAGACTCCGTCTACGCAAGTACTAGAAAAGCAATCAACAGTTTACGGCAGCGCTGAAGCAAATCAGTTGTCTAATACAATTATTAAAATAAGTAGCGTGCAGCGCTAAGTAGTTTCCTTCTAGAGAATAGGTTTCTAGCGACCAAAAGGTCAAAAAAAAATCAAGCTGCTTACGCTATTCATTCAAAAGTAGTACAGCAACCACTTCCACGTACATTTTCTTATGGCCTCTACACACGGAAGTCGCCGGCGCCAACGGCTTTGGTGTGCAGAGGACATTACTTAAAAAATAGTAAATGATACGTCAAAGAACTTACGCTGTACAGTGTGCCATAAGGGTCAATAGCGTAAAGAACTCCTTCATTGGACCAGCAGATGTCCACAAGGGGTGGTTCAGAAACATCCCAGCCAGTCACCTCCTCTTTCGCACGTCGGAGTAAGAAACACTTCTTATAGGCCTGGCCCACCTCCCAGACAATTAAGCCTTCTCCCCAACATTCACAGACTGTCATATGCATGCGACTCGCCCTGAAGAAGAAGGTTATGTGTGTTCCGATGAACTCTTTTAATGAATCCCACCCTGTTATATCCTATCCAGAACAATATGCGCAGGGCTGGAGTGTCACCCTCGGTGCAAAAAAGTCCATCGAGGCCAAAACGGTTTGGCAACTGTTTTCTTTTCCACACTACAAAGACTTGGAATTCTTTACGACCACACGTGTGTTTATTTCTACAATTCTTGGTCCTTCATATGGGGTGTGAAAAATCATCTAACGAGGCTTCCAATAGCATTATAACTAAAATTGTGACCTTTATTCCTGAAACTTCACCTTCAGCTTAAGATTAGGCCAGATGGACTCATATTGAATGAAGTTTTGAAGTAATTAATAGTTATATGCTAACTTTACCTATCAGTAAATTTTAATCGCCAAAGTCGCCCTAAGACGTATGTAGAGGAAAATTTCGACTTTCCAGGACGTGTCCAAGTAGCAGTTGGAATATTCCCTTTACAAAAGAGACTGGTTACGGGTTCAAGTCTCACCCTGGATGTGAACTTTTTCCGATTTAAATCAATATGCCTAGGTACATGATATGCCCTACATAAAATAGTGTTATTTCACTTACATATAAATCTGCTTTCGCCTAATAACGCCAGTCTCGACGCGCACCAGGCGTTGGTTGGTACGCCAGCTCCATATGGTGCAGAGATAGTTAGGGAAGCCAGTGAAGCCCGCGATCAAGTCTCCCTCCATCATACATAGACCCTTGTATCTGTTCACTTCCTTGTCTGTGGAACATCCGAAATATATTTTTTTGACCGGCCCGGTAAGACCGCTGACCCAAGAAGCGCTGGCTTGACGTTGTAGAAGATGACATGCGTGCTAATGGTGTCAATACCATGAATGCCCAGAACTGTGCGAAGTGAAACACGAAAATCGGACCCTGGATTTTGAGGTAAGAGCCTCACTTAAGACCAGGACCTCGATTCGAACCACTGTCATTCCACTGACACTCTAAAAATGCTATTTGATTTTAGACTTTATAAATATAGAGTTAAAGTTTAAAATTAAATAGAATTTTGTAAAGTGGGTGCAAAACCACAAAAAATAATAAAAAATATAGTTGCGGCTTCGATTGCCAGTGCTAATTTATTTGTGGTACGGCGATAAGGCCCATCGTGGAGGATTGGTTAGAGAGGCGACACGGAAGCCTCCCGTACCGACTGACGCAGGTGATCTCCGGGAAGGTGAGCTTCGGGCACCACCTGCATCGGATCAGGAAGGAGCCAACGCCTGAGTGCCATCAGTGCGTTGCGAGCGAGGACTCAGGTCTGCACACGCTGGCGGACTGCCCGGCGTGGACCTAGTGGCAGCCATCGGAGTGGGAGTCCTCTCGTTCGGCAGCATGGCCACCGCTACCTCCTTCTGCGAGCATGTAATGCTCGCGAAGGACTCAGAAAGGTTCAGAACTCTCCCGGCCCGCCGAGCCCGCAACATTCTCGCCGCGCGTCGCAGGCGACTCAGGCGCCGGAGGTCGCTTAACGACCTCCGTCCTTCATGAGCGCAGGCCCGGGGGTAGCAGGTGAGGCCGCCTGTCACCCCAGCAGAAGCAGGCCGGGACGGCGGGGCGACTAGCGCCCCTCCCCCAAACCGGGGCAAGACGGGGACACCGTGGTTCCCAAACCGGAGGGGACCATCTCGAAACCGGAGATGGCTATGGGCAACCTTACACCCCAGCGTCTTTAGACCCGAGACGGCGTGCGGTTTTAGTCGGTTCAAGCCCGACATAACTGCCCCCGCTGGCCGGCGGGGGGGTATTCGTATTCTTACTACGTAGGTTGTACTGTAAAATATATCTGTAACTGAATTCAGAATAATTAAAAAATACTTAGGAACTTGCTTGTAATGAAATGAAGACTGTTTTACCTTTTAATGTTGCCATAATGTTGAACTTTGGGAACCTCAAAATAAATATTCTTGCATTTTTAACTTTTTCGGCGAACGCAAACATGTTTGACCTGTGTCCTGAAAGATGTTCAAATCATTAAACCTTGACGTCCCTTCGTTGTTTATTTACACAAACTTCAAAAAAAGAACATAGTTCATTACAAAATTTTACGAGAATTAGTTTCAACAATTCTTTTTTTTTCGACCCCTCGATGCAAAAACGACGGGTTGTTATAAGTTTGATGCGTCCGTGTGTGTGTCTTTCGGTGTCATCGTAGCTCCCGAAAGGATGAACCAATTTCGATGCGGAGTATTTTTTTCGAAAGCCGATATCATATTGGCGAGATGGTTCTCAGCTATAAATAAATGTGTCGGGGCTTTTTCATTTTTAATTAATTCTTATACAACTTGTAGCTAATATTATCACATTTTAATGTTCTCCTGATTTCTAAAAATTCAGCTCAACTCAATTTTTTCTTTAATTTATATTGAAAAGGTTGCACTTCAGGGAGTTCCCTCATAAAAGCCTAAATAAACCGAATCAAGACAAAAAGTAGCTATGGATATAAACACTGTAATGATGAGGCAAAATTAATTACCACATATAACGTCGACGCCGTCACCATTCTCCGGACCGTCGGCCAAATATACACTTTCATGATGCGTTTTTAAGTTAAGGAATATAATGTAGATGTCCTGAGCTACGGCGAACACCTCCTTGCCAATGAACGTCATGAAGTCGAGTCGGTGAGGAATAGTCCATCTGCAATTTCATAAAACTAGATCAGTACCGCACCAGGGGGTTAACCACGAGGCGCTTATAGCAATGCAGTACAATTTAGCTGCACTGAGGGAGACAGATGGAGCTTTTACACCGTGTTTAGTTCCATTCCTCTCCCTCCTCTTCGCTACCTTTTTTAATACGAACGACGGTACGAAGGAGTCTCACTATACTAAGAGTGGTCACCCATCCTAAGACTGACCTGGCTAGTATTGCTTAACCCTGTGATTTGGATGCAAAGCGATGCAATGTGATAACCTACTCAGCTACCACTTAGTCACAAGCCTTTTAGAATTAGTGGCATGGCATCTATAAATTATATTGTGAGGAGATTCCTCTGTCTGGAGCCCTAAACCACCGGTAGCTTGGTCCCTGTACCCGATGCCAGTGGGCCACTATTTTTTACATTTTTAAATGTATTCGTTTTTTTTTATAAAGAATGTAATTTTTAAGTTCAATTCAATAAAGGAAATAATAATAATAATATCATCACTGACAGGACTATTGTAGCTTATAAACCTGATATAGTGTTGATAGATCGATCAGAGTTCCGCGCAATAATTATCGATATCACCAATCCACATGACGACAATCTTGTAAAAGCCGAAAAAGAAAAACAAAAATATTTGGATTTGCTCACGAGGTTGTCGACATGTGGAGTGTGGATTCGGCAATTATTGTTCTGATAATTGCATCAGTTCACGGACTGATTGCCAAGAGCCTCAATCAACATCTCTAGAGGCTCGCGTTAGGCAATTGGGTGAAGGGCTTGATGCAGAAGACAGTGCTCCTCGGCACGGCACGTATTGTGAGGAGATTCCTCTCTGTGGAGCCCTAACCACCGGTAGCTTGGTCCCTGTACCCGATGCCGGTGGGCCACTGTTTTATATATATATATATATATATTTTATACAGAATGTATTTAAACATATAATTTATATATATATTTTCAATTTAATAAAGGAAATAATAACGAAAATGAAAATGACCGCGCCAAGCTCTACTGGGATTCGGTCCATCATCACGGATAGGACAATTCTAGCGAATAAGCCCGATATCGTGCTTGTGGACCGGGCAGAGTCACGGGTATTTCTTGCGGACATCACTATTCCCTATGACGAGAACCTCGTCCGCGCTGAAGCAGATAAGAAAACCAAATATCTGGGCCTAGCGCACAAGCTACCGACATGTGGGGGATGCGGTCCCCAGAAATAGTCCCGGTTGTTATTTCAGCCAATGGTTTGATCCCAAGGCTCGGGATTAGTGGGAAGTCAGTGGCGGCCACGATGCAGAGAGCGGTCTTGCTTGACAATTCCCGAATAGTCCGGCGGTTCCTCTTCCAATTGTCATCGACATTCTTTAGATTCACTTACAGCTTGCCATCAGGCGGGATGAAGTCATTACATGGACAGCCAGGACAGGGAGCGCTTAAAAAGGGGGACATATGTGGAGCATTTTATTAGTAGAAGATGTTGCGAGGAGGCCTCGCGTGGTCTCGCGGGTGCCACGCTGCCCGTTCTTTGCCTTTGAATGAGTATGAACTTAAATGTGCCGTTCATAAGATTCAAAATGGTTTGTAATATTATGCCTCAAAAAACCGCAACCGGCCACTGCTTTTTGGATGGGAATTGACCCTTAGAATCGAAATATCTGTGTAGGTATTTATAGGCAAGCCGACATAACCGCCCCCGCTGGCTGGCGGGGAGGTATAAAAAAAAAAAGGTACCTACATCAAATATATCTAGTGAAGAGGATTATACACTCATACATAATGAAATACCAGGAAATGCTACACATTAGGTACACAAACCACTACAAGTTCTTCCAACAAGATAATAATTTCATTCATAATTTCATTGTTCTAATTAAGTAATTTTATTTTTTCAAGTCATGAGTCACATTCAAGCTCCCGCATATCGTGCAAGTACCTAAAATGAGTGTTCCGTTTTACTCTCACGTAGGCTTATAATATATATTTTTGTTGAAGATTTGTAAATTTAAAAAAAAAAAAAAAATTTACAAAACCTCAGCTAAGAACACTGCCAAATAATTCACCTTTCAAATAAAAAAAATCAAAAACGATTCATCCGTTCGGGAGCTACGATGCCAGAGACAGACATACGTTTCTGCGTCGGGGGTTAAATAAATAGGAAGGTTTTGTGATACCGGTAAATGAACCCTTAAAACCGATATAAGTACTATTTGTTTTAACAGCAGTTAGACTATATTGGCACTCAGGTACAGTCGCCCTCAGAAGTTGCTGAACGCTAAACAAATTACAAACAATCTTTATATATATTGAACTAAAATTATTTTAGTAGGTAGTACCTATTCAGAGAATAAATATTACCCTTTTCCATTTTCAATTACTTATTATTTTACTAGCGAGCGTAAAATCTTTTATAGTGCGATGCAGGATAGTCCACCTTGTTTTCGCTATATGGTAGCTGATCGTGACACAGTTATGGTAGTGTTCACGTGGTCTACGGGTTGGCTTGATTTACGTTTAGAAAGCCACTGGTAAGTATAATTGAGTATATATATGGCACCAGAAATGTAGTTTAGTAAGCGTCTTCTACCACAAAATATTCCACTATAGTGTGGGGTGTGAATAAGATAGGTTAAAATTATTTATCATAGAGCACTTTGGTTTTAAATTAAAATATCTCATCGTACTTATTCAGGGACGTATATAAATAAAATAATTTTAAACTTTTGTACTGAATTGTACTACAATATTTTAAAAGTTTTGTGTCACTAGAAATGATGACTTCCTGTATGTTACTGTAGGTACCTATGTAAGTACTTAACAGTTTAGTTAAATATTCCATACGTTTTAGTTATGATTATAACTTACCTAGGTTTTGGATGGAATTTTGGTATTACAGATGTCTTTTTCTCTATTTCTGTCATTCTTCATTTAAAACTTTATATACTTAGAATACAGAGAATTAAATAGCAGAATTTCCTTATTACAAATAATTATAGTTGCCCAGCAACTGTTGTTTTATAAATATTTGTTATTTTTTGGACATTTATGCCAGTCGGCTAAACTGCGTAATGTTAAATCAATCGTAGTAATTTTGTTGTTAGTTAGACAGCGTAATTTAGTTAAATAATTAATTTTACTCAGTAACATCCATATTATATTTTGTTGTCTTTTCTATTTCTAATAATTGTTTTCAAGGAAAGTTGAAAATGTATGGTATAATAAAACGGAACGTTAATGTATCTGTCAAAGTTCTGAACCACGAATGGGCAGTGTTAAATGATTTCGATAAGAAAAATAAGAAAATACAATAAGAAATGTGTATGGTATATGATTTTTTAAGGCAGTTTAGTTGTATAAAATGTGAAAGGTATCAGTGTAGTGTTTAAACTGTCATCATGTAAGTAAATGCATTCTGCGTAGCTTTGTAATTGACTTGTGTTTATTTTCATATTTAATGTTCGATGGTACTAGAGTTTTATTCGTTGTTTGAGTGTTGTATTGTGTTATTATTGTGTTTAGGGAAAACTTTACCGGGTTGGATGATCCGGTGGCGGAGAGATGGAATTCGTCTTCTATAGATTTCGCGAAAATAACAATGGACAGAAATTTTGCTCTCCTACTAGTGTCCCTAATATCTGCAATACTCTGGATCGTTTATATGACGTATTACAACAGTCGTGTTCTGGGATATATACTGACGAGGCTTATCAACAAATTTTATTTCCAAGATGACAACTTCAAAATTGGTGAGTGACCTATATAATTATTGTGTATAAATGATTATTTCATAGTTTGTGATTGTATTAGTTGTCACAGACATAAAAGTACTCTTCTAAGCTTTCATAATACTAAGATTTTATATTGCATATAAGCTATACTATGACATTAAATCTATGAATTAAAAAGACAAACCTTAATTTATTGATAGTGCTGTGTCATAGATTATCACGAATTGATAAAAATTCTAAGCAGTACAGATGTGGGTGATAGAGCCAAACACTGTTATCAATATTGAGGAAAGATAAGAAACAAATCAGTTCATTTTGAAATTATGTACACATATTACCTTATTGAATTCTGTTCTGTATAATGTAATGAATATTGAACTAATTTGATTCTCAGTAGAAATACAATACATAAAGTTAAGAAAAATATTAATATAGCCATTAATTATCTTAAATATATAACCTTCTGGCTGTTATTGTTGTTGTTGCAGTTATTTGAAGTAATTTAATAATTTATTGCTTAATAAAACGTAAACCAAATGTGTCATGGTCACAATATAAAATTAAAAGAAATGTCCTCAAACCTCATTTATTTGGAAATGAATGTCGTCAATCTCTCACATATTTTGGCCAATCACATCACACAAACCAATAATGTAATTGGTCATAATTTAAAAAATAAATATTGTTAGTATCCAAACACATTGCAAATTATGCTGAACATCTTCATATCATTATGGCACACAATCTATAGCTCTTCAGTTTGGCTTCCTCCCGATTTTATATTTTGTGGTTATTTAAGGTATCATTCCATAATCCAAGTACGGTAATGTTTTTGTAATGCTTGTGTAAAGTTTGTGATTAATACCAAAGATGGATACACGCAACCTTTAAATTATAATGTGGGTTTGTTCCAAGGTTGCTGTTTATCACCTATAGCTTTCAATATAGTAATAAATATTTTAATAGACAACATTTCCACACACGACAAGAAGTGGGGCTATCGGTTTAAGCTAAACGGTAAATATACGGAGTCTATCCTCGCATTCGCGGACGATTTGGCAATACTGACTCGTAACCCAAAGCAGTGCCAGGACCTACTGCGTAGAGTAGACGATTTCTGTACATGGACAGATGGAATGAGAGCAAAACCTAGCAAATGCTACTGTCTATGTCTGGGTAGGCGGGGTACCAGGTATACTTCATATGACCCAGGGCTTAGTATAGGCGGGGAAAACGTTTCAACTATATCTGAAACCGTGCCTTTTAAATTCCTCGGAAGAAAGATTGACAACAGAGGTTGCACTCCAGCTTTGGACGAATTAATTGATAGTTTCATTATCGATTTAAAAAAGGTAGACCAACAACCAATAAGTAATGTTAAAAAAGCTTGGATCTATGACAATTATTTAACCTCGCGTCTTAACTGGCCGTTTCTTATATATGATATAAACCAGAGCCTCCTCAAAAAACTAGATGCGAGTGTCACGAAGACACTGAAGTCGTGGCTAGGGCTAGCTCAGTCGGCCGACCCGTCGGCACTATATAGATCCGCGAATAATTTTGGAATGATGCTTAAGAAGCCATCAGAACTCTATAAACACCTAAGAGTAACTAAAATGCACGTCTTATCGGAATCTAAAGACGAAATAGTAAAAGTCCTTCCAAAAGATAAAAATGCATCGGAGCTCGAATCACGCCTCCAGTTCCATAAAAGATTCATGATAGGCTCGCAGACTGGTAGAGTAGGTCTAGGTAATATTCAGAGACAAACAGATAAAGAAATAACAAAATCTTTTCTTCAAGCAGACGAAAACAACACCTACAAGGTGCACGCAATGAACCTAGAAATGCAAAACGAATGGTTGACCCTAGGTGAATTTTGTATTCCCATAGCCTTAAAATGGCGTACCATAATATACGACTGGTCACCGGCCTTACTTAAATTTTACCTAAATGCATTCCAGTTGACCCTCCCCGACCAAAGCAATCTGGTCAGATGGGGAAAAGCCACAGATAAAACATGTAACTCATGTGGTGAAGCAACTGGTACGGCTAGGCACCTACTAGTGGGTTGTAAAACGCTATTAGACCGGGGTCATTATTCGCGCCGTCATGATAAGGTATTAGAAATCATACGTGAGGCTGTAAGTTTGGCGGTAGCTAGAGCGAAAAAAGGATTAACCACAAACCAAAGAAATGACATTGCGTTTGTAAAGGAAGGCTGCTCAAAGAAATCACCTCAAAAGCCATATTCAATTTTGATAGCTGCCGTTGACTGGACAATACTCGTAGACACGTATGAGAAGCACTATAGGATACCGGAGGATGTCTGTGCCTCATCATCCAGACCCGATATATTCCTTTTTTCACGATCGCATAAGCGTGCAGTGCTTGTAGAACTCACAGTACCGTGGGAAACTAATATACCTAAAGACCACGCTATAAAGACAAACAAATACTTTGATTTGACTAACGAGTTAACCAAAAACGGCTACGTGGTTAAACTCTATGCCGTAGAAGTAGGAGCCAGGGGAATTCCAGCTAAATCCCTGTACAACTTACTTAAAGACCTCGGATTGCCAAGAGCTTCAGTAAGCTCTTTATTAAAACGTATATCAAAAGCGGCATTGTTAGGATCGTACCAAATTTGGATAGGTAGGGGGGGGAACACTACTGACGGTGGAGGTGAGCGCTGATGCATCACAAGGTGGCCACCCTAAACCTACATCTGGGTCGCAAGTCCCAGTCGCCGTCATGGTGTTCCTCTCTGTACCACGCTATGGACCCGGCGACCGCACGGTGAATCCATGGAGTGCTGAGAATCGGATCTCTGCATGCTCTTGAATATAATAGGAACAAAATGTAAATATTGAACATTGTGATTATAAAGATATGAAATATTTTTGTTCAAAACTTAGCATTGGCTTCTTGCCATTCATAATTTTATACACCATATTTATTTTATTCGGCATTGACAAAATTGTGACACTCTTGAAAAATTCTGGCACTCTTGATGCAGAAACCATCAGCAGTACTTTCTGAACTGAATAAAATAGACAATCATTAGAAAAGGAACAAAACTCAGAGCCATGTTACTGTATGAATGCCTTCTCTCTTAAGCATTATTACGTTTTTTGGCTAACAAATCTTAAATAACATCAAAGTATAGAATAACCAGTGGAAGCATTAGGCTTGCTGCTTATTAAGTAGGTGAGAATCAACACAAACTATTTACAATTATCTTCAGAGGTAAACGGCTGCCAACAAGCTCCTAAATACCAATGGTTGCCACCATATTATGATTTTTTGCATCATACCCACTAAAATTAACAAATTGCTGCAATAAATTACAATGCATTCATGTAGGATTGCATATCTTCCAAAATTTTGCCATTTGTAAAAAAAAAATGGTTTTCATCCCTGTTCATAAAATATTGTTTATTTGTTAATATCCATATTTGGTTCACAGGTTCTTTCACATTAAATGCCTTATCTGGGAAGATAATGTTCCGGGATATAGTGTACATCAACTATGACTACGCACTTCGGATACAAGATGGTTATTTAATATTCAGATGGTGGCGTTCTTATGTGCCCAAAGATGTTTCTGAAGGTTAGTCCATGAATTAGGTTAGTTAATTAAGTTAATCTAAAGGTTAGTTGAAGAAATTCTTTGTATTGACTATTGAAAAAAGAAATTAATAAAATGCAGTGGCCAACTCCTTGACCACCAAGCTATCGGAGGCCAAGGGGCCAAGGAGTCGGCCTTACGATTGATAGGTCTCGGTTTCAAGTCCTGGCCACTAAACTGCCGACGTGAACACACTCCTAACACATGCAATTTAGCTTAGCTGAAAGGGTTAGAGGGAATATTAGTAATTTCAGTTAAGAATATTGTTAAAAAAACATCTTATTCGGTATGTGTGATAGTGAAAGTATACTTTGCAAGTTGATAAGAAAGTATATAATATTACTATCTTTCTGAATTTATAATACAGCAAATGTGAGCAAAAATTATACTGTTACATAATTATATATTTTTTCGTGGCTCCACGGATGATGCAATGGTTTAAATGCACTGCAGGCAGCCTGACATTGGCATATGACAATAATAAAATTTCTGTAACACATAGATAGTGTGACTGCCTATCTATCAGTTTTGTATTTGTTATCTGTGGTTGCGAGGTTATATTTTATACTAGCTGATGCCCGTGTCGGTTATCGTTTTTTAGTCATATCTCCAGTTCTACTCAACCAATTGGAATCAAACATACAGCAGGAACTAGGGCCTCGACTGGTGGCGCTCTTTAGCGCATGCCTCGAAAGGGGCCAGTTTCCAAAGGCTTGGAAGACGGGGAAACTGGTCCTTATCCGGAAGGCGGGGCGGCCGGCGGACCAGCCATCCGGTTACCGGCCGATCGTGTTGCTCGACGAGGTGTGCAAGCTCTTTGAGCGGATTATTGCAGAGCGCCTCGTCGAGCATCTCACGAACGTGGGGCCAGATCTGGCGGACAACCAGTTTGGTTTCCGCCGGGGGCGCTCCACCGTGGAAGCGATCATGCGCGTTAGGCGCCTGGCGGAGGAAGTAGTCTCGCGGGGTGGGGTGGTGGTGGCGGTGTCTCTCGACATCGCCAACGCCTTCAACACCCTACCCTGGAGCTGCGTTAGGGAGGCGCTCGCGTATCACGGAGTGCCTCCTTACCTCCACCGCATTGTCGAGGCATACCTATCCGAGAGGGCCATAGTTTACCCGAGCTGGCTAGGGCCAGGGCGGCGAGAAGTGTCGTGCGGTGTTCCGCAGGGGTCGGTCCTAGGGCCACTCCTGTGGAACATCGGATACGACTGGGTGCTGCGCGGTTCGTTGCTCGAGGGTGTCAGCATAACGTGTTATGCTGACGACACCCTCGTTATGGCGCGGGGAGCAACGCACCGAAGCGCGGCACTAAAGGCCACGGCAGGGGTTGCTCAAGTCGTGGGTCGAATACGGCGGCTGGGACTCAAGGTGGCTCTCCACAAATCCGAGGCTATGTGTTTCCACGGGCCTCGGAGGGGGCCACCTGCGGGAACCAGCATAACCGTAGGGGGCGTAAGCATCGGCATCGAGCCCACGATGAAGTACCTTGGGCTCGTACTCGATAGCCGATGGGACTTCGGACCTCATCTCCGAAGTCTGGTCCCGAGACTGAGGGGGGCTGCGGCCGCGCTATCGCGGCTGATGCCCAACGTTAAGGGACCCAACGCCCCCACTAGGAGACTGTACCTGGGGATCGTGCGAAGCATGGCCCTGTACGGGGCCCCAGTATGGGCGGAGACTCTGGCGGCCCGCAACGTGGCTGTATTAAACAGCCCGTTAAAAGCGATGGCCGTCAGAGTCATCAGGGGGTATCGCACGATCTCCGTCGAGGCGGCATGTCTCCTAGCCGGGACCCCTCCATGGGACCTGGAAGCGAGAGCCCTTGCGCTGCTGTACCAGTGGCGCAAGGAGGCGCTGGAGCGGGGCCATAGGCCGGAGCCCCGAGAAATCAGGGCTCAGCGGTCCCTGCTCCGCCAGGAACTCATGGAGACATGGAGGGTGCGACTTGAGCACCCAAGGTGGGGGGAATCCACCATTGCGGCGGTGAGACCGATCATGAAGGAGTGGTTGGAGAGGGACCATGGGGACCTCTCCTACCGGATGTGCCAGATGGTTACCGGACACGGGTGTTTCGGTAAGTATCTGTGGCGCATCCACCGGGAGACAACGCCGCAGTGCCAGCACTGCGAGGATCCTGGCGAAGACACGGCGCTCCACACGTTGGTGGAGTGCCCTGCGTGGGCGAGTCAACGCCGGGATCTCGTTGCGGTCCTGGGCGTGGACGTTCTCTCGTTGGAGACCATGGTGAGGGCCGTGGTCTCCGACGGGAGCAAGTGGCACGCCGCCGCCTCTTTCTGCGAGCAGGTAATGCGCGCGAAAGAGACGGCGGAGAGGGAGCGGGAAAGAACCCTGCCCCCCGAGTTTCACAGTCTACGGCGAGGACGCCGCAGACTCATCTACGCCCGGGACTACCGACCTCCATGATCGGGGCCTGAGGACGGCAGTTGGCCGACTCGCCGTCCTTACAGAAGCAGGCCGTGGCGGAGGCGTGTCGTGTGTGCCCTACACACGCCTGCCAACTCATCGAAGCGGGATAAAACCCGATCCCACCAGGCGAGGCCGCGGTGGCGGCCAAAGTCCGCCGGCAACCCTGGGGTTATCCTTTCGAGGGCTTACCCGGGGTGCCCGGCAACGGACACTTGGGGAGGACACCGTGCGGTTTTAGTCGAGACACGACATAACCACCCCCGCTGGCCAGCGGGGGGGTATCCGAAGGGATTTCCGCACGTAAAAAAAAAAAAAAAAAAAGCTGATGCCCGTGTCGGTTATCGTTTTTTAGTCATATCTCCAGTTCTACTCAACCAATTGGAATCAAACATACAGCAGATTTTATGTCTCACCAAGACCTTTCTAATAGAAAAAAAAAACTATCAAAATCTGTTCAGTAGTTTTTGCGTCCGTTCGCCATGAACAAACAGATAAACAGTACTTTTGTGTTCAGAATTGTTCACTTAAAATAATCCAAGTATATTTTTTTAAATATCTCCAATGTAGAGACAAAATGAATAGTTTCATGGATGAAATTAGATAGTTTATAGTAGGTATGTAATAGCACAAAGGCTACTTTTTAGGGATTTTCTTTAGAAAAGCCCTATTGCTATCGAGTTGTCGTCGACGTCGTCGTTGCCAATTTTCTGTCACGGTTTTGGGTATGAAGGAGATGAGCTATCGAGTTGCTGTTTTCGGTAATAGATTCGTGCTGGGGTGAACCATTGCAAGATAAAAAAAAAATCGCAAAAAATCGAAAAAAAAAACGCAAAATCGAAAATCCCTTGTATTCGGCTGAGCTCGTCTCAGGAATTCAACTTGTTTTTTCTTACATTACATCCGTCATTACAGGAAATCCCAATTTGACAGTGTAGTAACATTCAATTAAATTTGTATACTTATGTTTCTTATAGATTTAGACCGGAAAAAGAGAACATCTAGGACGGGAATTAAACCCGCGACCAGTAAGGGACTGGTCGCAGGTTCAAGTCCCGTCCTAGATGTTCTCTTTTTCCGGTCTAAATCTATAGTGTAGTAGCATGATATCGTTCATCTCAGGCATATCATCTCATATCATTAATTATATTTCAATAGTAATAGTAATTATATTAATTGAATCATTATATAATAAAAACATAACATAAACTCATGCCAATATCCCCGAAGGGGTAGGCAGAGGTGCTAGCACCCACATTTCGCCAGTTTATGTTTAGGTCCCAATGTGGTGGCGAGCCTATTGCCATTAACCGGGTACTTATACACCTGCGATAAATACACACATAACTTCGAAAAGCATCGAAAAGTCATTGGTGTGTGCCATGGTAAAACCTGGGATCGAACCCGAGACCTCGTCTCAGCAGTCCATTACCCATACCACTAGGCTACCGCGGCTTTTTTTTTTTTTTAAAGGATATTAGTAACCTAAATTACTAATATTCCCCCCCTAACCCCTCCAGCTAAGCCTAATTGCTTGTGTTAGGAGTGGATTCACGTCAGTAGTGTAATGGCCAGGATTCGAACCCGTGACCTCTCGATCGTAGGGTAGGATAAATACACACATAACTTCGAAAAGTCATTGGTGTGTGCCATGGTAAAACCTGGGATCGAACCTGAGACATCGTCTCAGCAGTCCATTACCCATACCACTAGGCTACCGCGGTTAATAATAGCAATTTCAAATAACAATTATAAAATAATAATACACAAAAAAACCGGAAATAGGTTCCTGTGGGCCGCAGGAACGGGATCAGTATAACACGCGGGTGGAGCCGCGGGCACCAGCTGGCATCATAATAACAGAAAATATAAAAAAATAAAAAAATAGATAGGCAGTTGGGTCAAGGGCTTGATGCAGAAGGCAGTGCTCCTCGACACGGCACGTATTGTGAGGAGATTCCTCTCTCTGGAGCCCTAACCACCGGTAGCTTGGTCCCTGTTCCCGATGCCGGTGGCCCACTATTTTTTATATTTTTAAATATATTTGTTTTTTTTTTATATGTATAGAATGTATTTAAAAATATGATTGATATGTATTTAAACTTAAATAAAGGAAATAATAATAATATAAAAACAGATGAGCCGCCAGCGGTAAGCGCTTTGTGGCCCTAAGTGTATGTGCACTTGATAATAAACAATTACCGTCTCGTACGTACTCTACTCGTTCCTCGATTATACTGTAAGCCATAAAAAGTAGACTAAAAAACATTGTAGGTAAGTTACCTTCATAAGTGTAAAAAACTAGACTCTTACTCAGCAGAAATAGAATACAAACTATGTAAACACAAGGCAAGTGTTTTTAATGAAAAACACACGAGGCCGTAATGAAAAAGTAATGACTTTTGATGGTCTCTGTGGCGTAGCGGTAGTGCATTCGACTGCTACGACAGAGGGCGCGGGTTCGATTCCCGCTCAGTGCAAATAATTGTAAGCATGAATATGTCTATTTGTATTGGTGTCACTATGTATAATATGTATGTATATACAAAAAAAAAGTATATAAGTATATTTATCCCCATTCTGGAACCCATAACACAAGCTAGTTACTATACTTAGTTTGGGTCTAGAAAGCACTGCGTAGAATATCGTAGAATATTTATTTATTTATTTATTATTGCTAACTGTTGTCCGCAGTAGCTTCTAAGGCAGACTAAACATGCAGACTAGCATCTAGACATCTAAGTTTAGTGGTCGCCTTCATTCCTGAGACTTCACCTTTGGCTTATATTTAGGCGAAGTGCCCTACATAAAAAGCATGCCTGTACGAGCCCTTTTCTAACTTCTGGAGTTTCTACTTTTACAGTATTAAACAAAACATAACTTCACGCCTGTATCCCCGAAGGGGTAGGCAGAGGTGTATTACACACCCACGATTCGCCAGTTATGTTTTAGGTCCCAATGTAATAGGGGCGAGCCTATTGCCATCTACCGGGTACATTACTAAGCGAGCGATAATTAACATTCTCAATACACACATTACTACGAAAAGTCAAGAGATGTGTGCCCAGGGTGACTGGGGATCGAACTCGAGACCTCGTCTCGGCAGTCCGTTACGTACGCCACTGGGCTATCGCTGCTAGTTCAAGTACAGTATCAAAACCTGATATAAAATTCCTTTCAACATAAACTAAAGTGACGTATTCATCCTAGTACCCGATTGAGTAAACGACACGCCCCATACATTTTATATGTGAGCAAGAGTATACCTCTTTTTGTCGTGCAGAAATCCCCTCGGATACCCCCCGCCAGCCAGCAGGGAAGGTTATGTCAGGCTTGAACCGACTAAAACCGCACGCCACGCTCTTTCAAATGCCGGTGTGTAATGTTGCCCATTCGGCATTTCCCTCGCACCTCGACTGACCCTGGGCCATCTCCGGTTTCGAGATGGCCCCTTCGGGTTTATACCTAGGTAGGAAAAAAATATGGGTCTCTAATACGCCTCTGTCTGCCCCTTTGAAGATATACAAGCTCAAGTATATGTTATGCTTGTAATCGCCTAGTCTAGACCTCAGTAAGTATTTGAAAGGTTTCGCAAAATTAGTGTGGAGATGTTTATAATAAGATTAAAACTAATACAATAGGCATTTTGACTATATTTAAAATATTGTACGAATTGTTGTCATCCTAATAAAATGTACCTACCGTAAAAAACATATTTTATTAATTTTCAATATCAAATAAGTTTCTTTTTTGTTAAAAAATCAAGATTAAAATCTCACTTTTTTTGAGATTTGATCACGTGCTTATAAACGCTCTGTGACGTCACACATAAGTAAACAGAGTTTTCAAACAGGCTGTCTGCATTTCCTAGTGTTAATCGACTGGTTCAATTATTAATTACTAATATTGTTTCACTTTTATCTTATATATCTCAAAATAAACCATTATTTTTGCAATTAATTTCAATAATTATAAACGTGCTTTAAGTCGCTTACTGTTTACTTTGGTGTGACGTCACATGTCACGGGATCCGTTATGGCGCGTACTTTTTTTAAATCAAACTTTAATATCGATTTTTATCGTAAATAAAACAGTCCTCAAAAATATATTGATGCAATCTGCATTTTTATGTTGTAATACATAATGCAGAACTATTTTTTAGCAGTAGTCAAATACCCTATTGTTAAACAAATAATCAATCGTAAATACTTTAATGCTAATTTCTCGTCCTTGCTCTACAGGAAAATTTGTACTTTGTACTCTTACATCGTCGCGTCGCTAACTCGCTAACTACTCCTAATGTACCGCGTTGTATGTTAAATTATAATCGATTTTCCCAGCACGAAATTGCTAACGAAGCTATTAGCTAATAGCTAACGAATCGTCGGTAGCTTAGTGGTTAAGGAGTCGACCCTACGGTCCCACTACCGACGTGAACTCACTTCTGACACAAGCAATTAAGCTTATAGCCCCCTCCGGCTAGCTAGGGAGAGTATTAGTAATTACGGTTACTAATATTCTTTTCAAGAAAAAAAACTGGAACCAAGCCATAAATTAAAACAAGCCATAAATTACATAACATAACATAACATAACATAAACTCACGCCTATATCCCCGAAGGGGTAGGCAGAGGTGCTAGCACCCACATTTCGCCAGTTTATGTTTAGGTCCCAATGTAATAGGTGGCGAGCCTATTGCCATTAACCGGGCACCGGGCACTTATAAGCCTGCGACAAATACACACATAACTTCGAAAAGCATCGAAAAGTCATTGGTGTGTGCCATGGTAAGACCTGGGATCGAACCCGAGACCTCGTCTCAGCAGTCCATTACCCATACCACTAGGCTACCGCCATAAATTAAAACAAGCCATAAATTAAAAAAATCCAAAATTGTAAATTAGGTGTCTATTTGGAGATATTTAAACAAAAAATTGGGTTGGGTTATGTTACAGGAACGATTCTGAACACATTTTTTTTTTAAATTCTTGTCTGCTTATCTGCTTGTTCGCGATGGACACCAAAACTACTGAACGGAATTTGATGCGGTTTTTTCTATTAGAAAGGTCTTGGTCAGACTTAAAACCTGCCGTATGATTACTTGCTTAATTTGATTACTTGGTTAAGTAGAACCGGATATATGACCAAAAAGCGATGACCGACCTCGTCTCGGGCGGAGCTAGGGGCATCAGCTAGTTATTACACTAAGAAGTATTGACCTCTTATGAAGCATTAATCCATCAGCCTATCGGAGTCCACTGCTGGACAAAGTGACGCTCTCCCAATGTGTGCCATGGATCCTTCGCCTTCCACATCCAATCTATCCCCGGGATAAAACCCGACCCCACCAGGCGAGGCTGCGGTGGCGGCCAAAGTCCGCCGGCAACCCTGGGGTTATCCTTTCGAGGGCTTACCCGGGGTGCCCGGCAACGGACACTTGGGGAGGACACCGTGCGGTTTTAGTCGAGCTACCTTTTTCAGGTCATCAGTCCATCTGGCTGGGACGTCCCACCTTCAGTTAATGCAGCATACTACTCAATATCATACGCTACACTTCATGTAGTGTTTGAATGCTGGATACCATACCTCTCTTTCTCTCCATTTTCCCATCCCTCTCGCCTCTGCAAGAAAAAAAAATGGCTCTTTGTCTAAACTCTGTTCAGATGTTCATCTAACGCACGTGTTGACGCGCGAGATATATCTTTGGTGTTCTTAACGTGTGTCTTTGTAGCCGCAAGTAACGTATACCATCTGACGGACTTTTATAGTATACAATATAATATTTATTATTTATTAAAGTAATTCTTTTTACGACATTTTTACGCTATCTAGACCCAAGTAAGCATAGTTTAACTAGCTTGTGTTGTGGGTTCTAGAATGCGGATAAACATACTTATATACTTTTATTATTATAAGTATATAAGTAAGTTTATCCGCATTCTAGAATGCGGATAAACTTATTTTGTATATATATATATATATATTTGTATATTATACATAGAAAGACCCAAACCAATCCAAATAGATATATTCATGCATACAAATATCAGCACTGAGCGGGAATCGAACAAGAGGATAAGTACTTTTATTAAGACAGCCTCTGTGGCGTGGTATACGACTGT
Organism: Cybosia mesomella; assembly: GCA_946251805.1. NCBI lineage: Eukaryota > Metazoa > Arthropoda > Insecta > Lepidoptera > Erebidae > Cybosia > Cybosia mesomella. The sequence continues at coordinate 37,687,640 of OX276389.1, forward strand.
ATGATAATGTTTCTTTAAACGATTCTCGGTTACAGTCCAAAGTCGACAAGTGAACAAAAAAGGCAGAGTTCTGCATTGATATGACGCGAATGCTTAATGATCCGAATTATACGTACTAACGGGTAGTAAGAGTGCACTTTTTCATTTTAAAATAAAAACAAGTATCTTATGACAGAGTTGTGATATTTTTATTGTATTGTAAAGAAGATACTTAATCGGTATATATATATAATAATTTTTTTCCTATTGCAAAAATATAACTTTTTACAGATTTATCACACTCGGACACTCGTCTATCCATAATGCTAAATGGCTTCGAGCTTCACTTCTATAATCGTTGTGATTTATACAATGAACTCGAAAAAATATTCGGTCTCGAGCCAGTTATCAAACAGCAAAATGATGACGATTGTATCGATCGCGACAAAGCGATGAACGACGCTAATGAAAAGAGAAGACGCGCACAGGACACAGTCAGGTCAGAAGCAGCCATGGCACGGACATGGCGAGACTTAATCCCTGTTATAAAGATTGATATCTGCTCAGGAAGAGTCGTTTTTGGCAACAGATTAGTCCCGACAACACTCTCAATAAGCATTGAAGAATCCCATTTAGTTTATAGTACAAAACCCCCAGCCTCCAGTCTAGATCATTTAATGCATTTCGTTAAAGCCAAAGCGGAAAATTGCAAAGTAATGCTCGCCCCTAGCCCAAATTATACGTCAATGGTTGATGAACCACCAAGGTATATGGGAGAAGGGTTCGTTATAATGAGTTCCAACTATATAGAAGTCTACTTTTATATGGATGAGCCTGGTTTGGTGCCAGATCAGCCTGTGTTGTTGCAACTAGCCAATGGAGATATAGTAGAATCGGCACCTCCTATTTGGGGTGTAGATATTAAATGCGGAAAAGGAACAGACTTCAGTTACGGACCCTGGGCTGATCGACAAAGGGATCATCTTTTTAGATTTTTCTTCCCACCGAATTTCAAAAATTTAGAAGTGACCCCACAGCCAAAACCTGGTGATAGACGACAGACACAGTCATTTGACATTAGACTCTCGACGTTAAATGAGGCGACTATTGATATCTTATTCACGAAAAATAAGGAAACTAATGCTGTACACATAAATATTGGTGCTGGTTCGTATCTCGAAGTAACACTGCCCTGGATTATATTACAAGACGGATACACGACAAAGATTACGGGACAACTCCTACATTTAGAAGCAACTACAAGTCTTCAGTACAGGAGCTTAGCTGAAAGTGAAACGTTGGAGTACACCGTAAAGTGCCATTATCCTCTTGTATGGAACCATCATCAGTGTTGGCAGCTTAGTTTAACAGGATGTAAAGCAACCACTCATCTCGTCTACACACACATAGATTTCTTCCAAGATCTCATAAACGATTGGTCTACGAAAGCTCGACCTGATATCTTACACTTTGTACCTTACACGTGGAAAATTTCGCTCCTACTCAAAGAATGCGAAGTAGTTACAGTGAGCAACCAGTTCAACTGGATCGACTGCAGCTCCACTAATCAGGAGAATAATCACGTCGCGTTTTGCGGCGATCTACTTGATGTATCTTTCGATTTGCCATTTGTTGACTTCTTGCCAGATGTTATACCGCTAAAGATCTGGGTACAAGGAGAAGCCGTTGATATGAGTCTCTACCTGCCCGAAGTGAATACATCGAGATTGCTTCTCCTTTCTATTGATAAGAATATGAAATTAGTTCCCTGTAGACTGAAAGCATCAAAATGGCGGAGAAAATGCGTAAAATCTCAAGGTTGGATAGACTGTTGGTCTGTTCCTATAGTGGCTCTAAGTGTGAGGTACAATTACCATCCAGTTCCTCCACTGGGGCCTGAACCTCAAGCTGACATAACTACGCCTGAAAAGGAGGAAATCCTTCTTTCTCCGATGAGGATACCAAGAATGAGAAAACAGCCACAAATCAATTGGACTTTAGATGGTAATAAATTCGACAGAACTACTTTGCCACCAGATAAAGTCAGTGTAGAACTTGAAGTTGGACCTTCGATCCTTTTAGCATATGGAACGATTATCACTAGCTTTATGAATCTACTAGAAAATATTTTTGGTGAAGACCAAACTTTCACAGACATGCAAAAGACTCCAAACGTGGAACCATTTTATTGGTCCAGCGATAATACAAAACTTAATGATAAGAGCAGTGTTAACCAACATACTGAGATATCGATTGACGATTCGACAGACTCCAGCAAAGGACCGTTCGATCCGCGAAGGTATCGACCTTTAGACGTCACTGTTTCTATCATCATCCACGATATTCAAGCCCATCTTGTTAAAAATTGCAGTGAAAATGAACCACCTTGCCCGGTTATATTAATCGAGCGATTTGGATTTGAAATGGACAAAAGTTTCAGAGAAACAAAACTGCAACTTCTATTGAGTCCATCAATATTAGTATCTGCTAATAACTTATCGCGTTCCAACCCCACTAATTCTGGGGCACTATATCAAGGTCACTTAATGCTTTCGTCATTCCAGCTGAGAGGTAACGGCTTCTTTAGCGACACGAACCGCACTGTAGAGGACGCGACGGTAGAATACGCTTGGATGATGGAACTTCAACTTGGGCAGTTAACCGGACGCCTTACGTTACCTCAACTATACCAAATAATATCTTCATTAGAGACATTCTTATTATTAATAGTAGACAGTGAAAACGAACTGGTACCGCCAAACGCGGCGAAACAGTGCCACCATGGACTAAACAATATTATGTGCAGTGAAACTGATCACGCTCTAAAGTATCGGTGTCCTTCATCTAACGAAATTAAATACAAAATGATTCGAGTTGCAATCGATCTCATTGATATATATATCGCTGATACCAATACTACGCTACAGACATGGATATCGCCTGCAAGGCTTAGTTTTTGCAATTTACATGGTTCTGGTTTCGGTACAGGTGTGACCGGACTGTTGCCAAATATAAAGCTAGCTTTGTATACTCAGACAAACATGCAAACAAACACTCATCATCATTCAAACGGTAGTAACAATACAAGCACTAGTCAAGTCAAACCACCGGAAACTGACAGCTGGGTTGGGGTCGGATCCGTTGCTTTAGGTCCTTTACTGATTGAAGCTGCTTCATCCTTACCTCAAACGCCTAAAAATCTCCACTTAGTACAACAGAAATTTCTTAAACTCCATGACGATAAAACTAAAAGACTTTGGTTCCTGTGGCCGAATGAAGGGAAATGCTCTCAATGTGGATGCACAGGAGGCTGTGTGTTTTTCGGTTCCAATAGAAACGGACCTAATTTCTTGAAACCAAGTCCCAGCGATCTTAACGAAGGTATAAACGTCGCTATATTTAATATTATAGAGACTACTCCAGGAGAATATGGTTACGGGCAAAGTGTGTTACATTCTGGACAGCTTGTATTCCACACTCCACCTTACAGCAGTTTAAATGTCTGTCTCCAGCCTACTAATGTGGCTACCTTGATACCATCTCCTTTGCCACAAACCTTAAGTAAGTCTCCGCAAAGTGCTGAACGACGAAGCCTTACTCGAAGATTCTCATATACTAGTATGAGTAAAGGAAGTAATAATATCCTTGTCTCCAGCACAAAGAGTGACGTGCCTTATGCTCGTTTGGTTGACACTAGTGTACCTTTAGGAACTTCTAAAATCGATAGTGATTCCAAACTTAACAAAAGCGTACTGAATGTACCTCAAATGGAGAGCAGTGTTTCTGATTCGAAGTTAGCTTTAAGCTGTGGTATCAAAGATAACGCGAATGTGATGGGTAAAAAGTTAACTGCAACAGATGTCGAAACCTTCGTGGTACCAAAGGTGCCTGCAAGGAGCGTGGCTGTATCCGAATCTCACTATTCATTAAACTCCCAAATTCCTCCAGAAGACACTTTTCCCCAAGAAGTCCAAAGAACAATGTCGATCACCAGCGAAAATCATTCAGAAGCTTTCTTTTCGGCAGATGAAGATATGTTCCCTAGTCGCTCTTCGAGTTTAAAACATTCCTTTGGCAGTCGCCATAGCAATCAAAAAGACAAAAGTTCTTTTGGAATTAACGACATATCAAATGACAAATGGAATAACTCTGTGCCTAAATCGGATGGAATTGATATTCCTGATACAATTAGCAATTTAAGTACGGGGGTTCAGCCTGATTCGGAAAGTGGGTCGGTATCATCGAACTCATTCATATCAGCCATTTCTTCACAAGAAGACATGACGCTTGTAAATCTTCATATGCAGACCAATAAGGCTATTTTGGATTCACCTTTACTAATGGCCAGTTATATGCACAACCTACCACAGTACAAATGCGCAAACTGGTCTTCTTGTTCCTTACCAAGTGGTAGTGACGTGTTCACTTTACCATTATTCAGAAGAGCTGATGACGGTTCGTTAGTGTACGTTGGACAAAAATATCTTCCGTCTTTTGAGCCGCTCGGTAAAGTCAACATACTAAGATTAGTGTCAAAGAAAGACCATAATAACCAGAATCAACATGGGCCATTTTCAAATTTACCACCGCATTTTAATTCTCAAGTCAAAGCTCATCCTTATCCTCAAGGGTGGTGGGATATCCAGCAAACAGTTCAGGATAGCCAGGAGAACACCACAGAGAAGAGTACCACGTCAACTGTGACTACAACAAGCGACAGCAAAAGCGGCCTGTTTGTAAAATTACGAGGAGAAATCGACGTTATGTTGACGCCTCTAGTTTTGGAAAGTACGCAGAAATTCGTCGAATCCCTTACTCCCGTTCTAGCCAACATACATCCAATAACAGTCATTAACCATTTACGACTGCTTTGCATATCAACGGTGTCAAGTGCTAATATATTAAAACAGAAGCAGTACGTACAAAATTGGCTACCGCAAATGCAAAACCGAAGCCAATCTAACTTGGTATCAGATAAGGACGACAAATGCAAACTGGCCACAATACCCCATTCCAATGTGTACGAGGAGACGATCTGTGAACAGTTACAAGCAACTGTGACTATTCCCAAAGTGAACATAATATTCATACAATCCTCAGTGGTTGAAGACATGATATCCTTCTCAGCTTTGGACAATATCCAGGATTTAACTTGTGTGTCTTTATTTGGGGTGTCAATCGAAAATATTACAGCAAAATACGTGAGCGCGAAGAAAAATTTGGAATCGGTCCAGTTATACTATAGGCCAACATTAAGAACATTGGGAAATAAGAAGTCGTTTGGAATCATGAAAGGCCCAAGGGCTTTGATCACGGCTCAGTCATCAAGGAAACGTGGACAAGAGAGAGGCGAGCCCGTTTACATCGAGACATCACAGCAACAGTGTGAAGATACCACTATTACTTTAAATGTCGGTACGTATAAGCTTTCGATTGTAAATTTTTAAAATAAACTAATGATATTTATGATGAAGAATGAATATTTTCACTATAATCTAGAATAAAGTATTGATGCTTCACATAAAATAATAATTAATTAAAATTGAACATTAAGTTAGGGCCTTGAAATTCTGTAAAATATTTTTTTTTTAAATTTCTAATGACAATTTCCTTCATGTCAAAAAGTGACCTTGACCTCTATTCACCCCCTTTTCTGGTATTAGCTATATCGTTGCTATCTGTATTTAATTTGCGTGTAGGCAAAGTCCACGGTCAACTCCGGCGCATCCGCAACGAGTCTTCTCAATTGAAGGACGTGACCATCACAGGCATCCCCTGCCAACACTCCAAAGTATCATTCAAGTTCATCAGAGTTGATACTTGCGCCAAAGGATGCGAGTCCATGGTAAGGTTTTTACCAATTTATGTATATACCATAAGTACTTGTTGTTTATTTATTTCTTTTTTTTACAGTGTAGTCAGAATGGAACACCCGAACCTCAAAAAGAAAGTCCGATCGGTTTTATCATGTTTGAGTGCGGCCTTGAAGGTATAGCTATAAAGGTATCCAAACATTCGCAATCTCACAAGCCAAACGACGAGAAAAAGTGCGTCAGACCAGACATTGAAAGCTGTAGAGAATCCGTCAAGTCTGCTGAAGAGTTGAAGCCAGATAAAGAAAAGACTAAGAGTTACAGAACTTCAGGAATTGAAGATCTATTTAGAAAGAAAGAAACGAGTTCTAAACCAAGCACTCCGAATTTAGGGAATGCACAACCGCCTCCAGTACCTCCTCCGGAGCCATCCACTCCTGGGCCTGACGAACCTTCAAATAATGACAGTACTTGTACCGTGGTCCCAATAAAGGATAATGGGAATATGTCCTCTTGTGCCATCGATTTGAAGGTGGTGTGGTTTAACTTCGCTGCACCTCCGAGAACTCCAATTACGAAGAAAATTGATTTTACGAGGTAAGCTACCGTGTAATTTGATATCTAAAAAGAAATATAAATTGCTTATAAGATTAATTATAAACTACAAACAGGTCAAACTTATAAACCCCGTCATGTTACCTCGGGGGTCAAAAATAGAGAATTTCAAGTTGCAGCCCTAATAAAACAAACATTAAATTGACAATCAAAAATCTGAAAAAAATGAGTCGCAAACTATTTCTTTGCAAGCCTCGTTATTACTTTTATACGTGAAATGAATTGGCCTATAAATCATTTTCGATTACTAATCGAAATAAAATGCAATTGATAAAACAGACACAACAGACAACAGACAAAACAGTCGAATAGTCGAATTTCCTCTTAATCAAATATAGGAAAATGTTATTCATGTAGTTATTTTAGTGCAATGTTATTAATGTGTATTTATGTCCGTAAATACACCTACACTTCCCTATTTATGTAGTAGGTGAGTATAATATAAAGCGGCGATAGCCGAGTGGCGTACGTAACGGACTGCCGAGACGAGGTTTCGAGTTCGATCCCCGGTCGCCCCGGGCACACACCTCTGACTTTTCGTAGTTATGTGTGTATTAAAAATGTTTACTATCGCTCGCTTAGTAATGTGCACGTTAGATGGCAATAGACTCGCCCCCTATTTCATTGGGACCTAAACGTAACTGGCGAATCGTGGGTGTGTAATACACCTCTGCCTACCCCTTCGGGAATACAGGCGTGAAGTTATGTTTATGAGTATAATATTACGTTGTAATGAGTGGTTTTGATTTATGTATTCATTCAGACTGGACTGGAACTTGCTGAGCACCGCGTCCCCCGCCATCAATGCGTGGATGAACCCATGTAACCGCCTTGGAATCCGAGTGGTGGCTCTGTATCGAGCGTATGCGAGACGGTTGACAGCAACCGCCGCTAGTCTCATGGCTGCTGCATTGGATCTCACTCCGCATCATACGTTGCTCAAGGTAGATTCTTAGTTTTAAGCTGTTTTTGGTAGCGTATATGGTATCTATAAAATATAGTATGCATTTCATATTGAAGAACTGAAAGGGGGCCCCCTTTCGGTATACGTTGTGCTTGACGGGCGAGGCTCTGGCACAGGCTTTCCACTCGGGGTTGTAGGGAGGGGGGAGGGGGGGGGGCTCAGACGGCAGTTGCCGAGGCCCCCTTCCGGTATACTTTGTGCTTGACGGGCGAGGCTCTGGCACAGGCTTTCCACTCGGGGTTGTAGGGAGGGGGGAGGGGGGGGGGCTCAGACGGCAGTTGCCGAACCAAAAAGAGGAGGTGTTAGTGGACCCCGGGCTCCGTTGAGGTCCGGATGATGGGAATTGACCCGTTTTATTTGTTTTAGATGAGTATCTCGATAAAATTCATTTTGACAAATTGCAAGTATCAAAAAAAGCATACTCTATATGTATATTATCAGTATGTTTGTTAAGATGCTACTTGTAGGTCACCATGAAAGCTACATCCGAAATTTCAGACTGAAGTTTCGGGCAGTTGGTACCATGAAACGCATGTATCCCGCAATTGGGCTCGAAGACGGCACGTGGCAATTCGGTCGGCGTAAACCATAACAAAAAACCAGAAGTAACTTCATGGTACCTACGTCTTTCGTCCGTACCCAAAGTTTAGGTTGACATAAATAATAAACATTCTACGACATTCTACACAGCGCTTTCTAAACCCAAAGTAAGCATAGTTTAACTAGCTTGTGTTATAGGTCACAGAATACGGATAAACATATTTTTCTATTACTTTTTTGTAAATATATACATATACACCCAGACCAATGCAAATAGACATATTCTTTCGGAATCCAACCCGCACCCCCTGTCGTAGCAGTCGAATGCACTACCGCTGCGCCACAGAGGCCGTCACATAATATATGTCACAGTAGCTCCTGTTCTGTCGCCCGCAGAGCCGCTACGGGCGCCACACGCCGATGGCCAAGCAGCTACGCGAGGAGCCGTCGCTGCAGCTGTGCGCCGTGCTGCTCCGCTACGCGCTGCAGGCCGACGCCGCCGCCGTGCAGGCCGACCTGGCCGAGCGCCACCTGCCCTCGCTGTCCACGCTGCGACAGGTACTACCAACGCCCCTCCCCCAAACCGGGGCAAGATGGGGACACCGTGGTTCCCAAACCCGAGGGGGCCAATTCGAAACCGGAGTTGGCCCAGGGTCAGTCGGGGTGCGAGGGATATGCTCTATGAGCAACCGTACACCCCGGCGTCTGTAGACGAAAACTTTACGACGAGAAATTTGAACTTTAAACCTAGTTCTCGCGTTTGCCGCTAGATGACTATGTATCGATTGTATCGTATTCTATTCTTTATCGTCTAGGTTGCACTGTTTAAATTCCTATAAAAAATGATCTTCATGTATATGCACGTTTTTGTGAGGCGAATTAAACAAAACTCGCACTAAGCACTCTGTGCATAACGCGTTTTTGACGTGAATACATCTTTGAAATTACTTACGTTTATTATTGGATGCAATTACAAACAAAGGCCGTTTTGACGTTTGTCCGTTCATGAAGTTTCGTAAAATTAAATTCTAAGTTTGAAGGCGTGAATTTCTGTTCTTTATTGTCAATAGTGAGATGCAGTGTACCTACTAATTTACGACACAACTTGGCATTTATGTTTTACGAAATTCGAAATTTAAAACATGAATTAAATATCCAAAAACTATAGATGTGACTCGCATTTGATTTGTTTTTTTTTTCTATTTTAATCTGACATTTCACATCACTATTTTAACGTGTCAAAACGGCCATAATAACGTGCCGCTAGTATAACAAAATCGGGTTATACAGTTTAGTGTTACAGCTACATATCTATCCTCTGCATCCAAAATTCAATTACACCAGTGCATAGCTAAAGGATCAAACAATTTATTACGCTATGTAAGGTCTGTGACATAACAGCCGTAACATCATGTCTATGACACAACCGCACCACCATTATTTAACTTCTCTTGGATGGTAAGCGCGCGGTGCGGTGACAGAGGCGCGCCAATCAATCAATCATAGATTATATTAAACTAATCACAGGCTCAAAATACTCCTGTCATTGTTTGGTCCTTTTATTGGTCTTTTGGTTGGCCAGCTAGTGCACATGCGCGAACGTTTTGTAGTTAGTTTTTTTTTTATATTTAGGACACGTCAATTTGACTTCACCTCTCAGGAAAGAGAGTCACCATTACATACACGTACCATGTTAACAATGGTGGCACTCAGCTTGACGGCCTCATCAGAAGAGGATTGTCGTTGCAGCACCGCGTGACACCCACCGGTCCCACTAGTGCTGCGACCACAATCCCCCTGCCCGGCTATGCACTTGCTGACCCCTGAACGCAATCAAACCGAAATTGGATTACTATGGAGGGTTTTTATCAAACGTGCGTGTGGATCCGGCCGAATTTTGTGACAAATTTGTGTCATCAAATTTCTATCACCAGCAAATTCATACCAGTTCATGAAGTTTGCCGGTAACTATACTAACCATTGAAAACGATGGCCTGCTGATGGATTTGCTGTAGTAATGTATGAAAAAAGTGTGCTATTCCTTGTGAGAGATGAAGATATATGCATATATGACTTGCTGTCGTACATTTAAAATGTATTTATATAATTTATCAAATCTTGGTATCCGGACTGTAAGCGAGTCCTTTCAAATTCAACTCTAAAATCAAAGTCATATCACACAAATTGGGAGGGTATATACAAAGTAATTAACTGTGGAAGTCGTTTCAAAATATTAAAGTTCATACGGTTTCTGTTTCAGGGTGTGATAGTCCTCAGTCGCCAATGGAAGAACATTTTGTATACTCCGCTATTATTGGAACACAATTACAAAAGCAAGGTCATGAAGCCACTAAACGTCACATTTGCACTACCTGATTTACTGGAAGTAAGTATATAAAATTTGATTTGTAACGTATCGTCTGAAACGCAACTCGGCAGATATTGTTTATCCGAAGGGATTTCCGCACGAAAAAAAAAAAGATATTTGAATGTTTGCATGTGACTACAACAGGCAAACGGATACTGACTAATGATTTTATATCTACTTACTGTTATTATATTAATTTGATGTATCTGAAAAATGGCTAATAAATAAATATGACTACAAATGCGTTTCAATAGTAAGTATTTATTAATTGACTGTCGAGTTGCGTATCTGTCCAATGCCGTTTGACGTGGTGCAAATTTGACTAGAGTCAACGTGCGTTTTGTAGCGAAATGGGTGTCTGCCGACTCCTGATATTTGATACTCCTGTAAGAATCCCAGAGTTGGGAAAAGTAACGAGTACTCTCGACTAGGCTCACACATAGATCATTACAATAATATATCCTTTAGATTTAGATCGGAAAAAGAGAACATCTAGGACGGGACTTGAACCCGCGACCAGTCCCTTACAGGGGGGATGCTCTGACCAAGTTAGCTACCTAGACACGTCCCAGATATTCGAAACTCTCTGATATATTATATACGTCTCAAGGCGATGCTGGAGCCGTCTTTTTTTTTTACGTGCGGAAATCTCTTCGGATACCCCCCCGCCGGCCAGCGGGGGCGGTTATGTCGTGCATGAAACGACTAAAACTGCACGGTGTCCTGCCAAAGTGTCCATTGCCGGGCATCCCGGGTAAGCCCTCGAAAGGAGGCTACCGGCGGACCTTGACCGCCACCGCGGCCGCGCCTGATGGGGTCGGGTTTTATCCCGCGTCGGTGAGTAGGCAGGTGTGTGTAGGACACATACGATACGCCTCCGCCATGGCCTGCTTCTGTAAGGACGGCGAGTCGGCCAACTGCCGTCCTCTGGCTACGCTGGAGCCGTCTACCGTAATTCTTGCGAACTACGGAAACAATGAATGACTTTACAATCATTCTTACACATTGTCTTTTGATTACTCCGCCACATTAATTTAAATTAAATTTTTAAGCAATTAGTATGTTTACTTTTCCTATCTAAAATAGGAAAAAGAGACGTGTCAAGGTGGCTCAGTTGGTCAGAGCATTCCCCCTGTAAGGGACTGGTCGCGGGTTGAAGTCCCGTCCTAGATGTTCTCTTTTTCGGAACTATAGGAAAAGTAAGCATTTCGAATATCTGGGAAGTGTCTAAATAGCTCAGCTGGTCAGAGCGTTCCCCCTGTAAGGGACTGGTCGCGGGTTCAAGTCCCGTTCTAGATGTTCTCTTTTTCCGATCTAAATCTTTAGAACAAGCATACTAGCTTACTTTTCGTATAGATTTAGACTGCTTAAAAATTTAATACAAAATAATATATACATTTTATTTCATAGGATTCCGTAGAAGGTTGGCAGGAGTATCCTTTGGAGACTGAAGCTTTAGACGAGAACTGTCTACTGCTGAACATGGACGGAGACAAAATCAATCTGCCCGGTGAGTTGTTACCTTTATAATCTATATTTGATTTGAATATTATAAATACCAAGTTTTGATATAACTGTACAGTATCTGATACATATTAGTGATGGATGTAATAGTTACATACACAATTTTCCAAGTATCTTTTTGTTAGTTAATATTTATCACTAATAAATATTTTTTCTCACAATATAGGTATATATCACTGTATTAAATATACTCACTTTGAAATGTACATGTGTATTATTGCATTTTTTATTACTTGGAGAGAGCTCTTTATAATTAGAATAACTACATATTCAGTAAAAAAAGAAACCGTCGGAAATATATGTGAGGCGACTAAAATTAGAAGTGTGTCAGAAGAAACAACATTCAAATATTACAAAATCGCGTGCTAATTATACGCTCATATTTATCCCTTTGCTTATCCCGTATTATTAGAGGTACTCGCAACAGTGTGCTGGAAGGCATGTTTACTTGCGTGTATAGTCACCAGAGGTGCAAAAAATCACGGCGTTCTCGTCACAGATAACATTTCAAAAACAAATTATTTTTAGTGTACTATTATTTTTTTTATAAAATAAAGTAATAATACACCTCTGCCTACCCCTTCGGGGATACAGGCGTGAAGTTATGTTCTGTGTTTAAAGTAAGATAGTTTTGTTAACGGAAGTATAAATTTTCAATGTGTTCAAATACCCCGTTGCGTAATGCTCTGTGGCGTAGCGGTAGAGCATTCGACTGCTAAGTCAGAGATCGTGGGTTCGATTCCCGCTCATTGCAAATATGTATATTTGCATTGGTCTGGGTGTTTATATGTTTAATATGTATTTATTTACAAAAAAAACTAGTATCTAATATGTTTATCCGCATTCTAGAACCCATATGACAAGCTTTGCTTCGTTTGGGTCTAGATGGCGCTGTGGTATCCTAGAATATTTATTTATTATTTATCCTAATGTATTTCAACTGCAAAATACTGATATTTTCGTTTCACATATATTGCCGTCAGCTTCTAACATAATATCTAGATTAAAAAAAAAAAAAAAACTAGTATATTGAAACCTGTTGGTCATTATAACACAATATAATGCGACATTGTGTGTTGTGCGTGAAGCGCCCGGCGACGTGGTAAACCCGCGGCCGCACTCGTTCCCATCCACGCCGCCCTCCGGTTCGTACATCAGCACTATTGTATCTGTCGAGAGATTTGTGGACTGTAACATAAGTTTCTGTTCTATTAAAAAGTCTACAAGTCTCAATAGATTGTTTGAAGTCGTTTGAATTTTTAGGGATTTTCTTTAGAAACGCCCTATTGCTATCGAGTTGTCGTCGACGGCGTCGTTGCCAATTTTCTGTCACGGTTTTGGGTATGAAGGAGATGAGCTATCGAGTTGCTGTTTTCGGTAATAGATTCGTGCTGGGGTGAACCATTGCAAGATAAAGAAAAAATCGCAAAAAATCGCAAAAAAAAAATCGCAAAATCGAAAATCCCTTGTATTCGGCTGAGCTCGTCTCAGGAATTCAACTTGTTTAATAACTCTAACAGTTACATGTTTTTAAGGACTGTGATGGTCTTTTATCGTCTGAACTGATATACATTGTTATTTTACGTTATACGTTGTTAAGCTGACTTTTTTTTATAAAATTTTCTTCAAATTTAATATGCTAATTTAGCTTTAATTTCATCAAATTAGATTTTTTTTATAACCCGACAAATTTTTCTGCAATAGCTAGACTTCGTACGGATTACCGAAAACTCAACAAAAAAAAACTAAACCACAAAGAATCTGGTTCGTTATATTTTTATGCTATTATAGTAGCAATCGGATTAATAAATGTCTACAAATTGCAAGAAAAGCAAATAATAAACAAAAGAAAATATCACAATAGAAATATTAAGATACGAGATACCCATCACTAATTAAATTTGCCAAAAATACTTTAATTTACTCACGAAAATTCCGAACGACTTCAAACTGAGTGTCTTGCGTTTGTTCTGTATTTCTTGACTGTGTCATGAGCATGGAGTGACCATGTGTCGTGTGTGCCCACTTCATTTACATATCTACCCTCCAATCTGTGCTAAAACTATATTCTTTCATTCATTCGTCAACCCTAATCAATTCTCATTCATGGTTTCTTTATTCATTTATATAAGGTGTCACAAAATTAGGTCTCTGAATTTGGTGAGATGACTTGGTATCGACAAAATATGTATTTGAAACAAAAAAAAAACATCGGGTAAAATAAAAGAAAACATAAAAAAAAAATTTAAAAAAAAATGGAAAATGAAAAAAAAAACACCACCAGCGACCAGCGACCAGCGTCACGTGACGCGACGAGCACACGTGACGCTGGTCACTATTTAGTATCGCGGATAGTATCCTCGCAGTATTCTCCAAGCGGATGTGTGGAAAATACCTAAATCGCGACCAGCGTCACGTGTGCTCGTCGCTGGTAGTGTTTTTTTTTTCATTTTTTTTTATTTTACCCGATATTTCTTTTTTTTGTTTCAAATACATATTTTGTCGATACCAAGTCATCTCACCAAATTCAGAGACCTAATTTTGTGACATCTGATATTTCTATTTTGCTCGTCTGTTTTCGATTGTTCTGCACCTGCAGTTTTTTTTATTTGGCTATTATTTAAATTACCTTATTAGACGGTTTTATTTAGGTGTTTATTTATTTGCTTGATACTACATGGCAAGTATATTTATTGAAAGCGTTCTGCATATCTATACAAAAGAAAAAACAATGTGTTAATGCTTAGCTTGTTATGCATACCTACTTATAAAATACATCTGTGTTAAGCTTTGCAAATGATTTTGTGGTTATTGTAAGTAGACTTAATTAGTAAGTTTTGTTAACATAATGTTTTATGACGCTTTAGTCCCATAAGCCATGCATTGATGAACCATAGATGCGCGCATGCGGACGCCCGCACTGCATACTGTATCGTGAAATCGTATTTATTCTTTTTGCACGAAATTCGTTCATTATTATTTGCACGAAACGGGCGCCCGCATACGTGCATTCGCATGAGGCAGCGGATGTCCTTATATTTTATGAGCATTTTCACTTTATCGTATGGTTATATCAGGAAGAATATTATGTCGTGTAGCAGCTGATCAGTGTTGACCTGCTGTATCGTTTTAAGCGCAACTTAATATTCATGAAATTGTGTAGTAGGTAGCTCAGTTGGTCAGAGTATTTCGCCTAGAAAGGGACTGGTTTCTGGTTCAAGTTCGATCCCGGATGTTGACTATTTCCGATTTAAATTTATACACTATTTGATAGCTTTCGTATGGGGGGTATTCGTGTTAAAAAAAACCTCATGGTTAAAACACATTACACGGCTGAAAAGTCACTATCATATATTTTATATGTAGGTATACTGAGATATAATGACTTTTTATAAAAACACAACACAAATAATAACCTCTGTGGCGTAGCGGTAGTGCATTCGACTGCTAAGTCAAAGGTCGCGGGTTCGATTCCCGCTCAGTGCAAATATGTATATTTGCATTGTTCTGGATGTTTCTATGTATAATATGTATTTATTTACAAAAAAAAAGTATTTAAGTATGTTTATCCGCATTCTAGAACCCATATGACAAGCTCTGCTTAGTTTGGGTCTAGATAGCGTTGTGTACTTTGTCGTACAATATTTATTTATTTATTAATAATTGACAAAGCTGAAGTTATGTTACATAAATAACACAGTCTTTTGTGCTTTTCATGCGATATTGCTAGGATCATAATAATATGCCCTTCGACATAAGGCACAATCATACAGTAAATCAGTGTCATTTCACTATAGAAGTAGACGCCGACTATTATTAGTCAACACTATGCTTTATGTGATCATTCACTAGTCGCCTTCACTAAACATATTACTCATTAAAGTACTACAAGCGTAGTCTACCCAGTGAGACTTCCTAAATATTATGATAATTATTTCACTATCGTTTCAATATCGTTTTCATTGTAACAATGTTTACACAGCTCGTCTGACAACTCTATAATTTCCTGGTACAGTTTTCTTTGTCTGCATGCGATCTTCCCTTTTTTTTTACCTGTGGAAACCCCCTCGGGCTTCACCCCACCGGGGTCAGCGAGGAGGTGGGTATGTCGGAATCGAACCAACTAAAACCACACGGTGTCCTTCCCAAGCGTCCATTGCCAGTTACCCCGGGTACGCCCTCGAAAGGATTACCCCAGGGATTCCCGACGGACATCAGCCGCCGTCGCGACCTCGCCTTTGGGGTCGGGTTTGATCCCGGGTCGGTCCAAATCTTCCCTTATTTAAATATACATGGGTGTATTTCCCATAAGGATCGGGCTTATGGCGGCCAGATATTACAGGCGGAAATTATTCTATCTTCTAGACCTAATTACTAAACCGATTCCGATACAAGTTGACAAGAAAGTCAATTCATATCTTGTGACTAAGCGAATGAGCTGAGAAGGGGGCGGCCAGTACCACATGGCCTTTACCGGTCAAGACTGCTTCTGCTCTGGAGGTATATAGAGTCACTACGAACTTAAAAATACTTTGATGAGTGAAAGATGGTGTAGGCGATAGAATTAAAATAAAAGAATCTTGTAGAACTTTAAGCTGAGAACGATCGCGGGTACTAGGCAACGTATGTACGGGTCGGTGACACAGATGCTGATTACTGGTGGTAGAAATTTGATGACACAAATTTGTCACAAAATTCGGCCGGGTGGGTACCACCGTGCACGATTGCGGAAAACCCTCCATAGTAATCCAATTTCGGTTTGATTGCGTTCAGGGGTCAGCAAGTACATATATAGCCGGGCAGGGGGATTGTGGTCGTAGCACTAGTGGGACCGGTGGGTGTCACGCGGTGCTGGGACGACAATCCTCTTCTGAAGAGGCCGTCAAGCTAAGTGCCACCATTGTTAACATGGTACCTACGTGTATGTAATGGTGACCCTCTTTCCTGAGACTTTACCTTCAGCATACCATCAGGCGAGGTGAAGTCAAATTGACGTGTCCTAAATATTTAAAAAAAAATGCTACTGCCCCCCCCCCCCCTTTTGCGTTTATTAGTTAAAACTTACGGGCACAAAAAATAATGTAGGTAGATACAGGTACTAAAGTTCTTACGTTAAACTAATAAGTACGAACATTGCAATGGTACAAAATTAACAATTAAAAATATTTGTAATGCGTCGCTTACAGATGGTGATTAAATGTATTTACTTTTCACTTTTACATTAATTTAATTAAATAATATTAGTAAAGTTCAGATTTATATTACTGTAGGTATATCATGCCAGGTCTCACTGGTTATACTATAAATAGGTACTTATCAGTTGTACATATTCTATCTGCTCCAATGATTTTCTTTTCCCCTTGATATTGTCGGAAGTTTACGCGAATTTCACACATTATTTACATTGAACCCGACGTTTGCCATTGTCACGGGGGGTCTCCCCGTAACCATGGCTGCTGAAAAGCAACTGAAATAACGGTTTGAATGTAAATAATAGTAACGTAGAAAATGTAAGTAAGAAAATAACATCAAAAAAATAGTTTTATTTCAATGTGTGAAATTCGCGTAAACTTCCGACAATATCAAGGGGAAAAGAAAATCATTTTAGCAGATAGAATAGACTCAAGACCTCATAAACTTTAACAACTCGAACTATAACCTTACCACAGATTAGATAATAGTTCATAAGTCATACCCCCCATATCCATATATTAGCGACAATATCTGTTAACGACAATAGCTGCAAGTGCCCTCACCCTGTATAATATGTAGTTCCGTCCCAATGCTCACACATCATGTGCTAATCTGTCATCGCTCTCAGTGCGCGGAGCACAAAGCAGTCGGGCAAGCCTCGTGTTTCCATCGCTCCCGTTCTCGACGAGGAAGCCGGCCTTCCATGACGATGCAATCGCCAGTGAGTAGTACATTGCTAGTTTCGTTTGTAAGGAACTAATAGAATAATGGTTAAAGTGTCATGTATTCGATAATATCTCTAAATATACAGAAATTTGATTAAATGTGTCCCATAATCGTCTGCCTGAATGGGTGATTAAAAAGTGTTAGGCTTAACTTAATGTTTGGCTTCACTCAAACATCAATAGTGGGTTCACGCATTCAAAAAAAAGTTGAACTCTAAAAAAATTGACTTTAGCAATGATTTACAACATATACAACTGGAATTACCCAGCGTTACAATACCTCTTAATCTTAATAATTTTACTTTTAATTGACATGACTGTCATCCTATACCGAAGAATAGCAAAAAAAAAAAAACAGACCACTCAATGTGGGGAGACAAACAAATGTTTCCACTCAAATAATTTTTGCAATGAATTTTCACGATATTAGATTTAATCAATCATTCAATTAGTAATCAAATGTTCCTTAAGTAATACCGTGCCTACATATTACATATTCATAATTATTCAAATAATACTTGTTTTATGCTCGTGCATCCGTATGTAAGCATATGTATTCCTTAATCCCGACTTGTTCGTTTCTCCATTAATTTCTGTTGTAGTAGACTACGGTACGTTGAAGGAGGACCTACCGACGGTAGGATCAAACCCCTCATTGTACTCTCCACATGGGAGTGACGATAACATCAGAAACGACAGGGCTAGGGAGGATCTGTACCAATGGATGGCTAAACAGGAACCCATTAAAGTGGTGAGTTGTCTATTTAACACGTTTTTGTGAATTCGCCTAACTCAAAGTCAAAGTCAAAAAGCATTTATTCTGTATAGACCATTAATACGGAACTTACAAAACGTCATAAAATAATAAATAATCTAATGTTTGGCAAATGGACCACCGGTTCGAAACGCGGCCCTGTCCTGAGAAGACTCCGGCAAGAAACTCAGCGGGCTGTTTTTTTTTGGTCTATTTACATTACTTAACCTAAGTACAATATTTCATTTGAGTAGCATAGAGAGAGCAAACAGTTCATATCCAAGCTTGTTTGTCGTCTAAATTTCGTAGCTTTAACTTTCTAACGAAGTGTGAACTTGTAGTTTTCGTATCGTATTGAAATTTTGTAAGTATATGACATGCGTGATGATGTAACGATGGACCCAGGATGCGAATAGTGGAACAGCTATTAATAAACCTTTTGACGTGGGATCGCTTTAAGGATACATAAAAGTGTGTTTTTATTCGATTTTTGAGCTCAAATAATTATGAACTAAATATTTTGTAACGGCAACCGCCTGAAGTACCTGTTTTGGAGCAAGTTCAATTCTACGGTTTGTTCACCGCCTGTACACTGTAATTACCCATCATCAACCTATGCTAGTCCACTGCTGGACATAGGTCTCCCCTAATGAGCGCCATAGCGCCCTGTCTTCAGCTGGCCGCACCCAGCATCTGCCCGCAGTCTACGCAGATCGTCATCCCACTGGCTATACTAAGATTATTTATATTTTACAAAATACCGCCTCAAACTCCGTCTTTATGCCCCAGGAGCATAAAAGCAAGAAGTCGATCATCCCGCCGTCGAAGATGAACCCTTTGGCGGCGGCGGTGGCCATGCCGGCCTGCAGCCTGTACCCGGTGCAGGGCTCGCTGATGCTGCTGGACGCGCACCTGGTGTTCCAGCCTTTCCTCGGCGCGCTGGGGGTGTCGCCGCACCAGGTCACACAAGGTATACATTTTCTGTCATCGGCCTTCAAGCCTTTGACTTCGAGCCTCATGACTCAGTCTTCGCGAGTTTCAGTCTTACTACGAAATTGGTGAACTTCTATATTTACCTTGAAGTAAGTGCCATCTGAACTCCATAACCCACTCTTGAGGTAAACATTTGCTGTATCAAGAGTAATTAACACTTCTCTAGTTGATGTAATTACAAGAATAATAATAAAAAAAGTTAATGCTAATCTTAAAGTGGTGTGGCGGGAGAGCTTTCAACTGCTACTTTAAAGGTTGCGAGTTCGATTCTCGCTTAGTACAATATATAGACTTCAAATCAATCTAATCAAAAATTCTATTTTTGTCATCTTCACAAAGTGCGCTATTGACGGCAAAAATCTCAGCCACTTTTACAATTAACCAAAAACTATAGCTCCCGATATGTTGGTTATATAATACGGTACTATATGAAAAATCCCTCCGAATACAGGTGAATCTAAGAACAAGAATGGTTCTGGCGAGGGTGGAGGTCCCCCGGTGCTGGAGTCGTTAGGGTCCAAGTTGTCGCTGATCGCGTGGATGGATATGTTCCGCATCGACATCGTTGTGAGCGAGCTGGCAGCTAGAGACAGGAGGCATCCGGGCAAAGGGAAAGGTAAACATCTTTATTTTGTTAATTGTCATTTACCCCCAATGCAAAAATAAATAGATAGATACACAATTCACTCTATCAATGAATAGACACATTGTACACACAGCCAAGGAAATAAGTATACACGTTTATATGTGTGTATACTTATCTTTTTGGCCGTGTGTACATCTACATTATTACAAACCGAGGAACATTGATTACATAATTTTAGTTAAAAGCACAATGGGCTAGAGCAATCATTTTTTATTGATTTATCAGGTTCTCAAACTCACACAAACATACCATCAGAAACGCCAGCGTTCTTGTGCGAGAAAGTGTCCATCGACGTAGACCTGAAGAAGGTCGCCGATATGGCCGTGGACGACCTCATCCAGCGGCAGAACGTGCTGTACATCTCGCGCGGGCAGCTCAAGAAGCACATCAGCACCATGCTAAATTTCAACATCAGCATCAGATTTATTTCGCAGCAGGTACGTAAAACGACTCGGGGCTGCACACGCTGGCGGACTGCCCAGCGTGGGAGGCGCCGAGGCGTGACCTAGTGGCAGCCATCGGAGTGGGAGTCCTCTCGCTTGGCAGCATGCCGTGCCCGCAACCTGCTCGCCGCGCGTCGCAGGCGACTCAGGTGCGCCTCCACGAGCGCAGGCCTGGGGGTGGCAGGTGAGGCCGCCTGTCACCCCAGCATAAGCACGCCGGGACGGTGGGGCGACTAGCACCCCTCCCCCAAACCGGGGTAAGACGGGGACACCGTGGTTCCCAAACCCCAGGGGGTCATCTCGAAACCGGAGATGGCCCAGGGTCAGTCGGGGTGCGAGGGATATGCTCTATGGGCAACCTTACACCCCGGCGTCTGTAGACCCGAGTCGGCGTGCGGTTTTAGTCGGTTCAAGCCCGACATAACTGACCGCGGGGGGGGGGGGGGGCTATCCGAAGGGATTTCCGCAAGAAAAAAAAAAAGGTACGTAAAACAAATACTCTTTCAATTTTTTTTTAAATTTTGAAATATTTTCTTTTAAAAATTCAAAAGTAAGTCACACAATCGTTACTAGTCTAAAAATAACCGGTAAAAATTGTCGGTGTCAATCCGATACGGTACGAAAAAATATCGTAACCAAACCAAACGGTTTGGTGCTTCTTTTCTTTATCACTGAAATACTCCGCCTACACATTGATTCCTTCTGCTGGAATAGTTTTCGTCATAGCGATAAGGTGCAAGCAAGGCTGCCACATCAGACTTAATAGCTCGCGTAAATAATTGGCATCTTCATTTTTTTAAACTCTATGACTTTTTCTTGCAGGTGAACATGCCGCTACTCCGACTTCTGCATCAGATCAGCAACATGTACCAGAATGTGAAAGATACGCAGATTGAACTGAGGAGTCAGACCAAGATATCACATAGGCAGAACAAACACACATCGTCGTCAGGTAAGTTGTGCAGATTATTTAGTTCATAGAACTATATCGACAATGATGTGGTATGACGTCTCGTTATATAAACATAACTTCACGACTGTTTCCCCGAAGGGGTAGGCAGAGGTGTATTACACACTCACGATTCGCCAGTTATGTTAAGGTCCCAATGTAATAGGGGTCGAGCCTATTGCCTTCTACCGGGCACATTATTAAGCGAGCGACAATTAACATTTATTAATGCACATATAACTACGAAAAGTCAGAGGTGTGTGCCGGGGCGAATGGGGATCGAACCCGAGATCTCGTCTCAGCAGTCCCTTACGTATGCTACTGGGTAATCGCTGCATATGACGTGTCGTTATATGAGATGGCAGTTTCGATTACTCATTCGTCGTTTTGGCTAATATTAATGAAATTATTCCAAATCGATTATTTGGTTTCTTATTTTATTATTATCATAACGTGATTAATAGATTTCAAGTAATTTTTTTGTCTAAAGTTTTGACCTATTTAAATTGATCAAATCAATCCAAAAAAATTTTTTCGTGAGGCGTTTTTTCCCCCCTGATAGCAAGCGGCAAGCGGGGGTGGTTATGTCGGATTCGAACCGACTAGAACCGCACGCCGTCTCGGGTCTTCAGACGCCGGGGTGTAAGGTGGCCGGCCCATGGGCAATTCTCTCGCACCCCGACTGACTCTGGGCCATCTCCGGTTTCGAGATGGTGTCTCCGTCTTGCCTCCGGAAGGAGAGGAGGCGCGCAGACATAATCTAAGAAGTTCATTTTTTTTCGTTTAGTGTTGGGTGTCTACAAATCGATTGTGAGAATAACCGATAGCAGCAGATTTGCCTGCGTCAAACCTTATTTTCATAACCTTAACGTATGAAATTGCGTGTTTATTGTATACGAATGGATTTGGAATGAGCTATGCTCTAAGCCATAAGAACACTCGTGTTTTGAACACCCTTGCTAACTTTTTTGCCATATGAACCGATTAATCTAAATCGATAATAGTTTCGACGACGAAAATAGTAGAACGAAACCAATTTAGGACGGCTCGCATAAATAAAGAATACCCTCATATTTTAAATTAATTGTTGAAATTTGATATTATACATTATTACTCATTTAAAAATTGTTTAACTAATACTAATAATTTTAGAATTGTTTTATTTTCGTTCTAATCGTGCAAGGTTTACGTTCTGTGTCTATCTTCTGTCAAACCAAATAATGTGCAATAGTGTCAAAATGCAGTTTTTAGATTATTTCGACTGTAGTTACGCGTTCGAATGTCAAATTAAGCAGATGAAATGCTTGAGCCAGTACATTTTAATCGTTACTTGAACCTGACAAATCGACTAATGTGTTTTTTTTCTACTATTTCTAGTATCAGACTTCAGAGAAAACCTAGTCAGTGTAACATCACTAGAAAAAGACGCACAGTACGCGACTTTGGAGCCTAAATGGGATCTCATTGCGCCGGCGCTGACTCCGGAGCTGGGCATGTCAGTGCCACAGTCCTCTAGCCAACCAAAACTCAACCAGCCTTCGAGGCCGAGACCTCAGTCTTTTGCGCAGAAGTTGAGGTCTACTGGGAAGAGCGTCAAGGGGAAATTGGGTAAGTACGAGCACGATATCTTTTGTATGTAGGGAATGGTAGCATTGAAATTCCGAAAGATATTTATTACGCCTGTTTATATTACTAATATTATAAACGCGAAAGTTTGTAAATATGGATGGATCGACGTTTGTTACTCTTTCACGCAAAAACGGCTTAACGGATGTGACTGAAATTTGGCACAGGTATAAATTATAGTCCGGAATAACACATAGACTACTTTTATCCCGGGAATAGGTTCCAATGGGTTGCGGGAACGCGGCGGGATAAATACTACGCGGGCGGAGCCGCGGGCAACAGCTAGTAGGAGTATATTTCCCAAAAATGGCACGGAAACGATAACAGAAATGCGAGGCTGGACCCATCTTCGGACTTCTAACTTTCCAGGTTTCTGCCACGATGAGATCTCGGCCGGAGCTGTACACAGATCTTTGTGTAACAGTATTTTTAGGCCCTTTTAATCGGGTACCGGCCGTTTTTAAACGTTTTTTTTTTAAACAATCAGTGATGTAGAATATACTGCTTCCGGGCTGTTTGGCCGTGGTCCATATGAAACTTGTGTTCGTTGAAGCATATGAAACGTTTCGTCGATCACTGCGACCGACATCTTCAGTAGTGCAGCAGTATATTCTACGAGTACATGCAACGCCGGTCGTGAAATCATAAAGATTTATAGAAATAATCACAGAGTTTGCAAGTAGTTAAAAGCGTTTGTGTTTATAAAATACTAGCGGTTCGTGTCCCGGCTTTGCACGAGGATAAATTCGTAAAAATATACTATAACCAGATTCTAGCGTCAGCTACCGGGTCTAATTGTGAAGGCAAACCATAATAAACTTTCATATTTCTTACTTCAACAGTAAACGTATTCATAGCGTAAGCTTATGTCAAAGAATTAGGCAAGGACTCAGTATCGTATTTAGGTATAACTTATCGGAACACTAGCTAATAGGTCTGCGTGTCCCGCCAGGCTACAGCTCGCTGAACGAAGGCGCGCACACGCCCATGTTCCCGGCGGCCGGCGCGCGGGCGGGCGCGGGGGCAGGCGCGGGGGCGGGCGCGGGGGCGCGCGGCGGGGCGGCCAGCCCGCCGGCGCAGGCGCACGCGTCGCTGAGCTCGCCGTCGGCCGACGCCGTGGACGGCAAGTTGGCGCCGCGCTGCTGGCGCACCGTGTACCTGCTGCTGGACTTGTACGCCAACATGCCGGACGCCGAGACCATCACGCACAGGTACGCACTCTACTGCACTACTTGCTATCACTGGCAATGCGATTGGAAGCTACTAAGAGCAAGCTACAAAATAGAATATTCTTAATCCGAACACCTAACCCGTTTGTATCCAAAGCTAGCACTTAGGAGCCCGGGGTCCATTTTCATATCTTTCTGTGACGCTGCGACTGCTGTCTAATATACGATTGGTTTTGACATTTTGGTTCTAGATTCTCAGTGACCACCGACATCCCGGAGCAATACCGGCACAGCAAAACAAACGCTCGACCTAGCTCCCGGGAGCAGAACACCAGCAACTCATCTTCCAGCGCCGCTAACATGGGCATGGTCGTCGTTGGGGTCGCTAGGTAAGGTGCATAACAGACAAAATCACACATGAAATATAACCCACTCTTTATTGATGTTCCTTATAAGTACTGGCAAACATCTTGAACAAACGTCTATACGAACCAACCACAAAACCAATAAAAGGACTGTTCAACCAATGACACGCCCTTTGAGCCGTGATTCGTTTTATATAATCTATGATTGGTCAACTGGCGCGCCTTGGTCGTCGACCTCCCCCCCTAAATCCAAAGAGACCTAAAAAACGCCTTCTGCGCAGCTAGAGTACTTTGGCAAGATGTTGTGCGGTATTCTACACCCAATGATGTTGTTACAACGAGCGTCGATATCTCGAAAGCTACTGATCGAATCTTCAGGAAATTAGAACGCATTGCTAGTGTCGTAGTACTCCATCCAATTTTCGACCCATCTCTAAACTACCAGCTCTCAGTAAAATTTTTGAAAAAATTATATTTAATCAACTGCTTTCGCATCTCACTGCCAATAGATTACTTCATAACAAACAGTTTGGTTTCACTAAAGGCAGAAATACGACGGATGCAGGAGTCGCTCTTGTCAAACATATATTTGATGCATGGGAGAAGAGGCAAGATGCCATTGGCGTCTTTTGTGATTTATCAAAAGCTTTCGATTGTGTTGATCATGAGACTTTGTTATTAAAATTAGGTCATTATGGTGTTTCGAGCAGCTCACTTACCTTACTTAGGTCCTGCCTCACTGGCAGAATACAAAAAGTCAACATTAATGGCACCAATTCTTCTGGTGCCCCATTAGTCATGGGAGTACCCCAGGGCTCGATATTAGGACCCCTTTTATTCCTGATATATGTAAATGACCTTCCTTACTTCATTCAAATCTTTGTGAGATAGTATTATTTGCTGATGACACATCATTAATTTTTAAAACTGACAGACAAAAAGTAGTACTTGACGATGTGAATAATACCCTTTCTAAAATATTGCATTGGTTCACAAGTAACAACTTGCTGCTCAATGCGAAGAAAACAAAATGTGTAAAATTTACCATGCCCAATGTAAGACAGATAGATACACATATTACAATGAATAATGAATCTGTTGAAGTAGTCAATACCACAGTTTTTCTTGGACTAACGTTAGATAATAAACTGCAATGCAATATCACAGCCTTAGCAGGTAGACTTAGCTCAGCTGCCTATGCGGTTAGAAAGATCAGGTCACTGACTGACGAGGAAACGGCACGATTAGTTTATTTTAGTTACTTTCATAGCGTTATGTCATATGGTCTGCTGCTTTGGGGCTCAGCTGCCGATATTGAGTCTATATTCATATTACAGAAACGAGCTATACGAGCAATCTATAGCCTCGGACCCCGTGACTCGCTGAGGGAACTATTTAAAGAAATTAATATTTTAACTGTTGCTTCCCAATATGTGTACGACAACATCTTATATGTACGGAAGAACCTAGATCTGTTCAAAAAAAAATCGGACGAACATAATTTTAATACCATTGCAGCGCCAAAACTCAGACTTCATAAAGTTGGTAATTCGTTTGTAGGCAAATGTATAAAAATATTTAAAAAATCCCTCAGGATTTGGTTGACCTACCACTAAATAAATTTAAAATAGAAGTGAAAAAAGGTTTAATGAAAAAAGGTTATTATAAAGTAGATGAATATCTTAATGATAAAAATGCATGGTCAACCTAATTAAATCTTAACTCTTGCTCTCGCACATATTTATTATAAATAAAACAAAACTAAATATTGAAAAATAAATAAAAAAGAAAGCATAACGATGATCTACCTGAGTTTCTTGCTGGTCTCTTTTCAGTAGATCCAACTACCGAACCAGCTAAAGAATCATTTTCAAATGATTTATTTACATCTTTTTGATAATTTTGACAAACGCAATTGTAGAACTTTGACATTCATAAGTTTTAGTCGGTTCAAGCCCGACATAACCACCCCCGCTGGCCGGGTGGGGGGGGGGGGTATCCGAGGGGATTTCCGCACGAAAAAAAAAAAAAAAAAGCGACGGTATACGTTTTTTAAAAGTTAATTTAAGTGCCTAAACTGAATAAACGAAATTGATTCTTTGATTGAGTGTAGAAAAATTTAGAATCGCCAACACAAAGTTTACCTACAATTTTAAATTAAGGTTATTCACCTTAAATGTTGGCGCGTCTGTACCTACTACTGTTGTAGGTACCTTTCTCGAACGCTCTACTTAGGTACCTAACTTGCCTGATCTCTAGACGATTCTGGAACATTCATCCCTCCTAATTAAGAGCTATAAAAAGCGCACAGAAATATATTTTCGGAACCGAAGCGATCACAAGCGAAGCACATCATACCGAAACGATTCAAGAGGATTATACCTGCGACCTAAGCAACGTCTGTGGACTACTGTGAACTGCTGAGCGACTGAACTGTTAAAGAGTACTGTGTGTGCTAATTATTTAGTTGTCTAGTTTGTGGTGAGCAAATAAACCTCTTCGTTGTATAAACGGCATTTAATTGTACCCCGCGCACGTAACAATATCTAATTTCTGTGTCCACAGAATCCACCGTACCCGTCTCCTTGCTTCGCTGTCGGGTCTAAAGTTAGAAGCAGAGATAACATCCCTCCAGGCGTCATTGTCGGCCTCACGATCACGCCAGTGGTCGCTGTCTGGTAACCTCGGCAGAACCATGATCGTGCTACTCGAAGGAGTTGCACCAAACCATCAGTAAGTATACTATTTCATGCATACTGACTAGCTGGTGCTGTTTAAAATGTTCTGTAATATCAAGAAACAAGTTGAATTCCTGAGACGAGCTCAGCCGAATACAAGGGATTTTCGATTTTGCGATTTTTTGCAATTTTTTCTTTATCTTGCAATGGTTCACCCCAGCACGAATCTATTACCGAAAACAGCAACTCGATAGCTCATCTCCTTCATACCCAAAACCGTGACAGAAAATTGACAACGACGACGTCGACGACGACAACTCGATAGCAATAGGGCTTTTCTAAAGAAAATCCCTAAAAAACAGTACATTTTGTAGATGTTTTAAGTCACTACTTAGAATTTATTGTTCACTATTGAATATCGAGCTTAGTGGTTAAGGAGTCGACCCTACGATCGAGAGGTCCATGGTTCGAATCCTGGCCATTACACTAGCGACGTGAACCCACTCCTAACACAAGCAATTTAGCTAAGCTGGAGGGGTTAGGGGGAATATTAGTAATTTCGGTTACTAATATTCTTAAAAAAAATCATAGAACACATACCGAGATGAGATGTTGTATTTAAATTTCTCCATGAAAGAACGCGGACACTTTGCGGAGGTGAGGATGTGGTGAAGAGGGGTTATACTCCTCCCACTTCATTATTTTTCATTTACCGTTTAATAGCAAAACTACTCACGTCATTCGATGTCGATGTTATTACGTAGTATAACTGTCTCACACTAGATGTTATTGAAAGTAACAGGGACAGGGCCATCTCGAAACCGGAGATGGTCCAGGGTCAGTCGGGATGCGATATGGGCAACCTTACACCCCAGCGGCGTCTGAAGACCCGAGATGGTGTGCTGTTTTAGTCGGTTCAAACCCGACATAACCGCCCCCGCTGGCCTTCGGGGGGATTTCCGCACGATAAAAAAAGGGACGTACTCAGATACAAAAGTATCACCATGTAGTATTAAGTAGAATTTTATTCGGAGAAACTGATGCGAAAGACAGCTGTGCATAGAACGAACTCTGATAACACACTGCCTAAGAACACGCCCACTGTGATGAAGTCACGGTAGGCCGAGTGTCACAGTGCACAGTTACGTAAGCCGCCTTCTGTCTGTGTTGGCTCTGTGGTCATGACATTAGACTTCTGCATAAGTGGTTTTTTCCTAGAACGGTGGTCCGAGTGAGCGTGGGCAAGTCCCAGGCGCTGTACAGCTGGGAGGCGGGGCGGCAGGGCGCCTCGGCGTGGCTCAGCGTGGGCGGGGTGCGCGTGGACCTCCCACAGCATCCTGTCGCGCTTCATGGCGTCATGACGCGCTCCAGCAGGCAACTCTCCTCCACATTGCAGGTATCATGACACTGAACTTTCGGAAAGTTATTCTGATCTAATATGTGTAAACACTGTCAGTATAGGTGTCTCCACAAACTCTCCCCTTTACTAGCTCCACAGACACGCCAGACCTTGAGCAATGTCATGTCACGTCTGTATGTATGTACCTATATCTATTGCTATTCTCTCTGTAATTTTTCAACAGTGGTTTTATAATAAAACAACACATTATTATCCAAGGTGTTCTTTATTAGTTACCTACGTTACCAGACGTAAAGTATTTACAAACACTGACACTATTCTAAATTAAATTTGTGTATTCAGTATTGTGGAGGTATGGGATATGGTCCTTTGACATAAAGGGAGGGTCTATCGACACTAGATGATCACGCCTGGCGAGATGTGGCGTAAATGCTCGACGTTAAAGTGTTGTATATTTATGTAACGCAGCGTGTTTTTTCAAGCCCTGATGTAGGCTTCGAAGTTTCAAAGCAGTAAGATTTCTAATAGCACATAAACTAGGAATTCAGTGCAGGGTTTGACTGAAATAAATTGAGCTGAGCGAGCAGGACTCTTCAAAATAAGACATCTTACTACGGTCGCGCGCTTAGCTAAGGCCGCGCGCTCGTGAAACTGTTTTTCGGGGATTATTCCTCAATGGTACATCGGACATGAACCATCTCGCTTCAAAACACTCCTCAGTGTCCACACTATCACCGTGGTAAATTTGGTCAAGATCGCGCGAATGGTTACGGAGGAGTTCAGCCACCAACAAACGGCTATGCCGGATATAAGAGGGTGAATTTAAAAAGAAAAGAAACCAATAAGCTTGCTTCTTACCTCTATACTCAACGGGATTTAAAGTATCCCCTAATATTTAACTGAGGCGCTGGAATATGCCGCGATACTCCTACGTGGGCTCCTGTTTTTAAATTTTTTAATTGTAAAACGCCAGGAACTAGGAGTGACCCGTACTTCGTCCCGAATGTCCCGGACGGGCCCCGGCCCGAGCGCGTCGGCGGCTGGAGGCGGCTCGTGCTCTTCGGAGGAGGGCTCCCCCGCCCCCGCACCGCGGCCCCCTCGCCCCCCGCGCCCCACGCCTCCTCACCCGCTTCTGAACCCGCTGCATCTGCACTTCTCGATATTGCTGCAGGTTTGTATTACCTACTCATTAAAGATTGTATGTAATATTGATTGGTGTTTTTGTTGATGAAAGTAATGTTTTCGGTATGGAAATAGGAGGTTACAAAAGGAGAAAAAGACAAAAAAAGATGGGCTGTATGAAGCATAAAATTACCAGGAAGGGAATGAATTTTGAGATGGTTGGAAAAAGATACAGATAAGTTTAATCTAAATACAGATGAGATATAGGCAGATGATAAAATTAATGTTATTCTTTTGCTTCAGAGCCTAAGCATAACAGCTGCGCTGCTACCGTCACTGCAAGCTCAGTACAAGATGGAGCAAGTGCAAAGTTCCGGAGTGACGGGCAATAAGGCGCAGTTTACCGTTGACCTGCAACAGCATTCCCTGAGTTTTGTAACTAAACTGCAAGTAAGTAAAAACTAAATATAGCTATTTAATAACTGAAAAAAACATATTCCGACAACTATTATGCCCGGTAGATGGCAATAGGCTCGCCCCCTATTACATTGGGACTGTAATGTCCGACCTCGTTCGAACACTACAGTGAGTTACCTGGCCATCATGCGTCAGCGATTATAAATAAAACTGTTGTAAATATTAATTTAAATTCAAAATAGGAAGCTAGGAAAAACAATTGGGGCCTGGACAGTTGGAGTCGGAACGGGACCCGGAGGACCCGTCCTTGTTTCGAGCTACGAAAAAGTATCCTGAGGAGAATTCCGCTGTAAGCCCTATCCTTGGGCAGAGTCCGCGTTCCTTCCCCAGTCCGCTAATCAAAGTTAAACAACCCCGCGTAAAAGTCCCTAAATAATATAAATAAAAGTGCGTGTTTGAAAATAAATCAAATTTTTTCTTCGAAATAACGTCATATGATTTCATCGGCATAAGCAGCTGTGACGCCAGAGCCCAGACGTCACAGGACCTAAACATAACTGGCGAACCGTGGGTGTAATACACCTCTGCCTACCCCTTCGGGGATACAGGCGTGAAGTTATGTTATGTTATGTATTATGCCGGGTCCGTTAGCTATTTCATCGTCGTCACAATGTGTACTTAAAGTTAAATCCTTGCTATCCATTCCTAGCACCATTGTCTTATCAAGAATGATGTGTATTCAGTTTCAGTATACGGCATTATTAATTATGATTATCCTACTAATATTATAAATGTGAAAGTTTGTGAAGATGTTTGTTACCCATTCCATACCCATCTAGCTAAAATTTGGTACAGAGGGATTTAGTCTGGAATAACATATTGGCTTTTTAACCCGGGAATAGGTTCCCATAGGTTGCTAGAACTCGATCAAAATTTCACGCGTGCGTTGCCGCGGGCAACTGCTGGTGAACCATAAATCGATCATTCAAGCGTTGTGTGTGTGTGATATTTATGCTTTTATTCGCATTTTCTGACTTATTTAAATATTATATTTGTATCTACGAATCAAACTTCAAATTTTAATAGAGCAATAGATGTGTATGAAAAATAATAACTGCCCCATGTGTGAACCTTGCGGCACTCCAAGATGAATATTGTATCCATTGATTAAAAAAGTCCATATTAATCATAATTTAATAACCGTTTTGAAAATATAAGTTAGTTTAAATTATCAACCTCTCATTTGTAACTATTTGGTTGATGTTATCACACGATATATTGTCCGTGATGAGGTGAAACGCTTCAGTAGTATCGTTGAGATATGATCATTATCTTGGCGTTGTTCCCGATAGCATTCAGAACTTACACCTCAGAGTCCGAGATCCACTTTCTATTTAATACTTGACTTATTTTGACTACCGTTGGACCTCCCAACTCCCAAGGGCCTGGGCAAGAGCCTTGTACATTAATCAGTAGTTGTACCGGCTTGTAAGTGAGGTTAGCTTCGCCCCGAAGGTCTTTGTAGGTTCCCATACACCTAACAATAATATCGTTTCGTAACCGATCCAAATCCAATTGGGGAAAGGCTCGGAGGGGTTGCCACCTTTAGGTTGAATTCTGCGTGCAATGACAGACGGCCATTCGCAACTCGCTGGAATAAATTTATGTACAGTCAACGACAAAAGTAGCTTAATAAATTATAATTTATTGATCACCTCTTTAAACCTTTCATAAATAAAAAACAAAACATGAATTATATTAACTTTGTCTTCTGGGTATTATAAAACTTATTACACGTCAATTATTGGTACATGTATTCCAATGAAAAATTATTAAAAAATAAAAAAACCCGACTGCCGTTGAAAATACCGCAACAAGTTTGATAGCAGGCGGTATCCAATTGCAAATCATAAACCGAAAGAAATTTAATGTTTCCTGCCTGTTATTAAACTGGTTTCGGTATTTCCA
Organism: Cybosia mesomella; assembly: GCA_946251805.1. Taxonomy (NCBI): domain Eukaryota; kingdom Metazoa; phylum Arthropoda; class Insecta; order Lepidoptera; family Erebidae; genus Cybosia; species Cybosia mesomella. The sequence goes on from OX276389.1 coordinate 37,719,851, forward strand.
GTCGCAGTCGGGTTTTGAAATTTTATTTCATACTTTTTGGTTATAACATATTTATATTTTTGTTACCTCCTTATTTTCTTTCATTTTGATACCCTACTCAATAGGTTTGAGCGACAATATATTTTTACAACATATATTTTAGCGCCACTCGGGAGATGAATACCTTTCATTTGAGACCTCATTCATCGAAACCCGGCAAGCCGTTAGGCCTATTGAAGGGAACAAAGACTACTACAGATATACATACATACGAGCGAAGAAAACCATTACCCTCGCGGGCGCAGTCGGGTAATAAAGTTTGTAAGGATTTTATTATAATCTCATTGCGGTTCTGGGCGTGGACGTTTTCTCGTTGGAGATCATGGTGAGAGCCGTGGTCTTCGATGGGAGCAAGTGGCACACCGCCGCCTCTTTCTGTGAGCAGGTAATGCGCGAAAGAGGTGGCGGAGAGGGAGCGGGAGATAACCCTGCCCCCCGAGTTCCGCAGTCTGCGGCGAGGACGCTGCAGACTCGTCTACGCCCGGGACTACCGACCTCCATGATCGGGACATGAGGACGGCCGACTAGCCAGCCTTACAGAAGCAGGCCAAGACAGAGGATTATCGTGTGTCCTACACACGCCTGCCAACTCACCGACGCGGGATAAAACCCGACCCCACCAGGCGAGGCCGCGGTGGCGGCCAAAGTCCTGCCGGTGACCCTGGGGTTATCCTTTCGAGGGCTTACCCGGGGTTTTTTTTGATAAGCCACTGAGGTGGCAGCCACGGCCCACCTGATTGAGCGTATGGACTTCGTATCGTTGAGTGTGTGTGTGCTTGCGGCAGGTGTCGGAGGCCAACATCCCGGCGGAGGCGGCGGTGTGGCTGCCGGGCGTGCACGTGTCGGGCCGCGTGCTGGAGCAGCGCGGCGCGGCGCGGCGGGAGGGCGCGCTGCTGCGGGCGGGCCGCTACGTGGCGGCCGCCGCCGACATCGGCCTGTTCGAGCACACGCTGTCCACCGACCTGCTCAACCACCTCGTCTTCGTTCAGAAGGTATTCATGAAGGTGAGTCTAGCGTGGACTCCACCGACACCGATATCACTGCACCACAGGCCCGACTGATCATTTACATGCAACTATCTGACCCGGCAAACTTTGTTCCGCCTTAGAATAAAGTTATGTTGGTTACCTCATCAGCTGAATTTATTTCGTGAATAAATAAATACATAAATAAATATTCTACGACATTTTACACAGCGCTGTCCTGTCTGTATCCCGAGGGGGCCATCTCAAAGCTGTAGATGGCCCAAGGTCAACCGGAGTGCGAAGGAATTAACTTCTACACGGCATTAGAGACCCGAGACGGCGCAGCGTGCGATTTTGGTCGGTTCGAATCCGACATAACTACTCCCACTGGTCGGCGGTGCGATCACATTGGGGAGTCCGCAAAAAAATAACAAATGAATAATATAAGCGGAGACAAATCTAAAAAATCTAAAAAGTCTAAAAAGTCGGTCCACCCTTTCTCGAGTTGTCTGCGGTCATCACTAACACGAAATACGACTTTCTTTTACATCGAAAAGGGAAATTCCCGACGGAATTTCCATCAAGTTTAATGTAAGCCATAGACCTCTCCCAATGTATCCCATAGCACCCGAACCTGCGCCGTCCCTATCCAGTCTTGCAGCTACTATTTCAGGGCGTCATCAGTCCATCTGGCTGAGGGCAGTCCTACTTTTCCTACCAACTGCCGGTCTCCACAGTAAGACTCGTTTTCTTAAAGTTAGATGCCCTATGACCGTTCGAAAAAGATGTTTCGAATCGATGCTAGGCCAGTTTACTTACATAGCAAAACCTTTTTGTTTTTGATCTTGGACACATCAATATGACTTTATCTCTTCTGATGGTAAGCAAAAGGTAAAGTCTCACCATTACAGACACCCATGATGTTACACCGGAGGCCCTCAGCCTGACGGCCTCATCAGATGCTGTTTAACGCCCCCCTTAAAGGACCATCCAACTAATTTTTGTTAAATATTTGTAAGACCGTTGTTGCAAATATATTAACCGTGAAGGATACTATGATTACATCATTTATTTTTTATGTTATGTAAATTTCTGTAACTAGATGATTTCAAGAACGTTTCATCACCGTTACCTTCTTCACAGGAAGTGAACGAAGTGGTCCAGAAAGTGTACGGCGGAGAAAAGCCTGTGCCATTGTGGAACGAGGAGGATCCTGCAGCATCTGCGCTTAGCAAGATACTGTTCTCACTCACCATCAGAATCAAGGTAGGTGCTAAACGATACAGTGTATTTTATTGAATTGTCATATCGGTAACTAAAACAAATTCGGTATTTAAAACTTGTAAATATCAGTGAAGTAGCTATTTACAACATCTTCCATATCAAAGAACGTGGGCCTTTTCTTAAAAATTGATCTGTAACTATACTAACTTTAAGTGGTACCAGCTTGAGGTATAATTTCTAAATTCAATTTTTTTTGTGAGGTTAATATTCAGATTTATGGCGTTCAACCAATTTGTGACAGTTCTCAGTGAATTTTTAAAGTTCTGTACACTTATTTTCTCAATTGTAAGAGATATGGTGTCAAGATCAGCGTACAGAATGCAGGCATGGCTCTCTGGCTCATAAAAATAATAGCAGACCTAGATTGCTACCTTGGGGAACACCTAACACTACCTTTTCAAAGCTCGACTGGACTGTAGTAATTGATTTTCTGGATCTGTCATTAAAACTCTATATATATAGTACGGAGTCTGGACGTGAGTACTGGCTCTTATTTCCGATTAACCATTTATATGGTGAATATATATATATATATACATTTTTGCCAACCCGTCCGTTATACACTAGAAAAATATAACGAAGTCTTAGCTTGTTAGTCACATAAAATAAAAAGCTAAACTTGAACCCATATTCCAGCGTATCCAACTAACAGCAACAACTCCGAGCAACTCGGCCGTTCGCTTAGAGACCGGCGCGGTGGAGTTCGAGATCTCGAACCGCGTGCAGAACGTGCAGCAGCCCAGCGAGGCGCGGGACGTGCGGCTGTTCGCGCGCGCGCAGGTGGACGTCAACATCAGCCTCGGCCAGCTCATACGGAACGCCATGTTCGAGGAGGCCGAGCCCGAGTTCCAGCAGTACGCCTTCTTCAACACGAGGATATGTGAGTTGTCTCATCTTGTCTATTCCACAGAGCATATGCAGAGAGGAGGTAATCTAATATATAAAATTCTCGTATCGTGTGTTTGTAGTTAAACTCCTCCGAAACGGCTTGACCCATTCTCATGAAATTTTGTGTCCATATTGGGTAGGTCTGAGAATCAGACATCTATTTTTCATCCCCCTAATCTAATTTTTATTTTTATTTTTTAGACTAAAAAATTTATTTCATTTTTTTTTAATTTTTAGATAAAAAAATATTTTTTAATTTTTTTATGATACAGCATTAGAAAATACATACAACCCTGAATTTTCAACCCTCTACGATCAACCTCTATTTTTCCTATATTTCCTTCAATTTTTTTTTTTTCTCAATTCAATTTGATCTTCCGCCTTCGCCGGTCGAGAACCGATCAACTATCAATCGATCAGTTATCCCCGCTAGATGTCTACCGTTGTCACCTCTCATCCAGCAAACATCACGGAGTAGGGATGAGAACGAAGCCGGTCTCCTGTCTTACTCACTATACAGTTTTCGGCATACTCTCATTGTCTACAACGCTTTCCATTAGAAGTAAAACCCCGCACACTTATAGTAGACAGTTATTTTTATTGTTCTAAAAAAATGTTTCCTAGAAATAATATACATGGCAAAGACATATTAATAATCTAAGGGCAAAACAACGTTTGCCGGGTCAGCTAGTTTCCTTATAAAAGAACGCGTGAGACTTTAAGGTCATTCCTTAAAGTCTGGTGTGGTTAAGTGGGGTTAGATTCCGCTCACGTCGTTATGCAAACTTCTCATTTCATTTTATGTTGAGATGTCACTAAATACAATAGGGACGTACTCAGAGAACTACAAAGAATCGCCAACTAGCATCGAGTAGAATTATATTCGAGAGACACTGTGGCTAAGAGAGCTGTGCACATGACGAACACCGACAGTACAGTGACGTGGCCTTAACGTCTACTATGATGACGTCAGGGCAAGCCCGAGTCATAGTGCAGTTACTTAGACCACCTCTCTGTATATGCTCTGCGGTGTAAACTATTCGCAGTCTCTCTATTCTTATTAACTATCTATATTAAAGTAGCCACTAAGCTAAGTGTTTGTGGTTACTTTCATCATCATCATATCGAAAGATTATCATTGTGTAAAGCCAATAATAATTTCCTATACCCTTTTTTTTTTTTTTCGTGCGGAAATCCCTTCGGATACCCCCCCGCCGGTTAGCGGGGGCGGTTATGTCGGGCTTGAATAATTTCCTATACCTGTTGTTATTTTTGTTCAATGAAATCACAACGACTGCTAAATGATTAATCGGTGGTAAACGGTGTTGGTGGTAAATTTAATTCTACCTATATATAAGTTAAGCAACCCTACTGTAATTGATCACTGTTTGTTTACCCAAATAAATGAAAAAAAAAACATTTCTCCTCTTAGACGATTTCTCCTCGGAGCCTGAGCGCATTTAACTCCTCCACTTCGCACGGTCTTCGGCATCCCTCGCTGTGTATATAACAGCATGCTGCTATTTAAAAGTCTATATTAATTGAGAGGGTAGTACTTCCAAGGTTACATCTAGAAAAATCGCATCTATGCCGCAGTTTCGTTTGCTCTACATCTTCCCTATTTCAGCGATGCGTAACGCGTTCCAAGACGAGATGGTGTGCGGAGACGACAAGGAGGTGGTCCTCATCACGCTGAAGAGGCCGCTCATCTACATCCAGCCGGTGGCCGTGGACAAGGCCATCCTCGTGTGGCTCAACTACAAGAACGCCTACGAGTACTGGAACGAGAAGCGACTCAATCTCAACAAGGAAGTACTCACGGCTACGCAGCAAGTCTTCGAGAAGGTATAACACATTTTTTTATGATCATCCTATCCTATACTATTATAAATGCGAATGTCACTTTGTTTGTTACGCTTTCACGCAAAAACCACTGAACCGATTTTGCTGAAATTTGGTACAGGGGTAGATTAGACCTTGGGGAAGGACATAGGCTATGTTTTGTCGCGATAACCGACATCTACGCGGGCGGAGCCGCGGGCAAAAGCTAGTATTATAATAAATTTAAATCAAAAATGTAATTCAATGAATGTATGCTTACTTTTCCTATAGATTTTAGATCGGAAAAAGAGAACATCTAGGACGTGACTTGAACCCGCGACCAGTCCCTTACTCTGACCAACTGAGCTACCTAAACACTTCCCAGATATTCGAAATTCTCTGATATATTATATACGTCTCGGGGCCCAGATGTTCTCTTTTTCCGAGCTCTGATCCGTTTTAAATGTATAAGAAAAGTGAGGATACTAATTGCTTAAAAATTTCACTGAATTAATGTGGCGGAGTAATCAAAATACAATGTTTAAAAATGATTGTAAAGTCATTCATTGTTTCCGTAGTTCGGAAGAATTACAGTAGATGGCTCCAGCATCGACCTGTTATTTTATAAAAATTATAAATCTGATATTTATTCTTTATTGACATATAGATTAAACCGGAGATGGCCCAGGGTCAGTCGGGGTGCGAGGGATATGCTCTATGGGCAACCTTACACCCCGGCGTCTGCAGACCCGAGACGGCGTGCGGTTTTAGTCGGTTCAAGCCCGATATAACCGCCCCCGCTGGCCGGCGGGGGGTATCCGAAGGGATTTCCGCACGAAAAAAAAAGAAAAAAAAAAGATACATTTAACATGTGTGAAAATCCCTGCACATTATTATTAATTAAGAAAAAATCCTATATTGCACTCACATTTATAAAAAACTAAGGGCTACGTCAAAAACATCGTATCATGTGTATTTGTTCTTCAGGTACAACTGACGTCACAGATCACGACGCCGCACCTCAGCACGCTGTTCTTACAACTGAACGTCGATGACATCGGGATATGTTTGCCGCTCAACCAACCGCCTATGGTGGTAAGTTATGCTTTTTGACCCTCTCTCTGAGTTATATTTTTGTAACCAAATTTCTTGCATTGAGTAAAACAATGATTATATATTTTTACTGACTATAACGGTAGGCAAACGTAGTGTAGGACGCCCTCCGGCCAGGTGGGATGACGATCTGCGAAAGACTGCGGGCAGATGCTGGATGCGGCAAGCTGAAGACAGGGCGCTATGGCGCTCATTAGGGGAGACCTATGTCCAGCAGTGGACTAGTATAGGTTGATGATGAATAACGGTATACCACGATGTTGTTTCGATCCGTTGTATTTTAGGTAGATTTCGATGAAATCGATCTACCTATTGGTTTTTTGACTACTGTAGAATTTAAAAAAAATTCTTCATAGGAGGTCTAGTTATGACCCCCTGAGTCCGAAATGACCTCTGGTCAAAAAGTTTATATATATATATGTATGTATGGTTCCACTTCCCAAAATTTGCGGCACTCTCACGGTCGCATTTTTGCCCCGATCGCTTTCAAACTGCGGTCAAAAATTGCTTGGGTGTAAACTTAGTTTAAGTTCGTGAACGGGTGGAATCCGGCCTAAGGGGACGGTAGGGCCTCACTTTTTGTGAAATCAGTTTTTCCTCAAATTTTCACGTTCCATGAAAGATATTCGAACCGTTCTAAATGAATACCAACAACTTTTAGTTATAAACCTATAAGATTAAAACTTTAACTAAAAGTGGAGGGGGGAAAACCAAAATTTTTCGGGAAAAAATCATAACTTCTAACCGGTGAACATTCTTGCCGTCGGAAACATTTTTAATCGATAGGCCATTTTTAAGTCTAAAATAAATGCCTTAAAGGTTTTTCGCTAAAAGTTACCGTTTTCGAGAAAAAAAAATAAACATGTTAACTTCACGAAATATTGTTTAAAGTCCGTAGTTGTCTATATAAAATAATATTAATTGCTTCACGAAATCTACCTGTGCGTTCCCCCTGCGGGAACGGATTTTTTGAATCGATTCATTTGAAAATGGCAATGAAATTAATCGATTTAAAGAATCGCTACTTCGTGAAAATCGTATCTTATTATAGGTCTGTGGAGGAATGGGGTGTGATGTTCTTCCAACACAAAGGGAGAGCTGCGGCCCGACAGTTATCGTGGGGATGTTACATAGATGCTACCTATTGTTCACCCCCCAGGCGCGCTGGGGCATGGGCCGCTCGGCGTGGGCGGGCGAGGGCGAGGCGCGCGGCGCCGTGGTGGTGACGCTGGAGAGCACGTCCATCGGCGCGTGCAGCTCGGGCGCGCTGGTGTCCAAGGGCCGCTTCGTGGGGCTGTGCCTGCGCTTCGCCGACGACTTCGAGGCGTCGCTGGACGACTGGAAGCCGCGCGCCGACGAGCCCGAGCTCAACGTGTGCTGCGTGTCCGAGGGCACCTACGAGGTGTGCAGCCGCACCACCGCCGCCAAGCACAACGGTGACCGCATTTCTACTCTTCACGGTAACTTTACTCTGTGGCGTAGCGGGACAGCGATCGACTGCTAAGCCAGGGGTCAATCTAGAACCCATAACACAAGTTAGTTAAGTTATGCTTTTTTATGTCTAGATAGCGCTGTTTAGAATGTTAGAATATAATTTATTTGTAATTTTTTATGTAGGGCACATCAACTTCGTCTCGCCTAAAGGGGAAGTCGCATGAATGAGGGTCACCATTGCAAATACAAGTAATGCTGCAATGTTAGCCTTTAGTTATTTTTGAGGTTATTGATTTTTTTATGGTCACACATCGGTATATTTTGGATAAAATTTATGATATGCAAGATGTTTGATAAGAAATGTATTAACACACACATTCGGTGACTGTGTTTTCGATTCAATGTTTACCATATTACATTTGTATTCAATAACTCCGGTCAATTTTTGAGACGCAGACCTACTACTGAATATAATAACAACATAAAAATACAATAAATCTTTAACTGATTCATTCTTAATGAACTTACTCTCAAAAGATATATTAATAATTACATTTTTATTGGCCGCCACATCTTTTACGTAAACAAGCTCATTTAAGTAATTCCAAGAATAGATAATTTAGATAATTATAGTACTGCCGTTATCGTGTCATTCGCACAAACATATCGTTATCTATCTCGTTCGCTCCCATTGATCTTAGGGAACACTATAATAATATGCGTGGTTACATTTGTGCCTAGACGAACTCAGATGTTAACGACCATACTATAGTAACATAACATAACATAACATAAACTCACGCCTATTTCCCCGTAGGGGTAGGCAGAGGTGCTAGCCACCCACATTTCGCCAGTTTATGTTTAGGTTCCAATGTAATAGGTGGCGAGCCTATTGCCATTAACCGGGCACTTATAAACCTGCGATAAATACACACATAACTTCGAAAAGCATCGAAAAGTCATTGGTGTGTGCCATGGTAAAACCTGGGATCGAACCCGAGACTTCGTCTTAGGAGTCCATTACCCATACCACTAGGCTACCGCGGTTTTTTTTATACTATAGTTTCATACTATAGTGATTCACTATAATGGCGGCTGTACACGCTCGACGAGAGTCACGCCCGATGAGTCCCTCGACGAGAGCATACATGTACACACTCGTTCTGTCAGTTGTACTGAAGATTTCCGCCGTAATGGATGAACGAGATCCTTTGACTCGGGCGCAAAAAACCGACAAGTAATATAGAGACCGACCGAGGCAAGAACGAGAGAGCGAGACAAGATGAGAGCAAGTGTGTACAGCTGCCATAAAATATAATCCCTCCTACATCACAGCATAATTTAATCTAATTTCTTTATTTAGAAAATGCCAAGTGGTTCCTGAATGTGTCCTGGCAGATGGAAGGCGTAGATATCCACCTAGACGTGAACGTGGGCAAGCAGCTATCCGCCTTGGGACACACACTCACCATGCTCACGGGCTTTGAGGAAGAAGACCCTCTTAAGATGGAGTACGAGAGTGATATAGATGACGAGGCTGATAATAGCAAGGATTCGGAGGTGAGAATTTTTTTGTACTAGGTACTTGTTAAGTCTAGGCCCAGGTCAAATGTATTAGAATATTCAGGCAAAAATATACCCAAGCAGCAAAGGACGTAAAAAATTACGTGAATTTTTGGGCATGTTTAACGTCGAAATCACGTGTGGATGTCACAGATTTCGACGGCTTATATGACGTCAAAAAATTACGTTACATAACGTCATTTAATGACAAAATGGCGACGTCCCTACATTACGTGATATATCACGTCAAGGTAGACGTTAGAAAACGTTAAACATGACGCCACTAATGACGTGAAAAATTTATATTAATTTACTTAATTTTTGACGTCAATATAAAACGTTACTAGACGTTATATATGACGACATCAATGACGTTAAAAATGAATGGAACTTCACGTACTTTTCCACGTCAATAAATGACGTTACCAGACGTTACACGTGACGACACTAATGACGTGGCTACGCTGAAATTAATAACGTCAATAATGACTTTAAAAATACGTTATTATTGACGTACCTAACTACCTAATATTGACGTTATTGAGACGTTTAAAAGTGGTATCTAATAACGTCATTGTTTGGGTTTTAGGTATGTACACGATTTGTTGTATTTACGTTGAAATTTGGGCCCATAATTGTAACGGACAAGTCTTTTGTGTAAATTAAACTATCCAAAATTGCTGGATTTGCACCGACGTCAGCCAGTTACAATATTGGGCATAATCTAAAGATAAATACAAAAAATCGCACTTAACGCCATACGACTTAAAGACATACTTAACAATATTTGTTATTTTATTACGCTAGTAGGTATTCTGAGGGTAGTATTTAACTGCACACATAAAATACTGAAATGCACATATGAAGAAAAAATAACCAACGTAACCTATTAATGCTAGATAATTCAGGAATATTGATGTGCAATCAGTATTTTTAAAGTACAATTAATTCCCTTATCAATAATAAAAGAATCCATACACATATAATGCAATCTTTGTGTAGTATGACGTCACAATATTATTTAAACAAATGATACAAAGTAATAGGTGTAATATTGTTATTTATTAGATTATTAAAAAATTATGAATCTTATGAAGATACACTTAGGTACGACTTATAAGAGACAATCAATGCTGAAAATCACTAACCGATAGTTAAAGAAAATAGCACCAGTAGGTAAGTTAATGTTATTTTATTATACTAGCAGTTAAAGCAGTGATTATAATAGAAGAACGACAATAATAGTAGGTCCTAATTTAATAGTTAACATACTTTTATAGTATGAATGTGCTCATGAAAGTGAACAACTTTTCCAATAAGTCAAATCGCAAATAAAATGTAATTTTATAGTTGATAATAGATCAGCTAATTGTGAATGTATGGAAAGTGGAAATGCTCATACATTCATAAAAATCTATTCAGACGTTTTGCATCTCAAAGTTAAAAGTTAACATTTATAACTTTTAAATTATTTTATTTCAAAAATGTTCAATGAACAAAGAAATACTGAAGTATATAATTACTGTATGTAATCAATCAAGAAGCCTTTTTAAAATATCTTCATGACGTCACAGTTCCTATTCCCCGTCTGAGCGGTTTTCTTGTCTGAGTTTAGAGCACTGGACATAGTTATACAAAATGACACAATTTCTTAAGACTAAAATTGTAATTATTAAAATTTGGCTAACCCACTAGTAATCATTCTTAGACGATATGTCGTAACGGTAACACTACTTCTTTATTGAAAAATGGAAGATGAATACATTTGCTGGCAATATTTTTAAAAGAAATTACTACCATATTCTTCGACAATTCGCTTACTAAAATTATATCTAAACATTTAGAAGAACAAGGATAAGTAAAAAAATCTTCACTTTTGGTATACATTTGAGCACATATAAAAGTATCATCATCTTCACCTTGAATAATATTTACTATTCTTAAAACTGACTTATCTCTTAACATACAGATACAATCAGCAGCAGAATTTGTGCTAAAAATAAAATCTTTAAAAGTAACTTTTTTATATTGCTTTTTGAAATTACCTGGTGGCAAAGGCCCGTCATAATGTTCTTGCGAACAATGTATAGAATTGTTAGTATCTGTAGGAAAACATTTAGCGGTAAGTCTGTTACAGACTTGCTGTAAAGGTTTATGGGGTGTCCTAATCAAACTCTTGAGTTTACCTAAAAAATTTTCAAATTTAAATGCAGATATGTTATCCAATATTCCAAATCGTTCAACATCATCTACAAGATGAATAAGCGAATGGACATTATATACAAGATATTGCCTACCATAAATAGTTACACAGTCCTTTACAAATTCTTTTAGCAAGTATTTAGCATAATCTGAATATTGAGATGTCAAATTATTTGAAACTAATATAGAAATAGCACAATGTAAAATTAAGAAATGTTGATAAACATCATTTTTTAATATTCCATATAAAATTATTGGCCCTATGTATAACAAAAATGTCCTGAATTCAGTCGCTTTCCATCGGTCAAGTTCCTGAATAATACGAGGTTTGCGATTAAATTCAACAGGTATGAACTGACGAACATATATCAACCTATCATTTAATGAGGAAATACTTTTACTATCTAATTTTACATGTTTGACATCTCCTTTAACTGGTTTGACCCAAGAATGTAACAATTTTCTTACAACGCCTAAACAGACACTATGCATATAATCTATTGGAAAAGCAGTTATTAAACCAAATGACAATTCAGTTAAAGGAGATATTCCTAAGTGATAATCCTCATCGTTTTGAAATAAAAACGAATTATCTGTTCTAAGAGAGCAATCTAAATTATCTAAAATAACACGGTTATTAACATAACTGCCATAACAAGTACATTTGTCACAACCAGAATATGCATTATGCGATTTAACATATTTCAAAAATGCTCGAGCTGGCATGTCACACACAAAACAGTTGAGAGATACTTTTATTATAAATCCTTTATAATTTAAACCGTTTTGCATAATATCTTTTAATTCGCGTATAAAATCATCTAAGTACGCTCTAAGTGGATTAGGCTTAGATTTACCACAAAATATACCAATCACGAATACAGTGTTTTTAAACCCTACAACATCTGCTAATATTGGCCAAAATTGAATGTTAGAGCTATGAAAAAGCGGTAAGCCATCAATATTAAACGTAAGTTTAATTTCAGACATATCCGGCTTGTGATACATGTTAACAAAATCTAAAAGGGAATTAACAATTCCTAAATGTATATACTCCCCGTTATCAAGAGTTTTCAGTTGCCATTTACGATTAGTATTTAACAATGTCCTGGCATCCGCCATAAGGTCTGAATCAAACATTTTAAGAAATTTCAACAAAGATGTTAATGCTGCATTGGAAATGTTAAATTTTAAAGTCCACTCTCTTAGAAATGTGGACAAATTTGGAACAGATTCATCAGGCTGAGTTGAATTATTATAGTAACTAGTATCATTCATTACACAGGTAAAATCATCATGAAAAGGAACTAAAAGAACATTATTATTTCTCACCATGTCTATAGATAAAGTTTCATTATCATTCGTTTCAGATATGTTAATATTATCATCTTTATTAAGAACATTATTTAATTGTTGTGCCACTCGTCTGTAGACTTGGCGTTTACCTAAAAGCGACATTATTGCTAAATAAAAAACACAACTTACGACAAAATCAAACAGTCCGCTCGAAAAGAGATATTTTAGCAAGATAAATACAAATTACAATTCACACAGTTCGCTCTAAGCGCGCTTTTATCTTTTTTTCTTCGAGAGTCATACGTTGGGGTGCATGTTTTAGCCAGACTTTGATGTTGTCCTCAATGGGCTTTTCTTGAATTAATTTAAAAATCTTCTTTGTTGCACCTAAAAAAATAATGGATTATATTCCTGATAGTTATCATAGATAACATCTAACTATTGAAGTATTTTCGAGTGTACTATTTCATTTGAAATCATTCTAGCTATTTCTAAGACAATCCTTACATATAAATACCTAATTGTTATCTCTGGTTAAAAAGAACAAGAATATTTAAATTCATGAAACTTTTGCTATACTAGATTCCTTAAAAATACCTATTCAAACACCCACATGCACACACCCATAATTAATAATCAAACCCCCCCTCAGACACACCAAATAATATGTAAAGGGAATTATATATAAAAATTTCCCATTACATAGGATCGCAAATTTCGGAGCTATTTAAGCACTCTTAGAATGTCCTAATTTAACGGGAATTAAATATTTAGATTTTTTGTATCGTATTTTTGTTGAATAAACAAGATCATTTTTAAGAAAACTTACGGACAATAGCAGTTTATAAATTGAGGTCTTCAAATGGTCGTTTTCCTTTTTTTCCTTTAAAACTATATTTCATAGCCAACTTATTAGCGAAACTGTGTTTCATAATCTGATTTACTGTTCCAGTAACAGTGTGACCAGCAAAAGCACCAAAGTAGTCACACTGAAAAAGATAAGCATAATTTTTTTTATTATTTTATCCAATAAAAACTAATCAAGAGAGTCTAGCTCTTCCAAAATATAATATGAAAATGTACTTTGAACTATTACAATTTTTTATTGTTATGTATAAAATAATCTGTTCTTTAATAATATTATTTACCAAATCTCCAAAATTCTTATCACTAACTAAAAATTCTTCAATTGCTTGAAGCTCTTCATCATTAGTTAATGGGAAATTGGCTGGTAATTCCAACAATGCGTTCTTGGGAGCAAATTCTTTTTGATTTTGTTGTCTTATCCACTCTAGAATAATTTTATTTTGCTCTTGTATTGAAATTAAAATTTGCATAATGTTGTATTCAAAATCTGAAACAACAAGATATAAAATTAGATCAAGTCTACTTGAATGGGTGTATTTTCAATACAAGTACAAAATGTAATAGTAACCCACTTGATCTAGTGCCTTTTAGTTGACTGCCTGATGAGACTGATACATGTGGTGGTGGATCATCATCCAGTCTGATTCTATTTATTTTTGAAACATTGTTAGATGCACAGATGTTTCTAATATTAAACTTTGATTAATTATAATAATACCATCTACACAACAAAATGTAACAAATAAACTCAAAAACTACTGGATCAATTTGCATGGAATTTAATAGACGAGTAGAGAGGCACCGGGAGAAGGACGTAGGATACTTTTTATGGCGGTGGGTCGCTATAGTTTAAAAATTACAGATGAATAAAACAAGTAGGTAAGAAGTTTGAATTTAAAAGTTTAGTAAGTAATTTAAAATTGCTCTGGTGGTCATGTGCTAATTAAAAAACCGGCCAAGTGCGAGTCCGTATGCGAGTTCCGTACTATACGTAAATACTTTTGATGTATGGAAGCCCCCCTTAAGTATTATTTTTATTTTATTTTTAGTATTTGTTTTTGTAGCCATAATAAAAATACATAATATTTGCAAATTTCAACTGTCTAGCTATTACGACTCTTGAGATCTAGCTCGGCGAGTGAAAATGGGCATGAAAAAGGGCTAAAATATCATATTCTTTGTATGGGAGCCCCCCTTAATTATTATTATTATTTTGTTTTTAGTATTTGTTGTTATAGTGGCAACAGAAATACACAATCTGTGAAAATTTCAACAGTCTAGCTATTACGGTTCTTAAGATACAGTCTGGTGACAGACGGACAGACGGACAGACAGCGAAGTCTTAGTAATAGGGTTCCGTTTTTACCCTTTGGGTATGGAACCCTAATAAGGGCTGATGGGTGTTCTGAAATATTTATAGAAGTTAATCAATCAATCATTTTTTGTCGAACATGTTACATAAAAAATACATCAAAGTATGACTTCAAGTGGGATAATTAAGTGGGTAAGTCAAAAGTAACCTGGTAAGTATACAAATTAGTCTCTAGTAGTCAACTCAAAATTAATGAGATTAAGTTTAAAGTACAAGTACATACTGTCTGCGGATGTTGACAAAGTTGGTATATATGAAGTTGTATGTTTCTCGACCGTTGTATCTTCTGTTCTATTTTCACAGTGATCAGTCATTTTCACATATTCTGAAATATCAAAAACTGTATGACTTCCTTGAAACTTTTGATATTACTCATAATATACAACTTGAAAATGCTGTTTTAGTGAACTATTTATGGGGAAGTATAGATGGAAAATTTTACTACGGAACCAACCCTGGAAAAAAGACAATGAAGTCAGTTAGTTCTGCACATTTTAGGTATGGTTTTTTATTTAATTAAATCTGTTATGATTTAATAAGCCAAGAGATCATTATATGCCAGAAATTATCCATACTAGTATTTATTATTTTATATAAATATATTAAATATAAATAAATAAATACTTGCATGGATATTTTGACTATTACCCAACCCGGCAATAAAGAATTGAGCTTAGTGTAACAATTTAAAAAATATGTAAGTAGCCCTTTATTACATTTAATTAAGAAAATATTATCCATGCTGTAAATATTTGTAATTGAACATGCTTAAATCCCACCCATGAGTAAAAATATTAGTACAAATAATGATGACATGCTGACCACCACCATGCTGACCTATATCTAAATCAAAATAGTATAAATATAATTTAAAAAATAAAAGTCAAGCACACTTCAATCCGACTGCTTTTCACCCATTAGTACCTACAAATATATGTGCAGTTTAAAATACCTATTACTTATGTAAAGTGGGTTGACTTCTATGTGGCATCACAAAACGCTGCCATTGAAACTGAAAATGTGCAAAGGCTTTCAGTCACATTTAAAATATACCTTTTACAGTTTTGATGTTAAGCACTAAAAACCGTTGATATTTATATTGAAATATAGAACTACAATGTTCAGATACTTGGCTCCCGAGGATCTGGACTACAGGTACCGAGAGCTTAGCACCATAGACACTGCCAATAAATATTATAGGGTAACTGTTTTAGTTGGCCTGTTTGCCAGCACAGAACTCTGAAGAATAAAGTAAACATTGAATGCGGAAAACTTACCAGAGTTGCAAAATATGTTGCTTTTTTGATTAATCTGATGAGGCGAGGATTTGCGGCGATGGTAGAAAACATCTCCTTCATCCTCATTATCGCTACTACTATATACACGTTTACGTAGGTTTCTTTTTGTTGAATTGTTTAGTTCTCCATCCGTCAGGTCGCTGGTATTTTCGGCTTCTCGCGCCTTTTTTCTTGCAATCAATATATCGTCTGAAAGAAATCGAACAAGTCACTCCAGAATATTGAATTATGTACTACTCCAGAATGTAAAAATCGTACACGAGCAACGGAAAAAACGGAAACGATGATGAAGAGAGATTGTTTTCAATCATGCTTAGCCGCAAATAATGATACATACCAGATTCAAAAAAATTTCTTTTTAATTTAATTAAGGCCCAATCCTCGGCGGGAGTTTGATGCTTTTGCAGTAATTTGTTGAAAGTTGTGTTATTTTTCGTATTAGGCCAATATGCTTCAGATTTTTTTGGCGTCAGCCATTCCGAACTAAGTATAACAACGGGGCCACAACCATCAGTAGCGTCCCCGCTGTTTTCTTCGGCTACTATATACAGCATTCTGTAGTTGATGCATAAACATTATTATAATTACATAAACATTGCTCAATAAATATATAAAAATTACAATTATTTTCTAAAAAGAATACTTACATATATATGAAATCTCAGCTCATGGGAACCGGGAACCGGGAACCGTTATAAATGATGCAATAACTGACCAGTAACCACAGAGAAAAAAGGCGCAATAAATATTTGGGTATGGAGATCTGATATCGATTAATCGAAGAAGTAGGTACCGATTTTCGTATTAAAATCTTCTTCGACATATAATTGCTGAATTGATCCAGAGAATCAATATGTCACCCTAGAAAATTGACATTATATTTTTTCTGTTTTAGTACTTAAAACCATAAAATTATTATTTAATAGATAACTCAATCGCCATTATGTATATTATCAGTATTATAGAATCATCTGTTCCTTGTGAGCTCCTTTTTTCAATTGCCGGCAACATCGCAAGTCATCCCAGTAGATTCAATTGTAAGTTTTAAATGTTTGTAGAGAAGATGAAACTTTGTTTTCATTAACTTGAGTTTTATTTTAAGTAGGTATATTTTATTACGGTAGGTAGTGTAGTAGTGTAGCTTGGTAGTGGAAAGAAAAGTAGATTACGCACTTTGATAAAGTGAGTAATTAAAGCATTCATGCTACTTTAGTACCCTTGCATGCGCTCTGGCACCAATCTAAAACTTTTGTATCAACAACTTACTTTGCGCTCGGTGCAACAATCTACTATATGTACTCGTTGAATGTCATCGATACAGGGAAGGAACACAAAAATTATTAAATAATTTTATCAACAGTTTATAAATAAGTTTATCGACAAGTTTTACACCGTGCCTACAAAAAATAGTCTCGTGTCGTTTAATTTTTTTCAGTAAAGACTTACAGTTACTTACAGTAGTTTTACAGTAAAGCTTGAAAATCATGTAAAAATCATTAGAACAAAAAACTAGCTGTAACGAAACTACATGTGACGTCACAAGAATAATATTATAAAAAAGTTGAATAATGGCTGGTTTTTAGGATTCCGTACCCAAAGGGTATAAATGGGACCCTATTACTATGACTCAGACTGTATCTCATAAGCCGTAATAGTTAGACGCTGCCGCTATAGCAACAAATACTAAAAACCAGAATAAAATAAATATTTATGGAGGCTCTCATACAATAAACGTGATTGACCGCGTAACTTTTTTTTTCATAGAAATACTATCAAATACAAACTTATCTTATATATGCACACTTGTTAGAATTACCTACGCATAGAATATACTATTTACGGAACCCTCAGTGTGCGAGTTCGACTCGCACTTGGCCGGTTATAATGATTCGAATGAAGAATCGATACCCTAATACGAGGTTATACGATCGTGAACTACGATCAATAACAAGAACAAATATTATAATTATTACTCACACATGGAAGTTGATTCTGACTTTTCGTAAATTCGACGTGTTTGAGCTCTTTTTGCACCATTTTACTTGAAACATTTGACAGTTGACCTCGTTTTTTTATTTTCAATCAGTTCTTCGGGTTACTATTCGTATCGATTTTATGTCGAACTTTTTTGGAAAGTATCGCCATCGCCACTCAGCGCAGTGCTGCCAAGTTTAGCCAGGTTCGAGCAGTGATCATGATTTTTCATTGTTTATTTGCTAATCGATTTTAAATATTTTTATGTTATTAAAATGGACTTACTCGATACTTCGTATTCGATACTTTTACTCATTAAGTACTCTTTGGGAGGTATCCTATCGAATAAAATTAGAAATTACTCATTTTAAACGTGACCTTACGGCTCATGTTTATGGCAAAACCATCTAGTTCAATCGTACTGAACCTTATTTTAACATTGAGCTCGAATTCGTTCCTTCTGTTCTGTTCACAGACATACCTACCTTCCTATCCTTTATTCACTTTACTCATTGACGTTATACCAATATATAGTCTTGCATCTGGCGCGGCCACTTTGTTGTCAGCTAAAAGCATTGAGTATTTGATTTAGGCTAAGAGTGATGTCGCTATCATCAAGTGGAGAAGTCCCTTCATTCACCTGCCATAACACATATTATTATATTATTATGATTAATTTTTGCTATGGTATTTATTGCTTGTTTTCTCGTTGTTTTATTTTTAAAGGTTTAAAATATTACATGTGGAGATAGCATACCTAATAAATAATATTTTTAATCAGTGGCGAAGTTACAGATGTCTTTTTTTATTATTGTATCAAATTTATGTACCAATATCATTTGCTTTTCTTTTGTTCTACTGAAGTTAGACAGCTAAGCTATTGAGCTAAACTGACGTCACCATAGACGATGTTTAAATGTACTTCCTATAGATTGGCCCTCATATCCGTTAAACGAGATGATTTTAAATTAAGAATGTGTGAGTTATGTCATTCTGTTGAGGAGGACGGCCAAAGTCAGCTATCCGATGGACCGCTGTTTCGTAGCTATAGTATGATTGAGTTTTGTACAATTCACACAATTCTTTTCCAAAAAGGTGGTTAATGTTGCTTAGATAAAAAATCAGTGGAAAAATAATTTTAAAATTACTGATTAATAAATTGAAATGTAATGTAACAAGATATTTTCAAAGTCTGTAACACCCATAAGTTACGATTACTTTTCTTTTACTATCTAAATGATTTTTGTATAAGACGAAAATGTATTTTTATTTTATTTTTGACGCTAGCAACACTCGACCATCTTTATGTCATACGCTTGACGTTTACTGCTGCTATCATTTCTCGTTTTTATTTGAATAATTCTGATTCAAAATAGATTGTAATAACTCAACGACGACCTCGGCTTGCACTCGGACCCTGTATCCGCTTTATATGTTGACCCTGGCAATTCTTTGGATATTGTATCCGCTTTACATGGAGACTTACGCTTGGACGTGGATAACCCGAATTCAACTGTTGATATGGAACTTATACATTGTAATAATTGTGGTGCTGATGTGACCCACAGGAGAAGATATATTCTGAACTTAGATGAATTGCGACATGTAATTCTACAATGGATTGCACCACAAGTTGTAAGTATTTTTCATGTGTGATATTTTACGTTAATTAATTATTATCGCCCTTAATAATATAGTTTATTTATTGTCAACAGATTGACACTCACAGCCAGATATGCCACTCTTTTTGGACTGTGGCCAAGATTAAAATATAATGAACTTATATTGCTAGCCTGTGGAACATACCAATTAAAACAGGCAAGATCATATCATGGAGAACATATAAGTGATGGTTCCTATACGGTTGAAGTTTGTGCGGACAGAGCTAGCAACCTCATGCCAAGTTTTCTTTCATCCGGCAACTGCACATTACTAAGAGCTAAAATACAAAGCAGGCATATAAGTAGATAAACATATTTACATTTTATATGACAAAAATATCCAAGATTTAAATGGAATTAAAAGAATATTATTGTAACTGCATTGTTGGTCGAAGGACAGTGGGTTGTTGCTCTCATATTATGTCTGTCATCTGGTACTTAAGTTGGGCAAGGTATGAAACTGTTACTCCACCAGCTAGGTTATTGGATAATATTTTAGTGATGTATGATAGTTTAGTGAAGAAAATTAAATAAAAATATTCACATAAAACCAGAGTTTTATTTTCTTTTT
This sequence comes from Cybosia mesomella, assembly GCA_946251805.1. Classification (NCBI taxonomy): domain Eukaryota; kingdom Metazoa; phylum Arthropoda; class Insecta; order Lepidoptera; family Erebidae; genus Cybosia; species Cybosia mesomella. The sequence goes on from OX276389.1 coordinate 37,740,199, forward strand.
TTTTTAAGTAAGCCTGAGTACTAAACTATTTATATTATTGATTTCTACATAGCTTCAGCTACTAAATAGCAGTATTTTTATTTAAATTAAAAAATGTCCACGCCTGAGCCGAAGTTCCATACAACGTGGCGAGTGATATGTTATTATTTTAAAAATTGCTGTAAAATGTTTCGATACTACTCATGAGTACTTTCTATTCGATATCGTGTCCCTAAATTTATGTCGTCATATAGTCGTTATGCACCTATCGTCATAAGTACAGAATCACGAAAAATGACGTCATTCTTCTCGTTATTATAGTCGTTACGTACCTGTCGTCATAATAGCTGATAAATAATGACGTAAAATGTCGTTATTGATGTCGTCATTTAGTGGTTATGCATCTGTCGTCTTAAAAGTCGTTAAATAATGACGTAAAATGTCGTAATTGATGTCGGCATATAATCGTTATGCACCTATCGTCATAATAGCGGTACAGAATCACGAAAAATGACGTCATTCTTCTCGTTATTATAGTCGTTGCGTACCTGTCGTCATAATAGTTGATAAATAATGACGTAAAATGTCGTTATTGATGTCGTCATTTAGTCGTTATGCATCTGTCGTCATAATAACGGTACAGAATTACAAAAAATGACGTCATTCTTCTCGTTATTATAGTCGTTACGTAGCTGTCGTCATAATAGTTGATAAATAATGACGTAAAATGTCGTAATTGATGTCGTCATATAGTCGTTATGCATCTGTCGTCATAATAGTCGGTACAGAATCACGTAAAATGACGTCATTCGTGTCGTCATTATAGTCGTTATGCATGTGTCGTGATAATAGTCGTCAAATAATCACGACAAAAATGACGACATTTTCTAACCAATGACGTCATTGAGTTTAAAAATCACGTCGAAATAGACGTGAAAAAACTCCTAAGACGTCATTCGTTCGAACATGTCGTAAAAATCACGTGATTTTCACGTGTGTTTGCTGCTTGGGTACTGTATGCCAATATCGTAATACGTGGGAACATGTGGTCTTTACCAACCCCAATACCAATTAACCGAAAGAGCAAATACACACATAATGTGTAAACGCTTTTAACACTACTTGTGTCACGTTTTGTTGTCACCTGCAGAAGTGAAGGATTAAAAGACACGACAACATGAAAAGGTCACGATAGAAATCAGGGTCGCGCAACAAAATTTATCAAACATCTCCCTGAATGTATATTATATGAACTGATGATATTTATTTATTTATTGGAACATTCAACAGATAAGCGTTATACATTGATATTAGAAGTATACAGTAAATGTGTCTGTTAGGTAAACGCATAACCCACACCAATGCCTGCAAAGTAATATTATATGCAAGTGAGTAAAATGCATGCGAGTTTTATGTTTATAAACAAGTATATAAATATAGACAGTAGATTATTTCGAGGCTTTTAAAATTTCAATTGCTGCAGCTTTAAATTTGAAGTGTCAGTTTGCGAATATGTCAACATTGGCCAGGTGTGTGTTGTACGTCTCTAATAGATGCCGAATAGGTGCTCGCGTGCCCGCGTTCGTTCTGCACCTTCCAGTGTAGAACAGCCGCGGCACGCGAACCTCTCGCTGCAGTAAAGTTCTGGGCACCGCGTAACATAATTGTTTAGTGATGCCACTACAGTCAAACTTGTTATGGCATATACCATGCAACATCATGGACATAAGAAGCTTGCGTCTAGACTCCAAGCTAATCAAGTTGTACTCCTTAAGTAAATGTTGATAAGGATATTTAGAGTGGTGTAATTTGTAATGGATTGCACGTAGAGACTTTTTCTGAACCCTTTCGAGTCTTTCTATATTCTTATTATATATAGGATCCCAAATTGGGACAGCGAAATCAAGCTGAGATCTTATTAGAGTGTTGTATAAGAGTAATAAGGTAGAGGGGTGTTTAAAGTCCTTAGAGGATCTCATCACGAAGCCGTACATTTGGTATGCCTTACTTACAATGTTTTCAATGTGTAGGTCCATATGTAGTTTAGAGTCAAAGGTCACCTAGGTCGCGAATGCTATTAACCCCTTGCAGAGTAAAGTCTTATCGCATAATTATGAGTTACAACTATTCTCTTTTTTGTGTAAGTTATTACTTTGCATTTGGGTAGACTTATATATAGACGTAGTTTATTAAGGGAACAGTATAAGGCAAGTTGGTTGAGGTCATCCTGCAAAGATAAGCAATCGTGGGGACCGTGACACTCCTTATAAATTTTGATGTCGTCGGCGTACATGAGAAAATGTGAATTAGTGAAGCAATGCTTAATGTCATTGACAAACAAAATAAAGAGAAGAGGTCCCAGGACTGACCCCTGAGGCACACCAGAAGTGTCGGTAGTGGCATCCGACTCGAACCCATTGACAACAACCTTTTGCTTTCTGTTGACAATATATGACACAAACCATCTTAGCAAGTTGGCACGGATGCCATTGTAGGCGATCTTGTCAAGGAGTAGTTTGTGGTCCACCTTATCGAACGCTTTTCGGAAGTCTGTATACAAAGTATCAACTTGAATTTGGTTATCCATATTCGTAAACAGATAATTTGTGAACAGCATTAGGTTAGTGGTAGTCGAGCGTTTTTTAACGAAACCGTGCTGTTCGGGTATAATAATACTGTGAATGTATGGGTATAACGCACTGTGAACGAGACTCTCGAAAAGCTTCGACAAGGCGGACGAAATAGAGATGGGACGGTAATTTTGTATATCACTTTTTTTAAATACCGGTATGATAAAAGCGCGTTTCCAAATATTGGGAAATATACCTTCAGTTAAACATTTATTGTAAAGAATATATAGAGGATTAACAATACATTCTGCGGTTTTCCTAATAAAAATGGGAGGTATACCATCGGGGCCAGGCCCCTTGTTAATGTTAATTCTTTTCAGGCCCCGCAATATAACATCAGCAGTTAAATGTGAGGCACAATTATTATTAGCAAACTCATCAGGAGCTTGCCAATGTTGAGGATCCAGTGAGGAAGGTTCGTAGACGGATGTGAAGTATTTAGAGAACATATTGTATATAACGTTAGGACTGTTTGAGTGTTCATTTTCACGATACATATTAGCGGGGATATTCGCCTTTCCCTTCCTATTCGAAACGTATGTCCAGAAGTGTTTCACATCGAGAGGAATATTGTCCTCAACAGAATCAATGTAACGCTGGAAACATTTTTTTGACTGTAACCTAAAGTGATTGCGGTACATTGAAAACGTCTCGTAGTCTGACACGTTACCATATTTTTTCCATTTCCGCCAAGCACTTTCCTTATTTTTTAAAATGCTTTTTAAAGCGGGCGTGAACCATATAGGAAAGTGTGAACTACGTGGTTGAACAAGAGGCACATGTAACTTAACAATACCATATACAGTATTATAGAATGCCTCGACTGACCCTTCGGCAGGGAGATCTCCGAGTATCAGATCCCAGTCTAAACCACAAAGTTCACTTCTTATTGTGTCATAGTCAGCTTTATAATAATTATATCTAGGACTTAGGTTATGTTTCAGCGGTGAAACCTCTATTTGAAGCGATGTCACTACGCTGTAAGGGGGGTGAAGAACATCAGGTTGAACTAATGAAGCACAAGTGGTAGCGAGGCACTCGACGTTTGATATAAACAAGTCTAGAATGCGATCCATGCTATTCTTGAATTTGTTGTACTGTGAAGAACTTGTAATAGACATTAAATCACATATGTCGTGGTCTATTGGTTTAGTTGGAAAAGGAGTGACGTATGCGTGGTCGCTATGGACATGCCAATGAATACTAGGTATGTTATAGTCTTCTACGATGAAGAACGAGTCGCTGCGAGCACCGCCAACGAGATTATGTAAGCTATCTATATGGGATTTATACCACTCATCAGGGGAAGACGGTGGTATGTATGTCGCACTGATGATATGGCGTCTATCGCTATTGGCAGTGGGGAGTTGAACCACAATATGTTCCACACCAGCGTAAACGGAATTCGTCATAATTTGCGATGGTCGTAGTGTGCGTAAGACGGCAATAAATACTCCACCACCATCACGTTTGCCAGTAGCAACACGATCACGATCTGATCTAAACACTAGGTAACGATTATCAATGAACTCACCGTCCGCAATACTCGCTATCAACCAGGTCTCCGTAAGGATTATGACATCATACGAGAAAGATATGATATTCATAAAAAGAGTGTTTAACTTTGTGCGCAATCCACGACAATTTTGATAATAAAACGATAAGTTAATTTTATTCATTGGAACAAAATGTTAGAATGCAGATAAAAGTATATATACGTGCACCTCGGGAGGTAGTAGTTAAAAAGCTTGGAGTCCAAACCAGGCAAACCATACGTAATTAATTCGTTCTTAAAATTCTTGAAGTTACTGAGCGACGTTACACCGTACTCCTTACATTGAATAACAAGCAAATGAAAACTAATAAGATGAGACACACATATTAAGGTTTTGCACTGCAAAGTTTGTACCACAGAGTTAACGACAAGTATGTCTGTGATTTCTACACTCAGAACTTTCACTTTTATCATGATAATGTAACAATTAATAGTAATCAAATAAGATAATATTTGCTTATTGTAAAACTTATGATAGAACACAGATGCAACTTTTATTTCTTTGTGGGTGCGCACTAAATACTGCGAACCAGCCACTAAATTATTCACAAAAACATAGAGTAATGCAAAAAAGAGAGACCGCACACAGTATGATAAATTATTAATAAATATACTAAGGCAATATATTGTTATAATTTTACCTTGATGAGCCAACATCATTCGTATTATTTTCTTGGTCTGAAATGGCGGCAGGTTACGGCAATAACGTGTGACTCGCGAATCCCCCTTAGCCTTAAGAGGAAAATCTACAAGACTATGATCCGGCCTGCTGTCCTGCATGGATCAGAGAGCTGGCCCGTAAAGGCGACGGATGAAAGACGAGAAGAGATGCGAATGCTGATATGGATGTGTTGTGTGACAAGAATAAATAAGATAAGAAAGAAAGAAAGATTAGTAATGAATACATTCGAGGAAGTTTAAAAGTAGCGCCAATCACCGAAAAGTTGCGGGGAAATTGCTTGTCCTGTGGGCCTACCGCCCAAGTGTCGTCGACATCACAGCCGTCGAAATGTTGCGCTGGTCAAGGTCGACGGCCATTTTGTACCGCCCCATTGATAATCGATGCCGGCGCGGCGTAAGAATGAATGAAACGCTGTTTTTGACAGTTAAATAGCTGCCGCCTAAAAAAATTCAAATCTACGGCGTCGCTTTGAAGTGTCATTTCATTACGGCACCTCATGAGGTGCCGTAATGAAATGACACTTCACACAATGAGCTGTCGTTTTGAATATTATTTTCTTTTCCAACGGTTGATTACGATGCCGATTGCACCTTATACTGGGCTACTACGGCTTTTATTTGTGCGACTGCCGACGAGTGGATTCTGCCGTCCTATTGCACCTAACACTGGGCTACTATGGCTTTTATGGGGGCGACTGCCGACGAGTGGGTTCTGCCCTTCTATTGCACCTAACAATGGGCTACTATGGCTTTTATGGGGGCGACTGGGTTCTGCCCTCCTATTGTACCTAACACTGGGCTACTATGGCTTTTATGGGGGCGACTGCCGACGAGAGGGCTCTGCCCTCCTATTGTACCTAACACTGGGCTACTATGGCTTTTATGGGGGCGACTGGGTTCTGCCCTCCTATTGCACCAACACTGGGCTACTATGGCTTTTATGGGGGTGACTGGGTTCTGCTCTCCTATTGCACCCAACACTGGGCTACTATGGCATTTATGGGTGCGACTGGGTTCTGCTCTCCTATTGCACCTAACACTGGGCTACTATGGCTTTTATGGGGGCGACTGTGTTCTGCCCTCCTATTGCACCTAACACTGGGCTACTATGGCTTTTATGGGGGCGACTGGGTTCTGTCCTCCTATTGTACCTGCGACTAATTAAAACACTCTTTAATCTTTACCTTACCTACTTAAACGTTTATGCTGTGTTGTTTGTTGTTTTCGTATGTTTCAGAAAGAAGGAATAAGCGAAGGAGTTGGAGGACGAAATTCCATCGTCGGCAGTCGCCCCCATAAAAGCCATAGTAGCCCAGTGTTAGGTGCAATAGAAGGGCAGAACCCAGTCGCCCCCATAAAAGCCATAGTAGCCCAGTGTTAGGTGCAATAGAAGGGCAGAACCCAGTCGCCCCCATAAAAGCCATAGTAGCCCAGTGTTAGGTACAATAGGAGGGCAGAATCCACTCGTCGGCAGTCGCCCCCATAAAAGTCATAGTAGCCCAGTGTTAGGTACAATAGGAGGGCAGAACCCAGTCGCCCTCATAAAAGCCATAGTAGCCCAGTGTTAGGTGCAAAGGAGGGCAGAACCCACTCGTCGGCAGTCGCCCCCATAAAAGCCATAGTAGCCCAGTGTTAGGTGCAATAGGACGGCAGAACCCACTCGTCGGCAGTCGCACCCATAAAAGCCATAGTAGCCCAGTGTTAGGTGCAATCGGCATCGTAATCAACCGACGGAAAATAAAATAATACACAAAACGACAGCTCATGAGACGCGGTCGATTTGAATTTTTTTAGGCGGCAGCTATTTAACTGTCAAAAACAGCGTTTCATTCATTCTTACGCCGCGCCGGCATCGATTATCAATGGGGCGGTACAAAATGGCCGTCGACCTTGACCAGCGCAACATTTCGACGGCTGTGATATCGACGACACTTGGGCGGTAGGCTCACTGGTTCGGACATGTATTGCGTAGAGATGAAAGTAATATCGTAAGGAAGGCATTAAGTATGGAAGTGGACGGTTACAAGGGGAAAGGAAGACCTAAATGGACTGTGTGAAAGAGGATATGGTTAGGAATTGGGAGTGTATGTTGAGATGACTGCAAGCAGAGATGAACAGAAAAACCACACTTGTTGCGCCGACCCCAAATAAATATTGGGATAAGGGCAGGAGGATGATGATATTTTCTTGGTCTAGCTAGACCCATATTGCTTGGCAAAGCATAGTTCGGCCCCACCACTGAATGGAAGTCATAAAGATAGCACCAGATCTTCAAAAAATCGTTTTTTTTTGTAGGAAAGTATAATCCTCCGTCGCAAATACACTGATCACCTGCCAGCGTTCGTGTTCGACACTAGCATTGACGCGAAGAAACGTTCCAAGCTCATCGAGAAGGAGATGAATGAGCAGGCCAAGATCATCAACGACCTCCGTACCCTGGGCGCCAGCCACTCCACCATAGAGCATGAGATGAAGAGACTCCACGAGCTAGAAGCATTAGTTTTTAAAGACTTCAGAAGGTATGCTAGTGCACTTCGTCATAAAGTATAAGTAGTCAAATTTAGTCGTTTGTCTATTCCTCCGCTGATTTCCTATAAACCATAAAATATATTTTGATACGATTGTCTTTTGTAAAAGATATTTTTGTAGTGTAGTTTTGAAGTGGTAGAGTCAAGCAACAGTCATTTTGGCTGTTGCATGAATGGGCCGACTCGACCGGGGAAGCACCACCCTCTCACAGAATATCTACGCCAAGTAACAGTATTTGAACTGGTGCGTTCCGTGTGGTGAGTGAGAGTGCCGGAGCCCAAACTCCATTCCCATCCCCTCCCAAACTCCTTTCCCATCCCCTTTCCTTTACAGGGTCGGCAGCGCGAGTGTGACGCCACTGGTGTTGCACACGTCCATAGGCCGCGGTAACCGCTTCCCATTAGGTGGGCCGTGTGCTTGTCTGCCACCTTAGTGGTATAAAAAAAAAACAAGGTTTATATGTATAATTTATTTTGAATACACATTAAACCAACGGGCAATCGAATTGCAACTCTTGCGACGCTGTAGTAGCTAGGTAGTTACATATTTATTAAAATAATACTGTACGACATACTGCACAGTGCTATTTAGATTGAAACTTGTATAACGGACTTTAGAACACACTTTTTCGTAAATAAATTCATATTATACATATACAACACCTAGACCATGTTCAACTAGACAGTTTCATGTTCACAAATATTTGCACAGAGCAGGGATCGAACGCACGATCGCTAACAAATTCCCTCCCCGAATGGGTTACACGGACATCACACCGTGTTACTCCACAGTAATAAGATTATTTTTGTTGTATCATATTTTATTCTGTGCGGAAACCTAATCTGCATTATCAGTATTAGAGTCAATGAAATATTTACCATGTATTGTTTGGAGTATCCGTTATTTCGGCACTGTTGCAAGCGCCATGTTCACTGTAGAATTGAAGTTCTGGTGTTTAACGGTGAACGAGTTTAAAATATCGACTACGAAAAACTAAATATATCGACTAATATAATAGTTTAGGGCTAAATATATCGACTAATATATATAGACCAAAAAAAACAGCCCGCTGAGTTTCTTGCCGGAGTCTTCTCAGGACAGGGCCGCGTTTCGAACCGGTGGTCCATTTGCCAAACATTATATTATTTATTATTTTATGACGTTTTGTAAGTGCCGTATTAATGGTCTATACAGAATAAATGCTTTTTGACTTTGACTTTGACTTATCCTCTTTCGTAATCGCCTCTGACGCGTAACACCACTACTGCTGGTTTCACTACACACTCTGTACGGACAAACGTACATTATTTAGCTACTTCGTATAGACATAATTTTTATTGATTAAACACCGTAATTTATCACTACGTCATACACTTATCATCGTCATTATCTAGCAACTACTACTGTGGCCCCAACCGCTATATTTGGTCCTTCGAGCCGGATCAAATGTAGCGCTTAATTACGGTGTTTGAGGTAGTGATAAGGAAACAACCGCTCTACTTGAGTTTGTTTATTACACTGATTTGTCTTGACATAGTCAATATACAAAATCATGCCGTGAGCGACTAACTATAATCAATAAAAATTCTTTATATAAGAAATAGCTAAATAATGTACGTTTGTCCGTACACACTCGAACTCGATCACGATCGCGATACACGACGCTTAATTAATGATATCCCGTTAATAAATATCCCGTTGGCTCTAATACTAATGAAAGTGACCAAGATAGTTTAAATACCTAATCTAAATGCTTCATACCAGGGACATGATCCAGAAGCTGCGGCGCCAGAGCGTGCGCGCCAGTTCCATCACCAAGGGCAAGCTGGGCCTGGGCTCCAACCGCAGCAAGTCCTTCGTGGTGCCCACCCCGCCGCAGGAGCGGAAAGACTTCGGCGACAGGCATGTTTCAACTCCTTCTTAACGACTTTCCTTTTGCAATATTAGGTCCCTTAGCTTATTTGATTAAAAATGTAGATACTAACGACTGTCAATCTCTCAAGGGATAGGCAGAGGTGTATTTTACATCAGCACATTTAGCATTTTTTTGTTAAGCCGCGTTGCTATTGCGTCAATTAGTAATCATGTGTTGATCGATCGATTCTAAAACAATCATGCAAATAAGATCTACGGAGTATTAATGGCTCGTATTCGTTTTGTCGGATAGTCCGAGCGTGGTATATATTTTCGCGTAGTTTGCATAATTCGCTTATTTATTGATAGCCCAGTGGCGTACGTAACGGACTGCCGAGACGAGGTCTCGAGTTCGATCCCCGGTCGCCCCGGGCACATACCTCTGACTTTTCGTAATTATGTGTCTTTTAAAAATGTTAATTATCGCTCGCTTAGCAATGTGCCCGGTAGATGGCAATAGGCTCGCCCCCCCTTTTTTTTTTTTTTATCGTGCGTAAATCCCTTCGGGTACCCCCCCGCGTGCCAGCGGGGGTGGTTATGTCGGGCTTGAACCGACTAAAACCGCACGCCGTCTCGGGTCTACAGACGCCGGGGTGTAAGGTTGCCCATAGAGCATATCCCTCGCACCCCGACTGACCCTGGGCCATCTTCGGTTTCGAGATGGCCCCCTCGGGTTTGGGAACCACGGTGTCCCCGTCTTGCCCCGGTTTGGGGGAGGGGCGCTAGTCGCCCCACCGTCCCGGCCTGCTTCTGCTGGGGTGACAGGCGGCCTCACCTGCCACCCCCAGGCCTGCGCTCATGGAGGACGGAGGTCGTTAAGCGACCTCCGGCGCCTGAGTCGCCTGCGACGCGCGGCGAGCATGTTGCGGGCTCGACGGGCCGGGAGGGTTCTGAACCTCTCCCGAGCGCGCTCCGCCATCTCCTTCTTGAGCATCATATGCTCGCAGAAGGAGGTGGCGGCGGCCCACGCGCTCGCGCTCCGCACCATTGCCGCAATCATACTGCCGAGCGAGAGGACTCCCACCCCGATGGCTGCCACGAGGTCACGCCTCGGCACCTCCCACGCCGGGCAGTCCGCCAGCGTGTGCAGCCCTGAGTCCTCGCTCGCGTCGATAGGCTCGCCCCCTATTACATTGGGACCAAAACATAACGGGCGAATCGTGGGTGTGTAATACACTGCCTACTCCTTCGGGGATACAGGCGTGAAGTTATGTTATTCTGTATGTATTTATGGATGAAAACACTTTCAATGCGATGGCCTTTTCCTCAGACCATATTTGCTTCCTATTTGAAAGTTTGTTAATCATATCGTTTATGTAGCCTGGGCGAGGCGAACCTGACTATGGCTGGCGTGGCGGGTGACTCCGGCGAGACGCTGCTGCTGGGCGAAGACGAGCGGCGCCTCGCCGACATCATCGAGGGCGGCAGCTGGAGCTCCATGGAGAGCGAGCCGCTCACTGGTTAGTATGGGCGAGACGAACCTGGCCATGGCTGGCGTGGTAGGCGACTCCAGCGGACGCTGCTCTGGTGAAGAATTCCAAGGCTTTATTATGCGGCAAAGAAAAGAGATGCCGGACCAATCTCCTTTAAGGAATTGGTTGCACCTATATAAGGTGACACCTCAGCTCTGCACGTGTAATTCTGTATAGGAAAGGGGAACGAAATTGTAAAAATACTGCTTAACTTCAAGCCTGTCCCAGTAGGTCCGTCCCGCTCCGCGTCCCTGCGGGGTCCCCGGTCGAGCTCCGGCGCGGGCTCCAGTGGGCTGCGGCCGTCGCAGCCCCCCGGGGTGCAGCGCCAGAGCTCGCTGCCCGCGCACCCCGACCACTGGCCCGATGAGCTGGAGCCGGTGGAACTGAGGAGGAAGCACGACTACAGGTATAGTTGACTGTAGGGTTAGTGCCAGCAAACATTATCATCCTCTTATTTTAGAAGTTACAGGGGGGGGGGGTTCTCCCTACAAGTTGTTTTCTTCGTCCTTGTCCCTTTTCTCAGCCTCTCCCCCTTCTAAAAAGGGACAAAGCAACCAATGACCCGAGCCCCTTGAGCCAATGATTGGTTTAATACAATCTGTCATTGGTTAATTGGCGCACCTCCGTTGCTCCACCGTCGCGCCCCGCCACCACAGAGACCTAAAAATGCTTTCTGCGCAGATAGAGTATAATGTTTTTTTTTTATATATATTTAGGACACGTCAATTTGACTTCACCTCGCCTGATGGTAAGCTGAAGGTAAAGTCTCAGGAAAGAGAGTCACCATTACATACACGTATCATGTTAACAATGGTGGCACTCAGCTTGACGGCCTCATCAGAAGAGGATTGTCGTCGCAGCACCGCGTGACACCCACCGGTCCCACTAGTGCTGCGACCACTATCCCCCTTATGGGGCTAATTCACCTATCCCAAGGTTTTCTAAGTCGGCAAATGAAGCCAGTGGTCTTGTAGACATCCATGCAGACTCGCTAATCGGTTTCGATCCACACTATTGGAATATTATATGAGTAAAATTGTGTAGTAAATTATCTCTTGCTCTTTATTTTGTATACCATTGTATTGTCTATGCATTATTGTCACAAAAATGTTTAAAATTAATTCGAGTACCTAATTTTATATAGCATGCTGTATTTACCTATAATTATTTGTTACACTTTGTTTAAAACTAATTGATTGTAATTTTTGGTTGCTTGTAACCGTGTAAACAAATGTTGGTAAATCATAATAAATAAATAAATAAAGCACCGCGTGACACCCACCGGTCCCACTAGTGCTGCGACCAAAATCCCCCTGCCCGGCTATGCACTTGCTGACCCCTAAACGCAATCAAACCGAAATTGGATTACTATGGAGGGTTTTTCGCAATCGTGCACGGTGGTACCTTTTTTCTTTTTTTTTTTATCGTGCGGAAATCCCTTCGGATACCCCCCCGCCGGGCAGCGGGGGCGGTTATGTCGGGCTTGCACCGACTAAAACCGCACGCCGTCTCGGGTCTTCAGACGCCGGGGTGTAAGGTTACCCATAGAGCATATCCCTCGCACCCCGGCTGACCCTGGGCCATCTCACCACTAACAGCACCGCTCATCCTGTCTCCTCTGAAAGCAGAGGAGTACGGAGAGCGATGTGTTCCCGCCACGTTGGGTATTGGCCGACGATCAATGCCAACCCTATGAAGGGGTGAAGGGGAAGCCATTGACCGCCGCCCAGGGTGTACCGGCCGCTCCGATTCCGTTCCCCCCGGACTGCAGTGGGATCGGAATTGGAGCGACACTCGAGGAGGTTACCCAACACACACCCCCGTGCACGGTGGTACCTACCCGGCCGAATTTTGTGACAAATTTGTGTCATCAAATTTCTACCACCAGTGAAGTTAAGTTATTTGCCGGTTATTATATGGCTGTGACTAGGAGTTACGTTATCGTTTCCATCCAGAAGGAGAGGAATGAATTGTACAAATATTACAATTTTTTATTTTTTAATATATCTAATTTTGTTATTCAGCACTCAACAATCAGACCCTCTCAGTTCGGAGAACAAGGCGAACAAGGCCAAGACAGCCGAGCCCAATATCGATTTCGAGCTGGACGTCAAGGTGGACATCAACAGCGGCAAGTGCGTGCTGCACACCAAGGAGCTCATCAAGGACGAGGAGCTCAAAATGTTAGTGCTATTATTATTATTTCCATTCAACTGGGTCACACCTCCTTTAGAGTTTGGGAGAGGCGGCAAAATAGCCTCGGTGACTATTGCCCACCTCGGGCAGTAGTTGGCTGGGACGTTACGGCGATTGCCAGAGGAACTGTCAGATTATTCGGGCATTGCAGCAAGACCGCTTTCTGCATTTTGCCGCCACTGACTTCTCAGTAATCCCGAGCCTCTTAAGATGAACCGAGACGTTCTTTGGGATCAAACCTTTGGCTGATATGACCATTGGGACTATTTCTGTGGAGCCCACCCTCCACATGTCGGTAACCTCGTGCGCCGGGTCCAGATATTTATAATCTGTCCATTCGTTTATTTTCTTTTTGATAGTTTGAAACAGTTCGAAATTAGTGACGCCCTCGCACGTTACCGATTCCATTCAAAATAATTATCGATTTTATTTAAGAACAACTTTCAATCGATTTAATACATCGACATAATTTAATATAAATATTAACTAGCATTTATCAGGTTTTTAAAAATTATATAAGAAATAAATAAATAATAAATCAATAAAATTATACTATTTATACATATAAAAAATATAAGCTATAAGCGCATTATAAACAGGTTATCACTAGCAATATCATAACACATTGCGTCACTGACCCGGCGACGCCATATTGTTGTTACTTGCCATGCGACGCTTGTGTCACAGTCACTGTTTTTCGGTTCATTGTGTATTCTTTTACAATATCATAAGTTGAGTTGAGTATTTATATTCCTCCTTATCGATACGTAAATTCTTCAGTTGAGCATACTTAAGTTCTCAATATGCCGAAAGGAACTGTGTTAAAAGGACAATCGAGGGAGTTTGTGAGACGCCTTCAAGAATACTTTGAGAAGGAATGTCGTAATGGTGCACCGCTACTACCAATATCGCAGGTTCGAAACCGAGTAGCTGCCGCCTTAGGAATCAGTGTTCCAACAGTTACAAAAATTGCCAAAGAAGCCTACGGCAGCAGTGGTATGCAGCATAATACGCTCTCTACACCCAAGAAAAAACGCCAGCCCTGTAAAGTTACAAACATTGACGATTTCGACGCCGATGCTATTCGTCGTCATATATACGAGTACTACCAACGTAAAGAAATTCCGACTCTAAGAAGAATGGTAATTTCACTGAGGAATAGTGGTTTGTTCCGTGGCCAAAAATCGTCGCTAGCTAAAGTGCTGAGACAAATTGGATTTTATTTCAAAAAGTCTGATAACAGAAAAATCTTATTGGAACGCCACGACATAGCGCTGGCTTGATGTGACTTCCTAAGAAAAACTAAACAAATCGAAGACTGGTCGAATGTGGTTTTCACCGACGAGACTTGGCTTAATGCTAATTATACTATATCGAAATCGTGGACTGACGACACCGCAGCATCTACTTCGGCTGTACCAATAGGCAAGGGCGAACGCCTGATAATTTGCCACGCAGGCAGTGCAAAAGGATTTGTATCAGATGCTCTACTCACTTTCAAATCCAAAAAATCTGGTGACTATCATGAAGAGATGAATTCAGAAGTATATGAAAATTGGTTCAGGGAAATGTTGACATTACTAGAAGAACCTTCAATTATATTTATGGATAACGCGCCCTATCATTCACGGCAAATAAATAAAAAGCCAACGCAATCTAATACCAAATACGAGAAAATTAACTGGCTTCGTGATAATGGCCAGGATGTGACTAATTCATTATTGAAAGCAGAACTAATAAGAATTTTAAATTCGAAACGTCAACCTAAAAGATACGTCGTCGATGAAATGGCAGCTGAATATGGACATACTGTTATAAGAATCCCACCGTATCACTGTCAGTACAATGCCATTGAATTAATATGGTCACAAATCAAAGGGAAGGCAGCAAGAAACAACACAACGCCGCCGTTTACAGCCAATAAAATGATGCAATTATTAAATAGTGCGTGTGGTGATGTGACTCCTGAAAACTGGGGCCAGTGTCGTGGAGATAACAAGAAAAATAATAATATCTGATTGGGATCGAGATGTTGCAATTGACAATATAATAGAACAAGAATTGATTATTCGTGTAACAGAGGACTCAACTGACGAGTCTAGTGTAACTTATGAAGAAGAGTCTGATGAATCAGTGTAATAAATAATATTAATAAATTTACTTGTTTAATTTGTATACTGAATAACCTAGCTAGTTTGTTAAATAAATATATGTGATTTTCCAAGTATATTTGTTCATAACTCTTGATTTAAACTTGACGTAGACGTTATTAACTATGCGTTTTAAAATTAAATTTCACTAACACGTGCATACTTACAATCTAAGGCAGCTGTCGAAAAGAAAATAAATCAATTTACAAATAACCGATTTGAAGACAATTGATCGATTTATCATTTATGTCAAGATCTGTTTTATAGTCTGTGTCTGTTTGTTATACACAGGGCACTTCACTAAGTTTTCGGTACACTATAACCTTGTACGTGCATAAGCGTCATATTTTTATAAAATAATCCATACATATTGTAAAAAAGACGCTCGTACAAGTTTCCAAAGGATCTGTCAAAAAGAAAATAAACGAATGGACAGAGTTTAGTTTTCTTATCTGCTTCGGCGCGGAGGAGGTTCTTGTTAATGCAAAGTATTATATATTCATCTTATCTTGTCCGCGCACCCTTAGGCTGTGGAATGATCTTCCTGCTGTGGTTTTCCCAAGCGACTATAATATGGGGTGGCAGCGCGAGTGTGATGCTCCTGGTGTTGCACACGTCCATAGGTCATGGTAACCGCTTCCCATCAGGTGGGCCGTTAGCTGAACTGTCATCTGAGTGGTATAAAAAAAAAGGTACACATAGACAAGTTAGCGCCATCGTCATTGTTTATTATTACATTCTATAGTAATTGTTTCTGTCATCTTTATGCCATTGAAAATCTAAGTGGTGTTTCGTACATAAGAGCTATAATGATAATAAATTGTGAGAGAGACTGTCTTCTGACCTCCTAACCCTGAAAAGAGCACCTTCGTAGAGCCTTGCCCGGGGGTTAGTAGGTGAGGGTGACACGGGTCTCAGAGATTTCGGTGGGCTTCTTTCACATCCGAATTTGTTTCAATCGAATACCGCTAAGTGTAAGTTTATCGCCCGATTTATTACCCGTGTGGCGTGCGTAGCGGCAGCCGCATGCGCGTGGGCCGCTCGGCGTCGGGCGGGCTGGCGGGCGAGGCGGCGGGCGCGGGCGGCGCGGCGGGCGCGGGCGGGGGCGCGGGCGGGGGCGCGGGCGGCGCGGCGGGCGCGGGCGGCGCCAGCGGCGGCTCGCCCACGGCGCCGCGGCGCAAGGCGGCGCCTGCGCGCGCGCAGCCCGCGCTGGACCTCACCGTGTTCCGCGTGCCCGGCCTCAACCTCAAGGTACGCGCACTCTCCTTATCTCACAGACATTCCCGCTTGCAGCCGACGCTCTCGTGTCCACTTACTCCATCTCCTCCTTTCGGTTAGGCTTATATGGGAACGATTGTCGTCTGACCTCCCAGCCCCAGTAGGAAAACCAGCCAGAACCTCGTCCGTCAGTCAGCAGCTGTAACGATTTGCAGGGAATTACGGGTAAGCCGAACTGTGATCTGCATCAGACCAAATCTACGGTCTTTAAACGAATTCGCAGACGATAAACGGCCTCTGTGGCGTAGTGATAGTGCATTCGACTGCTACGACAGGGGGCGCGGGTTCGATTCCCGCTCAGTGCAAATATTTGTATGCATGAATATGTCTATTTGCATTGGGCTGGATGTTTCTATGTATAATATGTATGTATTTACAAAAAAAAAAATATAAGTACGTTTATCCGCATTCTGGAACCCATAACACAAGCTAGTTAAACTATGCTTACTTTGGGTCTAGAAAGCGCTGTGTATAATGTCGTAGAATATTTATTTATAAAACCGTCCGCCCGGCCATCAATATCATATATAAAGCTAATCAATAGCTTTTCATACAATTTTTCCTCCAAAAGGTACACTACGAATCCAAAACCCTACCAGAAGAAGTGACGTCCCCACAGACCGTACCGCTGCTACCCCTCAACGTGCCCAACCGGAAGGTGAACACCAAGAAGGCAGCACTCTTCGCATGGATCACGGTGCAGAGCATTCCGGAAGAAACCATCATCAGTCCTCATATACTGGAGTTCTTGGAACAGACCTTGGAACCTATACCGACGAAAGCATCATTTTCGACACCTACACCTGGTAATTTATTTTTAACTTCAATTCAAACGTAATTGGACACCATGTCATCTAAACTGTCAAATCCTGTCAATAATATTGATGATATTGAGGTGCAAACAAACGAAATCACCGGATCACGATATTGGATCACAATATACGCGCCCTATGAAACTAATCGATCCTACATCGCGCAATTAACATTTCTCGCTGTGGTCAGAATATAAAACATTCCATCATCAACCGCTGGGTTGCCATCCACTAAGCCTCTCCTAGTTTTCCCATTGTATCTGAGGAACATCACACCCCGTTCTCCTTCAAGAAAGCGGGAACTTTTAGGGAGAAGAAATATTACATTCATGAAATAATCTAAATAAATTCTCCACGAAAAAAGTTTAATAACACTAATAGAACGTCTGGTGCCATGCATGGTGAAAAATATGGCAAAATGGGGCTATATCGATCGATCGCGAGTGACCTGCGATTGCGGGGCCCAATCCCAGTCCATATCGCATTTGCTCTCTTGCCCACTGTGCTCCTCGCCCTGTACTACGGAGGACCTGACCCAACGGAAAGCGCTGTGGCTGTGGCCTAGTTTTGGGCCGACAAAATATAAAAATCTAGCGTTCAAGTATTGTATCTGGCTGACTCGAAGAAGATGGGCAAATCTCGTATTTGCCTGTATTCTCTCTGCAACCCTAGTCACCGCCTTTTACGGTACAGAGCCAGTCGGCTGCACCCTGTCCTTAACCCGCAGAGGCGGAGAGCGGGTCGGTGTCGCGCTCGGCCGAGGCGTCGTACGGCCAGTACGTGTACGCGTCGTTCCCGGTGGACGTCATCGTGCACTTCCACATGCAGCCGTCCACGTTCCGCTTCAGCTGCCTGCCGGCGTCCCGCGTGGAGTGCCTGCTGCAACTGCCCAGCTTGCAGATCGTCTTCAGTTCCAAGCGTGCCAGTGACGAGTGAGTGAACTATACCTGCCTTAACTGTGACCACCGCTATTTCATCATAATCGTGTTTCGATATCTTTTCTCGTGGGTATTAGTCTACTAATACCCACATCCACAATAAACATATACGTGGGACACTCAGAAAGTTTTGCGAAAATAAAAAAAGTGTTCTATAGGTAAATATTTTTTTATTAAATCTTTTC
Source organism: Cybosia mesomella (assembly GCA_946251805.1). Taxonomy (NCBI): domain Eukaryota; kingdom Metazoa; phylum Arthropoda; class Insecta; order Lepidoptera; family Erebidae; genus Cybosia; species Cybosia mesomella. The sequence continues at coordinate 37,758,518 of OX276389.1, forward strand.
AAAGTACTCTCCACCAGCCTCTATACAAAGTTTCATGCGTTTGAACCAGTTTTCAAAACACTTTTTCCAATCCGCCGCAGATACCTCGTTTACAGCCTGCTCAAACGTTGACAGCGCATCTTCCGGCGACGAAAATTGTATCCCTTTGAGCTGATTTTTTATTTTCGGGAATGAAAAGAAGTCGCACGGTGCAAGGTCAGGGCTGTAAGGAGGGTGACCTAGGAGTTTAACCGGAGTGCTGTCCAGGAAGTCCCTCGTTTTAAGCGCGGTGTGTGCGGGCGCGTTGTCATGGTGGAGTAGTATCCCGCGGAGCCCTGTGTTTGGTCGCTTGTAGCTCACTACAGAGAAATCTTCTGCCAAGCATTTGGTAGTGTACCATTCAGCGTTGATGCTTCTTTGATTTCGTAAAGGGATTGATAACAAGTAGCCAGGCAAATTGAAAAAACTCGCGATCAAAATCTTCCCTCCGCTTCTAGATCGCTTCACTTTGGTAGGTGTTGATTCGTTTTGAAACACCCAAACCGTCGACTGGCGTTTTGTTTCTGGATCATACTGATAAATCCACGACTCATCACCTGTAATGATGTCATAAACACGCCGAGACGCGCCTGCTTCAAACTTGTTTATCATATCGCGACACCATTCCACCCGGGCCTGCTTCTGAGCATCGGTGAGATTGTGCGGCACCCAGCGTGAAACTATCCTTCTCACACGAAGATGCACGTGTAGAATCTCGTGAAGGCTTCCCGATCCAATCTGAAGAATGTGCTGAATCTCTTGATATGTGACTCGTCTATTATCTTGGATTAAATTTTTCACTGCTAGCACGTTTTCTTCCGTAACAGCCGTCAAAGGGCGACCACTTCTTTCTTCAACCTCCAAAGTCAGTCGACCGCGCTTGAATTCGTTATACCAACGATACACGGTCGCCTTGGAAGGGCCTTCATCCATGAATGCCATTTGAAGTCTATCGTACGATTCGTCTGGTTTCAGGCGACACTTGAAATCGTAGAAAATCATAGCGCGAAAATGTTCCCGACGCAGATCCATTTTTCATTGAGACACAATAATTGAAATTATCTTGCAAAAAATGCAGAGAGAAATCTTGAAATTGGAACGTACTTATTTTTACTCATAAATAATCATATTTTAGAAATAGATTATAACTGACCAGTCTCTCATATATAAAAACTTTTTTTCGCAATACTTTCTGAGTGGCCTGGTAGGACTACAAGGTGACGGGCGCGTTACTGTGTATATGTGTGTGTAATTGTAGCATTGATCTGTTAAATGAGGCTTTCGCAGTGCCTTAAATACTACTGCGATCACTAGATGCGAGCGTGATTAAGAGTGCGTTTCTACTAAAACGGCGACGAGAAGAGTGGACAAGTGCGCGCAGAATTCTACTATTTGATTAGTAGTCCATTTCCTCACACCTCCTCTTTGCTCAATAAATGTATTAAAGTGATTCCCACATATACTCTCAGATATACACACACACACACACACACACACACACACACACACACGCACGTAGATGCACAAACATCCAAAGAATATGAATACTGTAGAATATACTGCTTCTGGGCCGTGAAAGCCTTAAGCTTAATATGAATATTAACTTTACTTACCTATTTTTGATTTCCACGTATTTTTATTATATTCTTTTTATTTTCAGTTGACTATTCTTTAGTTAACAGTTTTGTTTTTTTTAATCTTTAATATGTACTTTTTTGCTATGACTCAGTATGCCTTTCTGTGGAATCGAAGCCTGGTAATTCATATCACAGGTTCTTACCTAGCTTGGAAACCAAACTGTAATCGTATTGTTGTTTGAAATGTTATATGGGAGAAAATAAAGAACTATTATTATTTCCACCTCAATGAAAACCCAGCCTAAGAAGAATAGTGCAAGCAGGAACGCATTAAGATCCGTGCTGTTTGCGGGCCTTTAAACATCAGTTGGTAATCATAGTCTGAACATTATTAATATTGGTAGTTCTCCCTACAGGGAAATGGCAGAACCCGCCGTCGCAATGGGTGGCCTCAGTGTAACGGGCTGTCTAGCCGACTTCTCAGTGAACATGTTCCATCCCTATGGAGGAAAGAAGTCAAGCCTCAAAGAAGCACAATGGTCGCCGCTGTCAGATAGTGAGAGAAAGGATTCGCTGAGCATAAATGTGGAGTTTGTTAAATTCCACCTGTCAAGGTCCAGAAAACTTGACTTCCAGACTGATCAGGACCTGTCTAAGGCTACTGTCAGATTTTCCAGTAAGTATTATTATTATTTACTAGCTGATGCCCGCGGCTCCACCCGCGCTGAGGTCGGTAATCGTTTTTTGTGTTTATAACTCTGGTTCTTCTCAACCAATTGCAATCAAACATACGGCAGATTTTAAGTCTGACCTTTCTAATAGTAAAAACCGCATCAAAATCCGTTTAGGCTTTTTGCGTTCATCGCAAACAATCAGACAAACAGAAAAATTCAAAAATAATATTTTTTGTTTTCCGAATCTTTCATTTAATTTTTTTTTTAAATAGCTCCAATGTACAGACAACTAATTTACAATTTTATAAATATTATTTATGAAAATTAGAAGAAAGCTAGATTTGGAATCAGATACGTAGTCGGTAAATTGCCAGACAATTTTCTTTCGCGACATCACGGTGCGATTGCATGCCGGACAACAAGCGACCGATGTATTCCGAGGATTTTCTATTTACGTAAATTCGTTCAAACACCGTCGGACTTTAGATAGTTTGAATCCAACATCCAACAACGTTGAGTTTTCCATAGTGTAATGACTTTTTTTTAAGTACTTAGCTGAAATGAAACTTTTTGTGAATATGTTTAAAATGTATAGTTGCATAGGACTGACACTAAAGTCCAAGCCGAGCTCACTTTTTCACACCACATAAGTACGTTACCATTCCTCTGTCCTCAGTCCTCCATGAGCGCAGGCCTGGGGGTGGCAGGTGAGGCCGCCTGTCACCCCAGCAGAACAAGCCGGGACGTGGTTCCCAAACCCTAGGGGGCCATCTCGAAACCGGAGATGGCCCAGGGTTAGTCGGGGTGCGAGGGATATGCTTTATGGGCAACCTTACACCCCGGCAGTCTGAAGACCCGAGATGGCGTACGGTTTTAGTAGGTTCAAGCCCGACATAACCGCCGGCCGGCGAGGGGGTATCTGTTTTTTTATTAACACGTTCCCGTGGACTGCTCGTCTTGTCTTACCTTGTGAACACCTACTATCCAAAAGTTAGTTGTTAAACTGGCCTTTATAAGAGCAATCAATTTTTTTTATAGCTTACATAATTATTTTCATTCTCCAATAGCGATCGTGGACGTAGGCTCAGCGTGGTTCAAGTATGATATGCGACGACTAGGAGAAATCCTGGCCTTCCCCAAAGCGTGGTACAGGAGGACCATCGTACGCCGCATGTTCTTAGGAGACCTTAGTCTGCACCATGACACCAGGGACCATGGGTGAGTATGTTTTAATACATTGAATATTTCTATAAAGACCTTATATTGCCTGTAAACCAAAGTTTATGATTATTCATTTAGATTTAGTGGAATACAGTCTTAATTAATAATAATAATAATAATAGCCTATAATTCCTAAACATAGGGTTACAAGAGGTCCCTAAGATCGGTGTGCCTATTGGCATAGGCCTCCTCCAATTCCTTCCAATGGATCCTGTCCCTTGCTACTCTCAACCCGAGTGGTCCCGCTATTTGTTTCAAGTCATCTTCCCATCTCCTGACTTGACGGCCCCTACCTCTTTTGCCGTCTCTTGGTTGCCAGAGGGTAACTTGCTTGCTCAATTTATTTGCTTGGCGTAGCAAATGTCCAGCCCATCTCAGTCTTAATTACTATAATACAAACGGTGCAAGCAATTCCATCAAGATCCAAGCTCCTCGGCGCCTCTTTTTTTATGCCGCACCATAAAGAATTGGAATTATTTATCAGCACTCGTGTTTCCTTCTTCCTACAGTCCCGGGTCCCTATAGCGGGACGTGAAAAACCATCTGATGAGGCTGTCAAGCTGAGGGCCACCATTGTAGCATGACGATGTCTGTAATGGCGACCCCCCATTCTTGAGACTTTACAGATAAAACTAGCGACCCGCACCGACTTCGCACGGGTGCAATGGATGTTATTATACATATAAACCTTCCTCTTCAATCACTCTATCTATTAAAAAAACCGCATCAAAATCCGTTGCGTACTTTTAAAGATTTAAGCACACATAGGGATATAGGGACAGAGAAAGCGACTTTGTTTTATACTATGTAGTGATTCCGAATTTTTTAACATTATGGTTACTGATAAAAAGCGGCTATAGCCCAGTGGCGTACGTAACGGACTGCCGAGACGAGGTCTCGAGTTCGATCCCCAGTCACCCCGGGCACACACCTCTGACTTTTCGTAGTTATGTGTGTATTAAAAATGTTAATTATCGCTCGCTGAGTAATGTGCCCGGTAGATGGCAATAGGCTCGCCCCCTGTTACATTGGGACCTAAACATAACTGGCGAATCGTGGGTGTGTAATACACCTCTGCCTACCCCTTCGGGGATACAGGCGTGAAGGTTTGTATGTATGTATGTATATTACTGAAATAGCAAACGTGGTATGGATTATAATTTTCGGACAAATAGTTTTAGAAGAAAGGGACTACCAAATGTAGATCACACATTACTAGTATGCTCGTAATGCCTTCAACTAACTAAATTCTGTGTTAAAGAGTGGGTTTACGTCTCTAATATTAATTTTTATATTTGTCAATATTTTTCCACACAGCCCCTCAAGCAGCAACACTCCCGTGTCGCCTGTGCTGCCCCAGAGAGAGAAAGCAAAGACTGTTAATGATCATCAAAAACCTAAAGGTATGTGAACTTTTTTTTTCATGCGGAAATCCCCTCTAATACCCCCCCCCCCCCTCCTCCGGTTGCGGTTATGTCGAGCTGGAACCGACTAAAACTGGTTCACAGTTCTAACCCAACCTAACCCACTTTACTTATGTTTGGAACGATAGCGTTGACGTAAGAAAGGGACATTATGGGAAAGGGACGTTGCGGGAAAGGGACATTCTGGGAAAGGGACGTTTCGGGAAAGGGACTATTTGAAACTGAGGGACATTTTGGGAAAGGTACATTCTGAACCTAAACTCCTTTAACTAACTTTGTACCCAATGTATGAGTGCGTGTACAGAGAGCAACACGCCGCCGCCGCCGGGCGCGGCGTGGGAGACGCTGGTGCTGTTCGCCGTCAACTTCACTAAACTCAACGTGCACATGAACATGGGCAACGTCATGGGCAACGTCAGGTTAGTGCCATACACTTGTTTTTACTTGTAGGTGGCATAATCCGTGTCTATCTTCTCTTGTGAACCTATGATATGTGCATTGTTTCTTCTTTTCCAACCATGCTAGACTTCCAATCTTAAGTGACCGATAATAATACACCATTGAAGAACACAATATTAACTTCTTAATATTTCAATGCTTTCAGATTAGTATACCTTTTTTTTTCTTTTTTTTTTATCGTGCGGAAATCCCTTCGGATACCCCCCGGGCATTATGTCGGGCTTGCACCGACTAAAACCGCACGCCGTCTCGGGTCTTCAGACGCCAGGGTGTAAGGTTACCCATAGAGCATATCCCTCGCACCCCGGCTGACCCTGGGCCATCTCACCACTAACAGCATCGCTCATCCTGTCTCCTCTGAAAGCAGAGGAGTACGGAGAGCGATGTGTTCCCGCCACGTTGGTAATTGGCCGACGATCAATGCCAACCCTATGAAGGGGTGAAGGCGAAGCCATTGACCGCCGCCCAGGGCGTACCGGCCGCTCCGATTCCGTTCCCCCCGGACTGCAGCGGGATCGGAATCGGAGCGACACTCGAAGAGGTTACCCAACACACACCCCTGCTTGCTGTCGTACCTAAGTCTCCGATTAGTATACCTATCATGAAACATAAATTTGAAACTGAGAACTGCGAGTCGCATCCTAAAATTGTTAGAAAATCAATATTCCTAGTCAGCTCGTTTCAGTCGAACTCATTGATTAAAAAAAGAGGCAGTGGCACTTTGGAATTGTCAACAGAAGTTAAAACTTAATAATTAAATGTGTGTTTTTCATCATCATCATCATCCCTCTCTCTCTGACTCCCTCCATCCATCCATTTTGAATCGTCATCATCCATTCCTTTCTCCCTCCCTTACTCCCTCCATCCATCCATTTTGAATCGTCATCATCCATTCCTTTCTCCCTCCCTCACTCCCTCCATCCATCCATTTTGAATCGTCATCATCCATTCCTTTCTCCCTCCCTCACTCCCTCCATCCATCCATTTTGAATCGTCATCATCCATTCCTTTATCCCTCCCTCACTCCCTCCATCCATCCATTTTGAATCGTCATCATCCATTCCTTTCTCCCTTCCTCACTCCCTCCATCCATCCATTTTGAATCGTCATCATCCATTCCTTTCTCCCTCCCTCACTCCCTCCATCCATCCATTTTGAATCGTCATCATCCATTCCTTTATCCCTCCCTCACTCCCTCCATCCATCCATTTTGAATCGTCATCATCCATTCCTTTATCCCTCCCTCACTCCCTCCATCCATCCATTTTGAATCGTCATCATCCATTCCTTTATCCCTCCCTCACTCCCTCCATCCATCCATTTTGAATCGTCATCATCCATTCCTTTATCCCTCACTCACTCCCTCCATCCATCCATTTTGAGTCTTCATCATCCATTCCTATCTCCCTCCCTCACTCTCTCCATCCATCCATTTTGAATCGTCATCATCCATTCCTTTCTCCCTCCCTCCCTCACTCCCTCCATCACTACCTCCATCTATCCATCCAGCTACAACAAAGATGGCGCTGTTATAAAAATAATATGGAAAGAGTACCAGTGACGTAGGAGTTTCAGTGACGATTGGTGAGACTAAAAAAAATGCTTTGTTTCATGATTTTTTTTTCACCCAAAACGTGCTCAACGTGCCCAAAGAACTTTTCACTTCAAAAAAACTGTTTGGCATCTCTTGAAAAATCCACCCTGTATAGCTCATGACGTGGTGTGGATGTCCTCAGCTGGCAGAGCCGCGACTTCAACTGCTCGGGGCGGCTAAGCATCGGCAGCACGGGCCACCGCAACATGCTCGTGGGGCTGGCGCTGGCCGGCTCCGAGCTGGACGCGCGCGGCGGCATCGTAGGTGGTGCCATCTCGCTCTCCGCCATCCACACCTACGGTCAGTGCACCACTGCTTGCCTTTACTTGCTATACTGAATGCTAGACTGTAGCGTGAATGTTGACAGATTTAAGCTGTGATTTAGGAGCAGAATTTAAGTCTCAAGAAAAGATGGACACACAGTAGAGGAAGCTCGTGAAGAGTGTAAGGATACGAGACGATGTTGGGCTGTTGTTGCTGTTTACTTGTTCTGTGTTGGACAGATTTGTGATACGGCAGATTCCGGATTGGACAGATTCGTAGATTGAGCATATTCTTGGACTCAACGGAAAAATGTACGGAAGATAATGTTCCACCAGAGGGCAGGCAGTTCAAATTAAAAATGTTTTTATTTTAATTCATACATTGTCATGTCATCCATGGCCATCCGCTCAGGCCTCGAGGTCCGAGGTGAAAGCCTGGGATGCAACTAACGCGAAGATGATGATGTATGTTATGTTGTCCATATATTGACAGGATATCGCTGGTTCAAATCCTGCTCGAAGGACCAAAATTATGTACGGATTGATATTTGATAAATGATAAAGTTTATGTTAAATGATAATAATTATAATTGCTAGTTAATATAATTTAATGCTAAATGATAGTGTGTACGCGTCGACCTTGATTGGGGTGCAAACGTGAACTGATTATATGTGCAATGTATGTGATTGACGCGTACTGAATATTGCCCTACATTTTATTGCTGAAGAATCTATTTATTTATTTATTGGGATATAAAACAGTTACACGTTAGGTACATTGCTAGTATAAAATTAGAGTAAGTTATAACTATTGCGTGAACGTATAACCCACAGCAATATCCGCGACATAATATATATCTGTGCGAGTTATGGGGTTGCGTCGCTACTTCCTTTAGGTATATTGTTACAATAATGAGACCTTAATCTTTTTATCTATTAGTTTTTAATATTTATAATTATTCATTTGCGTGTGTTTTATTAGTACGAGATATTGTTTCGTGTGATACAAATTTTGTGATTTTGGTGAACAGTTGATGGTCGACTCTTCTTCATTACGATATGTTGTTTTTTTTTAAAGAGTGTTCATAAAGCCTCCAGCTAAGCATTTAGCTTGTGTTAGGAGTGGTATCACGTCGGTATTGTTGACAGGATTCGAACTCGGGACCTCTCAATCGTAGGGCCGACTTGTTGACCACCAAGCTACCGACGCTTGTAAATGAAATATAAATTGAATAACAGTGCACATCGAAGAAGAAGCCGGCTGTAACCCGTCGCACGTGTGCGGCGTGCAGCTGGCGGCGCTGGAGCTGCGGCTGGAGTACATGGGCACGCCGGTGCTGCTGGCGCGCGTGTCGCGCCTGCGCGCGGCGCTGCGCGACGAGTGGCTGGCGCGCGCGCGCCACCCGCCGCACCACCCGCACCCACCCACCTCGAGGTGAGTGCCACTGAACCCGTCGCACGTGTGCGGCGTGCAGCTGGCGGCGCTGGAGCTGCGGCTGGAGTACATGGGCACGCCGGTGCTGCTGGCGCGCGTGTCGCGCCTGCGCGCGGCGCTGCGCGACGAGTGGCTGGCGCGCGCGCGCCACCCGCCGCACCACCCGCACCCACCCACCTCGAGGTGAGTGCCACTGAACCCGTCGCACGTGTGCGGCGTGCAGCTGGCGGCGCTGGAGCTGCGGCTGGAGTACATGGGCACGCCGGTGCTGCTGGCGCGCGTGTCGCGCCTGCGCGCGGCGCTGCGCGACGAGTGGCTGGCGCGCGCGCGCCACCCGCCGCACCACCCGCACCCACCCACCTCGAGGTGAGTGCCACTGAACCCGTCGCACGTGTGCGGCGTGCAGCTGGCGGCGCTGGAGCTGCGGCTGGAGTACATGGGCACGCCGGTGCTGCTGGCGCGCGTGTCGCGCCTGCGCGCGGCGCTGCGCGACGAGTGGCTGGCGCGCGCGCGCCACCCGCCGCACCACCCGCACCCACCCACCTCGAGGTGAGTGCCACTGAACCCGTCGCACGTGTGCGGCGTGCAGCTGGCGGCGCTGGAGCTGCGGCTGGAGTACATGGGCACGCCGGTGCTGCTGGCGCGCGTGTCGCGCCTGCGCGCGGCGCTGCGCGACGAGTGGCTGGCGCGCGCGCGCCACCCGCCGCACCACCCGCACCCACCCACCTCGAGGTGAGTGCCACTGAACCCGTCGCACGTGTGCGGCGTGCAGCTGGCGGCGCTGGAGCTGCGGCTGGAGTACATGGGCACGCCGGTGCTGCTGGCGCGCGTGTCGCGCCTGCGCGCGGCGCTGCGCGACGAGTGGCTGGCGCGCGCGCGCCACCCGCCGCACCACCCGCACCCACCCACCTCGAGGTGAGTGCCACTGAACCCGTCGCACGTGTGCGGCGTGCAGCTGGCGGCGCTGGAGCTGCGGCTGGAGTACATGGGCACGCCGGTGCTGCTGGCGCGCGTGTCGCGCCTGCGCGCGGCGCTGCGCGACGAGTGGCTGGCGCGCGCGCGCCACCCGCCGCACCACCCGCACCCACCCACCTCGAGGTGAGTGCCACTGAACCCGTCGCACGTGTGCGGCGTGCAGCTGGCGGCGCTGGAGCTGCGGCTGGAGTACATGGGCACGCCGGTGCTGCTGGCGCGCGTGTCGCGCCTGCGCGCGGCGCTGCGCGACGAGTGGCTGGCGCGCGCGCGCCACCCGCCGTACCACCCGCACCCACCCACCTCGAGGTGAGTGCCACTGAACCCGTCGCACGTGTGCGGCGTGCAGCTGGCGGCGCTGGAGCTGCGGCTGGAGTACATGGGCACGCCGGTGCTGCTGGCGCGCGTGTCGCGCCTGCGCGCGGCGCTGCGCGACGAGTGGCTGGCGCGCGCGCGCCACCCGCCGCACCACCCGCACCCACCCACCTCGAGGTGAGTGCCACTGAACCCGTCGCACGTGTGCGGCGTGCAGCTGGCGGCGCTGGAGCTGCGGCTGGAGTACATGGGCACGCCGGTGCTGCTGGCGCGCGTGTCGCGCCTGCGCGCGGCGCTGCGCGACGAGTGGCTGGCGCGCGCGCGCCACCCGCCGCACCACCCGCACCCACCCACCTCGAGGTGAGTGCCACTGAACCCGTCGCACGTGTGCGGCGTGCAGCTGGCGGCGCTGGAGCTGCGGCTGGAGTACATGGGCACGCCGGTGCTGCTGGCGCGCGTGTCGCGCCTGCGCGCGGCGCTGCGCGACGAGCGGCTGGCGCGCGCGCGCCACCCGCCGCACCACCCGCACCCACCCACCTCGAGGTGAGTGCCACTGAACCCGTCGCACGTGTGCGGCGTGCAGCTGGCGGCGCTGGAGCTGCGGCTGGAGTACATGGGCACGCCGGTGCTGCTGGCGCGCGTGTCGCGCCTGCGCGCGGCGCTGCGCGACGAGTGGCTGGCGCGCGCGCGCCACCCGCCGCACCACCCGCACCCACCCACCTCGAGGTGAGTGCCACTGAACCCGTCGCACGTGTGCGGCGTGCAGCTGGCGGCGCTGGAGCTGCGGCTGGAGTACATGGGCACGCCGGTGCTGCTGGCGCGCGTGTCGCGCCTGCGCGCGGCGCTGCGCGACGAGTGGCTGGCGCGCGCGCGCCACCCGCCGCACCACCCGCACCCACCCACCTCGAGGTGAGTGCCACTGAGCCCGTCGCACGTGTGCGGCGTGCAGCTGGCGGCGCTGGAGCTGCGGCTGGAGTACATGGGCACGCCGGTGCTGCTGGCGCGCGTGTCGCGCCTGCGCGCGGCGCTGCGCGACGAGTGGCTGGCGCGCGCGCGCCACCCGCCGCACCACCCGCACCCACCCACCTCGAGGTGAGTGCCACTGAACCCGTCGCACGTGTGCGGCGTGCAGCTGGCGGCGCTGGAGCTGCGGCTGGAGTACATGGGCACGCCGGTGCTGCTGGCGCGCGTGTCGCGCCTGCGCGCGGCGCTGCGCGACGAGTGGCTGGCGCGCGCGCGCCACCCGCCGCACCACCCGCACCCACCCACCTCGAGGTGAGTGCCACTGAACCCGTCGCACGTGTGCGGCGGGCAGCTGGCGGCGCTGGAGCTGCGGCTGGAGTACATGGGCACGCCGGTGCTGCTGGCGCGCGTGTCGGGTCTTCAGATGCGGGTGTATAAGGTGGCCTATCTCCTCACCTACAAGTCGGTACACCTACACCACTGACGGATGAGGCTGTGGCGCCGGCTTTACTTTCAGGGTTGGGGAGGTTATGTTGGACTTGAGCCGACCAAAACCGCACGTTGTTGGGCACAATGCCGGGAATTACATACCCGAGACGACCGGCTACTGAAACTGGGATGACAGGCGGCCTCACCTTTTCTTAAAAAGTTTTTTTGATAACTTTATCATATACTTCCCCAATAGGCCAGCAATAATCCTGACCCACGGCACGCTCAGCTGGCACCAGCTTCAAATCCTGATGTCCCGGAGCACTACGCCCGACCTCTTGAAGATGCAGCTGAAACTTGAGGAGTTCTTTACGCAGCAGTTCAAGTCGAGCAAAAGAGTGTTCAGTTCACTCCATCCGAATTATACCGCAACGAAAAGAGACAGGAGAGAACGTGAGTATTATTGCGTACAAATTCTATTTTTTTTTTTTATGTTTAGGACACTTCAATTTGACTTCACCTCGCCTGATGGTAAGCTGAAGGTAAAGTCTCAGGAAAGAGGGTCACCATTACATACACGTACCATGTTAACAATGGTGGCACTCAGCTTGACGGCCTCATCAGAAGAGGATTGTCGTCGCAGCACCGAGTGACCCCCACCGGTCCCACTAGTGCTGCGACCATAATCCCCCTGCCCGGCTATGCACTTGCTGACCCCTGAACGCAATCAAACCTAAATTGGATTACTATGGAGGGTTTTTCGCAATCGTGCACGGTGGTACTCACCCGGCCGAATTTTGTGACAAATTTGTGTCATCAAATTTCTACCACCAGTTTAATACTTAAACAGATTTTCAGAAAAGATCCTTACATGTTTGTAAACTATGAACCATGTTATGAAATTATTTAAGAGGCTTCATGAGAGTCATGCGACAGTTCAAAATGTAAATATCCTTCTTTTTATTAAAATCGGTTCAGTGGTTTAGGCGTGAAACGTAACATGGGGCCTAGACAAAGTGACATCATACTAGTGGAATCGCTTCAAAGCGAACCTTTAAAAGTCTGAAATGTATGGGAGTGACATTATTTGTCGACATTATGGAGAATTGAAAGTCAGCGATTCCACTCCATTTCGACAATTTCACCTTATCTACAGGCCCAGAGTTACTTTCGCATAAATAATATTAGCATGGATTACTTATAAAAATAATTCTGTGTATTATGGAGTAATAATAGTATGCAGAATACTGATTGATAGGCCTGGCAGACAACCTCACACGGGTGAGGTTGTCTGCCAGACAGGAAGCGGTTACCGTGGCCAATGGACGTGTGCAACACCAGGGGCGTCGCCACATTCGCGCTGCCGACCCTGTAAAAACCTTCTAATGCCCTTCTTGAAGAATCTTGAGAACTTATCTTACTTTGTGTGTGCCCCCGATACCACACTCGTACGCTTTTGATAAATATTGTGTCATTATTCACCACAGCGCCAGCAGCCCCCGCTGGAACTGCGGAAGCGCAGGCGCAGCCACAGCACCAGGAGCTACGCCACCACCGGCATTGGCAGAAAGTGTTACAACTCGTTTCAGGGATGCAACTGTCCACGCTACCTACCCCACTGCCTGCCAACGGTATGTATATTCAATGTTTTTCTTAACTAGAATGTTGATCGCGTTCCCGCTTACTTATAAGAACGGATTAGTCTAGGAATGACTGATTCGCGAAATGACTACAGAGTCTATAATTGACTAATTCTTGAAATGTACAATTCTATAAATGACTGATTCTACAAATGCCCGATTCTCAAATTGACTGATTCTATAAATTACCGATTCTTTCATTGACTGATTCTACAAATGACTGATTGTTAAGCTTCGTATACAATAAGTAATTTGATTAGAAATGTAGTAAATTAAATGCAATGTAAGGAATAGCGAATCATTTATTACATTCCAAGTTAGCTCTAAAACTTTATATAAAATAATACACAGAAATTAAGTAATGTTAAATTTGTCCTTTGGATATTAGACAAATAAATATATACATCAATTTACTTATCGCTTTATTTCAATGATCATTTGTAACATTGTTAGTGTTCAGCTACTTCTGAGGGTGACTGTACATGGAAGGAAATATTGAGAAGTGACATGCAATGTTAGGAATACTGAGGACAGCAGTTGGCCGACTCGCCGTCCTTACAGAAGCAGGCCGTGGCGGAGGCGTGTTGTGTGTGCCCTACACACGCCTGCCAACTCACCGACGCGAGAAAAAACCCGACCCCACCAGGCGAGGCCGAAGTCCGCCGGTAACCCTGGGGTTATCCTTTCGAGGGCTTACCCGGGGCGCCCGGCAATGGAAACTTGGGGAGAACACTGTGGTTTTAGTCGGTCCGATTCCGACACGCCCATCCCATCGTTGGCACCGATGGGGTGAAGCCCGTGGGGGTTTCCACACGTTAAAAAAAGGGATATTGTTTCGAAAATAATGAGGCAAATTTTACATTCACAATTAATATTTAATTTAATCCTCTCCTTTCTTACTTACACTATAACTACTTTCTAAAAATACATGACTTTTTAAATTCACAGTAACTATTGAGAAAGTGACCTTATGCTAATGGATTATAGTCGATTTTTGTATGAAATTGTCGTCAGCAATAAATTATGTTTAATGATATTCGTACGTAGGTACGGTTCTGGGCGGTACGATGGAGCTGCACGGCACCAATATCTCGCTGGCGTGCTTCCACGGCAACAGCCTCAAGGCTAAGTCCTGGGCGCTGTTCAGCCTCAAGGAGCCCTGCATCAGCTTCGCCACGGAGGCTCAGCAGGTCGCAGGAGAAGACGGTTAGTGTCTAATGCCACTTTTATATATTCTTCTGTACTTTCCTGTATTAGGAGTGAAAATAAAATGAATATAGTTTAAGCGGTGATGAATGAAAGAAAGATGTTTTCGTGTAAATGAGATAAAGTGTAAAGTGAAAGACGTGTTAATAAGGAACTGTTTATAAATAATTTGAATGTGCAGGCAGGGTTTGGGAAGAGAATGTAACGTCCGAATCTAGTGTTTATCTTTGCGCTGCGGGTTCGTAAATTGCCTAATTTATAACCAAATTTGTCTATTCGTGATCTTGTAAACGTCAAAGTCAAAATCTATTTATTACTAGCTGACCCGGCAGACTTCGTACTGCCTCAATCGATAGCACCTTTTAAACCTTCTCTGGACCTCCACAAATAATTCAAGACCAAAATTAGCCAAATCGGTCCAGCCGTTCTCGAGTTTTAGCGAGACTAACGAACAGCAATTCATTTTTATATATAAGAGATGTAAAGACGGCAATAACGGCACTTACAAACCCTAAAAAAAATAGACTAATGATTAGCAAACGGACCTCCGGTTCGAAACGTGGCTCTGTCCTGAGAAGACTCCGGCAAGAAATTCAGCGGGCTGAACTTTTTTGTTAATTTACAAACATGTTTCCTCAATCTAATTACAATATTTTTAGTAGCATTGTAAGAAAGCAAACAGTTCATATCCAAGCTTGTTTGTCGTCTAAATATTTTTGAGTTTTATAATTACATAACATAACTTCACTGCTGTATCCCCGAAGGGGTAGGCAGAGGTGTATTACACACGCACGATTCATCAGTTATGTTAAGGTCCCAATTTAATAGGGGGCGAGCCTATTATTAGATTGGAACCTTAACACAACTGATGCGACATAACCGCCCCCGCTGGCCGGCGGGGGGGTATCCGAAGGGATTTCCGCACGAAAAAAAAAAAAAAAAGGAGGCGAACCTATTGCCATCTACCGGGTACATTATAAAGCGAGCGACTGGCGATCGAACTCGAGACCTCGTCTTAGCAGTCTGTTACGTACCTCACTGGGCTATCATCGCTTTATAATTATGAAGAGAATTATGATAGATGCATCGTAACAAATTATGGAAGGTATCACTTGATATGTAGTAGACGACTATCGTATACGTGTTTTGAACACGCTTCAGAATCGACCAATCGACTCAGCGATTTTGCAATTTTATCTGTCGAGCGAGTTTCGTGCGGGGATCCGTACTGTGGTTCCGGAACTTGGTAGACGTGTCGTGTTGATCGTGCGATTGCGAGCTCGCGATGGTGAGTAGCTCGGCTTGTAACGTGCGGAGCGGCGCAGGCGAGCTGGAGGCGCGCGTGGTGCAGAGCCTCACGGCGGCGCTGGGCGGCGGGGGCACGGGCGCGGGGCGGGGCGCGGCGCGCGCGCACCACTCCATGGCCACGGTGTGCCGCATGACGCGCTCCATGCTGTTCCCGCCGCAGTTCAAGACGCTCAAGGAGTGGTTCCAGTACGCCTTCGCCAACAGCGAGATCGACGGTACGTTTCTCTATGCCCACTATTCTTCACAATGTACTCTACATGCGAATTATGAATTTTTAGAACTCTGGCGGTAAGCAACTGCGAAGCGGAGCTGCCGTTCAATCAATCGTCGTACTAATATTATAAATATGAAAGGTTTTGAACATGTTTTCAAGTTTGCATATTTGTTACTCAATCATGCTCTAACATCTGAACGGATCTGGCTGAAAAATGGTTCAGAAATAAATTGTAGTCTGATATAACACATAGGCTATCCCTGGAATAGGTTCCCATGAGAAGCGGGAACGGGAACAGAATTTAGCGCGAGCGAAGTCGCGAGCAACAGCTAGTAGAAATATAAAATTAATCACGAACTCCAAAGGATTGGTTGACCAGTCCTTTTATAGGTTTTTTGATAAGCTAGTTAGTGCACTTATGCAAACTTTTTAACGTTCGTTCAAAACGTTTATGAGATATGCTTTGATTCCATGTTCACAGTACACTGGCATGATCCTCCGAACCTTTTCCCAACTTAGTTTGTGTTGGCATTTCAAACTAACTACAATACAGTTGAATTTCGAGAAGCAATATGACGATACCACATATACCCAGCGCCATCTAATGACAACAAGTTGAACTTCTTCGATACTGCTACATCACTATCGATACTGAATCGCGAAATTGAAGTTCGCGCGCTAGTATTACAAATATACAACATCCCAACGGCATGGCCTCGACCGCTCGTGGACCTCGTGGGCAAGGAGCGTTGGGCCGCGGCCCACCAAGCATAATCACCTTACCTGGTCGGCCTCCCTTTGTGTTGAAGGAACATCACACCCCGTTCCTCCACAGCAACTGCCCTCTGACTCCACAACCCATTGGCCATATAGAAGTTCTTTATTTAGACCATTTATATTCCATTTCCAGTCTCCCACTACCCGTAACGAATTCCACAGGTGTTTCTATATATATGTTAGGCTCAAAGATCGAAAACGTTCAGTGAGCGGAAAAATAGCTCACAACGCGTTGTGGTCACAGTAAAACATCCACATGGTGAAATTCGTATTATGGTTCTAATGAAAACGCGCACGACGCGTTGTGGCAATCACAGAAAGACCAAATAGCGAAATTCGTGTCGTGGCTGACATGCTATTCGATCTCAACGCGGTGTGAGCTATTTTATATATTCAATATTCATATTGAATTTCATTTGTATGTAATATTCATTTTCATATTTGTTTGTAATTTTCATTTGAATATTCAATATTAATATATATTCGATGGCAAATACATCACTCACCTTCGATTTGTCGACGACATCGTAGTCATGGCAAAGTCTTTAGAGGAGTTCAGCACTATGCTCGGAGGCCTCAACAGAGTGTCCTAGCGGGTAGGCCTGAAAATGAACATGGACAAGACGAAAGTCTTGTCAAATGTCCATGTGTTTATTAGGAGGCTCACCTCTCGAAGTTGTTGATGACTATGTCTTTCTGGGACAAACCGTCCAACTAGGCAAATCCAACTTCGAGAAGGTCAATCGACGATTCCAACTCGGCTGGGCTGCTCTCGGGAAACCGCGCATCGTCTTCTCGTCCAAAATACCGCAGTCCTTGAAGACGAAGGTTTTTAATCAGTGCGCGTTACCAGTGATGATCTACGGTGCCGAGGCGTGGTCTCTCACTATGGGCCTCATAAGGAAGCTCGGGGTCACACAGCCAGCTATGGAACGGGCTATGCTTGGGGTTTCTCTACGAGATCGAATCAGAAATGGGAAGATCCGTAGACGAACTAGAGTTACCAACATAGCAGAGCGAGTCAGCAAGCTGAAGTGGCAGTGGGCAGGACACATAGCTCGGAGAACCGATGGCCGGTGGGGCAGAAAGGTTCTTGAACTTGAACTTGGGTGAGCGCAGCGTAACCTTGCGATGTGTTAACCTACTCTTTACGTATCCTACCTAAACTTGGCCACGAGCCCCTCCAGTGATTCAAAACTGACTGAATGTATATAAATTAGTTTTTTGTGTAAATATGTGCAAGTTACAGTAGGACATCATACATAGTGAGTGACTGTGTTCTTGTGTTGCGGCAGCGATCGAGCTGTTCCCGTCGCTGGAGCGCGAGGGCTCCGCCCCCGCCGCCGCGGGCAACACGGGCTCCGCCGAGCGCGCCGCCAGCGCCGAGCGGGGCCGCGCGGCGGGCGACAAGCACGTGCGGGAGGTGCGTATCCTTCAGCATCCTTCCATCATCGAACGAACAGACGTACAGTCAGCGTCCGGAGTAGATGATCCTTTTCAGATTTTAGAACATAAATTTTGAACAAAATAATTTATATTTCTTAAAGATAATGTTGTTTATCTACTTAGTGGAGATCTTTTATTCTGAAATTTGTGCATCATCATCTATTTTTGCCGCTGACTGTACAACGACGCGCCACCGATACATGGTGGATATTCTACTCATACGCACAAAACATTTTTGCACTACATTCATTATGCATACTGCTAAAGAGTGACATAACTTAAAAAAAAAAAAACAAAAAAAAGTAACGCGTAACAAGATAAAAACTTTCTAAAAATGTTGTCCTTCGCGTTATCCTACGCTTGTGGAAATAATAAATGTAAGAGAGAGAGACCGATATTCTTAGCAATCCATGGATTCTCCGTGCGGGTGGCGGGTCCATCGCGTTGCTGAGTTGGGAACTCGGGACAGTGCCTGGGACTTGCGACCCAAGTGTAGGTTTAGAAGGGGCCCCTTTTGTTGATGTACATCAACACTCACCTTCACTACCCAAGTTCCCCTCCCTACCTAACCAAATTTGATGCGAACCTACTAGTGCCGCTTTCGACATTAGTCCTATTAATGAGTTTATTGTAGCTCTCGATAGACCTAGATCTTTAAGTAGGTTATAGAGAGATTTTGCTGGTATGCCTCTCGCTCCCACTTCCACTGCATACAAATTAACCACGTAATCGTTTTTGGTTAATTCGTTTGTGAGATCATAGTATTTATTTTTATTTTTTTACTTTATGACGCAAATAAACATACATACCGTCAACTAACCTCAAATTCTACAAACGCACTCAAAGTAAAATGTCGACTAGCTAACTTATGTTTATGCGGCTTTTATAAAAGCGAGTGCCGTCTGACCCCTCAACAGCTCACACTACCACCTCGTCCGCCAACCAACCTAATCAGCAGGTGTACAGACTTGGGACACCGTGGTTCCCAAACCCGAGGGAGCTATCTCGTAACTGGGGATGGCCCAGGGTCAGTCGGGGTGCGAGGGATATGCTCTATGGGCAACCTTACACCCCGGCGTCTGTAGACCCGAGACGGCGTGCGGTTTTAGTCGGTTCAAGCCCGACATAACCGCCCCCGCTGGCCGGCGGGGGGGTATCCGAAGGGATTTCCGCACTAAAAAAAAATGTACAGACTTGCAGGTAAAGTTAGCTTCGCCCCGAAGGTCCCATACACACCATAATCTTCAAACGCATACGCACCTCGCATTTGTATATGAAACTTAAACTCATCTGTATATGATTGAGCTGAGCGAGCGAAGCTCTTATACCCATCATAGCCGTTTGTTGGTGGCTGAACTCCTCCGTAACCACTCATGCGATCTTGACCAAAATTACCACGGTGATAGTGTGGACACTGAGGAGTGTTTTGAGGCGACATGGTGCATGTCCGATGTACCATTGAGGAATATTCACCGAGAAACAGTTTCACGAGCGTGCGGCCTTAGCTAAGCGCGCGACCGTAGTAAGATGTCTTTATTTTCAAGTAACAGTCCTGCTCGCTCAGCTCAATTTATTTCAGTCGCACCCGTCACTGAATTCCTAGTATGTTTATGTGGTCACTTGATGCAAACGTTGTTTATATTATAGGTAATCTTCGCGTTGCCCTCGCTCCAGCTGCATCTTAGGACGCATCATCTTCAGGCCAACATGCCACCCACTGAAAACGGTAAGTGTTATATTGCACTAGTAAGCAACTGTACCTTTTTTTTTTCGTGCGGGATCCCCTCGGTTAGCACCCCGACCGCCAGCGAGGGTGGTTATGTCGGGCTTGAACCGACTAAAACCGTACGCCGTCTCGAGTCTTCAGACGCCAGGGTGTAAGGTTGCCCATAAGGCATTTCCCTCGCACCCCGACTGACCCTGGGCCATCTCCGGTTTCGAGATGCCCCCCTCGGGTTCGGGAACCACGTCGTCCTCGTCTTGCCCCAGTTTGGGGAGAGCAAGTGTATTTGTGTACTTGTGATTTGTGACATAATTTTTATACTACGTACATAATGTATATAATTAAGTCAACATACGGTACTGGTGACGGCCTCTGTGGCGTAGCGGTAGTGCATTCGACTGCTACGACAAGGGGCGCGGGTTCGATTCCCGTGCAAATATTTGTATGCATGAATATGTCTATTTGCATTGATCTGGGTGTTTCTATGTATAATATGTATGTATTTACAAACAAAAAAAAAGTATATAAGTATGATTATCCGCATTCTGGAACCCATAACACAAGCTAGTTTAACTATGCTTACTTTGGGTCTAGAAAGCGCTGTGTAGAATGTCGTAGAATATTTATATGTATATAAATATTTGTAATTAAATGATTACCGAGATTAAGGCAGTCATTTACTGTACGATATAAATATTATAAATGCGATTTTAACTAACAAACTACGTATGCATACAATTACTCGTCTATTTAGTATAATATCAGCATAATCACAATATGGGGTTCTTCAAGAAGGGCATTAGAAGGTTTTTACAGGGTTGGCAGCGCGAGTGTGACGCCCCTGGTGTTTCACACGTCCATAGGCCACGGTAACCGCTTCCCATCAGGTGGGCCGTGAGCTTGTCTGCCACCTGAGTGGTATAAAAAAAAACCGGAGAGCTCTCCGCTGTACTGTCTCTCTCAGAAGTTGCTGAACACTAACAAATTTGCAAAAGATCTCTACCTTGAAAGAAATCATTAAGTAATATAATAAAATTGATGTATAATAATTTTTATAATCTTCAGAGGAAAAACATTTTGCAATTTTTGTTAATTTTATCATTTTATATAACATTTGTTTCATTATAATCCTATTAATATTATAAACGCGATAGTTGTGAGTATGTATGTATGTATGTTTGTTGCTCTTTCACGCCAAAACGGCTGAACGGATCTGGCTGAAATTTGGTACAGGTATAGATTAGTCCGGAATAAGACATAGGCTACTTTTCTTCCCGGGACTTGGATCCCTTGGGTAGCGGGAACGGGATCAGAATTCCACGCGGGTGGAGCTGCGGGCAACAGCTAGTCAATAAATAATATAATAAAATTGATGTATAATAATTTTTATAATCTTCAGAGGACAAACATTTTGCATTTTTTTAATATTATTATATGTAACATTTTAGAACTAGGGTGGTCGGTAACTTATGTGTAGAATTTTATATATATATATGTATCTAATAAGGTTATTTTATATGCCACTCCTTCTCGAAATAAAAACTCAGTTGGGTTTCTGCAATAAAAACAGTTTCATTTATTTATTTTCTGCAATAAAAACAGAAAACAACATTAAAAGTTTTTACTTCAGGTGATTTACTTATTATTCCTTATTTAATTTAATAATTTTTAAAACAATAATTGAAATCTTCAATGTTCGATATTTTTAGGTTAGAATCCCGACCATCGAGTATTCATGTTTTACCATCGATAACCCGAGTCTATAACTCTGTGCGAAACACGGCAAATTCAAACTTAAAGAATATTACGTCTGATATAAATTAGAGTCGTTATTTTATAAATAACTAATGCATAAATGACTAATGCACCCATTCAACAGATGAGAAGCCAGTAGTGGAGTGCAGCTTCATCACAGAGTTTGAGGACCACATCTTCGTGTCAGTGGACGCGGAAGCGTTCCTTTTCCTTCACGACCTCATATCTTCGTATATCAAGGAGAAGGACCGAGTGGTACGTCTGTCTCATTTCTATTCTGTATATAGCTAGATAGATAAATACTCTTTATTGCACACCAAATAAAGAATATAAATCATTAGTGATAGACATAAATTACTAGCACAATGGGCGGTCTTATCGCAATTTGTGATTTCTTTCAAACAACCTTTGAATGGACTAAATTGCTAGACACTAGGTAGTTATAGTGGTGTTATAATAAATTATTACTACTTAGCTTAACTAACTTTAGAAGAGAAATACAAATTTTATTTCAATATTACTGCTACACATAAATACATTCTTCTTCTTCACGCCTGGTACACCTCTGCATACCCCTTCGGGGATACAGGCGTACGTAACGGACTGCTGAGACGAGGCCTCGAGTTCGATCCCTCAGTCGCTCCGGGCACACACCTCTGACTTCTCGTAGTTATGTGTCCATTAATAAATGTTAATTATCGCTCGCTTAATACTGTGCCCGGTAGATGGCAATATGTTCGCCCCCTATTACATTGGGACCTTAACATAACTGGCGAATCGTGGGTGTTTAATACACCTTTGCCTACCCCTTGGAAGATAGGTGTGTCTCATAACGTATAAACTCATTTGGTCTAATTTCATTTTATTATCGGTCATAAGATATGATCAACGTGAGATATACCAACTGTTGATATAATTTCTTTACATATAACATTTATTTATTCTAAAACTTAATTAGTGTAACGTTGTTTGATATAACGTTTATGTAATCGAAAATCATTTGGTCTAACGTTTAACATGTATATTGTTTATTTAATCGAAAATCATTGGGTCTAACGTTTAATATGTAAATTGTTTATTTAATCACAAATCATTAGGTCTAACGTTTAATATGTATATTGTTTATTTAATCGAAAATCATTTGGTCTAACGTTTAATATGTATATTGTTTATTTAATCGAAAATCATTTAGTCTAACGTTTAATATGTATATTGTTTATTTAATCGAAAATCATTTGGTCTAACGTTTAATATGTATATTGTTTATTTAATCGAAAATCATTTGGTCTAACGTTTAATATGTATACTGTTTATTTAATCGAAAATCATTTGGTCTAACGTTTAATATGTATACTGTTTATTTAATCGAAAATCATTTGGTTTAACGTTTAATATGTAAATTGTTTATTTAATCACAAATCATTAGGTCTAACGTTTAATATGTATATTGTTTATTTAATCGAAAATCATTTGGTCTAACGTTTAATATGTATATTGTTTATTTAATCGAAAATCATTTAGTCTAACGTTTAATATGTATATTGTTTATTTAATCGAAAATCATTTGGTCTAACGTTTAATATGTAAATTGTTTATTTAATCACAAATCATTTGGTCTAACGTTTAATATGTATATTGTTTATTTAATCGAAAATCATTTGGTCTAACGTTTAATATGTATATTGTTTATTTAATCGAAAATCATTTAGTCTAACGTTTAATATGTATATTGTTTATTTAATCGAAAATCATTTGGTCTAACGTTTAATATGTATACTGTTTATTTAATCGAAAATCATTTGGTCTAACGTTTAATATGTATATTGTTTATTTAATCGAAAATCATTTGGTCTAACGTTTAATATGTAAATTGTTTATTTAATCACAAATCATTAGGTCTAACGTTTAATATGTATATTGTTTATTTAATCGAAAATCATTTGGTCTAACGTTTAATATGTATATTGTTTATTTAATCGAAAATCATTTAGTCTAACGTTTAATATGTATATTGTTTATTTAATCGAAAATCATTTGGTCTAACGTTTAATATGTATATTGTTTATTTAATCGAAAATCATTTGGTCTAACGTTTAATATGTATACTGTTTATTTAATCGAAAATCATTTGGTCTAACGTTTAATATGTATACTGTTTATTTAATCGAAAATCATTTGGTTTAACGTTTAATATGTATATTGTTTATTTAATCGAAAATCATTTGGTCTAACGTTTAATATGTATATTGTTTATTTAATCGAAAATCATTTGGTCTAACGTTTAATATGTAAATTGTTTATTTAATCGAAAATCATTTGGTCTAACGTTTAATATATATAATAAACGTCATTATGGTTAACACCCCGCCTCAGAGTACCCCGACTCGGATAGGTTAGGTTAGAAGCTTGTTCCGTGAAGCGATTACCATCTTACTTCCACAACCTAGTGGCAATATCGAAGTGTTATTTTTTTTTGTTTTTTAAAGAATATTAGTAGCCGACATTACTAATATTCCCCCTAACCCCGCCAGCTAAGCTAAATTGCTTGTGTTAGGAGTGGGTTCACGTCTGTAGTGTAATGGCCGGGATTCGAACCCGGGACCTCTCGATCGTAGGGTCGACTCCTTAACCACTGAACTACCGACGCCGTAGTTAGATCGGTTGTCGGACTTTTTAGGGCTCCTACTACCCGTAAAGACTGCTATAGATGTTCGTACGGCAGGCTGACAGCTTAACGTGCACTCCGAGGCACGGAATTCTCCGAAGCTGGTTTATATGTAAGGTTCAGAAGCGTCGGTAGCTTAGTGGTTAAGGAGTCGACCCTACGATCGAGAGGTCCCGGGTTCGAATCCTGGCCATTACACTACCGACGTGAACCCACTCCTAACACAAGCAATTAAGCTTAGCTGGAGGGGTTAGTTGGAATATTAGTAATTTCGGTTATTAATTTTCTTTTTACTAAAAAAATACATGTTGGGGAAGTTATCAAAATATGCATGGACGGTATGAATTGGCGGACTGGTGTCTCTGCCTACCCTGGAGGTGTGAGTATGTATACTATTACCGGACAAGGACTTTGGCTCGGTACGAAAGGAGTTAGGTTAGTTAGGTCATCCAAGAACATACGTATCACTATAATTATATAATTAACTGTGTCGGGGCAGATGCCGGGCGGCGGGAGCGGGGGGCGCGGCGCGTGGGGCGACGCGGGGGCGGGCGGCGCGGGGGCGGCGGCGGCGGGGGGGCGCGCGCAGGACTACCGCGACTACCGCTGCGTCACGTGGCACCTCGAACCCACCGTCAGGTGAGTGCACCACCTGCTGCAGCATGTTGTACTGTATTAGCTTAAGGTGGCCACGCTTCCCTGTGGCTTTCTTAATATTTCCCGTTACTGTCTAAACTTCGGAATACTAAGATATCTGAATATATAAAACATTTTTAAGTGAAAATGTAACAACCTGTCAAAATTCACCATTTGAGTTTCAGACCACGAAACTTTTAGATGCTGTATTTTTATATATTGTATTGATAAATCAATAACTGTTAATCGTAATTAATGTTTCATTTGACTGGACACGACTTACAATATTTTGATTTTATTATGACAATAATTTTAAATAAATTTAGATTTTTGACCCAAAAATGTTCAGATTACAAACAAATAGTCAATTTCATTACAAATTTGTCGCAGATTGCTGTCGTGGGCAGGTAAGTCCATCGAGCCGTACGGCGTAGACTACATCTTGCAGAAGCTGGGCTTTAGCCACGCGCGCACCACCATCCCGAAGTGGCTGCAGCGCGGCACCCTGGACCCCCTCGACAAACTACTGTCATTGGCGCTGCTACGCCTCGTGGCCATCGTACCCCACAAGTCCTACTGAACCACTCGTGGGACGCGTTGTAGTCAGTTGACATTAACTAAACACGAGATATGAACTTTACTGCTACTCCAATGGAGTAGAGTTTCATAAAAAATCTAAAAGTAAATAAGGTCCTTTTAAGAGTCTTTTAAATTCGAAGATTGGTTTATAGGCAATTAAAGATTTTCCTTATACAAAGTGGTTTTAGAATAGTGACATCTAGCGAAATTTTACGAAAACACGATAATTAAATTCGAAAATACGATATTTATGAAATTGAAATTTTTTACAATTCGACAATCTGAACATTCCTAGCCATATTGGACTGTGTGTGAAAGCGATAAGGTTTAAATTCTTATGAATTTATTGTAACTGGGGGATGACGAAGATAGTCACCGAATCGAAGATGGCCTTTGATATTTGTATTAGTAGATATAGAAGATGTAGAAAATTACTGTTTTTACTAAATTTGAATGTTAATCAAAGAATATATTATTCTTCAATGTATAGTAGATGTTTATGGTGCAGTTGACGTGGATGAGTGAGAAATTGAATATTTTTAATACTTGCCTGAGAAAATGCGTATACTTACCCGTTGAAAGCAAATCACGCATAAAATATTATTAAATTTGAAAATCCTGTCTGGTGAACACAACGACAGATCCGGCCTTAACTAGAAGGGAGGGGGTGGGATGATGTCAATAGATTATAGTAGATTATTATTTCTCGTTGAAATAAAAATACTAGGGAAATTATTTTGAAAATTCGCAAAAATTGTTCAAAAAGCTAACACTGAACCATACTTTTAAAACATTACGTAGCAGTACTCTGTATGTCTTTATAGAATTATTTTTCCGTTATCTCCTATACAAGGGACAATACTAGCTACCAGCTTACCATCAAGTTGGCCATTAGCTATGTAGACCCAGATCCCCCCCCCCCCCCCTTGGATCCGCTTTTGAGTGAATGTTTGCCTGATATTGAAACTTATTTCTACATTTGGTAGTGTTATATAATCCGAACATAGTAAATTGTTATTCAATTCGTCCTTTTCTAACATTCCCTTATATAATAGTGTTGGAAAGAGATAAATATATATCCGTAATGTTTACTACTAAAGTACAATGTACGTTGTAAATGTCGAATAATTTAATCCCCCAGTTTATACCTTACTTGTTGCTTGGGATAATAATTATATTTTAATAGTTCCTGCTAATGGTTTATCTTAAATCACTTAATTATTAACAGATTGGACCTTGTACGATAGTTAATGAAGACTATATTCCATTATGTATTTTAACTGCTTTAGTGACGAAGTGGCAACTCCTGTGCTGTCTCGGGTTCAATTTCTGGGTCGGGCAAAGCGTTCTTGGATTATTCTGTAAAGAAATTCTCAGCATGGAGTTTGCAATAAGTGGTCGGTTGGAAGGCTAGAACTGAAAATAGTTAGTGAATAGTAATTCACCTCTGCCTACCCCTTAGGGGATGAATAGACGTAATTGTGTAATAAAGTAGATTGAAATGATCGCAAAATGCTTTATATTTTTTTACTATTAGCTTAGATTGATTGGCATATTAAAACCTTTTCGATACTGTTTGTATTTTGCATTATAGTATTAGGACCCATATTTCGGCAAGTATTCAAAAAATACATGTTGGGGAATGAAGCAGTAGTAGTAGATTCGATTCCTGGATCGAGATCACTATCATTGGATTAAATTTCTGGAATCTCTTATTAGCAGCAGTGTCGTTTTGTGGGAGTATAATACAAAACGACTCTTGTCTGTTTCTACGGAGAAAAATAGGCGTAAGTTTATAAAAATACCGGTAATCATTTATAAGAGTCACCTCACAGATTTTTTTGTATAGAGTAACCGAAATTACTAATATTCCCCCTAACCCCTTCAGCTAAGCTAAATTACTTGTGTTAGGAGTAGGTTCACGTGGGTAATTTAATGGCCAGGATTCGAACACAAGATTGTAAGGCTGCGACTCTCAATTTATATTCAACATGAAATACAGGAACTATTAAAATATACCATAACTTATAGATATTATGTCATAAAGAAACAAATTCTATCATGCCTCTTTCTTGTTTCCAAGTTTCTATTCCATTTTAATGGAATATGGCACGGAGTTGATAAGGCCATAGATTTAATCAAATTTAAAACATTTAGTATGCTTACTTCTCCTATAGATTTAGATCGGAAAAAGAGAACATCTAGGACGGGACTTGAACCCGCGATCAGTCCCTTACAGGGGGAATATCTGGGATGTGTCTAGATGGCTCAGTTGGTCAGAGCATTCCCCCTGTAAGGGACTGGTCGGGGGTCGGGGGTCCCGTCCTAGATGTTCTGTTTTTCCTATCTAAATCTAAAGGACATACATATTATGTTATTTTACTATGGGGTCACTGCGTTTCTTGATATGTTTGTGAACCCTGTAGGGTACAAGTATACCCTGGATATTTAAGGATAGTGCCCACTATAGCTAATATTTCCACTGCCCTATTGCTATGAAGTTGATTATGCAACTTGACAGTCTGTGTTTGTCATAATTAAAATAGGAAATGTAAGGTTTATTTGGGAACAATATTAGTACCTACTACATTTTTCAAAACATTACATCCATTCATCATATTATACACAAACTATTTTTCAAAAGTAAAGTAATAAATGAAAAATAGTTATTATCAAATAAAAATGTGATCGAAATAGGTTCGCAATAGGAGCGAATATATCGCATTATATATACTTTTTTTTTATCAAATTTCAATGAAACTACTCTCAAAGGTTGAAACTAACTTCATGTTGTTTCTGCTTAATAATGTGAACAAGCTTTGGAGGCCAAGCTCGATAAAGCAGTACAACTTTTAAGAGTCAGTTGAGAACTCACAAATGACACGTCTGGTGTTGCTAGCTTTGCAGAGACACGGTAAATGCTTGCCATCTAGACACATCATATACTAATCGCCATTCCAAGAATCATTCTATCCTTGTAAGATTGATTAAAATAATAATTAAAATCTAATAATATGTGACCATTTCAACTTGAACCTTACCAACATATAAATACATCTTGAAATGGTATGGAGTTCAAGTGCATAATCGATTTCATAAATTATATCAATGTCTATAATATATAATATCATTTATTTTAATTCGGGATTATTGTTATCATCACAGTTATAAATTAATAATAATTCTCTAGTATTGTTTAAGATTGGAATATTCTGTGATCAATGTGAATGCAGTTAGCTATTAAGTTCCGCGATTATTTTATTGTATCGTGTTTTAAGTCAATGATAATATGTTCAAATTGGATTTAATTATGTAATATCGATGTAATAATTTCTATTTCACCTATTAATATTTGTAATTAATAACCTCGGGACTCGTTAACACGATCGAAGTTTGCTTGGTCAGAATACATTTGAAAGTCTGTTTGGATTGATTTAGACGCCATTTTGTTTGTGCCTCTATATTCGCTCTTTAGCAGTATTTTACCCCCTCTTCCATGGTGGGTGTTTCAATGAGGTCTTCCAATTAGTTCCGCCCTCTCCTTTCCTATACAGAACAACACGTGCAATGCTGACAACACGCAAAGCGGTGCAAACTATTCAAACAAGAACCAAGCGTGTAGAATATACTGCTTCCGGGCTGTTTGGCCGTGGTCCATACGAAACTTGTGTTCCAAACGTTTCGTCGACCAAGAACCAAGCGGTCTGGCACCTCTTTTCTTTGCTGCACCATCAAGTTTTGTAATTCTTTACCAAGACACGTGTTTACTTCTTCCTACAGTCTCGCGCCCTTTAAGCGCATCGTAAAAAAGCTTCTGATGAGTCCGTCATACTGAAGACCACGATTTTAGTACTGTTTACTGAGGGCTATGATGGTGGGCTTCATTTTGTAGACTTTTCTCAGAGCTTCTTACGATCTAGCGGGGGTGAAGTCAACACGTGCCCAAAAGAAAAAAATAGAGACATTGTGGACGGTGTCCAAGTACCTTTTTTTTTTTTGTGCGGAAATCCCTTCGGATACCCCCCCGCCGGCCAGCGGGGGCGGTGTCCAAATACCTAACCGTCAAATACTTTGACCAAGAAGACTTCGATCGTGTAACGCGGGAATAATGATTTTTAGAGATTATTCTAAATAATATAATTAATTTACAAAAACTCATCTAATTATTATTTGTATATATCTTTATCACATTCGTCTCGTGACCAAACCTTTACTTTAACGTTCTATATACAGGGAAAACTGAATCCGCATTCAAATCACGTGGTCAACTTCTAATACGGGAACACTGACCAATATATATATATATATTAGGAGTTTGTCTTTTAGTAAAAATTTTTTAACTACTATTCTACGACATTTTACACAGCGCATTCTAGACCCAAAGTAAGCATAGTTTAACTAGCTTGTGTTATGGGTTCCATACTGCGGATAAACATACTTAAATACTTTTTTTTTTGTAAATACATACATATTATACATAGAAACACCCAGACCAATGCAAATAGACATATTGATGCATACAAATATTTGCACTGAGCGGGAATCGAACCCGCGCCCCCTGACGTAGCAGTCGAATGCACTACCGCTACGCCACAGAGGCCGTCAATATAAATTTGAAAGTTTGGAAAACTGATCAATCCGTTTTCATCAGTCGACGCACAATAAATTGTCATTTAAATTTATAACTTCCTATTTCATTATATATATTCTTCAATACTGTATTAAGATTGGATATTCTAGTGCATATCAAATACCAAATATCTTTTTTTTTGGGTTCTGTACGCAAAGGGTATTTTTCATCCATATCGCTTTTTTAATTGAATTTCTCAATTTTTCAATCCAAATGTTCAATAATTGTAATTTATAGATTTGACTTTTATTTTTATTTAAATTATCAGATTAGTCCCTTCTATATTAATAGCGGATCACGTAGTTTGAAAGTTTTAAAATTCACCCTGTATGTAATATAATAGCTATCCTATTAGTTAAACTTGTAACTCACTGTATAATTATTGGCATAAAGTTGTATTATTTTGTAATATATCGGTAGGGAGAGATTATGTTCGTGTTAAGAGGGCTTCGTCGTTTAGTACTGATTATATTTTTATTAAAGCATGGTGATTTGTACATAATGTATGTGATAGGTATGAATAAATTATTATTAGACATTATGTATGCGTTTCATTTAATAAGTTTTATAGTATTAGCCGGCTAGTATAGAGATCTGCGCTAAAGACCATCTCGTAGTATATACCCTGGACAACAGAACTGCAAATGGCTTCTCTTTATTTTGGCGAGGCGTTGCTGCTTTCAGCTATAGGTCTGCCGGGGCGATAGTGGCTAGCATTGTTAAAAAAATATATTGAAGATCAAGAATCCTGTTTTTCATGCGCGGTTTTGAACTCTGATATGAAATCAAATACATTCAAGATCAAAGATCAAGAATTCGATCCTTGATTGCGGGTTTGAACACCGAAGTGAGCTCAAATAGTTTAGTTGGTGTGATTCAAGGAGAATAAAAGTACCTTTTTTTTTTTTGTTATCGTGCGGAAATCCCTTCGGATACCCCCCCGCCGGCTAGCGGGGGCGGTTATGTCGGGCTTGCACCGACTAAAACCGCACGCCGTCTCGGGTCTTCAGACGCCGGGGTGTAAGGTTACCCATAGAGCATATCCCTCGCACCCCGGCTGACCCTGGGCCATCTCACCACTAACAGCATCGCTCATCCTGTCTCCTCTGAAAACAGAGGAGTACGGAGAGCGATGTGTTCCCGCCACGTTGGGTATTGGCCGACGATCAATGCCAACCTTATGAAGGGGTGAAGGGGAAGCCATTGACCGCCGCCCAGGGTGTACCGGCCGCTCCGATTCCGTTCCCCCCGGACTGCAGCGGGATCGGAATCGGAGCGACACTCAGAATAAAAGTACCTACTGTTAAAACCTAAAATAACGAGAGTAATGAATAAAAGGTTGAATAAATTAAAAAACAAAATATAGGCAAAATAACTTTATTCAAAATACCATTTAAATAATGCCCATTAGGTATTACAATCTTATAAAATAAGAGTATTTTAACATAAACCATACATACCACATGTGTTGTACAAACAAAATAAATATATTTAGTACTATTAGTAAGAAATAAGCTATAAATTTAACTAATATTGCAGAAAGCTGCACTTTCTGTCAGTTCTCAGGTCCTATGGCCATGATTCGTAACTAAAGCCAGCTTATGAATAAATAGTTTTTGAACTTGCACTCTGGGGGATAGTTGGGGGGCATCGTTTCAAACCCCGGGCTTTTGGTGCATTTTTAACAAGGCATTCCTGCTATACCCCTTATGTTTTAAACATCACCCTTAGTCTAGATGAACGACAGACGGAATATCCTTAATGATAGTGAACGAGTTCGTTGTGAGTTCCAGCTTGGATGACAGAAGCATTACTGACTGAGCATTCTATCACAGCTGCATATGCGTATATATTATTATCTAAGTTCTTAGTCTATTTTGTAAGCTGCCTTACTTGTCATTGTATGACAAGCACATTAGGGAAGTTCGGATAATACGCCTTATAGCGCAGCCAGTGCTTGCCCAATCACGGTCAATGCCGTTCGCGGTTGGACTATAGCATACTCCCCGACATTGTATATATTTTGATGTTATCATAACAAAGGCAGCGCAATTCAATTACATTTGTATTATACATCTTTATTTCAGCTATTGCACCGACTGTCATTTCTGTGGGTCTCCAGAGATTTTTCTACACTAATATTATAAAGAGGAAAGATTTGTTTTTTGTTTGTTTGTTTGTAACGAATAGGCTCCGAAACTACTGGACCGATTTCAATCATTCTTTCACATATAGAAAGCTACAATATCTAGGAGTAACATAGGCTACAATTTATTTTCAAAAAATTAGAGATCCGTAAGAAAATCGCAATATTGTAAAAAAGTATAGAGAAATGAAAATCTTTTTAGGCGTGCGCTGCGTAAACTATTGATGATAGAACAATATGATGTACTACAGGTTTATAGGTCTTTGAGTGGTAGTGGTAGTGAGAGTGAGAGTGGGAGTGGGAGCGGGAGTGGAAGTGGACGCAATAAGCGACCGCCACGTGAGCGGAGTTGCGGGCAACAGCTAGTCATCGATATTTTTACAATATACAAAAATAATGTAATATACGTCAAATTGGGGCCTTGCTTTCGTAGTTAAGTGTAATTACTTGGTAAAATGCACCTTATCTACATTACATAAGCGAAGCGACACCTTGTGCCTTAAATATATACAATTATAATAACATTGATATATCGCTCTCAGGGAGATACCCTAAAAACAGAACTGGACAAGCTTCCTTGTGCAGATATAATATATTTAAAATATTTGTGCCAGTAATTTTTATACATTCAGAAATTGTTAAAAATTGTTATATCATTAGCTAAATATATAAAAAATATCTTAAGAAAAACCCCTATTCAATGAAATTTTGAAGCACTTATACTGTAATATGCTAACCTTACCTATAGATTTAGATCAGAAATAGAGAACATCTAGGACGAGACTAACCCGCGACCAAGCCTTCCAGGGGGAATACTTAGACCAACTCAACTGCGTAGACACGTCCCAGATTTTCGAAATTCTCCGATATAAATACTTGTACCATCTGAGCTACCTAGACACGGTAGCTCAGATGGTACAAGTATTCCCCCTGTAAGGGACTGGTCGCGGGTTCAAGTCCCGTCTTAGATGTTCTCTTCTTCCGATCTAATTCTATAAAAACTTCTATTTTAAAATGTGATACAATATGGGATGTTTGAACATAACTGTTGGGAAATATTCTTTATAGGGACGCCGCTTGACAATAAAATACATTCTGCCAATAATATGTATACGCGGCCCGTATTATTGAGTGATACACACAATATTTTTGACAGTATGTAACTTAATTAACAATATTATTGAGTGTATGCGGTTAGCCTTACAATTTTATTTCAATATAACGAAGTCTGGTATGTTTCTGCTAGAGGCAACAGGTTACATTACTTTTCATATAATTGTGTCAGGGTCGCATCACGTTCAGTTCAGCTTCTGGACTCCGTATGTGAATATTAGGTTTTTGAGATAATCACACTAAAGAAAAAAAAGACAAAAAGCCTCATAGGCAAGATAGGAAATTGTGAACTCAAACACGTAGACATACAAATGCTAAATTAAAGCTCTTATTACAATATTTATTGGTATTTGCATGACTGGCTCTGTCATTATAAAATTTATTTAGTACAAAATCTGCCTTATATAGAAAAGTTTTGAAGCTGCAATTTTAGGTACCTATTTATCGCATTAGCAGGTAACTACCCGTGAACCGGTATTGGCAAGCTTTTTAACTACTAAGGTGGCACAGCACACAGCTCATCTGACGGCAAGCGGTTACTGGCACTTGTAACGCACGTTACACCAGAGATGTGTCTCGTATGTTGCCGACCTGTGCCCCTCCTCAAGCTGCTCTCGCAATCTTAGGCCGTCCACTGTCACTTACACGCATATATAGTATGCGTATAATACACGCACCTACAATATTGTACGAATTTCGTGCAAAAAACAGTACGCAGTGCGAGCGCGCGTATGCGTGACACGCATAAGGCAGCGGACGCTGTTACTCACCAGCATAAATACAATAAACGTAAATCATTTTTATTTATTCTTTACCCTTCTCTGCAGGTGGCAAAGCGCGTGTGGCACCTCTAGTGTAATCCAAGTACAGCAACCGCCTACGATTCGATGGTCCATGTGCTTGTTTGCTAGCTTAGTAGTATAATTAACAAGTTAAGTGCCACGTTACCTGTATGTCATACAATAATAAGTACCTACAATGCAAGTGTTTTAAGTATGATTATCTTATTTACAATAATTTGGCAATTTAAATACTTGCATAAATCGCAAATAAATGAACTACACATACTAGCCTACATAATATATAACTAATCCTTACTAATATTATAAATGTGAAAGTAACTCTGTCTGTCTGTTACGCTTTCACGCCTAAACCAATTTTGCTGAAATTTGGTACAGGGGTAGATTAGACCTTGGGAAAGGACATAGGCTATGTTTTGTCGCGCTAACCGACATCTACGCGGGCGGAGCCGCAGGCAAAAGCTAGTATACAATATACTGTGGAGTTCCGAGACCTTCCAAGAACTGTCCAGCAATAGTGTTGGCAGACTGGCCGTTACTAAAAAAATGCAGTGGCACTTCGGGAGTGCCGTCAGAAGTGAAAACTTGAACGTGTATTTTTTAAATCATCATCGTCCATCCCTCCCTACCTTCCTCTATCTCTCCCTCCCTCCAATCCCCACCCTCCTTACCTACCTACCTCCGTCCGTCCATTCATTATCCAGCTACAACAAAGATGGCGTTGTTAAATTAAAAAAAAAATCAAAATTCCATTTCTAAATAACAAAACACCATTTTTTTACGGCCTCTGTGGCATAGCCTTAGTGCATTCGACTGCTACGACAGGGGGCCCGGGTTCGAGTCCCGCTTAGTGCAAATATATGTATGCATGAATATGTCTATTTGCATTGGTCTGGGTGTTTCTATGTATAATATTTGTGTATTTACAATGAAAAAAGTATATAAGTATGGTTATTCGCATTCTGGAACCCATAACACAAGCTAGTTAAACTAATGCCTACTTTGGGTCTAGAAAGCGATGTGTAGAATGTCGTAGGATATTTATTTATTTTACCAATTAATGAAGAATAAAAATATCTAGAATATTCTAGGATATTCCACACAACGATTCAGGCAAAAAGTTAGCTAAACTAGCTTGTATTATGGGTTTTAGAATGCTGATATACATACTTAGATAAATTTTCTTTTGTAAATACATACATATTATACATAGAAAAACCTAGACCAATGTAAATATATATATTCATGCATACAAATATTTGCATTGAGCGGGAATCGAACCTGGGACCTCCGACGTAGCAGTCGATTTAGATCAATTACTTTATGAACAGTTAAAAATATTTACTGTGATCAACTGAACAAACCCGGCGGGTCCCCGTTTATCCGCATCAGCCTAGTCTACCGCCGTTCTGTTTCAATGGAGTTTCAATAAGATCCTGGATCTCCATAATACTGTACCGGGTGAGGAAAAAGTATGGAAACCCCGGAAAACCGCACGAGATTAGTCGTGAAACAAAGGTAACTTTCAACGAGTAATCCAACGGTGACCTCTGATTTGACCTTGAACCTCATATTCAAGGTTATTTCGAGGTCAACCTCATTTTTTTAAATGAGGATCCCTATTTTTTAAACCGGTATCGAGAAGAGCGAAAAATTTTACGTCCTGATACGCGTTTAGGTATAAGGTTAACGTAAACCCTGAAGGTCAAATAGAGGTCAAAGTATGACTTCTTAAAAAACAATTTTTGAGGATATTGAGTGTGACTTTCTCTTATCCAATGAGGATTTGTGTCTGACTTATATCTAAAGGTATGACGATTGACTTCGCAATTTAATTTTACATGTGAGAGGCAAGTTGAACTCACTATGAAAAAGCACCCCGAAGGGAACAGATTCCTTCTACGTCCACGTCGTAGTTCCAGGGTAGCGCTTAAAGGAGGATTAGGGATCACGCTATCTTCGGAATTGAATTGTTCCCATCGTAAAATTTCTCGCTCTTTTCGAGTCCGGTATAAAAAATAGGGGTTCCAATTAAAAAAAATGAGGTAGGTGAAATAATCTCGAAAATGAGGTTCAAGGTCAAATCAGAGGTCACCGTTGGATTCCTCGTTGAAAGTTACCTAGGGTATGACCTTTATGTCACGACTAACTTCGTGCGGTTTCCCAAATTTTCCGAGATTTCCATTTTCTCACCCGGTATAAGTAGACGCGGTAGGTCAACTGTATAGGTAGATACACAGTTGGTGGATACACTTCTGCTAACGCCTACGGAGTATAAAACATAACATAACATAACATAAACTCACGCCTATATCCCCGAAGGGGTAGGCAGAGGTGCTAGCACCCACATTTCGCCAGTTTATGTTTAGGTCCCAATATAATAGGTGGCGAGCCTATTGCCATTAAACGGGCACTTATAAGCCTGCGATAAATACACACATAACTTCGAAAAGCATCGAAAAGTCATTGGTGTGTGCCATGGTAAGACCTGGGATCGAACCCGAGACCTCGTCTCAGCAGTCCATTACCCATACCACTAGGCTACCGTGGCATATATAACGGAGTATATAAGCGTGAATATTCAAATAAATAAATAAAGGCCCGATTTATATCGTATTGTAAAATTGCTGTTGTTTTAATTGGATTACAATAAAATTCTACATAATTAGTACGTAACAGATCTCTTTAAAATGAAGTCAATCTCTTATCAAGTTTAACCTGTTCAGTTAAGGTGAGAAAACATTTTTGATAATATGCAGATACAACTTTTTGATCTGTAAACATATTACTATGATAGAATAAACATTGTGTGATTCTTCATAAATAATATATTTTTATATGAGACCACATTATAACTAGTAAGGAATCGTATTACATGAACTCTTAGGCTGAATTTCACCAGTGAAAATCCGCTGGAATAAACTGAGTTTTGAGGTTTTACTGAATGAAATTCATTGATTAAACAGTGTTAACGCAGTTTAGTTTTAATTGATTTCGGCACTAGAAAATAATGGATCACGAATGAAAATAATGAAAATAATGTATGTATATGTAAAAAATCGTAAAATTCAACGTTCAGGATGAGGACTTGAACATCATATTAGAACGTTACTCTGCCAACTCAGCTACCAGGTTCCGTCCTGGTATTGACCAATTTCTCGTCGTACATACATACGGGCTGTTCTGTATCTGATAGTGCAGATAAACTATATCTGCACTATCAGATACAGAACAGCCCGTATGTATGTATGACCGGTAACCGTTGTACCGCTCCCTAGGAACGCGCGGCGTACGAACGAGCGATCAAACTATACTATAATAATAATAAATAAATATAGTAGGTCAAAGTACACAACGCCATCTAGACTCAAACTAAGCAGAGCTTGTCACATGGGTTTTAAAATGCGGATAAACATACTTAAATACTTTTTTTTTGTAAATAAATACATATTATACATAGAAACACCCATACCAATGCAAATATACATATTTGCACTGAGCGGGAATCGAACCCGCGACCTCAGGCTTCACAGTTCCACGCTCTACCGCTACGCCACAGGGGTTGTCAAAATACCTGCAAACATCTTGAACAGTAGCCGAAACATTCACGTATGTGGACTAAACGGATCAACCAATAAAATGGCTGATCATCAATGACGCGAGCCCTTTGCGCATGCGATTGTTTTAATAATGATCTACGATTGTCGTTACGCCCCGCACTTCCACCAAAGAGAACTAAACAAGGTTTCTGCGCATATATGGACCTATGTCTGAAATAAATGAATTATTACAATTATTCCCATCAAAGTACTTCACGCCTCCCCCCTAGTTTGGCAGAGGTGGCAAGATAACCCTGGCGTGGTGGGCAACAGTCGGCCAGGGCGTTAGGACGATTAGCAGAGGAACCGCCGGACTATTCGGGCATTGTCGAGCAAGACCGCTTTCTATTATAATAATAAATAATAATAATAATAAATAAATATTCTAGCTTGTGTTATGGGTTATAGAATGCGGATAAACATACTTATATACTTTTTTTTTTTGTAAATACATACACATTATACATAGAAACACCCAGACCAATGCAAATATACATATTCATGCATACAAATATTTGCACTGAGCGGGAATCGAACCCGCGCCCCTTGTCGTAGCAGTCGAATGCACTACCGCTACGCCACAGAGGCCGTCAATAATATATTAATAATTCTTATTATTACATTGGGACCTAAACATAACTGGCGAATCGTGGGTGTGTAATACACCTCTGCCTACCCCTTCGAGGATACAGGCGTGAAGTTATGTTTATGAAGTAGTTATGTATTATTATTAAAGTACATTGTCAAGTTGTTTACCGCTCATGTACAACACATAATCTAGACAGCGCCGGTTCTTTTCTCTAACAAAAACAGTGAGTGTAGTGAATAATTCAAGATTTATTTGTATTTCGTCCATCATAGACACGATTCATTGCGTTTTTAAAACGTGTGATTTGAATACCACACAATAATATCCAGTATTCAAAATCTAATTGGAAACTCAACTAAACTTTCGAGTGATTGTGAAAGTTTAATGACCTCAAGAAAACGTAGGTAAGTTTTGTTTTTTCATATCATATTGAATGCCAAGTTTTTTTTTTTCTCGAATTGAAATTACGCGTTTTGAAAATGAGGCGTTATGAAACAGGCCCTTTTCTTTTAACCGAATTGAAATCACGCGTTTTGAAAATGTGGCGTTATGCAACAGGCCCTTTTCTTTTAATCGAATTGAAATCACGCGTTTTGAAAATGAGGCGTTATGAAACAGACCCTTTTCTTTTAATCGAATTGAAATCATGCGCTTTGAAAATGTGGCGTTATGCAACAGGCCCTTTTCTTTTAATCGAATTGAAAGCGTGATTTCAATTCGATTAAAAGAAAAGGGCCTGTTTTGAAAATGTGGCGCGATAAAACGGGCCCTTTTCTTTTAATCTAATTGAAATCACGCGTTTTGAAAATGTGGCGTTATGAAACAGGCCCTTTCCTTTAATCGAGTTGAAATCACGCGTTTTGAAAATGTGGCGTTATGAAACCGGCCCTAGAATAATTGAATGTATCCACTGTAACAGTACAATAACATTATACATTCTACACTTATATTAAAAAGAGGTAAAATTAGTATCTTTGTGTGTTTGTTTGTAAAAAATAAACTCAAATATTACTGGATGAATTTCAAAAATTGGTCCACCAGTAAAAATATTATCACTGAGTAACATGGAACTACTTTTTATCCCGCCATTCCTACGGGATTGGAATTAACGCAGGTGAAACCGCAACGAGATGCTAGGAATATACAGTGTGTTTTGTTTTTCATCAACTGAAATGATACATTCGTGGAAGTGAGTTGATATTAATTTTTTGGTCAAGCTTGAGTTCATATAAATGAATAATTTAGTTTTTTTTTTAATACAGATATTAAACAAATCACCGAAATTACTCATTTATATGGAGAACTCACGCTTGACCAAAAATTTAATATACCAAAATAGTTTTTCAAAAAAAAAATTTTTTTCTACGACTGCTTCTTTGTATATCCTGTGGTTTCGGGTTTTCTGAAACTATCCCAGTTAAAAAAGAAACACGGTATACAGTGTCTTTTGACTGGGACGTGCATGGGGAGATCCGAAATTATATTAAATACAAGGAAACTGTCTTAACAACCGTTAACTCTTATTTGTAAAAACAATTTTGGCATACTTAATTTTTTGGTCAACTCTTCATAAAAATGAGGCATTTTTAGTAAAAAAAAAGATCTGAAATCTCAGTTTAAAAAAGACACTGTAAGTACCCTAACCTACCACGTCTGATACAGAAGCTATAGTAAGCTAGCGAGGAAGCTGGAAGCTGGTCTAGTTCATGGCGAAGTTCTGCGTGAAGTCGTACTCGATGGTGGGGATGACGGTCTGCACGAACTTGAGGAACACGATCAGGTAGGAGTGCACGCCCATCTCGCCGCCGCTCTCCGTCACCGTCTCGATGATCTTCTTCATTACTTCTGCGTGCCTGCCGCGATCGAATAATACTATCTGAATATCTCTACATATTACAAAACAAAGTCTGTGTGTGCGCGATAAACTTAAAAACTATTGCCCCGATTTTCATGCTATTTTCACCAATGGATACAGTGGTTGTCGAGGAAGGTTTTAATATATAATTTGTCAAGTTTTTGTATACATTGGCTAAAAGCTTAGTGGTTAAGGAGTCGACCCCTACGATGGAGAGGTCCTGGGTTCGAATCCTGGCCATTACACTATCGACGTGAACCTACTCCTAACACAAGCAATTCAGCTTACCTGGAGGGGTTAGGGGGAATATTAGTAATTTCGGTTACTAATATTATTATTAAAAAAAAAACAAAAACATAATATTTGCTGGTGTCGGAAAAAAATAAGCCCTCTGGGAGCTTTGATGAATGGTGGAATTGTGTATCTTACATAGGCTGTGGTGGAGGAAAAGGGTCCCATGGGTAGCGGGAACGGGATCAGATTTCCACACGGGCGAAGCCGCGGGCCACACTTAGTCTTATATATAAAATTCTCGTGAAACACCGATTCTTATGAAACTTTTTACGTGTATTTGGTAGGTTTGAAAATAGGTCGTAAACTTTTTTATACCCTAGGTGAACGGAATCAGAAATTCGAGTATATTATTATACGAAAATCATTAATATTATAAAGAGAGCGGCCGAATGATGTGAGTTTGTTTGAGAGTAATCTTCGGAACCACTGCACTTATTGGAAAAGTTCTTTCACCATTTGAAAGGAGCATTATCCCCGATGATAAAAATAAATGGAATAACTGGAAACTAAGTGAGGGTGGCTTACTAGTTTATATATATAAAACGAAGTCGTGTGTGTGTCAGTGATGACCGGAATAAACTCTAGAACGGGTGGACCGATAATCATGATCTTTATTCTTAGATTTGTCTCCGTCTATACTATGCCTTATTGTTTTTTTTTGTGTGGAAATCGCCCCGGTTATCAACCCGTTGGCCAGCGGGGGTGGTTATGTCTGACTGTAACCGACCAAAGTTTCACGCCGCCTCGGGTCTTTAATGCCGGGGTGCAAGGTAACCAACATAACTTGATTTTAAGGCATAACAAATTTAGCCGGGTCGGTAAGTATTTTATAAAAATGTTAAGTTGGTTTGTGTACGCTCCAAACACTCAAAAAGTTCTGCATCGTCTGAGATGTAGTCTTGAGCTTTATTTTTTGGATGGCGCTGCAATCAGGTTATAGGATTTTTTTACGGATTTATTCCCGGGCGAAGCCCAGTTACCCTTACCGACAGGGATGCACAGATGCCATGCTAGGTCCGGACAGGTGCGGATGCGACTCCATAGTGACCGTCTTCTTAGCGTGATCTTGGGACACGTCTTCGTACATCTGTTCCACGCTCAACAGAGTTCGGTTCTGAAACAACACAATACCAATGATTTTTTTTTGATGAGCTCCAAATTTAATGAGGCTGAGGAGCATTTGACCTGTAGGCATGTTCCCTAGTAACTACTATTGGCTAAACCGATATTGATGAATAATATGTCTGTTGCGGCGCCTTATGGAAATCCATGGTGGTCCTAATATATCTACATGTCGCTGCTAGGCAGCCTTAGGCAAGGCGTTTTCGTGTATTTGTCCTAAGTATCGTATTTGATAACCTGTCAATGTTAATCTACCCAAAACCTTTGTACTGTAAGCACGATTTAAATCTTCTTTATATGAAGATTGGACTTTAATTAGCCCCAGTGTATAATCTAAATATACAATATCGTTAGATTCGTGTTCATTGCGCGAGTGCCACTAGGTACACAAATTTTCTTTTTTAAAGAATATTAGTAACTGAAATTACTAATATTCCCCCTAACCCCTCCAGCTAAGCTTAATTGCTCATGTTAGGAGTGGGTTCACGTCGATAGTGTAATGGCCAGGATTCGAACCCGGGACCTCTCGATCGTAGGGTCGACTCCTTAACCACTAAGCTACCGACGCTTATATTATAAAAC
This sequence comes from Cybosia mesomella, assembly GCA_946251805.1. Taxonomy (NCBI): domain Eukaryota; kingdom Metazoa; phylum Arthropoda; class Insecta; order Lepidoptera; family Erebidae; genus Cybosia; species Cybosia mesomella. The sequence continues at coordinate 37,800,541 of OX276389.1, forward strand.
ATAATAATGCCGCATTTTATAACACCGCGCATGTTTTCAAAAAGTACCGTAGTTGGGTATGTCTGTTTTTGTGATCACTTAGAGATTACAAAAATATGTTATTCATGAATACTTTAGCAAGGTCACTACTAGTTGGTGCTGTAATACAATGCGTGGAATGTAAACAATGTAATTAAAGTCTTGATGCGCGTCATGACTCATTAAGATTATTCGGTTCGGAGCTAAAAACAGTTATTACATCACATATTTGTGTGTCTTCTTTACAGCAGCCATCCATCAGATATTTTAACGGGTTACCATTTCCTATGAACGCTTGGGTAATAAGCAGGGTTGGGTTAACCAAGGGGTAAGATTGGAAGTGGGTTATTGGGCCATCGGCCTCACGCAAAAACCGCGCCTTGTCGTGGAGTTGCGGATACCAGCTCGCGAAACCATACCATACCATTGGGCCATCGGCTTTAGGAGCCCCGTCACATTCTATAAATGGTCAGAAATAATAAATATTCTATGACTTATTATCCAGCGTCATCTAGACCCAAACTAAGGGGAGCTTGTCATATGGGTTCTAGAATGACGATAAACATATATAGAAACTTTTTTTTTGTAAACATAGAAACACCCAGATCAATGTAAATATACATACAAATTTTTGCACCAGAGAGCATATACACTCTGGGCCTTCGACGTCATGCCACCGCCTGCTTCACCCAACTTCTCGGCTTAAACGACGACCATACTGCGTGTAGTAACAATTCACCTCGGCGTACCCGATGAGCCAGAGCAGCGGCGTCTGGTAGTATTTGCTAGCTTTATTTTCTGGCCTAAACAATGCGTGACATGGTGAATTCGACGGACCAGTGAGCCTAGATACTCTGGTCCTTCGAGCCGTCACGTAGTCGTGCCGCCGCCCGTTTCAACACAAGTTGGTGGTTTAATCAATGAGCCTTCACTATGTGTGACAAGAACTCACCTCGTGGTACCCAAACTTATCTTATCCGCGTCTGGTAGTACTTGCTTTCTTCACATATCTCGTGGCTTAAACGATGCGTGTCATGGTACAATCGAAGGACCAGAGAACCTAGACATTATGGTCCTTCGAGCCGTCACGCGGTGTCACCGCCCGCTTCACCCAGCTAGTGGCTTATACGACAAGCATTCCGCGTTAACTACACGCGGTAAGAACTCACCTCGTCGTACTCAATGAGTCAGAGCCGCGGCGTCTGGTAGAACTTGCTTGCTTCACCTCTCTTATGGCTTAAACGACACGGTGCAATTGAAGGATCAGAAAGCCTAGACATTATGGTCCTTCGAGCCGTCATGTCGTGCCACCAACCGATTCACCTAGCTTGTGGTGTAAACACACTTCACTTTCCTATAATGACCAGCAAACTTCTTGACAATGTTCTCTACCTACGCAGAAAGCGTTTTTAGGTCTCTGTGATGGTGATGCGAGGCGCTACAGCTGAAGCGCTTCAATTAATCAATCATGGACTATATTAAACCAATCACGGGCTCCCGTCATTGGTTGATCTGTACCTTTATTATTTTTTCGTTTGGTATACGTGCGTATGCGCGAAGTTTTTGACATTTGTTCAAGATATCCGCCTCAAGGTATCCACATGATAAGAACTCACCTCGTCGTACCCGATGAGCCAGAGCCGCGGCGTCTGGTAGTACTTGTCGTATGAGATGTGCAAGTCGTACGTCCGCGTGCGAATGATGTCGTCGCCGTCCGACTTCGATTTGCCCGCTGACTGCGGTTTGGCCTCCTTGCGTTGTGCTAGGTCTGTTGACTGCGAAAACGTAACATTATTCTATTAGAGGGGGTTGGATGAATATGGAGCGGCCTGACTGGAGAAGTTTTAGTATTCCTGCTGGTAAATAAATAAATAATAAATATTTTATTACTTTTTAGATCCAGTGTAAGCATAGTTTAACTTGTGTTATGGGTTCCAGAATGCGGATGAACTTGCTTATATACTTTTTTTTGTAAATACATATATATTATACATAGAACCACCAGACCAATGCAAACAGACATATTCATGCATACAAATTTTGTATTGAGCGGGAATCGAACCCGCGACCCTGTCGTAGCAGTCGAATGCACTACCGCTACGCCACAAAGGCGGAGGTAAGGTCACATGTTCTAGATTTGTACATAGGATTCTATTTGCGTTCTCATAAATATAGTCACACTAGCTGTTGCCCGCGACTTTGCCCGCAAGTCCTGATCCCGTGAGAGTAGGATAATGTAGCATTCTGATGGTAAAAGAATTTTTGTAATCGGTTCTATAGTGTCAGAGTATATCGATTACAAACAAACAAATTTTTCCTCTTAATAATATTAGTACAGAAGTATAGACTAGGAATTCAGTGCAGGGTGCGACTGAAATAAATTGAGCTGAGTGAGCAGGACTTGAAAATAAGACATCTTACTACGATCGCGCGCTTAGCTAAGGCCGCGCGCTCTCGAATCTGTTTTTCGGTGATTATTCCTCAATGGTACATTTGGTTAAGATCGCGCGAGTAGTTACGGAAGAGTTCAGCCACCAACAAACGGCTGTGCCGCTCTTAGAACGCCTATAAATTTTCGGAGGATTGGCGGAGATATTTTAACACCCACATTTCCTCAACTATGTCTGTCGATTGTCGCTTTCACGTAATAGAAAGATGAGCCTATTGTCGAAAACCGGGTACTTTTTCATGGTTCACTTAGTCGCCTTGTACGACACCCATGGGAAATGGGGTGGAACTTGTAAATGTTTGCACAAATAATTCAATTTATTGTTAAAGTTTTAAACATGCATCTCACAAAATAAATATAGTGTATAACGTCTCACCGGATCCACTTCATCAAGCAACCCAGACTCCTGGAACTGTTCCATATCCTCAGCTTCGCCATCCTCATCCTCATCCTCGTCGTCCTCGTGATCACCGGACGCAGCTTCCCCATCGCTATCACCAGTGTCAGCGGCTTCCAAGGTCATCTCGCATACCTATGTAAAACAGATATATTAGGCAATTTACATAGTCTGTCTAACCCAAGAGGTAGATACATATTAACATCCATATGTCACCAACTATTTTTTCACCGGGCACTTCTTCGTGGGACTATGTTTCCTATCGAATGGAACAAAAGCTGAACAGCTCATAGCTAACTCATAAATAATCGCCTTGCATGTCACCCATCAGAAGAGACAGGATGGCCCTCATATTTTATACCGGACACCACATTTTCCGCTTTTCCTAGTGATGGAGAGGTTTATGATAACTTAGAAAAGAGACTACATATAGTCCGTATTAAGTAAATGATAGTACTCAACGATGAACGATGTCCTCTAATTTGCCCATTCCTATTCGGTAAAGCATGGCTCCTGCATACATTGCGCCACATCTCTTCCCATGAGAAAGAGGCTATCCCACATCTTTCCACATGCTCCTAATCCAATACAAAAATTTAATTGTAAAATACCATACCTTCTCCTCCACCGTAGGCAAGCCAGCGTTGTCATAGTGATGTGTATCAACCCACCCTCCGTCCATATCATTTTCATCTTCTATAACCTTCTCTTTATCCTCGCAGTATTCTATCTGCAATAGTAATACAATAATAGAAAATTGATCTTTTGAGACAATGTGATAACTGCTTTACAAGAGCTTGCATGTCTCATTCCCAAATCTGGCATAGACCAGGTACAGTGCTATTAGGGTTTTCGGTTAACTAATTCTCAACAGTATTATAGCCTTCGAAAAAGTGCCAAGTTGACATCAATATGGTTTGTATGACATATCCTAAGAGATAAAGATAATATAATTATATAATAAATAAAATATTTTATTTCTCCTTACAAAAAAGCAAGACGACAGACAATAGAGCCATAGGAAATACAATATTAAAAGCGAAAGTAATGCTCCTAATTCTTGGTGCATTTTTTCTTTTGTAAGGAGCTGGTGTCTGATTTAGGTTAATGAAACCTGTATTAATGTATTAAATATTGTATTATATGTGTATTAAATAATTATACTTCATCTGACCTAGGACAGACTTAGGAACAGGATCAGTTGTTGCCAGTTTAAGTTATGTGTGCAAGCCCAACTTGCACAGTTGATTCGAGTGGTCATCTTAGAAACTGCCACATGCTACTTGTATGTTTCGACCCAATAGTATGCTGTTGCCCCCGGCTCCATCCATATAGAATTTTGATCCCGTTCCAGCAATCCATTTAACCTATTCCAGAGATAAATAGTAGCCTATCTGTTATTCCAGACTATAATCTATATCTGTACCTTTTTTTTTTTTTCGTGCGGAAATCCCTTCGGATACCCCCCCGCCGGCCAGCGGGGGCGGTTATGTCGGGCTTGAACCGACTAAAACGGCACGCCGTCTCGGGTCTTCAGACGCCGGGGTGTAAGGTTGCCCAATAGAGCATATCCCTCGCACCCCGACTGACCCTGGGCCATCTCCGGTTTCGAGATCCTCACCTGCCACCCCCAGGCCTGCGCTCATGGAGGACGGAGGTCGTTAAGCGACCTCCGGCGCCTGAGTCGCCTGCGACGCGCGGCGAGCATGTTGCGGGCTCGGCGGGCCGGGAGAGTTCTGAACCTCTCCCGGGCGCGCTCCGCCATCTCCTTCGCGAGAATTTCCAAATCCGATCAGCCGTTTGAGCGTGATTAAATAACAAACATCCAAACATTTTCACATTCATAATATTGGTGGGATTGGATAAGAGGCTCGTGGCTAAGTGGCAAGCAACACTAGCCAAAGAAGTCTTAGGATGGGTGACCATTCTTCTGACATATAGAGACCCCTCCGTGCTTCGAAGTGAACGTTAAGCCGTCGGTCCCGGATGGCATACGAACATCTGTGGCATTGGTTACGGGTAGTTGAAGCCTTAAAAAGATCCGATAACCGGTCTAACCACAGAATTTTGATATCGCCAGTGGGTTGTGGACGTCAGATGGCGGTCGCGTCACGGAGAATATCGAAGTTCAGCCGCTTCGTAGTTAGACTGAAAAGTTAACCCCAACTGGGTTGGAACCTTACGGCCAGTCTCAATAATCTATCTACAGTTAAAGGTAGATAGCTATCCCAGATAAACAGTCAACATTAATCTATCTGTAACTGCGGTTTCAATAATATAAATAAATAAATAAATATTGTACGACAAAGTACACAACGCCATCTAGACCCAAACTAAGCAGAGCTTGTCATATGGGTTCTAGAATGCGGATAAACATACTTAAATACTTTTTTTTCGTAAATAAATACATATTATACATAGAAACACCCAGACCAATGCAAATATACATATTTGCACTGAGCGGCAATCGAACCCGCGACCTTTGGCTTAGCAGTCGAATGCACTACCGCTACGCCACAGAGGTCGTAAAGTAGTTTTCTGTTTATCGTTGTTATTGAAACAGAAAAAAATCCCGATAGATACTAATGGTAGCTATTTTAACTGCTGGTAAAGGATAGATCGATTATTGAAACCGGCCGTTAGAGGATCATAGTAGGATAAGATAACGTTTTACATACTTGTTTACATCTTCTATAACAAGGGACATTCCTGGTTATCAAAAACTGTTTGTCTGATGGCAGATACGGTCTGATTTTAGACTCTTCGCCTTTAGCCCACTGCCAGGTTGGGCAGTGATACACTAAATGATCCCCTGCTGCTACAAATTCTTCAGGGGTAAGGACTCCTGTTTCTTGAAACTTTGACTCCTAGAACCAATTTTTTCATTTAGTAGTTAAAGTATAGTCAGTGACGAAATTTTGTGAGCACCAACAAATGAATTAGCATTGTTTGCATTGAAATAAATCTTTTTTTTTAACAGGGCTTGTGTATTATGAGAATGGCAAAAGTTTCCCTGGCTGTCTCCGATTTCGAGATGGCTCCCTCGGGTTTGGGAACCACGGTGTCCCCATCTTGCCCCAGAAAGGGAGGGTGCGCTTGTCGCCCTGCCGTCTTGGCCTGCTTCTGCGGGGGTGACAGGCGGCCTCAACTACCACCCCCAGGCCTGTGCTCAGGGATGACGAAGGTCGTTGAGCGACCTCCGGCGTCAGAGTCGCCTGCGACTCGTGGCAAGCATGTTGCGGGCTCGGTGGGCCGGGAGTATTCTAAATCTCTCCGGGGCTCACTCCGCCGTCTCCTTCTCGAGCATTTCCTGCTTGCAGAAGGAGGCGACCTACGCGCTCGCGCTCCGCACCATTGCCGCTATCATGCTACCGAGCCAGAGGACTCCCACCCCGTTTGCTGCCACGAGGTCACGCCTCGGCACCTGCGACGCGGGGCACTCTATCAGCGTGTGCAGCCCCAAGTCCTCGCTCGCGTCGCAGTGATGGCACTCAGACTATGGCTCCTTCCTGATCCGATGCGATCCCCGATGTAAGGGAGAAATAGGAGAAAGGACACCGGGCTCCAAAGTGCAAGCTTAAGATGCAACCAGGATTGGCAATCAGATGACAATGATAATGAGATTAGGTTAGAAGGTCAAGGCGGTAATAGAGCAAAGCCTCCACCTTAGCCTTCATGGTTATTTCTTTTCATTACAATACAGAGATAGAAACAGCCCACTTTATGTCTAAATAGGTTTAAATTTATTTAAATAATTTTTAAGGGATGGTTGATAACTTACTAGTTCTTCATGATATTGTCGGATGTTTCCGCGATTGTCACACATTGAAATAAAACTAGGTATTTTGGATTCTATCGCGATTTATTTGATGTTATTTTATTATTTACATTGAATCCGACGTTTCGGTTGCTTTTCAGCAGTCATGGTCACAGGTATAGTAAGTTCTGCTTTGAATAATCGACCAACAAGAAAATTAATTTCAAATGTGATGAATGAAGTCATTAGTTAGTGATGAATAGAGATGAAACGTGGTTTGGCCGGATGCCGGATATTCGGCAAGCTATGAGGCCGGAGCGCCGGAAATCCGGCTACCGGATATTCGGCCCTTTATCGCATTACATGAAGTGATCGTTTTAATTTGAATATTGGCGCAGTGAACGAGTTCGGAAATATTCGGGTGCGTTCGGGTGTTATCGCACGTGAGTGGATATCGGGACGCATCGGGAGCGTTCGAGTGTTATCGCGCGTGTCAGTTTGTGATTATTTCTCAATTCTTTTATTTATTCCAATTTTTCATTTGTCGTCGTGGTTTTATTATTATTATTATTCCCTTTATTACACTTAAATACATATTAAATTATATTTTTAAATACATTCTATACAAAAAAAAACAAATATATTTAAAAATATAAAAAATAGTGGCCCATCGGCATCGGGTACAGGGACCAAGCTACCGGTGGTTAGGGCTCCAGAGAGAGGAATCTCCTCATGATACGTGCCGTGTCGAGGAGCACTGCCTTCTACATCAAGCCCTTGACCCAACTGCCTAACGCGAGCCTCTTGAGATGTTGATCGAGGCTCTTAGCAATCAGTCCATGAACCGAAACAACTATCAGGACAATAATTGCCGAATCAACACTCCACATGTCGACAACCTCGTGAGCCAAATCCAAATATTTCATTTGTTTTTCTTTTTCGGCTTTTACAAGATTGTCGTCATGCGGAATAGTGATATCGATAATTATTGCGCGGCGCTCTGATCGATCTATCAACACTATTTCAGGTTTATTAGCTACAATAGTCCTGTCAGTGATGATAGATCGATCCCAGTACAACGTGATGTGCCCATTTTCGAGAACTGCGTCGGGCACATACCTATAGTACGGTACCTCTGATTCTAAAAGGTTATACTTTAGAGCAAGCTGTTGATGAACAATCCTGGCTACTTGGTTATGTCTATGCAAATACTCGCCGTTGGCAAGACGAGAATTATATGTCTAAGGGATTGTCCGGGACGGTGGCACGCCCGACATATGTCAACCGTACCATCCTTTAGAATATACTTCCGATAGTTATTCGTCATCACAACTTCGTCCATAATTGCAAAGACAAAACCTTCGGTTTCCCCACATAGGTCACCGAAACGTAGCCAAGACACAGATGCTGGTAAATCTATATCAGGCCCATGGAGAGTCCGATAGAAACGTCCATGCAACTCTTTGCTCTTCCATACATCCATACGATCATTAATACTTAGTACGACAGGTTTGCGCCAGTTCTCTCTAAGCCATAATCCGCTGCGATCACATCACGGTGCATATCTGTATTTGTTTGAAGGAAATATTCTCTAAGGTTGTATATCTCGCGGTTATGAAGGGTCTTAGCATTTAGAAAGCCACGACCCCCCAGTTTCCGTGGGATATACAATTATTATTATTATTACTATTATTATTTTTGTTTTGTTTTTATTTTTCTCAGCTTTTTGGCTGGTTTTAACTGCATTTACGGGCCTTAACCAAGTAAATGCAGATTTTGGTGTGTATTAAATGGGTGTGTTTTCGTCTAACTGCATGAACTTTCTAACTATTCTACATGTGTTTAATATGGCAGCTTTCTGTAGATTGATGTATAGGGATTCTGGCAAATCTAAGTATTAATTTTAGACTATGGAGGAGATGGTTCGGGATACCACCAGTAGTGGAGAGAACTAGAGGAACTACGAAGACATTATCTTGTCTCCATATCCTTATCACTTCTTCTTTTAGCTCTGCATACTTGCTTATTTTTTCAGCTATTGTTTTTGTAAATTATGCGTGTTGGGAACTGCAATGTCTATTAAATATGTAACTTTTTAAATTTTGTCCTGTAGAATTATATCTGGTCTATTGTAGTGAATAGTCCTATCTGTTAGAATTACCCGGTCACAATAAATTTTGTGTTTGTCAACGCCGGTAATTGACGTACTCCCAACTCACAATCAGGACACAAATATTTTAAAGTAGGAGATTGCAACACTACCACTCTTAACTCCGTTGCCAGCAACCCACTACACTTTACACATATTTGCCTTTCACAACCATAACATTTGATTTTAGGATTCTTATCATCCACAGTAGGTACATTTTTTTCGCATTTCAAGCACACAACCATTTTCGTTGAGAAGTTTGAACAGGTTTATATTAAGATTATGAGATGCTGTTAATCGCGAGAGTTATTGTGAGATAACACTTTCACTATTGTTTTGACCCAAGATATATGCAGTACCAATGAATTTTATGCAAAACAACTAGGTAAACCAATTTAAAATAACAATTATTGTTAGATGCTGCAAAAACACAAGTGCACTTTTTAAACGCGGGTAGACGAAAAAAATGAAATGTTTATTAGATTAACAAGTGAAATTTGAGCAGCATCTGGCAAATAGACTTGCTCAACAGCGCTCCCCACTGACCCTCGACAACATCATACAGATTGAGGAACAGGTAAACCACCTAACCAAATCTATAATAGACAGCTACCACATAGCATGCCCAGAAACCCTACCTCCCAAAACCCCAGGCAAACAGCCATGGTGGGGCCCAGAGCTAGAGCGCAAGCGAAGGAAGGTTAGAAGGGCTTTCAACAGGACTATGAATACTTGTGCAGATGAAGACTGAGACGCCTATCGTTCAGCCAAATCTAGCTACAAAAAATGTATTAGATACGGAAGCAAACAGGGATGGCGAAAATTCTGTGGGAACATAGAATCGTGCCAACAAGCAAACAGGGTAAGGAAAGTCCTAGCGCAGACAAAACCGATGGCACTGACCGCCCTTAAAAAACAGGATAATACACTCACAACATCGCCAGAAGAGTCTAGACGCGTACTCATCGAAACCCACTTCCCTGGATGCGTCTTCACGACGACAATCAACTGGCACGATGAAACCATAACACCTACTGCCCGAGACTGGCAGTACGCAAACAAAGTGGTCACACTGGAAAAAGTCCAGTGGGCCATCAGTAGTTTTCACCCTTATAAGGCAGCTGGCCCCGACCGAATCATCCCTGCTATGCTACAGTGGGGCGACAAACTAGTCGCAAGCAGACTGGAGCGTATCTTTAAAGCCTGTCTGGCACACAGATACGTTCCAAAAGGATGGCGGGAAGTAGGAGTAATTTTCATCCCGAAGCCAGGAAAGGGTGACTACACAAATCCCAAAGCACATCGACCAATCTGTCTGACCTCCTTCATGCTAAAGACCATGGAACGCCTATGCGAGAGGGAGCTGAGAGATGGTGCACTAAAACAGCTACCCCTACATGCAAACCAGCACGCATACAGCTCCGGTAAGTCTACGGAATCAGCCCTCCATCTGGTAGTCAGCCGGATAGAGGAAGCGATCGAACAAAAAGGCTTCTGCCTAGGAACGTTCATTGACATCGAAGGAGCTTTCGACAAAACCAGCTTCACCAGTATTAAGGCCGCCCTTTCAAAACATGGAGCGGAACCGGTACTAACAGACTGGATAACAAACATGCTCAGCAAAAGAGTAGTTCGCCTTGGGGAAGAAGATCAGACAGCTCTGATAGCCAAAGGCTGCCCGCAGGGTGGAGTTATCTCTCCCCTTCTGTGGAATTTAGTGATAGATGACCTAATCACAAGGCTAAACAAAAACCGCGACTACACAATAGGCTACGCCGACGACCTAACAATCCTTATCTCAGGGAAGGTAGCGGGAACGGTCTGTAACCTAACCCAACAAGCCTTACGCATCGTAGAAAAATGGTGCAGGGAATTCGAACTATCGGTGAATCCGAACAAAACCGAGTTAGTCATGTTTACGAACAAAAGGGTATTAGGCGAATACCGATTACCCAAACTCTTTGACACGGAACTCCAACTGTCAAAAGAGGTAAAATACCTTGGCGTTATTCTTGACAGCAAGTTAAAATGGAGTAGCCACCTAGACAATAAATTACAAAAGGCCGGCATTACCTTCTGGCAGTGCAGAAGAATGATTGGTAAAAAATGGGGGCTATCACCGAAAATCATCCTGTGGCTTTACGAAACAGTAATCCGCCCCATGATAGCGTATGGCGCTATCGTCTGGTGGCCAAGGACCGAAAACAGCACAATAGCGGCTAAACTACAACGGACCCAAAGACTAGCCTGCAGGGCTACCACTGGATGCATGAAATCTACCCCCACCGCGGCAATGGAAGCCATGCTCGGACTCCCACCCTTGGATCTGTTCATCCGCCAAGAAGCAACAGCTGCGGCTATACGCCTGAGGGCACTCAACCTATGGAGCGAGAGAAACATACGACACACCTCACTGCTCACAGATCTCATAAAGGAGATACCCGTGATAGGAGCAATGAATGATCGTGTACCCAAACAACACGTTTTCGACAAAAAATACAAGATCCAACTTCATGAGGACCACCGCTGTGAGGCTTTATGCCCAACGGAATTACGCATCTTCACAGATGGATCAAAAACTGGTACAGGCACCGGGGCCGGCGTTTTCTCGGAGGACCTTAATGTATCCATTTCAACACCGCTGGGGACCCATAACACAGTATTTCAAGCTGAATGCATGGGGATTACCCTGGCAGCTTCAGCGGTAATGGCCAGGAGAGTAGAAGGCCACTCAATACGCATACTCTCCGACAGCATGGCCGTGCTGCAAGCTTTAAACAGCCACACTATAAACTCGGGACTAATTTTGGAGTGCCATCGTAAACTGAACCAAATAGGCCATTCCAACAACATAACATTGCAATGGATTAAGGGCCACAGCGGCTCGCGCGGCAATGATGCAGCAGATGAGCTTGCCAGGAGAGGATCTAACATGGTGGTAATAGGACCTGAGCCCATAATACCGATCCCCTTTGCATACCTACGAACTATAGTAAACAAACGAACGAGAGATCAACACAACAGCTATTGGACAAATCTGGAAGTTTGCAGACAGGCGAGGGAAGCACTCCCCGTGCTTGAAAATAGACTGACCAGGCGTCTTCGACAACTGACCAAACGGCAACTGGGCACGGCCACAGCTGCCATCACGGGGCACGGCTCCTTCAATAAACACCATTTTATTTTAGGAATCACCGACAGCCCTCTCTGCAGAGCCTGCATGAGAGAGGAAGAAACAGCGGCACACGTGCTCCTACACTGCCCTGCAACCGCCACATACAGGGTTAAGTACTTCGGAAATACAGGTACGCTCCGGGAGATTGCCAGCAGCGTGAATAGCCTGCTGGCGTTCTTCAATGAGTTGGGGTGGATCGAGTGAAATGCCCACCCTCACGCAAAAACCGCGCCTTGTCGTGGAGTTGCGGATACCAGCTCGCGAAACCATACCATACCATACCATAGATTAACAAGAAATGTCATCATCAAAAAAACGATCACCAATTTGGCAATATTTTGATTTAAACAGTGACAATAACACATACGCAGCATGATTACTGTGTCAGGTTCAAACTTCTTGAGTCTTCTTCTGACAGTAACAGATCATCGCCGTCTTCAACATCTGCTAAACTAATGAAAGAAGATGAAACTGGAAGCAATTTCACACATGAAGCTCATGACACTTTGGATCTGTTTCATTGAAGTGGCAAAGGATAATAGTATATATTTGATGGTCAGTTAATTTGAATCAGTACCCGCAGTTCGGTTCGCCGCAGTTCGCAGTAAGGTTCGCTAGAATGTCTTTTTCAGCACCTGGCAGTAGCGTTTACAGCAAAAGGCTATTTTCAGAAACTGGTCTGGTGTACGAAGCCAAGCGGAGTAGCCTCTTTCCAACAAATGCGGAAAATTTGATATTCCTTCATCACAATTTGTCACTTGTTAATTTTGAGTACTAAACTAATTAGTAAGACAAACATTTTTGACATATAATCTATTGTGGTATGATTTTCCTTGTGTAAAATAATGAGATCTTTTTTTTTATTTTAATATCCGTCATATGGCCCGATACTAAGTTATTATCATGATTATTATAAGTATGATAGTGAAGTCAAGGCCGGATAAGCTGGAATCTGGATGGTTACTGGATATCCGTTTCATCTCTAGTGATGAATGTCAAAGTGTGACTATATGTCGAGGAGTTCCTCCCCATTGATCAAGTGGTAATTACTATAAGGCTTATGATTTTTTTTTTAATTATCACAGCACTTATTAATTACATTTCACAGTTATATAAAATTTACTGATGTGAATATCCATGTTTAAAAAATAATAAATTTGATTATTTCTCATGGTAGCATGTGTTTTACCATCCCTTTAAATCTTCATAGGTTTTTTAAGTCATAAATCTTCACACAGACGCTTAAACAACTGTACAACTCATCACAACCACCAGAAGGGAATAGGAATATTGAATATGAAGGAACCAAAGACTTACTCATTATAACATTTTCAGAGAAGCTAATAACCCATCTTATAAGAGCAAAGCATACTTATGCAGAATAAGATTTGTATTTACAACATAATTTTTTTAGTTTATGTTTTCTTGTTTTAAAGTTAATATAAATATGTTGACAGCATCATCTAGTTTTTCCTAGTATGTCGAATACTTTTTATATAAATCAGGTGAAAATATTAACGCAGTCAATTGTCCCCTGAACAGGTTATACACAATGTCAGGATAGGTACAATAAACAAAGATAAAATATGAGCCAAAACAGATAAAAGTACCTTCAAGACCGGCGTCAAATACCCCGCGACTTCCAACGCCGTACCCTTTACAGAATTGATTACACTCTGCATTTTTTCACTGTGAAATTACACAGCTTCCTTCACAAATTGTAATTGTAAATTACGAATATTACGATGTTTTATTAACAAAATTATAGTGACAGAAACCAAATGAGACAGTGCAGGAATTGCCAGTTTTAGTTTGACAGCTCCAGGATAGCTCTGTGACGACAAGTGATTTGACATTGACACAGAAAAAGTATTGCCAAAACTTTCACACCACAAAATTCTTCGTGTGCTCAAGTTTTTCAACTAAGATTAGCATCGCGATGACATGATAACATAATCTTGGACAATTTAACTCCTCTAAGGACAAGACATGAATATGACTTAGATAAGTTCATGAGTTCCATGCATGACACATTAATATCACATCACACTACTCATCATTATCTAAGCGTTGTTCTGGTTGCATTTTACTCATCCAAAGCTTTCACCTCAGAGCCACCCGGGGTCCATTTACTCATTAATATATTTTTGGTTTGGTTTATACGATTATTATGGAAGCGACTGTGTGACCTCTCAATCACTACAGGAAAGCCTGCGCCAGAGCCTCGTCCGTCAATTAGCATTCAGCAGCAAGTGCGCCGATTTACAAGAAATGAATATCTTGGTGCGGTCTCAAAAATACTTACATATTTCTATCTGCTGTGTTATACGCACTGTGCATATTATTTCATGTAATTCATATGAAATTTTGGCACGAAATTCACACATGATTTTTGTACACGAAACACCCGCATGCACACACCCGCATCAGGCAGCGGACGGTATTATATACCGTATAAGACGACGGTATGCCATTCTGTGCCAAGAAGCTTTAGTGCTCTGTCCTATGCTCCTTTGTAGTCTTGTCAGTGTTGTCATGTCCTCCTCTCTCTGAGTATTATCGTTCTGTGGTCATGTCACACTTGTCATTATATTGTCAAAGTCAAGTCACACGTCAAACCAAAACTTTGATTTTCAATTTTCACATTATTGATAACGTAAAATAATGTTGATATTTCTCATCCAATTTTAAGTAATAGTTCGAAATTTTTTGCTGTCGAAAATTCTATACTTGAGTCACAATGGAGGACGTTTTAGATGAAATAGTTTCATCCGAAGATTTGCAGGTAATATTAAAACTCGTGCAACAAAAGGCTTGTGACTCTTGTGAGTCATTGCATTTTAAACTGATTATTGTGCGTGTTTATTGTTTAGAAGTTCGAGAAAGTGTTCCATGAGCAACTGCATCAAGGGACTGTGACCCACAAGGCACAATTTGAGTATGCATGGTGTTTAGTGAGGAGCAAGTACCCTACAGACATACGCAAGGTATTGTGACAACAAAGTCGCATTATAGTATATTCTTAAGATTTTTGAAGTCATATAAGTGCATTGTCACCGAGGTAGATAGCTACCTACGCTTATATATGCAACTACGAAAATGCAACTAAGTAGATATTTTGTTATTAATTTGTGTGAAAATATTATAAATAAACATGTTTTGGTTTAACCAATATTTGTGCCAAAAGTAAATCGTCAACATTTAGAGGACTTTCAAAGACTAATTTTGTCTTTATCATACATTTAAAAATAAATTGGTCTGCATATTTGGTTGTAACTGAGAAGCAGGAAACTTAATTATTTCTTTGTTGTTTATAACCTATGTAGCATTTCAAACAAACAGCCTATTTATGTGATATTAGGGATAAAAGTTTTAATAATGATATTACTAGCATTTGTTTATAGATCAGGAAGTCGTTCTTTGAGTTCCCTCTGCCACTTTTTTATTGTGTCATTATTTAAGTTAATACACATAACAAAACATAACTTCACTCCTGTATACCCGAAGGTGCAATCCATACCTATGATTCACCAGTTATGTTAAGGTCAATGTAATAGGGGACGCTCCTATTGCCATCTACCGGGCACATTATTAAGCGAGCAATAATTAACATTCATTAATGCTCACATAACTATGAAAAGTCAGAGGTGTGAGCCCGGGGCGACTGGGGATCGAACTTGAGACCTTGTCTCAGCAGTCCTTTACGTACGGCACTGGGCTATAGCTGCTTTTTATTTTTAATGTTTTTTTCTTAAGTTAATAATGTTGATAATTATATTTTTATAAAATTTTATAAAATTAGTTATGCTTACTTTTTAATTGGCAGGTTCTGTTATCCTTGTTTTATGCCACCCAGTATATTTCAAGCAATATATTGTTGCTAATATACTGTCTATAAAACATGTATCTATAGAAACTAAACAATTCCAATTTTCAATTATTTATTTTTTGGGTTTTTTCATTATGTCATATTAGTGTAAGACACAGCTTTTTTCCAAATTTCATGAATCTAGGTCAATGGGAACTACCATATATGTTTTCGATCCAAAATCTATAGTATCTAGACGAGACCGTAATCTTAGCAATCCATGGATTCTCCGTGCGGGTGCCGGGTCCATCGCGTTGCTGAGTTGGGAACTCGGGACAGTGCCTGGGACTTGCGACCCAAGTGTAGGTTTAGAAGGGGCCCCTTTTGTTGATGTACATCAACACTCACCTTCACTACCCAAGTTCCCCTCCCTGCCTAACCAAATTTGATACGAACCTACTAGTGCCGCTTTAGACATTCGTCCTAGTAATGAGCTTATTGTAGCTCTCGATAGGCCTAGATCTTTAAGTAGGTTATAGAGAGATTTTGCTGGTATACCTCTCGCTCCCACTTCCACTGCATACAAATTAACCACGTGACCGTTTTTGATTAATTCGTTTGTGAGATCATAGTATTTATTTTTCTTTATTGTGTGGTCCTTCGGTATATTTGTTTCCCACGGTACAGTAAGTTCCACAAGAACCACATGTTTTAACCTCTTAGAATATAGGAATATGTCAGGTCTAGATGACGAAACCCCAACATCCTCCGGAATTTTATAGTGCTTTTCATACGTGTCGATTAGGAGAGTCCAATCTGGGGCAGTATCTAAGATTGAATAAGGTTTGTTCCTGGGTGTTATGGATGAACCTTCAGACACAAAGTTGATATGACGTCTGTTAGTAGTCAATCCTTTTTGGGCTCTAGCTACTGCCAGACTCATTGCTTCACGTATGATGATAAGCACCTTATCGTGGCGGCGTGAGTAATGGCCTCTATCGAGAAGCACCCTACATCCTACTAATATGTGTCTAGCCGTCCCTATTGCCTCACCACAAGTATAACATTGTTTTTCTGTGGCCTTCCCCCACCTTACCAGATTACTCTGGTCTGGGAGGGTCATCTGAAAGGCGTTAAGATAAAATTTTAACAGGGCCGGCGACCAGTCATAGATCAAGGTGCGCCACTTTAAGGCCAACGGTATGCAGAACTCTCCCATTGTCAACCATTCATTTTGGATTTCCAAATTCATCGCGTGCACTCGATATTTATCATTTTCGTCTTGTTTTAGAAAGGACTTAAGTATATCCTGGTCCCTTTCTGGCTCTCGTACTCCCAACCCCACTCTGTTTGACTGGGCCCCTATCATAAATCGTTTATGGAATAGAAGTCTAGATTCAAGCTCGGACGCGTTATTATCTTTCGGGAGTGCCCTGATTGTGACATCTTGGGATTTTCCTAAGATGTGGGCTTTGGTAACTCTAAGATGTTTATAGAGCTCCGATGGTTTCTTAAGTTTCATCCCAAAATTATTTTGATCCCTAAATAGAGCAGAGGAATCAGCAGAGTGCGCTAGTCCAAGCCACGATTTTAGCGATTTTATGACAGTTGCATCTATTTTCGCCAGTAAGGTTTTACCGAATTCATACACCAGAAAAGGCCAAGTCAGACGTGATGTTAAGTAGTTGTCATATATCCAAGCTTTTTTGATATTGTTTAGTGGTATCTGATCTATCTTATTTAGGTCATTTATAAACGTATCGACAACTTCATCTAAGGATGGTGTGCGTCCTTTATAGTCTATCTTTCTCCCAAGAAATTTAAATGGCACCGATTCAGCGACTATGGAAACTGGTTTACCCCCAATGAAGAGTCCCGGGTCGTAAGAGGTAAATTTGGTGTCCCGTCTACCCAGACATAGACAGTGACACTTACTGGGCTTCGTCCTCAGTCCATTTGTCCACGAACAGAACTCATCGACTTCCTTTAATAGTTCCTGACATTGTTTTGGATTGCGCGTCAGTATTGCGAGATCGTCAGCAAAAGCTAAGATGGACTCTGAGTATATGTTATTTACTTTAAACCGATAACCCCATTTCTTTTCGTGACGTATTAACTTGGTAATTAAGATATTAATTACTATGTTAAATGCTATTGGTGACAAGCAGCATCCCTGAAACAGTCCCACATTATACCGTAATGGTCCTGTGTGTACTTCTTGGAAGCTTATAGCAAATTTTAGCTGGGAGTAATACGACTCGATTATCTCTATGACCACGGGCGGAAAGTTATACCATTGCAACGCGTATACCATAAGGTAATGTGGAATTGAGCCAAATGCATTTTCTAGGTCTATCCAACATACCGTTATCTGTCTTTCGTATTTTCTGGCATCTTTTAAGCTTTCCGCTAACAGACTATTGTGTTCCAGACAACCAGTAATGCCGGGTAAAAACCCTTTCTGGTGGTTAGGTCCGAAATACCTATTGTTAATCATAAAATGACACATTTTTGTTTGTAGAATTGAGAAAAATATTTTTGAAATTGTGTTAGTTAGTGCTATCGGTCTAGTATCTTTAGGATGGGTCACTTCATGTTTTTTTTGGAATGAGAACGAAAACCGCTTCGCCAAATGCGACTGGTATATTCTTTTCTGACCAGATTTTACTGAATATATTTGTGAGATGTTTACGAACTGTTGGACATTTTTTATACACTATATATGGAACCCCATCAGGGCCCGGAGCCGATTTAGATGATTTCTTTTTTATTTGTATCTCTATTTCCTCTATGGTAGGTGCATTCCCTTGGAATTGTACTAGAGGGTCGTGAGGTCTTTGGGTTTCCGGTTGATTGTATGGTGTTCTGCATTTAAGTATTTCATAAGTGTTTTTGTAATGTTCGTAAGTTTGTTCTTTGGTCAGAAGAAGTTTACCATTTTGGCTTTTAAAGATGTTTTTTGAGTACTGAAAAGGGTTTTTATCAAAATTTACTTCGTGCCTTGCCCTATCGTAACTATCGCAATTGTTTGCTATTTGTTGCGATATACCTTGTATTAGTTTAAGAATTGATCTTAATGCCCTAGACAGTTGGTGACTAAGATGATAATCGCCCAAGGCTTTGGCATCTCGAAGTTTTTTCTTTAGCTCCCTTTTCTTTCTCCGCAATTTAGTTTTCTTTAATTTTAGGAGCATGGTAATTTGGAGGTGGATAATGCTCACTAAAATACGTATAAATTGTATCTTGGAAAGTGTTTACTTGGCTATTTAGATCTTGTTTCTTGCCTGGATGTTCTAGCAGAATGGCCAAATTTTCGTCGTGCACTTTCCAGATTGAGTTTTGAAGGCTCGGAATGCTAAGACGTGTCCGGATATTTATGGACTCCTGGTTACTTTGACACGATGGTCCACCATGGGATGTATGAGGGTCAACTCTATCCGTAGTGACTGATGAAGTTCTTACCGACGGCTGTCGTGCTTCAACACCATGTGTATTCAAATGTTTGATGTACCAAGCTCGCCTCTTGTATTGTTTCCCGCACGTGGGGCATTTCAAATCCGTATTATCGCCAGAGTCGTCGTTTTTTCCTTCCGGTGGACAGATCTTCCGCCCCCCCTCTCGGACTGTCCTGGGGTTTAAAAAAGCGTGATGTGCATGGGTCAATTGATCTAAATATTTTATTGACAGACATGAGTAGAGTGATAATCATTTTGATATCTTAAAAAGCACACCACGCTTTTTTTTAAATAATTTTTTTTTTTTATTTACACTATTATTAATTTATATTTGGGTGGTTATCTGAAATTTGAAATTCTGACGTAATTTTGAAATTGGTGTTTTTAGTTGAAAAATCAGAACAGTTTATATTCTATGCTGTGGGTATAACATCTACTTTGCTGCATCTAAAAGGGCCAGTCACTTTACTTGATATTTTTAGAGAAATTTATGATTTATAAAAATCAGTGTTCTAGGGACTGACAAGACGTTATAGGGACTGATGCCAAACACGGTTATTATGTCAAATCAACTGAAACAACAAATTATCAAACTCCTTGTAAGGTAAAATCTTCATCGTGCAGTCCGGGCAAGTTCTCGCTAAGCATTTTTCCGAGTAACGTTCACAACAAATTGTTTCCAGTGCAGTTTGATATGTTGCAAAGTCAAGAACATTAGCATTTTTTAAGGCACCTAATTTCAAATTAATGTTTTCATGAGTAACTCAAGCACAGGTGTCACGGTCTGTAAGCTGAGGCACAACAACCCAAAATGGACGTAATTTGCAGAACGAATTGTACCCAATTTTCATCAAACTCGTATTGAGAAATTTTTGATGCATGTTTTTCAAGGAATCCAACAAATATCTTCTTTGTTTTTTATTTTTTTGCGAGTAATGCATTCTTCCTTCCTTCATTTTCCTGCTGCACAACACACAACATTATTGTATCTTCATAAAACTTGTGTACGATTTCTTCAACTCTCTTTCGCATTCGCTTAGCTTTATATTTAGTACGCTTAACTCCCTACTTTTTATATGTAATGGATGTGATTCCAAGTCTCCATATCTTATATTTATATGTCAGTGGACTGGACAAAATCGTTTTTAAGCAGGTTTTTTTTTGGTGTGTCTCAATCTTTTTGTCCAAAATTTGCCTCTGAATCATATCGCCATTTGATTAGGGTCGTTGGCCATTTCTACAATTTTACTTTTTGGTGTCACTGCTTGCTTCTTTTTTATCATTTTATGTTTCAGTCTTCTGTTTCTTTGTTGTTCGCTGACAAGTTTTTTCTTTAATTTTTCAATGAGTAAGTTCTTCCTCTTCAGTATAAGTACTATTTCTTTTTTTCCGTTGAACTATACTCCTCCTTCTAGCTTCAGCTTCTCTTTCATTATTTAATAAAGGAACCTCAGGAATAATGTCATCTTCCGATGATGGCGGCGTATTTTGGTCCACGTATTTATCTGTATTTTCACGAATCTTTTTTTTTTCTATAATTAGATGAATAGGCTACCCAGTTTTTTCTTGCCTTTCTTTGCTCACGCGGAGTCATGTCTTTTACACATTTCCGTTGTCCTTTTTCCTTTTTCTTTAGATATTTTAGTCGTTCCTTTTCTTTGTACTCTGCCAGCAAAACAGGGTCATTTTTAATTTTTTCCAATCGCCTCTTTGCCTTTTCAGACTTTTTTTGCAATTTCCTCTTTAGACAATGTTTTTTTCTTTCTAGGCGCCATATTCTACAACAAATACATTGGTATTATGTTCAAAACCATGCATCACACAGTCATATGACCACCAGTCCCTAGATGTGGCGTCAGGCCCTAGTTACTATTACGACTAGGGCCTGACGGTCTAGGGACTGACGAAACGAAACAAAATCAAATGAAACCTATTATTTAAAATCAACATCAAAACCAATAGGCGATCAAAATAACAAGGCAGACCAAACTCATATTTACAATAAGTAATGAGATCAATTAGTAATTAACTATCTTTAAAACGACTTACCTAGGGCCTGAGAGTTTGACTGGCACAGCACATGTTTCCGCAGCAAAGTCGGCGACCGCACTAATAACAAAATGGTTGCCGCGGCTTGGGTCGTGTTTACAACTAACTTGACACCGATGCTATCGTATTGAGTGAGTTATGAAACAGCCATATGCTTGGATGCCACGTTTTTTTGAATTTCGTAAATGACTAGGGCCTGATATTTTTTATCGCTTACACTTTTTGACTTGAAATAATCTGATGAAACATATTGTTATTGTATATTAAATCGTAATGACAATGTTAGTAATGTAATAGTAAATGAATTTAAATAGAGTTTGATCAAATTATTTTTATAGAATTATAATTACAGTGAAATGAATACTAAATGACAAATACTACCCGTAATGACCTACGGAGCTGAGACGTGGACACTCACGGTAGGGCTGGTCCACCAGTTCAAAGTCGCTCAGCGAGCTATGGAAAGAGCTATGCTCGGAGTTTCTCTGAAGGATAGGATTCGTAACGAATACATCCGACAGAGAAGCACGGTTATCGACATAGCTCAAAGAATAAGCAAGCTGAAGTGGCAGTGGGCCGGCCATATCTCGCGAAGAACCGACAACCGCTGGGGTAAACGTGTTCTTGAGTGGAGACCGCGACTCGGCAAACGTAGTGTAGGACGCCTTCCGGCCAGGTGGGATGACGATCTGCGAAAGACTGCGGGCAGATGCTAGATGCGGCAAGCTGAAGACAGGGCGCTATGGCGCTCATTAGGGGACATCTATGTCCAGCAGTGGACTAGAATAGGTTGATGATGATGATGAATACTAAATTCGGGAGATCTTACATGGCTAGGGCCCGATACTTGGAGTAAGAAATGACATTTTTTGGAAATAAAGAATATTATGATATATATCGAAATGAGTTACTGAACTAAATGGACTTTATAACATCGTTTAGTAGTTTCAAATACTGGATAAAAATTTTATGATATTGTAAAAATTGATGCTAACACCAAGTTAACCAAATTTTAGATAACCACCCATTTATTGAAATTTTTAACACTATTCTTAATTTAAATTTATTAAAACTTATTTTCTATTTTTTTAGTTCGGTTTTCTATAAAAAGCGTGTTTTTTAGTTTTTTTTAAACTATTATTTATATTCTATTTTTTAGTTTGGTTTATTTATAATAGCTTGTTCGAAAATTTGTTAATATTAGATAAATCGGCTAAAGATAATGGTTGGAAATTAAAATTTCTGCTTCGACTATAGATGAAAATTATATAAATTAACATAAATGTTATTTTGCAAATTGAAAAATGGAATAATTTTATCAAATTAGTGTATTGTCATCGGTCCTCGATAAATCTGCAAATTTTGAACGAAATCTGGCCGTTTAAAGTGGGTCAAAATCGCGCCCAAAGGAGTCGGTTACAAACAAACATACAGGTGAAGCTAATAAAAAGCGTATAAAAAGAAGTATATCATATCGGTAACGTCGATAACTTAGTGGTTAAGGAGTCGGCTTTATGATTGAGAGGTCCCAGGTTCTTATCCTGGCCATTACACTATCGACGTGAACTCACTCCTAACACAAGCAATTTAGCTTAGGGAATATTAGCAATAATAAATTCGGTTACTAATATTCTTTAAAAAAATATGTTTATCAGCATTTCTCTTAACCTATTTAAAACTTACTTTTCAGGGTATACTCCTCCTAAAAGAGCTATTCAACTCGCATCCAGAGGGCAAAAGAGACTACCTTTTCTACCTTGCTATTGGCAATGCACGAATCAAGGAGTACAACAAAGCTCTCCACTATGTCAAGTCTTTTCTAGAAATTGAACCTGCTAACCAGCAAGTCCTGGCCTTAGAGGTTTGTGTTACCATTTGAAATTTAATAGATAAGATTTTTTAATATTTAGGACACGTCAATTTGACTTCACCCCGCCTGATGGTAAGCTAAAGCTAAAGTCTCAGGAAAGAGGGTCATCATTACATACACATACCATGTTAACAATGGTGGCACTCAGCTTGACGGCCTCATCAGAAGAGTATCGTCGTCGCAGCACCGTGTGACACCCACCGGTCTCACTAGTGCTGCGACCACAATCCATCTTGCTGACATCTTGCTATGCACTTGTTGACCCCTGAACGCAATCAAACCGAAATTGGATTACTATGGAGGGTTTTTCGCAATCGTGCACAGTGGTATGGTACCCACCCGGCCGAATTTTGTGACAAATTTGTGTCATCAAATTTCTACCACCAGTCACTTGGCGAATGTGGTTTAGATGAAGGTGATGTAAATCATATTTTCTTCTGTTGCCCCAACCAACGTTCCTCATTGTACGACAATCTCCCTTCCCATATCCCTCGTACTACATCTGTTAAATCTCTCCTAGCCTTGTTACATACGTCCTTTGTAAAAATCCTTGCCAAATTTATAGAAATTAACTCACTAAAACTGTAAATTCATGTCGATTCTGCTGGAAGTAACTTCGAACTTGAGCCAACCGGTCAAACTCTTGTCCACTTTATCTCCTTCGTTTATAGCTCTACTACGGGACATTGGCGAATTTGATGCTGAAAGCACAGAGACATTCATTAAAAAAAACCTTTTTTATTTTACTTTGATCAACATATCCACAAAGTTTTTGGGTAGCAAACAAATATATATGGTTTGGTTGAAGATAAAAGATTCCTATAGCCACTTGTCACGGGAATGGTAAGGGAAAAGTGGAGAGCAGGATAAAAGATGTTGTACGCGACGTAGCCAGAGCAATGGTTCCGAAGCAGCTCTGCTACCAGCCCCTTCACTAAGGAGGAAGCAAATGCGAAAAATGCGACTACGAGTAGGTAGTTTTCAAACCGTAGCTGCACTAGTCGCTTTCGCGCTCGGAAACCGCGTTACGCGGCACCGATATCGTCGTAAGTCAACGTTATTAACTTAAGTCTAAAAGATCGCGGAGTTGAAACGTGCGTAAAACTTAATCATTAATTTATCAACCGTGTCTAGTAAAATCCGATGCCAAACTAGGCCCGCAAAATCGGCACAAACAATTATTACTAGGTTAGGTAAAAGGGATACTACAAAAGGATAAGTTTATGAAAAACCCGAATTTATCGTAAATAATAAATAGGGAAAAATATAAAAATCAGTTCAAATAAGTTCCGGGACCGGACACAAATCAGAAACCAGAATGCAAAATTTGGACCAATTTTAGTTTGGGGGTTTACTAGACCCCACTTGCAAAACTCAATAAAAACTTTCAGGATAGGCTTCTAAACGTTGTTGAGAGCTCCCCAAGGTATTAACATAAATTTCCAAATATTATTTTATTAATTATGTAATTTTAGTAACTCAACCGTCCCCCAAAGTGACTCGCTCTTGACCAAAAAATCACAGTATGGGAAAATGTTAGGTTAATTATATAGATCTCAAGTAACAATATTTGGACGGAAATATTTTCCAAATTAAATCCCACAAAGTCCCAAAAACAATTAAAATAGGCACTCAAATCAAAACAATCTTGCAAATTCAAAGGATAAATTCCGATCGCAAGCGATTAGGCAACATTCGACTTTTAGGCAAGATTAATCAAGTATTTAATATGAAATAGTAATTTATTTTACAAGAAGGGCAATCAAAAATGGACGACCAGCTACGTCCCAACGTGTACAATTATTACAACTGAAATCCGCGTGGTATTTCAATCCAGACAAAAGATCGATCGATTTCAATCAAAATACGACGATTACACAAACAAACAAATAAATAAAATTTCAAGAAAATGAAATATATAAGTGGGTTGTTAACTAACCTCATTAATGACGGCTCCCTTATTAGGGACAACAGGCCCAGTGATAATGTACCTAATCTAATCCTAGTCTAATGTATGTTGAGGATGTATTATACAATAGATTACAAAATTTATAAAAGATTTCACTTCCCTTTAAATCGGCAACGGCGGTTCAATCTTCAGACAATGAAACCGTTAAAGTTCCAAATCAAATTCTTCACAAAACAAAACTGCGCGAGTTCGTATAACAAAGCGCGAACCTCGAGCGCATTGAAATCCAAAACAATAAATCAACACGGTTTGCTCCTCCAAAGCGCGTGGCAGAGCCAACCAAAAACGCGTGAGCACATGATCTATCAACGAGCGGAGCTCGCTCTCTTCAAAGAAGTCAACTCGCGAGTCAACTCGCGCACTACTCGCGATGCAGGCAGCATACCACACCCACTTCGTCCGGTACAGGCGTCGTTGTTCCCGTACTACGAATAATGAGCGGGTACGTAAAGAAAAAATAATATAAAATATAAACACCGACATGTTAATACGCGGTAAAAATATCAAAATATAAATACTTAACGATTAAAACTAAACAGATGTGCTCCAGCAAACTCATAAACTGTATGAAATGTTGCATACTATGGCAATCATTGATAAAACGAGACGTAATCTAGATACGAAAAAGTATATGTCAATCGTAATGTTATTAATTATGTAAATTACTTCCTGAGAAATAGTTGTACATTAATGTATGGAAATTTGTTGATATTTATGGTTGCTGCGGAGTAGTGTGATGCTATCTAACAAAAAATATTTTTCAATTCGAACCAGTAGTTCCTGTGACTAGCGCGTTCACCTAAACAATCAAACTCTTCAGCTTTATAATATTAATAAAGATTCATGTGTAGTTTCTTGTAATTCCAGCGTCAAATCAACAAACGAATGGAAAAGGAGGGTCTCATAGGCATAGCGGTCGCCAGCGGCGCTGTGCTGGCCATCGGCGGCATCGTCGGCCTCGGCATAGCGCTCGCCAGCAAGAAATAGCATTGGGCCTTGTTGTGAGTATATTTTTCTCTGTATTGTTATGCTTATTCTAAATCACTACATATTATAAAGCAAAGTCCTCCGCCGCGTCTGTCTGTCTGCCTGTGTGTCTGTTCGCGATAAACTCTAGGGTCTTGAAACATTGGTGGCGATAGTCTTACCTTCAACTACGAGGGGGGTCCAATAAATTTACAGGTTAGGCAAAAGTGGTACACCCAGTATAATACTCCTGAAGGGTTAAGTAAAGGTACTTAACCCTTCAGGGCTATATGTCTACATATAAATAAGTAAGTTACCAGAATTCATACGTGACTCGCATGGTTCGCGCTGGATGTGGGGCGTAAGGCAGGGGGAGGGGGTGAGGCCATCTCCCCCCTCTGTCTTACGCCCCTCGTCCCGCGCGAACCATGGGAGTGTCACGCATGAATTTGCAAAGCTATAGTTGAAGAAAACAGTATGCTTCAAAAATCTGTCCCTAGATGGCGCTGATCTAAGTTCAAACTGTCTAATATATCAGCACAGTTTAGTTCGCGATCGAAAATGTGTATTCAGAAATTTCATACAATAATTTTCATAGGTATGTATCTGTTGTTACAGAATGAATGCTCTGCTGGGTGTTCATTATCTCTTTGCTAAGAAGAAGCAGCTAAAGAAGGACTAGCGGGGTTTAATCGTTACACATAGACAAAACCATCTCTCACGCAAGCTAAAATTTATTTCATATTTGTGCATGTACAAACAAATCCATGATTATTTTCAATATTAAAACTGTTCGAAATGCTTCTAGTTTTTAAAAATATAATCAAACTACAGAAAACAGTCTTGTGGCTCATTTACACTAGGTTTGAATACCGAATGCGGCACGGTCACATTGCTCATATGATGGGAACTATTCGTTCAATCTTTAGACGACTTCAGCTGCGAACTGAGTTTTCAAAGTCGTCTGACTTCGAAGGGTCCGCCGAAGTCGTCCAACGAAAAGTCGTTCAACGAATCTTGTCTGTCTAGTGTAAGTGAGCTTCTACGTATCACTTGCTCGTGCGCAGACTTTCAGAAATACGTATGTGTGCTGTTAAGCTTGTAATAGTGTGCTAGCAAGAGAGCTTCCAGTTAGTGACGTCATCAAGCGACTGGTTTCTGTAGTCGAGTTATGTTAATGTGTGGTTTATTATGTAGTCATAGTAAAGAGTAAGTTTCTAAGAGTAAAATTAGCACGTAGTTTAATAATATAATATGTAATATATATTTATTTGTTTAGATTTAGGTATTATTCTATATATAAGAAGCTAATATATAGAAAAAAGAAGTTTGTCAATGTGATTCCATTAAATAAACACATATTTGTTATGATTAATAATTCTTATACTATTCCGAATCCCCTTGAAATCGTTTATCTAGTAGACACGGTGAATACATATATACATACACAGATATTCTCTCTGGGGTAGGTAGAGACAACAGCCCATCATATATGCTTCTTAAACACTACCAAGCTTGAATTTCCTTTTTTTGTGTACTATTAAAATGTCAGAAACTTTGACATTATGGTGTTCTTATGACTATGAAATGACTGCATTATTTTATTATATGTTTTATTCACAGTACAGAATACTCAGTAGTATGTATGTATGCTGTGTTCACAGAGTGCGACTTGAACGATCTGATCTCTACAAATGACCTGCTACATGCGTTCTCCGTAACCTTTAGCATTCATAATTATTTATTTATTGTTACTAGATGCACCAAATATGATCCTGTACCAATTAAATGACTGGACTTGATAGGAGTTTGTTCTGAAAACGTTCACGTTCAACGTCTTTTGCCTTTTCTGTATATTTCACGTCTTACACAATCACGTCAGAACGGGAACTGGGTCAAATTTGGCGCATAGATAGATTATAGTCAGAAATAACAAATAGGCCACTTTTGATCCCAACTTAACGAACTCCGTCCTCCATGAGCGCAGGCCTGGGGGTGACAGGTGGAGCCGCCTGTCACCCAAGCAGAAGCAGGCTCCTTTTTCCGGCGGCAAGACGGGGACGCCATGGTTCCCAAACCCTAGGGGGCCATCTCGAAACCGGAGACGGCCCTGGGTCAGTCAGGGTGCGAGGGAACTGCCTTATGGGCCTACCTTGCACCTCTTTAAGACCCGAGAGCGCCTGCGGTTTTATTCGGCTCGAGATCGACATAACTTCCGCTGCTGGTCGGCGGGGGGGGGGGGGTATTCGAGGGGATCACCACACAGGAAAAAAGGCTACTTTTCATCCCGGGAACTGGTTCCTGTAGGTCGCGGGCAGCAGCTAGTTTATAATATACCGCATTCCATAGACAACATTCTGATATCGCTCTTTTAGTATTCAAAATTATATTACTGTTTTGTCATTATAATTATAGTTTTATGAATAAAAACAATGAAACAACATATTCAAAACAATTATTTTTATTATTCTTGTATATAGTAATGTTGTGAAGCGGCGTATAGCTAGTACTCTAATGTATAATGGCTCAGGCGTGGGTTTGACACTAGACAAACATAAAAATACCCAGACTTCACTCTGTTACAGCGAGGCATATCTTCAAAACCATCAGCAAAACTCGAAGTGCCCATCTCCATAACTTCGATGACATTATCATTCCTATTTTAATACACCTTAATTATTATTGCATACATTAATGACACTTTGGAGTACGCGTGATTTTGATATGAAATACACCTAATTGTAACAGAATGAATGGTAGGAATAAATAAGTTACTTACAGTGGCAACACTTATCGCAGTAATCGTATACAGTAGCGCCACCATAGGCAACTGAAATCAACGACAACATGGAACATGACGAGATCATTTGAAACAAAATTTTAACTCGACAATTGGTTTGAATTGTTCTAAAAATGGAATCTATCCCAGATTATTTTACTGTATCGAATTTACAGCATATTTCACCAATGAATGAAACCGCGATCAAGTCGAACTAAGCTGTGTTATCACGTTTTATAAATTTCATTAGTAAAACGTAAGATTCTATTGTAGTTGAACTTGACTGAATTATCATCATTGGTGTAATATTACCTTAACATCATAGTGTGGAAGAGGTATGGCAAAAAAATCATGAAAGTAAAGTAAAAAAGTAAAGTGACTGATAGGAAGAAGAGAGATAAGTATACAAAAAATATTGGTATTGAATCTGACTCCATTTTTAGATATCAAAATTTTGCTGAACAAAACTAAATATTCAAGCGAAACTAAACTTTTTCTCACAAGAGCCGATGGTTCATAAAAAATAGCAATAAACAATTAATTTCAACTAGTTGGTACTGTGTCACACATATCAAACTTAATATTTGTGCTTCCTAACATAAGCTAAGATCCATTCAAAGTAAAATCGTGTGTACAACAATTTACGAAAATATATTTACATCTATTAACAAAATAATTAATATTACGGAGGAATAGGATTTGCTCTAAGTTAATTCTTTATTTGTACTTCAGTGTAATGGAATTCTATTACAGGTTGTTTTTTTTCCGTAAATTGCGTACAGCAGTTACTCCAACAGAGAGTAAAAATCAACATTATAGTGTGCGTCTAACTAACAAAAAGTTTTACATGATAGGTCATGCTAATGAGGTAAATTAGTATAACCAAACAAATAAAAAAAACTAATATCGAACTTCCAGTTCACGAGGTAACTAAACGTAAGTATTTATACATTGAGAGCATATTGACTTATAGTCCTAAATAGTCGGTATCCTTCACTGGTATATAATATTCTGCATAATCAACAACTGTACAGTGCATCGAAAGACATTCGCCAAGTATTTTTTACGACGAAACATAGACGCATGTCTTCCTATATTATCTGTATTTAAAGTGGTATGTGTTGAAAAAATATATATAATTTCCTTAATCACAATCTGGTAACTGTCTATTGTATAATGTTAAGTACAGCGTGCATCAAATCTATTTATCTAAAATAACTATCATGCGAGAATGTACTCAGAATCCACTAAATAAAAAATATACTTGCATCTATTTATTATCGTATGATAATCAATTATTAAGCACTCATTTTCCTAAACAATCAAACTTATTTTACATACAGTCGAAAATTATTACTCACTATGGCAACACTGTTAAATGTCAACAAGGTTATATTTGCGCAAACCAAACTGACCTAAATCATCATTTCTCACTAACACACTAAACAAAAATATTACTTTTCAATCAACCCGTAGAACTTAATCCTATTATAATATCTATGATTTTTTGTGATGTCCACACTCAGCAAGTGTCAAAGTGACAGCTTGTTTACAAGCCCCCGGTGGCAAAGTGAGATATCTCAATAAATCCATAAATGTAATATCTCTCATATAAAAGGTTAAATGCTTTTACCTATTGCTCTAAATACTTAAATAACGTGAATCCTAACGTTCAGGGGCGGGAAGTAAATATAATTTTGTGACTCGCTTACAAATATTCTTATAATACACTAAATAACTATAACATTGTACTCTAAAAAATATGTATAAGTATTGAAGGCTAACATGAGATTGTAATCACAGTAATTGTTATTTAAGTAACGAGCCCACATCATTACTACAAAATAAACCTTCACTTGTACACTAAAAGGTTCATATTTATCCACAATACCAACGCAAACCGTTCACTACCCACGTATTTACACAAATTCGAAGGCAACGTCAATGTATACTTTATTTATTGCTTTTTGTTACTATTTTTTATTATTATTTATGTACTTTACATATCACCTCAATTTATATACATGCAATACTATCGTCTTATAATAATATTGTTTACATGTCAAATTTGAACTTTTGACGAATCGCGCGTAGATATAAAATAACGCGATAAGTGTTCATCTCATGGATGTACTCAGTCTCAAGGCGAGGATGTTCGTAAGTGTACAATGTACGTAAGGGCAAATACGCCCTCTCACTGTTAAAACTACGGGCGTCCTCTTCAAACTTGCCAAGACGCAACAAATAATTTGCCAATACCTTTTTTCTTAAACGTTTAATCGTTATACATTATTATATTTATCGCGTTATTTGTCAACCGCGACTCAGTATACGCACATATATGTATATTTACTATAATAATAGTATGATTTTAAGCTCTGGTATATTTGTTCGTATACAATATTCATCGTATAAAGTTAGTGTGCTCTTTGATAATATTCGGTTATGTTCATTACTCGCTACGGTCGTGACACAGTCTAATGTTTCTCTAGTGAGTGCGAATTCTATAAAATAACGGTATACGAGTAGCTACGGGCAGCACTAACAATGACCTAATGACTTGCATATATTTACCTACGATATACTCTATATAGTATATATATAAATGCAATCTGCAAAATGCATAAAACAACAGTTATTTATACCTATAAATTGTATAAAATATTAAATAAAATCTATTGAAGTGAGGTAGATGGATGGAATTTCACAATTTGTGTGGATATTACTTTTTACTTTATAACGTTTGCCGCATTGGCCCAAATGCTGAGGTAGATGGATGGAATTACTATGTAACAGGCCCTACTACGTGACCGGGTCCTTTACATACACAATACAAAAAACACTACTCACTAGTTTCATTTACTACTAAAACAATCTCACAATCATGTGGCGAGTCGATTTGAACTAACGTGTCAGGGTAATGCTAAAGTGAATTATGGCTGTGTATCACATCGGGTATAAAAATAATATCTCACTAACAGGTTATAAACAAAACGCACTCAAGTGCGCACAATGAATGCCTACAGTTCAAAGCGCACGCTCGAATTCATAACCACGTATCTGTTCTATTCGGAATACCAGCAATCCAGACTCGTGAGCTTTTCTTCACTCGCAAAGTAACCAGACTCTACCTAGCCGCAACTGATTTAACCCTAAAACTTTAAATTTACATTAATATCGGAAATGGCACCAACGACATTCCACGGGTCAACAATTAAAATCGTTATTACAAAAAAACGAATCAAGCTAATGACCACAAAACATAACACTCAAGCACCTTTTGATAATTTCAACAAAACATTGTCCTATCCTTGCTTCGCGTAGCACGCGACTAATTTAAAACACTAATGGCGACGCGATCATTTCATGATGAATTTTTATTGTGTTCATCCTCTGAGTAGTCCCCGTCATCCTGGCCGTTATTCTCCGTGTCCTGCTCGGAGCTATTCATTCTTCTGTCGTCATCATTATAATCTTTGTAATATTCTTTAGCATTATCCTTATCTGAGCTTTCGTGCTTGTCTTCAGTCTCGCTTATACTATCATTTCTCTGTCTTTCTTTGCCAAGGTCTAGCGGTTCATCCGAGTCGCGCATGATATCCGGCTTGTTCATGTTCTCGGTGTATTGCCGTTGCATTTGCTTGAGGAAGCGCTGGTGAGCCAGGTTTGTCGGTGGCGGCGGTAGTGATCCCATTTGCGGTGATGGCTCTTCATATGCCTTTCGGTCCATGTGCATCGAGTTCATTTGTGCCAGTTTTGCATTCATACCTATGAAAACAACATGCGTTGAATATCTTAAAGTAGTTTCCTCGACGCTTGAGGAATCTCATTTTAATACAATACTTACCGAACATATTCTCACCAATGTACTGAAGGTAGGTATCTAGCAATGCAGAGCTGCCTCCGTAGCCTGGTGGATAATCATCGTGCTTCATCACCGTGGCCATTCCATGTGGGATATTTTCGACAGTCTTAGCAGTCACCGCTCTTACAGCTGGAACTTTGGTGATGGTTGTGTTTGCCAAGTTGTTGATATCTAATGTTAAAAAAATCATTTGAGCAAGGCATTCGTAGTGATATGGAAAACATTCCACCCATAAAATCTTAATTAAAGACTTTGAACCGTATTTTGTCTAATCTTACGTAACAGTAGGTACTACAAATTAGCTTTATAGAAATATATTGTGCGTGTGTTCGTCACTGAATTCCTAAATCCATTGGGTGGTCTTGCAATCGGGATCTAGGGCTTTTTAAATAACTTTTCTGACGATTTTTTTAAATTGGTCAGGACAATGTTTGTTGTATTAAAAAGGTTTACTTACGGGGCGGCGAGACCGGTATATTGTCCTGATATCTTGACTGACTGAGGTCGTCGTTATCATTATCCCCGCAGATGGAACTACTTTCTGAAGCTGCTGACTTGGCGTCCAGCTTGATATCTGATCGACGAGGGCCGGTGGGCGATGCACGAGCTCGAAGTTGTTCAGGGGACACTTTCACGCCGGCTTTGGCTAGTAACCTGGAGAATGAAATTAAACGGTGTCTAATCTTTCAAGGTTTTTTGTCACATTCGGTTTATAAACATGTAGAATTAAGCTTTAGTTATATACTTCCTTTCCTTTAAGTTTATGACCCTTAGGGATATAATTCTTACTAAATTTACTTAAGACTACCCTCCAGGCATCATAAATTCAAAAAACAATTATGCCATCAAATTGAATTATCAATCGTATTGAAGAAATGTCACTAAATAATAAAATAAACAAAAAAACCGAATAATCGCTTAAACATAAGTTTATATTTGCAACTTACTGGCTGGCGAGTTCTGGGTCAAATCGTGTCGGCATTTGCAGCACAGGCAGGTCCTTGGTGGATATGCCGCGGTGTTGTCGCGACATATGCGAGTGTAACGAGTTACGTGACTTCGCCACCGTGCCGCATAGCACGCAACTATAAAGAGGCAAAACATACATTTATTGTAATATGTATATCAATATTTTAGTTATATTAGTTGATGTCCAAAATATTTACCGATATCCAGGGCAGACGGTGTGCTTATCCTCGAGATGTGTCCTAAGCGTGTGCGCAGAGCGGTAGATCTTGCCGCATTTTGGGCACGGTCGTGGGTCTGTTGCTCTCACGCGCAGCAGGTCTTGAGTCCGTCGACAGCCTCCTGCAATAGGGCAAAAGGAACTTTGAATAGGAAAACTTTAGATACAAAGTTAGATTGTCTTGAAGTGGATCTTACCTTTAAGTTAGTTTTTAGTATTTGTTAGTAATAGAACGATACCAATAGCATAACATAAAACATAAACATAACATTCAATTTTATATTTGTTTATGGAAGTGTTTATAAATAAAATAAATATTTCTACTTCGTAGTTTTATTGTTTATGTATTTATATAAGCAGACACTTTCTTTCTGGTAAAAATTAAGTTATTACGTATATATCGTATCACTAATACATTCGCAACTAGAATCGTTTACTCACATTGAACATTTGGTTATTGAGTTGACTAATTTTACACTTAAAAATAATTTTTATTACTTTTTTTATCATTATTAAGATATACGACATTGCCTCTCAGGCGTCAGGAACAATTTCATCTACTCGCTAATTATTTAACCAATATTTTTATTCGTTCTGGAGATCTATGAAATGTATCAGTTTCCATCGCATATATTTTAAAGGCAACTTCGTTATTATTTACATGATCTTACTAAATGGGCTCTAGGCTTCTCTAAATACTTTATTTTTAATCCAAGGCAACGTATTTACCTATCTGTTAAATGTATAAAGAATGTTGTTTAATTTTTAGGGCTATTGTGGCTAAACGATAAATTTATTGTAATTATTGCTTTCATAAACATAACATAAACTCACGCCTATATCCCCGAAGGGGTAGGCAGAGGTGCTAGCACCCACATTTCGCCAGTTTATGTTTAGGTCCCAATGTAATAGGTGACGAGCCTATTGCCGTTAACCGGTGCCCGGTTATTGCTTTCTAAAGGCGAAAATATTTCGTTAGTAACATTATTCCCGTCCGGCCGTCATCGCAACTATGTTCCACAAATATTTGCTATAGAAGAACTTTGTTCCTTTGTTCGACTGAGTTTAGCATCCATAAAAAATAAATAATATAGGGGGCTGGCATACAAAACCTAACAAATATGTTAGTCGGAGGTTTCCAAGGTTGCGACAAGGCTTGCCCACTTACTAATAAATAAATAAATAAATAGTCTAGGAACTAGTCCCTGAACAGTTTTAGATTATAGAAAGTAAGTATAGCTAAACTAGATTGTATATACATAATACACATAGAAACTACAAACAAATAACAAGTGCGAACTAAGAAGCTTTTCCATCACTGCCTAGTCCTTGATAATGAAAAACTATTTCTTCTAACGCGACTGGTCATGGAGAACAGTTCCGATGTCGGCCGGAGAGCATCATTCTACCTATTTCTCATTGGCAGGTAGCAGCAGTTTGCAAAACGCTAAAGTGGTGGTGTTGCTACTTCACAAAGGCATTCTCTACCAATAGTAGCTTTTTGACAGCTCCTATTTTACATAATATATAAAAAACGTTATGTTATTATACTTAGTATTTTACTTTATAAAAATATATGCGAATGGAACCGTACTATTAATATGTACATTTTAAATAAATCCCTCCTGTTGTCTACGTTGACTAGATATGTTTTAGATTGTGCACTTACACAGAGCATCACGAACAAACATCGTTTAGAAAATAAATTCTCTATGATTTGGAAGTGAACTTAGTCTTAACTATTGCATTTAAAGGCATTAGATTCATTTCCTTTTAAACCTATTTCGTATTGTCTTATCTATGGTCAAAAGTATACGTATATGAAGTACCTACGCACTGGTAGGTGCACATATTTCGAAACTGAATATGGCAATCTCGATTCGAAATTGTATTCATTATTTTCGATGTGTTTAATATTTTTTACAAAAATCTTGGATGAACTCAAATATTTTATTAGGTACCTATTATTGCACTTTCATGAAAATATAAGTTTCGAAATTAGTATAACACTGGTTCAAATTTTGAAAGTGTATTTTGACCGAGAAAGCATTAAGTACACGAGAACCGATTAAAAATCGAACAAACTAACACTACACTTACTTCCCAGGATACAGGGTCTAAAGACAAACAGCTAATAGGAGAATAATATCGTTCGCTTATAAGCGTTTTTGGAACTAAATGCGGGTATTTAAAATCAGTCCAATGACATGTAAATTCATAAAAAAGAAATAATACGAAAGAATTATTACTCGCCAGTAACGCTTATAAGAGAACGACTATAACAGTTGAAGCAACAATGGAAGAAAGACGTTCAGAAAGTCATCAGAACGATCGACAATCAAGTTGCGTTTCGTATTCTATCAATGGCACCAATCATCACATGTCATAATGCGCTTATAATATAATCCTTAGGTACTTAAATAATATCAGTCTATTCTACTACAAAAATAATTTTCAGTCGATTTATCCTACCGCTTTATACAAGGTTTAATGAACATGATAGCGTTACATGAAAAAATGCATCCGGGAGAGATCATCACATTCTCTGGCACGATTCCGAGCTCCACTCGAGTAGTTTCTTTTCACAGCCGTCAATTTAAACTTTGGAAAGCCAAATATCGAAACGAGTCGCGGCGAACCGCCCGCGCCGCTCAGTCGGCCCAGCCGCAGCTCCACTTGAGCGCCTTCATGGCCTCCCACTGGCGGCGGTGCTTGATGCGCATGTGGTTGCGCACGGAGTTGGGGTGCGCGAAGAGGCGCGCGCAGCCCGCCACCGGGCACACGGGCGAGTCGCGCGGGTAGTGCGCCGCCAGGTGGCGCCGCGCCGCGCCCCCCCCGCCCAGCGCCGCGCCGCACAGCGGGCAGGGCGGGCCCCCCCACCGGCCTCCCGCGGCCGGGTTTGCCAACGCGCCCTGCGCCGCGGCATCTGCAATGCCGACAGCAGCGATTACTCTCCAACCTATGGCACGGCGGTTGGCAAACCCGACCCCTAGCTCGACACCCCCGATCCGTCGGAATAAACTCTAAAAATATGACGTCATGTAAGCGTTCGCGCGGGCCGTGCAGTGGGTCGCCGGTCGCCGGTCGCCGGTCGCCGGTCGCGGGTCACCAGCTCGCGCCGAGCGGCGGGCTCGCGGGGCGCGGGCGCTCGACGTCGCGCCGTCTCTAAGAGTTCTGCCGTTGGCGAATGCCGTGCGCTTGCAGCTGGTGGTTGATGAGGTAGTGCTTGGTTTTGCACTTCTTGCCGCAGTGCTGGCAAGGGAACCACTGGTCTCGGTCGGTCTGCGAGTGCACATTGAGCATATGCTGGCGCAGGTTGGAGGTGGAGGAGTACACGCGGCCGCACAACGGGCACTGCGGCCGGTAGCCCAAGGCCGCCCCGCCCGCCAGAGCCGCCCCTGTAACACAGAGGCGGCGGTTAGATCGGATCCGCACAGTATTAAGCGCTATGGTGAGTGTATCGGTCGCAGGGCTCTGCGGACGGGGCGGGGTGGCGCCTCCTCTGCTTGACGCCGTGTATGGAGTTCATGTGTATCTGCATGTACTGGCGCGTCTTGAAGGCCTTGCCGCACACGGGGCAGCAGTGCGCCAGCTCGCGCGCGGCATGCACGTTGAGGATGTGCTGCTTGAGGTTGCTATTGTTGCTGTAGCGCTTGCCGCACTCGGGGCAGGCGGGCCGGCCGGGCTCACCGTTAGGGTAGCCGCCGAACGCGAAGTCCTTGGCCGCGCCCGGCGCGTCGGCCCGCTCGGCGCGCTCGCCCGCCCAGCCGCCTCCTGCCGACGAGAGCACGGTCTCGTTCAGTGCCCTTCGACCCACTACGCGCCCCTAGCGCGCGCTACGTCACTTCCCGGTGCCTATGATCTCCTACTTGCGATACCGGCGATTTTTGGGGGCGAGTACGTATTTATCGAAACGTTATAATTGAGTAATTAAGCGCTTTGGTGTCGTTCTAGTTATTTAATTGTTAGTGTTATTACATGCGGCAGGTACCTCATGACTCAATAATGCACAATTAATGATTCAATTGACTCCCTTTGTTGTAATGTCATTAATATTATTGATTAGGAATTATTTTAATAGGTTTTAATTACACTAAATAATTCCATCGCGATTGTACTTGTATTGAGTCATGTCAATGTTAGAAGAGTAAGTGTGAAAAGATAGAAAACTCACCATAGTTGTCCGGTATGCCTGAAGGACCTGGTAATCCGGGGAAACCTGAAAGATCAACATTACTCGTGTTTATAAGCATTCATGATTAAAAAATTAGATAGTGTTATGCACTTGGGTGAAGGTAATTATATATTTTTCACGACTAGTTAGCGCACGACCCAGATAAAAGTTTTTGTATATGAGTAACCGAAATTACTAATATTCCCCCCTAACCCCTCCAGCTAAGCTTAAATACATGTGTTAGGAGTGGGTTCATCTCGGTAGTGTAATGGCCAGGATTCGAACCCGGGACGTCTCGATCATAGGGTCGATTCCTTAACCACTAAGCTACCGACGCTAATAAACGCTTGCAACACTGGAGATATCACTATTCCAGACGAAGAAAATGGTTGGGAAAAGAGGAGAGTGTGAAAAAAGACAGGCAGGGAGGTTAGGAACAGTCCTACTCAAACGAACGCTCCTCTAAACACTATGAAATGCAGCAAATTAAATGAGAGGGTTCGAGGGTCTGCACGGCTCTCTGATGTGTCATCCTAGTCTTGTTTTACCTGGCAAATTTAATAATCCGGGGAAATTATGCGGCAGCGATCCATTGGTGTTGGCCATAGTTGCCGGGTCGTCGTAGTCTAGTGGCTCTTGCTTGGCACGGGTTTCGCCTTCAGTATCACTCGCTCCGGCATCCGATGACGACTCCTCACCGTCCCCCGACTGTAAGTTGAATATATGAGTTAAATCATGAAACTAATTGAATTGGTTACATGTCCCATTTGTTTACATTGCCTACCATGAAATATACGCAGTTGTGGACAGAATTTTGCCAATTGTGCCAATCGGATCCAAAGACGGCATATAACACTTCATACGGCCTAAACGCTACGAGAAGAAATTCGAAGTGATTTCCTGGTACCTATTTGGCTAAACGTAGGTACGTATTGCGTTCATGTTTCATGCGGTCCGGATCCTAAGTTTCGGATTGTAGGCCCCTGGTCCGTTGAATGACAAACACTCACCAAATTATTTGAGACTCCTGAAAGATGCGGATTCTGCGAAGTATCCATTGCTTGGCTGAAGAGGGCGAGTTCGTGGCCGTTGGTACCGAGACGCTCAGGACTGGCGCTGTGCGCCAGCAGTTGTTCCGTCCTACACCAATAGTGGGAAAAGCCCGTAAGTACACTATCACACATACAAAAAATTGTTCCAAAGGTTTAAATCTCTATGCAATTACCACCAATTCTGCCGCGAGCACAAAACCATTTTATCAAATGCTATAGATGTAAACTGGCATGACATCGACTTTTTGTAACATCATGAAAAATCTACTTTAGGTTGGCTATAAGCCCATATCACTAGTTTCTAATGAATTGTTAATTAGACCGTTCTTGCGCTTGCGACCTCCAACGACTAAGAAAAACTATCAGACGCGCCTTTTTTCTAATTCCGAATGTATTGGTAGGTACTATATTATGTAGTTCACTATTGCGAAAACTAGCCTATTGGCCATCTTTCTTTGGATGATAAAATGGGTAACGGTTGTAATCTGATGTATTTTGTACTTTTCTAAAGTGTTAAGTTGGAGAGCTATCGTGGAATGCTCCCTAATACCTGGACTTCAGTTGAGCTTGGTAAAGATCCGACGATCTGGCACGTTTGGGTGGTGGTGTGTTGGCTGTATTGTCGTCTGGTTTCCGGGGCCTTCTGCCTTCACGTTGCTGAGTCTCTCGACCCTCACGAGATCCCCCGCTGCCGGTTTCCGTCCATGACGATGCTGACTGTTAGAAAATAATAGAAAACTAAAATTTTGTAATAGAAACCACATTCCATGATTAGATTACCAGTTTTATGAATGTACTGTCATATACTGCTTTTAGCTTTCATGTAATAAAAGATTAACCTCTCTGGCACTTTTTATAGACCATGTGCTTTGGAACTGCCTGACTGAACAATAAAACTTTATTCGACCCAAAATTAGAATATTGGACCTCAAAATTGCATTGTTTGATCGCAAAATTATGCCACAGGACCAACAATGCAGGCACGTATACATTTATAAACACACAATTGAGAAAAAATATACTTGTTGTTGGGCACCAATTATGTTGTAGTGGCGCCCAACAGGGACTCTTTATAACCATACTTACTGGTGAAGCCTTTTGATCGATAGTGGCCATTGGCGCTGGTGCCGGTACATCCGTTAAGCCTCGTACTTGCAGCAGCTGTGCTGCTCTCAGGAACTCTTTTAGTTGCTCTTGTCCAATGTGGACTTCTCCTTGGTACATAAATCTGGATGAAAAGTATTATATTATTAATCTGGTACTATGTACAAACTTTATTTTAGATAAGTATAATAGGCTATTTGATAAAGTTATAAATAATTTACCGCTGTCTAAAAAAAATTAATTTATTTAACCATTTTTTTGAATTAGTTGTCGCGATGGAATCAAAAACGGTCCTTATTGGCTGAGTCTTTATAGACGTCACACGTCAGTAAATATATTATGTCAGTTATTGACAACTTCTGACTTTGGCGTTAAGGTGACGTCACAATTTAGTGCAACGCCAATATAGCAGTTTGACGGGTTAGATGACTTATGTATTTTCATTTGTTATTCTTTAAAGTAATACATAAAACAATTTAAGTTAGAAATTTGATTAAAGTGAAAAAACTAGTAAAGAATCTGAGAAGGGTTTACATAAGTTAAATAGCTTTATCCTTATCCTTCCTTCCAATATCCTTTCGAGGGCGAAGGTACCCGGGGTGCCTGGCAATGGGCGCTTGGGAAGAACTTGGTTCGATTCCGACATAACCACCTCATCGCTGGCACCGTTGGGGTGAAGCCCGTAGGGGTTTCCACACGTGAAGAAAGTCAAATAGCTAATTGTAAATCTCGAAAGTGACTAACCTAAGTAGACTCTCCATGTCTTTATCATGGACATCACGTAGGATCACGATGGGGTGCTGGCACGGGTTTGCCTTCAGAAGCCTCCGGAAATACGGACTGCACGCGGATAGCACCACCTATTATACCAAAAAGATATATTTTATGTTATAGCTTGGAAAATTATCACTGCACCCTTGACCACTGTCGTTATCATCTAAAGTCCACTGAAGCACGATGCTATTTCTCATGCGTTTTTTTTTGGTTATTGACTTGCATTTCAGCCAATAGAATACTCATGTAACACTTATGTAGCAGAAATAATGTATTCTGTCTCTTAGTGGTAACTCTTATTCTTTTTATATTCACATATAATCTACTTCCTACTTCTTAATCTACTTGTACGGCGATAGCCCAGTGGCGTACGTTACGGACTGCTGAGACGAGGTCTCGATTTCGATTCCTAGTCGCCCCGGGCACACACCTCTGACTTTTCGTAGTTATGTGTGCATTAATAAATATTAATTATCGCACGCCTAATAATGTGCCCGGTAGATGGCAGTAGGATCGCCCCCTATTACATTGGGACCTTAACATAACTGGCGAATCGTGGGTGTGTAATACATCTCTGCCTACCCCTTCGGGGATACAGGCGTGAAGTTATGTTATGTGTATCTACTTCCAAACAACTTTTGATAATATATTTTTGTACTAAATTGTCTGAAGATTGAACCTAATTAGTAGTCTAGCAGATAAAACGGACTCTTCTTACATTTTAATTCAAAACAATAACAAATATTAGATGAAACAAAAATTTTACAAAGTTAGTATTATGTAGGTACCTAAGTGATGGTGGCAAGTAGGTAGGTAGGTACTTTAGACATCTCCGGGGAGGTCGCGAGTTGCGACACTCGTGAAGAAGTAGCTTAAATTTAAATTAAATATTCTACGACATTCTTAGGTAGGTAGGTACTTACGTTATGCATATAATACTTAAACATTACACATTGTATAGGTAGGTACCTTGTGCGCGGTGAATGTGGCGCCGGCGCAAGCGAGCGTGACGTCAACGAAGTCCTCCTCGTCGCGCAGGCGCCGGAACGATGACACCATGGAAGAGTGGAAGTCATTCCACCGCAAGGAGTATTGCTGTTCTCCGCCGGCCGCGGCGCCGCCTAGCAAGTAATAGGTACAGAAAGTAAGTAAGGCATCTTATTTCTATCTCTACATGATAAATCACTTGCGCCGCGTTTTGGAAAAAATCCGTACCACAAATACGCGAACTCCTTATATTTTAAACATTTTATGACCATATAATTTAAATAAAATTCATATTAAGTGATCCATTATTTTTACATAAAAGCCGACCTGAGGTGTGTGACACCGTTAAAGCATATTTTAATGTGATATATCCGTACATCGCCACAAAGTTTGCGTTTGCGCAACTAAAACGTGTTTAAAACACCTTTCACTAAGATTTTGGTGATATGTCCTCAGTCACAGTTCTAGGAAAACGGTTTGGTTCATCTTCGTTATTTTAATTTGAATATTTAACAATCTGATTAATAATATTTCATGATCATATCTCGAGAGCCCTCCTGACCCATGTCCACCGACACACTCACTTGCTAACGTCTGAAGTCTGCTACAACGGAAAACTTTAACCTAAGGCTATATCCACACAGAAACCTGATAGTTTCCACTTCGGAAAGGGTTATTGTTATATTCTAAGTTTAATTCCCTCGACCAGGTGCGTATTTGCTAAAATCAAATCATTTTTTAGTACCAACTAAGTGTGCACAGATGTTTACATGTATGGTTTCAGTAATTATGACTTAGCGCCCTTTCTAGGCATTGCAATAGTGAGACAGGACTCACAGGTTATATTAAGTAATTGCTAAGTTATTATCACATTAAATACAACAATTATTAGTTTACCCTCAATAGTAGTGGGTACTGAGGACGGCAGTTGGCCGAGTCGCTGTCCTTACAGACGCAGGCCAAGATGGAGGCGTGTCGGGTGTGTCCTACACACGTTTGCCAGCTCACCGTCGCGGGATCAAACCCGACCCCTCAGGCGAGGTCGCGATGGCGGCCTAAGTCCACCGGTAACCCTGGGGTATTCTTTTGAAGGCTTACTCGGAGTGCCCGGCAATGGACACTTGGGGAGGACACCGTGTGGTTTTAGTCGGTCCGATTCCGACACGCCCATCCCATCGTTGGCACCATCGATGGGGTGAAGCCCGGGGTATGTAGTATTATATTATCCAGTGTAAAAAAAATTACCTTGATAATAATATCAAACCTATTTTAGCCCAGTATGGAATCATCACTAAGAAAAATATGCTAAACACAAGAATTTCCCTTATCTAGGTATGATTTTTCACACTGAAAAGTCGTCAGTTTTTTACAGATCGACTCAAAAAAAAAGGGTTTTGGGGTGACTGAAATTCTTAAGTGAGCGAGGAAAAGAATGAATCTATAGTGACTTGTTAACATGTTTATTTAGGTAGTTTGGTTACGATATAACGAATGATTAAGGTTGCCAGGTCAGTCGGGATTGATTTAGAAAAACATAACCCATCAAATTAGGCAGATCGTAGGGCAATCGGGCTATCTTGAAAAAAGGGCAGGTCAATAGCACTCGTAACCTATTGTATGAAAGGTTTAATGAGAGTAGACGACGTTTGTGAGGTATGTAAGACAGAAAAGTAAATGGCGGATTCTAGCTAAAGCTTCCAGTACACAATGGCCTATGATGGAACACGACAAGCCATCGCCATTGTGTACAGGGGGTCATAGTATACAGTGGCGCACGATTGGCGATCGTGGCGGATAATCAAGACGTTGTTGGATTATGACACACTTCAAAGGAATGGTGGTGTAGCAATGAGCTATGCACCATTTTGTGAACACCTACGTGATGTTGACCTACAGTTGTGCATTGCAGAGTATGGCCCATCACTGGCCACTGTGTACAGGAGACATAATACTGGTAGCAATCGCACCGAAATGGCACATTCTGAAAAACCATTCACGCGCTACGTCAATCTTACTGGCTGTCGGTCGGAAACTTCTGGTTAAAACGTTCGGAGGCCCTGCCCTGGTAGACTATGGTAGTTGGTCGGATCCTGCCATATCCGTATATGTGTTATTAGTGTAGGCCGGAGGAAGAAAGCGCGAGTCATGTAGTTATATGGATGTATTTTTATGACCTATATAACAAACAGGGCCTTCCATCGATTGCCAAAAATTTGACATTTCAGTAGGTAACTACGTGTATAGGTAAAAAACCAGTAACTCCTCCATAAAAAAAACAAACGAAAAGACCGATATCATATTTCGCAGTAAGAAGTATTTCCAGGAAAAAGTTTGGGTTATTTTTGGTTAGCAAAATGCCATGCGGCCAACACCACCTTACATTTATATGCTATATGATTATAAATAATATTTCTAATTACGTACCTAGCTAAATATTAATGAGATGCTATGTAGTATTTTAATTGTATTCATAATTAGGTATATGATACAGATAGTAAAATGGCACATTTGCTAATGTACCCACATAATTATGAAAATAATGTAATTTAAGTATAACAACAATTCGTTCTCAAAATAAAATTACTAGTTCATTAAAATTACATTTGGGGTTGCAAAACTCAGAGAAATTTATTTTATTT
Organism: Cybosia mesomella; assembly: GCA_946251805.1. NCBI lineage: Eukaryota > Metazoa > Arthropoda > Insecta > Lepidoptera > Erebidae > Cybosia > Cybosia mesomella. Next base: position 37,845,163 of record OX276389.1, read on the forward strand.
TGTGGATGTCAAGAGGTTGTTAGTGTTAAATTTAATCCATTTGAATCGGGTTACAACCCTTGTCCAACGGCCGCCATCTTGAAAGACGCGGCCCGAATGGTTTTTACGCTATATCGGGCAAATTATTCCACGCACAGATAATTAGCAAAAACATTTTGCGCTTGCCTATTCGTTCTTAAGAGAAGGAATAAATATGCTTAGCGTAAATAATTAAAATATACGAAGGGGTTTATTTTAGTTAAAATAGTGCCTGCAGCCAAATGTTTTAAAAGTTCACTATCATATTCACATAGAATTAATTTCTTCCTACTGTGGTGGTTAGAGTCAGACATGGGTATGCTTAAAATAAACTGGAGACTCGATAAAAATGCTTTCAAATATGCCTGTGCCTATAATGCTTCCAAATATATCTATTCAGGATGGCAAATAAGGACAGGTTTCACCTAATGCTTCCAACAGCAGAGGTGTCACTCGTGTGACATTAACAATAATATGTGATTTTACATTACGAATCTATACATGAAATCTATCACAGATTTCGCTCGGTGACCGGGGATGGCGTGCAACGAATCAAATAATGTGTTCCGTACCTTGTGTCTTATATTTTGGGTTGTCCCCTATGTGAACAAAAGTCTCATATAGTTGTTTTCGTATCGTTTTGGTAATTTGCACATAAATATGATAAATGAATATTAAGGAGAAACGACGACGGATCTACATACGGACTGACGACAAAATTGCAATTGAATGAAGTTGCGTATTACAACCACACCTTTCCGACGTGAATTACGTGTTAGGAGTTTTTGTTTAGTTAGAAGTATTTTCGTAATAATAGAACGGCTGTGCATTTCCACAACCTAACAAGGGATAGAAAACAAATTTTATCGTTATATATTAATTTTATAGTTTTACAGCATAGCGGCTGAGTATTTGATAGTTTTTGTCAAATACAAACGTATATTTCTAAGGCCTTTTTAGATATGTTGATGCGAATCGACTCATTGTGCTAATTAATTATTAATACAATAATTAGTAATACAGTATTCACTTTTCTTCTTGCAATTCCACAATGTAAACTCTGCTACCCTTCTGGGATATGCATACGTAGGTATACCCTAACTGCAACCTCAAGACATACTATATATTTATATATAAAATTTATTTTATTCAATGCTTCGTGTAATGGACCAGTAATGATTTTTATTTATTTTGTGATTTTTTGTAGTAATCGTAGCATCCGTGTATTACATTAGGGCCCAATTCAAAACCAGCTTCAGATCCTTGTGGCCTGGCAGATGCTGAACTGGGTTCATGCTACTGCAAGCGTGGGACGCGTGCCTTCTTTGCATTGTGACAACTGTGTTTTCAACTCTGTTCTAATCTGTACCTTTTTTTCTCATGCGGAAACCCCCTCGGATACCCCCCCTCCCGCTGACCAGCGCGAGAGGTTATGTCGGGCTTGAATCGACAAAAACCACACGCCAAATCGGGTCTTCAGACGACAGGGTGTAAGGTGGCCCTAAGGCATTTCCCTCACACCCCGACTGACCTAGGACCATCTCCGATTTTGAGATGGCCCCCTCGGGTTTGGGAACTGCTTGTCGCCCCGCCGAATCTGTACCTAACTACGTAATATGCTATTATTATTTATGTTTCTCTCCCTGTTTTACCTGTCACTGTGTCTTACGAAATTTGCAGTATTAAATGAGTCTTTCTTTCTTTCTTTCTACTGTATATTTTAGTATTACTCATGCTTTTCCCTATATGAAAGAACCGGTTTGCTCTGGTTAATACCATCCCCTAACTGAATATCGGTGGATAGTAGCAGAATGCTTATTTCATAGTGTTTGTGAGAAGACTCTTCTTGCAATGAACTTAAGCGTCCGGTACACAATGGCCCATTATGCCACGGCAAACCATTGTGTACAAGGGGCAATGGTACACAGTAGCGCACGATTGACCATCGTGGTGCGCAATCGGGATGTTGTCAGTTTTTGGCACACTTCAAACGAATCGTGGCGTAGTAATGAGCCATCACCATTGTGTGAACACTTACGTGATGATGGCCTACAGTTGCGCATTAAAAAGCTTGGCCCATCACTGGCCGCTGTGGGCTGGGGACATTATATATGAAAAAGAGGTTAATACGGTACTAGCGCTTAAAATGGAATACACCTACCTCGATGCACTCACTAATCGCGGTACACTTTTGAAATCGCGATAGAATTGCGATAATCTATCTCAATTTAACGAAAAATTCGAAATTTAGGTCTTCGTGACTTTGACTATTTTTCCCGTCCCTCTGCACCGCTCTAGTGGTAATTCACTAGTATCACCTCTAGTGCTGCAGGCGGTGATAAGGTCACGGTAAGCGCAGACCTTACTACCGTGGTAGTACCCACTAAACCACCTTGGTAGTATTAAAAATATTAAGTAATAGATGCAAGAATGCAAGGATATGTACGTACCATTAACTTTAATCTATTAAAAATATTTTAATAGCCAGTAATATTATCAAAACTCAGTATGACGATATTTATATAATTAGATGAGCAGTCTTACGTATATTTAACAATAAATGTCAAGGATACTCGTACTGGTTGTGACTAATATAAGACACGAGTATTTTGTTCGTGGTAAATTTTATAAATTGATATTTTTGTATTTTTCCTTAATATTTAGTTTCTTATTTTTTTAAATAAATATTCTATGACATATTACACAGCGCTATCTAGACCCAAACTAAGCAGAGTTTGTCATATGGGTTCTAGAATGCGGATAAACATACTTATATACTTTTTTTTGTAAATAAATACATATTATACATAGAAACACCCAGACCAATGCAAATATACATATTTGCAATGAGCGGGAATCAAACCCGCGACCTCTGACTTAGCAGTCGAGTGCTCTACCGCTACGCCACAGAGGTCGTTCATCTATGGGTCGATCAACAATTCTTTGTAAAAACCTTGTCCCTATATTAGTAATATCAAAATGAAACATAAAAAAATCTGGCAAAAATGTAAGCGTTTTTATTGTAATAAAATAAAAATAATTGCAATCTAGCACAATATTTTTAAATTATTACGTAAAGTAGTAGCAGGATAACTATGCGTGGGGACAGAAATAATTTGTATATAATGTAGATATGTCCACTAAGTTACCAGAAAATATCGTGTCCAGAATATGTTGTTTAATATCATGTCTTGTAATACTACGACTATACTAGATATCAAATTGTTGTAAAATAATATCTTTTCAAAGTAACATATATTATTTATTTTTTTATTTCCAAAGTGTCCCGAAATTGCTATTGGTATTGCTGACCGCCAAGTCACGACCCTTAGAACTTTCCATATAAAAAGTACATGGCTCTGAGAGTCTCAAATGAATTAATGAGTGTGGATGACGCAATCGGTATCCGCCATTTTGATGATATGGTTGCGTCCCGTTAGTCGCCCTTAAGGAGGAAGGTGCATGATTTTTCGACATCCCTAAGTTCTCGTTAAAATAAGTAAATATCCATTATTTTTGTTTGTAAATACATATATATTGTTTAAGTTAATATTTAGAATAACAGGTAATATTACTGTGTTTATCAAACAAGATATTGAGCTCGGGGACATAACCTCTATAATGTCTCTTATGTTACCAGTTATCAAATGATCAAAACATAGTTGATTTACCCCGATATATTTACTATCTTAAAGTTAATGGAATTCACGTAGATAAAACGATTTCTGCTGTTTCATGTATTTAAGTAAAATGATACAATAGAATTACCATACATCATCAGATTATGAAATTCAAAAGGGACCATTACGGAATTAACGTTCTTATTAATATATATAATATATAATATATTAATCTTTAGATTTTTGAAATTTTGCTAATCCGTCATATATTGACAGAGTTAGGCCTGAAAACATAAAGAATATATAAACACCCGAATTGAGAACCACCTTTTCTTGAAGTCGGTTATCCTCCCACCGCGGTAGTGTCACGTTTTGCATGCGATGGCAATAAGTTCGATGTTAACCTCGAAGACACCAACCTCGAGACATGAACCCACTACTAAATTAGTTGACGGACGGTTGAAGATGAGTTGATGAAAATACTAGTTAGACACATGAGATTGCAGTGTGTTTAAAGCTATTATTCTTTAACATAATATGTATAAATATACGATAAAATAAATAATATAACCTACCACGAAGACTATATTGAGTCTGCGAAGCCCTTTGATCGCCCCCTTGGAACATAAAATCTAAAACAAAAAAAAAAGTCAGCATAAACTATTATGTATAAGTATAAAACAAGAATAAAATCAAAACATAAAAGTATAAACGCATACATTTTTTTTTCTTTATCATTAAATAAATTAGAATATTAAAAAACTTAAAACTAACGAAAATAAAATCAGGCGTCATAAGCCAAAAAAAAGATTATGAATAAAAAAATCAAATATATTACAAAAAAGGAACATCTGATCGTAGCCGCGTCGCTCGCAACGTTTCCATACATTATACCTATTAGAAATTGGCGCACGGTCGTCGCGCCCGCTCGCGATCACATCATGGAAACAACGGGAGAGTTTTTTAAAATTAAGATCGCGTTTGACTGGTTGGGTCGTTATAAATAATGTATTGTACTTACTATTAAAGCTAAATGTTTTACATAAGTCAATAACATCGAACTTTGCTAATTCTGAAAGGTAACGTATGTTTGCTTTATTTGTTTATAAAAAGTAGAAAGAAAGTGCTGAGTAAATACGTTTTTAATTACCTATATTAATCACATAACGAGCGAAAATATTAGTTATTAGATGAATAGTTGGATAGTTGGAATTTCAATGAAATAAGATTGCTATTTTGATCATTTTAATAATGTAACGTATGCAAGATCAGGCTGCCGCATTTTTAAGAATGAAATTTTTAAGAACTAAAAATAAATTATTAATTGCAATCTGCTAAAACAATCATACAAATATATATAGGTATATATACTTTAGGGCTATCCAACGGGCAGTTCAAAATTTTCATGAAAGTTCGTAACTCAGTGTCGTCAAGATTGTCGTGGTCCTGTTACAAGATTTAAGGCTCTAATTAATCTCGAAAGTATTCAGTGCGGAGTCACACTCAAGAATTGGATTTATTACTAGGATTCTCGTGCGTACGACGGCTATAAAATACGAAGTACAATTTGACATTTTGTGGCAGACAGTTAACTCGGCCTGTAGGCAGTGACATACTACTACTACTACGAGAGTGACATTATTTGTTACACATGACATGTAGACACATAATGTCACACCCATACACTTCTGATTTTTGAAGGTTCGCTTCGAAGCGATTCCATAATAGTAGAATATCCCCCTGATGCAGTTCCGTTCACAAATTTCACGATGCGTCATGTTTAAACACTATTATAAAATTGTAAATTTGTTGTATTTTGGAAATATTTAAACAAACCTAAGTTATGGTAAATTAACTATTCTGAAACCAACAATGTTTTTTGGAATTATTGTCTGTTTGTTCGCTCGCTCGTTTGATGTTGTTTATTTATTAGAAAGGTTGTTAAAAACTGCCGTATGTTTAATTGCAATTGGTTGAGCAGAACTGGAGATATTACTAAAAACGGTTTAGAAGTAAATAAGTTCTGAGTGGGTATTTCAGCAAATATTCCACATACGAGTGCACCTGATTCTTAAGCTGCTTTTACATTGTTGATTTAAGTTAAGTCAACAACTTATTTCTAAAAGGTATGATGGAGCCTTGACGTTTGTATCAAAGTCCCTAATAATAAACAGAGTTATGTAAATTCAAGAACCAACACTTCTTTGGTATTCTTTAAGTGTAGGTATTTTTAACCCCCTTACTCAAAGGTGTAATAAGTTTAACGCTTGTAGCTGTGTGCCCGTCTGTGGCATCGTAGCTTCCAAACGAATGATCACATTCTGATGCGGTTTTTCTGTTTGAAAATCTGAATTTATAAATTTCTATTCAAGCGTTTGGAGATCATTAGTTGATGTCGAGTTATTTTTCATTTGTCTTTTGGTTTGTTAGATATAGTTGTTCTGTTGTTGAAAATGAAATCTAAATTATTACAGAAACAAATTCCTTAAACCAACGCTAAATTTAATATTAAGAAATATTAAGTCCTCGAGTATTATAAAAATAAATCTTACGGCAAAATTAATACTTTTTTAATAGCGGTTGGTTAGTAAAAGGTTCGTAGCAAAAAGGTCATAATATATTTTGAGTGTGAATGCACGGCTTTTGATCCCCTGTCCATGAATTCTCCCCTCGAAGGGGTGGCATAGGTGGCGGTGTGAGCGTTTGTATGATGCGTACTTATATCTGTATTCGGCGCATTATTAACCCTATAAGCCCTTCTGAAATCGCGACAACGACTTACCTACGCGTCAAAGCTGTAAAAATTAAGACACTAGTGTTTGTGAGCGTATGAATTATGATTTATTATTTCTGTGGCAGTTTTCGCCATCTTTATTCACGATAGGATGGATTTATAGTTCTATAACATTTTAGTGTTTGATAATCGAATAAATCTACAAAATTTCTTTCGATTATAATTTTAAATTAAGTACCTAGCTATCATCAGAATTGACGATAGAACCAAAAAATGACAGTTGAACACGTTCTTAGCACTAATTGATGCCATTAACCGAAAAAATAACCATAAAGAACATCCAAAATATTTTACCACAGACAATTATTTGTAAATGCATTTGGCTCGAATAAAAGAAAGTCTTGGTATGTCGGGTGAGCGGCGACGTCATTAAACAAGCACGCCCGACACCCCATCCCCCTCGGGTCCTTCGGGGGATGATCCTGGCGTGGGGCAGGACGGGTGGGCGAATATCAACGAACTCATACGTACGTGTGACGTGGACGACATGCGTACGTACTTATAGTATACATTTTGTTGGTAAACAGTTGCGTCTCACTGCAACGCCATATTGTTTCTTAATTTTGTAATTGGTTTTTCAAAAGGGAGTTCTATTGTGTTCTAAAAACGAACGATGGCTGGAACTAGATTTTTTTTCATTTGTAAGTCAAATTATAAAGACTAAATGAACGCAGAGGTACCTAATTTTAAAGGTTTTGTTTGAAAATAGGAATAAGGAAAAAAATCTCGGTATATTAGAATTAGTCATGTTTTTGAATTTTAATATTATCTCATGTAAAAGTCATAAGTGATACTGATTTGTAAAAGCTGGTTTTGTTGAAGAAAATAAATTCGATGCAAATTAAATTCTGTACATTGGAAATTTATCTTTTGTATTGAAATTGGCAGAGGTAGAAGACCTTATAAATTCTTATTCACATAGTAATTCCAGAAAGATTTTCTCTATGCTACACTAAAATTCTCTTTAACTTTTCTAATTAAGTAGGTATGCCAAATAGTTTGGTGTGTGTGTTCGTAGACTGCCTTAATATCAGTAGTAGTATACTTTGTGGGGGCGGGTTCGAACCCGCAACCATTGCAAGTTCAACGCCTTAGGCTTTACGGTACCGTAGCTTGTTTTAGACTAGTGATATAATTTCTTTGTAATTCTATTCAACTGGCTGGTTATTTCATCCAGAGAGATCTTTTTTAAACCATCGATTTGTTTATGTCAACTATGATTTAATAAAATATCAAAACAAATGCAAGCACTCACCGGTCTCGGTCGCCATGGCCGGATGTTCAGAGGGCGGCACGGTGTCGGGGCGTGCGCGCGCGCTAAACGAATCCAATCCCGCGCATTCCAACCTCGCACCTAAAGTCGCCGCCACTTTTATGCCTTTGCTTCGTCACTTTCAAAACAAATGTACTATCTTCTTCTTATTCTACTCTTTGCCTTTCTTCTTGGAAATTTTTAAATTCCGCCAATAAAAAATTGTAAGATCACATTTAAAGCTTGTTTGTTTTGAGTATTGCGTATTATTGGAAGTGTTTTTTTTTGTTCTGAAAAGATTTGTGTACTCACAATTAGTTTAGTTCCATAGAGAAATATTTATACATTTAAATGTTGCGGTTAGAACGAGCGGTGACATCTCGGTGTTAAATAAATCGCGTTTGTGTTTGTGCGCCGAGAAGGGTGGCTGGTGGAACGACACTGAATATTTATAATTTACTCAAAACGGATACGTTCATTGTACGGACTAATGTAGTTTATTTTAAATGTAAATATCAACTGTATTCCGTTACTACGTTCCGTACTGTATACTTTAATTTATTACAATAGCAGGTAATTGACTAACTGCATTTTTTAAATTACACATTCATTTATCTAATTAATCCCACCATTAGTAGATTTAATAGATCACAAAACGATTTTCATCTACTATCAGTTTTTTCAGAAACAATATTTATGTATTCATCGTAACAAACCAATGGATATTATTTGCACTTGAGAATAACTCACGTATTTTTCATCCATGTGGCGCGATAAAAAAATAGGTATATCAATTTGCACAGAACACACACGACACTGCAAGGGTTTACGAAATACCGTCTAAAAATCGAGTGTCCGGCGAGATCGCGGGGTGTTAATTTAAAGGGCCGGTGCAACGATCGATGGCAGCGCGCCCTGCACCGCCACAATAAGGGAGGAGCGGGCAGATAGAAATCAATACGATGTCCATCATCGCATGCACCCACCCCCCGGCCCGCACCGCCTGCGCCATGCACACGGGAAATGCATTTTCCGCTATACTGTCGCCCTACACCCTTCTCGCGTCGCAGTCACTATTGTCGCTCGAATTTATGCGAAAATGTTGACAACTGTATTTTTTCGTGATGTCCGGTGTAGGATGCACCGCTCGATCCGTCCGCGTTCGGTACTACCTGACGCACGCGTGCGTTCGGCTGCGCGTCACGCGGGCGACTGTCGCGCGCCCCGCCAGTCGGGCCGAGAATAAACAGCGTGGGGCGCGCGGGGGGCGGGGCGGTGCAGCGCCTGCACGCCCACAGCGGCCGCCCACGGACGCCGGACGCGGCCGCGGACACCGTTGGACGGCGCACGCCGGACGCTGGACGCGCTGAGGAACCCGGACGTTTCAGGACGTCACGATGCGCCGCGTCGCGTGTCATCTACGAAAATTACGCGTACGCCGCAGATTTATTGCTCGAAAGACTTTCGCCCAGCGCCACCGAACGTATCTCACCTTTTACTGGAAATATAAAACTAGTTCCCAACAGGAAATTGTTCACTTATTTATTACATCTTTAGCAGCATTAAAATGAATGATATAAAAATAATAGTTGAAGAATCCGACAGCCATAATCAAGTCTCATATTCACTGAGAACATCTGTAATTAATTCCGTCGACAAGTAATGATTCTTTAATCGAATTAATGAAATCCGGTTTTATTTTTGAGTATGATTACGAGACGGTACGAAAAGGTTCTATTTTTAACATAAATAGTTACCTGTATGGCTTCTATTAGATGTTCTGGATTAGAATTGATGTCGGTATCATGGGCATGTCCTCGTAATCTGTGTGCCGCACTTATCCGTGTTACTAAAACTACGAACGTTAAGAAAATAACAAAAGATGGCCCGTTGTCATAAATAAAGGTTAGTTTTCCGCACGATAAAAAAAAAAAAAAAAAAAAAAAGGTATAATATGAACTGCCTATTTTTTACGTTTGATCATTTGTTACCCTAACACATGATTTCCTTTCCATACGCACGATCGTGCGTGAGTGCTTGGGTTCCATTCACTATCGATATAAGTTGGGTGAAGTGTTATTGAGTTTTTCTCTTAGATCTTTCTTAGTAGCAGCACGGAGTACGGAAACGTGTCCGGTAGACAGCAACAGGGTCACCCTTTTTTACATGGGATCATAATTGGTATACCTAGCTCAATGTACTTAGATGTACCTATCTAATACACTTCTTGCTACGATTTAGCTACTTACAGACGTACCTAAGCATTTGATTTTTTTACCTTTACCTTTTTACCTTTTTTTTGATCTTTAGAGTAACTATGAACTCATGTTTACGTGGGATCGTCAGATCCTAGCTTCGATTTCGAGGCAGAAAAAGTGCTCTTGGGATTTTCTGTTGTGGTAGTACGGAGTACCTACATATAAATATGCAACCGTGATTAGACGTTGCGTAAGCAACGTAGGGTTTACAAATCTAACATTACTTATTTACGGGTTAGTCATGGACTTAGGTGAAGTGGTTGCGAGGGTTAAAAATTACTTAATGATTGGGTTTAAAACAATATTAATCACTACTCAAATTAAAATTTAGATACTACTTAGATACCTTTTTTTTTGTGCCCTAGGAAGGATATCCCACCAGATAACTAGGTACCTATTTAACAAGAAAGGGGTTGAAATTCAAAACCATTACCTATTGAAAATTTGAAGAAAACGGGAATCAAAAGTGGAAAAGAAGCAATACATTTCGTATTTATTTACCGTGGATAGATATTTGTCTATGGTAAATAGCTATTGAATGAATAAAAGAAAAAGGTTCGTAAATAACTAGTAAACTATTTTGTCTTTACCTTCTTATATAGTGACGGCCTCCGTGGCGTATAGCGGTAGTGCATTCGACTGCTACGACCGGGGACGCGAGTTCGATTCCCGCTCAGTGCAAATATTTGTATGCAAGAATATATCTATTTGCATTGGTCTGGGTGTTTCTATGTATATATGTATGTATTTACAAAAAAAAAGTATATAAGTATGTTTATTCTGGAACCCATAGCACAAGCTAATTTAACTATGCTTACTTTAGATCTAGATAGCGCTGTGTAAAATGGCGTAGAATATTTATTTATATTAATTTATCTAAGTATACCTACTTAGATATAGGCAGTTTACGATATTGTATCATTTTTGTCACGGGCATCTTTAAGATTTTGCAGCCGCTTCCTACTTCATGATAACGGATCACTCCAGTTTATTGATAAGCTTCATAAAAAGCCGCGGTAGCCTAGTGGTATTCGTAAAGGACTGCTGAGACGAGGTCTCGGGTTCGATCCCAGGTATTACCATGGCACACACCAATGACTTTTCGATGCTTTTCGAAGTTATGTGTGTATTTATCGCAAGTTTATAAGTGCCCGGTTAATGGCAATAGGCTCGCCACCTATTACATTGGGACCTAAAACATAAACTGGCGAAACGTGGGTGCTAGCACCTCTGCCTACCCCTTCGGGGATATAGGCGTGAGTTTATGTTATGTTATGTTATGTTTATTCACGAAAATAAACAGGCCGGCGTGACTGCGGCAGTAACAGCTTCAGTAGATATTTCTTCACCTCGCCTGATGGTAAGCTGAAGTTAAAGTCTCAGGAAAGAGGGTCACCATTACATACACGTACCATGTTAACAATGGTGGCACTCAGCTTGACGGCCTCATCAGAAGAGGATTGTCGTCGCAGCACCGCGTGATACCCACCGGTCCCACTAGTAGGCTCGCCCCCTATTACATTGGGACCTAAATATAACTGGCGAATCGTGGGTGTGTAATACACCTCTGCCTACCCCTTCGGGGATACAGGCGTGAAGTTATGTTATGTTAATATTTAACTAGTTTTGGCCCATTGCTCGAAATTCGACCACAATCGCCATTAAGGACGATTATGGTCGAGAAGAGAATGGAGCATGGGGTGGCACTTGTACCTTTTTTATTTTATTTTATTGTGCGGAAATCCCTTCGGATACCCTCCCGCCAACCAGCGGGGGCGGTTATGTCGGGCTTGAACCGACTAAAACCGCACGCCATCTCGGGTCTACAGACGCCGGGGTGTAAGGTTACCCATAGGCCATATCCCTCGCACTCCGACTGACCCTGGGCCATTCGCAGTGTCCCCTCTGATAACAGCAGAGGGGTACCTGGAGCGGCCCCCACCCCCGCGGGCCTTGCAGGCCCGCCATGCCCCGACCCCCTCGTGCAATGGGGTCAGCTGGGCCTGAAAAGGGCCGGTTGGGCAGATTCTTGGCCGTTGACGTTGACGCCAGCTACTCCAGAGGAGCAATCAATGATGCGTCATCGCCCATGCCCAGGGTGCACCAAACTTGGAGGTGATCTAACCAGTCGCACCCCGGGTGGCGCTTGTGCCTATACTACTTCGCCTTGAAACGTCTGCGAGGAAAACGGAAATGTTATATTTAAAAGGAAATTTTGTCATTTTTCAATACGCTGTTGTGTCATTGGGTTAGTAAACAATAAATAAATAAATATTCTACGACATTCTACACCGCGCTTTCTAGACCCAAAGTAAACATAGTTTAACTAGCTTGTGTTATGGGTTCCAGAATGCGGATATACATACTTATATACTTTTTTTTGTAAATACATACCTATTATACATATAATATAATGCGTGACACATTCAGTAATAATTTATACTGTGACAAGAACGAATGTTGACGTACACACAAGATGTGATTTAAAAAAATTTGAATTTAATGAATATATAGTTATTGGGTTGTAATTCGGAGGGATCAATTCCAATGCACTCCCGCTTTTGCGACTATTCGCTACTGATACACACCAAGTTAAGTGTAGCCAAGTTTTCTTACCGGATTAGATATACGTTTACGCCTGAACGCTGCCCGCTGGGTGCGTCACAGCATCTAGCAACCTAATCAAAACCCGCTGCGGCCGGCGAAATGCCTGCAGATATTCACACCCCTGTGTAGGTATTGTTTGCACTTATCAGATCTAAAAGAACTATCACAGTGCCCTTTTTGCCTCACATTCTCTTCACAAAATATAAAAAAAAATTAGATCGGCAAAAGAGAACATCTAGGACGGGACTTGAACCCGCAACCAGTCCCTCACAGGGGGAATGCTCTGACCAACTGACCACTTAGACACGTCTCAAATATTCGAAATTCTCCGATATATTATATACGTTTTACTGGTGGTAGAAATTTGATGACACAAATTTGTCACAAAATTCGGCCGGGTGGGTACCACCGTGCACGATTGCGAAAAACCCTCCATACTAATCCAATTTCGGTTTGATTGCGTTCAGGGGTCAGCAAGTGCATAGCCGGGCAGGGGGATTGTGGTCACAGTACTAGTGGGACCGGTGGGTGTCACGCCGTGCTGCGACGACAATCCTCTTTTGATGAGGCCGTCAAGCTGAGTGCCACCATTGTTAACATGGTACGTGTATGTAATGGTGACCCTCTTTCCTGAGACTTTACCTTCAGCTTACCATCAGGCGAGGTGAAGTCAAATTGACGTGTCCTAAATATAAAAACAAAAATATAAAAAAATACGTCTGAAGACGCTGAAGCCATCTACCGTAATTCTTGCGAACTACGGAAACAATGGTGCTTCTGTGGGTACTTAATTAAAAATTTAAAAAGGACCATTATTTATAGGACCATTTCGTTGTCGGTCTGTCTGTCAAGACCTTTTTCATTGAATCACATGGAGATTTCAATTTTAAATTAATTTCTTATTGTACGCACATATTTACTGAGGACCGCAATCCCTCGGAGATGAGAAAAAATCAAACTTCTCATCAAAAGATACGCTTTCAAGAGAAATAAGAGAATCAAAACCTATTGTCCTATAGTTTTGCACTTCCGGTCGAGTAAGTACGTAACATCGCTTACATTACTTCTATTCAAACTAAGCAGGTAATTATCTGCAGCTAGCTTCCAGATCGTTCAAGCCACACTACCGTACAACAGAGAATGATATTGGCATAATATCGCAAGCAATACAATAATACGTCTGTGGAGCGTAAATACCACACGTAACATTTTGTTTCATATCCCTCATTACCGTTTTAAAGAGTGGCCGACGATTGAAACGTACCTATGCGATTGATCTGGCGATTGCGTTTAAAGTGTAATTGTTCCTTTAATATTTTAAGTGCTTTTATTAAGAAAACAATTGGATGGCTTATGGTACATATCAATATTTGTGTAGTTCTTTATAGTGTCGTAATGGATTGTGCGGATAAATGATCGCAAGAATTGAACTCAAAGCCGTTTTAATAACCAGGTTTTGTGGTGAAGCAGAATACTTACATGGGTTCACCCTATCTCTTACTTTGGGTGTAGGTAGTATTTGGTGACTAAGGAATAGGGCTATTCTCCACCCGACAGCAAACATTTAATATATTGAAAAGTGCCTGCGAACGGCAATCGACTCGCCCCTTACTATGTGGGACCAAAAAACAGTTTATTTTTAATTTAATTGGAACAAAAATCAGTTACATGTTAAAATAATACAACAATTAACGGTAAACATATAATTTACACTATTGTTTGCGGATTAACAATATAAAAGTTAGAAACTGGTCATATTGCAGTTATGATTACATAGTACCTATCATCATTATGATGTGTGTGTATCATCATTAAGATGAAGTCTAGAATAAAAGTCTCCGTCTGTGTAACAGAATCAATTACTTAGCTGACAAGAACTCAATGACCTGAGTTAAAATTGTTGGCTGGAAAGGGCGAAGATGTCAATCTCATTAAAATGTGTTGTTTGAGGCGGCGAATAGGTGCAAGGATTCCTGTGTAGGAGTTGAAGCTGGAGCGTGAATAATGCCAATAAACAATTCAAAAAAAAAAAATAGGTTCGAAAAAAAAAAACGCTCGGTTTTTTGTTACTTCAGTACTGTCTTTGTTTTCGGGAACGATTCCCTAACACCCGGTATAGGTGTGTATGTCTTGAATCTCAAATTGTTTGTTACATATATGTAAATTTTTTGTTAGATACCTATGTAGGTATCTAACAAAAAATTTGAGATACATTACATATAATACATTACATAACATATAGCTTAAAAGTTGGGTATAATTAGAGTAATTACAAATAGCTTCATTCTTTAAGAATTACTCAATATTCTTCAAACATAATCCATCGAAGTTGAAGTCAATAAAAATACCACTGAAACCCCAAAAGACAATGTCTTGACGTCATTAAATTAAATGACGTCAACACGAGCAAAAATAACTCACGTACTGACGAAAATTACAGTTCAATAAGCAGGTGACGAAACTCAAGAGTCAGGTAATCTTACTGTTTCAATCATGTCCACGTGAATTAACTACACGATAATAAACTCGTACCATACCAAAATATAGTCACGCAATTTAAATTTGTAATAATGTATTGAGTGTGCACCTCAGTTTTCCTGTTCTAGTGAAAATTGGAGGAATTCAATGACATTTTTAAGCAATTAGTATCCTTAGTTTTTCTATAGATTTCGATCGTAAAAAGAGAACATCTAGGACGTGTTGAGGTGGCTCAGTTGGCCAGAACTTTCCCCCTGTAAGGGACTGGTCGCGGGTTCAAGTCCCGTCCTAGATATTCTCTTTTTCCGATCTAAATCTGTGCACGACACAAATAGACGATGGACACATGTGCCAGTGACATGTAGATTAGTAAGCGTGAATATAATGAATGAATTATGAAAATGTTAGGTTTACGTAAATTAAAAACGTAATTAGGTAATTACTTTGATATTAAGCTAAGATAAATAGCTTACTACTGTTATGAGTTAGTTTTCTGAGTAATTAAGTATGTTAGAGTCAAATTTAATAAAGAAAGTACACTCCCTGAAAAGCATAATTAGCAAATATAATTACGACAATGCATTACTCAGAATCTAACATAACTTCGTATAAATAGGAAATACGACTTTGTATAATAGTATGTAAGCTTAATTACGCCCCGCGACTGCCTCCCACGACGTAAGAAGCGAATATGCGCTCCCCCGGCTGGTGCCATTTTATTATATAGTAGCTCGCGGGAGGCAGGGGCCATATATAAGTCTGAGGGGTCATTCCGCCCGTCATTCAGTAGCCCGACCTCGCGCGGTACAGGCGTAAGTACCTATTGTCGTGCAACTCTTATTGCTACCAATATACATATATGCTATGTGATTAATATGTATAACATGAGTTCTGTAAATAAATGGAAATGCGGAGGTGAGGTAGTTTGGATCGCGGGCCAGCACTACGAAAGACTATAAAAGCAGGGACCATTTGGTAGGAAATTATAGGCAACATAGACAACAAGAGTCTCTCACAGAACAAGGAAGCTCAAGTACAGGAAGTAGTACATCAAGGGTAGTGCTGGGCCAAGAACATCCAATGCCTCGCTGACGTCATACAAGCCACCCATGCAAAGTGTTTCATTCTTCGACTCAACATCCTCAACATACAGTCCACTGAAGGCGACCGCGAAGTGGCAGTCTATTCGGAACCGTATTAGGGGTAGACTGCCATGAACAACGGTCCTTAACAAAATCTATAGAAAAATTGGAGGAAATTAGTGCAGAAAAAAAAACTGAAAATGATTGTATGGTGAATCTTGACCCTGAAAATGACCATATACAACGACAAACAACAAAATAGGTATGTCAAAGTTTCAAGTCAATCGATCGACTACTTGTCGAGTTTTGCGACCACTAACATACAATTGCTGCTAAACCGCGAATGATTCTATTAAAACAGTTTTATTGAAATGTGTTATATAGACATGAACTTATACTATATTATAATATAGATTTTGCTTGTGGTGAAATGCGAGAGAGTAAATAATTCATTTCCTATGATGGCGCAAAGGTAACGGGTAATATTGTTATGCATCAAGTGTTGAATTCGATTACCGGGGCAGGTAAAATCATATAACTATTTCTGGTCAGAAATACCCATTTTTAGTAGTATAAAGTCTGAAATAATTATCTCCTACCAACCCCTTTGGGACTGTAAAGAAAAAATCATCATCAGTGAAAATGTACATACTTAAGCAATCCATAGGAATTTGCACGAAGTGCAAATTAGTATTTAATTTTATTTACCTATTGACATTGATATTTATTTAATTATTGACTATTAATCTTATTTAATTACTGGCATTTGTGTTTGTTATTTAATTACTGACGTTTAATTTATTACATATTATTGACTTATTCAACTATTGGCATTTGGATTTATTTCGTGTTTACCTTTGAGAAGTTATTGAATTTTTTTTTTATATCAATACGGTAAAACGTATTACAAAATATATTTTTTCTTAATAAAAAAAAAAATTGCTTAGGTTATAACTTGCACAGTAAGCGACAAAATAGATTAACGCATTCAAATTTACATACAGATCACCTTTTTTTTTTTTTTTTTTTTTATCGTGCGGAAATCCCTTCGGATACCCCCCCGCCGGCCAGCGGGGGCGGTTATGTCCGGCTTGCACCGACTAAAACCGCACGCCGTCTCGGGTCTTCAGACGCCGGGGTGTAAGGTTACCCATAGAGCATATCCCTCGCACCCCGGCTGACCCTGGGCCATCTCACCACTAACAGCATCGCTCATCCTGTCTCTGAAAGCAGAGGAGTACGGAGAGCGATGTGTTCCCGCCACGTTGGGTATGGGCCGACGATCAATGCCAACCCTATGAAGGGGTGAAGAGGAAGCCATTGACCGCCGCCCAGGGTGTACCGGCCGCTCCGATTCCGTTCCCCCCGGACTGCAGCGGGATCGGAATCGGAGCGACACTCGAGGAGGTTACCCAACACACACCCCACATACAGATCACCTAAGCGCCAATACCTTTCTGTAAATTTGTTGACGTTGAACTACTTTTCTGGGTGTTATGGGCTCCACCATGCTCTTCGAGTCCCAAGCCTGCAAGCTGCAAGTGGGTACACCTGTTAATTGTCGAATGAGGAACTGGAGCATGCCTTCCTCTCGGGGTTTTGGGCAGTGGCTTCCGTAAAAGTGAAAAATAACCAAATCATGAATATTAGTGGTAGGAGAGTGGACCCAGGCTCTATGGTTTAGATGCAAACGGGATTAGTGCGACGATGAAGATTCTCCATTTTTGTTGTTGACCTAAGTAAAATAAAGTATGTAGTGGGGTAATCTTCCTAATTTAATAAAAAGACACGGAAAAGAATTTCTGAAATTTGCAGAATACATAGTAAAAAGGGTGAATATTTAAAATACTACGTATTAACCTCATGCGGGCATAACTGTATACCTGGCAAGAAGGTTAAACTTTTTGTTTATATTTGAAAGAAATTAAACCTGTGTATATTTATTATAAGAACTAGTAAACATATTATATTGCATTTAATTATAAGTGAAACCAATGTATACAAGAGATAATAAGAATAAAAATGTAATAGATAGTAGCAATTAATAAGATAGTAGTGAAAATAGTAATAAAGAAATAAATTAGCAGATAACATAAAAAGAGAGAGGAAAAAAATAAATAAAAAAAATGTAGTGGAGGTGGGTACCTACTTACTGTAGGTATTATTATTGTCCAACGGGGACGCCGGTGATCTGGCGGGTGATCAACCCTACCTTAGTGGGCCATTTCACCCATTTCCCCTGATCCTTCCTTTTGGGAAGGATATGGTTTCCAGTTATCACGGCGTTCCGTCGAACCTACCTGTATTCTTGCAATATCTTACGATCTGGTCCACCTTCAGATCTTTCAAGTCTTTTGTATTCATTGTATCCGATCCTATTGTCTCCCATCTTAAATTATTGTAAGTCGGTAGTTAGGTAATGGTAAAGGAGTCGGCCTTTCGATCGTGAGGTCACCCGTTCGAATCCTGTCCAACACAGTGGGTTTACGTCGGTAGTGTTATCGACGTGAACCCACTCCTAAAACAAGGAGTTTGGCTTAGCTGGAGGAGTTAGGAGGAATATTACTAATTTCATTTAGGCACTAATATTTTTAATTTAAAAATAAACAAGATTTTGTTTCTGTAAACTACAACCCAGGATAAAATTCCCATTATAAAATTTGATGACATTCGATTTATGAATTGAACTACTCTGTGCACTTACAAACTACAGACTAATTATAACTATTAGGACTGTTTTTTAATACATCTGGCAACACTGTATACTATTTTTTTTCTGTACGTAGCTTAGTTTCAACTTTAATATTTACGGTGTGAATTTAAAATTTCAAAAACGTTTATTACAAAAATAAAATTATTTGATCTCACAATTGATCGCTTTTTATTGCTGTGCAGTATTAAAATACACAACACGTAAAAGATGACAGGGATTTCGAAGAGCTGGCGAAGTGGAGTAAGAAAAGTACATAAGTTTACCATTGGCCTCCGAGGGTAAAAGCCTCGGGTGCGACCTGGATCATCGCTAAATTGATGGTGATGATCTACAGAGAAGTAGGGGAAAAGAAAAGAAGAGAATGGGAAGAAGGAAAGGAAGGGAGGTCAAATCTCTGCTACTCTCACAAACTGTACGAAATCTAGCATACATCTACTTAACGTCGCGTCGTATTTAGTGAGAGGGTGGTCCTAAGGAGTCGACCCATTCGTTCTCTGAAAAGCATGTCTTTGCCACCTACCAACTTATTTATTGAATTTCAAATCCAACCCTTTGCGTGCTATGGGTGTATATTAAGTTAGGTATATACTTCATCATTTTAATTTACTGGGTCCCGCTCCCGCATGATTTGAACAAGTATTAATTTTCCAAAAAAAAATTGAAAGCTTCGAATGAAAACACATTTTAATGAAATGTAATTCTCTAGCGAATATCTGTCTACATTGGATCCCATGCAAACACCAAACTTCTGTCCTCTTGATATTTATATATATATCCAACGGGAAAAACAAAACAATTCGCAGAGCCTTCCTGTAACAAGCGAACGGCCGGCCAATCATTCGTCAAACGCTACCCGGCCAGTTGTAAATCTTTGCAGGCGCGGGGGCCAGGGCGGGAGGGGGTGAGCCGACCCCGCGCGGGTAGGAGGGGGGTTACGTAACATCCGGAAGTGCGGATTAGGAATCAATAGTGCGCTCGTAATGATAGTTGTAGTGTAATCGTAAATGCGCTGTGAGCGTTGCGCGATATTGTACTGGACTTATAGAGCCATCGAGCTGTTTAGGGTTAAGTCTGTAAGCATATTTGTGTTACGGGATAAATGGCTGAGTTAAAGTTAGCTTTGATGTAGCGGTGGTAGTGGAAAGGTTAAGGGTTGGGACTTGTAAATGGGGAGTTGCGACTTCGAATTCCAGCAAATAACCCCAAATTACTGTATTTAGCTATAAAATCTTAGCATTTTTCCCGGTTGCATCCTTTTATGAAAGCGACTGCCATCTGACACCCCATCCCCAGGTCTGCGACAGAGCCTCGTCCACCAATTACCAGGTGCAACGCCAGGTTAAGTTGGCTTGTCCCCGAAGGTCTTGTTGGCAGGGCCCTGTACTTCCCCCACCCCCGTACACACAACTTAGTGTCCATAAGACACGCGATAGTCAAGTGATTAAATTCGACCTTCAACATTTGATTACATACATAATTGGGTACAAGAATAAAAAACATTGTTTATTACCACTATTACATTGGGACCTAAACATAACTAGCGAATCGTGGGTGTGATACACCTCTGCCTACCCCTTCGGGGATACCGGCGTGACGTTATGTTATGTTATGTTTATAACCCCAATACAAAATATAAATTCTTAATAGATTTAGTTCGGAAAAAGTGAATATCCAGGATGCATGGGACTTGAACCCGCGACCAGTCCCTTACAGACGCGTAATATATCGAAGAATTTCGAAAATCTGAGACGTGTACACACTGGCGAGGGTACGGCATATATGCAAAGCCCAAAGCATGAGTTTAATCAACAGGCTTTTTTAAAAGCCACCATTATCATACAATGTAAGACGTTGTCCTAAACATCAATGATTATATATATTTCGTGTAGGTATAGTGAAACTGCCGCCGCCACCTCCTTCTGCGAGCATGTAATGCTCGCGAAGGAGATGGCGGAGCGCGCCCGGGAGAGATTTAGAACTTTCCCGATCCGCCGAGCCCGCAACATCGCCCCTCCCCCAAACCGGGGCAAGACGGGGACACCCTGGTTCCCAAACCCGAGGGGGCCATCTCGAAACCGGAGATGGCCCAGGGTCAGTCGGGGTGCGAGGGATATGCTCTATGGGCAACCTTACACCCCGGCGTCTGTAGACCCGAGACGGCGTGCGGTTTTACTCGGTTCAAGCCCGACATAACCGCCCCCGCTGGCATGCGGGGGGGTATCCGAAGGGATTTCCGCACGAAAAAAAAAAAAAAAGGTATAGTGAAAAATTTATCGTTGATTTCCTTTTCAACGGCTTCCCTTATGAAAATTCTCTTCGCCAGTTGACTTTCAACTGTGTCTAGTTAGCTCAGTTGGTTAGAGTATTCCCATTGTAAAGGATTGGTCGCGGGTTCAAGTCCCGTCCTGTATGTTCCTTTTTTCTAAACGAAATCTATTGGAGAAGTTAGCACACTAATTTCTTGAAAATTTCATTGAATAAATTCTTATTGTTCGCGAAGGAAAATAAACTCTCCAACGCTTCTAAAAAGCTTAAAAATAATGTAATTAAGTGATTATTTCGCAGCATAGACGAGTACTCGCAAAGTTTCAAATAACAATAGTAGCTCTAACGCTGTCGATCATTATAACACTGCGTTATTGTAATTTCAACTTCCCCGGCTGCACCCCCATACCGCTTTAGGCGATATCCCAGAGTAGGTGACCCCTCAGATATTTGTTATCTCAAAAGCAAACGGGAAAATAATGGTTCAATGTTTTCCTGTGCGATTTCTTTGTAGACAGTGTTATTGTTTGTGTGAAAACATTACTTCGTCTTAAAAGGTATTTACTGTGAAGAATTTGCAAATTTATTGGAACTAGGCACGGAATACAGAAATGAGAGGACTTCCTCTTAAATGTTGTTAGTATAGTCTGTGGGGGCAGTTACGTCACGTCAAATATTTGTATGCATGAATATATCTATTTGCATTGGTCTGGGTGTTTCTATGTATAATATGGAACCCATAACACAAGCTAGTTAAACTATGCTTACTTTGGGTCTAGAAAGCGCTGTGTAGAATGTCGTAGAATATTTATATTTATATTTATTTTCTTAAAACAGCACCAGTATGTAACCGAGACTGGTAGTATTCCTTTTAACAGAAGCTGCAGCTTTTTCATATTTTTTTTAAAGGAATAACCGAAATTACTAATATGACCCCTAACCCCTCCAGCTAAGCTATATTGCTTGTGTTAGGAGGGGGTTCTCGTCGGTAGTGTAATGGCCAGGATTCGATTCCGGGACCTCTCGATCGTAAGGTCGACTCCTTAACCACTAAGCTACCGACGCTTCCTAAAGCTGGAGCAGTTAAAAGCAATACTAGGAGTTTCGGTAACTATTTATTTTTATTTGTTTATCATACACTTTATTGTACACCAGGTAAACATTATACACACACACACACATATATATAACAAGACAGTATTATGAAATTAGAAGCTACGGAAGCAGTACAATGGGCGGCTTTTTTTTTTAGGAATATTATCAATATTAGTAATTGCTTGATGCGATTTCTACCAGGCAACCTACTATACAGTACCCTTTTAGTAATTGGGTTCACGTCGTCGGTAGTGTAATGGCCAGGATTCGAACCCGGGTCCTCTCGATCGTAAGGGCGACTAAGCTAACGGCTAAATTGTATTGGTTTATCTGTTTGTTCGCGATTGACGCAAAAACGACTAAATAGACTTTGATGTGGTTTTTTCTATCAGGAAAGTCTTGAAATCTGCCTTAAGTTTGATTGAAGTTGGTTAAGTAGAGAGTAAGATATGACCAAAAAACTATAACAGTCCTAAGTGCAGGCGGAGCCGCGGGCAGTAGCCAGCTAATCGAGAAAAATCAAGATAAATACACTAGAAAGTCCCTTAACAGATTAAGGTTCCAGGTGGGATTATACAGGGCAAACCGGGTAAAATGATGCTACTTGGATGCAGGGGTGTCCCTCCGTAAACGATGGATCACCTCCTGTCGTGCCCGCTGTGCTGTATCCTAACACCTGGTCGGAGCGACCGAGGGAGCTGTCAAGTCATTGATTCTTTTTAGGGTTCCGTTGCCAAATGGCAAAAAACGGAACCCTTATAGATTCATCATGTCTGTCTGTCTGTCCGTCCGTATGTCGCAGCCACTTTTTTCCGAAACTATAAGAACTATGCGGTTGAAACTTGGTAAGTAGATGTATTCTGTGAACCGCATTAAGATTTTCACACAAAAATAGAAAAAAAAAACAAATAAATTTTGGTGGTTCCCCATACTTAGAACTGAAAGTCAATTTTTTTTTTTCATCAAACCCATACGTGTCTGTATGGATAGGTCTTCAAAAAAGATATTGAGATTGCTAATATCATATTTTTCTAAATTGAATAGTTTGCGCCAGAGACACTTCCAAATCCCCCCTGTAATTTCTAAAATAAGAGAATGATGAAACTAAAAAAATATATGATGTACATTACCATGTAAACTTCCACCGAAAATTGGTTTGAACGAGATCTAGCAACTAGTTTTTTTTTAATTACGTCATAAATCGTAAATCGCAATTTACCTTTCATACAATCAACTCAAATATAAAAATTCTACTTGCTGCTACGGAACCCTTCATGGGCGAGTCCGACTCGCACTTGAAACTAAAGCAAGTAAAAGTGTTTAAGAACCAATTCGATAATAATATTTTTTTATGTCACTACATATATAAAACAAAGTCCTCCGCCGCGTCTGTCTGCCTGTCTCTCGCGATTATTTCAAAAACTACTGCACCGATTTTTATGCTGTTTTCACCAATGGATAAAGTGGTTCTCGAGGAAGGTTTTAGTATATAATTTGTCAAGTTTTTGTTTACATTTGCTAAAATTTAATGATATTTGTTGGAGATGTCGGAAAAAAATAAGCCGTCTGGGAGTTTCAACGAAAACTCTGCCTAAACCGTTTGAGATATAACAAAATGATATATGGTGTAATTGTGTATCTTATATAGTTGGTGGTGGTGGAATAGGGTCTCATGGGTAGCGGGAACTGGATCAGAATTCCAGGCGGGTGAAGCCGCGGGCAACAGCCAGTATATATATATAATCGATAGGCTCGCCTTTGACCACTAGCTTGCCTGTTGGTAAGTGATGATATGGTCAACGATGGAACACGCTTGCCTGGAACCTACAGTTTTTTTTTTCATGCGGAAATCCCTTCTGACACCCCCTGATACAGACCCAAGGGTGTAAGGTTACCCATAGAGTATATACCTCCCACCCCGACTGACCCTGGGCCATCTCCGGTTTCGAGATGGCCCCCTCGGGTTTGGGAAGGTAGCCTGGAAGCTACCTATCTTAGATCGATCTGACTAGAATGCACAGATTTCGGCCAGTCAGCAATTGACCGCCCGTCAGTGCAGAGATCCCCATGTTTAAAGTACCAAGGTTACAAGAAAGTACACAGCCTATGATATTGTATTTTTTTTTAAAGATGAGAAAGGGGAAATGGAGTTCCGCGTGGGCCGCCGCCGCCTCCTTCTGCGAGCATGTAATGCTCGCGAAGGAGGTGGCGGAGCGCGCCCGGGAGAGACTTAGAACTCTCCCGGTCCGCCGAGCCCGCAACTAACTCACCGCGCGTCGCAGGCAACTCAGGCGCCGGAGGTCGCTTAACGACCTCCGTCCTCCGTGAGCGCAGGCCTGGGGGTGGCGGGTGAGGCCATCTGTCACCCCAGCAGAAGCAGGCCGGGACGGTGGGGCGACTAGCGCCCCTCCCCCAAACCGGGGCAAGACGGGGACACCGTGGTTCCCAAACCCGAGGGGGCCATCTCGAAACCTGAGATGGCCCAGGGTCAGTCGGGGTGCGAGGGATATGCTCTATGGGCAACCTTACACCCCGGCGTCTGTAGACCCGAGACGGTGTGCGGTTTTAGTCGGTTCAAGCCCGACATAACAGCCCCCGCTGGCACGCGGGGGGGTATCCGAAGGGATTTCCTCACGATAAAAAAAAAAAAAAAAAAAGGCCCCGGTACTTTCACAAACCTAACGAAATGCAGCCTATAGCTACTAAGATTTGGTACTATGAGAAATTGGCATGTGATCGGTGAAATTAGCCCATTTGTGGTTGAAATAGAAAGGAAAAGCTATTCTTGTTTAAGGTTGGGAATGTCTTAGTTACTGCTCAGGCGCTGGAGCGGAGGTCGCTTAACGACCTCCGTCCTCCATGAGCGCAGGCCTGGGGGTGGCAGGTGAGGCTGTCTGTCACCCCAGCAGAAGCAGGCCGGGACGGTGGGGCGACTAGCGCCCCTCCCCCAAACCGGGGCAAGACGGGGACACCGTGGCTCCCAAACCCGAGGGGGCCATCTCGAAACCTGAGATGGCCCAGGGTCAGTCGGGGTGCGAGGGATACGCTCTATGGGCAACCTTACACCCCGGCGTCTGTAGACCCGAGCCGGCGTGCGGTTTTAATCGGTTCAAGCCCGACATAACCGCCCCCGCTAGCCGGCGGCGGGTGGGGGGGAGTATCCGAGTGGACGAATTTCCGCGCGAAAAAGAAAATGTAGCCACCCAGGAAGTTAGTACCAATTATCCAGTCCTTTTGGCCTCCAGTGGACAGCGTGGAATACAAGGGTCACCTTTTCTCTTCAACGGGTGTCGTACAAAGCGAATGGGATAACACAGCCCATGGAAAAGTGCTCGGTTAACGGCAATAGACTCGCTAGCCATTATGTGGGGTTGAAAACACATGCTTGGTGAAATGTGGGTGTTAATACGCCTCTGTTTGTATGTCTTCTTTCTGGTGAATATATTTTTTTTCGTGTTAATAAATAGATACATATATTACATACTTATAAGAATAAACATAGCAATGCAAATAAACACAGGTAAGTACTTATGTATCGAACGAATGGAATCCAACCCGCAGCCTCTGACGTTGCAGCCAATAGCTCGACCACCACGCAAATCGTCGATAACCCTCGTGACTTTACCAGGACAACATCGGAATACTGAATGGATACGGATTATAGGAGACTGCAACATACGTAGGCACTCAACGCTGGGGGAGGGGGATACTCGTCTTATCCCCATGGTTCCCCCACCCGCCGTCATCGTTGGCTCATCCGTCACGGTGACTGCTGCTGTTGACAAATGTTCCACGGACTTATTAAAATTGGCGCTTTTTTGGCAGCTTTTTTTTATTCAAGTTGGGTGTTGTTAATTAAGTAAAATATGATTTTATTTGGGTACGGTCTATATTTTGCAATTTTTTTTTATAACGATCACGTCTCTGTGACTTTACTCATCTGCTAAAGGTGAAGTCTCTGAGATGAGGGTCACCATTACAGATACTATTGATGCTACTCACACGCCCCGCATAAAGGATCCGGGATTTATGCATACGACGAGCGATGGCAAACGATATTGGAGGATGGTGAACGATGACGAACGATGACGAACGATGACGAACGATGACTAATCAACGAATGCTAATAGATGATCGACGAATTCCATTCGCTAACGTGTGTTGGTGTGTATGCGTTGCGCTTATAAAAGGCGTGACCGATCTCGATACTTAATTTTGATGAGTAAATAGGTATGCTTAATAAATAAAATTTGGAGTTATGTAAGACGGCAGTCGGTCTCGTAAAATTCGATAATCCAATGAAAAAAATTCTAAACGGACCACGGACTCCAAAGTGTAACCTTTGGATGCAACCGAGAAATCGCTAGAAGGATATATTAAGTTCTTTTTTATAGCAGTTAGTTGGCAAATATGCACACGGCCCACCTAATGGGAAGCGGTTACCGCGGCCTATGGACGTGTGCAACACCAGGGGCGTCGCACTCGCGCTGCCGACTCTGTAGAAACCTTCTAATGCTCTTCTTGAAGAACCCCATATTGCAGTCGCTTGGAAAAACCACAGCAGGAAGATCATTCTTCAGCCTGAGAGTACGCAGGATGAAGTTCCTTTCATACCTCACCGTGTGCACCGTTTCCGCTTGCTATGTGAGAGGATGGATACCCCGTCTATGACGAGCGGTGCGATGATAGAATGTGGCCGTGGGCATCATGTCAAACAATTCTTCTGAACACACACACATGATGAAGATGATAATGAAATATTAAAGCCATTAGTAGACTAACTCTTCCAATAGATTTAAGATCCAGAACAGGATTCGCGTCGCCACGAGACGCCTAATAAAATGATAATAATAATTTATTTGCACAAACAAGAGTTCATAATAATTAGAACAATTATCTATTACAGGTCAAAGAAAAAAAAACATATTATAATGTGGTATTGGGTGTGATAGTAAGGTGGAGAATTTTGAATATCTAGGACGTGTCTAGGTAGCTCAGTTGGTCAGAGTATTCCCCCTGTAAGGGACTGGTCGCGGGTTCAAGTCCCGTCCTGGATGTTCACTTTTTCCGAAGTAAATTTATGTGTCCAAACATACATCTCATATAATGCACACAAACTCGAAGTGGCAGAGAAAAGTCCAAGCTTATTACAGCTTACATTTCGTCTGGGTTCACCCCTCGACGTGTCACGTATGAAGGGAGGAAGGGCGGACTTTCCCCCCGTCGGGGAGGGGGCTAATGATGTTTTTTAACAAAAGATTACTCCACCACATCATTGCTTTGTCCCTGTGGACTTGCAATGTTTATAGAGTGGTATGAAGGTAGGTATCTAATGTATATTTTTACATTAGGCACCTCCATTATACCTCGAGGCTGCAACAACTGACCACCCCCACTGCCCGGCGGGGCGGGGGGGGGGGGGTATCCGAAGGGATTCCTGCATGTAAAAAAAGGCACGTCCATTATTAGTTTATATCGGCCTTAACGGGAGTGGCATGCTGTGTGACCCCCCATCTCCGAGGGGAATACCTGCATCAGAGCCTCGTTCATCAATCAGAGCTTGTGTCCCGAACGTCTTGGTAGATCCTCATACCCTTTAACTCACGAAATAAAATCAAGGTCGAACGCATTATGTCTATGGTACGAATTGTATTCATTGCCATTGTGTTACATACACATAAACTATGTTTGAAAAGTAAATCAAAATATAACTTATAGATACCTATATAAAACAATCGAAATAGTAATAAATAATAATATGACGAATATGCCTACCCCATCTAATTCCAAACCGCACAACCATCCCTTAACCTAAACCCTTAACAAACAGACAAAGCGTGTGAGATACAACAAATGCGGAAGTACGTTCAATGTTTACTAGGCACCTTTTGATTTGAGCCATCGTTGTGCGCACTTGTAGGGTTGAGTACACCCTGTGGGGGGGCGGGGAGTGTAAGAGGAGGGGGAGGTCCGGTCCTGTGCAAATGTTATTGATGTGTAGTGGTTATGATGAGATAGTATTGTTCATATCGCCGGTTTATATTGCGAAGGCGAAATATAATATTGTTGGTTTGGGAAGTGAAAGTATCGAGTGAAAAAATCGAATAATTGCTTAATTTATGGTAATTATAACATAACATAACATAACTTCACGTCTGTATGGTAATTATAATAAGGTGGTAACCAATAATAAAAACTATATAATATTAAAAAACCTTGAGACTTTATTTCTTTTTTACAGTCTGGACCATACAACGAAACGGTCACGTTGAACTTGAACTAACTAAAACCACACCATATCTCCGACATGATGCCTATTACCAGCTCCCGGTAGAGTCATGGTCATCATTACTGACAACCCTATTTGGAGAAGAATCAGTCCCAATCTTTAACCAGTATTTCCTAATCCGTATGCACTTGCTAACACTTGGCAGCGATATTACATTAGCTTTTATCAACAAAAAATATGCAAGTAATAAGGCTTATGAAAAGCTCATACCTAACCTCACGAAAGCTTGAAGTGAGCTGAATGTGTGTGACAACCAGCGACCATTGACAGGTATAGTGCACATCTTCAAACAGCAGTGTAAAGGAGACGTAAGAACAGGTTACATTGATAAGTATACAAAGTAGGTAATAATCTTAGATACATTAATACACGTTATTCTGGTAATTCCAAATGTAAGTATTTAGACTGAATACTGGTTGTATATAATGAATGACTAAAATACCTCTTAGTCTCGTGATTCATATATCTTGGGGGTTTTTTGGGTATAATGTTACTCGTGACGTCATTGATCCGACTTAGTATTGCGAGGTAATTGAAAGTATTACTTAGTGAGAGTGAATCATTCGAAATGTAAGTAGTGCGAATTATTGTGACTCAGACCTCTGGTAAAAGGCTTTTATTTTATCACCTTTACGAGTTCGTCTGGTTCTAGAAATGTGAAAGTCTAAATGATCGAAAAATTTGAAGTTAAATAAAATGAAACTGCCATGGCTATGGTAAAATTAATGTATATCTGAATGACAAATAAGCTTGGAGATGAGCCGCTTGTCCTATTATGATACTACACAAAAAACATTGTATCTTATAAGGTTAATTCAAAATTTAAATAGACATATTTTATGTTGGACCACTGCCCCGGACTCTAAAAACACGATGAGCTTTTCAGGATGGTTTCAGGACAGAGCTTCCTAACGAACAAATGGCACATATAATTAATTTAACAAAAATAGTGAGTTTCTTTTTTACAACATCAAAACTTTATTTACATAACGATATGTACAAACACTAAAAATATAAGCATCTTTAGTTTGATATTCATTTTAGTAAACTGTGGTTCTATACAACTGGTAACCACGTTTTTCGAAAATAATTATTATTCTACAAAATAATCGATTTTTGAATTTGACTGAAACACATACGAAATTGCACGACATTTTGGATAATCACCTCTCTATCGCCAAGTACTACGGAGTTGAAAGTTGTGAATTCGATTATACCAATAGGATTATTATAATTGTTTGTATTTTTTTTTATATTTGGGACACGGCAATTTGACTTCACCTCGCCTGATGGTAAGCTGAAGGTAAAGTCTCAGGAAAGAGGGTCACCATTACATACACGTACCATGTTAACAATGGTGGCACTCAGCTTGACGGCCTCATCAGAAGAGGATTGTCGTCGCAGCACCGCGTGACACCCACCGGTCCCACTAGTGCTGCGACCACTATCCCCCTGCCCGGCTATGCACTTGCTAACCCCTGAACGCAATCCAGTAAATTGTATGATTCATAGAGAGTTATTCTGAGACTCTTTTTAATATTAATGTGAATATTTCATTTCGTGCATATTACGCGGCTGACGATAAAAATACATTAAACATTGAAAAAAACTTATACTGAATATTTTTTTATTTAGTTAACCTAGAATTGTATTTGCTCAGTAAAATTCTGATTCATCTAACTTTTGTTTTATTCCTTATTGCCATATTACTTTATCTCACTACCATAGCTTGAGATCAAATTACTGTATTTGCTAAACCTCATTACCGTTCTATGAAAAAATGTCTAAGGACAAAATAGTAATTACTGTGCCTTCAATATAATTCACTTGTTATGCTATTAATTAAATACTTAGCGAAAAATAGGCAATATCTGCCTATTTTTCGCTATTTCTCTATTCTATAATCTAACCTTATCTCAGGCGCACTTTTTTACATTTTTTATTCAAAGCTAGGGGTGCCCGGCAATGGACACTTGGGCAGGACACCGTGCGGTTTTAGTTGGTTTATGCAAGTCATAACCGCCCCCGCTGGCCGGCGGTGGGCTATCCGAAGGGATATCCGCACGTAAAAAAAAAGCTTTAAATATGCAGGAAATGAAATGTTCACCCAGTACCAAGTACGTTTGTAAACAAGCATATAGATCAGACCACCGCTAGGCGTTTTCCGTAGCCTATGAATGCTTTCAGAACCAGAGGTATCCCTCACGCATTATCTCGGGGAAGTGAAAGTGAGGGAAAGAAGAGAATATGGACAGAAGATTCTGCACTTTCATAAACTGTGTGAAATGCAGCATTCTGCTACTAAAAGTCGATGTTGATAATGAGATTAGAGGTGATGCTTCCTGCTTTTTTTTCACGTGGGGAATGCTGTTACGCACGGCACCTCCGGCTACGGGGCAATAGCCGGAGATCTTGTGTGGGACTTTCCCATTCAGTGCCCGGATGGGCATATCCACTAAACCCCACGGTGCGCCATGCTCTGCGCCTTGTCGGGGGGAGAGGTGATGCTTCCTCGGTTAACTCGACTCAATCATGAGTAAAAATATATTAGTTAGGATACAGTGTAGTGTAGTGATAGGTCCAGGTGATTCAGTTGGTTGGTAGGCTTTTCCGATTTAAATTTATAAGAAAACTTAGCATAGCTACTGATTATTTCAAAATTTCATACAAAATATTTCAAAGAATTGAAAATCGCTTCCATTTTTGAAATCAGCCAAAACTGAGTCATATTTCATTTAAATATGATAACAGAAGTAGGAGTTATTGCGAAATTTTCTATAGAAAACTTAGTGGGACCGAAAAGCATAAACCATGTATATATATTTCACCAGCTTTATCGAAATTCATCCCGCATTACGGGGTCTTGCGACGTTCTCTAGAGAATATATAGTACGTATGTAAGTCAATAGTCGATACGCTCCCTGTCCGAGTGTTTTGTCGGTAGGCTCCGTTATTATAACTATAGTATACGTCACTAGAGTAGCCCAATCGCCGGCACAAACATCATTTTATTCGATTATTTTCATAAGTTATTGCATAATTTATTTACTTTTTTGCGGTTCTGTGAATCCCGGTTGGGATCAACAGTTACTACATTTTCTTTTTTAAGTTTTTATTGTTACTTTTTTTTTCACCCTGCTTGATGGTAAGCAGTCTAAAGAAAGAGTTCACTGTGGATTGTGTGTTTCATTTTGATGGCTTCGATAGATGCTTTTTCATACCATGCTTAAAGGACCTTGTAAAGGATGTCCATAAGGATTGTGGGAAGACAGAGACATGAGGAGGACACCGTGTGGTTTTAGTCGGTCCGGTTCCGACACGCCCACCCCATCGTTGGCACCGATGGGGAGAAGCACGTGGGGGTTTCCACACGTAAAAAAAAGAGTATTTGTAAATAACTCCAAGGTGCGGTTAAGAGAAGATTATATTATAAATGGTTATAAAACATATTGTGGGTATTATAACACCTCTGCCAACCTCAAATACTGTATTTTCGAAATACAATATATCTTAATTTCTGTAAACTTTTTACACCCTACATATTACCAATAGACAACGAAACAAAACCTTTTCAATACGAGTTGGAAGCAAGAAGGCTGAACGGACACTTCCGGTGCGTGAGTGCGCTCCCTGCCCCCTCCGGCTATATTTAGGCGGGTGGGTGAATGGGCGGGGGGTCAGATACAGACCACTCATATAGAAGTTTTCATATTCGATTTATTCAATATCGTGATGGTGTGATTTATTTTAATTTGGGTTTATAACGATTAGTAGACGTGATCTGTACCTAGTATTAGTTCGATAATACAGAAACGATCACTGATTTTCAGAAGAAACTGGGGTCGGGTACAGTCAGTGTTGAAAATTGCTGAATACCAACAAATTTGCAAACGAGATTTACATTAAAATAGTTAATGTATTAATTTTTTATTGTATCACTTTTACTTTAAGGTACTTTTGTCAGGGGTGCTTGGTTGGGGTCCTCCACGCGGTGCACCCTGGGCAACGGAGACAGCAGCGCCTCTCTCCTAGGGCGGGAGAGACGCTGCCACCTACGGCCAACTCCGACCGAGGCGAGGACGTCCCTGTTGAGGGCTGTTCGGAAGCTTTCACGTGTCCCTCTGATTAGCAGATGGCACAGTGGAGAGCAAGTAAGGGGGCCATCTCGAAACCGGAGATGGCCTAGGTTCAGTCGGGGTGCGAGGGATATGCTCTATTGGGTAACCTTACACCCCGACGTCTTAAGACCTGAAACGGCGTGCGGTTTTAGTCGGTGCAAGGCACACATAACCGCCCCCGCTGGCCGGCGGGGGGGTATCCGAAGGGATTTCCGCACGAAAAAAGAATAAAAAAAAAGGTACTTTTGTCACTGACGAGAAACATTCTACAAGTGGAAGAAAGGCCGACTCCTGTGATATAGTTTTATAGAAAAATTGTATTACAAGAGTCAGGAGTATCAGGCCAGATACAACAGACAGCTATGAAGCTACATATACGTACCTCTATAGGGAAAAAGCTCTTCATTTTCAAAGGTGTTCACCCACCTTTAGAAATCTCGAGTTTAACAAAACGTGATTTTCGAAATTTTCGAATCGATTCGGTGCGTAAATACATACTACGGGTACAAAAGCAATAAACGTAATAATAAAGATATTCTTTAGTCAACGGCTCCAACGATTTTCATAAAATTTAGTATACAGGATGTTCCAAGGGCGATAAATCGATCTAGCTAGGTTTCATTTTTACAATACTTCGAAAGAAAACCCGAGCAAAGCTCGGTCACCTAAATATAATTATGTTACACAACAAATCTCAAAAATATTTTTATTTCACAACTTATCGAATAAACAAAAACTGGCTCAGATAAAAAAAAAACATTAAAACTCTTATTATTTTGTAAGAAAAGAAAGGCTTAACAAAACAGATAACCGTATCCACCCTAAATCTGATCCATAACCGATATGGTGTTCTTACTTTAAAAGGCCAAAAGGCGGGAAAACAAATAAAATGGCCGCTAGTGCATTAACCATGTTTACAATAAAGGCGACAAATCGCTTTGTTTACGCGGTCAGCCAGCGCGACGCGTAAACAACCGTCGTGATTTGTCGAAATCAGAATATTTGTAGAAATTATTTCAGTTTATCGTAGTGATAGTTGTTTTCAGAAAAGTAGGTATTTGGCATTACTTAGTATGATTATGATTTATCTAAGTCGGGGTGCGAGGGATATGCTCTATGGGTAACCTTACACCCCGGCGTCTGAAACCCGAGACGGCGTGTGGTTTTAGTCGGTGCAAGCCCGACATAACCGCCCCCGCTGGCCGGCGGAACCGAAAGGATTTCCACACGAAAAAAAAAAAGGTACTAATATTATAAAGAGAGAGGTCGAACCTTGTGCGCTTGATCATGGGATCGGAAAAATTCTTTCACCATTTGAAAAGTATGTACATTATCCCCTATTATGTGAAAATTACGAAGGCTTGAGTTAAAAAAACTCATTTGAATCGAAGCGAAGTAAGGGTAGGTTGCTCGCTGTTAATAAATAGGCAAGAATAGGTTGTTCGATGCTATTAATTAAACGAACTGTGGAAAAAAGAATTATTCGATGGTTCTAGATTTTAACAAATGATGTTCGAGGTACAATCCTTCTTATGTTTCGCATATTAACATAATGCCATTAATGATATGTATATCCGGAATATATTTATTAACTTGGCATCTTTAGCGAATAAGTCATCTGTCGTGTACCTTCATGTTGCAGCCAACTAACTTAATTGCCATTCAATGAACAGTCTAGCCTCTTTACTAAACGGCACCGTTCAATTAGAGGCCTGAATGTAGAAAACCATTTACTGGTGGTAGAAATTTAATGACACAAATTTGTCAAAAAATTCGGCCGGGTGGTACCTCACCGTGAACGATTGCGAAAAACCCCCCATAGTAATCCAATTTCGGTTTGATTGCGTTCCGGGGTCAGCAAGTGCATAGTCCGGCAGGGGGATTGTGGTCGCAGCACTAGTGGGACCGGTGGGTGTCACGCGGTACTGCGACGACAAATCCTCTTCTGATGAGGCCGTCAAGCTGAGTGCCACCATTGTTAACATGGTACGTGTATGTAATGATGACCCTCTTTCCTGAGAATTTTGCTAGAAAATCTCACAATGCTCAGAATCCCCGCAGCGGATTAAAATTCGCGCGAGTTTTATTAATTTTTTTGTCAGTAAGTACTTATCTATAGATACTGATAAAGATCATGAAGATTGACAAGAAAGGGGTTGATCGAAGAAGTGCTGGCATGACCAGATACATGCAAGGGGAATCATGGTATTGAGACCATGCGACCGTGCGAAGTGGAGAAGTTAAAGTCCGAAAACGGACCCCAGACTCCGTGAGTTTAGAGCCTCAAATGCGACCGGGGCTAACGCGACGGTGATAAAAATCGGGCCAATTTTATTAACAGTGCATGTATAGTACACGAATTATAAACCTAGCAACGGCCCTAGCCAACCTATAGTTACCGAGTCCGATAGTCCACGGCAGCCGTCGTGTAGACGAGACTTTATAAAGCTAATGACCCAACGAGGATATTCAACCATTCATTAAATGCTATTTATTAATTTACAACGTGTCAGTCCGTGTCGGCGGCGCGCCGTACGTATAACACGGTAATCAGATTGACCGGGGGGCCCTTGGTAATTGGTTAAAGGGCTCCTGTAGTAGGTAATCGATCACATATGTAAAGAGCTAACCTGGCATTAGGTTGACAACGATCTACTGCTTAGCTACCTTTTTATTATTTTAGTAAATTGAATCACAAGTTACATAGAGAAACTATACCTTCTCACGCGTGTATTGGTATATTTTTAGGAATTTTCTTTAGAAAAGCCCTATTGCTATCGCGTTGTCGTCGACGTCGTCGTTGCAAATTTTCTGTCACGGTTTTGGGTATGAAGGAGATGAGCTATCGAGTTGCTGTTTTCGGTAATAGATTCGTGCTGGGGTGAACCACTGCAAGATAAAGAAAAAAAAATCCCTTGTATTCGGCTGAGCTCGTCTCAGGAATTCAACTTGTTTAGTGTATTCCTTAAGGTTAAAAATAAAATTCCTTAAGGTTGTTTGGTGGTGTCTAAAACACGTACATTTTCTCAACCATTTTTTCTTTCCCCGTCTTACCAATACGTATAAATTAGCGTTAACTGGGCACATTTCCTTGGGCTGTATGTCTCAACCCCTTAGTCATCTTGTAAGACATCATGAATAAAGATTGTGATCGTGTATTCGCCGATGTATTAATGAAGGTGATATTGTTTTTATTTATAAGTGAGAATGGTCCTACTGTTTAATACCAAGTAAGTACTTAACTGGACGAAGTTAAGTACTAGGGATCTGTACTTCACGCGGCTGTTGACATCGATTGCGACATTAAGGCTCCTGCACGGGCCAAGTGGCGTGAGATGACTGGTA
The DNA here is from genome assembly GCA_946251805.1 of Cybosia mesomella. Taxonomy (NCBI): domain Eukaryota; kingdom Metazoa; phylum Arthropoda; class Insecta; order Lepidoptera; family Erebidae; genus Cybosia; species Cybosia mesomella. Next base: position 37,881,097 of record OX276389.1, read on the forward strand.
TCAACTGTGACCCCGAAATGCCGGTTAGATTGAAGGCACAGGTCTGTAAAACCATCGTTAGGCCGTTGCTAGAGCGACATAAGTAGGAGCGGCGCGTCACGGAGATGAATATGCTGCGATGGATGTGCGGAGTCACGCGTAAAGATTGTGCGTGGAACTCCCACATACGCGGCAGGGTCCATATCCGTGACATCGTTATAAAATGCAGGCGTGACGCCTTCGCTAGTGCAGCCAGTTTTTGCGGCAGTCGCCTATCTACGTGAGTAACAAATGTCTAGCCATGACACTTCCGCCGGGTCTCGATAGGAGGGGGAGACTCAGTAAGTGCTGGCTTGATATCGTCAGGGATGTCATGCATGCCAATGGTCTCACTATGGATGACCAAGATCGTGCAAAGTGGAAATGGAAACGCAGGAAAGCGGACCCTGGGCCCTGAAGGCCTCGGATGCAACGCTGAGATCACGATGATGAATTTTCCTACTATTTGCGGACTCAATAGCTGTAGCTGTCATACAGATGATATTAAAAAAGGCGCACTATGTCCATAACCATAGGTGTCAAAATTCCTCAACTCATTTACCTATCTAGTTACTGCGCCCCTTTCCAAATTCGAAATTCAAAATTCATTCCCGCCTCGTTCAGGAACCGTGACACAATTTTTATTCTATGCAGCTTGTCTGGTTTACGTCGATAATATTCTGGCGAACAGCGCACGATGTTATCTGCACATTAGCGCCAGTTTACATGGTCGCCGTGGTAACACTTATAGCTGTTACGGAGTCACGCAGTAATTACGCACCGCAATAATGTAAATTGGTTCGTGTTCGGTAACTAGGGGTGCTGTAGGGTTCTCTGGTACCATACCTACCGATACACGGTGGATTGAGATTGGGTGTACGGAGCCCCAGCACGAACTCCTGAACCAAACCAACATTACCTGTAAGCGGGTACTGCTTCTGATTGACAGACAGAGCTCTGGTGCAGGTTTTCCTTTCACGGTTTGAGGATCGGATGGTAGTTGCACCCAGAAAGGAAGGTTAGATAATTATTCCCATGAAAGCCGTTTAAATCAAATCAGAAGCTCTGTGTTTCAGGAAAGCTATAACTTGGGAATCTTCAAGCCTCGAGTGAACAGAATAACATAACACAACATAACATAACTTCACGCCTATATCCCCGTAGGGGTAGGCAGAGGTGTAATATACACCCACGATTCACCAGTTATGTTAAGGACCCACTGTAATAGTGGGCGGGCCTATTGCCATCTACCATGCACATTATTAAGCGAGCGATAATTAACAGTTGTTAATGCACACATAACTACCAATACTTCTAGGCAAGCCTGTTTCCTTGTTACCAGTGAGAATTCAATCAACTGAACTAAGTTCAAAAGAGTAAAATGCAGTAACATAGTTTGAAGCGTCAGCAGCTTTGTGATTAAGGAGTCCACCGTAAGATGGAGAAGTCCCGGTTTTAAATCTTGTTCTTTACACTACTTACGTGAACCCACTCCTAACACAAGCAATTTTTTAAATCTATAGGGTTTCACGGCCGGCGTTGCATGTAGAATATACTGCTTCCGGGCAGTTTGGCTGTGGTCCATATGAATTATCAAATCAGAAATTAAAGAAATTTAGCTTAGCTGGCGGGATTAAAAAGGAATACATATTAGTAATTTCGGGTACTAAGTACTTAATATTATTTTTTTTTGACAGAGAAAAAAAAACGTTTGCCTTGATCGCCATTCTAACCGTTGCGTCAAATCCAGCCTTAAAAAAATTGGTAGCTCACAAACGCCGTGGGATGCTCGCACTTCAACCTTTTTTTGAGGTTGTCGGAAAGTTAAACTTCATTGCGTGCCTTTTTAACCGACTTCAAAAAGGAGGAGGTTCTATGTTCGTCTGTATCTATATAACCTGTCACGATGTTTGTCAACAAATCTTGCAAATAAAATTTGATCCACTTCCCGGTTACTGATTGAGCTTCACACATGTGTAAATCGCGTGACAATGCAGTATCATGATGACATGGTGATGTTCTGATGATGGAGCTAGAAGGTGGCCATAGGAACTTCGCAATGAAACGTCACAACCTCATCGAGTTTGGGCTCATTTGAATCGTCTTGACGAGTAGTTTGTCTTTCAATGGTGACCAGGTTCTGATGATAGAGCTGGAAGCCCCCTTCCAGCTTCATAGGAGCTCTGTAATACAACGACGCAACTATATCGAGTTTCGGCTCGTTTGACTTCAAATTTTTAGACCATAATAAAAACTTATTTTTAAAAAGTTTTTTTTTTAAATTCCACTTGTTATATACATCAGCTATGAACATACAAATATACAAATATTTTTCCTATAGATTTAGATCGGTAAAAGAGAAAATCTAGGACGGAACTTGAACCCGCGACCAGTCTCTTAAAGGGGGAATACTCTGACCAACTGAGCTACCTAGATATTCAAAATTCTCCGATTTATTATATATGTCTCGGGGCAACGCTGGAGCCATCTACCGTAATTCTTGCGAACTACGGAAAATGTTTTAACATTTAAACATTATACAATAATGTCATAATACGTTTGACATTGACGTTATAAACTTACGTAAGTACCATGTGTGTATGTGTTCCAAGTGCACGATAGTGTGTGTAATGTTTTATTTGTTGATTAAATTAATTTTAATGCGTAATTTTTAAAAAATAATGGCATTCTGCACTTCTCCTCCATACAGGCTATACCTAACTATACCAAATTTCACACTCAACGCAATTTTCGTAAAAATAAATGTAAAGTTTTCCCTTCGCGTATTAATAATATAGATTATACTCACGCTTCAGTTGAAAATAACCTGATTCAGCTGTTTCTAGCCAAATTATTCTAAATCATTTTGAGCCCTGATGCGGTTCATGTTTACTAGCTTAGTAGTTTAAAAATAAAATAGATGCGGAACCCACCACAATTTCCGTCAATTACATCGGTAACGAGCATATCGGTGCGCTATGCGTTGCGCTCCGGCGTCGCTCGCGTGACTCCTCCAACATGACTTCTGTTTACTTCCGCAACTAAATTACACGTAGAATTACACCCCGTCCAAATAGATTTGGTAGCAGTGCTTGAAGGTTAGGGCGAATGGGTTTCAAACGATTTTCTTGTACTTCAACATTAATACTACCAGTGACGTGCCTATACTGCTGAGGGTGTTGTAAATTGCTTTAGAATCTATATAATTCTTGTACATATACATACGAATACTTTAATAGTCCCGAAGCATAAGTTAGAGCTTATGTTTGCTTGCGATCGAGAGCTCTTAGGTTCGTTTCCTGGATAGGGAAGTCTAAAAAATTAAACAGGAAAAAAAGAAGACAGTAGATCTAGTATTTTTGAAGTTTATTATCATTCCGTGAGTAATTTTTACCAGATTTCACCTTTGGGGTTGCCAACACCAGCGACTGCTGTCGGTCGGGGTCTCTGGGATTTCTTTTCTAGGGTAAACCAAGTTCCCCGTACCACATGGCTGGCGCGAGAAGTACCATGCGGTTTTAGCCGGTTAGAGTCTGGCATACCCACTTCACTTTTAGCTCCGGTGAGGTGACGATCAAGGAAGTTTCCGAACGTAAAAAAGATACTAATGTAAAAAAGATGCATTTAACTGTAAATGTTCCAATTTTGTATCCCTTTTTTTTTGTGCGGAAATCCCTTCGGATACCCCCCCGCCGGCCAGCGGGGGCGGTTATGTCGGACTTGAACCGACTAAAACCGCACGCCGTCTCGGGTCTACAGACGCCGGGGTGTAAGGTTACCCATAGAGCATATCCCGCGCACTCAGACTGATCCTGGGCCATTCGCAGTGTCCCCTCTGATAAAAGCAGAGGGGTACCTGGAGCGGTCCCCACCCGCGCGGGCCTTGTAGGCCCGCCATACCTCGACCACCTCGTGCAATGGGGTCAACTGGCCCTGAAAAGGGCCGGTTGGTCAGACTCTTGGCCGTTGACGTTGACGCCAGTTACTCCAGAGGAGCAATCAATGATGCGTCATCGCCCACGTTGCCCAGGGTGCATTAAACTTGGAGGTGATCCAACCAGTCGCACCCCTCCAACCAGTCGCACCCCCCAATTTTGTATCCCTAATCATTTTGGTTTACAATAAAGAACTATCTATCTATCTATCTAAGATAATTTATAAATATATCTTATTTATAGTCTCTATGTAGTCAATATCTGAGTTGTTCTGGAGTACCTATCAATATTCAGTGGTTCAATTTAAAGGGATATTGTCTTTACAATCAATTTAATATGCGCTTACCTTTCCCATACGTACAAATGAAAACGAATATCGAAATGCGTTGTTTGTTTACAAAAGGCAAGCTCAATTGAATACACAGGCATAACAAAGCGACACAAGTCCATACTAACACAAAACAAGAGCCCATAGTCCTAATTATCGTCATCCAAATCCTTCCCAATAAAGCAAATTACCATTCCGGACGTCCCTAGCTATATCTGTATATGTTGACGCCTGTACCACACGCACACACGCAAAGATTCCTTAACACTAACACGCGCTAAACGCACACGCACGCAATAAAAGTACATTCGAGCAATAAAGTGCGTACAATTACTCTAGGTGTCCGCGGGATGAGCCCTGATTAGTGACGGTCAGGTGGGCGCAGCGGAGGGCGGTCGATAACTCACCCCCCACACCCTTCACCCCTAACTACTCCCCTACTGTTTATTGCAGGGGGGGCGATCGCCTGAACTTAAGTATTGATTCGCGCGAAACGTGATTTGTACGCACTCATCTAGAGGTTAGCTTGCGGCTTACCGAAAGTTCATTGACTGTAGTTTGTTGGTGTTCGTTTTCCATTGCCGGTTTAAGTGAGTGAGGGAAAACGAAAAGCTTTTAGTAGTATCGTTGGATTGTGTGTTGCTCGAATCGCTAGGAGGTTGATTCTGGGGTCGTGTCCGTATTCCGTAGTGGTGTTTACGCGCAAACCGCGGTCAATAGGCCTCGGGCCGCACCTACGTTGTCTTCGGCATAATGCCGGCCCGTCACGGCATCTACCGACTTATTGCCGAGCGATGCCGCCGATGTTTTATTTGCTAAGTGCTCCGATATAGTTCGGGCAGGGTGGCTTAATTGACGTCGTCATGTTATACAAATGATATTTATGGGACGCTGTCGTTTTTGTTTCATATTGACTGCTTTGGGACTAAAATCTAGAAATACGCTTAAGATCATTGCTATGAAGCACTGTCAACCGGCAGGCTTGTATGGAAGGGTTAATGATAGGAGAGGAAGCTCGTGAAGTATTTAAGGTACTTAAAGTTGGACCTATCCCTGAGGGGCAAAGGCGTGAGTATAAGTATCTAGATATGTATGAATATTTGTCAATAGTACTTGTACGAGTAAGCTCACGTTATAGATATTATTATTATAAGCTGACGAACATTTTAATTGCACTGTAATGTTTTAATGTTATGATTTAGTACAATAAGAGCATTCAACATCTCAACATTAATGGTCCTTCGAGCCGGATCATCATCATCTTGCCACAGGTTTTTAAGATTTTCTCCTGTCAATAGCGGCATATACATTAAGAAAATTGTAGAATTATGCATTTCCTAGCACGAATGGGTCGACTCTTAAGTAGTACTGTCTATCCTAATACCTAAGTATGATCTTTAAGTAATAGGCCTTAACTTAAAGAAGACACTCCTGTCTTCTTTAAGTTAAGGCCAAGTTAAGGAGACGTAAAATAATAAGGCAAGGTTATTATTTTACGTCTCCTTTCCTCCTGTCTTCTTTACTTAGATGTTTTCCAATCGTTTATAGCCAGTAAGTCATGTGCCTACATGCTACCTTATCACTTTTAATAAAAAAATTAAAAGGTGCCTATTTTTCCGTTCACAGTCAAAGTGGGTTACTTTGACTGTGAAAGTTTACGACATACCCCACCAAAAATAAAGAAATTGTATTATTACCGTAACTATCTTTAAACTATAAAACATATAACGGTTATAGCGTACTAAAAACAGCAAATAATAGTTATAACAATAAAATAGCAAGGGAGCGGCATTCGCCCTTTTGGTTAACCCTTCGAAATAGCATACAGTAGCAAATTATATTTATGCAAGTAACTACTGGCTGAATACACTTTATTTTTGCATAGATGAGTTCGCAAGTCACGCATCTAGACTGATTAACGAACCCTACAATTTGTAATTTGAAAAATTATCGTTTGACTAGCAGTTCCCTGTGGTTATGCCCGCGTGAAATACCAATCCCGTTACCGTGACCCTCAGAAACCTAATCCCGGAATAAAAAGTGCCTATGCCTATGTCCTAGTCCAGACTATAATCTATCTCTGTGCCAAATTTCATCCTTTACAGGGTCGGCAGCGCGAGTGTGACGCCACTGGTGTTGCACCCGTCCATAGGCCGCGGTAACCGCTTCCCATCAGGTGGGCCGTGTGCTTGTCTGCCACCTTAGTGGTATTAAAAAAAAAAAAAAAATATAACAAACATCCATACAAACTTTTGCGTTTATAATATTAATGTGATAGTGTGATGTGATTTTAGGTTTATGGATTTACCAATTTATTTTTAAAGTATTCTAGGATATTCAACACAGCGCCATATAGCCTGAAACTAAGCAAAGCACGAAATATGGACTTGTAAGCTAAAATACGGATAAAAATACTTAAACACTTTTTTTTTGGCAAATTTGGGACGAGTTGACTAATGAAAAAGAAATTAAAATAATTCGGGCCAATTTTCAAGTGCCAAGGTGACGAATAAGGATTACCCAGACCAATGCAAATAAACATACTCACTGAAACACCTCTATCAGAGCCTCGTCCTTCAAGAAATCAGTCATCCTATGATCTTGGTGGGACGGGTTACCCAATACACCACACGAGTAGACGTATGTAGACGAGGAGTCCGCTGTCCATTAGATGGGCTATGTTGGTATACCTATGTTGTTTCAGGCCGGTTTCGACCTAGGCGTACGTATGCTAATCAGATCGAGGACGTTTTAAAGAGAGGCCAGGTTTTGAGTGCCCGTAAACGGTTACGGGCACTCAAAACCTGCATGTATGAAAACAATTATGAAAGCAGAAGAAGCGAAAGGCGTATGCTAGGGTGGTTGTTTCTGCCTACCCCAATGGAAAGAGGTAAGACTATACTTAGGTAGGTATGTGTGTCTATAGTAAGAACGAAATGAAAAAAAATGCTAGACCACTTTTACGACTGCAAATGCGAATAAAACTAATTAACTAACAGTTAATTATAGAATTGATTAATTTTGGTTATTTTCTCGCAAATTGCAATGCGAACTGGTTCCTTGCAGCGATTGATTCGCATGCGATTACAAATTGTTAAGTCTCAATCATATTAATATGAATTTGTCGTTAGTTGACCATGTAACCGATATTAGAATGGAAGAATATATGATTGGCTTCGAATAATAATACCTATTATAGAAGGCACATTTAAAGTGTATCTTGAAGAACTACGAATCAATAAATCTTCTATTAGTGTAATATCCCGGGCTTTCCAGACCTCACTTATATTTACAAGGATAAAATGCATGAGATAATGTAGTGTAGGTATGTACCTTGAGTGTATGCATATTTGCTTATAGCTTGTCTTGGCGGTCATTTGTCAGTAATCAGGTGCTAAAGGTATTTTCTGTTAAAAATGAGATATTTCCTTATGTTTGCCGTACGTACTTCCCAGAATTAATTCCTTATTAGCGGCACTTTGAAGTCGTGCATTTTGTATAAGCTGTATTCACCCCCCCCCCCCCAAATTAACAGGTTTAATTCCTGGCTAGGAATATTGATTCCTTCTTCAGAGCCTTTCGAGGGCTTACCCGGGGTGCCCGGCAACGAACACTTGGGGAGGACACCGTGCGGTTTTAGTCGAGACACGACATAACCACCCCCGCTGACCGGCGGGTGGGTATCCGAAGGGATTTCCGCACGTAAAAAAAAAGCCTGTATCATTACACCATTCGATAGTGCCGCTTATGAGGAACGAATTCTGCGAAGCAAAAACATACGAAAACTTAAGGAAAGATCTAATTATCAACAAAATGCTTTTTTTTGGGAGCTATCAAGGTTCTAGTAAAAGTTACCGCCACCGGCACGGTGTTGGAAATGTACATAATGATTTTTTACAATGTTTTCTAACACATACGTAAAAATCAGCATTGCGAATTTAAGTGAACTGCGTACTATTTTTAACCTACCTTTAGCTTCTGATTAGTGACAAATGGCCGCCGGGACAAGCTAGCAAATATGCGTACAGTCAAGGTACATACCTACACTACATTATTACATACATTTTTTTATCCTTGTACAAATAATTGAGGTCTGGGAATGGGTTTACTAATGTTTGGCAAAAAACGTTCCCCAAAGTGTCACATGCCAAAGTATGTTTCCCAAATTTTCATTTGGCAAAACAACTTTTCGCAATTTTATAGTTAGCAATACTATTTTTGGCAATTTATTGTTTAACAAATAATTACATGGCAAAGTTTCGTTTTACCAAGTATTAGGTAGTCAAATATGGTACATATACATGGCAAAAAAATACACTGCTGCATGGGTGTTTGTTTCACCTTGGGCAAATAATTTACAGGTAAGAACTTCTATAATAATTATATTGCTATTATACAAATCAATTCCAGCGCTCTGTTGGGGTCTGTTGTTGGGGGCTCTGTTGGGGTCACAGTTCTAACCTAACCTAACCCACTTTTCTGGCAGTTCCGATCTAGCCTACGTAACTTATATGATTTTTTTTTTATGCCATTATGGTGGCAGACAAGCACATGGGATGGGAAGCGGTTACCGCGGCCTAAGGACGTGTGCAACACCAGTGGCGTCACACTCGCGCTGCGGACCCTGTAAAGGAAAGGGATGGGTAAGGTGTTTGGGAGGGGATGGGAAAGGAGTTTGGGCTCCGGCAGTCTCACTCACCAAACGGAACGCAGCAGTTCAAATACTGTTACTTGGCGTCGATATTCTGTGAGAGGGTGGTGCTTCCCCGGTCGAGTCGGCCCATTCATGCAACGGCCAAAATGACTGTTGCTTGACTCTACCACACTAAAATTAATGTATTTTACTTTATTTACAGTCAATTATTAATGAGACATGCTTTTTGAACGAACTTACTTTTGGAATATAATTTTTTACAAAATAAAGCATTTGCTTAATGTATATTTGACTTAATAAAAATTGAGCAAGTAAAAAGTTGCCAAATGAATATTTGACGAAGTGATTAAAATGCGAAATATAAATTTACTAAAGATTCTTTTGGGAAATGAAACTATGCGATAAGTTTTTTGGGAAGTGAAATTTGACGAAACGTATTTTGCCAAACGGCAGGATCCCCTGGGAATCTTGGACTATAGGATCTTTTCACACTGTACAATCTAGGCCCAAACTGGGCCAAAATCAAGTACCAATACCGTTTTCAGAAACCTTATAAGCATTGGTACAAATATTTGCCATCTATCGACTTGCAGGATACCTGTGCTTCATAAGTGTTAGATAGGGTGGTATTTTGAAGAACTTTTTAACATAACATAACATAAACTCACGCCTATATCCCCGAAGGGGTAGGCAGAGGTGCTAGCACCCACATATCGCCAGTTTATGTTTAGGTCCCAATGTAATAGGTGGCGAGCCTATTGCCATTAACCGGGCACTTATAAACCTGCGATAAATACACACATAACTTCGAAAAGTATCGAAAAGTCATTGGTGTGTGCCATGGTAAAACCTGGGATCGAACCCGAGACCTCGTCTCAGCAGTCCATTACCCATACCACTAGGCTACCTCGGTTTTTTAGAACTTTTTCAAGACATGTAATTATGGGACTATTGTAGTAAAAATGGCGTTATCACTACATATTATAAAACAAAGTCCTCCGCTGCGTCTGTCTGTCTGTCTGTTCGCGATAAACTCAAAAACTACTGCACCGATTTTTATGCGGTTTTCACCAATGGTTCTAGAGGAAGGTATATCATTCGTCAAGATTTTGTATACATTGGTTAAAATATAATGATATTTGATGGAGGTGGAAGCTTTCAACGAAAAAGCCGCTTAAACCCTTTGAGATATAACAAAGTTATGTATGGTGGAATTACTGGTGGTAGAAATTTGATGACACAAATTTGTCACAAAATTCGGCCGGGTAGGTACCACCGTGCACGATTGCGAAAAACCCTCCATAGTAATCCAATTTCGGTTTGATTGCGTTCAGGGGTCAGCAAGTGCATAGCCGGGCAGGGGGATTGTGGACCCAGCACTAGTGGGACCGGTGAATGTCACGCGGTGCTGCGACGACAATCCTCTTTTGATGAGGCCGTCAAGCTGAGTGCCACCATTGTTAACATAGTACGTGTATGTAATGGTGACCCTCTTTCCTGAGACTTTACCTTCAGGTTACCATCAGGCGAGGTGAAGTCAAATTGACGTGTCCTAAATATAAAAAAAAAAGCCTGTGTCAGAGCCTCGTTCGTTCTTTAGCAGGAGCATCGACTTGCGAGCTAGGTTGGCTGGAGCCTCAAGGTGGTTTCTAGGGCCCTGTCAGCGAGCATGCATTTTCGTTTACTGTATGAAGCTGGCCTTTTGTATTCATTTCTACGGCCATTCATATTTGACATTTGTTTAACAAAAATTGGATACCCAACATTAATATCTATAATTAGAGATACTTATTGTCAACCAAAATAGAATCCATTACCATTAATTCTACTGGGTAATGGGTGTATTATTAGATGGAAGAAATTACCCACGAAATTGGGTACTGAGGCGGTAGAAGCGTGGGTAATTTTAACGCAACGAACACCTTCCTTTGATGGTAAATATGGGAATCAATATAATTACAATATAGGTGACATTTTTTTAAAGAGTAGGTACTTATAAGTACCGGCGTCTGAAGACGCGAGACGGCGTGTGGTTTTAGTCGGTTCAAACCCGACATAACCGCCCCGCTGGCGGGTGTAAGATTGCCCATAAAGTATATCGCTCGCACCCCGACTGACCCTGGGCCGTCTCCGGTTTCGAGATGGCCCCCTCGGGTTTGGGAACCACGGTGTCCCCGTCTTGCCCCGGTTTGGGGGAGGGGCGCTAGTCGCCCCACCGTCCCGGCCTGCTTCTGCTGGGGTGACAGGCGGTGGCTGCGGATATCCCGCTACCAGCGAGGAGATTGTAAATTAATTACACTGTGCTCTCTACGCAGCAACTTCTACACATAAGACGTAGAAATATATTTAAAAAAAAAACGGGTATGGCACTAATTATGCCCATTGAACCGTTACCTACTGCGCGGTATTGGAAAGTTACCGCGCCGACACCGCCATCGGCCCCTGTGTCATAGGCTAGGAGCTAGGTGCATTTTCTGTACGGCTATTTGTTTTTTTTTATTCATGTATCATCCTCCTAGCATTTATATACTTTGGAGCCCGGGGCTAATAATTTTTTTGATTGGTAAGCTGGCATTTACGAGAGCGACTGCCATCTGGCCTTTCGACACCGAGAGGAAAGCCTGCGTCTGAGCTTTGTCCATTGTTTAGCAGGTGCATCGATAATAATAATAATATTTAATAAAGTATTTGGATTTGGCTCACGAGGTTGTCGACATGTGGAGTGTGGATTCGGCGATTATTGTTCCGATAGTTGTATCGGTTCACGGACTGATTGCCAAGAGCCTCGATCAACATCTCAAGAGGCTCGCGTTAGGCAGTTGGGTGAAGGGCTTGATGCAGAAGGCAGTGCTCCTCGACACGGCACGTATTGTGAGGAGATTCCTCTCTCTGGAGCCCTAACCACCGGTAGCTTGGTCCCTGTACCCGATGCCGGTGGGCCACTAATTTTTATATTTTTGTTTATGTATTGATATGTGAATGTATTTAAAAAAATATAATTTAATATGTATTTAAGTTTAAAAAAGGGAATAATAATATTTAATAATAATATTTATTGTCTCAAAAAAATGTATAAAAACACAATGGCTCGCTAGATCCCACATTAGGATTCCCTGTGTCGTGGGATCTAGTCGATGAGCAGGTGAGTTTGAATTGGGCCCTGAAGACGATGGTAGGGGGGCCCTACCATCGTCTTCAGGGCACACCCATCTGTTCATATATCCACCGTATTAAAGAGTTTTCTGAGATGGACCGGGTCCCTCACTAGTCGGTATGTATGCTCTTTTTTTAGGTGTGTAAAGAGTCACAGGTGCCAAACCAGCGGGAAAGATTACGGGATCGAATCGACTAAACCCTTACACTCTTATTAATAAAAAACACTTACTACTACCTTAGTCCGAGTTTAAACTAAGAGTAGTTAATTCCAGACTAGCCGTGGAGTAGCTTCGGATTAACAACGTTATTAATAAACATGGCGTAAGCATAAATTAACAATGCATTCCTTACGCATAGATTAACGTGATAGCAATGGCAACTCTAACATTTTAAAAGTAAAAAAGAACGAACTATGAACGATTCAAACGTCAATTTGACAGTATTTAGGCTTCTTTATGAGTTTGACAATAATCTATGTTGACAATTCTAGCTGTCTTTCAATTCATTGAATTTACTTGTTTGGTGTTGTGATTGTTTTTTTTTTTGTTTTTTTTTTAATCATATCTATGATAAAAATTGCAGTAGAACTGGAAAACCTATATTTGTACATAGATGAATGAAAATTCCTTCGGATACCGCCGGCCAGCGGGGGCGGTTATGTCGGGCTTGCACCGACTAAAACCGCACGCCGTCTCGGGTCTTTGTACCTAAATGCCTCTTCGTCGAGTTCTTCCAGTGGATTGTAGCGGGTTTTGTAAAATATATACTTCTCATTATTGGAGCGTTATTTTCTATTTCGCTAATTTCTTCCATTAACATTATATCTGCGGCGTAATAGTCCATTTCCATTTTTCTCTTGATAAAAATATATATACTTAACAGTATGTATATTAACTATAATAATTACCACGTTTATTGAAGATCGATTCGACTTAGTTGTGAAAAATAAAATGGCTGCCTATTACAACAATATGTTCAACTCCACACTTACTCTGTCGTTATACTAGGTAGCCCCAAGGTTTAACTTTTACGTCAAGAGTAGAGTCGGATTAGCTTACTCGTTCCTTACGCCGTGTTTATTAATAACTAAATGGGCTACTCTTAACTTAATACTGGGCGTTAAGTTAATCATACCTTACTCTATGTTTATTAATAAGAGAGTAAAGGGCCTCTAGACAAAGTGACATTCTATTAGCGATAACGCCAGTGGAAAGGTACAGTACAACGGTAGTATGTATGGAATTGACGTAATCAATAGCTTGATTACAAAACTTTAAGGAAATTTAAGTCACTGATGGGGTGAAGCCTGACCTTCCATACGTTAAAAAAAACCTTTATAACTCAACATAAATGATTCATTATTATTATTATAATCATCAAAGTATAAAGTAGTGATTTATTGATAACGAATAGATAATGAATCGTCCAGCGATTTCGCTAATAGAATGTCACTTTGTCTACACGCCAAGGTCTTCGGTCACAGGAACTTATTGTTGGAGAGTTCATCATAACCTAGGAACATGCATCTCTTTATCGCCTTCGGACTGACTCACAGATTGTAAAGTTTATAGACTAGAACTTGATTATTAAAATATTTGGCTAATTTAAAAACCACATAAGTATTTTGAAATTTAAATATTTTAACTACGGTCTTAAACGTGTTCCGTTCGTTTGTCGAATGATTTGATGATATTCAAAATATGATTGAAAATGTGACGTTTGGATTGGACATAAATCTGAAGATTTTTGTATTAGATGATTCATTTCGGCATTTCAATTATACCGTTGGCTTACGGTTCTAGTTGTTCACCTAGGGGATTATTTGGTAAAATATTGGTTCTCTGTAAAAAAAAAAACCAGCCAAGTGCGAGTCGGACTCGCCCATGAAGGGTTCCGTAGCAGCAAGTATTTTTTTTATAATATTTGAAATGATTGAATGAAAGGTAAATTACAGTTGACGATTTATGACATATTAAAAAAACTTCTTACTAGATTTCATTCAAATCAATTTTCGGTGGAAGTATACATGGTAATGTACATCATATATTTGTTTTAGGTTTATCATTCTCTTATTTTAGAAGTTACAGGGGGAGGGGACACTTATTTTACCACTTTGGAAGTGTCTCTAGCGCAAACTATTCAGTTTCGAAAAAAATAATATTAAAAACCTCAATATCTTTTTGAAGACCTATCCATAGATTGGATTGGATTGGATGGATTGGATGTGTATGACGAAAAAATTTTTTGAGTTTCAGTTCTAAGTATGAGGAAACCCCCAAAATGTATTGTTTTTTTTTCTATTTTTCTGTGAAAATCTTAATGCGGTTTACAGAATAATCTACTTACCAAGTTGCAACTGCATAGTTCTTATAGTTTCGGAATAAAGTGGCTGTGACATTCGGACGAACAGATAGACAGACATGACGAATCCATAGGGGTTCCGTTTTTTGCCATTTGGCTACGGAACCCTAAGAAGTAGAAAAGTAGATCAAGAATTTAAGCTTTTAAAATAATATTATAGTAAATAAGTGAAACTCTATGGTGCCTCACATAATTGATTAAAGGAACGTTTACTGTTCTGAAAAGGGCATTTTTTTTAAGCCAATAGTCGTATTTACTTACGCGTGATGGTTGTTACAACACTCAAGAGTGGGCTTGAGGTTCTCGAGGCCTGGGTCAGACGTTATGGTATGGTATGGTTTCGCGAGCTGGTATCCGCAACTCCACCACAAGGCGCGGTTTTTGCGTGAGGGTGGGCTGGGTCAGACGGTACTTACTCAAAAAAAAAACCAAAAGAAACCAAATTATGAGAAATAGAAGCAGAAGAGCGGACATCGGGCTTTGAATTGTAAACTTTGGATGCCAGCAGGATTAGCGCTTCGATGAAGAAGATGATTTTAGGTAGATTTCGATGAAATCGATCTACCTATTGGTTTCTTGACTACAGTCGAATTTAAAAAAAATTCTTCATAGGAGGTCTAGTTATGACCCCCTGAGTCCGAAATGATCACTGGTCAAAAAGTTTATATGTATATATATATATATATATATATATATATATGTATGTATGGTTCCACTTTCCAAAATTTGCGGCACTCTCACGGTCGCATTTTTGCCCCGATCGCTTTCAAACTGCGGTCAAAAACACACCTTCTGTGGGCCTCACTTTTTGTGAAATCAGTTTTTCCTCAAAATTTCACGTTCCATGAAAGATATTCGAACCGTTCTAATTTTATCCCATAGTATACATGAATACCAACAACTTTTAATTATAAACCTATAAGATTAAAACTTTAACTAAAAGTGGAGGGGGGAAAAACCAAAATTTTTCGGGAAAAAAATCATAACTTCTAACCGGTGAACATTCTTGCGTCGGAAACATTTTTAATCGATAGGCCATTTTTAAGTCTAAAATAAATGTGTGAAAAGTTTTTCGCTAAAAGTTACCGTTTTCGAGAAAAAAAATTAAACTGTTTAAAGTCCGTAGTTCTCTATATAAAATAATATTAATTGCTTCACGAAATCTACCTGTGCGTTCCCCCTGCGGGAACGGTTTTTATTTTACATAACTTCATCATCATCTTAGCGTTGTTCCCAGTTCTGTTCGAGGCTTAACCTCGGAGCCCAGCGTCCGCTTCGGCTTCGGGGGCCATCTCGAAAACAGAGATGATCCTAGGTCAGATTGGGTGCGAGGGAAATGCCTTAGGACCTTACACCCGGCATCTAAAGACTTAAATAAATATTCAACAGCGCCCTCTACACCCAAAGTAAGCATAGTTTAACTAGCTTGTGTTATGGGTTCCAGAATACGGACAAACATACCTATATACTTTTTTTTGTAAATACATACATATTAAACATAGAAACACCCAGACCAATGCAAATAGACAGAGTGATACAGACAAATATTTGCACTGAGCGGGAATCGAACCCGCGACTCCTGTCCTAGTAGTCGAATGCACTACCGCTACGCCACATAGGCCGTCATAGAGCCGTCGAGACGGCATGCGGTTTTGTCGCTCGAGTCTGACATAACATAATTTGAACAAGCGTGTCGACTCCCGCCTATACGTGTATTTTAAAAACTTCGACTACGGCGACTACGCGGTAACCCTGGGGTTATCCTGTCGAGGGCTTACCCGGGGTTCCCGGCAATGGACACCTGGGGAGGACACCGTGTGGTTTTAGTCGGTCCGATTCCGACACGCCCATCCCATCGTTGGCACCGATAGGGTGAAGCCTGTGGGGGTATCCAAACGTTAAAAAAGGCACCACAGAGCTTCACTTATTTACTATAATTTTATTGTATGTAATGGTGACCCTCTTTCCTGAGACTTTACCTTCAGCTTACCATCAGGCGAGGTGAAGTCAAATTGACGTGACCTAAATATAAAAAAAATAATTGGAAGGCTTAGTTCGAACAAGGCTTAATACGAAGACGCCGCCTCCTCACCTACGCCAAGTAGGTATCACCAATTAGATAGTACATTAAAACTTAAGATATGTATCCGGTGCGATATGACGTAGTCGTTTGTAAAATTTTATTAACATTATATATACAAGTTTAATATTATTATGCTTGTTCTAAAGTACCGACGTATTGAATATCTAATTGTACGTTTAGTTTATGACTATATGTTACTGACTGAGAGGTAGGTTAAAACAAGTTGAATTCCTGAGACGAGCTCAGCCGAATACAAGGGTTTTTTTATTTTTTTATTTTTTTTTCTTTTTCTTGCAATGGTTCACCCCAGCACGAATCTATTACCGAAAACAGCAACTCGATAGCTCATCTCCTTCATACGCAAAACCGTGACAGAAAATTGGCAACGACGACGTCGACGACAACTCGATAGCAATAGGGCTTTTCTAATGAAAATCCCTAAAAATTAACTTGAGTAGTTTTTAGTTAAAGTTGAACTTATTCAACTTAATTCGAATAAACTAATAAACCTAACCAAACACTTCATTAAAATAACTTAAACAGTAAATGTCACATATGCAATTAATTTAGGTAATTAATTAGTAATTTCATTATATTCCATGATTATACATCAAGCATTATATTACCTTTAATATTAAATTTGCTATCCACAAATTCCTCCACCGAATAAAAACACTTATCTATTCAAATAGTAGTTTATGCAAATGTCATATAAGAAGGGGTATTAAAACACGAGAGTCTGTTTATCGTATGAGGCGAAGCCGAATGCGAAAATAGGTTGACTCGAGCGTTTTTATACCTAAGTTATATGCAGTTTCATACACTACTTTATCTTCACTCATAGGAAAAATTGAAATTAAACAAAGTAGGTAGGTAGGCGTGCGCCATTTTTTTCACAGTTCGAACTGCGCATGCGTGCACCTTTTTTTTTCATATTCAGCCTAAAACCATAGGCTAGTTTAATGAATAAAAAAAGATAGCGGTACTGTAATGAGTTTTATGATACAGTTGGCGGTACTGTAATAAGTTTTATTTTTAATTTTATGTATATATGCGTTTATAAAGTGCGTTGTATAGAATCGTCTTTGAATTCGTAATGCGAATTTTTCGATTTGAGTGTAGATAAAATATGTTTAATTTAAATTTATTCAAAGGTAGTGTCACACCAACTGGTAGTTTATTGCTAATTTCATTGGGCATACAGCATTAATTTGTGAAATTTAGAAGATGTAATCTTTGCCGGGGTACTAAAATTTTATATGGATCTCTGCTATTTTCCTTTTTAAGGTTCCGTTGCCAAATGGCAAAAAACGAAACACTTATTGATTCGTCATGTCTGTCGGTCTGTCCGTCCGTATGTCACAGTCACTTTTATCCGAAACTATAAGAACTATGCTCTTGAAACTTGGTAAGTATATGTATTCTGTGAACCGCATAAAAATTTACACACAAAAATAGAAAAAAAAACACTACATTTTGGGGGTTAGAACTGAAACTGTAAATTTTTTTTTCATCAAACCCATACCTGTGTATGGATAGGTCTTCAAAAATGATTTTGAGGGTGTTAATATCATTTTTTTTCTACCTCCAAAGTGGTAAAGTGTGCCCCCCCTGTAACTTTTAAAATAATAGAATGATAAAACTATAAAAAATATATGATGTACATTACCATATAAACTTCCACCAAAAATTGGTTTGAACGAGATCTAGTAAGTAGTTTTTTTAATACGTCATAAATCGTGAACCGCAATTTACCTTTCATTCAATCAATTCAAATATAAAAATTAAAAAAAAAAACATTAATTTGTTTCGTTGTCTTTTGAGTCGTCATTACGAAGTTGGTTGCTGCAAGCAGTCATAGGTCTCTGTACCTGTTTAAACTTAGAAAAAATAATCACCCATACGTCTTATTTTATGACTGATGAAGTGTCGACTCTAGGCTATCGTAGTCATTACACTTTATAAACTACTAATGAGATAAGCTTCCAAAACGATTATACCCACTACAACGGAGTCTACGGCCCAATGATCTGTCTCGTCTCATCACAAACGAGTAACACAATTATAAACAGCAGCTAATTTGCATAATATACTTATTGGTTGATAGCCAGTGGCATGTGAAACGCAGAAAGAATTTTGTTAATGAATTTGTTATTTAAGATTGTTTCAAGAAATCAGATGGCGATGTCGTCTATTATAACAATATCTAACGAACATCTTACGCAATACCCATTCTTTATGCTACTGATATTTATGCTTACCACACTAATAATCATTTATTTATTGCCATATGGGACACACTGGACAGACACTACAAGCGCGTAATGATTACTACTCGGTGGCGAGTATGTCGCCATCGGTTATGAAGTCCCGAGTTCGATTTCAGAGGTGGGCAATGTAGGTATTGCTAAGTTTTTATGTAAGAAAAATATATATAATGTAAAAAAAATAGTCCTAAAGTGTCGAGTTGGTTATAACACCCCGTATTACGTGTAATCAAAAACATAGTTGGCGAACAACAGTGTCATATATATATACATATATATATATATACCTACTACAGACTCTCTACAAGTTTGTTGTGACTACTTGTGACTAGCATAGTCCACTTGCAAGCAGTAAATATTCATTCCGAAACTCTTCTCATTAAATCCCCTAAATCGCTCACCTCGCCACGCATACTCATTTAGTAAACACGCAGTCCAAAACCAAGAATAGCCAAGTCTGGTCACGGGGTGGCGCCTCCCACCGCCCGGGGACACCCCCCAGTGGGGGTGCGGAAGGGCCGCAAATGAAAAATGGCGCAATTAGCCCCACAGACAGTGAAAAACAAGTGCACTCGATCTGCCCGCCGACATCGGCGGAGCGTTAACTCATCGATAACGCAACGGTACATACCTACGCTAGGGATGGGATAAGTATTTCAAGTATTTTTTCTTTTTACTAGCTAATGCCTCACTTTTTCATGTTAGGAACCTTCACAGGCATTTGAATAACCAGGTACTACCGTACCATTTTATTTCGTGCCGAAATCCCCTCTTGTACCTCCCACCGGCCAGAGGGGGAGGTTATGTCGGGATTGAACTGACTAAAACCGCACGCCATTTCGGGTATGTAAGACCGGGATGTAAGGTGGCCCATAAGGCATTTCCCTCGCACCCCGACTAACCTAGGGCCATCTTCGGTTTCGAGATGGCCCCCTCGAGTTTGGGAACCACGGTGTCCCCATCTTGCCTCGGAAGGGGGGGGGGAGGCATGATGCCCCGCCGTCCCGGCCTGCTAGTGCTGGGGTGACAGGCGGCCTCACCTGCCATCCCCAGGCCTGCGCTCATAGAGGACGGAGGTCGTTGAGCGTTCCTTTACCGATTCAACCGAATTTACCGATTGGCACCGACTTCAACAAAAAAGTCTTATGCGCATTTTGATCTTCCGAATTAAATAAATCAGTAATCCTGTTATTATGCACTTTTTATTACCTATCTCAAGTGCCTCTATGATTTTTGAAGTCGGTTATGTTTTTAAATTAAATTTAATTTGTTAAATAATTAAAAAAACACGTGTAGTGGACCAACGTGTTAAGGGTAATAGAAGTTGAATTGCATGTTAAGCCTAGGATTTGAACAAAAAAATAATTAAAACATGCAAGGCCGGAGACAAAGGCCAGTCTGCATATATTATTATGTCTGCAGACAATCCTTCTAAATGAGAAAATCTAAAATGAAATTTCTTAATCCTTTAATTCCGAATTCTGTCGCGATTTACCAAAGACACGTTTTGATGTAATCTTAGAGGAGAAACTTTTAATTAGTTCAAATTCATTATCAGCAAACACCCTTCTATCTGTATAGATGGAGAAATTCCTTAACATTAACCGGGGTACAGTACTTCCCGTGCGTGGCTAAGCCTGCTTTCTGTACAGGGTCATGTCGGGTTCAACTGTATTCGCTAGTTTGTCCTAATATGTTAACTATTTTTGGCATAGCAAGTTGGACTAATTTTTAATAACATAATATAGTAATCAAGTCATACTTAACTGCCTGATCACCAAAAAAAAAATTGGTTATTTTGAATTTCGTCGCAACTATTTTCACTGGTGAATGAATACGCACACGCGTCATGGTGATTTATCAGTGTCATCCAAAGTTTGCACTTCGGAGTCCGAAGTGCGATTACTGTTTTTGATTGGTATGTCGGCTTTTCCGGTAGCGATTGCCGTCTTACCGCCAAAACTTGGCAGAAAAGCCTGCGCCAGAGTACGCGCAGTATTGCAGGTAAGGTTGTCTTGGCCCCGAAGGTCTGGATGTGGCCCCATTCAGCGGGAGTTACTGCAAACTAGTATTTTTCGCGAACCCCCCCAATCGAGTCAATAACTCGCATTAGAAATGGATTCAATAATGAATGGAATGATAAACTTTCAAAGGTTTTTTTATAGCAACATCGATTCAAACGTAAATTAATTCACCGCTATCATATTCTTTAAATAAGCTTAGAAGGCGATTGATAAATTAACATAATATTGGACCTGATTCATTTCCTGCTTGGCACACTCTCTGCTTATTAATAAGCATTTGATGCATTTTGTGTATCTTTTTCAGAGCAGCAATATCGCCTGTTGAACGTCACCACCAGATCTTCGGAACTCAAGCAAACTTCACCTACAATCTGGTGAAATCACCATCGTTATTAGCTTAACACATTCCAAGTTTAGCTCTAAACTACCTAATTTTGGTTCGAACACTAGACATAAGGTGAGAATATATGTTTCTGTTGCGCGCACCGCAAAAAAAATGTTTTTCTTGCAGAATAAACTGCTTCCGGGCTGAAACTACTGATCCTGATTGGTCGAGAGCTGCGGAATCTCGACCAATCAGGTTCGATCACGTCTTTCCACTAACTGCGCCTATGAATACGCCAGTGACTCGGGCCTCTACATCAGTCGCAGTGAAGTCGCCGCCGAGGAGAGTTCTCCGCACAAGTCGGCGCCCGGACCTGTACCACTGTACATATAGACCCGCATATATCGCACTAATCGACGAAACGTTTGGGACACAAGTTCCCTATGGACCACGGCCAAACAGCCCGGAAGCAGTATATTCTACATGCAACGCTGGCCGTGGCCTTAAGATTTATACAATATTTTATCTTTCTTTCTAAAACTTTATATGGGAGCGATTACCGTTTAAACCCCTCAATCCCGAGAGGATAACCAGAGCCTCATCCGTTAATCAGCCGGTGTTAAAATTAGCCGGCTAGGTTAATGAAACCCCGAAGATACACCCAGACTGTAGCTGATTCCTAAAATTTTGTCAATCAATCTTGGATACTATTAGATAGGTTTACAATACAAAAGCAAGCTAAAGTGGCAGTGGGCAACTGACAACCGCTGGGGTAAAGGTGTTCTTGAGTGGAGACCGCAACTCGGCAAACGTAGTGTAGGACGCCCTCCGGCCAGGTGGGATGACGATATCTCTGGATGCGGCAAGCTGAAGACAGGGCGCTATGGCGCTCATTAGGGGAGACCTACGTCCAGCAGTGGACTAGAATAGGTTGATGATGATGATGACAATACAAAAGTACAAATCGAGGATAACAGTAGGCAGGAGTGAAAATGCGACATAAATAAATATTCTAGGACATATTACACAGCGCCATCTAGACCCAAACTAAGAGCTTGTCATATGGCTTCTAGAATGCGGATAAACATACTTAGATACTTTTTTTAGTAAATAAATACATATTATACATAAAAACACCCAGACCAACCCAAATATACATATTTGTAATGAGCGGGAATCGAACCCGCGACCTCTGACTTAGCAGTCGAATGCCCTACCGCTACGCCACAGAGGTCGTCATGGACATGGATTGGTATGGGGACTTGTGACTGCTTAATATAGCCATATTTTGCCATAATTGTCTTGCAGGGGTTAACCTAGGTCCGCACGTGATTTAATGACTTCAAAGTTGACCACTTCAGATGACGTCCAGGCGGCAGGTTTTCTTTTAGTGTGATGAAACCTGCCGAAATGGAGTGTTTATCTGCCCACGTTTACTCTCTTGCTGTCTGTAGCAGGAGTCGGTCTCAAGAAGCTGCGTGAACTGCTTTAAACGGACGGGAGGCGTTAAGTAGTAGTATTGTGAGGGTCGAGGAGTTGTTTCTATCTTGTCTCTCCGAACATCAGGCGGAGCTATGCAATCATGTAATGAGTGTTCTATACGTGGGCTCTGACTGTTGTTACGCTCCTGCTTGCCTGCAGCGAGCAGTCGTACAGCTCTGATTGTAAGGATGCTCGCTTTGTAACATGTTACATTACGCCAGAACCCAACTTAATTTAAGCAGTGGGTTGTTGCTGGTTATAAAAGGAAGCCGGTAAAATGGTGTGTACTTGTATTCTTTGCTACTGCTCTTTCATTACATGACTTCATGGAACGCCAGTAGAATTTCAACCTTTGGCTTCTTAAACATCTTATAGATTTAGATCAGAAAAAGAAAACATCTAGGACGGGACTTGAACCCGCAACCAGTCCCTTACAGGGGGAATGCTTTAAGAAAAAGTAAACATACAATATGCATAAAAATTTAAACAAAAAAACAGTAAAACAGTACATTTTGTTTTTTAAATCTGTAGAGCTACGGAAAACGTTGCGCCATCTACTGACAACATAACAAATTAAGTAGGGACAGTGACGTAAAAAAAAATATAACTTGTATCTATTTGATAATATTCCCTACTTCATTAACAGCTTTGTATAAGGTTCTACCTAAACTGCTAATTTGCTAACAGAACGTCAATCAGTCAATAGCTCTATAATGTATCAACATTCTTATCGCTAACACAAAAATGACAACTATGCAGATACAACCAGATTAATCGTTATCGTTTACCAAACTCACTTAGCCAATCAATCTTTAATTTCGCTTGCAATCAATAAATTCGCCATTAATTTTCGCGTACCGCAAAGTCTTGGAGGCTGCTAAATAATGGATGCCCATCAGCTTTCATTAGCGCCGAGCGGGGGCGCCACCGGCGACCGGCCGCCGGGCGCCGGCCGACTACATCCGATCAATACCGGCCGGCCGACTGAACGAGAAAGAACGAATGCGTCCGAATGATTACGACCGTTCCCGAACTTAGCCGAAAGGAGCCGAACGGGCGTCGCACATGACAAATGTCACTGTGATACGGTTCTGCAGTCTTCAGGCCTCCCTGAAAACTGTGGAAATTCATTAGAAAAGTGCATGTAAGACTCTCGTGTGGTTAAATAACAGTGCACCCGTTGTTCTTTGTGGTTTCTGTCAGTGAATACTGCTCGTAACTTTGTGTGTTTGTGAGTATTTTGACAGATTGATTCGAGGGTACTTCGATCTGTATTTTCTTTATATGTATCAGTGATATTTTATAAGTTAATTCTAGGTTTTACCTATCTGCGTATACAACCTACGTACGATATTTTTTTCTGCCATATCAGTAACTATGCCCAATAAACCCTTACAACCTGTTCATTGATAATTGCTAATAAGTTTTATTGTCGATTGTGACAGCAGCTGTCATTGAATAACGTGGTTTAATAACTTGTGACTTTTTATGGCTTCTCGCTTATGTTTTCTAGTTATAAAGGGCTTAAATAATGTCTAAGAAAATATATTAATACAATTAAGGGGCGGTTGCTACAGCGCATGCTCAAGGCAGACCTGCTTTGCGTCATACGTGTTTTTAAGCTAGGTTTCATATTTTAAATTACTAGATATTATTTTGTTTTCATATTTGGTTTAAATACTTATGAGGCGATTAACATTAGAGTTGAAAAAAGGTTAGGACGATTCGTTAATAGCAGTAGTCTAGTGGGTATAGTTTTTAAATATTTACGTAAGTAATTTTAATAACAACCATTTTAGTTCTTACCATATCATATATACAGGTTTTTCCATAGTTTGAAAGTCGTTTATAATAAAAATCAATACTCTACGCTGCACTAGAAACTCAACTTTAAGGGCATCTATTTTCAAACACCTCTTGCGGCCTTGACCGATTTACATAAAAGCCTGCGGGAGGCGCTGCAGTAGCGCAAACACGACCAGTTCTTGTAGACCCTTTTGATAACTCTCTTCAAGGTATCTCGCCTTATTTATTCAGCGCGACGGGGGCTGGCCTAGGTTTTTTATGACTGGATGACAGTAGCTGTCATAGTGACAGTTAAAAGCTCTCAGCAGGTGTGAAAAGGATGGATTTGAAAATAGAATGTTTTGTCTTTTGAATATTTAATTATAGAATTTAATTATAAAATATTAGGTTCGTTATGCATACGGCCTAGTTGGCTACTGCTGTTAAGTTTTGTTTTGATCACGTTATTTTTTTTTTAAACTTTGTTTATAAGGTTCTAAAGAACTTGGTGCCATTAGAAACCCGTTAGATAGGTGACATGTTGATTATGTTTTTTTTAAACGAATATAAAAGACATTAATTTTAAGAAATTGTTTTTCTATGCTACTAGGTGTGAGATGCTTTTGACAAGTTTAATAATAGAAGCATTTTCACTAATTTGAGACATACCTACTTTTTAATTTAGTGTTCAAACGGAATAATATTATAATAGCAGTATCGTGTAATTTAAAAAAATAATCCACTTGAAACGTTAATTCAAAGTATATTTAAAAATAGAAGCCTACAATTTTTTTGAGGTTGGTGCCAGTGAACTGTTTTTGTTTTCTAATTTTATTTGAAGGGATTTCCGAACGATAAAAAAAAGGTATTCCATAATAGCTACTAACCTTAAAAAAATATGCGCTATTATTATTTTTATTACATAATAATTCTGAGTTTTTCTTTTCGAAGTAGATTTTATTTGCATTTTCATTTCATAATTTTTAGCTTTATATAATTAGTACACGCACTCCTAACTAATCAAAGTTTTAAAATGGTTTTCCTTTTGACACCCGTGGTTCGTATCAAGAAGCCAAAACTACTGAACAGATTTTGATAACACTGACATTGTTCCCTAAGTCAAAGTAAATAAAAAAGAAATGCGTGGACATACATACAAACATACCGAAAAAAAATGGACGGACGACGCTTTGGCGCAGGTTTTCCCCTCGAGGTTAGGAGTTCAGATCGCAGTCGCTCCCGAAAAACATGGTAGTGAAAATATAGATAAGAAGTATGGATTTATAATACATAACATAATATAACTTCACGCCTGTATCCCTGAAGGGGTAGGCAACGGTGTAATATGCACCCACGATTCGCCAGTTATGTTTAGGTCCCAATGTAATAGAGGGCGAGCGAGAGGGGCGATAGTCAACATTTTAAATACACACATAACTACGAAAAGTCAGACGTGTGTGCCCGGGGCGACCTGGAATCGAACTCGATACCTCGTCTCGACAGTCCGTTACGTACACCACTGGGCTATCGCCGCTTTACACTTGACACATAATATATTTGAACGATGCAACTTCCAAATGTAACGTAACTCAAAATCTTGTATTTTACATAGAAGAGGACCCAACTTCAGCTGTTTTTTTAAGACAATATAAGAATTTTTATAATACTGCAACGATTTATTTATCACTAGCTGTTGCTCGCGGCTTCACCCATTGCCATCTACCGGACACATTATTAAGCGAGCAATAATTAACATTTATAAAACGCTTCTGCTTACTGCTTACCCCTTCGGAGATATTATAAATAAATGGGTAAACACAAAACAAATCAGTAGGCATCTTATTCTCCTCTGTTTGTCAAATAAATTGGTTTATTTTTCTGGTTAGGTAAAAAAATTGAAACATTCAGTTTTTTCCTGACCTTCCAATTTCGAACATTGGGCGACCACAAGTATGTAAAAATATTTAAAATCGATTAGTCTTCGTCATCCGTTCAGTCGCTGACCCCAGAAGTACTCCAAATTGACCATAGACATTTTTCACTAGAGTGCAAGGGTCTCACATTAGACCTTATAATTGTAATCAAGCAATATTAATCAAATGATCAGGAAATTAACGCTGCTTGACCCTAAGCGACAGGCAGGCGGCTTGGAAAACAACTTTCGAAGCTCGAATGTAAAAAAGCGGCGATAGCCCAGTGGCGTACGTAACGGACTGCCGAGACGAGGTCTCGACTTCGATCCCTTGTCGCCCCGGGCACACACCTCTTTTCGTAGTTATGTGTGTATTAAAAATGTTAATTATCGCTCGCTTAGTAATGTGCCCGGTAGATGGCAGGCTCGCCCCCTATTACATTAGTACCTAAACATAACTGGCGATTCGTGGGTGTGTAATACACCTCTGCCTACCCCTTCGGGGATACAGGCGTGAAGTTATGTTATATGAATGTAAAAACCATATATCTATACTATTGTAAAACTGTATATTTGTTGTGTGTACATGTATATATTGGAGATATTTAAAAAAAAAACGAGTTATGTAAAATTATCGATTCTGAATCTAAAACGTTTTATTGTCGGAAGTTTACGCGAATGTCACACATTGAAATAAATAATCAATTTAAATAATAAAATAACATGAAATAAATCGCGATAGAATCCGTTAAAAATAGTTTTACTAAAACATTTTTTTTTTAAATCTTGTGTGTTTGCTCGCGGTGTACGCAATAACTACTGAACGGATTTTGATCCACTTTTTTTTAATTAGAAAGGTCTTATTCAGACTGAAAAACTGCCGTATATTTGATTGCAATTCGTTGAGTAGAACTGGAGATATAATCAAAAATAGAATTATCATGGTTATTTTTGGTCGCGATTAGCGACATCAACGCGGGTGGAGCCGCGAATATAAACTAGTATCCATTTTTTTTTTTAATTTAGGACACGTCAATTTGACTTCACCTCGCCTGATGGTAAGCTGAAGGTATAGTCTCAGGAAAGAAGGTCACCATTACATACACGTACCATGTTAACAATGGTGACACTCAGCTTGACCGCCTCATCAGAAGACGATTGTCGTTGCAGCACCGCGTGACACCCACCGGTCCCACTAGTGCTGCCACCACAACCCCCCTGCCCGGCTATGCACTTGCTGACCCCTGAACGCAATCAAACCGAAATTGGATTACTATGGAGGGTTTTTCGCAATCGTGCACGGCCGGCCGAATTTTGTGACAAATTTGTGTCATCAAATTTCTACCACCAGTGCAGGAGATATATATAGCGACATATCGATGAATGAACTTTGTCCTCTGACTAGTTCGTTGATATAATCGTTCTCAGCATGTGCGGTAGAGTATGGTGAAAGTGGTTCCCAAACCCGAGGGGGCCATCTCGAAAACGGAGATGGCCCAGGGTCAGTCGGGGTGCGAGGGATATGCTCTATGGGCAACCTTACACCCCGACGTCTGTAGACCCGAGACGGCGTGCGGTTTTAGTCGGTTCAAGCCCGACATAACCGCCTCCGCTGGCACGCGGGGGGGTATCCGAACTCTGTGACGTAGTGGTAGTGCGTTTGACTGCCAGGTTAGAGGTCGCGGGTTCGATTCCCGCTCAGTGCAAATTTGTATATTTGCATTGGTCTGGGTGTTTCTATGTATAATATGTATTTATTTACAAAAAAAAGTATTTAAGTATGTTTATCCGCATTCTAGAACCCATATAACAAGCTCTGCTTAGTTTGGGTCTATATGGCGTTGTGTAATTTGTCCTAGAATATTTATTTATTTATTAGTATTTATTAGAATTCAAACGTTTTTTATTCTAAAAAGATAAAGGATAGAAGGAGTTTGGCGGAACATACATATACACACGACAGACCCGAAGGGGTTGGCAGAGGTATATTAACACCTACATTTCGCCAATCCGGGTCGCACAGTACTGTTTCATGGGCTGTATGGTTGGTTATTGGTCCATGGAGAAAAGCCCTATCATTTTCCTTGTATTATACCAGAGAAACTACAACAGATGTATCTTCGGTGGTTTAATTTTTTTAACAAAAAATTAAACCACCGAAAAAACTGAAAAGCAAAAAATAATAAACCTTTTTTATTTCACCCTAATAACTAACTTCTTAAGGTAATGAAACTATATCTAAGTATATATTTTTGTAAATAGTTGAGTTTTTAATTAACCTTACTAAGTTCTTAAACTAATGTAAGTAATAGCTAAGTAATTTTGAGTCGGCACCAAACAAGCTATGTATTAGGGTATTTGACTACTGCTAAAAATAGTTCTGTATTATGTATTACAACATAAAAATGCAGATGGCATCAATATTTTTGTGAGAACTGTTTTATTTACGATAAAAATCGATATTAAAGTTTGATTTAAAAAAAGTACGCGCCATAACGGATCCCGTGACATGTGACGTCACACCAAAGTAAACAGTAAGCGACTAAAAGCACGCTTATATAATTATTGAAATTAGTTGCAAAAATAATGGCTTATTTTGAGATATATAAGATAAAAGTGAAACATTATTAGTAATTAATAATTGAACCAGTCGATTAACACTAGGAAATGCAGAAAACCTGTATTGAAAAACTCTGTTTACTTATGTGTGACGTCACAGAGCGTTTATAAGCACGTGATCAAATCTCAAAAAAAGTGAGATTTTAATCTTGATTTTTTAACAAAAAAGAAACTTATTTTTTATTGAAAATTAATAAAATATGTTTTTTACGGTTCATTTTATTAGGATGACAACAATTCGTACAATATTTTAAATATAGTCAAAATGCCTATTGATTAATTACGTAAAGCGTAATGCGCGGCGGAGGCGCGGCGCGACACGCCCCTTCACCGGAAAATGCCGAGAATTCACGAAGTTAATGTCAGCGAAACAACAACCCGAACGGGCACACACGTAATAAATTATATATACGTCGTTGCGAGTGGTCGTGCGGAGAGCGTATTGCATTGCATTGTTAATTAGATTTGATATTTCGTTAAATTTAAGGTAATTTAGTGATCTTTGTACATTGGTTGTTTGGCGCCGACTCAAAATTACTTAGGTATATAATTAGTGCGGTTTTAGTCGGTTCAAGCCCGACATAACCGCCCCCGCTGGCACGCGGAGGGGTATCCGAAGGGTATTCCGCACGAAAAAAAAAAAAATGAAGGTATATAATTAGTTTAAGAACTTAGTTATTAAGGATAATTAAAAACTCAACTATTTACAAAAATATATACTTAGATATAGTTTCATTACTTTAAGAAGTTAGTTATTAGGGTTAAATAAAAAAGGTTTATTATTTTTTGGTTTTTAGTTTTCTCGGCGGTTTAATTATTTGTTAAAAAGTTTTTATTTCATATTTTTTGTGGCTATAATCCTCTAATTACTACATGCTTAATTTTTGATTACTTTTAAAATATCTACCTACCTTACTTAAGCTATTAACTTTCATATAATACTTCTTTAACCAATATTTTTTGTATAATATAAATACTTAAAAAAACAGACTTTATATACCAACATGGGTAGGCCTACAAAAAATTCTGCTCATCAATCATCCCCTGTTTTCCTACCCTTAGGCTTGGGATTTTATTTTCAAATTTATATGGGACCAACTTCGGGGTATACTGTTTCCAATAGAAAAAGAATTATCAAAATCGGACTACTCTGTAAAAAAATTATGCGTGGTCCTGTTTTTTTTTTACGTGCGGAAATCCCTTCAGATACCACCCCGCCGGCGAGCGGGGGTGGTTATGTCGTGTATCGACTAAAACCGCACGGTGTCCTCCCCAAGTGTCCGTTGCCGGGCACCCCGGGTAAGCCCTCGAAAGGATAATGCGTGGTCATACCTGACAATCAGTGAGTGAACAATCAATCATCCCCTGTTCTCCTACCCTTAGGGTTGGATTTTTATTTTCAAATTTATAAGGAATCAACTTCGGGGTATACTCTTTCCAATAGAAAAAGAATTATCAAAATCGGACTACTCTGTAAAAAGTTATGCGTGGTCATACAAAAAAAAATATCGTCGACTTGAGAAATTCCTCCGTTTTTACGTCGGTTTAAAAGGCCATCTGCGCAGGTACAGTACCTACATTTTCACGAAGTTTCCCGGTCACTATAAAACCTACAATAAAAATTCCAATCGAACAGACACACAAGAAAGTAAATTAATGATGTACGCTATTATTATTCAAATCGAAGTTTGATAACAGGAGTCACCACCTCACACTAAAATGAATTACGTTCAATAAATTATTATCTACATGTTTCTAATGTTTACTTTCTTTTATTAAAGTTAGCAATGTCGTGGGTGCGCCCGCGCAGCCGTGAAAGTTTAATTTAGCCACTATCTGTGCGGTACCTGTGAATTTTATCGGCATTTGTTTAAATTTATGCGCTTTAAGAGCTGAAGAATTGCCTAATACACGATTTACATATAAATTATTGATTTTTATACATATTGTAAATTAAATTTTCTATTCTTTTTGAATTGTATGTTCATTATGTCTGATGATTTATAAAATGTTTCCGTGGAATTGTTTGTTGTAGTATGTAACTGTGGTGTTTTATGATACATACTCGTAATATATACCCCTGCACTTGTGTGTTACATCACACGGATGGCATGGTATAGGATTTAGTAGATAGCTTTTAGTGATAACAGCCAACTACTAAATGTTCCGGGCAGGAGGATTGTGGTCGCAGTATAGTGGGACCGGTGGGTGTCACGCGGTGCTGCGACGACAATCCTCTTCTGACGAGGCCGTCAAGCTGAGTGCCACCATTGTTAACATGGTACGTGTATGTAATGGTGACCCTCTTTCCTGAGACTTTACCTTCAGCTTACCATCAGGCGAGGTGAAGTCAAATTGACGTGTCCTAAATATATATAAAAAAAAAAATGTGGAATCCATTCTTCCTCATCCTTTTTTTTTGTCTCCAACATCAGATTATTTTTGGACACCATTGTTGCGAACTCCACCATTTTGGATTTTTATTTCTTGCAGTTCTGAGGAGTAACTGTTTCTCGTTTCACCCGGTAAGGTCACGGCTTGTCTGGCCGAAGGTCTGTACCAAGAGTGCCAGATCATATCTATCATATCTACCTTAGAAGGTTTTTGCAGGGTCGGCAGCGCGAGTGTGACGCCCCTGGTGTTGCGCACGTCCATAGGCCACGGTAACCGCTTCCCACGAGCTTGTCTGCCACATGAGTGGTATAAAAAAAAAACACTGTAACCCCTCTGTTCCTTACAGCCCCTCCACTGCTGCCTCTGTAAAATCAGAGAGACGCGTAGAGTAATCGAGTTCTTAAGACTTTCGAGGCTGAAGCCAACATCGCCTGCAAGCTGTTACATTGTCGGACTAGTATCAGATGGCAGTCGCTCCTGTAAAGACAAGATAAACCAAACCATGGAAAGAAATAGGAGAGCGGATCCGGGCTCCAAAGTACTAGCTTTGGATGCAACCCGGATTGGCTCGGATGAAGAATGATGATGATTACATTGGGACCTAAACATAACTGGCGAATCGTGGGTGTGTAATACACCTCTGCCTACCCCTTCGGGGATACAGGCGTGAGGTTATGTTTTGGTATGAAGAATGATGATTGAGTAAATAATTTATTCACACTGAGCACAAACCTAGCGACGTTAAAATACCCCATAACTACATAATTAACATTCGCTTCCAGTAAGCTCAAGCATTCCATCTAAATATTTCCACATTGATTATTTTCTTAATTAAATAGATATCGGACTAATCACAGATAACGTTATCCTAACGCGGCGTGTTGCGTGTGCGCAGAGCGGGGTGCCGTGGGGGGCATGCGCCGGCGGCGCTGAGGCATGAGCGCGGCGCGCGCGCCCGAGCCCCGCGAACCACCGCGCCATCCCCACCGCCACCACCCACAGGTAACTGCACTGCACATCTGTCAGCGGCGAAGGTTTCTAACAACTAATTCCGAAAGGGAATCTGATAGGAATAGTGTTAGGTTAAATGATTCGTATCAGGGTCCCTTTCGGGGCTTGTTCATAATGTTGCCAGTCTTGTGTTTATAAGTACTACTATGGTATAGATAGGTAGCATATTCTGAAATGGCGCAAAAGTTAAATTACTGTAATGGTATAATTTTTTTTATTTAAAAAAATATTATAAACCGAAATTACTAATATTCCCCCTAACCCCTCTTAGCTAAGCTAAACTGCTTACGTAAGCAGTGGGTTCACGTCAGTAATGTAATGACCAGGATTCGAACCCGAGACCTCTCGACCGTAAGACTGACTGACAGACTGAGGTTAAGGTGATCACTGTTGCAACGTTAAGTATTGTGGGTTCTATCCTTATAAAGAGCTATCGTTACGCGGGAGCTTCAAAGAAAACTCTTCAGTGATAACTTTCTATAAGTTTTTTACCGGGTACACACCGACCGAATAAAGGCGAATGAATGCAAACGAGGGAGATTCGTCGTTCATTACCGCAGGCTGTCGAGCGTGCTGTGATGACGAAAAGTCCCACTCGTTTACTTTAGAGCTGACGTCCACGCTGGTTCATTTGTGTTTCGTCCGTAAGTCATTTGTTCGTCTTCGTTTGCTTCGTGTGTGCTTGTCATTATAGGAGTAAACCCATTGTTGTCTGTATTACTACACCGTGGGCCTATAAACACAAGACCAGTAAACAATTTTAACCCGCAATGTATTATAAAAATATGATACATTAATTTAATTTTTTAATTAAAAATTTAATAAATTTAATTTAAAATTACTTTTTAAACTATTTTTACTGTTTATCATTCGTAATTATAATTATTTAAAAGAAACCTTCACCCCTGGCATCTATTAATTACTTTAAGCACTAGAACTATGCTATTTTATAAGATTATGCTAATAAAATTATATAAGCTCTAATATCAAATTTCATTAGGCTACATATAAGCCAGACGTGGGCTAAAATGTTCGCATTAGACTGAAATTTTGTTTTATTTTAGATGCACGAGTTCTCCTTAACTTATGACAAGTGTGGTCATACACTCATATAAATAAAAATTCTAGCAACCCTTATGTAGTATACGCTAGGACGATGTTCATTGCTGATTCGTATAAAAACGTATTAGGACCTACGCAGACGAGTCCACAGCGTAACTTATGTTCTTTAAAATATATCACATTCTTTTATGTGTACATCTCATAACGTATATGTGGAGTTACAAGGTTATAACAACTGCGGACACTCACAGATCGGACTGTGCAAAAGTATGCGAGAATCCTTTTTTTTTATACCACTAAGGTGGCAGACAAGCACACGGCCCACCCGATGGGAAGCGGTTACCGCGGCCTATGGACGTGTGCAACACCAGTGGCGTCACACTCGCGCTGCCGACCCTGTAAAGGAAAGGTGATGGGAAAGGAGTTTTGGAGGGGATGGGAGAGGAGTTCGGGAGGGGATGGGAAAGGAGTTTCAGCTCCGGCACTCTCACTCACCAAACGGAACGCAACAGTTCAAATACTGTTACTTGGCGTCGATATTCTGTGAGAGGGTGGTGCTTCCCCGGTCGAGTCGGCCCATTCATGCAACGGCCAAAATGACTGTTGCTTGACTCTGCCACCATCATCAAAACCCAGTATTTTCATTGGAATCATCTCAAGTTTTTAAGCTTCAAGTTCAACATTACATGAAACATAATATCAGAATATTTACGAGTACCGAACATATTCAAGGACATTTAAAATAATTATTGAGCTGAGAGTGAGACGGAGTCAATACACTTACATATATATGTATTTAAACATATATAGGTATATATATGTTTGTAAATAGACCAAAAAAAAAACAGCCCGCTGAGTTTCTTGCCGGAGTCTTCTCAGGACAGGGTCGCGTTTCGAACTGGTGGTCCATTTGCCAAACATTAGATTATTTATTTTTTATGACGTTTTGTAAGTGCCGTATTAATGGTCTATGCAGAATAAATGGTTTTTGACTTTGACTTTGACTTAGTCGAGCGAAAGCTCCTTTCACTCCACTCGATGTATTTCATTTGTGTCAATTGTGTCGTTTGTGTCGGCTATACAAATTTAAATTATGAAGTACCACGGAGGAATAATCATCGAACAAAAAATTCAATAGCCGATTCCTCAAATACCACAATTAGTAAAATCCAAGTTTTGGTGCCAAAACATAGCCATAACCATAAATACCGATTAAAAAAGAAAACTGAAAATAGGACAAGACACGGAGGAATAATCAACGAACAAAAAATTCTAAAGCTGATTTCTCAAAAACTAGAATTTGTAAAACCTGAATTTTGGCGCCAAAGTGTGGTCAATGGTCATACATGGGCACTCTCAGCTCAACATTGCAAGAGCTACTGCCTTGCGGACCTAGTTAAAAATTACCCAAGGTTCAAGCACGACATAACCGCCCCCGCTGGCCGGTGGGAATCCGAAGGGATTTCCGCACGACAAAAAAAAAAGAAGGTATTATCATCATCATCTCATCATCACATCAAAAGTTTCCATTTAGGAATCCGGGGTCTTCCAATAAGAATCAGTCAAAACGTAGACATTATCCACTTTTGGCTTATAATAGTGCCTCGTCTGCGTAGGCCCTTACGAAGAAAAGTTATTTGCGTGTTACAAAATAAACCACACTAATGTACAGCCCTATTATCGAACCAAATGTCCAAAACAGTTAACGTACAAGTACAATTATATCATTATTTTTTGTGAACACATTGTTCGTACAACGTTTATTAGAATACGGTTTCGCAGAATCGGCACGAGCTGCCAAATAGCGTAACTAAATTGCTCAACGCACGCGATATCAATCTGTTCCGTTTGTTTTAATTGACATAAGGATTTACAATTAGAGTTATACGGTATAAACGTCGGTGTTGTTTAGTGGCCGTTTCGCGACACCCACACTATGTTAAGGCAACGCCGCGGACGGAATTGTGCGATCACTTCTTAATTTATTGAAACATTTTTATCGTATTGGTTGATCATTATTATATTTATTGGTAATTTATTAATAATACATATTTCTGTCTTGTAATTAATTATAAGCAATGTAGGATTTTATATTTTTGTTCAAGATTTGTTAGCTTCGAAAGCTTGTGGTATCAGATTTCATAATTCTCATTTCAAGCCGATATTTAAATAAATAGTAACTTTCACTTCTATGCAATAAAGTGCAATCTAACTTACACGGTTAATTTGTAAGAAAAATATTTTTATCATTTTCCGTATGACTACTATCGAGAGCTTCTTATGCTTCAATCGAAAGAATCGAGCATTTTTTAAATGACATTCGAATATCTGACCCATATTATACTTTTATTTCTGCTCGTAGTGAGATAAATAGTTGTGGAAGAAAATGTACAGCAAGTTATGCGCGTAGATGTAGACGAATGTCAAAGTTGACCCCCTAAAAAGCGTGACCCGTTAAGCTCGGATTGAGATGGGCCTGGTAGATTCATAATGGATCTGGTCAATGGTGGATCCATTGACCAGATCCATTATGAATCTACCAGGACCATCTCTATCTCAATCCGTGTGATACAAACACCAAGCTACTCAAACGTTTTAAGGAAACATTACTGGCCTAAATAAACTGTAGCAACTGTGTAGTTGAAATGGGCCAAGCGTAAAACTTGAGTGAATCAAGAGAATTTACGCTAAAGATCTAGAATACACCGCTAAAAGAGCAAAGTAAACTATGGTACTAATAGTCTCTTCAAAAAAAAGCTATGGGAGCTACACTTTTTAGGAATCAGCAAAAATCCTATAGATTCGTCATGCGGGTGCTGGGTCCATCGTGTGACAGAGAGAGAAACTCCAAGCAGACCCTGGGACTTGTGACACCGGGTGTAAGTTTGAGGGGCCGTTTCTAACCATCCAACACTGGAGTAAATAATAATAATAAATATTCTACGACATTCTACACAGCACTTTCTAGACCCAAAGTAAGTATTGTTTAACTAGCTTGTGTTATGGGTTCCAGAATGCAGATAAACATAATTATATACAATTTTGTAAATACATACATATTATACTGAAATAAAACCAAGTATTCTCCAACGAATAATGATTTTAATAAATACCTCACTTCTGTATCACTATTATAATAACTCACAAATTAGCTGCACAATCGGACATAGATTCGCCAAGCAGTCTTAACGCCACCGAGGCTAGCACAAGAATGAATCTCGACTCCACTGTTGGCTCGGCACTCGCCTCCATCCCCACCATTTTACCACTTCTCTAGTCAAAACAAGCTACGACAGGAGGCGGCCTGCCAGCAGTGTTGCCATTTTATACTTTCAAAAATATACTCAATTAAACAAAACATACTAAAATTAATTAAAATTATAATAAAATCATGACATTCGGCCATCTGATAACGTGCAGTCTCCCGACGCACAATCCAAGCACTTAAACCGTAAAACTAATTATTAAAAGCTATTGACATATTACGTTATTATTAACGTAGTGCTTAGTCAGTCACCTATTAGCCTATTGAAATCTAATCTATTTGACCCATTGTCATTATAAAACATCAGCAATATTATATATTATGTATGCATACTAAGTTTCACAAATCGATAGCCTAGAGGTACTTTATATTTGAAATTATAAAGATTATTATTTATTTAATATTAATCATGACATTCTGAAACTTATATATGCTCTAGTTCCTCAGTTTAACAAATCGATATATTATTACCTATTTTTTTTTTTTAATTATCGTTTACATCACTCACTTTGAATACATCGCTACACAACATTTTGTTTAATGCTATTTATTTACACTTATCATTAAATACATTATTTTTACACATACAATAGCATGGAGATAAGTTATCAGAATATGGTACGGTAAAGTAAGTCAGAATTTGTGGGTATGGTCAAATCAACAAGTCAATGTAAAGTCCCACGTCTACAAGTGATTAGTTAAGCGTTTTTTATAGAATTTTCCTAGTATACTATTAAAATGGGACTTATTACAATGATAACAGACTGACCTATTAATCAGACCATACATACTCTCAGGGTCACTATTTTACATTAATAATTTTATTCACAATCACTATTTCGCTCGCTAGAGCTGCTACTATCTGTATTATGTAATTCAAGAGCCTTTACATGTATCCAGGGTCTCATTCTGTCGGCGGCTGTAACTGTGTTATAAGGTTTACCTCTCTTATTAAATCCAGGGACATCAGATATTCTATACCGGTCATTACCTAATGTTTCAGTTACTTTATAGGGGCCCACAAACTTCGACAGAAGCTTTTTACTCTGATGATTGTTTTCAAAATTATTCCGTGAAATTTTTACTAAATCGCCTATTTCGAAAGTAGGAGCAGGAGCTCGATTTGCGTCATGCCTTTGTTTTTGCTTTACTTGATCCTTATCGATACAGTTACTTACTTCTTCTCTGATTCGTTGTAAATCAGAATTATCAGAATCTTTATTATTACAAATTTCGAGTTTATTTAATAAATCATCGCGTAACTTAAATCCAAACAAAGCTTCTGTCGCGGTTTTGCGAGTTGAGGCGTTGACAGTATTGTTTATACCAAACTGAAGCTTACCCAGACACCTGTCCCATTCACGCTCATTGCCAAAAGCATTTTGCGAAGCTAATGAATTTAATATTGTTTGATTAAATCTTTCTGCCTGGCCATTAGCTCTGGGACAAGCAACTGCATTGAGTATATGTTTAATGCCGTGGCTATCACAAAAAGTTTTAAAGGCCGCAGACGTAAAACTAGTGCCACGATCTGACACAATTCTGACTGGGACTCCGAAGTCGTAAAATATTTTCTCTAAAATTTTAATTGTACTCTTGGTCTTTACATCTCTAACAGCCCTGACAAAAACATATTTTGTAAACCCATCTACCACTGTGAGAATGTAACAGTTGCCGTCTTTGCTCCTAACAAAAGGACCGAGGTGGTCTATGTGGATCGTATGAAAGGGTATATTAATCTTCTTTATTGGGTATAAATGACCTGACTTTTGTTTTGAAGAGGAATCCTTATTATAAGCACACTCTAAACACGCTGCTACATATTTCTTAACGAATTTTCTTAGCTTCGGAAACCAATAATCATGTTGAATACTCTCGAGAGTTTTGGCGTAGCCATGATGACCAATGTCATCGTAGTGGGCACGACATATTTGCCACCTCGCACTTCGGGGTACTACTAAACATAAGCGATCATCAACCTTCCTATAGACTGCGTGATTTTTAACAGTATAGTTTTTCCTAATATCCTTACATTCTTGGTCATCCTCGGGTTTCAGAATATTATGAATTCGGGAAACATCCGGATCTGCTAATTGCAACGTTAAAAGCCAATTCTGTTTTTCAATAGTGTACACGGACACAAACGAATCTGGATCTGGTTCCACGGACAGTTTAGTGTTTCTGCTCAATGCATCAACGTGTGACATTTGAATACCTGGCCGATATTCAATGTCGAAGGTATATTCACTCATCTGGAGCCACCACCTTGCTATCCGTGGAATCAAGTCCCTTTTGGTCATAGTGGTTCTTAAAGCTGCGCAGTCCGTATAAACCTTGAAGTGCAACCCCAAAAGATAGACCCGAAATTTTTTTAACGAGCACACTACAGCCAGGGTCTCCAGCTCGTAGGAGTGCAGGTGTCTTTCTTCAGGGGTTGTTTGTCGGCTGAAATATGCGACTGGCTTTAAGACCCTTGAATCTCTTTGCCACTGTAAGAGAATGCCTCCTATGCCCAAAGAGCTGGCATCTGTGTGTATCTCTGTTTCGAGTTTGGGGTCGTAAAGTGCCAAAACTGGTCGTTCAACGAGCTTTTCCTTAAGAACTCTAAGAGCATGTTCCTCTGCATCAGACCATCGCCAAATAGATTCTTTTTTTAACAAGGATGTCAAAGGACGTGCAACCTCACCATACCCCTGTATAAATTTGCGAAAGTATCCAGTTAAACCCAAAAATTGACGAACCTCATGGACATTACGAGGCGTAGGAAACTCCCTAACTGCTAATACCTTGGCCTCACCGGGCTGAATACCTTTTGAGGAGACGTCGTATCCTAAGTAATTGACTGTGGTATCAAAAAAACGGCACTTAGAGAGATTGAGAGTGAGGCAATTTTGTCGGAAAAGACTAAGAATTTCCTCCAATCGTTGAAACATTTCCTCAATGTTTTTCGAGGGTATCAGCACATCATCCAGATAGGCTAATGCGTATTCAAAACGTCTGTTTCCTAAGATTTTATTAACCATACGCTGAAAAACAGCCGGCGCATTTGCCAACCCGAACGGCATCCTTTTAAATTCGTAGTGCCCGTCGGGGGTGACAAATCCAGTAAGATGTTGACTGTTTTTAGCCATTGGAATCTGGTAGTATCCTGAAGCGAGATCAAGAGCAGTAAAGAAACTGTTGCCACTTAAATTTGAAATCTGATCCTCAATTAATGGCAAAGGAAAACGGTCCTTGACGGTCTTATTATTTAAAGCCCTAAAATCTACACAAAGCCTCTGCTCTCCGGACTTTTTCCTAACCATCAGGATGGGACTTGCATAGTCAGAAGTTGATTCTTGAATTATATCATGTTGCAGGAGTTCATCTATGGTTTCGCGGACTTTTTCGCGTTCAGCATGAGATAGGCGATAAGGTCGGTACACAATTGGTTTATTGTCTAAAAGATCTATTTTCATCTCAACATTAACCGCACAACCGATTTCTTCCAATTTGGTGGCAAAACAATCGCGATAATCTTGTAAAAGGGAGTAGAGTCTGTCAGTCTGTTCAGCACTAAGCCCTGGTCCGGTTTTAACATCTGCTTTATTTAATGGTTCCAAGGTAGAGTTATTAACCTGAATCCTATTAACTTGACAAGACGTCTGTTCCGTAAAGGGTATTGCTCTAGCTATAACTGAATTTTTCTCGAAAGTCACGGCCTGATGAGACAAATTAGAAATCACTACTTCGCCCTTACCGTTGCGTATATGGTAAGCACCCTGAAGTAATGAATATTCTTTTCCTAGCCCAACAGAATTGTAACCATCGATAAAAACATCTCCCGTAAAATCGGAGTCCACATGTACGGGGACGACATTGATTTTGAGAACTTGGGTCGAGTTAGAAATGTGAAGTTTTAAGTTAGAAGATTCGTCGCAAAGCAGGGAATCACTGTTGGGGCTTTTGTAAAAAGTAAGTCTTTGACTGTCCT
This sequence comes from Cybosia mesomella, assembly GCA_946251805.1. Taxonomy (NCBI): domain Eukaryota; kingdom Metazoa; phylum Arthropoda; class Insecta; order Lepidoptera; family Erebidae; genus Cybosia; species Cybosia mesomella. The sequence continues at coordinate 37,921,751 of OX276389.1, forward strand.
TAAGAACTGTGACACCTGGTGATTCCGTAAAGTTTTGACCAATAATCATAGCAGTCTGCATGTGTGCATCGTCAACGACAAGTACTTCAACCTCTATTTCGACATCGTCGACCTTCGCTGTAACGCATGATCTGTACAGCGGGATGACCGAAGACTGACCAAACCCTCGAACTACTGGGATACCCTCAAATTCCTTGGCTAAGTTTAATGACTCCGCGTTGGTTTTACTCAAAAGCGTACACTCGCTACCGAAATCAATGTAAGCGTTCAAAGAGTGGTCGTTAACAGTGACGGATTTAAAGAACTTATCATTGCCATTCGTTCCTATATTTATTTTTAATGTTTTTCTTTCGGAATCGTTTTCTGGAGTCGAAAAGTTAGACCCCTTAGGGGTAAAAGGTATTAATTTACATCCGTCATTGTTATGTCCAACTCTATTACATCTTTTGCATTTTACAATTGGTTTTGTACATTTGTAATAAGGATGACCCCTAGATCGACAGTTGTAGCAAATAATAGAATCGGAGGAAGAATTTTGACCGTTAGCATTTGAACTAGTACCGGGATTTCCTCTCGTTTGGATAGGACGGTTTTTAGATTTACTGTCGGCAAGTGGTTGTTGTTTTTGGGAACAAAGAAAATTAAGCAAATCTTCAGGTTCAGAGCTATTGAGGACCTGTGCCCCATTACGAATTGACCTGTCCATTATACTATAAACAATACAATCAACAGCCTTCTTGCCTACAATTTCGCATCTATTTAACAAACACAATTTATCAAAGAAATACTCGCGAAGACTTTCATCATGTCTGGTAGTACGGCTCAGCATCTCCTCCAAAAGGCGTCCATAATTCTCCTCGCTAGGGAACGTCTTTCGAAGTTTGCCTTGCCACTCCTCCCAAGTGTATATGACGGTAGGTAAGGACTCAAACCATTTTTTTGCTAATCCCGCCAACTTTTGCAGAGAAAAATGAATTATTTGTTTATCATTCCACCCATAAATGGTCGCACACTCGTTAACCTTTCTAAGCCAGCATTCAATAGTTTGAGTCCTGTTAGCAGGGTCAAATTCTGGTAAAACGTTGTTCAGGTTATTGTTGTTTAGGACCGGAGGTGACGACTTACTTGTATCTTCCTTACAATTTGCCAAGAGTTTCAAGACATCTTTTGCAGAAAAGTGATCCGAACTCTTACGTGACTTCCTAGACACAGGTTCGCTGCTCGACGTAGATGAAGATGAAGGGCTCCTCCTTCGCTTAGTTTTCTTTTTGGATCGTCCTCGACGCTTCGGAGGCGTACCAGGCGGCGTACCAGATTCACTCCCAGGCGCCATTCGTTTCTATTCATGTATACTAATTCTTTAGAATATTCGTAAGAATATGTGAATAATATACTTGTTTAAATCTTTTATTCAATAAAATTATTACTTCCAGTGTTTCATTTTCATTTTTTTAATCAAATAATCCAAAACCAAAACTAATCTTGGTAAATACATAAATCAAGGAAAGAAAATGTATCCAGTAAGCAAACCTAGCGTACTCAAATCCGACGAATGTATGCAACTCACTCAAATAACCAGTGGAAAAACATATCCACTCAAATAACCAGTGAGAACATACATCGCCCCCTAGTTTATCCAATGGAATCAGCATAGTCTATCCGATCCGATAATAGTCAAATACAACTTGTCATTCGTTTAACCAGTGAGCATGCATAGCCCACTCAATCCAGTAAACAACCCAACTGCTCTAAGATTACAGGGATATAGGTAACATTAAGTTTATAAAATATAATACTTAGGTACTTAATAATACTTATAATCAATACAAAATCAGTATCATGAGGGCATTCAACGTAGCATAGCTACTTGTATAATAAATAATTGCCTATTATCTTCTTAGTACTCGATTAAAAGTACAAATGCAGCAAAATGTGTAATGGTATTATAGTTACCAAATGAAATTTAATAACTTTAAATAATTAAATCAAGGCTTTTCATGATCCGTCCTTTAATGTGTATGTGTATCAATCGTATAAGGCGAACACAACATGAACTGCTAGGGAGTAGCCCCAACCAAGCTCAAATTATGAACGCTAGTCCAGCTGATATACATGTTTAAGGCGCATACAATAAGAACTGCCTGCAAACTATGCACGCTCTAGTATTTAAACATGTATGAGGTGAACATAATAAGAACTGCCAGGGAGTAGACCCGACCAAGTTCAAATTATGCACGCTATCAATCACACAAAATATACATACACATGAGCTTTAAAAATTAGGTTATATACTTTGATTCGAAATTAGTGGGCGAAATATCATCATAGGATTTGTAAAAACACTTTTACATACCTTACAATTGGTGTATCCCACTTCTGAAGTGAAATAAAACCAAGTATTCTCCAACGAATAATGATTTTAATAAATACCTCACTTCTGTATCACTATTATAATAACTCACAAATTAGCTGCACAATCGGACATAGATTCGCCAAGCAGTCTTAACCGCACCGAGGCTAGCACAAGAATGAATCTCGACTCCACTGTTGGCTCGGCAATCGCCTCCATCCCCACCATTTTACCACTTCTCTAGTCAAAACAAGCTACGACAGGAGGCGGCCTGCCAGCAGTGTTGCCATTTTATACTTTCAAAAATATACTCAATTAAACAAAACATACTAAAATTAATTAAAATTATAATAAAATCATGACAATACATAGAAACACCCAGACCAATGCAAATAGACATATTCATGCATACAAATATTTGCACTGAGCGGGAATCGAACTCGCGCACCCTTTCGTAGCAGTCGCATGCAATATCAATACGCCACAGAGGACGACAATCAAATGTCAATCGAACGTCGTCGGACGACACTGGAATGTTGAATGGTTAGAATTTTCCGATTTTTCGATTTTGGAGTCAGGATGTGAGTATTTGACATCTGCAAAAGCCTTATCGTAACACATCACACTTAGTAACAAGACTTTTTTTTTAAGTTTGTTAATTTATTTATCCATATCTTCAGAAATTCAGACAATCGCGAATTTCATAAAAATAGCGTCACACTTGTTGGCAATTAATCTAGGTGGACCGATATCGACCTACGGTCTGACCTGATACAAAATAGCTTACCTAGATCTAGTTTTTGAGCTTGAAATAACATAGCGGGAATATGGCGACAAAATAGAATCGACATTTTTGAAATTTGTTAAATAAGTCTTTTCAATTTAATTTAGCCTGTAAGCAATTATATCATGTGTGTGCAGGCATGCTCATTTAATGATATATAGACGTTATTATCATAATTTATTGATAATAGATATTTTACATCGAATACATTGCAAATCTGTATACTCAATTTTTCTTTGTTAACTAAGTTTTAGTGAATGTTGGGTGTGGCAGAAGGAACATGAAAGTAAGCTGACCGCTGTTGAAATGAGAAGTCTGAGAAGTATAGCTGAAGTGACCCTGATGAACCGAGTGAGGAACAGCGTGATAAGGAATGTTGTCGTATGGTAGAAGCTGTAGAGACTAAGATAGAGAAAGGGATGCTTAGATGGTTCGGTCATGTAGAGAGGATGGATGAAAGGAGGTTAACAAAACAGATTTATAAAGAGAGGGCTACTGAGAAACCCGGTAAAGGTTGACCTAGGCGTACATACGCCAATCAAGCTAAGAAAGGCCAGATCAGAGGTACCTGTAACCGGCGTGCATGTATGAAAACAATTATGAACGTGGAAGAAGCGAAAGTCGTATGCCAGGACCGTAGCAAGTGGTAAGATGTTGTCTCTGCCTACCCCAATGGGAAAGAGCCGTGACTATATGTATGTATGTATGTAACTAAGTTTTGAACTTCTGCGTCCCGTGTTTCATTCATGTTATATCTATCAATTAACGGGATTTTGGCATTATTATTATGTGTGCTAATACTCGTAAATATATTTGTTGTAATAAGGTGTTATTTGTAAACGTGAATCCCCCGAATGAAGGAGAGAAGAAACTGATATTGAAATAAAATGAATTGTAACGGATTCTATCACGATTTCGCCAGACAACCTCCAAGTCCTATCGCATTCCATTGCTGGACATAGGCTTCTCCCAATGTACGCTATACCTTTTTTTTTTTTTTTTTTTATCGTGCGGAAATCCCTTCGGATACCCCCCCGCGTGCCAGCGGGGGCGGTTATGTCGGGCTTGAACCGACTAAAACCGCACGCCGTCTCGGGTCTACAGACGCCGGGGTGTAAGGTTGCCCATAGAGCATATCCCTCGCACCCCGACTGACCCTGGGCCATCTCCGGTTTCGAGATGGCCCCCTCGGGTTTGGGAACCACGGTGTCCCCGTCTTGCCCCGGTTTGGGGGAGGGGCGCTAGTCGCCCCACCGTCCCGGCCTGCTTCTGCTGGGGTGACAGGTGGCCTCACCCGCCACCCCCAGGCCTGCGCTCATGGAGGACGGAGGTCGTTAAGCGACCTCCGGCGCCTGAGTTGCCTGCGACGCGCGGCGAGCAAGTTGCGGGCTCGGCGGACCGGGAGAGTTCTAAGTCTCTCCCGGGCGCGCTCCGCCACCTCCTTCGCGAGCATTACATGCTCGCAGAAGGAGGCGGCGGCGGCCCACGCGCTCGCGCTCCGCACCATTGCCGCAATCATGCTGCCGAGCGAGAGGACTCCCACCCCGATGGCTGCCACGAGGTCACGCCTCGGCGCCTCCCACGCCGGGCAGTCCGCCAGCGTGTGCAGCCCTGAGTCCTCGCTCGCGTCGCAGTGATGACACTCAGGCGTTGGCTCCTTCCTGATCCGATGCAGGTGGTCCCCGAAGCACCCCTTCCCTGAGATCACCTGCGTCAGTCGGTAGGAGAGGCTTCCGTGTCGCCTCTCCAGCCAATCCTCCATGATGGGCCTTACCGCCGCTATTGCGGCGTGCCGGCGTGTACGCTATACCTCGTGATCTTCCGTCTTCCGTATCCAGTCTATCCCAGCTACCTTTTTCAGGTTGTCAGTCCAACTGGCTGTTCCACTGTTAGTCACGTAGCTGTTGAAAAACAACTAAATAGTTTGGATACAAAAATAATACAAAACAAGTCGTGATGAACCTGCTGATGGACGAACGAGGCTGTGGTTGGGACTTCAGAGGACAGTTACTCCCATAAAATTCAACAAACCAGTAAAAGGTGCAGGGGGAGCGGGTCCTGGGCTTCGAATGCAACTAGGATTAGCGCTTGTGTGAAGAAGACGGAACACGGAAAAATGGTTTAAGCGTGGTGTGCACTGGTGAAAATCAGTACTTGGATGGTAGATACCCACCTCAGTGTATGCTCCATCCTTCTGTCCATCCTTTATTACGGACATGGCTTACATAATAATTCCATTTTAATATTCATTGATTTAATTTCCATTTAACACGTGTTATAAATTGCCACGTAACACGACACGTTGTCGAGTTGTCAATGCTGCCATACTTGACAATCTTGTCATACGTAAAATGTCATACGCATGCTCAGGTGGCGGCTACATCACATAAATAATATATTTATCGCGCCTCATGGTAAAGGTTGTTACGAGCATTTGCCGCCAGAGTAGCTGTTTTTTTTGTATTTGTACTTTTTTTTTTCGTGCGGAAATCCCTTCGGATACCCCCCCGCCGGCCAGCGGGGGCAGTTATGTCGGGCTTGAACCGACTAAAACCGCACGCCGTCTCGGGTCTTCAGACGCCGGGGTGTAAGGTTGCCCATAAAGCATATCCCTCGCACCCCGACTGACCCTGGGCCATCTCCGGTTTCGAGATGGCCCCCTCGGGTTTGGGAACCACGGTGTCCCCGTCTTGCCCCGGTTTTGGGGAGGGAGGGCGCTAGTCGCCCCATCGTCCCGGCCTGCTTCTGCTAGGGTGACAGGCAGTCTCACCTGCCACCCCCAGGCCTGCGCTCATGGAGGACGGAGGTCGTTAAGCGACCTCCGGCACCCTGAGTCGCCTGCGACGCGGCAATCATGTTGCGTTGCAGAGTTCCAAACCTCTCCCGGGCGCGCTCCGCCATCTCCTTCGCGAGCATTACATGCTCGCAGAAGGAGGTGGCGGCAGCCCACGCGCTCACGCTCCGCACCATTGCCGCAATAATGGGGTAAGCAGAGGAAACTTTTTCCACTTGCTACGATCCTGGCATACGCCTGTCGCTTTTTCTACTTTCATAAATATTTTCATACATGCGCGTCGGTTGCGAATCCTTTTGACCTGGCCATTCTGTAAAATGTCTTCGATCTGACTGTCATACTTGCGCCTAGCTCAGCCTTCTCCAGGTTGCCTGTTCCCTACGCCTCATAAATCTGTTTAGTCAATCTTCTTTCATCCATCCATCCCCATCTAACGATTGTAGTGGTTGAAAACAGGGGTCTAGTACTTTTGTTCTGTTATACGTTATTTCAAGTCATCATTGAAACATCGCCTTAAACAATGATTATTATTTTTTGCTAGAGCAATTAAGATGAATCCTTTGCTTGCGCAGTTTTTGTATATTTTGTATAATTACCAGAGTACATCCACACCGGTACATGTTTGGTGAACTCTTGAGTTGTGCGCATTTTCACTAATAGCGATAATTTCTAAAGTTACGTATTGACCGCTATTATATTTCCTCCAAGCCAAGTCTGTGGGCTTTCAGTCTAAACACGAAGCGGCTGAACATCGATTTGTTCTGTGAAGTGACAGTCATTTGACGTCCACAACTCACTGGCGATATCGTAGTACTGTTACGGACAATAATGTTAAATTCGTAGCGAGTTTATCGTTACGCCTTCTTCACCGTAGGCATTGCTTGCACGAATGATTGGTTTGTAACATGTTATGGTTAAGTATTCGGCCAGTACCCACATTGGTTTGACTTCATTCATTGAGCGAAACTCGTCAGAGCTTTGCTCTCTTCTAGACGACTCATGTATTCCGTTAGACCATCTTCTCCCGAACGGCTGAACCGATTCTAAAATTCACACAAATTTCATACAAGCAAAGATGTTACTGATGGAAAGGACATAGGCTATGTAATAAAAAATTCTGTGTACCACGGAGGGATAATCACCGAACAAAATTTTCAAAATCTGTTTTCTCAATGACCAATAAAGCCTCATTCTCGCGATTGGTATTAAATTATTACTGAGGTATGAGGGCAACCATTACAGTATACAAATAATGCTACAATGGTGCTCCTGAGTTTGACAGACTCATCAGATGCTTTTTCATGCCCGCTAAAAATTTGCCCTCTCTCTCGTGAAACCGAAAAATGGTGGTAGTAATTTGATACTGGTGGTAGAAATTTGATGACACAAATTTGTCACAAAATTCGGCCGGGTGGGTACCACCGTGCACGATTGCGAAAAACCCTCCATAGTAATCCAATTTCGGTTTGATTGCGTTCAGGTGTCAGCAAGTGACCGGGGCAAGACGGGGACACCGTGGTTCCCAAACCCGAGGGGGCCATCTCGAAACCGGAGATGGCCCAGGGTCAGCCGGGGTGCGAGGGATATGCTCTATGGGCAACCTTACACCCCGGCGTCTGTAGACCCGAGACGGCGTGCGGTTTTAGTCGGTTCAAGCCCGACATAACCACCCCCGCTGGCACGCGGGGGGGTATCCGAAGGGATTTCCGCACGATAAAAAAAAAAAAAAAAAAAAGGTAGCAAGTGCATAGCCGGGCAGGGGGATTGTGGTCGCAGCACTAGTGGGACCGGTGGGTGTCACGCGGTGCTGCGACGACAATCCTCTTCTGATGAGGCCGTCAAGCTGAGTGCCACCATTGTTAACATGGTATGTGTATGTAATGGTGACCCTCTTGCCTGAGACATTACCTTCAGCTTACGAGGTGAAGTCAAATTGACGTGTCCCAAATATAAAAAAATAATAATAATAGCTGTGTCTACCTCAATCTACCTCTTTGGTGCTATTGAGATGTAAGTATGTAAGTCAGCGAAGTCTGTGACTTCACTACATACAGTGGACCCTCGGTAATCCAGCCCCTGGCTAATCCGGCGCTCTCTGTAATCCAAACATGCCTACATATCAATGTTGAACATTCAACATACGTAATACACCTGTGTATTATTATACGATTTGCAATTCAGATAAGTCTTTTGGATCTGTAAATTTTCGAATTACAAACTCTTTTTCAAAAAACTACGGTTTTTGGCAGTACTCTATAATCTGACGAATTCGATAGTCGACTCCGCCATGCAAAACATTCGTCGGATTACCGGCGGGGTTTGTAGTTATAAAACGGAATGTGTCGTCTCCAAATACATTTGATTATTGCTCATCGTTACTTAAGCAACTTTCACAACTGTTTATATCTTAACGATTCAATAAGTTGGAGTTTATCATTGAAATGGGAGTCTTATCTTATCTAACTTTCTAAGTAACGGAATTTGATCAAACGTTTGTACTGTATGGAATGCTTCTGGTGTGGGTACATACCGGTAGCGCAGTTGATCGTTCGGAAAATCGTTTGCATGTTATTATCGTGATGTGAAGATGTAAGATGGAACGACCTGTGTGGCGTGGTGGTAGAGCGTTCAACTACTATTTAACAAGGCCCTGTAGACAAAGTCACATTCTACTAGTAGAATCGCTTCGAAGCGAACCTTCAAATGTTCAATATGTATGGGAGGGACATTATTTGTTACACGTGACATGTCGACAAATGTTGTCTCTCCCATAAATTTCGGTCTTTTGAAGGTTCGCTTCGTTGCGATTCCACTAGTAGAATGTGACTTTGTCTACAGGCCAAGGTGTGGGTTCGATTACCACTCAGTGCAAATGATTATATAGATGTACGAGTATAAGTGCAAATCTGTGCCCCAGGACAAGGCAGTCGTTGTTTAAAAAAATTAGGTACATTATTGTTTTTTTAATGTCATTCTGTCCTAATGACAAGCAAGTGCATAGCCGGGCAGGGGGATTGTGGTCGCAGCACTTAAGTGGGACCTGTTGGTATCACAATCCTCTTCTGATGAGGCCGTCAAGCTGAGTGCCACCATTGTTAACGTGGTACGTGTATGTAATGGTGACCCTCTTTCCTGAGGCTTTACCTTCAGTTTACCATCAGGCGAGGTGGAGTCAAATTGACGTGTCCTAAATATTAAAAAAAAAAAAAAAAAATGAATATTGCAATTTTGTGAAATTCATCAAACAGTAGATTAACTTTTTAAAATTTAAGCGGTGGAAACGTAATGGCTAAGGCGTTAGGCTTACCATCGTGAGCGTCTGGTTTTTTTTATAATGGTCACGTCAATATGACTTTACCTCGCCTGATGGTAAGCTAAAGGTAAAGTCTCAGGAATGAGGGTCACCCGATTATATTACAACCTCTGTGGCGTAGCGGTAGTGTATTCGACTGCTACACAGGGGGCGCGGGTTCGATTCCCGCTCAGTGCAAATATTTGTATGCATGAATATGTCTATTTGCATTGGTCTGGGTGTTTCTATGTATAATACGTATGTATTTACAAAAAAAAAGTATATAAGTATGTTTATCCGCATTCTGGAACCCATAACACAAGCTAGTTAAACTATGCTTACTTTGGGTCTAGAAAGCGCTGTGTAGAATGTCGTAGAATATTTATTTATTTACAATGATGGCCCTCAACCTGACGGCCTCATCAGATGCTTTTTCATACCCGGCTTAAAAGGCCCGGGCTGTAAGAAGAAGGAAACCCGTGTGCTGGTAAAGCATTCCAAACCTTGATGGTGCGGCAAAGAAAAGAGGTGCCGAACCGCTTGGTTCTTGATGGAATTGTTTGCACCGTGTGAGGGTGATACCTCAGCCTTGCACGTGTGGTTCTGTATAGGAAAGAAGAGGGTGGAACTAATTAGAAGAGCTCATCGTAACACTCGCCATGGTAAAAAACTGCCGAACATGCAATATCTCTACGCATCTTCAAGTGCTCAAGGGCATTGGTGACCTCAGGACTACCAATAATGCGGACCGCACGTCACTGCAACCTGTTGAGAGCATCTAGTAAGTACTGAGCAGAAGTAGCCCAGAGATGAGAGCAGTATTCCACGTTAGAACGGATTTTTGTCTGGTAGACACCGCTGCTCCGGTGTGAAAAACTGTCTCACCTTGTTCAGGACTCCGTGTTTACGCGAGACTGTTTTGATGTTGCTCTCGATGTAGTTTTTGTTATTCAGTTTGCAGTGAACATCCATACCGAGTTTATTGAGCTCGTCAGAGCTTTGCTCTCTTTTAGAGGACTCATGTATTTCGTTAGACCATCTTCTCCTCCCCAACGGCTGAACCGATTTTAATGAAATTTCACACAAGCAAAGATGTTACTGATGGGGAGGACATATGCTATGTAATTAAAAATTCACGTGTACCACGGAGGAATAATCACCGGAAAAAATAATTAAAATCTGATTTCTCAGTGAACAAAAAAGCCTCATTAATACTAAATTAAGAAGTTTGTACATATACACAAGACAAAAAAATAAGACGAGCCATTAAGGAATTATCATCATTAGAAAAAAACCTGGTGAAATTGCTTCGCTCAATTTTTGCAATAGCTGAATGAATTGCAGACCTAGTTTAGATTGTCCTGCAGTGGCAATGGTGTGTCCCGAAGATTAGGGAGGGGAAGGAAAGGTGATACCTTGGCAGTAAACGCACATGCCTGCGTCTCCTTGGCATTGAACTCGACCAGGTTTTCAGAGCCCCATTGAGAAATATGATTCAGGACCCGGTCAAGCTCAGTGATAAGAAGCTGCCTTTTCTCCTCAATGTCAGCCTAAGTGGCCTTATAGTCGTTAAAGGGGTTACATTAGGTATGTCGACGCAAATGAATAGTAGCTTTTTCCATAGACTCATGCCTCTATGTTACTCAAGGGGTGGGTAGTGGTATATGATGATGATCTATGATGATGATCTAATGATGATGATCAGAATGATGTTCTTGACACCAAGGATCTGCGCCCAATAAGTATTTTACCCTGCTTGTCAAAGATACTGGAGAAGGTGGTTGCGTCACAACTTAGAGGTTACTTGGAAACGCGAGGTATATTACCAGATGCACAATCGGGCTTCAGGAAGGGCCGTGGTACAGTCACAGCTATTTTGGACGTTACTGATAATATACTGGCAGCACAGGACCAGGGAAAAGCTACTATTCTTGTGTTATTGGACTTTTCGAGGGCATTTGATGGGCTGCACGTTTCTCTCTTACTTTCTAAATTAGCGTACTATGGATTTGACAGTGATACAATACAGTGGTTTCATTCCTATTTAAGTGGTCGGACACAGTTTAAAGAAACCCACAACAGTGACGGGTCTGCGCTGCGGTCAACTGTAGCAACGGTAGATAGAGGTGTGCCGCAGGGGTCTGTTTTGGGACCCCTGCTGTTCATACTTTACAGTGCAGACATTGTTCAGGTTATAAAACACTGCAAATTTCACATATACGCAGATGATGTACAGATCTACTTCTCCTTTAAGGCCACTGAATTCCAGGAAGCCATAAGGAAGGTGAACGAGGATCTGGGCAGGATTTGTGGATGGGCTAGTGAAAATACGCTCGTTCTAAATGGTAGTAAGACCAAGTACATGATATTGGGCTCTAGGGATCAAATCACTCGGGTGGGAGATCTGAAGCCCCTTATCTATGTTAATAATGTCCAAATTGAGCGTGTACATGAGGCTAAAAACTTAGGCTTATTAATGGATGAGAAACTGAGGTACGAGCGCCATGTTGCGGAATGTGTGAGGAACTCTTTTTATAGGTTGAAGCTGCTGTATCGAATGCGAAGTTATCTTAGTGTCGAACTCCGGGAGAAGTTGGTTGATACCTTGGTGCTTTCCAAGTTCAATTACATGGACGTGGTCTATGGCCCGCGACTACTAGCAAAAACGGCCAATTTAATACAAAGGGTGCAAAATGCGTGCGCTCGATTTTGTTATAATATACCGCCTAGAAGCCATGTGACGCCGTATCTGAACAATCACAACAAACTGAAAATGAAGTACAGGAGTGAGTTACATCTTGCAACTGTTCTTTTTGGCATTATCAAGACAGGAAACCCTCTTTATCTGTACTCTAAACTGCAATGGCTCAATGAAAACAGTAGGTATTTGACAAGAGCATCGCGTGTGAACCTACATGTTCCGAAGCATAGATCTGCGGCATTTCAGGGTGGTTTCAGATATCGAGCGAGTAAGATATGGAACAATATTCCTCCGCCTCTTAGAAGACTTGCCGGCGTACATGGTTTCCGAGCTAGGTACAGAAATATCCTGCTTAATGTTCAAAAATCAAGCTGATAATGGGGTCTAGCCTGGAGATCTTTTGGATGTATGTGTGCATGTGTCGTCGCGTGCATGTACGCGCACACGCACGCACAGACGCGTGCGTGTGTGTGTGTATGTATGTGTCGATATATATGTATGTGTGTGGGTGTGGGTGTGTGTTTGTGTATGTGTATGTATGTACATGCATACATGCATGCATAGAATCACACCCTGTTACCCATAGGGGTAGGCAGAGAACACGGATCTCCAATTGCTACGATCCTGACATATTACTCGTATATGTATGTGTATGTATGTATGTGTGTATGAATGTATGTATTTGTGTATGTGTGTATGTGTATGCGTATATGTATATATACAGTTATATATATGTGTAAATATATATATATATGTATATGTGTATGTATGTGTATGTATGTGTGTATGTATGTGTATATATATTGAATTTATTTGTGTTAGGTGTGTTTGGTAATGAGAGGGAATGCGGCAGTTACGGGTTAACTGGAAGTTTATTTTTGTGTTACTTGTGTCTCTTTGATTTGTTGCTCTTCTGCTCATGTCTGTTTGTATAATTAAAAATTAAAAAAGTATCTATTCAATTTATGTATGAGTATGACCTATTCTAACGATTGCGAGTATGTATGTATGTATGTATGTATGTTATGTATTCGGTTCAACCTAATAGGGAGCGAACCCGTTACCGTCAACTATTAGATAGGAACTATTGTCTAGGTGGTTCAGTTGGTCAGAGCATTCCCCCTGTAAGGGACTGGTCGCGGGTTCAAGTCCCGTCCTAGATGTTCTCTTTTTCCGATCTAAATCTTTCGATATTAGATAGGATTTTTCGGGCTTCGTTGTGTCACTGAAAAGTTTCTAAAACGAAAATTGTTTTTAGATTTTCATGTTACCAAATTCCGGTTACGTTGCCCAACTTGAGAATCGAACCTACAATTTCATACGTAGCAGTCACACTCACTATCGCAGCGCCACTGAGGCAGCTAGTAAAATTAAATTCGCTTAATGTTAAATTTATAATGAAACACTTAACAACTAGTTTTGAGAGGACGTTCTATTTAGTATCCAATTAGTTTTTCGTATACATACTTTAATTATCACATCTCCCCTCGCCCCCCCCCCACCGGGCGGGTGCGCGGTGGGCGTGGCGCATCATGCGCGCGCGCCGTTCTGTGAATCGCACAAGGCCGTCTGACCCACTGATATAATTTCTTTTCTGTGTTGTCTGTCTGCTTGCCTGTGTGTGCCGTCTGGTGCGCAGGCGCACGATATGGACTCTTATTCAGATTTACGTGTGTGAGCTCAGGTAGAAATTTGCCTGCATTATATGTTAGGGCGTACAGCTTTTTTGTCTGTGCTTACGAAGATTGATCGAAATTTTCAGTTCCTATAATGCTAAAAATAGGTTCTCATGACCGTATTTTTACTTGGAACTTATTTCTTTGTCGGCTTAAGTTTTTTACCACTTGGGCAGTAAAATAAGCTTATGGTCCATTTGATGTTAAGTAGTCACTGTTGTAAATGGACGCCTGTACTATCGGGGGTGTCAGTTGATGTCCCTTTGTATATTTGTTGAGTACTGTATGTGTATATGCATAGGTATATTTCGCCCGTCTCTGCGTTTTCTATCGCCTTTATAATGGGATGTGTTCAGAAGAATTGTTTGATATGATGCCCGCGGCCACATTCTATCATCCCACCGCTCGCTACAGACAGGGAATTCATTCAATCATATGAAAAGAGCTTTATCCCGCGCACCCTCAGGCTGTGGAATGATCTCCCTGCTGTGGTTCTCCCAAGCGACTACAATATGGGGTTCTTCAAGAAGTCGACAGCGGAAGTGTAACGCCCCTGGTGTTGCACACGTGAATAGGCCGCGGTAACCGCTTCCCATCAAGTGGGCCGAGAGCTTGTCTGCCATGGGAGTGGTATAAAAAAAGAAAATAGATGCACTGCGGATCCAGTAAATAGGGCTCTAGCTCAATATCAAATTAACAGATATCTCAGCTTTGTAGTAGCTGTATTTTGAATTAAATTATTTCCTGACGTCATCATAATAGAGGTATGGCACTTCAATAAGATCTTGGCCGAAGCCAACCTCACCTACAAGGCTGTGACACAGGTTTTCCTCTGTAGTTGGGGGGTCAGACCCAGGTCAGGTCAAATTTTGGAAAGGAGAAACAGTAGAGCGAACCTTGGGCTGCAAAGCTTCAGCTTTGGGTGCAACTGGGATTTGCGCTCTGATGAAACAGAAGATCATAGAAAAGGTATACCACTACGCCAGGCACTGGTCTGGGTGTTTCTTCGTATAATATGTATGTATTTAAAGAAAAGAACACAGAACAAGAACCTGTATTACAAGATATGTATTGTCTCTAGATAAACATAACATAAACTCACGCCTGTATCCCCGAAGGGGTAGCCAGAGGTGCTAGCACCCACATTTCGGGAGTTTATGTTTAGGTCCCAATGTAATAGGTGGCGAGCCTACTGCCATTAACCGGGCACTTATAAACCTGCGATAAATACACACATAACTTCGAAAAGCATCGAAAAGTCATTGGTGTGTGCCATGGTAAAACCTGGGATCGAACCCGAGACCTCGTCTCAGCAGTCCATTACCCATACCACTAGGCTAGGCGCTCTAGATGGCGCTGTATAATATCGGTTTGGCTGATATCCTTAGCCTAATTAACAACATCTGTATTAAAAAACAAGTTGAATTCCTGAGACGAGCTCAGCCGAATACAAGGGATTTTAGATTTTGCGATTTTTTTTTCTGCGATTTTTTCTTTATCTCGCAATGGTTCACCCCAGCACGAATCTATTACCGAAAACAGCAACTCGATAGCTCATCTCCTTCATATCCAAAACCGTGACAGAAAATTGGCAACGACGACGTCGACGACAACTCTATAGCAATAGGGCTTTTCTAAAGTAAATCCCTAAAAATCTTGCGTTTCTAGGAATAATTATCAATCCCAAAACATCCAGACATACCCGCACATAATAACCCAATTAGACAGCCGATACTTTGTTAGTTTTTCACCGAGTTACGTAAGAGATGTTCATAACTGTGTATGCCGGGAACCGAAGGCGCATACCTCGGGCCGCGGTCGCGCCGCTCGCGAATAATTCAGTAGTTTCTTAGAAACTGTGGCGGAGTCGTAATAAATCTGGCTGCTCGGGCCCTCATTATGCGGTACAGCCGACTACAGCCTACATTCCGAAGGCATACAGTTTGCCGAATAAAAAGTCACGAATTCGACTATTGTTTAGTTGCACAGACTTACGAAAGATTAGAAATTCCTCTCCATAATTTACTTTTCCTTTGTATATCTTCCCGTCCTTATCCGATGTTTATTTGGAGTCGGCGCGACATGTGTGTTTTCTCCATTCATCTATGCTTGCAGTCATCTCTACGTTCTACATTCTAGGCTGTTTTTAGGGATTTTCTTTAGAAAAACCCTATTGCTATCGAGTTGTCGTCGTCGTTAACGTCGTCGTTGCCAATTTTCTGTCACGGTTTTGGGTATGAAGGAGATGAGCTATCGAGTTGCTGTTTTCGGTAATAGATTCGTGCTGGGGTGAACCATTGCAAGATAAAGAAAAAATCGCAAAAAATCGCAAAAAAAAAAAAACGCTAAATCGAAAATCCCTTGTATTCGGCTGAGCTCGTCTCAGGAATTCAACTTGTTTATAGGTACTACATGCTCGCCGCTTGCTCTCGACCGGGCCTTTCCGTTAAACATCCTGGATCTGATTGACAAACGTAGGTGAACATATATTTTATTATATTTGACGGGCTCTGTGGCGTAGAGGTAGTGCATTCGACTGCAACGACAGGGGGCGCGGGTTCGATTCCCGCTCAGTGCAAATATTTGTATCCATGAGTATGTCTATTTGCATTGGTCTGGGTGTTTCTATGTATATTATGTATGTATTTACAAAAAAAAAGTATATAAGTATGTTTATCCGCATTCTGGAACCCATAACACAAGCTAGTTAAACTATGCTTACTTTTGGTCCAGAAAGCGCTGTGTAGAATGTCGTAGAATATTTATTTATTTATTTATTTACTTCTCCCCCTCGCCTCATAAATCTGTTGCGTCAATCAGTTTCTGTCCATCCTCTCTACATGTCTGAACTAACTTAAGCATCCCTTTCTATATCTTGGTCACTACATCTACAACCATACATAAACACACCTACATAACTTTACGCCTGTATCCCCGAAGGGGTAGACAGAGGTGTATTACACATCCACGATTCTCCAGTTATGTTTAGGTCCCAATGTAATAGGGGGCAAGCCTATTCCCATCTACCGGGCACATTACTAAGCGAGCGATAATCAACATTCTTAATACACACATAACTACGAAAGGTCCAAGAAGTGTGCCCAGGGCGACTGGGGATCGAACTCGAGACCTTGTCTCGGCTGTCCGTTACATACTACGGCTATCGACGTTTCTACAACCATACCACAATATTCTCTTATCACGCTGTTCCTCACTTGGTCAATGGCGTCCCTGACTCCACAAGCGTTGTAACAACAATCATCTTCTAAGATGTTGCGGCCAATGATGATGATGATGATTGAGATGACCTTTTCAGCCCCTTCTACATGTTCTATGCCCTATCTCTCTCCAGTACAGTTGGACGCGGAAACAAAGAGCGATTCACGTAGACATTGGAGACACAAAGAGAGAAGCAAAGCATTATTCCTGGCATTTTTCTAAGTCAATTAAATACGCCGACAAGATGGCGGTTAGTCAACCGTCGTTTTTTAGATAGCTTTGATTAACTGTTGTAGAAGATTTTGGTGTAATTTAATAATAATATTCTACGACATATTACACAGCGATGTCTAAACCCACAGTAAGTAAAGTATAGATTAACTATACTTACTGTGGGTAAATAGTAAAACCAACAATTCAACATAGTTCGGGTACTTTGAGATAACTTACACTTCAAACTACAAGACAACAACCATCTTTAGTCTCTCCGTCACCATGGCTGCTGAAAATCAAAAATATAAAATAAAATCGCATAAATCACGATAGAATCTGTTAAAAATAGTTTTATTCCAATAGATTAACTAGCTAGAATGATGGGTTCTAGAATGCAGATAAACAAACTTAGAAACATTTTGTTTTGCAAATACATACTTAGGATGAGCGCAGATTCGAGATAAGATATTTTCTAAGACAGATTTATCGCCGTGTAGATCTTATAGGTATTTGACAACTCTGTTTTTGAAACAGTATTATTCGAAGTGTGCGCATTTTTATATGTCTCTCAAGAGCAATAGTAAGACTTGACTCTTGACTCTAATGAGCGCTCAGCCTTATTATAGGGTGCGCCAAAGTTCACCTAAATTTTCAACTCCGAAAATTGGAACTCCGAAAATGTTCTTCCTAACATTTTTCATCCTAACAATCACTATTCCTAACTGCTCTGTCTCTAATATTTTAATTCCGAATCATTCAACTTCATAATGTCGGTAGCAATAAACATCTATTATACTAATATTTCTTTTCCTATATTTTGTCAACATAACCATCTTTTACACTATTATTGAAAGTCATACCTTTTTTGTTTAGATTTATTTTTATTAATAATAATCAGTATTATTTACATTAATTTTGCGTAACTTTTACAGTTTTAGTTATTTACACATAACATGTATAACATATAAGAATAATAGTACCATGGTACAAGTAGCACTTTACCCACCTTATACCACTGTACTATTTATAATCATTGGTTTAGGTTAGGTTAGAACTGTGACCACAACGCACGAGCTTAGCGAGCGAAGCGAGCGTGCCGCGGCAGTGGCCGGCGAAATGCCAATTACTTGGTAAATATTTCTTTACGAGTATTAGTGACAATATTATGGTAATTATGTTTAGGGATAAAAACGTTAGGATAAAAAACAGTAGGAGCTTTAATATTGTATGTTAACGATTTTACTGATAACAATTTTCGGAAACATGAGTGTTATGAACATCGACGGTAGCACTACAAATAGTACGATAAAAACTTTAGGATGAAAAATTTTAGGAGGAGTGATCATTCGGATTACAAATCGTTAGGAAGAACAATTTCGGATAAAGAACTTTAGGTGAGTCAATATGGACCCCTTATTATAGGTACATAGAATTACTCAGACCAACGCAAATTGACATATTCATGTATACAAATATTTGAACTGAGCGGTAATCGAACTCGTGACTAAAACAGTATTAAAATTTAAAATCTCTGGGTAATGATTTTTTATAAGTTTTTGAATAGTTAGTGTCATCCTCTCACTTAATACCAACGTTAAGTAGCAGTATGCTGCTATCTAACTTAATCTTAACCCTTCCTTTTTTTTTTGCTTTTCTGTTTTCTCTTCCCTTTCCGTCAGTACGCAGCAACGTGTAAGTGACACTTATAATGTGTACCTTTTTTTTTTCGTGCGGAAATCCCTTCGGGTACCCCCCGCCGGCGAGCGGGGGTGATTATGTCGGGCTTGAACCGACTAAAACCGCACACCGTCTCGGGTCTACAGACGCCGGGGTGTAAGGTTGCCCATAGAGCATATCCCTCGCGACCCTGGGCCATCTCCGGTTTCGAGATGGCCCCCTCTGGAATATTACTAGTGACCATAGACCACTGCTTAGCATTAAGTAGGCCGTGTGCTTATTTACTAGTAATATAAAAAAAGATTTATCTTACTACTAAATTAAAAAAGGTGACAGTTAATTTGTTTATGTATTTATTTGTCTTTGTACTATTTGTATATTTGTATGTTTGTTACTCAATTACCCAACAGCGAATTTGTTTGAAATTTGGCACATAGGTGGATCATGGCCTTTTTTTTTTTTTTTTATCGTGCGGAAATCCCTTCGGATACCCCCCCGCGTGCCAGCGGGGGCGGTTATGTCGGGCTTGAACCGACTAAAACCGCACGCCGTCTCGGGTCTACAGACGCCGGGGTAAGGTTGCCCATAGAGCATATCCCTCGCACCCCGACTGACCCTGGGCCATCTCCGGTTTCGAGATGGCCCCCTCGGGTTTGGGAACCACGGTGTCCTCGTCTTGCCCCGGTTTGGGGGAGGGGCGCTAGTCGCCCCACCGTCCAGGCCTGCAGGTGGATCATGGCCTGAAAAAAAATTTGAAGATTACTTTCAACCCAGTAGTAAGTTCCTGTGGGTCGCGACAACGGGACTGGACCAGTATTCAATATATTTTTACATATTATATAGGATATTTCATAGAGACAGAAAATCTACAAATATTTTGTCAAAAATATATAAAAATCAGTCAAATGCGAGTCAGGGCTGTTGTCAAGGGTAGGTATCGTAAAAGCTATAACACTATGTACTTTTTAAATATTCTTGTAAGAAGAAAGAAAGTAGAAAGAAGAGAGGTGCTTAAAAATAAGTAACTTAAAGAACTTGGGTTACTGGCATTTGTAATACACACTGTCAAAATTTCAGCTACTTTTCCATTTTATTAGATAGAGTCAACCCGCTGGCAGACGGGCATACACCGAAGTCTTAGTAAATAGAGTTCGTATAGTTATTACCATTCAAGTATGGGCCATGTAAAATGGTTGGTTGGATTTTCCCAACTTTGGGATCATAGATAGACCATGATCCGAGCCCGCAACATGCTCGCCGCGCGTCGCAGGCGACTCAGGCGCCGGAGGTCGCTTAACGACATCCGTCCTCCATGAGCGCAGGCCTGGGGGTGGCAGGTGAGGCCGCCTGTCACCCCAGCAGAAGCAGGCCGGGACGGGGACACCGTGGTTTCCAAAACCGAGGGGGCCATCGCGAAACCGGAGATGGCCCAGTGTCAGTCGGGGTGCGAGGGATATGCTCTACGGGCAACCTTACACCCCGGCGTCTTAAGACCCGAGATGGCGTGCGGTTTTAGTCGGTTCAAGCCCGACATAACTGCCCCCGTAGGCCGGCGGGGGGGGGGGTATACGAAGGAATTCCGCACGAATAAAAAAATATAGACCATGATCTGGAAAAGCACATAGAATAATTTTCTTACCGTAATTCTTTCCTGTGATTGCACGCGGGCAGAACCACGAGCCTATGCTAGTATCCAATGTTGTAGATGAATACATTTGATAGAGAGAAAAACAATTAATATTTTACAAGGCACGTGTAGTAAAAGTCAACAAGACATAAATTATTGCGTAGCAGTGGGCGAAGTACTAACGATCTGCAACGACGCTACTCACGCGTCGCTTTATACGTGTTTTATTAACCGGCTTCAAACAAGGAGGAGGTTCTCAATTCTGATCTATGTTTTACATCTTTATAAATAAATATTCTACGACATTCTACACAGTGCTTTCTAGACCCAAAAGTAAGCATTAAACATACTTATATACTTTTTTTGTAAATACATATATATTATAGATAGAAACACCCAGACCAATGCAAATAGACATACTCATGCATACAAATATTTGCACTGACCGGGAATCGAACCCGCGCCCACTGTCGTAGCAGTCGAATGCACTATCGCTACGCCACAGAGGCCGTCACGTTTATACACATTTGTTGAACATAATTAACATTATCTCACTTAGCATAGTGCGTATGGGTGTAAGTTGTTGTTGTAACTTGTATGTGCTGTTAATTGGTGGACGAGTCTCTGGTACAGACTTTTCTCTCAGGGTTAGTGAACGTCAGTTGGCAGTCGGCAATAGAGCTGTAGAAGAGCGGATCCCAGTCATCGGGGATCGGCTTGGCGGCACTCGAATGATGACGATCGATGAAGCACAAAATTGCATATACCATTTTTTTTTTGTGCGGAAATCCCTTCGGATACCGCCGGCCAGCGGGGGCGGTTATGTCGGGCTTGAACCGACAAAAACCGCACGCCGTCTCGGGTCTTCAGACGCCGGGGTGTAAGGTTGCCCATAGAGCATATCCCTCGCACCCCGACTGACACTGGGCCATCTCCGGTTTCGAGATGGCCCCCTCGGGTTTGGGAACCACGGTGTCCCCGTCTTGCCCCGGTTTGGGGGAGGGGCGCTAGTCGCCCCACCGTCCCGGCCTGCTACTGCTTGGGTGACAGGCGGCCTCACCTGCCACCTCCAGGCCTGCGCTCATGGAGGACGAAGGTCGTTAAGCGACTTCCGGCGCCTGAGTCGACTGCGACGCGCGGCGAGCATGTTGCGGGCTCGGCGGGCCGGGAGAGTTCTGAACCTCTCCCGGGCGCGCTCCGCCATCTCCTTCGCGAGCATCACATGCTCGCAGAAGGAGGTGGTGGCGGCCCACGCGCTCGCGCTCCTAATGTAATATACCTAACTTTTTTTTTATTTCATTGCATTTATGATGTAAGTAAACTCTAAAGAAAACTAAACCTAAAAGACAGATAAATATGTACATACATGCGTCATAGAATTCCTCCGCATCATCACCGACTGGTAATGTTCCCAGAAGACTGGCAGCATTGCCACGTTGAATGGCAAGGCTAATTCTTTGTGCAAGTTAAAGTCCAGCCTTACATCCCATCTGTTACAGAGTTACATCCAATAATAGTATTTAATTATAGTCATAATTCACCATTATGGACCTCGTGATCGGTGAAATTTTGAAAAGTTTTTTAATGTAGAAGTATAGACATGAAATCAATATTAAAGCTTTTTATTGTTCACATTTTAGTTATGTATGCATTAATAAATGTTAATTATCGCTCGCTTAATAATGTGCCCGGTAGATGGCAATAGGCTCTTCCCCTATTGCATTGGGACCTTAACATAACTGGCGAATCGTGGGCTTGTAACACACCTCTGCCTACCCCTTCGGGGATACAGGCGAGAAGTTATGTTTTTTTTTTGTTTACAATTGAACCTGTAAGGCGACGCAGCTTTCGGGTGATAAGACGAATTAATTCTATGCAAGGCGTGTCGTGTGTGTCCTCACACGCCTGCCAAATCACTGACTCGGGATAAAACCCGACCCCACAAGGCGAGGCCTCGGTGGCAGCCAAAGTCCGCCGGTAACCCTGGGGTTATGCTTTCGAGGGCTTACCCGGGGTGCCCGGCAATGGACACTTGGAAAAGACACCGTGTGGTTTTAGTCGGTACGATTCCGACACGTCCACCCCATCGTCGGCACCGGTCGCTAGTCTAAATCATCATCCTCTTCACAATTTTAGTTCCAGTTGTATCTTAAGTTTTGTACTTTGGAGCCCGGGGTCCCCTCTTCTGGAGGCTCAGACGTCGGAGGTCGCTCAACGACCTCCATCCTCCATCAAGCAGGATGGAGAGGCGGTGCGTTGCACGCCCGAAAAAATAAACATCCGAATTGAAAATAACCTCCTTTTTCAAAGTTGGTTAATAAGGAATAGTTAGACAACCGGAATTTTGTGACTGTGTTACTAATTCTACTAACTCCATTTATTATAAATTACATATTTTAAAGCACCTCTGTTCTATCTTCGACAAAAATATTTAAAAAGTACATAGTGTAATTGCTTTTGCAATAATTACTTAGGTACTCTTGACAACTCTCCTGACTCGCACATGACTCTTTTTCTGACGGTAAGACGGGGATACCGTGTTTCCTAAACTCGAGAGGGCCATCTCGAAACCGGAGATAGACCTAGGTCAGTCGTGGAGCGAGGAAAATGCCTTATGGGGCCACCTTACACCCCGGCATTTGAAGATCTGAGATGGCGTGCGGTTTTAGTCGATTTGAGTCCGACATAACCTGCCAGCCGGCAGGGTATCCAAGGGGATTTCTGCACGGAAAGAAAAAAGTCTCCTATTGTACTCTTTCTCTTGATTTTGAGAAGAGAGCCTGCGTGGGAGCATTGTCCGTTAATCAGCAAGTAAGGTTGACTTGGGCCCCCCTATTCCCTCGGTCGCTAATCTAAGTATTTTTAGGGATTTTCTTTAGAAATCGTTATTGCTATCGAGTTGTCGTCGACGTCGTCGTTGCCAATTTTCTGTCACGGTATTGGGTATGTAGGAGATGAGCTATCGAGTTGCTGTTTTCGGTAATAGATTCGTGCTGGGGTGAACCATTGCAGGATAAAAAAAAAAAAAAAAAACCCTTGTATTCGGCTGAGCTCGTCTCAGAGGAATTCAACTTGTTTTATTATTTATCAAGTTTAGTTTGCGTCTAGATTTATTTTATTTTTATTTAAAGCCTTGCTTTTATATAACCTAAGTATACATTGCGATTCTTTATACCTTTGACAATTGAGAGGGAATGATGGTCAATGTTGCCAATTGCAAAAATTGAATGAATATAGTTTAAAGATGATTTTATAATGCAAAAATATATATGTAACACTGTATTAAATATCATTGATTACAACTAATATTATTTACGAGTAAAATGTTGTCATCAATAGGTATATTATAAGTTGATCTTTGTTTTTTTAAATTTAGGATACGTCAATTCGACTTCACCCCGCCTGATGGCAAGCCGAAGGTAAAGTCTCAGGAAAGAGGGTCACCATTACATACACGTATCATGTTAACAATGGTGGCACTCAGCTTGACGGCCTCATCAGGAGAGGATTGTCGTCGCAGCACCGCGTGACACCCACCGGTCCCACTAGTGCTGCGACCACTATCCCCCTGCCCAGCTGATCTGTTTTGTGTGCTGCAGTAAGCCTAAATAAACGCATTTTTTTCTTTTTTCTATTCCTAATTACTTATATTTATTCACTTTATGTGTTTGTAATGTGTTATTTTCTGTATTCATTTTGTAATGTGTTATTATTACGTATCAGGACCCCTCTCCGGTAAAGGCCTCCTCCAAGGCTTGCCATCTTTCTACAGTTCGGCCGTTCAGAGAATGCGTTCCTGACACCTATCAGTTAGTCACGACTAGTGATGGGCACAACATAACACTGAGTTCGTTACCGTTCCTCCAAAATGAACCGCCGCGTTATTTTTAAGATTATTTTCGTTTTAAATTGGCGGAATCATTTAAAATTTATATTTTAGTTATAGGATCATAGCGTCTAGATAGCGTTGTTTAATTTAACCCGTTATATTTATTTATTTTTGTATTCATTGCGTGTGCAATAAAGAAGTTTCGAACTTGTGACCCTAATGTTTAAAGATTTTCACTTTATATGTAAGTGTAACACCATTTTATAGCACCATTAAAATGTTGTTATCAGATAGTTGCGTTGACAAGTTTGGTGCGAAGGCTCTTCTTGTTTCCGGTTCGGCTTCTTAACATTGGTTATGGAAAGTCGGACCAATTTATATGCCCGTATAAGAAAACTAAAATTGTACGAAAACCAGTAGACACATGAAAACTATTTACATAACCGTTGCAATACGATTTGATAACTTTCCCTGGGCCACGAGTTGATATTGAACACATGTACTATATAAATGATATGTACTTTACCTTCTAAACAACACTTTTACGTTTTTTTTTATACTCAGTCTGTCCATTGACTGCAACTCACTGGATGGTAAGATGCTACGGATATGCATACGGGCAACCATTCCATATGCTGATGATCCCAAAATGGTGCTCCTTGCCTTGACGGCCTCAACATACTCGTATGCTTTTTCGCGCCCAGCTTGAAGAACCACATTTTGTAATTTAATTTGAGGATATACTGTAATAATATCTTTTATGGTTAAGATTTATTTTAATCCCTAAGTTCCACGATACATTAAATAAATAATTGTGTGAGTACACAAACAAATAAAGACATATTATCATTATGAAGTTACCTTAGTGGTAACGCGTAGGAGGGTAGAGAGAAGAACAGAAAATTCACAAAAGGCATCTCGCCAAAGGGCTTAAGATTGGCTTTGCTATGCTTTCCTGCTTCGATTCTACACCAATGTGACAAGAGCCTGAAGCTTTTTTTGGAAGAATAAGAAATCAATCATTTTTGAGGCACCACTAACATCTTCGGCACTCAACCCATCTCACCCGCAAGTCCTCTCACCTAGTGATTGACGGAAGAGATTTTGGCGCAGGCTCCTCCAGGCAAAAGCAACGAAAGCCCAGTGGTGTACGTAACGGACTGCCAAGACGAGGTCTCGAGTTCGATCCCCAGTCGCCCCGAGCACACACCTCTGACTTTTCGTACTTATGTGTGTATTAAAAATGTTGATTATCGTTCGCTTAGTAATGTGCCCGTAAGAAGGCAATAGGCACACCCCCTATTACATTGGGACCTAAAGATAACTGACGAATCGTGGGTGTGTAATACACCTCTGCCTACCCCTTCGAGGATGCAGGCGTGAAGTTATGTTATATTATGTTATGTTTCCTCCAGGGATTGGGGCTCAGACAGCAGCGGCTCCTATTGAAGTATACGTATAAGCCAAACCTTTGTCCGCTTACGCCTTCTTTGGAAGGAGACGGCGTAAGCGGACACCAGGGTTCGAGGTACAATCTGGAGCAACGCTAAGATGATTGAAGTCGAACATGCTCTACATCCTTATAATAATGGTTCTAAACTTTCTATCTTGTCATCAACCGTCAGGCACGCTTCCTCATTTGTTCTAAATTCTCTCTATCCAAATGGTATTTCCTTACTCATCTAACATCAAAATCAAACGCTTCTGAGCCGCGCATAAAAATTAATGACTTTATTAATTTTACTTATCTTAATGGCCTCTACGCATAACATAATTCGGTATAAACGTTTAGATATTATCTCTTTTTATCATAACTATTGTTAGCATATTGATAAAAAGAAACATATATATATTATTATTCTAAAGTGTTATATTATAAAACCATAAAGATATCCTTTCATTTGTGAATCTATTTCCGCAGCATAGCGGTGACTCAAGGCGTCCCTTTTTTTTTTTGTTTTTTTTTTTCGTGCGGAAATCCCTTCGGATACCCCCCCGCCGGCCAGCGGGGGCGGTTATGTCGGGCTTGAAGCGACTAAAACCGCACGCCGTCTAGGGTCTACAAACGCCGGGGTGTAAGGTTCGCTGTGCCTTAACCTACAGTTAAAAGTTCTAATCTGGCATAACGAGTACGCCAAAGCAGACTGAAAATTAAAAAGTTAAGCTATGAACGAATGAATTCTGTACCTTTTTTTTTTTTTTTCGTGCGGAAATCCCTTCGTATAACGAATGAATTCTGTACCTACTCTTTATTTGTTTTTTAACATCTCGACCTTATCAGAGCCTTATGTACACATGGTCTTTAGTATTTTTTTTTTGCAAAAAGACCCGCTCAGATTTCCCATCAATTATTCAATTTTTTTTTTATAAACCTAACATAACATAACTTCACGCCTGTATCCCCGAAGGGGTAGGCAGAGGTGTATTACACACCCACGATTCGCCAGTTATGTTAAGGTCCCAATGTAATAGGGGGCGAGCCTATTGCCATCTACCGGGCACATTATTAAGCCAGCGATAATTGACATTTATTAATGTACACATAACTACGAAAAGTCAGGGTGTGTGCCCGGGGCGACTGGGGATCGAACTCGAGACCTCGTCTCAGCAGTCCGTTACGTACGCCACTAGGCTATCGCCGATTTTTTTTTTTTAATAATCACGCTTATATTCTAATCCTCTAGTATTAGAACAATTCTTGCTATCATTCCTGTCGCACTAACTGTCTCTACTAGATAAAAAGATATTTGTTAGTATCAACATTCTCCTTATGTGTCTCTATCTTCTCCTTTGCAGGTTTCAATTACAGTTTAAAAAACTTGCTTTATCCTTATTTAGCTTGACATCAGTTAGAATTACCCTAAATGCTTTTAACGGTTATTAAAAATATTAAAATGCTATGTAGCGGCATATCCTGTTCCTTATTCGAACGGATACTTGCTGAGATAATCGCAGATCCATAACCGATATATTGTTGTCTATTTTGGCGTTCTCGAGCAAAAAAACGTTATTTATATTTTAATAGTTTGATCGTTATAACGCAAAAAAAGTTGTTGCTGAGTAATTTTTGAAGAAATTTCTGGGTGCGTGCGCCTACGCACATACGATTCGTCGTATTTTGTGTGATTTTGAAGTTTATATACTTTTATTGTTATGAATAGTTCATGTCTAAATTGCAAAACAAATAATACATACATATGCGCACGCACCAAGATTGGGCGCCAAGATTTTTGAAGCCTCAGCCTGGAACTTCACCAGCAATCCGTTACATCTAGGGTTACCATCGGTCATCCTAGGGATTGGGAGTCAGGTCGCAGTCGTTCCTGTAAAATCCAAGTTTTATACTTCTTGTTATGTTAGATTTGATTTCACCTATGACTGTGCCCTTAGGGAAACTGTTCATTATTGGGTAAATAAAACAGGTTAATATTCTCAATAAGCTACCTGTTCTCATAGCTTCTTATTAATTAATTACCGGCTAAAATTCTAATATTATCAATAACTTTGCGGAATAAATACATAATGTAAACAGCTCTTCGGAGGGAGACCATAATGGTGCCCACACACGGGCTAATGAGCGCGTGCAGATTTATGGGCAATAAATAATGTAACTTGCGCGTAATCAGCGTATGGCCGCGTATAGCCAGGCACAACCGATAGTGTGAACGCCGGACTTTTTGTTTTTCTTTTATTTATTGCAGTCTGTAGGTATATAAAACTGTGCACTCATTTTTGCTTAAAGTAAATAATGTGGTCACTTTGCCAGTAATATTAGGTCGTTACATATGAAATTCCCGTTTATCTTGAAGAAATTGGAGGAAACCCAATTTTCAGTACTAACATTTTTGCATTTTTTTTAGGAATGACAAATCCAAATTTTATGTTTTTTTTGTCTATGAATGAGACAACATTCAGCTAACAAACAGCAACTTTTATTACATGAAAAGTGACAGCTGTTAAGTAATACGAAATTTATCATCAAAATGGATAGGATTTAGGAAGTACTGTTTCTGAAGGTCGGATTAGTTTATCAAGCTGCCAATAAAAACATAATATAATACATAGTTGTAAAATCTTGAAATCAACTTTCAAACAAAATATAAATAATGGAAATAGCTATTAAATTACAGGAATAACGAACTCATGAATTTGTAAGAAAATTTCGGCAATTTCATAGGTAAAGCTGGCCATATAACACAGCATCGCTTTAGAGCTGTATAATTTCTTTTTATTAAGTGTGGATATAATGCTACTCATATCTTTAAATAAAAATGTAATTAGTTATCTAGATGTCTACTCCATGTGTTAAGGTCAGAGTTTCAGATCATTAAAGATGTATAATATATTAATTGTAAAAATAAACCAGGCAAACAATTTTATCAAACTGCAACGTCGGTTGATAACCGTGAGTCGATTAATCGATTCATAAACGGCCAATGCAAAATTAAACGTCTCAGGTGGTAATACGGTACATAATTGCCCGCGCGTGGCAAATATCAATTTTATATATAAGTATTTTGTGTGAGATGCTTTAATATGTGATTTGAGTTTGATTTGGTGGTGCGACCCTGACATTTAAATACCGAAAAAAAGAAAGACAGAAAAATAAGTCTCCAGGCACCCTGATAGAGTCCCAGGAACCCAGGTAGAGTCCCGAGGAACCCTGGTAATCCGCCATTTAATTAATTCAAACTGGTTATAGGATGACACAAATTTGTCACAAAATTCGGTCGGGTAGGTACCACCGTGCACAATTGCGAAAAACCCTCCATAGTAATCCAATTTCGGTTTGATTGCGTTCAGGGGTCAGCAAGTGCATAGCCGGGCAGGGGGATTGTGGTCGCAGCACTAGTGGGACCGGTGGGTGTCACGCGGTGCTGCGACGACAATCCTCTTCTGATGAGGCCGTCAAGCTGAGTGCCACCATTGTTAACATGGTACGTGTATGTAATGGTGACCCTCTTTCCTGAGACTTTACCTTCAGCCTACCATAAGGCGAGGTGAAGTCAAATTGACGTGTCCTAAATATGAACAATAAAGGGGTAACCGTCATCTCACAGTCGGCAAGGTCTCTACTGCACCGTACCTTTTTATACCATGACGATCAAGTCCATGGTTTATTTAAGTGCAGTCAACGACAGAAGTCGCTTAGCAAATTCTAATTGATTGATTAACTCTTAACTTTTTCATAGAGCAATAAATAAACTTGAATAATATTAATATTAACCTTTTTAAAATAAATAAGTAAATATTCTAGGACAAACTACACAACGCCATCTAGACCCAAACTAAGCAGAGCTTGTCATATGAATTCTAGGATGCGGATAAACATACTTAAATACTTTTTTTGTTATGTTAAGGTCCCAATGTAATAGGGGGCGAGCCTATTGCCATCTACCGGGCACATTATTAAGCGAGCGATAATTAGCATTTATTAATGCACACATAACTACGAAAAGTCAGAGGTGTGTGCCCGGTACTCGAGACCTCGTCTCAGCAGTCCGTTACGTACGCCACTGGGCTATCACCGCTTTTTTATATATATTATATATATATATACTTATTTTACATATAGTGTATTATATTTACTTATTGAATGTATGATTTATGTATGTCTATTGATTTATGTTTAACATCTATCCTTTATGTTTACTTTGCATGTACACTTTGGTTCCCTCTGTTAATTTTTTCTCTGTCTCTACTGCTCAAAGGTTTGCTGGTAAAGAACTCTTTTAGAGTTAAGCTCGCCTTTGTATATAATTTATTTTACTTGTAATAAATTTATATCTTTTTTTTTGTGTACAATAAAGAATTAAGAATTGATGCTTTTAGAAATTTCCTAACAGATAACACTATGAGACTGCTTGACTGCCCTGGAATTGAATCTAAGACCTCACGATCTAGTACAAAAATAAGTGCAAAATTGTGCAATAGGAACATAGAGGCGGTCAATTTATGTATGAACTAGCTGTGCCCCGCGGCTTCGCCCGTGACATACTTGGGTCCCCCGTGGCACCTATTTAACTCATACCTTTTTTTTCTTGCGGAAATCCCCTCGGATACCCCCCCGCTGGCCTGCGGGGCGGTTATGTCGGGCTTGAACCGACTAAAACCGCACGCCTACTCGGGTCTTAAGACGCCGGGGTGTAAGGTTGCCCATAGAGCATATCCCTCGCACCCCGACTGACCCTGGGCCATCTCCGGTTTCGAGATGGCCCCCTCGGGGTTGGGAACCACGGTGTCCCCGTCTTGCCCCGGTTTGGGGGAGGGGCGCTTGTCGCCTCGCCGCGCCGTCCCGCTCTGCTTCTGCTGGCCTCACCTGCCACCCCCAGGCCTGCGCTCATGAAGGACGGAGGTCGTTAAGTGTATTTAACTCATACCTACATGCCTGTAGTTTAATTGTTTTACAGACCGATATTCTTAGCAATCCATGGATTCTCCGTGCGGGTGCCGGGTCCATCGCGTTGCTGAGTTGGGAACTCGGGACAGTGCCTGGGACTTGCGACCCAAGTGTTGGTTTAGAAGGGGCCCCTTTTGTTGATGTACATCAACACTCACCTTCACTACCCAAGTTCCCCTCCCTGCCTAACCAAATTTGATACGAACCTACTAGTGCCGCTTTAGACATTCGTCCCAGTAATGAGCTTATTGTAGCTCTCGATAGGCCTAGATCTTTAAGTAGGTTATAGAGAGATTTTGCTGGTATACCTCTCGCTCCCACTTCCACTGCATACAAATTAACCACGTAACCGTTTTTGATTAATTCGTTTGTGAGATCATAGTATTTATTTTTCTTTATTGTGTGGTCCTTCGGTATATTTGTTTCCCACGGTACAGTAAGTTCCACAAGAACCACATGTTTTAACCTCTTAGAATATAGGAATATGTCAGGTCTAGATGACGAAACCCCAACATCCTCCGGAATTTTATAGTGCTTTTCATACGTGTCGATTAGGAGAGTCCAATCTGGGGCAGTATCTAAGATTGAATAAGGTTTGTTCCTGGCTGTTATGGATGAATCTTCAGACACAAAGTTGATATGACGTCTGTTAGTGGTCAATCCTTTTTGGGCTCTAGCTACTGCCAGACTCATTGCTTCACGTATGATGATAAGCACCTTATCGTGGCGGCGTGAGTAATGGCCTCTATCGAGAAGCACCCTACATCCTACTAATATATGTCTAGCCGTCCCTATTGCCTCACCACAAGTATAACATTGTTTTTCTGTGGCCTTCCCCCACCTTACCAGATTACTCTGGTCTGGGAGGGTTATCTGAAAGGCGTTAAGATAGAATTTTAACAGGGCCGGCGACCAGTCATAGATCAAGGTGCGCCACTTTAAGGCCATCGGTATGCAGAACTCTCCCATTGTCAACCATTCATTTTGGATTTCCAAATTCATCGCGTGCACTCGATATTTATCATTTTCGTCTTGTTTTAGAAAGGACTTAAGTATATCCTGGTCCCTTTCTGGCTCTCGTACTCCCAACCCCACTCTGTTCGACTGGGCCCCTATCATAAATCGTTTATGGAATAAGAGTCTAGATTCAAGCTCGGACGCGTTATTATCTTTCGGGAGTGCCCTGATTGTGACATCTTGGGATTTACCTAAGATGTGGGCTTTGGTAACTCTAAGGTGTTTATAGAGCTCCGATGGTTTCTTAAGTTTCATCCCAAAATTATTTTGATCCCTAAATAGAGCAGAGGAATCAGCAGAGTGCGCTAGTCCAAGCCACGATTTTAGCGATTTTATGACAGTTGCATCTATTTTCGCCAGTAAGGGTTTACCGAATTCATACACCAGAAAAGGTCAAGTCAGACGTGATGTTAAGTAGTTGTCATATATCTAAGCTTTTTTGATATTGTTTAGTGGTAGCTGATCTATCTTATTTAGGTCATTTATAAACGTATCGACAACTTCATCTAAGGATGGTGTGCGTCCTTTAAAGTCTATCTTTGTCCCAAGAAATTTAAATGGCACCGATTCAGCGACTGTGGAAACTGGTTTACCCCCAATGAAGAGTCCCGGGTCGTAGGAGGTAAATTTGGTGTCCCGTCTACCCAGACACAGACAGTGACACTTACTGGGCTTCGTCCTCAATCCATATGTCCACGAACAGAACTCATCGACTTCCTTTAATAGTTCCTGACATTGTTTTGGATTACGCGTCAGTATTGCGAGATCGTCAGCAAAAGCTAAGATGGACTCTGAGTATATGTTATTTACTTTAAACCGATCATCCCATTTCTTTTCGTGACGTATTAACTTGGTAATTAAGATATTAATTACTGTGTTAAATGCTATTGGTGACAAGCAGCATCCCTGAAACAGTCCCACATTATACCGTAATGGTCCTGTGTGTACTTCTTGGAAGCTGATAGCAAATTTTAGCTGCGAGTAATACGACTCGATTAACTCTATGACCACGGGTGGAAAGTTATACCATTGCAACGCGTATACCATAAGGTAATGTGGAATTGAGCCAAATGCATTTTCTAGGTCTATCCAACATACCGTTATTCGTCTTTGTATAATGTATGGAAATTTTCCCGATTTGTTGACATATATGATTACTGCTCCGCTCCCCTGAATAGTCTTCCATATATAGCCTTCCACGAGAAATAGGCTATCCAACACAAAAATAATTTTTCAATTCGAACCTGTAGTTCCTGAAGCGCGTTCAACCAAGCAAACAAACTTTTTCAGCTTTATAATATTATAAGTATAGATTTAAAAATTTACGCGAAATAGCTTGTTGGCGTCATGACGTCTCCTGTTGTAACCGTGTTTTTGCATTTGCATCTAATGTTTTCTGTTGACGAACAAAGTGGTGACGACCTCTGTGTTCGTCAACAGGAAACATTAGATCATCAAAAATTAGATGCAAATATAATAATGTTGTTATTTTGTGTTATTTTTGAAGAAAAACGCGTGTAAATGGGGTGAGGACGACAGAACAACAGAACGCTGAAATAATTGATTTAATTATACACGATGAACTAATACAGTTTTATACAATAGTAGCAGTTGCCCGCGGCTTCGCACGCGTGGAATTCTGATCTCATTCTCGCAACCCATGGGACCTGTTCCAGGTATAAAAAGTAGCCTATGTGTTATTCCAGGCATTAACCTATCCTTGTACAATATTACAACCAGATCAGTTGGGCTGTTCTTACATGAAAGATGTCCGCGCGAAGGTCGGTTATTCCTTTCAGTTATGTGTCCAGTTCTACTAAACCAATAAATTCAGTTGAACGATTCAGAAAGCAAAAATGTTTTTTTTTTGAATTCTTGTCTGTTCGATCGCGATGGACGCAAAACCACTGAACGGATTTTGATCTTAGGGTTCCGTGGCCAAATGGCAAAAAACGGAACCCTTATAGATTCGTCATGTCTGTCTGTCTGTACGTCCGTATGTCCGTATGCCACATTTTTCCGAAACTATAAGAACTATGCTGTTGAAACTTGGTAAGTAGATGTATTCTGTGAACCGCATTAAGATTTTCACACAAAAATAGGATAAAAACAATAAATTTTGGGGGTCCCCAAACATAGAACTGAAACTCAAAATTTTTTTTTTCATCAAACCCATACGTGTGTGGTATCTATAGATAGGTCTTTAAAAATGATATTGAGGTTTCTAATATCATTTTTTTCTAAAATGAATAGTTTGCGCGAGATACACTTCCAAAGTGGTAAAATGTGTGTCACCCTGTAACTTCTAAAATAAGAGAACGATAAAAGTAAAAAAAATATATGATGTACATTACCATGTAAACTTCGAACAAAAATTGGTTTGAACGAGATCTAGTCAGTAGTTTTTTTTTAAACGTCTTAAATCGTAAACCGCAATTTACCTTTTAGTCAATCAACTCAAATATAATAATTAAAAAAATAAACCTTATTATGTTACCTGCTGCTACGGAACCCTTAATGGGCGAGTCCGACTCGCACTTGGCCGCTTTTTTCTATTAGAAAGGTCTTAGTCAGAATTAAAATCTGCCGTATATTTGATTGCAATTGGTTAAGTAAAACCGTAGATATGATCCAAAAAACAGTAACCGACCTCCGCGCGGGCGGAGCCGCGGACATCAGCTAGTTTACAATAATTTTATTAACATAGCGTTTTATTTGGGCACTTTATTCATTTATCCTGCGGTAAAACATAATAATTTATACGTTATTAAGACTTTAAATTTTGCCATTTTTTCTACGACTTTGCACTTAGCTTTTATTAAAATGTTTATTACTACTGGCTCGTAAAGGGGATTTATTGTCATCTACGATAGTATTTAAGTTCGGTTTTATAATATTTTTTATAATGAAGATACCTATCTACTTCGAAAATAGATGTTCTGTTTATAGCTTACAAACCTGTAGCACAGTCATGTATTTATCATACTACTAAGGTAGCGAGCAAGCACATGCTGTATCTAAAGGTAAGTGGTTACCGTCGTCACCTAGAGAGGACAAAACCCGGTCTCCAATTGCTTTTATTTGGGGTATGGTTTTTAAAATATTATGAGCGTGGTGGTCCGTAAGGTTTACAGCGAATCGCGTAGTGAATTGTGTTGAACATCTGCTCAGCATTGTCGCATATAATTCATGGTTGTAGTATTTCATCTGGATTTATATTATGTGGTTATACGGATATATACATATACACAGCTGTGCCCGAGACTTCGTCCGCGTGGATTTCGATTTTTATGGTTTTAGTTCTTTTGCGCGGAACCCTAATTTTTTGTGGACCAAATTGTGAATCTAAACCATCCTCGAATCCCCTTGAACTCACACAAAACATTTAATCAAAATCGGTCCAGCCGTCTAGGAGGAGTTAAGCGACATACATACGCACACAAGAAATATATATTAATAAAGATATATACCACTTCCTTGATATACAGACGTCAGTAAACATGTAGAAAATTTAAGAAAAGTTATTGTCAAGACATTTCTGCTTACCCTAAAACTGCATATTTTTTAAATTTTAGGACATTCTACATAACGCTGTCGAGAACGAAAGTGAGCATAAGTTAACTAGCTTGTAATATGGGTTCTAGAATGCGAATAAGCATACTTATATACTTTGTCCTTATAAATTATCCACATCCATAAAAATGCAAATATACATATTCATGCATACAAATATTTGAACTGAGCGGGCATCAAACCTGCACCATCTGACGTTATCTGACTTCGCACGACGCACCGCCACGCCACAGAGGTTGTTAAGGACCGTGGTTCGTAACAGACTATGACCTGATAAGGTTCCAAATAGACTGTCACTACTTCGCGGTCGCCTTCAGTGGACTGTATTTGTTGGATGTTGAGTCGAAGAATGAAACACTTGGATGGGTGGACTTCATTGACGTCAGTGAGGCATCGGATGTACTTGGCCCAGCACTACTCTTGATCTACTACTTCCTGTTGAGCTTCCTTGTTCCTTGAGAGACTCTTGTTGTCTACTTGTTGCCCAATACCCAATAATTTCCTACCAAATAGTCCCTGCTTTTATAGTCTTTTGTAGTGCTGGCCTGCGATCCAAATTACCTCACCTCCGCATTTCCATTTATTTATAAAACTTATGTTTTACATATTAATTACATAGCATATATGTACATAGGCAGAGATAAGACTTGCACGACGATAGGTACTTACATCTGTACCGTGCGACGTCGGGTTACTGAATGACGGGCGGATTGACCCCTCAGGCTTATATATGGGCCTTGCCTCCCGCGAGCTACTATATAATAAAATGGCACCAGCCGGGGGAGCGCATATTCGCTTCTTACGGCGTGGGAGGCAGTCGCGGGGTGTAATTAAACTTACATACTAATATACAAAGTCGTATTTCCTATTTATACGAAGTTATGTTAGATTCTGAGTAATGCATTTACGTAATTATATTTACAATTATGCTTTTCGGGGAATGTACTTTCTTTATTAAATTTGGCTCTAACATACTTAATTACTCAGAAAACTAACTCCTAACAGTAGTAAGCTATTTATCTTAGCTTAATATCAAAGTTATTACATAATAACGTTTTAATTTACGTAAATCTAACATTTTCATAATTTATTCATTATATTCACGCTTACTTAATCTACGTGTCACTGGCACATGTGTCTATGGTCTATTTGTGTCGTGCACAGAGGTATATATGATATTTTTCTAGTAAGAAGTATTTTTTATTTTTTCGTGCGGAATGCCCCCTATCTACCGACTCAAACCGCACGCCGGCGCCGTCTTGGGTCTTCAGACGCCGGGGTATAAGGCATTTCCCTTGCTCCCCGACTGACCCAGGGACATCTCCGGTTTCGAGATGCCCCCCTCGGGTTTGGGAACCACAATATCCCCATCTTGCTCCGGAAAGGCGCTAGTCGCCCCGCCGCCGCCCGAGCCTGCTTCTGCTGGGTGACAGGTGGCTCATCCAGGCCGGCGCTCCTGGAGGACGGAGGTCGTAGAGCGACCTCCGGCGTCTGAGTCACCTACGACACGCTAGTAGGTAGTACCTAGTCATCATCGGCGTTAGTTTAATACATTCCAAGTTACCTTAGCTTAAAATTATACATAAAAAAATAATTACATAATTACCTAATAAATGTTAATTATCGCTCGCTGCATAATGTGCCCGGCAGATGGCAATAGGTTCGCCCCCTATTTCATTGGGACCTTAACCTTAACTGGCGAATCGTGGGTGTGTAATACACCTCTGCCTACCCCTTCGGAGATACAGGCGTGAAGTTATGTAGAAGTTATGTTAAAAAAATAAACAAAAATTTAAATTTGTTAAATGTGTCCCCTGAAGATCACAAAAAGATAGTTTGTAAATATTTTAGTGTTCAGCACCTTCTGAGGGCGACTGTACCACTTAAAACTTGAATTCGTAATACCGAACATATGTCATGATGAAAAGTTATAATCTCTAGCCAAATATTCAAATGGACATTGTTGGTAATTACCCAAAGTAGGTACGAGTAAACCGAATCGGCCGTTTATAGCGCGGGTCTACGAACTATCCAACTATTTTATTACTGGTTATGTCCAAGTGTGAACACATCTGACTCACGATTGAATACGTTTACATTGTTGTAATGATTTTGTTGTTGTCTATCTCTATGTAGGCAAGTCCACTTTTTACATGTAAATAAGTAGGTGGAATGATCGGGAGATTTCCCAAGCGACTACAATATGGGGTTCTTCAAGAAGGGCATTAGAAGGTTTTTACAGGCTCGGCAGCGCGAGTGTGACGCCCCTTTTTTTTTTTTTTTTTTATCGTGCGGAAATCCCTTCGGATACCAACCGCGTGCCAGCGGGGGCGGTTATGTCGGGCTTGAACCGACTAAAACCGCACGCCGTCTCGGGTCTACAGACGCCGGGGTGTAAGGTTGCCCATAGAGCATATCCCTCGCACCCCGAGTGTGACGCCCTTTTTTTTTTTTTTTTTATCGTGCGGAAATCCCTTCGGATACCAACCGCGTGCCAGCGGGGGCGGTTATGTCGGGCTTGAACCGACTAAAACCGCACGCCGTCTCGGGTCTACAGACGCCGGGGTGTAAGGTTGCCCATAGAGCATATCCCTCGCACCCCGAGTGTGACGCCCATGGTGTTGCACACGTCCATAGGCCGCGGTAACCGCTTCTCATCAGGTGGACGGTGAGATTGTCTGCCGCCTTAGTGGTATAAAAAAAAGTAGGTAAAACTATTTTTAACTGATTCTGTCGCGATTTATTTCATGTTATTTTATATTTTACATTGATTCCTACGTCAAACAAATCGCGTTAGAATCCGTTAAAAATAGTTTTATGATGTTTTATGTGTGACGACATTCGCGTAAACTTCCGACAATATCAAAAAGTAGGTAAGTCGAATTCAAGCAGCTTGTATTTTTGAAGTTATACTTCTTTTGGTGGTTTACGGAAAAAATGAAAAATGACGCGAGTAAATTTTTACGATGCGCGCGCACACTGTCACGAAAAACCGACATCCTAAAACCTAACCCACTTCCAGATGCCCTAGACACTGGATTACTAGATACACATAATGACCAGGATTCGAATCTCGGACCTCTAGATCGTAAGGGCGACTCCTTAACCACTAAGCTACTAAATTATATAATTTAACTAGCTGTTGCCCGCGGCTCCGCCAGCGTCCTACTTACCATGCGAACCTATTCCAGGGATAAAACGTAGCTTATATGTTGTTCCAGACTATAAGCTATCCCTGTACCAAATTTCAGCCTGATCTATTCAGCCGTTTTTGTATGAAAGAGTAACAAACAAACTTCCATCCATCCATTCAAATTTTCACAGTTATAATATTAGTGGCATTCAATAAAAGAGATTCGCTTAAATATCATTATGTGTTCATGAGACTTGAAGAGTTTCATAGTAATGTTATTAAAATTATTATGAAGCACATTCAGAGAGAGGCGTATGTCCAGCAGCGAAGAAGAAGAAGAAAAGAAAGAAAAATCTCTTTATTTTGGTGCAATACAAT
The DNA here is from genome assembly GCA_946251805.1 of Cybosia mesomella. Lineage (NCBI taxonomy): Eukaryota > Metazoa > Arthropoda > Insecta > Lepidoptera > Erebidae > Cybosia > Cybosia mesomella. The sequence continues at coordinate 37,960,414 of OX276389.1, forward strand.
TTACATAACTCAAGTAAAAAATATATACTCCACATTGCACCAAAAAAGGAGCCAGTTCAGCGTAATGCCAGGCACAAGTACCTGACGCTGGTTTTCAACTGACTCCTACAGTGGACTGCAACAGTAATAATCTATGTTGTTTAGCGAGTTCACCTTTTCATTCACTGATGCAACTTGAAACGTCTTCTAATATACTCATTCCTTATAGCATTCCCATACCATACCATACCATACCATTCAATTGCATTGCCGCTACATGCAGTAAGTACCTAGTCTTTCATTTATTGCTTTCAAAGCCAAACATGATGATCCATACAGAACGTCAGGTCTAATACTCGTAGTGGTCTTCTTAATCTAGTGGGGTATTATTGGCAGTCCAATTATTGATATTTTTAAAAAAAAAATGAAAATGAAAAAAGAAACTTTAATGTAAGGTTGTCATTGTTACAATGTAATTATTAATCTTTTTATATATAAAAATGAATTGCTGTTCGTTAGTCTCGCTAAAACTCGAGAACGGCTGGACCGATTTGGCTAATTTTGGTCTCGAATTACTTGTGAAGGTCCAGAAGGTTTAAAAGGTGAATAAATATGGAAGTTGCTATCGATTGAGGCAGTACGAAGTCTGCCGGGTCAGCTAGTTTATCTATAAAACCGGGTAAGTGCAAGCCGGACTCGCGCACGAAGAGTTCCGTACCATTATCAATAAAAATGGCGTAAATCTGATATTTGTTTTATTTTATTATTTATTTTGAAAGTAAATTGATATATAATTATTTTTTCTATGAATATTTCAAGCTTCTACCTGTACGATCGATCGATGATCTACGAGCAAAAACAGTTCACGGTTGTTGTAGGGGAGTCCCCTTAAATATTTATTGTTATAGCGGCAACAGAAATACATAATCTGTGAAAATCTCAACTGTCTGACTATCTCGGTTCATGAGATATGGCCTTGTGACAGAAGGGCGAACAGCGAAGTCTTAATAATAGGGTCCCGTTTTACTTAAAGGCTACGGAACCCTAAAAATTGCTTTTTTCACTTCAAACCCAAAAGTACCAAAGTTGAGCGGTTGGCAACCCTCCAATTTTGGCACTTTGGATAGAATTGTTTACCATATTTGAAATTTTACCCCTTTCTTGGTTGTACTTTTGACCCTGGGAAATTCTAGAAAGCGTGACTACAAAAATATCTCTACATTGCGTAAACCAATTCCCATCGGTAACTCGTATGTTTCTGTACCGAATAAATAACCATTGCATCGTAATTCACTTAAGTATTAATGAGACCCACTGCTCTGAATTTTATAATTTTAATCATATGAAGCTGGGCCCTTCGACGCTTGTCTTCTGACCGCAATTAATGAAATGATGCGCCGAGAGGCAATTAATTATCATACTAATAATCTAAAACAGAAAGTTTGTTTATTTAGGGAGTAGCATCGCACCTGTAGACCACTTTCACATAAGATTTTAGTAAGATAAGCCAATTTATGAAGGCTAATGTGGCGTATTAATCTGAATGCTAAGTCAGACTTCGCGGATTCGATTCCCGCTCAGTGCAAATATATAATGGTGACACCCAGACCATTATTCTATGTATAATATGTATTTATTTACAAAAAAAGTATTTAAGTATGTTGATCCGCATTCTAGAAACCATATGACAAGCTCTGCTTAGTTTGGGTCTAGATGACGTTGTATAATTTGTCTTAGAATTTTATTTTTTAAACTTTGCATTGAAACGATTTTTTTACGAGATACTATTTATGAAGTGGTAATTTTGTTGGTTGCTCTTCAGCAGTCATGGTACTGTTCGTTAAGAATAGAAAAAGAACTTTTAGATAACGCGAGTGGAATCGGTAGGCTAAAGCTAGTATTTTCACTAGGTCTGCAAGGCGAATCGCTGCTTGCAATGTTGAGCTGAGTGAGACATCGTGAATCAGATTTTGAAAATTTTGAACAGGGATCATTCCTCCGTGGCAAGTCCGATTTTGAAAATTCTTTTTGAAAGTCACAACTCTGGACATGCTTTCTGAGCGTGTAAAGTTTGGTCACAGTGTCTCGAGCGGTTATTATGAAATTCCATCTGGAATTTTTTTAACGGTGATCATTCCTCTGTGGTAGCATTAATTTTTTCAAAATATATCCATAAACCTTCCTCTGATTGATCTCTTTAATCATGCCAAATTTGGTTCTGATTGGATTAGTAGTTTAGGAGGAGACCTGTGACAAAGAAAATCCTGAAGTCTGGTATGAGGAGCTTTCGCTCGACTTCGTCTCACTCAGCTCAATAATTTATAAGTAGTCACACAAAGTATAATGCATACTTCATTCGGGCACCACGTCTGCGTTTATTTTGTCGCAGTCGCAACGCACATGCGCATAATTGCACCGACACATTAACTTCTGCCTTTGAAGTTAATTGGATACGAGCTAAGTTGCCATTTTAATGAGCTCGCCTATTTATAGTCACAACTGTCTTTAAATAAGCATCATTTGTGATTTTGCTCAACACTTTCTGGGACACTTCTCTTGAAGTCGTTTTGATCTGATTTACTATAACATTTTCTAAGAGATATGAAAAATGTAATATTAGATTTTTCTTACGAAAATTAGATTGATATAAGTAATAAATACTTCAGCATACCTACTTACGTGTTACCATTTGTAAACGGTTTTATTTATTTTGACCTGTTTGTTTATTTACTTAAATTTCTGACTGATACTATCGGAAGAATACGGGAATATCACACATTGAAATAAAACTTTATATAATAAAATATTTTTAACGGATTCCAATGCGATTTATTAGCAGATTTTAAAAATTAGTTTTTGAGCAAAGTTGGTTATGTTTCCTAATGAAAATACAGTACTTGGTGGGCTTTATAAATATATTTTAATATTTTGATTCAAACATAATTAATAATTTTCATGTAGATTTTTATTTATTAAATCTCAAAATGTTTATCTACTTTCGATGTTTGATACAATACATATTCTGTGTTTTGGCATTTTAAAAAGCGCTAATAACATACTGCCCTTATAAAGTCAAATTTAAAAACAAACTTACTATGTTATATTAAACTTGCAAATGATTACTTAACACTTTATAAATATGGTCTTACACAGTTGATTGGCAAAAAAAATACTGGTAAGGTATCGTTTTATAAATGAAGTTTGATAAATATAATTTTGAACCAAGCTCCTGTGGGCGGAGCGTGGCCCATACAACCGTGCTAAACATTGCCCATTATCCTCAATATATTGTGTAGGCTTTGTATTATAAATATATACTTTGTAAACATTACGTTCAAAATATCAAAACAGTGAGTTAAAAGTTCTATTATAGTTTAAGTTATACCTACTAGTAAACATGGTTTTTTTTTTTTTGTAACAGTTTTATCGCATTTGTGAATGCAATAAAACGCAAAGAGAAATGCTAGTTACTTGATTTGTACAGAAAATTAAATGATAGAGGCACACTAGTGTTTTTTTGACGGTTTCTGTGGCGTATCGGTAGTGCATTCGACTGCTACGACAGGGGGCGCGAGTTCGATTCCCGCTCAGTGCAAATATTTGTATGCATGAATACGTCTATTTGCATTGGTCTGGGTGTTTCTATGTATAATAATATACTGCTTTCGGGCTATTTGGCCCGGAGCTCCATATGAAACTTGTGTAATGTAGTGTCTTGATGTAGTGTCAGTCGCCGAGGAGAGTTCTACGTACTCGTCGCCACCCGGACCTGTACCACTGAAGATGTCAACCGCAGTGATCAACGAAACGTTTGGAACCCAAGTTTCATATTGACCACGGCCAAACAGCCCGGAAGCAGTATATTCTACATTAAACAGTGTAGGTACAAAAACAAATATAACTTATCCACATAATTTAGTTACGTTCTTACCTATATTTTTTTGGTCCCACGTAATGGGAAAACCCTGTTACTGTTTATCAGGCACATATCTAGACCCATGCTGCCATCGAGAATTTCCTAATAGGAAGACTCTTTAACAATTTGCCCGCCACAGGAATTGAATCTAGAACCACACATCCGCACGCAAACTCTCGTGCAAAGTAAGGTCACAGGATCAACTTCTAATGCGTAAATATATGACCTTATTGAGTCTAATTTCACCGATGAAAACAACTGTGATCAAGTCGAACATGATAACGCAGTTTTTTTATCATGTTTTATTTTCTCAGAAAATGAATAATAATACATAATATAATTTAACAGTTCGATAGCTATGCTTAACTTGACTCTAGATAGTCCTGTGTTAATTATTTCCCAGAATATTATAATTATAATAGCTGTTGTCCGCGGCGCTACCCGCGTGAAGTTCTGATCCTGTTCACCTTGGGGTCTAAAAACTAGCTTACAACCGTATCTCGGACTCACCAAATACACATATTAAAATTTCATAAGAATCGGTCAAGCCTTTTGGGAGGAGTTCGATAACAAACACTGTGACATGAAATTTTTATAAATTAGACTAGCAACCCGCCCTCGCCTAGCCGCGCTTCGATTTTGCTTTTTAACTCAATCCATCGTGATTTATATATAATCCTAGCCTATGTCCATTGAGGATAATGTGCCTTTCAAACAGTGAAAGAATTTTCCAATAAGTGCCTGTGATTCCGAGAATTACCTCAAACATATAAACAAAGTCACAAAATTCAGCCTCTCTCTTTATAATATTACTTAGAATAGAGCTAGTTGCTCCGTCCCGGTTTCACACGGTAGGTATGATTTGTCGGACATTAACAACAGTTACCACGGCAACTTAACAATACTATATGTGTAACTTTGCCGTTTCCAAGGGAACTTCGGAATTTCTCAAATATTATGTAAACATTGTCCAGATAATTACAAATAGATCAGAAATAAAATTAGCGAAATAAATGCAGCACCTTTAAAGTGATGAACAGACAAACATTTTGTGACAATTGATATAGATACTCATTTGTTGTTAACAAAACAAGCTGATAATATTCATGAACTAACATTTTTAAATGCTTTTTGGATTTTACAACTGCTCCAGTTTAAACCGTTTTGTATTTAAAATAAAAATTTCTAAAATCGCGTGTTGAGCAATAGGTTAAAAGGCTGTTAATTTTTTTTAGTGAAATATTTAAATTTATTTAAATTTATATTTTTATATGCTTTGGTATTACACGGTATCTCACACAGATTTATTTTTTATTTATTTGTGGCCGGTTCATATAATTTGACACCGTTTATTTTATTTTCATTCACCGTTAAAGTTTATTTTAAATTTTAGAATTTTTTTATATATATTCTTAAATATACAGAACTTTTGTTCGGATAATCAAGTTTTGACTCAGCTCAGAGTCAAAATGCTTTTAGGAGCTAGAATGTAACACTCTTTTCCACGTTCGAATTTGAGCCAACCGACTAACTTAGAACTTTTGTGGGAAGAAAACCGTTAAGGTGTACTCATATGAGCCCACTGCTAAGACAAGCAAATTAAGCTGGTCTAGATGAATTGACTCAGTTTAATAACAGCACTAGTTCCATAATGTTCTTGTGGTATCTGTGGTGTAGGTATCTTATGGTTTAGGGAAATGCCATATGCACCTTGCCTTGGGCACCTTACACCCCGGGGTCTGAAGACCCAACGTGCGGGTTTAGTCAGTTCAAGCCCGACGTTACCACCCCACTGGCCAGTGGGGGGCTATCCGAGGGGATTTAAAACATAACATAACATAACTTCACGCCTGTATCCCCGAAGGGGTAGGCAGAGGTGTATTACACACACCCACGGTAATTTCTGCACGAAAGAAAACACGGCGTCTGTAGACCCGAGACGGCGTGCGGTTTTAGTCGATAGCCCCCGCTGGCCGGCGGGGGGGTATCCAAAGGGATTTCCGTACGACAAAAAAAAATGGTATCTTATAGTTTATACATCGGTGTTCCGAGTGACCGATAGTTATGGTGACCGCTTATTTTAGGCTCCTGCTTATTTTCCAAATTACAAGTAAAACAATATGAAATCCTAATTATTCTTCTTTCTCTTAGTCCCATATCTATCTATCGTCATTATTTCATATTCAGCTAAAATTTCATTATTTCAATACAATAATTGGTTTATTTCCATTCAAACCCATGTTTCCCGAAATATTAATATTGAAATCGCAAATTTACGTAAAAATGAACGCAAAACTTGATATGCAATCTCATCCCTGTCTCAAACCTGTTGCATCACAGCCAGCAGACTACACACAGTGCTGTTCTGTTGTATGCGTAACGCCTGTGCAGGGCTGTCCGTAAATACAACTTTTTATAGAGCTCGATCACTGAAATTATACCAAATAAAATCTTAATCATAACAAAACTGTTGAGAAACACAGCAAGATCTCAAGACATTTTGAGCTCATTCTGCGTAAATAGTAACATCAATGATCAAACAAACTTCAGGTAGGTAGGTACTCTGAGAAAATTATTTTACACTTCAAAATAATACGACCAACATAAATCTTACTGTTGTCAATGGTCGCTGAAAAGCAACCAAAATTATTGAAATTGTGTAAATAATAAATCGCGATAAAATCCGTTAAAAAGTGTTTTATTTCGATTTACTCGTATAATGTACTAAGAAACCTTGTGATCTGTAACAAATAAAACAATTTTTATTTATTTATGTATTTAATTATACATTGTAATCTGCTATACACTTACGTTTATACTGAAACATTTTCGTATTAAATTTTTCGATCTAGCAGCCCTGCGTTTGTGCGTAAATGTTGATCCTGCAGGAGCCGCTACGCAACGGGATCCTGCGTAACCTGTTCTTTTTTTAAACTTTCTTTCAAAACAGTACTGTTGTGATGCGGTCCGTATATTGTGTGCAAGGTTTAGTCTTGAGTACGTACTTTGTGTATGTATTGTGTTCATGTTTTATTTTTAGTTAAAGAGTTTGTTTGTTTGAATGACCTAATCTCTGGAACTACCTGTTTGATTAGGAAAAATATTTTTTATTTGATAGGCTTTTTAGGCTGTTTAACATCACTTGAGGAGCCGAGCAATAAGGAGAAACAGAAAGACACGGTTGGGCGGCTAGCCGCATGGCTGAGTACTGCGAGTGAAACCGGCACGGCTAGTATAGAGCATGCGTTGTTTTGAACTGTAGAAGTGTCATCCAAATTTGAATAGTTGTCACAATTGATTGATTTATAGTTTCGTTTAGAAACTGGAATCAGTGTCATTCTTTTGTGTAATTTTGACCGGTGAGTTACTTTATTTATGAGTTTAATATCACATAAATTTACATATTTTACGAGATTTGTGTCACATATCTATTATAATAGGTGATTATTATTAGAAATTAAAATATATTATTTAAAATAAAATAAAATATTCATTTAGGTCACGAAGTAACACTAATGAAATTCAAGATCCATGTTTCTTCATTGACAGTCAGATTCGCAAGGCAAATAAGTAGAGTATGTGAGAAAAGAATATGGTTATAAAAAATTACGGCCGCCTTTTTAACTGACAGTAATTTTAATGACTTAAAAAATTGTATCGGTAAGTAAGATGCTACAATTATTAATACAGCAATCATGAAGGAACAACATGATTTTTATATTTGAAGGCCAATTCTCGTAATCTGAAACTCAGAATGAAAAGTGATTGAATTGAGATTGATTGATTGATTGACTGAAAACAGGAACTCTGCTTATAAAAAATATAATCATAAATTGGCATAGTTTTAGTCTAATCTCAGTTCAGTCACGTGACGATCGCCTTGACGTATTAAGAGGGAAGAGAATATGAATTACGTTTCGTTCGAATTACAATATTTTTTTCACCTTCGGTCACAATTCGATATACGTAATCACATACACACATACAATCATTACAGTGAACGTTAGATGAAGAAAACTTGGTTACTAAAATATCTTTTACGATATTTTGTGAGATCGAGGTGAGATCAGAACTGACTTTTGACCATATGTTTATTACGAGAATTATTGACCCTCTGATTGCAGAGACAGTATTAGTAGTAGTATTGAAGTCAATATTTTAATTAATATATATAATACATACATAACAATAGATTTATAATTAATATATTTGTAGAGCAAAGTAAACAGGTACTATATATGAAGATATAATATTATATACTTATGTCTTCTATCTCTCTCGCCCGGTGGTCTGTTGTCTATAGCCCATTTGTACACTAGACCAGTCATTGCACCTCCATGATCGGGGCCTGAGGACTGCAGTTGGCCGACTCGCCGTCTTTACAGAAGCAGGCCGTGGCGGAGGCCCTAGGGTTATCCTTTCGAGGGCTTACCCAGGGTGCCCGGCTACGGACACTTGGGGAGGACACCGTGCGGTTTTAGTCGAGACACGACATAACCACCCCCGCTGGCCGGCGGGGGGGTATCCGAAGGGATTTCCGCACGTAAAAAAAAAAAAAAGACCAGTCATTGCTGGTCCATAAATTGATGTCTCGTCATTTTATTTTATGCAATAACATAAAAGTAAAGCTTCCTATTCATAGTCAAATACTTACAGTCCAAATTTATGTTGACATTAGATATTATTTTATTGATATTCAAATTTTTGCCTAGTTTTAATCATGTCTCTTTTAGGGACCATCATAAAAACTTTACAAGACAAGATTAACAGAATTCGTATGTTTCGTATTTACAAATTGAATAATTCAAGAGGAATATTGAAAATTAATGTCTTAGTTGAATAAAATGTCGTGTTATGCGGTATAAGCATGTGTTGACAGGCGTTTAGAAAATTATGAACGCAGGATTCCAATTATTTAATATGATGTTATAAAGTTGTAAAAATAAAGGCAGAAATGTGACCAAAATTATAAATTTCTTGAAAATTGCATAGCGAAAATTACTAAAATGGTAGTAGACAGTTGAGAGCTGATCATGTAATATTTTTTTATATTCGTCTTTGGAAAAAATCACTCGCGCATACAGCCAGATTTCTACCATTTCTACCAAAAAATTCTAGTAATAAAAAAGTAGTGTTTCACTTGTACCTAGTGGTTAGCCCCATTTGATTAATATTTATAAATTAAAGGTAAATATTGTTAGTGAGTTGTTTTAATAATTTAAATCGTATTTAAGGAGTTGGTTAACAAAATGTTTGTGAATAACGCTGTTGTGAAATCCTTTTCTGAATCTTAATTTACACGCACGGGGAATAAACTCCGTTCAATTTTTGTCGGTATCTAATACCTCCTTTTGACCTCCACTCACGCGAATTTAAATCAACTTAGATTCTGTGACATCATGTATTTTTTCACGCGGTTTTTTTCCGCACAATTTCCATATGACGCAAAAACCGCGGGAAGATGGGATTTTGCAGTGCGAGCTTCACCTATGTAAGGGTTTGTAATGTATTAACTAATTCCTTGTATAAGTAAGCTAGATTAATTGCATTACGTAATTATACGCTCCATATTTCGCGTGAATATCGCTCACGGATCAGGCGAAAAGACTAAAATACAAGATCACAAAAGAAAGTCACGCAGTGTCGTCAGACAGGAAATATACATTTTAATATAAATAGTTTTATCACTGTGGTCGTACTGTTTTTTATTCAAATGACGGAAATATCGGGCTATGAAATAAGCGAGTGAGTTTATATATGAATTCTTATGAATACAAACATAGATTTGTTTGTATACACAAGAATTCTAATCTTTAACCATTTTGCTTTAACATATAATACAGAATACTCTTTATGTTGGTCATAATTCATTAACTGTTCCAACTAAGCTACAAATAGGTCCGTTTTTTACGTGTGGAAATCCCCACGGAGTTCACCCTATCGGTGCCAACGATGGGATGGGCGTGTCGGAATTGGACCAACAAAAACCACACGGTGTCCTACCCAAGTGTCCATTGCCGGGCACCCCGGGTAAGCCCTCGTAAGGATAACCCCAGGGTAACCGGCGGACTTTGGTCGCCAGCGCGACCTCGCCTGTGAGGTCGGGTTTGATGCCGCGTCCGTGAGTTGGCAGGCGTGTGTAGGACATAATCGACACGCCTCCGTCTTGGCCTGCTTTTGTAAGAACGGTGAGTCGGCCGACTACCGTCCTCAGGAACATAAGTTTATTACCTACACTTGAATTCCATACAATTAAAAATAATACCTTAAATGGCATGGCCACAGTTTTACTTGCTCTGCGGAACACGGGGTTTTGTAATCGGTCACTCATTCATGATGTGCTTAACGGAAAAAAGGTGGTTTACGAGTTTATAATAGATGACACGCGCCGATCGATAAATATCCGTGGTCGTAACTCCGTCACTAAAAATTTTTTTTTTAAACTGTATGGTTAATCAATTAACCGCTCTTTCAGTGGCCACAATACAAGCTTAAGCGGTTGGCGTGTGCTTATTGGTTTCACCGTTATACCGGAATTGTAATTTATGAATTTGGGAAATCAATACCAGTAATGGACGCGGCGTAAATTTAATTCTGTGACTTTTATATTAGAGTATGTAACAACATAAATATGCAGTAAGCTGTTAATGAAGCCAGTGACGTGCGAACAGTTATGCAAGATGGTGACAACATTCTTGAGAGCATCATTCGTGAATGAAATTTATAAGATACCTACTCGTGACCCCGAGGGGGCTATCTCGAAACCGGAGATGGCCCAGGGTCGGTCGGGGTTCGAGGGAAATGCTTTATGGGCAACTTTACACCCGGTCTAAAGACCTAAGAGGGCGTGTGGTTTAGGTCGGTTCAAGCCCGACATAACCGCCCGGCCGACATGGCCGGCGGGGGGGAAAGCGAGGGGATTTCCGCACAAAAAAAACCGTACTAGTGACACGGGCTTCACACGCGTGTAAAATGATTTCTCGTTCTTCAAAAATTCATTTAGGACTAACTTATACCCCCGGCTCCGCCCACGTGGATGTTGTTTATCGCGAATGTTGGCGACTGGTATATATATATATATATATATATATATATATATATATATTTCTGTTATCTATATCTCAGTTGGTATTCACTGTAGATACAGACTATCATTAAAAAAGTAAAATAAACAGCCTATCTAATGGTTTATAGTTTCCATAACGTGCAGATAAAATGTTGCCAATACAGTAAAATAAGATTTCTAAATGCAGTCTATATCGTAACCGGCTATAAAATTGATCTTAAAACTCGGCATAATATTTATTTGGATTACCGACGTTTTTAAATCTTAAGTCTTTCTGAGTGCATTAGGTAGAATTAGCATATCATTGATTGTATAATGAAAACTACGATATGAGTAGTAAAGACGAGTACAGAATTACTTTAGATTGAATTTTTCTAATGGTAACATTCCGTTATATTTGAAAATAAACTTTATACCTTTTCAAATCTAATAGAGGTTTCAATTTAGAGATCCCCATTGAAAAAGTATGGCTATTGTACAGAATAATAACTACTACTACATATAACTACACGCCTGTATCCCCGAAGGGGTAGGCAGAGATGTGTATTGCACACCCACGATTCGCCAGTTATGTTAAGGTCTGAATGTAATAGGGGGCGAGCCTATTACCAACTACCGGGCACATTATTAAGCGAGCGATAATTAACATTTATTAATGCACACATAACTACGAAAAGTCAGAGGGTGGGCCCGGGGCGACTGGGGATCGAACTTGAGACCTCGTCTCAGCTGTCCGTTACGTACGCCACTGGGCTATCGCATTGTACAGCAATGTATAGATAGGTAAATCATGCAAGGGTCAAAGCACACATGTCACTTTGAACTTCGACCATAAGCTCATTACAGTCATTCAACAGATGAGTAAAATCGCCTTTCCATACGGCAATGCATCGTCTATGCCTCGCGTCGTTGAAACGCGCCACAGATGCGCAAAACGTGCTACAGTATCGCCACTAGTCATCATCGTCGGATCCTCGTCACAGTCGGATGGACTGTCAATCCCGGTTGCATCCACAGCTTGTACTTTGAAGCCCGGGGTCCATTCTCCTGCGGAGGAGACTCAGGCGTCGGAGGTCGTTGAACGACCTCCGTCCTCCATAAGCGCAGGCCTGAGGGTTACAGGTGGAACCGCCTGTCATCCTAGCAGAAGTAGGCAGGGGCAGCGGCGCGTTGCGCGCCCCCCTCTTCTCAGGGGCAAGACGGGGAGACCGTGGTTTCTAAACCGGAGGGGGCCATCTCAAAATCGGAGCTGGCCCTGCGTCAGCCGGAGTGTAAGGGAACCACCTTACACCCAGGCGTCTGAAGACCCGAGACGGTTTGCGGTTTTAGTCGGTTCGAATCGGACATAATCACCCCCGGTGGCCGGTGGGGGGAGGGAGGATACGGGGGTTTTCCATACGAAAAAACGGAGGTCCATTCTCCTTCTTTCCGTAATTTGACTTGTTTCCACTTATACGGTAACGACTGCGTAACGACGAGGCGATTGACCTCACAAACCCGACAGGAAAGCTTGACCTCGCCCGTCAATCAGCAGGAGTGCTGACTCGCTGGTGAGGCTAGGCAGGGCTACGAATATCTTGGTACGGCCCCATATACCTACATCTAATGTCTAAGACTAAGTCGACGAAATTTTGATAGAGAGGGCCTCGGTTAGCGACATGGTAATAATATAACACACTGGTCCCCTAATATACATCCCCCGGAATAAAAGCAGTACATTCGGACCATATATAGGCCCATTGGCCTCCCGGAAGGTAATTCAAATTATTTTTAAGGTAAGTTTAGCCTAAGTTTAAAAAAGTGCGTATATAAATGCAGATTTAGTGATCGAACGCTGAATATCGCCAAACCGCGATGTAGTATCAATGACTATTTCGGCAACCACCTGTCAACGATGTTAAAGGTAGCATGTACGCTTTTACCCTAAAACGTCTGGTGTTGCAAGCGTATTGTAAGCGCTTACCATCAGTAATAACATATTTACGATAGATACGTGTTTAGCATCATGTGAAAGGCATTACACCATAGCTACATTTTATATGGCAGTGTTAAAAGTTTTATTGTAGTACATGTAGGTGTGATTGCAGTCTTAAGGCTCGTTGAGATGCTAAATGGGAGCTCTTAGATGAATGGTGTTTAAGGAACGCGTAGTTACCGGCTAGTTTACTGTGAGCTCTCGTTCGTTAGAGATAAGTCGGATATTGTTTTATTGGTTAGAGAAAATAAAGGGGGATTGGTTTTAGGCGATTAGCTGGCGATACTGTACTTTTTATTGTAGTTATTTTATCGATACTAGTGAAGTACTTTTATGTAATTTTTAGAGATATATCGAAAAATAGATTAAAAGATATTCCAATCGGTAGAAGATACTATGTAATCGGGTTGGAATACCCAGTCGGGTAAAATGCTAATGGATTTTTATTAAAAGAGTTTTAGTAAATAGTAGGCCGAAGGCTGGCAATGTGTCTAGTAGACTAATGGGACTGATAACATTTGGTTGGCCATTCTATTGCCGTCTATCTCGAGTACTTATGTCAAATTCCAAGCAGCTACAAAACATTTACTAACTGAAAAATTCAGTAAAAATTATCGACCCGATAATGGAATCAGAGACCCAGCCCAGCAGTCACACATGCTACTGCTGCACTACCCTGGGTGTTATTTTTTAGGGGAGAAAGTCTACTGATCTAGCCAACCTAGTGACTGCTCCAGATATAAATCTATCTACTTAGTACGACGTAATTTTTCAAATTTATTAGAGATTTTTTTTGAATATAACTCATTCTTCTTTGTTATGTTTATTAAAAGAGTTCTAGAAATAATTTTCTAAAATTTGATTCAGCAGCTGTTATAAACTTATCCCTAAAAAGGAATACATAAGTGCAATTTCAGCACCTGTCTCAAGAACGTTCCTATAAAGATAAAATTAAAAACATAGCGGGCACATCTGCCCCGCCACGTGCGCATACGCCGAAGGCTGCGCAGGAAGTGGGTCAGCGTGCCCTTGACTTCGCGGGCGCTGGAACGCGAACCGGCTGCGCCCGCGCCGCCCTGTGGCCTTGGCAGTGAAACAATTGCGAATTTCGATGTTGCCAGCGTTCGAGTGTACGGGATTTTTTGTTGAAATGGTAATATTTATTAGAATAGGACCTTACATGATTTTAAGAATGTAGCAACATCGCTTCCCTAATGGTGAACGATTGACGAATCGATAAATCAAGTATAAAGCAAATATAAGAAAGTAAGGCGTTTGGAATATATCACTAAAACACACACATAAATACAAATTACGATGTTATATTTAGGGTTTCGTGCAGGGGGAAGGGGCCCAATATACATCGTTTTGTTCAGGGAGTAGTAGCAAATTTACAGCATTTCGCTTAAAATATTGGAAATTTGTCAAAACAAAGGCACTTGGACCTGTTGCTGTTATGCGGTTCTAGTATTTGTTTAAGAAACGATTTGTTAGGTAAGTAAGTGATAGTCTGCTACAGTATACATATCAGTACTGTGTTGGGTGTTAAAAGACCATCAGCACAGCAAAGACAGCACGACGTCTATAAATACCTCCCAACATTTCCCCTTTAAGAGGTAACTCAGCTTGAGTCCTGGCAACTCTGTCTGCTTGGGGTCACCTTCGGGGCGCTTGGGCACGCGATAATTGTTATTATTAACGATCAAAGCGTCGCCGGCGGCAGGTGCGGCGTATGCAGAAACTGATTTATGCAGTTCGGTGCGTTCGCGCAACTTTTGCATTAAATTTTTGCGATGACTGTTTTTGAGGTTGATATATACCAGTCTGAGATATGCGCAGAGACATATAATATTTTTGTATTATTATGATTTATACTTGCCTCTTTTTATACCCGGGCTAGTGATAAAGTAGCAACATCGTGCCCGTCATGGGAGCTCGTTCATCAGGGACCCCAGGTAGATTTTGACCGCCACTCATAACCTAGATGGTCTTACCGTGTATTGGGGGGAGGGGGGGGCAAGTTTCCCTCGCCACCATCTCGTGCCTGCTTCTGTTAGGAAGACCTACTGCCCCTGATGATTTATACCACCGATTTCGATGATTTCCAGTACGCCGTATGTAGCAGAATATGAAGAAACATAAAGTGTTGTAACATCTATTGTACCATATTCTCGCAAACAAATGATTTGATTTGAAATTCGTAAATGCCAAATATCAGAATTATTTTTGCCAATATCCTAGTAACATACTTTATTCTATAAAGAAAACTAGAACATACTGCTGAATAATGCTGAATCTAATCTGTTCTCAATCTAGTTCAGAACAGATGAGATTCAGCAGTGACAACAAAATGTAGATTAGGAGTATCTCTTTGTAAATATGGAAACAAATGACTTAGTTGAAACGATGACCCACTGAAGCAAATATACTAAAAGCTAGTTTAGGTCGAAATTACAATATAGTTTAAAAAAATACTAATAGAAACTGTCGGAAGTTTCCGCGAATTTCACACATTGAAATAAAACTATTTTTAACAGATTCTATCGCGATTTATTTGATGTTATTTTATTATTTACATTGAACCCGACGTTTCGGTTGCTTTTCAGCAGCCATGGTCAAAGAGGAACTATTTTATTTAAATAATAAAATAATTTCAAACAAATCGCGATAGAATCCGCTAAAAATAGTTTTATTTCAAAAAATGTGTATGTTAGAGGCGAACGATTTCGAGTTCTCTAGATACCTTTTTTTTTTTTTTTTTTTTTTTTCGTGCGGAAATCCCTTCGGATACCGCCCCCGCTGGAGAGCGGGGGGTCTCCAGCGGGGGCGGTTATGTCGGGCTTGCACCGACTAAAACCGCACGCCGTCACGGGTCTTAAGACGCCGGGGTGTAAGGTTACCCATAGAGCATATCCCTCGCACCCCGACTGACCCTGGGCCATCTCCGGTTTCGAGATGGCCCCTTACTTGCTCTCCACTGTGCCCTCTGCTAATCAGAGGGACACGTGGAAAGCTTCCGAACAGCCCTCAACAGGGCCGTCCTCGCCTCGGTCGGAGTTGGCCGTAGGCGGCAGCGTCTCTCCCACCCTAGGAGAGAGGCGCTGCCGTCTCCGTTGCCCAGGGTGCACCGCGTGGAGGTCCCCAACCAAGCACCCCTCCCCAACCAAGCACCCCTCCCCAACCAAGCACCCCTCCCCAACCAAGCACCCCAGTTCTCTAGATACCTGGGTGCTCTAAATAGTGTGAAAACCGAGTGTATTATATTTTTCGTCTACCACCGATAACGCCATGTCGTCGTCAGTTAGTGACAATGGTCACCGTTCATTCCACTGCAACACATCAGTTGGCACAGTTCGCAAATTTTATCTTGATTATCGACCAGGAAAGTAAAACTAATTTTTTTTAATACCACTTAGGTGGCAGACAAGTACGCGACCCACCTGATGGGAAGCGGTTACCGTGGCCTATGGACGTGTGCAACACCAGGGGCGTCATACTCAGGCTGTCGACTCTGTAGAAACCTTCTAATGCCCATCTTGTAGCATCCCATATTGTAGTAGCTTAGGAAAACCACAGCAGGGAGATCATTCCACAGTTTGAGCGTGCGCGTAATGAAGTTTCTTTCATATCTTACTGTGTGCACCGTTGCCGGTTGCATCTTATTTCACTTGAACCTCAAACGGGAGTCGCACCCGGGCGTAAGCAGCCCCCGGGCTCCGAGATGAAAGCTTCGGAACCAACCGGGAACAACGCCAAGATATTGATGATCATTTCCCGGGAAGTTTCTTTGAGTCAATGGTTAGATATTCAATATTTGATTTTTTAAATTTTATCGGTCCAAAACTTGGCCACGGCCACAGCGTTTTCCGTTGCCCTGCACAGCTCCTCCGTAGTACAGGTGGAGGTGCACAGTGGGCAAGAGAGCAAATGTTGATTGAAATGATTGGGCCCCGGAATCGCAGGCCACTTGCGATCGGTCGATCAATCCCCATTTTGCCATATTTTCCTTGCAGCGGTTAACTTGAGTCCGCAGGCGATTTAATGAATTCCAAGTTGGCCTCTGAAGATGATGTCCAGGCGGCAGGTCTTTGGTCTGATAAAACCTGCCGGAACTGGATGTTTGTCTACCCACCTTTGCTCTTACCTTCATCTGTCACCTACGCAGCAACCGAATCGCTCAACGTTTAACCGTGATCACCTTGCCCTCACATCAATAAACTAACCAGTCAGCTACGACCAAAGTACAGCTAACTACAGCTAAAGTAATACTTTATTGATGGGGCTCATCATGATAAAAATTAAAAATGTATCCAAAAAACATCACGACAATCTGTTCCCACACGAGGTACTGCCGACACTTATATAGTCATAGAATGACGCAATTTGACAGAATTCAACCGTATTGAAGTTCATTTGATACATCAAAGAGTATTTTGAAGAAATAAAAGATACCACACTAATGCTTTTAATAAGTTAATCTTGAAACTCTAATGAAACATCACGCTGCGACAGAGATGAAACGGTACACGCATTTTGCGATCCACAATTCGGTTTATATAAACTCTAAGATCTAAGAAATAAGGGTGATTATCACGTGGTTTGGTTCCAAAAGATAATGTGGTAAAATATGAGGTAAATAAACAAAGTGAGAGGCAAGATGGCGCGATAAGACGTACCTGAATGTATTAGGGTTGGTGAAAAATGGATTTGGTAATGCGTTTTAGTAATTTTAAGCCGTTTGGTGAGGAACGAAGTTATTGTATTGATATCTGATGGGGTTTGATGGGTTTATAGTTCTGGAGTGTGATACCGAATGGACAAACATAATTTTTGTAAATTTTTGTCGTAGAACTGCTTCTTTTGGGCAGTCTTTTTTGTGTAAGTACGTCAATATGCCCGAGGAGGGCATTTCAAAGCCGTAGATGGCTCAGAGTCAGCCGGGGTGAGACGGAATTGCCTTATTGGGCCACACTTTACACCCATACGGCATATGAGACCCGAGACCAACATAGCCACCCCCGGCGTAGGACGCCTCATCCGTGGGAATATCCGCACGATAAAATAAGGCACTTCAATATAACTTCACCTCAGCTGATGGGAAATTGCAAGAACTATAACTGTCGCCATTATAGTTGAGGCACTTCAAGTTATGAGACGACCTATCTTAGTTTCCCCGTGACCATGGTTGCTGAAAAGCCATCGAAATATTGTCTCACCATTATAAATGCCAACAATGATTATGATCATCCTAGCGTCGGCAGGGTCAGCAGCGCGAGTGTGACGCCCCTGGTGTTGCACTCGTCCACAGGCCCCGGTAACCGCTTCCCATTGGGTTAGTCGTGTGCTTGTCTGCCACATAGTGGTATAAAAAAAGCATTCTTCTGCGGTCTACTTGCTCCTTTTCATCCTTGAACATATACCATACCATAGGCCGCAAACCTCTTGGTGGGCCCCAATATAGATGCCTTAATATAAAAACATAGATAGATAATATTAAAGCGGCAATCTTCAGGATAACGGCTTCGATGGATACTTTTTAGTGTCCGTTTAAAGGATCTGGTATTCTTACAAAACAATATTCTTACAGAACAAGAAAAATTACGAGTAAGTTTTGGTAAAGAATTCCAAGTGGCCGTTAAGAAAATATTAATCGTAAGATTTTAATTTCAAAAGGGATGGGTGTCTAAAATAATGTATGCACACAACATTCACACCTTTTTCTCTTCGATTCAGGCAGAGCCAACCGTCTGCCGTTTGATTTTATCCTTAGAATTTCTTTCTTCAATAGAATTTGCGCGGACATGCGTTTTTGACGTGCCTTTTTTCAAAATGTTATCAAATTGATCGTTGTACCTATATTCTTCATGTTCGATAAAGTGTTCAAACTCACAACCCGTTTTTTTCGGGGTGGAAATCTCTTCGAGCGGGGGTGTTTATGTCGGACTTGAACCGACTAAAACCGCACGTTGTCTCGGGTCTTCAAACATAAGGCATTTCACTCGCACCCAGGCTGAAACCCCACAACCCTAAGTAAAAATAAATTAGAATTATTATTTTGTTTAGCGCAACGAAATTACATTAACATTCCCATGCATGCACCCGCGCAGCTGTCATGCGCATGCTAACTTAAGTGTTTTAGTGTATATTTCCCTTTTGAACAAGCTTTTGTTTGCTTTACTTGTAACTATGTTGCACTGGTATTTGCGATTAAGGTATTTTTATTTAACATAGTCGAGTTTATGTTGCATTTAGTAATTAATTTAATTGTTTTTTATTTATTTGGTTTAAACCTCAAAATTCTGTTAGTGTGGTTCCTGGACGACGCAAGAATGTATTTTAAATTTGGAACGGTACGTAGAAACTAGATAAATGAGCTAATCAATTTTGACATCTATTTGTATAAACATAGCGCGTCTTTTTGTAATGTCATCTGCATGACAACTACCAAAGTCGCGTAATATTGCTGGTCCAGTAGCGGTCTTTCGTGAAACAATTTTTTTTCCTTCAAGCCAGTCTAGCAGTGGAGTAGAAATCATTGGTTAATCTGGTTCCGATTACAATGCATGTTTATAGTAATAACTAGTATCAACATCAGAAATAGCTCTACATGAAGAAACTCTTCATTCATAACATTCAACAACACGAAATTTTATATATTCTACTATTATTAATTAAAATCAAGGCCTTACAGTTTACTGAGAGGAAAGGACAGAGTTTCTCACATCGCCGTTCCAAGTTCTATAATTTATAGCGTCCCGCGATAACTAACAATACAAGTGACAATGCGTTGCGAAGTGGAATCCACCTGACTCGTCCGCCCGCCCCCGCCCCGCGTCTGTACACACAGACACCCCCCGGCCACCCCCGAGCCGCACAAAAAATAATATCATATCTCGTTACCCAATCTACCTTTTGTTGAGCAAATGGGATGAGGTGATGTTGGGTGGATGTGGTATTCTGAGTTATTTTATTGAATAATATCTATTTGGTCTCTCGTTATTCAGAAATAACGGGTATATCAGAATATGCATGTATTTTTATATCTTTAATCGATAGTAGATATCTTTAAAGAACAGTTTAAATGAAATAATATCCTTTTTTTAAAGTGTTAAATCTGGTAAAAAATGATGTTAAAAATAGCTCATCAATTAAAAAAAAAAACAATTAAACTGTCGCCATCTTGCCACCGAGATAAAAAAAATATGAAGATCATGGCGTAGTAAAGAATGTATTAAAAAATATTTCTCCCCATTTTCAACAATACGCATAGACCCTATTTATTAGTGTTTAAAAGCAAGCATTTAAGCGATCACTGTAAAATGAGATGTCACTAGTGTTATTTTATTACCTATAGAAAATCTTTCAGAACTTTTATAATTTGATTCATTGAAGGGAGTTATCGTAACACTCGACAACGTGCTCCATCGCGTCTCTACGCAACTGCAATGGTTCAAGAGTTTTGCACGTCTTTGCAACCTGTTATTGTATTAAATCAAAATAATTAACCCTCAGTTGTAGGCGAGCATTGCACTGATAGAAAGTAATTATTCTAATTTTATTTTAAATAATTATCTGAAATATCAAATATTTCTCGGGAATTATTTTTTCTGTTGAGGCTTATAAGTTTCAAATCGTAAACAATCTTTAAAGCACCGTGGTTCCCAAACCCGAGGGGGCCATCTCGAAACCGGAGATGGCCCAGGGTCAGTCGGGGTGCGAGGGATATGCTCTATGGGCAACCTTACACCCCGGCGTCTGTAGACCCGAGACGGCGTGCGGTTTTAGTCGGTTCAAGCCCGACATAACCGCCCCCGCTGGCACGCGGGGGGGTATCCGAAGGGATTTCCGCACGAAAAAAAAAAAAAAAAAAAAAAAAAAAAAAAAGGTAGCAGGCAATTGTGCTCCTGTTAAATGCATAGAGGTACATTCACACAGCGATATATATCTCCAAGGCAAAATATATACCGGTTATATTCTACTCTTAAAAAATGGAGAACATTGAAATCACATCAGTACCTTTTTTTTTTACGACGTGGACAGGCATTACAAATTGACAGTATTGCGAACGTTTGACTTTATGAACGTGTCATTTAAAATAAGTAAGTACTTCATACTCTGTAGTTGTTATTATCTGTATTAGCGGATAAATGGTGAAGTTGTGACGATGACCTATCACTGTACTATCATTATACAGTTAAAGTTACAGTTAAGTTAAAAATCATACAGTTTTGTATTTAATTTTTAAAAGATTTTGGTTATATCTTTATAAACACGTAGAAGCAAATATTGTAGAAATATTGAATTTGATTTCGTTGAACTGCTTACCTACATAATATAAATAAATAGTAGGTATCAATGCGCGTCGTATCCACATTTGCCCAACTCCCTAAACATCTCGTATCCAACAACAATATACCTGTATGCACTTTCGTTTTTATAAAACCCTCTGTATCCACTTTAAATTGGACATCACTGACCTTTTTTTTCACTCAACTCATATTCCATTTATCTTTACAGTCATGATTCGTTGCATTGTCCTGTGCGTAAATTTAAAAAAAAGTTACGGGTGATACTACTTGGGTAGTGAGGTAAAAAAGTTAGAATTAAAAATGGAATCCGTTTTGATTCCCAACGTGACTTTTGAAGTTTTTTAGTGCGTGAGACTGGTTTGCGTAACGTTTCGTTTCGTAATGGCATCTTGCTTGATTATATTTTGAATTTAGAGGTTTTCTCTCTTTTGTAACTATAGATACCTATTTGAGGTGTTATTATATTAGTAAGTTTTTGAAGTTTGCTCATAAGGACTCCGTTTTTGACCCAAAAGTAGGGGTGTTTTAAAATTAACGCTTATACCTGTTACTGTGGTATTACTGGTATCATAGCTCCTGAACGAATAAACCGTTTTCGATGCGGTTTCGTTTTTGTTTGAATCTCTCTGTTGCTGCAGTTGAAATCTGTGTTACCGAGACGGTTCTTAGATATAATTTATAAAGTTCAGATGTTTGATGATCGTAAGCGTACGTTTAAATTTTTAATATTGTGTTATACTGAATGTACAAATTTAATAAAAATATGAGAAGTAAGTATGATCTAAAACTTGTGTGTTTATGTAGGTCTATACATGTGTCTGTTACATGAAATTCTCTCTTGCATACATACGATACATACAGATATGTTATGTTATAAAAATACAACTTCACGCCTGTATCCCCGAAGGCCAAGCGCAGAGGTGTATGCACACCCACGATTCGCCAGTTATGTTTAGGTCCCAATGTAATAGCGGGCGAGCCTATTGCCATCTACCGGGCACATTACTAAGCGAGCGATAATCAACATTTTTATAAGTATATAGATACCAATGAACTATCTCGTAAAATTTGAAATGTGCAGGAAGAAGGTATTTATGCACCTACCTACTGTTATCCCGAAAAATAAACCGCGAGTAAAACCGTGGTATTAGTAATAACATATAAATAAAAAATCCAATAAATATCTTATTTTCATTCCGTATGAAAATAAAGTATTTAATTTCCAAGGAGTTATATTTGGCCCGGGAACGTACCTGCATACTTTACTCACCCCATTTCCGTCGGAGTAAATACCTGTGCCTTAAAACATGTAGAGTTATTGCTAATTTGGTTACCTCAGCCCGATTGGTGCACCATGAATCATTGTGATCCTTAAAAGGCCTTCTTACGAACGTAGAGTTATTTTTAAAAATTTACTTTCACGTTACAAAAACCTTAGCAGAGTTTATTTTTGGCGGGAGTGGGCAGTAGCAAAAGGAACACACATTCGAGTTAGCTATTTAGATTTATAAGGTCGTGTTCAAAAAATTCGAACCATAGCAAGCGGTTACCGGTATTATTGCTCCTTTTGCATTCTTCAAAAGTCTTGGTACAGATAAATTTGGTACATGCATTTGATACATGCATTCGATACATGCATTTGGTACATGCATTTGGTACATGCATTTGGTACATGCATTTGGTACATGCATTTGGTACATGCATTTAGTACATGCATTTGGTACATGCATTTGGTATATGCATTTGGTACATGCATTTTGGAGGAAATAGTGTTATCAAACTATAGTTTTCACACTTTCGTCATTTAATGTGTTCTATAATTATTTTTTTACGACAATAGGCTCACCGCATACGTTTTTTTTTAAACTGCGAAGAGGGAAATTTGGTTACTGACCGGTCTAGATAGCTTAATCGTGCGGGGAATAGCAAAACCATATTTGTTTCTCTAAGGGGAGGTTCTACGAGCTCGGTGTGCAAACTTTGCTCAATTACGAACGGCTCGCGGGTGGCAAGTTTATTTTCAGTTAATAGTATTCTTGCGCAATTGAGAGTTTTGACAGTAACATGTAACCCGTACAGACGGATCACAAAACGTATTGTAAATTTATCTGGCTTCTAAAACGACAATGGCCATTTCCAACTCGCTTAGAACGATGGGAAAATATTTTCGGATCTTCTAACGTCTCAACAATTTTGTCATTCGTTAATACTTTACCAATTCACACTGGACCATACCGGTTTAAGAAATAAATGTTAAAGAATGTCGCGGACTGCAACTAAATTTACTGTTAGAAATATATAAAATTTTGTAGATAACATGGACTTTTTAGACGAGACGATACGTTTTCACTGTTCTCAGAATAAAAGAAACTATTACAGAAATGATTGGGGTTCTAATTGGCAACTACTATAACCAAGAAGGTTACTGGAAGGACCCCTGAAATACTTTTTAAATAAGTATAATTTACTACCTGGTTTACAATTTACATAGAGGTGAAAAAAATGGTTCGAGTGAAAACCAAAATTATTTAGTTTATAATGTGTTCGAAGAAAACTATCAACTAATTTGATATATTGATCCTAAAATGTAATAATTGTTGAGCTACGGCCTCAACAATTATGATTTTTTGTAGCAATTATGGCCTTTCGTAAGTTCTTTTCCAATGCGGGAGATTTTCCAATCAATTTTTGATTACTAGATCGGCTACTTTAACTTCCCTTCGGACTCGCTGAGACTCAAATTCAAGAATTTCTGTTATCCTGGTTACTCCCAGATTAGTCTCGGGGCTGACTATTAGGTCGTATCGGTGTCGTGTCGTCTAATGTAAACAAACTCTTAAATTGCGCCCATGCGACACCTACGGACTTATGCGAGAAGCTTGTAAATTTATATGTTAAGTGAATGTTTTGGTAATCGGATCTTGTAGACAAATGTAGCAATCATATTATTTAGAAAGTTTTTGTACGTGTGTTTGGTATTTGGGCTAAAATAAAATAGCTTGTTCGATTGAGATGTACTTACCTACATGTCATTAGATAAATAACCATCTGTCTACTTTTACGAGTTACATTATTTATTTATTAGCCTGCCATACTGTTAATGTGAGACCTGACTCCAGCCCGACATAACCTCCCCCGCTGGCCGGCTGACGGATAGTCCGAGTGGATTTCCGCACGAAAAAAAATTCCACCAGCACCAGCGAATTATAGTATTGTGCATGAGGTCCTAGCTTCGTTTGTCATGTCAGGCAAAGTATTGTCTGTTAGGAAATTCTCAGCTGCAGCGGTTTGGAAAAAGTCCTACTTGATCATTTTAGCATTAATAATTGTTGAAAAAGGTAGCTGGGATAGACTGGATGCGCAAGGCGGAGGATCGGGTGCTATGGCGTACAATGAGACAGGCCTATGTCCAGCAGTGGACTGCAATAGGCTATTTGATGATGATGATGATGATGATTGTTGGTATATGTAATGGTGGCCTCTATTCTTCAGACTACAGCTTGCCATGGCGGGGAGGAGCCACATCGAAATGTCATAATACAATAAAAAAACAATAATGTTAACGGGAATTAACGCGATCATGTATAGGTATATATATACCAGGTTACACTGACCGTGGTTACATTCTGACTGTGCTAACAGGGCTGACATCCAAATCATCATCATACGCATTCAATCCAAAGGATCGGCCGGTCCTCAGGCCCCGATCATGGATCATAGTCCTGGGAGACTACATCTACATTAATAAATAATTTGAACCTAAAAAAATTAGCACTTGCCGTGGTAATTTTGTTAAAACACTGGCCGTGGTTTCAGGCTGACTGACTATGTGACCACGGCCGGTGTAACCTGGTCGAATGTCAGACAATCCAAAGGTATGTATATACCTCGGGGTGCGAGGGATATGCTCTATGGGCAACCTTACACCCCGGCGTCTGTAGACCCGAGACGGCGTGCGGTTTTAGTCGGTTCAAGCCCGACATAACCACCCCCGCTAGCCAGCGGGGGGGGGGTATCCGAAGGGATTTCCGCACGAAAAAAAAAAAAGTTTAAAAATTAGTATGTGATAAAAACTGTTTCAAATGTATATCTGTAATAATTTTAGTGTACAATGAAGAGTTATCTATCTATCTATCTATATTCTATAAAGTCCTTGGTAGCCGAACAGAGCAAGTTTCTTCCATAATCTTGCAACAGCACGGAGAGACAAATAACATTATAATGGTCATCGCTCTCAAATCTATTTTGTTAGATATATTTACATATGTATTATGTAAATCTAGCGGTTGTTTGTTTGTATGTCCATTCACACGTCGTGCCATTTCCATTGTTACATAGGAAACGAAAATTTTTAGCAAGGCGAAGCAGAAAAGAAGGGCCTCGTCTATTCCAATTGGTTTCTCACGAGCGACTGAAGGATAGAACTGTTCTGTTAAGTGACGGGGAATCAGGTGTTCCCTATGAAGAAAATCTCTGAGATACCGACCGGCCTAGGCCACCAATTATTATTTTTTAGAATAGTTAGGCTCACGTTGAACCACTATCTCATCTGGTGGTAAGTGACGATGTGGTCTACGATGAATCACGTTTGCCTAGAAGGAACCTATTTAGTCGAGACTTGAACCCTTGACCCAACGTGTTGTTGGGGATCCAAATAGAGGAGAGCTCGTAGAAATACGACGCATCGTCACCCTGGGCCTGCTTTTATATAATAAATAGTTCCTGCTTAAACTACACCGTGTGAAAGCCTTTTAATAAAACTCATTGGCTGACAACTGTGATAGGCCGAGGGCATCATCCCGGACAAGCCTTCGAGAGTTTTCTAAAGAATATTTTAGAACATATTATTGTACGATTGATAGAACACATTATTAAAGTTATAAACATTCTCCTAAGATGAAAAGCCTCGATATCTCTCTGGAGTTCACTATAAATTCTACATATTCAACAATTTTGACTCCATATTTGACAATTATCAACCCGCTATGTGATCTTTTGGCTATTCAGTCCAAAGATAGCTGATTACAGTGGTCCATCTGAGTCCGAACATGCGTCTTACAAGCAGTTTCGTCCTATTTCTAGTGGGTAGAATCTACGAGTACATGACAGCAGGTTTCAGACTCAGATGCTAGATTTAAAAACGTTTAATTCCTTCAACTCAACTTCCATTTACTAGTCCAGGTCTTTAGAAACCAGAATCTAGTCTTTGTTTTTCACATTCAGTTTACTTATAAATACCGGATCCAAACACAAGAGTACCAGCGAGTCAAATCTAGCGACAATGCTATAATATTCAAATAGCATATGGTTGGATTGCTCACATAATGTATGCGAACATTAACACACATCGCACAGAGATGACACTGCCCGCTGCCCGTCCGTTGTCATAAATTACGGATATTCAAATGATTTTGATACGAATTTGGTACCGCAATTAACACGCGGACTGGTTTATACTAGTGATGTGTTTTGGAGCAGTGCATTATGTCGATAGAATTATTTTTAAAACCGGTTCGATCGTGATAGGCTCCTCTTAGAAAATACGAATATTTCCTTCCTAATTTGAATGAATATATGTAAGTTTAATGAAGTTCGTGTTCGAGCGTTTTAGAATATGTATATCACTGATACAATTTGTAAACGATATTAATGCGCGGTTGCAAATGGCTTTTTATATTTGTGATTTGTTCCGAGTGGCTGTTTTACGAATCTGGTATTATTTAAATATAAAAGCTGTTTATAAGTGTTACTTTGGAACTTAAAAAATAAGAATTTAAAATAGATCACGCCTAGACTCACATTACAGTCAATCATTAAAGTTGTATAACATTATATACTTATTGTTTTTACAATTATATCTTTGATTGAATTCATTAGAAAGTAATTATCATCCACGAGGACAGATTTTTAACCTACTGCAGCTCTACCATCACATGTTTTGACC
This sequence comes from Cybosia mesomella, assembly GCA_946251805.1. Lineage (NCBI taxonomy): Eukaryota > Metazoa > Arthropoda > Insecta > Lepidoptera > Erebidae > Cybosia > Cybosia mesomella. Next base: position 37,987,603 of record OX276389.1, read on the forward strand.
GCCTGGGCGAGAAAGACGGATAGAGCCATAAATCCCTCTATATAGCTGAAAGCTTCATCTCTCTGTAGCACGTCATGGTGGGCCAACTGAAAACTTTACCAACTCGTAAACAAATATCGATTAATATCTTTTGTTCCTATCGACAATCGTCTCATCTCTACTACGTTACAAAAATGGTTTTATTCGTTCTCTAGCCAATAAGTGTGTAATGAATCTCATGAGTACCTATGGAATGAGATAATAACCAATTCGGCTAAGTGTGGGCACGGCCCGTCTTTTTTTAAAGTAAAATTTATGTTTTATATACCGGTTTCGTGTGGTGTCGCCATAGCTATCTTCTATCGATGTATGTAAAGCAATTGTCGAGTATTTTAAAACGATGCCATCACTATTTTATGACAATAGGTGTTGTTTCTTTTCTATTGAAATCCAATTGATTTGTATGAATGTTAAGTATACAACTTTATTGATATGTCTGCGTTATAGAGGTGATTTTTCTTCGTAAAAATCTTTAGATATAAGAAAGTAAAGCTCTACCTCGCTAGGAGCACGACGAAGAGGCTGTTGTCGAAGTCCAACTGATTAAAACCGCTTTGTGTCTCTGATATCAGTAGTGTTATTCTGTAATGTAAACAAATTTGAAGGCATTCAGACAAAAATGGGCACTTTGGGTATTTTCAGGGAGCTAGCTATTGGCGCTCTCAGTGCGCTTTTACTCAAGCCGGCCAACATTTGTCCAAGCGAATTAAAGATTGCGTGGTTCTCAGTGAAGTAAAATACAAGGGCTAACCCATCTATTATCAAGGGTGTCGAATAAGGTGACTTACGGTTAGGAATGTTCTCCATCCAACAGTAAACATACAACTAATGGAAAAGTGTCCAGTTACTCCCGACATTATAGGGAACTACCGGTGAATTATGCGATATGTGTATGATTTGAATACACCTCTGCTTGCCCGTAACATGTGTAGGTAATAGAATATATTTGAATACTAAAAATAACCTTAGCTTTCCATAAATTAGTATAGATATTATTATAATTCAAGTTTTGCGAGAAATACAGCACATGTTTGTGTCATATTTGGCAATCACAGTGTACAATGTTGAAGTATAAGCAATGGCTGATGTCACCGCGACATTAATAAGTCGGATTTGGTAACACACCTTGTATTGTAAGCTGATATACTAAGCAATATGTGTGTTTTCTTTTATTTATGGCTGCAACAAAAAGCGTACAATTTATGTAAAACCACAGAGCAAATACAATCATCATCCTCATAGCGATTTCTCAATTGCGTTCGAAGTTTGAACTTTGGAGCCCTTGGTCCGATTATTGTTTTTGATTGTTATGTCGGTTTTTCTGGGAGCGACTGCCGTTTCACCTACGAACCCTGATAGGAAAGACTGTACTAGACCCTCGTCCGTTACCCTAGGGTTATCCTTTCTGCGAGCAGATAATGCACGCGAAAGAGACGGCGGAGAGGGAGCGGGAGAGAACCCTGCCCCCCAAGTTTCGCAGTCTGCGGCGAGCACGCCGCAGACTCATCTACGCCCGGGACTACCGACCTCCATGATCGGGGCCTGAGGACGGCAGTTGGCCGACTCGCCGTCCTTACAGAAGCAGGCCGTGGCGGAGGCGTGTCGTGTGTGCCCTACACACGCCTGCCAACTCACCGAAGCGGGATAAAACCCGACCCCACCAGGCGAGGCTGCGGTGGCGGCCAATGTCCGCCGGCAACCCTGGGGTTATCCTTTCGAGGGCTTACCCGGGCTGCCCGGCAACGGACGCTTGGGGAGGACACCGTGCGGTTTTAGTCGAGACACGACATAACCACCCCCGCTGGCCAGCGGGGGGGTATCCGAAGGGATTTCCGCACGTAAAAAAAAAAAAAAAGGGTTATCCTTTCGAGGGCTTACCCGGGGTGCCCGGCAATAAACACTTCGGGAAGACACCGTGTGGTTTTATACGGTCCGATTCCGACACACCCATTTTATCGTTGGCACCGATGGGGTGGGAACCGTAGGGGTTTCCACACGTAGAAAAAAATAAAAATAAAAAGAGCCTCGTCCGTTGTTTAGTAAGTGTACCGACTACCAGGTGAGGTTGTCTTGGCCATCAAGGATGTTTATAAGGTCCTTTACGCGCTACAGAGCAAATATAATATAGGAAGGATAAACGTATGCACACCACGTGATTCCACTATAAGGTCAAAAGTTACCTAACTAGTAACTGGTTATGCGGTGCTGAGTAGACCTTATTATTCTTAAAATGACGGTCTGTCCAATATATGTCTGCAAGAATAGAAGTAAAGAACTTATCAAAAATATAGTCTTAAAATCATAAATTACTCCCGAAAGTTTTAACATTTCTCATCACCAAAGCACGGGTTAAATACATACACCATGTTTGTATTACCGTTTGATAGTTCGTGTGCATCTGTGATAAATGTTGAAGCAATTTAAATCGTTCAGGTCTCGGCAGTTCAGTTGGATGGAGTATTCTCGCTACAAAGGGCCTGTCATAGGTTTGAAATCTTCTTTTCTTTGCCACACAGCACACGCGTTTCCTTCTTCCTACAGCCCCCGGCACTTTAAGCGGAGCGTGATAAAACATCTGACGAGGCCATCAAGCTGAGGGCCACCACGGTAACATTATCAGGGTCTGCAATGGTGGTCCATTACCATCAGGCGAGGAGAAGTCAGATTGACGTGACCACCGTAAAAATAAATATCTCTCTTCATTCTGGAAGCCGTTTAAAAAACTAATACAACTAAATTATATTAACTTTGCCGAAGTGGTAATCAGTTAAACGTACTAACGGCATATAAGTTGGCACTACTTTGGCAGTCTGGCAGACTATCTGCCAGACCGGAAACTTACGCGTCTGGAAACCCATTGAGTCCGACGGCCAATATTTCATTGGATTTGGCACGATCCACCGGTTCATTGATGGTCCTTTGAAACCGGTTCGACCGATGGTTTGGAAACGTGTGGTACAACGTCAGCTCTGTCGCGGACGTGTGTGGGCGTTCAACAACTGTTTTGTTCGTAATTAGTATGTTTGGTGAATAATTGGAATTAAGGTGCCCCACCTTAGGTATAAAGGTATAAAGCGGTTACGTTAAAGTTGATGAAAACTTTATTTCTAGGTTAAAGATAATAGTTGCGAGTGTTATTTAATAACTTCTTCTCGGCTCAAAAGCTCGCACTTTGGAGCTCGGGCTTACTCTCCTGTTTTTCTTTTTATTGACTTTTATGGGATCGACTGCCGTTTGACAAACTCATTGACAAACGTCCCTGCCCGGGCCGGCGCCGGCCACGGCCCTGACACGTCCTGGGCACGGCTCTGATGTGTGTGGATAGCCCGACTTATTCGTCAACTGGCTCACGTGAAACTCTTATTAGTTAATTTCACTTATATCATAAATGTGAAAGTTTGTATGGATGGATGTTTGTGACTCAATCACGCCAGAACGGCTGAACGGATCTGGATGAAATTTGGGACAGGGATAGAATATGGTCTGGAATAGGACATAGGCTACTTTTTATCCTTGGAGTAGGTTCCCATGGGAAGCGGGAATATGGGATCGAAATTCCACGCGAATAGAGCCACGGAAAACAGATTTGTTCATAAATTTCATTGAATCAGTTCGTTGTTTTGCGTGATTTGAATAGTCATAATTATATCAGAAAATATTACGCTACTAGTTTCCACTTCACTATCTCTTGATTTTATATTTCTTAGCTTCATTATACTACTACGGTAACAAATAAATACCGACTTTATAATAAACTCCGTTAATAAAATTAGAAATCTACCCATAAATACATTCAAAAGGTTAAGCAAAAAAGCGGTCAAGTGCGAGTCGGACTCGCTCATTAAGGGTTCCGTAGCAGCAAGTAACATAATAATGTTCTTTTTATAATTTTTATATTAGGGTTGATTGAATGAAAGGTAAATGGCGGTTTACGATTTATGACGTATTAAAAAAAAACTACCTACTAGATCTCGTTCAAACCAAATTTCGGTGGAAGTTTACATGGTAATGTACATCATATATTTTTTATAGTTTTATCATTCTCTTATTTTAGAAGTTACAGGGGGGTGGGGGGACACATTTTACCACTTTGGAGGTGTCTCTTTTGCTGACTATTCAGTTTAGAAAAAAATGATTTCAGAAACCTCAATATCATTTTTGAAGACCTATCCATAGATACCACACACGTATGGGTTTCATGAAAATAAAATAAAAAAATAAAAATGTTGAGTTTCAGTTCTAATTTTGTGTGAAAATCTTAATGCGGGCACAGAATAAATAATAGTACAAGTACAGAAGACCCTCTGTTTTGATGTTCACGAATGCCGCCTTTTTACGTGCCTATTAATTATTATTAGCAACGGACCGCACGCCAGCCGCGCCGTCATTGAGTTCTATTGCCCGGCGCGAAGGTCGATATTACTCCGCACCTTGCCTTGGGTTGTCATTTTTTTAAACATCGTCGGTGGCAAACGAGCGTACGGTCCGCCTGATCGTAAGCGGATACGGTAGCTTTGCACTCTTAACTATTCTGTGGCGCAAGCATCGACTATGTCAGAATAAGGTACCCGTGTAGCACAACTATGCTTATTGCTTGGCAACTCTCGTTGCAGGACATAACGACACCCGTCACTTTTTCACAGTAGTGCACAAAAAGAGATAGGTACCTTTTTTTTTTATATGTGCGGAAATCCCTTCGGATACCCCCCCGCCGGCCAACGGGGGCGGTTATGTCGGGCTTGAACCGACTAAAACCGCACGCCGTCTCGGGTCTACAGACGCCGGGGTGTAAGGTTACCCATAGAGCATATCCCTCGCACCCCGACAAAATAATTTTAATAAATATTCCACTGGGAAACATGCACATGGTGATTGTGGAGGTATATTTCTAAAAAGTTCTATAAGTTTGCTGCCTGGATTACTTTGAACGCAATTTTCAAAATTTTCAATGAAATTGGTTTCTAAATTTTGTACATACTCTATAAAATCTTTTGGTGGCATTTTTAAGCTGCCATAAAAACTAGATTGGTTGTTGAATGCTTTGTATCTAGTAAATAGATTAGTCTCGTCTAAGCCTGCAACTGATCTTGAAATTTCATCTATTAAATCATTTGAAATTTCATCTATTAAAAACGTGCAATCCGAATTTTGGTCATTGTTTTTGCAACCCGCAGCAATGCAATATTTCGTTGCCCTTATTTTAATTTGCGTATACAATATGCGCTTGCGACGTTGGTATGCGGGAACACGCGCGTGAGTGTCGCGGCCCACGGCGGGGCAACCACTGAATAAGCAACCCCGGGGCTGCCGCCGGCATGTACTTATAATTTCTCGCAGATCGGCGGAGTGACCCCCCCCTGATGCGGGTCACAGAATACATCTACTCACTAAGTCTCAACAGTATAGTTCTTATAGTTTCGGAAAAAAGTGGCTGTGACATACGGACGGACAGACAGACAGACATGACGAATCTATAAGGGTTCCGATTTTTGCCATTTGGCAACGGAACCCTAAAAAACAAAAAGACTATGTTATAACAAACACTAGATGGCTAGTTGTCTCTGCCTACCCCGGAGGGAAAAGCCGTGATTATATATACATAGTCCAAAAATAAAACTATATAGAGACAGAACTCGTACAATGACGTATGGGATGCACTAATAGGCAATAAAATTATGTGCTAGTAACATAAGCAGATTTAAAGCGTCATTACTGAACGGAGCGAACGTTTAGTGTCCATCGATCGACACTATTCGCGCCGTTTACATTAAGTGTATTGTTTGAAATGTTTGTTAGACGGTGCACTAAACTATATAGGTGGTAGTACACAGGGGGTGGCAGGTAAGGCCGCCTGTCACCCCAGCAGAAGCAGGCCGGGACGGTGGGGCGACTAGCGCCCATCCCCCAAACCGGGGCAAGACGGGGACACCGTGGTTCCCAAACCCGAGGGGGCCATCTCGAAACCGGAGATGGCCCAGGGCCAGTCGGGGTAGGAGGGATATGCTCTATGGGCAACCTTACACCCCGGCGTCTTTAGACCCGAGACGGCGTGCGGTTTTAGTCGATTCAAGCCCGACATAACCGTCCTCGCTGGCCGGCGGAGGGTATCCGAGGGGATTTGCGCACGAAAAAAAAGAGCTGAAAGAAATGAATTTTAATTCTACACGATTTCATTCTTAGAAGTTTACGCGAACATCACACATTGTTATATAACTATTATTAACGGATTCTATAGCGATTTATTTGTGGTAGTACACAAGTTGAAAGCAAGGAATTTTAATTCTTCACGATATTATTGTCGGAAGTTAACGTGAACATCACACATTCAAATATAACTATTATTAACAGATTCTATCGCGATTTACTTGTTGTTATTATATTATTTACACTGATCCCGACGTTTGGATTGCTTTTCAGCAGCCATGGTCACGGGAAGACATGGCTGCTGAAAAGAAACCGAAACGTTGGGATCAGTGTAAATAATAAAATAAAAACGAATAAATCGCCATAGAATCCGTTAATAGTAATAATAGTAATAATAGTAAGTATAGTAGTTAATAATAGTTTTATTTCTATTTTAATTTCGCTAAAAATAAGTATATTCTTAGCAGAATTAAAATAACTGTACTCTTTAGTGGAGTGGGATATATCACTTAAAAACTAAACTGCTAATCGCAAATGCTGTTTATATAATAGTTTTTAATAAAATTATAATGGTGAAAGCACTTTTAAATTAAATTAATTTTATTATTTATATATCGAATTGGAGAAAGTGAAATTAATTTCTGTTAAAACGTCTCTTAATCATATAACTTTGTATACATACTTACTCTCTCGACTATTCTTAATATTATGTAAGCTGTTGTGTGCAGACGATAAGATTAATCACAGATAATATTTTTAACTTTACTTCTCTAATATGAGCATGCGTTAAAATAGGTTTAGAAAAAATACAATTTGCATGTTTAACTGCACATTGGCACCCAAGAGCGGATTTCACCAAAGGTTAATAACTGAAATCAATTAAGACTGTTATCATATCTCACGTGAGAGTCCAGTTCCGTTGAAAGTATTAACACTGGTGAAATTCAGCTCTAAAGCAAAATTTGACTGAATATAGTTAAAAATGCACTATAAAATCATTTCAATTTTCCAAGATCTACGTCTGAAAATCGTGTCGTCTGTACAATACTCTAGATATAATATCATAATGCTTTTTAGTCGCAACACGATCACACATTTCGTTGCTTTCCACAGCCGGGCACTGGGCTAATTCTTCCTCAGACTTTCATTCATGGCTCTCTGCATGTATTGACACCTACTTATATCTCTCTTTAAGGCTTAGTAGTAGTTTGTTTACAATTTTAATAGAATATAGCTCTACATTTGGTTTGATATGATTGGATTAACGTAAATATTGAATACATAAATTTTAAAATACGTAAAAGAAACTAATAACTATTAAAATATGTTATTTTAACAGCTGGTATAAAAATATAAATACAATTAATAAATAAAACATTTAATAATGCTCTTATTGATTCAAATAAATATACTTTTGAATTTTAGTAAAATATTTTATGCTGTCTAATGTAATTCATCTAATAGTTTTTTATTGTACTAGGCCATTCGTTTTTTCAAATAGATATAGTATTCTAATGTATTTCTTTTAGTATGAAAAAATATCAATACTTTCCTATTATCAATAAAGAATACCATATTATTTTATAGCCTCCATTAATTCTGTAGCGATCGTTTGTAGATTTTTCACGTATACATATACAAAAATCAAAACCAGGACCCCTAAAACCCTAAGTGAAACCCCAGAACGCCATGAACTTGACACACCAGTAGTGGAACTCCAAACAGCAGACCCATGGACCAGTGCCTCGGAGTGTGTGATCGGGGAAGCGGAAATGTGACTGTGGTGATGCACAGGGGCCTGGCGGGGATGAGCGGCGCGCGGGGCGTGCCAAGAGGACCTCGTCGGCTTCAGGGTCCCTGGATCGCGGCGCGCTCTCCGACCCTGACATCCAGAGCGGTCTCAACGCATATTGGGTTCGTAAATTCAATTATTTGAGTGGTTGTCGAATCCTGCTTATGCATTCCCTTCTTCATCAGCGCCAATACCAGTTGCATTAAAACTTGCACTTTGCGAGCCCAGACTCCGTTCTCATAGTATAATTTGGGTTGGCTGACTTTCGTGGGTGTCTGTCGTCTGACCCCTTAAACCTGGAAAATAAGCCTACGCCAGAGCTGCATCCATCAGTCCGAAGTGGGCGGACTTACAGGTGAGTTTGTACCCCTAAGATCTTGATGGGGACCCTATGTACACATTCAACGTTAATGTTTGAATACATGGCTACAGATTTAGAACAGGTCAGATACCGTCATCGTCTTCATCATCATCATCAAAGCGTCAGTCCTGGTTCCACCAAAATTTACTCTTTAAAACCTGATATTTTTCATAATTTGAGTGTTCAAACTCTTTAAAGTGTATTTTGAACGTAAACATTGAAGATCATCATCATCATCATCAACATATTCTAGTCCACTGCTGGACATAGATCTCCCCTAATGAGCGCCATAGCGCCCTGTCTTCAGCTTGCCGCATCCAGCATCTGCCCGTAGTCTTTCGCAGATCGTCATCCCACCTGGCCGGAGGGCGTCCTACACTACGTTTGCCGAGTCGCGGTCTCCACTCAAGAACACGTTTACCCCAGCGGTTGTCGGTTCTTCGCGAGATATGGCCGGCCCACTGCCACTTCAGCTTGCTTATTCTTTGAGCTATGTCGATAACCTTGGTTCTCTGTCGGATGTATTCGTTACGAATCCTATCCTTCAGAGAAACTCCGAGCATAGCTCTTTCCATAGCTCGCTGAGCGACTTTGAACTGGTGGACCAGCCCTACCGTGAGTGTCCACGTCTCAGCTCCGTAGGTCATTACGGGTAGGACGCACTGATTGAAAACTTTCGTTTTCAAACACTGCGGTATGGATGACGAGAAAACCCGACGTAGTTTCCCAAACGCTGCCCAGCCTAGCTGGAACCTACTCTTGGCCTCCTTCTCAAAATTGTTTTTACCCAACTGCACAATCTGCCCGAGGTAAGTGTACTCAGAAACAATTTCAAGAAGGTGGCCATCCACGACGACCGGTCCTGGATCAATGTGGCCATTGATCAAGACTTTGGTTTTATCCAAATTCATGCCAAGACCGATGCGTCGCGAGGCTGAAGCTAGGCCGTCCAGCATCTGGGTTAGCTCCTCTAGCGACTCCGCCATTAAGACTATGTCATCAGCGAATCGCAGGTGTGATATGTAGTCGCCGTTTATATTTATGCCCTTACCTTTCCAGTCCAGCGTCTTAAACATATCTTCCAATGCGCTCGTGAACAGTTTCGGGGATATGACATCCCCCTGTCTCACTCCTCTGCGCAATTGGATGGGTTTAGACTGCTGACCCTGTACTTGGACACTCATAGTGGCGGCTTCGTAAAGGCATCTCAGCACCTCGACATAACGATAGTCTACTTGACATCGCTGTAAGGATTCCAGAACAGCCCAAGTTTCAACGGAGTCAAATGCCTTTTCATAGTCCACAAAAGCGAGACACAGGGGCTGATTATACTCTTCGGACTTCTGTATAATCTGCCTCACTGTGTGAATGTGGTCTATGGTGCCATATCCTCCGCGGAACCCAGCCTGTTCCGGTGGCTGGAACTCGTCGAGTCTCCTGGCGAGACGATTCGTGACCACTCGTGAAAATAGCTTATAGACGTGGCTCAGGAGTGTGATGGGTCTGTAGTTTTTAAGGAGGGTCTTATCACCCTTCTTAAAAAAGAGAACAACCAAACTCCCGCTCCACGCCTTAGGAGTTCTCCCACTGTGAAGGACGGCGTTAAAGAGCTTCTGTAACTCCTGTATGACAGGAGCTCCTCCTGCCTTCAGAAGCTCTGAAGTAATTCCATCCTCACCGGGGGCTTTTCCATTTTTAAGCTGCTTCAGAGCTAACACGATCTCGTCTTGACTGATATCAGGCAGTTCGTCGGTATAGTGGCGTGTCTGGGTGGCTCTGGAATCATGGTCGTCTCGTCGAGGACGGGGAGCATGTGCAGTATACAGACGGCCATAGAAATCCTCTTTCTCGGCGGAGATCTCCGGCTTCGACAAGACGGTCCTCCCATCATGCGTTATGAGCTTCGTCAGATGGCTCCTTCCAAGCTGCTGAGTGAATACTTTGGACCCTCGGTTTCGCTCTATCGCCTCTTCAATGAGGCGTGTGTTGGAGCTCCGAAGGTCGCGCCGTACCATCTTCGCAATTTCCTTGTTTAGGTGTGACCTGTCTGACGAAGTCGCTTGGGTGGTTTCCCGTCTTCTTGCCATCAGCCCCAGAGTCTCATCCGAGAGTTTGGACTTCCTGCCAGTGCGCTGTTTTTTGCAGAAATTGATGCCCTCGTCTCTCAGCGTTTCGACCAGATTGTGTAGGGTCTCTTCAGCGTCATCAGTGGGTTCCAAGGCAACAAATCTTTCCCCGAGAAGCTGCTGGAACTTCTCGGTGCCCGCCATGATTTGGGTTGGGTTAGGTCGGAGCGTGGACATCATCAAACGGTTTCTTTCAAGCTTTAGGTTGATATTCAGAGAGCCTCGGAGCAGTCGGTGATCAGATCCGGTATTAAACCTGTTGATCACTGAGACATCTCTGAATATGTGCTTGCTATCCGTCATGATGAAGTCGATCTCATTTTTTGTCACAGCGTCGGGGCTTTGCCATGTCCACTTCCTTTGAGGCTGTTTCTTAAAGAAGGAATTCATTAAGAATAGTCCCTCTTTCTCAAGGAAGTTGACAAGCATTTGTCCCCTGTGATTCCTAACTCCATAACCATGCGGGCCTATACGGGATTCGTACCCAGACTGGGTACCCACCTTGCCGTTAAAGTCCCCCATAACAACGTTGAAGTGAGCCTTAGTGGTGTTGTGCAAGGCTTTGGATATGTCTTCATACATATCCTCCACTTCATCATCCGAGTGTGCCGAGGTCGGTGCGTAGACCTGAATAACCTTCATGCTATATCGCTTGGATAGCCGAAGGATCAGGTACGCTACCCTGTTCGACACGCTGGAGATTTCTTGAACGTTGTTAGAGAGGGCCCTATTGACGAGGAAACCTACGCCACCCTGGGATGTTTTATCACCCTCGCGAAAGTAGAGAAGATGGCCCGAGTCAAGGGTTACGGTGTCCTCTCCCTCTCTACGGACTTCGCATAACCCGAGAACATGCCATTTAATGTTCTCTAACTCCACTTCCAACTGCGCTAGATGATGGTCAAGCCTCAGAGTGCGTCCGTTATACGTAGCCAGGGTCAGTTTGTGAAGGGTTTGGTAGCCTATTGTAACCCGGGGATTCTTAGCACCCCCTGCCCCGCCGTTACCATGGCCGCTACCATGACCAGGGATAGCGAGGCGGCCGGGAACTGGGGGCCATCTTTTGGCTGTTTCCTTCATTTGGGGGTAGTGCCCATAATCCCCACGCTGGGCAGGCGGGTTGGGGATCGCAGTTTGTTGGAGGGGTTGTTCTGCGGGGGTGCTGCTGCCCGCCCCCGGATATGTCCCTTAGTCGCCTCTTACGACACCCACGGGAAGACTTGGGTTGGTGCTATTCTCTTCTAGGCCGGCACCACACAGCCATTGAACATTGAAGATATTGTTGGCAATTAACGCGCGAAATTTAGTTATAATTTTTTACACAGTTCCCGACGTTGGAAAACAAATGAAATGTTGAGAATAGGGTGAAAAATATATTGTTGTTCGTAATCTGTTGTCTCTTGTTCTTTTTTTTTATAATCATAATTTTGCAATGCACGCAATTTTTTTCTTAAATGTGTTACTTTTTTAAATGTATCTCTATTTGAATGTTTTTGCTTTAAAAGTCTCGAATACCTTTATTATATCTTTGGACGTCCAGTCGGTGATGGTGACCAATTTAACATTAAAGTCCGTTAGATACACATAATCTGTCTGTGATTGGATTATAGTTTTTTAAATACTTACGGTAAGTAAAGGAATCGTCTGGTCACAGATTGCAGAACTATGCCCGACTGAATCAATAGCGGCGACAGCCCAGTGGCGTACGTAACGGACTGCCGTGACTAGGTCTCGAGTTCGATCCCCAGTCGCCCCGGGCACACACCTCTGATTTTTGTAGTTATGTGTGTATTTAACACGTTAATTATTGCTCACTTATTTGTGCCTGGTAGATGGTAATTTGCCCCCTATTACCTACATTGGGACCTAACAAACTGGCGAATCGTGGGTGTGTAATACACCTCTGCTTACCCCTTCGGGGATACAGGCGTGAAGTTATGTTACGAGTCAGTGTCACACTACTACATTAATTATCTAGGTAATCTAATCTTCGTATTGTTTGAGTCAATCACTAGATATTTTTTTAATTTTGTCGGCTCCTAACTTGATCACAGCCGCAGCCTTTTCCGTTGCCCTTCATAGGTCCTGGTTGTAGAGCAAGTTGTCTTGGCCCTGAAAAGAGATATTGCTGTAATTGGTAGGTGAAAATCACCATATAATGATCGAGCCTTTTTGGTGAGAGGATCTAACTAAAACGTGAGATATATAAACCTACTTTCACATTGACACGTTCGATATCGCGTCTAGCGTACTCTGAATCTGTGCTAATAATAATAGTCTACCCGGGAATCGAACCAATGACCTTATAATGGCACGTCGGTTTACGAAAGTCGTATTTTTAACCAAAAGGTGACTTATGAAACAGTTATCAAACACGTAAAAATATCAATAAATATGTAAATATAAATCTAGTTAAACTTTTAAGTGTAGCCATCGTCACAGTTGGAGATAAGATATATATCATTTCTTTTTTAATTGTGACAGGACCGTGTTTTATATATATTTTAATTTATTACTAAAGTTAATAATCACAAACGCACCGTGTAATATTAAATTCAATCATTACATAAATATATATTTATATAAATTGTTTGTACCGTTACTAAAAACATACATATTTAAGAGAAATTGTACAAGTTAACGCGACGTGCGTGAAATGTACCTGAATAACACATTATATTAATTTGATATTAATTGTTAAGATATGTATTGTGATCAAGTCTGTGTGTCCCTCTGGCGCAGATGCAGTGACAGCGGGTGTGACTCCTGCGCATGAGGTTAGATTAACGGGTCGTGCAAGGGGTGTAGGAGGTTTCAAAATTAAAACTTAGTGTTATATAACATATGTCATATGACATATGGAAGCGAGACGTGGTCCTTTACTATGGGTCTCACGAGAAGGCTCAAGGTCACCCAGCGAGCAATGGAGAGAGCGATGCTCGGTATTTCCCTGCGCGATCGAACCAGAAATGATGATATCCGCAGGAGAACTAAAACAACCGACATCGCTCGAAGGATTGCATCGTTGAAGTGGCAGTGGGCGGGACACATAGCGCGGAGAACCGATGACCGCTGGGGCGGAAAGGTTCTCGAATGGCGACCGCGTACCGGACGACGTTCCGTGGGCAGGCCCCCTACTAGGTGGACCGACGATCTAGTCAAGGTCGCGGGAAGCCGCTGGATGCGGGCAGCGCAGGACCGATCGTTGTGGAGATCCTTGGGGGAGGCCTATGCCCAGCAGTGGGCGTCTGACATGGTGTTATATAACATCTCATCGAACAAACTAAGAACATAGGTGGCGAAATTTAGATTTAAATACACTTCTGCTGACCCCGTGTACGACAATATCTTTATATATAAAAATGAATTGCTGTTCGTTAGTCTCGCTAAAACTCGAGAACGGCTGGACCAATTTGGTTAATTTTGGTCTTGAATTATTTGTGGAGGTCCAGAGAGGGTTTAAAAGGTGAATAAATATGGAAGTTATTATCGATTGAGGCAGTACGAAGTCTGCCGGGTCAGCTAGTACATAATAAATCTTCTGTAATTCGACTTTGATGGATTTTCTGTTCTTATGTGGTCACTTGATTAATTTTTAGCATACTTAAAATTTGAGCCTCCCAGCATTTCTCAATATTCTTCACCGTCATCTGCTCTTCTCCCAATTATTTAGGGGTTGGCGCGTCATATTATTTTCTTCCATTTTCATCATCATCGTCTTCATCATGCCAGTGTCGTGTCCCGATTACATCCGAGGCCTTGCCATGCCATATCCTCTTTTATAGTTCAACTAGCAAACCCTTCCTCGCTCCGCTGCGTTTCATATGATTTTTTTAACTCAAGCTGTCGCAATTCACACATATGATAAAGACTATGTCCATCGTGTTACTTTTAAATGGTGCAATATTCTCTAATAAAAGCCGAAAATTACCCTCAACATATAAATTATAATATTACTAACTGGTCTTATTGTACCCCTTTCAACCCATATAATGCCTGTAATTTCTTAATCTTCCTAATAATGTATGCGAATCTGGGGGATTTGTTGACATTTATGATTACTGTTCCGCTCTCTTGGGTTGTAGCATGATGTTATACAGCCTATAAGAATTTTCAAAATTGGTTCAGTAGATACAGAGATTACAACCTCATAAACTCACAAACTTTACCTCTTTAAAATATAGATTATACTTAGTATAGATAATTTTAAAAGCGGCGATAGCCTAGTGGTGTACGTAACGGACTGCCGAGACGAGGTCTCGAGTTCGATCGCCAGTCGAGGCGGGCACACACCTCTGACTTTTCGTAGTTATGTGTGTATTAAAAATGTTAATTATCGCTCGCTTAGTAATGTGCCCGGTAGATGGCAATAGGCTCGCCCCCTATTACATTGGGACCTAAACATAACTGGCGAATCGTGGGTGTGTAATACACCTCTGCCTACCCCTTCGGGGATACAGGCGTGAAGTTATGTTAGAAGTTATGTTATAATTTTGCAAGACAAGGTCTGCGTACCGTATCTGCTAGTTTTCTATAAATGTAATTGTTTACCTTAGTTTTAATAGCTAGTATAAGAATTTGCATTCATACCTACACAGAATATTGGACCACTTCATCATGTCCTTAAACTTTGATTACATCAGATGCCTTACCGAACACTAACTTTTTATTACACTAATATATGAATACGCAACCGAAAATGAACTCTATTCATTATCGCTTAAGAGTGTTTGTTTTAATAGATAGATGTCTTGAGTTTATTTATTGCACATTGCGTAGATTTCCCAGACGTTATTCTAATATAATTCGTATATCGAAATGCCGAATGATTTTAATAGAAACCATTGACATTGTTTATGTTAAATTACCGCGGTGCAGCAATTCTCAAAGTTTCATAATATAATATTTTGATCATAGATTGGTATTTTGATCATAGACTATTAATATTTTCAAAATAAATTAATAAAATATTTAGATTATAGATTCAGAGTAGACCAACACGCGAGTATTAAACAGTATGAAAATCGGACGTTTCATTTTTTTATTTTCGATAACGATTCTGTTTACGATGAAGGTGCGAATCGCAAAGTGTCATTAGGTACAATTCAACATTTTTATGCTGATTGGTTTGGTTGAACGTAAACTAAAATAGGAGTGTGGAAAGATTATACAGTTGTATCAGAGATACCTCTATTATTGCCACTTGATTACTATAGGGCCAGCCAACTACACCCAATACTATAAAATAACAAAGAAAATTAAACAAGAGAATATAAAAAGACTTAGTAAATCACATACATATATTAAAATTAGAATTATAAACGGGATATTTACCATGTTTATTATCTTTTTCGAGAATCCGATATTTCGGCACTGTTACGAGTACATCTGTGATCATGGTACTTGTAACAGTGCCAAAATATCGGATTCTCGAAAAAGATAATAAACATGGTAAATATCCCGTTCATAATTCTAATTTTAATGTAAATGACCATGTCAATCTAAAATCATACACATACATATAGTAAAATACTTTCCATCAACGTCATATTATGCAAACAGAAAGAGATAGATACAATTCTTCGCATCTTGATTTGAATAGCGCAAGCTACGGCTACGAAGCGCTACGAGCGCTACGATGCGCTAGCTACAAACGTAATCCGAAGTTGTCCAACAAAAGTTCAAAGTTTGAGAACCGCGGCTGACGCTCTCGTGTTTTATGGCGCATTATGCTATAATAATATTTTTTACTTAGCACATTTTTGTTTATACCTGCGCGGGCGCATGTGTGCGTGGCCGCTCACTTTAAAAATATAAAAATGTCGTTTGCTCGGCGTACCGAACGGCGCGGAATCTAATAGCCAACGATTTTTATGTTCTTTCGCGGTACAAGATTGTGTTACACGGTGGGCTTAGTTTTTTTTTTCTCTCTCTTTGTTAAGGAGAATTGAGTTCGGTGCCGAACCCGGTATGGTTTATGGAGACGCCCAATTAGCGATGGCCCTCGCATTGCATGTACCGCGGCTTTTGTTGCCATGATTTATGTCTATGAGTGTGCGAGCGTATGGCAATTTAGTTTTCGAGTATTAATTATATGTTAAATATTAAATTTCGAGGTTAGAACTGTAAAAGAATTGCGGCGACCGCCTTTTGTGTTGTAGTGGAGTTTCATCACCAGATATTTTTATGGTTGGCTAGTATTTGCTGAACAGTAATCGTATTATGCGAATGTTATGATCGACAGTAAAGAATAATAGTTTTTCCTGTTATTGTAGTTTATGTATCTACGTCAATAACACCTGGCTTTGTTGGTCGCAAATAAAATGCAAATGTTATTCTGTAGGTGTTTTTGTTTCCGTTTATGTGGCATGTAAGCATGTTATGACAAGCCAGATGGTAATTTGCAGTCTATGAACGATTGCAATGGCTATGCATAAAAAACTGATTATTAGGACTCAGATTTACATATGAGGAGTTCCGTACCGTCGTACAAGATGCAAAAATATATTTGAAACCACGAATAGCTTCTGCCAAAAGTATTGGGGAAAATACCCTCGGGACAGACGAAGGGAGTTCCGCACGAAAAAAAAAGAAGGTGCTCTTCGTGAACTAAGCTAGATACTATTCGCGCGGGTGCTATTCAGACGTTTGCTCTAAGTGGACTACCCGTAACATATAAGACTACGTATTTATAAAATATATTTGTAGACGAAACAAGAGAGGCGCTTTACGTTATGAAATATATAGAAAAGGCGCGCTAGAGGCGTGCAAGAGACATGCTATCGCAACAAAGTCAACCTGTGTATTGGAGCATCATACCTTTTCATCTTTTTTTTATAATCGCCTAACAGCCAGCTAGTGGCACCTAGCCAGTACGTCAGGCAGTTCAAATGGATGCACAGACAGTGGCTACCCATGTCAATTTACAGTTCACCTAACCTAGTAACTTTTAATCTAGGTTATTTCAATGTAAAGATCGTGTCTAAATTTTATAGCATTCAATAAGTTTTGTCGTTGAATATACCTTATCTATGTCATGATCGCTTAGTTGAAGGCAATTATAGACTCGACAAGTATCTTCTGGGAACATAAGTATAGGTAGTGAAGTATACTCGTACGTATATTATACCTAGTCGGGGTGCGAGGGATATGCTCTATGGGCAACCTTACACCCCGGCGTCTGTAGACCCGAGACGGCGTGCGGTTTTAGTCAGTTCAAGCCCGACATAACCGCCCCTGCATTGCCGGAGTGTAAGGTTGCCGATAAAGCATTTCCCTCGCACCGCTACTGACCCTGGTAACTCCGGTTTCGAGATAGCCGCCTCGGGTTTGGGAAACCACGGTATTCCCGTCTTGCCCCGGTTGGGGGGGAGGGCTGCTTCTGCTGGGGAGAGAGGCGGCCTCCCCTGCCATCCCCAGGCCTGCGCTCATGGAGGACGGTGGTCGTCAAACGACCTCCTATACGTATACCTATACGCTTGTGAACAGTATCGAAATATCAGAAACTCGATTAAACAAGCAAACATAGCAAATATTCCGTTAATTATTATTATTATAGTAATTTAAATAACCGTGTAGATATTTTGACTCGCACAAAGGATTAATCACTAACAAAAGATAATAGACAGAAGATAATAGTTGTCTATGAAACTGGGTGCCGCAAACGAAAGCGTGCCCTCTTTATCTTTTTAAGAACAGTTTATTTTTTTAATTGCTCAATTGCTATAACCCATAGTCAATAATTGTGTGTTGTGATTTGTTTTTGGTTTAAGTTATTTTAATGATAAAAGTTCTGCATGATATTTTACTTTTGTAACAAATCCAGATGTAATGGCGTCAGACTGCAGAGCTCTTGTTTGCCCCCATTAGCTACAGGCAAATTTCTATGAAAGAGATGCGAGGTCTCGGGTTCGAAACCTGGCCAGTAAAGTCGTAGTAGTAGTTATCGACCTAAATAGAAATATCGAAGAAATACCAAAAACATTATTGCAAAAGTTTTCGGGCGAAAAAAAAAAACAAAAAAAATTGGTACAACGAAATCTATCCAGAAGTTTCGTAGGTGATTACAGATACATAGATAGATGTGCGGTACAGGGACAGTGTACCAGATAAATTACCGAGATATGGCATTTTAACGGATAAACTCGTTTATTAGAATAAGTTTTTAATTGGAGGACCACACGCCACGATCGCATTGTACAAGACTATTTCGATTCTATTAATCATTTAGAGTTATATTTGGACCCGTTAATGAACTAAAGTAGAAGACGCTTATATTTGAATATAATGTGGTGAGGAGTAATAAAAATATAATGAATATTTCTGGATGTGCCAGGAATATGTAGGGTATGAAGAGATAGATCTGATGTGTCGTACAGTCGGCGATAGAATCTTTTATAAAATCTATATGTTTAAAATAAAGTCTTGCTAGTGATGATCGGGATAAACTCAAGAACGGGTGTTGATTTAGTCGATACACGACATAACCACCCCCGCTGGCCGGCGGGGGGGTATCCGAAGGGAATTCCGCACGTTAAAAAAAAAAACGGTGTTGATTTTTCAGATTTGTCTCTGCCTATAGTGTGTTGTAGTTTGTTTTTTACGGAAATCGCCATGTTTACCCCCACTCGCCCCACTGCCTGGTGGGGGTGGTCTCGGGTCTTTAATGCGGGTTGTAAAGAGACATTCTCGAAGTAAATTCAGCTGATAAGGCGGGATGAGGTTTGCCGGGCCGGAAGTTTTAGCTAGTAATAAAAAACATAATAATAAAATGATTGTATTGAACATTGAGGGTTCTCTGAGGATATACAATAATGTTAACGGGAATTAAGGCGATCATGGTATAAGTAAATACAACTACCTTTGGATTGCCTGACGTTTCGACCAGGTTACACTGGCGATGGTCACAGGCCGACTAACTCAGTGGCGCGCCCTCCGTCGTTATGTCCGTGAGGTAGAAAGTTCTTCATCCACCCGCACATTCTCGATATTTCTCTGATTCGGATTCTGTGAGGCTTTAAAAGTTATATAATAAAATCTATAATTGAATATTTTTTCAAAAATATAGTTGATGTGTGTTCTAGGAGCAATACCGATGGGGTGTGTGTTGGGTAACCTCCTCGAGTGTCGCTCCGATTCCGATCCCGCTGCAGTCCGGGGGGAACGGAATCGGAGCGGCCGGTACACCTTGGGCGGCGGTCAATGGCTTCCCCTTCATAGGGTTGGCATTGATCGTCGGCCAATACCCAACGTGGCGGGAACACATCGCACTCCGTACTCCTCTGCTTTCAGAGGAGACAGGATGAGCGATGCTGTTAGTGGTGAGATGGCCCAGGGTCAGCCGGGGTGCGAGGGATATGCTCTATGGGTAACCTTACACCCCGGCGTCTGAAGACCCGAGACGGCGTGCGGTTTTAGTCGGTGCGAGCCCGACATAACCGCCCCCGCTGGCCGGCGGGGGGGTATCCGAAGGGATTTCTGCACGAGATAAAAGAAAAAAAAAGGAGCAATACCGATGCTGAAAATGTGATTTTAAGAATTTGTCTGCTTTTTATCATCGATGTTCGATTTTAAAACCTTTCAACAGATGAAATTTTGCATGAACATTCTACTAGAGTATGGTATCATCACGCTATTATAAGTATAGCACGAGCAGTAGAGCAAAATCGGTCTAAACGAAATTTGGTAGTTCGGCAGAACTTAGACATAGTTAAAATCCGGAATATAAACTCATCACGCTACACCTGAAAGGTGTTGAGCAGAAAAAGTAAAATCTCAAAATTCCACAGAGTTACCCAAGTATTAAAGACAGTTGATTAAAAACGCATAAACATTTCATAATGAATATAATCACGCTATTATATTGAGCGCCATAGCGCCCATGTCTTCAGCTTGCCGCATCCAGCATCTGCCCGCAGTCTTTCGCAGATCGTCATCCCACCTGGCCGGAGGGCGTCCATTATGGGAGACCTATGTCCAGCAGTGGACTAGAATAGGTTGGTGATGATGATGATTATATTGAGAAATCTGGCAGAATTGATTTCGATGTTACATATAAACCTTTATTTCGAACGAACTGTGAATGTACCACAAGCGCATCACACCATCTCATCTGGCCCGTTTATAAAGTTATAGAAGGAACCTACTGTTCTAATTTTGTAGTTCTAGCTTTAATAGTTTAGCTCTACGTTGGTGAATGAGTCACTCGAAAAACACTTAAACCAAAAAAACTTATTCTTTATAATAAATGATTGCAAATGTAACGATGAAATAACTTAATACGTGTTAGGATTGAGACTACATCAGTAAACATACTTTGATCTACACATGATATTGTCCAAAGTTTACGCGAATGTGACCCGTGACCATGGCTGCTGAAAAGCAACCGAAACGTCGGGATCAATGTAAATAATAAAATAACATCAAATAAATCGCGATAGAATCCGTTAAAATAGTTTAATTTCAATGCTTTCATCTATTTCGAACTTAAAGCGGACGTAAAGTGGGCTAAGACCGCAACAGGTAGTAATGAATGAATATTAATGATAAATAGTCTAAATAAATAGATAAATATTCTACGACATTCTACACAGCGCTTTCTAGACCCAAAGTAAGCATATTTTAACTAGCTTATGTTATGGGTTCCAGAATGCGGATAAACATACTTATTTACTTTTTTATTTATTTATAGCAATTAAAAAAAAGTAAATAAGTTGAAGTTGAATAAGATGAAAATGGAATTAACAATTGATAGAAAAAGATATATTGTGAAAGCACGTGTGAGATGACACGCGGGAGCTACATCCTACATCTGACAATAAACTGCCCAATTTTTTTAATTTTTTTTTTCCATTTTCAAAAGAGAGGCAGAGGTGTATTCATAACCATAATTTCATCAAGTCTGTTTTTCAGCCCTACGTATTAAGAATGAGCTGGAATGAGCCTATCTCTGTTATTAGTATGTTTTTTTTAAATAAAAAATCATATACTTGATTATTTTTATTATTAGATTTGTTGCAGAATAACGTTACGGGAACATATATAAAGTGAGGAAAATAGTGAAAGCCGAAAGTTCCCGTAAAAATATCGTCGATATAAAATTTGACATATAGATAACGATGTTGCCAGCACAATCATTATGACTCCCACTAAAAAGTTTTTAACACGCTTCCTAAAGTTCCTTAGTTCACAATAAATGCGACGTTTTCCATGTCATTAACTATTATTGTTTCTACATTTTATAACGGAACTTTCAGACGCAGGTATTCCGCGACTACCCACATATTTATTACCTTACAAACTGTAGTTATAAAACTTAGACCATATTGTATTTAGGTTGATATTAATGTCTTATTTATGAGTATTTTTATACTCTTTTTTTATTAAAGTTTTAATGTGTAGTCGGTTAATTAGTTTGGGGTATTAAATTTCGTTGTTATAGGCACTCTGGTCCGGGGCAGTTGTGTTGGAGAGGTCGTTAAAGGTACGACTGGTGATCTGTATGTCCGTTTATGTTCGTTTTTGTATGTAGAAAGAGATGAGTATCGGATCTTTTTGTTACATATACGTAATAAAGTATATCTCAGATTTAATACACACAATAAAAGTGCACATATACGTAAGATCCGAAGTGGTAGGCAGAGGTTTATAACACTTTGTTTGTTTGTTGGCCAACTATGTTTGATCAGAAGCCAGATTAAAAAGTGTATGGCTCGCGAACAATACATGTATATTTATCATTGCGTCAATAGATACATATTATGTATAGGCTGTTGCCCGCGACTTCGTACGCTTTAAGTTTAGAATAGATCAAGGTATGTTCATTACTGCAGTCTCGATTCTAACACTATTATAGTACATTACGATATTAGTGCGTAAAGATGGTTATAACATGCGAGGCGGAATTTCAGCCCGAGCCGGAGGCGAGGGCGTAATTGAGCCGAGCATGTTATAACCAATACGCACGTATATCGTACGACGTTTTTTAACACATTTGCGAGGAAACAGAAAAAAAAAACCATTTTATATTTTGTTCATTTTTAATTATTGAAACAGTTAGTGAAATTAACAGCGCGCTAGCGCTGCCTACTGACTGGCGCCGCGCGGCGATTAGTTCGAAATTTGAATAGCAACAGCGCGCTGCTCACTAGCTGGAGTCGTGCGGCGGCGATCAGTTCCATATTTGAAATGGCAAATAATACTGTTATCGAATTTGTATGGACTATAACTTAACTATTTGCTTTGGTAACACACGCGTTTGTTATGACCTGCTTTACATATTTAAAACCGGTGGAATAACATCAGCTTTACGAGCAAGGGTGTTAAAAATTATTTTATTTAACGCGCCGGATGAGGTGAAGCGTTGCACTCATTTTACTTTGACAATTCGTTCGAAATAGATACAGAAATATGTACCATCGAAATCAATTCCGCCTGATTCCTTAATATTAGGTCGTTACATATGAAATTGCCGTTTTTTTTGAAGAAATTGGAGGAAACCCAATTTTCAGTACTAACATTGTTGCATTTTTTTTAGGAATGACAAATCCAAATTTTTTTTTTTGTGTATGAATGAGACAACATAAAGCTAACAAACAGCAACTTTTATTACATTTTTGAAAAGTGACAGCTGTTAAGTAATAGGAAATTTATCATCAAAATGGATAGTATTTAGGAAGTACTGTTTTTGAAGATCGAATTAATTTATCAAGCGGCCAATAATAACAAAATTTAATAAGGAGTTGTAAAATCTTGAAATCAACTTTCAAAGAAAATATAAATAATGGAAATAGCTATTAAATAACAGGAATAACGAACTCATGAATTTGTAAGAAAATTTCGGCAATTCCATAGATAAAGACCTATTATAACAGCGTGATGATATTCATTATGAAATGTTTATGCGTCTCTAATCAACTATCTTTTATACGTAAGAACTCTGTGGAGTTTCGAGATTTTTAACGTGATGAGTTATAGTCCGAATTTTGAATATGTCCGAGTTCTGCTGAATCATAAAATTTCGTAAAGATCTAACTTTTTTTTTTTTTATCGTGCGGAAATCCCTAGTAATAATAAAGTTGTCATTAATAATAGTTTCAACCGATTTTTTTCTACTGCTCCTATCATACCTATAATACCAAGATAATACATAGCGCAGTTTATGACCATGCCCTAGTAGAATGTTCATGCAAAATTTCAGTCAAATCTGTTCAGCGTTTTTCAAGTGATGCTCGCACATATTAAAAAGCAGACAAACCGACAAACAGACAAAAATTCTGAAAATCACATTTTCAGCATTGGTATCGCTTCTAGAACACACATCAATTATTTTTATGGAAAAATATTCAAGGTACAGTTATTACCTTAACGGTTTTATTAACATAACATAACATAACATAAACTCACGCCTATATCCCCGAAGGGGTAGGCAGAGGTGCTAGCACCCACATTTCGCCAGTTTATGTTTAGGTCCCAATGTAATAGGTGGCGAGCCTATTGCCATTACCCGGGCACTTATAAGCCTGCGATAAATACACACATAACTTCGAAAAGCATCGAAACGTCATTGGTGTGTGCCATGGTAAAACCTGGGATCGAACCCGAGACCTCGTCTCAGCAGTCCATTACCCATACCACTAGGCTACCGCGGCTATATATATATTTTATTATATGTATAAAAATATAGATATAGTTGACAAATAGACATATTGCATACAAATTTATACACTGAGCGGGAATCAAACCCGTGAACTCTGACACGCCACGCCAGACAGATAGATATTTGAATGTTATTAAGCTCATCATCCTCATCTTAGCGATATCTCCGATTGCATTCGAGGCTTTCGCCGTGGGGCAGCCCTGGACCCGCTTCCTCTTTTTGGCTTGTATTAGTCAAGCCAAAAAGAGTAAGCTTTTATGGGCGCGACTGGCGTCTTACCTCTCAACCCCGAGAGGAAAACTTCCACCAGAGCCTTGTCCGTCAATCAGCAGGCTTACAGGTGGGATTGGCTGAGGCTGTAAAGATTTTGGTGGGTCTCGAAAAATACCCTTTGTATATTATTAAGTTATCTATACTAATATTATATAGGGGAAAGATTTGTATGTAAGTATGTTTGTAACGAATTGGCTCAAAAAGTACTGGAGCGATTTCAAAATTCTTTCACCATTAGAATGCTACATTATCCCTATGTAACTTAGGCGACTTTTTCTCCCGATATTCCCACGGGATCAGGACTTACGTGAAGTTATGTTACATAAATTCAGAAAGTAAGAAATCGAGAAAGCAAGAAACATCTTCAACCTGCTAAAATATTTCATAAGCACAACTACAACCACCTCTCATACTTAATCTACCATTAATATCTCGAAAATTACATCCAATTAATGACTTCTGGATTGTCGGACAATAAAATCAAGTTCGGGGTAAACAAATTTTATTCGATACTATTAGATCAGAATGTGTTGCGGTCTCTCATAAACGGCTCATCGGTTTATTGTAGCGTGTGTACCATAATAACAGATATAAAAGTACAATTTTATATATGATTTGATGCGATAGATGTTTATCCCGGCATAGTTGGTTTAACGGTCACTCTATGGTCGGTATTTAGATATTGTTTTATGGCTGTAATCTGGGATCTTGTTTGTAAGGGGATAGAAACAGATACGATTGTAATTACGTACGTATTTGTGGTTTATCTAGAGCAGAGTTCCTCGAACTTATGGCTTCTTGTAACACTTTTTTTTTTCGTGCGTAAATTTCCTCTGGAACCCCCTGCCAGTCAGTGGGGGTGGTTATGTCGGGCTTGAACCGACTATTGTACTTTCAAAACAGAGGTGAATTCCTTGAAAAACTGACTATACATAAGTGATTGTACTTGTTTTATTTTAAAAAGTAAGACAAAAGAGTATATCTGGTGGTAGAAATTTGATGACACAAATTTGTCACAAAATTCGGCCGGGTACCACCGTGCACGATTGCGAAAAACCCTCCATAGTAATCCAATTTCGGTTTGATTGCGTTCAGGGGTCAGCAAGTGCATAGCCGGGCAGGGGGATTGTGGTCGCAGCACTAGTGGGACCGGTGGGTGTCACGCAGGTGCTGCGACGACAATCCTCTGTTGATGAGGCCGTCAAGCTGAGTGCCACCATTGTTAACATGGTACGTGTATGTAATGGTGACCCTCTTTCCTGAGACTTTACCTTCAGCTTACCATCAAGCGAGGGGAAGTCAAATTGACGTGTCCTAAATATAAAAAAATATATATATATATTTGAAATAATCTTGTGATATGCGAGCTTGTTTTAATCGCAAGCTAACGAATTCCCATGGTAAAATTTTGCTGAACACAATTGTATATAATCCGATTGCAAATGGTGTCCCTACCCCATGTTGTACACGTTCTTTGAGAAACGTTGATCTAGAGGATATTACCGTCATTGCGCTGCGAACCTACGTCTGGCCGATCGATGATGGAAGGGGTTTGGAGGAATCAGGTTATGCAAACCCAGTGTATACTCCCCGAAGTGCATGCGATAAAACACCGAAAGGCTGCGTCTTTGTCTCGAAGTCTGAAAGTCTGAAGTCTTTTTTTAACGTATGGAATCCCCCACGGGCTTCACCCCATCGGTGCCAACGATGGGGTGGGCGTGTCGGAATCAGACCGACAAAACCACACGGTGTCCTCCACAAGAGCCCATTGCCGGGCACCCTGGGCTTAGGCCCCGATCATGGAGGTCGGTAGTCCCGGGCGTAGACGAGTCTGCGGCGTCCTCACCGCAGACTGCGGAACTTGGGGGGCAGGGTTCTCTCCCGCTCCCTTTCCGCCGTCTCTTTCACGCGCATTACCTGCTCACTGAAAGTGGTGGTGGCGTGCCACTTGCTCCCGTCGGAGACCACGGCTCTCACCATGGTCTCCAGCGAGAGAACGTCCACGCCCAGGACCGAAACGAGATCCCGGCGTTGACTCGCCCACGCTGGCCACTCCACCAAAGTGTTGAGCGCCGTGTCTTCTCCAGGACCCTCGCAGTGCTGGCACTGCGGCGTTGTCTCCCGGTGGATGAGCCACAGATACTTACCGAAGCACCTGTGTCCGGTAATCTCTCTGAAGTCTAGTCTCAACCAGTGCATCATTGCTGATTAGCCTCTTGGCCTAATTGTCAATCGACTCAAGCCCATCAAGTTTATATTTAGCTGAGCCGTCACAAAGGAACAATTGTCAGAATCCTAAAGAAAATTTAGCAAAATCGACTGGAAACTTCGTAGCTGGATGACGTCTGGTTCATTTAATGTTAGCTAAAATATTTGACTATAAGCAAGCGAGTGACGTGTGTATTTTAGCCCACCTTATTAGTAATCTTGTTTTATAGAAGGCGTGGTGCTGTCAGCGGGAGTCCGCCTTTGTCAATTAAGGCGCTTGAGTAACAGCTCAGTTCCATTGAAAACTTTATTGCAGTATCGACATCTTGCAATAGTATATTATACAGTAGTTATAAGTTCTTTATTGCTGCCCTGCGAAGAAGAATACAAATGTCATTCTGTCTCTTCCTGTGAGTGTCATACAATGTGGCCAAGGAATACGGCTGTTGTCCATTTGATAGTGAATAAAGTTCAAGAAAAAATGTCTTGCATATCAATAGGGCTCACCCATTACGTGAGATGATAAATGTAAAATAGCGGTTGACAATAAATATTTGTCTATGGTTGTCGTTAACAACTTATCAACATGCAACGGGTGAAATCGGTTGTTCATCCGACTGCAAGCTTAAAAGTGATTATGCTTGTTATAAGTTTCTATTTATAGATTTAGATCGGAGAAAGAGACCAGCTGGACCGGGACTTGAACCCGCGACCAGTTTCTTACAGTGGGAATACTCTGACCAACTGAGCTACCTAGACACGTCCTAGATATTGGAAATTCTCCTTAGCTTCACCTGTACCGACGTTCGTCATCAAATCTTGCAAATTAAATTTGATCTACTTCCCAGTTACCGATTGAGCTGAAATTTTTCATACATGTGTAAATCGCGTGACAATGCAATGTTATGATGACATAGTGCTGATTTGATCTGGAGAGGAGCTGGAAGGTGGTCATAGGAACTTCACAATGAAACGACACAACCTCATCGAGTTTGCGCTCGTTTCATTCGTCTTGACGAGTAGTTTTTCTATGGTAACCAGGGTCTGATGATGGAGCTGGAACGTGGTCATGGGAACTCTATAATGAAACGACGCAAGCCCATAGAGTTTCGGCTCGTTCGATGTTAAATTTTTAGATATTTTTATTAACAAGACATAATAAATGCTAAGTTTTAAGTTTTCTTTTAAATTCCACTTGTTTTTAAATTGTTTTATCTGTGTTAGCAACGGCTGAAAATCAGTTGTCTATCCAACTGTAAGCTAAAAAGTAGTTTTTTTTTTGTTTTAGTTTTTTTTGTTTACTTATTAAGTTTAAATTTATTCTTATTTTATTTTGTTTATTAGCGGAGAAACAGAGAGACGCGTTAAAGTAATTTATTTTTATACTATGCAATGATGAAATGATACTTCCAACATAGTCATTAATGTAAGTGAACACATATGTATCTAAGTAAATCTTATTCACAAAATAATTCTCTACATCGGTCGAGCTATTTTAAAACCATTAAGATTACGAAGGCGATTTAGAATTTAAAACTAAATATATAAATCAACGTGAATTAGCATTCTGCAACACGCTACAAATTTTGTTGGTGTTCGTTTTTTAAGGTTCCGTACCCACCCGAGAGGGCCATCTCGAAACCGGAGATGGCCCAGGGTCAGTCGGGGTGCGAGGGATATGCTCTATGGGCAACCTTACACCCCGGCGTCTTAAGACCCGAGACGGCGTGCGGTTTTAGTCGGTTCAAGGCCGACATAACCGCCCCTGCTGGCCGGCTGGCCGAAGGGATTTCCGCACGAAAAAAAAAACAAAAGTGTTCCGTACCCAAAGGGTAAAACGGAACATTTTCATCTGGCACCAGGTTGTATTTCCGGAATCGTGATAGCTAGACAGTTGAAATTTTCACAGGTGATGTATTTCTGTTGCCACTATAACAACAAATACAGAATAAAATGAATATTTAAGGAGGGCTTTTTTTTTGTAATATTTAGGACACATCAATTTGACTTCAACTCGCCTGATGATATGCTGAAGGTAAAGTCTCAGGAAAGAGGGAAACCATTACATACACGTATCATGTTAACAATGGAGGCACTCAGCTTGACGGCCTCATCAGAAGAGGATTGTCGTCGCAGCACCGCTTGACACCCACCGGTCCCACTAGTGCTGCGACCACAATCCCCCTGCCCGGCTATGCACTTGCTGACCCCTGAACGCAATCAAACGGAAGTTGGATTACTATGGAGGGTTTTTCGCAATCGTGCACGGTGGTACCTACCCGGCCGAATTTTGTGACATATTTGTGTCATCAAATTTCTACCACCAGTATCAGTACCAGTACCAGGGTTCCCATACAAAGTTCAAAGTTCGCCCATTGTATAGATAATGGTACGGAGCCCTTCATGCGCGAGCCCGACTCGCACTTGGCCAGTTTTTGTTTATGCTGCTAAGGTAACAAATAAATTATTTAAAGTCTCGAGTATCACATGAGACTAGTGTCCAATCTCATAGTATCGTATCGTAACCCATGAACGCTTGCAACACCGCAGGTTTTACCTAAAATTGACAATTTATGGACATACGTCCATAGGCCAACAGACCCATAGGACCACACCAGGGGCATCACACTCGCGCTGCCGACCGTGTAAAAACCTTCTAATGCCCTTCTTGAAGAACCCCATATTGTAGTCGCTTGGGAAAACCACAGCAGGGAGATCATTCCACAGCCTGAGGGTGCGCGGAATAAAGTGCCTTTCATACTTAACTGTACGCACCGTTCCCGGTCGCAACGTGTGAGGATGAATTCCCTGTCTGTGGCGAGCGGTGCGATGACAGAATGTGGCCGTGGGCATCATGTCATACAATTCTTCTGAACACACCCCGTTATAAAGGCGGTAGAAAACACACAGGGAGGCGAAATCTCTCCTAATGTTAAGAGGTTCTACGCTGCCTGTAAGTATGGGATTGTCGACAATCCTCAGCGCCCGTCTTTGCACCGAGTCAAACGGGTCAAGTTGGTATGTAGGTGCTCCGGCAAAAAGGTGACAGCAGTACTCCATCTAGGGCCGGACTTGCGACTTATAAAGAAGAAGTCTTTGCTCCGCAGTCAAGTACTGCTTCGCCCTGTTGAGCACTCCAAGTTTCTTAGATGCCAACTTGACCTTGTCTTCCAGGTGACTGCGGTACTGGACCTCGCTGGAGATGTCGACACTGAGTTTCCCGATATGGTACTATGTTTCTGGTCAAACTGACTCACTCCGGCTAGAAGAGACATGGTCTACCAACTATTAAATTAATTTAAACCTTTAAATCTCGGCGAGGCCTACCTTCAGATACCCTTACGCCTTTTTCCCTTCGGGGTGTACAGAACCCGTCATCTACTTCTGTCTGTACACACTTCACGAGCTTCCTCTACTGTCAATAAATCTATCATGCTCGCCGGTTTCGGGTGCTTGTGCTCTACCGTTTCTGGTCATCAATTTGGTCAACTCCGGCTTACCGTGTAAGCATTTACACGTGCTTTACATATTTGGTGCCTTGCCTACCATCTCCTGCAACAAAATAAGAGTAATCGTCGATCAGAATCTTGGATAATAAAGTTATATTACAGAAACTCAAATAACTTAATAGAAGGATTTTTTTTACGTGGAGGGCTTCATCCCACCGGTGACAGCGATGATATGGGTATGTGGGAATCGAACCGACTAAAACCACACGGTGTCCTTCCCAAGTGCCCATTGTCAGGCACCCCGGGTACGCCCTCGAAAGGATAACCCCAGGGTCATAGAAGTCAATTTAGTAGAAACTTAATAGAAAAAAGAGGAAAATGACAATCATCGATTTTATTAAAGGCATAATTTAATAATCGAACAGGAAGTTCTAAATTTAAATAACTTAGTCGATTATAAAATATATTACTTAGGCGCGTGTGACATCCGTCCCGGTCTTTCTTTTAACTCGCCAAAAGAGGTTTCATTTAAAAATAAATATTAAAACTACACATTATTAGAAAATATTAGATACAAACTCACGGAAAACTACCAAATAAAAATATATATTTCCAATTATTTTGTAAGCGGCGTCAACGTGATTTACATTAATAACTTTACTTGTACTCAATATAACTTGTTTCTGAACGATAATAATATAAAGTATCAAACGTATATGTGTGCTTTTATCGTTATTAATGGCTCTTGATATACAGAATATACACCCACGTACATAGCTACTTAAATTACCTGTTATACAATTATATGTTTATATACTCGAATTGCTAATTTCGCGTGTATATTTTTCTTTATCTTTGATAGCAATTACATTCGTAGTAACAAATCACTTAACTTTAATCGATTCGCTGTTATGGATACGTTGCCTTTTAAATCTTAAGGCGCTATGTACATAAATGTATTTTTTAATAACAAATGAAAACATTAACTCATTACTTATAGACAAAAATATAAATAGCATTAATTTAAGCATTAATAACGCGAAATATTGGATAGCTTTAATATGAAATATTTTCTATGAAAGTAAGTTTTCTAATTCTTTTGAAACTCTAAGTCCTGCCTTCTAGAACGATACTCAGTCATGAATCTCGACTTGAAACTAGTTTTAAGTACAGATTGTATTCTGGAACTAAATTTGAGTGGAGTTTTATGGACGTAAATCATCTGACTGTTCATAAAATCTACACTCAAGGTCAGCTCCAGAATATAATCTATACTTAGAACTAGTCTCAAGTCGAGATTCATGACTGAGTATCGTTCTAGAATACGGGCCTAAGTTCGTACCGTCTGTGCTAATCCTGTTCTGCAGCAGTAGTTTTTTTACAGGGAGCTTCAAAATTGACTGGTTGCATAACAGTTAACACAAAGCACACAGCAAAGGACATGCAAACGTAAACAAACAATCAGACATGATATACTACAATTGTTTTTTTTTATCAGCTATATTCTTGGTCCCATGCAGCAGCGAGTATATTACCTTTTGCGAAACAAGTACACATTTTCTTCGCTAAAAATCTGCTTATGACATGACCAGTATGTATTACTGTAGTGTTTTTTTTGTAGGCCGTAGTATCATACTGTTTCCAACACAACTGGACCAGTTCCACCTGAAAAAGTACTCCTTCAACAAGCAACAACTGCTGTTATTTACCGTTGATATTAAGTGAGAAGCCGTATTCATGCCTTAACATCCTTTCTTTTTCCCGTAATCTTCTTTTTCTTCCTCCAAACTCTCCGCAATTAGCAACAGGCGAGTCTTCATAGTCGGAACGGTTGGTCGGTCGGTACAAGCTGTGATTCGAATATTCTTTGTTTGAAATCAATGATTTCCATCGCAAGTATCTCCTCGCTCTATAATTTCAGTACCAATAATCATTTAATGCAAAATCTATTACCAGATAACTCCATAAATCATAGTACCTAATAACAAAACATAAGCAATACACGAAAGCTAAATTCTATTAATTATTATTAATCATACTTAACCTTTTCTAAATTAAGTCCGGAAATTAAATCCAAATTTCAATTTAGAACTGAATTGATTAGGTAACGTTCGGTATACGGCAACCATAGTTCTATTCTAATTACAAAAATCCTTGTCACACATGAAGGTTTACCTCGCGTTTACTTTTAGAGCAACCTAACCTAACCTAACCTTAGACTAAAATTTTGGTCTGTAAGTAGATAATGGTGACCGGCAAACTTTGTGACAATGTACTCTAGCGGCGCAGAACAGAACGCGTTTTTATGTCTCTTTGATGAGAAGCACGGCGGAGGTACGCCATTTAAACAATCATAGCTAATAATATTAAACTATTATTAAAATAAATGACGACCTCTGTGGCGTATATAGCGGTAGAGCATTCGACTGCTAAGTCAGAGGTCGCGGGTTCGATTCCCGCTCATTGCAAATATGTATATTTCCATTGGTCTGTGTGTCTATTTATAATATGTATTTATTTACAAAAAAAAAGTATTTGAGTATGTTTATCCGAATTCTGAACCTATATGACAAGCTCTACTTAGTTTGGGTCGTTCTCGACCCAAACTAAGTAGAGCTTGTCATATAGTCTGTGTGATGATTATATTATAATATTATAATGATTGTCATATACTCTGTGTAATATGTTCTAGAATATTTATTTATTAATCACGGCTTCAAAGGGTTGATCAGTCCTTTTATTGGTATTTTGGTTCACGAAGTTTGCAGGTAATTATAACTACGTAGGTCTTAAAAATTACAGTCTTTAAACTATGACGTATCAATCAATCAATCAAATCAATCATTTATATTGCTAAACTTG
The DNA here is from genome assembly GCA_946251805.1 of Cybosia mesomella. NCBI lineage: Eukaryota > Metazoa > Arthropoda > Insecta > Lepidoptera > Erebidae > Cybosia > Cybosia mesomella. Next base: position 38,020,514 of record OX276389.1, read on the forward strand.
GGCACATAGTGACCTTACACCCCTCTCCTCTTTTCCCTCCTCTGAAGAACCGAGGCGACGTGCGGTTTTAGTCGGTTCAAGTTCGACATAACCTCCCCCGCTGGCCGGCGGGCTTGTATCCGATTTTTTTTTGGGTTTTCCAATCCATGTTTAACCATATTGGTGTGCAAAATTGTTAAATAAATTATAGTTAGATACTTAAATAAAATGTATTAACATGCAATATTAATTATCAGATTAATTACTAATATCAGACTTCATTAGTATCAACAATAAAGAAAATAAAGTTAATTGGTTACATTACATAAATGTCTGGAATTCACGGGCTTTTGGAACATTAGGTATATAAAAAAAAAATGGCAATGACATCCAAATACCAGTTAGTGTATGCGATCGTTAACTTTGTACGTATGTGGTATAATATGTGTGTATGTATGTCGGCTGGTTTGAGACATCTCGTTATTTCTGTTTTATTGTATGAATAGGTAATGACTCGGGCCAGTTGCGACACTCCAATTGCTGATCTTAGCGTTTAGTACGGTAAAAATGATCATAGATTAAAAAAATCGGTTTACTCGCGATAGTTGAACGTGACAACGTCATAAGAACGAGGTAACGCCGCATACGTCATGTGGTAGCGCCGCATACGTCGGTAACGCCGCATACGTCATGTGGTAACGCCGCATACGTCATGTTTTTTCGTGCGTGCAGCCGGCTCCGTCGATTTTTAAGACGTTGTCACGTCAAAAAATGGATTTATTATACTTCAACTTATTTATAATACCATTCAAAGTTAGCAAGTAATAACATAAACTGAAAAACGAACTGCGTAAATTTTTGGAAACACATTTGAAGCCAAAAATTCGCCATTTTTTTAAATTTTAACATACTCTATGGTATATATTATTTATTTATTTATTTGCACATGGAAAACTTACAGCTAATACAGTCAAATAAAAAAGCAGATTAAACATCTGAAAGCCAATTAAAAGTTTTCACTTCTAGTTCTGGTATAATACACATAAGTGAAAGCAAATGCTAGCGAAAATCAAAACACAAAAATAAATTAAATCACACAACACGATAGGTACCTAAGAGCCGAAAATTACTGTATATATAATATGATAAATATTGACACATGCTGCACTATACACATTTGAAAAACTTAAGACTTAGAAGTCTTCTTGCTGAGGGCACACTGACTGAAAAGGGATCAATGTCATGCTGTTTACATAATATGTTGAAATTTCTGCTTGCGCGCACCAGATAGCTGTTCTGCCGGTACTTCGTTTTAGCGAAAGGAACGTGAAGGGGGGGATTGAAGCGAAGTGGCTTGGCTGGTACGTTCAGTGATATTTTTCCAAGCAAGTCGGCACAGTCAATTTTATTGCTCAAGATTTTGGCAAGGAATGTAAAGTCCGCTATTTCGCGTCGATCTATAAGCGGCAAGAGATGAAACTTCCTACACAATCGGAGATAGTCCTTGGAGTGGTACGGAATTTTTTGATGGTAACATAAATATTTTATAAACCGTTTCTGTATATTCTCGATTCGTTCAATTTTATCAGAATAGCACGGGTTCCATATTTGTGACGCATACTCCAAGTGACTCCTTACATAGGTGCAATATAATATTTTAAGGGTTTTGGCATCAGAAAAAGTTTTGCCTATACGCATTATAAAACCAAGCGATTTTGATGCCTTTTTCACAATGGTGTCAATGTGTAAATCAAAAAGCAACTTGGAATCATGGTGAATTCCTAGATCACTAATATGATTGTTTCTTTGGAGAGTATGACTCCCTAAGTTATAAGAGGTGTGTAGTACATTGAGCTTCCTAGTGTATGTTATAATTGAACATTTAGCAGGGTTAAGAGCTAGTTTATTTAAGCGGCAATACTCCTGCAGCCTGTTCAAATCATCTTGAAGTGCCGACATATCTTCAGATGAAGATACTGGTCTTACAACTTTCATGTCATCCGCGAAGCATAGTAATTCGGATGATTGGAGACACTGGTCGATGTCGTTTACATAGACCACAAACTCCAAAAAATATCACAGTACATTTGCTGCCAAAAAATATCCATTTTGATTCTGTAAAATTTTAATATGCAGACTACACTCGCACAATAAAGATAAATCTTTTAAAGTGGTTATTAGGGAATATAGGGACGGACATATACACAGACGTCCAGGTCAATATCATAATCTCCCTTTTTTAACTTTTCTGCAGTAGGGTAGTAAGCACAAGGTTACCTTATAGTAAGCGGAAATGAAATGTAACTGAAACGTTCTGAAGAGTGCAAATAATTTAATAACACCATATAATCTCAATAAAATCTGTTCAAAATAGATTTCTTTCAATTCCTATTTTCAATTGATATTTTTTTGATTTTAGCAATGACCCGGATAAGCATCACAGAGGCTTCAAAAAGATATGCACAAACCGCTCAAAACGACATGGAGTTCTTTCTACGCATTGTCAAGTCTTTATCGCCATTAGAATTGAAATTGATAAGTAGGTATGTGGCATATGCTAGTTTACGAGTATCCCATATCTTTATTATTCAAATCTCGGAACCGGTCGCCTTAATTGCGTTGGTAGATACTTTTGTACCAACATAATGGTACAACGAGAATATCTACTTGTCTATGTATGAATACATTTTTAATTAGTAATATTGCCATGATGTTTTGTAATTATTATTATAGTGCTGGTTTGTTTATCGGCGTCCGGTAAATTTTAATTGTATAAATAGTTTCGTGTGAATCTCGGTTTGGAGTACTGTTATTTTTTTTATAATTATTTACAGAAGTCATATAAATCTTGCATTCTTCTGTTTATGTTTAGTTTAATTTAACTGTGTTATTGGTCTTATCTTGAAACTGTACAACGGGATTTATCGTTTGAACTGAAGAATGTAACTCACATATATGATAGGATCCGACCAACTACCTACGTCCGTCCTACTGACTGTCGGTCAAAACGTTAATATTCGCATTCGATACGGGTAGTTGAAGACTTAAAAATTCCGACAACTTGGTCTACTCGGAACTACGGAACTTCGTTATAGCTTGTGGAGGACAGGTGGCAGTTACTTCGTGAAAAGTATCGAAATTCGGTCGGTTTGTAGTTAGATTAAAAGCCGATCCCAACTGAGTTAAAAAAAAGGCTCAGAGGACGAGAATGGAAGTATTTGTAGGATTTATATTTTACGCAAAATAAAGTTCTCTCTGGTTTTGCTGTATGCTGGAATATGTGTACATTATGTGGGAAAAGAGAAGGAAGGGACAGAAAAGAGGATCTTTATGGTCCTTCGAGCCGTAACACTGTCATCCAACAAAAGTATCACAATCTCACTCATTTTATAGCCTGGACATGTCGTGGTTAGAAATTATCTTCTACAAAAACCTTACGTTGGAGCCAATAAGCCTTAAAGTCGTTTTGGTCAAGTGACAATTTTTTTTTGTTATTAAATTGATCAAAGATACCTGAAAGATATGGACCTTCCCCGCTTTGCTGCAGCTGCTGGGCCTCGAAACAAAGTGACATTTTATTAGCTAAAACGCCACTGGAAACGTTCAGTAATGGATGAGATTCATATAATCAATATTGTGACTGCCTAAATTTAATGAAATTGTAGTGATTCTTTATCACTGGACACAAATGATTTATTATTATCCTGTGATTCATTGATATCTAATAGAAAAGAATTCGGTCCGTAGCGATTCCGCTAATAGAATGTCACTTTGTCTATAGGCATTGATCACTGATGCATGTGTGTCGTGCAATTCTATTTTGTGGCACACTCTAAAAATAAATAACTGGTTAGTTAAAAAAACAACCGCAATTCCACATTTTACCAAAGATGGCATGAAAGTGTTCATCACAAATTGTGTTTTCGCATTTAGCAAACGAATAATAATTACAGCAATCAGATGCCCAATTTATTCATATTTTACAATATAAATCCTCAGTAAAACGGACGTTCAAATAACTGTTTTTATTTATTTGAATAGAAAAAGAATGAGCAATGGTTTGAAGAACATGAAAGTGTATAAGCAGGTTAGTACGGCCGCTTGATTTTCACTGTACAATTGTAATTTATTGTAATTATTGGGTGTTTCATTTCTCACGGTAATAGGCACTAATAGATTAGCAGACATATTTAATATTAGTGTGGATGAATGCAGTGGGAAGCAGACATTACACGCATTAGACGCCTGAAGCGAGAATGTGTTGATAAATTACTTCCAATATTTACGTAATATTCAATTACATACACAAAACTGGTAAGTGCGATAGGTATATCGGACTCGGGGGTGTGTGTTGGGTAACCTCCTCGAGTGTCGCTCCGATTCCGATCCCGCTGCAGTCCGGGGGGAACGGAATCGGAGCGGCCGGTACACCCTGGGCGGCGGTCAATGGCTTCCTCTTCACCCCTTCATAGGGTTGGCATTGATCGTCGGCCAATACCCAACGTGGCGGGAACACATCGCTCTCCGTACTCCTCTGCTTTCAGAGGAGACAGGATGAGCGATGCTGTTAGTGGTGAGATGGCCCAGGGTCAGCCGGGGTGCGAGGGATATGCTCTATGGGCAACCTTACACCCTGGCGTTTTAAGACCCGAGACGGCGTGCGGTTTTAGTTGGTCCAAGCCCGACATAACCGCCCCCGCTTGCCGGCGGGGGCGGCGGTATCCGAAGGGACTTCCGCACGAAAAAAAAAAAAAAAAAAGGTATATCGGACTCGCGCAGTGAGGGTTCCGTTTTATATTGAGGGAATCTATCTATACATTAAATGTCAAGGGGAATTAACCTGGTTTTGTTTCCCTTGCCTAAATATGAATGCATATATAGTTGTATCATTTGATTGCGTTAACTTAGAGGTTATAATTTCAACTTGATACCTCTAAGCGTTCTTGAGAAAAATGTTTTGATAGACAGACAGATGGACATCGAAATAATTCACCTATGAGGGTTCCTTTTGATGTATGGAACCCTAAAAATCACTTTGGGTTATGCAGTGGAGATGCGTTTCTGGAGAAACTAGTGAAACTTTAGTGATAGACTGACAAATGACGTATAGGTAATGTAACTATTGGTGATGTAGACGGTTTGGCCTTCACCTTGGCTTGCCATCAGGCGGGGTGCATCCAAATCGACGGACATTCTATAAAAAAAAATCATATGGTCATGTATAGCGAGGAATTCCTCTCTATAAAAGTCAAAAAAGCCAAAAGTCAAAAACCATTTATTCTGTATAAACCATTAATACGGAACTTACAAAACGTCATAAAAAATTTAATCTAATATTTGGCAAATGGACCACCGGTTCGAAACGCGGCCCTGTCCTGAGAAAACTCCGGCAAGAAACTTAACCTAAGTACAATATTTCATTTGAGTAGCATAGAGAGAGCAAACAATTCAAATATCCGAGCTTGTTTGTCGTCTAAATACTCGTAGTCTTGAATTTTATAGTAGCCTTTTTGGCAAAGTTTACTTTTAATTTGGCTTTTAAATTTATGAAGAGGTAGATTCTTCATTTCACTAGTAAGCTTGTTGTAGAAGCGTATACAGTTACTCTAAAAGGAATTACTAATCTTGTGGTGTCGACTATTACAAACCACAAGATTGTTTTTATGTCTAGTATTTATTAGATGGAGGCCTAACCATCGGTAAGCTTGATCCGTAACCTTGTCTAAGTTTAAAAAAACTTATAAATACGATGACATAAATCTATCAAAGAGTTTTATATAACTTAAATCTTGTTTGTTATTAGTATTTTAATCTGTGATTTGTGATCGGTTCCCATGGTCAGAAAAATTGATGCACGGTGATGCCCGCCAGGCATGTATTGGCATCATTCCTACATAATAATATACTCAAATTAGATAGTGCTAATGTGCTCGTGTTATCAAACTGGCGCATATCATTACATTTTTGCTACGCCGATTTTGAAATGTTTTGATTCTGTGTAATGCCGTGTACATACAAATGTGAACGATGGTTAACAGACGAACAATGTGCGGGTTCGATTCCCGCTCAGTGCAAATATTTAAATGCACATGAATATGTCTATTTGTAAAAAAGCACCGATAGCCCAGTGGTGTACGTAACGGACCACCGAGACGATGTCTCGAGTTCGATCCCTATTCGCCCCCGAGCACCTCTCACCTCTGACTTTTCGTAGTTATGTGTGTATTAAAAACGTTGATTATCGCTCGCTTGATAATGTGCCCGGTAGATGGCAATAGGGTCGCCCCCTATTACATTGGGACCTAAACATAACTGGCGAATCGTGGGTGTGAATACACCTCTGCCTACCCCGTTCGGGGATATAGGCGTGAAGTTATGTTATGTCAATTGGTTTCTATGTATAATATGTATGTATTTACAAAAAAAGTATATAAGTATGTTTATCCGCATTCCGGAACCTATAACACAAGCTAGTTAAACTATGCTTACTTTGGGTCTAGAAAGTCGTAGAATATTTATTAATGAATCAGTCTGGACGTCGCGGGGAAAGTAAGTGAATGTGAATCGTGTATGGAGTACTGCTCGCACCTCTGTGACGGCTCAGCTAAATACCAACTTGAAGCGCTTGAGTCGATAGAGAAACGGGCCAAGAGGCTCAAGCGACTAAGCTTCAGAGCTTGGAACATCGGCGTAGAGTTGCTAGCCTTTTGGTAAAACCTCAGGGTATACTAGTATTTTTTCTTTTTTGATACCACTAAGGTGGTAGACAAGCACACGGCCTACCTGATGGGAAGCGGTTACCGCGGCCTATGGACGTGTGCAACAATAGTGGCGTCACACTCGCGCTGCCGACCCTGTAAAGGAAAGGGGATGGGAAAGGAGTTTGGGAGGGGATGGGAAAGGAGTTTGGGCTCCGGCACTCTCACTCACCAAACGGAACGCAACAGTTCAAATACTGTTACTTGGCGTCGATATTCTGTGAGAGGGTGGTGCTTCCCCGGTCGAGTCGGCCCATTCATGCAACGGCCAAAATGACTGTTGCTTGACTCTATCACCTACCAAATAATTAATTAGTGCCTAGACGCACCTACTTAATGGCTGGTGGTGCAAAATATTCAGATATTTTTAATTGTTGTACGTCAATATGATTTCACTCTGCCGTTGGTAAGCTGTACGTGAAGGCTTTTTGTTCTGTTGAAGATATATCTAAATTATATTTTTATAATTATTAGTTTTATAAAAATATAATTTTAATTAATTATCTTCTGATGCTCAGTATCTTTTCAGTAGGTATCAAATTGAGGTCTATAACAATGCCCCATGAACAATTGTTTTGCTCCCACATAATAAGGAGGACCCTTTTGTCATTTCTAGGGGACCCCGCGGGTAGTATTCCCGCAATTTTCACAACAGTATACTTTTTTTTTCTTTTTTTTATCGTGCGGAAATCCCTTCGGATACCCCCCCGCGTGCCAGCGGGGGCGGTTATGTCGGGCTTGAACCGACTAAAACCGCACGCCGTCTCGGGTCTACAGACGCCCCTAATACTTCATTCGATCTGGCCTAACCTAACCTAAATCCTACGCAAATATGAGCGAAAACTTACAAAAGCGCCATTTCTTAATGAATAAACAAGATAATAATAATAGTAATAATGGCCCTTCTTCATTTTGACACGATGTTAATTAAAACCGATCTTCATAAACGTCACTTAGTGATTTTTATTACCCGCCATATTGAACTGACAGATACGAATATTACCTATGCCTAATGATAAATTATGCATTGGTATATAATTTGATAATTCCGGCTCCGATAAGTTCGTATGTAATGTGGGAACGAAACTGGCTACATGTTAAGTAATATTTTTTGTGCTATACAAGGTGTCTTCGCTTTTTCATAATTGTTTTTGAAGTGAAAACTTCTTTAGCGGCGTTGTGCACTTTTTTTGTAATGGGTAAAAAACGTTAAACTCGCGTCAGTAAAACGTGACCTGAACGTAAGACAACAAATCTAGAAGCGCTAATTTCACATTGTACTTAATAACCTTGGTAGCGCGTTCGTCTAATGAGTGGTCGTTGATTTCGTCAACACTGAGATCGATTCCGACCGAGGCCCAAGAAACACTTTTTGTCATCATATAACTTTTTGTAATATTTATTCTATTCTGTGCTATTATAAATCTATTGATATAAAATGGAAATTAAACAAAGTGCATCTAAATGAATATTGTATGTTAGCACATAAATGATAGTATTTTTATACCGATAATTAAAGCAATTCGTGCAAAATCACCATCCCTAACCATTCCAAAATTAAAAATGCACAACGTTAATATTCAAATTTACACTTCTGCCGGCACTCCCAGAGCGCAACCCGTCATTTTTTTTCTTTTTAGAATTAGAATCTTTATTATTATCATACAGTTATTGTATTATTATAATGTGTACATAATTATTACAGCTCAGACAAAAGTATAATACATTATAACGTGAAACGTTCGGACCAACCTAAAGTACTTAAACATTGTATTACAGGTGCCAACCAGCTTTAACACGTACCTAGTGACTTTGATAGGGTATGGTATGGCTTTTTCTTTTTCCTTCATTAATAAGTTTATAAAATGATTAATTAAAATTAAAAAATGAGCATGTCACACACACAAAATTCGTAACTGAAAGTTACGGATTGTGTTTAAGATTGTGCCTATCTAAGACCGATATTCTTAGCAATCCATGAATTCTCCGTGCGGGTGCCGGGTCCATCGCGTTGCTGAGTTGGGAACTCGGGACAGTGCCTGGGACTTGCGACCCAAGTGTAGGTTTAGAAAAAAAGGTTTTGAAATGTTCAGATTATTGTGTATTCGTTTATAGACATAAGAACTTATTACGTATTAATGGTGTTTTGCGAAGGAAAGGAAAATCAAAAGATTATAGCTATTGTATTTTACTTATCTGTGGCGTAGTGACAACCATCCATAGGGCATGATTTTTTTATATTTATGGGCTACGATTTTTTTTTTGAAGAATACTAGTAGCCAAATTACTTGCATTTCTGTTAAGCCTTCCAGCTAAGCTAAGTTGCTTGTGTTAGGGGTGGGTTCACGTTGGTGGTGCCAGGATTCGAATCCGGGACTTCTGAATCACTACACTCGCGATCCTGGGTTTGTGATGGTAAGCAGAAGTTATATGACCTTCTTGGGTAGTGGTTCTGTCAGTAGTCCCTCTTTATTCGAGTGCTACCCCGTTTTTTTTATACCACTCAGTTGGCAGGCAAGCTCACGGCCCACCTGATGGGAAGCGGTTACCGTGGCCTATGGACGTGCGCAACACCAGGGGCGTCGCACTCGCACTACCGACTCTGCAAAAACCTTCTAATGCCCTTCTTGAAGAACCTCATATTGTAGTCGCTTGGAAAAACCACAGCAGGGAGATCATTCCACAGCCTGAGGGTGCACGGAATAAAGTGCCTTTCATACCTAACTGTACGCACCGTTTCCGGTCGCAACGTGTGAGGGTGAAATCCCTGTCTGTGGCGAGCGGTGCGATGATAGAATGTGGCCGTGGTCATCATATCATATAATTCCTCTGAACACACCCCATTATAAAGGCCGTAAAAAACGCACAGGGAGGCGAAATCTCTCCTAAGGTAAAGAGGTTCTACACTGCCTGTAAGTATGGGATTGTCGACGATCCTCAGCGCCCGTCTTTGCACCGAGTCGAACGGGTCAAGTTGGTATCTAGGCGCTCCGGCGAAAAGGTGACAGCAGTACTCCATCTGGGGCCGGACTTGCGACTTATAAAGAAGAAGTCTTTGCTCCGCAGTGAATATGACTTTTTTTCTTCGTGCGGATATCCCTTCGGATACCCCCCGCCGCCAGCGGGGGTGGTTATGTCGGGCTTGAACCGACTAAAACCGCACCCCGTCTCGGGTCTACAGACGCCGGGGTGTAAGGTTGCCCATAGAGCATATCCCTCGCACCCCAACTGACCCTGGGCCATCTCCGGTTTCGAGATGGCCCCCTCGGGTTTGGGAACTGGCAACTTGACTTTGTCTTCCAGGTGACTACGGTACTGGACCTCGCTGGAAATGTCGACACCGAGGATCCCGATACTTTTGGAGATTTTAAGAGGGTGTGTCGAGGAATTGTGGAGCTACAATAAATGGGGTTTTATTAGCGGTGAATGCACATACTTGTGTCTTAGTGGGGTTGAATTGGACCAGGTTTAGTCCACCCCAATCGGACACTCTTGTGAGAGTAGTCTCGATTTCAGACACAAGTTGTTCGCGACTTTCCTCCACTGCGGACCGAGGGATGTTAGCCTGGCCCGTGTAAAATGCGTCCCCGGTACTGTCGTCCGCATAGCAATGAATGGAGTCATCAGACAGCATGTCATTGATATGCAGGAAGAACTGTCTCTTTTCAGACTCACCTCCTACTTATGATTTCCACATTTGGTTCATTTTGGCTTTAATGGGCTTGACTGCCGTCTTTTATATTTATTATATATTTTTTTATATTGTAGTACAAAGTACACAACGCCATCTAGACCCAAACTAAGCAGAGCTTGTAATATGGATTCTAGAATGCGGATAAACCTACTTATATACTTTTTCTTTGTAAATAAATACATATTATATATAGAAACACCCATACCAATGCAAATATACATATTTGCACTGAGTGGGAATCGAAGCTGCGACCTCTGGCTTAGCAGTCGAACGCACTACCGCTACGCCACAGAGGTCGCCTTTACCGCTAACTACGAAAAAAAAGCTCGAGAGCCTCGATATCGATCAGCAGGTGTATCGGCGTGTAGATTGACCCCGAAGAAGTCAGTGGAATCCCATACACTAGGGTCCTATCCGTAATTTCTTAGAGATATCTCCACTGTAGCCACCATTTGTAGGCGTTGATAACCTTTTACCAATACGCGTACAATATTCTTGTCAACCAATTTGTATAAAACACACATAATTAAACTCGTTAAGTATTTTCTAAATATAAAATAAACTTTCCAAGTTCTGTTTCGCATATAAAGATCGTTATGTAAAAACCATCGAATGAAATGCGAGCTGTTTGAAATACCGTTAACATAATCAATTAGTGATAAATAACATAAAATTAAATAATATTTCCCATTATCGGCCTACTGGTTGGTTCGTAACCTACTCGCCGGAAGCCGTTGACGGACTTGCCACCAATAGTTCAAAGTGTTTGGACCCATTCCTATCTAACATGAACAATTAATTTAGTAAAATGGGTTCGCGAGACAACTATTTCTATTAGTTTGTGTAGGTGCGACGGAAGTATTAACCAATTAAAGAAGTTAATTTAGGATACACACTGGTAGAATAAAAAAAAAGGGTATGCTAAGGTGGCTTGGGCACTTGGATCGAATGAGTACTGAACGAATGACACACCAAGTATTTAAGGCAGATAAAATTGTGCAGGCAAGCCGGGGTCGACCTCGTTGGACATACACTGATCAAATTAATGAGGTATTGAAAAAAGGGCAGTTCAAAAGGCTTTCCTCTCGGGGTTCCGGTCAGACGGCAGTGGCTCCCGGAAAAGCCGACATCCTGATCCTAATAACAATTAGTGCACTGGCTCCAAAGTGCCAAATTTGGACCATTTGAAAAGTCGCTATGAGGATGGCGATGAACTTATCATACAACTTTATAACCTAAACAATACGAAACTGTGCGAAGTCAAGTACTTAGTATAGTCTATGAAATTTTTTAACACGCATTTTAACCGTCTTAAATAAAGGAAGAGGTTCTTAATGATGTATTTTTTTATTAGATACGTTTTTAATAAACAAATATTGGAAGTTCGAGTTATGAGACTATCATAACTCGTTATATTAAATTTCCAATATTTGTTTATTAAAAACGTATCTTGTCCCCTAAAACTATTCTACTGCAATATATTTAGTATAACCACGTGACCAGAAGGCTGGACTTAATCTTGCACAAAGAATTAGCATTGCCATTCAACGTGGCAATGCTGCCAGTCTTCTGGGAACATTACCAGTCGGTGATGATGCGGAGGAATTCTATGACGCATGTATGTAAATATTTTTCTATCTTTTAGGTTTAGTTCTCTTTACATTTATTTATAATAAAATTAGTTTCTTCATGATAAATGATTAAAAATATTTAGTATAATAGGTATATCAGAGTTTTTTTTTAATAATTGTTGACATGACTCGTCTTATTTCATTCCTCATGCTATATTGTGATGTGCGTAGTTATATTAGAGCCTAATACACGTTCCTGAAGATCGCCGTTCATATTGCTAAACATAAGTTTAATTTGTTTGACGTTTTGTAAGTATATATAAATTATAGTCTATATAGAATATAAGAATTTTGACTTTGAATTTACTTTAGTAGTGAGTTTTGGATGAGTGCTGTTGCATGTTGCAATTTTTATGTTTCTTTGAGGTTAAAACATATAACTTATTTTTGTTTTCGTGCGGAAATCCCACCGCCGGCCAACGGGGGTGGTTATGTCGGGCTTGAACCGACTAAAACCGACCGCCGTCTCGAGTCTACAGACACCGGGGTGTAAGGTTGCCCATAGAGCATATCCCTCGCACCCCGATTGACACTGGGTCATCTCCGGTTTCGAGATGGCCCCCTCGGGATTAGACACATATCTAGTACCTATTTACAGATTATGAATGCGATTGACTTTTGCATCCAGTCACGCCTCCTTTCAATCGGGGTAGGCAGAGCCCACAGGTTTCCACTGCTACGCTTTACACCTTTGACTTTAGCAAGTTTAATCAAATTTCAATTTGACGGGACGCTGTCATCTGAATCCGCTCGGATCAGTAATGATTCAATAAAAACGTCTTCAATCTTTAAGCAGTCAAGATTGAAAGAGGCCGAAAGGCATCGATGTTATGGAAAGTTAAATTTTATTATACTGACTGAACTCCGTCATCTAAGTACAGTCAACGACATAAGTTTACACAACCTTTGTAACATTGGTATACACATACCAATAAATTGACGTATAGTTAGTTTTTTAATCTCCGGAGGATACAATTAATATATTTTATGTTTTGTTTATTATTTTATAAATAAATAAATATTCTACGACATTCTACACAGCGCTTTCTAGTCTCAAAGTAAGCATAGTTTTAACTAGCTTGTGTTATGGGTTCCAGAATGCAGATAAACATACTAATAAACTTTTTTTTTTAAGTCATATTATACATAGAATCACCCAGACCAATGCGAATAGACATGCGCATGCATAGTAATATTTGCACTGAGCGGGAATCGAAACCGCGCCCCCTTTTATGTTATGAAAGGTTTAAGAGCTAAAGTGATCAATAAATTAGAATTTGTGAAACAACTTTTGCCGTAGACGCTTCGCAAAAAATTGGGTCCAAATTATTGTCAAATTCCAAAATCGTTCTCACCAAAAAAAAAGACTAAAATATTATACACAGCTCAAATTCACTTTGAATCATCATCATCAAAAATGTATAACGCAAAGTTTAGATTATTTAATATTTATATTTTTAAGTTAATTTGTTATACAGACGGCCCCTGTGGCGTAGCGGTAGTGCGTTCGACTGCTACGACAGGGGGCGCGGGTTCGATTCCCGCTCAGTGCAAATATTTGTATGCATGAATATGTCTATTTGCATTGGTCTGGGTGTTTCTATGTATAATATGTATGTATTTACAAAAAAAAAGTATATAAGTATGTTTATCCGCATTCTGGAACCCATAACACAAGCTAGTTAAACTATGCTTACTTTGGGTCTAGAAAGCGCTGTGTAGAATGTCGTTGAATATTTATATTTATTATATTATATATAAACTTCAAGCTGAGTAGGAACAACGCATGATAGTTTTAAAATATTTTGTGGAAAATGTCTCACAAAGGTTACTGGTGGTAGAAATTTGATGACACACATTGGTCACAAAATTCGGCCGGGTAGGTACCACCGTGCACGATTGCGAAAAACCCTCCATGGTAATCCAATTTCGGTTTGATTGCGTTCAGGGGTCAGCAGGTGCATAGCCGGGCAGGGGGATTGTGGTCGCAGCACTAGTGGGACCGGTGGGTGTCACGCCTGGGATTCACACTCCCACTCTTTCTAATGATTTAGCTTATCTGAACCCCCCACCCTGAAAGTAAAATCTGCGCCCGAGCCTCGTCCGTTAAACAGCAGAGGTATACCGACTACTAGGTAAGGTGCCAACCTTACCCCGCGCCCCAAACACCGTGGTTCCCAAGCCCGAGGGGGCACAGTACACCCTGGCGTCTGAAGACCCGAGACGGTGTTTGGTTTTAGTCGGTTCAAGCCCGACATAACCGCCTCCGCTGGCCGGCAGGGGGAAATCAGAGGGGATTTCTGCACGAAATAAAAAAAAAGTGACCAAATCCAATCGTTACTTTGATTTGACTCCCCTAGTCAAGTACGCTTTCATCAGTATTGTGACGTTTACACAGTTTTAAGTATATGCGACATGTTTGATAGTGGGGAATGTCTAATTGTTTTGCGTGGGCAGACCCATACGCTACTTGACATGCAAATTTGTCTTCAATAGAGCATAACGCTAATCCGGTTGTAGATATTAATAACAACAGGTGTTGCTCCCCTGTGTGTTGAAATAAGTCTATGGAACAGGTTCGCTCTATTGCGAATTTAATATATAACATAACTTCACGGCTGTATCCCCGAAGGGGTAGGCAGAGGTATATTACACACCCACGATTCACCAGTTATGTTAAGGTCCCAATGTAATAGGGGGCGAGCCTATTGTCATTTACCGGGCACATTATGAAGCGAGCGATAATTAACATTTATTAATGCACACATAACTACGGAAAGTCAGAGGTGTATGCCCGGGATGACTGGGGATTGATCTCGAGACCTCGTCTCAGCAGTCCGTTACGTACGCCACTGGACGATTCTCTCGATATAACTAAATAAAAGAGAAAAACACAGACATCCGGGATAGGCACAGAAAATCACTTAATTAATGGAATAATTAAAAGATTATATTTCTGAATATATACTAATATTTTACGGAGTAAAATTATAAGTACATCGGTCAGACAGTCGCGCGTGATGACGAGTGAGTGTGACACGGTTGTTGACATATGAATAAATATATGAAATTAACAATGCTGGCTGGATGGCGCTTCACGTTCATACTCCAACATTAATTTACAACTTTAGTTTTGCCAGTATAGTGTATGAGGCCCCTGTTTTTTTTAATTTTTTTTTTTATTTTTAGGACACGTCAATTTGACGTGTCCTCGTTTTTTTTCATTCATTCGTTTTAACATACCATAAAGACGAAACTTGGGGCGTCATTCTTTAAATTATGGCGAAGCATAATGAAACACGTATTGATGTATTCATAATTTGAATTACAACAGTAGGTTTACTTATTTTTATCTGGTCTAACCGAAATATCAAAGTATGTCGCGTAGTGTGGGTCTAGCTAGCAAAACTCACCTGATTCCTTCAGATTGCAAGGCGCATTACGGGCCCGGCGGAAGGTCTTCAAAAATCCTGCAGGAGTCGAATAGCCACACTGTCACAACATAGGGAGTCCATAGGTCGTTGGCGGTTACAGTCTATTCACTAACACTAAGAGGAAGTGTACTGTTTTCGAATTGTCTATCAACAATCGCTGGGAAGCGCAGGCGACACGGCCGTCCAGCGGGAACGCGTAACATGAATATATATATATCCTCATTGTTAACGTTGTTAGGTTTTGATTAGCTTGTACGTATATATTGTTAATGTTTTGAATAAAAGGACACGGGTGTTTACTAGAATGTATTTGAGGCAACTGAATCATAGATTTTATAAACACTATATTCTATAGGTATACTATCGAATGAATGAAACGACCAGACACTCATCATCATCATCATCATCATCATCATATCAGCCGTAGGAAGTCCACTGCTGAACATAGGCCTCCCCCATCGACTTCCATTATATATAGAATGAATATTATGAATCAACCAGTAAAAACCTCGAATTCTTTTAACTTGTCACAGAATCACATTCGAACTGTTTCACGATGATCACTTAAGTCTACTCATATCAAAACATTATGGCGAAATGTTCATTTTGAGAAGTGCTTGTTGTGAGAAATTCCGTTTATTTCCAGTACACATTCTGCACCGGAGCCGTAGAGAATATTCTAAAAAAAATCTAAATAACTAGCTGTTGCCCACGGCTCCGCCCGCGTAGATGATTTCTTCCAGTAATAAATAATAGCCTATATTACTTAGTGATAATGTAGCTTTCTAACGGTAAAAGAAGTTTTGAAATCGGTCCAGTAGTTTTCAAGTTAAATCGCTATATACAGAAATACAAATCTTTCCTCTTTATAATATTAGTGTATTGCAAAAATCATATTGAAGATTCACGAGCTAGTTGAGTTCTACGAAATAAAATCAGTCTTAATATTGAATATTAAGGTGTATGAACAAGGAAATGCTTACATCTTCATCTATAATAATATAATATGTTCTTATGTAAAGTCTTAATAACATTATGAGAGCAAGAGTTGAACTCTGGTCTGTTACGAGGTATTTCATTCAATTTCACAACTTATTTGTTGCATAATGACATCGTGTTCATCTTGTATTTTCCAGATATTTACAATGAGAGCGAATCGAACCTGCAACCTCCGACTTAGCAGTCGAACGCACTACCACTACGCCACAGAGATAATCAAGCGATACTCAGTAATTTTATTACAGCGAGACAAGGGCTTCGACTTAAAAAAAGTTAGTCAACAGGGCTCTTTGTTACTCAAAGAAAATAGTTAATTTTTTATTGGTGTCGTTCTTAAACGTTTTTCTTCCAAAAAACTTGTTTTAGAACATTATAGGTACAGTTAATGTTCCATACTTGTCCGATAGCCATTGCGCCATACGTGTGTTGAACTTGGACATTTTCGTTATTTACTGGTTTCCTCCGGACATAACTGGTTCTAAGTTATAAGCAACCGCCCGCACTACGAGACTGTGCCATGACAGTTGGCCGACTAATATACACCCTTCGATCCAGTTGTGGTCGGTATGGAACTGGCCGTAAATTTTAAATCACAGTCATTATCCTACGTCCAAAATTTGCACTTGGGAGTCCGGGGCTCACTTATTATTTTTGATGGATTTCTTGGCTTTTCCGAGAGCGGCGGCCGTCTGACCACCCAAGCCTGAGAGGAAAGCCTCGGAGGTACCGTCTAGGAGGTGAGTTTGACTTGGGTTCTGAAGGTGTTGCTTTTAAATCACAGTAGAAACAAATAAATATATGTCAAAGAACAAATCTCTGGCCATGAGGGACGCATTATATATTGATGCATGCCATCTCCAATCTAAAGTTTGGAGGACAACCAGCAAATTTTTTTGCCATCTCATGCTGTACTTTTTCATATATTTGAAGGTATCTTAATATTTATGTAGTTTAAGTATATATATATTTAGTTTGTACCTGTGAAGGTATAATTAAGTAGGTTCATTCAATATTACATTTGTTTTTTAATTGAAATATTGTTTTCTAACTCCTTTTGTTACATCAAGTATTCCCACCCTGTTTGTGAAAATATTCCTGTCCATCCTAAGGTTGCCTGGAAGAAATCGCGTTTAGTGATAAGGCCGCCCTTTGAACATAGCACTAACCTTATTAATAACTAGCGACCCGCCCCGGCTTCGCACTTGTGCAATTGATGTTATTATACATATAAACCTTCCTCTTCAATCACTCTATCTATTAAAAAAAACCGCATCACAATCCGTTGCGTAGTTTTAAAGATATAAGCATACATAGTTATTATTATTATTATATATATATATTATTATATTATTTTTCTTTTTTTTGTGTGGTGTGTGGGTTGTTGGCCGACAGGCCTCTACAACCTTACGCGAACAGTGTGGCGAGCGCATAGGGCTCTCAGCCGAATGTAGGGACAGAGAAAGCGACTTTATTTTATACTACTATGTAGTGATAATTAATGTGCTACTTGTGTATGTATTGTAAATTGTGTACAAATAAAGTGTTATCTATCTATCTATCTAGTTTTTAGATTCTGGTAGCTCAATCTAGTCCACTATTTTATATCATACAGCCATTTTAATCTCGGATGTCCTGGTGTCTTCTGCCCTCGAGGATCAACTCAAATGACGGACTCGGCATTCGATATATGCTCACAATTAAACAGAGCTAGTTCTTAAAGCATTGTGCAGCTTGTGTATCAGTCAAATTTATTTGCCGGGTGATATGATAGCAACACAAGAGTTCTCTTCAATTGTTTTAAGTCTCACATTGTTCTAATATTTTTTCCATTTACATAGTCCGGCAGCCATGGTATGCAAGGCCATGACACCTATAGTATTATAGACCACGGTAACAGTTTCGTTAATAATTTTTGTTGAATAAAAAGAGTCTAGTATATTCGCCCTCAAAAGTAGCTTTACACATTCTGAGTTACCGGTCACCGTAGCTCTTATACTTTACCTTACTTTACATAAAATAATTGACGGCACATTAAACCTGTCTTCATACGTCAGAAAACACTAAAACTTGACTTCGAAAGATTATTAAAAATACTCTTGCATTCGTCTATTAGTTACTGAGGGTAAAATTGTTTGTAAATGTATTACATAACATAACATAACACATAAAATAACTTCACGCCTATATCTCTGAAGGGGTAGGCAGAGGTGTATTACACTTCACGATTCGCCAGTTATGTTAAGGTCCCAATGTAATAGAAGGCGAGCATATTGCCATCTACCTGGCACATTATGAAGCGAGCGATAAATAACATTTATTAATGCACACATAACTGCGAAATCTCAGAGGTGTGTGCCCGGCGCGACTGGGGATCGAACTCGAGACCTCGTCTCAGCAGTTCGTTACGTACGCCACTGGGCTATCGCCGCTTTGGTTTTGTTTGCTTTCAGCAACTTTGAGTGTGAGATGTAAGTATCGTGCAGTGCGCGCTGTCTCTTACGGCCGAGTCTCAATTACAATTAATATGGTCGCGAGCTTACCATTTGTTGTAAGCTCGTAGCTTAAGGCCACAGTTAATTTATAGTGCAGTAATGAGGGCTTATAGCTACGATTTGTTTTCACTGATTAATGACACGTGATAGCTGAGAGTTGCAATACTTAAATTTTTCTACTAATTAGTAGTAATCGTGCAAACAAAAATTTAATTTTGCCCGTAAGAAATTAATATTTTTAAACACAAACTATATTTTTACATTCACACCAGTGTTAATATCTCTGTTGGGGTAGGCAGAGCAGCATTATGCACCCATATATCATCAGCTTTATTTACGCATGTAATAAGGGGCGAGCCTATTGTTATGGTAATCTATACATATATAAGAATGCATCCTTATTTCCGTTGGTCACGGCATCACGCGTGAACTGCTAGACCGATTCCGCTAATTCTTTTTTGTTTTTGTTATTGTCAGGAGAAGGTTCTTTTGAAAGGAAAGGTTGAGATAGTTGCGCGGAAAATTAGTAAATTTGAAAAACTTAAACATCGTATTACTTATCTGTTATAATGTAACCTTGTGGCATTTAACATACCTTTTATTTTTTCGTGCGGAAATCCCCTCGAATACCCCCCCGCCGGTTAGCGGGGGCGGTTATGTCGGGCTTGAATCGACTAGAACTGCACGCCGTCTTGGGTCTACAGACGCCGGGGTGTAAGGTTACCCATAAAGCATTTCCCTCACACCCTGACTGACCCTGGGCCATCGTAATTGGTACTATTGACATATTGACAGATGCATCGGTCGGAATTATATTGATAAAATTATTAATTTATTAGTACTTAGTGCACATTTCACAGGTAGGACATGACGGTTTTCCCGTCCAACTGAGCAGTCCGACTGGGGAAGTATCTCCGCCCTACAGAATACCGCGGCCATAATAACATCGTGTTGTGTTCCCGGCGGTGAGTAGGGTAGCCAGAGCTCACTGAGAGTTTTTGTGCTGTCAGAGGGAAGAGTCTTCCTTCTGACAGCACAAAAACTAAAAAGAAGGGAGGGGCGGGAGTAGCCTTTGGTCTTCCCGGAAGACTAAAGGCTATTCCTGCTTTGCAATTTCTTTTTTTTTTAGGGTCGGCAGCGCGAGTGTGACGCCCCTGGTGTTGCACACGTCCATAGGCCACGGTGACCGCTTCCCATCAGGTGGGCCGTGAGCTTGTCTGCCACCTGAGTGGTATAAAAAAAAAAGGAAAATTAATTATGCCAAATTCAATACTCATAGTTAAGGTAGTACAACGTCAGCCGGGTCAGCTAGTATTTTTATAGAATTAGGGACACGCAGCTATTTAATGACTTAAAAATAACAAATGAAACTCCGGGAGTGCCGCCAGAAGTAAGAACTTGGAGAATTACGTGTGTATTTTTTGAATCTTCAGAATATGTTGCAAAGGTGTCGCGAATTCAATTTTTTATTCCCATCTCAAAAATACGCACTGCGCCTTAAGAAGCCTTCACTTCAATACTTCTTGAATCTTAAAAAGTAACTATTGTTGCCATTTTCCCTAGTAATAATAAAATAAACTATAAAAATATATAATTATTCACTTGCAACGACGTTGGTAACTCTTGTAGATTGCCATGGGCAGAGAGGATGGGGCAGATGACAGACGCTTCACGGAAACTATTGAAGTTCGGCCGCGTCGTAGTTGGACTGTAAGCAGACCCGAACCGAGGGAAAAGGCTCGTAGTATCATGATAGAGGAAGGGGGTGTGAAACAGGAGAATATGAAAAAGGGTAGGATATGTGGTATCGTAACAACTATGCATTTTAAAGTGTTTCTGGTGTACCCTGCCCCGAAAAGTTTGACTAAATACAGTTATACATTAGGTATACGCTTTTTGCGTTTGTTGCCAAACATATACACATTCCAAAAACCCACGTTTTGATTAAAAGCAAATAAATTTTGTTACACAAAACGACAAACAATATATCTCGACGACCTTTCACCAAACTTTCCTATTTTACTATCTAGTATAGGCCCATAACATGACTATAAACTAAATCGTAAAATATAAAATCCAACCTAAGTTGACCTCTATATCACATTCCTACGAAGAAAAATAAACTTTAGGACGTTCGTAATATGGCTAATCCTACAAATGAGCCTGTTCCACTGGTCGATCTATAAATTAATCACCTGGTCACATGTGATTTATTCTTTTTTAACGCTTCAATGGCTGCCGATGTCCATTTGGAGGCATTTTCAGAACTCTCATCTGTCAACGATCACACCAATACTTGACCTTATATTCAAAGGTCCAATAACACAGTATACCCTATCTCCTTGAAATTAGAATTTATTTTGAATAAGAAACTGTTATAAAACTGCAAAATTAAGTTGGTATCAAATGTGGTGTTGTTACATAACTGTCACAGACGCTTTCTTGAATATTCATAGTGTATTTAATTCGGTTGAAGGTACGGTGTTCTATGCCGCTAAAATGACTGAAATACATCATTGTAATTAAACTAATGTATTTGTCTAACATCTAATTTATCTAGGAATTACGATTTAGGTCCTTGATAAGGATGTTTTTGTAGCTTTAGCAGCTAAATTAGAAGTGAAAATTCCGTCTGGTTCCGTCGAATTGAATTGAATCGCTGATTGATGAGTGAACCTATTCGTAATACCTATTATATGCAGTTATCATTTTTGTATTTTTCTACGCTACGTTGACACAGGTCAAAGCTGTAATTGTGATTTTAGTAATGGGCTCACTGCGGTACTGTTTGATACTATTATCACTTATCACTATTAACATTTTGGATACAATACATTAGAATCATCATCATCTTCATCATCATATCAGCCGTAGGAAGTCCACTGCTGAACAAGGCCTCCCCCATCGACTTCCATTTCGACCGGTCTGTAGCGGCCTGCATCCATGGAGTCCCGTCGCTCTTTGTTAGGTCGTCTGTCCACCTTGCGGGAGGCCTTCCTATGCTGCGCTTGCTGTTACGTGATCTCCACTCAAGAACCTTTCTGCCTCACCGGCCATCGGTTCTCCGCGCTATGTGCCCTGCCCACTGCCACTTCAGCTTGCTGACTCGCTCTGCTACGGTAACTTCAGTTCGTCTACAGATCTCCTCATTTCTGATTCGATCTGTTAGAGAAACCCCAAGCATAGCACGTTCCATAGCTCGCTGTGTGACCCCGAGCTTCCTTATGAGGCCCATAGTGAGAGACCACGTCTCGGCACCGTAGGTCATCACTGGTAACACGCACTGATTAAAGACCATTGTCTTCAAGGACTGCGGCACTTTGTAACGAGAAGACGCTGCGCAGTTTCCCGAACCAGCCCAGCCGAGTTGGTTTCGTCGATTTACCTCCTTCTCGAAGTTGGATTTGCCTAGTTGGACGGTTTGTCCCAGATAGACATAGTCATCAACAACTTCGAGAAGTGAGCCTCCCAATAATACGAGGGTGGGTGACACATGGTCATTTGACATGACTTTCGTCTTGTCCATGTTAATTTTCAGGCCAACCCGCTGAAACACTCTGTTGAGGCCTACGAGCATAGTGCTGAGATCCTCTACAGACTTTGCCATGACTACAATGTCGTCAGCAGAAGGCGTCTTCCATTGCATTGGTAAAGAGTTTCGGCGAGATGACATCACCCTGCCTAACTCCCCTCTGCAACGGAATAGCCTCTGTGCTCTGATCCTGTACTCGGACCAACATGGTGGCGTTTTTATACAAGCACTTCGATGATAGTCAATGTGGCACCTCTGAAGAGACTGCAGCACCGCCCAAGTCTTGATCAAATCGAAGGCATTTCTCATAGACTCATCCATACTTACATACATACTTAGAATCATACCAAGTATGTATGGCGCGTGTAAGTGGGCAGGTAAACCGGGGTCGACCCCGCAGAACATACACTAATCAAATGAATGAGGTATTGAAAAAAGATTAGGTCAAAAGCACTCGAAACTGGCGGGCTTGCATGAAAGGTTTAATGACAGTGAATGTAGCTCGTGAAGTATGTATTTAAGGACAGAAGCAGATGGCGGGCTGTTGTATCTGCCTACCCCGGAGACTATAATCTATCCCTGTACCAAATTTCAACCAGATCCGTTCAGTCGTTCTGGCGTGATGGAGTAACAAACATCCATCCGTACATCCATCCATACATCCATCCAAACTTTCATATTCATGATATTAGTGCAATTAATCTATTTCTCTTCTTAGCGGGTAACATAAAATTAAGAAAGTCAACTACATAACGTTTTTTTTTCATTTGGAAATCCCCTCAATAACCCTCACGTTGGCCAGCGGGGGCGGTTATGTCGGACTAAACAGAGATGACGTCTGTGGCGTCACGGTAGAGCCACAGAATAGATAATAGTACTGGTAGAGCGTTCAAATGCTAAGTCAGAAGTCGCGGGTTCGATTGTGTGTGTTTCTTTGTAATACATGTATTTATTTACAAAAAAAGTATTTTTGTATTTTTATCCTCATTCTAGAACCCATATGACAAGCTCAGCTTAGTTTGGGTTTTGATGACAGCGTTTAATGGCTCAAGAAACTTAACATGTAGCGGTTTTTTTATGTGTGGAAACCCCCACTGATTTCACCCCATCGTCGGTGCCAACGATGGGATGGGCGTTTCGGAACCAACTAAGAGCACACGGTGTCCTCCCCAAGTGTACATTGCCGGGCACCCCGGGTAAGCCCACGAAAGGATAACCCCAGGGTTACCTGTGGACTTTGGCTGCCACCGCGGCCTCGCCTTTGGTGTCGGGTCTTATCCCACGTCGGTGAGTTGGCAGGCGTGTGTAGACACACACGACACGCCTCCATCTTGGCCTGCTTCTGTAAGGACAGCGATTCGGCCGAAGAAGAAGTGGTTAGTTTTGGATTTGATAAGTAACTTACCGATGTTGTCAATAATTTTCTTCATTCTTCAAGCATCTGTACTATTATAAAATTGTAAATTAGTTGAGTAATTACATTGGAATTCTTGTCTGTTTATCTGTTTGTTCGCGATGGACGCAAAAACTACTGATCGGATTTAGATGCGATTTTTTCTATTCGGCGGCGATAGCCCAGTGGCGTACGTAACGGCCTGCTGGGACGAGGTCTCGAGTTCGATCCCCAGTCGCCCCGGGCACACACCTCTGACTTTTAGTAATTTTGTGTGCATTAATAAATGTTAATTATCGCTCGCTTAATAATGTGCCCGGTAGATGGCAATAGGCTCGCCCCCTATTACATTGGGACCTTAACATAACTGGCGAATCGTGGGTGTGTAAATACACCTCTGCCTACCCCTTCGGGGATACAGGCGTGAACTTATGTTAAGTTATGTTTTTCTATTCGAAAGGTCTTGGTCGGACTTAAAATCTGCCGTATGTTTGATTGCAATTGGTTAAGTAGAACCGGAGATATGACCATACAACGATAATTGACCTAAGCGCGCGTGCAGCCGCGGGCATCAGCTAGTTTCAAAATATATCGAAATGAAATGAAAATATTTAATCATTTGGGTCACAATGTAACACTTAAGATGGACAAAATTTACATTTAATGCGCGGTTCGCAATGCAACATGTAGAGCCGTGAGAAAAGAGCTATCGAACGAGACCAATGCAAATTCATTCTTAACTCACCTAGATTACACGCAGTCATCCAAATGTGCCTTAATTAGTGATACTACAATCAGATTGACGGCCTCTGTGGCGTAGCGGAAGTGCATTCGACTGCTACGACAGGGCGGGTTCGATTCCCGCTCACGGCAAATGTTTGTATGCCTGAATATACCTTGGTCTGGGTGTTTCTATGTATAATATGTATGTATTTACAAAAATAAGAAAGTAAATAAATAAGTTTATCCACATTCGGGAACCCATAACGAAAGCTAGTTAAACTATGCTTACTTTGGGTCTAGAAAGAGCTGTGTAGAACGTCTTAGAATATTTATTTATAAGCATAATAGGTAGCGATCAAATCAAGTTAGAAGTCCACTCTGATTGAATATCCTCATCCAAATGCATTTTAATCAATGTTGCCCGAATCGAAATCACATCCACGTCACCATGTTCCACCCTGCAACAAAAGTTCTTATTCCAAATTCACTTCGAGCACTTCGTGAACGCAGCCTTAGTTATGTTAAAACACTTTTTAATAATTTATTTATTTTACTAGCTGTTGTCCCGGTATGGTATAAAACTCCAGTTATCGCGACCCACGGGAACCCATTCCCGGGAAAACAGTAGTCTATGTTCTATGCCTGGTCATGCCCTACTTTTTTGCTAAATTACAGAAAAATCTTTCAATAAGTTTTTGCACAATTAAGGAAGAAACACTTTCGCATATGTAATACTAGGAATACAGTGCAGGGTGCGACTAAAACAAATTAAGCTGAGAGGACTCTTACTTGAAAATAAGAGATATTACTACGGTCGCACGCTTAGCTAAGGCCGCGCGCTCGTGAAACTGTTTTTCGGTGACTATTCCTCAATGCTACATCGGGCATGAACCATCTCGCTTCAAAACACTCCTCAGTGTCCACACTATCACCGTGGTAAATTTTGTCAAGATCGCGCGAGTGGTTACGGAGGAGTTCAGCCACCAACAAACGGCTATGCCGCGTATATTAGTTAGGCTTTATAACATTTCTAGAGTATTGTTGGTCATGATTTTCCTCACAGGAATAGGTAAATTTAATCAGGACAATACTCAAACTATCCTCTCAATTGATTTGGCTCAGGCCTACTGTCCACAGCGGCGTAGCTTCATGGACGAGTATTCGTCATTGCATGCTTGGAGTACGCTTGTCCAGAGTACTGAACACTGTCTAGTGAACTAAACACTGTCTACGAGGCGTATTGCACGCGTACATTGTCATTCATTTGTGGCAATAACCACTGTTCATGGAGGCGTAGCTTTATAGACACGTATTTGTCATTTTACGCTTCATGACGCCTGTCGTACCGCATGTCATTGGCCGAAATGTACATCGAAAGTTACATTGTTTTGTATGTGAGCTGCAAGGAGGCGTACAATGTCGAATACGCGTCTATAAAGCTACGCCTCCGTAGACAGTAGGCCTTAAGTAGCAGAATTTTGCATTTCGTATTTTTCACAGTGCCAAAGCATAGGAGCCCCCCCTTCCACCTCTATTTTTACCTACAACTAATTCACTAGTATGATATAGCAACGTCCCAGGTGACTTGTTGGTTACTTTAGTATTGTACAAAAAGCAACAGTTAAACCCACCTTTTGTAGACCAACTATTATATCCCTTTTAAAGCTGCCAAATAAAGCAATTAATATCATTTCTTAAATTATGCAAAAGTAGGTTGAACTTCTACTCAATCATGACGCCCCAGGCGAAATCCATAAAACACATAGCAGCCGTTCATTAATATAAATTAAAACTAAAGTTCTTCTAATTGCGTAAATAAGTTGCTTCTATAAGATTCCGGTTGGTGTGTGCTTTCGAATTTGATCGGGGACATTATGTACATTTCATTTATATGGTGATTCGTTGATACCATTCTGTGATAGAAACATTGGCTCTTGCGACCATCTTTTTACTAGTATAACGACATATGTCACAAACGTGTTATATGGAAACACATTTTGAGCGGACACGCGTTCGTCCGCCTGAGCTTCATCAAATGTTGGCACGTAAAAAATCCCTAAGACTCAAAAAATGTTGATTGCAGTAACGCTGTGTCACGACGCGACCTTTTATTCCCACCCATCAATACCAATATTTTAGCAGTGTTACTGGTTGGGATGTAGTCATCGGGTAACATCGTATATACAATGGGACATATATCAAAAAAACCTGTAACACTGTTTCTCGTTACCTGGATGAGAATAAACCAATAAACGGCACTGAGATATTAACTCAGTGATACACGGCTAATAAGTTATATAATCATTATAATAATTGCATCTTTGGTGGTTTTATTGAGGCTACATATACTAAAATCGAAACCGAAAAATCGTATAAACTTCATCCCTATAAATTCTGTTTTAATTCATATCAATAAATAACTTTCAGGTAAAATTAAACTTAACAGTCATCAGACATACTCTGGATAACCCTATCCAGTCCTTTTGAAGCCCAGTGGATGTTAAATCAATTAAATAAACCCTTTCAACACTGTAAATTACATCTCTTTAAAATATGTAGTCGTATGAAATATTTTACCCGTGTTTGCGGATACTTCAAATGACATCAGTGTACACTCGGCTACACTTGTATTGAATCGTAACTACCCATGGGTTGGTTGTCTATTGCTTACTTAACATTTAACACTTTCAATATGTAGTATGTGCTTTTTGTCCTTAGAATTATAGGTCTTATGGTCTACGTAAATCATTATTAAAAAAATATTCTTTTTTTTCTTTGGAAACCTACATTTGGTTTAAATTTTACATTCAGCAGTTTCGGAGTCCGGAGCATAGTTACTGCTTCACCTGCTCTTGGTTTGGCATACACGGTTTTTATGAGAGCGACTGCCATCTGACCTGTTAACCCCGAAAGCAAAGCGTACTTCAGAGCCTCGTTCGTCCATCAGCGGATGAGGTCGGTTTGGGCCCCAACTATCTAGATGGAACCTCAAAAACGTCCTAAACAAGTACCGTCTGATTGTAAGCGGCATAATATCTGATTCCCTTTCTAAACAGTGTTTCCTTAGCTTTCGTTTCACGGATTGATTTGACTGGAATACAGAATCCATAAAATGCAAATAAAAATGTTAAAAGGAAATTGAATTCTGGACGTGTTTCCATCTTACTGCAAATGACGTCATTGACACGATCTTTTGCCAATCGTGTTTGTTTTTCTTTATGTGAGAATTACGTCTAGAAGGATGTGAAAATGGTTTGAGAATTAATAATTTCTTAACCAACTTGCAAAGTAGCAGGCTCTTATATTTATTGATATATTTCTACCACGGTATTAGATAACGATGATGGGGATATTTTATGAGTAGACTCATATAATTATCGGCAAAATATTTAGTCAGTGAGAATCGAACCACTTTTTTTGGACGTAAAAGTAACTTGGCACGGAAATCGCCTAGAAGCATTTCTGAGGGTTCGGTACCTCAAAAGGTAAAAAAAGGAACCCTTATAAGATTACTCTCTTGTCCGCCTGTCAGTCTGTCCGTATGTCACTACCAATTTTCCAAGGAACGGGTGGACCGAGCAAGTTGAAATTTATACCAGATAATGAGATTTATAGTCCCTATTGAGTGTATAAAAATCAAGGCAGGACCTTGATTTAGTCAACACTATAAAAAGATATAAGCAAATTTAGATTTTCGCAGAAACTTCCACCTAAATTTTCAATTTCCTTTATTTTTCAGAATTTACCCTTTACGTGTGCTGTAAGACCTTGCTTTTTGCCGAATATCTTGATTATAGGTCAACGGGAATTACCATATAGGCTTTTGACCCAAAACCTATAGGGAACTTCCGGTTAACCTAGAATTGTCAATTTTGGTTAAAAGCAAAGTCTTACAGTACAAGTAAAGGAAAAATTACGAATAATAAAAAGTTCAAAAATTAAGGTAAATTTTAGTACTTACAAGTTTTCGTGAAAATCTAAATTTACCCATATCTTTTTATCGTGTTGACTGGTTCATAAATCAATAAAAATTATACCAATTTTATTATGGTGGTATAATGGGTAGTCACAGAACCATCGGCGCACGAGTTCAACTCGCTCTTGACCGGTTTTTTTAAATTATAATTCAATATTTCTTTGCAAGCGTGACCGTCCGCAACATCCCGCCGTATGTTTTCACATATTAATGTGATTTACTGGTCACATCGTGCTATAATATATTCCGATTGCAGATTAAATGATTTTAATTAACCAACACAGATAGGTTTATATCATTTACCGTACTTTTTCCTATAATTCAATGGCGGGTCATGGGGCCACGGGCCATGTTCATGCGGTGACGTTTTTTTAAATATATTAGCTAATTTCATTTTTTTAAATTATTTAAACGACTGTCTAATGTTGTATACGACGGAAATTTTAAGCCTTGCAAATACCGTTGGCCAGTTTGAGATGAGGCGTTATAGACTTATATTGAATTATTTTGGAGACTTAAGTTTATTTTATTAATGTTGACACTAGTTTGAGTGGTTATTCTCCTTATGATTGCACTATCATTTATTCATTATTTACACGTTAAAGACTAACGTAGTCATGCTTAAGGTTTATGATTTAAAAATATTTTACTAATCTAGATTTTATATCTAGATTACTCTTAAAGAACACAAGAACAAAATGTTTATCACTCACAATAGAGACAATAAGAAAAGTGCCAATGGACACATTCTTAACTTTGTAAGATTTTAGCAAATTAAGTTAAATTTAAATTACTTATTAGCCTCGAGGCCTAAATTGTAATTGTTATGAGTAACCGTTTAATTACGTGTACATAATAATCAAAAATAAAATCTAGATATAATAGGCAAAGACAAAACAACAAAACCTATTGAGGAACACAAGATAAATTTTATCGTATTTTTTTCATTTTATCGCTTTGGCGACTGCTAGGTTTTTCAGATGTAAAAAACTTATTTCTATACCTTTTTAAATAGATATTCGGACAATGGAAATCGATGCTTTAAGATCTAAGCATCTGCAAAATGTATAGACCGCACTAGCATTTATCTAGCAGATGTTCCTGACTATTTCATCAACCGATTTTTTTAAATATAGTTTATTTTTTTTAAAGAAATTGAGTAATTAAGACAGTTCTTTCCCCACTTTCGACTAATGTTGCTTGACGTGCCCAGGTAGCTCAGTTGGTCAAAATATTCTCCCTAGAACCACGTGTAGATATGACTTTTTCCGAAGTAAATTTATGAAAGTCGAGTTATAGGATAGGAAAATTTAGTAAGTATATTAATTGCTCCATAATTTCATACTTTATTGATACTGTCTAACTATCTTGGATAAGGTCGATTATTAACTGTTATTAATTAATAAGGTGATAGAAAATACAATGCATTTTAAATGTTAAGCCACTGTACGGTATCCAATATTTTTTGCAACAACAGATGCGTGAAGTACACAACGTAGTGGTCTTGCGCACAAATGTTCAGCACATGCGTACGCCCAGGGGGCTGGTAAGCACTATTTGTTTTAGAGTTCCGTTGGCATGATGTTAAATAAAAAATATATTATAAATCTTTAGACTTTCACGGCCGGTGTTGCATGTAGAATATACTGATTCCGGGCTGTTAAGCCGTGGACCATATGAGACTTCTCTGCGCCTGAGTCGCATCAGTCGCAGAGTCGCCGTTGAGGAGAGTTCTACGCTCTCGTCGGCGCCCGAACCTGACCACTGAAGATAACGACGAAAAAAAAAAAAGATCGACGAAACGTTTCGGACGCAAGTTTCATATAGACCACGGCCAAACAGCCCGGAAGCAGTATATATTACAAAAAATATATTCCTAATAACGACGGCCTCTGTGGCGTAGCGGTAGTGCATTCGACTGCTACGACAGGGGGCGCGGGTTCGATTCCCGCTCAGTGCAAATATTTGTATGCATGAGTGCTGTTTAGAATGTCGTAGACTATTTATTTATTTAATTATAGATATGAACACATATTTAATCAGTATATTTATTTCGAATGTCATCACGTAATTTGAGGAACACATAAGAGTCAATGTATGAAATATTAAGATGACCGAGTTTATTAATATCTTCCGTTACCTAACGATATTAATTATAAGGTATATACAACCAATCTATGATCATTCGTAGTTATTTTCTATAAAAAATCAAATTAAATCTTTGTAATTAAATGGTGCATTACATAGTTTTGCAAAAAAAAAGGAATTACTACCGCGGTAATTGTCAATTACCACATGATGTTTTTATTACACATAGAATTATATGTAATAAAACAAAATTGCAGTTATTACCTAAATTGAACTTTAACGTTCAGACGTATGATGCATATTTAAAAAATTAGCATATTTTTTGTTAACTAGTTTACCTACTAGAACTTCGTAAATTTAGTAATTTGGTGAACAATTCACTATGGCCTGTAGATAGTCGGTAGAATATGACCTTCCCTAAAGCGTTTCTAAATAACTTCTGGGTATCTTTATGCGCACGGGCGTATGTATCACTTTAAGCTAGACAATAAAATGGTTAGTTTGGTAGTTTAGTAGTTATCGCAGTTTTGGTAGTTTTGGTTGTTTTGGTAGTTTTGGTAGTTTGGTTAGTTTAATTGGTAGTTTAATTTACAAAATAAATAACTTACTTGAGAAGTGGTCGGCTGTCATATTATAAAGATATTATCAGAAGAGGCGAGAGTAATATTGTTAGACAGGTTCAATATATGAATGTAAAGGGTTTTAGGAGCTGAGGAAAGATTTCATTGCGTGAAAGAGGATATGGCAAAGAAAGTACTCTGAGAATGGAAGAGAATGAATGAGTTGTTGCGCAGATCCCAAAAAGTTAGGATAAAGCAGGTTTAGTACACGTGTACAGCTATTCCTCAAAAGTGTCGTGTACTAAACTAGCGGCACGCTATGATAGCTGTTTGGACGTTTGCTCGCTCATGAAGTTTCTTATTTGATTTGATTTTTAGGGATTTTCTTTAGAAAAGCCCTATTGCTATCGAGTTGTCGTCGTCGACGTCGTCGTTGCCAATTTTCTGTCACGGTTTTGGGTATGAAGGAGATGAGCTATCGAGTTGCTGTTTTCGGTAATAGATTCGTGCTGGGGTGAACCATTGCAAGAAAAAACGCAAAATCGAAAATCCCTTGTATTCGGCTGAGCTCGTCTCAGGAATTCAACTTGTTTCTATTTTAATTGACATTTCACATAACTATTTTCACGTGTCGTGTCGTGCCGCTAGTTTATGGTGCTATTGATTCCCTTAATCATAATTTGTGTATCCACGATACAATGCGAATGCGAAGGTTTCGAAATATGATTGCTTACAATCATTGTTTACCTTTTTTTTTTTTTTTCGTGCGGAAATCCCTTCGGATACCGCCCCCGCTGGAGAGCGGGGGGTCTCCAGCGGGGGCGGTTATGTCGGGCTTGAACCGACTAAAACCGCACGCCGTCTCGAGTCTTAAGACGCCGGGGTGTAAGGTTACCCATAGAGCATATCCCTCGCACCCCGACTGACCCTGGGCCATCTCCGGTTTCGAGATGACCCCCTTACTTGCTCTCCACTGTGCCATCTGCTAATCAGAGGGACACTTCCGAACAGCCCTCAACAGGGCCGTCCTCGCCTCGGTCGGAGTTGGCCGTAGGCGGCAGCGTCTCTCCCGCCCTAGGAGAGAGGCGCTGCCGTCTCCGTTGCCCAGGGACCGTCATTGTTTACCTTGTACCTTTCGATTCTCAAAGAAGCATGGCAATCGAACGACGTCATAAAGTATTATCGCAAAATTTATGAAAATCCATTTTCTATTAACTCTCGAGTTTGGAAGATTAGACGGTAGTAATTCCCATAAAAGCCATGATCAGCCACAGCAGGAGGAGAAGGAATGGAAGAGCGGAGCCCGGGCTACAAAGTTTGTTTTGGATGTAACCGGGATTAACGCAATTCACTAAAAATTTTTTGCGAATTGAGCACTTCGTTCTGATTTTAAGTAAATATAAATAAATAGGCTAGAATGTACAGATTCTACACAGCGCTCTCTAGACACAATGTAAGCATAGTTTAACTAGCTTGTGTTATGGGTTCTAGGATATGGATAAACAAATATATACTTCTACTTTTTATTAAATATATTATACATAGAAACACCCAGACCAATGCAAATAGATATATTCAGGCTAACAAACATTTGCATTGAGCGGTAATCGAACCCGCGCCCTTCGGCTAGATCGAGTCGGCTAGTCGAATGCACTACCGCCACGCCACAGAGGCCTGTCTTTTGTTTTGAAGTAATACAATTATCAAACAAACTATATACGGAACCCTCGGCCCAGAGCCGCGTGCCATACGCAACTTGTAATATTTTTTTCTCGAGCATTAAGCCTCAACCTTTTTTTCTCAACGCTCGGAAGTGCGGAGCGTGCCATGTGTCGCGTCGGGTTTCACCAGTCCTCACTTCTTGCTAACCTGACTGTGGGTGTGGTGCGAAGAGAGCCAAGTGTTTCCGTAGTTTTTGTATTGGAACTATACATTTTATTGCGTAATAAGTTTGAACTTTGACTGTGTAAATAAATACATAAATTTTATTTTTAGTTAGGGCATTTCGAATGCAGAGATTACCTAGAGTCAGTCGGGGTGCGAGGGATATGCTTTATGGCAACCTTACACTCCGGCTTCTGTAGACCCGAGAAGGCTTGCGGTTTTAGTTGGTTCAAGCTCGACATAACTGCCAGTATCAGAGTGGATTTCCGCACGAAAAAAAAAGTGAACGTATAACGAATTTTGGGTTAAGCTCAAGTGGCTGCTAAAAAGCTGGGCATTCTGTCGAAGGTGCGACAGTACTTCACACCGGAACAGTTGCTCAACTTGTACCAAGCGCAGGTTCGATCCTGTATGAAGTACTGCTCGTATCTGTGTGATGGCTTAGCTAAATACCACCTGGAAGCGCTGGAGACGATAGAGAGACGGGCCAAGAGGCTCATTAACTACGATGCACTCGTCGAGAAAACCCTCCATAGTAATCCAATTTCGGTTTGATTGCGTTCAGGGGTCAGCAAGCCGGGCAGGGGGATTGTGGTCGCAACCCTAGTGGGACCGGTTGGTGTCACGCGGTGCTGCGACGACAATCCTCTTCTGATGAGGCCGTCAAGTTGAGTGCCGCCATTGTTAACATGGTACGTGTATGTAATGGTGACCCTCTTTCCTGAGACTTTACCTTCAGCTTTGCATCAGGTGAGATTAAGTCAAATTGACGTGTCCTAAATATAAAAAAAAAAAAAAATTATAAGAGAAAACGCTTCAGAGCCTTGAACATCGACGCAAATTTGAAGGCCTATCGGTCTTTTATAGGATGCATTTCGGTATAGCAATAATAATATTCGGTTAATAATTCGGTATAAGTTCAAATTCATAGTATTCAAAATAGGTCTAAGTTAGTCCTCACCCGGATGGACTGTATCACCAGTTTGGTTTCCTACCTCATAATTGATTTATTCCGTATTTAAAACCAAACAAGTCTTTATACACGAATTATTACTTATCCAACAAACGCACAAGCGCAATAAAATCGATGACGTATGCCGGTTCGAACAATTGGAAATAATATAACCTTTAGCAAAGTAATAACTCTTGTATAATTGTTGCAAAAACTACCAAGAAATAATCTTGAACTTTAAAAGAATACACCCAGCTCGTAAATAATGCTTTTTGCTGATGTTCTAATAACTTCTAATATAGGTTTTGGTTAAGTATGGTGTTCCTGTGTCTTCGTAATATAAAGGTGCTCTTCCACTTACGAGGGGAAACGAGGTTCGGGTAGAATAGAATTAGAATCTCGCTGGTTTATGTCCTCCAAAAATCAAAGTAGCTTGTGGTTTTTCCAATTTTATTTAAAATAAGTTTATGAAAACTATTTATTTATTTTACTACATTACTAGCTGCGCGACCTGGTTTTTTTTAATTTTTTTATACCACTATGGTGGCAGATAAGCACACGGCCCACCTGATGGGAAGCGGTTACCGCGACCTATGGACGTGTGCAACACCAGTGCAGTGGCGTGACACTCGCGCTGCCGACCCTGTAAAGGAAAGGGGATGGGAAAGGAGTTTGGGAGGGGATGGGAAAGGAGTTTGGGCTCCGGCACTCTCACTCACCAAACGGAACGCAACAGTTCAAATACTGTTACTTGGCGTCGATATTCTGTGAGAGGGTGGTGCTTCCCCGGTCGAGTCGGCCCATTCATGCAACGGCCAAAATGACTGTTGCTTGACTCTACCACCTACCACTGTTTAGGACACGTCAATTTGACTTCACCTCGCCTGATGGTAAGCTGAAGGTAAAGTCCCAGGCAAGAGGGTCACCATTACATACATGTACCATGTTAACAATGGTGGCACCCAGCTTGACGGCCTCATCAAAAGAGGATTGTCGTCGCAGCACCGCGTGACACCCACCGGTCCCACTAGTGCTGCGACCACAATCCCCCTGCCCGGCTATGCACTTGCTGACCCCTGAACGCAATCAAACCGAAATTGGATTACTATGGAGGGTTTTTCGCAATCGTGCACGGTGGTACCCACCCGGCCGAATTTTGTGACAAATTTGTGTCATCAAATTTCTACCACATAGGGCTTCCCCCTAGCACCTTACCCGTGGACTTTCTTAACTTTTTCTTTCATACGAACCTTGTCCTGACAATAACGAATATAAAAAAAGAATTATCCAATTTGGTGCAGTCGTTCGGAAGTTATGCGTGTGCATACATTTCGGCGAATCAGTTTTATTTATATATAAGATTAAGAGGTTAAGATTTCGGGGTTAAGAGGTCAGCGTGCAGTTGCTCCCGTAAAAGTCAACCAAACTAGATCATGGAAAGAAGGAGCAGGCGAGAGGACGGGCTTCAAAGCGCGTGCTTGGATGCAACCGGGATTCGTGCACGGATGTATAAGAATAAGAAGAATTTATCTACTTGCACGCATTTCATCCATATTTTCTAGGGCCTACCTTTGCACCTATACTTTGAACCTTATTAATAACATTATTTTCATCTCTTCTCATACTATATCTGGTGCTATACGAAATATAAAAATGTGCATATTGCAGTGCAAAATTATATGATAAATTATACACAATTAATATTATTATAAGTTTAACTTCTTCCATGTCTTAACTCATCCTCCGAGCCTTCTCTCAACTCAGTTGGGATCGGCTCTCAGTCTACTAACTATTACTACTAACTAACTACGAAGCGGCCGAATTTTGATTTTTTATATAATTATCATTGTCTGTTTTTTTGCTATTAAAGCGGAACACAAATAATAGATTGATTTTAGGAACCTTTTTAGACTGAAAATCTTAGTGAGCTCCAGAGACAGTTCAAATGCGTTCCCACACACACAAGTGGAACGTAGAGAACAGATGTAGGAGTGGTAATCCAGGTCTCATCTCCAATTATTTTGTTTTTGATAATATGAATTCCAAACATTTCTTTTTTGCTCGACTACACTTCAATGGAAACGTACCCTTAGAATCGCAGCGTCCATATCGACATTTACACCGCACGCGGTGTCTCATTTAAACACAAACGCTTTTACACTGAAGGTTTCGTTACTTCGGACTGCTTCGGGCACTCCGCAGTCGCCTCGCCTTTACCACACTGATTCATGCTCTTATAAAATAGTTTTTAAAATATAGTAGAACTGGTTAATAAAAGTATTTCTCAATTGGTCATTTTATTTCCTTTTTGCAATGACGAGACACTTTAGGCTTCCTTAGGCGCCATTTTTTGAGATAGGAAAATCAATTGATTTCGCGACACTGATACCGTTACCGACAGCGCGCTCTGCGCTCTGTCGTGCCTTTCACCGTGTCTCTCACCGTGCTCGACAACAAGCTGTACGCGCTGAGTGAGTACTGAGTCCATGATACACTTAGCGCGGCGCCTGAGAGCCCGTTACGCCCGTGCACACGGTCAAAATACACACGTAATTGTTCAAGTTTTCACTTCTGTCGGCACTCCCGGAGCACCTCTGTTTTTTAATCCCTTTTCATTGTATGGGCTTCTTATCTTGGGAGGGTTATAGACTACTACTACCACGATGGCCAGACGGGTTGGTAGAGGGTTTTGATTCGAGTTTTCCTTCTCTTAGGATGGATGCGCAAGGCGGAGAATCGGGTGCTATGGCGTACAATGGGAGAGGCCTATGTCCAGCAGTGGACTGCAATAGGCTAATTGATTGATTGATTGTATGGGGGCCACCAAGATCTTAGGGACTTAAGCCAAGCTCGGCTGGCAGTCTGTACCCAAACCTGCTGATTGACGAATAAGACTGGCGAAGTTATTGCTTCTACTTATATCATCATAGCGGTTTCCCAGATGCGTCGAAAGTTTGCTTTAGAACCCGAGGGTTGCTTATTGTTTTTTATTGATATATCGGCTTTTCTGGCAGCGACTGCCATCTGATCTCCCAACGCTGAGAGGAAAACCTGCGCCAAGCCTCGTCCGTTACTAAGCAGGTGCACCGAGAGGCAGGTGAGGTTCGCTGGGGCCCAAGGCTGGCTGGGGCCTAAGTCTATTAAGGCTTTACTCCTACTTTCCTAGTAATATTATAAATGTGAAAGTTTTTGAGGATATTCGTTTCCCGCTCAGTGCAAATATTTGTATGCATGAATATGTCTATTTGCATTGGTCTGGGTGTTTCTATGTATAATATGTATGTATTTACAAAAAAAAAGTATTTAAGTATGTTTATCCGCAGTCTGGAACCCATAACACAAGCTAGTTAAACTATGCTTACTTTGGGGTCTAGAATGCGCTGTGTAAAATGTCGTAGAATATTTATTTATTAATTATTTATATTTGGATGTTTGTTACTCTCTAACTCTATAAACTACTCTCTGCTGTAACGGCTGAACGGATCATGCTGAAAATTGGTACAGGGAAAGTCTGTCTGGAATACAAAATAGGCTTCTTTTATTCTAGGAATAGGTTCCTGTGGGTTATGGGAACGGGATCAGCATTCCATGCGGTCGAAGGTATAGGGGTATAGTCTGTATCGAACTCTCTCGGCCCGCCGAGCCCGCAATATGCTCGCCGCGCGTCGTAGGCGACTCAGACGACGGAGGTCGCTCGACGACCTCCGTCCTTCATGAGCGCAGGCCTGTGGGTGGCCGGTGAGGCTGCCTATTACCCCAACAGAAGCATGCCGGGGCGGCGGAGCGACTAGCACCTGCCCTTTCCGGGGCAAGATGAGAACACCGTGGTTCCCGAACCCGAGACAGCCATCTCAAAACTGGGGATGGCCCTGAGTCAGTCGGGGTGCGAGGGAAATGCCCTATGGCCACCTTACACTCCCGTGTCTGAAGACCCGAGACGGCGTACGGTTTTAGTCGGTTCTAGCCCGACATAACTACTCCCGCTGGCGGGTGGGGTGTATCCGAGGGGATTTCCGCACGGTAAAAAATAAAAGGTATGCGGATGAAACCATGAACAAAGTTAAGTTTCCAAAAATTGTATTCTTTACTGGTTATTAATAGTTTTTTCTTCTATAGTTGTCTGCAATACCGCAATGCTATATCAATTATTGTAATTAAAGATGATTGGCAGCCATCAAAAAACATTGCAACCCGGTTTTTTTTTTGTACAAAAAAATCACATTATTGATTGAAAAATGTGAACGGTTTTGCGATTCGCATTGCGGATGGTGTGTTGATTTTTATTATTGGTTACGTTTATTCACGGATTGTTAATTAAAAACATAATTGTTGATCATTTTGTTTACGTGAATACGGTTGGGAATATGTTTGAGAATGTATTTGCGATTATTTTGTACTTTGAACGCGTCGGAGGTCCCCTGGTATGAGATTGTGTGTGTCACTAACTTTACAGACGTTTTTAATTTGGTCTTCCTGGTGAAATTCTTAAGCATAAAACAAAATTATATTGTAAGCCGTGAATAATATTTTTTCCGGACGAGAAAGAGGATTGAACTTATATATATATACTACCTTACCTGTATACTAGTATATGCCTATGTACTAACATAACATAACATAACTTCACGCCTGTATCCTCGAAGGGGTAGGCAGAGGTGTATTACACACCCACGATTCGCCAGTTATGTTAAGTTCCCATTGTAATAGGGGACGAGCCTATTGCCATCTACCGGGTACAATATTAAGCGAGCGATAATTACCATTTATTAATGCACACATAAGTACGAAAAGTCAGAGGTGTGTGCCCGGGGCGACTGCGGATCGAACTCGAGACCTCGTCTCAGCAGCCCGTTACGTACGCCACAGGGCGATAGGCAATAGCCTATGCCTATCTACTACCCTTTATAATAGCTTTATCCCTCTTTCTCACTCGGAACAAGAACGCTTATAATATGTCATGGTAGAGTTGCTGTACGTAGCGACACCTACGTAAACTATCGTAACTGCATTTAGACCTAATTTTCGTGCTGTTGGTGAAATGCAGTCACAATTCTATATGTAGCGAAAGTCTATATTACACAGAGTCAACTATAATCAAACTAAGCACAGCTTTTCTACGGGATAATTTTTTATACAAAAATATCCATAGATTATTTACACTGCAGTTTCTTGCCAAAGCTGTTTGATGGCGAGACGCGCTCATATTTAATACAAAGTTGTTGACACATTTCAACAGCATTAAATTTACTAACATAATCTATATTCAAATAAAGTCATGTTAGTGATGACTATACTGAACTCGAGAACGGGTGGACCGATTTTCATGATCTTTTCTATTTTTTTTTTTTATTATTTCTAATAGCAGCTATTTGCTTCTTACACATAGTACCTTTTTTTTTCGTGCGGCAATACCCCCGCATACCCCCCCCCCATGTCGTATTCGAACCGACTAAAACCACACGCCGTCTCGGGTCTTCAGACAACGGGGTGTTAGGTGACCCATAAGGCATTTCCCTCGCACACCAGCTGACCCAGGGCCATCTCCGGTTTCAAGATGTCCCTCTCGGGTTTACACATCGTGACTACCAGTATTTAAAAAAATAACCATAAGAAGGTAAAATTAATGAGGACAATAATCCTATATTATTATGTATCTTTGAGCACACTCATAAGACCTACTAAAGCTAAACCTCGCCAGAATTTTGCGAAATAAAATAAAGGTTAAAAATACTGAACCCTGTCTGCTTCCGCATTGTGACTAAAAGGACAATGGCTAAAAAATCGCCAGTAGGTGGTGTACCTGCTCCCCAATTATTTAATTTTCAAAATCATTAATCATATTTTTTTTTTATTTGAGACGGATAGCAGTGCGAGCAATGCTTTTAACTTTCTTTTTTGTTACGGAGCTTTTATGGAAGCTTTTTGAATTTGGAATTGAAAAAGTGTTTTTTTTAATGCCAGTGCTGTGAAAATTTTGGGGCCTAATTTTTTTTTTTTTACCTACATTATGTGAATAATAATTATGTTTTGTTGTTGCTGATTGGTAGATACCTATTTCATAATTTGTGATTAAAATTAATTCAGGTTTATAAATTCAATGTAAACGAAATTTAAATATCATTTATATCCTGTTTATTTCGTGTGAATACCCCCCCGCCGGCCAGCGGGGGAGGTTATGTCGAACGGAAAACCGCACGCAGTCTTAAATCTTCAGACGCCGGGGTGAGATGTCCCTAAGGAATTTCCCTCGCACCCCGACTGACCAAGGGCCAGCTCCGGTTTCGAGATGGCCTACTCAGGTTTGGGAACCACGGTGTCCCCGTCTTGCACACAACGCACCGCCTCCCCGGCCTGCTTCTGCTAGGGTGACAGGCGGCTCCACCTGTCGACCCCAAGCCTGCGCTCTTGGAGATCGGAGGTCGTTGTGCGACCTCCAACCTCCATGACCTTCACTACCATTCGTCTCCTAAACTTAATTTAACTTTTACGAGAGCGACTGCCGTCTGAACCCAACCTTGATAGGTTAACCGGCGTCAGAGCCTCGTCCGTCAATCAGCAGGTATACCAACTTGCAGGTCCGGTTGTCTTCGTATCTAAAGATCCCCATACATGCTCATTTAAACTGTTGGAGCTACATACTAAATTATTTAAAAAAAAACAAGAAAAGAGAATTCTAAAAGCAAACACGCACTAATTGACTATAGGAAGAGCCATACTAACATACTAAACTATTATTTTTAAACCTGTACGAAGGTTTGCAGTTCCGAGAATTTAGAGGTGCACCGCACCATATGATAAAACAGTTGGTATTTCACACATCTCATTGCAAAAAAAATGTGAGAAACTAAGTATATAATTTTAATAATATTACTATCGGAATCCTATAGTTTTTATAAAGTTTTTACACAAGTCGTGTGCACAATATTGGGTTACAATCTAAAGTAGTTTACATCAACCCACGGTCGGACAAAGTTCATTATGACATTGCTACACAAATACTAACCTTATTTGCTAGAGGTGAAGGTTAGAATAAACGTTTTCAAGTTTACAATTGCATCTAAGACATCTATCCTTTTATAATTCGAATAAATTCTATTTAGAAGGCTATGCTTTGGGAAATGTAACTTTGTACCTATCGGTAAAAGCTCAAAATCGATTTGCTAGTTTTTTGCGGTATTGTTATTCCAAAGTTACAGGTAGGTTTTTTTTAATATTAAACGACTACGCACGGGTCGTTGCGACATGGCGGCATTATTCCAAATTCATAACACTATTTGAACAAAGCAGGTAGACATTATATATTTTTTTTGTTTTTTTTTTATGGCTATCACGTTTTGCCCGTAGGAGGATTTATGCGGTTCTAATATGCCGGTTGTAATGTTTTTATATGGTTTAAAAACGTGGTTTGATTTTTGAAATAAATGGCATTATATATCATACACATGTTTCGCTTTTTTAGACAAGCCAAGTACTTTCATTTAATAAAAAATAAGAAGTAAGGTAAATCCATGAATATATTTTCTCATGATTTGTAACTAAATACAAGCACAAGTAGCAGCCCACGACTGAGGAGGAGGAGGCCACCATGCCGGCACCCTCGTCGCTGAACACGCCGTCTATCCCACTGAATCCCGCCTTGGAGCTGGTGGAAGCGGCATGCCAGACCGACCCAACCCCCAGGAGGGAGAAGAGGACGCAGACGGCAGCGGCAGCGAACGCCCCAGTGACCTGCCCCACCGATAAACTAGCGGAAGCGCAGGCACTCATCGCTGAGGCAATGCAGGCTGACATAAGGGACGAGACCAGGGAAGCCTTGAATATCGTCATCTCGGCCATCAAGCTTCTGGCGAGTGACTTTCCGGGCGAACGCCAGGGAAGATAGAAGATGCACGGACGCCGGAGGTCGCAGGAAAGCCGCCGCCCCGTCACTGGTCACTCGGAGCTGGGCCTTCGCTGGGTAACCAGTAATCTCACCCGGCTCGGGTCGACCACCGGGCGGCGTGAAGTCTAGCGGCCTACCAGCGTCACAAGCCAAAGGGGATTAAAACCCCCGCTCCCAGGACCGGTGCCTGTTCAGGTACCGCGAAAAAAGCTTCGGAAAGGGAAACATACCAGTACCCGATCCCACGCGCCCCTTGTGGGGTCGCAGTGAAGACTACTTGTCTGTCCTCTGCATCAGTCGCAGCGAAGTCACCACCGAGGAAGGTTCTCCGCATTCGATGGCGTCCCGACCTATACCACTGAAGATGTCGGCCGCAATGATCGATGAAACGTCTGGAATACAAGTTTCCGATGGACCACGGCCTAACAGCCCGGAAGCAGTATATTCTACATAAATACATTAAACTTGTACCATTAAAACCTGCTGGATAACAGACAGTGTTCTGAAAGTTATTAAATATGGTTTGCAAGAGTTTATAAAGATGAAAATCTCTAACAAAAAATAAAGTAAGTAGTCAAAAGGTAGTCAGGTCTGTTTCTGAATGTTGACTTATATCGATTTAAATTTATAAAAATAACGTATTGTTTTTACCACAAAGGATAAAAACATAAGAGTATTTATTATATGTCTATGGTATTTTATTACTTACAAATAAATGAATAAAATAAATAAATACATTAAAAAATAGGTGTACAATAACAAAACATTCGTCATCCTAGCCTGAAAAATCTGTGTTACCTTCGCGCCACAGCATTATGCTGAGAGGAGGCCAGATTCTGTGTGTGTCTTGTTATTGTCGCGTGTATTGGCATTAAAATAATATGTTTTATTTCACCATAGACTATCATTTGTACCATAGACTATGCCATAAATATGTTCACTTCTAGTATAAGGACGAAACTTACAATAGAAACTATCAGATCTTATGGAAAGCCAAGGATCTTTCTTTTTTTTTTATATTTAGGACACGTCAATTTGTATTCACCTCACCTGATGGTAAGCTGAAGGTAAAGTCTCAGGAAAGAGGGTCACCATTAGATACACGTACCATGTTAACAATGGTAGCACTCAGCTTGACGGCCTCATCAAAAGAGGATTGTCGTCGCAGCACCGCGTGACACCCACCGGTCCCACTAGTGCTGCGACCACAATCCCCATACCCGGCTATGCACTTGCTGACCCCTGAACGCAATCAAACCGAAATTGGATTACTATGGAGGAATTTTCGCAATCGTGCACGGTGGTACCCACCCGTCCGAATTTTGTGACAAATTTGTGTCATCAAATTTCTACCACCAAATAAGATATATATATCTTTACAAGTCCTAACCTGAACAGTCTTACTCTTATCATAGCGTATAGTGTTCTGTGTGAATCTTAGTCTTAATTTCTCTACTAGCCCTGCACCTTAGTCGCAATGTGTAGTAGTGTGCCGTACCTAGTGTAAGTATCCTAACCTACCAACAGATCTAAGATAACTTTCACGCGCCATTTTCTATTTGTATATTGTCAATCAAACTGCAGTTTTTGTACAGAAAAAAAAAAAGAATAGCGGCACTCCGGGAGTGCCGACAGGAGTGAAAACTTGAACAATTACGTGTGTATTTTTGAGGCGTCGGTAAATATTTAGTGTCGGTAACGGTAACAGTCTCACAAATTTGATTGTTTTTTCCCATCTCAAAAACGCCCAACGCGTCATTTCAACAATAGCCAGATAACAATTTTGTAATACACCTCTTTTTATAGAATGTTTTAACCACTTTAAAGTGATTTATTCTTTTTAAAGAATGCTAAAAACATGGCC
This sequence comes from Cybosia mesomella, assembly GCA_946251805.1. Classification (NCBI taxonomy): domain Eukaryota; kingdom Metazoa; phylum Arthropoda; class Insecta; order Lepidoptera; family Erebidae; genus Cybosia; species Cybosia mesomella. The sequence continues at coordinate 38,064,355 of OX276389.1, forward strand.
ATATCCATATGTCATAAATAATAAAACCTCTTTTTTAAACGCAGACGCACTACGGTGCAAACGACCACAAACAAAAAATAGTTTTGCATAAATAGGAAGGATTCCTCTTGAAGGAAGGTAATGAGTTTTAAACGTCTTTTAAAAAGTTATTTATACATTTCCATATTTGGATGACTTTGTGTGGGTGGTAGAGACGAGACGACAAATAATAAAATCGTCTAAGATACTGGCAGAATTTTCTCAACTTGTTTAATATAAAATTCGACTATCCTGTTCGAATAAATTAAAAACATTACAGTATAACTTACTTAGTATCTATTAAAGACTTCATTGTTCTTAGGATTTGAATCTGAAATTACTTTACATAAAACATTTAAACACTTTTGCACCGTGCGGGTGAACTAGGAACGATTGTGTAACTTACTTTTGTATTTGTTCCTAAAAAATTAACAAATAATTCAAAAAACCGGCCAATCGCGAGTCGGACTCGCCCATGAAGGGTTCCGTAGCAGCAAGTAAAATTTTATATTTGAGTTGATTGAATGAAAGGTAAATTGCGGTTTACGATTTATGACGTAAACAAAAACTACTTACTAGATCTCTTTCAAACAAATTTTCGATGGAAGTTTACATGGTAATGTACATCATATATTTTTTTAGTTTTATCGTTCTCTTATTTTAGAATTTTTTGATTTTCATTTCTAAGTATGGGGAACCCCCAAAATTTATTGTTTTTTTTTCTATTTTTGTGTGAAAATCCTAATACGGTTCACATAATACATCTACTTACCAAGTTTCAACAGCATAGTTTTTAAAGTTTCGGAAAAAAGTGGCTGTGACATACGGACGGACAGACAGACAGACAGACATGGCGAATATATAAGTGTTACGTTTTTTGCCATTTGGCAACGGAACCCTAAAAATGAAAGACTAAATTCAATTATGGCACACCGCAATACCGAACAGCCTATATCTTTAAAATTTAAAAAGTATACAATCATATAATCAGAACCTACCTACATAGTCATAAGAAGGAATTACCATAGAGATCTTTAGGTTTGCGTGACATAGCTGAGGATTGAAGACTGAGGACTGATTTAAATAATTCAAGAAGTTCAATGGTCTTTTTATGTAGCGCGACTTCTGAGTTTAAAAGTTCAATATACTATTTATATTTTACAGAACTGGACAGATATTAAATGTTTTATTTGTTATTGTTATATTATGATATGTTCATAACGATATATAACCAATATTCATGCTTCCATTCAAAGGTTAGCGTGATGATACATGAGGTAAGATTTTTTGTCGCAGTATTTCCATGGCATTTGGCAATGGGACTAGTTAGACACAAAAAACCCTACTAGTTCCATTGAACTAATTGCGATGGAACTAGTGTCTCACTAGCCAAACGCCATGGAACTACTGAGACAAAAAAAATATCACTAGCTCCATGGAACTAATTGCGATGGAACTAGTGCGAATGATCTTATTTATGTCAGTGGTAAAGTTAAACTTTACCAGCAAGAATTGGTAATTCAGGTAAGTACTATGCTACTAATATCACTCTTTTTAATAATAACCCACGCATTTTGAATGTTACCATATCTTTCCTTCTCCTCATCCTCAATCTTTTGCCGTCTTTTCTCTTCTCCATGCGAGCAATGATGATAGTGAATATGTTTAGTGTGAAAGTGAGAAAAAGAAAAAAAAAACAATGTTTAAAAATGACTGTAAAGTCATTCATTGTTTCCGTAGTTCGCAAGCGTTACGGTAGATAGCTCCAGCGTCGCCTTAAGACGTATATAATATATCGGGGAATTTCGAATATCTGGGACGTGTCTAGGTGGCTAAGTTGGTCAGAGCATTCCCGCTGTAAGAGACTGTACGCGGGTTCAAGTCCCGTCCTAGATGTTCTCACTCAAAGAAAATTACTCTAAATAATCTTAACTGTTTCTACATCAGTTTACACAAAAATATCGTTACCACATTTCTCCCACGTCCCAAGAATGCCGTGACATTAAATCGAGATAAAAAATAAACATTAAGACTTCACGTCAAATGTCCTTTACAAAAAAAAAATCCTCTAATATTTATTACAAATAGTAGGTATTACTTTATCATACAAACGATTCTGATTCTTACGCTACATCATTTTGTTGTTATTTGACAAAACAACAGAAATTTGCCACTGCAATTTGGAGCTTACTGGATATGTTTTAGGAGACAAATTATTTAGAAGCCACGAACAAGGAAGGTGACCTGCTAAGTCAGACGCAACAATGCGATTACGATTATGCCACATTTATTTTTTTACGCGACAAAACGCGAGGGTGGATCACAGGTAGTTGCGTTGATGTTGTCGCGTTCGATACTACCTTGAGTTGTGTGTTATGCTTATGACCAATAGCCCGTGAACGCCAAACCTACATCATAGTATAAAAGCTGCAATTTATGGCTTGTAAATTTAAGTGTTTAAAATAGCGATCTCATGAATTTGATCATAAGATCGTGACTAAATTGATATGATATCCCATTCGCCAACCCCTAGGAAAGGATAACATGGTAAAATTTTTGCACTGAACACCTATAAAAAGAATTAAGGATCCAAGAATTTGGAAGTAAAAAGTATTTACTTCCAAATTCTTGGATTTTCTTACCTTAATATAGCTGCCAAAGTGACTGTCAAAATCTTCAGAGTTATACAAGTGGGAGTACTTTTATAAAGTAAGATAAATAATGTTAATAATAAATCAATATTCTAACACACAGCGCTATCTAGACCCAATGTAAGCAGAGCTTCACCAGCTTGTGTCATGGGTTCTAGAATGCAGATGAACATACTTAGATACATTTTCTTTATATATGGAAACACCCAGATTACCCATACAAATATTTTTACTGAGCGGGAATCGAACTCGCGACCTCCTTGTTAGCATTCGAACGCACTACCGCTTGCCACAGATACAATACATCATCATTTTGACGACTATCAATACATTTTCTACTATATCTGCGAGTTCAAACGTCAAGTTGCGTCAAACGCGTTGTCCTTAACGAGCACTCACCATTTGGCTATACAATACAGCAAGTCGAACGGGGGTGGTTTCTCTAAGTGCGGGGGTCGATCGTCATGTCGATAAATCACGTACGACTTTTTGTTCCGATTCGATGCAAACGTGAGAAGGCGACGCACTTGGCAATCGCATGTTGCACGTGCAGACATCTGGACATTGCGATTTATTTTGCGATTTTTTTCCGTCCGAAAAATCTAGTTTTTGCTGTGTTTTATTGAGTTCAGGGGTCTACTAAGACAAATGAGTTACGGATATTGTTATAATAGGAGTTTTTCGTTCAATGTTATGTTACCAGTGGTAGTGGGTGGACATTTTGAATTTATTTGTAAGGTCAGCTATTAAAGGAGCTTAACGCATCCTGAATACTTAATTATAAAGGTTGGATGTATTAAACAAGCATCCGATCCTATACCTAGATGTTACCACAAGCTGTGGATGTTTGAAACCATTCTAAATTACCATAAAAATTCTGAAAATCCTAGCCTGAAATTAAATTCAGGCGGGTAACAACTTTACTTTCAATCATCAGGTTTTAACTGAATTTTTATAAGTCCTATATAAATTGAGGTACCCCTTAAGGGGGGTATTCTTAACAATTATTAAAATCAGACGAAATTTTAAAAAAATGTGACTGAATACACTTCCAAACTAAGTGTAGTAATTCAATTAAATTTTTAAGCATTTTGTATGCTTACTTTTTTCTAAAGATTTTAGATCGGAAAAAGAGAACATCTAGGACGGGACTTGAACCCGCGACCAGTCCCTTACAGGGGGAATGCTCTGACCAACTGAGCCACCTAGACACGTCCAAGATATTCGAAATTCTCCGATACATTATTACGTCTTAAGTGTGATGTAAAAATATGTAAAATGTAAATGTAAATGTAACAAGTGTAAGTGTAGTAAGTTAGTTTACTTGTTATGGTGAATATTCCACTCATACGCACAAAACGTTTCGGCGACACATTTATTATGCGTACAGCTAAGGAGTGGAATTGTCTGCCTGAGTCTGTGTTTCCGGAAAGCTATAACCTCGGCATCTTCAAGTCTCGAGTGAATAGGTTCCTTCTAGGCAAACGTGATCCATCGTAGACCACATCGTCACTTACGACCAGGTGAGATAGAGGTAAAAACACGGAAAACAGCTGGATGTATTCGTCTGAAATTTTGAACACAGGTAGAGTACGCTGGGGTGCGACTGGTTAGGGGGTGTAAGTAAGGTTAAAATGTTGGTCTATCTGTAATGTATTTCTATTTATTTGACTTAGTTAATCTCTGAAACGGCTGAGCCAATGTTCACGGGACTTTCATTGGCAGACAGTTGATGTTTAAGACGTCATTTAGGCTACTTTTATTTTAGAAAAAGAAAATTACCAAAAAAATTACCCGAGGTCGAAGGCACAAGACTCAAAATAAGTAGTCAGTTAAAAATAATAACGTCTAAGAAAGCCACGTATACTCAAACATCATGTCACAACGTAGCGTAGGTAGCACTTGTGTTTATTTAGGACGGACAGCCGCTGATATTTGGCATATTTACCCCAATTATATCCCCTTGTTACACTATCATGCGATAATGTATTAAGAAGGAAAAAACAATGTTTTTGTTAAAATGGAGCATGAGTGCTACATTTGATAGCTGCATGCGATCCAGGTAGAATTTTGTTAGGGCAATATGTGTAAATAATAGAATTTAACAGTACGTGCTCTTTTAGAGGTATCACGTTGGTTTAAAATGTAAAAAAAAAACTTTTAGCGTCCTGTAAATTAGGTTGATAAGGCTTCAATAAATACTTTTAATAAACTAAATACTTTTTTTATAGATCTGAGGATAAGGCATAATAATCTTTAAGATGATTTTCTTGTCGTGTCTAAGTGGCTCAGTTGGTCAGAGCATTCACCTGGGTCATGTGGTCACGGCTGACCTTAGAGACGATGCTGACATTGAGCGGGAGCGGAGAGCGCTGTCGATACGAGCGAACATGATAGCTCGCAGGTTTGCACGTTGCTCGACTGAAGTCAAGTTAACGTTATTTAGAGCGTACTGTACGTCTCTCTACACGTGCAGCCTATGGGCTGACTACTCGAAGAGGTGCTACAGCGATCTCCGCGTCCTGTACAATAACGCATTTAGAATGGTTTTGGGGCTGCCCCGATTCTGCAGCGCTTCTGGCATGTTTGTGGATGCACGGGTAGACTGCTTTCATGCTACTATACGCAAACGGTGCGCGTCACTGGTGCGCAGAGTGCGGGCCAGCTCTAACGCCATACTGGCAATGGTGGCTGATCGGCTGGCATGTCCTTATATGCGACATTGTTCCGATAGACATGTTGCTGTCCCGATGAAAAAAAGAAAGTACTAAAGGGAATCATTTTATACGATTTTAATTATTTTGTTTTCTTTATTTTAATGTTTTGTTTTTAATTCATTTAATTTTATTAAAATTTTCAATTCAATTTGTTAATTCATTATAATTATTTGAATTCAATTGTGTAGCATTGGTGTGCTTGTTTTTCCTATCAATTTTTAGTATTACACATTATAATACAATAAATCCTTAATCGAATGTAGAATATAAGTACTAACATAGCTATTAAGTGAAAAATGTTACTAACAAAATGGATTCTGTTATCTGAAATAAATACATTATTATATTATATTCCCCCTGTAAGGGACTGGTCGTGGGTTCAAGTCCCGTCCTGGATGTTCTCTTTTTCAGATCTAAATATACTTTCAAATACATATTGCTGTCTCTTTTAGCTTGCGTATTGTGCACAGTATAGCATGAGATTTTGAAAAAAATTTTGGCTGTAACATTTATATTTGTAATTACTAGACTATTTGTTTTTTTTTACGTGCGGAAATCCCTTCGGATACTCATTAAAGTAGAAATAGTGTTGTCCTTTGAACATAACATAACATAAACTCACGCCTATATCCCCGAAGGGGTCGGCAGAGGTGCTAGCACCCACATTTCGCCGGTTTATGTTTAGGTCCCAATGTAATAGGTGGTGAGCCGATTGCCACTAAACGGGCACTTATAAGCCTGCGATAAATACACACATAACTTCGAAAAGCATCGAAAAGTCATTGGTGTGTGCCATGGTAAAACATGGGACCGAACCCGGGACCTCGTCTCGGAAGTCCATTACCCATACCACTAGGCTACCGCGGCTCTTTGAAATAATAAATTAATTTATTATTCCCTTGTATTGTCACAAAAAGCAGCTAAAGTTGAGTCTTATAACTTTTGAGTTACGTATCATTTGAAATTCATATTTGTAACAGTAAACTAACTAACTGTTTCCAGCACGGGACCGAAAACCCATTGCAAAGCATTCGAACAAACTAACGCTGTATGAACAACGCAATCTCTTTTGTCTAACCGATGTTATAACGTATCAGATATGAATTAATTCTTCCTTTCTTTCACATCACGTACTAGTAAACCGCTCCACATCATACGACGTTTGAGAGAGGAGCATTCATTCGCTGACGTCACGGCTTCGTAGGCAGTAGGCTCACTAGGCTGAAGTGTGCTGCGACCTATATACGGACAAAAGCGCTCAGTATGTCAGCTCAGTACTAAGTATTGATGTGTTAGCGGGTTCGCGATGTTTTATTTTGAACTACTAGAAAAAGTAAGCATAGGTACTAATTGTTTAAAAATTTAATTGAATTAATGTGGCGGAGTCATCAAAAAACAATGTTTAAAAATGATTGTAGTCATTCATTGTTTCCGTAGTTCGCAAGAATTATGGTAGATGGCTCCAGCGTCGCCTTGAGACGTATATAATATATCGGATGGTGGAGGGGATGGTGGTAGAAATTTGATGACACAAATACTGGTGGTAGAAATTTGATGACACAAATTTGTCACAAAATTCGGCCGGGTAGGTACCACCGTGCACGATGGCGAAAAATCCTCCATAGCAATCCAATTTCGGTTTGATTGCGTTCAGGGGCAGCAAGTGCATAGCCGCGGGCAGGGGGATTGTGGTCGCAGCTCTAGTGGGACCGGTGGGTGTCACGCGGTGCTGCGACGACAATCCTCTTCTGATGAGGCCGTCAAGCTGAGTGCCACCATTGTTAACATGGTACGTGTATGTAATGGTGACCCTCTTTCCTGAGACTTTACCTTCAGCTTACTATCAGGCGAGGTGAAGTCAAATTGACGTGTCCTAAATATAAAAAAAAAATCGGAGAGTTTCGAATATCTGGGACGTGTCTAGGCAGCTCAGTTGGTCAGAGCATTCACCCTGTAAGGGGCTGGTCGCAGGTTCAAGTCCCGTCCTAGATGTTTTCTTTTTCCGATCTAAATCTATAGGATAGCTCTACTAATTGCTTAAAAATTTAATTCAATTGACCGACTACTGTTTGCAGTGATTTTATATACTTTGATTTATTAATAAACCCTTTTTTTTAAGAATATCAGAAACCAAAATTACTAGTACATATTTACCTTGTGTGAAGAGTGGGTTCACATCGGTAGTGTAATGGCCAGAATTCGAACCCGGGACCCCTCGATCGTAAGGCGGACTCCTTAACCAGTAAGCTACCGTAGCTTCTGAATATTATACATTACATTCATCATCATCATTTCGGTGTTGTATCCCGACTGCATCCGAGGATACGTCTCGGAGGACTTACGGACTGAATTTAGACAGTACAATACTTCGACATGCAGTGAACTTGGAAAACACATAAATCGACAAGTCATTGCTTCGACAGACAACTATTAGACAACACACAGCTTCGAATTACCAACACTTCGACAGACGATTATTCGTCAGACAATACTTAGACAATGCTTTCGCACGATCTTGGATATCTATGGTAGTGAGACCACTGACACTGACAGTACGTAAAACATTTCTAAACCGTAGTAGAGTCAAGCATTCCCCAGTACGAATAGGCCGCTTCCCTCTCATTCAACATCGATGTTAAGTAGCAGTATGCTGCGTTTTACACGGTTCGCAAGAACTTTACCGAGCGGTCTTACTTTGCCTCTTGTCTTTTCCCTTTTTATAAGCTTTTATTTACCCGTCCCGATGTTTGTCAACGAATCTTGCAAATTAAATTTTATCACTACCCGGTTACCGATTGAGGTGAAATTTTGCATACATGTGACAATGCAATATTATGATGGAGCTGGTAGGTGGCCATAGGAACTTCGCAATGAAACGACACAACCTCATCGAGTTTGAACTCGTTTGAATAATCTTGACGAGTAGTTCGTCTTTCAGTGGTAACCAGGGTCTGATGATGGATCTGGAAGGTGGTCATAGGAACTCTGTAATGAAACGACGCAAACCTATCGACTTTTGGCTCGTTCTATACGTCTTGACAAGTACATGCAATTATATTAATAAAACCTTGTGTTTTTTGAAGTGAAAACTTCTTTAGCGGCGTTGTGCCCTTTTTGTAATGGGTAAAAAACGTTAAACTCGCGTCAAGACACGTGCAGGTCACGTGTCCTGATTCGAAAATTCGTAAGACGTTTGCAGACAAATATAGAAGCGCTAATTTCACACTGTACTTAACAACCTTGGTGGCGCGTGTGTCTAATGAGTGGTCGTTGACTTCGTCAAGACTGAGAACGATTCCGACCGAGGCCCAAGAAACACTTTTGGTCATCATATAGCTTTTTGTAATATTTATTCTATTTTGTGCCATAAATCTATTGATATAAAATGGAAATTAAACAAAGTGCATCTGTTAATGAAAAAAGTGACGAAGAAATAGCGGAAGAAAATGAGTGAGTACTTTATAAATATATTGGCGATGATAGTTCTGGTAATAATGATGGTGAAAAAGTCGTTGAAATTATGGATGGAAGTTGATTTTTCTGAGAGATAAACTCTTTAATATAAAATAATTGTAATAGTTCTGAAGTGTTAAATTATTAATGTAATATAAATTGTCATGTTTGTGTACGAAAGCGCAATAAATGAATATTGTATGTTACCACATAAATGATAGTACTTTTATACTGATAATTAAAGCAAGTCGTGCAAAATTATTCCCTAAACATTCCAAAATATCAAAAATGCACAACGTTAATATTCAAGTTTTCACTTCTGCCGGCACTCCAAAGTCAAAGTCAAATGTCAAAGTCAGTTTTTTTTTTATTTAACTTGTTCTCCTTTTCTTACCTCTACAGACAACATGCGTAGTGACCGCTTCCCATATTACTAAGATTATTCAAAATAGAATTTATTTATCGTCATCCCGGCATTAATCCCGGTAGCACCCAAAGCTTGCACTTTGTAGCCTAGGGGAAATCCCCTTGAACTCGAACCGACTAAAACCGCACGCCGTTTCGAGTCTTCAGGTGTAAGGTGGCACTTTGTAGCCTATACGCTATTTCTACCTGAAGTAACTTATCTCGGGTTTTAGGGGCGCGACTACCATTATGACTTCAAGAGAACCGCCAGAGTCTCGTCCATCAATCAGCAGATGTACACATTGGACACTCATCACCGACTCTGAAGATCTTTTTGAGTACGAGTCATACGAGAAAATTCTAGAAGGTCGACTTAGATCCGATCAAAACACAATTTATTAGTATAAAAAAATAAAAACGTCGTTGTTGTCGTAGTTTTTTGTTGTTGAAAAAACCTACTAAAATATTGACCCACCGTAAATTTTCCTGAAAGTTTCATACATTCAGATTTAACTCATGCAATTCAAAACATTGCGTTTCTGAGTGAACGGTTGCCAAGTAAATGCTCTTTCAAATTGTATACCATAAATATATGTTTAGATGAATATTAAAAGTGAGGTTTTATATTTAAATCTAAAACAACACAGTTAGTGTTCTTAGCTATATAGTTGGAAAAAGTTTTAGTTTTTGTGTGATATCTATGGAGGGTGTATGGTGCGTAAGGCCTGCGCTCATGGAGGACGGAGGTTGTTAAGCGACCTCCGACGTCTGAGATTCCTCCGCGCATCGCGGGCTCTGCGGATCGGGAGAGCCCTGAGTCTGCCCTGGACCCGCCCCTTCTCGAGTATTACTTGCTTGCAGAAGGCGGTGGCGCCAGCCCACGCGTTCGTGTTTCGAGGGCCTCCACTAGGGCTCGTCCCGGCGCCTCCCACGCCGGGCATTCGGCCATCGTATGTAGCCCTGTGTCCTCACTTGCATCACAGTGATGGTACTCCGATGTTGGCTCCTTCCTGATCCCACACAGGTGGTCCCCGAAACTCTCCTTCCCAGAGATCACCTGCATCAACCGGTATGAAAGGCTCCTGTGTCGCATCTCTAGCCAGTCCTCCATGATGGGTCTTACCGCCGGCACCGTTACTACGGTGAGCTTGGTCGCCCAAGTCGTTTCTTTCATTCCACCACGATGGCCTGGTGGAGCTGGGACTACACGGCCTCGATTTCCCGAGGCTCAGCTTTCCCTGCTCCCGCGCCTTCTTTCGCCATTGATATAGTTGTGAAAGGGCTCTCGCCTCCAGGTCCCAAGGTGGAGTTCCGGCAAGGAGACTCGCCGCTTCGAAGGAGATCGTTCGGTACCCCCTAATGATCCTGATGGCCATTTACTAGCAACGACCCTGGCATGCATTTTATACTTCTTTTACTTCAAGAATTGTTTTCATACATGTTCATCGGTTTTATGGATACCCTAGACTTGGATGGCCGGGGAAGTCCTCGATCTGATCGATACACGTCCGTCTAGGTCGATCCTTACTGGGTTCATTCCCGCCTCCCCTCATAAACCTGTTTTGTCCATCCACATTACGTATCCGAACCATCTAAGCATCGCTTTCTGGTCACTACATCTTCTAACAAACCACACCGTTCCCTTTATTTGATTGGCTGAAACATGGCACGTGTAAATAATCGAACATTGAACACGGCGAGTCTCAGAAAAATATATTTTAGTCTACATCAAAGTTAATTAGGAATAAATTGGAGGAATTGGGATTGTACTAAATCCACATCCCTCTTCAGTAAATTGAGGCAAATTAACATAGTAAGCAAATTACCGAAAAAAGAGAGAGACGCCACGTGACGCAAATTATGAGTTCTATGAACTATAATTGATTTCATAATATTCCGAGCCTTTTCACAACTAAGCTGAGGTCAGCTTTCATTTGAAGAACCGTGAAACGGCTATATTTCGATTTTTTCTGTGAACCCACCGCCATCTGACCCCTTTACTGGAAGTTCTGTAGTAAGACCAGGTTTTCGGACTTTTTAGGGCTCCAACTACCGGAACGAATGCTACAGACGTACGTATAGCATCGAAAGCCCGGAACTTCCAGCCCCATTTTTTTTTTCGTGCGCATATCCCCTCGGATACCGCTCTTTTGCTTTTTTTTTTGGATACCCCCTGCCGGCCAGCGGTCAAAGTCAAAGTCAAAGTCAAAAACCATTTATTCTGTATAGACCATTAATACGCACTTACAAAACGTCATAAAAAAAAATTAATTTAATGTTTGTCAAATGGACAACCGGTTCGAAACGCGGCCCTGTCCTGAGAAGACTCCGGCAACAAACGCAGCGGGGTTTTTTTTTTTTTGGTCTATTTACAAACATATTTACTTAACCTAAGTACAATATTTCATTTGAGTAGCATAGAGAGAGAGCAAACAGTTCATATCCAAGCTTGTTTGTCGTCTAAATAGTCTTGAATTTTATAGTAGCCTTTTTGGCAGAGTTTACTTTTAATTTGGCTTTTAAATTTATGAAGAGGTAGATTCTTTATTTCACTAGGAAGCTTGTTGTAGAAGCGTTTACAGTTACCCTGAAAGGAATTACTAATCTTGTGGAGTCGACTATTACAAACCACAAGATTGTTTTTATGTCTAGTATTTACGTTATGTATATCACAAAGCCTTAAAAAATTGGAAATGTTTCTTCTAACATACAAAAGATTTTCAAAAATATATTAGCGGGGGTGGTTATGTCGGGTTTGAAACGACTAAAACCGCACGCCGTCTCGGGTCTTCAGACGCCGGGGTGTAAGGTTGCTCATAAAGCATTTCCCTCGCACCCCATCTGACCCTGGGCCATCTCCGGTTTCGAGATGGCCCCCTCGGGAAATAACAAATACCCAAACATCTTCATAAACTTTCTAATTTTGGTATTTTTTAGTTTAGGCCGTCAACTGATTTCACCCTGCTATAATATTATAGAAGAATAATATATAACTTCGAGTATACACAGCCCTATTAGAAAATAGAGGAATAAATTTTCAGTTGAGTTCTTTAATGTGATATTTTTCAAGTCTTACTAACACTGTTTATAATAGCTTAAATCTAAATTATCATAGCTACCCGCAGTGTCGGTAGACTTTCATGCCAACAAGTTCGTTGAACCGGGTTCCTGGTTAGACCGGAGCCGTGATTAGTTGAACTGAAGTGCATAATGCATTATGTAGTTTTTTTTCAGTGCGATTTAAGTTTGTCTTAAGAAGTTGATACATTTTCTTTGTTTTTCATAAGTCTCGTTAAGTAGCTGAGTTTTGTTTAAAAAAGTATTTCTATTTTACATGGACGGTACCTTTTTTTTTCTTTTTTTTTATGGACGGTACCTACTTAATTTTTGGGATAAAGATATATATTTTTACAGATAAATAAATTATGAATTTAAAAACACTTTTTTTACACGCAAGCTTTCTAGTATGTGCATAACAAGACAAAACGAAACTGACGAGTTTATCTTGTTTAGTTCTGAAGCTCCGGTCCTCCCTCCACCTACCATCTCCATCTTCAGACCCTGGATATCATGTAGCACCGGAGTATTTGTCAAGATAAATCCAATGAGCTAAAAATCGATTGGTTTTTAGGGTTCCGGTTGCCAAATGGCAAAAAACCCTTATAGATTCGTCATGTCTGTCTGTCTGTCCGTCCGTATGTCACAGCCACTTTTTTCCGAAACTATAAGAACTATGCTGTTGGAACTTGGTAAGTAGATGTATTATGTGAACCGCATTATGATTTTCATACAAAAATAGAAAAAAACAATAAATTTTGGGGGCTCCCCATACTTAGAACTGAAACTCAAAATATTTTTTTTCATCGAACCCATACGTGTGAGAACCAAGACGGCGTGCGGTTTTAGTCGGTTCAAGCCCGACATAACCACCCCCGCTGGTCGGCAGGGGGGTAGGATTTCGGCACGAAAAAAAAAAAAAAAAAGGTATCTATGGATAGGTCTTCAAAAATGATATTGTGGTTTCTAATATAATTTTTCTCTAAACTGAATAATTTGCGCGAGGGATACTTCCAAAGTGGTAAAATGTTCCCCCCCCCCCCTGTAACTTCTAAAACAAGAGAATGATAAAACTAAAAAAAATATATGATGTACATTACCATGTAAACTTCCACCGAAAATTGGTTTGAACAAGATCTAGTAAGTAGTTTTTTTTATACGTCATAAATCGTAAAACACAATTTACCTTTCATTCAATCAACTCAAATAGAAAATTTAAAAAAAAAACATTATTATGTTACTTACTGCTACGGAACCCTTCAAGGGCGAGTCCGACTCGCACTTGGCCGCTTTTTCTTGTTTAGTTCAGGAGTTTCTATTGACACGTTCCTTCCTTCCTTCATAGTACCATATTATCCCATGGTCACCGAAGATACGCAAGTATACCAAATTTGAGTCCAATCTAATGTCAGGATCTAGTTCTAACCACTTCCTGAAAGCAACAGTAACAAACTAACAGAAAAATTGAAATAAAATGAATTGTAAAAACAGAAGACTCGGTTTCAGCAATTTCAGGAAGCGCGATCAAGGCGAGCTAAACCACGTAACCGCGCTCTACTCAATGAGTTACATTGATTAAAAATTGAACGGATTTTCACTAGTGAAATACAGCTTTAGTTTCCCAGGCATAGTTACATAGTTCCCGGTGAAGTTGACTACAAGAGCCGCCTTATCTCTTCCCGAAGGTGTTGAACGACGCGACTAAGGGATAGGACTGTTTTCCATCCCAAAGTTAACAGTGAAAATGATATCCAAGTTACCAGGGGCTTAACCAGGACACGCTTTATACAATTCAGTTTTCGGCAAATGAGCTGAGCTATACACGGTGTTAGTTCATCATGAACAATAGGATCACCCCCTCCAGTATGTTGCGCTAATGATGAATAATATGAAACTAAGAAAATTACATTGGGTACAGACATATAGGGGGTGGCAGGTGAGGCCGCCTGTCACCCCAGCAGAAGCAGGCCGGGAAGGCAGGGCGACTAGCGCCCCTCCCCCAAACCAGGGCAAGACGGGGACACCGTTGTTCCCAAACCCGAGGGGGCCATCTCGAAACCTCGAAATCTCGAAACGACAAACAAGCTTGGATATGAACTGTTTGCTCTCTCTCTATGCTACTCAAATGAAATATTGTACATAGGTTATGTTTGTAAATAGACCAAAAAAAAACAGCCCGCTGAGTTTCTTGTCGGAGTCTTCTCAGGACAGGGCAGCGTTTCGAACCGGTGGTCCATTTGCCAAACATTAGATTTTTTTTAACGTTTTGTAAGTGTCGTATTAATGGTCTATACAGAATAAATGGTTTTTGACTTTGACTTTGAACCGGAGATGGTCCAGGGTCAGTAGGGGTGCAAGGGATTTGCTTTATGGGCAACCTTACATCCCGGCGTCGGAAGACCTGAAAGGGTACAGACATACAAAGTAACTTTCTTTCTTATAAACATAGATGAAGTCGTGATGAAGCGGATATCGTGAAATGTATCTACACTACTTAAGAGAAAAATATTTAATACATTATTTCGAGAGTATTTGTAGGTGAGTGTCTGTATTTAAATGTATTGCCCGTGATTCTGAAATACTGAAATAAACGCGGTGAACGCCCCCATCATTACATTATAATTTGTAATAAGTAAACTTATTATGCATACGTTAGCCAGCTGATGGCTGTGTGAATTGTAAATATTATAATTTGTAAGAACTGGATTTGTAAAACGAATGACAATGAGGGCTCTTAACATATTGGAACTGAACAAATGTTTCTCTTGCGTTAACTACCATTTAATATTTTATTGAATTTAAATTATAGAAGAGAAAACTTTTTCAAGAGAGATTTTGAAATGAGATTTTGGAAGTAAGATTTTTAAAGTAAATAAATAAATATTGTACGACATTCTACACAGCGCTTTCTAGACCCAAAGTATTGTGTTATGGGTTGTAGAATGCGGATAAACAGACTTATATACTTTCCAGACCCATGCAAATAGACATATTCATGCATACAAATATTTGCACTGAGCGGGAATCGTACCCGCGCCCCCTATCGTACCAGTCGAATGCACTACCGCCACGCCACAGAGGCCGTCGAGTGATTGTTTGTGTGTGTGAGTGCATATGCTTTTTTCACGCCCCACTTAAAGAACTCGGGATTGTAGAAAGAAGGGAACACGATTATGGGTAAAGCATTCCAATTCTTCTATTCCTTTTTTATCTTTCTTCTATCCTTAAAAACGTCGGGGTTTTATAATTTTGACATGTCTGCATGTGTGTCTGTCTGTGGCATCGTAGCTCCCGAACGGATGAACCGATATTGATTGTTTTTAGGGTTCCGTTGATAAATGGCAAAAACCGCAACCCTTATAGATTCGTCATGTCTGTCTGTCCGTCCGTATGCCACAGCCGCTTTTTTCCGAAACTATAAGAATTATGCTGTTGAAACTTGGTAAGTAGATGTATTCTGTGAACTGCATTTAGATTTTCAGACAAAAATAGAAAAAAGCAAATGAGGTTCCCCATACTTGGAACTGACACTAAAAATGGATAGATCTTCAAAAATGATACTGAGGTTTCTAATATCATTTTTTTTCTAAAAGCAATTTACCTTTCATTCAGTCAACTCAAATATAAAAATGTTGCTTGCTGCTCGGACTCGCCCGTGAAAGGTTCCATGGGCGAGTCCGACTCGCACTTGGCCGATTTTTTTGTATGTTTGAAAGGTGAATTAGTTGGGAGTGTTGTTAGCTATGTCGAAGGTTTAATTTTACGTTGTGGTAGGGGAAATTGTTATGAGTTCGATTTATCGCTATGCTAATGAAAACAGTATATCTATCTATAGCTATCCGTATAACATGTTCACAAGTTGCCCTTGGTCAGCTTTTTCTTCCTCTGCTATGGCCAGTCCCGATTCCTGGTTGTATCCAAAATTGGACTGGGTCTCGGTGGATGCAGGCCGCTACAGACTGGTCGAAATGGAAGTCGATGGGGGAGGCCTGTGTTCAGCAGTGGACTTCCTACGACTGATATGATGATGATGATGATCCAAAATTTGCATTCTGGAGCCCGGAGTCCACTCTCCTTCTCCAACTTTGCATAATGTGGTGTATATGACGTCCCGGGTTCGAACCCACTCCTAACACAAGCAAATAAGCTTAGCTGTAGGGGTTAGGAGGAATATTATTAATTTCGGTTACTAATATTATTAAAAAAAAAATTGGTTTGGATGACTTTTACGGGAGCGAATGTCGTATATGCCTGAGTCTCATACATCAATCAGGTTAGCTTGGGCCCTGAAGGTTCAATTTAAATTTATTTCAAAACATAAAACACAATACATGTACACATGTGTACACAGTACCTGCACACACCCAAATGCACATGGCACACTCGCTATTATGTAAATAATTTGAATACTTAACATAATGACCGATGACTGCTACTTATATAAGAGGTTTATTCCTAGTGTAAGAAGCAGGGCTCACCACACTTCACCACAGCTATTTATTTTTACGAAATGAACCTCAATTCAAATGTACCTTTTTTTTTTTTTTTTTTTTTCGTGTGGAAATCCCTTCGGATACCCCCCCGCCGGTCAGCGGGGGCGGTTATGTCGGGCTTGAACAGACTAAAACCGCACGCCGTCTCGGGTCTTCAGACGCCGGGGTGTAAGGATACCCATAGAGCGTATCCCTCGCACCCCGACTGACCCTGGGCCATCTCCAGTTTCGAGATGGCCCCCTCGGGTTTGGAAACCACGGTGTCCCCGTCTTGCCCCGGTTTAGCTAGTCGCCCCACCGTCCCGGCCTGTTCCTGCTGGGGTGACAGGCAGCCTCACCTGCCACCCCCAGGCCTAAATCAAATGTACCTGTGTCATATAAATTGTGTATGTATCCTATATGTTTCCTGTAACTATGTTAAGTTTTTGGTTATTATTATTATATTTATCTTAATAACAAACGTGCAAGAGTGAACATTATGAAATGGATCTTCTGCAAGATAGAGTTAACGATAGCGTCTGTGCTAGTATTTACCTTGAAATTAAATTTCTTCTTATTATTTAATCAGTTGTGCTACTTGGTTGACTTTCATTTAATATTTTATTAATTTGAAAATTTGCATGCATTGTGCCAACTTTTTAAAGCTATGTTATACGTAATTGTACCTGTGTTCGCAAATGAATTAAGACTATGACTATGACTATGAATATGACTATGACTATGACTATGACTATGACTATGATTATGATTATGATTATGATTATGATTATGATTATGATTATGATTATGATTATGATTATGATTATGATTACTGTAGTAGATCTTGGTGAAGCCTCATACACTCAATATAAAATGAAGTGATGTATGGCTGCACCATTATTATTAATATATTTTACACAACTTATTTTACTATCATTTAAAAACTCACACGCATACACTATCGCAGAAACGCACTATATACTTATGGCAACACTGCTCCTACTCCACCTACCATCCTTATCGAATCGAAGGTGCCAACGTACACATCGAAAATCGCTATTATCTGCGTAGATAATAGTAACAACCAATCATTTACGCGCTATGGACATTAAATACAACTAATATCGTGTTGGTGACCCTTTACGTGTGAAAAGTGTTGTCCTGCAACTCAAAAATTGGAGGTGACCGGCTTCTCCAGCGGGGCTCCTCCAGTATAATATTATTTTCATGAAACATGATTAAATCGATGTTCTTCTTCTTCATCGCCACCACTCTTTTTTGATAGTGTGTGACTGGTACATAAAATCACGGCTCTTACCCATTAGAGTTGGCAGAGACGCCTGCTATAGCCCCGCCATATATTCCAAACATTCGTTTTAGATCTGCGTTTAAAAAAGCAGTCAAAAAAGGTTCCAGTGGTTTATAAACTGGCAGCTAACACACGAACAAAAAGTTGTAAAGGAGGTTTTAAACGTTTAGCTGTTAAACCGACTGTGAAGCTTTGCGGTATAATGTATTTATCGATATGCTTTTTCGTAGGGTCTAAGTTAATCAAGTGAAATATTTGCTATCTTTGTATTTCTCTTGTGAGTTTGTGAAACCTTTGTTACATTTGTTTGGTTATTGTATTTCATGTGACATGTTATACATACATAAACGTGGTTTTCAGTACCTTCGGGTCTACAGACCTACATCTACACCCCGGCTGTAAGGTTGCCCATAGAGCATATCCCTCGCACCCCGACTGACCCTGGGCCATCTCCGGTTTCGAGATGGCCCCCTCGGGTTTGGGAACCACGGTATCCCCGTCTTGCCCCGGTTTGGGGGAGGGGCGCTAGTCACCCCACCGTCCCGGCCTGCTTCTGCTGGGGTGACAGGCGGCCTCACCTGCCACCCCCAGGCCTGCGCTCATGGTGGACGGAGGTCGTTAAGCGACCTCCGGCGCCTGAGTCGCCTGCGACGCGCGGCGAGCATGTTGCGGGCTCGGCGGGCCGGGAGAGTTCTAATCTTTCCCGGGCGCGCTCTGGTTTCAGTATCTAGTGTATATATAAACCTTCTTATACATACTATTTTTTTAATTAACCTCTAAAATATGTACTCACTACCCACAATTTTTTTGTATCGGCGCTTTTGATCGGTGAACAGTTCCTATTGGTATCTGGTGCCAATCCTGCATGCCGATTCAGGTCATACTTACCATGCAAATGAATTGCCTCTGAAACTTTTATAGTTTGGAATAACACAGACTTTTTTCCCTGGAATAGATTTCTATGGGTCGCAAGAACCGAATCAGAACTCCGCGCTGGCGGAGCCGGGATAGCAGCCAGTCGTAAAACAAACGAAAATCTAGTAAAAGTAGAAGCTTGTGGCACTATGTAAGTGCATAGTGACCTCAATAGTGATATTAGTTTCAACAAGTTTTTTCGCTTCCAAAAGATACGGCTCAATTTTTTTTTTTTTTTATATTTGGGACACGTCAATTTGACTTCACCTCGCCTGATGGTAAGCTGAAGGTAAAGTCTCAGGAAAGAGTGTCACCATTACATACACGTACCATGTTAACAATGGTGGCACTCAGCTTGACGGCCTCATCAGAAGAGAATTGTCGTCACAGCACCGCGTGACACTCACCGGTCCCACTAGTGCTGCGACCACAAACCCCTGCCCGGCTATGCACTTGCTGACCCCTGAACGCAATCAAACCGAAATTGGATTACTATGGAGGGTTTTTCGCAATCGTGCACGGTGGTACCCACCCGGCCGAATTTTGTGACAAATTTGTGTCATCAAATTTCTACCACCAGTATGATGACCTACGTTGATATTAAATGAGAGTGTAATGCGTACCTCCCCCACCGATGAAAAGCCTATAGCTACTTACTACCCGTTGAGCAAATACTCATTGAAAAGACTTCTAAAATGCGTAATAACGCCACTGAGTTGCGGTAATCCGTATTGAAAGTAATGATTGTATACAACTGTTATAGGATTAGGATGTTTTGTGCAATACGCAGCTACTCGTTGCAAATACGTGCTGGCAGTTATTGTTGAGTTTTTGTGGGATTAGAGGTTATAAGTCATATTAGTGGTTGGTTTTTGTATTTTTTTTTACATATTCTTATTACTTCTATTATTTGCGTACTGTTAAGGAATATATATAAAAGTTTGCTTGATTAACGATCGAGTTACAATCTGCTGTTTTAGTGGTCGACTTGTGAGAGCACCAAAACACTTTTACTTTTCTTCTTGCCTTTCCCCCTTTATATTTCTCTCTGTAGGTGGTAACGCGAAAAGGATCACTTATTTATCAATTACTTATCAATCACATTGATTTGAACAGAATTCTTGTCAAATGTTCATCATCATTTGGTGCCAATAAAAAACTGGAATATTTACACAAATTGCTACATTTTATAAATTGCAATGTGCATTCGACGACACTGGTGTGTAGCCAGTACACACCAACGACCACACATAACTATAGTCTAGTCTGCTAAAGCTGCTAGATTTTCCACAGCACCACACACGGTCTACGTCTACACATCAAAGGATACCTCGCCCAGATGCATTCCTTTCATGTTGCAATTTGCGCTTTCGATCCAGTGCTTACTTTGATCGCGCTTTGCGATAATATCTTTATTAATACAATTGCTTCTGTTCCGTTAGTTCGTTTTATCTATTGTCTATATGTGAATGGATAATCTGATTTAATCATTGAAGTGTCTTTACTCATTGGTTTGGAGTACTTCCACTATTGTTCTAATAATGTGATTCTATAATTGTGTTTGCTTTCAGTTGTTCAGGATTTGATAGATCAGATGCTGTGATTATGTCAGAGCCAATATAAGTAAGAACTAAATTGACAATACAAAATTTTACAGGTTTGGTTCTAGACTTAAAGTATACATTTAAAATACTACTAAAATACGGTGTATATCTATATATATTCTTAACTTCCGTATTATCTTAAGTGTAACTTAAATCTGGATTTTAAGATTTTATGAATAAGCAGCAGTTTGTTAGTGTTATTTTTTCCTGTTAAGAAAAAAAGTCCGTTTCCAGTAAAATTACCCCAATGACGGAAACATGTTAATATTACATAGGACTAAAACTTTTACACATCTTCGTTACATCTCTTTTTTCCTTATATAATGTACAAGCGTGAGAATGAACTAAAAGTAATATAAATTTATCTGAACAAATATTTCAAATCTCAGCTACCATATCTACTAAAGATGCACCCGGAAAGCTGTTCATCATCACTACTCATCTCCCCACCATCGAATTCTTAATTAAATTCTTCTTAGAAACCTGAACTTAGTAACAGCTTCAGATTCTTAAGAAGAAATTAATGACAATGAAATGGCCAGATATATTTATTTTAGGTATTATACCAGGTACCTACACAATCTATTAAAAAAAAAGAAATAAAACAAATAGAATATTTTATCACGAACATAGTAAATGCCAAGTTACAACTAAAATTGTAACTTGTAATGAGTTTAGAGGTATTACCGAGGTTTTTCCAACATTAAGCTATGACTAAAAACCTACCATAATTGAGTACCTACTACCACTTTAAGCTTCAAAACCGGTACTACAGTCTGAATCAATTGCTATTGGCTCTGATTCATACTTATAACGTATAACTTTCTCACAGTCACATAATTGAAGTAAAAATAAAATTCACAGGTCTCGAGTTTACTCGGAAACTTACTACCAGTTACCAGACCAATTTGCGAAACGTATTCGTTGAACATCAACCGATAATCAACTTTAAGCTCCTCCGCTTTCAATCTTAGTTTCAATAAATGTGGCTGATGAATATGACGTTTTAAGTTTTATTAATGATATGAAAGAGGAAAATTCAGAGGATGAATGGAGCGTTGCGCAGACGTAACAAGTTCTGGTGATCGTTGGAATGCACGACCCACTGGCCGCGTGACTCATTTGATGCGAATGTTTCGGATGTAAGGATGTTCGAAGCAGGACCGTTCGGTATCATTTTGTTAGTATAATTTTAAAATCATTTTTTATTAAAAATGATACCTTGTATGTTTTGGGTTATGGTTAATATTTTTTTACGTCAGGTGTTAGTTTCATATCAGTATAAGGTGATACTTGTTTAAGTAAAATCTAGTGGGACGGAAATCACACAGTGATTGTCAAACTTCGGGCCAAACTTTTAGATATTTTTGTTGCAGTATTTTTATTCAAAATTACAGACCTTAGGCTTTATGCATATTATTCGACGCGTTTATATTTCAGTTTCTTTCAGAGTCTGGTTGTTTTATGTAAATATACAATATACGTATTGTCATTGTCACTCAAATATCAAAGTCAAATACGCGTTACTCTGATAACTCGAAAGAAACTCACTTGTAAAAGTTTTTTAGGGTCAATTTGTATGGTAGGTACCCGGGTTTTGTACCTTGAACGTACAAACCCCAAAATCTAATCAGTTCTTCCCATTAACCAAACAAGATGATTGGCGAAAGAATTTTTTAAATCAATTAAGTGGTTCTTGAGTTATTGCGTATACAGACATCTAGACATCCAGACATACAGACCAACAGACAGACCGACACAAAAATTTTTTTTGCTTAATTATACTTAGAATCATGTGAAACGTCGAGAAAAGTGATAAAAAGTGGGTGTAAGATTTTGATTTTTTTTGCGTGATTTTAAGACTTCGGTGCCACCTGGTTGGTGGCCCGAAGTAATTAAGTATCATTGAAGTTTACTTTTTATTTACTTTTCTAGTTATTTATATTTCTCTTTAATATTAAGACAACCTTCATTAATATTAATTTAGTCTGTGGAATTTGAAAAATAATAGTGAAGACAAAATTAGCTAATAATTATTCATAATCTAAAACATAGACATTTGGAGATTCTACAATATTACCAAAACTACAAATGGCATTTAAATTTGAATAATCATCAATTCCAATTTAACATCGCCATTACCTCGAGATTATTTTTATAGTCAATTAACGTGTTACATATAAATCATTTCATTTTAAAAGAGATCACAAGATACTTTGAAAATGGTAATTTAAAATTTTATCATTTTAGCGGTAAAATAGTTATAAATGCAACCTATTACTGAGTATCAGATCAGTGTCGATAATAAAATTACAGAGCAAATATATAGAAATGAGTATGAAAGAGATGTGGTTAAAGCAGAAATTTTAATTCTGTGACAAAGATTAATACCCTGTGGGTACATATCAAAATTTAATCACAATTAATAAATATGAATTCAAGATAAGTAGTGGTACACCATTAAATATTTAATACTGGTGGTAGAAATTTGATGACACAAATTTGTCACAAAATTCTGCCGGCGTGCGGTTTTAGTCGGTGCAAGCCCGACATAACCGCCCCCGCTGGCCGGCGGGGGGGTATCCGAAGGGATTTCCGCATGAAAAAAAAAAAAAAAAAAGGTACCACCGTGCACGATTGCGAAAAACCCTCCATAGTAATCCAATTTCGGTTTTATTGCGTTCAGGGGTCAGCAAGTGCATAGCCGGGCAGGGGGATTGTGGTACTAGTGGGACCGGTGGGTGTCACGCGGTGCTCCGACGACAATCCTCTTCTGATGAGGCCGTCAAGCTGAGTGCCACCATTGTTAACATGGTATGTGTATGTAATGGTGACCCTCTTTCCTGAGACCTTACCATCAGGCAATGTGAAGTCAAATTGACGTGTCCTAAATATAAAAAAAAAAACAATTAATATGAATTCAAGAAAAGTTTAGAACATAATCTGACATTTTTTATTTTACGGCCAATTCTTGCGAATGAACATAAAGTTTATATACAACCAGTGCACAATAATTAAATAATTACTGGTTCGATCCCTTCAAAAGAACCCTAAATAAAGCTGTAAATGAAGACTACGTATTATTATTTTCAATGTAGAAGAGCTGTAGAGGAGAAGAGCAGAGATAGGCCGAAGAAAAGATGGATGGAAGGCGTGAAAACCGACAAGGCAAGGAAAGAAGCTACTGAGGAGATGATTTTTGAAGAAGAAAACCCCAAATATTGAGATGAAACCAGACATGATGATGATCATGAAAGCCATGAATTACTAGGGCAAACATTTCTGGAAACAATCGCTTCAAAATCATGAAAAATAATACACAAAGCTTTGAACCTAATTCATAATAAGTACACACTTATTATGCAGGTATCTATGGTCCGAAATTAAACCTTTAGCCGGCGTTATTTGGACGTAAAATAACAAATAAAAGATAGACATTAATACAGGTCGGTTTCTTTACCCTTTTCAATCACTATTGCCCCTAATCGTGCTCGATTTAGTTTTCAAGTGCGTTATGGTGTCGATGTAAGCGATTAGCGGAATTTTTCCACTTATGCCGATGAATAAAATGTATAGTTCTGAATGTAACATGAATATTTAAATAGTTGATTACTATCAGGCTGTAATAAAACTACAATGCATCCAGTATATAATGAGGTTTTTATAGGGACTAATCCTACTCACATTTCCACAACTGTAACTCCTATAGTCATACCACGGTCAACAGTAGTGACCGACGAACACACCGAGTGATACTACTTGGAAGTCCCAGGGACAGTTAAAGTATCTTCAAACCCGCATTGCAATTAGAAATATTATAAATGCACATCCCTCCTTAGCAAACGGGAGACAATGAAGAAAAATAAACGAATTACTTGTAAATGAGATAAAGCTCTACGGACATAATGCTAAGAGTCCTGAGCACACAACTCTTAATAATAAAAACCGGCCAAGTGCGGGTCGGACTCGCCCATGAAGGGTTCCGTAGCAGCAAGTAAAATTTTTATATGTGTGTTATTGGGGTTTACGATTTATGACATATTAAAAAAAAACTTCTTACTAGATCTCGGTGGACCAATTTTCGGTGGAAGTTTACATGATAATGTAAAATATTACATATTTTTTTTGTTTTATTATTCTCTTATTTTAGCAGTTACAGGGGGGGGGGGACACATTTTACCACTTTGGAAGTGTCTCGCGCAAACTTCAGTTTAGCAAAAAATATATATTAAAAACGTCAATATCAGACCTTCAATATCCCACACGTATGGGTCTGATGAAAAAAAAATTTTGAGTTTCAGTTCTAAGTATGGGGAAATCCTCAAAATGTATTGTTTTTTTTTTCAATTTTTGTGTGAAAATCTTAATGCGGTTCACAAAATACATCTACTTACCAAGTTTCAACAGCATAGTTCTTATAGTTTCGGAAAAAAGTGGCTATGACATTCCGACGGACAGACAGACAGACATGGCGAATCTATAAGGGTTCCGTTTTTCGCTATTTGGCTACGGAACCCTAAAAAAGACATTTATTAGGAGGTCTATGGTCATAAGTGAGATAATGAGGTCTGTAAATGTGAACATATGGCTGTAACAGATGTACTTCGTGTCCGTTAAATCAATGTTTATAAAAACTCAGAAATATGTCCCCAGTGCAGGCAACGTAACTAAACACGATAGTTCGATTGTCGTCGTGTATTTTTATGTATTTGGCTACCTCCAAAATATCAATAAATAAGGGACATTTTGAAAAGTTTGAACGTGTTTATTTCATTATATTGTTCTAAGTATAGCAAAGATACTGTTTTATTATATGATAATAATGTGAGTAGGAATTCAGTGCAGGGTGCGACTGAAATAAATTGAGCTGAGCGAGCAGACTCTTTCTTGAAAATAAGACATCTTACTATGGTCGCGCGCTTAGCTTAGGCCGCGCGCTGGTGAAACTGTTTTTCGGTGATTATTCCTCAATGGTACATCGGACATGAACCATCTCGTTTCAAAACACTCCACAGTATGCACACTGTCACCGGGGTAAATTTGGTCAAGATCGCGCGAGTGGTTACGGAGGAGTTCAGCCTACAATAAACGGCTAAGCCGCGTATAGTTAGTTATATATTACCTTTTGATTCGCCGCATGTGCAGTTATAGGAAGATGGCGTGATTAACTTATCAATCAACGCGAAGACTATCTACGCGACGTCAATATTCAATTAAACTTGTAGACTCTGATCTAATTCAACTAAAAAGAGATTTTTGCTGTCTGTGAAAACAAGACACCAAAGCACACAACCAATGAGCCTATGCCAAGAATCTATCAGAAAAATAAGTAGAAAAAGAAAAATAAATGCACTCAATGTAAACTAGGGACTTAATCTGTTAAATCATAAACAGATTTCTAGAAACATTATGTACTATTAAATTAATAAAGATTAACTTCATTATTTTAATAAATTAGGTTATAAAACTCTTAATGACCAGTCTACGCCTAAGGCTATTATCGCATCAAAATATGGATGAGCTACAGTTACATAATCTCTCTCATAATTAAACATGATACCAGTGACATTTTGAACACATTTGCTTATGAAAAAATTATGCAAGGAAGAGCAACATAAGTACGTCATGCATAAATTCACTTGCTAGCTCTCCGCTAAACGCCCACACAAAAACCTATCCTATTAGATCGAGCGCCATATGTAAATGTACCGCCAGTCCTTCCGAGAACACGCCATCTTCGTTCCCTAATTATTTTTAATTGCCGCAAGCACAGACACGACGTGTACGGCCTTCGACAATTTAACTTTTTGAATTTTTTTCGCGTCTAGCGCTTGAATCACATTGATTACAGTATTAATGAGTCATGAGACTATACACGCGATAATTTTAAAATTTAAAACAAGTGTGATTTTTTTCGCGGCAACCTTTGTATTCTTCTTAGAACATGTTCCCTCGTAAATCAGTAATGGCGCCCTATTATTTGTTGTTCGCATAAATTTGAAGGTCTGTAATTGGTTGTATCATCGGCTTACGCCGCGGGTGGTGCAGAGTTTGATGCATAAGATTCTAAGTCTTTTTGATTAATTTTACAATTATGAGTTCTTACGTAATGATCATTGGTAGTATTGATACCGTTATGAAAGAATTTCGCATGTACTGTATTGATTGCGCGTTTAATTTCAAGATTATTGTGTAGTTCCATTGCTTAAGTCATTGAATCAAATTTCATAGCAATTGTCCTTAGTTGAGTAATTAAAAATAAAAAGAGAACTCCTCTATATTTTTGGTGTCGATCATTTTTTGTAAGAGGTCGTTGCGTATTATTATATTTCGTATATTTGCGTGTAAAACATTAGTTACCTCTAATTTTATTGCCCAACGAACTTAAACTGGTTATTCTCAGTAACATGCAACTTCCGGCCTTCGACAAACGTCTCTTAGTCGCCGGTAATTTTAAATATTCCGGCCACATGTCGCAAAACAATGCATCGTTCCTTGTTTTTGTAATAGTTTCTGGCCTGACATCCCTTGCACCGATGTAAATTGACGCACTGAGTCACGCTTGTAAGGACTCCATCTCCTTTTTTTTAATCATTGAAGTATTACGTTTAAGATGATCATTGTTTAACTCATTGAAGTCAATTTTTTTGAAATATTACGTACGTCCAGTTTTTGGGTGTCTGTATTCAACACGTGGTGTAAATTATTCTATGGCCCATTGTCGCTTGAAGCTGCAAAGTTAATTATTACTCATAATATTAGTCATTATATTTGATGCATGAAACATAAATAATTTATAATACTTTTCCGAATACACATGTTGCGTTCTGTTTCATACGATAAATTCGTTCCAGTTGACACAATAACCAAACAAATATACCATTTTACAATTCTGTGTAAATGATATATAGTTAGGGTTGCGGTTTAGCCGGATGCAAGTCTGTCTGCGAGACCAACTTCACCGTATCCACGCCCTTTCTCCCAAGTCAGAGAGCCCAAGTAACCCAAGTCTTATTGACGAGCTCTAGGTAAAGAATAATGTAAGCGACTAGACAAAGCATTAGCAAACAAACCAAATTTTAGCGGAATGGGAGTAGCTGGCGCTATGAAGTGCTAGTTTTGGCCGCAGCCAGGATAGGATTGGCTCTCGGATTATGATGATGTACGAAGTCGGTCTTCTATAGCTATTAATTTTGAGTCTATCTGTTGCCCGTAGCTCTATCCACGTGGACTATTGAAGCCGTTTCCGCAATCCACGGGAACATTTTCTGGATATAAAAAATAGCCTATGTGCTATTCCAGATTATTATCCATCTCTGTGCTAAATTTCATCTGGATCCGATCAGCGGTTCTGGCGTGTTAGAGTAACAAACAGTCATCTAAACTTTCGTATTTAAATGGTAGTATTATTTTGAGATAATACGCACGTCGAGGCGGTTGTGGCGCGTAGTATTTTTTGTGATACTACAGAGTCGCCATTTTTTGCCGTCTATTGTGTAAAGTGAGAGCAGTTTCGTCCAGTCGATTTGAGCGTTCCTTACCGTTTTATAGAATTTACGATAGATTTAGTATCTTCTTCTATTTTGAATAGTCATGGTGTTGAAGCGTACAGTTATTATAATGCTGTGTTGACTTCAACAGGTACAAATAGAAATAAGCGATGCATAGCTTTATTATGTACTTATTTATTTGTTATATGCGTGTGGTTTTGGAAATATGGTAATACAATACAAGAGCTACTATATAAGGTGTCACAAAATTAGGTCTCTGAATTTGGTGAGATGACTTGGTATAGACAAAATATGTATTTGAAACACAAAAAAATATCGTGTAAAAAAAAATAATAATAATAATAAAAAACACCACCAGCGACCAGCGTTACGTGACGCGACGAGCACACGTGACGCTGGTCGCGATTTAGTATCGCGGATTAGTATCGCGGATAGTATCCTCGCAGTATTCTCCAAGCGGATGTGTGGGAAATACCTAAATCGCGACCAGCGTCACGTGGGCTCATCGCTGGTGGTGTTTCTGTTTCATTTTTTTATTTTTCATTTTTATATTTTTTTTTTATTTTACCCGATTTTTTTTTGTTTCATTCCTTTCGGTGACAAGGCGACTAAGACTGTATTTCACTGTGAAAATCCATTCAACTAAGTCTAGTTGTCCTGCTACTAGTCAGTATCGCGCGTTTCACACAATGAAATTCATTAAGAGCGCGCACAAACCTAAAAAAATATCAGATTTCACCCGCGCGCCTCACACCTCCCGCTCTCGTCCATTGCATCGGCAAGAATACGTATGTTGCTACATTCGCGTTGTCGCGGCGTGTTGCCTTAGCTACCGTCTTGTTTTGTCAAATACGATAATACGATCGCGCACAGTATACCCAAAATAATCAGATAAAAATTGTCTTACTGCGAGTGATTTTTTCTATCAGTATCTATTTTTGTAGGTGATAAATAAAACATAAAGATAGGTACCTAATATAATGATATATTTATTTATAGTATAATGTTACTTTAAATATTTAATTGTAACACATATATATGTCTCGCTTGACTTGTATTCATTACTATAGTGCTAATGTTAGTTTTCATACAAACTAAGCGCAAGTTGGTCTGAACTTCAAACAGTAACAATACTTTATGTTTGTGCAGATGATACGAAGAGGCAAGTAATAAAATAAATATATTTTTTATATATCTTTACTTTAAAATTGTTGTGGCTTTTTGCAAAATTTAGACATACAGCACAAAAAAAGTAGAAATAATAAGTCCATGAGGGCTGTTGTAGTGAGATTCTAATCTTTTTCTAATTAATTTAATCTACTAAAATGTTAGTTTCGTTTTCGCTTTGTGTATTATTATGTTGTTTTTTTTTCTTCAGAATACGGTTACTGACTGAAAAAGGTCGAATATCGAAAAGATATTTAATTTTGTGAAAAAGGCACGTATAAGAGAAAGGGATGAAAGGTGATAAGGGAAAGAAATAATAAGAAGTATAGTTTAGGGTTGGAGTCCGGATTTCTGTAAAACGACAATAACTTGTCGAAAATGCGGTAACGAAATTACTTACTGATGTTTTATTTAGTATCGAACATATATGAATATAAATATATATTTTAATTAATTGAATGAAGGTGCTAATGCTGAAGGCCTGAAAGCCATGTGATGCACCATGAGCAACGGAAGCGGTAACTACTCCCCCGCCTTTTGGGGGAGGAGTTGCCACTTCCAGCCGATATTCTGCCAAGGTCGATATGGCCTAAGAAAAAAAAAACTCGTAACAAAACCCTTTACCAACCCGTCTAGGCAGCGTAACAACAGTAGGTCAATATCCTCACAATGGAGATAAGCCACAAAAAACGCCCCCAGTTCCCGGCGGTCCTGCTATTTCCGGCCTTGGTAGCGGTCGTGGTAACGGTGGGGCAAGGGGTGCGAAGAATCTCCGGGCTACGGTAGGCTACCATCAACGACTATAGCCGGCAGCTTTTAATAGCAACACCCTACGGCTGAACCAACACCTCACTGAACTCGAGGTAGAGCTGAGTTGTATCAACTGGCATATATTGAGGTTGACATCCGAAGACAGGGGGAGGATATGATAACTCTTATATCAGGCAACCTGCTGTAGAGCAGCTCTCCCAGGGAGGCATCAGTTTTCTGGTCACGAAGGACCTCATAAGCAGGGTTGTGGAAGTCAACAGTCTCATACTAAAAATCAAACAGGCATTCCTTGAAGGTGATAAAAGTATATGCGCTGACCTCGAAACACCCTGACGAATCCGTTGAGGCCGTGTATGAGGACATTGCTAAAGTAATGCATCATACCGTTGGCGGTACTAGTCTTGGGACTACGTACTGCGTTGTTCAAAGTTCGAGATTCTCCAGGAACGAGGCAGAACGAAGTTTGCCGTGGCTGATATTTTTTTTGTTGTTTGAATTATCAGAAGAAGGTTCTTACAGAAACAAATAAATGAAAATGGTGTTGAAAAAAAATCGACAATAGCGGAGGCAGAGCCGCGGGTAAAAGCTAGTTATAAATAAAACTGTACGGTAAAATATAAAGTATGATACGATACTTTCGTAACATGTATTATTATGAACTAGCAGTGGCTAGTTCATAATTTTACTATCTTATAATGTAGCTTTCTATAAGTAAAATAATTTTTAAATCGGTGTAGTAGTTATTGAGTTTATTCGTTACAAATAAAAATGCAAATCTTGCCTCATTTTAATATTAGTAAAGATTATGTTAATACTATAAGAACTTCGTATACTGGCATCAACATGCGAGTGGTCAAAAATATCGATTTGTTTTGCTTATACTTCATTATTATACTTGTCGGTATCGTGAGATCGACGCGTTAAATTTCTAAGTAAAACTACTCATGAATCAAACACAAATATAAGAAAAGTAAAGTAATAGACATTTGCCTTCGACAATTATTAGCCATGAATTGAATTTTTAATTCTCTTTTAGAGCTTTTTGTTTGCCATGGTCGTCGAAGTATTTTCTCGAAGCGGAGCACAGAAGCACAGTCTTCTCGTCTCAACGGAGCGATCACGACTGATTGATGAAACAAAACATGCCCGTTACCTCGGGTCAGGTGCGACAGAAAGGGAGCGTTCTGCGCGGAATAAGAACGTAGTAAGCGCCAAATCAGTTTTATTGTACTTACTCGTAAATTGTACATTATTTTTTCAAAACGCTAGTAGCATCCCTCGGTAATGTATTTTTACACAATGTATTAAAATATTGACTCAGTTATATGCATATTTATGGCAATAAATCGATTTAAGTTGAAAATTAGACGTAACTTTGTGATTGTTTTCTATCGATAAAATATTACAATTTTATGTTTTCACTCAATTCAGTCCCTTTTAAATATAATGTAATATCTATATATACAAAAAACAGAACAATTGAGGCATATTTTGGAGTATAAAAACCAAATCTAAGATCAGCAATTTTTCTTTATACCCCCTCTTAAGTACCCTCGCAGTTATGTTAGAAAGAAAGAAAGAAAGAAAGGTTTATTTGATGTATGTAAGGCACATTAAACATTCCACTTAACCTAGTACATGGTTTATTAATTTATTATGTGCCTCGCGTATGCATCAAAGGGGTGTCCAGTTCAGCATATGCCAGGCGGACCTTGGCGCTGGTTTTCAACTGGAACCCATGTATGTATTTGTGTGTTGTTATGTGTGTAAATGTGAGAGTATTGTGTGATAAGTGATGTGTAAAAATCAATATTATATATGTGTATAATGTATAAAGCAAAGTTATTGAAATTAAATCATTTTTATTTAGACAATTACAATTATTACATTCAATTTATAAATCACATTTAGGATGACCCTTTTAAATTCAAAATTTTCTGTAAAACAGTTTCCAGTCTGCAAAACAAAAGACAGAATGCAGCATGTCAACACCAAATTAAATGTTTTAACTGATCTCGATTTGTATCATTACTGCAATCTAAGATGTAGGGTTTGTACTTCATCAAACAATATACATACAGTCAATGGAAAAGTACCCGGTAAATATTCTATCTTTAAATCACCTTGTAATGACACCCCCGGGAAGGGATAGGTTGGCCTTTGTAGTCTACGTCGCCGGGGACCACGTGGCGGCGTGGTTTCGCTAGGAAACACGCGGTCTTACAATCGATTTCACTAGTAAAAATCTCTTCACCTAAACTGATATGTTGCGATTTATTCAATGAATTTTATTGTGAAAAAGTTGTTTGTACTATTAAGCTTACGCAAGTAATTTTTTATGTAGGACACGTATTTTTAACGTCATTCGACTTTGTTGTCGATTCGTATAAATTCTCTTCAAACACATGTTTATACCTTGTTTTCTTGTTGTCTTGATAGCCTCTCGCCGGTCTGCTGGAGGAAATTTCTTTAAGAAATGAGTAGCAGTAGGTACTATTAAACCTACCTACTTTTCTTTTTACCATTTATAATTTGGGTGTGCATAAACTAAATAATTATTAATGCAGTTTAGTTCGCATTGATCGCGGTTTTCATCATTGATGAAATTCGCTCTTAGGAGTATTCAGTCATTGTTATGAAGTCATAAAATTTAACATATTTTCATATGACTCAGTCAGTTTATTATTTTTTACATGTGGCCGTTTACGTACCTCCATGAGCGCAGGCCTGGGGGTGACAGGTGAGGCCACCTGTCACCGCAGCAGAAGCAGGCCGGGACGGTGGGGCGACTAGCACCGCTCCCCCAAACCGGGGCAAGACGGGGACACCGTGGTTCCCAAACCCGAGAGGGCCATCTCGAAACCGGAGATGGCCAAGGGTCAGTCGGGGTGCGAGGAATATGCTCTATGGGCAACCTTACACCCCGGCGTCTTAAGACCCGAGACGGCATGCGGATTTAGCCGGCGGGGGGGTACCCGAAGGGATTTCCGCACGAAAAAAAAAAGGTATATTACGTAAAACTTTAATGCAATATGTAATATATTCAAATTGAAATATATTTGAATAAAATCATTCACTAATCTCACCAAAAACTTGCTAAATATTATGAGAATAAATAACATTTATACGCCCGTATTATTAAAACACTAGTTGCACCAGCAGTTTTACCTATAAAAAGAAGCGTAAAAAGAAACACCATTTTGGTCTGTCCGTGATCATGGTTACTGAAATGAAATGAAACGGATCAGTGCTTTTTTTTTTACGTGCGGAAATCCCTTCGGATACCCCCCCGCTGGCCAGCGGGGGCGGTTATGTCGTGCATCGACTAAAACCGCACGGTGTCCTGCCCAAGTGTCCATTGCCGGGCACCCCGGGTAAGCCCTCGAAAGGATAACCCCAGGGTTACCGGCGGAGCTTGGCCGCCAGCGCGGCCTCGCCTGGTGGGGTCGGGTTTTATCCCGCGTCGGTGAGTAGGCAGGCGTGTGTAGGACACACACGACACGCCTCCGCCACGGCCTGCTACGGATCAGTGCTAATAATATAGTAACAGTAAATAAATTGCGATAGAATTCGCTAAAGATAGTTTTATTTCAAAGAAAGTATACACCAATAGTACACCTATTCGCGTAGACTTTCAACAATATCAAACGCCAGAATATAAAATACCTTCAATTCAAATTTGACTGTAATCAGTCTAATCGTTTCAGCATAAAGGAGTGTCAAACATACTTACTCACAACACACATTCACACAAATTTTCTGATTGTTTATGATACCTGTCTATTTCAGTGGTGCAGCGATAGGAGTGCGACAGTCGTGCATAGATCGGTGCGATTCTCAATTCAGGTAAACGTGCTATTAGGTTTAAAAAACATCTTATGGAGTCTAAAAAATTACCGGTTGATGTCAATAGATTAGTCCTGTTACATGAGAAAGGAAACTTATGTGCTGTAATATGGGTACTAATACACATCTATGTACCAACCCCTTGGGGGTAACATAGGCCCAATAATATTAAGAAGTTTGCGCCCGCGCATGAATCACATCTACTTAACCACCTAACAAGACTAACATAAAAATATTCGACCATATTAATCCTAATTTTTTTTTGTTATCGAGAGTTACAATTGCTTGGTTGTAATTTAAAACAAAATGGAGTCGGACATAAATTTCAAATACCATTAAACCACACCGATTTATCTTTGGAACCCCGTGCTCGAGGTAAAGATATGTTACACCCCCGTGTTTGCGCAAGTGTTGCACGCACACAACGACACGCACATACACACACACACGTCCATAATGCGCACACGCAACGCACACTAGCTCAAGCGCAGGTACCGAAAGTTAATTGC
Organism: Cybosia mesomella; assembly: GCA_946251805.1. Classification (NCBI taxonomy): domain Eukaryota; kingdom Metazoa; phylum Arthropoda; class Insecta; order Lepidoptera; family Erebidae; genus Cybosia; species Cybosia mesomella. The sequence goes on from OX276389.1 coordinate 38,098,760, forward strand.
CTTCGTATGTTCAATGTTCATTTTTCTACCTGATCTGAGTTCAGAGTTAGGTCGGGTAAAGAATTACGCTTACAAAGGAGATATTTTTGATACATTTGCTGGTATTGTAGTTTTATTTGTGTTCAGTACATATATCACCATCGATCTAAATAACTTTATAGATGACAATTGGACCGTATTCGTGATCTTAGTTAAATAAAGGGGTAGATACATACTCGAAAGTGATGTGGGTGTCATCAATGCCGTTGGAGTCAAAGACAACCTCATCTGCAATCCAGTGTTTGACGGACGAGGTTCTGGCACGAGCTTTTCTTTCAGCGTTACGCGGTTAAATGACAATCGCTCCCGTAAAATCAAAAAAGTTAGCGGACCCTGGCTTCCTAGGTGAAATATATATAGGTTTCGCGTGGATGCAACCGGGTACAACAGTAAGAAGATCTAGTAGAACCAATCTCATAAGTAAAAGTATAATTTATGAATCCGATTAAATGTGTTACAATTTGACTTTCCACTGTTTGACATAATAAATAATAATAAATATTCTACGACATTCTACACAGCGCATACTAGACCCAAAGTAAGCATAGTTTAACTAGCTTGTGTTATGGGTTCCAGAATGCGGATAAACTTACTTATGTAATTCTTTTTTTTGGAAATACATACATATTATACATAGAAACACCCAGACCAATGCAGATAGACATATTCATGCATACAAATATTTGCAGTGAGCGGGAATCGAACCCGCGCCCCCTGACGTAGCAGTCGAATGCACTACCGCTACGCTACAGAGGCCGTCTAAACATAGATAGATACATACAATTAGTTACAAATAATTTTATCTCCTGTCTCCTGTACTAGTTAAAAATCTGTATCACAGGCCTCCAGGCCACAGGGTCTCTCGTCCAGTGTAAGGGTTGCTGAATTAGTAAACACGTCTATTCGCAACTGAACCTTGAACGAAAGAGGATGGATTATAAGTGGCAGAGCCAAGTTTCGTAAGTGGTAAGGTCATCATTTTTACATTATTTTTACAATGCAAATGGGCTACCTCGACTAGCAAAGTACTTAGTTCTTTCTTTTTCTAGTTTCTTTCTTTCTTCTTTCTTTCATAGATTTATCGAAAATAGAGAGCATCTAGGACGGAATTTGAAACCGCGACCAGTCCCTTACAGGGGAATGCTCTGATCAACTGAGTAACCTAGACACGTCCCAGATATTCGAAATTCTCCGATATATTATATACGTCTCGTGGCGACCCTGGAGCCATCTACCGTAATCATTGCGAACTACGGAAACAATGAATGATGTTGGAATCATTTTTAAACATTGTTTTGTGATTACTCCGCCATATTAATTCCATGAATTTTTTTGAAGCAATTCATATTATTAGTAGTAATTTTTCCAATCTAAATCTATTGGATAAGTTAGCATACTAATTGCCTCGAAAAATGTCATTGAAGCAAAGTACCAACCTTTAATTCTTAATTCTTTATTGTACACAAAAAAGAAAAAGATATAAATGTTTTACAATTAAAATAAATTATGTACAAAGGCGAGCTTAACTCTAAAAGAGTTCTCTACCAGCAAACCTTTGAGCAGTAGAGGTAGAAAAAAGAAAATAACAGAGGGAAGCAAAGTGTACAACTAAAAAAAAGTATACATAAACGAAAGATGGCAAAAATAAATCAATAGACTTACCTATATTATACATTCAAAAAGTAAATATAATATACTATTTGTAAAATAAAATAATATACCTACATCCATACATTTATATTTTATACATAGTTATACATATATATAAATACGTTATATACATACATAATATACTTTAACATTGTGAGAGGAAATGTTCTTTAGTTCTTCTTTTGAAGATGTAACTTAATATAATAAATAAATAGAATAATAGTTATTTATGCAACTGTGGTATAATGAGGGGTATTAAAACATGAATGTGGGTTTATCACACGAAGCGAAGCTGAGTGTGATAATAGTATCACATGAGTGTTTTAATACCTAATTATACAGTTGCATACAAGACTTTATCTACACCCATGATAAACTAATAATACATCTTCAGAGAATGATGAATATTTGATATTTTCCAATTCATGAAATCTTGGTACGCCTTTTCATACTGTTTTCTAGATTTTTCCGGTAGTAATTTATTAGAAATGTCCTTTGCTGCATTCGAAATGTCTGGAGGTGTGTTATCAAAACTTGAATCGCTCATTTTCGTAAGTAAACAAAACAATTTGCAAAAATAATAGCGAAGAAAAATAGCGGGAATTCGAATTCCAACGAATAAGCTTTAATTTTTTTTTACGGCGCGCCGCCGCGCCGCTGTGGTAGTGCAATGCAAAGCGCGTGAATGACAGTTCTTTTTTTGAAACTCATACAGATTCCACGCATCGAGTGGTAAGAATTTGGCTGTCTGATGAGTAACCCTTTGCGCGGAAGAGATTGAAAAAGCGAAAGGAGTGTTATTATGAAATTTCATACAACATTATAACACCCGTTCGGATGATATTATGGTTATTAGGACATTGGATGTATTAATGTTGGCAATAAGCTAACTGTTTCAGAATCTTTTATAGAGGATTTAAAGCATGGGTGTAGATAAATATTTTTATAACGTCTCGGGACTTATCGCGATAAATATGGAAACAGTAATGGAGGGTAGGCGCACAAAAATGTTTCCCCGCACCCCTCTCGACGCTCGCCGGCCAGTCAAGCCGTGACCACGGGTGCTGCAACGCATCCGAAACGTCGGCAAAAGTAAGTTATAAATAATAATAAATAATAATAAATAAATATTCTACGACATTCTACACAGCGCTTTCTAGACCCAAAGTAAGCATAGTTTAACTAGCTTGTGTTATGGGTTCTAGAACACGGATAGACATACTTATATACTTTTTTTTTTGTAAATACATACATATTATACATATTTATCGCGATAAGTCCCGAGACGTTATAAAAATATGAGTTTACACAGCGATAGTTTAAAAATAACAATAGAATAAATATTCTACGACGTTCTCACAGCGCTTCTAGACTCAAAGTAAGCATAGCTTAACTAGCTTGTGTTATGGGTTCCAGAATACGGATAAACATACTTATATACTTTTTTTTTTGTAAATACATACATATTATACATAGAAACACCCAGACCAATGCATATAGACATATTCATGCATATAAATATTTGCACTGAGCGGGAATCGAACCCGCGCCCCCTGTCGTTGCAGTCGAATGCACTACGGCTACGCCACAGAGGCGTCGAATTATATCGAATCGAAATATATATGGTTTTAGTCGGTTCAAGCCCGACATAACCGCCCCCGCTGGCCGGCGGGGGGGTAGCCGAAGGGATTTCCGCACGAAAAAAGAAAAAAAGGTATACACAGCATATAGCAGAAATATATATAGTACTAGCCGACCCGGCAAACGTTATTTTGCAATGTATATTATTTCTAGGAAACATTTATTTATTTAATGTTACATTAACTATTAATGAATGTACTTTATTCCCAAATAAATATTTATTGAATGTAAAAAAACAATTTATTAAAGTTGTCTTCAAAGAAATTTAATTATTAATAGTTAATAAATCCTTCTATCAGTGTATTGGTAAAAAAAGAGGCCAAGTGCGAGTCGGACTCGCCCATTAAGGGTTCCGTAGTAGCAAGTAACACGATAATGTGTTTTTTTTAAAATTTTTATGTGTGAGTTGATTGAATGAAAGGTAAATTGCGGTTTACGATTTATGACGTATTAAAAAAAACTACTTACTAGATCTCGCTCAAACCAATTTTCGTTGACAGTTTTCATGGTAATGTACATCATATATTTTTTATAGTTTTATCATTCTCTTATTTTCGAAGTTACAGGGGGGAGGGACACATTTTACCACTTTGGAAGTGTCTCTCGCGCAAACTATTCAGTTTAGAAAAAAATGATACTAGTAACCTCAATATCATTTTTGAAGACCTATCCATAGATACCACACACGTATAGGTTAGATGAAAAAACAATTTTTGTGTTTCAGGTCTAAGTATGGGGACTCCCAAAATTAATTGCTTTTTTTCTACTTTTGTATAAAAATCTTAATGCGGTTCACAGAATACATCTACTTACCAAGTTTCAACAGCATAGATCTTATAGTTTCGGAAAAAAGTGGCTGTGACATACGGACGGACAGACAGACATACATGACGAATCTATAAGAGTTCCGTTTTTTGCCATTTGGCAACGGAACCCTAAAAACAGTGTCTTAATATTGTATTCGTTTGCTTATTATTTGACTTACCTTTCACAATAATGAAACAGGTATATTTATTAAACACGTACACGTTTTCGTTTTGATTTAAAACTATTTCCAAAAAACGTTAAGTACAATGTATACAGGTACGGTAATGGCCGTTGTTCGCGGGAGATCACAACACGTATTTATTTACATGAGATCACTTGATTAATTAATAGTTAAAACTCTCCTTATCAGTTATTAAGCGTAGCGAGCCGAAGGCGAGCGAAGCGTCTTTGGTTTCAAAGTTGCATTTCAAACAAATGATACTCCTCCGAGACCGTTTGACCGATCTCGACCAAATTTGCCACGGTGATCAAGTAGACATTACTGAGTGTCGAATGTCCAGATCGGTCTTACCATCGAGGAATAATCACCGAAAAATCAAATTAATGGAAAAAGTCGACCGGTCACGTTGACCTATTGTTGGATAGGCAAATCTCGCTACGCTTAAGTTTGGGTTGATTGCGAAGCTGGTAACCGTCCTAGTTAATAAATTGTGAATAAATAATTATTGCACTGGAAATTAATAATTTTACGATCAGAGTAAAATTAACATGAGAGATGCACAGAAAAATTAAAATAATACGTATAACAGTGATCGTAGAGGGTTGAAAATTGAGGGTTGTATGTATTTTCTAATGCTGTATCATAAAAAAAATTGCTAAAAATTAAAAAGAAAAAATTTGGGGTGGACTAACCTTAACAATAAGGGGAATGAAAAATAGGCTCCGAAACCACAGGACCGATTTCGAAAATTATTTTACCATTCCAATGCTATATTATCCCTGAGTAACATAGGTTTTACGTTTTATGCCGGTGTTCCGGATCAGGACTTACGCGGCTGAAACCGCTCACCCATGCTAAATGATAAAATACCATAATATTACCATAAATACATACATTTAAAATAATTCAATGCTCGTGCGGAAGTTTTTAAATTCGCCAAGTTATGTCTCTGCTTTTGCCCGCGGCTCCGCCCGCGTAGATATCGGTTATCGCGACAAAACATAACCTATGTCCTTTCGCAAGGTCTAATCTACCCCTGTACCAAATTTCAGCAAAATCGATTCAGTGGTTTAGGCGTGAAAGCGTAACAGACAGACAGAGTTACTTTCACATTAATATATTAAAGTAAGGATAAGTTAAGAAGACAGACTGCTGTCTTATTATAAAAGTTCTATTATTCGACTTTTGCATTACTATTTAATTATTACTTTAGCATATTTTCTTTTCTACATAACAACCAATTAACTTTTTTTTTTAGTTTAGTAACCATGGACAAACTTTAGAACCTTCAATAAAAAAAAATAGTAATAGTAATTTTTTCCCACTACACTACCACTTATGGTCTCGAATCTTCGACAATGATTATGATGGAATTTGAATTTCGAATTCATAAACAGGGGTGTAAGAAACTAACACATTTTATTGATCACCCGTACCAAGTTACCCGGCTCGAACTCACTCGAGTATGATCTCAAGAACTGTTCCGTGGCGTGCCGTGGTACGGGGTCAACATTATCGAGTACCTGCGTTTAGTCCCGACTGTAATTTTTAATTGACAAAAAAACACGACCCGACCGAATTTATATGTGGAATTTATTTTATTACGTATGATCGGTGTGTGCGTGGGTTACTGGTATTATTCTCGAACGGTCCCAAGTCTTTAAGTCTATGGATTATTTAAGGTGTAAAAAGCGGTCGGTTATTGATGCGATAAATATAAAGATAGTTGAAGGTAATGCCGCCGCCTGATTTGTATTCAAGATTGAAATATTAAGTAGGTGCCTGTTTTATAGTGAGCTATTGTAAAAAAATATCTTCAAGTGCAATAGAGTTTTATACTTGGCTGCAAAAACTAGGGACTGAATTCAAAGGTTTGTACGGTATGTATGGTACTGGGTAAGCAGTTTATGACAGAAATTTTGTCATAAATCAGAAATTTGGTGAGCAGGGAGAGGGGTGCGGGGGTGAAATGATAAAAATAGATAACTAGAAACATACGTAAAAACGCTAATTACCTAGATCAATCTTCTAATCATCTTAAGGGTTCCGTAGCCAAATGGCAAAAAACGGAACCCTTATAGATTCGTCATGTCTGTCTGTCTTTCCGTCCGTATGTCACAGCCACTTTTTTCCGAAACTACGCTGTTGAAACTTGGTAAGTAGATGTATTCTGAAAACCGCATTAAGATTTTCACACAAAATAGAGAAAAAAACAAAAAAAATGGGGGGTTCGTACTTAGAACCGAAACTCAAAAATTTTTTTTTCATCGAACCTATATATATCTGTTAGAAACCTCAATATCAAAAATGACATTGATGTTTCTAATATCATTTCTTTCTAAACTGAATTGTTTGAGCGTGAGACACTTCCAAAGTTGTAAAATGTGTGCCCCCCCCCCCCCTTCTAAAACTGTAACTTCTAAAATAAGATAATGTTATAACTAAAAAAAATATATGATGTACATTACCATGTAAACTTCCTTCGTTTGAACGAGATCTAGAAAGTAGTTTTTTACGTCATAAATCGTAAACCGCAATTTACATTTCATTCAATCAACTCGATTAAAAAAAAAACAAAAAAAAAATATTATGTTACTCGCTGCTACCAAGTGCAAGTGTGTCAAGAAACACTTGCACTTGGCCGCTTTTTGTTTTTATAAATTTTCTAACCTATTTTATGACCCAAATACAATTTCGGAAAAAAATTGGTAAGTGTTGATAAGAATTTTCGCGCTTTACAAAATGACAGCTAAACAAGGTCAAAACGTGCCTTTTTTCGTGCGGATGTCGAATTCGAAGCAACTAAAACCGCACGCCGCCGTCTTGGGTCTTACATTTTTAAGTAAACAAACTTCATGTATGTCATAAGTATATTTCACATTTCTGATTCCAAAATTTCAAATAAACAAGGCATACAAAAATCATTACCGGTCGATGTAACGATAGGAGCACAGGTAGACAGCGCACAATGCGGCGTACAGTCAGCAAAAACGGTAATGAGCACACAGTCATGGATAATGGCACCCATTGTCTATGCGGCCGCTTCTGAAAAAGAACGATTTTTTTTATTCTGTGCAATAATGGTTATTTTTTCAAAGTTACGATTTGGCGCCAGTGATTGTTCGATTTTTGAACGCTTGCGTGTGTAAAATGGAGCACTTTTGTTTGGTTTCTTAACAGATTTGAAAGTTTTTTAACGTGTCAGGTATTATCTTGTGTAATAATATGATACAAAATAGTTACTTTAAATAAAATAAAATGATGTATACTTCTAGATACTTCTAGATATGCATACTTGTAGACAAGGAGAGACAAGGGGATAGGGATGCTGATGCGAGGGAAAATAACATGTAAAAAGTTTATCTAAATCAAACTTACACAAAGTGTTATAAATTTGCAAACACACTTCATTTAGAATAGTTTTCGCGCCTTTACACATGGCAGCCAAACCACAGATGAGATAATGGTTAAAGAAATTCAAAGTGACATTTTTTCCGTACATCCAGTCTTGTAATATACCTTTTTTTTTTTTTTTTATCGTGCGGAAATCCCTTCGGATACCCCCCCGCCGGCCAGCGGGGGCGGTTATGTCGGGCTTGCACCGACTAAAACCGCACGCCGTCTCGGGTCTTCAGACGCCGGGGTGTAAGGTTACCCATAGAGCATATCCCTCGCACCCCGGCTGACCCTGGGGCCATCTCACCACTAACAGCATCGCTCATCCTGTCTCCTCTGAAAGCAGAGGAGTACGGAGAGCGATGTGTTCCCGCCACGTTGGGTATTGGCCGACGATCAATGCCAACCCTATGAAGGGGTGAAGGGGAAGCCATTGACCGCCGCCCAGGGTGTACCGGCCGCTTCGATTCCGTTCCCCCCGGACTGCAGCGGGATCGGAATCGGAGCGACACTCGAGGAGGTTACCCAACACACACCCCAGTCTTGTAATATACCTACCTGTTATAGAAGTCTTTGTTTTAAACTATTAAAGGGGTGATTGCCCCGACAAATATAAAATAGGCATTTTAATTTTGTTGCAAAAATTTGGAGCAAGATTCGCGATAAGGTATTCTGCAATAGAATATTGGTTCTGTTATTCAAATATTATGATAATGAGCAGGACATTAGCTCATCACGACTATCATTGAGAAATTCAAAGTTGATTCACAAGCCTTGTGAAGATGATCATTTTAATGACTGTAGCATTTGATTTTAAAAATTTAGACCTAATTAACATAAATTTAACATGATCTGTAATTAGAAGTGATACAAATGCATATATAAAATGATAAATAGCCGACATTCAGTTTGACCATGGGATTGCTGTCATTAGGTATGATGAGAACAGCGCGTCGCAGGCGACTCAGGCGCCGGTGGTCGCTTAGCGACCTCCGTCCTCCATGAGCGCAGGCCTAGGGGTGGCATGTAAGGCCGCCTGTCACCCCAGCAGAAGCAGGCCGGGACGGCGGGGCGACTAGCGCTCCTCCCCCCAAACCGGGACAAGACGGGGACACCGTGGTTCCCAAACCCGAGGGCATCTCGAAACCGGGGATGGCCCAGGATCAGTCGGGGTGCGAGGGATAGTTTTATCTGCAAATTTACTCCCCGGCGTCTGAAGACCCGAGACTACGTGTGGTTGTAGTCGGTGCAAGCCCGACATAACCGCCCCCGCTGGCCGGCGGGGGAGTACCCGAGGGGATTTCCGCATGAAAAAAAAAAGTTATGATGAGAACACTTTAACTACTTCGATTTTGTAGCACTCTTTGACTCGGTGACATGCTATCGTCGAAAGTTCATGCGAGATGTTACACATTAAAATAAAACAATTAGTAACGACTTCTATCTCGATTTAATAATCGATTTACAAAAATAAGGAGTTTTCTTTTGTTATCTGTTAAAAATAGTTTTATATCAATATGTTATTTTAACCTTATGTAACTGACGCAGGTAGGTACTTTTTTTGTTAGAATTTTTTTATTCGCATTGTAAGGTACCTACTGAAAACACGAGGTCTGTAATAAAGAAAATTACGACTCAGGGAACGTCCCCTAATCATATTTATTTCTAAAACGGACAGTCACTGCGGTGGCTCCTTTTAACTATCCGACATAGGTATCTAGCATTATCTGATTTGATTGTGATAGGATGCTTTGAAAAAACTGCTAAGTCACAGTTAACTTAATTTAAATTTTCCCTACAAGCATCTCTTTCCTGTATACCAAAGTTACTATATAGACAAGCCACATCAGGAGGAGAAAGCGTAAGAGAGCGGATCATTTTTTTTTTCGTGCGGAAATCCTCTCGGGTCCCAAACCGGCCAACGGGGGTGGTTATGTCGGGCTTAAAAGTTAAAAGGTTAATGGCAATAGGCTCGCCACACCAATGACTTTTCGATGCGTTTCGAAGTTATGTGTGTATTTATCGCAGGCTTATAAGTGCCCGGTTAATGGCAATAGGCTCGCCACCTATTACATTGGGACCTAAACATAAACTGGCGAAATGTGGGTGCTAGCACCTCTGCCTACCCCTTCGGGGACATAGGCGTGAGTTTGTTTATGTTTTTTTTTTGTTTTTTGTCTTCACAAGTCGGGGTGTAATGTGGCCCATAAGGCATTTCCTTCGCACCACGACTGTCCCAGGGCCATCTCACGTTTCGAGATGGCCCCCTCGGCATATAACCTTAAAATATTAAAACCGTAGGTTGCTCAGGTAGGTACATACTGCCGTATCTATACTAATATTATGAAGAGGTAAAGTTTATGAGTTTGTAGGGGGTAATCTATGAATCGACTGAACCGATTTTGAAAATTCTATTAAAATATATTATCAAGCTACTAACCAAGGTAGCAGAGTAGTAATCATAAATGTCAATAAATCTGGTAGATTCCCACACATTATATGGAAACTAAAAAAATTACGAGCAAATATAGGTAGGTGCAACGGGGGTTCGAAATGCACCACAGGCGAAGACGGGGAGGGCCAGCTAGTAAAAAAAAAAATTTGTTATTATATACTTCTGCCAAATTGGCACTACATGTGATCCATATACTAGATAGGTATAATAGTAATCTAGTATATGGATCACACATATAATAGTAATCAGGGCACGCCGCAATAGCGGCGGTAAGAACCATCATGGAGGATTGGCTAGAGAGGCGACACGGAAGCTTCTCGTGCTTCGGGGACCACCTGCATCGGATCAGGAAGGAGCCAACGCCTGAGTGTCATCACTGTGACGCGAGCGAGGACTCAGGGCTGCACACGCTGGCGGACTGCCCTGCGTGGGAGGTGCCGAGGCGTGACCTCGTGGCAGCCATCGGGGTGGGAGTCCTCTCGCTCGGCAGCATGATTGCGGCAATGGTGCGGAGCGCGCCCGGGAGAGGTTCAGAACTCTCCCGGCGTCGCAGGCAACTCAGGCGCCGGAGGTCGCTTAACGACCTCCGTCCTCCATGAGCGCAGGCCTGGGGCACCCCAGCAGAACCCCAGCGACTAGCGCCCCTGACCAAACCGGAGCAAGACGGGGACACCGTGGTTCCCAAACCCAAGGGAGCCATCTCGAAACCGGAGATAGCCCAGGGTTAGTCGGGGTGCAAGGGATATGCTTTATGGGCAACATTTTTACACCCCGGCGTCTGTTGACAAAATGTTGTCGGTTTTAGTCGGTTGAAGCCCGACATAACGGGATTTCCGCACGAAAATAAAAAGGTATAATAATAATTGTCATTACATAAGTTTAATCTTATATAATGCTGATAAGAGCTAATTTAAATATAAATTGACAACATTTAGTTTTCCACGACACACTATGGAATACTTCCAATTAAATAATGATTTCCTGCAGTTTGTTCGTATAACATTTTGTAGTGATATCATATTAGCCATAAAATTATATCAGAAGTCGTCATTACCGTGGGTGGGCCAGTATTTGAGGACGGTATTATTGAATGAATGGAATCTGTCGTACTTTTGTAGTCGAACTAATTTGAATCCTGTTGTATTTACCGGACATCTGTAGTATAATTTATGATTTATGAAACTATCGGGTGACAGAAAATGGTTTGATTGGAAACGGATGCCTTAAAGATGAACATATTTCGGAAAATTGTGATAGCTTATCCATAAATGCAATAACAAAAAAGTTGAAGTAGAACGTAAATATACATAAACATAACTTCAGGCCTGTATCCCCGAAGGGGTAGGCAGAGTTGTATTACACACCCCATGATTTGCTCGTTATGTTTAGGTCCCAATGTATTAGGGGGCGAGCCTATTGCCATCTGCCGGGCACATTACTAAGCGATCGATAATCAACATTTTTAATACACACATAACTACGAAAAGTCAGAGGTGTGTTTCCGGGGCGACTGGGGATTGAACTCGAGACCTCGTCTCGCCAGTCCGTTACGTACACCACAGGGCTATCGCCGCTAGTTAGATATATTATTATATATATTAGCTGTTTAGAACGTAAATATATGCCAGGTGAACGCCTTTTGGGGATCGTGCGAAGCATGGCCCTATACGGGGCCCCTGTATGGGCGGAGACTCTGGCGGCCCGCAACGTGGCTGTTCTAAACAGCCCGTTAAAGCCGATGGCCATCAGAGTCATCAGGGGGTATCGCACGATCTCTGTCGAGGCGGCATGTCTCCTAGCCGGGACCCTCCATGGGACCTGAAAGCGAGAGCCCTTGCGGTGCTGTACCAGTGAGAGGCGCTGGAGCGGGGCCATAGCCCGGAGCCGGAGTCTAGGTCTTGACGGTGTGACTAAGGAAAAAGGTGGCGAACCGCTTGATTCATGATGGTGTGCGCTGTATCCATTATATAAATTTGTAGCATTATTCTTATCCGCTCATCTTTATTTGGTGTAATGCAAGCGTTAGTTAACGGAAGGTAGGACGTCCCGCAGCAAGATGCACGGACGACCTGAAAAAGGTAGCTGGGATAGACTGGATGCGCAAGGTGGAGGATCGGGTGCTATGGCGTATAATGGGAGAGGCCTATGTCCAGCAGTGGACTGCAATAGGCTAATTGATTGATTGATTGAAACGTTAGGTGCACTTGCTGGTCGTTGTACATTGTTGTATAGCCTAGTGCACACGTGGCTATACATGAATGAGATGGCGGAGCATGGAGATGGCAGAGCGCGCCCGGGAGAGGTTCACAACTCTCCCGGCCCGCCGAGCCCGCAACATGCTCGAGCCGCGCAGGCGACTCAGGCGCCAGAGGTCGCTTAACGACCTCCGTCCTCCATGAGCGCAGGCTTGGGGGTGGCAGGTGAGGCCGCCTGTCACCCCAGCAGAAGCAGGCCGGGACGGTGGGGCGGCTAGCGCCCCTCCCCCAAACCGGGGCAAGACGGGGACACCGTGGTTTCCGAACCCGAGGGGGCCATCTCGAAACCGCAGATGGCCCAGGGTCAGTCGGGGTGCGAGGGATATGCTCTATGGGTAACCTTACACCCCGGCGTCTGAAGACCCGAGACGGCGTGCGGTTTTAGTCGGTTCAAGCCCGACATAACCGCGGGGGGGTATCCGAAGGAATTTCCGCACGAAAAAAAAACGGCTATACATGAATAATAAGATAATATGAGACTTTAAAAGGTACGTAGTGCCCTACGCTTCCGCTGTCTCGTTTTGGCTGGGGCACTGCCATGCACCCAGATATAATGATGATTATACATTTTTTAACATGTATACCAGTCCAGGGAACGAGTAAGAACCTCAAAAATTTGCGAGTGGGTACACGTTGCGAATATTAGGGTTATCACTAATAGAATGTCACTTTGTCTAGAGGCCCTCCTCTTTTATCTCCGCAGGTAAGGCAAGACACAAGTATTCATAGGTTACGATAATCACTGGCACACCGTGTGCTTGATTCCAACCTTAGTAAGTCGCCAAAAAGAAACTTACGTGATTGCGTTCAAAATTGCGTCTCAAATTGAGAAAAAAAAAACATAATTCCAAAGACAAAACTAGTCACAGACCTCTTTGTTTTAAACTAGACAAATCAAAAACCATTAACCGCAATCAGAACTGGTCACGTAATCAACAAAAAAACATTCATTAAAAATCCGATATTGCTCTGCGTACGAAATTAGGATGTATCTGTAAAGCACAGAACTCGTTCAACGAACCGCGGCTTACGTAAAGTGCACTCAATATTGTACGGACGGGTATGCTAATATGGCCGCTTAGGGACTTTGTATAACTGTAGCTGGATAGCGATTTAATAAAATTGGCTAAAAAATGTAGGTGACAAAGCTTTTAACTCAGCTACCTACCCTTTTTTTTTTTTTTTTTTTTTTCGTGCGGAAATCCCTTCGGATACCCCCCCGCGTGCCAGCGGGGGCGGTTATGTCGGGCTTGAACCGACTAAAACCGCACGCCGTCTCGGGTCTACAGACGCCGGGGTGTAAGGTTGCCCATAGAGCATATCCCTCGCACCCCGACTGACCCTGGGCCATCTCCGGTTTCGAGATGGCCCCCTCGGGTTCAGCTACCTACCCTAAAAATTAAATTTTTAAGCAATAAGTAGGCTTACTTTTCCTATAGATTTAGATCGCAAAAAGAGAAAACCTATAACGGGACTTAACCCGCGACCAGTCCCTTACAGGGGGAGTATAATGGGAGCATAAAGGAGTAAAATGTTTTTAGGATTCCATCATAACTTTGACATGTCTAAACAGTTTTATATGTATGGGGTGCTTTTTTTATTTTTTTTCGTGCGCAATACCCCTCGGATACCCCCGCGCCGGCCAGCGGGGGCGGTTATGTCGGGCTTGAACCGACTAAAACCGCACACCGTCTCAGGTCTTAAGATGCCGAGGTGTAAGGTTGCCCATAGAGCATATCCCTCGCACCCCGACTGACCCTGGGCCATCTCCGGTTTCAAGATGGCCCTCAATGTTATAATCCTTACATCTCGAATGATATTAGGTATGATATTTTTTAAATAGCCAAATGGCAGCATGAGGCGGCATAATGAGTCCATTCTCAAGCGTTATTTTTAGATAGCTTTTGGCTTTGCAGTTGTTTTTAATTTATAAATATTGACTTTAAATTGTGGTAAGCTATACTGCTAGCTTAATTGTAGTGTGTTACTATCACTGCGATTTCTAATCCTAACAAGCTAGAGAACCCCCCCGCCCCCCCGAGTTCCGCAGTCTATGGCGAGCACACCGCAGACTCGTCTACGCCCGGTACTACCGACCTCCATCATCGGGGCCTGAGGACGACAGTTGGCCGACTCGCCGTCCTTACAGAAACAGGCCGTGGCGGAGGCGTGTCGTGTGTGTCCTACACACGCCCGCTAACTCACTGACGCAGGTGAAGCCCGTGGGGGTTTCCACACGTTAAAAAAACTGTGCTGCCAACTCGAGTAGCAACTTTTCGAATAAAATCGCTATACGAAGAACTCGCTGTCCGTTGGACATATACCTTCGCTGATATATTTAATTAAAGCGATGATCCACCGGAAACTAGACAGCACAGATTTATTAAATGACATAAACGTCTAGCATTGAGGTGAAACTCGCGTTATGATCGTAGATAAGTCGCTTGATAACGCACTGCGTGGGCGAACGCAAATGTTTACGCGCACGCGAAGGGAAAATAACTTAGCGTAGCTTCTCCGTATGGTATTCTTATACAACATGCGTACGTGGCTATAAAAAAATGCGTGCAAGGGCGTGCATGAATTTCGGCGCGCAAAATTACATAATTAGGCTCGAGGAAAAGAGTTTTTGTGTAAATAAGGCGTTTTGGCACGCATAGCGGTCTTTGCAAACGCGAAATGTAAATTACATTTTCATGAGTTATTAAAATAAATAATTTAAGTATTTGTAATTTTAAGATACTTTTTCATTTGTAGTAATTTCTTCATAACGTCATCAATGTGTATTCAAATGCAAATAGTTTACTAAAAAATGTTTAACTAAAATTACATACTCATAAATTAAACATAACTCATTGGATCTATCTAACTTGTAAAAACATAATAAACTTTTATAAACACCACTCGCACACATTTTCGTATAGTATTAACGGTATACTTAAGAGTATCACTAATTTAATTTGTCCAATAATTTACATATTACTGCAAAGCAATAAAATCATTATAAAAACGTAATGTCTTCTAAACTATTCTTAAACTAATCAAGTTTTGAATTTAGAATTTTATTATTCTTAAAGTATTTTTCAAATCTGGAATGGTGGATTAAAAATGTCGATTTACGAGTATACGTTAGAACGTACCTAATGTAATAATAAGTCAATGATTTGAACACATACCAGACTTCGATTTGAATTTGGAATAGATACTTTAAATAGTTTTTTGAGTTTATTACTTGACTGCGGCCAACTAGAATTATTACTTAAGTTGTATGTAGATTACTATTATCTACTAGGTGTGCCTGCGACTTCGTCCACGTGGATTTCGATTTCTAAGGGTTTATTTTTTTTAGCGCGGAACCCCTAATTATTTTCCTGTAATAAATAGCCGATATTACGCCTTATGATATTGCCTATCTGCCAATGGAAGTATCTTTAAAAGTGGCCCCAGCCATCCCAGAAATTATTTTAGAAATTTATTTAAAACCTGTTATTTTAATATTACAGACACTTCGATTTTATTTATTTTGTAACAGTATACCTAGAAGCTTTTTAGAAGATCAGGTCAGTAATGATTATCTAACTAGCTGATATCCACGGCTCCGCCCGCGCGGAGGTTTGTTATCGGTTTGCATATTGCAATCAAACATACCTACGGTTGATTTCTAATAGAAAAAACCGCATCCAAATCCGTTCAGTAATTTTTACGTCCATCACAAACAATCAGATAAACAGACAACCAGACAAGAATTCCAAATGTTCATTTACTTTTTGGAATAAGCGAGCGATGTGCCTTATATGTAGAAGGAATAAATTTGATAATTAATCAGTCAGATGGTCAATCAGTCACCGTACTTACATTTCTGAACGAATTCTGAAATATAAGTACAGTGACTGATTGACCACTCGTAGAACGAAAGGTAAAAGGGAAGGGAACGTTGAAAATATTAAAATGGAATATAGGATTTCGGCCAAATCCTTTTTTTTATGAAGTAGGTAGCAAACGTCTGGGGTGTGTGTTGGGTAACCTCCTCGAGTGTCGCTCCGATTCCGATCCCGCTGCAGTCCGGGGGGAACGGAATCGGAGCGGCCGGTACACCCTGGGCGGCGGTCAATGGCTTCCCCTTCACCCCTTCATAGGGTTGGCATTGATCGTCGGCCAAGACCCAACGTAGCGGGAACACATCGCTCTCCGTACTCCTCTGCTTTCAGAGGAGACAGGATGAGCGATGCTGTTAGTGGTGAGATGGCCCAGGGTCAGCCGGGGTGCGAGGGATATGCTCTATGGGTAACCTTACACCCCGGCGTCTGAAGACCCGAGACGGCGTGCGGTTTTAATCGGTGCAAGCCTGACATAACCGCCCCCGCTGGCCGGCGGGGGGGTATCCGAAGGGATTTCCGCACGATAAAAAAAAAAAAAAAGGGGGGGGTTCGGCCAAATCCTTTTTTTATGAAGTAGGTAGCAAACGTCTATGATCTTTCTACCAATATCATCTTCTGTGTATACTAGACTGGCTGTACGTAAACGAAATTCGTATAGATTTATGACAAGTGTTCATGGAGCCACAACTTTGCGCCACTTTATGATGCTGTCATAGCCACAGATTATATTAAATTTATTTTATATGAGATCATCAACTGTCATCTGTAAAGTAGTGTAATGGCGCCAAAATTAAAATCAACGTATTTTATAATATTTCTTGGAAATATACTTAATAATAGTATAAAACCGAGGATAAAAGTGTGCTGGAGGTTTATTTAGGCAAGTAACTAGCTTTCTTTTACATATTTTACCGTGTATTGAGATTGACATGAATATGCACAGAGACCATTATTAATCTATGGCGTGGAGGACCGTACGTACCCGTCCCCATTTCCCGCCTCACCCCCGAAGTGTCAAACACTTTTAGTTCTGAACAGCATTTCTAGTATATATATAGATGTTACTGCTTTCTACTTGTCTATTCCTTCTACTTCATAACCGACTTCCAAAGTCAGTTGCTCAATCAATCATTGTTCAGTTCCAGTTTTTTTTTAGGTAGATTACGATGAAATCGATCTACCTATTGGTTTCTTGACTACTGTCGAATTTAAAAAAAAATTCTTCATAGGAGGTCTAGTTATGACCCCCTGAGTCCGAAATGACCACTGGTCAAAAAGTTTATAAATATATATATAATTATGTATGTATGGTTTCACTTCCCAAAATTTGCGGCACTCTCACGGTCGCATTTTTGCCCCGATCGCTTTCAAACTACGGTCAAAAATTGCTTGGGTTTAAACTTAGTTTAAGTTCGTGAACGGGTGGAATCCGGCCTAAGGGGACGGTAGGGCCTCACTTTTTGTGAAATCAGTTTTTCCTCAAAATTTCACGTTCCATGAAAGATATTCGAACCGTTCTAATTATATCCCATAGTATACATGAATACCAACAACTTTTAATTTTAAACCTATAAGATTAAAACTATAACTAAAAGTGGAGGGGGAAAAACCAAAATTTTTCGGGAAAAAAATCATAACTTCTAACCGGTGAACATTCTTGACGTCGGAAACATTTTTAATAGATAGGCCATTTTTAAGTCTAAAATAAATGTCTGAAAAGTTTTTCGCTAAAACTTACCGTTTTCGAGAAAAAAAAAATAAACTGTTTAAACTCCGTAGTTCTCTCTCTCTCTCTATATATAAAATAATATTAATTGCTTCACGAAATCTACCTGTGCGTTCCCCCTGCGGGAACGGATTTTTTTTCAATACCTACTTGTTACCGAATTGTTTTTTTTTTTTTAAATTGGAAGCCGAAAATCAGTAAATCGAAAATTATGACTTTTCAATTTATCAAATACAGTTCGGAGGACAAAATTCATCAGGAATTGAGGGATCATATTGAAACAAATGTATCACTTGTACTTATCCACAATTATATTTAATAATTACACCTGACTTAACAGTAGCCCGATATAACCGCCCCCGCTGGCCGGCAGGGGGGGGGGGGTATCCGAAGGGATTTCCACACGAAAAAAAAAAGGTATTAGCTATTTGACTTATATTTCACCGCGAAAAAACCGCGGTAGCCTAGTGGTATGGGTAAAGGACTGCTGAGACGAGGTCTCGGGTTCGATCCCAGGTTTTACCATGGCACACACCAATGACTTTTCTATGCTTTTCGAAGTTATGTGTGTATTTATCGCAGGTTTATAAGTGCCCGGCTAATGGCAATAGGCTCGCCACCTATTACATTGGGACCGAAACATTAACTGGCGAAATATGGGTGCTAGCACCTCTGCCTACCCCTTCGGGGATATAGGCGTGAGTTTATGTTATGTTATGTTATGCTTATATTTAATAACAATACATAAATGATTAAATCTATGAGTGACGTCACTAAATTTCATATACCCACGTTACACAATTATAGAAAACCCGTATACCGTTCTATGAACAAATAATATGAATTGGGCAAAATTTCCATACGTGGACATTTTGATTGCGTTGTCGCAGCAATTGTACCAATATTATATTTGTTTTATGCTAATCTCAACATTTCAACGTTCATTATAAATTACGTTTGTGTTGCGTACACATTTAGGTAGTATTATTTCATCAATAACTTTAACCTTAGCACCAGCCACCGGACAATGAACGGTGGGCTTGTGTTTACCATACAGATTTAAGAAAGTAGACAACGCCATCTATTAGGTAAGAATGAAACTATACATATATTTATTTAAATAAAACAATCTCAATGAAAATCCGGATGATAATAATAACTGTAAATGAAGCCATCCCTCAAGTATTATTTTACCTACTCACGATTGAATTTGCCTTAGGGGTAGGCAGAAGTGTAATAGTTTAATAAATAATTTAGCTTTCTTAACTATGTTTCAATCCCATAACAAGAGGGGACGAAACTGGATTCTTTCTTTAAGCTTTCACGATTTCAAAACAGAAACTATGGAATTTGCCGAAATCCGGGAAGTGAACCCTAGACCTAATGCACAGTAGTTGCGCTTGTTACTGCTGGGCCCGCATTACCCAGGCAACACACTAAATTAAATTATGTCCTAAATGACATTCTTTTATATTTTATTTATTAGTTCGTGTTATGATAAAATATAAATATTTGTATTCAAAATATAGTAGGTAGGTATAACAATCTCATAATTCTTATAATATTATATTTATTTAAGTTTTATCGCCTAAATATTTTATTTAAAGAGTTTTAGAATTTGCACGTTAATTAATGTAAAAAGCCTATTCAAAATGGTGTTCATGAAGTAACGGTATTAATAGTAATTATATCCTTATCTTAGTATTTTTCTAAAACCATGCGGGAAAAATATAAGTAGGTACATTTCCCAAACCCGAGGGGGCCATCTCGAAACCGGAGATGGCCCAGGGTCAGTCGGGGTGCGAGGGATATGCTCTATGGGCAACCTTACACCCCGGCGTTTGTAGACCCGAGACGGCGTGCGGTTTTAGTCGGTTCAAGCCCGACATAACCGCCCCCGCTGGCACGCGGGGGGGTATCCGAAGGGATTTCCGCACGAAAAAAAAAAAAAAAAAAAAAAAGGTACATTTAGAATCACTGATCAACGTTTATTTCATCTATAACTAGTATTTATAAAAAAAAACGACAACTAAAGTAATAACAATAAATACTTTTTGCACTAAGTCACTAAGTACCGTCGTCAGCCGTGGGCGTTGTTCCTAATTCAAATTCCGGGCCAAGACAATGAGGCATACAGCCTCATCTGTCAAATCCGTTCAATGTTTTTAAAAGGTTTTTAAGATCGACCCGAGCCGACTTGTTATTGTTATTTATATTAAGTTTAGAATTGCCGGGCCCTTCGCACTTGGCGTATGAAAAAAAAATTAATGTATCCTTATGCCCCTTATGCCTGTATTAAGTCTTATCTACGTAAGAATAGAGGTCATCTTAGCTTGATTTGTTTTGGTTTTTGGAAGTAATGGCGTAAAGCATGGAATGCAACGGATTGTGCTCAGCATTAGGTAGGTACTTATTTTTTGTTGTTGTGTGAAAGAGAGGCATGAACGTGAGGGCCTTTCGCAAAGTACCCTAGTGAGGATTATTGCTTACTCTGTCACGTCATTTCATACGCTACAATAAATTTAACGCCTAATTTTTTTAATATCTTGGTTAAGACAACCACAAAGTTGGAATATTTGAGAGAACAAAACCGTTGTTGAGAGAGTTGTGAAAGTAAACAATTAAATTTACAACACTAATTTGCAAATTTTCGGTATTCTGGGTCAATTAGTGACGACATGAATTAACCAAATTCCAGGTTGATTAATAATGAACTTAGTTGTTATCTATTTTTAAATTCTCGCCATTTGTTAACGTTGATTGGTCACGATTACAAAAGAGAATGAAACCTTTTTTTTTAATTATTTGTGGCTCTTCTTGAGTTAAATCTTTTTTACCTAACCTTAGTTCTCTTGTATTGTTTCGGTTATCAACACAGTTTTTTTACTGTACTGTCTCATCCGAGTTGCACCTCGAAGCCCGAAGTTCAGTTACTCCTTCTCTTCCTTTAGATTGCCACATAGCTGTGCGATACAGAGATCGTTTTACAAAACCGAAACTAACCGATCTTAGACGACCTCGTCGAACGTGCCAAGTCAAAAATCGGGTACCTGCCAACTGGATTTTATTTTGACCGAATCATTTTTATTATTCGTTTGAATTATACATATCTATGAAAAATTGCCCCTCTCTTTCTTAACGAACTCCTGTAGATATGTGCAACTTGTAAAAAATTCTGTATCCGCATTAGCTTTTACTTACATCTGTCCCTCCGCGATACAAGGTTCTCCCTGCATAATTCCTCTCAAAATAGCAAGAGAATGAATCCTTAGTCAACTGTATTCACTACACTTTAGTGAATACAAGACTGCCGTATGTTATGTTAATTTCAAATAACACACACCTTTGTTTGGCCAGACTCAAAGGCCTTGAGAATGTTCCCGAAGCATTTCTATAACGTTTCATTCCCGGGTCTCGGTGGGCCCGCGCAAAAACCGCTCAATGTGGCTTAAGTTATCGTGATATAGCACATTGGTTCACATTGGCAACACTGGCCACTGGGTGTCCTTGCGCGGTACAACCGTACGAGTTATGATCGAACGCAGCCTTGCGACCAGCTTTTTTCGGCGTTCGAAATTAGAATGACTGCTTTTTAAATTGGTTTTGGGGTTGCTATATTGTATATTGTGTTAAAAAGTTTTTATTGTATAACGGATATAAAGAAGCACTAAAAGGTGCCTTAGTGATACCTATAATAATAATTTAAAATAGTAGTTATTAAAGGTGGGTATATTATTTTAGACTGGCACATCTTAATTTTATAGTGTTATCCGTCCGTCTTCATTTAATAACTCTTTGAAGTTATTGCCAAATGGAAAAAAATGGATCGCTTATAGATTCGTCATGTCTGTCTGTCTGTCCGTCCGTATGTCACAGCCACTTTTTTCCGAAACTATAAGAACTATGCTGTTGAAACTTGGAAAGTAGATGTATTCTGTGAACCGCATTAAGATTTTGACACAAAAATAGAAAAAGAAACAAAAAAATTGGGGACTCCCCATACTTAGAACTGAAACTCAAAAATTTTTTTTTCATCAAATCCATACGTGTAGAGTATCTATGGATAGGTCTTCAAAAATGATATTGAGGTTTCTACTATCATTTTTCTCTAAACTGAATAGGTTGCGCGACAGACACTTCCAAAGTGGTAAAATGTGTCCCCCCTCCCCCTGTAACTTCTAAACTAAGAGAAAGATCAAACTAAAAAAAATATATGATATACATGTAAACTTCCAACGAAAATTGGTTTGAATGAGATCTAGTAAGTAATTTTTTTTTAATACGTCAAAAATCGTAAACCGCAATTTACCTTTCATTCAATCAACTCAAATATAAAACTTAAAAAAAGCATAATAAGGTTACTTAACATAACATAAACTCACGCCTATATCCCCGAAGGGGTAGGCAGAGGTGCTAGCACCCACATTTCGCCAGTATATGTTTCGGTCCCAATGTAATAGGTGGCGAGCCTATTGCCATTAACCGGGCACTTATAAACCTGCAATAAATACACACATAACTTCGAAAAGCATCGAAAAGTCATTGGTGTGTGCCATGGTAAGACCTGGGATCGAACCCGAGACCTCGTCTCAGCAGTCCTTTACCCATACCACTAGGCCACCGCGGTTACGTAATTAACGTAAGTAAGTAATGTAGTAGTAAAGTAAAGCAAGTAACCTTTACTTACTGCTACGAAACCCTTCTGGGCGATTCCGACTCTCACTTGGCCGCTTTTTTATATTTGGGTACCTTGACGTTTAAACGCTTACAATACCAGATGTTTCTACGTAAGCAGAACAGGGTACCGGAAACGTGGGAAGTAGGAAACGTTGAAGAGGAGTCGGTACATACATATAATGACACGGTTTTTTGTTCGGGGGTAGGCAGAGACAACAGCCCGGCAACTGCTTCTATCGTAATCCTAGCACACTTTACGAGCTTCCTCTACTGTCATTAAACCTTTACAGTAAGGCAAGCCCATCGTGTGCCTATTACGTGGCATTAAAAAATTATTGTCTTAATTACCCAATGATAACAAACTACGCTTTTCTTTTTTCTTTTTTTTTCGTGCCGAAATCCCCTCGGATATCCTCCCCGGGGGAGGTTATGTCGGGCTCGAACCGACTAAAACCTCACGCCATCTCAGGACTACAGACGCCGGGGTGTAAGGTGGCCCAAAAGACGTTTCCCTCGCAACCCTAACACCATGCACACACAACCCACTAAAGTACTTTACACACCATAAATATACAGTAACGCCATCTTTACTTTGGGTGCGTAACTATCAGTTTTATTGCGTCTGCCTTCTAGAACATGCAACCCAATATTACAGCGGTGTTTTATAATATCATATTATCTTTATAAAGTT
The DNA here is from genome assembly GCA_946251805.1 of Cybosia mesomella. Classification (NCBI taxonomy): domain Eukaryota; kingdom Metazoa; phylum Arthropoda; class Insecta; order Lepidoptera; family Erebidae; genus Cybosia; species Cybosia mesomella. Next base: position 38,122,156 of record OX276389.1, read on the forward strand.
ACAAAAACAGTTTTTATCACCCTAGCCGCGCGCCGCGGTACCGCTCGACTTTTAGAAGGTTGTAAACATTTAATAGGGTAGGTTTACGATTCATTGTCGATAGAGGTGGTAGGGGGGGGGGGGGGAAGGACACAAATTGTTTTAAGGGCACGATTTATTTGGTGTTAGCGGCCTGTGTTGGGGCATTTTTGGAAATAAATTTCAGCTGGGATTTATATTGAATTTATACACTGTTGATGGCGGTTCATTGGGAAGGGAATTGTTGATTGAGGAAATTGAGTAAATAGCTAGTTACTTTCTCCGTTTTGGTATAAAAAATTGAATGTAAGCGCATAGGTATAAGAATGGTAGGTATTAAAAGGGCACGCCGCAATAGCGGCGGTAAGGCCCATCATGGAGGATTGGCTAGAGAGGCGACACGGAAGCCTCTCGTACCGACTGACGCAGGTGATCTCCGGTAAGGGGTGCTTCGGGGACCACCTGCATCGGATCAGGAAGGAGCCAACGCCTGAGTGTCATCACTGTGTCGCGAGCGAGGACTCAGGGCTGCACACGCTGGCGGACTGCCCGGCGTGGGAGGTGCCGAGGCGTGACCTCGTGGCAGCCATCGGGGTGGGAGTCCTCTCGCTCGGCAGCATGATTGCGGCAATGGTGCGGAGCGCGAGCGCGTGGGCCGCCGCCTCCTCCTTCTGCGAGCATGTGATGCTCGCGAAGGAGATGGCGGAGCGCGCCCGGGAGAGGTTCAGAACCCTCCCGGCCCGCCGAGCCCGCAACACGCTCGCCTCGCGTCGCAGGCGACTCAGGCGCCGGAGGGCGCTTAACGACCTCCGTCCTCCATGAGCGCAGGCCTGGGGGTGGCAGGTGAGGCCGCCTGGCACCCCAGCAGAAGCAGGCCGGGACGGTGGGGCGACTAGCGCCCCTCCCCCAAACCGGGGCAAGACGGGGACACCGTGGTTCCCAAACCCGAGGGGGCCATCTCGAAACCGGAGATGGCCCAGGGTCAGTCGGGGTGCGAGGGATATGCTCTATGGGCAACCTTACACCCCGGCGTCTGCAGACCCAAGACGGCGTGCGGTTTTAGTCGGTTCGAGCCCGACATAACCGCCCCCGCTGGCCGGCGGGGGGGTATCCGAGGGGATTTCCGCACGGAAAAAAAAAAAAAAAAAAAAAAAGGTATGTAAGTATGTCTGTTTGCATTTTTAGACTCGGTCTAAAATACAGAATACTAGACGCTATATATTTTATTTTGGGTCTAGAGAGTGTTGTGTAGGATGTCAGAAAACATTAATTTATTGTTATGTAACTTAATAACTTATACCACGATAAATAAAAAAAAAAAACAATATACACTTTACACATATACACAACAACAAAAGATGTGACAGCCTCTGTGGCGTAGCGGTAGTGCATTCGACTGTTACGGCAGGGGGCGCGGGTTCGATTCCCGCTCAGTGCAAATATTTGAATGTATCAATATGTATATTGGCATTGGTCTGGGTGTTTCGATGTATAATATCTATGTATTTACAAAAAAAAGAAAGTATATAAGTAAGTTTATTCGCATTCTAGAACCCACAACACAAGCTAGTTAAACTATGCTTACTTTGGGTCTAGAGAGCGCTGGGTAAAAATGTAGTAGAATATTTATTTATTTAGATTGGATACTAAAATACGAAGTTGACTCGTTTCAAGCTTCATGGTGTAAATTTTTGTATTGTGCAATCAATTTTGTCCTTTAGGTCTAATCTTATAAATCTGAAGGATTACTTCAGATGTACTTCAGAGCTGTCTACCCCTTTTTGTGTATAGCTACTATATATCATTGGCTTAGTCAAAAATCACAAATATAGCTCACAATAGTTTGCGGTCACTAATTTGATTGTTAGCTAAATTTCAAATCTACTTTTGTAATTTTATTCAAACCACAAGGTAGTTATTAAAATAAAGATTTTATCCTTGCCAAATTTATAGAAATTAACTCACTAAAACTGTAAATTCATGTCGATCCTGCTGGAAGTAACTTTGAACTTGAGGCAACCGGTCAAATTCTTGTCCACTTTATCTCATTCGTTAATAGCTCTACTACGGGACATTGGCGAAATTGACGCTGAAAGCACATAGCCATTCATTTAAAAAAAAAGGTTTTTCATTACTCATACTCTGAAAGTAGGTCTGAAGTTGCCTGAGGAGCGGGATGAAAGTGATACTTTTCATCCCTAGGGAGAATCACTTTCAACTGACAGCTGTCAAATTATTAAAAAAAACTAACCAACTTTCTATACAGCCACTCAATTACAGCGCGATGTAAAATTGAAATAAAATAAAGTTAGGTATTGATTAAAGAATATATATTTTTTAAATAACTTTACTTTAGTTTAGTGTCAACAATTTCCTTAAAATAACATAGATTTGGACAAAATATTTACCATTTTTTCAATGATGAAAATGAAAAATAATGGCTGAATAGCTGGCCGGCCACAGAAAAAAACACAAACAAAATAGGCGGAAAAGCGGCAATTCGATCTTCATTTGTTTTTCGATTTGAAGGTTTGACTCAATTTTTCTTTAGCTAATTCATGTTTTTATTTTTACTTTCCTTGTATTCGTAATGAAAAACATAGTGTTTACCTCGGGTTAAAGACTTATTTAGTCCCTCGAACTATTGGCCAAACCTCGTCTCGGGACTAAATAAGTTACTTTCACCCCTAGGGTAACAATGTACATTCACAGCGTGCATATTGTCATATTACATATTGCTCTGATACCTATATTACAAGTTTCGACCTAGTTTAGGATCAGGATGTCTTGCCTTCCGAGTATTTTTCATAGTTAATGTTAAACTGCAAAATATTGTCAACTTTATTTTGTACTTAGTTTGAAACCCTGAATATTTAGTACATTTTTTTATTGAGAGAAGCTCTGAAACGGTGAAGCTCTCTTTTAGACGACACATGTATGTCGTTAGACCATCTTCTCCTCCCAAACGGCTGAACCGATTCTAATAAAATTTCACACAAGCAATGCTTCGCTCAATTTTTGCAACAGCAGAATGAATTGCAGAGCTAGTTATTATATTACTAAACTCCTTCGCTCTGCAGTTGGTTAATTATGATGGTTACCATGGTTAAAAGGCAATTGTTTTAACAACTTAAAAGTGAACCCTATGCTTTTCACTTAGGGTTCTTATACAAAAACACATTCTGATTTCGTAGCACGACGCGGCATTGTTTTACGAAGTAATGTCGTAACGTAAAAATCTACGATGAGCAACGTAAAAAGGCATGAAATCGCAACATGCCACGAGCTACGTGAACGACATTAGAGACCCAAGGTGGCGTGCGGTTTTGGTCGGTTCAAATCCGACACAATTACCCCCGCTGACTGGTGTTACGGATATCCGCACGAAAAAAAAAATAGGGATACTGTTTAGGTTTAATCGTACAGAATTTATGTTTTGATGTTGGTACCGCGTATGGACATATCGGTGTTGGTATATTCGTTTTTCTTTACGTACCCGCGCGTTATTGTACTTGAACTATGACGCCTGTACATCGCGAGTTGAGCGCCGAGTACAGGCGACGTCGCTTTGTGAAGAGTCCGGGCTCGGAAGCTCGTTTGGTGGACCCTGGCCTCGTGCGTTTGAGTAGGGTCCGAGCCGGTCAGCTCGTTGGTGGACCCTGTGCCCGCGCCTTTTTTGGGTGGCCTTACCACGCGCTTTGAGGGGACATTGTTGTGACCTTGTTTGTTGAATGTTGATTAATTGGTGAAAATTAATTATTGAGCTAGTTATCTCTTTGTTAAATAAAGTGAATACGCCCATCGCGTTCGTTGGACTTGGAACCATTGCTGCGGTGAAAAACATATACTCAGGGAAGTAAACATCACATTTTATTTTACTGATACACTGAATAAATACTCTAAGCGTTAAGATTGGCTAACACGAAAAAGAAGTGTACTATAAGCGTTAAGTTTGGCTAATTATTCTCGCTCTGAGTAGCTGTTTTTAAGCGCCAGCGCCGTATCAACTTTTTTTTAATATCAGATCATTGGTCTACAGTGATTAAATCTAATGGCTATTAGGCAGTGTATAATTATTGATATCCGTAGGTATGGATTACATAAAATTTGCATTAAATTGATAATTAATTCAAAAATAACCCGAAATACATCCTTTTTGCTGGCGCCATGTGACCGATAACGGTCTGGATAGGCTGATCCGAGATGACGTCACACATATCATGTAAATATCTCGATCAATGACAACGAAAAGTCAATTTGTGACTGATGTTGAAGTGACGTCATCTCATCTGTCTTCGATCTTTCATCGATTTTAGGGCCACATGTCGCCCTCATTAAAGCCTGCGTCATAAAGCGGACTCCGGGCTCTGAGATAAAGCCCTCGGATGCAACCGGTAACAGTGCTAAAATGATGATTAGTGAAGATACAAAAATACTTAGGAATCTATACTAATATTATAAAGCTGAAGAGTTTGTTTGTTTGTTTCGTTGAACGCGCTAATCTCAGGAACTACTGGTTCCAATTGAAAAATTCTTTTAGAGTTTTTTTTTAAAGAATATTAGTAACCGAAATTACTAATATTCCTCCTAACCCCTCCAGTTAATTAGGAGTGAGTTCACGTCAGTAGTGTAATGGCCAGGATTCGAACCCGGGACCTTTTTTTTTTTTTTTTTCGTGCGGAAATCCCCTCGGATACCCCCCGCCGGCCAGCGGGGGCGGTTATGTCGGGTTGAACCGACTAAAACCACACGCCGTCTCGGGTCTGCAGACGCCGGGGTGTAAGGTTGCCCATAGAGCATATCCCTCGCACCTCGACTGACCCTGGGCCATCTCCGGTTTCGAGATGGCCCCCTCGGGTTTGGGAACCACGGTGTCCCCGTCTTGCCCCGGTTTGGGGGAGGGGCGCTAGTCACCCCACCGTCCCGGCCTGCTTCTGCTGGGGTGACAGGCGGCCTCACCTGCCACCCCCAGGCCTGCGCTCATGGCGGACGGAGGTCGTTAAGCGACCTCCGGCGCCTCGAACCCGGGACCTCTCGATCGTTAGTCGGTTCAAGCCTGACATAACCGCCCCCGCTGGCCGGCGGGGGGTTTTCCGAAGGGATTTCCGCACGAAAAAAAAATGGTCGACTCCCTAACCACCAAGCTACCGATGCTTAGTTAGATAGCCCATTTATTCAGGGAGGTTATAGGCTGCAGTAGCGCGATGATATATATCATCACGCTACTACCTATGGGAGCGGAGCAGTAATTATATGTCAACAAATCGAGCAAATTTGCGTACATTATTGTAGAACTAATTTTTTGTTTTTTATATTTAGGACACGTCAATTTGACTACACCTCGCCTGATGGTAAGCTGAAGGTAAGGTCTCAGGAAAGAGTGTCACCATTACATACACGTACCATGTTAACAATGGTGGCACTCAGCTTGACGGCCTCATCAGAAGAGGATTGTCGTCGCAGCACCGCGTGACACCCACCGGTCCCACTAGTGTTGCGACCACAATCCCCCTGCCCGGCTATGCACTTGCTGACCCCTGAGCGCAATCAAACCGAAATTGGATTACTATGGAGGGTTTTTCGCAATCGTGCACGGTGGTACCTACCCGGCCGAATTTTGTGACAAATTTGTGTCATCAAATTTCTACCACCAGTAATTGTGTAATAAATTGTTGGGCATGTTTGGGATAAATGGTTACCACGGAAGTGAAGTATGCAACAGGCCAAGCCGCGGGGAACAGCTAGTTTATTATATTAATCACCACTTCAACATTCCTGTTGACTAAGAGGTCACTTGTAATTGCCAGGTGCGGGTTACCTACGTCGGTTTTTTGCCCCAAAACATAACTTCTTCACGCCTGTATCCCCGAAGGGGTAGGCAGAGGTGTATTTCACACCCACGATTCGCCAGTTATGTTAAGGTCCCAACGTAATAGGGGGCGAGCCTATTGCCATCTACCGGGCACATTGTTAAGCGCGCGATAATTAACATTTATTAATGCACACATAACTACGAAAACTCAGAGGTGTGTGCCCGGGGCGACTGGGGATCGAACTAGAGACCTCGTCTCAGCAGTCCGTTACGTACGCCACCGGGCTATCGCCGCTTTTTTATTCGTGACTAAGAGGTCACCTGTAATTGCCAGGTGCGGGTTACCTACGTCGGTTTTTTGCCTTGAAAGTGTAGGGGGAAGTCCCCTAGTGGCGGACATATAAGGTTTTCCGGAAATAAAATGAAAACTACTTCGAGAAATATGTATTTATTTATGAAATAGTTAAACGAACAAAATATAAAATCAAAATCAATTAACAAAAATATAACTTCTGCGTAAACATAATCTAGGAACGTTAATTAAGTTTTAGTAAAAAAAATTAAGTCTTTAATATTGGCACCTAGTACCGGACGCATTAATCTTCAAACCCCAAGCGCCGGACATTCTTAAAACATTGTGCATCTATCACATATATAGGTATCTCCACATTCCGGAACGTCTGCACATGCTTCATGGGCCCATGGGCCTTCTTGGCAACTGGAGCATTGTATCCAGTCCTCGTCATGGTCCTCTAAACACACTACACAAGTAGTTTTTTCCATATTAGATATTACAGTCAGTGGCTCCTTTTTCTTATCGTTATAACTACTTTTTCCTTTGGCCTTCACACCTTTGGTTTGTTTCCCTTTTTGTTCTATAGCTGTTTTAAACTTATTTCCCATTCCTTTTTTTTGTTCCTTATGGCTCTTTTCGTTCTCTTTTTCTTGAACAGCAATTTTGTAGGGTGATGACGTTAAAATTTCACTTCTTTCACTTTTCCTCTTCCGAGCCGCTGATCTTTTTTTGGCGGCATCTGGTAATGGCGACAGTTTATTTACAGTCTGGACAACATCAAGATTAAAGCTCGTTGATGGTTTGGGACTGCTGATTGTTGGTACGTTGGTAGATTCCTTAGGCGGGTCTGTCGTTTCTTCTGAGACTAAATTATCATAGGACGATGAGCCAGCCAAGGCCAAATCAGTGGAAGTCACGGAAACTTCCTTGCTGCAACTTGATGTATTTAAGGAGGTTCCTGGCTCTTCTAGTGGAATATTGGTCATGTCTGAAGCCAAATAATCCAAGTCAGAAAATAAATGTCTGTCGAATGGGTGAATTCCTGTGCATTTAAACCCAGACACTGCAATATCCAGCCGAGCTACTTTGGTAAACGCTTCATTGACCAGACCAGCAATATCGTAGTCAGTTATCCGAGATCCAGCGTTTGCTCTCATCCAACTGTCGCATCGTTGGTTATAGGCATCTTTGAATGGTTTCATAAATGTTCGGTCTAGTGGTTGGAGCTTGTGGGTGGTGTGTGGTGGTGAGCTTATCAAATGAATGTAGTTTTCTCGGCAAAGATTTATTACCGCTAGCGTCTTGTGGCTACAATGGCCATCCAGTAGAAGCAACACAGGGCTCGCTTGAGTCGGGTAAGAGTGTTTAATAAATAGCTGCAGCCATTGGAGAAAAAAATCACTATTCATCCAACCTTTTGGCTGAGCCACGCCAACGCTTTCAGCCGGAGAATTAATCCTGAGCCGATCATTCATTCTTTGCCTTGGAAAGACAAAAAAAGGTGGTATGAAGTGACCGTTAGCACTCATACAAAACAAAACTGTTATATTTTTGCCCCTCTCAGCAGAAGTGAGCTTTCCTACTTGACGGACAGCCTTCGGAGCCAGAACTTTTTGATGTTTATGCACGCAGCTGACTCCAGTTTCATCACAGTTGTAAATGTTGGAGGGTGGATATTTATACTGTGTCATTAGCCTTTCCAGATTGTCGTAGAATATATCCACTTGGGGTTTATTAAACCCTACGGCTCGCATCATGCTTGTCGACTCTGGTGTCCTCAATGAAATGTCCGGATGTCTATGCATGAAATCATAATAAAAATGCTTACCAGCAGTTTTTTTTTCTGTATTAAAACGATGGTTGATCTTCATAGCTTCAGCTAAGTCGTAAGCTAACTTCAAAAAGTCTTTTTTCATTAGCGGCAGACATCTATAAGACAAATCTTTTATGTGGTCCAGTAAAACTTGTTCATACTCGGGTGAGAAGGTTTTTGTAAATCTACCAATCTTTGGTTGCAACGAGATTTCTTCTCCACTATTCAATGCTGTTATTTTATCATGTAGAGTGCTTTTTGGAATATTGTAACGTGACGAAGCTTCTCTGAGACTCATTTCTTTGGACAAAATCTTGTCCATCGCAGTTTTTAAACTTTGCTGATCCCATTTTCCTTTCTTTTTTGTCTCTTCCATGTTAAAATATATTCCTCCTTCTCTCCTTTAAAACAACAAACAAACATTATAATGATAAGTATAAATGCTTAGTAGAAAAGCCAACCTATAAATTGTCCGGTGGTAAGGGACACCTTTGTGTCCGGAGGTAGGGGACAGGGAATGTTCAAAATTACTTATTTCATACTAAAACTGTTTAGGTAATTAATAAAAACTTACACAATTTACGAATTATAATGGAACACTGTCTTTATTAACAAATAACAAAAACAATTAAACAAAAAACCATAGCAGTGATACTTACTTGAAATTTACGTGACGCAACGCTTTCCCGCCAAAAACAGCAATCGACCTCTCCCACTGCGGCTGTGCGCCTTACTGGCAAACCGCATCGCGTGATTCTGTATTCCTACGTTCCCCTGCGCCCCTTTCACCGATATTTGAATAGATCGCGTGGTCGTTTGTCGAGTTAATACAAGTGTCCGACGCTAGGTGCCGTCCGGGGCTACGGGACTTCCCCCTATTTATATTTATGTAGGTATGATCTGTCCGTATGTAATTAATAACTATATAGCTTTACAAAGATGATTTGAAATTGAAACTTGATTCTTGAACCGGTCACATTTTGTTGATTCAATTATGGAAATAGTTAGGTATACAATATATATTATGTGTTTAGGTAATTTTTATATACACGCGACTACCACGTGGGTTTTGATTTTTAGGGTTAAGTTAGGATTAAAAATAAAAGTAGCCTATGTTACGTACTATAATAGTACCTATCAGGCAGTGAAAATCCCGTCAAAATCGTTCCAGAGTATATCAGATTTTATTCACAATTTTGTGGGTTTTATTTTTTTTGCGTGAAACCTAATTATTTTTCTAAGATTAAAGTAGCCTATGTCACGCCTTGTAATATTACCTATCTGCCAGTGGAAGTCCCGTCTAAATCGGCCCAACCGTTCCTGAGATTAGCTCTTTCAAACAGACAGACAGAAAGACAGACAAATTTTAAAAAAATGTATTAGTTTTATAAGTATCGTGTACCTTTTTTTTTCGTGCGGAAATCCCTTCAGATACCCCCCGCCGGCCAGCGGGGGCGGTTATGTCGGGCTTGAACCGACTAAAACCGCACGCTGTCTCGGGTCTGCAGACGCCGGGTGTAAGGTTGCCCATAGAGCATATCCCTCGCACAAGTATCGTGTACCTATACATTCATGTGCAGTCATTAACAATATTTTATTTTAATATTACAAACAAACACTTCAATTTTATTTATTCGTATGTATTTTATAGATGTGTTTGTTTTCGCTCAGTAAATAATATGTATCTTTTTTTTCGTGCGGAAATCCCTTCGGATACCTCCTCGCCGGCCAGCGGGGACGGCGGCTTGAACCGACTAAAACCGCACGCCGTCTCGGGTCTAAAGACGCCGGGGTGTAAGGAGCCCATTGCCATTAACGATTCACGATTCGCCAGTTATGTAAAGGTCCGAATGTAATTGAGGGCGAGCCTATTGCCATCTACCGGGCACATTATTAAGCGAGCGATAATTAATAACTACGAAAAGTCAGAGCTGTGTGCCCGGGACGACTGGGGATCGAACTCGAGACCTCGTCTCAGCAGTCCGTTACGTACGCCAATGGGCTATCACCGCTATCAATCAATCTAATTGAGTACTTTCATATAATGAGATATTGATATGATAAATAGTTAAAGAGCAGAAAAAATATGTCCGGTCTTTTAATATCACTTTCAATTTATTTTTCAATTTCACGTAGAAACATCCATCCCAATACAAATACAAAAGATATGCATACAAATATTTACACTGAGCGGGTATCGATCCCGCGACCTCTGACGTAGCCGTCGAATGATGTACCGTCACACCACACAAGTCGTCTGTATATTTGTACTTCGTACTACGTATTTGTACTACGTGTCTGTACTTATATAAATTAAAAATTAACACACTGTAAATGCATATCAATCAATCAATCAATTAGCCTATTGCAGTCCACTGCTGGACATAGGCCTCTCCCATTTTACGCCATAGCACCCGATCCTCCGCCTTGCGCATCCAGTCTAATGCATATTGCGTAACCTGAATATTACGTACGTACGAAAGAATAACCGCGGTAGCCTAGTGGTATGGGTAATGGACTGCTGAGACGAGGTCTCGGGTTCGATCCCAGGTTTTACCATGGCACACACCAATGACTTATCGATGCTTTTCGAAGTTATGTGTGTATTTATCGCAGGTTTATAAGTGCCCGGTTAATGGCAATGGGCTCGCCACCTATTACATTGGGACCTAAACATAAACTGGCGAAATGTGCCAGCTCCCCACTGACAGATGGCGCTAGTAGTATTTTGGTATACACAATAAATATTTTTATCTCTTGGTATATTCCATAATATTATGCTATAAGTATTTATATTTTTGAACTCTCGATTTTCTCTTATTTCATTTAATATCGATACGTTAGCCAAAAATATGTTTTTTGTGGCGTTGCATTTTGTTTATAGCGTCCATAATTATATATTTTTTTTGTTTATAAAGAATATTAGTAACCGAAATTACTAATATTCCCCCTAACCCCTAAAGCTAAGCTAAATTAAATTGCTTGTGTTAGGAGTGGGTTCACGTCGGTAGTGTAATGGCCAGGATTCGAACCCGGGACCTCGCGATCGTAAGGTCGACTCCTTAACCACTAAGCTACCGACGCTTTTTGCGTTGATGTTATTCGTATTAAATGTAGCCTATTGGACTCAGAGCATGATACTGAATCGATTGACACTTCATATGTTACTACTGCCAGTGGGGACGCCGTTTGACCAGACGGGTGATCAGCCCTTCTATGTGGGGCCATTTCACCCAATTCCCCTATAACGACTGTCATACATATTTGTATGGCAACCGGGACCGACATCTTAACGTGCTCTCCGAGGCACGACCAGACCAATGCAAATACTCATATTCATGCATACAAATATTTCCACTGAGCGGGGATCGAACCCGCGCCTCCTGCGTAGCGGCCGCGTTCAATACCGCCACGCCACGGAGGCTGTCGGACACCTCATATGTTACAAATAGTTTAGTATTTTAGGCGCTACACTGGAGCATACGTAAATATTTTACATAGACAGCCCAACACATGACCATGCTACGAACGCGCAGACGAGCGCACCGTAGTCTTGTAAATAAGCCTTTATTTTCAAAACTATTTGAGTATTGCAGACACGGCGATTTAAATTACACTGTCGTTGCTTTTCACTACTTTCAGCGTTGAGTGAAGGACGGCCGGAAGCAGCTTCGAAACTAGGTCAGAAGCGCTGTCAGACCCCTCTACTTCCCTCCTGGGGTGGGGCAACACCCCCTTCACACTTGTCACTTTGATGTACCCCATTAGGTAGGTTAATAGTGAAAAATTAAATGCGTTTAGACTTGGTTTCTGTAATATTATATGTATCAGTGTTTTTTGAAGAAGGGTTTTGACGATTGGGGTTGGTAAGTTAGTTGAAGTAAAGATTAGGTTAACAATTTGTACCTTTTTTTTTTTTTTTTTTTTACGTGCGGAAATCCCTTCGGATACCCCCCCGCCGGCCAGCGGGGGTGGTTATGTCGTGTATCGACTAAAACCGCACAGTGTCCTCCCCAAGTGTCCGTTGCCGGGCACCCCGGGTAAGCCCTCGAAAGGATAACCCCAGGGTTGCCGGCGGACTTTGGACGCCACCGCGGCCTCGCCTGGTGGGGTCGGGTTTTATCCCGCTTCGGTGAGTAGGCAGGCGTGTGTAGGGCACACATGACACGCCTCCGCCACGGCCTGCTTCTGTAAGAACGGCGAGTCGGCCAACTGCCGTCCTCAGGCCCCGATCATGGCGGTCGGTAGTCCCGGGCGTAATGAGTGAGAATGCGAAACTCGAGGGGCAGGGTTCTCTCCCGCTCCCTCTCCGCCGTCTCTTTCGGTTTTACAGTTTAAATTTATGTATATAGTTGACTTTTTATACTGTTGACTGATGGCACTTAGTGGAACTAGCTACACACATTGAATTAAGTCACTTGTACTGTTAGGTAAACTGACTTGATTCAATACAACGCCATCTCGTAAATCTTTGAGGTACTTGCATTGTTGGTATTGATGGTAGCATATTGGTGCTTTAAAACTTTACGAGATGGCGTAAAAAATAAAAAGGGGGCGACCGATTCCCATTGATCGGATATCAAATCCGCGATTCTCCCCAGCCACGCCACATAGGTTGTACGGATTTTTAGGAGAATGGGTTGTTGGCTGGCTGCAAAGAGACTCAAGTCGCACTTTTCTGTTGATTGTTATACCATCTACCGGTTAAAAACACATTCGCAGACGTGATCGATTAAAAATATTGATGTCTATGCCTCAAAAATTTAATCGTATCATCAATATAACAGTGATAGTTAAAAGCTAGTTAAAGCCAATTCAAGAGAAACCGTAGTCCACACTTTAGATGGAACCGGGTGCTTGGATGACGAGCTACAGTAATATTATAGCGGCGATAGCCCAGTGGCGTACGTAACGGACTGCTGAGACGAGGTCTCGAGATCGATCCCCAGTCGCCCCGAGCACACACCTCTGACTTTTCGTAGTTATGTGTGTATTAATAATTGTTAATTATTCGCTCGCTTAGTCATATGCCCGGTAGATGGCATTAGGCTCGCCCCCTATTACATTGGGACCTTAACATAACTGGCGATTCGTGGGTGTGTAATATACCTCTGCCTACGCCTTCGGGGGTATCCCCGAAGGCTTAGGCATGTATAGGCGTGAAGTTATGTTATGTAATATTATAAAGAGAGAGGCCGATATTTGTGAGTTTATTTGTGTTTGCGGTAATCTTCGGAACCACTGCGCTTATTGGAAAAAAACTTTCACCATTTGAGAGGTACATTATCCCCGACGGACATAGGCTATGTATTATGTGTAATTTCCGATGGCTTCAGTAAAAAAAAACTCATATAAACGGCGGGTTTCTTGTGACGAATAATTGAGTAACTTATACGTCTTCACCACAAAATGTTTCAACACATTTATGATTTCTATTTGAGTCAGTGAGTGAATCAAAAATAACTATCAAAATTATTACAATTCAAAACGGCATCTAGAATGCTCTAAACATCTTGAAGCTACAACATTGCGTTACAAACGCGTATTGCTACTCGAATCTGAATCATATCGGTACCAATTGATTTGCATACATTGCTCATTATCCGCGTTCGTGGTATTTGACCGTGTGAATTAAAAACTAAAACTATTCTAAATACCATTTGATATCTGCGCCCACGCCTCTTGACCGCGATGTGAGGAAGGCTCTTCTTGATTTTATGACGTATTAGCTATTGCCCGCGTCTCTGTCCGTGTGGGGCTGTCCGTTATTGCGACCCCTATTTCATCCTTATATAGATCGAAAATTCGGGAACGCTGGATATTTCCAGTGCCTTTTTTTTCTTTATGCGGAAATCCCCTCGGATAATCCCGGCCGGTCAGCAGGGCGGTTATGTCGGGCTTGAACCTACTAAAACCGCACGCCGTGTAGGTTCTTCAGACGCCGGGGTGTAAGGTTGTCCATAAAACATTTTTCTACCATCCTTGCCCTGCGGGTCTACCGATTGTTCGACTGACCCTGGGCCATCTCCAGTTTCGAAATGGCCCCCTCGGATTTGGGACCACGGTGTTCCCGTCTTGCCCCGGTTGGGGGGTGGGACGCCATCCACTCCACCGTCCCGGCCTGCTTCTGCTGGGGTGACAAGCGGCCTCACCTGACTCCCCACCTACATACCTACTATACATGAAAACACCCAGACCAGTGCTGATAGACATATTTAAACATATAAATATTTGCAAAGAGCGGGAACCGAAATCGGAAGAGGATAAGCGAATTATGTATAACATGTAGGTAATCATTTTCGGACGAGCCAGGAAAATACCACATCATCATCACACATGTGGAGCTAATTCGGTAAGATTCGCTTACGGTCGTTCCGTCGGCATTAACACCTGTCGCTGCGAGCTCTATTTGTCTGACTTTACCTTACGACTAGTGATGAGACGTTGCCCAATTGATTGATATCGATATTATACGTAAATATCGATCGCACTTTGTAAACGACCTTCTCTATAACTTGAATCATCGCTATGTTGTACTAGCTATTCTCCACAGTTAAAACGCGTGAAATATCATGTTCCCGCGTCCCACTGGCATCTATTCCAGATAATATGCAGCCTTTGTGCTATTTTTTTTCTTTTTTTTTACCGCGGTAGCCTAGTGGTATGGGTAATGGACTGCTGAGACGAGGTCTCGGGTTCGATCCCAGGTTTTACCATGGCACACACCAATGACTTTTCGATGCTTTTCGAAGTTATGTGTGTATTTATCGCAGGTTTATAAGTGCCCGGTTAATGGCAATAGGCTCGCCACCTATTACATTGGGACGTAAACATAAACTGGCGAAATTTGGGTGCTAGCACCTCTGCCTACCCCTTCGGGGATATAGGCGTGAGTTTATGTTATGTTATGTTATGTGCTATTTTAAACTACTTGACCCGCAAATGAAAGAAAAACAAATATAGAATGCGTCAGCTGTATATCTGCCCTGGCAAGTCGTCGACTGAAGGATACTAGGGGTACCAGATGTATTTGTAGAGGGAGACCACCCTTCCGTTGTCAGTTTGTTAGTTGTCTAAAGTTTACGTGAATTCCTGAGACTTACCTTAATTTTAGCATCAGGTAAGGTGAAACGATATTGACTTGACCGTTATAAAAAAATGACATAAATCCATTCTTAACGGATTCAATTGCAATTAATTATCGCGTACTTTGAAATAGTTTTACACTTCAAGACATGAGACAACTACCACCCGGGACCATGGCTGCTGAAAGCAGCACGAATAACACAAAATAAATCATGACAAAATAAACGTGTTACATAATATAACATAACTTTACGCCTGTATCCCCGAAAGGGTAGGCAGAGGTGTATTACACACCCACGATTCGCCAGTTATGTTAAGTTCCCAATGTAATATGGGGCGAGCCTATTGCCATCTACCGGGCACATTATTAAGCGAACGATAATTATCATTTATTAATGCACAAATGCACATATAACTACGAAAAGTCAGAGGTGTGTGCCCGAGGCGACTGGGGATCGAACTCGAGACCTCGTCTCAGCAGTCCGTTACGTACGCCACTGGGCTATCGCCATTAAACGTGTATAGATAAATTAATTAAAAACTATAAAAACGTTCTCATCCCCTTTTCCATCACTAGTCTATAGTCATATGTAAACAATGTTCAGATAGAAGCAAGCTTATTATTGAGACAAATTGAAACAAATGAAATACCGACCTGGCGCCTGGTCTTTGTCTGCCAAAGTTAAACCAATTGCGGAGTTCAATGACACGTCTTTTCACGTTATCGACTGCGTTGATTACAATCTTAATAGTTGTTCTTAGCAATTATCGCAATCTATATTTTGTGCCCTCAGGACTCAGTCACATATGAGTTAATGAGCTATGCGATTGAGTGTGTGTACTGGATGGAGACTTATGGACGCTTTGATTAATATCAAATTTAGATTCGAAGAAGTTAAGATTCAGTTAAGCGGGGATAGCCCAGTGGTGTACGTAACGGACTACTGATACGAGGTCTCGAATTCGATATCCAGTCACCCCGAGCACACACCTCTGACTTTTCATAGTTATGTGTGCATTAATAAATGTTAATTATCGCTCGCTTCATAATGTGCCCGGTAGATGGCAATGGGCTCGCCCCCTATTACATTGGGACCTTAACATAACTGGCGAATCGTGGGTGTGTAATACACCTCTGCCTACCCCTTCGGGGATACCGGCGTGAAGTTATGTTATATATATGTAAGATTCAGAACGGGATAATGAGTAGAATATACAATTTACTACACGCGGGGGTGTCAGTTGAGAATAAATATCGAGTCTATAACGGTATTGTATTATACCACATCCCTATTCACCCATAATGGTCATTTTGGTAATGGCGTGTCGGAGCCCGCGGGACCGCCGGGAGGGGGCCGAGGGCTGCCCTTGCGCAGCCCTTGCCCTTGCGCAGGTCACCTTGTGCAGACGCCGCAGGTACCGCGCATGCGCCCGTATTCCTATTGTGCGCGCAACCTGACACTACATAATAATCTTATTTTAATAATACTAAAGAAAATATATCATATGTAATCAAAGTAAAGTTCAATTTTGTATGCGATAAATAACTGTTAAGGCCAACACACATAGTTACGGTATTGTAGATATAGATGTTATAGGAGAAATAAATCTAGATATCAGATTTCTACACAGACATATTGATTTTATTTTGATTAATGGATAAAGGATTATAACTTTCTATTCTAAAATGCGATCAATATTTAATTGGCAATGCCTAGTTGGCAGACTAACTCATCGCCCATTTATTTGAAGCTATTAACCGAAACGTAAAGCTATACGTTGTCGCTATATTGAATGTTGAAACCCGTCCCAAATTAATTAATCTGTCTAATAAAGTGTGTGAATATCCAATACATTGGCATTTCTGCATTTTCTGCTGTCGCAATTTTTATGTATACTTCATAAATTAAATTGAACTATATAATATATTACATCATTAAATCCTATCGCATTAATTAAAATACATGATGTATGCGTCTCTTCATGCAGTACTGTAGAGGTGAACATGTATAATAGTATCTATCATTTGAGAAATAGAAAAGGCAACTTTGTTTTGATAATAAAATTACCATACGGATACATGTAAACATAACATAACTTCATAACATAACTTCACGCCTGTATCCCCGAAGGGGTAGGCAGAGGTGTATTACACACCCACGATTCGCCAGTTATGTTTAGGTCCCAATGTAATAGCGGGCGAGCCTATTGCCATCTACCGGGCACATTACTAAGGGAGCGATAATCAACATTTTTAATACACATATAACTACGAAAAGTCAGAGGTGTGTGCCCGGGGCGACTGGGGATCGAACTCGAGACCTCGTCTCGGCAGTCCTTTACGTACACCACTAGGCTATCGCCGCTTTTTTACCCATAGAATAATAACAAATGCGCTTATTTCTATGATGTCATACCATACAGTAGCATTACATCGTGCGTTCAAGATATGACCAATATACAAGTGTGAAGGTGCCTTATTCTAACGAGTTCTGATTTCGCTTCTTTTTTTAAACCAATTGCATTTTATAGGCAAACGTGACAGGATAATTTAGGGAACAGTGGATTTAGCTTTTTTTGTTCAATGCTCGTCTTGCATGCGATGGCCAAGTGCCGAAGTTTTTTTGCACATTTTTTATCAACCATTGTCTTACTACATGCTTAATAGTTATCGAAGTAATAAATACGAACGTTTAACATTCGTTTCTGGTATAATTACGCACGCCAAGTTTTTATACGAGTTTGCCAGGAATCTTTTTAGATCGCCGTGCATTGATTTGTTTATGTTCTATGGTTTTTTACTTCTGCAAGCATAAAACCTTGTAATCATATTGGTACACCAGTACGTGTAATTATACTCGTGATTTATAAAAACTAAATCGCTTATATTGTAGTAAACATTGCAATTAAATTTTATTATTCATATCAATAAAACTTTGTATATTTTAAACAAAAAATGCCTAGATACAAAAATGGTGGGAAAAAAGGCGGTGCTTTTCTAACAGATTCAAAATCTGCACAGATTAAAAATCAAAGTTTGTTTTTATTTTCTTTTGGCGTTTGGACGAAATAGTTCTTATCAATAAAAAGTTAGATTTGAGAATCTACGTTGTTTGAATGTCGTGATACATTTTTCTCACGAATCGTTCCCTGTCATTATAAAGTAAGAAACAAAACGTCTGGAGGCTGTGTTGCAGTACTGGGAACCGAATCATGACGTGTTCTGGATTCGATTTTCCTTCTGTTTAATATTGAAGCTTTTTTCTTAGAAGTTATGTGAATTTGCGTGAGATGACTCATAGCATGAGCAATTGCATTATAATGAAAGACTCTACCATGTTATTCGTACGGAATTACTTCTGCCATAACATTCTGCTCACTTATAGTTATGAGTTATTATTTCTAATTTATATAATTAACTGTTCTTTATGATCAATTTAATTTTACTAGAGATAAGTTATGTCAATAATAAAAATGTGTTGTAGTATTTTGAAAATTTAAATTCATATTTGGAATCAATGATTTTCGTATATTGTTTTTGTATTCTTATTTTTGTTTTTATTTTGTTTTTAACAACATTGGGCAATTAAAGCAGGATATGTATTGTTTGTTTCACAGGAATCATCGCCAACATTGACGCTTATATCGTCAAAGGTAAGTATTTACAAACAAAATTGGCATCATTCATTGTCATTGCTTGACCAGTGAAACAAATAATATCCTGCGTTACTTTTGTTTATGTATTTTTTAAATATAATTTATGTATTTTTTTATTTTTGTGCGTTTATTTTTGGGGGTAATATTGCATGGTTGTAGAGGCGATACTCCATCATCATCACTGTATGTGCTATATGGATGTATTTGATGTGTTTATGACTGTTAGATTATTATGTTTTTATGTACATAATGTAATTATTTATGGTAATATTAGAATACATTGGATAAATTGCTCTGTACGTAATTATATGTATATTTATGATATGTCGTTTCTTAAACGTATATTAGTTGTAAGTATGTGATTTAAATTTAGGTACCTATGTTATTCAGGCCTGGGGGTGGCAGGTGAGGCCGCCTGTCACCCCAGCAGAAGCAGGCCGGGACAGTGGGGCGACTAGCGCCCCTCCCCCAAGCCGGGGCAAGACGGGGACACCGTGGTTCCCAAACCCGAGGGGGCCATCTCGAAACCGGAGATGGCCCAGGGTCAGTCGGGGTGCGAGGGATATGCTCTATGGGCCACCTTACACCCACTTACACGGCGTCTGCAGACCCGAGACGGCGTGCGGTTTTAGTCGGTTCAAGCCCGACATAACCGCCCCCGCTGGCCGGCGGGGGGGTATCCGAGGGGATTTCCGCACGAAAAAAAAAAAAAAAAAGGTACCGATGTTATTTTTTTAGACTATAAAAAGTATTTTAATTATTTTGACTAGTTGTAACGTCATTTTGAAAACTCTTATGACTAATCATTTATCCTTAACGACCGTTAGCGGAACTACCAAATTTTGTTAAGTTGTTAGTTGTACTGGCCTTTCTGATAACCTATATCTGTGCTATAAATTTGAATAGGAAGAAGTTAAGATTCAGAACGGCAGACAGACATACATATATCGGGGAATTTCGAATATCTGGGACGTGTCTAGGTAGCTCAGTTGGTCAGTAGATCCCCCCTGTAAGAGACTGGTCGCGGGTTCAACACCCCTTCTAGATATTCCCTTTTTCGGATCTAAATCTATAATACGGACCGGGACTTGAACCTGTGACCAAGGGACTTGAAAAATGACATCAACTGCCAAAATTATAAATTTAAAGGCCGCAACGGCTCTGCGTTGATGAATCAGCCAGGACTAGCGAAAATAAGGTCTTAGTACGGCCCTATACACCTTTTTTATCTTTTTTTTTTTCGTGCGGATATCCCTTCGGATACTCCCCCGCTGGCCAGCCAGGGCGGTTATACCTTTTTTTTTTTTTTATCGTGCGGAAATCCCTTCGGATACCCCCCGCCGGCCAGCGGGGGCAGTTATGTCGGGCTTGCACCGACTAAAACCGCACGCCGTCTCGGGTCTTCAGACGCCGGGGTGTAAGGTTACCCATAGAGCATATCCCTCGCACCCCGGCTGACCCTGGGCCATCTCACCACTAACAGCACAGAGGAGTACGGAGAGCGATGTGTTCCCGCCACGTTGGGTATTGGCCGACGATCAATGCCAACCCTATGAAGGGGTGAAGGGGAAGCCATTGACCGCCGCCCAGGGTGTACCGGCCGCTCCGATTCCGTTCCCCCCGGACTGCAGCGGGATCGGAATCGGAGCGACACTCGAGGAGGTTACCCAACACACACCCCAGGGCGGTTATACCTCGGTTTATTGCTGCGAGTACCGATATTAAGTCACTCTTTTTCAACGCCGAATAATTCTAAAACGTGGTGTTCGAGATTCGAATCACTTTTACTAACAGTTGCAGCAACATCGCCCTTATCGTGCTGGAGGATAAAAATGATTTTCGTTTAATATAGGCAATATAGGTATCTGTTTTTTCTTTTTTTTTCGTGCGGAAACCCCTTCGGATACCCCCCCGGCCGGCCAGCAGGGGAGGTTATGTCGGGCTTGAACCGACTAAAACCACACGCCGTCTCGGGTCTACAGACGCCGGGGTGTAAGGTTACCCGTAGAGCATATCCCTTGCACCCCGACTGACCCTGGGCCATCTCCCGTTTCGAGATGGCCCCCTTGGATTTGGGAACCACGGTGTCCCCATCTTGCCCTGGTTTGGGGGAGGGGCGCTAGTCGCCCCACCGTCCCGGCCTGCTTCTGCTGGGGTGACAGGTGGCCTCACCTGCCACCCCCAGGGCTGCGCTCATAGAAGAAGGAGGTAATGGAATGAACACTGGAATTTAAGTATTCAGTATATAATCATGAACAACTTTTTCATTGTTTGAAAAGAAAACAAGCTTTTACAACATTTTGAACAATTTACAATTGGAAAATATTTAACACAATTACAATAAATTAATGTCAGAAAAAAAAAACTAAAATTACATGTCAATATAAATTCGAGAAAAATAATGTCAAATAGAATAAAAATGTCAAAAGAGAGAGAGCAAGAGAGTTTTTTTGCCTTATTATGCGCAAGCTGTCTGCATTCTTCCGCCCATGTACCAAAAAACGATATAATTTAGATTAAAAATACCTGTTAAATTCGAAATTTTCTTCTTTACCGGAGCATACCGAATTAATAGTCAATCATAGAATAATTTCCCGCGGTTAATAGAACCAGTTAATGAATATATCCGTATACTAAACGCTGGATGTCAGTAGAGCACTACCTACCACAACCGACCTTTAGGTTAACACAAAATTAAGCTTTTAACATAATTATTTAAATCAAAACTTTTATTGCATTACATAAATTAATAAGTAAGAATCTGTACGGATTTCACACAGTTTTTGATCAATAAAAATGTAAATAAACACACAATTTATGTGTAGAATGTCGAATACCTTAAGTAGGGCCTACTTTATTTAAAAAGAAAGTGAAGCATAGAGTATAATAAAATATAAATACAGACATTCATTGAATTAATTTTCAAGGAAACATATCTCGATATTGACAGTCATCAGTGGTGCATGCACATTATCGCCTTTAATTATTAGATAAATGTAATACATACAGTCACACCTCTATCCCATTGTTGATCACTTTGCTCAAGGCCGATATCAGCGGAGCATACACATTATCGCCTTTAATTATTAGATAAACGTAATACATACAGTCACACCTCTATTCCATTGTTGATCACTTTGCTCAAGGCCGATATCAGTGGTGCATGCACATTATCGCCTTTAATTATGAGATAAACATAATACATACAGTCATACCTCTATCCCATTGTTGATCACTTTGCTCAAGGCCGATATCAGTGGTGCATGCACATTATCGCCTTTAATTATGAGATAAACATAATACATACAGTCACACCTCTATCCCATTGTTGATCACTTTGCTCAAGGCCGATATCAGTGGTGCATGCACATTATCGCCTTTAATTATTAGATAAACATAATACATACAGTCACACCTGTATTCCATTGGGGTAAGTAGAGCCATAGGTATATTTTTCCACTTGTTACGATCGATTCTTCTGCTTTCATATTTGTTTTCATACATGTTCGCAGCTACATTTTCACTCTCTTGATCTTAACAGAATGATGGGCGACCTAACACACTAATATCAGACTATAATAGGGGAGACCTGTGTCCAGCAGTGGACTAGAATAGGTTGATGATGAATAGGAATCCATTCCTTGCAACCCCGAAGAGTCACAATCCAAACTGCTAATTGACAAACTAAGCTGAAAGCAAAGAAAATAGCTAAAATAATAATTCTTGACGCTATCTGGGTGCCATAACTGAAAAGCAGACAGTATCCACCTTCCCATTTGGTATACTGTCTGCTTTTCAGTATATCCCCTATATTCTGCTCAGGCCGGGAACTGAACCTAGGAACCCACGATCGTCCCTCAACTTTAGAATTGAGTGTAGCAAACACCTATGGACGACCTTGTTTAAGATTACTTAACTTTCATTCGCGACTGCGACATTATGCGCATACGCAAAGCCTTTGGTACTTTTTTCTTATGTAACGATAACGATACTTATAAAGGAAAGATGCTTTTTTTTTTTTTTTTTTTTACGTGCGGAAATCCCTTCGGATACCCCCCCGCTGGCCAGCGGGCGTGGTTATGTCGTGTCTCGACTAAAACCGCACGGTGTCCTCCCCAAGTGTCCGTTGCCGGGCACCCCGGGTAAGCCCTCGAAAGGATAACCCCAGGGTTCGAAAGGATAACCCTTGCTTAACCAAAAATTACAATTAATTTTCAACTATTACTTGATTCGGAATTTATAAAAGACTAGTTTTGTCCCACGACTTTACATTGTTGTTGTTATAAAATTGTCTTATAAAATTATTAGGTTAACTAGCTGGTGCCCGCGGCTCCGCCCACGTAGATGTCGGTTATCGCGACCAACGAACTATTTAGTATATTTAATTTCGTAATATATTTTGTATGGAATGTCCGATTTCAATCATTAAAAAAATAATCAACAGGTATTGGAATTTTTTTGAATACGAAATTATTTGTTTGGATAAGGATTAATACAAAGGTATGGATAACATGGTCTGATTTTAATCGGCATTTCTATCAACTTTAAAAATGTATATAAGTAGTCATGGTGACATAACTGCAATAGTTGGACATAGGGTATAGTAGGTAAGTTTTTCGTAGATATTGGTATGTTCTATAATATAAAAGAATTCTTTTTGTTCGATTTTTTTTTATACCACTAAGGTGGCAGACAAGCACACGGCCCACCTGATGGGAAGCGGTTACCGCGGCCTATGGACGTGTGCAACACCAGTGGCGTCACACTCGCGCTGCCGACCCTGTAAAGGACAGAGGATGGGAAAGGAATTTGAGAGGGGATGGGAAAGGAGTTTGGGAGGGGATGGGAAAGGAGTTTGGGAGGGGATGGGAAAGGAGTTTGGGCTCCGGCACTCTCACTCACCAAACGGAACGCATCAGTTCAAAAACTGTTACTTGGCGTCGATATTCTGTGAGAGGGTGGTGCTTCCCCGGTCGAGTCGGCCCATTCATGCAACGGCCAAAATGACTGTTGCTTGACTCTACCACTTCAACAATAGACATTTTATGACTAATTTTTTTACACCTTGGGTTGGTTTTAGTTGAGATTTCCAAGGATCTTAAATTTTTTCTAGTAATAAAAATAGCCTATGTAGCTTTCTAACGGTAAAAGAATTTTTGAAATCGGTCCAGTAGTTTTTAAGTTCATTCGTACACATACGAAAATATAAATCTTTTCTCTTTGTTGAGCTGAGCGAAGCGAAGTTCTTATACGCGGCTTAGCCGTTTGTTGGTGGCTTAACTACTCCGTAACCACTCGCGCGATCTTGACCAAATTTAACACGGTGATAGTGTGGACACTGAGGAGTGTTTTGAAGCGAGATGGTTCATGTCCGATATACCATTGAGGAATAATGACTTCGAAAAAGTTTCACGAACGCGCGGCCTTAGCTAAGCGCGCGACCGTAGTAAGATGTCTTATTTTCATGTAAGAGTCCTGCTCGCTTAGCTCAATTTATTTCAGTCGCACAAAAAAAACGTCATCTTCTTCATCCGAGCGCCAATGCCGGTTGCATGCAAAACTTAAACTTGGGAATTTTAGGTCCTGCTTCTCTTTTTACTTTGTTTTCGTTGGTATTTACGGGAGCGAATAACTGTCTGACCCCCCAAACTGGAGAGGAAAGAGCGTCAGAGGCTCGTCCGTCAATCTGCAGGTGTAAGGTTGGCTTGGGCCCCGGAGATCTTGGCGGAGTCCCATGCATCATTCTACCTTGCAGAGCGAGAGGACTCCCACCCCGATGGCTGCCACGAGGTCACTCCTCAGCGCCTCCCACGCCGGGCAGTCCGCCAGCGTGTGCAGCCCTGAGTCCTCGCTCGCGTCGCAGTGATGTCACTCAGGTGTTGGCTCCTTCCTGATCCGATGTAGATGGTCCCCGAAGCACCCCTTCCCGTAGACCACCTGCGTCAGTCGGTACGAGAGTCTTCCGTGTCGCCTCAAGCCAAGCAATCCTAGCCAATCCTCCATGATGGGCCTTACCGCCGCTATCGCGGCGTGCCTTACCCTCAAAAATTAAAAAAGGAACCCTTTTAAGATCACTCTCTTGTCCGTCTGTCTATATGTCCCGAGTGTTTCAGGAACGGGTGAACTTAGCAAGTTAAAATTTATACCAGATACTGAGGTCTATAGTCCCTATGAGGTGTATAAAAATCAGGGTACTGGGTCAACAGGATAAAAATTAACTTGTAAGTACTAAAATTTAGCTTCATTTAGAGTCAAGCAACAGTCATTTTGGCCGTTGCATGAATGGGCCGACTCGACCGGGGAAGCACCACCCTCTCACAGAATATCGACGCCAAGTAACAGTATTTGAACTGTTGCGTTCCGTTTGGTGAGTGAGAGTGCCGGAGCCCAAACTCCTTTCCCATCCCCTCCCAAACTCCTTTCCCATCCTATCCTTTACAGGGTCGGCAGCGCGAGTGTGACGCCACCGGTGTTGCACACGTCCATAGGCCGCGGTAACCGCTTCCCATCAGGTGGGCCGTGTGCTTGTCTGCCACCTTAGTGGTATAAAAAAAAAACAACTTTTTTATTTTTCGGAATTTTCTCTTTACTTATGCCATAGATCTTGCTTTTAACCAAAATTGACAATTCTAGTTCAACCGGAAGTACCCTCTAGGTTTTGGGTTGAAACCTATATGGTAGTTCCCATTGATCTATATTCTCGAAATTTGGCAAAAAGCAAGGTCTTCCAGCGCAAATAAAGGATATTTTTTTTAATTTTAATTGTTCGTTCGTGTTCATAGATGGTACGGAACTCTTCGTGCGCGATTCGGATTCGCACTTAGCCGGTTCTTTTATTCAAAAGCTCAGCTATACAATTTTTTGAACTTTACTTAATAATAATAATATTCTACGACATTCTACACAGCGGTTTCTAGACCCAAAGTAAGCATAGTTTAACTAGCTTGTGTTATGGGTTCCAGAATGCGGATAACATTCTTATATATTTTTTTTTTTATAAAATCATACATATCATACATAGAACCACCCAGACCAATGCAAATAGACATATTCATGCATACAAATATTTGCACTGGGTGGGAATCGAACCCGCGCCCCCTGTCGTAGCAGTCGAATGCACTACCGCTACGCCACAGAGGCCGTCATAGATAACTACCCAATTCTGGCTAACGTAGAACATTTGCTTTCTCCAGATAGAGACAATTCTTCATTTTAGGCTGCATTCTTACACGACATTTGTGGCGTAGCGGTAGTGCGTTTGACTGATAAGTCAGAGGTCGCGGGTTCGATTCCCGCTCTATGCAAATATGTATAATTGCATTGGTCTGGGTGTTTCTATGTATAATATGTATTTATTTACAAAAAAAAATATGACAAGCTCTGCTTAGTTTGGGTCTAGATGGCGTTGTGTAATTTGTCCTATACCTTTTTTTTTATTTATTTTTTTCGTGCGGAAATCCCTTCGGATACCCCCCCGCCGGCCAGCGGGGGCGGTTATGTCGGGCTTGCACCGACTAAAACCGCACGCCGTCTAGGGTCTTCAGACGCCGGGGTGTAAGGTTACCCATAGAGCATATCCCTCGCACCCCGGCTGACCCTGGGCCATCTCACCACTAACAGCATCGCTCATCCTGTCTCCTCTGAAAGCAGAGGAGTACGGACAGCGATGTGTTCCCGCCACGTTGGATATTGGCCGACGATCAATGCCAACCCTATGAAGGGGTGAAGGGGAAGCCATTGACCGCCGCCCAGGGTGTACCGGCCGCTCCGATTCCGTTCCCCCCGGACTGCAGCGGGATCGGAATATTTAATATTAATATTTGACAATTTAGCCACTATAAAATGCGATTTTTCTTATGCATTACTAAATACATTATGTGGCTACACATTCTATTCATTAATCATTTATTCACGATGGGGGAGCTAATCTATACATATATAATCATTCTGCTGTGCCGTAGTTTTAATATTAATTAGTGAGAGTATGGAATCAGGTGACACTGTTCAGTAAAGTTGAACAATTTTTTATAACAGGGTCATTAAAACTGGTTACATGCGTGTTGATGGTCCAATACGTCACCCATAGACACAGATTTGTCGGCCATATTGTCCACCATTTTTTAGACCACAGACCACTTAGAAAGTACGGCACCGTAAATGTGTGCGAAATTTAAATACTGTGGTTTTATTGGATTTTAAATGACAGTTATACAGTAATAAATGTCTATAATATTAAGTGGAAATTTTGCTGATTTGCATATATTCATCTTTTCTAAAATTAGATAGACATCTCTGAAACCATATCACTTGTCTCATCTATGTTAACGGACATTCAGACGTTATTTATTCAAAGACTATTCATTCTTTCTAATACAGAGCTATTTTGTCAAATGTAGAAAATTATTCATAATGTGAACTCTACCTATACCATGTTTTATTTACATTGAGTCTCTCCCTGACCATGGCTGCAGTCAGATCAGTGTAAACAATAACCAAGCGGTTTGGTGCCTCTTTTTTACCGCACCATAAAGAGTTTGAATTCTTTACCAGCACTTTATTTATTGAATACAACACTATAACAATTATAATATACAACACTATATTATTGAAGTGGTAGAGTCAAGCAATAGTCATTTTGGCCGTTGCGTGAATGGGCCGACTCGACCGTGGAACCACCACCCTCTCACAGAATATCGACGCCAAGTAACAGTATTTGAACTGTTGCGTTCCCTTTGGTGAGTGAGAGTGCCGGAGCCCAAACTCCTTTCCCATCCCCTCCCAAACTCCTTCCCCAACCCTTTTCCTTTACAGGGTCGGCAGCGCGAGTGTGACGTCACTGGTGTTGCTCACGTCCATAGGCCGCGGTAACCGCTTCCCATCAGGTGGGCCGTGTGCTTGTCTGCCACCTTAGTGGTATAAAAAAAAACTGAAACTTTACTTTTAGCTTACCATCAGGCGAGGTGAAGTCCTATTGACGTGACCATTATAAAAGAAAATCGCTATAAGTGTTAAACGTAAATTTCTGACAACGTCATTAGATGATATTGTCGGAAGTTTACGCGAATGTTACACATCATTCAACATTCTCAAACAACCGCACATCAGTCACAGATCCCGAGAAAAGCCAGCCACTGTCGAGCGCCAGCCTGCAGTCCTACCATACATACGAGGGGTCACTGACAAGATTGGCTACATCTTGAAGCGAGCTTCAATTAACACATACTACAAGCCGCCAACGAAGATATGTCAATTTTTACCATCTGTCAAGTGCCAATTGCCTCTACAAGATGCAGGGGTCTATAAAATAGATTGTGACTGTGGGCTCTCTTATATTGGTCAAACCAAGCGAAGCATTGGCACTCGCGTCAAAGAACACATAGCTGACATAAAACACCAACGCTCAAAAAAGTCTGCTGTATGTGAACACGTGCAACAGGGGACCAAACATTACTTAAGGTTTGATAAACCACAGATACTCGCCAAAGAAAGTCGATTCCTACCTAGGATGCTCCGCGAAGCTATTGAAATTAAAAAACATCCTAATTTTAATAGAGAAGATGGTTGGAATGTACCACCAGCTTGGGACCCAGTCATTCACTTAATTAATTCCAAGAAAGAATAAAATACAACAAGACTTAATGACACTGTGAGCTCATTCTGCGTAAATAGTAACACCAACAATTCAACATAATTCGGGTACTTTGAGATAACTTTCACTTCAAACTTCAAGACAACAACCATCTTTAGTCGCCCCGTGACCATGGCTGCTGAAAAGCAACCGAAACGTCGGGTTCAATGTAAAATATAAAATAACATCAAATAAACCGCGATAGAATCCGTTAAAAATAGTTTTATTTCAACGTCATTAGAACTGTAATTTATTTAGTTAGTCGAATAAATAGATAGTCAATATTAACTATAGCATACCTTTTTTTTTCGTGCGGATATCCGCTTGGATACCCCCCCGCCGGCCAGCGGGGGCGGTTTTGCAGGCTTGTACTGACTAAAACCGCATGCCGTCCCGGGTCGTCAGACGTCGGGGTGTATGAAATCTAGATATGCATTAAGACCTTTGACCTTTTTTGAGTAGGTTCATAAATTTGAAACACCTGTCAAGAAAACAATTTGAAGCCCATTCTCTGCCTGGAATTAAATATAGTGAGTTAGTCATCTCGACTACTGTAATGACCCATTTTCTTGCGTCGAGTTTAACAGCTTTCTTATATAACCACATAAACAGATCGTAAAATATGGTTATTTTCATTTAATTCGGTACATGGCAGGTGACTTGTTGAATTAATAACTGCTAGAGAAATGATACACATAAAAAACATTAACATAACTTCACGCCTGTATCCCCGAAGGGGTAGGCAGAGGTGTATTACACGCTCACGATTCGCCAGCTATGTTTAGGTCCCAATGTAATAGGGGGCGAGCCTAATGCCATCTACCGGGCACATTACTAAGCGATTAGTAATCAACACTTTTAATACACATATAACTACGAAAAGTCAGAGGTGTGTGCCCGTGGTGACTGGGGATCGAACTCGAGACCTCGTACCCAGTGGTGTATGTAACGGACTGCCGAGACGAGGTCTCGAGCGGCGATAACCAAGTAGCTATCGCCGCTTTTTAAATAGATTTTTTAAACTTGACTGATTTTTATAAATAGAATACAGGGGTCACTTTTTCCCTTTCTGTGGATGTTTTGGGGTCTCACTAAGATCTTTTGGACCATAACGCACATCACCTGCAACCCGGTACACCTGCTGTATGACGGACGAGGCTCTGGTACAGGTTTTCCTCGTGGGGTTAGGGTGGGGCCGTTAGGTAACCCACGTCCCGTGTTGACGTTTCACCATCCCCGCTGACTTACGCCTAGCTTTGCTCTCTTCTAGACGACTCATGTATTTCGTTAGACCATCTTCACCTCCCAAACGGCTGAACCGATTCTAATGAAATTTCACACAAGCAAAGATGTTACTGATGGGAAAGACATAGGCTATGTAATTAAAATTCATGTGTACCACGAAGGTAAATCACCGAAGTAAATTTTCGAAATCTGATTTCTCAATGAACAAAAAAAGCCCCATTCACGCGATTGATATTAAATTAAGTAATTTATTCATATACACAAGACAAAAAAAGAAAAACGAAAATCGGACTAGCCATTGAGGAATTATCAACGTTAGAAAAAGTCCTGGTGAAATTGCGTCGCTCAATTTTTGCAACTGCAGAATGAATTGCTAGTTTGTCTCCACTGCTATTGTAGTAGGTTCTATCTACTGTATGGAGAAAGACCTATAATATTGCCCCATATACTGAAATAGTCCTTAAATAGTCGAAGAACAGGACACACAGAATATCTTAATGGTGCTACTTAATCATACATACTTACATACTAATATTATAAAGAGGAAAGATTTGTATGTAAGTATGTTTGTAACGAATTGGCTCTAAAAATACTGGAGCGATTTGAAAAATTATTTCACCATTAGAATGCTACATTATCCCTGAGCAACATAGGCTACTTTTTATCCCGAAATTTCCACGGGATCAAGACTTAAACGGGTGAAGCCGCGTGGCGATGCTAGTACGTGTTAATAATACAATAACGCGTAACCGAGATGACAGTACTGATGAGCTTACTAACCGAATTATTCATTGATGCAGGAAATCGCTGTTCTATGAGTGATACAACTTTTAAAAGTTTGTAGGCAAGCGAAGTAATAGTAGAGCATGACGACAACATTATGCGGTCTTGCAAATGTTGAGAGGGTTGAGAGTACACTTTATTTACAGACTTTTTTGTTTTTTAAATATATTTAGGACACGTCAATTTGACTTCACCTCGCCTGATGGTAAGCTGAAAGGTAAAGTCTCAGGAAAGAGGGTCACCATTACATACACGTATCATGTTAACAATGGTGACACTCAGCTTGACGGCCTCATCAGAAGAGGATTGTCGTCGCAGCACAGCGTGACACCCACCGGTCCCACTAGTGCTGCGACCAGTATCCCCCTGCCCGGCTATGCACTTGCTGAGCCCTGAACGCAATCAAACCGAAATTGGATTACTATGAGGGTTTTTCGCAATCGTGCACGGTGGTACCTTTTTTTTTTCTACCCCTTCGGATACCCCCCCGCCGGCCAGCGGGGGCGGTTATGTCGGGCTTGAACCGACTAAAACCTCACGCCGTCTCGGGTCTACAGACGCCGGGGTGTAAGATTACCCATAGAGCATATCCCTCGCACTCCGACTGACCCCGGGCCATTGATAACAGTGTCCCCTCTGATAACAGCAGAGGGGTACTTGGAGCGGCCCCCACCCGTGCGGACCTTGCAGGCCCGCCATACCCCGACCCCCTCATGCAATGGGGTCAGCTGGCCCTGAAAAGGGCCGGTTGGTCAGACTCTTGGCCGTTGACGTTGACGCCAGCTACTCCAGAGGAGCAATCAATGATGCGTCATCGGCCTCTGTGGCCTCTGTGGCGTAGCGGTAGTGCATTCGACTGCTACGACAGGGGGGCGCGGGTTCGATTCCCGCTCAGTGCAAATATTTGTATGCATGAATATGTCTATTTGCATTGGTCTGGGTGTTTCTATGTATAATATGTATGTATTTACAAAAGAAAAGTATATAAGTATGTTTATCCGCATTCTGGAACCCATAACACAAGCTAGTTAAACTATGCTTACTTTGGGTCTAGAAAGCGCTGTGTAGAATGTCGTAGAATATTTATTTATTTATTTATTTATTTATTTATCGCCCACGTTGCCCAGGGTGCACCAAACTTGGAGGTGATCCAACCAGTCGCACCCCATCCAACCAGTCGCACCCCTGCACGGTAGTACCTACCCGGCCGAATTTTGTGACAAATTTGTGTCATCAAATCTCTACAACCAGTAGTTTAAAAGTTTGTAGGTAAGCAAGGTATTAGTAGGTAGAGCATGACGACAACGTTATGCGGTCTTGCAAATGTTGAATGTACAGTTTATTTATAGACTTCTACACAGAACGACGTTACATAATACTTATTATTTAATAAATAATAGTAAATAATAAATATTCTAGGACAAATTACGCAACGCCATCTAGATCCAAACTAATCAGAGCTTGTCATATGGGTTCTAGAATGCGGATAAACATACTTAAAGCCTTTTCTATTCTAAATAAATAGATATTATACATAGAAACACCAGACCAATGCAAATATACATATTTGCACTGAGCGAGAATCGATTATATTTTAACCAATGTAATAAAAAACTTGACAAATTAGAGACTAAAACCTTCTTCGAGAATCACTGTATCAATTAGTGAAAACAGCATGAAAATCGGTGTCTGTCCTGCTTTATTTTGACTTGTACAGGAGCGATTGCTTTTTGACCGGTGGGGTTACCTAACCACAAGAGGTTACCCTTATTTATTCGTGAGGAATTCCCCCGGATACCCCTCCACTGGCCAGCGGGGGTGGTTATGTTGTATTTTCGAAATTAGAATCGAATTTAAAATCTTAAGGCTTTCACGGCCGGCGTTGCATGAAGAATATACTGCTTCCGGGCTGTTTGGCCGTGGTCCATCGGAAACTTGTATTCCAGACGTTTCGTCGATTACTGCGGTCGACATCTTCAGTGGTACATGTCGGGACGCCGTCAAGTGCGGAGAACCTTCCTCGGCGGCGAACTCGGTGCGACTGATGTAAAGGCCCGAGTCACTGGCGCTAAGCAAGGGGGATACCGGGGATGGTGGCGGCTCCGTCATGTTTGAATTGTGATGACGCGCGGCTCTCAGTGCTGGATACCAATCTTTTTGGAGATGAAAACCTTCGTTTTTTTCTATTAAAATTATTGGGATGCTTGAATATTTCGATGGCTTCTCGACATAGCCGTGGGAAGAATTGTGAAATGGTGGCTAGAACCTTCGTGTTCTGAAATGAGGAAATGATAATAAAACACCTTTCATTAACATTTCCTCTCTATACTATACGAGCAGCGCCACCGATTCATTAGTTTCAGAGTTTCTCGATTGCAAACATACAAATCTTTCCTGTTTATATTATTAGCATAGATTTACTGCGAGCTGTACTCGGTATAATGTGTTAGTCCATAATTACATACATAACATACATAACTTCACGCCTGTATCCCCGAAGGGGTAGGCAGAGGTGTATTACACACCCACGATTCGCCAGTTATGTTTAGGTCCCAATGTAATAGGGGGCGAGCCTATTGCCATCTACCGGGCACATTACTAAGCGAGCGATAATCAACATTTTTAATACACACATTACTACGAAAAGTGAGGTGTGTGCCCGGGGCGACTGGGGATCGAACTCGAGACCTCGTCTCGGCAGTCCGTTACGTACACCACTAGGCTGTCGCCGCTTCGATATTCCATATAGTCCATAATTAAACTCTATATTGATCCGCTAAAAAGTCCTCTTCCGGCTTTCAGATGTTATTTGTCTAATGTGAGCTTTTATCACCCAAATATAAATTTAATAGTGTGGCCACACTCATGTATCCAGTGCCATCTAGTGATAGCAAGCTGAACTACTTCGATACTACAGTTCCTATATCGCGCATTAGAAGTTCTCGCGCTGAATAATCTATACAAATAAACAACGTGAAGTGTCTGTTTGTATTATTAAAGGAACTTTTTAATGATTGTATATAAATGTATTTATGGTACCTTTTTTTTTTTTCGTGCGGAAATCCCTTCGGATACCCCCCCCCCCCCGCCGGCCAGCGGGGGCGGTTATGTCGGGCTGGAACCAACTAAAACCGCACGCCGTCTCGGGTCTACAGACGCCGGGGTGTAAGGTTGCCCATAGAGCATATCCCTCGCACCCCGACTGTCCCTGGGCCATCTCCGGTTTCGAGATGGCCCTCTCGGGTTTGGGAACCACGGTATAACAAAAGAGTAACTTTAGAATATCCTGCTTCCGGGCTGTTTTGCCGTGGTCCATCGGAAACTTGTGTTCCAGACGTTTCGTCGATCACTGCGGTCGACATGGCCCGCGCGGAGGTCAATAATCGTTTTTTGGTTATATCTCCGGCTCTAATTAACCAATTGCAATCAAATATACGGCAGATTTTAAACCTTTTTTTTTACGTGCGGATATCCCTTCGGATACCCCCCCGCTGGCCAGCGGGGGTGGTTATGTCGTGTCTCGACTAAAACCGCACGGTGTCCTCCCCAAATGTCCGTTGCCGGGCACCCCGGGTAAGCCCTCGAAAGGATAACCCCGACCAAAACTTTTGTAACAGCAGAAACAGCATAAAAATTCGTTCAGGTCTTTTTGCGTCCATCGCGAACAAACAGACAAGAATTCCAAAAAAAGTATTTTTGTGTTCAATATCGTTAATTTAAGATAACCCAAGTATTTCTTTTAAATAACTAATATGTACACAAGTTATTGGGGTGCGACTGGTTGGATCACCTCCAAGTTTGGTACACCCTGGGCTACGTGGGCGATGACGCATCTTTGATTGCTCCTCTGGAGTAGCTGGCGTCAACGTCAACGGCCAAGAGTCTGACCAACCGGCCCTTTTCAGGGCCAGCTGACCCCATTGCACGAGGGGGTCGGGGTATGCCGGGCCTGCAAGGCCCGAGCGGGTGGGGGCCGCTACTGCTGTTATCAGAGGGGACACAGCGAATGGCCCAGGGTCAGTCGGAGTGCGAGGGATATGCTCTATGGGTAACCTTACACCCCGGCGTCTGTAGACCCGAGACGGCGAGCGGTTTTATTCGGTTCAAGCCCGACATAACCGCCCCCGCTGGCAGGCGGGGGGGGGGGGTTATCCGAAGGAATTTCCGCACAATAAAAAAGATACAAGTTATTTACAATTTAATAATAGTATAGATACAATATCCCGACCAGGGCCATCTGATCACCTTGCCTAGTAGAAGGCACCTTTGTATCAGAGAAACCATTCACCATTGGGTGAGTGGTTTCTCTGATACAAAGGTGCCCTCCACAGTACTCTCAGCATTAAAACATGCACACATATGAACACGACGACCTCTGTAGCGTGGCAGTAAATCATTCAATTGCTACGCCGAAGGCGCGGGTTCGATTCCCGCTTAGAGCAAATATTTATATGTCTCTTTGTATTGGCCTGGGTGTTTATCAGAATATCTTTATCCGCATTTTAGAACTCATATCATTACTATGCTAAATTAGTGCCTTGATAGCGCTGTACAGTTTGTCCAAGAATATTTATTATGTTCCATTAGTTTCAATCCAATGTGTATACTCAACAAATCACGTTAAAGTTCGAATAACGTTGGATATAAAATAAATACTACAAACAGATGGACGAAGCTCTTCGCGTGGCGGCTGAGTCACCGAGGCGCGCACGCGTCGCCGTCGCCGCGTTGTTTTCGATGTGCCGCCGCGCGCCGCTCCGGATGCGGCGTCCGCGCATACCGGCGGTGGTGTAGGCCTAACAATGTTGTAGAGCTGGCATATTTTTATAGTATTTTACAGACTTTTGCTATGTGTCTAGTATGACATACATTCAAGTATTTATAAAATTCAGCTAACTACCTAAATTGTGGACTGGAAAAATATACTTTACTACAATATATTTTAGGTACCTTTTTATTGTTCCGTTGCCAAATGGCAAAAAACGGAACCCTTATAGATTCGTTATGTCTGTCTGACTGTCCGTCCGTATGTCACAGCCACTTTTTTCCGAAACTATAAGAACTATGCTGTTGAAACTTGGTAAGTAGATTTATTCTGTGAACCGCATTAAGATTTTCACACAAAAATAGAAAAAAAAACAATTAA
The DNA here is from genome assembly GCA_946251805.1 of Cybosia mesomella. NCBI lineage: Eukaryota > Metazoa > Arthropoda > Insecta > Lepidoptera > Erebidae > Cybosia > Cybosia mesomella. The sequence goes on from OX276389.1 coordinate 38,157,639, forward strand.
TTTTGGGGGCTCCCCATACTTAGAACTGAAACTCAATTTTTTTATTTTCTTCAAACCCATACGTAGATACCCTATCTATGGCTAGGTCTTCAAAACTGATATTGAGGTTTCTAATATCATTTTTTTTCTAAACTGAATAGTTTGCAAGAGAGACTTCCAAAATGGTAAAATGTATCCCCCCCCCCCTGTAAATTCTTAAATAAGAGAATGATAAAACTAAAAAAAATATATGATGTACATTACCATGTAAACTTCCACCGAAAATTGGTTTGAACGAGATCTAGTGAGTAGTTTTTTTTTTAATACGTCATAAATCGTAAACCGCAATTTACCCTTCATTCAATCAACTCAAATATAAAAATAAAAAATAAAAACATTATTATATTACTTGCTGCTACGGAACCCTTCATGGGCGAGTCCGACTCGCACTTGGCCGCTTTTTATAATCTGTATCTCTCCGGCGCCTCACCATTGGTTGACGGCCTCTGTGGCGTAGCGGTAGTGCATTCGACTGCTACGACAGGGGGCGTGGGTTCGATTCCCGCTCAATGCAAATATTTGTATGCATGAATATGTTTATTTGCATTGGTCTGGGTTTTCTATGTATAATATGTATGTATTTACAAAAAAAAAGTATATAAATATGTTTATCCGCATTCTGGAACCCATAACACAAGCTAGTTAAGGTATGCTTACTTTGGGTCTGGAAAGCGCTGTGTAGAATGTTGTAGAATATTATTATTATTATTATTGGTCACATATTTTTCCTACTGCTGTCTGTATATCAATGAAGGGGTAGACAGAGGTGTTTTGAACAGCTACATTTTACAGACCATGAGCGGGAAAATCATAGTGGGTTACGGACATAGGTCAGTTGACTATAAGTAATTAAAATGTGGAACATAATATTTATCTACTTAATATTTTGATTTAAAGGTATGTTCGGAGCTCGGTATGTAAATCTATTTAATATTTTTTTCCTTACGACCTATTTAGCTTGATGGCAGAGCGTTCTGACTGCTACGTCAGCGGTCACGGGTTCGATTCCCGCTTAGTGTAAATATTTGTTTATTGAATATATCTTTTTGCATGAATGAATGAGCTACATTTGCATGAATTGTCTATTATGATGTATATGTAAGTATTTAAAAAAAAAATGGTATGAGCTATCTTTAGTTTGGGCCTAGGTGGCATCATATAATATATGTCCGTATTATAAACAGTACAAAGATATGACGGCCTCTATGGCGTAGCGGTAGTGCATTCGACTGCTACGACAGGGGGCGCGGGTTTGATTCCCGCTCAGTGCAAATATTTGTATGCATGAATATGTCTATTTGCATTGGTCTGGGTGTTTCTATGTATAATATGTATGTATTTACAAAAAAATGTATATAACTATGTTTATCCGCATTCTGGAACCCATAACACAAGCTAGTTAAACTATGCTTACTTTGGGTCTAGATAGCGCTGTGTAGAATATTGTAGAATATTTATATAAAGGGTGTCCCGTCATGAATGGAGAATCCTGGAGTACCTGATTGTACAGCTATCAGGCGTACAAAAAAAAAATCCAAAAAAAAATCTCTTGTGGTATGAAAAATAAGCGATTGTTTTTAAAATATGACAAATATTTTACTTTACTGTACGTTAATTTACACCACTGCTACAAAAACACGCTTTTTTATTTTTGTTTGTGTTTTAATATTCATCACAAACTACACCAATAGAAACACGAGTACCACTTGTACTTTTTTTTAAAAACAATATCAACTTTAATTTTTAGCTATAAAATTGATACAAATAAGTGTTAAGTGATAGTTTTAGAAGCTTCCCTGAAAAAAAAATCCATTCATTACGGGATACCCTGTATAGAACCGAAATCAAATACAATTGCAGAATTGCAGCCTGTCTTCGTTTAGGTGCTCCCTGTGTTGCTCCTCATCGTTGTCACTGCGGAGAAGCAGTCGACAGTCTCGGGCACCACGGCCTATCATGCAGCAAGAGCGCAGGACGCATGTCACGTCATGCACATTTAAATGATTTAATCCGCCGGGCTCTTGTCACCGTCGGCGTCCCAGCCATCCTTGAACCAGTTGGTTTGGTGCGCGATGATGGCAAGAGACCGGATGGTATGTCTTTGGTGCCTTGGAAGATGGGCAGGCCTTTGGTGTGGGACGCAACATGCGTCGACACCCTTGCGCCTTCCCATCTTCCAAGTACGACGGGCTGCGCCTGTGCTGCTGCGGCATCTGCGGAGACCCTCAAACGGCGCAAATATGATAATATAACCAACAATTATATATTTGAGCCGTTTGGGGTCGAAACGTTGGGTTCGTGGGGTCCGAGCGCACGGTCGCTTTACACGGAAATTGCAAAGCGACTGGTCGATGCTTCGCGTGACCAAAGGGCTGGCCTGTTTTTTGCCCAAAGGATTGGTATTGCCATCCAACGGGGTAATGCCGCCAGCCTTTTGGGTACGTTACCAGTCGACATCGATGGGGAGGAATTCTTCGACACCTGACCCCTTTTTTCCTTTCCCTTCCTTTTTTTTTTAAATCTTGTAAATATTTTTATTTATTAATTTAGTTAGTTTTGTTTATCTGTATATATTAAGTCCGATAGTAGAAATTATAATTTGTCCATTTGTAATCGCGATAGTATTTTTTTATTCGTTACCAAGTCTATACCTATTCTAAGCCCTATGGCCAAGAAAAGTCACATCAAAATATTCAGTAAAGTACAAGTGAAGTGTCTCTGGTGTCGCTACTAGAAATAGATGCTACTACAGATTGAGGGGGGATGTACTTCGGCTCCTCGAGGTACAGGGGGGGGGATATACACTATTATACATTTATAACGTTTCCGTTCCTTGAGCACGTGGCGTTTGCATTTTTTTTTATTTTAAGGAATTTGGTATGAGTAATTTTTGTAATGGTTGGTATTTCCTTTTTACAATTGTTTGAATGGATATATGAAGCATATGTGGTGTGGCAGTAGAGCGCTCGACTGCTGAAGTCGTAGGTTCGATTCCCTCTCAGTGCAAATATTTGTATGCGTAAATATGGATGTTTGCACATGTACATGACGGCAGCGTTTCACGGGGTCTGCTTATCTACTCTTTCCCTATATTTGACTTATTTTGGCTTTTGCGGGAGCAACTGCCGCCTGACCTCGCAACCCCAGGAGAACCTGTGCCAGAACCTCCCCGTCAGTCAGCAGCTGTACCGGTTTGTAGGTGAAATTGACTTGAGTCCCATAAACAGCCAAAAACAAAATAATGTAATGAAGTATCCCGTCAAAAGTTGACGGCCTCTGTGGCGTAGCGGTAGTGCATTCGACTGCTACAACCTGGGGCGCGGGTTCGATTCCCGCTCAATGCAAATACTTGTATGCATGAATATGTCTATTTGCATTGGTCAGGGTGTTTCTAATATGTACCTATGTATTTACAAATAAAAACATTTAAATATGTTTAATACCCATAACACAAGCTAGTTAAACTATGCTTACTATAGGTCTAGAAAGCTCTGTGTAGAATGTCGTAGAATATTTATTTATTATTTATTAAGACAAAAGGTTCAATAAACCAACCGTCGTCGGTCCTGCTGTTGTCCGATTACTTCAAAATGTATTAAAATATAACACATGTTCATTGAACGGTAATTGTATAAAATTGTTGTGCGCGTTACGAATAATAAATACATCGAGTAGCTTTTTTTGCCTTTACAGAAAAAAGTCCAGTACCATTTTTTTTTTTTTTTTTTTTTATCGTGCGGAAATCCCTTCGGATACCCCCCCGCCGGCCAGCGGGTCGGTGATGTCGGGCTTGCACCGACTAAAACCGCACGCCGTCTCGGGTCTTCAGACGCCGGGGTGTAAGGTTACCCATAGAGCATATCCCTCGCACCCCGGCTGACCCTGGGCCATCTCACCACTAACAGCATCGTTCATCCTGTCTCCTCTGAAAGCAGAGGAGTACGGAGAGCGATGTGTTCTCGCCACGTTGGGTATTGGCCGACGATCAATGCCAACCCTATGAAGGGGTGAAGGGGAAGCCATTGACCGCCGCCCAGGGTGTACCGGCCGCTCCGATTCCGTTCCCCCCGGACTGCAGCGGGATCGGAATCGGAGCGACACTCGAGGAGGTTACCCAACACACACCCCAAAGTCCAGTACCTTACAATGAAAGAATACATGAAGGTGCACCTGTTCTCGTAAAATGTATGTACCACACAAATAATTGTATATTATGGGAATGGAAACCGCAACAGTACCATATTTTTTTTTTTTTCGTGCGGAAATCCCGGTTACCCCCCCGCCGGTCAGCGGGGGCGGTTATGTCGGGCTTGAACCGACACCACAACAGTACCTATACTACTACGCCATGTGTGCAAATTGAAATTAATTATTTGTGTGTGTGCTAAGAGTCCTGTGTTATAACTGCCATATAACTGGTGGTCAAAGTCTGCCAGAGTTCCTCGGGGGTTCCTTCCTAGGGTACACCTGGGGCCCCTGCTAAAAGAACTCAGGTGGACGAAACAGCTTTAGTCGGATCGATCCCGACCTTGCCACTTCACTAGCCCTGGTGAGGTGGTACTCGTTGGAGGTTTATACACGTAGAAAAATAAATCCATCCTAGATGTAGGTACTTAAATTCTTCTCTAAGTAGTGTCCAGATAGCTTAGTTGGTATACCTCTTAGAAAGGGTCTATCTCAAGGACTACCATTTTTTACGTGTGGGTTCCCCCACGGGTTCCACCCCATCGCTGCCAACATTCATCCATTACCGCGCACTCTGGGTGCACCCTCGAAAGGATAACCCCAGGGTTACCGGTGGATTTCGGCCACAATCGTGACCTCTTCTTTGATCCCGCGTCGGCAAGTAGGCAGGAATGTGTAAGACACACACGACACGCCTCCATCTTGGCCTGCTTCTGTAAGGACGGCGAGTCTTCCGACTGACGTCCTCAGGCGCCGATCATGGAGGTTGGTAGTCATGAGCTGAGACACGCCGCAGACTGCGGAATTCGAAGGGCAGGGTTCTCTCCCGCTCTCGCTCCGCCGCCTCTTTCGCGCACATATTTACCTGCTCGCAGAAAGAGACGGCGGCGTGCCACTTGCTCCCGTCGGAGATCAAGGCTCTCACCATGGTCTTCAGCGAGATAACGTCCACGCTCAGGACCTCAACGAAATGCCGACGTTGCCTCGCTAATGCTGGGCACTCCATCGAGGTGTGGAGTGCCGTACCTTCGCCGGGATCCTCGTAGTACTGGTACTGCGGCATTGTATTCCTGTGGATTCAGGGAGCTCCCTTAGTTTTTCTATTTCAATTTTGATGTTTGCTAATAATATGGTATTATATCATAATTACGAATGCTTTTATAATAACAACAAGCTGTATACCTTTTTTTTTTTTTTTTATCGTGCGGAAATCCCTCCTCATCTTGATTCATAGTACCGTTAAGCAATTCTTTGGACTTCGCATAAATCTAAACTACCTAAATATTCAAGTAAAAATGCCTTGCATACCATTTAAAGAAATAAAGACCCAGATATTATTGGACACATATCACGAAGATCAACGGGACACTACACCCAAGCATTCTCACAAATGCAAGACGCAAGTCTCAGCTTACACAAGAGTAATCTCTCCGATATCCCCATAAAAGAACATAACGCTCTGCATAAGAAAATCCATGGGATTTATCGGTGACATTACTAGCAACATAAACTTGTAAATCCAGTAATAGTGAAGGCAAGTGAAGCAATATTAGCGTATATACAACGTGTCCATACGTCCGGCTTTGAGTGGGACAGTCCCATTTGAAAGATATGTGTCGTTGTCCTAAAAATATGTAAAAAACGTTCCGTTTTGACTAAACAAAAGTTTGGTTGTAAGTTAACAGCCTCATAGAAATACAGAGACTGACAGTATCGTCTGCTGAGGAAGTAATATTTTTACATTCTATTACCGGAATCGCTTCGAAGCGAATCCGTTTCTATTTGTTATTAATGAATCACGTGACGCTACAATGATTATAATAATAATATCATAAATCATTTATTTCGAGTTACAAAGAATCACTTAGATTTTACAAAAAATTTGCAGTCACGTTAATAATTATGTCATTCTCATACTTACTTAACGTTTCCACTGGCGTTATCGCTGATAGAATGTCACTTTATCTATGCTAAAGTGGCGATAGCCCAGTGGTGAGTTCGATCCCCAATCGCCCCGGGCTTACACCTCTGACTTTTCGTAGTTATGTGTGTATTAAAAATGTAGATTATCGCTCGCTTAGTAATGTGCCCGGTAGATGGCAATAGGCTCTCCCCCTATTACATTGCGAACTATACATAACTGGCGAATCGTGGGTGTGTAATACACCTCTGCCTACCCCTTCGGGGATACATGCGTGAAGTTGTGTTATGTTTATCTAGAAACCCAGCATTCATTGGTTATGATAGCTGCTAACTATCAAGCAGACACTATACATCATCAGCATCACCCTAGTGTTTAACCTGAATGCATCCTTTGCTTGCATTATGGAGCCCGGGCTCTGCTCTCCTGCTCTTTCTTCACTTCACTTTGCCTGGTCTTCGGCAGCCCTGTTTTGTCTATGTAGAGCGCGTCAACTTCGTTGACTTCATGATGGTAAGCTAAAGAGGAAATCTCAGGATCGAGGATCACTGTTGCATAATTATATAAATAAAGTTCGAAGACCTCCTCAGCGGGGCGTGAAAACGCATGTCGTTTTCATGCCCCGCTTAAAGTATCTGGGATTGTAGGAAGAAGGAAACACGTATGTTGATAAAGAATTTGAAGTAATTATGGTGCGGCAGAGACAAGAGGTACTGAACCGCTTGATGGATGTAATTAGTTGCACCGTATGAGGGAGACAGCTCAGCCCTGCACGTACATTGGAAGAAATCTTCGGTACACTCGCCATGGTAGATAAAAACATTGACACGCGTGTCATATTTCACGACATCAAACCTGCATCTTTTGGACCTGATCATTCAAGAAGTCCGCTCTAAGATGTATTAAAAATAAAGGGATTTCCGCTCACAGAAAAAAAAGAATTGTTCACGTTGCGTACCTATACATACGTAATCTTTATAAATTCTAACTGTCCGGTGTGTAGTGAGGCATATTTCACCACGGTGCCGGTGTGGCAATGGCGTCGCCAACAAAAATAATACTCAGATGTGTGGGTGGGATGCACTCGCATCGCTAAGACGCCCGAAGAACTGTACTGACTAGAATTGTGTCTGATTTAAATGATATCATTACATTTTAGAATCGTAGAATTATACGTTGAGTACTTATTTTATAAAAAATTGTAACCGATATTACTAGAATTGCTGCTAAACCCTCCAGCTAAGCTTAATTGCTTTTGTTAGAACTAAGTGGGTTGGCGTCAGTAATGTAATGGCCAGGATTCGAATCCGGGATCTCTTGATCGTACGGTCGACGCCTGAACTACTACCGTCACTACCAGCAACCGACGCTGTTTAGATAGAACATTGAAATCTTGTTTTTCTATCTAACGCACAATTTTGAGTATTAAAGGACTAAAGGGGTCCACCAAGGAACTTAAGTTGGACCAGTAGGATATATTTTTTAAATTTATGTTTATTAATATCCTACTGGTTGTAGAGTTCGAAATAAGACCAAATGTCCTGAGAACTACTCATTGCAGTCAAAACACAAATCTAGATACAAACACATTTCTCTCTCTGTGGTAAGCAGAGAATGGCGGAGTTTTCTCAGGCATTTCCTTATGTCCTTAACCCATATCGATGTTTTTTTCTTCATTATCAGAACGCCAATCCCGATCGTATTCGCAGCTTGAACTAGGTCTCTCCTACAGCCTTGTTATTTGTTTTTTACGGAAGTGACCGCAGTCTGACTCCCGGCCCTGTGTGGAAAGACTCCACCAGAGCTGTCGCAAGATACTCAATCCTAACCTCTCATGGCCTGGTGGTGAAAATGTACCTTGTGTCATGCTGTTAGCAAATACCGCATCATGAGATCTCAGACATATACCGCCTATTCTACAGACGAACGTGGTGACGATGATTTTTTTTTTTATATTTAGGACACGTCAATTTGATTTCACCTCGCCTGATGGTAAGCTGAAGGTAAAGTCGCAGGAAAGAGGGTCACCATTACATACACGTACCATGTTAACAATGGTGGCACTCAGTTTGACGGCCTCATCAGAAGAGGATTGTCGTCGCAGCACCGCGTGACACCCACCGGTCCCACTAGTGCTGCGACCACAATCCCCCTGCCCGGCTATGCACTTGCTGACCCCTGAACGCAATCAAACCGAAATTGGATTACTATGGAGGGTTTTTCCCAATCGTGCACGGTGGTACCCACCCGGCTGAATTTTGTGACAAATTTGTGTCATAAATTTTTTACCACCAGGGTATTCTGCAAAGAATACAACAACTTCAGTGGCATTGATTCCAAATGAATGGAATCAGCTGATTACCATCTTTAGGTATATCTTAAGTGGACCAAACTATTGATTTACACTAATCATGATTCAGTTATCACTGTGATTCGGTCCGTATAAATCAAATTTCGGTATCGCTCAGCGTGTTAAACCATACACACAAAGAACATAATTATAGGCGTACATGCCATATCCTGCCTTAATGGGAAAAGGCACTACCATATTCATAACCCAAGAGCACTTAGGCCTATTCCTGTCATATAAGGGAGAAGGTACCACCATAATAGAGCATTTAGGGTTACATGCCTAATACTGTCATAACTAGGGGCGCAATGCATTCTGCTGTTGCAACGTTGAGCTGAGAGTGCACTACATGATTACCTACAAAACCTGCCCAACAACTACCCCCCGATTACCATCGTGGTCTGAACATTGATCATTCTGGAGAAATTAGCTTTTGAAATTTTTGGCGGGTGATTGAATAATCACCCGTCAAAAATAAAATTGAAAATCGAACATACTATGGAGATTCCTCCATAGTATGTTCGATTTTCAATTTTATTTTTTCTAAACCTTTCGGATATCAATTTGTATTTACATGCCAAGTTTGGTCAAAATTGGTCGATTAGTTTGTGAGGAGTAGCGTCACAATCGAAATACACCGAGGGGATTATAGAGAGCTTTTCGCTCGGCTTCGTCTCACTCTCAGCTCAAAGAGGAAAGACAATACCATTCTCATAATGACCTATTTCACAATATCATTTCTCGAATTATTTATGACCAAATTTAAAAACTAGTTAAAGTAGGTACTCAGCCGTATAGGCGATGTTATATCCGTTTGAGATAGAGGGCTAACCACAAACAACTCGTATTTGGGTTCGTAAACATTTAACCACCCACACTGGCCAGTGGAAGGGTATCCGAAGAGTTTCCGCAAGGAAAACAAAAGGGGTTCTTGAACGTTCGTACTTGACTTGGTCCAACACATACTGAAATTTTCTACTTGACATTACAAATGGAACAGGATTTGAATTTGAGTAATGATTGATCTTACCATGAAGTCTGCAAGATATAGGTTATATTTCGTCGCGATAGTTCGCGAAAAGATTTATCGCTTCTTCTACTTTCATAATTGTTTTCAAACATGGCTTCTGTCTATCCTTATGGGAAAGAAACGTAACCGTATGTATAAAGAATAACTGCCGCATCCAGCACTCTTTTCTACGTCCACAAATATCTATAATGTCTCTGTAAGTTTAATCTGGAAGCAGTATTATTCACATGTCCGTTGAACGATATATACACAGCTCCACAGTTTTCGATTGAACACCGCTACTCCACCATTTGATTTACTGGCGGCGCCTCCGTATAGTTTGAAGAAATAAAAACGAATTTTCCACAGATAATTAATGGCAATGATGTAACTAAAGAGGTGTTATGACGTTCTTTCATATTTGCGGTATTCTCTATGGTCACTGTAACATTCTTATAGTCGATTGATTTATTAAAGTAGATTGGTTGAATCGTTTCGATTTAGTGAGCGTTAACGGGTTTTCTTTTAGAAATATGAGTCGCTAGTAATATAGGTCGAATATAATTTTGAAACATACAGTATGACAACTTTTTCTTTTAAAACTTTATTAAAATGAGTCACACCAATTGAGCTTCTTGAAGATTCATCGTTTTCATACATATCAGAAACATTACAAGAGCCAGAACTGAACTAGGTACTGCTAGGTATGGACGATGACCATCTCGAAACCGTAGATGGCCCAGGGTCAGTCGGGGTGCGAGGGAAATGCTTTATGGGCAACCTATACCTAGAACCTATGTACATATATAGGTCCTCAAGTAATAATATAAACCAATTCGGAAGCCAGTTCAAACTTTTGTTAAAAGTTACACATGGGACTGCTCTTAATACATAAGCTAAATTTGTGGTGTTACGAGTGGGTTCACAGCGGAAGTGTCATGGCCGGAGTTTGAACCGACAAGCTCTCCATCGTAATTCCAACACTTTAGCCACTAGGCTACCGCCACTTCAGCAGTAGCTTTATAAATATAAATCACTAGCTGATACGAGCGGCTCCGCCCGCGTGGAGGTCGGTTTTCGTTTTTTGGTCATATCTGCGGTTTTACTTATCCAATTGCGATCAAACATACCTACCAGGTTTTAAGTCTGACCAAGACCTTTCTAATAGAAAAAAACACATCAAAATCGGTTCAGTAGTTTTTGTGTCCATCGCGAACAAACAGATATCCAAACACACAAGAATTTGTGTTCAGAATCATTCATTTAACATAACCCATATATTTTTTTATTATCTATAAAGTACAGACACAACTAATTGAGCTGAGTGAGACGACGCGACGTCGAGCAAAAGCTCCTTTCACTCCACTCGATGTTCACGATCGTTTGTGTCCCTCTAACGCCTAGACCCATCGACCTATTTTAATGATTTTTAGCATAATCATAGACGATAGTCATGTGACGGACCTAGGTCATACAAATTTAAATTATGAAGCAACACGGAGGAGTAATCACCGAACAAAAAATTCAAAAGCTGATTTCTCAGAAACCACAATTAGTAAAATGTAAGTTTTGACGCCAAAACGTAGCCTATAACCATAGATACCGATTAAAAAAAGAAAACTGAAAATCGGACAAGACACGGAGGAATTATCACCAAACAAAAAATTCTAAAGCTGATTTCTCAAAAACTACGATATTCTATGCTCCTTTCCAAATCACTCAGACATGGGTACTCTCAGCTCAACATTGCAAGAGCTACTTTGCGGAACTAGTTTACAATTTCATAATAATAGGCCTCTACCTTTGAAATTGCCGAAATTTTCTTACAAATGCATGAGTTCGTTATTCCTGTAATTTAATAGCTATTTCCATTATTTATATTTTGTTTGAAAGTTGATTTCAAGATTTTACAACTCTGTATTAAAATTTGTTTTTATTGGCCGCTTGATAAATTAATTCGATCTTCAAAAACAGTACTTCCTAAATGCTATTCAATTTGATGATAAATTTCGTATTACTTAACAGCTGTCACTTTTCAAAAATGTAATAAAAGTTGCTGTTTGTTAGCTTAACGTTGTCTCATTCATACACAAAAAAAACATAAAATTTGAATTTGTCATTCTTAAAAAAATGCAAAAATGTTAGTACTGAAAATTGGGTTTCCTCCAAATTCTTCAAGAAAAACGGCAATTTCATATGTAACGACCTAATAGTATAGATAGATTATCATCTTAACATTATTCCTGGTCGCATCTGAGGCTTTCACTTCGGAGTCAAGGGTCCGCTACGACAGTGTCATCACTGCGACGCGAGCGAGGACTCAGGGCTGCACACTCTGGTGGACTGCCCGGCGTGGGAGGCGCCGAGGCGTGACCTCGTGGCAGCCATCGGGGTGGGAGTCCTCTCGCTCGGCAGCATGATTGCGGCAATGGTGCGGAGCGCGAGCGCGCGGGCCGCCGCCACCTCCTTCTGCGAGCATGTAATACTCGCGAAGGAGATGGCGGAGCGCGCCCGGGAGAGATTTAGAACTCTCCCGGACCGCCGAGCCCACAATTTGCTCGCCGCGCGTCGCAGGCGACTCTGGCGCCGGAGGTCGCTTAACGACCTCCATCCTCCATGAGCGCAGGCCTGGGGGTGGCGGGTGAGGCCACCTGTCACCCCAGCAGAAGCAGGCCGGGACGGTGGGGCGACTAGCGCCCCTCCCCCAAACCGGGGCAAGACGGGGACACCGTGGTTCCCAAACCCGAGGGGGCCTCTCGAAACCGGAGATGGCCCAGGGTCAGTCGGGGTGCAAGGGATATGCTCTATGGGCAACCTTACACCCCGGCGTCTGTAGACCCGAGACGGCGTGCGGTTTTAGTCGGTTCAAGCCCGACATAACCGCCCCCGCTGGCACGCGGGGGGGTATCCGAAGGGATTTCCGCACGATAAAAACAAAAAAAAAAAAGGGTCCGCTACGGCTTTTATGAGAGCGTCTGTCATCTGCCTCCCTAGCCCCGAGAAGAAACCCTACGCCAAAGAGTCGTCCATCAATCAACCGGATTACCGACCCGAAGTTGTTAGTGGGCCCATTCATAGATCATCATCACCATTAACCTATGCTAGTCCACTGCTGGACATAGGTCTCCCCTAATGAGCGCCATAGCGCCCTGTCTTCAGCTTGCCGCATCCAACATCTGCCCGCAGTCTTTCGAAGATCGTCATCCCACCTGGCCGCAGGGCGTCCTACACTACGTTTGCCGAATCGCGGTCTCCACTCAAGAACACGTTTACCCCAGTGGTTGCCGGTTCTTCGCGAGATATGGCCGGCCCACTGCCATTCATAGATATGAATGTAATAATATGTATTAATTTCGATACTACATAACATAACATAAACTCACGCCTATATCCCCGAAGGGGTAGGCAGAGGTGCTAGCACCCACATTTCGCCAGTTTATGTTTAGGTCCCAATGTAATAGGTGGCGAGCCCATTGCCATTAACCGGGCACTTATAAACCTGCGATAAATACACACATAACTTCGAAAACATCGAAAAGTCATTGGTGTGGCCATGGTAATACCTGGGATCGAACCCGAGACCTCGTCTCAGCAGTCCTTTACCCATACCACTAGGCTACCGCGGTACTAAAATGACCTGAAAATAATCTAACTACGTGATCCAAACCGCCGTAGATAGATTACAAGGTGCGGACAGAAATAACTGTAGTACGCAATTGTAAAAATAAAATGCGATTGGTGTCGATGCAGAGTGCTTGTCGCAGTCGCAGGTCTGACGACTTCCTTATGTCGTGTTTTTCTATCAAATGGGCAGAATAGTATTAGGGCTATACCGACACGGAGATCAAAGAGTTTGTTTATTTATATTCGTAAACAATATAAAACAAACCGTGTAGATGTCGCTTGAGTTGCTAATAGCTTATAGGTGTTAAGTATTAGGTCGTTACATATGAAATTGCCGTTTTTCTTAAAGAAATTGGAGGAAACCCAATTTTCAGTACTAACATTTTTGCATTTTTTTTAGGAATGACAAACCTGACATGACATAGCTAATAGCTTATAGGTGTTAAGTATTAGGTCGTTACATATGAAATTGCCGTTTTTCTTGAAGAAATTGGAGGAAACCCTATTTTCAGTACTAACATTTTTGCATTTTTTTTAGGAATGGCAAACCTGACATGACCTATGAAATTGCCGAAATTTTCTTACAAATTCATGAGTTCGTTATTCCTGTAGTTTAATAGCTATTTCCATTATTTATATTTTGTTTTAAAGTTCATTTCAAGATTTTACAACTCTGTATTAAATTTTGTTTTTATTGGCCGCATGATAAATTAATTCGATCTTCAAAAACAGTACTTCCTAAATGCTATCCATTTTGATGATGAATTTCGTATTACTTAACAGTTGTCACTTTTCAAAAATTTCATAAAACGTGCTGTTTGTTAGCTTAATGTTGTCTCATTCATACACAAAAAAAAATCATAAAATTTGGATTTCTAAAAAAAATGCAAAAATGTTAGTACTGAAAATTGGGTTTCCTCCAATTTCTTCAAGAACGGCAATTTCATGTGTAACGACCTAGTATTTCACTAAAATATATAAAAAAATCATAACCAAAAGATTCAATCGAACAAAAGAAACAGTAAGTACGTATGAATGCGATAATTTTGATTTTTACATTTAATCATGGCAGAATCTAACATGCGGGCGGCGGTTAATGTGCGCAAAGCGTATAAAATGTGACAAATGTGTGAATTACAGGAAAAGTGCGCAAGAGCAGTATTTATAGAACGTTTCTTATAACACGTTGTTTATAACTCATCCTATAAAAATTACTGTAAATTATGCTGAGAATCACTTTAGCATCTTATTACTGGAAACGACTTTATTACGAGTTAAAAATAAATTAAATTATTTCGTGAAGGCAGAGTTGTTCGACGAAGTACTTGAAACTTTTTAATAGTGAAGTGCTTCTTGTTTAAAGTTAGGTTTTGCCTTTATATAATTAATAAGGCCAGGATTTAAGTTGTTATTTTAAATGCCAACTTTATTATTATAACCAATTGTTATTTTAGTGTTAAACACTGACAAATATGCACGTATTTTAAGCAGAGTGCGAGTTAATTAGTAAAATACTTCATGAGATTCAGACAAAGAATTTCTAACCTGCTTGACAGCTAGAAAAATATCGAATCTGAATCAAAAATCGTTTTTTTTTGCATGTTTTTGGCAAATGATTTCGTTCGACTTTCATTCTGAATACGTGATCAGCACTATATTATAAACGGGACTAATCCCACCCACTGCCACTGCTGCCTGTCCGGTAGAAAAGGATCAACAGCGGTAACTAATGTAAACACAGAGTAATGACACTCGGAAAGTCCTAGGAAAACTTAAACTATCTAGGAAAAGTATCACTGTATGTTGCCGCAAAGAAAAGCGGACGTATATAGTTTGGACGTATTCTGAATGAAAAAGTAGAGGATGGCATTAATTGAGAGAGCTCATAGGAACACTGAGCATTATTGAGGTTCCCCTCAACGTGTGTCGTCACCTCTTTTTGAAATGTTCAGTCTTAGCCACTGGCATAACAGAATAAAGCCCATCTCGCTTCAAAACACTCATCAGTGTCCACACTATCACCGTGGTAAATTTGACCAAGATCGCGCTAGTGGTTACGGAGGAGTTCAGCCACCAACAGACGACTATGCCGGGTGTAAGAGCAACTATTTTAAATATCGATTTAAACAATTTTTCTATGCATGTAGTTATTGAGTAACATATCAGATAACTACAGCAACAATTTTGCTTAGCAGGTTATTTTTTGCGCAATAACTATTTATGTTTAATATTCATAAATACTTTCGACCAATTAAAAAATCTTTTATAGTGCGCAAATGGCACAATAGTGTTTATAATTGCGGGTAACACTGTCTGTTAGACGTACGTTCGGGTCGTCTGAGTCCTAATAAAATGCCAATAATTACACTCTCTTCCTTCGAACCATCAATCGAGTTTTTTTGGTTTTATGGTCGCAATTAATTTGCTAACGGTACTCGCACTAAAAGTAACGATAAATGAACAATGTTGAATTATTATTGCGATACTAGTTTTTGCGCGGCGTTTTGCTTGGCACTGATTCCTTTTTTCTATATACCTTAGTATAAAGGTTGCGGTGGTCTATAAATACTTGTAATACCAGAGTTGGAACTCACACATTGCTTTAAGAAAAAGAACAGAGGGAAAGAAGAGAAGAAAATGAGAAAAAGAAAAAGAATACAGTCTTTCGGAAATTGAGAAGGAGGTGCTTTCTCGGTCGAGGAAGCTTATTCGCGCTGGGCAAAGCATAGAATAGTTTTACCAACAGAACAATAACTGCTTCATTGGTGACTGCTTATTACCCGACTACCACAGAAGGATCGTTATGATCTTCAAGAGTAAGTATGTATGTTTTGTATGTATGTATATGATTTGAGCTTGAGAAGTGTTGTTAGATTCGAATTTTAATGTGGGGGTGCTACTGGGTGTATCAAAATGAAAAAAAAAACAAAATGGCATATTTTAAGCGCTAAAATATATATTTAAAAAAAAAATCACTCATATTATTTACTTATCGAGTAGGGTATCAAAATGAAGAGCTTTGAAGGGTGATTTCAAAAATATAAATATCATAACTAAAAAGTGTACAATAAAATTAATAATTTGTGTTAAATTTTTGAAAATAATAAACCGAAAGAAAATTAATGAGTCCCGCCTACTATCAAACTTGTTTCGGTCTTTTTAGGGCAGTCGGGTTTTTTGAGTTTTTACTTAATAATTTTTATTTTTATGTTTATCCACTTTTAAACAACTATGTTCTGCCCCTTCGAGCGAGCCTATCACCATTGACCGCGCATATGTACACTGTACCCATACGTTTACTACACCTCGTACTAAACCCACGGGAAAGAATGGGATGGACCCACACTGAGAAGCACAAATTAGACGCCTTTATGTATGTACCTTGATGGTTGATGCTTGAACACCAGTTATGTGTGCGTTGAACTTGTCGTGCCATTTTTTTTTAAATATTCCCCCTAACCCCATCAGCTAAGCTTAATTGCTTGTGTTAGGAGTGGGTTCACCTCGGTAGTGTAATGGCCAGGATTCGAACCCGGGACCTCTTGTTCGTAGGGTCGACTCCTTAACCACTAAGCTACCAACGCTTACCATTTCATCATTGCTACAAACAGCCATACATTCAAAATAGTTATATAGATAGCAAAATATTAAGCGAAATTTGCACAATTAGTCGCGGTAATTCGCAAAGTGCTGCAATGAAGCACACATCAATCAACACAGTTTATGACCCCTGGCCACCCCGCGGCGGCCGCGACCCGTTACTTCGTTATTATGTTATTTAGTGAATAATTCTAAAACTGTTGTAAAAAATGGCAAATAATTGTTAATTGATTTGTATGGAATGGTGACTGCATTAATGTACCTATCAATTTTATTGCCGAAAAAAATTCACCAAAAATAATTGTAAATTTAAACTTCTGCGTACCTTTTTTTTCATGCGGAAATTCCCCGCCAGCGGGGGTGGTTATGTTGGATTCGAACCGACTAACACCACACGCCGTCAGGGGTCTTCAAATGCCGGGGTGTAAGTTGGACACATAAGGCATAATTATAGTGAGATCTTCGTCTTTTTTTTCTATAGAACATTGGGACTCTACCTCTAACTAAAATCCTTGAATATTCTTTAAAACTAGTTCAGCTGTTGGTTTGTTTCCAAAATGGATAAAACTATCATTTGCAAGCCGTTATGATATTGAATAGTTTAATAACATTTCTGAAAGAAGCAAAATGAGATAAAATTGAAATTTACATTTACAAATTTTAGTTTAGTGAAAAATGTACAACAGAATTGATACCATTTTTTTTTTAAAGAATATTAGTAACCGAAATGACCACCCTAACCCCTCCAGCTAAGCTAAATTACTTGTGTTAGGAGTGGGTTCACGTCAGTAGTGTAATGGCCGGGATTCGAACCCTAGACCTCGCAATCGTTGGGTCGACTCCTTAACCACTAAGCTACCGACCGACCATTACAGAGAACTTTAAAGACAGGAAGGACAAGCAAAACCAAGAACCTGTCAACCACCAAGACCTTCGAAGGCTTTACAGCCTTACACCGATACACCTGCTGATAGACGGACGAGGTTCTGGCGCAGGCTTTCATCACAGGGTAGGCAGCTCAGACAGCAGTAGATCTCATGAAAGCCGTATAAATCAAATCTAAAGGTGGAGAGTCGTAAGCGAGTAACAGTATATTATCGTAAGAAAGTTTATCCGCAGTCTAATACTAATATTATTATCAATCGTCGTGCCCACGGTGAGCTGGTCATATTCATTCTCCTCCTAGCGATCTCCCGGTTGCGTCTATTGTTCACACTTTGCAGCCGGGAGTCAGGGCAGGGGGATTGTGGTCGCAGCACTAGTGGGACCGGTGGGTGTCACGCGGTGCTGCGACGACAATCCTCTTCTGATGAATCCGTCAAGCTGAGTGCCACCATTGTTAACATGGTACGTGTATGTAATGGTGACCCTCTTTCCTGAGACTTTACCTTCAGCTTACCAACAGGCGAGGTGAAGTCAAATTGACGTGTCCAAAATATAAAAAAAAAAATTGTCATTTTTGAATGGTCTTTATTTTTATGAAAGGGACTGCGGTCCAAACCCCGAAAAGACAGCCTGTACCAGAGCCTCGTTCATTGTTTAGCAGGTAGATGGTGAGGTTGACCTGGAACCCGAAGGTGTTATTAGAACCATGTAGGCTGAAACTCGGAGGTTTCTACGGAAAAAAGCGTTAAACTATCAACTAAGAGTTTGCGATTTCGAACTCCACTCAGTGAAAATCAATTCCACTTTTTTTTTTTGTAAAAAATATATTAACCGAAATTACTAATATTCTCTCTAACCCCTCCAGCTAAGCCATGTAATGGCCAGGATTCGAACTCGGAACTCTCGATCGACTCCTTAACCAGTAAGCTTCATTTTCCGAGAAGTGCGTCCTTGGGGATTTTGAACCAACCGCATAACAGTAGGAAAGCAATAAAATATCGTTATTTAGTATGTAAGGTACATACACGTACATTTAAAAAAAGCTCTGCATTTCAGTCATGGTGTCGAAACAGCCATAAACACCATAAACATTAATGAAGGATCCCCGACACTCGGTGGCACGTGTGCTGCCCGCGACATCGCTGCCTCGCGTGCCCCCCTAATTGCCAAACTTCGTACAGAACTTACGCAGTGCTGCGTTTGAACGAGTGCGTTATAATACTTATGATAGTTTTAGAGCTTCGTTTGTGTTAATGATAGTGGGGTCTTCAGATTGTCAAATTTATAATTCTTTAGGCTTTCACGGCCGGCTTTGCATGTAGAATGTACTGTTTCCGGGCTGTTTGGCCGTGATCCAGATGAAACTCGTGTTCCAAACGTTTCGTCGATCACTGCGGTCGACATCTTAAGTGGTACAGGTCCGGGCGGTGACGAGTGCGTAGAACTCTCTCTCGGCGGTGACTTTTGACGAAATGTTTGGCACGCAAGTTTCATCTGGACCACGGCCAAACAGCCCGGAAGCAGTACATTCTACATTGTCACATTTATTTATCTGATGAATGATTTTACACTTTCGCAATTGGTGTAAATTTGCATAAGTGCGTTTCAAAAGCTTGGACTGGAAATAATTATTAGAAAGTCGAAATTAACTTTTAGATAGTGTTAGTCTATCTAGGAAGTTTTGTGCTGTGCATAAGGTCCCTAGTTTGATTGCGGGGTCGCACAAAAAGTGTTCTGTTAAATACTTTACAATAACCCCTTGGAGTCAGTAATAAATGTCCGGTTGACGGCAATACGGTAGGTTATGATTAATTAGACGGCTCGAGGCATTTCTGTTCTTCATTTCCTATTTTCATTCTCCCCTAATTTGGTTTCTTTTGGACCTAGTAAGCAATGCGCGAATGACACCACTGGCGATATTCGCGTACCAGGGATTTCCGGACCTTCCCCCCCGCCGGCCTGCGGGGGCGGTTATGTCGGGCTTGAACCGACATCAAGCGGCTTGTGACTTTATTTACTACCTTAGTAGTATGAAGAAAAAGTTACCAAATATCTGAATTAATGATAAGTAAGACTAACAAAGTAAAGTATTTACAATAATTTATTTCAAATTGGTAACATGAGCAAAATATTTCTAGATGACAATTTCTTATTCAAGCAACACAAAATCATTTCTAAAATTGTTGCTTCCAGAGACAGAAATCCGGTTCAGAGTTTCAACAAAGTAATCTAAAACAAGATAGTATGAGTAGTGAGCTTGATGACAAACTTCTTACAGAGAAATATAAAAATACTGCAAATGCTTCACACACCTCACACGTAGCATGATACAGGATCAAAGTTTGAACTAACTAGGTCTGCAATTCATTTTGCTGTTGCAAAAATTGAACGAAAGAATTTCACCAGAACTTTTTCTAACAGTGATAATTCCACAATGGCTTTTTTTTTATACCACTAAGGTGGCAGACAAGCACACGGCCCACCTGATGGAAAGCGGTTACCGCGGCCTATGGACGTGTGCAACACCAGTGGCGTCACACTCGCGCTGCCGACCCTGTAAAGGAAAGGGGATGGAAAAGGAGTTTGGGCTCCGGCACTCTCACTCACCAAACGGAACGCAGCAGTTCAAATACTGTCACTTGGCGTGGATATTCTGTTTGATTTTCGTATTTTGTCTTGTATATATGAACAAATTACTTAATTTAATACAAATCGCGTGAATGAGGCTTTTTTGTCAATTGAGAAATCAGATTTTAATTATTTTTTCCGGTGATTATTCCTCCGTGGTACTTTTTTATTTTCCTGGCCTATGTCCTTCCCATCAGTAACATCTTTGCTTGTGTGAAATTTCATTAGAATCGGTTCAGCCGTTTGGGGGGAGAAGATGGTCTAGCGAAATACACGAGTCATTTAAAAGAGAGCTTCGCTCAATAAACACTTTACCGACTAATACTAGACATAATCACGCTGAAGGTCGAAATTCAATTTTAATCATTATTGAAAACTAGCTGAAAACACACTGTATTCACCCAGGTACAATTATAGCACCCTACCTGTGAACTTTCTAAACTCTTTCAGTTCTAACACTTCACTGTTAGAACTGAAAGAGTACACAAAAAAAAGAATTAACCAATTTGTAGCAATCGTCCGGCGTTATACTTGGAGTTATACGCGTACATATATAATTTTTAGAGATTTGTGGAAAATATGAGTCGAAGCTATGGAAAAAATTACTGTTATTAATTATTTTATTGATAACACTTAATCTCGTCAACAGTTACTATACAAAAAATAGTTAAGAAAATATCGGTTCGCAAACAGAGGAAAAAAGGTGCAAGTCTCAGGATACTGTTTTTAATGTCCTGAGACTTGTATAGAGTACTCTATAAAGATCATAGAAGTACAAAAAGAGAGTGACAATTTATTGAGCTGAAAGTGAGACGAAGTCGAGCGAAAGCTCCTTTCACTCCACTCGATGTATTTCGTTTGTGTCCCTCTAGCGCCTAGACCCTTCGACCGATTTTAATGATTTTAGCATAATCATAGATGATAGTGATGTGACAGACATAGGCTATACAAATTTAGATTATGAAGTACCACGGAGGAATAATCACCGAACAAAAATTTTTAAAGCTGATTTCTCAAAAACCACAATTAGTAAAATCTAAGTTTTGACACCAAGACGTAGACAATAACCATAAGTACCGATTAAAAAAAGAAAACTGAAAATCGGACTAGACACGGAGGAATAATCACCGAAAGAACAATTCAATTGAAAAAAAATTGTGCGTGCACAATAGGTACATGCATGTTCACAATTGACTCTTTGTTTTGTCAGCCAGAACTCTTTCAGTGTACAAAATTGTACGTCTATCGTATGTATCGAAATCTTTTTTCGCTTCTACTTACCTTCTGCAGACGTACCAAAGAGCGTATCAAAATTAAATTTCATATAAATTTTGACCAAAGGATGAAGCAAATACAATGGTGCCGCTGAACGTCGTCAATAAATAAGAATCTGAAGTAATCACCATTGTCGAATTTTAAAATTTGAAACATTCAAAAGAAAGCTCTATTAATCTTGTGGCGTAAACTTATGAAAGAATTTTTCCTCTGGCCCACATACTAAAAACATTTCAAATCGCATGTTTGTTTATTCAGGAATTAATAAAGTTGCCAACTGTTAACACTGGGATTTAATAGTTATAATTATCGGTAAACAAGCGCAAGTTATTAATTTGCTATCATTTTTGCGGTCAGATCGTCCTATCACTTTAATAAAATAAATAAATACTCTAGGACAAATTACACAACGCCATCTAGACCCAAACTAAGCAGTGCTTGTCATATGGGTTCGAGAATGCGGATAAACATACTTAGATTTACTTTTTTTTGTAATTAAATACATATTATTCATAGAAACACCCAGACCCATGCAAATTTACATATTTGCAGTGAGCGGGAATCGAACCCGCGACCTCTGACTTAGCAGTCGTACGTACTACCGCTGGACCACAGAGGTTGTCGATTTGTAAGTGTAGTATAGTGTAGTGTAATATAGTGTAATTTGCCTTCAAGCAACTAGCGCATACCAAACGGGGCAATTGCAAGTGCGTGCGTCCAATACTAACAGTTTTATGTTTATTAACTCTGCGCCTGTGTGAAATAGACATCCAAATCGGCTTAGTAAAGGTTACATATTAATGACTAGCACAGCTTAATGGTGAATATGATACGCATTTTGGGGTGCTATTATTGTTATTACCTTGTTAACCGATACTAGGTTGAAGGTGACAGAAATATTAGAATAATACGTTATATTAGAGGGTGTAGAGTCCCCCCACAAGATCTTGCTGACAAGTTACACTTGCTGATTGACGGATAAGGCTCTGTCAGACGGTCCTCCAAGACACAGGCTTTGGTTGGATGTAACCGGGATTTGTACTCGGATAATTCTTAATAATCTTGACTTATAAAGAAATACGGGTTAAGTCACGCGTGTACTAAGAAAGGCGCCTGCATTGGCCGAGACAGATCTTCTTCCTCTGTCTACTTCTCTTTACTAACTTTAACTGAAATAATTTCTTTAATTCTCATATATTATATAATTACATATATCCCCGATTCCCCGGTTCGATTCTCGCTCAGTGCAAATATTTATATGCATAAATATGTCTATTTGCAATGGTCTGGGTGTTTCTATGTGTAATAAGTACGTATTTACAAAAAAAAAACAGTATGTAAGTAAGTTTATCCGCATTCTAGAGCCCATAATACAAGCTAGTTAAACTATGCTTAATTTGGGTCAGTGTAGAATGTCGTAAAATATTTATTTATATTATATCTTATACTCTCACATATTGCCAAATAGGTGTTGCAGTCCCCCTTACACCCCGGCGTCTGCAGACCCGAGACGGCGTGCGGTTTTAGTCGGTTCAAGCCCGACATGACCGCCCCCGCTGGCCGGCGGGGGGGTATCCGAGGGGATTTCCGCACGAAAAAAAAAAAAAAAAAGGTGTTGCAGTCCCGTGTACCTAATATTGAACGAGCCTATTGTCGTATATCGCGTACTTTTCCTAGACTGTAAGTATGGCGGATGGCGAACAACCCTGTCCCTTAATCACCTTGTAGAACACCCAAGAGAAGAGATGGGATAACCCTTATATAATACTTCCCGAAATAATTTTATACTCGTGAATTATTCATTGCTGTTCTAAAACAACTACTTAGATATTTATGACTTTTTCTGTAGGTACTGAATTTTTCTATTTCACACCAATTTTAGTAATCTTAACTGATATAAAGAACCCTATAACATTTAAGTAGCACCCCAAACAAAAATTGTAACATTACAAGCAACCGTAACGCCGAAAACAGTTGGAAAACTCTTGATGACTGGCAATTATTTAGCGGAAATAACTTGTGCGAGGTGCGGTTGCCACCGTACCACTTGCGTGCCAGCCCACCATGCTATCGAACGACAACAAAATAAAACCACAATATTGCTTACTCACTGTAACACTACAGCACCCTGCTATTAACAAAAGTGGTAATGTATGTTACGCTGCTCTTCATGACGATACCCGCTTGAGCGGAGAAGCGATAGAGTAATAAAGGTATGGATAATAAAGAATAGTTTTGACAGGCAGGCTGGTGTTAAATTTATAAGTCAGTAAAACCGTGGCGTGTTTATTTCTTCGTGTGATTGTATCGCCTAAGTATCGCTGAAGCGCCTTTCACCTGTTCTGTACTGTTCAGCGTTTTATTGCGATCGTAAATGTTATTTTGTGTAAAATTTCAGAATATCTTTCTTTGTCATTGTTTTGTAGTGACAGCGTTAGTTTGCACGATATTTGCGGTGATTTACACCAAGTTGTAGGTGTTTTAGCTGCGATTTATATGCTTCTGTTTATATATAAGATATATGAAGCGTCGGTAGCTTAGTGGTTAAGGAGTCGACCCTACGATCGAGAGGTTCGAATCCTGGCCATTACCTACCGGCGTGAACCCACTCCTAACACAAGCAACTATGCTTAGGCGGAAGGGTTAGGGGGAATATTAGTAATTTCCGTTACTAATATTCGTTTATACACTGGGTACTACTGGGTACTACACTGGGTGTCCCCCGCGGCTTCACCCGTGACATATTTCGATCCTCCGTGGCACCTATTTAAATTTGTCCGATTTCTGGACACAATTGATTACTGCTCCGCTCCCCTGAATAGTAGCCTGATGATATATAGCCCATAACTCTCCTCGATAAATAGACTATCAAAAATTTCATTCTGATCCCGTTCCCGGACCCCATGGGAACCTATTCCAGGGATAAAAGTAGCCTATGTGTTTTTCCAGACTATAATCTATCCCTGTATTAAATTTAAGCCAGATCCATTCAGCTGTTTTGGCTTGAAAGAGTAACAAACATCCATACTTACAAACTTTCGCGTTTATAATATTACTAGCTTTTGCCCGCGGCTCCGCCCGCGTAGATGTCGGTTATCGCGACAAAACATAGCCTATGTCCTTTCCCAAGGTCTAATCTACCCCTGTACCAAATTTCAGCAAAATCGGTTCAGTGGTTTAGGCGTGAAAGCGTAACAGACAGACAGACAGAGTTACTTTCACATTTATATATTAAGTAAGGATTAAGATTACCATTAAATATGTATATATTTAGTGGGAGCAATAATCACGCCACAGATGTAATATTTACTTATTTCGCCAAATATTTCGTTCAAAAAATATCATAAATTTGTAAACAACACCCTAACTATATCTTAGATAAGTAAAATTAACTGAAAATCTTCTACAGATATCCCAAATAAAACAAAATATTATCCTTATCCGTTTCTCTTTACGTATCTATTAAGATTTCCACACGACAAGTGTCCGACTCCAGGCTACGAGGGGACGGACGCCATGACACCTCTATTTCGAGACTCTACTGCAATAACAGTACCAATGGTATTTTTATTACTCACTCCAGTTTATTTCAGTTACAATTTGACAAATAAAAATAAGAAGGGCCGCTGTAGGCGGGCGTAATGCGACACTCTATTCCGTTTACATTGACGACTTTGTATTTGCCTCTAGAGATTTTAAAGAACAAAATCGTTAATGGTTCGTGACATGTTTTTAAAACCAGTGGCCCTTTAATGAGAGTGCATTCACCTCAAGTGGTGTAAATGTAGTGCTTTTTTGGAAACGGAACGACACGTTTCCGTGTTTCAGATTTTCTCTCAAATACATTTGGAGCATTTCAATTTTATTTCTGTTTACTTTAAGTGAACTTATATTTAAAATGTTTAGTGTTGGGCTGTCTCTTAGTAAATGGATTATTAAGACCATAGACAAGTGAGATTATTATGTTTTATATGTGTTTACTTTATCTATGTTTATGTGGATAATGGTAGGTGCGACTGGTTGGATCACCTCCAAGTTTGGTGCACCCTGGGCAACGTGGGCGATGACGCATCATCGATTGCTCCTCTGGAGTAGCTGGCGTCAACGTCAACGGCCAAGAGTCTGACCAACCGGCCCTTTTCAGGGCCAGCTGACCCCATTGCACGAGGGGATCGGGGTATGGCGGGCCTTTAAGGCCCGCGGGGGTGGTCGCTCCAGGTACCCCTCTGCTGTTATCAAAGGGGACACTGCGAATGGCACAGGGTCAGTCGGGGTGCGAGGGATATGCTCTATGGGTAACCTTACACCCCGGCGTCTGTAGAACCGAGACGGCGTGCGGTTTTAGTCGGTTCAAGCCCGACATAACCGCCCCCGCTGGCCGGCGGGGGGGTATCCGAAGGGATTTCTGCACATATAAAAAAAAAGGTATATGTTTTGAGATTATCGCGTGGTTTCCGGTGAAGTAGAATATATACTATGTCCACTCTAATCCGCCTTATACAGAAAAGGCAAGAGGTATAAGGCGTAAGACTAAATATAAACAAAGTTATACATCAGTACATTTTGCTCTGTGATTTTACTTTGATTACTTCTTACGCCTTATGCCTCTTGCCTTATGTGTTTAATCGGCTCATGAATAATAATGCCCAATTGACGACAATAAGTACCTACACGTATATTACGTAAGACCAAAAAATATAGTTGGTGTAATGTGTATTAACATATCTCTGCCTACATCTTCGGAAATATTCAGGCTTGAGGATGGTTCTGTTTAACATCATTTTACACGGTTAAGTTTAATTTACTCATATTTCTCAAACAGTCCATAGGCCGCCGTAACCGCTTTCCATCGATTCAGTAAAATTACGTTTATTAAACGTATGATTTCAAACCTAACAAACATTAAAATCTCAAAATCTAATTAAAAACTAAATCAACTATAACTGGTTTTAAATGTTTAATAACCTCACTTAAGTGAAGGTAGGTTTTGTTTTGATAGATCATACTGAATAAGTACAAACATATTTTTTACAGTTTTTCTTACTAATCGAATCGAAATCACGCGTTTTGAAAACGTAGCGTTACCGAATCGGGCTCCAGGTTCCTCCTTCCTCCGGGCTCCACTCCTTCAGTATGGTGCCTGCCACCTGATTGGTATAAAACAACGACTTTTTCATCATCATTATTACCAGAACCATCATTGCCAGTATATTTATAAAGTACTCACTCATTATCTTTCGCTATTTCTTCGTTACTTTTTTCGTTAATAGATGCACTTTGTTTATTTTCCATTTTTGTATCAATAGATTTATGGAACAAAATAGAATAAATATTTAAAAAAGTTATATGATGACAAAAAGTGTTTCTTGGGCCTCGGTCGGAATCGATCTCAGTATTGACGAAGTCAACGAACACTCATTAGACGAACGCGCCACCAAGGCTGTTAAGTAGAGTGTGAAATTAGCGCTTCTATATTTGTTGTCTTACGATCAGGTCACGTGTTTACTGACGCGAGTTTGATATTTTTTTCCCATTACAAAAAAGTGCACAACACCGCTAAAGAAGGTTGCACTTCAAAAAAAAACAGTAAAACGTAAAGTATTGTGTTAAGTATTAAAGTTCCCATTGTACTGTTATACTTAACAATGTGCCCGGTAGATGGCAATAGGCTCGCCCCCTATTACATTGGGACCTTAACATAACTGGCATAATCGTGAGTGTGTATTACACCTCTGCCTACCCCTTAGGGGATACAGGCGTGAAGTTATGTTATTTTACGTACTGTCTGCTTTGGATCGTGAAGATTGATTATATTTATTCGTTGACATTGTGGGGTACATAAGTAGGTAAATATATTATGTAGACAAAACAAACGTAATATGTTTTTCACCTGAAACATAATATACATAACAAACAACAAGTTTTATATAAAAAAACAGGTGCTTACACGAATATGATAAATAAATATTCTAGGACATTCTACATAGCACTATCTAAACCCAATGTAAGCATAGCTTAACTAGCTTGTATTATGGGTTCTTGAAAGCGGATTAACATCTATCAACCATCATCATCATCATATATAATAATAATAAATAATAAATATTGTACGACAAAGTACACAACGCCATCTAGACCCAAACTAAGCAGAGCTTGTCATATGGGTTCTAGAATGCGGATAAACATACTTAAATACTTATTTTTTTTTTTTGTAAATAAATACATATTATACATAGAAACACCCAGACCAATGCAAATATACATATTTGCACTGAGCGGGAATCGAACCCGCGACCTTTGGCTTAGCAGTCTAATGCACTACCGCTACGCCACAGAGGTCGTCTATATATATAAGCCGTAGGAAGTCCACTGCTAAATCAGGCCTCCCCCATCGATTTCCATTTCGACCGGTCTGTAGTGGCCTGCATCCACCGCGTCCCTGCGCTCTTTACCAGGTCGTCGCTCCACCTTGCGGGAAGCCTTCCTACGCTGCGCTTGCTGTCACGTGGTCTCCACTCAAGAACCCTTCTGCCCCACCGGCCATCGGTTCTGCGAGCTATGTGCCCTGCCCACCGCCACTTCAACTTGCTGACTCGCTCTGCTATGTTGGTTACATAGACCACATCCATACGCTGCGGCAGATTATACAGAAGACCGAGGAGTATAATTTACCACTATGCTTGGCGTTCGTGGACTATGAGAATGCCTTCGATTCCATCAAGACTTGGGCGGTGCTGCAGTCTCTTGAGAGTTGCCCCATTGGCTAACATCTATCTATGCTAACCCTGGGGTTATCCTTTCGAGGGCTTACGCGGGGTGCTCGGCAACGGACACTTAGGGAGGACACCGTGCGGTTTTAGTCGGTACACGACATAACCACCCCCGCTGGCCGGCGGGGGGGTATCCGAAGGGATTTCCGCACGTTAAAAAAAAAACTTCTGAACGGAATTGGATGCGGTTTTTTCTATTACAAAGTTCTTGATGAGACTTAAAATCTGCCGTATGTTTGATTACAATTGGTAACGTATAACCGGAGATATGACCAAAAAACGATAACGGCCGGTATAACGGTATCGGTCGATATCGGTCGCTATCGGTCGGACGATAACTGTATCAGCTAGTACTTAGATACATTTTCATTTGTAAATACATACATATTTTATTTTTATTTTTTATACAAACAATTTTAGTTTAACACGATTGCGGAAAACCCTCCATAGTAATCCAATTTCGGTTTGATTGCGCTCAGGGGTCAGCAAGTGCATAGCCGGGCAGGGGGATTGTGGTCGCAGCACTAGTGGGACCGGTGGGTGTCACGCGGTGCTGCGACGACAATCCTCTTCTGATGAGGCCGTCAAGCTGAGTGCCACCATTGTTAACACGGTACGTGTATGTAATGGTGACCCTCTTTCCTGAGACTTTACCTTCAGCTTACCATCAGGCGAGGTGAAGTCAAATTGACGTGTCCTATATATATATAAAAAAAACAGTTTTATACAACATTTATTATACACATTGTGTGTATACCGGTGGGTGTCACGCGGTACTGCGACGACAATCCTCTTCTGATAACGCCGTCAAGCTGAGTGCCACCATTGTTAACATGGTACGTGTATGTAATGGTGACCCTCTTTCCTGAGACTTTACCTTCAGCTTACCATCAGGCGAGGTGAAGTCAAATTGACGTGTCCTATATATATATTAAAAAAAACAGTTTTATACAACATTTATTTATACACACAATAAACAAATTTTCAATTGCATTTAAAAAGCGTGGACTTTGGAGCCCGGGATGCATTCTCGTACTTCTCCTGTTCATATTAGTTAATCTTGACTTTTCCTGAAGCGACTGCCGTCTGCAACACCAACCCGAGTAGCTCTCGTAAAAGCCAAAATAAGCCAAACCACAACCAGGAGAAAGATGCGATCCCAGGGCTTCGAGGAACCGGGAAAAACACCAATGTGTTTTCTAACCCCCCAACGCCGAGAAGGAAGTCAGCACTTCACGTGTAGTACCATAGACATTTGGTTAAGATCTGATGATGGAACCTGTGAAAACTACCAAAATATTAAATTTGCGACTATAAAATGAAAGTATTTCTGTTTTTTTGCATTTTTTTTAGGAATGACAAATCCAAATTTTATGATTTTTTTGTGTATGAATGAGACAACATTAAGCTAACAAACAGCAACTTTTATTAAATTTTTGAAAAGTGACAGCTGTTAAGTAATACGAAATTTATCATCAAAATGCATTTAGGGGGTACTTACTGTTTTTTAAGATCGAATTAATTTTTCAAGCGGCCAATAAAAACAAAATTTAATACAGAGTTGTAAAATCTTGAAATCAACTTTCAAACTAAATATAAATAATGGAAATTGCTATTAAATTACAGGAATAACGAACTCATGAATTTGTAAGAAAATTTCGGCAATTTCATAGGTAAAGAATGAATTGAATTTGAATGTAATATAATAATAATAATACATTTATACAATTTAAAAATAACGAATACAATAATAACTCTAATTTAATAAAATTACTTACGTAGGTGCCTTTTTTTTTTGTTCAACGATTGTAACAACAGCGGAAGCAGATACAAAACAAGCAATAGACAGGTCGTTGATGACTTTTAGAACATCGCTGGCTTGTCAACGAAGTATTTCAATCTTTGATCAAAGATTTGTTGATCCTAGGAGATCGATTCACAAATAATATCATAATTTGTGAACGAAATATTTGATCAAAGAAACTAATATTTGGTCAAGAGTGTGACAAAATAACACTTAGGAACCGGAGATGGCCCAGGGTCAGTCGGGGTGCGAGCGATATGCTCTATGGGCAACCTTACACCCGTTTACGGTACACGTCGTCTCGGTCTTAAGACCCGAGACGCGCGGTGTTAGTCGGTTCAAGCCCGATATAACCGCCCCCGCTGGCCGAAGGGATATCCGCACGAAAATGAAGGGAGGAGGGGGGGGGGAATCAGCGGAGATATCCGCAAAAAAAAAAAGTAATGTTTCCATTATATATCTAAACAGAGTTTTATTATTATATTCGCACACCTGTACATCTTCGAAGGGATAGATAGTTATATTTATACCCAAACTAGCTGATGCCCGCGGCTCCGCCCGCTTGGAATATGTGTTATATATATATGTGATAGCATATGTGTTATTCCAGACTATAATCTATCCGTGTTCCAAATTTCAGCCAGATCCGTTCAGCCGTTAGAGCGTGATGGAGTAAAGTAAATAAACATCCAAACATCGAAACATCTTCACAAACTTTCATAAATATTATTTACAATTAGTAGAATTAGAAGAATTAGGAGGATATCAGTAGGATTAAGAGAGGTAGTACATGACGGTAGTCCCGTCCAACTGAGCAGACCGACTGGGAAGTACCTCCGCCCTACAGAATACCGCGGCCATAATAACCTCGTGTTGTGTTCCCGGCGGTGAGTAGGGTAGCCAGAGCTCACTGAGAGTTTTTGTGCTGTCAGAGGGAAGAGTCTTCCTTCTGACAGCACAAAAACTAAAAAAGAAGGGAGAGGCGGGAGTAGCCTTTGGTCTTTCCGGAAGACTAAAGGCTATTCCTGCTTTGCAATTTCTTTTTTTTAGGGTCGGCAGCGCGAGTGTGACGCCCCTGGTGTTGCACACGTCCATAGGCCACGGTGACCGCTTCCCATCAGGTGGGCCGTGAGCTTGTCTGCCACCTGAGTGGTATAAAAAAAAAAAAAAAAAAAAAAAGGATTTCGCCCACTATTATTTTCAGTCCCACGTATTTAATAGAGGTGAGCCTAAGAATAAGTAAGCTGAAGTGGCAATGGGCTGGCCACATCTGCCGAAGGACCGATGGCCAATGTAAGCAAACGAGTCCTAGAGTGGAGACCACGAATCGGTAAACGGAAGGTAGGACGTCCCCCAGCAAGATGGACGGACCTGAAAAAAATAGCTGGGATAGACTGGATGCGCAAGGCGGAGGATCGGGTACTATGGCGTACAATGGGAGAGGCCTATGTCTAGCAGTACACTGCAATAGGCTAATTGATGATGATGATGATGATGAGCCTATTGTCGGACACTATTCCATATATAGACTGTATGTTATTGTAAATACCACATAATAGTATTCTCTTCTTTTCTCCCCCTATCCCCCTGTGAATGACCCTTCTAGTGTTGCAAGCGTTGATAGGCCACGGTACCCATTTCAATCAGGTGAACGGTGTAACTTCCTAAGTAGAACAAGAAAAAGTACTTGTTCGATAAATCCACGCGGGAATCAAACCTGACCTGTTTCATTTGATTTACCGTAGCTTAAGAAAACGTAATCGAATCCCGCGCAATGGGCAATTAAAAACGTAATGTACGTCAGCACATACAAGCTATTACCTAACAGATAAAATAGAATAGTTGTTGAACAATAAAATTTAACAGTGTACTTAATTATTGTGCGCCCACGCTCCGCCCACCGCGCACTCGACGAGTCGCCCTGCGTATGCGCAAGTAGGTACTAGACAAAGTGTGTTTAGCTTAACGTTACGCAGGATGCCGATTTAAGGTCTATTCAAACCTAGGCGGAGAGAAAACCGAGTGGGTATGTGGTAGTACTATTGTTTCTTCCTCTTCTACTGACTATTCCGCTCTTGCTTCGCAACTTTTGAGTGAAACCCGCGCAGTATGTACTGTACCCACAACCCGAGGGGGGCATCTCAAAACCGGAGATGGCCCTGGGTCAGTCGAGTTGCGAGGGAAATGCCTTAAGGGCCACCTTACACCCCGGCGTCTGAAGACCTGAGACGGCTTGCGGTTTTAGTCGGTTCAAGCCCGACATAACCTCCTTCGCTTTCCGGCAGGGGATTTCGAGGGGATTTTCGCACGAAAGGTAGAGAACACCGCTCAGGTTTGAATAGACCTTAAGTCAGCTGCTTATACCCCTCTGTGATGTAGATAGATATTTTATTCCACAAAGGTGTATCAACCTCCACATTTTAGCTAACTACCGACAAGTGGACTTATTATCGTTTATACTTTATTATACGCCAATTGTATTGAATTACAACAGAAATTAAAAAGAAAAGAAAAGTTCTATGGGCGGCCTTGCTTAACGCTATTTCTGCCGGCAAACTAGTCGGAGTGCTCGGTATTTTGTTGGCGCGCTACTGAATGATTATCATATAAACAATAAATACATATAATATATATATATATATATATATATATATATATATATATATATATAAATACATAATTATAAACATACATAGGTACTTAAAAATATGCACACTTAAACAAATTTAATAACATAATATACTCCTACAATTTACTTTTGATTAATTTCGATGGCCGTTCCAACACAGTTTAACTTTCCCTGGGACTTCCCAAATGTCATGACTTGGTGTATTCGTGAGTCACTACTGTTCCTGATTCTGGTTGTACAGAAGTTACAGTGATGGGAATGAGTATGGAATTACGAACTACCTGTATTTTTTACTCCGTTGCGGTCTCGTAATAAGGGGTGAGGTAGGGCGCCTATTAAGAATATTTGGTAACATCGATATTTTACTTGACGTTGGATTCGAACTCAGATTCTCGCGATCGCAAACCGTAAATTTGCACCGCGGGTTGTAACCCCACTAAGTCCGGTCCAATAGTGAATAAAACCTAAACAGAAACCCATTCAAGTACATTGGAAAAGTTGATGACTCAATATTAAAATAATTCCTAAGACCTGGTTGCGCAGGATGAAGAGCTCTACAAACATCCTTGAGGCCTACGCCAATCTTCCCCTCGGATACCACCCCCCCCGCCGGCCAGCGAGGGCGGCTGGAACCGACTAAAACCGCACGCCGTCTCGGGTCTACAGACGCCGGGGGTGTGAGGTTGCCCATAGAGCATATCCCTCGCACCCCAACTGACCCTGTGCCATCTCCGGTTTCGAGATGGCCCCTCGGGTTTGAGAACCACGGTGTCCCCGTCTTGCCCCGGTTTGGGGGAGGGACGCTAGTCGCCCCGCCGTCCCGGCCTGCTTCTGCTGGGGTGACAGGCGGCCTCACCGGCCACGCTCAGGCCTGCGCTCATGGAGGACGGAGGTTGTTAAGCGAAGTCGGTGTACTTGCTGCACAACGGGAGATGCTCTGGCGCGCGTTTTCTGAGTTGGGAGATCAGACGGTAATCGCTCCCGAAACAGATTGATTGATTTATTTATTGAAAAGCTGACATACTAAAGATTTAGATCGGAAAAAGAGAACATCTAGGACGGGACTTGAACCCGCGACCAGTCCCTTACAGGGGGAATGCTCTGACCAACTGAGCCACCTAGACACGTCCCAGATATTCGAAATTCTCCGATACATTAATACGTCTTAAGGCGACGTTAGAGCCATCTACCGTAATTCTTGCGAACTACGGAAACAATGAATAACTTTACAGTCATTTTTAAACATTGCTTTTTGATGGCTCCGCCTAATTAATTCAATTAAATTTTTAAGCATTTTGTATGCTTCCCGTCCTAGATGTTCTCTTTTTCCGATCTAAATCTTTAGAAAAAAGTAAGCATACAAAATGCTTAAAAATTTAATTGAAGCTGACATACTAATCAAAAATAAATAAGCGGACCTCGGGCTCCAAAGTACAAACTTTGGACGCAAGTTGGAAATCGCCAGGAATATGATGATGCCCTGTTCCAATTGTGAGTCTAAACCTGGATGACTTGAGATTGACGAAATTTTATCTATATAATTACATAACATAACATAACTTCATGCCTGTATCCCCGAAGGGGTAGGCAGAGGTGTATTACACACCCACGATTCGCCCCCGATTACATTGGGACCTTAAACATAACTGGCCAATCTATATAATTATCAAAAAAGAAAAAGGATATAAGTATATTTATCCGCATTCTGGAACCCATAACACAAGCTAGTTAAACTATGCTTACTTTGGGTCTAGAAAGCGCTGTGTAGAATGCCGTAGAATATTTATTTTTTGAGCTGAGCGAGCGAAGCTCTTTTACGCGGCAAAGCCGTCCGTTGGTGGCTGAACTCCTCCGTAACCATTCGCGCGATCTAGACCAAATTTACCACGGTGATAGTGTCGACACTGAGGAGTGTTTTGAAGCGAGATGGTTCATGTCCGATTTGTATCATTGAGGAATAATCACCGAAAAACAGTTTCATGAGCGCGCGGTCTTAGCTATGCGCGCGACCGTAGTAAGATGTCTTATTTTCAAGTAAGAGTCCTACTCGCTCAGCTCAATTTATTTCAGTCGCACCCTGCACTGAATTCCTAATTTATTTAATGTACAGAATTATTCACCCTACAGTTTTAATATAACTTTTTTTTTTTTTTTTTTATCGTGCGGAAATCCCTTCGGATACCCCCCCGCCGGCCAGCGGGGCGGTTATGTCGGGCTTGCACCGACTAAAACCGCACGCCGTCGGGTCTTCAGACGCCGGGGTGTAAGGTTACCCATAGAGCATTTCCCTCGCACCCCGGCTGACCCTGGGCCATCTCACCACTAACAGCATCGCTCATCCTGTCTCCTCTGAAAGCAGAGGAGTACGGAGAGCGATGTGTTCCCGCCACGTTGGGTATTGGCCGACGATCAATGCCAACCCTATGAAGGGGTGAAGGGGAAGCCATTGAGGGGAAGCCCAGGGTGTACCGGCCGCTCCGATTCCGTTCCCCCCAGACTGCAGCGGGATCGAAATCGGAGCGACACTCGAGGAGGTTACCCAACACACACCCCAGTTTTAATATACCTAGTAGGGATTTAGATAAGTGCAAATAAAATTAAAATTATAAACGGGATATTTACCATCTATAATGTTATTAGATACTCAGTACATCCGTGATCATGGCACTTGTAACAGTGCCGAAATATCGAATTCTCGAAAAAGATAATAAACATGGTAAATATCCCGTTTATAATTTTAATTTTAATGTAAATGGCCATGTCAATCTAAAATCATATAAGTGCAAATAACTTCCAACCGAATCCGTTCCTTACTCCCATTATGAATATCTCTTTCACTCAATACTTAGATCAAATAAGAGTTAGTTATATATAAACATAGTAGAAGTTAACCAAATATGTCGTTGGGTGAACGACTCGCGTCTATTTCGGACGCTAATAATTACGCAGCAAAACGAAGAGACCTGCGTCCGCTTACTGAATGGATTTCATATTTATGTAATGTGTTGCTTTATTTCTTGTTTACGAATGTTTAAGGACAATATTAAGCGGGTTGCTATCGAGATATAACGAGTTCCTTGACCGTAAGCAGTAAGGTACATAAGTGATTAGTGCAAATGTTTCTAATTTCACTAATCGTATAGGGGGTGTTTGGGGCCCTACGAAGATCTGTGGGGCCCAAGCCAACCTCAGTTGCAAGCCGGTAGGTACCAGTTGAGATAATTAGTGGGTACCGGTAGACGACGTTGTGGCACAGGCCTTTCCCTCGGGTTAGATAGCAGCCGCGTGCGAAATTTATACGACAAATAGCAGAGCAGACACCAGGCTCCAAAATGCAAGCCTTGGAGACAACCAGCCAATATCGGCTTAGATGAAGAAGAGGAGGAAACTTGCACTGCCGCCGACGACTGCCGCTGAAAATACCGAAACAAGTTTGATAGCAGTCGGGACCCATTAATTTTCTTTCGGTTTATGATTTACAAATGTGTTTTCAGTGGCAGTCGGTTTTTTTTAAAAAAAAAGGTACACTACTCAATAGCTTTAAGTGGAAATATATTTTAACAACATATTTTAGCTCCAAAATCTACACTATAGTTTTTTCTTCCAATTTTATATACTCTATGACACTTAGGAGATGAATAACTTTCATTTGAGACCTCATTCATCGAAATCTGGCCAGCCGTTAGGCCTATAGAGGGGATCAAAGAAAACTACATACATAACATAACTTACATACTCGTAAGTGCGAAATACATTACCCTCGCTGGCGCAGTCGGGTAAAAAGGATGACAAACGGCGTAAAACGATCTACGGACTCCATTAGTGCAAGATAGAGGGCGAAGGTGAGAGCTGCTAGTCGCCCGAGCATGTCCGCAAAGATGACGTGACGTGGTCTGGGTCTGTAGACAAAGTGACGTTCTACAAGTGGAATCACTTCGAAGCGAAACTTCAAAAGTCCGAAATGTATGGGAGTGACATTATTTGTTACACGTGACATGACGACAAATAATGTCACTACATTACTACATAAATTTCGGACTTATGAAGGTTCGCTTCGAAGCGATTCCACTAGTAGAATGTCACTTTATCTAGGCCCCCTGCGTGAGCTTCTCTATGCAGAGAAGATTATTCCTTTGCGAATATAAGTAGGTAATATATTGATCTGAGAGGAAATTTATCGCTAAAAATATTAACACTTCTTTTTTTTTTATAACTAGGCGTGTCGCGTGGTCCTACACACGCCTGCCAACTCACCGACGCGGGATACAACCCGACCCCACCAGGCGAGGCCGCGGTGGCGGCCAAAGTCCGCCGGTAACCCTGGGGTTATCCTTTCGAGGGCTTACCCGAGGTGCCCGGCAATGGACACTTGGGGAGGATACCGTGTGGTTTTAGTCGGTCCGATTCCGACACGCCCACCCCATCGTTGGCACCGATGGGGTGAAGCCCGTGGGGGATTCTACACGTTAAAGAAAAAATATCTATTTCTGTTGAAAGACCTTTGACAATATTTTAATCATGTAGATAGTAACACAATAACAAAGTGTTTGTTGCCTGTCCATTGAAGTGATTCTAATGAGCGGAGCGGAGCAGTGTTGTAGACAGTGCTTGTGCGTTGAACCGAGCGAACTAGTATACAGATACACCCTTCCGCGGGCGGGATTGGTGATAGTGTGCGAAATATCACAGGTATAAAGTAATGGTTCTTATAATTATTAGGTATAAAGGGCTTTATTATCGCTCGCTTATTATTATTATGTACCCGGTAGATGGCAATATTACATTGGGACCTAAACATAACTGGCGAATCGTGGGTGTGTAATACACCTCTGCCTACCCCTTCAGGGATACAGGCGTGAAGTTATGTTATGTAAAGTGCTTTACCAACGAAACATAAGCCAATCTTACCAGTTAAACAACGGACGATTTCCGCTCACGAATGGGACGTGAGACGGCAGTCGCTCCCAGAAAAGCCGACAGGAAATCGCTATGCGGATGATGATGAATAATCTAAAAAAATCTGGATCAACTTCATCTGTGAACTGAGTCTTCAGAAAGCTAGGTGGTAAATAAACCTACAGTTATAACCAAATTCAAACAATAAACACGAAATCAACCATAAAATCCACGCGTATTCAAATGAATAGGGGCCGCATAAACAACATGATATATCGCAGGAAAATATACATAATAAAAAGAAATTCATAAAAATGGGTCATTGAAATAATGTGCCGGGAATTCAATCAGCATTGCAATTTAAACACCATGCTGTTATGTTATGGCCCAATGCCAATATTATAAAAAGTGTAAAAAAACTATTTTGTTTTGCTGTTCATGACACACACGTATTATTTAATTTCATTTATGTTGCGCAAAATGTGAAGATACTTCGGTCACTATCTACTTATGTGAGCGGGCTGAAAGCTTAGTAATACACTGGCAACACTCCAGCAGTTCGTAACTATTTAACTTTATTTAATATCTTCTTTCCATTCATTAATGCTCAAGCAAATTTTATTGATGAATGTCAGAAATGTTCGTCTCCATTAATCTGTAGCCAATTTAACTTCACAGAACCATCACCACTTCTATTTTGAGTTTTACGATTTTCATAAATTATTTTAAATGCTTCAAACAATCTATTAATTTACTGTAAATCATGGAATGTTTTTAGTGAAACTACTCCTAGCGCCACCTAGGGCCTGGCCGAAGTATTTATGAAGCATATATTGAGTACAGCGCCATCTAGTGGGGCTTACATAAAATGTCTTGGCAGATCAAGGTACTAGAGTTTCAGAAGTGAATAAACCTCAGGTTGTGTTCGTAACCAAGCGCTTTGTGATCATTTCTGTAGATGGCGTAAGCTTACCGTAAAAATATTCTCTTATTCATTGATGTCATATTACTATATTTTTAAATTGAATATTATATTGAGCTTTAAATTTTAATATGTTATTCTATCGTAAAATCATCGTTAAAAAAATATTCTATCGTAAAATCATCGTTAAAAAAACAGTCTAAAGTTAAAGTTAAAACTATCGGTTAACCTATTGCTTGAATAAATGCTTATTTGAATACGTTTTATTTAGATAAACTATTTTATTTAAGTATTATCTTCCATTATAATTTATAATTAACTTTAACGTGTAATGTATTTATTTTTTTGCTAGTAATAGATTCTCTTTCGCACAACGCATGTTTACGGGTTGATAATTAAAATATCTACCTAGAGTAGATAAAACCGAAGCTATAGTTTTAATATTTTATAAACAAAAACTGTTTTAACTACTTTATGAATGTATCAAACTTTCAGTTCGATGTAAGTTAGAGAACGTTCAATAAAACAAAAGCAAACCTATTTTAACCGGATTCTCGTTCTCGTTACCGAGGTCCTTTCAGACTTATTTATGGTTCAGTTTATCTCAGCTTGACTCGGCAACAGTTCACTCTTCTGCCCCACCATTAACAGCTGGGTAGTCTATTTGTGGGTTGATACCAAAATGGCGACAAATAAAATTACTTGTAATTAAAATAATGATAAGACAATAGTTTCGGTTGCCAACAACTTTTGACAGATCAATGCCGTATGAAGCGGAACCACACCGGCTTCACAAATCTCGACTCTAACCACCAACTTATTTTAAACAATTTGTCATTGAAATATACACCTTAACAATATAAGATAAGGTAGTTTGAAGACGCAAAGTTATTGTTGTTGGGATGAAATCTAGTGACGACAAAATAGCTTTGGGAGAGGAGATATATCGTATTGTGTGATATACATTGAGGGCTATTCTCTGTACACAAATCACGCATACACACATACATATACTCAATCCTATTTACCCCCAAAAGAGAAAGCAGAGTTATATTAACAACCACATTACAAATGTGTTATTCAATCCAACGTTCTAAGATTCTTTTGACTTATTCGCACAACTCAAGGTTCCTGGGGGCCCCATCAAAATCAAACCCATCTGCTAACCACTACACCTGCTGTTTAACGGATGAGGCTCCGGCACAAGATTTCCTCTTGGAGTTAGGTGGTCAGATGGCTGTTGCTACCGTAAAATATATATAATAATAATAATAAGTCAAATCGAAAGGAGGAGAAAGAAAGCGAGCGGACCTCGGGCCCCGGGGAGCAAGTCTCGTATGCAACCGAGAACTACGTTATGAAGACTCATGCGTGCACCTTCATGCTGACAGTATTTAGAAATGGCCATTAAAAAAAAATGTGTACATGTACCTACTAGTGTACACAGGTAAAAAATGAAACTTCTTTATGACCTTATTTTTCGAAAAATGATCTACTATATGCAACTTTACAGAAATTGGTTAAATAAAGTTAAATTAGATAAAGTTTAACAAAAGACATTTATTATCATAGACATGAATAAAAATAATACAATTATTTCTTTTTACCTTATTACTACTAAGATTATTACAGCATTTAATTAAAGTACAAAACAGTCGCATTAGTTAATAATAACTAGTTTTAATGGAATTATATACATTGACCGATAGTTACAATCAAAAACTGAGGTTAACCTTAAATAACTTGAAAAAAATAAATACCATAATCACACCCACGTGTTAGAAAAAGAGATATAATTACTTACTTTTTTTAGAAATTAATTTTAAAACTGCTTCGAAATTAATTTGACTGGAAAAAAAATCTCGCCACGATTTTATAATGACTTATTTTACAGTCTTCATTTTGTATAGGTATCACGACGAAGCTATATCCCTTGCCACTGGTTAGATAACTAAATTGATTTCAAACTTGGTCGAAGCAATCTTACTGATAGATAAAGCGACGTTTTTACGGTAACCACTGAAGAAGTCAAAGTCAAAGTCAAAAACCATTTATTCTGTATAGACCATTAATACGGCACTTACAAAACGTCATAAAAAATTAATCTAATGTTTGGCAAATGGACCACCGGTTCGAAACGCGGCCCTGTCCTGAGAAGACTCCGGCAAGAAACTCAGCGGGCTGTTTTTTTTTGGTCTATTTACAAACATATTTACTTAACCTAAGTACAATATTTCATTTGAGTAGCATAGAGAGAGAGCAAGTAGTTCATATCCAAGCTTGTTTGTCGTCTAAATAGTCTTGAATTTTATAGTAGCCTTTTTGGCAGAGATTACTTTTAATTTGGCTTTTAAATTTATGAAGAGGTAGATTCTTCATTTCACTAGGAAGCTTGTTGTAGAAGCGTATACAGTAACCCTAAAAGGAATTACTAATCTTGTGGAGTCGACTATTACAAACGACAAGATTGTTTTTATGTCTAGTATTTACGTTATGTATATCACAAAGCCTTAAAAAATTGGAAATGTTTCTTCTAACATACAAAAGATTTTCAAAAATATATTGGGAAACTACAGTTAGAATGTTTATTTCTTTAAAAAGTTAAAAAGATAATGTGACTACCTTTTTATTACTTTATTATTTTGTAGAAACCCCACGGTATTCACCCCAAGGTGCCAGGGATGAGGTGGGTATGTCGGAAAAGAAAGTGACTAAAACCACACGGTGTCCTTCCCAAGCGTCCATTGCCGGGCACCCCGGGTTCGCCCTCGAAAGGATAACTCTAGGGTCCCAGGCGGACATCTGCCGTCATCGCAACCTCCCTTCCCTGAATATATCTTAAATTTGGCGAATTTAATCAATGATAGGAATCGCGATCGACTCAAACTAAACTGGGTTATCACGTTTTAATCAATGAATTCCATTAAACGTGAAAATTCTGTTTAGTTTTGATCTGGAGCACATTTCTATTTCTAAACAGTATTAATGTGGCTAAGTAGTCGGTGAATTTCAATTGGTTATCATTGAAGAAAGGACTAGTGTAACTGTAAAACTAAATCAATTTTAGTATATTATAGTAGTATAGTAGATTAGAAACGAACGCGCGTGTTCGCGTTACGCTTGGTGAATCCGAATAAGGGAGCTGATCGCAGTTATTTTCAGTGATTAAATCCAACCTCACTGAGAAAAAAATGGAATTACAAGACTACGAGAACGAGTGGTAATCACAAAAAATGTTGCGTCTAATATAAAATAGTAATCTTTAATACATTTTCTAGTTACCATTAAATAATTTTCGTTCACTTTACAAAATAATATAGTACTTTACAAATAACCAGAATTTTAGTTACTGCTATTAGCTTAATATAATGACTACTAGACAAATTGTAAAATAAACAATGCTCTCTGTAGATTCTACAATTTAGTTTAGTACGAGTAACACCGCACCTCTCGGCGGTGCATTGGCGCGGGGGGAGGGGGGAAGACTCATCAAATTACTACTAGAATTTTGTTGTTCGTAATCGCCATTTTTTGTTTGCATCGAGCGTTCGTCGGATGCGTTGTGACTGCGCGTGCGTTTTATTGTTTTTTTTTGTGAATTTGAAGTGAAATGGACTATGGATGAAGAAGTAAAAGCTCTACTGCAGGTGTGGTGTCTCGGAGCATACACAGATGTATTCAGTGGTAAGTAACAGTGCCATAAATATGTGCATGTTCATGGTATAGGTACATTATTTAAGTAGGTAGTTAGGTACCTAATAGTTCGGTCTTTTGAACTAGCTGACCTATTTAAGAGCGCTTTTGTTTTGCGATACCTGTGTACCTAGACACCTTTACGCTTTTTGATAGTTAGGTACTTACTAAAACTTTCTACATGCCTACTTATTGCCTACTAACCGACCGGTTTGTTGTTTCAGCTAATAAAATAGACATTAACTGTCTGAGTCTCTTAGACGCAACTCTTGCCAAAGAACTGATTGGCCCCATAGGAGACAGGGCAATTTTTTCAGTCTTTTTTACGGCAGTAAGTAGGTAGCAGTAGAACTATTCGTTCTTTAAGGTAAACAATATCACGCACATGCACACGTCAGTAATTTGCATAAAATATATATGCAGCATAATATAATAATATTACGGTAACATTGATACCGACCGACCCCATGGCATAATAGGTATGTAGCTTTATTTGTGAATGAGAATTAGGGGGTGTCATACCATATTGTATACTTAGGTATTCTTTATGCAGGCGACTGTGCAACATTACATGACTTTTGATTTCATAGCTGATTTTCCGTTTCAGACTGAAGACTTGTCTGATAACTTTGTAGACAAACTTAGCGAAAAACATAGCTAAGAGTAGTTTGGAAGAAGTAATCAACATAAATACAGTTGATCATGAAAGCGACATATACTACTCATCTGCTCCAAAAGCAACATCATCACCGAGTAGATCATCACCAGCACCAGGTTGCAGTAACACACAAGCCCCACCGGCAACAACGGTTAGTAGTAGAGAACTCTCATTTGGCCGGTTATTTTTACTACATAACAGGTTTTGTTTATTCATTTACTCAGCAAAATCATTGATGCAGTATTTGGGTAGGTACTTATATTATGTAAAGAAATATGTTTGCTTACAGCACCTGGAAGAACTACTTATGAGTACAGCAGAAGGAAAATCAATAATTAATGCTCACAACGAAAATGGACTGCTGACTAGTAACCACCGACGTAAAATAAGCAATTTGATAATAAAACATCTCCTGGATGCGGACCCCGGAAAACGAATAGACTCTAAAGTATTGATGGATTATGCTCAGTGAGTGAACAGTGGCAGTTACAGATGTTTATAAAACTTTATCGTAGCACATAAATAGGTAGGTATTTGTATGATTACAATAAATATATGTTTAAATTTCAATAGTATTTATTATTCTTGTTCCACTACCTCTACCAAAGATCCCTATTTATATTTTTAACATAAAATATGATAGGCAAACAACAAGACAAACAGGAAATTAGATAGATATATATATATATATATATATATATATATATATATATATATATATATATATATATATATATATATATATATATATATATATATATCT
This sequence comes from Cybosia mesomella, assembly GCA_946251805.1. Classification (NCBI taxonomy): domain Eukaryota; kingdom Metazoa; phylum Arthropoda; class Insecta; order Lepidoptera; family Erebidae; genus Cybosia; species Cybosia mesomella. Next base: position 38,201,290 of record OX276389.1, read on the forward strand.
ATCTAATACACAATTATACTATATACTACAATTATATATATATATATATATATATATATATAATTGTAAGTATTACTATTTAATTTGTATGTAGTCTGTATAATAATAATGGTTGGAACAGACTCGTCGGCAGGAAAATGCTGTTCCATGCTGACGAGCCAGGATCAACCCTTATTGAAAACAACTACATACTTAGGCTGCCATTCTACCAGGGACTTGCTACGTTGCTAATTTTCCAGACGACCAATAAGATCGCGTCATTTGTCAGCTATGAAAATGACGCGAAAATGGAGTGATCCTATTGGTCGGCTGGAAACTTAGCAACATAGCACATCTCTGGTGGAATGGCAGCCTAATTGTTTAGTAATAATTGCAATCATATATAGTACACAACACAATAATAAATAGTACCTATAACAAAATTGGATAGTACCCATCACAATAATAGATAGTACATACAACAATCATTCATATTGCACATAACAATGTGAACAGTAATCATCACAATAAAACATAGTGCGCATAATGTTATTTAGCAGTAATCATCACAAAAGGTACAGTTATCGTTACAATAAAATATAGTACACTTTACACTAATAATAGTACTCATTACAAAAACAGATAGTAGGAATAGCATGTACTTACTTTACAGTTACTAAATAATTCAGTAAACGTTAATCTGCTTATTGTAGATACTACAAAACAATATTGTTCACATCACAAGAAATTAAATATTAGGGACTGATCATTCTGGTAATCTCTACTATACTGTTTTATTGGGGTAACAGCCATCACTAGTTCTGACAACTAGAATTATTATATTGTAATCTTTACTAAATTATTCTCGCTGTCACAAAAAGAACGAGAAATATTGTTAAGTCAAACAGAATTTTAGTAAGTATAACGAGATTTTTTTCTCCGTGCTTAGTGATCAATTCTAGAAATAAAGTCTTTAGTTCCGTACAAGCAGTTTAGTTGATATTTAAATGTGTTTGGATGGTTTGGATTTATATGTGAAGCCATTTTGTTTCAGTATTTTTTGAAGTGAAAAGTTCTTTAAACACGTTAGGCACTTTACATATATGAGCACTTTTTTGGGTGAAGAAAAATCTAGAACACGCGTCATAGTCAAATCCCGTTACGTCCCGTCCTGTCACGCTTTCTATATCAAAATTAGATGGATCTAGGGAAGGATGGAGGTAGGGAGGAAGGGAGGGAAAGTCTAGAGAAGGAGGAAGAGACGGAAAGAGGGAGTGAGATCCTAGCTAGTGCATCGATCGTAATTACTTAGGCACTACTATTATAAATGTGAAAGTTTGGATGGTTGTTTATTACGGCAGAACGGCTGAACAGATGTAAATGAAAGTTGACACATAAAAACATTATAGTCTGGAATACCACATATACTACGTCATATCCTGACAGTGGTATCTTATGGTTTGCGTGAACATGATCAGTATTCATCGCGGGCGTACCTGTAGGTAATACGAGGATTTTTTCCCCGGAATACAGGTATATGTGAAGGTATAAAAGTCTTCTTCACTCCAACTAACCGTACTTAAACGTTCAATGTACAGCATCCACCTGAAGTCGTCGACTCCCGTACGCGAAGCTCCCATAATACTCGCCATTATTTTTAGAGCGCAGCCGCGGCGCGCGCACCCATGTTCCTACAATTTACTACAAAATATTATGTTCGTGTAGTTCCTGATAGTGTTAAGATACAAAATATACAGTGAAATGTGTGTTTTATGACAAAGGCTTCAATATGGATCATTTTAGACGCCGGCCGCGATACAAGTTTCGGAGGGTAAGAAACAAATATGAAATTTAATTTTTAGGTTAACATAACATAACATGTTATGTTAACATCATTATGTTAACATCAATAACATGTTATGGATCATTTTAGACGCCGGTCGCGATACAAGCTTCGGAGGGTAAGAAACAAATATGAAATATAACTTTTAGGTTATGTTACGTGTAAATATAACCTTAGTCAACTTTGTCTTTGGTCAATAATTAAAAAATCTTAAGTAATTATAATTTCTGCTTGAATTATGTCCAGTTTTAGTGATATTTTTTACAAATACCTAATCTGTATACGTGTCAAGGAGTATTGCCAGATGTCAGTCTGTTGTGTGTTGCCAATTTGTAAACTTTAATAATGTATTAGTTTGTATACTATAGTACAGTTTATATCATTACTTGTCTCTATTCTCTGTGTGTATATGTCACGTTTGGCATGAGATCAATAGTAGACAAACTCGGGTAATGTTGTCCAGAGGACGCTGTCTCTGACTCAATTGTTGAGCCTTGCCTTACACAGTGGCTGGAATAATTCAGCCCGTCTGAAGGTACTTTACATCAGCAATAATCAAAGACAATACCTACAAGCATTACCTACTTATCATCATAACAGCGTTGCCACCGCCTCGGAGCCCGGGGTCCGTCTTCCGACCGACCGTGCATCGTGGAGGAGGAAATCCTCCACGATGCACGGTCTTGGGCATCTCTGAAGCATTAGCGTACTGTTTCGATATAGCGAAATGGTAACACTTCCTTACAGGGGCAGAGACAACACCATATAGATTGTAGATCCAAAAATTCCCGGCCCGGATGGTTGCTTGTGAAGTACTGGACTTTTCTGCGGGTGTCGTAAAAGGCGACTTCCTCCATGAGCGCAGGCCCGGGGGTTATAGGAGCCGCCTGTCGCCCTAGCAGAAGCAGGCCGGGGTGGCCTACTTCTGCTAGGGTAGGTCCCAATGTAATAGGAGGCGAGCCTATTGCCATCTGCCGGGCACATTACTAAACGAGAGATAATTAACTCTTTTAATACTCACATAACTACGAAAAGTCAGAGGTGTGTGCCCGGGGCGGCTGGGGATCGAACTCGAGACCAAGTCCCGGCAGGCCGTTACGTACGCCACTGGGCTATCACCGCTTTTTTTAACTTTTTCGTAAGAATATACGAATAAGTTAGATAAATATATTAAGATTGACATTACATACGATGTGCGTTGTACGTGTAACCCATCCCATAATTATGTTATTACTAGCTGACCCGGCAGACTTCGTACCGCCTCAATCGATAGCACCTTTTAAACCTTCTCTGGACCTCCACAAATAATTCAAGACCAAAATTAGCCAAATCGGTCCAGCCGTTCTCGCGTTTTAACGAGACTAACGAACAGCAATTCATTTTTATATATAAGAGAAGAAGAAGAAGAAGATTATTATATACTAACGGTGTGTCCATAGGTGTATTATGGCCCCGCTGAGATCTTCGGGGCTGAAGTCAAGCTCAACCGCGAGCAACGGCAGCACCACATCTTCTTTTTTTCTTTTATATTTGTGGAAGCCCCCACAGGTTTCACCCCATCGGTGACAACGATGGGATGGACGTACTAAAATCGGACCTGCTGATTTACGGACGAGGCTTTGCTTTGGTACAGGCTTTCTTCCCGGGTTGGGCGGTTAGACGACAGTCGCTCAACAAACCAATAGAAGCAGAAAATCACACCCCGGGCTGCAAAGTGTAAGTTTTGGATACAACCGGGGGTTATGCTGGCGCGATGTCAGAGTTTGTATTTCGGATACCCCCCCCCCCCCCCCCCGCTGGCCAGCGGAGGTGGTTATGTCGGGCTTGAACCGACTAAAACCGCACGCCATCTCGGGTCTTCAGACGCCGGGGTATAAGGTTGCCCATAGAGCATATCCCTCACACCCCGACTGACCCTGGGCCATCTCCGGTTTCGAGATGGCCCCCTCGGGTTTGGGAACCACGGTGTCCCCGTCCCCGAGAGTACTTGCTCTCCACTGTGCCATCTGCTAATCAGAGGGACACATGGAAAGCTTCCGAACAGCCCTCAACAGGGCCGTCCTCGCCTCGGTCGGAGTTGGCCGTAGGCGGCAGCGTCTCTCCCACCCTAGGAGAGAGGCGCTGCCATCACCCCGGTCAATTAATACCTATGCTAACTTTTCTTATAGATATAAATTAAAAAATGATTATGACAACTTTATAAAAACATGGTAGTAAAACCCACTGATATTAAAAGGGTTATGTCATTACTTCCCAAAATAGAGCCTTATGGCTCTGTGTTATGGGGTAAACAGCGCATTTTCCTCCGTATTTATGTTACAATACCATTGACAAGAAACAAACATTTTGGATATTGTGGGGTATAGTATACAAGAACTATGGATAACATAAGGAGAATTAGGGCATTATAAACAGTTAGCATAATACAAAATATTTGAATGAGGAGTGTTGTGTGTGTGTGTCGTGAAAGGGGAGACGTGTGTGAGGGTGCGTGTGTGTATATGGCTGTGTGGGTGGGTGTCAGAGTGTGGGTGTCTGTCCAAGGGTTTGTCAGGGTGTGTGTGTCGATGAGTGGCAATGTAATGTGTATTTAGGTGTTCAGTATGCAAGTAAGAAAGTAAGTACTCATAGGTATGCATGATTGACTACCAAACAATATTCCATTAGGATAATACCGTTAGTAGTTCTTCAGTGTTTCCGACATTTTTCATAGTATGCTAACTTTTCTTATATATATAAATCGATTATTTGGGACGTGTCTAGGTAGCTCAGTTGGTCAGAGCATTCCACCTGTAAGGGACTGCTCGCGAGGTCATGTCTCATTCTAGATGTTCTCTTTGTTCTTCTCAACAATGTTTGAAAATGTTTGTAACATCATAAATTGTTTCCTCGTAAGAATTACGGTAGATGGCTTCAGCGTCGCCCCGAGACTATAATTATATTGTGGCGGAGTAATCAAAAAACAATGTTTAAAATTATGTAACATCATTTATTGTTTCCATAGTTCGCATAAAATACGGTAGATGGCGTCGCCCCGAGACGTATCAAATATCTGGGACGTGTCTAAGTAGCTCAGTTAGTCAGAGCATTCCGCCTGCAAGGGACTAGTGGCAGGTTCAAGTCCCGTCCTAGATGTTCTCTTTTTCCGATTTAAATCTATACGATAAAGATAGCATGCATAGTGCACTATATTCCTTTAGGAGTGGTCAGTCAACATCAAAAAAGGCACGACTGGCGGTTAGTTCCCACATTAATGTATGGAAGTGTAAGTTGGGTATGGCAGAAAAACCATCAACTCTAATTTCATGGTTTTTCTGTATGTTTCACTTGAATGCACTTGAGATTTGAGAGGTAGGACATGACGGTATTCCCGTCCAACTGAGCAGTCCGACTGTGAAAGTACCTCCGCCCTACAGGATACCGCGGCCATAATAACCTTTTTTTTTTTTTTTTTTTTTTTTTTTTATCGTGCGGAAATCCCTTCGGATACCCCCCCGCCGGCCAGCGGGGGCGGTTATGTCGGGCTTGCACCGACTAAAACCGCACGCCGGGGTGTAAGGTTACCCATAGAGCATATCCCTCGCACCCCGGCTGACCCTGGGCCATCTCACCACTAACAGCATCGCTCATCCTGTCTCCTCTGAAAGCAGAGGAGTACGGAGAGCGATGTGTTCCCGCCACGTTGGCGTCTGCAGACCCAAGACGGCGTGCGGTTTTAGTCGGTTCGAGCCCGACATAACCGCCCCCGCTGGCCGGCGGGGGGGTATCCGAGGGGATTTCCGCACGAAAAAAAAAAAAAAAAAAAAAAAAAAAAAGGGTATTGGCCGACGATCAATGCCAACCCTATGAAGGCGTGTTGTGTTCCCGGCGGTGAGTAGGGTAGCCAGAGCTCACTGAGAGTTTTTGTGCTGTCTGAGGGAAGAGTCTTCCTTCTGACAGCACAAAAACTAAAAAAGAAGGGAGAGGCGGGAGTAGCCTTTTGTCTTCCCGGAAGACTAAAGGCTATTCCTGCTTTGCAATTTCTTTTTTTTAGGGTCGGCAGCGCGAGTGTGACGCCCCTGGTGTTGCACACGTCCATAGGCCACGGTGACCGCTTCCCATCAGGTGGGCCGTGAGCTTGTCTGCCACCTGAGTGGTATAAAAAAAAAAAAAAGAATGCAGTCGAGATGTGGTCACTGCGCTGTATGTGCCTAGTAAGATTGGCTGATAGGAAGAGGAATACAGATATATGAGAATGGTGTGGCCTGAAAGAGAATGTTGTAACGACAATTGAAAAGGGTATGCTAAGGTGGTTTGGGCACTTGGAACGAATAAGTATTGAGCGAATGACACACCAAGTATATAAGGCAGATTTAAGTGGGCGGGCAAGCCGAGGTCGGCCTCATAGAACATACAGTAATCAAATTAATGAGGTATTGAAAAATGAACAGGTAAAAAGCACTCGAAACTGGCGAGCTTGCATGATAGGTTGAATGACAGTAGAGGAAGCTCGTGGAGTTTTTAATGACATTAGCAGATGGTGGTCTATTGTCTCTGCCTACCTCGGAGGGAAAAAGGCGAGAGTGTATGTATGTATGTATGATAATGACTCAGCCCGTTCCAATTTTATACGAAAATTCTAACTATTTTACCCCCGTAGTGAAATGGCCATAAATTCTTCCTCAGTGGATATGTTCTACGTCTATATATTGTTTTTATTTTTATTTTATTTTTTATACCACTAAGGTGGCAGACAAGCACAGGGCCCACCTGATGGGAAGCGGTTACCGCGGCCTATGGATGAGTGCAACACCAGTGGCGTCACACTCGCGCTGCCGACCCTGTAAAGGAAAGGGGATGGGAAAGGAGTTTGGAAAGGGATGGGACTCTCACTCACCAAACGGAACGCAACAGTTCAGATACTGTTACTTGGCGTCGATATTGGTTGTTTTTTCTTCTATATACCTACATATAGCTAACAATGTATTCTCGAAGGGGCAGTTAGAGCTGTACTAAGTCCACTTTCAACTAGCTATATTCTTTGATGTCAGCAGAGAAGAGCCTATTACCGTCAGCCTGACTCTGAATTGAAAATTCCCTTATTAGCACTTAGGAACTCATGACCGCACGCTTAGAGAAGCACAAACATAGCTAACATCTTATTCTATTAAAAACATTTTTTTTATTCGTGACGTCATTCTGTTTCCGATTACTAACCTCTCATAACATTGGTCAGTTTCTGAGTCATGAGTCTTAAAATAAGACCCGTTTCACTGCAAGGTCATTCAACTGATCGACTTAACCTAATATTTTACATTCATAGCTTTCGTTAGCAGGTAAAGTGGACAATAATAACTATTCTGGGACATCATGATTACACAGATTCATCTAGACCCGAAGTAAGCATAGTTTTTGATAAGTATGGGTTCTAGAATGCGTTCCAAACAGATTTACTTACATTTTCTTCTGTAAATTATATATATATATTATACATAGAAACACTCAGACTTATGCAAATAGACATAATTCTTGCATACAAATATTTGCACTGAGCGGGCATCGTACCTTTTTTTTTTTTTTTTTTTTTTTATCGTGCGGAAATCCCTTCGGATACCCCCCCCCGCCGGCCAGCGGGGGCGGTTATGTCGGGCTCTGAAGTAGCAGTCGAATGCTATATTGCTACAGCGTATTACGTTTATATTCGGTTTATATGAGTTTTTTTACTCAAGCCATTGTATATTACACATAATATGTATGTCTATGTCCATCGTCGATAATGCGCACCTTTCAAATAGGGAATTTTTTTGGAAATTAAATTATTTTGATTAAGTAATATTGGCATCATCGGAACAGAAGTTGCAGGCGATGGTTAATATTATGCATGGGGCCTTAACAAACAAAGGAATGAAAATAAATGTAAGTAAGACGAAAGTGATGATTTTTGAAAGAGTAGAAAACATGACAAATTGTAGAATTCTGATTGAAGGAGAAACAGTAGAACAAGTGAAAGAGTTTGTATACCTGGGTTCAAAGTTTACGAGGGATGACTAGCGCCCCTCCCCCAAACCGGGGCAAGACGGGGACACCGTGGTTCCCAAACCCGAGGGGGCCATCTCGAAACCGGAGATGGCCCAGGGTCAGTCGCGGTGCGAGGGATATGCTCTATGGGCAACCTTACACCCCGGCGTCTGTAGACCCGAGACGGCGTGCGGTTTTAGTCGGTTCAAGCCCAACATAACCGCCCCCGCTGGCACGGGGGGGGGTATCCGAAGGGATTTCCGCACGAAAAAAAAAAAAGGGATGGAAAGTATGACTGTGATATTGAGCGAAGAGTTTTGGCTGGTAATCAAGTCAATGGGACCCTGCATAATTTTATGAGCAGCCAGAAAGTATCTAAAGAGGCACGACTGGCTGTGCATAGGAGTACTCGTCCCCACACTTATGTATGGTAGTGATTGTTGGGTGTGGCAGAAGGAACACGAGAGTAAGCTGAATGCTGTTGAAATGAGAAGTCTGAGAAGTATAGCTGAAGCGACCCTGATGGACCGAGTGAGAAACAGCGTGATAAGGTAACGTTGTCGTATAGCAGAAGATTTAGTGACCAAGATAGAGAAAGGGATGCTTCGATGGTTCGGTCATGTAGAGAGGATGGATGAAAGGAGATTAACGAAACAGATTTATGAGGCAAGGGCTACTGGGCAACCCGGTAAAGGTCGGCCTAGGCGTACGTATGCCAATCAGATCGACGACGTTTTGAAGAAGGGCTAGGTCAGAAGTACCCGTAACCGGCGTGCATGTATGAAAACAATTATGAAAGTGGAAGAAGCGAAAGGCGTATGCCAAGATCGAAGCAAGTGGAAAGATGTTGTCTCTGCCTACCCCTATGAGAAAAAGGCGTGACTATATGTATGTATGTATTTTTATTATTAAATTAGCTGTGCCCCCGGGTTCGTCCGCGTGGATTTATATTTTTATGGTTTTTGTTCTTTTGAAAGAAAGAAAGAAAACGCGCGTTACCCTAATTTTTTTTCTAAATTTAAAGTACCTTATGTTACGCCTTGTAACATTATCTCTCTGCCAGTGAAAGTCCCGTCAAATTCGGTCCAGCCATTTCAGAGATTAGCCCGAACAAACTGACAGACAGACAGACAAAAATTGTAAAAAATGTTATTTTGGTGTATGTGCCGTATATATATTCATATACATGTAGTAAAAAACGGTTATTTCAATATTACAAACAGACACTCCAATTTTATTTATTTGTATAGATGTATAGATAAATCAACTCACAAAATTCGGTCTCTCTCTCTTTATATACTCGGTTGGTTCTCGTTTTTTGGTCATATCTCCAGTTCTGCTTAACCAATTGCCATCAAATATACGGCAGATATTGAGTTTGCTAAGGCCCACATTTTACTACTTAATTTGCTCCCTCACCGTGAGCAACCTGTAATGATCCAATTCAAATATTACATCGGTGAGGCGGGAGAACCGAGCGTTAAAATGTGCAATGTCTGTAATATTTTCATACAACTTGTAACAAATTCGAATAAGAAACGTTAGTAGTCAGTTAGGTAGCTCAGTTGGTCAGAGCATTCCCCCTGGAAGGGACTGGTCGCGAATCAAGTCCCGTCCTAGATGTTCTCTTTTTCCGATCTAAATCTATACGAAAAGTAAGCATACTTATTGCTTGAAAATATTATTGAACTAATGTGGTGGATTAATCAAAAAACAATGTTTATAAATGATTGTGAAGTCATTCATTGTTTCCGTAGTTCGCAAGAACTACGCTAGATGACTCCAGCGTCGCCCCGAGACGTACATAATATATCGGAGAAATTCGAATATCTGGGACGTGTCTAGGGTGCTCAGTTGGTCGGAGCATTCCCCCTGTAAGGGACTGGTCGCGGGTTCAAGTCCCGTCCTAGATGTTATTTAGATCTATACAAAGCGTTACAAGCGAATGCTCGTCACTCAGATATGCGGTTTTGTAACGTAATGCTCAAAAGCGTGCTTACCAAACGTACGGCCAAGGACTCCATCGACATAATTCTGCTAGTGGAATCAAGTCGTAAACTGAGGAATTTCCGTATTTCATGAATGAGGTGTGAGTCAGTATCCATTCGCCGTCACATAAACATTCAGAGTTCAATGAAAGTCTTGTTCGCGCTACATCTTCTCTGGACGAAATATCCGAACAACTGTTTAATATATGTTAAATACTTCCCGTTAGTGTAACACAAAAATACTTGTTGGCCATAAAAATACGTATAACCAAGACTATAGCGTGGTCAACCAAAGTATTGGCACTCGTTGTGTGTCTTCAAGCAAATTTGAAGTACTGAGAGTAAATAACTATTCGTGCGGAAATCCCCTCGGGTACCACCCGCCGGGCAGCGGGGGCGGTTATGTCGGGCTTGAACCGACTAAAACCGCACGCCGTCTCGGGTCTACAGACGTCGGGGTGTAAGGTTGCCCATAGACCATATCCTTCGCACCCCGACTGACCCTGGACCATCTCCGGTTTCGAGATGGCCCCCTCGGGTTTGGGAACCACGGTGTCCCCGTCTTGCCCCGGTTTGGGGGAGGTGCGCTAGTCGCCCCGCCGTCCCGGGCTGCTTCTGCTGGGGTGACAGGCGGCCTCACCGGCCATGTTGCTGCCTGCAATCACTTTCATTACATTTCATTGATATACATTTCAGCAATTCCACTGATAGAATGCCATTTTGTCTATAGGCCCTGCCTTGTACGATATTCACGAGAAGTGGGGTGGTGTGATCGACTACTAAAATGAAAACAAATACGTATGGCCGTATGTCCGCGTGTATATCCGCGTAAAAAAACCGCGTTAGCCTAGTGGTATGGGTAAAAGACTGCTGAGACGAGGTCTCGGGTTCGATCCCAGGTACACACCAATGACTGGGACCTAAAACATAAACTGGCGAAACGTGGGTGCTAGCACCTCTGCCTACCCCTTCGGGGATATAGGCGTGAGTTTATGTTATGTTATGTTATGTTTATGTATGTCCACATTCAGACATATTTCGCTGTCTATATCAAAAATCTGATAACTTACAGAGGCGGTCCGACCGGAATAGAACATGATATACATAGATCTGATCCCCAGTGGATCAATTTAATGGAATCGGACCGGCCGGATACTCAGATTACACTTTCGTAAAGTGAAGGCACATCTTCGAAGGGCTGGGGGTCTCCATACAAAAACCTAAATGATGGGGCGAAACATTAATTAAAATTAACGCGTGGCGAATTAGGAAATTGAAGGAATTTAGGGCAAAAAAGTAGGGCGAATGCGGATACGGAAGCGAATTATATAGGTAGTATTTATTAATTATGAGCACGATCTAACGGTTGCAGGTTGCAACACCTTGCATGATCACAAACATTGTATTTTTTATTTCATATATTCCCACGTTGGGCCTCTGCCCAACGTGGGTATAACTCTTTATACTGAGAAATATAGCTGACGTAATGATCTATCTTTTTTGGCCCCAAGTAAAAGAAAATGAGCCAATTACCGTCTACCAGGGTACATGTTAAGATCAAAGGCCGCCACCCCGATAACAATTCTACTGGACGCGGCCATTGAACCTGAGACTTCTAATCAACTCGAGTCGAAAATATCTCACTTAAAATACCATTACGGTACGACCTTCGACACTCAACAACTCTTATACCAAAGGACGTGGGTCACCCCGGACGAGATATGGACCACTTGTAAAATCTTGTTCATCAGAAATATTGTAGTCGTAGGGTGCCAGTGAGAGCGAGCATTTCGGTTACTTTACATTTGTTTGAGTATCATATCGGTACCGATTCTGTTCTAACATTCATAAGTGTTACTCTGTGACCTAAATTAGTTTTTATTTTAGTTTTTTTTTATTTAAAAAGAATATTACTAACCGAAATTACTAATATTCCCCCTAACCCCTCCAGCTAAGCTAAATTGCTTGTGTTAGGAGTGGGTTCACGTCGGTAGTGTAATGGCCAGAATTCGAACACGGGACCTCTCGATCATAGAGTCGACTCCTTAACCACTAAGCTACCGATGTATAATGATATATAATATAGATTTACCTCCTCATTTTACTGACCCTACACAACTAAACAATCATTTTTTGGAGGTCCCCGGTAACAAAACTGTCAGCATATCACACATGACTTTTTTCGAATTTCACAAATATGTTGACGCTACATTCACTATCATGCCTGCATCGCGTAATACCATATCCCAAGTACTGTTGGAACTGAAATCGAATGCAGAGGGTTGTGATAACATCTCTCTGGATGCACTCCTCTTAACCCTACCCTATACTCTGCCTTACATAGTGGCCATAATCAATCGTTCAATAGAGACATCCACATTTCCAGACATTTGGAAGATTGCCACTGTTCGGCCCCTGCCTAAAATACCAAACCCCACAACAATGAAGGACTTCCGGCCCATTAGTATCTTGCCTTGTCTCTCGAAGGTTATGGAAAGGGTGGTATGTAAGCAGCTTACCGATTATCTGGAACAAAACAATATTCTACCAGAGCTACAATCCGGCTTTAGAAAGAAGCGCGGCACAGCCACTGCACTATTAGATGTCACCGACAACATATTGGTTGCACAAGATAAAGGCATGTGCACACTTTTAGTATTGCTGGATTTTTCCCGCGCATTTGATTGTATACATACGGATCTGCTGTTATCTAAATTAAGGTACTAAGGGATATGCTCTATGGGCAACCTTACACCCCGGCGTCTGCAGACCCGAGACGGCGTGCGGTTTTAGTCGATTCAAGCCCGACATAACCGCCCCCGCTGGCCGGCGGGAGGGTATCCGAGGGGATTTCCGCACGAAAAAAAAAAAAGGTACTATGGGTTCGATGACAAATCACTGTTATGGTTTCGGAGCTACTTGAATAACCGCAAACAGATGGTGGAATTGAGATTGAGCGATGGAGCCTCTATTACCTCACCCCTAGCGTCTGTTAAAAGGGGTGTTCCCCAGGGCTCGATTCTAGGGCCAATTTTGTTTAACATATACTGCACCGACATCACTTCCTGCCTCCTAAACTCACAGTACCATATATATGCCGATGATGTGCAAGTATATTTGTCTTTTAAACCGACCGAATACCGATTGGCTGTTCAAAAACTGAATGAAGATCTCCACCGTATAGCAGCGTGGTCGGAAAGCAATTGTTTGGTTCTGAACCCCCTTAAAACAAAGTATATGCTTTTTGGCAGTCAGTGTCAGGTTGGGAAAGTTCCTACGTCCCTTAATCTTACACTCATGGGAGAGTCAATAGACTGAGTTGCTGTTGCTCGTAACTTGGGATTGTATATTGACACTAACCTGAGATTTGAACAACACTTAGCAGAGTCAGTTCGTAACTGCTTCTATCGACTCAAAGTGCTGTACAAAATGAGACCATATCTGTCTGAGGAACTAAGAATGCAACTAGTTGATGCACTGATACTGTCTAGACTTAATTATGCAGATGTCATTTACGGCCCGCGTCTGCTAGCAAGAACGGACCGGCTTATTCAGCGGGTACAGAATGCATGTGCGCGGTTCTGTTTCTCGATACCGCCTAGAGGGCACGTCACACCGTTTCTAAGCAAGCATTCGTTGATTAAAATGAAAACTCGACGAAAGATGCACTTGGCATGCCTTCTTTTCGGCGTTATCCGATTTGCAGAGCCGCAGTACCTTTTTTTTTTTTTTTTTTCGTGCGGAAATCCCTTCGGATACCGCCCCCGCTGGAGAGCGGGGGGTCTTCAGCGTGGGCGGTTATGTCGGGCTTGAACCGACTAAAACCGCACGCCGTCTCGGGTCTTAAGACGCCGGGGTGTAAGGTTACCCATAGAGCATATCCCTCGCACCCCGACTGACCCTGGGCCATGTCCGGTTTCGAGATGGCCCCCTTACTTGCTCTCCACTGTGCCATCTGCTAATCAGAGGGACACGTGGAAAGCTTCCGAACAGCCCTCAACAGGGCCGTCCTCGCCTCGGTCGGAGTTGGCCGTAGGCGGCAGCGTCTCTCCCGCCCTAGGAGAGAGACGCTGCTGTCTCCGTTGCCCGCCGCAGTACCTATTTAACAAACTCCGTTGGGTGGCTAGCAAAAGGGAATGCGACAGAAGACAATGCTCGCAGCAACTTTCAATACAGCTGCACAGAACGGCAACATTTAGGGGTAGTTTTCGCTATGCAGCCTCTAAAATATGGAACAATCTTCCCCCACCGTTGCAGTCCATCAAATCGATCACCACATTTAAGAAACGTTTACGGGAATATCTTTTGGAAGCGCAACGGAGGCTGGATGGCGTGAACGCCAATATATCACTCATCTAATTTTATTAAATTTTGTTTTTACTGCTTTCTATGTATGGCTGTCTATGCTAAAATATGATTTATAATTACGGCATTAATAAGAGCTCAAATAAAAAAGATAATAGTTACTCGTCTTTACAGATAACATTACAAGCAATATATATATATATATTATTATAAATAATATAGTATTATGTTAATATAATTATCACAAATCTACACCTTTAAAATATGTCTATATATATATAGTATTAATGTATCTATAACACATATATGGTATTATACTCTCACACATCATCCCTACCATACACTCACACATATTCACAATGGACATAGTTACATACATTTCGGCGTACACACGCCGCCAACATCTAGGTTCCAGTCGAAAACCAGCGCCAAGGTTCATTCTGAATAATGGCATATGCTGAACTGGGCACCCATTTGTTGCAACCGTTAGGTACACAATAATATATATTAAATTAACTTGTACTAGTAATAAGTATTTAATGTGACCTACTTGCACCAAATAAAAGTTTCTTTCTTTCTTTCTTTTCTTTCTTTTTCTATATATAATAATAAATGAATCGAATGATGAATGAATCGTTTCGATTTGGTAACAAATAACTTACCCAAACTAACTGGACAGGACTAAAATGTATCTTATTTCGTTTCTAACGAAGGCAAGACAAAAATAGGGATACAATTTAGTCCTGTCATATTCATTTAGTGTAAGCGGCTAAAAGTGATTAAACGGTACAGCACTGGTTTTATGGGTGTTGACCCGGTACCAGTAAACGAAACGAAGATTATCATTTATAAGTTCACTAATTACGTACTCTCAAGTGAAGCACCTATTTGTAGTGGTTGGTATTAATCTACTATCTTGTTCCATTTAAATGCGAAAATTCATGTGTGCGTATCTGTATGAGTTACTTATGTTTTTCATCAATAATTAAGAACCTACTGACTAAGTAAGTGAGTAAAATTGGCAATGAAGATATTTTAATTCCTGGAAATACACAAATATATGCCAAATGTAATGATGATGATGACCTCCGACCTATTTCGGCCATGGCGAACACTTTTATGTACTTCTAATTAAGTACGGCGCTCGTGCGGCCGAAGATGGCTAATATAGCCAATCTTGGCGGTGCACCTACGTGAACATTGCGCGCAGGTGAGCACACCGTCCACGTAGTTATAAGGAATGGCAGCAGGCTGCCGAGCTTTTAGCTCGTTACGCTTAGTGTCGAGGTCCAGTTTCCGCTGTTCCTCGAACTCACCCACTCGCTATGCGGAACGTTGTACTGCCAATCCTTCCCATTGTGAGGGAAGCGTCAGTCCTAACTGCATCTAAAATTTGTGCGTTGTAATCCAGGATCCACTCTCCTATTCTTTCTTTTGAGATGGTTTATCTAGGCTTTTGCGGGAGTGACTACCGTCTAATCCCCCCAACCTCGGAAGGAAAGATGCACCAGAGCCTCATCCGTCAATCAGCAGGTGTACCGGCAGTAAACGTTGGCATGACCCCCGAAGATCTTGGTGGGGCCCCCATAGAGAATATTCTCTCTTCGTAAATAATTTTACGTTTCGTGTTTTCAAGATAAAATTCTTACCAATAAGTAAATCACAGTTCTTGGAAGTCTGTTGAGTAGTTTAAATTCCGTACCTGTCTTTGTTACAAAAATAATATAATGTTTGTTAGTACGATTCTTTTAATAATATGGTATGAGTAATATATGTGCCAATACATGGCGCCATTTGTGTTTGTTACACTTCAAAATGTAAATGTAAAAATTTGAGTGATTTTTTTTCATTCAATTAAATTTTTAAGCATTTTGTATGCTTACTTTTTGTAAAGATTTAGATTGCAAAAGGAGAACATCTCGAGTCCCGTTCTAGATGTTCTCTTTTTCCGATTTTTTTTCCATTTTTTATCACCCTTATTCACGCTCCATCATGTTATTACAGCCAAATGAAAGCGGTCGTTGACCCCGCACGCCGCGCAGGCTCAAGAACCGGTGACGTTATACCGATATTCGTTGCGGCATACATTTTTTTTAGGTAAAGTGACGCATTTTTCATGAAATTATCGTTTCATTTAGCTGTAGTAACACGATAGAGCGTGAATAATGCTTATAAGAGATTCTAAAATAAAATGCAAAAAAAAATTATTGCGTTGCCCTAATGCCCGGTATAAACCTTTTCCTTTAAATTACAAATACAATCTAAGAGCAATAACTCAAATCAGTGAAGATGTTCTTAAGTTTTGAGCTTAGTAACAAATTTACAACTCAGGGCGATATACAAGTCATCCACTGAAATTCTTACGCAAAAATAAATGGTCTAGCAATATCGCTATGCTTAAGGTTTCGCTGTCACTGAGGCGCTACCACAAGCAGTCCCCTCGAGAAGTCATGGGTACTTGATCGAGCCCGCGCTACGAGCCCACGATGTTACAACGTAATTTCTCCACTGCCCTATATTCTAACGACCTTGTTTATTTTTTTTTGTTCTATTATTTTATGGGTTGTAAATATACAAGGATATACCTATTGTGTTTACCTTAACTGGTCAAGGCATATAGGCTTTTATTAGAATCGATTGACTGATAATAATAGGTACTATTCATACGATATGGTAATTAATTGTATGCACATTCTACAATAGCACTATATACGTACATTTTTTTTCTTGCGGAAATCCCCTCGGGTACCACCCGCCGGGCAGCGGGGGCGGTTATGTCGGGCTTGAACCGACTGAAATCGCACGCCGTCTCGGTTCTTAAAACGCCGGGGTGTAAGGTTGCCCATAGAGCATATCGCTCGCAACCCGACTGACCCTTGGCCATCTCCGATTTCGAGATGGCCCCCTCGGGTTTGGGAACCACGGTGTCCCCGTCTTGCCCTGGTTTGGGGGGGGGGGGGGGTGCTAGTCGCCCCACCGTCCCGGCCTGCTTCTGCTGGGGTGACATGTGGCCTCACCTGCCACCCCCAGGCCTGACTATATACGTACCTATTAAACTAATTTTAATTAAAATTTGAACCAGCGGCAGTTCTAATCAATCAATCAATTGCAATATGTATCCACTACTGGACATGGATCCCCTCCCAATTTCTGCCATTGTAGGAACTTGGTCCCCCACCTACCGTATCTAGTTTAGACCAGCTACATTTTTCAGATCGCCAATCCCTATAGCAGTCCCATTCCAGTGGTATTTCTCAAAATTAACGGGTCCACCCTTCTAGATTTTTGAACTTAGCGTACTTCGCGACGTAATAGCCATCTTAGAGCCATCTACCGCAATTTCTTTCATAAGTTCACGATTTTTATAGGCAGAAGCAAATTTTCTCAAGATGTCCTCCTAATGACGTGGAATTTTTCAAAAATGAAGTACGCACCACTACATCGTACCTACTTTTGTTGGGCCAACTCTCGTAAAGGCCAAAAATAGTTCTGTGTTATTCGGCACCGACGTCTGGGGTACTGTGGAGTTCTAGCGCTCTCCATGAGAGTTTCTTATTTGAGTAGTAAGTCGAAGGGATGAAATGGCATCCATTGCTAGTGGTAAGGGTAAAGGACTGATGAGACGAGGTCTCGGGTTCGATCCCAGGTTTTACCATGGCACACACCAATGACTTTTCGATACTTTTCGAAGTTATGTGTGTATTTATCGCAGGTTTATAAGTGCCCGGTTAATGGCAATAGGCTCGCCACCTATTACATTGGGACCTAAACATAAACTGGCGAAATGTAGGTGCTAGCACCTCTGCCTACCTCTTCGGGGATATAGGCGTGAGTTTATGTTTTATGTGTATGTTATGCTACTGTATTCGAATCTTGGTTCATGAAGCTTACATTGATAGTTGTAGTTTACTAATCCTCCTAAGAAGAGACTAGTTTTAAATTTATTATAAAATCACTTTTTAATTACCTTTTGTAGTTTTATTTCATCTTTTTTAATTTCATGCAAATTAAATATTAATTTCAAAGAAAGGGCTTTTAAATTAATATTCAATTGGAACGAAGTTTAAAAAAAGTGATTGAAAATGTTCATTTTGATCTCATTAATATTTCAACTAAAACCTTGAATTTGTGGCAAGCACGAGTATTGCTGTTTGGCATCCTGTTATCATCTTCGGGGTACAAACCAACGTCGTCTGCTCGCTGGTACATCTTAAATAAGCGAAACATAAAATGACAAGCGAACCTCGGGCTCCGAGCTGATAGCCTCGGATGCAATCGGTATAATCAGTAATATAATAATATTCTATGACATTCTACACAGCGCTTTCTAAACCTAAAGTAAGCATAGTTTAACTAGCTTGTGTTAAGGGTTCCAGAATATGTATAAACATTCTTATTTACTTTTTTTTGTAAATACATACATATTATACATAGAAACACCCAAACCAATGCAAATAGACATATTCATGCATACAAATATTTGCATTGAGCGGGAATCAAACCCGCGCCCACTGTCGTAGCGGCAGTGCATTCGACATGCACTACCGCTACTCCACAGAGGCTGCCAAATGATAATGATGAAAAGAGATATTGTCAACAATTAGGTCAGAAACAGAAAATACTGAAGTTTTAAAGCCTAATTATTCAGAAAATTAAAGATAAATCTTTAAAAGGCTGTAGATTTGATTCGATTGACTGACTGCGATGCAGCGGAAATGATTGAGAATTGCTTTGACGTCAACTTATTTGCGTTTCCAATCTATTTGCCTTTATTTGATTTGAAATATTGAACGTTGCAGCTGAAATCGAAGCTTCCAATCTTTTTTCTATTTCCTGTTTTTGATCGGTTAGGAAAATGTTGGAGTGTAAGGAGTCCCTACCAACATCTTTCGGGACCCAAGCCAACCTCGCCTGCCCGTGGTGCACTCTGCTGATTAACGGAGAAGGCTCTGGCGACCCGCCAACACGCACTGGACCAGCTCGGCGGGGTATGGTCCAAACCCCCCCAAAATGACGAAAGTCAATGGGGGAGGCCTATGTTCAGCAATGGACTTCCTACGGCTGATATGATGATGATGATGATGAAGAAAATGTTACGGCTAATGGTAAATAACCAGCGCGGCGGGTTATGGTCCAACCCCCCCCAAAATGACGAAAGTCAATGGGGGAGGCCTATGTTCAGCAGTGAACTTCCTACGGCTGATATGATGGTGATGATATTGAGGAAAATGTTACGGCTAATGGTAAATAACCATTAAGACTACCAGTCCGATTTATATCATAAGTCGTACTCAACATTTGAAATGAGCGGACCATCAGTGCTGTTTTGATATTATATCTAGGTTCCAATCAGGGCTAGTCCGGACGCTGACCACATGCCACCTTCCGGATGAACATGGCTCCATTTTCTAACTGAACGTTCAATGTTTACGTCCAGACACACGCTATAATCTCTCCGTCGTGGAAAGCTCTACAGCGGGTAGATTGCAAACGAGAAATAAACTGTGGCATAATTGATATTGTCTGAAGTTTACGCGAATGTCACACATTGAAATAAAACTATATTATAATAGTCTCCCCGTGACCATGGCTGCTGAAAAGCATCCGAAACGTCGGGATCAATGTAAAATGTAAAATAACATCAAATAAATCGCGATAGAATCCGTTAAAAATTGTTTTATTTCAATGTGCGGTTTACTTGTTAAAATGCGCGATAAAATATGAGGTAAGTACATACTCGGGGTGTGTGTTGGGTAACCTCCTCGAGTGTCGCTCCGATTCCGATCCCGCTGCAGTCCGGGGGGAACGGAATCAGAGCGGCCGGTACACCCTGGGCGGCGGTCAATGGCTTCCCCTTCACCCCTTCATAGGGTTGGCATTGATCGTCGGCCAATACCCAACGTGGCGGGAACACATCGCTCTCCGTACTCCTCTGCTTTCAGAGGAGACAGGATGAGCGATGCTGTTAGTGGTGAGATGGCCCAGGGTCAGCCGGGGTGCGAGGGATATGCTCTATGGGTAACCTTACACCCCGGCGTCTGAAGACCCGAGACGGCGTGCGGTTTTAGTCGGTGCAAGCCCGACATAACCGCCCCCGCTGGCCGGCGGGGGGGTATCCGAAGGGATTTCCGCACGATAAAAAAAAAAAAAAAGGTAAGTACATACTTAAAATGACCATAGACATCCAAAGCTACCAATTAAAAACTATTTGGCTGAACTATTTGGCCGTAGTTAGTAGAAATTTCACTAATGATGTGGTATCATTAGTGAAATATCCAGTAACTACGTCAACACTACCCAAAAGGCATTACTGAAACCGCATTACATTGATATATAGGCGCATGACGGTGGCACGCGGCAAGTGTAGTTACATGTTTGGGCGCGTGTGCATGCAGCGTTCGTCGACCTTTACGCTTCGGGTAATGGAGCGCAAACTTGGCGTTTGGCTCGGAAGTTGTAGACTCGCACGTTTAGAGTGCAACTTTTGGATTGCAGAATTAAAGAAAAGAGGTCGTCAAGCTGAGGGCCATCATTGTAGCATCATCAGTGTCTTTAATGGTGACCCTCATTCCTGAGACTTTACCTTTAGCTTCCCACCAAGCGAGGTCTAAGATAAAAAAAAAAGTTACACGAAATTTTAGATTTCAGACAGAAAAATAAATATATAAAGATATGTTGTATGCAAGGCTTGTCTTGCAGGTGGAGATGGATACAGTTATATGAGCACGTTAGAACAAAAATATACACAAATAGGAAAAAGTCCCATAAACGTTCGACAATTTTATTGTTAGATAGCTATTTTACAGAAAATTCTTTCTAAGTAACTCAATGTAACAAATGTAATTCAATTAAATTTTTAAGCAATTGATATGCTTACTTTTCCTATAGACATCTAGGACGGCATTTGAACCAACTGAGCCACCAAGACACGTCCCAAAATTGTCACAAAATTAGGTCTGTGAATTTGGTGAGATGACTTGGTATCGACAAAATATGTATTTGAAACAAAAAAAAATATCGGGTAAAATGAAAAAAAATAATATATATATATAAAAATGAAAAAAAAAAACACCACCAACGACCAGCGTCACGTGACGCGACGAGCCCGCGACGCACGTGGTAGGCGTGCATTCCTTCTCCTCGCAGTATTCTCCAAGCGGATGTGTGGGAAATACCTAAATCGCGACCAGCGGCACGTGTTCTCGTCGCGTCACGTGACGCTGGTCGCTGGTGGTGTTATTTATTTCATTGTTTTTTATTTTACCCGATTATTTTTTTTTGTTTCAAATGCATATTTTGTCGATACCAAGTTATCTCACCAAATTCAGAGACCTAATTTTGTGACACCTTATATACGTCTCAAGGCGACGCTGGAGCCATCTACCGTAATTCTTACGAACTACGGAATCAATGAGTGGCTTCACAGTCATTTTTAAACATTGTTTTTTGATGACTCCGCCACAGGTTCAAGTCCCGTCCTAGGTGTTCTCTTTTTCCGATCTAAATCTATAAAATGAATCTCAATTGAAATGTATTTACTAAGTCGAGTATCACCACAATTTCATGATGGATTTAGATAATTACTATCTAGGTATGTAGCTACTGTAGACTAGTAACTAAGTTAGTAGAACCCCACGGGCTTCACCCCATCGGTGCCAACGATGGGATAGGCGTGTCGGTATCGGACCGACTAAAACAACACGGTATCCTCCCCAAGTGTCCATTGCCGGGCACCCCGGGTAAGACCTCGAAAGGTTAGTAGGGTAGTAGAACATCTCCCAGCATAAGTCTGGTGGGCTCCTTTTAGCAATATACATTTACCTATTAGAAAACGTTCGATCCGTTTGTACACAATAGTACCAGTTGTCCCATGGGACTAGTTGGACATAATCATCCCACCTGTTCTACCATGGGACGGGGTCAATGGGACTAGTGGCATAGACCTAATTTTTCGCAGAAATAAAAAGTAAATACCTTTTTTGAATAGCGGCGATAGCCCGGTGGCGTACGTAACGGACTGCTAAGACGAGGTCTCGAGTTCGATCCCCAGTCACCCCGGGCACACACCTCTGACTTTTCGTAGTTATGTGTGCATTAATAGTTGTTAATTATCGCTCGCTTAATAATGTGCCCGGTAGATGGCAACAGACTCGCCCCCTATTACATTGGGACCTCAACATAACTGGCGAATCGTGGGTGTGTAATACACCTCTGCCTACCCCTTCGGGGATACAGGCGTGAAGTTATGTTATGTTATGTTTTTTTAATTTCTTACTGTTTGCAATACTAGCCACCCGCTTGCAATATGGAGAGTAAAAAGGAAGGAAGGTACTACTCCTAGCACCCGCTAAACCATATAAAATCAGTACACTCTACTCAAAGGTAAATAATTCCAAACATAGCAAAAGCTCGTTCCGAATAATCTATGGCCTGTTTAACGTACCTCCTAATAATCCTACTATCCTACTCAATATCTTATCCTATCCTTTAAAGACACATTTATTACTGCAAATTCCGCGAGACACAGTGACAGGTAAAACAAAAGGAGAGAGACATAAATATTATTTAAATAATAACAGCATTATTACGTGGTTAGGTACAGATTAAAATAGAGTCGAAAACATAGTTGTCACAATGCAAGGAAGGCACGCGTTCCACGGTTGCAGCAACAGGAACCTACTTCAGCATCTGCCAGGCCACAAGGACTTGACGCTGTTTTTCAACTGGGCCCTTATGTAACTACTCATGTAACTATAATACTTCCTATCCTACTATCGTAAAATATTATAAATCTGAAAGTTTGTGGAGATGTTTGGATGTTTGTTACTCTATCACCCTCAAACGGCTGAACGAATCAGGCTGAAATTTGGTGCAGGGATAGATAATCTATATAGATTATCGCCTCTTTGGCGTAGCGGTAGTGCATTCGACTGCTACGGCAGTGGACGCGGGTTCGTTTATCGCTCAGTGAAAATATTTGTATGCATGAATATTTCTATTTGCATTGGTCTGGGTGTTTTCATATAAAATATATATGTATTTAGATAAAAAAAAAATAAAGAATATAAGTATGTTTATCCGCATTGTAGAACCATAACACATGCTAGTTAAACCATGCTTACTTTGGGTCTAGAGCGCGCTGTGTAGAATGTCATATAATATTTATTTTGATTATTATAGCCTGGAATAACACATAGGTTACTTTGAGATAACTTACACTTCAAACTATAAGACAACAACCATCTTGAATCTAAAAAGCAACCGAAACTTCGGATTCAATGTAAATAACAAAATAACATCAAATAAATCGAGAAACAATCCGTTAAAAATAGTTGGCTATGAATAGGGTCCAACGAGGATTGAAGTAAAAAACGGACTGTAAGTATAAAGGTCACTGTATTAACAGAAAACAAAGATTACAATTTTGGGTAATAGTGTGCGCGTGCTTGCTCCGCGACGACGAAATGAGAAGTGGTCGGACTGAAGAACGCGGCAGGGGTCCGGCGTGCTGTCTGCATCTTTGCCTGTGTGCGTATAATGTATGTTGTACATTGCAGCTGTGTGTGTCGTAGACAATAGTTTTATTTCATTGTGGGACATTCGCGTAAACTTCCGACAATATCACATAGGCTATTTCGCACCCCTGGAATAGGTTCCCATTGGTTCCGGGAAGGAGAGCAGAATGCCACTTTGGTGAAGTCCAGGGCTTTATCTAGCAGCAGTAGGTTATTTTCACTGATCTGTTTTTAATTACGCGAAAAAAAAAATATAAATTCAAAAATGCTTTTCAGAACATAGGCAAGTTTCAGTAACATTACTCGTATCCTAAATTCTAACCACAAAAACTTTTGGAATATAATATTTTACATGGGAATGCCATTAGCTGGGCTCGTAACGTCCACTTCATTACTGCGTCTCTATTAGATTGTCCTCTATGACATCAGCACAATATATTGCTCCATATAACGCTCTAAATTACTTGATACAACAGACTTTATTGTATTTTGATCAGATACACTCCCGATTTCATTGACGTTATAGTTCCAAATTTAAGTAATAAGTTACACTAATGATGTTGAACTAAATTTAGTAATGATTGTTTTTTTTTTGTAAGAAGTTAAGCTCGAAAAGTTCGTTGTACTTAATAGGGTGAATTAGGACTTACTTTATAGCAATAAATGGGCTGCTTCTTTATCCGTCTTACATACATAATTATAGCGTATTACTTTTTTTTTATACATCAACGCCATCTAGATCCAAACTAAACACAGAGCTTGTCATATGGGTTTTTGAATGCGGATAAATATACGTAGATACTTTTTTTTTGTAAATATATACATTTTACATAGAAACACCCAGACCAAGCCAATATACATCTGAGGGGGGCTGCGGCCGCGCTACCGCAGCTGATGCCCAACGTTAAGGGACCCAACGCCCCCACTAGGAGACTGTTCCTGGGGATCGTGCGAAGCATGGCCCTGTACGGGGCCCCCGTATGGGCGGAGACTCTGGCGGCCCGCAACGTGGCTGTATTAAACAGCCCGTTAAAAGCGATGGCCGTCATAGTCATCAGGGGGTATCGCACGATCTCCGTCGAGGCGGCATGTCTCCTAGCCGGGACCCCTCCATGGGACCTGGAAGCGAGAACCCTTGCGCTGCTGTACCAGTGGCGCAAGGAGGCGATGGAGCGGGGCCGTAGGCCGGAGCCTCGAGAAATCAGGGCTCAGCGGTCCCAGCTCCACCGGCAACTCATGGAGACATGGAGGGTGCGACTTGAGCACCCAAGGTAAGGGGGAATCCACCATTGCGGCGGTGAGACCGATCATGAAGGAGTGGTTGGAGAGGGACCATGGGGACCTCTCCTACCGGATGTGCCAGATGGTTACCGGACACGGGTGTTTCGGTAAGTATCTGTGGCGCATCCACCGGGAGACAACGCCGCAGTGCCAGCACTGCGAGGATCCTGGCAAAGACACGGCGCTCCACACGTTGGTGGAGTGTCCTGCGTGGGCGAGTCAACGCCGGGATCTCGTTCCGGTCCTGGGCGTGGACGTTCTCTCGTTGGAGACCATGGTGAGGGCCGTGGTCTCCGACGGGAGCAAATAGCATGCCGCCGCCTCTTTCTGCGAGCAGGTAATGCGTGCGAAAGAGACGGCGGAGAGGGAGCGGGAGAGAACCCTGCCCCCCGAGTTTCGCAGTCTGCAGCGAGGACGCCGCAGACTCATCTACGCCCGGGACTACCGACCTCCATGATCGGGGCCTGAGGACGGCAGTTGGCCGACTCGCCGTCCTTACAGAAGCAGGCTGTGGCGGAGGCGTGTCGTGTGTGCCCTGCACGCCTGCCAACTCACCGAAGCGGGATAAAACCAGACCCCACCAGGCGAAGCCGCGGTGGCGGCCAAAGTCCGCCGGCAACCCTGGGGTTATCCTTTCGAGGGCTTACCCGGGGTGCCCGGCAACGGACACTTGGGGAGGACACCGTGCGGTTTTAGTCGAGACACGACATAACCACCCCCGCTAGCCGGCGGGGGGTATCCGAAGGGATTTCCGCACGTAAAAAAAAAAAAGCCAATATACATATTTGCAATGAGCGGGAATCGAACCCACGACCTGCGACTTAGCAGTTGTAGCTACGCCACAGAGGTCGTCAAGAGAGAGACATAAATATACACCATAATTAATCTATGGTGATGAGGCCCGAACTCCTCCCCCTTTAACACCTCACTCAATGTGTGTATTCCAACTTAAATAGCTATACCGGTTGCAACTGTGCACCTAATCTTAACCTCATATCCAAATTCACGAATCTACAGCGTCAGTACAAATCTATTATGAAACTTGCTTTTACACAATACCATTGACAAAAGCAGTCCATTGACATTTCCAACTTGCAAAGTGGCACCATAGTGTGGCGTGTGTGCAACCCGGTGTGTTCGTCTGGCGACGCAAGTAGGTCAGCTACGTCGCCGGCGCGGCGCGGCAACGAACATCGATCCATACGACGCGCATGCGCACAACACCACACACAAACATCAACTTTATGCTAACCAGAATACAGTACATTATACTTTTAGCAGAAAATTTTATGTTTTACCGCATGCTAACTACGAACTTAAACCCTGCACTCACGGATGAATTTTCTTCACAATCTGTAGGGGCAATCGACAGGAGCATGATTTGACTGAACAACTTGGGTTGCTAAACATGATAATCTATCGGGTCCTGTTTTGTTCCTGATATATTGGTAGTATACTTTACACGTGGTTTTAGATCGTGTTATAATAAACTTTTATGTATCGACATAGAGTTTAGTTTTCTTCGTAAAAATCTGTCAATGGAAGCAGCGTTGTGATCGATTTCAACCGTATTACTAGGGACTACGGTTGATTTTAGATTAGGAAGTGTAAAGTTGGGTCAGGAATTATTAAATGACCGGCTGATGTAGTTTGTGCAGGTTAATTAGGGTAAAAGTGCTAACAGAAACGTTTGCCGTGTGCAAACTTTTGTTGATTATATTTTTTATAAGAGGAAAACAAATTCGAACAAAAATTAAAAATGCTTTTGGTACCTAATAAAGAATAGTTCTCTCATATGCTGTGGAGATTTGATTGTTAATTCGAAAGTATGATATTTTTCACACAGATTTCAATTTTCAAAATTTATAAGACTCGCGTGGTGCAAAGTCAAAGTCAAAGTCAAAAACAATTTATTCTGCATAGACCATTAATACGGAACTTACAAAACGTCATAAAAAAATAAATAATCTAATGTTTGGCAAATGGACCACCGGTTCGAAACGCGGCCCTGTCCTGAGAAGACTCCGGCAAGAAACTCAGCGGGCTGTTTTTTTTTTTACTTAACCTAAGTACAATATTCCATTTGAGTAGCATAGAGAGAGAGCAAACAGTTCATATCCAAGCTTGTTTGTCGTCTAAATAGTCTTGAATTTTATAGTAGCCTTTTTGGCAGAGTTTACTTTTAATTTGGCTTTTAAATTTATGAAGAGGTAGATTCTTCATTTCACTAGGAAGCTTGTTGTAGAAGCGTATACAGTTACCCTGAAAGGAATTACTAATCTTGTGGAGTCGACTATTACAAACCACAAGATTGTTTTTATGTCTAGTATTTACGTTATGTATATCACAAAGCCTTAAAAAATTGGAAATGTATCTTCTAACATACAAAAGATTTTCAAAAATATATTGGGAAACTACAGTTAGAATGTTTATTTCTTTGAACTTTTCTCGGAGGGAGACTCTTGGGCCCAACTTATAAATTGCCCGCACCGCCCGCTTTTGCAGTACAAAGATTGTATTTAAAACAAGATAGCGCGAGTCTTATAAATTTCTAACAATGTCATCAATAATTCTATGCCTGAACCAATTTCAACGAAGAAAGAGGACTTGGAATACAATTAGATTATATCTTTATCCAAGTCATACTTACGTGTAATAAATTCTTAGCCTCTGCCTGGTATGGGATGCAATGCATCTTAATTTTCTTTTTAATTTAAAAACTTCCCAGCTTTGCACAGAATAATCAATTTTAAGGCAATTTTTATTGTGGCTAGTGAAAGTGACTGGTCTTCACAACACAGGGTGAAGACCAGTGTAGAGATCAGTGCCATAATTTTTAAGATACACATGTAGTATTCCCTGGGGTTATCCTTTCGGGGGCTTACCCGGGGTGCCCGGCAACGGACACTTGGGGAGGACACCGTGCGGTTTTAGTCGAGACACGACATAAACACCCCCGCTGGCCAGCGGGGGGGTATCCGAAGGGATTTCCGCACGTAAAAAAAAAAAAAACACATGTATTAAAAATTTAAAATATATATAGTATTTCAATAAAGTTATTATTATTATTAATGTACAGTTGCTGAGTAGCTAATGGGAGTTGTGATATAATGTAGTATCTTGTCTTAGTTCAGTAACCAATGGCATATCATAGAGGCCCATTTTCCAGTCTCCGTTGTTCATTATTTATACTGCACATTATTTAACCAGCTTATTTATTGAAATAAAACTATTTTTAACGGATTCTATCGCGGTTTATTTGATGTTATTTTATATTTTACATTGAACCCGACGTTTCGGTTGCTTTTCAGCAGCCATGGTCACGGGGAGACTAAAGATGGTTGTTGTCTTGAAGTTTGAAGTGAAAGTTATCTCAAAGTACCCGAACTATGTTGAATTGTTGGTGTTACTATTTACGCAGAATGAGCTCACAGTGTCATGAAGGCAGCACAAGCTGGTGCCGCGATCTCTGACCGTAGGGGTCATCGGCCTCGTGGCACTAAATAGGTAGGCTGAAATAGCACACAGTATAAAACAAAATATATTGAGCCATGCATTTTAGCAGGCAATAAGCTGCACCGCTGGAAAGTCTTCACCTGTAGAAGAAGTAGGAAATGTTGATCTCAAAACTTACCCGGAGCCGACAGCAGTTGGCCACGGGGTCAAAGCGACCTTCCTTGGCGAAGGTTCCAAGGAAAGGGACGATATAAGAGCCGTCAGTTCATAACTGAGCTAGTGTTGTCCAATCTCGCTCGCACAACCATAGATAAATAGTAATAATTTATAGAACCATACTAAAATATCGATTAATTTATGGATATTGTTTTAATTAGATTTATAAAGAATCCACAACGTTACAATACCCCCTCAATTAGTTCAGGGTTTTTGTTACCCAAAAACCCGATACTGGACTGCTCAATACAATGCTTGACTTACGCTTACACATACATACTTTCTTACATACCTCCTCTATCATTTTCATCCATACTTTGCGGTTACCACTTAAATAATGTAGCACACGCTTCCTTCCGAAGAGAGTTTCCAGGATAATAGGCGCTGGAGACTCAGACGTAAATCTAACAAGATGTTAAATATTGAAATGTCACAGACAACAATTCCAATGGAAAGAAAAAGAGCAATAAATACCACTATATATTTTCGACTATAAAAGATAAAGTGTTATGTTTTTAGTATAGGGCTTCTTTTAGATGTATACATTACCGCATCTGCAATAAGGCTTATTTAACGAGTTTGCAAACCGCTCGGAAGAAGACATAACAAAGATATGCAATAAGGCTTCTTTTTGGAACTGAGTTTGCACGACCGCTCAGCATAATAATGGTATAAAACCATAAGAAACAATACCCAGATACTGGTTATCCCAGCTCCAAGAAAAGGTATCCGTTGGTTTAAAACGCCAACGGACCCACAAATGGTATAAAACCATAAAAATAAGGTATCCGTTGGTTTAAAACGCCAACAAAGCCTAATAATAAAAGAAAACGAACATGAAGTTCAAAGTTCCATCTCAAAGAGAGGAGAAAAGAAGAAAATATATAGTAGTGGTAGGGTAATATGATTTCAAACAATAAAGACAATTAATTTGTCAAAAAAATATAATTAACAACTTTTAAAGTTATGACCAAGTCAATTTATTATGAAAGTGCTATTATTTAAAGTAAAATAGTTTATTATTTGACCCACATCAGTGAGTATGTATGCAAACATCAGTTGCAATTTGAACAACTAGTGTTCAAAAAAAATTTCAAAATTTCAAAAATATTAAGAACCCACGGTTCAACAAGGTAGGTAGTTTCTCTAATGTTTTGTAGTCGTTTATGTTTGTATTTATATTATGTGGCAAAAAGTAAAAAAAATTTTTTTCAAGTTCAAAATGACCATGAAGGCATTTTAGGGTTGATCCAACGGATCATACAAAAATTGCAACAGGCAAAATAATTACGAAGTTGAAAAAACTAATAAGTTGAAATATATATATAATAAATTATTTTGGGGCAAGTCCAAAATAAATATTATTCTTTATTCACTAATGAATAAATTTTAATGTTTTCTTCAAAAAACAGAAACATAAAAGGGAACAGTCATCCTAAGAAAAGTATTACAACATGATAGAGAATTATAAAATAGGTTAAAAGATATTAATATTTAATATTCAGTAAAAAAGTCCAAAAGTTGGTATTCATCAAAGAATAGTTTTATTTTGTTTTTAAAAAAACAAGACAAATTTTTAAACAATAACTAGTAGTAATTTTATATTATAATATACTGGCAACCTTTTTGATTGTCAAAACCATATGACGTTTGACAACTAAGTTTCAAACAATTTCAAAACAAACTTTGATAGAAATCAAATGTTCAAATATACGAACCGAAGATGTAATAACAATTGAAAAGTGTTACATTATTTAGTAAGAAGACATAATTGACCTGTAGACCGTGTCTACCAACAGGATACATGAGTTGTTCAAGTTATAAAAAGTTTTCGTTATATGTTTACAATTGGGTAGGTACATGAAATTAAATTTTTTACTGGTGACCCTTTTAAGGTACAAATATCATTACGACCATTGTAGTATCGAGATAAAGGTAGTGTATTACCACAGTGCAATAACAGTGTTATTATAAAATACAAGTTTTAGTTACAAGTATGTGTAGGTATATACTTGTTTGCCACAATAGTGTATAAGAGTGTTTAAGTGCAAAGGAAAGTTTATTGAATATTTACATATATTTACAACCATAGTGATTATTAGAACAAAACAAGTGTTGTTCATAGTTAAGAAATTAGGTTGCTATTTAATTAATAAATTTATTAGTTTAGGTTAGGTTCTTGTATTGTATTATGTTTGATTAAAAATGTTTTATATGAAATATATTGATAGTTATGACACAAGTCATTTTAAAAGGACTCGGGGGAAATGGCTAATGCATTGTTGACTTTGAACGGTCAATTTATATAAGCGGTAATGATTTTAATGACTTTAAACTATACCCGACACAACAATCCCATATGCAGAACAAGACGAGGTCTATAAATTTAAGTATTTATTATCTTTGTTGTTCTTTTCAAAGATTTTATTAGTTGTATGGAGATCTTTTATTCTTTGTATTTTTTTTTTTCAAAGAATTGTTTTCATTTTTTTTTCAAATACAAAAGCTAATTTGGATACAGAAATCCGATAACAAGCAACACTGACTACAAAACAGTTGAGTAAGTATTAAATTTAAAAGGTAAATGAACCCAAAGTTAAGTAAAATATAAAAGCTATGGTGCGATGAGCGAGATTGACAAATAAATTAAGTAAGTAATTTACTTCAATATAAGGAACTCAAATCAAGGAAAATCAAGTAGTATATATGTAACCTGTCAGTGAGTAATAAACTATTTGTGTATAATACATCAAAATAGTATTAATTTATCAACATAAAGATAAATTTCAACCAGCAATAGGTTGATATAATAGCCTAATATATGTTATTATAATGCACATAAAAGGTAAGCAAGTATAAAAAGTATGATAACTTCACTGACTGGGTAATAGGTATACAAAAATGGAATTAAAAAGTAAGTAGATAACGGTTGAGATCAACAAGTCCAAGAAAACAAAAGTAAATAGATCCTTAATTTACCAGTGGGTATAATAGTATAATATGCAGTTAAAATGACCATAAGAGGTATTAAACCAGTCTAGATGTTAAAAATGCAAAATATTTGTAAAAAGTAATGTTAATTAGCCTTGTTGTTATATTTAACACAAGTAATTAGTTAAATAAATGAGTAATTTCACTAATATAATGGAAATGTATGCATTATTCAGTTAATTATAAAAAAATTGAAATTAAAAATTATTTTCAACTACCTTCATTTAGTTAAAATGAAAAATAACAATAAAATTGGTGAAAAAAATCACCACACTGGTAAAATAAAGAGGAAAATAAGAAGAAATAAAGTACTTACGGACCAAACACACAATACCTACGGCAGAATAATACCTTTGAAGGCGCCAATGTAACGGTTAAAAAGTTTTTATAGAAGTTTTTATATGAAGATACAAAAGTTAAGGTGTGACTTATGGACTGTAAGATTTAATAAAGTTTATGAATGTAATTGAGACTACTACCGGCTAGGGCGAGCAGAGTTAAATAAAAGGTTGATTACAATGTATAGTATGAGATTATAATCGTGAATAGAATGTTACATAAATTTATATCTGGTATTTGAGTAAATGAACCTCAGGGGATGGATTCATAATAAATATTCTGCCGTGGCGTTGTTCGGTCCGTTGTGCAAGATGTTAGTATGCACTTAGCTAGTGGACACGTGGCTGGTGGTGATGCCGGCGTGCCAGGGTCTCCGCTGGTGTGCCTCGCTACCGCTAAGATGGTGCGAAGCCCGGTGCGAAGACCCTGGAAATAGAAAAAGTGCGGGTCAGTTTGTCACTAGGTAATTACGTCCAAGTGACCCGCTAAAATAGCAGGTGAAGAGAATCTCCCAGCGGCAATGCAGCGTAGCTAGAAGCTATAACAAAAGAGAATATAATAGGCAGCACAAGCTGGTGCCGCGATCTCTGACCGTAGGGGTCATCGGCCTCGTGGCACTAAATAGGTAGGCTGAAATAGCACACAGTATAAAACAAAATATATTGAGCCATGCATTTTAGCAGGCAATAAGCTGCACCGCTGGAAAGTCTTCACCTGTAGAAGAAGTAGGAAATGTTGATCTCAAAACTTACCCGGAGCCGACAGCAGTTGGCCACGGGGTCAAAGCGACCTTCCTTGGCGAAGGTTCCAAGGAAAGGGACGATATAAGAGCCGTCAGTTCATAACTGAGCTAGTGTTGTCCAATCTCGCTCGCACAACCATAGATAAATAGTAATAATTTATAGAACCATACTAAAATATCGATTAATTTATGGATATTGTTTTAATTAGATTTATAAAGAATCCACTACGTTACAATATATATAGTATTTCAATAAAGTTATTATTATTATTAATGTACAGTTGCTGAGTAGCTAATGGGAGTTGTGATATAATGTAGTATCTTGTCTTAGTTCAGTAACCAATGGCATATCATAGAGGCCCATTTTCCAGTCTCCGTTGTTCATTATTTATACTGCACATTATTTAACCAGCTTATTTATTGAAATAAAACTATTTTTAACGGATTCTATCGCGGTTTATTTGATGTTATTTTATATTTTACATTGAACCCGACGTTTCGGTTGCTTTTCAGCAGCCATGGTCACGGGGAGACTAAAGATGGTTGTTGTCTTGAAGTTTGAAGTGAAAGTTATCTCAAAGTACCCGAACTATGTTGAATTGTTGGTGTTACTATTTACGCAGAATGAGCTCACAGTGTCATGAAGTCTTGTTGTATTTTGTTTTTTCTTGGAGTTAATTAAGTGAATGACTTACTTTGAATGAATACTTTGAGATAACTTTATTTACATCACTTCAACTATCATTATAGATTTCTCAATCTATAATTTGGGAAACTGCTTTGAATGTAAAAAAAACGAAATAAAATCGTCGACTTCATAAAAAAAAGCAATTTCAAAAAAAATTATGATTGAGTGGTTTTATGAAACCACGGTAAAAGTGAAACTTTTTTTCACATTATAGAAATTTAACTAAAAAATAACAACATTTACATTAAACACTGACAAACAACATTCACGTTAAACACTGACAAAAACAAACAAAATAGTGTGGAGCTCTGTCGCAAATGAGTAATAGTCTATACTGGTCAGCTGCTGCGAACGGCGCCGCCATATTGGCCTTGGCTGCTATGACGAGCGCCTTTCACTTTAGTTCTACTTCGCGGCCGACCGTCACGCGATGTAATAAAAGTTTCACTTTAAAAAAAAACTACATTGCAATAATATATGTGTTTGTAATCTGTTATATAAGACTACGTTAGTTCTCTTTCTTATTACACCAATAACCACCCAATATACGATTTGGCTCATTTAGGATTCATGTCCATCCAAATGTGGGTGCTAGCACCTCTGCCTACCCCTTCGGGGATATAGGCGTGAGTTTATGTTATATGTTATGTTATGTCCATCCAAATTGTGCCTGTATGCTTTTAGCGATAAGGCTACCATTTGTACATATATGTTGATTGAGTCTTCCATTTACTATAAAGTTTATATCTCTATAATATGTATTGATACAAAACTTATGCTGTAGTATCCTTGATGGTAGAATCGATAGATTATAATACAGTTCGTGCAGCTTCCTCTGTGTTTATTGGCTCATCGTGTTTTTCTGTACTGTCAACTGCTTTGCTAAGGAAGTACGTCTACATCTACACTAATATTATGAAGAGGAAAGATTTGTATTTTTGTATGTAACGAATAAACCTAAAATCTTCAGAACCGATTTACATAACATAACTTCACGCCTGTATCCCCGAAGGGGTAGGCTGAGGTGTATTACACACCCACGATTCGCCAGTTCTGTTTAGGTCCCAATGTAATGAGGGGCGAGCCTATTGTCATCTACCGGAATCATTACTAAGCGAGTGAGAATTAATATTTTTAATACATACATAACTACGAAAAGTCAGAGGTGTGTACCCGGGGCGACTGGGGATCGAACTCGAGACCTCGTCTCGGCAGCCTATTACGTACGCCACTGGGCTATCGCCGCTTATTTTTTCAAAAATTATTTAGAACCGATTTCAAAAATTATTTAACCGTTGGAAAGGTACATTATCACTGAGAAACATAGGCTATATTTATTACTAGAAAAATATTACATATCTTTAGGAATCTCTACCAAAACCAACCCCCTTGGGTTGGTTTTGGTAGATTCCTAAATAAATTAATAAAAAAATTAGTCCTAAAATGTCTTTCATCGCATGCGCTGCGGAAAGTATTGATGATAGAGCAAAAAATGTTCTATAGTATTATATTTATCAAAGACCAATAATAAACATAGACTGACAACGCCTTGGAGACGGCTGTACGCCGGAGAAATCTCTACTCCTAAGATTCTATTGAACAGAAAAAGGTACCGTCAACGACAAAAGTGGGTTGACAAATTCTTATTTATTAATCACTTTAGCTCTTAAACCTTTCATAAAGTAATAAATAAAACATTCAGTATATAAACTTTGTTCGCTAGGGATTATAAAATTGCATGTATATTCATTATAGGGTATTCATATTCCAATGTAAGAACGTTTGTAAATATTTATTTGTCGTTTACTGTACATCTAAATATGGTAGTTTTTGCGAGATTATTGGACAAAAACAGCTAACATAAGGACAAATAGATAGATAAAAAACCGGTTAAGTGCGAGTCGGACTCGCCCTTGAAGGGTTTCGTAGCAGCAAGTAACATAATAATGTTTTTGAAATTTTTTATATTTGAGTTGATTGAATGAAAGGTAAATTGCGGTTTACGATTTATGACGTATTAAAAAAACTACTTACTAGATCTCGTTCAAACCAATTTTCGGTGGAAGTTTACGTGGTAATATACATCATATATTTTTTTTAGTTTTATCATTCTCTTTTTTTAGTAGTTACAGGTTACAGTGGGGGGGGGGGGGGGGGGGAACATTTTACCACTTTGGAAGTGTCTCTCGCGCAAACGATTACTTAAAGAAACTTAAAGAACTTATTATGGTCCCGAAACTGAAGGGGGCTGCGGCCGCGCTATCGCGGCTGATGCCCAACGTTAAGGGACCCAACGCCCCCACTAGGAGACCTACCTGAGTTACCGGAGAGTTACCTGGGGATCGTGCGAAGCATGGCCCTATACGGGGCCCCCGTATGGGAGGACACTCTGGCGGCCCGCAACGTGGCTGTTTTAAACAGCCCGTTAAAGGCGATGGCCGTCAGAGTCATCAGGGGGTATCGCACGATCTCCGTCGAGGCGGCATGTCTCCTAGCCGGGACCCCTCCATAGGACCTGGAAGCGAGAGCCCTTGCGTTGCTGTACCAGTGGCGCAAGGAGGCGCTGTAGCGGGGCCATAGGCTGGAGTCCCGAGAAATCAGGGCTCAGCGGTCCCTGCTCCGCCAGGAACTCATGGAGACATGGAAGGTGCGACTTGAGCACCCAAGGTGGGGGGAATCCACCATTGCGGCGGTGAGACCTATCATGAAGGAGTGGTTGGAGAGGGACCATGGGGACCTCTCCTACCGGATGTGCCAGATGGTTACCGGACACGGGTGTTTCGGTAAGTATCTGTGGCGCATCCACCGGGAGACAACGCCGCAGTGCCAGCAATGCGAGAATCCTAGCGAAAACACGGCGCTCCACACGTTCGTGGAGTGCCCTGCGTGGGCGAGTCAACGCCGGGATCTCGTTGCGGTCCTGGGCGTGGACGATCTCTCGTTGGGACCATGGTGAGGGCCGTGGTCTCCGACGGGAGCAAGTGGCACGCCGCCGCCTCTTACTACGAGCAGGTAATGCTCGCGAAAGAGACGGCGGAGAGGGAGCGGGAGAGAAGCCTGCCTCCAGAATTCCGCCCTCTGCGACGAGGACGCCGCAGACTCGTCTACGCCCGGGACTACCGACCTCCATGATCGGGGCCTGAGGACGGCAGTTGGCCGACTCGCCGTCCTTACAGAAGCAGATCGTGGCGGAGGCGTGTCGTGTGTGCCTTACACACGCCTGCCAACTCACCGAAGCGGGATAGAACCCGACCCCAACAGGCGAGGCCGCGGTGGTGGCCAAAGTCCGCCGGCAACCCTGGGGTTATCCTTTCGAGGGCTGACCCGGGGTGCCCGGCAACGGACACTTGGGGAGGACACCGTGCGGTTTTAGTCGATACACGACATAACCACCCCCGCTGGCCGGCGGGGTGGTATCCGAAGGGATTTCCGCACGTAAAAAAGAAAAAAATACTTGCCTAGATAGTTCGTTTGTTGGTATGGGTCAAATCTTGGAAGCCCAATTAGAACTACTTCCTGACGTTAGATTGGACTCAAATTTGGTACTTATAAATGCGTATCTTCGGTGACAATGCGGTACTATGAAGCTGGTCTGATGATGGAGTCGGAAGGTGTCCATAGGAACTCTTGAGCTAAACAAGATAAACCAATCGAGTTTGGGCTCATTTGTTTTGTCACTTTCAGATCCTCCAGGTCTTCTGTGTCCAGTGTATCCAACCCCATTGTCTCCCATCTTATCATTGATTACATGGGGCATTCGGCAAGCAGGTGGAAGCTGGTCTCGTCACCATCCATGCACTCCGGGCATCAGGGGTCGGTTTTCGCGCCTATCAGTGTCAGGTGCCTGTTCAGTCGGCTGTGCCCTGTTAACACTTCTATAGGCTTTTTATGCACTTACTAGGAAGATTGTTTATATAAAAAGTGTTTTTTAAATTTATAATTTATTTTATGTTATTTTTCGGTAGCTTCTCAGCAAAGGTCACGAGCAGTCTAAATAGAATCCGTTAAAATTAATTTTATTTTATATTCTAGTAAGGTTATTTATTTCATAATCCTAGTCAAACTCATTATCTTGTAAATCCATCAAACTACTATCTATGGATGGGCTAAATAGCTTAGATGCTATTAGACATCCCCGTGATACACATCTAGAGATATAAATTTCTGATATTTTACCTTTAGCTTACTAGGAAGGCGAGCTGACCTCATGTTGACTAATATTAGTGATCATTATAAAAAGTTTTTTTTTAAGAGAAGAATTTAAGTAGCCCTATTTATGCTTGGTGGAGTGTGGGCACTCTGGGGCGTGGGCGAGTCAACGCCGGGACCTCGTTGTGGTCCTCTTTAGCTGGAGACCATGGTGAGAGTCGTGCTCTCCAACGGGAGTAAGTGGCACGCCACCGCCTCAAAAGAGGCGCCGAAGAGGGAGCGGGAGAGAACCCTGCCTCCAGAATCTGCGACGAGGACGCCGTAGATTCGCCTGTTTGCCCCGATCATAGAGATCGGTGGTCCCGGGAGGACTACCGATCTCCATAATCGGGGCAAACAGGCCAAGATAGAGGCGTGTCATGTGTGTCCTACACACGCCTGCCAACTTACCATCGCGGGATAAAACCCGACCTCACCAGGCGAGGCCGCGGTGGCGGCCAAAGTCCGCCGGTAACCCTGGGGTTATCCTTCCGAGGGCTTACCCGGGGTGTCCGGCACTTGGGGAGGACACCGTGTGTTTTTAGTCAATCCGATTCAGACACGCCCACCCTACGTTGGCACCGATGGGGTGAAGCCCGTGGGGGTTTCCAAACGTTAAAAAAGCCCTATTTAAGCTGATTTAGGTACAGAACCCCTCATAATGTGATTTCAGCGCGTGTGCCAGGAGTTGAACTGAGTTTTTCTTTCATATTTTCTTATACGTCCATAAGGACGTATAAACTCACGCCTATCTCTTAGGGTGTTAGGGGCCAAGACCAAAATAACATTCATAAGATATAATTGGCGACAAAATAATATAAAATATTGCATTAAAAAACCATTAACTACTTACTATAAGTTAGTAGGATCAATACACGTGACTGACCTCTGGAGGTGAAATCGTTCATAGGTCATGATACCCACTAAACATTCTGTGACTCATGTACATAATCGCTATGTCAGAACTATAAAATTCTTCGAAAAATCTAATAATAACTCAAACTAATTAATGAAATAACAGCTACTCGTTACTATTTCTATAAAAAGAAAAAACTGGGTACTTTATAGACGTCTAATAATTTGTTTTTCTTGCGCCCACGCTTGGTCTTGATTATTCTGATAACGCTACGACCTCTACGTGAAATGCTACGAAGTTCGTAGCTAGTCTGTGGGCTGTGGTGGGCGGCCACAATTACGTGAATATTATTAGAAACTTTTAATTTACCATCATGTTTATTTATCTGTTTTATTGTCCCGTAATGATATTTAAAAAAAAGATGTGTTACTTGGTTGTATGGAGCCCTACCGAGATTTTCGGGTTCAAGGTAACCTGCTGCTGATCACCGAACGAGGCTCTTGCGCCAGCTTTCCTCTAGACGGCAATCACTGCTTTAAAATTCAAACAAACCAAATTGTGAAAGGAAGGAGTGGTAGACGAGACCCCGGGTTCCCAAGTTTTGGATGCAACCAGAATTGGCGCTCAAATGTAGAGAAGACGTTCAGCCGTTTAGGTGTTCACTGCTCATGATACACGCAGTTTGAATGCGAAATCTTCCATTTAATATATAGTAGGTATTACAACACGTGAGTCACATGCATGCGGAACTCACTTCCAACTCGTAAATGTTGGCCTTGCGAATAATGTTAGTAGGCAGGAATGTTCCCGGCAGTAATAGCGGGATCGAATGTGTGATAGTAGCCCGACTGTTGCGTGATAGGTAACTTTAAGAAGATAATAAAAGTCCTTTTTATACTCCAAGTGATGTAAAGAAAATGAAATAAATAAAAAAGCATGTATTATCACTGTTTTCGTTATTATAAATTATATACCTATGAATTCGATAAATTGAAATGTTAGTCAATGATTGTTAACTAAGTAAATGTGTGTGATGATTCAGTTGACGGAAATTCCGTCACAGATATTCCACGTTGGAACGACAATACATCTGTCAAGTGCAGTTTAGGCCTTAAACCATCAGGGCACGCCGCAATAGCGGCGGTAAGGCCCATCATGGAGGATTGGCTAGAGAGGCGACACGGAAGCCTCTCGTACCGACTAACGCAGGTGATCTCCGGGAAGGGGATCTTCGGGGACCACCTGCATCGGATCAGGAAGGAGCCACCTCCTTCTGCGAGCATGTAATGCTCACGAAGGAGATGGCGGAGCGCGCCCGGGAGAGATTTAGAACTCTCCCGGCCCGCCGAGCCTGCAACAAGCTCGCCGCGATGACAGGCGACTCAGGCGCCGGAGGTTGCTTAACGACCTCCGTCCTCCATGACCGCAGGCCTGGGGGTGGCAGGTGAGGCCGCCTGTCACCCCAGCAGAAGCAGGCCGGGATGGTGGAGCGACTACCGCCCCTCCCCCAAACCGGGGCAAGACGGGGATACCGTGGTTCCCAAACGCGAGGGGGCCATCTCGAAACCGAAGATGGCCCAGGATCAGTCGGGGTGCGAGGGATATGCTCTATGAGCAACCTTACACCCCGGCGTCTGTAGAACCGAGACGGAGTGCGGTTTTAATCGGTTCAAGCCCGACATAACCACCCCCACTGGCCGGCGGGGAAGGTATTCGAAGGGATTTCCGAACGAAAAAAATATAAATAAAAAAGGCCTTAAATCAATAAGGAACGGCTTGGGCGACCAAGCGCAGTAGCGGCTGTAAGACCCATCGTTGAGGACTAGCTAGAGAGGCGATACGGGAACCTCTCGTACCGACTGACGCAGGTGATCTCTGGAAAGGGTTGCTTAGGGAGTGACAGGTGGAGCCGCCTGTCATTCTAGTAGAGGCAAGCTGGGGCAGCGGTGCGTCTAATCCCCGGAACACCCTCTTTTTCCGGGGGTAAGACGGGGATTTCGTTGTCCCCGAACCCGAGGGGGCCATCTCGAAATCGGAGATGACTCTGGGTCGGCCGGGGTGCGAGGGAAATGCCTTATTGGTAACCTTATACACCGGCATCTGAATACCCTAGATGGCGTGCAATTTTAGTCGGTTCTAGTCCGACATAACACTGCTGGTCGGCGGGGGCACATCAGGGGTAATTTCTGCCAGGTAAAAAGGCCTATGAGATGGTTTCCCTCTGTACGAAATCAATTTTCACAGTGCCGGCGCTAGTTGCACTGAATCGGCCGGTTCACTGCGGAAAGCATGAAACCGAACCGTAAACACACCGTCTCGTAGAAATGCGGCTCATTTTATGTTTAATTTATATGTTTAATCATATTACCTGCTAGTCACTAACTTCCAGCTTGTTCAGGGAAGCATCATTTTCACTCAAAATTAACGGTAGATAGCAGTACATTCGTACGGTTTGTTATTAATCTTCTTTTAACTAGTCTCTTTCTCCCTCTCATAACATTTTCACTCTGCACGTAGCCACGCATAAGTGACACTTACATAAGTTACCGCGTACTATCAGTTTTCATATCAACTGTATACATATTTGCTACCGTATTGGTAAAAAACACAACGGCTATGATATCTGACAGAAATCGTAGCGTGTGAGCACACCCGAATTTCTTTGAAATCCATAATTTCATTCAATAAAATTGTATATTTTACATTGAACTCGACGTTTTGGTTGCTTTTCAGCAGTCTCCCCTTGACCATGGCTGCTAAAAAGCAACCGAAACGTCGGTTTCAATGTAAAATATAAAATAACATCAAATAAATCGCGATACAATCCGTTAAAAAATAGTTTTATTTCAATGTATAAACGTAGTCTTGTTAATTTTATGAATTGGTCAGATAGTTTGATAAGGAGAAATATATGTTATATTGGCACTGTCTACGCCTCGGGGTCAGTATCTACCTTCTGAGATCCGGGTCATCTGTATTTAGAGTCCTGTCAGAAACGTGTCATCTTGCGTCCGTATTTACCAGGAAATCGGCCATTCTATATTATATTTATATTGTACTAAAAATTATGTTTTTACTAACTTTGTCCATATTATTTTTAACCCCCGACGCAATACGAACGGGATATTCTAAGTTTGACGTGTCTATCTATGCGTGTGTCTGTCTGTCTTGTTAGCTAGATTTGTACAGAGGTTTTTTTAATTTGGGTGCTAGCACCTCTGCCTACCCCTTCGGGGTTATAGGCGTGAGTTTATGTTATGTTATGTTTTTTTAATGTAAAGTTATTTTTATTACACAATACATAGTTTTGATACCATAGCCTCATTATCATCACGCGCGTAAATCCTGGTTGTATCTAAAACTTGTTCTTTGGAGTCCAAGGTCTACTCTCTTACTCTTTCTTTCGGTTGTTTTAACTTTCTTGGCTTTACGGAAGCGACTTCCATCTGACCCCCCAAACCCGAGAGGAAACCTGCATCAGGCCCTTGCCCGTTAATCAGCGGGTGTACCGGCGAGCAGATGAGGTTGACTTGGGCTTCGAAGACCTCGATTGGACCCCTAAACACCCTATTCGATCCATAGCTTTTGCTGTAAACCTCCCCGTTTGACAGCAATAGGCTCGCTTCAATCACGTGGGACTGAAAATAATTGCTGGTCTGTGAGTGAAAATAAATCTCTGCTAATTTTTTTTGATACCACTTTGGTGGCAGACAAGCACACGGCCCACCTGATGGGAAGCGGTTACCGCGGCCTATGGTTGTTTGTAACACCAGGGGCGTCACACTCGCGCTGCCGACCCAGTAAAAACCTAATGCCCTTTTTGAAAAACCCCATATTGTAGTCGCTTGAGAAACCCTCAGCAGGCAGATCATTCCACAGCCTGAGGATGTGCGGAATGAAGTGCCTTTCATACCTCACCGTACGCACCGTTTCCGGTTGCAACGTGTGAGGATGAATTCCCTGTCTGTGTGAAGCGGTGCGATGATATAATGTGGCCGTGGGCATCATATCAAACAATTCTTCTGAATAACCACCACGTCCTAAAGGACTATACAGGCGTTAGTATATCAAAAGCAATTTACCTATTTACTAAAATTAAAGTACTTAATTCGATAGCGATGATGGTGCCAATCGTAATAATCTTCAGCACCTAATCACCAATAAGTTTTGTCATGCAAACAATGATACTACACATTGTTCTCCACCAAACAATCGATTGAATAAATATCTAATAACAAAGTCTTATCAATTAACGTCAACTACAACAATTACTAATTAATTAAACCTCCAAAGATACTACAATCGAGTTTAAATTTCACTCCCCGTTCATAAT
This sequence comes from Cybosia mesomella, assembly GCA_946251805.1. NCBI lineage: Eukaryota > Metazoa > Arthropoda > Insecta > Lepidoptera > Erebidae > Cybosia > Cybosia mesomella. The sequence goes on from OX276389.1 coordinate 38,244,007, forward strand.
TTTTTTATCGCAAACACCGTTTGTTGAAAAGAAAGAGCAATGTTCCGTAACAAAGCACCTGTTCTACACTTCCGTGCTAATTACCTTCTTCAGGACCCAACCCTTCGGTCTGACTTTATAAACTCCATTCAAGTTACGCACGTCAAATGTCAACGCTGGAAACATCCCGCGCTCCCCCCTCCCATTATCTAAGGTGACCCACTTGCGTTATCCCTAATCTTGCTCTCGGTTCGACAACCGGAGTAGAGCCGAAAGCCCCGTGGAACAGTGCGCGCGCATCCATTCACCTAACCGAGGGGTCAGACGGGGGGTGCGTTGGAAAGTTCGTAACACTTCGGGAAACCTCGGGTTTGTTCGCTCGCGGCCGTCGCGCAGGACGGTAGTGTGGCAGCCTCGATGTGCCGCCACCACGGCAGACCACGACGCGATTCCACTGGTGGTCCGAAGCGGCCACCAGCTACCGCCATGTCGTAACATGATAGGGTACAACAACCAGGGGCACGGGTACAACAAGTTGTTTACACAGGTGCGCGCGCAGTGTTGTGTTGTGTTGTGTTGATGAGCGACTGTGGCTGTTGATTTCTGGCGTCGCTGTTGATAAGGGTCGCCATATCGTAAATGTTTACGTAACACCTGATAATTTTGTTTGTTTGTTTACATACGTCATCGGTATTTTTGTCTTTGGCTGTATGCTCAACACCTATTATCTTATTAGCTAACACCTATTAGCTGAAGAGTCATTGCGTCAAGATATGATTGAGAGACGAAAGCAGATGAGCAGTGCAATTTTACCTTGCCGTTAAATGTATACTCCGTTACGTTATGTTACCTATTTATAAAAATACTGAGTGACTATTTTTTTGATATAATGAAATATGGAAGTGTTTTGGGTAAGATCCCTTGGATTAGAGCATGGATAGGGTTTTTGAAAATTTTAACGTCAAATAGCCACTCTTTTTGCAACTTAATTGAAATAATTTTTTCTCCATCAATCCAATAAATATTGATTTAGGATCATCCATTATTAATATACAATGAATTATCGCAGTGAAACTCCAAATATAATATTTTATATTGAAAAATAACAATTTATATTTGAAACTAGCTAACCAAATTTCCGCTAGATCCGTTGAGCCGTTAGATCGTGATAAAGTAATAAACATCCAAACATCTTCCTAAACTTTCACATTTATAATCCTAGGAATTAAGTGCAGGGTGCGACTGAAATAAATTGAGCTGAGCGAGCAGGACTCTTACTTGAAAATAAGACATCTTACTACGGTCGCGCGCTTAGCTAAGGCCGCGCGATGGTGAAACTGTTTTTCGGTGATTATTCCTCAATGTTACATCGGACATGAACCATCTCGCTTCAAAACACTCCTCAGTGTCCACACTATTACCGTGGTAAATTTGACCAAGATCGCGCTAGTGGTTACGGAGGAGTTCAGCCACCAACAAACGACTATGCCGGGTGTAAGAGCAACTATTTTAAATATCGATTTAAACAATTTTTCTATGCATGTAGTTATTTAGTAACATATCTAGTTATTACCGTAGTAAATTTGGTCAAGATCGCGCCAGTGGTTACGGCGGAGTGCAGCTACCAACAAACGGCTATGCCGGGTATAAGTAATTAGTAGGAAGTACGATAATACTATAAGTAATAACGTGTCGTACACACCTTCCTAAATAAATCGCTCAATAATTAGTTGGCACCCTGGCGAGTAGCTTTCTTTCTTCGTGGTTTTTATCTAACTGATTCATGATTCATCAAATTACCTACTTAAAATCCACAATTTAAACTCTAACAATAACTTTTCCGAAACACATCAACGCTTAGACACGTTCTTGGAAAATATACTTCATGCTATTTCAGCTCTAATGTGAAGCTCTGCGATCTATCCGTTTGTGGCTGTCAGATTACTCATGAATGTTTAGTCTGTACGATTCTGCGTATTTTATATTGTAATGAAAACTTTGCTATAAATCAACTAACTATATTCCCGATTAAGTTATAATCTAATAGTATTTAAATATTTTTGATTGGTGTTCGCGCCACTCGCTCCCATAACTAGTTTTATACTATAAATTTAAGTACACTCAACATGACACTTACAACTATTACATTAACGTTTAATTTTGTTTGTATAATTTCCACCAATCAAAGCACTCACATATCACGACATATTTGTTTCTAACCAATCACAGACACCCTTCCACACTTACACACGTCACGAAACAACCACGCCGACACTTGCATTTCATCATTCCAACCACTGCACTTACCGATTTGTTAAATTTTGAGAAATTACAATAATTATCGAGCTAAAAACCAAGTTTCATTCAACATCCTTGCTCCTGTATGGAACAATTGGTTTTCGTTTTTTGAAGATTTAGAAACTCAGACCTTGTTTTCAAATCTGGGCATTTATTGTCCTTGTTCACTTCACAAGACACTGCTTCTTTGGCAATATTTTACCATCAGTACTATACGGATAACCCCACAAGGTGTAAGCAATTACATCTCAATCCAGCAATTCTTTACTTGATATCATTTGCCAACACACGTATTTCCGGAGGGAAAGGTGTGTTGGCAAATTCAATATCAACATACAATATTTTATGGCAGATATAACAATATCCCAAGTAGAGCATATCTGTGGTGCTGTTAAACTGGACATTCGCATTTATTTATTTATTTATTTTTAATGATGGTCTGCATTCTTTCCACTTTAGTCACAGCATATCTGGCAGAATGATGTCATTTTGACGAGTAAAAAAATGCCTTCTATACAAACTAACTTTTTTTCTGTTTGTGTCTTCATTATGAACTTTACCGAGAACAATTTTACGTTATTTACCTGTGTGGATTTTCTAGTTCAGTGATCTCGTGGAATCAGTATATCTTTGGATTAGAAACAAAACAAAATATACAAAGAACTTTACAACTCTATTTTCACAATTTACCAGTAAAATTTGCCAGATGTTTGTAATTCTATTTACGAAAACAATAGTATTGGATTTAATGTATGACGGTTACAGTTTTATCAATTGACTAGCAACCCAAACTCGCTTTGCTTTGGTGTACTACGTGAGTTTTTTTAAACTCAAACCTTCGTAATGTACACATAATAATATTATAGTCAATGGCCATCGGGGATAATGTATCTTTCAAATCGTGAAAGAAGAAGTAGTGCAGTGGTTACTGCACTTGGAGAAATTCGCTGCATTTGAACATTACTACAAATATATTAACAAACAATATTCGGCCTCTCCCTTCATAATATTAGTAACTATTTAGTTTAGATTAAAATTCCTTGGGTTTCACAGGGTCTCATTTTAGGCCCTTTCCTTTTTTTACCTGAAAAGGTGAACAAAGTTAGCAATTTAGATTCGCAGTGTCGCGATTAGTCAGCTTGAGCAACTTCAATTTGAGCTATCGAGAAATAAATTTATGTAAACCGCAAATCTATTTATGCATGTTTGTTTATATTCTTACGTTCCACTACTTTCGACGTAATTTTATTTATCCATTATGTCGATAGTGATGAAACCTATACAATGCGATCATAGTTATTAAGTAGATCCCCTTGGAATGCATAACTTTTTTTATCCTAATATACTTTGGCAAAACACGTTTGGCATAAATTTTAAAAGCATAACAAGGCTTTGGCATAACGATTTTATGGTATACTGTTGTGGCATATGTGTCATTTGAACTAATTTGTTTCGGTCTAATTTTAAATCGCATAAACTTATTGGGCATAATATTATATAAGCGTATAACAGTTTAGAACATATAAATATTAAAAGGCCGCGATACTTAAGCCACGAATATGTTTATGTATGTGTTATTTGTTTGTGTTGTTGTTGACGACCTCTGTGGCGTAGCAGTAATGCATTCGACTGCTACGTCAGGAGGCGCGGGTTCGATTCCCGCTCTGTGCAAATATTTGTATGCATGAATATGTCTATTTGCATTGGTCTGGGTGTTTCTATGTATAATATGTATGTATTTACAAAACAAAAAAGTATATAACTATGTTTATCCGCATTCTGAAACCCATAACATAAGCTAATTAAACTATGCTTACTTTGGCTCTAGAAAGCGCTGTGTAGAATGTCGTAGAATATTTTTTTATTTTTTTATTTATTGCTGTTGTATTATTTTCGTACGAAAGTTAATTTACCCAAAACAAATAAGTAGTAAAAAAACTTACTTTTCATCGAAGTAGGTACGTATGGCTCGCGATTATGACATCCCAGGTCAGTCTTAGGATGGGTGACTATTCCTTACACATTGAGCTCTTTCAGCAACTAAACAACGTGTGATACCTTCACTAAGAATGATAAACTAAAAACGTATTAACTAAACTAGTTTGAATGCAGGCGGAACTCATTTGGAAATCATAAATCGAAATCAAATTAATGGGTCCCGCCTGCTATCAAACTTCCTTAGGTATTTTTAGAGTAACCGGCTTTTTGATTTTTTAATTACAAATTCTATTGAAATAAAACTATTTTTAACGGATTCATCGCGGTTTCTTTGATGTTATTTTATATTTTACATTGATCCCGACGTTTCGGTTGCTTTTCAGCAACCAAAGCAGCAACTAAAGATGGTTGTTGTCTTGTAGTTTGAAGTAAAAGTTATCTCAAAGTACCCAAACTATGTTGAATTGTTGGTGTTACTATTTACGCAGAATGAGCTCACAGTGTCATGAAGTCTTGTTGTATTTTGATTTTTCTTGGAATTAATTAAGTGAATGACTGGGTCCCAAGCTGGTGGTACATTCCAAACATCTTCTCTATTAAAATTAGGATGTTTTTTAATTTCAATAGCTTCGCGGAGCATCCTAGGTAGGAATCGATTTTCTTTGGCGAGTATTTGTGGTTTATCAAATCTTAATTAAAGTACCAAACATTACTTAAGATTTGATAACCCACCCCTGTTGCACGTGGTCACATACAGCAGACTTTTTTGAGCGCTGGTGTTTTATGTCAGCTATGTGTTCTTTGACGCGAGTGCCAATGCTTCGCTGGGTTTGACCAATATAAGAGAGCCCACAGTCACAATCTATTTTATAGACCCCTGCATCTTGTAGAAGCAATTGGTACTTGACAGATGGTAAAAATTGACATGTCTTCGTTGGCGGCTTGTAGTATGTGTTAATTGAAGCTCGCTTCAAGATGTAGCCAATCTTGTCAGTGACCCCTCGTACGTATGGTAGGACTGCAGGCTGGCGCTCGACAGTGGCTGGCTTTTCTCGGGATCGGTGACTGATGCGCGGTTGTTTGAGCTTGTTGTCATACAGAACTTGTTTGACATGTTGTAGCTCAGCGTCCAGGTGTTTCTTGTCACAGATCCCACGGGCTCTCTGAAACAAAGACATTCCCACGGTAGCCTTTTTCCTATACACAGTGTGGCTTAAAGTAAACCCAGTAGCACTATCACAGTAAATACGAGTCTAACTTCACCTCTCACGCTAAAATCCATCGAGCCGTCCAGGCGCAGAGCGCGCCAAACAATTATACAAACATACATACTCTCGAAAAACATAACTTCTAGCGCAGTCGGGTTAAGGCGCGTTTACATTAGAGTAAATCTCAACAATGCGCTGTGATCGTATACTAATTAGGTACTCTGTGGCTGTAAATGACTTGATATACCAGTAGGATTAACACCCTGACTCAGAGCAGTCCGACTACGATAGATCAGGTTCGTGGTTAACAACAGAAATAGAAGCCCTCGTAACGAAGTCCATCATATTTTTTTAAGTCCTCAGTAATTTCATATCAATGGACATTATGCTACATATCGTTATGCGTTTATGTTGTTATGCCTAAGCATATTATGCTTTCAAGTATTATGCTAACAGTACTTATGGCAAAACAAATTATGCCTCACAATTTATACCGAATGCATGTTATGCGTTTTGATTTTTAGGAGAAATGAAAGTAGGCCATAATAAATTATGACATAATATTTCCCGTATCGGGAACCATTAATAAGGTAAAAACAAATGGAGTAATGTTTATATATTTCAACATGTTTTGTAACAAGCTTTTGATAACCACAAAAGTCTGAGAATCATCATATCCTACCTTTCTATCTAAAAGCCCTTAAAACCTGCAATATTGAAACTTATTTGATCGATTTTTTTATGACATTAATACGAATGGATTAACTGCAGATTGCGTATAATTTATGTATTGTTCAGATAATAGCATTCATAAAATCGATTACCGTTAGAAGGGAAGTTGTGATTCTGCGAAGTATGAAATAATAAAGTAACTAAGTGAAGTAATAAATAATTCACTGTCGACAAAATCGATCAAGTCTACACGTGACTGTATGGCGACTTGTTTATTAGACTCATACTCATACTCATAAATAAAATTATCTTTATAGATACTACTAATATTTTAAACGCGAAAGTTTCCTGGGGTTATCCTTTCGAGGGCTTACCCGGGGTGCCAATGGATACTTGGGGAGGACATCGTGTGGTTTTAGTCGGTCCGATTCCGACACGCCCACCCCATCGTCGGTACCGAATGGGTGAAGCCCGAGGGGGTTTCCACACGTTAAAAAAATTAAAAAAAAATAAACGCGGAAGTTTGTGAGGATGTATGGAAGTATGGCTGTTTGTTACTCTTTCACGTAAAAACGGCTCAACGGATCTGCTCAAAATTTGGTACAGGGGTAGATTATAGTCCGGAATAACACATAATCTACTTGTCATCCCGGGAATAGCTCCCCGTGAGTTGCGGGAACGGAATCATAATTCCACGCGGGCAACAGCTAGTATATTATAACTTTGTAGTCTAAGTGTTATGCCAAATATTATGCTTGCCACTTTATGTATTACTAGTGCAGCTGCTACTCGTGGCTTCGCATGGATTCTGTTCCCGTTCTCGCTTCTCATGGGAAACTATGCCAGGCATAAATAGCCTATGTGTTATTCTAGTCTAAATTTGCAGTTTTTATTCGTGTACTAAATTTCAGTCGGACCCGTTATAGTACACATTTAGGTGACAGAGGCTCTCATTTCTTAATGTGTATGGACCAACTCTTCCAGAATAATACTCTACCCTTTATTTTACGTATGTAGGATCGGAATTTAGTTTGTGAGGAGATTTAAACTTCGTCATTTCTTTTCGGGCTCTTATCTCTTTCCCCTTGCCAACGCATGAGTGACTCCTCTAGTGCTGAAAATGTCATAAGCCACAGTAACCACTTGCCATCCGGTGGCACAAATTCTTGCCTAACCTTAGTAGTAGTAGCTCCAGAAATTCATCATTTGTTTCAATTTGTATCAAATCTAACTTATCTTTCTGAGCTATTACTCACAGCAATGCGTCATTTCTTTATTTTCATTATTCGTTTTTATTCTGTGCACACGTGCGTGACGTCATGGTGAAGGCACTATCGAAAAATTAGCGCTGGACCAGGTCTTTGGTATATGATTTGCAACATATTATATACAGTGATGACGACCTATGAAGACTCGCATAAATTATCGATTTTTTCAGCGTTGTTGTGATTGTTATGTATATAATGAATCGTGAGTGTCCGAAAGTGTATTCTCTTTAACTTTCTTTAGAAAGAAATTAAAACAAGATTATCCTACATACCATCCAAGCATGTGCCTATAAAATAGTAATAACTCTTAAGTAATAGGTTAGCAATCAGATCAGTAACTTTTAAAGCACTCAGAATGGTAATAACACTTTAAGGTATCACTCCAAGGATTCTACCTCTATAAAACCTTTGCATTCGTTCGCGAACGATATTGAGGTACATCACAGTCCTTCAATCGTGACAAACTATCCAATAAATCCTCTTTCATTTTATTATACAATCTATGGCGAGGTGTTTGAATGTTTTATATTCTATGCGGATCTTCTATCGTGTAGGTTGAACTTTGGAGAACTCAACCATTTCTGGGCAACCTTACACCCCGGCGCGCGGCGTCTGCAGACCCGAGACGGCGTGCGGTTTTAGTCGGTTCAAGCCCGACATAACCGCCCCCGCTGGCCGGCGGGGGTATCCGAAGGGATTTCCGCACGAAAAAAAAAAAAGGTACATATTATTTGAATTAAATAAGTACGTCACCTACGAGGTTTTACTGACTACTGAATGACACCTACACGTACGAGTAGGTGTCAGGTATATACCTAATACATACAGACATACATATACTCACGCCTTTTTCCCTCCGGGGTAGGCAGAGACGACAGCCCGCCATCTGCTTCTGTCCTTACATACTTCACGAGCTTCCTTCCCTGTCATTAAGCCTTTCATGCAAGCCCGCCGGTTTCGAGTCCTTTTGACTGCCTTTTTTTCAATATCTCATTAATTTGATCAGTGTATGTCCTGCGAGGTCGACCCCGGCTTGCCTGCCCACTTACATCTGCCTTATATACTTGGTGTGTCATTCGCTCAGTACTCATTCGTTCCAAGTGCTCAAACCACCTTTGCATACCCTTTTTAATTCTTGTAACAACATTCTCTTTCAGGCCACACCATCCTCGTATATCTGTATTCCTCTTCCTATCAGCCAACCTTACTCCACACATACTACGCAATGACCGCATCTCCACTGCATTCACTCTACCTAATATTTCCTCTTTTGTCTTCTTTTTGCTCAGGAATGGGTTTGAAAGGTTTCGAATTCCTTCTTTAGTTCAGATCGATTTCGTCAAAATCTTCTTCAGATCAAGATCTAGTCGGCTGTGTAGCAAGTTGGAATATTATTCATAAATGTTTGGTGAACTTGTCTGGACATTTAGTCCCACAGTCCACGAAGGAGTAGCTTCATAGACACGTATTCGTCATTGTACGCTTGGTGTACGCCTACTGGCAGCTTATATAAGGTGTTACAAAATTAGGTCTCTGAATTTGGTGAGATGACTTGGTATCGACAAAATATGTATTTGAAACAAAAAAAAAATCGGTAAAAAAAAAATATCGGGTAAAATAAAAAAAAATAAAAAAAAATATATATATATAATAAAATGAAAAAAACACCACTAGTGACTAGCGTCACTTGACGCGACGAGCACACGTGACACTGGTCGCGATTTAGGTATTTCCCACAGATCCGCTTGGAGAATACTGCGAGGAGAAGGAATGCACGCCTACCACGTGCGTTTTTTTGTTTCAAATACATATTTTGTCGATACCAAGTCATCTCACCAAATTCAGAGACCTAATTTTGTGACACCGTGTATACAAAACAATGTGACTCTCGATGAACGCCTCGGTCTACTGTCCAGGGAGGCGTAGACGATCACGCGTCCTTGAATAGTAGGTCTTATTCGTCACTAGCGCATTGCCACCTGTGCCGGAAAGTTCTATATCCTAACAAACTGTCAATGAAATTGTAGTGTCAAGAAATGTACAAATCTTTTACTGTTTGTATTTGTTATGCCTCATGTTGCTGCTCATCCGTGAATAGAATCTGTTTGTGTTGAAATAGTTAAACTATTACAAACAGAAATAGATCAATAAAAACAGATCAGCATTAGAATGTACGTCATGCAATCGTTGAGTGCATCAGATCAATTTGTCTAAGCGTTAAGTACGAATGTTATGGAAATAGATTTAGAACGTTTTAGTCAATGGCAGAGTAAGAGGCGTTCATTATAGAATAAAACTAATTTTAATGGATTCTATCGGGTTTTACTTTGTGTTTTATAGCTACACTATTTCTGATGTTTTAGTTTCTTTTGCAGCAACCATGGTGACGGGGAGACTGCGGACATCTTAGCCTGTCGTCTCCCCGTAATTGTCTCATGTCTTGCTATTCAATTTCCATGATGGTTCTTGTTATATACAGGTCGTTGCGTCTTATAAGATGCCAATACCATTGCAAATGATTTTCTCTGAGCGTGTCAGTTCTGTTGGCCACTTTAAATGTTCTCCTTATGTGTTCGTTTCTTTCTGACTTTATTTCTAAGACTTACACCTTCGGACCACTGTAAGATCTTATTATCGGTAACATGGATTTGCTGTTCGTCTGCTTGTCGTATGGGCCAGCATTCAAAACCATTCATTAGATCTGGTCTTATGGCTATCTTATATATCTCGCCTTTGGGTAAGTTTGCATCATAAATGTTCCTTTTCTTCTTCTTCCGAGCGCAAATCACGGTTGCATCAAAAGCTTGCACTTTGCTGACCACTTTCCTTACTCCCATTCCTCCCTTTCACAATTCGATTTATTTTGAAACTAAGTCGAACATTGAGACGAAAGTCTACGCCAGAACCTCGGCCATCAATCAGTTGGTATATCGGTTTTTAGGTGAGTTTGGCCAAAAAGTGGTCAACTGATTGAATCATCAACACAGAGCTGTAAACAGATGGGGCTACAAACTTGAACTTTGAAATTTTGGCTGTCGATTACCTTTTATGTTGTCAGTATTATTCAATAAGAAATAATTTCAACCCTAAGGGTCAATGTACACAAATTTTCGGTAAAAAGCCAGGTCGGGCCGCTAGATGATTATAAAATCAATGTATTTACAATTACAGTGGATTCGAAAGCTATAGCAGCGTCAAAAAGTATGGCAAAGCTATTAGTCAAATATTTTTAACGTGAATTCTTAATTTTTTATTCTATAAACTGTTGACAATTTACCCGGTTACTTCTTCGTGCCTTTGTTCAAATAACCCGGTAATAATAAGTGATTTGGTTACATTGTCGTATCCATTTTATTTTATTTGTTTTAACAGCTTCCTTCTTAGCCTTTGCATTAACTTCTACAGTTGTTTATAGAACTTTACCTTTCGTGGTTCTATAATTAAGGTTTTGGTCTTGTTTATTTTATTTTACATAATCAGGTTTATGTTGTTTGATGTACAAAGTAAATTGTAGTGAGAAAACCTTGACTGACTTCATCTTTTTAGCGTTCTGATTCAGGCCAAGGTCGATAGTTATTAGTAATGTTCTTCTTGTTCTTCTTAAGTCGTGTTAATGGTATCTCGTCTGTTAAATTTCGATTACCCAGTATGCTACCACCTTAATTCTTTTCACTATTTATACGACTGACTTCAACTTCTTGTGAAGTTAAATTGAAAGATAAAATTCCAGCTTTTGGTTGACGTCAGTACCAGTTATCGTATTCAATTGGGATGTTATTACAGTAAAAGCTTCAATTATTTTGGTCCCTTGTGGTTCCACTGGTTTCTATCTAATGTAGTTCAACTAAGGGAGCCTTGGTTTCCAACTTGAGTAAATAGCCATCAAAATACTGCAGACTCGTATTTTTATCATAAGTTCTCACTACCTTACTTACTTACCGCTTCGAAATAATGCTTATGAACATAAAGTTGGATTACATCTACAAACATAGCATAAAACTAGGTTCCTAGGTATCTACCGGTAGTTTTCAATAGTGTTTTCATATTATATGAATCAACAAGAAAGATGTTACCAATACAACCAAGACAATCACTTAAAAATGCATTAATAAACAAAAACTTTTCATTATAAAAATTCAAGCCTGATTAATTCTTTAAATTAATCATATCATAGATCAAATAAATTAAGTATTCAAGCAAAACACAAATCTCTTGTAAAAGTATAATTATGATGAAATTTGTATTAAAATACGTAGTGTATTGCAATGTTATTCAAACCTAAGTAGATTTTCCTTATGTCATCATAATTATCGGTCTGCAGTTAATTGATTCATTTCAATAGCAAACAAAAAGTAAGACTGTGAAATTACTCGAAATTTGAATTTCAACATACCTTTTTTTGGGGCGGTTATGTCGGACTTGAACCGACTAAAACCGCACGCCGTCTCGGGTCTACAGACGCCGGGGTGTAAGGTTACCCATGGAGCATATCCCTCGCACTCCGACTGACCCTGGGCCATTCGCATTGTCCCCTCTGATAAAAGCAGAGGGGTACCTGGAGCGACCCCCCCCCCGCAGGCCCGCCAAACCCCGACCCCCTCGTGTAATGGGGTCAGCTGGCCCTGAAAAGGGCCTGTTGGTCAGACTCTTGGCCGTTGACGTTGACGCCAGCTACTCCAGAGGAGCAATCACTGATGCGTCATCGCCCACGTTGCCCAGGGTGCACCAAACTTGGAGGTGATCCAACCAGTCGCAGCCCTGCAACCAGTCGCACCCCGAATTTCAACATACCTAATGCTGTTTTGTTCATTGGTTTATCTAGTTTCAACTCTTTGACAGTTAAATTAATAGTCTATATTTGGTTCATTATTTCTTTGTTCAGTGGTTTATAATGTGATTGAATAATGGTCTCCTTGACCTATTTCTTTTATCATCTATATCACTATGCCCCAGTCGGTCAAGAATGACGCAATAAATAAAATACTTTGAACAAATATAGTAATGCTATCCAAAACAGTGGTTCCTTATAAATAAAAAATCTCCTTCCACTGGCACTGCCCCAAAAACAAGGGTGTAAAGTATGCGGGGGTTATCGAGCTAGTAGGGGTGGGCGGTAGTAGGGGAATATAGGGAGCAATGACGTCACACCTTCGAACCCGCCAGACTGCCGCCGAAACCACCATGCCAGTGTTGTTCAAGCCTTGATCAACTGCGGCCAGATAAAGATTTCTTGGCTGAATGGGCTTAAATACCTAAGTCTGTGAATTAAAAAGTTACCTACGCATTTTGTTTTATGACAGTTCTTAATTTGAATTAAATAAAGATAGTAAAGGATTAGGGTTTTTTCGGCATTTGTTAAAGTACTGTTCGTCTAGTAGTTTGTATATAAAATGTTTGTAAGTGTGAAGACTTTTTTTTTGTTTTCTTATATTTTTGGAAGCTTTGCCTAAGGTGAGCGTCGTCTGTAGAATTTAGTATGTGTGGTTTGGTTTACGCTTTTAGTTGAACATGCTGTTTTTGATAGTAACATCACATTTGTAGTTAGAACCCCAAATAGTGAAATAGTGATAAACCGCATTACATGTATAATATTGTTTACCTACTTTTTGCAGCTTTAGTAGTATTTTTGATAAGGTTCCTTTTTTTCAAATTTTAGTTTTATTAATTTTACTTAAATTTACATCGTATTTTACGTTTATGATGGTTAATTACGGTTTCTTTGTGTTCTTTTTGGTCCTCATAACATTTTTATTTATGTTTTACTCACTAACAATTACATCATAAATAAATAATTGGCTTTCATGAATTTGGAATTAAGATTGGTATTCTTACTAACAAAACTTATTCTTACTTACATAACTTAAAATTAATACCTAAATTTGACTAAATTTGACTTAAGACAAGTGACACAAAGAGTATATTGAGAATATTGACTTAAAAGTCACAATAACATTATGAATCTAATTGTTTTACTTTATTTTATAGATTTGCCCGTTACTTTTGTGCCACAGATCAAAAATGTAATTTTTTATCTATTTACATGTAAATAAATAATAATTCTTTGAATGGCATAAAAAAAAGTAAAAATCAAATCACAAGTGTTCCATTTTTATCTTCGAATATAAGGTATGTATTTTCTCCGATTTAAAAAATTGATTCCATTTTTTTTTTAATTTCGATAATATTGCCATTTTAAAGAGATATTATTTAATTTAAATATGATCTGCAGTACCAAGTCCAAGTCCCAAGCATGTCTGTCTGATTTTTTATCTGTTTGTGTGTCTCGCATTGCATGCAGTCGGCACGTCTCACCATCGACCAATGACAAACTACAAGCCCTTGGTAAGACATATTTAGTATTTTATTTTATTTGAGCAGAGAATATAATTATGTGCTTGAACTATATTTGTCCACAGTCTGTCGTAATTTAGCGAATCATTTATTATTTTTATTAAATATCAAAGTTGCGAATAATCTAATTACGAATCAAATTACAAATTACAAATTAAATGTATTAATTGACACTATGAAACATAATTTATTTTACTAGCAATTTATATGTAAGTACCTTTTTTTTCGTGCGGAAATCTCCTCCTCCCGGCGGCCAGCGGGGGTGGTTATGTCGGGCTTGAACCGACTAAATCCGCACGCCGTCTTGACCTTACATATACCAATACTATTGCCAGCTGCCAGCGTAGCAAGAAATCGGTAACGGTTTTCCATTGGTCAAACTTTTTTTTTAATGGTCAATGTTTAATGGCCTGATAATATTTCTGATTAAGTATCTAGTATGAAAAAAAAACGCATTTTAGGTAGATTTCGATGAAATCGATCTACCTATTGGTTTCTTGACTACTGTCGAATTTACAAAAAAATTCTTCATAGGAGGTCTAGTTCTAGTCCGAAATGACCACTGGTCAAAAAGTTATATATATATATATATATATATAACTTTTATATATATATATATATATATATATATATATATATATATATATATATATATATATATATATGTATAGTATGGTTCTACTTCCCAAAATTTGCGGCACTCTCACGGTCGCATTTTTGCCCCGATCGCTTTCAAACTGCGGTCAAAAATTGCTTGGGTGTAAACTTAGTTTAAGTTCGTGAACGGGTGGAATCCGGCCTAAGGGGACGGTAGGGCCTCACTTTTTGTGAAATCAGCTTTTCCTCAAAATTTCACGTTCCATGAAAGATATTCGAACCGTTCTAATTTTATCCCATAGAACCCGTATACATCCCATATACATGAATACCAACAACTTTTAATTATAAACCTATAAGATTAAAACTTTAACTAAAAGTGGAGGGGGGAAAAACCAAAATTTTTCGGGAAAAAAATCATAACTTCTAACCGGTGAACATTCTTGCCGTCGGAAACATTTTTAATCGATAGGCCATTTTTAAGTCTAAAATAAATGTCTGAAAAGTTTTTCGCTAAAAGTTACCGTTTTCGAGAAAAAAAAATTAAACATGTCAAAAAATAATATTAATTGCTTCACGAAATCTACCTGTGCGTTCCCCCTGCGGGAACGGATTTTTTTCTTATAATTAATAGAATATATTATGTTAACCTCAAGTGAATCGATATTAAATATCGAATTTAAAAATATTTTTTCTACATACCTAAGTCTAGTTTCTATGCAAGTATTTGAGACTGATCCTGTTTTATCAGGGTGCGAGGTTCGGGGTGCGAGGGATATGCTCTATGGGCAACCTTACACCTCGGTCTTAAGACCCGAGACAGCCATAGATAGACGGCGTGCGGTTTTAGTCGCTTCAAGCCCGACATAACCACCCCCGCTGGCCGGCGGGGGGGATCCGAAGGGATTTCCGCACGAAAAAAAAAAGGTATTTCTAACCTGCCTTTTTATTCAGATGTCACCAATTTGTACGTATGTTTTTCGTGGTCGACCTCAGCCGACCAGTCCACATCCATTTACCAACATGAATAAAAAATATTCTTTAATTGACGACCTCTGTGGCGTAGCGGTAGTGCATTCGACTGCTAAGCCAAAGGTCGCGGGTTCGATTCCCGCTCATGTATATTTGCATTGGTCTGGGTGTTTCTATGTATAATATGTATTTATTTACAAAAAAAAAGTATTTAAGTATGTTTATCCGCATTCTAGAACCCATATGACAAGCTCTGCTTAGTTTGGGTCTAGATGGCGTTGTGTACTTTCTCGTACAATATTTATTTATTTATAATTGCGTTCTTGGATTTCAATGAAACAGCAACGGCAGACAATATAACTTCCTAACGATGTACAGCATGAATGTCTTGTTCAAGTTGTTCACGGTATTATGCCGATCCTATGAGGTAGAAATACCTTCTTTTTTTTTCTTTTTCGTGCGGAAATCCCTTCGGATACCCACCCCCCTCCCGCCGGTCAGCGGGGGCGGTTATGTCGGGTTTGAACCGACTTAAACCGCACGCCGTCTATGTATGGCTAAAAATGTACTGGATTCGACTCGACTTGGACTACGAGGACAGATAATGGAACTCCTTAATGATGACAGATATTACGAATGTCTCGTTTAAGTTATTGACGTGATTGATCCTACAGCATTTTCAACGGTCTTTTTTTTATATTTAGGACACGTCAATTTGACTTCACCTCGCCTGATGGTAAGCTGAAGGTAAAGTCTCAGGATAGATGGTCACCATTACACGTACCATGTTAACAATGGTGGCACTCAGCTTGACGGCCTCATCAGAAGAGGATTGTCTATCTTTGTATGGGCTTCTAGTATACAGTGTTTAAAAGTTTTCATTGCCAGCTTGCAAATGCTTAATTCAAATTTTGCGTTATATAATACTCTCTTTGGAAATAGCCTAAGCTGCATATTTACTTACATAATTCTCATTCTGTATATTAAATCGACTTCGAAACGGCACAAAAAGTGAAAATAATAGAATTAATGATTTGCTATCGCTATATCATACATTATATAGCTACAGAAAGATGTACAATTGCAGTATGTTGCAAATCTATAAGAAATCCCATAACAAAAACCACTCAACGAGCCTATAATTATTTTCAATTCAGAAACTGAGCTTTTTCTGGAGAAAATAACTGCATTAGTGCAAGACGTTGCGGGCATGCGCGCGCAGCTAGGTGGTCTTACGGTCGTTCTCTGCCGAAGTATTTGCGGTACAAGTTTAAAAAGTGTCATTGCGTACGAACCTATAGGTTTACGATGAGTTATAAAGGTCAATCTTCTTACTGCGTTTCTTATCTATTTTTTTAATTTAGGTAATCTTGTCAATCGTCAACTCGATTCGACATTGTTCATGTTCGAGTGGTAACTTATTCTAATTTTAACTATAAATTTGCGATCTACCACGTACAGTCAGCGTCAATAGTAGCTGATCAAAAACTGAGTTCCAAAAGTATTGACTCTATAATTTTTTTTAATAAACTGACTTACTTCTTTTAGCTTAGTGGTTAAGGAGTCGACCTTACGATCGAGAGGTCCCGGGTTCGAATTCTGGCCATTACACCACCGACGTGAACCCACTCCTAACACAAGCAATTTAGCTTAGCTGGAAGGGTTAGGGGGAATATTAGTAATTTCGGTTGCTATTATTCTTTAAAAAAAAATGCAAAAAAAAATGCAACAAAAAAAATATTAATCACTCGCGTTAAGATTTCAAAATAATCAAAAAAACTATTTTCAAAATAAGCTGATTCCATTTTTTTTCAATACTCATAACTATATTGTGTTTTTAAAGTGACTGATATTTAATTGAATCAAAATAGTCAGACAAAAGGGGAAGTGGTATTATTCAATTATTAGCAGCAGTGTCGGCAGCTCGAGTGTGATGCCCCTGGTGTTGTACATGTCTATAGGCCACGGTAACCACTTTCCATCAGGTATGCCGTGCGCTTGACTGCCATCTAAGTGGTATAAAAAAGTGCTATTCTCTAACTTTTTACTAGTCGACGAGCCCGCAGAAATCGACCAATCACATCATAGAACAAGGTTGTGCTCGCCGACGATTCTATGATGGGATTGGTCGCTTGCTCTACGACGAGCCAGCAGCGCTGTGTCCGTCGACGAGTGAAAGTTAGAGAATAGCACTGCTGTTCGATGTAGTGGGACCACGGGCCCTTAATGGATTAATCACATATTTGTGAATTAAAAAAAATTAATTAATTTTCGCAACCAATGCTTTATTGTAAAAAAAAACATAAACTTTAAAATTAACATACCACTTATCTACTAAAAAACGTTTACATTGTAGCTAAAAAAAAATTACACTTGCTTACTTGCATAATTAAAGTTAAGGTTATCAATGGCGTTTTTAGAATCGGGTATGGCCTCCTGCATTATCTATAATACACTGAAGACGTTCCCGCATGGACATGACCATGTTCTGACATGTATACATTCCTCTATAGTGTTCCCATAACTCGAATACATGATTACAAATAGCGGTTGCAGTGCGAGGAGTTGACGGATCCCAGTTTTGCACCATCAATCCCCACATGTTTTCAATCGGATTTATGTCCGGAGATTTAGGTGGAAATGGCGAAGCAATAATTTCGTCGTTGTGCTCTCTAAACCTTGCTCTGGTCAATCTTGCAGTGTGTACAGGTGAATTGTCGTGAACAAAATTAAACGGATCGATGCCTGGATAACAATTTCTAACAGTTGGTATCAAAACGTCTTCCATAATATCAACGTACATTGAGCATTCAATCGTCCACCTATTTCTATTAATTCTCCAGGCCCAGCAGACGACATCCAGCCCCAAAATCCAAGATTTATTCTGCCGCTTGCATGAACATTGACAATATTTCTTTCAAAATACCTTGTGTTATTAATTCGCCACAAGGTGACCCTTCCACTTTCATCTGATGTAAAAGTTTTTTCATCACTGAATATGACATTCTCGAAATTGAAGTCTAGATAGTCTCGTGCAAATCTCAATCGTTCTTCCTTGTGTATTGCAGTCAGAGCAAGCTTCCTGGCCGGTTTGCGGTGATGCTTTATGCAATACACGTCAGACTGTTGACCGTGATATATTAAAATCAGTAGCCAAGTTTGCGAGTGGAGTGAACCCATTGTATCTTGTCCTTCTAACAATTTCGTTACATGTAGAAGCAGATGTAACAGTCGGTCGTCCTGTTTTTCGAATTTGATTAACATGTCCATCGCTGTCCCATCTATTGATCCAAAGAGTAACGGTATTTCGAGCAACACCAACACGTCTTGCGATGTCACCAATTGGTAAGCCATCTTCATGAAGCGTTACTATACGATGTCTTTCATGATCTGATAGATAATGCGACATATCGATGATAAAGGAATTAAGGAAATTTACTAATTTGTAGTGCTATTTAATCAAATTATGACTTCCTAGAAATATATAGGTGCCTAACCTACTTAGGAATAATCAGTAATAGATTATATTCAGTTCAGTTCTTGGTTTATATAGCCACTTCAAGTGACAATTCTTGACAATGCCATAAAACAAAAGGCAGAACACAATATTTAAATCAAAATATACATCAGCATTCTAAAAAGGTTTATGTTCGACGAAAGTTTTATTCTTAATTCAGGTACTTTTGAAACTTTTTATATAACCATTGTGTGAAAAACTTTTGAAAATTTCTGATACTGCTTTACTTTTGATGGATAGTTTTTTTTGCATTATGAAAATATTAATGTACCAAACACTTTTGCGACGCGATTTTGTCAGACTATTGCGATATATCTTGCAATGCATTTCTTTTGGACAATTCAGATACTACGCTACTATTGATGTTGACTGTACATAATACGCGATCTGTTATAGTTGACTGTTAAGTCAAATCAACTTCTCTTTATTAAACTTACCGAAGTTCTCTGATAAAACATAACATAACATAACATAAACTCACGCCTATATCCCCGAAGGGGTAGGCAGAGGTGCTAGCACCCACATTTCGCCAGTTTATGTTTAGGTCCCAATGTAATAGGTGGCGAGCCTATTGCCATTAACCGGGCACTTATAAACCTGCGATAAATACACACATAACTTCGAAAAGCATCGAAAAGTCATTGGTGTGTGCCATGGTAAAACCTGGGATCGAACCCGAGACCTCGTCTCAGCAGTCCATTACCCATACCACTAGGCTACCGTGGCTTACCGCTCTGATAACTTGTATGAAATAACGGTATGACGTCATACCGTGCTATTGTCAACTAATTTACTATATGTAAGTGATTGCGTGGCTGATTAAGAATTAATGATAGCGATGAACTAAGAACACATTCTTTTTTCCTGCTTTTAATATTGTTTATTCAATAAGCTTAACAATTTACTTTAACTAAGCAAACTAAGTCGACGGCCTCTAGGGCATTCGACTGCTACGACAGGAGGCGCGGGTTCGATTCCCGCTCAGTGCAAATATTTGTATGCATGAATATGTCTATTTGCATTGCCTGGGCGTTTCTATCTATGATATGTATGCATTTACAAATAAAAGTATATAAGTATGTTTATCCGCATTCTGGACCCCATAACACAAGCAGGTTAAACTATGCATACTTTGGGTCTAGAAAGCGCTGTGTAGAATGTCGTAGAATATTTATTTATTTATTTAAGTTGGTATACGAAACTATCCTGTTTATCATCAATTAGATTGTCACTGTTCGCTGAAATGATAATGATACCTTTTTTTTTTTTTTTTTATCGTGCGGAAATCCCTTCGGATGCACATACTAAAACCGCACGCCGTCTCGGGTCTTCAGACGCCGGGGTGTAAGGTTACCCATAGAGCATATCCCTTGCACCCCGGCTGACCCTGGGCCATCTCACCACTAACAGCATCGCTCATCCTGTCTCCTCTGAAAGCAGAGGAGTACGGAGAGCGATGTGTTCCCGCACCGTTGGGTATTGGCCGACGATCAATGCCAACCCTATGAAGGGGTGAAGGGGAAGCCATTGACCGCCGCCCAGGGTGTACCGGCCGCTCCGATTCCGTTCCCCCCGGACTGCAGCGGGATCGGAATCGGAGCGACACTCGAGGAGGTTACCCAACACACACCCCAATGATAATGATACCTGAAAGTAGCAAAATGAATCAGAAAGTATTCAAAACAACTTTATTAAAGTAAGTTGACATCCTGATCAATCAATCAATCAATTAGCCTATTGCAGTCCACTGCTGGACATAGGCCTCTCCCATTGTACGCCATAGCACCCGATCCTCCGCCTTGCGCATCCAGTCTATCCCAGCTACCTTTTTCAGGTCGTCCGTTCATCTTGCTGGGGGACATCCTACCTTCCGTTTACTGATTCGTGGTCTCCACTCTAGGACTCGTTTGCTCCATCGGCCATCAGTCCTTCGGCAGGTGTGGCCAGCCCATTAGCCACTACAGCTTGCTTATTCTGATCACATTATGTCAGCTTTAACTAGGCAAACGTACTCGTTATACCAAATGTTTTCAGTAAAAAATATTAATTTTGAACTGCTAACTGAATTTTTCGATTATTCCGAACCTGACCCGGTCGCGGGTTAGGTTAGAAACTTGAAAAGAAAATTAATATTTGTTCCGACAGTAACCCTCAAAATCTTTCTCAAAATAAAAAGTACATGTGTCAAATCAGTATTTAATATTTAGAAGATACTAGTGGTTCTGACTGTTGGGGTCACAGTTCTAACCTAACCTAACCCACTTCAGTAGCAATAGGTAAAGTAAATGGTGGTTTATCATGTGGATCCTGTGATATTATAATTACTTAATATTTTGTCTAAAGCTACTTATTACTTTTTTGTTGTTTTTTACTGTAATATTTTGATTACGATTATTAATTATCACAAAATAGTAAATATTATATACTTATTTGACACATATGTACTTTTTATTTTGAGAAAAATTAGAGAGAATGACCAATCTGCGCAATTCGGGTTATGATAGGAACAAGACGTCGAAGAGGGTTACGTTCGGAACAAATATTACATTTTTTTCAAGTTTCTAACCTAACCCGCGACCGGGTCAGGTTTTCGGGTCAGGTTCGGAATAATCAGAATTTTCGTTCCCTTACCCATGTAAATATTAAGAAAACATATAACAACATTGCAATTGCATTAGCTAAAAACATTCTGTTCAGAATTACAGAAGTTTGTCGGCGATTTCCTAAATTATAAATATAATTCTATTTTCATCATTAAAATCAACGTCTCATAACTCAACATTGTAAACAATACACGATGTTTTATTAAAATGTTGCATTGCTTTAATTTGTAAACATGTTTAGAAAACCTTCAAAGCTAAAATAGCACTTAGTGCTGTAGTTTTAAAATACACCAAAATGTCTCTGTTTGTTGATTTTAAAACATTTCATGATCCTGAATTCCAGACCTAAATTACTCGTAGTGTTCGTCTTGTGTGTTGATGTAGAACTTGTTTATTTAAGCCAGTTACACTAACCGGTAGGTAGGTTTATTTGATGCCTAAACTATTTCTTATAACTTATGCAAATGTAGCAGTAATGCATTCAATTTTTGTTGGTAAAAAGAATCTTGTGTAGCAGCAAGAAGGTCGTTTGTTGTAATCGTAAAAAATGTTCAGTATAATGTTCTAAATAAAACTATTTACACTGTTGATTGATAGCAGTTGGTGGAACTTGCTACACATATTGAAACAAACGTATCACTTGTACTTTTCCACAATTATATTTAATAACTACACCTGACCGGTTTCGCCTCACGGCAATCTCAAAGGTTTTTTATATAATATTTATTTACATGTTACAGTCACCAAGTAGGAGTCAAAAGGCAAAAATTAGTTTTTTGACATTTCATTCTTAAAAAAACAGCGAAAGGATAAGTGCACCTACTAAGACTTTCGTTGCAATGGTAAAAAAATGTTTTCTGATTTCTCATTAGAATTCAGTGTTTTCCTGACCAACACTATATTTATAAGTATGAACTGGATTTTTATGACACTATCCCCGTGCACCAATTAGTAGCTAAATCTAGAAAAGTTCTCCATATTTATCCGTGCTCTATCAAAGTCAAAGTCAAAAACCATTTATTCTGTATAGACCATTAATTCAGCACTTACAAAACGTACATTTTTTTTAAAATCTAATGTTTGACAAATGAACCACCGGTTCGAAACGCGGCCCTTTCCTGAGAAGACTCCGGCAAGAAACTCAGCGGGCTGTTTTTTTTTTGGTCTATTTACAAACATATTTACTTAACCTAAGTACAATATTTCGTTTGAGTAGCATAGAGAGAGAGAGCAAACAGTTCATATCCAAGCTTGTTTGTCGTCTAAATAGTCTATCCTTCGACTAATTGCGTGTTATAATTTTCCAGGGCTCAGCGGATTCGAACTATTCCCAGCCGTCATCGGAGCTGTCGATCGACGACGATAAAGAGGTGCTTCGCCGCGAGAAGGAAGCGCAGGCGCTCTCGCAGCTTGACAAAGCGAGGGTTAGTATTTACTTGCAAATCCTTAATTAAATATGGATACATGTAATACACGGCCTCTGTGGCGTAGCGGTAGTGCATTTGACTGTTACAACAGGGGGGGGGGGGCGCGGGTTTGATTCCCGCTCAGTGCAAATATTCGTATGCATGAATATGTCTATTAGCATTGGTCTGGGTCTTTCTATGTATAATATGTATGTATTTACAAAAAAAAAGCATATAAGTATGTTTATCCGCATTCTGGAAGTCATAACACAAGCTAGTTAAACTATGCTTACTTTGGGTCTAGACACTATTGTGTGAAATGTCGTAGAATATTTATTTATTTATTATACACACACACTCATACATGAGCGCGCTTTGGTACACTTAGGACACACATACCTTACCTTATACACACACTTACGTGCTTACACAATAGATTTATAAGTATGTCTATCATCATCTGAGCACCCATCGCCGTCAACCCTGGGGTTATCCTTTCGAGGGCTGACCCGGGGTGCCCGGCGGAGGACACCGTGCGGTTTTAGTCGATACACGACATAACCACCCTCGCTGGCCGGCAGGGGGGTATCCGAAGGGATTTCCGCACGTAAAAAAAAAAGCGCTAATTACGGTTGCATCTACAGCTTGTACTTTTTTAGCCCAGAGCCTCTCCTATGAGCCCAGGCCTGGGGGTGACAGGCAGAGCGGCCTGTCACCCTAGCAGTGGCAGGCTGGGGCAGCGCGGTGCCCCCTTCTTCCGGGGGCAACACGGGGACACCGTGGTTCCCAAACCCGAGTGGGCCTGGGTCAGTGGAAGGTGTCAGGGAAATGCCTTATAGATCGGGCCACCTTACACCCCGTCATCTGAAGACCCAAAATTACGTGCGGTTTTAGTCGGTTCGAGTCCAAAATAATCTCCCCAGCTTGTAACGGTGAATGTTTTTATAGAAGGTTTTCAATGAAGTTGCATAAAGTTGAGGTGATTTATGCACTGTAAAATTTAATTAAATAATTGATGTAATTCAGACTAACTACTGGCTAGGGCGAGCAGAGATAAATAAAAGGTTGATTACAATATATATGTCATTATAATCGGTGATATAGAAAGTTACATGAATTTATAATAGGTATTTGAGTAAATGAACCTTAGGGACACCGTGGTTCCCAAACCCGAGGGGGCCATCTCGAAACCGGAGATGGCCCAGGGTCAGTCGGGGTGCGAGGGATATGCTCTATGGGCAACCTTACACCCCGGCGTCTGTAGACCCGAGACGGCGTGCGGTTTTAGTCGGTTCAAGCCCGACATACCCGCCCCCGCTGGCACGTGGGGGGGTATCCGAAGGGATTTCCGCACGATAAGAAAAAAAAAAAAAAAAGGTAATGGATTCGTAATAAATATTCTGCCATGGCGTTGTTCGGTCCGTTGTGCAAAGATGTTGTGCAAAGATGGTAGTATGCACTTAGCTAGTGGACACGGGGCTAGTGGTGCTGCCGGCGTGCCAGGGTCTCCGCTGGTGTACCTCGCTACCGCCATGATGGTGCGAAGCCCGGTGCGAAGACCCCGGAGCCGACAGCAGTTGGCCACGGGTTCAAAGTGACCTTCCTCGGCGAAGGTTCCAAGGAAAGGGCGATTTAAAAGCCGTCAGTTGATAACTGGGCTAGTGTTGTCCAATCTCGCTCGCACAACCATAGATAATTAGTAATAAGTATCGAAACATACTAAATTATCGATTAATTTAACATAACCGCTCCCACTGGCCGGCGGGGGGGTATCCGAAGGCATTTCCGCACGAAAAAAAAAGCTACCTTTGTCGGATTTTTTTCCTTTATTATTAATTACTTGCTGTTGCCCGACGCTCCACTCGCGTGAAATTCTGCCCAGCGCGGGTGGTTATGTCGGGCTTGAACCGACTAAAATCGCACGCCGTCTCGGGTCTTCAGACGCCGGGGTGTAAGGTTGCCCATAGAGCATATCCCTCGCACCCCGAATGACCCTGGGCCATCTCCGGTTTCGAGATGGCCCCCTCGGGTTTATGAACCACGGTGTCCCCGTCTTGCCCCGGTTTGGGGGAGGGGCGCTAGTCGCCCCACCGAATATTGAGTATCTATCTATCTTTCATATTGAGTAGGTAACAAACGGCCAACTATCTATTTATCATATTGAGTATTTTACAATCTTCTATCTATCCATCCATCAATACATCCATCTAAATCGTAATAATCATAATCGCATTTATAATAGTAGTAAGATTTACGTATTCCCTTATTATTTCATGAGACTAGCCTTCACATTTTAGTCGAAGCCCGTGGCATTTGCCGTACGGACAAACGTCGCGTACAATGGTCTGGTGGATGACGACTCGCCCGTCCACGGCAGCGCCATCTCCTTCGACGTGCGCGACTTTCTCCACATCAAGGTAACCGGATTCATTATCAGTATTTGCAACTTTGGTAACACCTCTACAAGACAAACAAACAAATATGTTTACATTTTATAAAGGTTATAGAATAAGTCAGCCCGAAGACGGCAGTTGGCCGACTCGCCGTCCTTACAGAAGCAGGCCAAGATGGCGGCTTGTCGTGTGTCACACGCCTGCCGACTGACGCGGGATAAAACCCGACCCCACCAGGCGAGGCCGCGGTGGCGGCCAAAGTCCGCTGGTTACCCTGGGGCCCGGTAATCCTTTCGAGGGCTTACCCGGGGTGCCCGGCAATGGACACTTGGGGAGGACATCGTGTGGTTTTAGTCGGTCCGATTCCGACACGCTCACCCCATCGTTGGCACCGATAGGGTGAAGCCCGTGGGGGTTTCCACACGTTAAAAAAAAATCCCGAAAAAGGTGTCATGTCCGAGTAATACCATCTTTGTGAAATAATATTTCCACTCACACTGCTATTAATGGAACTCATTGATCCAGGTAAATACCAAGCATTAAAAATAACACTAATTGAATTCCAGGAAAATTTACAACTACTCTCTCTTTATAGATAACTCTCAAAATTTACTTCTACTGTGATTCGATTCGTGCTGAATTGAAATTAACTAATTAGAAATCTGAGCCTGAAGAACAGATACTACAGAAGGAGGAATATACAATTTTAAGTCTGGCCAGTAGACTTCAACGCTGAGATGATGATTATAAGTAGATCAAGATTATTTAACGCACATTTTAACCGGCGCAAGTGTTATCATTACAGGAGAAGTACGACAACAACTGGTGGATCGGGCGTCTTGTGGCTGAGAACTCGGACATTGGATTCATCCCGTCGCCGGTAAAGCTGGAAGCCATCCGCACAGGCATCAACGCACGGCGCAGCACGCGGCCCGCGTCCACCACGCCGGCCGGTGCCGGGCCCGCGCCGCCGCTCTCCAGAGGTAGCACCCCCCCCACGCCCGGTACGTCACGCATACCTCATTACCACCACATGTTATGTACACGTTTGCGTATCGATTTGGTCACATGCGCTCGATTTTTGACAGCTATCGATTTTTCGGAGGCATTCCAATTAGCCACACTTAAGGGCAATTTTGAATTGCACCCAAATAATAGGTGGATGGTTCTCACTACTTCCATGGGACTTATTGACACGGAAACTAGTGAGAGTCATCTAATTAGGACCTATTGCGCTGTAATCACCTCATCAGATGAGATGATTTTAGTGTGATTTGAATCGGTGTTATTCATATTGGCACTAAATGGAATGTCTCATTTTTCGGTGTTCTATTTCAACGTATCAGGTGTGGAGCGTTAAAATTGGAATATCTAAAGTGCACATTATTACCTCTAATAGAGTATACTGTATGGCTTTAGGTTGTAACTTGATATTTCTTTAGTTGAACACGATTGTAGCAAGAAACAATCCTTGGCTTCCGGGTAAGCCAGAAAAACCACGATGGCCACTTCACTTACAATCAATTTTAAAAATTTCCAATTTTATATTGTTAGATTACAGAGATCCATTGTGTTAGTAAAGCCTTATAATTATATGTTATTGACATAGTGAAATTATATTTAATAACTTGATCACTTAAACTACCAAATGCCTTAGTACTAAGGTCGAAATTAGCTTGCTACTACTCTGGCATGTTTGATTTGAGTATCACTAGCTTCTTTCACTTTTTATTCTAAATCTCGTTTAAATGCTTCCACTTGATATTTTGCTGTTTTTGGATCTTTCCAAATCCTAAAATTAGAATTATTGATATATGAACACGATAGTTGTGGAAAATTTGAGGTAATACTATGAAGACTGATATATGGCGTTTAGTACTTTTCGCTACACAGTCTTCATAGTTGAGAAAGATGGTATTCTAATATTTTTTCTCAATGAACGATTACCGAATAAGTTACTAAAAACTGGCGAAGTCACTAAAATTGGAATGCTTTCTGCCTAGGTGACCACTTGCAAAATGCTTTGAGATAAAAAGACATAGGAATTCTTATTTCCAGAGATAGCATATACTCTACTTTTTTTATTGTAACACCTACTATTGTAACCTAATGAATGTTATTGTTGAATGTTAAAATGTTTAATAAATAAATGAATACCTCTGAATTAATAGAAATTATACATCACCTTGTTGCCCGTTTGCCAATACGCAATTAAGTATTAGATTGAGCCAGTGGAAGGACCTAACACCTATTTTAAATTTAGCTATTAAATCCACTTTTCAGTTAATTACTTATGTCTACAAATTTACAAAGACGCTGCTATAGAACAGGCTGATAATTAATTTAAGTTTGATTTAGATAGTCATAGAGGATAATTTAAGCCTGCTTTTTTATGCAATATATTTTTAAAATGCTTTTATTTTAATAGTTCAGTTAATAAAATTAGTAATGAGAAATCATATAATCTTACTAAGCTCTCAATATTTTTACTTATGTCTTTTTATCTCTTATTTATAACGTACAACGCAGTTGTTTATCTTTCTATTTCTTGTGTATCGTCTTGCTCTTTCTAACATTGGACTGCTGAGATTTAATAAACTGTAACAAAATTGTTACTAAATTTAACAAATATATTGAAACGAAGGACGTTTCTAATGTGTAGTCGTGGCTCGATGTTTTAATTGGCATTTAACTATTTATGTTTGTAAATACTTAAACTTTATTTTTAAGTTTCTTATGTTTCTATTTGAAATATTTTACTTTCTTTACTGCCGCTACTTTATTTCCTTTATAATAAAACTAATAATTTATTAAGGTAGACTGGTAGCCATAATGTTTCTTCTAAATTTTTATTCTTAACATTAAATAAAAAATTATACGAAATGTCTTAATGAGACTGAATCGGTGGAATTCATTAAGGTATTCGGTAATAAAAAGCCAGATGTACTGCAAAGATAAAAGTATGTTTACATATTTTCACGTTAAAAGTGAAGGACAAGATTAGAATAATTATGATTGAAACGCCTCGCTAACAGCACAGACTCCACAGATCGAGAATAGGTGTGTGCATTAAATACATACTATGAAAACCGAGCGAGAACCACAACTGAAGACTTCACGCGAGCCATTTTGCCTTTGCTATTGCTCCCCGTTAACAGAATAGTTTCAATTGTAACGTATCAATCGGTTCAATACGGTATTTTTGTGTTTGTGTTCAGACGACTGTTGACCAACAGGGTTGAACGTAGACTAAAGTAGGACAGTGAAAAGCTTATGTGCTTCACTAGTTTGATGACAAGCAGGGATGGACGGCATCTAACTTATTCTAAATCTGTGAGTGTGTCCGAGGTATTTTATACTTAATCTGATCTGTATCTTCTACTTGTAACTCGACATGGTGATCACTAAAAAACTTTCCATATTTCTTTTATCTTTTATACCCTGTGGTTTATGGCTATTTTTAGACACCAAATATAATTTGATCACAATTTATATTGCTCTTTCCTATTTCTTTACTACAAAAAAAAAACAATACTTTATACTTACTTATTATGTACAGTATGTATAACTGCTTTGTACTATCTCACCAAGCGCCATAATATCATCACTGTCGGTGGAATTTGCTCAAATTTCCTGGTAACCTACAATGATGTACCGATTATTGACTGATTAGTCGAACAAATCGAATATGAAATGTCTTCTATATTCATTTCTTTGTCATTCAATAAAATAATACTAAAAATGAATTATGTTATTATATCGCTAACAGATTTACTTCATAAGTATATTCATATCCTACAATTTCAACTATTTTATTATGTTACGAATAATCAGTTTGTACAATTAATCGAATAATCGAGATAGTGGACAACCAGTAGTCGATACATCGTATAATGTATATTTCGCACTCATGTTTGCCACATTTTCAGATGGGCCATCGGTTGATCGAGGTAAGCTCGCACTCCCATCGTTCGACACCAGGAAATGTTGTAAATTTTCACCTATAATCAGTTTACTAGATGTTACCCGTGATTTTGGTCCAAGTCTGCTTTTATAGATCGTGGTTGTTAGTGCAATGTTTTAAGTTGATCTTTTAAGTTAATAAATGTGTTCAGTGAAATATGTGTCAATGTCCTATAATATTATATGACGAGTTCACTTATTTCCTGCTTCGGATAAAGTGATTTCTAAATTTAGTGTCCCAAATTTTGTAACATCTTGTACGTCATTGCCACTTCATAACCCATTATATGCATGTCTTCTTTTAATAATACTTTTCAGTTTTGTCTTTAATCTTATGCTTTTTTACTTTTGTTAGTGTATTTGCAGGAACTTTAGCAACCTATTTTTATTGGTACTACCTATAATAATTTTCTATTTATAATAATCTTATTTATGTGGTCCATGGGCTAAGAGTTTGAGAATTTACTGTTAAACTTATAAAGTGGAAAAAAAAAATGAAACTTAAATTTAAAATTAAATACACATAGTTTTAGAATTTACTGTTAAACTTATAAAGTGGAAAAAATATTAAAACTTAAATTTAAAATTAAATCACATGCCTACCTACTTTTACGCAACTTAAATTCCAAGTTTTTTTTTCTACTTTCGAATCTCTTAATTTATGCTTGAATGTTTTTACATGTGTATTTTAGAATTATATGCTGTAGTAATTATTTGTTTTGATCTCAATATTGGACGTGGTGGTGGCCGACGTTTGTTACAAAAAAGAAGTATAAAATCATGTTACACGTGGTCTTATAAGTCGATTATTTGGAGGTATACCTTGGTAATAACTACATGTAAAAATGAATCCGACTGTATCATGGCCGACTAAATGCTACGTTGCATTACAATGAAAAACATTACATTAAAAAATATCTCAAAATTCAATAGTGAAGCACCATTTAACCTCAATGCACCAACTATTCTTTCTCAATTACAGGTGAAGAGTCAGATGGGGCAGGTCGAGGCCGCGGGGCTGGTTTGGCTGCCGGCAAAGAGAAACGCAAACCTTTCTTCAAGAAGATAGAAAATAACAGCCCTTATGATGTGGTCCCTTCCATGCGTCCCGTGGTGCTTGTGGGGCCCAGCCTTAAAGGATACGAGGTCACAGATATGATGCAGAAGGCACTGTTTGATTTTCTAAAGCGACGCTTCGAAGGGAGGTGAGATTTTGGAAATACTGGTAAAAGAAACTTTGCTGGAATTCCTGAAAAAATTAACAACTAAGTACTCATGGTACAGAGTCTGAATTATTTTCATAAATAGTGTTATTGTGTAAGCAAAGTTAGTGAAACAGTATTTATATGTTGATAGTAGTTACTTCGAAATTAACAAGAATAGTGTTTTATAGAAATTTCCGTTTGTTGTTTTTGTAATACACCTCTCGGGGATACAGGCGTGAAGTTATGTTATGTTATGTTTTTGGGACTGAAGACCTTGCTTCAGGGCTTGGCCCAACCTCGCCTGTACGCCGGTGTACCGACCTGCTGATAGACGGACCAGGTTCTGGCATAGGCTTTCCTGGACCACCGTCCTTGGAAGGTTCGACGGCAGTCACTCCCACCAAAAGTGAAATATGCCAAATCGCTAGAAAAGTAGGAAAACGGATCCCAGGCTCCAAAGCACAAGCCTTAGATGCAACCGGGACTAGCGCCTGATGATGATAATGAGTATTTTGTAGAAAACCTACTTCTATGTGAACTAAGATGATAAAAATACTCATACCTTTGTCCAACTCTCTATTAACCAATTACTAAATACCAAAAAAGATACCACTAAAATAATGAACTAGAATTGCGTAAAGAATATAAAATGTGATAGAGATATTTTACTTTCAGCAAATCTGCGATCCAACTAAAAAACTAACAACTAACCAACAATCACGCCAAACTAACTTTACAGGATAATAATAACGCGCGTGATGGCCGACATATCTCTGGCCAAGCGCTCTCTGCTCAACAATCCGTCGAAACGTGCCATCATGGAGCGTTCCAACTCGCGGTCCACTTGCATCGCTGAAGTACAGGTATGCATGTTGCAGGATCATCATCACCAGAGTCACAGCCGACATTTCATTGGTCAAACGAAACCTAAACCCGCCAAAGAAACCGTTCGTTGAGAGGGCCGGTAACAGGAACTGTCTAGCCGAGGTCCAGGTGCGAATGTTCATTTTTGTAGGTAGTTATGGTGTTGTTGTATGAGGCACGTTGGTTTAATTGGGCGTGTTTGGAATGAGGCAACAACAATACTACGACAAATTGAATATGAATCGAGATCTAATTTCATTTTACGTATTGAAAAAGAAATGTTTTTACCAAAGATTTAATTTTAGAAATAAGCTGCAGGAAATCTTATAAATGTGAAATATTCTTCATGTAATTTTTACCCTAATTATAATATTTCGTAAACTCTCCAAGATTAGCTAAATTCTATGTATAACATTACCATTAAATAATCATATTGTCTGACATTTAGAATATCTAAATCTGCTTACACACGTATTCATCTTTAGAATGGATATAGTTTATATACTTCTCTCGATCCAAACATGCTCATGTTGTATTAAATGGTCATTATGTTTACTTACTAACAAGCATTAAAAATCGTCCCAAATTATAAAATAAAAAAATAACATCATTCGCCATATTTACACGTTGATCCGTCAACAAACATGATACATTTCTTTAAAAAATAATACATACTAATGCCTATATTATATCTCTGTCATTTACTTGAGACTAGTTTCAGCCCAAGCATGCTTCCCTGAGGAACCCCGTTTAATTAATTGCTCAGGAACGGACTGCATGAACTTGATTTATTAACATTAACATAATTACATGAAGTAAAAAATGGTTAAAATACTATTTTTTACATAAGAACAAATGTCATCAAATAGTTAATGTGATAAAATTTGTTTACAGTTTTTGCCCTATCAATGTTAAAGAATCGAATGCATGTTGGTAATTATCAGGTTATTAAACATTTCATATAAAATCAAGCTTAAAACATGGAACATGTAACTAAAATTATTACCAATATGTCTGGCATGAAATCGTAATTTAATTATTCTGACAATTCTTATTATCATCTAATGTTACTCACAAATAAATTGAATTATATATTCAAGTTTTCGAAAAACTACCGGTGACCTACCGGTTTATTAAAAATCACAAAAACTTGAATATCATATCTATGAAGATTAGTTAATGATACCTACATTAGATAGAGCACAATATATAGTAACATTAATTAATATTTATCTGATACCTACTATTTTTACTGTATGTAACTTTTTGGTTTACTACCGTCATCAGGCTGAAATTGAGAGGATATTCGAACTGGCGCGAACTCTTCAGCTGGTTGTGTTAGACTGCGACACGATCAATCACCCCTCGCAACTCGCTAAGACTTCCCTCGCACCTACTATAGTGTACCTCAAGATATCCAGTCCCAAGGTGAGGATATTTTTCGTACCGTAATATCTAATAGCAGCGATAACACGTTAGACGAGCGCACCGGCTTTTGAACTTAAGAATTATAAATTTTGTGCCTTTCTGAATTTAGATTTAATTTCAGATGATCATTTATTTTTATATTTTTTTTCGACGTTTTTTTAAATATTTTCACTAATTAGTGGAATATTTTTGAACCATTTAACATTTGTTGAATAAGATTGTATGACTTTTTTCTGGCTTTCACTTATTTCGAAATGGTCTCAGAAGTACCTTTTTTTTTTTTTTCTTTTCGTGCGGAAATTACCTTTCAACAAAATTATTGTTTATCCACCTCACCAATAGTAGTTTATGCAACTGTCATATAAGAATTTAGGGTATTAAAACACGAGAGTCTGTTTATGCATGAGGCGAAGCCGAATGCGATAATAGGTTGACTCGAGTGTTTTAATACCTAAGTTATATGCAGTTTCATACACTACTTTATCTTCACTCATAGGAAAAATTGAAATTAAACAAAGTAGGTAGGTTACAAGGAATTATTAGAGTTAACGGGATATTTACCATGTGGTTCTAAGGATGTCCGATATTTCGGCACTGTTGCTAGCGCCATGATCACGGAGGAACTGATGAGGCGGTTAACGGTGAACGAGTTTAAGAGTAAATATATCGATCTACCCTCTTTCGTACTCGTCTCTGACGCGCAACACCACTACCACTGGTCTCACTACACACTCGAACTCGATCACGATCGCGACACACGACGCTTACCGTATCTACTCGCGAATTTGTTTTGGCTTGTTCCCGGTTATTTTTGCACAGACGGACCACTGGATGCCAGACGTTCGGCAATTGAAACCCATCCTCACGATTGAAATTTCTGTGCTTTTTGATTTTTATCGCTTCCCTAACCAATCTTGGTATGTAGTGGCGTTCTGTCGAGAGCATCTGAGGGTTATGTAACTCGATCCAGTGGTCGGTACCGGACTCCAATAGGTTATATATGGTTATTTATTTGGTATGGTAAATTTTTTTCACAGTTCGAACTGCGCATGCGCGCGCCTTTTTTTTTCATATTCAGCCTAAAACCATAAACTAGTGTAATGAATAAAAAAGATAGCGGTACTATAATGAGTTTTATGATACAGTTTTATTTTTAATTTTATGTATCTGCGTTTATAAAGTGCGTATGTATAGAATCGTAGTCTTTGAATTCGTAATTCGAATTTTTCGATTTGAGTGTAGATAAAATATCATACTATAATGGTTTCAATTATTTAACCATAACATGATTCGTTATAATTTTCAGGTATTACAACGACTGATTAAATCTCGGGGCAAGGGCCAGAGCAAGAATCTATCGGTTCAAATGGTTGCCGCCGAGAAGCTGTCGCAGTGTCCACCAGAAATGTTCGATATCGTGCTTGATGAAAATCAGTTGGAGGATGCATGTTCTTCTATTGCCGAGTATTTGGAGGTAAGGAAATATAAATTTTAAGTTAACTATCCGCAAATTTTGTTCGACTTAATGTAGCAGTATGAATGGTGTGATAGTAAATATACGTCTATTTATGAAAAGATTAGCGCAATTACTACGCACTTACGAAATGACTTCAAAACACGACTAAAATTTAAATTCTCTGTGTCAAAATATAAATTGTATTCTTTGTTTTGTATTCACATAACATAACATAATTTCACGCCTGTATCCCCGAAGGGGTAGGCAGAGGTGTATTACACACCCACGATACGCCATCTATGTTTAGGTCCCAATGTAATAGGGGGCGAGCCTATTGCCATCTACCGGGCACATTACTAACCGAGCGAGAATAAACATTTTAAATATACATATAACTACGAAAAGTCAGAGATGTGTTCCCGGGGCGACCTGTAATCGTACTCGAGACCTCGTCTCGGCTGTCCGTTCCGTACACCACTGGGCTATCGCCGCTTTTTGTTTTGTATTCTCTCTACATTATTTTTGTAATGTCCTTTTTAACATGTATGTATGTAGTTGTGTCCAAAGTTTGAACTCTAGAGCCCAAGGTCAACTTTAGTTTTTGATTGGTATATCGCCTTTCTGCTGACTGCCGTCTGACCCTCCAACGTCGAGAGGTAAACGTACACCTGCCTCGTCCACTGTTTACCAGGTGAACCAACTTTTTTTTTTATTATTTAGGACACGTCAATTTGACTTCATCTCGCCTGATGGTAAGCTGAAGGTAAAGTCTCAGGAAAGAGGGTCACCATTACATACACGTACCATGTTAACAATGGTGGCACTCAGCTTAACAGCCTCATCAGAAGAGGATTGTCGTCGCAGCACCGCGTGACACTCACCGGTCCCACTAGTGCTGCGACCACAATCCCCCTGCCCGGGGGATTGTGGGAACTAGTAGGTAATGTAGGCTTGGGTTTCAAAGATGTTAGTAGGAACCTGTACACTGTACGTACATAGAAGTACCTAATTGGTGCCGAAGGCGGTTTTGACGTGAATAATGTTAACAAAATCGGGGAATACAGTATGGCGTTGCACCTAAATATCTATCATATCCATCCAAAATTCAATCTAAAGGTGTACGGACACCTGTAGATCAAGGAATTTGTGCCTGTGACTGTGCCATTTTACGATCATTTTGCTGCGTATTACCCGTTACGCTGTCCACACAGCAGCCACAACCCATTTTTGATTGCTCACGTGCTGGTGTTTGTGGTGTGACGCAGGAGTACTGGCGCGCCACGCACCCCGCGCCGCAGTCGAGCGCCGCCGTGGTGCCCGCGCCGCACCACGCGCACGCCGCGCACGCGCACGCGCACGCGCACGCGCACGCGCCGCACCACGCGCACCCGCACGCGCAGCCCGGTGAGCCACACACATCACGCCACACACACACATCACGCCACACACACACACATCACACACACACCTCATACACATCACATCGCCAACTAATTTTCCTACCTATTAAGCTATTTGACTGGTGGTCGCAAAATGCTTCTTATTGTGTTAAATTATTTGGTCAAGCTTAAAAACATAATAATTTTTAGTAAAAAATGTGTTTTTTTAATTTAAATAATATGTAAAAAATGTTAGATTATTGAGCTGAGTGAGACGAAGTCGAGCGAAAGCTCCTCATACCAGACTTCAGAATTTTCTTTGTCACAGGTCTCCTCCTAAACTACTAATCCAATCAGAACCAAATTTGGCATGATTAAAGAGGTCAATCAGAGGAAGGTTTATGGATATATTTTGAAAAAATTAATGCTACCACAGAGGAA
Organism: Cybosia mesomella; assembly: GCA_946251805.1. Taxonomy (NCBI): domain Eukaryota; kingdom Metazoa; phylum Arthropoda; class Insecta; order Lepidoptera; family Erebidae; genus Cybosia; species Cybosia mesomella. The sequence continues at coordinate 38,279,945 of OX276389.1, forward strand.
TGATCACCGTTAAAAAAATTCCAGATGGAATTACATAATAACCGCTCGAGACACTGTGACCAAACTTTACACGCTCAGAAAGCATGTCCAGAGTTGTGACTTTCAAAAAGAATTTTCAAAATCTGACTCACAATCAAAATCTAATTCACGATGTCTCACTCAGCTCAACATTGCAAGCAGCGATTCACCTTGCCCCCTAGTATTTTATATTGTTTATGGCTAACACTGCGTCAATAAATTATTATTAGGGTTATATTTTATTTAGTCTTACTGATAGGATATACTCAATATCTCCTCAATATACTTTTTGAATTGATATAAAAAGAAATGTCATTTAATATCCCTTAAATATGATTCCAACTATCTATACCTAATGCTTTAGACGTAACTAATTAGATGTTGTAACAAATTATTAATTTAATTTATTAAATGCAAATTAAGAAGATTTAATGTTAGACACGCCTGACTGGAAATATTTTTGATGTGTCACTGTCACTTTACTATTATTCTTAATGCCGGGTACACAGCTAGCGAACGACAGCTAACGAATGATCGCGAATGAGTCAGCGTCTAGTTCATTATCATAATGACTAGCGCAACAGCGTGCAATAATGATCGACGAATCCCATTTGATCATCTATGTTCGATTTGTATGTACCCAGTATACAAAACCTATAGGTACTCATTGAAACATACAACATACAAAATACTTCGCATATTACTTACTGAGAAACATATTTTGTAATTCCAACAAGATAGAAGTTATGATTTGTGTTAATGTAAGAATAATACTGGTATGTATGGTTTTTAAAAATAGCGCTCATTCAAAAAGCCTTTTAAGTCAAGTCAGCACTGCGTTTTTTTCCCCGTTGGTTTACAATCCTCATACTGAATAGTAACTCTTGCAAGCCGAATAAAATTCCTCGATATTTTTGTTTATTTCTACAGTGAGAAGTATGTACATCTCCATACTTTACAATACATAACATAATATAACTTCACGCCTGTATCCTCGAAGGGGTAGGCAGAGGGGTATTACACTCCCACGATTCGCCAGTTATGTGTAGGTCCCAATAGGGGGCGAGCCTATTGTCATCTACCAGGCATACTACTAAGCGAGCGATAATCAACATTTTTAATACATATCTAACATACATACCTACCATACATACATAACTTCGAAATGTCAAAGGTGAAATGTCAAAGGTGTGTGCCCGGGGCGACTGGGGATCGAACTCGAGACCTCGTCTCGGCAGTCCGTTACGTACGCCACTGGGCTTTCGCTAACTTTTTTTTTCTATGCTCTATGGGCAACCTTACACCCCGGCGTCTGTAGACCCGAGACGGCGTTCGGTTTTAGTCGGTTCAAGCACGACATAACCGCCCCCGCTGGCCGGCGGGGGGGTATCCGAAGGGATTCCCGCACGGGGAGGTGGATTTTGTTGCAAAACACCAACTTGGTGTAGCACTCTGTGTAGCTTCATAGAATCTTGCGGAAATAGTTGCGTGGCAAGATTACGCAGTGTAAGCTTGGCGTTACAGTTCCAACGAAGAAAATAGTTATGTATGGCGCACTTAACTTCTATCTTCTACTAAAATACTGTCTTTTCTACTTGTTTAACCTTGTACTGCTATAATTTGAACCCCCTGCACACCCTGGAGGACACCGGGAGAGATCTGACTCATACAACAACTACGAAAGGGATAGAGGTAACTCCCGATTTACGTCCCATATCAATATTTACGTATGAATTTAAAAAGGAATTATAATACGCTTTCGTCGACGTGGTATCAAATTTATAACTGTTCAAATCTATGAATTGTTTCATAAAAGGAATATAGACTTATTTATTTCAATATTTCATAAATATTGTAGCTTTTGACTTATTTTTGAATTAATTTTTATAAGATTAATTCTACTTATGTATATATTTATATATTTCAGGTTTATGTTATACTTAATTAATCATATTCATTACATAAATTTCCACCATATATCTTAAATGTCTACTAATATCTAAGGTACAATGACAAACTACGGACTTGTATGGCCGGTTTTTAAATTGAGAAATTTAAGTAGACGCTGTCTCGACGCTCAGGAACTTGTGCTTAAGGCCCTGTCTGGACGTAAGCTACCATAATTATGCTTATTTTTTGTTTCTAAGATTACTGATGCTAGACAGTTGATTTTTTTATATATACAGCTAATTATCTACTGTTCACGCACATTCAAAAATATTTTGGATAAATAGAGCAGTTTCTTGTTAAAAAAATTGCAAAGAAACACTCTCTGAAATAAATTTTTCGTTTCAATTATATCAATATTTTTAGCGATGACATATATATTTTTTGTTACAAATATAAAGAAAATTTAATCAGCTAGTGGAATATCTACAAATTAACATCCTGAAATCCAACATATTTTTTAAATGATTTATATATCCGTTTGCCGCCAAACAAATCAAACAGTCATCGCTAAAAATATTGAGATAATTAAAACGAAAAATTTATTTCCAAGAGTGTTTCTTTGTAATTTTTTTGACAATAAACTGCTCTATTTATCCAAAATGTTTTTGAATGTGCGTGAACAGTAGATAATTACTAACTTTTAAACTTTCGCGTTCCATGATATAATAATTATATTTACGGGGATTAACGTAGATAATTAGTTGCATATATAAAAAAAACTACTGTCTAGCATCAGTAATCTTAGAGAGAGAGAGAAATAATCTTAGAAACAAAAAATAAGTATAATTATGGTAGCTTACCTCCAGACAGGGCCTTAAGTAGGCGTTGAGAGGGGCCCAACTTCAATCTCTCAATTATTCAGAAACCGGTCAATAATTAAGCATTTAATTTAAAGTACCGGTACGCTAAAATGTCATTTGCTTGTAAACAACATGTAGTTGTCAAATTGTATTCATAAATCTGTCATCTGTTTAAAATCGTCTGTTTTAAATGGTGCTGAAAGTAAATGATTGCCTTTATAGTCTGTGATTGTACCCCCAATATAAGATATTAATGTTGTACTAGATGTTGTATCCCTTCACCGACATTTGGAACGTCAGTCACGACACTGACACACCCTGTTCATTTCAGTACAAGCGAAGGGGCAGGCACACTAATAGCCGAGCCGAAGATTAAATTCCAGGTGTTTGTTGTCAGACGCTCCAGCACCCGTCCAGGTTGCATACACTTTCTAGCGCCCCTGCCCGTCTAACCGCTTGAAGCTTAAGGGTGACGCTTTAACTAACATCTCTGGAATCCACGGATGTAGCCGCTGGATTCCACCAGCTTCCACTAACAGCGTTCAGAATGACGCTAACAGTTTGAAGAACCTATAGAGAGTTTCATGTCATAGGGTCTACAATGTTCTCGCGTCAAAGAATTCAGATACAAAATCATGAAAAATAATTTAAAAATATCTCCAGATTTTCATGAAATGTTTCCTGTGGCATTCTCCGGTCCTAATACATTCGTCTTGTGTGACCCTTGCAACAACATGGCCATTTCCTCCCACGCGTCTCGTTCGCCTTACCATCGACATCACGTCAAGCATATAGGGTGTCTAGTGCTGGGCCTTAGGCGTTTACCGTATAATGTTTCACAGCGTCGCCGTCCCCTCCACCACCCGCTGCCGCCGACTTCGTGATCCCGGTGCCGGGTATAATCCGCAATTCCGGCGAGATCATCATGCAGATGTCCCTCAGTCTCGTATCGTAGTCGCAGTAAGTGCGAGTGTCCCTGCCCCACCTAGGAGGAATACGCCAACTCCGTCCCTTTATCGTGTGATGTCGTGTGATCCTAAATCGAAACCCCAGTCGAGGTGAAGGCGGTAGGTTTCTCTAGATAGTACCGATAGCGCCCTGAGTTTCGTGTGCGTTTTGAGTTTTAATTTGGAGTTAAGGTTTTCTTTTTTGTTAATCGTTTTCGGAGCTCGTATTTGTACTGAAAATGTTTTATATGTGTGTTGTACAGGCGGCAGGTCCCGCGCGGCGAGGCCGGAGCGGCTGGAAGAGGAAGAATATTATTCGCGCGGCAGCGAGCGCTACCAGCGCTACCCGCGCGAGTACAACGACTACGCGCACGAGTACCCGCCGCACGCGCACGCGCACGCGCCCGCGGGCGGCGCGGCGGGGAGCGGCGCGCCGCACGCCGACTCCTACGAGCGCTCGGCCTACGGACACGACTACACGCGTGACGCGTACTCGCGGGACGAATACGGACGGGAATATGCTCGAGACGACCGTGATCGGCGACGTGATCGCGACCCTCCCGACGACTACGGGCCGTCGCGCCGCGCACTTAACGCTGTGTAGCTACTCTAACCGCGTGTTGTCACGTTGCCTCCGGAGACGCCGCGTCACGTCGCTTGTCACGCCCGTGCCGCCGCGGCGCGTCACGTCCCCCGGCGCGCTCTCTGCTCGCCGGTGGACGTGACGCGGTGCGACGCCCCCGCAACGCTCGCCGCCGCCTGCCGCGAGCGGCGACTGTAAAAATTTTACGTAATATATTATATTGATCGGGTGAGAAGAGATAATTTTAGTACCATTAGATATTATCCGTTTCCCATTTTTTGAACATACTCTGTAATTATATTGCATCGTCTGTACTTCATTGTTGCAATCATTTGTAAATAAAATACTTTATATCGATGACAGGCTTCTTATTGTGGGAAGTATTTGGCGTCTCAATTTGTACCTATCTAAGATTTCAAGAGCGGAATCTTAAATGTTTCAAATCAAACAAGGACGGATGAAACTAGCATCGGGAGCTCTTAAGATTATATTGATGAGAACAGATGACTTTATCTAACTTTATTTATAACGAAATAGACACAGAGGATTTAAATAAAACTTCTCATATCAAAAAACATATCGCAGTTTATTTTAGACGTGATTGAAGTAAATTCGATGACGTACAACATGCCAAGATGGCTGCCACAATTTGCTGCCATAAATAAATTAAACATTAAATCGCGCAACAGATTTTTAAATAGATTTAATATTCATAATATGATCGCTCGTGTGCCTCTTTGGTGTCTACTAGCTAAATAATACATTAATTATATACACTCTTTCTTAATAGAATTACATTTTTATAGTTGCAATATTACTATTAGGAATAATAGAAGGAAAATGTTAAATGAATCATGATTAGTACGAAATTATACTATTGTAATTCGCATAATGATTTTCAATGAAATCTACTAAATGTCTAGTTCAATTTCAACCAGAATTTCAACCAGCTGAATTGTAAATTCTCTAGAGATTATGACAATGGTCAAAATAAGACATGCTTTAAAACTATACTTGTGACTATAATTTGCAATTTATTTCAAAACTGCTATTATTTTATTGTGAAGTCTGTCGTTAAATAGATTTTATCTTTCTTTCCTTCGTTCCTTCTACTACTGAACTTTCTGTTCCTTTCTATGACTAACTTTTACTGCCTCTTTAGGTTAATTACAAGGTTATTGCAACAACTCTTTGGTTTCACACTCACTCAGTACCCTGGCCTGACTCAAACTTCAGTGAATCATTTTTACAAAACTTTACAAAATTACAATCTAAAATATTGTTTTAGCGACTTAATCATTACAAAAACAATAATTTCACTAATCGTTAAAAAATCTCGATAACATTGTATTAGTTTTTAAGATTTATCACTGGCGTTTGACCAAGTAGAGCTCAAAGATCATACCAAATACATTAACTTTCTTTCGAATCCATATTTACACTTTACACTAAACGGAGTTTATTTACACTTCACAAGAGTCGCTTTCTCACTGTCCTTTGGTGCCTTGTGTAGCTTTTAGCCCGGCACCGGAGTCGACTAATCCTGGCTAAGTTCACGGCTAGTCAGATGTAGAGGTAATCATTCTTGGTTTCTCTACAATAACTTATGCTTGGGAACTTATATACTGGGCTGTATCTTCTCTTGTCTGCATCAGCTTCTAACGAGAGAGCTGATAGTGCTTTAGAAGGTTCCTCATCCTCTGAAGGTGTTTCTTCAGGGGCAGGGAGGCTTCTAGGCGGTAAAGGTGGGGCTCGAGGATTTCTTCGCACCCTAAAGTGGCAGTCGGTGTCTGAAGGCCACCCTCGCTGCACTGTAAGGGGTAGGTCATCGGCATGAAGTTTTCTTTCATACTCTTGGGAAGGACTGACCTGGAATTCGGAAAAATCAACTATTAATCTTTGATTGTACATATAGGGGAAAGGTAATGAGGCTCACCGGTGATGTTAGAAATGCCTCAATATAAAATATCATAGTTTCATACACTAACTAAAAGCAGTGCTTTAGGAGGGCTCCCGAAGTTTTCTACCTTGTATTAATTTTGAAGGCAGTGTTTTAAACCGAAAATTGTCTTTTAATGCATGGATTATTTTATGATTTATAACACATCTAGATATTAATGTTATATTGAAGCGTCGGTTGATTAGTGGTTAAGGAGTCGACCCTATGATCGAGAGGTCCCGGGTTCGAATCCTAGCCATTACACTACCGACGTGAACCCACTCCTAACACAAGCAATTATGCTTAGCTGGTGGGGTTAGGGGGAATATTAGTAATTTCGGTTGCAATAATACTATAAAAAAAAAATACTATGTCAAAGCCCAAACCCGAAAGTATGATAGTTTCTCAGTAAAGTGTATCGCAAAATGCATAGACTGTGGAATCATCATCATCATATCAGCCGTAGGAAGTCCACTGCTGAACATACAGGCCTGATAGGCCTCCCTCATTGACTTCCATCTCGACCGGTCTGTAGCGGCCTGCATCCACCGAGTCCCTGTAAAGGTAATCGTACAATGTACGGTCATCATCATCATCACCGTCTTAGCGTTGTTCCCAGTGGCATCCGAGGCTTTCACCATGTGAGTCCCTGGGTCCCTTTTCTCGGTTTGCTCATACGAATTTTATGGAAGCGCCCGAGAGACAACTACTCAACAACAACTTACCTCTCAACCCAAGAGACTGACAAGAGACATCTATGATGTAGGATCGAAATTGAAACTATAAAAAATTATAAAAATTCAATTTACCTCATAAAGAGAGAAGCGTTCAACCCCTTCGTTGGAGTCGTAGCAATGCAGCAAGATGGCGAGAACTTCGTCCACTGTGGTCCTCTCACTGGTGAGTAGGCACTTGTACTGCGAAGAAGACATTAGCGCTGAGTCGTATATCTTGATCAGACCGCCTGGACGCATCTGCAGTGAGAATCTGAAATTGAAACACATAATTATTAGAGGTTTGTAAACAGTTATGATAGTTTCAAAGACACAAGATATAAATTTGGAACCAAATGTGTTTTCAGAGCATCGGTGAACTGATAAACGACTAATCCCACCCTCATTACTACTGTAACTCCTTTACACCAGGATCAATAGTGATGTGGGACACCGGGTAATGACTCGGCTAGGAATTATAGCTATAAAATAGGAGGCTATAAAATACTGATAGAATGGACAGTGGACTTTGGTTTAGACATTAATGATTATAGAAATAGTTAAAGATTCCTACGTTCATAATCAATTAAGAATTCTAATCATGATATTCGTCATGATCGTAATGCCGTCCTTAAGCTAAAAGGCGGCAAATTGACTTCTGGTCAATTTTCACATCCTGACTTTGAACGAATATTTATAGATTTCAATAGCAACATTTTTCTCGTAAATGCACAAAAATATATTAATCTACTGTTAAATGACAACGTAATTGCGGATGTATAGAAAATACTAGCATAGGTTTAAAAATCTACCCTAATTTTTCAGCTCTAGCTCAAAAACTGCTTTTTCACTTAACCGCTTTTTAGTTTAAGGACTGCAGAATAACTATACTATCATACATCACGATGTAAATTTCAAATTAATTATACACAAAAATAACACAAGTTATACATTTAAATTGGAGCTCGGATTCTTTTTGTTGACTATTTATACTGCTAAACTCTTACACAGGCATTGTAATTATAATAATAGACCGTTTAAATATTATGTCATCGACCTAAATAGGTACGTAAACAGCTTATGTATGTCCCCGTTATACGACACAGCTGTCTAAATAATTTAAAACTAGTATTATCATCTAATGGTTCATTTGTTTTTACGCTAATACGTACTTCGCCATTCGTGTTTTATGCACCTGATTATAATTATCAGGTTGTGGGTAATGTTTAACATTCTTTGTACACAAACCAGGTGCAACCGTATGCAGATGCTGCTATTGTATTATTATCAGTGAAGGCTTAAACTTTGCTGCCAATGTTATTATCGAAATAACTTTATATTTTAATATAAATTCTCGTTACTTTTACCTACTCCGTTGAGAATTTAGAACTAAAATTAAATGTAGCTTCTGATGTTCATAAGTGTTACTTTGTGACCTAGATCAATTGTTTACTAGGTCTGCAAGGCGAATCGCTGCTTGCAATGTTGAGCTGAGTGAGACATCGTGAATCAGATTTTGAAAATTTTGAACAGTGATCATTCCTCCGTGGCAAGTCCGATTTTGAAAATTCTTTTTGAAAGTCACAACTCTGGACATGCTTTCTGAGCGTGTAAAGTTTGGTCACAGTGTCTCGACCGGATATTATGTAATTCCATCTGGATTTTTTTTAACGGTGATCATCCCTCTGTGGTAGCATTAATTTTTTCAAAATATATCCATAAACCTTCCTCTGATTGACCTCTTTAATCATGCCAAATTTGGTTCCGATTGGATTAGTAGTTTAGGAGGAGACCTGTGATAAAGAAAATCCTGAAGTCTGGTATGAGGAGCTCTCGCTCGACTTCGTCTCACTCAGCTCAATAACTACCGCATCGTATAGAAAATTGATCAATTTATTATTAATAAAATATTGCTTTACTAGTACTACCTATACAAAATAGGTCACGACGATTATTTTCTAACAATATTGAGAGTTTGAGTCTGTTCAACTAATATCTAGTGAAAATACTTTTAGTGTTTCTGCGTTATCGCAGTTTAACATCACAATCATCTCAAATGAAACACGTAACCCCATCATTTTAAAAATAAATTAACCTTTAATAAGCTCATAAAATCTTGAACTATATTTAAACGTACATTTAACAACAAACTTATAGTACTCAACGCTGTCAGCATAGAGTAACACGATACATATGGTCACTAAGTAGAACTTGGTTTTTATCATTTTTATTGGGCGCCGAGAATAGCTCGTGCCGGAAGACGGGACAAAAGTGAATCTTTTTCTGTAGCGGCTGCGGTGGTCCCGATGTTGAATATTGAAAACAGTTTGACCGATGGCTGGGAATTATTTTGTTGTGTTCAACTATTTTGATGGCGATTTCTATACTAATATTATAAAGAGGAAAGATTTGATTGTTTACTTATTTGCATTGAATAGGCTACGAAACTACTGGATCGAGATCATAAATTCTTTCACCATTAGAATGCTACATTATCCCTGATTAACATAAGCTACTTTTTAGCCCGATAATCCAACGGGATCAGGACTTACGCGCTTATTCTTTATATATGATTCTTGGATAGAAGTCTAGATAGTTTCGAAATTGAACATACATGTTCTTGCACAAAGTAAAAAATACTGTCAAGTTTTAAATTTAATCATAGTTTTCCTGTCATTATTCTATATTTATTTGGGCGTTGCAACATGTGTGTTTTTCATTCATCTCAAGTTTGAAATTAAATCTAATTATGTAATATAATGTTTTTGCTATTGACAAAAATATTTACTGATGGACTACTGCCTTATTATTAACAGCCATATCAAGATTTTTTAACACTGCATTTATCATAAACATTGTCATGTCAGCTATAGAATTTACTGCTGTTAAACAAGATCTTTACTGAAAAATTTCAATATTTATTATTATTAATTCTAAAACAATATTACGCACGCAGTGTGAAAACATAATGTTAACGTACATGTCATACGTATTGTCCAGTTTTGTGGACCAATAAAACAACTCGTTGTGATATTGGTCACGGGTTATAGACAAAAAGGAACTAATTATAATCTGAATAGTGCACCTGCTTTAACAAAGGGTGGTTTCATAATTGAAGGGGATCCAATATTTTTATTTCACACAGGAAACTTTAGTGAGGGGGTGAGGTGCGCACAATGTAAATGAATTTAGGCGTCGCGCTTCGTCGTGCTAATATAAAAAAAACGAATACATGATCACCACGCGAATCACCCTACAGTATTGTGTTATCTGTGACCATACAAACATTTAAATCACGAGATCACATCGCGCGAAGGGAAATGCGGACATCAAGTATGAACACGAATTCGTATTTATAAGTAAAAATCTGGCTCACTTTGATGATCGTGTGATCGCTCTTTATTATGCTGAGTACAAGGTCAGGCAAATGAGGACTAGATGCGGTTGACCAGTGTTTCAAAGGAATCGCAGCATACCATAATGATCGATGAACATCTTTTTTATTTGCATTTGTTTGCCTGTGTCAGTTGGTTTATACCTAGTGTGGAGGAACAGGGTGTGATGTTCCTCCAACACAAGAGGAGGATCCTCCAACCAGGCAAAGTGATCGCGCCTGGCGGGCCACGGCCCAACGGTTGTCGTTGGGATGTTGTATAATGTTATATCAGCGCCCAAACTTCACTTTTGCGATTCAGGATCGGTAATGAAGTAGTAGTATCGAAGTAGTTCAACTTGCTAAAGCTAGATGGCGCTGGATACATGTACATCGCCACACCAAGCATAATGAATGCGTATTAGAATTTCAATTAAATAATGTAATAATCGCATACTCACTTAGAATATCCTTTCGGGTGACAGGCCTGGAGAGCGGCGGGTCTTGCATCATCGTCCAACACCAGCGTCGTCCTTAGCCCCGCTGCTCTGACCCTGACTTCCATACTCAGGTAGAACAGCCTGGGGTCTCTGTGCCGCATCCTGAACTTGCCTAACAAGGTAGCTACTACCTCTTGGGCGCGCGTTCCCCAAGTGACTGACAAGGTCTTGTACTCGATGTCCGGACGGAGGCAACGGGCGTACACTTTAATTGTCGTCTGTGGACAAAAGAATTCTTTGATTAGTAAAATTTGTCTAAGTACATTGATGAATTTTAGTGAGATGTTATCCTTTCAGGGTAGACATAAATAACAGTCTTATGAATGCAGAAAACTAAAGAAGATTTATCAGAAGATGACAAAAAGAGGTTTATGTGTGGTTCGTCATTTGATTGCACCCCATCTAATGATAAGCTTGGATGAAGACTTAGGTCTTTGGTTTGTTTTGTTTGTTTGTGTTTGTTTTTTGATTCATTCATCCATCCCAGATGCTATAGATTCTTAAATGGTGCAAAATGAGGTTACGAAAAAAGAAAAATGAATCGACTAATACTACAATTTTGAAGTCACAAAATTAAAAGGTACAGAATACCAGCTTCATACAACGTATGAAAACGCAAGCGCACGTCTCAAATGGCTTGAATCGTTTTGGCAGCTGCGAATTTTCGTTCTTTGACTATATTCGTAACTTAGAGCAATTTCATCAATGACATGACATCTTACTCAATGAATATTATCTGGTGAAATGCAGCATTAGTGAATGCGTATGAGTGTGTGCGTTTTTGCTCCATGTGTGAAGCCGGTTTCACACATCGAGCTCGTATTTTACGATGAAGTCGGTACCGATAAAGTTCAAATTCTAGGTCATACGTGTAGGTGTTTCGTACTACAACTTTGATAAGTTGTGCAAACACTTTATACTTCCGTTTTCAAGGCGCGATTGAATCAACTTTGCCAATTTTATCTTTTTCAATAACATATTTTGATGGTACATATTTGCTTAGATAATCGTATTATAGATAGTCGCTCTAAATATTTCATGTTATTTAAATATCATTTGAATGTTTACACTTCCTTTTTTAGTTCCTATGCTTGCTAATATGCCAAACATAAGTTTGCACTTAGGTTTGTGTGCGATTGTAAGATAACTAGAACTAGATGTGATATCCCGAATTGGTATATTATTGAATTTTCCTGTTAGTAAGTTCTCACTATCAGCATGGATTCTCGAAACGTGCCTGGTACAAGGCAAAAGGCTGGCTTTCTATTACGTGGGACTAAAAATACAGTTGTATTGTTTAAGGTATGGGTGTATAAAAAAACATAAAAATATCACTTGGAAAGAGTAATTAGTACCTACCTAGGTATATCTTTTTATTTTCCTAAATTTTAACTATTCCCTTACTTAGATTAATTACTCCACAATTACGAAAGTTTCTGAATGTATCGCTGGAAGGATTTTAGTCCAGTTAAAAAAGGAGATGAGATTTTTTTATGAATCATGTTCACATTCCGCCCATTCATTTATAATCTTCGTTAAAATTATTTTTATACCTAACTTCTTACGGATTATTTTAAAATTAAGGTGAAATTAATGTTATGTTGCTTAAAGGTAGAGTCAGTTTATTTAAGAAAATATTAAAACTTTTAACATTATAAAAATTAGGACATTTCCACTGCATAATATTGTTAACGAAATTTAATTTTACACAAAAGTTACCAGTAAAAATGGTACTATTATTAAATCCTATTTTTGTCATATAGGTATTTGAAACACATTTAGCAAAATTGTTAAAAATAAAAACTGTTAACTGGCTAAAATGTGAAAACTTTCATCATTGTTCTGAAACCCAAAAGCTTGAATTTCGATATGTAGGTCCTACACAGATAATAGCTCAATTGTCCTACACACATTCATAATTTGAACATTCAAAAGTAAAACCTCCAAACAAATACACAAAACCTGATCGTCAAGTACAGCTAACGACCAATGAAGTTATTATTCCGCATAAAAGAATGCAGAGATTGCAGAATGTCCAGTTCCCACGCGCCATTGAATTCCCACACAAAAACAACATTACCCGCACACAACAAAAAATACACACATTTTATTAAAAACACATAAAATTCGATAAATTTGAATTAAGAAACTCACATGTATATTATGGGGATGCAGCGCTAAGCGCATGCGCGGCGCGGGTACAGGTGTCACCATAGCCATGACGTGCGCACGAGTCGACGCGCAGGCGACACTGACTGAGCCCAAGCTCAAGCCCATAGCGCCCCCGAGCGAGTTGCTCTACAGGGGGTTTTATTATTTACCAGCTGTCGTTCACTTCCTGATTTTATCGATTCTACAGGATACAGATTGTTTCATTTTTTTATCTGACAGGATTACACTGAAGTTCATTTTTATTTGGAGGATATCCTTTGGACGAGAGGAATTTCGATGCTCTTCGGTCATCTCATCATTAAGCTAACAAAAGGATTTCTTACGTGTTGAAACCATATAATTAAGTTTACGGAACAAAGTAACGTTGATGAAAAAAAAAATATCCCACAAGCTTGGCCCGATATGCTTAATGCATAAGTCAGAAAAAAAATGACAAGTATTGCCGTTATAAATTAATATTGTAAATTAAGTTCAAAAATTGCACTGCCCTTTTGAATAGTACTTGTATGCATGTGGTCGTGGAACCTGAGCTCTCCTGGCACCGGAAGCTCCCACCCTCACAAAAGGTGAACTGACACCTGCCTCTTCACCGTGACGGAAACCAATCCACTTCCATCGATTGTATTGACTCGTTTGACACATTGCTTACAAGCGTGTGAAAATATTTGGAGTAATTTTGCAAAGAGACGCGGACATAGGGCTACTGGTCACTTATTTTTTCGATGGTGATTTTGATTATCAACATTTTTTGCTTATTTTTATTTCACAAATAATGTATATGAATTGTTATCACTGATTTTATTCAGTTTGACGTAATTAATAATTAGTCCACAACTTAAAATGATCTACTTATAAATAACACTAAAGAAATTAAACTTAAAATACAGATAAATATTTACATTCATTTGGACTTTCTATCAAATAAAGAAGAGTTAATTTATACCTAAACAACAGGACCAAGGTTGGAAGAAGATATAGCTGAAAACCCTTTCGCCGATTAAAAAAGGCTTAGTGACATTGATAAAGGAACAAAATCAGATATAAGGACGAATAGAAGGAATTGACGGCCTCTGCGGCGCAGCGGTAGTGCATTCGACTACTACGACGCGGGTTCAATTCCGCTCAGTGCAAATATTTGTATGCATGAGTATGTCTCTGTCTAGTATGTATTTGCATTGGTCTGGGTGTTTCTATTTATTATATGTATGTATTTAGAAAAAAAAGTATATAAGTATGTTTATCCGTATTCTAGAATTCATAACACAAGCTAGTTAACCTATGCTTACTTTGGGTATAGAAAGCGCTCCGTAGATTTTTTTCTGTCTATCTCAGTTCTGATAGTTGTATAAATGAATTAAATTGCTATTGATTATGTCATCAATAGTGGTAATATTTAAAAATACCACCAGTACCTAGCGTACCATGATGAAATACAATATAATAATATTCCATACATCTGATTGTAATAAAAATCCATCAGTATCCCATTGTTCTAATATCTAACCCTAAGTTCTTAGTACTGCAACAAATTTAGTATTCAGATATCATTACGCATACGCAAATTTACATACAATAGTCATAAAACGGCCATGAAATTGAAAGACACGATAGAAACTGAATAGATGCATTCAAACGCCAAAGAAAGTGCCGGTAAAAGTGATCATCTTTCGTTTGATATGCAATGAACTTGAACTGATGACTTGTCGGAGGAAACGCAAAAAGTGTTAGCGGACGGTCCAAGAATGCGGTACTGTCCGGGCGATTCCTGCCATGAAAGATCTGCTGTCGGGTAAAAACTTACCAGAAAAGTACCTTGATAAATTACAGTGCAGCCGCAGAGAAATCTTGGTAAGAGTTGAGTTAGAAAATGCAATGACAAAAAGATTTATGCTGTTGATTGGACATCCTTGTTACAAGGTGGGTAATGATCATTTTGTTGTCATAATAAGAGCTGTAAAAAACCGCATAATAAGCTGGAGAGACGTATAAGCTAACAATTTAAAGTAATTGTAATTTTGATAAGTAATGTGCTTGGGCTCAGTGAAATGAAGCCACTAAATTGCATTCTAACATTTCGAATTTGAATAATAATTTTGAAACGGATGCTGTTTATTTTTTTATATATATATTTAGGACACGTCAATTTGACTTCACCTCGCCTGATGGTATGCTGAAGGTAAAGTCTCAGGAAAGAGGGTCACCATTACATACACTAAATATCACTATTACATAGAGAAAATTTATTCGTTTTTCGTCCATTCCTTTGCAAAAAGAGGTATAAAATACTTGCTCTTTTGCCTCAGATTGTCCATAATGCCCGCAGACTTATTCCCGCTTGGTTACAGAGCCTTCGGTGCAATGAGTACAAAGTTAGTTCTACTGAGTAAACACAGATGGCGTAACAATCTACTTTTAGTGATGCTGATTGATACTGTATGGAATTATTGTTTGTTTGTTATGTAATGCGGGCTTAAAATGAACTATGGTATTTTAATAGACTATTATAAAGCAATGATTTACAGGATTTATAGTTGTTAATTCGATTTAAAAACGTGAATGAATGTGAACACATAATTCATCAACTAAACATATTGTTCTGTGCTTTAATAAATCAAACTTTTACATGTTGATTTAAGCTTCTATTAGAATGAATTTTTTTCACTATTTTTCAAAAACAATAGCGTTTTTATCGTAATTACCAAGCGCAGGGCACGCCGTAGTAGCAGCAGTAAAACCTATCGTGGAGGACTGGAGGAAGGCTCTGCTCCGCTGCCCAAAACAGAATTGCTATAATCGCGCCGTGGTTAGCCCACAGACTTGAACTCAGAACCTCATTAATAGCAATCGTACTCGTTGCTGCATCACCAACACAGTATTATTGCATACCTCATTCTTTAAGCTAGCTAAATTCCACTTTCTCTGAATAAGGGCTAAAGCATGGCTACACCACATTTTGCAACCTGTTGCTTAATTAGAACAAGTTCAGACCGAAATAACTGCTATCTATTACTCAATACTTGATAACATACATAACCAATGTAATAATTCGTGACTGTGTGCAGGCGCAACACGTACTGCGGCACGGTTTGTCCTGCCCACGCGCTGCGATAGCTACTACAGTGTAGTAGGTTGACACCTGCGCCGTAAACACTCGTAGGCGTCACAACGGCAGCGGTAGTCTTTGTAATGGTTATTAGATCTTAACTCTGGTAACTAGAGCAAATTTTAATGTCAATAACATACCATAACTTCACGCCTGTAACCCCGAAGGGGTAGGCAGAGGTGTATTTGACACCCACGATTCGCTAGTTACGAGTATGTTAAGGTCCCAATGTAATAGGGGGCGAGCCTATTACCATCTACCGGGTACATTATTAAGCGACCAATAACGTTTATTTATTAATGCACACATAACTACGAAAATTCACCCGGGGCGACTGGGGATCGAACTCAAGACCTCGTCTCAGCAGTTCGTTACGTACGCCACTGGATTATCGCCGCTGTAAGGTAAATAACATATCATGATATCACACTCATTCCTGGGGATCGAACTCAAGACCTCGTCTCAGCAGTCCGTTACGTACGCCACTGGATTATCGCCGCTGTAAGGTAAATAACATATCATGATATCACACTCATTCATACATAGGTAATGTAGTACTTCGGGGTGCGAGGGATATGCTCTATGGGCAACCTTACACCCCGGCGTCTGTAGACCCGAGACGGCGTGCGGTTTTAGTCGGTTCAAGCCCGACATAACCGCCCCCGCTGGCACGCGGGGGGGTATCCGAAGGGATTTCCGCACGATAAAAAAAAAAAAAAAAAAAAAAGGTAATGTAGTACTGACATCTTTTTCATCTGTGTTAATCCCAGTGACATCCAAAAGTTTACACTTAAAAAAAAATTGTACTAGTAATCCCGTTAACTCCTCCAGCTAAGCTAATTTGCTTGTGTGAGGAGTGGGTTCTCGTCGGTAGTGTATCGGCCAGGATTCGAACCCGGGACCTATCGATGGTAAGGCCGATGCCTTAACCAATAAGCTACTGACGCTTCAACTTTGGAGCCCAGGATCCGGTCTCCTATGGTTTATTTTTACTTTTGCGGCAGCAACTACTGTAGGCCCCCGAAACCCCTCCGGCCCTGTGTGCCAGAGCCTCATCCGTTAATTTTCAGGTGTCCCGTTCGCAGGTGAGGTAGGTTGGGTCTCGAAGATCTTGGATAATGGCGGCCCATACACTCAAATAATATAAAGTAACTAGCTGATGCCCGCGGCTGCGCACGCGCGGATATCATTAAAAGTTTTTTTTGTCATATCTCCGGTTCTACTTAACCAATTGCAATCAAACATACAGCAGATTTTAAGTCTGAACAAGACCTTTCTAATAGAAAAAGCACATCAAAATTCGTTCCGTAGTTTTTGAGTCCATCGCGAACAAGAATATAATCAGTAATACAAGAATTCCAAAAGAAAAAGGTTTGTGTTCTGATTCGTTCATTTAACATAACCCAAGATTATTTTTTAATATCTACAATCACAGATAGAACTACTTTACAATTTTATAATAGTATAGATGTAAATATAATGTATATTATTGTGCCATTGTTATAACAAAGCTAACAACGAACAAAACAACATAATAAAAAAAATTGGTCCAATTATTTTAACCATTAACGGTACAAGATTGTACATACTCGTAATAGAGAGCAGAAGCAATGAATCTAATTTAAATACAGAACTAGATTAACTACCAGCGACATTGACGGGCATAATACCGTTATGAGTTATTTGGCAGTAATCATTATCGGTACGTAAGTAACCTCTATTATGTAGATCTGAAAATTAGATCGGATGATTAAATAAGATCATTTTTAAAGAGGGTGGAGGAACAGAGTGTGATGTTCCTCCAACAAACGAAGGGTCCTCCGACCAGAGGTGATCACGCCTGGCGGGCCGCCGCCCAATGGTTGCCGTTGGGATGTCGAATATATGTTATACCAGCGCGCGAACTTCACTTTCGCGATTCAGGATCCTTAGTGACGTAGTAGTATCGAAGTAGTTCAACATGTTGTCACTAGATGGCGCTGGGTATATGTGGTATCGCCACAAGAGCTTTACTTTAAAAATAACACATTACACCAATCCTTATTCCCCACGAGTTAAGGGAACTACATCAGTAGTGTTAAAAACAGTGTTATACAGCAGACTGGGTTCATACAAAATCTGATTCCTTTATTTTGTTAGCTATATTTGCTGACTCCAGTTTTCTTTTAGGTATCTACAAGAGCTTTACTTTAAAAATAACACATTACACCAATCCTTATACCTCACGATTTGAGGAAACCACACCAGTAGTGTTAGACAGACAGACAGACTGGGTTCATACAAACACTGGTTCCTTTATTTTGTTCCTCTGAGTTTCTTGCCGGAGTCTTCTCAGGACAGGCCGCATTTCGAACCGGTGGTCCATTTGCCAAACATTAGATAAAAAAAAACTCTTTATAGGTATCTACGGTATCCCGGAGCGGCTGGGTGACAAGCGTCCCCTCCCCCTTTCCGGGGTAAGATGGGGACACCGTGGTTCCCAAAACCGACGGGGCCATCTGGCCATCTCGAAACTGGAGATGGCCCTGGGTCTGCCGGGGTGCGAGGGAAATGGCCAGCCACCTTACACAACGGCGTCTGAACACCCAAGACGGCGTGCGGTTTTAGTCGGTTCGATTCCGATTTAACCACCGTCGCTGGCTGGCGAGATGGGGGGACCCCGGGGGGATTACCGCACGAAAAAAAAAGGTATCTACGGTATGGAAATTATCAACCTAAAAACGTTAAAGAATGATAAAAACTTATTCAGAGCTCATATTTTATCCATTTTTGTGTTTCCAAGGTAATTGTCATCGATTTAGTACAACCTATACCCAACAAATATTTTTATTAATGTTTGGGCAAACGTCAAGGCGGTAAAGCAACAAATGTCCAAACATACAATCTATTCACGTGTCTATCAATGTAACAACTTACACCATTTTAGAAAAACTTACAACCCGACAAAATGTTCGGGTAGGTAATTGTCGAGGCGGCTACTGGCGGCTGTTAGTGACCAAACATCCGCTGCGCATAGGCAGGCGCGTGCCCACAGCCGCCGCCTCAATTATCGCGGAGAGGGGGACCATTAAATTAATATTTCTGATCATTCGCGCCACAAAAATGCTTTCAAAGACATAGCAGTCAATTAGTAAATTCTTAGTACACTTTTATCAAAGACGTTTACTATAAAAGTTTTTATATCAAAGGATTTAGGAGTTCAAGCTAATGCTCTTTAGTAATTTCGTTTAAAAAATATAAGGGTTAAATAGTTCCTGGCATTCTAATGTCGAAAATTGGCCAAAATGTTTTCCTGTCCATTATTTTGTCTGTGAAGTCGTAAAGCAGATGAACGCCGACAAAATTTCATTAAAAACAAGCGCAGTATCATACATTATAAAGTAGAAATGAGTCCATAAAGTTAGCGAATAATCATTGTCATATCGTTTCCCTTTATAAGTTTTAATCGTATTATCGCGAAGAAATGTAAGTATTTGTAAAAGCGTCGGAGTTGTCCGATCCTCAACGCACATCATTATGGCGCTACCGAAGAGCAATGAGAGCAGAACAGACAGATATTTTATATAAAAGAGCAATATAAAAAATACTATAATTTTGTCGGTCACTTTTTTACCTACCAAAAGGTAAGGGCTTAATCACCTAGTGACTGTCGTTTACTTTAATGTTACAGATTTAAAATAAATATTTGACTTAATAAACTACCAATCATGGTTGAAGATAATTTTTAAATAGGGTGGCAACTATGCCATGGCAATCTCTGTAATCACTTGAAAAGTTATAAATAAAGTTGTTGGACTATAGAGACGCAACGCTGGTTTATTTTAACTTTGATGTTCTGTTGGATGGATTGCTGTGCATTCTTAGCTGTGAGTTTCAATAGCTCCGAATGCCATTTCCTTCTTAGATGTCCTAACTAGACATAGCAGAATACATTCTTTCACAAGCGTTATGATACGATACGGGGCCTCGATTCTGCTATTTTATGTTAAAGCCAGGCACTGTTAAGCCAATGTCACTGTAAAAAATGCCAATTAATCTTAGATGCTATGCTGAGAGAGTTCATCACACATTTTCATTCACCCTACAAAGTGCTATACTGTTTCTGGACTTTATTTTTATGAAATTAAGGTCTAAAATAAAAGTGCTTTTTTTAGGGTGTCAGTGGAATCACAGTGACTTGTTTTAACACAAATAGCAGAATTGAGTCCCAGGGTGTGTGTGTAACTTTTAGGCAGTAAGCCTTTATTTGGTCGCAATCATATATAGTGACCAAACATATATTATGAGCAGTTTGACCTAATCTTGTAAGAGAAATCTACTAACCATAACTTTAAGTTCCAATACTAACCATAATGACATTTAATTTTAATTTGTACGCCATGTAAGTGGCAGGACATAGTGAACTTATATTTATTATTTTTAGATCTCTGTAAAACCTATGTTCAACAATTTAATAAATAAATAAATAAAATCAAATAAGTACTGTTATTATAAGTTGGTCTGTATTATAGTATGCATCCGTTTAAACTATATTTATACGGATGCATACTATTCCTAAGCTATATTTAAGATTATAATAGTTGTAATAATAAAGGTTTTACGAAATCTGATGTGTCTGCCGTCATTTTGATATATCCTAATTGACAACCAAATCAAATTATACACACAATTCATCACAACTATCGCTTATAATGAATCGCTGTTTTCGTGTAGCTCACTGGGCACAGGACGCCGCTAAATTGGGCTGAATGAGGTGTGACGTTAACAGCAGGAAATTAGGAAATGGGAAGCACGGATGATCGTGACCACTTTTGTCCGGGACAGTTATAGATCTCCGCAGTTACTTGTTATGGGTATATCCGCCAGCGATGCAGGGTTAATCGTAATTGTACGGGCCATTTAGAGGATTCGGTTTAATTTAACGGAAAGGTATTTTCGCTATTATAAGGATTTTTTAATCTATGATTTCGTTTGTTCGAATTTTAAAACAGATATTTTTTATTCAGAGTTTGAAGCAAAGGGGCCTTAGGGCTGCAGAATAGTTATAGTGCTGACGTACTTAGGGCTGTGATATCATAGTCCTAATGACTCCAGCACCTTAAACATATTATAGACGCTTCTTATGTTATCTAATGTTTTAGCCCTATTTTATCATTAAAATGTTACAAAGGTTGCAACAGCCCGCTGAGTTTCTTGCCGGAGTCTTCTCAGGCCGCGTTTCGAACCGGTGGTCCATTTGCCAAACATTAGATTTTTTTTATGACGTTTTGTAAGTGCCGTATTAATGGTCTATGCAGAATAAATGGTTTTTGACTTTGACTTTTGACTTTGTTGAAAATTGAACACTACTTGGTAATTTTACTTAACAAGGACATTGCAAATGCTATTGTTAAAAAAATCAAATGTCAAAGGAAAAACATGCGTTATGTGCAGAAATTGCGTGTATTCAATTAAAGTGCGTGAGCGCTTCACTGGGAAACTACTTACGCCCAATTTAAGACGTTATTCAAAGACTAATGTGTGTACAGTTATGAAACAAATTGAATGAAAAAAATTGGCCACTTAGATTTGTTCGATTGTACATACCAAATACGAATTTTGTAGCATATACCGAACAAATCGCAGAAGGCAATACATTTGGCTCAGGACCGAATAACCTGGAAGGAGTTGGTGACTGAAGTTGCTCAGTCCCTCAGTCATGAGGAAACGACTAAAAAGAAGAAGAAGAAGAATAATAATTAAGTTTGTAAAATCACTAGAATATCTCTATTCCTTCCCTTATCTCTTAAAACATACTCACGCCTCTATGGGTTGGAATATAAATCCAAAAAGGCCCACGTCTTTAAAAAAGAACCTTTTTATCTATGAGCTACTAAAACTAAAGACAATCTTAATTGTCATCAGATGACATTTAACCCCTAATCTTGGGCAATTTAACAAGTTACATTGTAAAACTAAAACCAACTCTATCTATTTATAGTTAAGCTTGTATTAGCATTGAGTTGGATGATGCATCCGCGTTGCAACTGCATGCCGGTTCAGGTTTGATCAGAAGTCACAAGGATAATATGATTCGGTACGCTTTGGTTGTTAATGCATTGTAATCTTTTAATTCCTGTTAAGTTAGTAACAGACGATTACTGAACGGAATCAATTTGTGAGGCTGCATATTTTTGATGTTGCCTTCCTTGCTAAGAAGTCGTAACAGTTATTATTTATTGTTTGTTAGTGAATTTTATTATACTCGTAAATTTGCATTGTCGATATGCATAAATACGTCGGTAGTTTAGTGGTTACCGGAATCGGCCTTATTATTGAGAAGTCCCGGGTTCGAATCCTGGTTATTACACTAGCGACGTAAACCCAAATCAAGGATAATTTAGATTAGCTGGAGGGCTGAACTGGAATACTAGTAAATTCGGTTACTAATAGTTACTCTTGCGGTAACCTTACACCCCGGCGTCTGTAGACCCAAGACGGCGTGCGGTTTTAGTCCGTTCAAGCCCGACATAACCGCCCCCGCTGCCCGGCGGGGGGGGTATCTGAAGGGAATTCCGCACGAAAAAAAAAACAAGCTGTGTGATGCAGCAGTAGAGCTAAGCTAAGTCCAAGTTCGCAGGTTCGATGACGGCTCAGTGCATATTCTAGGATTATACCACACAGCGCTATCTAGACCCCAAGTAAGTATAGCTTAAGTATCTCGTGATAAGGGTACTAAATTGCGAATAAAAATACTAATTTACATCTTTCGGTAAACGCATACATAATTATACATTGTAAATCAATGCAAGTAGATAAAGTGCCCAGTAGATGGCAATAGGCTCGCCCCCTATTACATTGGGACCTAAACATAACTGGCGAATCGTGGCTGTGTAATACACCTCTGCCTACCCCTTCGGGGATACAGGCGTGAAGTTAGGTTATGTAGATAAATATTCATGCAAAGAAATATTTGCTCTGAGCAAGCATCAAACCCGTGACCTCTGCCTTAACAGTTTACCGCTCTACTGCCACAGGAAGTCGATATTCATACCTCCTATTACAAAGGACCAAAAACCTTTGCCGCCTTTCTCCCTTGGAGAAATACAGACGTAAGTAGATCTATAAAAGTACCTAAATTAATAAACTCGGTCTACCCTACCAGTTCAATTGACCTAGACAATATAATCATCACACCTAGAACTGTTCCAGGCGGGATGATTATATCTCAATAGTCTCATAGGGTATCATGGGATAAATAATGCTGGTTTATTTTTAACAGCGGCGATAGCCCAGTGGCGTACTTAACGGACTGCTGAGACGAGGTCGCGAGTTCGATCCCCAATCGCCCCAGGCACACACCTCTGACTTTTCATAGTCAAAGTCAAAGTCAAAAACCATTTATTCTGTATAGACCATTAGTACGGCACTTACAAAACGTCATAAAAAATAAATAATCTAATGTATGGCAAATGGACCACCGGTTCGAAACGCGGCCCTGTCCTGAGAAGACTCCGGCAAGAAACTCAGCGGGCTGTTTTTTTTTTGGTCTATTTACAAACATATTTACTTAACCTAAGTACAATATTTCATTTGAGTAGCATAGAGAGAGAGCAAACAGTTCATATCCAATTTTATAGTAGCCTTTTTGGCAGAGTTTACTTTTAATTTGGCTTTTAAATTTATGAAGAGGTAGATTCTTCATTTCACTAGGAAGCTTGTTGTAGAAGCGTATACAGTTACCCTGAAAGGAATAGTTATGTGTGCATTCATAAAAATGTTAATTTTCGCTCGCTGAACAATGTGCCCGGTGATGGCAATAGGCTCGCCCCCTATTACATTGGAAGCTTTTTTTTTTTTACGTGCGGAAATCCCTTCGAATACCCCCCCGCCGGCCAGCGGGGGTGGTTTTGTCGTGTCTCGACTAAAACCGCACGGTGTCCTCCCCAAGTGTCCGTTGCCGGGCACCCCGGGTAAGCCCTCGAAAGGATAACCCCAGGGTTGCCGGCGGACTCCGGCCGCCACCGCGGCCTCGCCTGGTGGGGTCGGGTTTTATCCCGCTTCGGTGAGTTGGCAGGCGTGTGTAGGGCACACACGACACGCCTCCGCCACGGCCTGCTTCTGTAAGGACGGCGAGTCGGCCAACTGCCGTCCTCAGGCCCCGATCATGGAGGTCGGTAATCCCATAAGTGGCGAATACAGGCGTAATGTTATGTTATGTTATTATTTAAATGATGCCCAAATAGTCCCGTTTTTTTTCGTGCAGAAATCCCCTCGGATACCCCATCGCCGGCCAGCGGGGGCGGTTATGTCGGGCTTGAACCGACTAAAACCGCACGCCGTCTCGGGTCTACAGACGCCGGGGTGTAAGGTTGCCCATAGAGCATACGCCTCGCACCCCGACTGACCCTGGGCTATCTCCGATTTCGAGATGACCCCCTCGGGGCCCAAATAGTCCCTTGCGAAAACTTTGTTGTCTTCCTATATTACACAATCTGGCCACTCTCCTAAGTGGTACAATATATTATATTACAAAACTAATATAACATCGTTAAACACAAATTCTCTCTGCATTCTATTCCGAAGCCCCTCTAGACCTGACCTAATCTACACTCGAAAGTTTATTTTAGTTTTATAGATAGTTCGTCACAACAAGCTGACAACTGGAACAACATTGAGGTGCGAGCCCACCGAAGTGTTCCCGTAAATGTCGTAAATCTAGAGTTACGAGTTTACTAGATAAGTCCCTTTGATGGTAACTGCTCGTAAGGATCCACTTGAGTACAACAGATGTGAGCCGATTGTTTCTGTAATTATCTAAATTATTCTTAAGCTTAGAGCGTAATCCACACACTGCAATAATTCAAATAACTGTTTGTATTAAAATAACTGTATAGATATAATCCAAAAATAATGTTACAAATAATTTTTTGTGTGGTCTGTAAGCCGACCGGAATATTATTCTATCGCTCACTTTTAGAATGAATGAATTAATAAATTTATTTCAGTAAATATAGTACATTAATAATTATGTACATAGTTCTCAGACATCGTGTGTTATGAAATTGTAATTTTAGTGTCATCTGGATCCAAATTAATCATTAGTTGCAATATCAGTTCTGGAGTACGTATATACATTTTTTTTGTAAAAAAAACACGACATTTGGCTGAGTATTTCCATGTACTTAAATACATGGAATTACTCAGACCAATGTCGATAAACATATTCATGCAATATTTACATTGAGAGGGAATGGAACTCGCGACCTCTGCCGTAGCAGTAGCACGCTCTGCCAGCAAGCCACACAGGTCGTCGAACAATAACATTTAAACTTGAATTAATTTAATAATTTATACAATATGCAACAATGAAATTATGCAACATTGTACTTAGAATTGTGGTTTTATATTAAAATTTTTGGCTTTCGGTAAAAATTTATTTCTATCGAATATTATAGTTCTCAAGGTGTTGAAGATGCACCGCCTAATTATGGCAAACTCTCGACTGCATCCTGGTTGACCTATCAGGTCAGCCAATTATGGCAAGTAATATTAAATTATTACGTGGAAAGAGCCAATGACAAGATCAGTTCGGTAACGACGTGGGGGGTCTATTCTTTAGTGAGTTCTATGCTCTATATAATATATATATATATATATTATATATATATATATATATATATATATATAATCAAATTGATTAAATTAATGTGTACCACCTGCTGGTAATCAGGTGGTATATGGACGCAGAGGAGAAAAAGGGGCAAGGGGGGCCTAGTAGTTGAGCCGTGAGATTTGCGATTGTGAGTTCACAAGTTTGAAAGGAAGATTTTTTGTTATTCTACAAATTTTCAGGGCACGCGGGGGGTATCCAAAGGGATTTCCGCACGAAAAAAAAAAAAAAAAAAAAAAAAAAAAAAGGGATGTAAGTGTTTGGAAACAAATAAAAAAACATAATAAAAAAAACCGGCCAAGTGCGAGTCGGACTCACGCACGAAGGGTTTCGTACCATAAAACGGCAAAACAATCACGATTTTTATATGGGTGCTCTTCAAATTAACTAATTATTTAATATAATTTTTTTTTTTTTAATTGGATATTTAAATAAATATTCTGTGAATATTTCAAGCAACTACCTGTCACCGTTATCAATATCGAGCTAAAACGAGCAAAAAACAATCAGGTTTGTTGTATGAAAGGCCCTCAAATTGTTATTTTGTTCTGTTTCGTAGTATTTGTTCGTATAGTGGCAACAGAAACACAACAACTGTGAAAATTTCAACTGAATAACTATCACGGTTCATGAGATACAGGCTGGTGACAGACGGACAGACTAATTGAAAGCGGAGTCTAAGTAATAGGGTCTCGTTTTATCCCTTATGTACGGAACCCTATTCGGGGTGCGAGGGATATGCTCTATGGGCAACCTTACACCCCGGCGTCTGTAGACCCGAGACGGCGTGCGGTTTTAGTCGGGGTATACGAAAGGATTTCCGCACGAAAAAAAAAAGGTACGGAACCCTAAAAACAGTCCATGTCAAGGGAAAACCTACTTCCCCGGTCGAATCAGCACATATATTCTACTCTTCTTGATTCCCTCACTACAGTGGCACAATCGTGGGCCAGTTTAGTGGCATATGAAAACGTGTTTGAAATATTAAATTACAGTGTTACCATACTATCATTATACGATCATCATCTGTCACTTTTTAACACGGGCAATACAAACAAAGGTATTTTTAGTAAGCAAAGCGTATATTAGTGCCAGATGGAGTTCAGCTGCGTACCTCAGATACCATAATCATATTATTATATGAACATATGCTAAAGGGTTAAGAATTAAGAACAAAACGTTTGGGACAAAAACTTTAATAACTACCTAGTCGCTCGCCAGTTTAGGGTTGTCACGGAGTGGAACTTTGTACAGTTTTCTTGAAGTTCATATTGTCGGACGTTTACAAGAATGTCACACATTGAAATAAAACTATTTTTAAACAAAGACCTTACACAAACAATTAAAAAAAAGCCGCGGTAGCCTAGTGGTATGGGTAATGGACTGCTGAGACGACGTCTCGGGTTCGATCCCAGGTTTTACCATGGCACACACCAATGACTTTTCGATGCTTTTCGGAGTTAAGTGTGTATTTATCGCAGGCTTATAAGTGCCCGGTTAATGGCAATAGGCTCGCCATCTATTACATTGGGGCCTAAACATAAACTGGCGAAATGTGGGTGCTAGCACCTCTGCCTACCCCTTCGGGGATATAGGCGTGAGTTTATGTTATGTTAAACAAACACTTCAAACTACAAGACAACAACCATGCTGCTGAAAAGCAACCGAAACGTCGAGTTCAATGTAAAATATAAAATAACATCAAATAAATCGCGATAGAATCCGTTAAAAATAGATTGCTTGAAGTTATTTTATTGCTTCAATAATTTGGAACACTAATAGGTTTACTAATCTGGTTAGGTTTGGTTTAGTTTCAGTCCTGAGTCAGCTAACAAACAGTTGGGTTAATGTAGGTATTTTTACTTTTTTTAGTTAGTCTACCAGGCCTAGTAATCAACAATAAAAAAAAGAATTTCGTAAATATCCATTTCCCAGAACTAAAAACAAGCAGAACTCTGATTCTATCTATTTAATGGTGGCTTGTCATAAAAAGTGTTTCAAGATAATAGATAAACTACTAACATTATACATATACTCACGCCCTTCTTTCTGCAGTGTGGGTAGAGGTAACGAAACTCAACAAGTGACAAAATTCGCGTACCCACTTTGAGACAACTACACAGTTGAATGGTCCAAGAGCCGGTGAAAGCCAGATTTACTACGTCATCCGAGCACCAAACCCGGTTGCATACAAAGCTTGTACTCTGAACACCTTATATGGTTTATTCTGGCTTTTACAAGAGCAACTGCCGTCTGACATAGCACAAGAGGAAATGCCCCACACTAGGGCCTCGTCTGTCAATCAGCGGATGTAACGGCTTGCAATAGTTTAACATTTTTGTTATAGTGGTCTAACGCGAGACTACGAATAAAAAAAAGTATGTTCGGCCTTTGAGATCCAAACCAAACTCACCTACGAACTAGTATCTTGGTAAGTTCCCATACATTTACAAAGTTACAATATAGGGGGAGTCCATTAATTACGTGAGGCGTAGGGGAGGGAGGGAGAAGGTGACAACCCAAACCTCACCCAATCTCAGAAGAGGGAGGGGGTGGTCTCGACAAATCTACGTAATATTTATTTTTTCGCAAGAAATATTGTACATGAATTATTGCTTAAATTCGGTGCGATGTGACGATCGTTTAGAAATAAATAATGTAAAAAATTACGAGTGTTTTTTTTTTAAAGAATATTAGTAACCGAAATTACCAATATTCCCCCTAACCCCTCCAGCTAAGCTAAATGCTTGTGTTAGGAGTGAGTTCACGTCAGTAGTGTAATGGCCAGGATTCGAACCCAGGACCTCTCGATCGTAGGGTTGACTCCTTAACCACTAAGCTACCGATCCGAGCCTACGCAATCAAACACAGATTTACTTACTTACATTTAAAAAATGCATTTTCAAAATCTCACGTGAGATTGGGAGGGGTCGAGCGTAATCTCACGACATCTCACCAAGGGGAGAGGGGGGTTGAACTATCGCCCAAAATTACCTCACGTAATTAGTGAACGTCCCCATACCTACACTTATAACTTTTGTCCTATAATACTCAAGTATACTGACATCTACCGGAGATATTTCACAACACTTTGCTGCTTCTGGGCATTCAAAATCCATCCATAACACTTTGCCCGACCCTGGTAGTAATCAACTCGTACTTTACATAAATGACACGCTCAACCCTGCACATGCCAGCTATTTGAAAGAAGAGCAAAAAACGTACCATGGTGTGCGCAGACGCAGGCTCTACGCGCACGTGCGCGCGCCAGGTGCTCAGGAAGCCGCGCTCAATGGAAATCTCGACTACATTATTATTATAGTTTTTTAATGTATTTAGATTTTTTTATGACAAGCATTTTTTAGTTAACTGCACCGATAGCGATGGAATTTAAGAGGTCACCGCGCCACCTGCCAGTGTCACCTGTGTGTCTCGTGTTGTGAGTTCTATGTCCACATTGTGTAACATAACGGAGGTTGTTTTGAAGTTCATTTTGTCCGGTTTTGTTTGTGAAGCTCAAGCAACATAGTATCACCATCATCAGCGTCAACTCCGGGTGCAAGCAGGGGTTCGCTATCTTACTCTGCGTTTTCCTCATGGACCAACTATGTATGCGCTACTAGTTGTGCCATGAGGATTTTTTTTAATCACTCTATTGGCACAACTAAACAATTTTTAAATAATATTAGTTCCTAGATACACAACTAATTATAATCAGTGTTCAAATATTAAACGTTATAGTTATTTAGCATTACATTCCGCCTGCGACCGCTGACGTAACAGTCAAACGTTCTGCCGCCACTCCATACAGGTCTTCAATTTCAGGAAGACTATAATGAAGACTATCTTGCGGTATTTTGCTTATTCTTCTGTAAGAGTGAACGAATATATGTATGTTTAGCTGGTGATACCTTCCAACTATATTCTATTGACTTCTGTACCCAATTGTGTAGCTGTTATTTCGTACACTATACAGCAATCGAACGTATAACTATAAAGCTTCAATCAGATAACCGTGTTTCGTATCGTAACTGAGCCGCTAATAAATTCTATTAAAATTGAATGAGCGTCTCGATATGGGACACTAATAAACGAGTGATATTGATGTGGTGCTGGATAGATGGAACTTAATTATTGCTAAATGACACTTTAATATTTGTGAACTCGTTTGCTGAAAGCAAAATAACTTAAGGGAAATCTCTACTGGGAACGTCATCATATAACGCAAAGATGATTATTCGCGTTATGGTCCAAGATCCCACTGTCGACAGAACTCACTTATTTTTACAAGGATATGTATGGAATAAAGTAATGTATGTATACTAGACGTAGTATACCAGAGGCTTAGCAGTATAAACTAGCAAATATGCATACACGTTGAGTGTATGCATATTTACTAGTTTATCCCGGCGGCCATTTGTCAGTAATCAGGTGCTAAAGGTAGCTTAGGTGCTAAAGGTAGATACTTAGGTATTTTGTTATACCTAAACGTAGCCATACCTAACTCTAGCACCTGATTACCGACAAATGGCCTCAGGTACAATCTAGCAGGTATGTATACACACAAGGTGCTACATCAATAGCTACATCCCGAGGGGGCCAGAGAGAGAACCAGAGCCCGTACCTTCTTTTTTTTTTCGTGCGGAAATCCCTTCGGATACCCCCCCCCCCCGCCGGCCAGCGGGGGCGGTTATGTCGGGCTTAAACCGACTTAAACCGCACGCCGTCTCCCGTACCTAGTCGTTTTGCTTTCAGTAAACGAGTTCACAAATATTCATCCTTGAAAAATCGGTGAGTTCTGGTGAACCTGGGATCTCACGCAATTCATCCATCTCTTCTCAGCATATTATCATCCACATAATAATGACGTTACAATTAGAACAAGGAACTACTAATGAAAACATTACGAAGAAAAATAATGTCTAAGAGATTAGGATGTAAAGATGGCACGCATCATTTCCCCTCTGTTGGCTCGAGGCCGCGCCCTCGACTCTATAGCACTTTCATCTCTTTCCCGGTAAATTTATTTTTAATTCAACCCAATAACTGTTCGGAAGTACGCGTAGATGACTTGTCTTGTAGTGACCTATTAAAAGAATGTTGTCACATATGTTTTGCTTCTGCAAACTGTACTGAAGTGCCTCGAAGCTTTTATTGTTTAGTGTGAAGACCTAAAATATGTGAGACTACAGAGCTTCGATATCGTCAATGGGTTGTGAAGGTCACATCGCAGCCGCTTCAAGTCAAATATCGAAGTTCAGCCTTCGTAGTTAGACTGAAAGTTGACCTAACTGATGTAACTATTTTTAAGTTATCGTTGTGGACACAAAACTGTTATATGCCAGCACCTAAATTTACAATAAAAATGAAAATTATTATAATAATACAAGCGAAATTCAAGCGATTACAGCAGCTAACAAAACACTTACGCAATTAGGAGACATTTTCGAACGAACAACAGATGTGCAAAAGCGCGGACACTGGCAAATCAACATGTCGGCGCGTCCGACAACGCGTATATGAAAACCCTTTCAGTATTCAGAACTCCAGTACTTCTGAGCTGAAGGAGGGTTTACAAGCGCATTTCAAACAAAGTTACTATAAAAGATTTCACTATTCAAGTTGCGAGATATTGTTTCCGGTGTAGTATTAAAAATTGTATAATTTAAATGCTTCCTCTACTAAGATCTCTAGTAGATATGGATAGTTTTCTATCTTATGGATGATAATTAATGAGAGATGTCGACATAGCTCCGTCCGTCGACGAAAGATATTCGGGACCCAAGCCAGGAAACCTGCTGATTTACCGACGCGGCTCTGGCACAGGCTTCCTATTAGGGTCTTGACGTCAGACAGCAGTCGCTGCCGTAAAAGCTGTATGAGCCAAGCCAAAAGGAGAAGAAGAATTAAGCGGACCCCGGGCTCAATGGTGACAGCCTCGGATTCAACCGGGAACAACGCTAAGTTGATGATGATGATGATTAATTCAGCGATGATCGTGGAATTACCATCTGTTAGGACGACACTTTACCAGCGGTAGTGGAAAAAAGTTGGAAGATTACATAATACGTCAAGTAAATAAGACAGGTATATTAAATAATGATGCGAGTGAGGTATGCATTGTTTGTGAAATGATTTGACAGGAGTGCGCTAACTGACACTGCGTGTGCGCACCGCAACAGAGCGGGCGGTAGATGCACAAAAGAAAGAATATTGTGTTGGGACATGTTCCGGGATATTCCAATAAACTAATAATGGATTGGTGGGTGAGTAGGTAAGGTACCATCTTAGGGTCGGGGTGCGAGGGATATGCCCTATGGGCAACCTTACACCCAGGCGTCTGTAGACCCGAGACGGCGTGCGGTTTTAGTCAGTTCAAGCCCGACATAACCGCCCCCGCTAGCCGGCGGGGGGGTATCCAAAGGGATTTCCGCACGGAAAAAAAAAAGGTACCATCTTAGGTGTTCGTAAGCTTCAAGAACCATACCATTTTACTTTTTTGTCACCTAAGTAGTTAAAATAAGCTACTAAAATCAAACATAATATTTACTTAGAAAATTGTGTTAAGTAGTAGATTTATATTGCGGTCACCTAGTGACGTTTAATTATTAATAATAATTGTTATTATTGACAAATATAAATACGGAATACGTTACGCGGAAGCGCCACGCCGAGCGGTGAATCAAAGTAAATTAAAGTCAGTATAAAGTATAAATTGGTTGTGCTCTGTATCATCACAATTAATAAACACTATATGTGTGATAATAATTAAAATTATATTAATATTTATTTATTTATGAATATTCATTTGCCGCACCAATTGTATCTAAATTTATTAATTAATCAAGGTACAATCTTAATACATATTTAAAAATTATACTGAATATATTTACATTCGTACAAGAATAACTTAAAATGATTAAGTATGTACAACAAATTATAAATAAATGTAAAGAAAACTAAACCTAAAAGATAGAAATATATTTACATACATGCGTCATAGAATTCCTCCGCATCATCACCGATTGGTAATGTTCCCAGAAGACTGGCAGCATTGCCTCGTTGAATGGCAATGCTAATTCTTTGTGCACGATAAAGTCCAGCCTACTGGTCACGTGTAGCGTCGATCAGCCGCTTTGCCAATTTTTTGTAGACACAACGGGCACTTGGACCTCATGACCCCAACGTCTCAACCCCAAACGACTCACAAACAATCCCCTACTAGGTTAGAGTATTTACGCCGTTTGAGGCTTTCCGCAGATGCAACAGCAGCGCCGCTTCGTACAAGTATTTGTCAAGCAACAGTCATTTTGGCCGTTGCATGAATGGGACGACTCGACCGGGGAAGCACCACTCTCTCACAGAATATCGACGCCAAGTAACAGTATTTGAACTGTTGCGTTCCTTTTGGTGAGTGAGAGTGCTGGAGCCCAAACTCTTTGCCCATCCCCTCCCAAACTCCTCTCCCATCCCCTCCCAAACTCCTTTCCCATCCCCTTTCCTTTACAGGGGCGGCAGCGCGAGTGTGACGCCACTGGTGTTGCACAGGTCCATAGGCCGCGGTAACCGCTTCCCATCAGGTGGGCCGTGTGCTTGTCTGCCACCTTAGTCGTATAAAAAAAAAAGTGGTATGTGGTAACTCAACTAGGAATGCATCGTTTTACATACGAAGACTTAGCCAGAGTATGCTACATCACCTCCTTTAACTTATTCTATTCTTAACCCTCTAACCACTACTTCTAACACAAGTTTTGCTGTTTGAATTATCTGTATAGAAACGAAACAACAGTTACCATTTTCCCGGAACAGTATATCCCATCACTACGTTAGTTCAGTTCGTGACCGGTGAAGCCGCATGGCACGGGCGAGATAGTCTTGTAGTACTAACATTTAGCGATTGATTATCTCACTATCCGCTCTGTGAGTCTAAGAGTAAATCTTTGATATTGTTGTGGATTAACTGGTTACATTAGGCATAAGCCTAATTGATGAAAATGATACAGTATTTTTTTTGTTATTCGTTAAATGGCTTACCACAATAAAGACGTTTTAAAAGCGCTATTCATGATTTGCCCAACACCAAAGAACACTCAACTTAAAGTTTGTCCAGTAAGGTTGAGACGAGACCAAAGAATGTGAAAGAAATATTCTCCTAGACAGGTTTCGATCGGTCAATACTTTGGGTATTGCTAAATACTCAAAGGGTCAACACGAGCGTTCTTTTTAATGAAAATTTACATTCAAGACATGAAATTCAATCACATGGAATGCTAACAATATATAACCAATTTTTTTTTTTAAGTAAATCAACAAATTTTCTACGACATTCTACACAGCGTTTTCTAGACCCAAAGTAAGCATAGTTTAATTAGCTTGTGTTATGGCTTCCAGAATGCGGATAAACATACTTATATACTTTTTTTTGTAAATACATACATATTATACAGTACTTAATTTAAGTGTAGTTAGTGATTTTTAGACACAACTGCGTCTTGAAGTCTGTGTTAAGTGAGGACAGATGGTATGGTACTTTCCCGGTAATTATCAGTTTTAAACAAATTAATTGTTATCTTCAGGACTAATAAACAAAGTCTGTATGTAACGATAAGTTCAGAGTTACTGCGAGTAATTATTTAGTACGCCGAATTGGGGCCTTTGTCAACTCAAGTTTATAAGGCTCACTCATTGTTCGAAGCCGACAGACAGACCGCTGGTTTTAAAATATAACATTTTGTTGTAAATATTTTTTTCGGTTCTGATCTGCATTTCTTTTTAAGAGTTCAAGAGCGAGACGGATTGATATAAGAATTGACGGACTGTAGATAATTTGAAATTCCTAGTTTTTTTAATACAGGCGAATTATAACTTTTACTTGGTCTGTCGAAAAAGTATAGCAGTTTTTTGGGTGACGTTTTTCTCTGATTACACTTTCTCACCTACTATGAAAATTCAAGAGTAATATGATTACGTAGGTTTCCAAAAAGTGTATCTAACGGGAACGAAATCGGGCATTTAACAAAAGTGTGTGTAACTTTCCCCTAGGTGACGAGGAAAGTTGCAGAACTAAGATTAGTTTTGTAAGGAAAGTGTATTTAGGGGCAATATACTATCGTAACGTATAAAAGGATCTCCACTATAATAGTAATAATAATACGAATAAATAAAATTCAAATTTTTGCTTGTAACGTTAAATAAACAGTTTTTAAATGAATGTTTACACGATACTTACAACAAAACATCATTTTTTTAAACTTTTATCTGTCTGTCTATCTTTCTGTCTGTTTGAATTAGGCAGTCTCTGAATGGCGATTTTGACGGGACTTTTACACCAGTAAAAGTCCCGTCAAAATCGTAAAATTACCAATCTACCAGTGTTAATTTTGCACGGATACCTAAATTATTTTTAAATAAATGTAGCCTATGTTATGCCTTATAATATAACGTATATGCCAGTGAAAGTTCCGTCGAAATCGACCCAGCCGTTCCAGAGATAACCTAGCGACTACAATATGCACCACTGCCACCTAAGTGGGATAAAAAAAGCCTTATTCAAACAGACAGAAAGACAGACAGACAGACAAAAATTAAAAGAATTCCTTTTTTTAACATACTCATATGCATGTTTTTAAAACCTGTTATTTTAATAATACAAACAGATACACACTTCATTTGCAGTATAGATATAGAATTGACCAATTTGCCCGGGTCTACATACGCATCACAAATATATTTAATCAGTTGTCTTGTCTGCTCCATCCATCTCAGCAAAGCATTCAAGCATACATTATTGAATTTTGAATCTACAACAAAAAATATCACTAAATCCCCAACAAACATTTTTTCAAACTGGAATGTTCGATAAACTTAAAAGTAAATATAGCGCCATTGCGGCCGGCGATCATCGCACGCGCATGCATCACAAACAGAGATCGTTACGGGGCAGTAATATGAGAAGACGTTCAAAGCCTGCCATTGTTTTTTGATACTCAGGGTTGCCAATGAGTGTCTATTTTTGATAAATGGACCATTCACTTGTTAAGATAAAGTTGAATTTCAAACTGATTAACATGAATCTAGATCTAAATAAACCCTTGTGTTAGAAATGTTGGAATACTTTGCAGGGATGAATCGAAATATTTAATTCATGCCAGCATACTTATCTGCACGTTTAATTTGTGAATCCATCGGGTATAAAATTATACTATGCAGGTTAAAAGATGGCGACTTTTGTAGATTTTTGAGCTGAGCGAGCGAAGCTCTTGTACCCGGCATAGCCGTTTGTTGGTGGCTGATCTCCTCCGTAACCACTCGCGCGATCTTGACCAAATTTATCACGGTGAAAGTGTGGACACTGAGGAGTGTTTTGAAGCGAGATTGCTCATGGCCGATGTACCATTGTGGAATAATCACCGAAAAACAGTCTCACAAGCGCGCGGCCTTAGCTAAGCGCGCGACCGTAGTAAGATGTCTTATTTGCAAGTAAGAGTCCTGCTCGTTCAGCTCAATTTATTTCAGTCGCATCCTGCAATGAATTCGTAGTAAATATTTTTCTTATATATCTCTTACTCTACAAAAGAGACTTAATAATAACATAACATAACTTCACGCCTGTATCCCAGAAGGGGTAGGCAGAGGTGTTTTGCACACCTTAATAATAATGTTATATATAAAAATCTCGTGTCACAGTGTTTGTTGTCGAACTCCCCCGAAACGACTGGACCGTTTCTTAGGATTTTTTTTGTGGATGCTTGTTAAGCCTGAGAATAGGTCTTAGGCTATTTTTCATACCCCTAGATGAATAGATCAGAATTTCACACCAGTGGGGCCACGGGCAACAGTTAGTACAATATAATATTATAATTATAATGGAACAGGTGATCGAGTTTAGGGCATATCATCACCATCCTGATAGTGATTTCTCAGTTGGGTTGAAAGTTGGCACTTTGGAGCCCGGGGTCCGTTTATAGTTTTTTTTTATAAGCCTATTAGTAACTGAAATGACTAATATTCCCCCTAACCCCTCCAGCTAAGCTTAATTGCTTGTGTTAAGAGTGGGTTCACATCGGTAGTGTAATGGCCAGGATTCGAATCCGGGACCTCTCGATCGTAGGGCGACTCCTTAACCACTAAGCTACCGACGCTTGTTAATAGTAGACGCTTTTGATTAGTATGTCGGCTTTTCCGGTAGCGACTGCAATCTGACCTTCTAAGCCCAAAAGTAAAAACTTCGCTTGAACTTCATCTGTTGTTTAGTAGGTGACTTGGGCTCCGAAGATTTTAGTTGGGCTCACATACACCCTAATATTACAGTG
Source organism: Cybosia mesomella (assembly GCA_946251805.1). NCBI lineage: Eukaryota > Metazoa > Arthropoda > Insecta > Lepidoptera > Erebidae > Cybosia > Cybosia mesomella. The sequence goes on from OX276389.1 coordinate 38,317,007, forward strand.
ACTATATCTAACTTCATTAAAATAATTTACCACAGAATCACCAACAGATCAGTCTTCCTAAGATATAAATGAGCAAAATAAAATAACCAGTCACATAACAGTTTGTTCCCAAAGTAAAGTTTTAATTAAAGGCTCTTTTATATTTCGCAGGAAACATAATTCAACAACGAATAAAGATTATCCCAACACGATTGCGCAAAAAAACTGGTATGATAAATGCAATAAACGTAACAGGAAGCAATGTAATGAAATCTTACTTTAATACATCAATAGTTTTATATTCTGTCTAAACATAAGAAATTCCATCCTGCGGTAATCGAATTCGTGATAAAATTAAGCAATTTTTACAATGACGAATGGTTATAATGTTACCGATATAATAAATTAATTGTATACCAACATCCGAATAATATTATAAGGCTTTGTGGAGTGTCGGTAGTACATTCGACTGCTACAACAGAGAGCGCGGGTTCCATTCCCGTTCAGTGCAAATATTTGTATGCATGAATATGTCTATTTGCATTGTCTGGGTGTTTCTATGTATAATATGTATATATCTACAAAAAAAAAAGTATTTAAGTATGTTTATCCGTACCCATAACACAAGCTAGTTGAAGGTCTAGAAAGCGTTGTGTAATTTTGGTCTAAAAAAACAGCCCGTTGATTTTTTTTTTAATTGTTGTTTTGTAAGTGACGTTTTAATGGTCTATCCAGAATAAATGAATTTTAACTTTGACTTTCATATCATAAGGTGCCAGCCCTATCTACTACAGTATGCTCGTTAAGCGGCAACATGCATCAATGCGACATCACGAACAACGCCTACCGTCTGTCCACCAACCTGCCCCCGACCTTTTCTCGGAATCTGTAATTATTGCACCACCCTGTTAATGATTTATTGTGGCCTGTGAGCAAAGGATGGGCTGGAGGCTGGATGCCAATACAATAAAATAAAAATGAAGTATCTGTTTGTAATTGTTACAAACAGATACTTCAATTTGATTGTAAAAAGCTGTAAATGCTTCTTTGTAAATGCATATGAATGTGTATATATATAATATAATTAAAAAACCAGTTAAAAAAATTGCATTTCTGTCTGTTTGACTTGACTAATCTCCGAAACGGCTGGACCGATTTTGATGATACTTTCACTGACAGCTTGCTGGTGTCATAAGGAGTAACTTAGCCTAAGTTACTCCTTATTTTTTCATTTTATTTTTTATTGTTTTCTTAATTAAAACCGTAACCTACGTCCACGCGGTCGAAGTCATGGGCTCAGCTAGTTAGTAAAAATACTTTTACTTACAATGTTAAACTTTTGTTGATAAGATTATATATTAAAAGAAGTATTCTTCATAAAAAATATAGTGTTAAGGAAACAGTGTAATATTTTGTTATTAATAATTCAGAATAAAGGCTTGATTCAAAAGGTGCCAGATACAAAATACGCAAGATAAAATGTGGCGCCATTTTTATTTACAATTTAGGGCAATAAGGTTACAACTTATATTACATCCTGTAGATACATTTGGTGAAACTGGAAATGATGTAATGAATTTAGTTTAGCTAGGTAAAGGTAGTTATATATTTAATGCTAGTTTTTACTGTGACTTTACTCGTGTGTGATAGGTACTGAAGATGTGCTCGCGACCCACAGATACCTTTTTTTTTTTGTGCGGAAATGCCTTCGGATACCCCCCCCCCCGCCAGCAGCGGGGGCGGTTATGTCGGGCTTGAACCGACTAAAACGCACGCCGTCTCGGGTCTACAGACGCCCGGGTGTAAGGTTACCCATAGAGCATATCCCTCGCACTCCGACTGACCCTGGGCCATTTGCAGTGTCCCCTCTGATAACAGCAGAAGGGTACCTGGAGCGGCCCCCAACCCCGCGGGCCTTGCAGGCCCGCCATGCCCCGACCCCCTCGTGCAATGGGGTCAGCTGGCCCTGAAAAGGGCCGGTTGGTCAGATTCTTGGTCGTTGACGTTGACGCCAGCTACTCCAGAGGAGCAATCAATGATGTGTCATCGCCCACGTTGCCCAGGGTGCACCAAACTTGGAGGTGATCCAACCAGTCGCACCCCGACCCACAGATACCAATTTCCGGAATAATAAACCTACTGTCCCATGCCAGACTATAATCTATCTCTGTGCCAGATGTCATCCAGATCCGTTCAGTATTTTTTGCGTGAAAGTGTAACAAATATCCATCCATACCTACATTGATGTAAAATTTTGTGTTTATGATATTAGTGTACAAAGTAATCTGCGCTAATACTTACAAAATTTTGTGTTTATGATATTAGTGTACAAAGTAATCTGCGCTAATACTTACAAAATTTTGTGTTTATGATATTAGTGTACAAAGTAATCTGCGCTAATACTTACACAATTTTGTGTTTATGATATTAGTGTACAAAGTAATCTGCGCTAATACTTACAAAATTTTGTGTTTATGATATTAGTGTACAAAGTAATCTGCGCTAATACTTACAAAATTTTGTGTTTATGATATTAGTGTACAAAGTAATCTGCGCTAATACTTACAAAATTTTGTGTTTATGATATTAGTGTACAAAGTAATCTGCGCTAATACTTACAAAATTTTGTGTTTATGATATTAGTGTACAAAGTAATCTGCGCTAATACTTACAAAATAGAAACCTGACGTGTACTTATCTATTTTAAAGATCGGGATTGTTAATCCCGATCTCACGAGAGGTAGGACATGACGGTATTCCCATCCAACTGAGCAGTCCGACTGGGGAAGTACCTCCGCCCTACAGAATACCGCGGCCATAATAACCTCGTGTTGTGTTCCCGGCGGTGAGTAGGGTAGCCAGAGCTCACTGAGAGTTTTTGTGCTGTCAGAGGGAAGAGTCTTCCTTCTGACAGCACAAAAACTAAAAAATAAGGGAGAGACGGGAGTAGCCTTTGGTCTTCCCGGAAGACTAAAGGCTATTCCTGCTTTGCAATTTCTTTTTTTTAGGGTCGGCAGTACGAGTGTGACGCCCCTGGTGTTGCACACGTCCATAGGCAACGATGACCGCTTCCCATCAGGTGGGCCGTGAGCTTGTCTGCCACCTGAGTAGTATAAAAAAAAAAAATCTTCATCATTAAATATCTAAGCTGTATCTTAATATTAGCTCAAGATTATTATAAACATAACATAACATAACATAACATAAACTCACGCCTATATCCCCGAAGGGGTAGGCAGAGGTGCTAGCACCCACGTTTCGCCAGTTTATGTTTTAGGTCCCAATGTAATAGGTGGCGAGCCTATTGCCATTAACCGGGCACTTATAAACCTGCGATAAATACACACATAACTTCGAAAAGCATCGAAAAGTCATTGGTGTGTGCCTTGGTAATACCTGGGATCGAACCCGAGACCTCGTCTCAGCAGTCCTTTACCCATACCACTAGGCTACCGCGGTTATATATAAAATTATATATATATAAAAAGGTATATATAAAAAGTCATTAAAAAAAACCTTGAAAATTAATTTTCTGATTTTTAACCTACAATTAATGACCCTATAGGTATTTTTGGGCTCTTCCTGCAACGAGGTTCACCTGCTGATTGAGGAAAGAGGCTCTGGTACCCGGTTTCTTCTCGAGGTTGGGATGTCAGACTGCAGTCGCTCCCATTAAAACCGTGTACCGTGTGGGTAAATAAATATTCTATGACATTCTACACAGCGCTTTCTAGACTGAAAGTAAGCATAGTTTAACTAGATTGTGTTATGGGTTCCAGAATGCGTAATTTTTTTTTTTGTAAATACATACATATTATACATAGAAACACCCAGACCAATGCAAATAGACATATTCATGCATACAAATATTTGCTCTGAGCGGGAATCAAACCCGCGGCCCCTGTCGTAGCAGTCGAATGCACTACCGCTACGCCACAGAGGCCGTCAAATAAATTTCGTCAATTAAATTTATTAAATCAAACGTGATAACACTGTTTAGTTTTATTTGATCTCGGTTTATATTAAGCGAATTATAAGCCGATAAAATACGAAAATTTGTCTAGGTTAGGCCAAATATAAAGAAGTATTTGGAGAAAGACGAAGAAAGAGCAACGTGAACACCTTCCTAACACAACCATTTATTATATATTATATTATTTATTTTTTTCTAAAGATTTAGATCGGAAAAAGAGAACATCTAGGACGGGACTTGATACGTCTTAAGGCGACGTTAATGTATCGGAGAATTTCGAATATCTGGGACGTGTCTAGGTGGCTCAGTTGGTCAGAGCATTCCCCCTGTAAGGGACTGGTCGCGGGTTCAAGTCCCGTCCTAGATGTTCTCTTTTTCCGATCTAAATCTTTAGAAAAAAGTAAGCATACAAAATGCTTAAAAATTTAATTATATATTATAATTTAGTTTAACTGGAGGCGTTAACAGCATTATTTAAGAAAAACCGGCCAAGTGCGAGTCGGATTCGCGCACTGAGGGTTCCGTACAAAACTGGATACCTTATTTGAGGTATGCGCCAATTAAGCTAGACCTTTAAATTGTATGCCGCCCGTACGACTCTGTGGCTTATCTTAATTGGAGTAACCTGTGTATGAATTTTTTTTTACCCTTTAATTTTCACAATTTTTTATTTTTTGAAATTTTTCCTCGACCCAAAACCTATAGGGTACCTTTTTTTTTTTTTTTTTTTTTTTATCATGCGGAAATCCCTTCGGATACCCCCCCGCGTGCCAGCGGGGGCGGTTATGTCGGGCTTGCACCGACTAAAACCGCACGCCGTCTCGGGTCTTCAGACGCCGGGGTGTAAGGTTACCCATAGAGCATATCCCTCGCACCCCGGCTGACCCTGGGCCATCTCACCACTAATAGCATCGCTCATCCTGTCTCCTCTGAAAGCAGAGGAGTACGGAGAGCGATGTGTTCCCGCCACGTTGGGTATTGGCCGACGATCAATGCCAACCCTATGAAGGGGTGAAGGGGAAGCCATTGACCGCCGCCCAGGGTGTACCGGCCGCTCCGATTCCGTTCCCCCCGGACTGCAGCGGGATCGGAATCGGAGCGACACTCGAGGAGGTTACCCAACACACACCCCACCTATAGGGTACCTTCGGTAGACCTAGAATTGTTAATTTTGGTTAAAAGCAAGGTCTTATAACACAAGTAAAAGGAAAAGGCCGTCTGAACTCCCAACCCCGAGAGGAACCAGAGCCTCGTTGGTTTAGAAGGTGAACCGACTTGCGGATGAGCTTAGCTTGGCCATCAAGGATGTTGGTAGACCACTTTACAATATTTAGATACCGTTTGAAGATACTCTCATCTGTTCTCAAATTAATATGTTTATATAGCCGCACATTTCTCAACCATTACAACCATTGTGTACAACCAGTACAACATTTTAAACTATAAAAATTAACATGAAAGGATATTTAAATAAATAAATATAAATATTCTACGACATTCTACACAGCGCTTTCAGGACCCAAAGTAAGCATAGTTTAACTAGCTTGTGTTATGGGTTCCAGAATGCGGATAAACATACTTATAAACTTTTTTTTTGTAAATACATACATATTATACATAGAAACACACAGACCAATGCAAATAGACATATTCATGAATATAAATATATGCACTGAGCGGGAATCGAACCTGCGCCCCTTGTCGCAGCAGTCGAATGCACTTATAGGTACCGCTACGCCACAGAGGCCGAGTTTATAACAAATTAATATTCGAAACTTTAATGAGGAGGGTTATGCCAGACGCATAAATAAATCTGAACAGAACTACAGAGCGTAAAAAGCGGGATGGCGGCATCAGAATAATTCCAATCATTAGCATACAATGCGTGGCACCCCACGGAGTGTTGAGGAAGTACTTTGTGGCATACCGCAGTTCCGGAGATCGCCGATAGATTCAAATCTTCGGTGAGTTCAATTTTATAATGGTTTGATAAGTTTTATTCTGAGCTATTGTTTATTATTGTTTGAGGTGTAGCTGGTATGATGCGTTTAAATATAAGCATATAAAATGTTCAAGTTTTCGCGGTGTGACTGTTTGGTAGAGTGGTAGAGTTTTCGACTTAAGTTCGTTTCCAGCTCACAACGCAAATATTTGTATGCATGAATAGGTGTTTTTTAATTCTACATCCAGATATAAACATAAATTTAAACTTCCCTACAGGGTTCCGTAGCCAAATGGCTAAAACGGAACCCTTATAGATTCGTCATGAATGTCTGTCTGTCCGTCCGTATGTCGCAGCCACTTTTTTTCCGAAATTATAAGAACTATGCTGTTGAAACTTGATAAGTAGATTATATTGGTGGTAGCTCAGCTGGTCAGAGCATTCCCCCTGTAAGGGACTGGTCGCGGGTTCGAGTCCCGTCCTAGATGTTCTCTTTTTACGATCTAAATCTATAATGATGATTTGCTTATTCTGGGCATAGAATTATCTCAGTTTATTTTTAGGCTGGTCGCATCCACGTTTTTATTATGCTATAAATAAGATCACAAAGACTGAAACATTTATTTATATCCGTATGTTTGACTTTTCTACTTTGGTCTTACGAATTACACTTTTTTTATACCGCACGAGCTTATGGGGGTGGCTCCATGAACGTCAAACACTAATGCCGTTCCCACCACACACGGAACCTTTCGAGACGAGATATCGCTATATCAGATCAACTGTTGCCCGCTATCGCCCGCGGTTATCGCGACCAATGAACTATTTCGAATTTTTAATTTCGTAATATCTTTTGAATGGAATGTCCGATTTCAATAATTCAAAAAGTAATCAATAGCTATTGAAACGGTCTTGAATACGAAATAATTTTTATACATAAGAATTAACACTAAGGTGTGGATATAACATGGTTTATTCATCAGCATTTCTATCAACTTTAAAACAATTAAAAAGTAGTGTGGTGACATAACTACAATAGTTGGACATATGGTCATGCGAAGTTTTTTGTAGATATTGATATGTTTTATAATATTATAGAAGTAAGTAAGTGTCTGTGATTTTTTGAAATCGGTCCAGTAGTTTTTAAGTTCAATCAATCAATCAATCATTTATTTTGGTAAACATGGGTACATAGTAGGGTGTTAGAACTGTGGTTGTCCAATCCATGTTTTACCATGTTGGTGTGCAAAGGTTTTATTTGTTATTATTGTGTCATTCGTTAAATACAAAAATTCAAAAATACAAATCTTTCCTCTTTATGATATTAGTGTAGATGTAGATATAGATGGTGCTCTAAGGTCGCATCTCCACGGAACGGTTTCTTACCGGGGAGGGGCTTGACCAAACCGTACCCTTTTTTTTTTTTTTTTTTTTTTTTTTTTTTTTTTTTTTTTTTTCGTGCGGAAATCCTCTCGGATACCCCCCCGCCGGCCAGCGGGGGCGGTTATGTCGGGCTCGAACCGACTAAAACCGCACGCCGTCCCGGTCGTCAGTCTTGTATAACACACTATAGAGCCGTTTCCAGGATGCCGGTGAAGGCTTCGTTTCACCGCGGTACACCATGATACCGGACCGTGTAGAAACCGTTTCGTAAAATAAAACAGTCGAAGTTGGCTTTACTCCAAAGATCGTGGTTGAGCCCAACACACCCACAGATGATTAAAAATATAATGATGAAAATCTTCTCCCACTTCACCATTCAAAATGGTAGCTACATGCAACCTCATAGATATTATCGTATGCCTCGTAAAGTAAGAAGCATAAACAATTGTTTCCAATTTATTTTATCCAATTACCGAGATGTTAACTGTACAGTAAACAGTGAGATACAAGCCTTGCGCCCACGGCTCGCCTACGTACGCTACCGAGGTTGTTGAGATTTAATACCTATTTTGATCCTATAAGCAAACATAATGTTTTTTTGTTTTTATTATTTTGTGTCAAGCACTATTCCTGTCTTATGGCCTTAAACTGTCGATTTGAAAGGACATAAGGACCATCCAACCAAAATAATGTCACTGCTACAAAATATTATAAATTTGAATTCTATGATGCCTTTGTAAACTTATTTATCTGCTATGCATGTACAACCGCATGCTGCATATGGCTAACTTAATAGTCATCAAATCGCCTTTGGGCTTAAATCGACCGCTGCAAGGAAAATATCGCAAAATGGAGCTATATTGACCGGTCGCAAGAACCTTTTTTTTTTGTTCGTAAAACCGCGTTTGAAACCGCGCGCGTCTCGGGTCTTCAGACGCCGGGGTGTACTCGTAAGGTTGCCCATAAAGCATAACCCTCGCACCCCGACTGACCCTGTGTAACAATGCACATTGTAGTTTTAAGGATATTAGTGGAATATGTAGTCGATTCCTTAGTTGATATCGATTCATAGTCTACTAATATTATCTGTATTCTTTCATCGACTCTGTCTATGGTTAGCTGTGGTCAACTCTATCGGCTGTGGCATATTATCTATGAACTCCCACCAAGTCGCTTCTTTCAGCCAACGTTATAAATGACAGTGCAGCAGTTTTGCGAGCCCCTAATTTTCTGCATCGCTTCCACAAGCACATAGCTCTGGTACTGAGCCGTTGATCCGCCGAGCGAGTCACGCAGCGGTTGTTGCCAGCGCGACACGCCGGGCAGGGGACCTGAGCTAAGTGCAGATTCCTGGCTGCCGCGGGTCGTCCTCACATCCCTTCTTTTAATTCTTCAACTTCAAATTTTAATTGAATCTATGCGTACTCACCCTTGAGACCACTTATAATTATAATTAATATATGAAAGGTAAAACTATTCTCATGTTTAATTTACTATAACCTTATATCAAACCAACAATTAACTTCTAATAACTTAAAATCACTATCTACCTTTAAGTTTAACTATCAATGTTACACCTGGGCCATCTTCGGTTTCGACATGGCCCCCACGGGTCGGTCGCAAGTACATTTTTTTTTTTTTTCGTGCGGAAATCCCTAATTGATTACGGGGCCCAATCCCAGTCTATGTCGCATTTGCTCTGTTGCCCACTGAACTACCGAGGACCTGTGCAGGGCAACAGAAAATTATGTTGCTGTGGCAAGTATTAGGCTGACAAAATTTGATAAAATAAAGCCATTGACTCGAAGAGCTGTTTTGCAGCAACCACCATTGCCGGGCTCCGGTAGGAGGGGTAGAAGGGCTGGCTTGTCGTCGTAGACTGCGTGTTAATGGTCTCACTGCACTGCCAAGGATGCCCAAAACCGTGGGAAGTGGAGAAGAAAAAGCCGGGAATCGGATGTTGTCTGCATTAAAAATTATTAACGAGTCAGTACAAACTCGTCCTTTTTATGAAGTCGGTTAACAAGCAGAGATGTTTAATAACAATATTGCTTGGTCGCCCATATACTTATAGACTTATAAGGTGAGTCAAGGCGTATTTCAACACAGTTAATTTGACACCAATGTTGATACAACACTCCACACGTTATTTTGAATTTCAAAAAGTCGTGATATTCATCAAAAAAAAATTGAATACATGACGGATTGAAACGTTCGGTTGTCTTGAAATCTTAACAGTTTTAGGGTTCCGTACGCGAAAGGCAGGGAAATCCATGGAATCCTATTATGAAATTACTAAGAAGCTACTGACGTTCATGTATCAAGAAAGAAAGAAAGAAAGATTTTTTTTATTCAGGCTGCTTTGAGACATACTTAATATATGCCTATATCTTATAAACCGCAATAGTTAAACAGCTAAAATTTCGACGTCACTATGCTGCTATAACAACAATTATAAAATTTAAAAAAAACACCTATTCTTATAGTGCGTCTGTTATTTCTTTGAAAAAAATAAATGTTTATTAAATACTATCTAATAATATCTAAAATAATATCTTTCTTATACGATGATACTAAATCCTTCGTGTCCAAGTCACACTTGACCGTTTTTTATGTTCAGTAACATTTTGTCAGGATTGTGCCCGCTACAACTGGAGTCGTGGCATGCTTCAATGCTTCTCCTGAGCTTGTAAAGTTCAATCATGGATGACATTCCTTGCGACAGACAGACCGTGACGTCATTCGTTATGAAAGATTTCCAAATAAAGTTCCTTTAATATGCCTTCAATTGTAAATATTGTATACCTAGCGAGTACGTCTACTGTGCGTAAGGCATACTGCAACAACATCTCAGGGTACAAACCCCGGGGACTACAAACCTTTAATTTGGGCAGTTGACAGGATGGATGCCTTCATGTTGTAAGCAACCAAAAAGAAGGATTTCTTGGAAATTCACCCCTTAAGTGAGAAAGTAATTTAAAAAAAACATTACTTCACCCCTGTATCCGCGAAGGGGTAGACAGAGGTGTATTACTCACTCACGATTCGCCAGTTATGTTTATGTCCCAATGTAATAGAAGGCGAGCCTATTGCCATCTACCGGGCACATTAGTAAGCGAGCGATAATAAACATTTTTAATACATCAGAGGTGGGGATCGAACTCGAGACCTCGTCTCGGCATTCCGTTACAGTACACCACTATCATCAAGAAATCTATCATGGGGTGAAAAATAAGGGATGTACAGTTTTATGGAAGTCCATCATTTACGAACTCAGAGAGCTAAAGTGGAAGCGAGGCTATGGCCGTCAATCAGGTATTTGTTCCTACTGAGAATTTTAAAAACAACCCAATAACACTTTTTTTCCGATCCTGGGAATCAAAGCTGACCCCTTACACGCTAGCGTAACTCGCTACTGCTGTATACGTATACAATAACCGCTATTATAGTCCTACAAAAAAGTTAACAGTCGACTAAGATTCATTCAATCCTACAAAACTGGTCAGACTAACTGGATTCTAGTCTATGGACATAAGATAAAAAAAGTGTATGTGTACTTATGTACGCACGTAAGAAGTTATACTGCTTCGGCGTAACAAGATCTTTCTAAAAAATTTACCCTTCGCGTTATCCTACGTTTGTAGAAATAATTAAAAAAAAAATTTTAGTTACTTTAGTAGCAGCCCAGTGGTGTACGTAACGAACTGCCGAGAGCAGGTCTCGAGTTCGATCCCTAGTCGCCCCGGGCACACACCTCTGACTTTTCGTAGTTATGTGTGTATTAAAAATGTTTATTATCGCCCGCTTAGTAATGTGCCCGGTAGATGGCAATAGGCTCACTCCCTATTACATTGGGACCTAAAGATACCTGGCGAACGGTGGGTTTGTAATACACCTCTGCCTACCTCTTCGGTGATACAGGCGTGAAGTTATGTTATATTTCAGTTTTTGATGTAAATAAATAATACCGTCAACTAACCTCAAATTCTACAAACGTACTCAAAGTAAAATATTGACTAGCTAACTTCAGGGTATCGGTTTTCTAGCTAACATCATGGTGTCGGTTTTTCGTGACGGTGTGCGCGCGCATCGTAAAACTTTACTCCCATCATGTTTCCCTAACGCGCCAAAAGAAGTATCACTTAAAAAGTCCACTAATCGACATAGATAAACCGCCTTTTTAGGTAGATTTCGATGAAATCGATCTACCTATTGGTTTCTTGACTACTGTCGAATTTTAAAAAAATTCTTCATAGTAGGTTTAGTTATGACCCCCTGAGTCCGAAATGACCACTGGTCAAAAAGTTTATAAATATATATATATATGTATGTATGGTTCCACTTCCCAAAATTTGCGGCACTCTCACGGTCGCATTTTTGCCCCGATCGCTTTCAAACTGCGGTTAAAAATTGCTTGGGTGTAAACTTAGTTTAAGTTCGTGAATTGGTGGAATCCGGCCTAAGGGGACGGTAGGGCCTCACTTTTTGTGAAATCAGTTTTTCCTCAAAATTTCACGTTCCATGAAAGATATTCGAACCGTTCTAATTTTATCCCATAGTATACATGAATACCAACAACTTTTAATTATAAACCTATAAGATTAAAACTTTAACTAAAAGTGGAGGGGGGAAAAACTAAAATTTTTCGGGAAAAAAATCATAACTTCTAACCGGTGAACATTCTTGCAGTCGGAAACATTTTTAATCGATAGGCCATTTTTAAGTCTAAAATAAATGTCTGAAAAGTTTTTCGCTAAAAGTTACCGTTTTCGAGAAAAAAATTAAACTGTTTAAAGTCCGTAGTTCTCTATATAAAATAATATTAATTGCTTCACGAAATCTACCTGTGCGTTCCCCCTGCGGGAACGAATTTTTTTTAATCCAAATGACGTAAAAACTATCTAAGATACTCGAGATTATGGTCCATGTCAAAAACATGCTTTATACAGTTGCATTGTATAGTGCGAGATAATTTTCTGCGGCTTCCAATTATATTACTAAATGAACACCAGTAGACATACAATGTATGTATTTATAACCTTCAGATCCATTCCGGTCGTGAGTTATGCGACAAGCGTAAAGGTGGAGTTGTTTTATGCGAGCGTATTTTTATTTTAATAAGTTATATATTTGTTTGCTTCTGTAGTTACTATGGTCCCAATAACATAAGATTACACGGATGGTACAGTAGTTTAATTTGTCATCTTGCTTTGCTTGTGAACCGAAACGTTTGGTTTTGATGTGCGTACGAAACTTTTTGTCTGACATATAGATGTAGCGAGTTGGGTTCTATTTTGAGTGGTAGGTTTTTACAGCAATTGACAGGTGAACTTGGTTCATGGACATAATCTATGTAGTTATTTTAGTTTCACAATAGAATATACATATTCATTTTATGTTAATTACGGTAAAAACTTCATAAATGCTTAATTATAGGAAACATTTATTTTGAATTTCAGAATTTAATTGCTTTTTTCTTGCGGAGACTTTCAAAATCTGAAGACAACTACATCAGATTGTTCGTGTTTCTAATGTGCCTCTTACCTCAAAACCTGTTGTCGTTCAAAAAGCGACTACCAAAACACAAGAAAAAATTAATTTGCAGTTATTCCTACTGTTTTTAATAACTATTATTATAATAAGTACGTACTTAACACTAATTAGAGAAATAATACGTATATTTCGTGAATATGCCAGAAAGAGGTTGTTAAAATCAAAATAAATTTAATGATCTATTCGAGTTAAAAATGTACATGAATAAAAGTTGCTTGCATGACTTTAAGTTCTTTAAGACTTTAACATTAAGGCTTTAGTGTAAGAATTATATTCCAATTCTAGGTAATCAAATATAGTTCCGAGAAATAACGTATGGTACATCTTGTAAAAGGTTGTCCGTGAAACCCAGTTAGTTAAGTGACTGTCATAAAGTTCCTATACAACTAAAGTTATTCAGAATAGTACATAACTGTTTCTAAAATTAATCCTATACAAAATTGGTTCTTCAATCAAAAAAACCTTAAATCAAAATAGTCTTGTAGAAATATTTCTTGAGAACGATGAGGAAAATTTCACTTAATGTCAAATACTAATTATTTTCCTTGTATCTTGTCCGAACTTAAAATCCATTGCGATTGTGACCTATTACTGTATTACTGCACGAATAAAACTTATAAATTGCAAGAAGGCGAGACGCCGTCCAACAAGATGGACGACGACCTAAAAAAGGTAGCTAGGATTGACTGGATGCATGTAAGCTGCCGATGCTCCAAGCCCTCCGGCTTGGAGCATCGGCAGCTTACATTGTGTTAACACTCCAGCAAAACAGCTCTCCTCATCCAATAGGATGAAATCAAATACAAACACAAGAAAGACGGTCACTCATGAATTGCTGACAGTACCTTGCACTTGTGACCCTACGTGGTGGTCTATACAGCGGAAGGTTATTAGGTCGGATCACTTCAATTTTGAACGGACATGCTTCTTTTTCATTTATCTTACCTGTAACAAAACATATTTTCAAATTAATGATATGATGAAGAGGTATTTTACAAATGGAACATGTCTAAATTCAAAGAACAATAAAATGTAATTTTTGCGTCATGTTACGCGCAAAACAAATCTTGTCTTTAACCAATTACAAAGGTCAATTAGTTACGAGTAGTAGTCAGTAATCAAGTCGAGTATCTTAATAAGACATCTGTGCTTGGCAATGTTGGCAGTGTTATGGATAATTAGCCACAATAATGGTTGTAGATAAACTCTGTCCAAGATGGCGTCTTTACTTCGAAATTGAGAAGACAGTAAAATTCGCGATTTAGAGTAAAAGAGACAGAAAAAGTTAATTACTCAATTGTTTCACTTAAATGTTTCTTTGTCCCAAGTATTTGCTTTTTTATTTTATATTTTTGATTTTTCGAACTATATGTTGACTCCTATGACTTGCAATGATTTCGTTTTTGGTCCTAAGTACCACAGTATAAGTACACCTAATACCCGGCTCTTATACCCGGCATAGCCGTTTGTTGGTGGCTGAACTCCTCCGTAACCACTCGCGCGATCTTGACCAAATTTACCACGGTGATAGTGTGGACACTGAGTAGTGTTTTGAAGCGAGATGGTTCATGTCCGATGTACCATTGAGGAATAATCACCGAAAAACAGTTTCACGAGTGCGCGGCCTTAGCTAAGCGCGCGACCGTAGTAAGATGTCTTATTTTCAAGTAAGAGTCCTGCTCGCTCAGCTCAATTTATTTCAGTCGCATCCTGCATTGAATTCCTAGTAAATAGTAGTATATCCTACCCTACTGATGTTAGAAATGTGAAAGTTTGTGAAGAAGTTGTTGTGGATGTTTGTTATTCAATCACGCTCTAATGGCTGAACGGATCTGGCTGATATTTGGTACAGGGAATAGATTATAGCACAGCTTACCTATCATAGTATGGAATAACACATAGACCACTCTGTATCCCTGGAATAAATTCCCATGGGTTGCGGGAACGGGATCAGAATTCCACGCCGGGAAGCCGAGGAGGTAAACGCCAAATGAAATGGATGGTTCCAGGAGCTTATGAACGCACGCACACAAACAGTGCCAAGCAAACACGTTATAGGACATACTTTCGTTTCACCAACATTTAGCAATACAGAAACTTAGGAATTCATGATTTGTCTGTATCGACATTTAGGCAATATTCTTGGAACGTATTATCATAGCTTGAGGTGAGCGCTTGCGACAGTATTGTTCTGAGAAATGGTGACGTTTGGAGGTCGGCGCGGTGACCGTGCATGCGGAAACTTCGGCGGTGCGCCCGCGCAACTATAAGAAATGGTAGGGGTAACATTCCAATTATGGTTATTACTGTATTACTATGTCTTGACCGATAATTAACAACCTATAGCTTTACATAACTGCTCTTAGACTTTATTTACATTTTTAATTTATTAGGTCTCAACCACGAGCCACATGAGGTCCTGAAGAAGAATGGTATCCACATTTTTTTTTTGTTTTGTAATAAGAATATTAGTAACCGAAATTACTAGTACCTATTACCCTAACCCTTCCAACTAAGCTAAATTGCTTGTGTTAGGAGTGGGTCCACGTCGGTAGTGTAATGGCCAGGACTCGAACCCGGGACACGATCTCCGGTTAACCACTAAGCTATAGACACTTTTTTATATAACCAAATTTGGTCTATCCATTGGTAAGCTAATTGCCACTTATGGCATTACAGACATTAGTCATGCTTACAAAAAGAGACTTGAGACAAGAAAAACAGAAAGAGAATAGGAAAGGAAGGAAGGAAAGGAAGAAGAGGAAATACTGTACAAATACAGTATCAATATAAACGGACGGTCTGCATAAGTGAAAGGATGCTTCCCTAGTCTTTTCACGCTGAAATTCTGGGAAAGTAAGAAGCCCATGTCGTGCACCTAAAATTGGTGGCTCCAGAGGTCTAGAGGCTCAGAGTACTTATTAAAGCGTCGGTTAGCTTAGCGGTTAAGGAGTCGACCCTACGATCGAGAGGTCCCGGGTTCGAATCCTGGCCATCACACTACTGACGTGAACCCACTCCTATATATACTGCCAGCGGGGACGCCGTTTGACCAGACGGGTGATCAGCCCTTGTATGTCCATTTCACCCATTTCCCCTATAACGACTGTCATACATATTCGTATGGCAACCGGGACCGACATCTTAACGTGCTCTCCGAGGCACGACCAGACCAATGCAAATACTCATATTCATGCATACAAATATTTGCACTGAGCGGGGATCGAACCCGCGCCTCCTGCGTAGCGGCCGCTTTCAATACCGCCACGCCACGGAGGCTGTCAACCCACTCCTAACACAAGCAATTAGGCTTAGCTGGAGGGGTTAGGGGGAATATTAGTAATTTCGGTTACTAATATTGTTTAAAAAAAACTTAATTATTTTTAAATTCCTGTCGTCCTTGGCCCTTTTTTTTGAATCAGTAGTTTAGTAGCTTCATGTAAATACGTGAGGTCATAGGCCACCTCAAGTATAAGAGACGTTCGGTCATAGCTCATTAAGGTACAATGCGAATCAGGGGTGCAACTGGTTGGATCACCTCCAAGTTTGGTGCACCCTGGGCAACGTGGGCGATGACGCATCATTGATTGCTCCTCTGGAGTAGCTGGCGTCAACGTCAACGGCCAAGAGTCTGACCAACCGGCCCTTTTCAGGGCCAGCTGACCCCATTGCACGAGGGGGTCGGGGTATGGCGAGCCGGCAAGGCCCGCGGGGGGGGGTGGCCGCTCCAGGTACCCCTCTGCTGTTATCCAGAGGGGACACTACGAATGGCCCAGGGTCAGTCGGAGTGCGAGGGATATGCTCAATGCATTTCCCTGGGTAACCTTACACCCCGGCGTCTGTAGACCCGAGACGGCGTGCGGTTTTAGTCGGTTCAAACCCGACATAACCGCCCCCGCTGGCCGGCGCGGGGAGGTATCCGAAGGGATTTCCGCACAAAAAAAAAAGGTACAATGCGAATCAGAAAGTTCAAGAACCTTTTTCGGAACATCATAAAGTACTCTTCGGTGTGAAGGATGTTCAACTTCATCTGACACAAGTGATAATTGATTTGTAATACGCAAATTAACTAGAAAAGTCAAAGGTTATGAACTTGACCGTCGGCGTGAGAGACTACGGTTTTATGTTAATTAAAACTTATATTATATATGCGAATGTAAGTTTGTTTGTCAGTTCATGCAAAAACAGATGAATGGATTAGACTGGAATTTTGCCTTCAGTTAGAGTACGACTTTTTATCCCCTGCATCGATTCCTGTGAGTCATGACACCGGGATCAGAAGTCAACGCGGGCAGCTATAAAATAAAATAATATAAACTTGGGTGACTGTGGAAGAAGCTTAACAAGTCGTGAGGTATGTGAGTAAATTATTGTTGTTTCTTCCTACCTTGCAGGGAAAAGGTGTATTTCAAAGTATGTATGTTAAGCCATCCTTTAAAATTTTGCACTTTAGACAAACAAGCCTGTGAATGTTCTACGACCCCTGTGGTGTAGCTGTAGTACGTAGAACTGCGAAGCCAGAGGTCGCGGCTACGATTCCCGCTCAGTGCAAATATATAGGTATCAAATATATTTTTCATTAAATATAATTTTTGAATGCAAAGCACTGGTCTGGGTGTTTCTATGTATAATATGTATTTATTTACAAAAAAATAAAGTATGTTTATTCGCATTCCAGAATCCATATGATAAGCTCTGCTTAGTATGAGTCTAGATGGCGTTGTGTACCTTGTCCCACTATGTTATTTATTTTATTTTAGCCGATTTAATAGAGCGGCGATAGCCCAGTGGCGTACGTAACGGACTGCTGAGACGAGGTCTCGAGTTCGATCCCCAGTCGCCCTGGGCACATACCTCTGACTTTTCGTAGTTATGTGTGCATTAATAAATGCTAATTATGGCTCGCTTAATAATGTGCCCGGTAGATGGCAATAGTCCCGCCCCCTATTACATTGGGACCTTAACATAACTCCCTAGTTCGTCAATCGTGGGTGTGTAATACGGCCTAAGGGATAGGCCCTTCGGGGATACAGGCGTGAAGGTATGTATGTGTATGTATGTATTTAATTTTACCAACCTAAAGCGCACTATAAATTGACCACTTACTGTTGAGAGACAAATTGGTTGCACCACCAGATGAGTCACCAAGTTTCTTCCATATTTGGCCATTAACTTTACGAAGTTGATTCGTGACGTCAGCCTGTTAGTCATTAAGTACTTATCATAGTAAGATCTGCGCTTGCCCGCCAAATATGTGTAATTATAATTACTTTTGTCTTGTGCACAAAGTCATTGTTTTAAGTTCAGTTTGGTTATGTGTATAATAATGACGTTATATTAAGGTGGCTGGGTTGTTATGGAGGTTATGCTAAATGGGGTTTGAACAAAATTTATTCTAGGCATCAGCAGCATACGGTATCATTACATGGTATAGAATTAAGTCACTTTTACGAGTCGTGTCTGGTGCTCCGTTATTTTTTTCAACCAACGGATTTTTATACGGTTTTCACTGTCATTTAGACATCCTTACTAATATTATAAATGTGAAAGTAACTCTGTCTGTCTGTCTGTTACGCTTTCACGCCTAAACCACTGAACCGATTTTGCTGATTTTTGATACAGGGGTAGATTAGACCTTGGGAAAGGACATAGGCTATGTTTTGTCGCGATAACCGACATCTACGCGGACAGAGCCGCGGGCAAAAGCTAGTTCTTAAATAATTGAACCTAAATAAACATTTGAAGAACGGGCAATCAAAATACGTATGTGGCGCCCAGCGAGATACGCTACGCCTGCTGATTAACGAACGAGACTCTGGCGTATGCTTTCCTCTTAAGGCTGAGGCAGTTGCTCCCGCAAAAGCCAAGATAAGCCAAATCAAGAGAACGAGTTGGTTATCATTATCGGTCATTATTTTTATTATTATTACAACGGTGACGCCGGCACCCAGGTGGACAATCTACCCTTTAGGGGTGGGCCATTTCACCCATTTCCCCTGGTCCTCCCTTGAAGGGGGGGGGGGGGATATTCAGCATTCACGGCGTTTTCCTCCATATCCAGTGTACCCAATTCCATATTCTCCCATCTTATCTCCATGAGGCAATGAGGCACTCGGTAAGCAGATACTCATCCTGCCAGAGCCTGATCTCATCGCCATCCATACACTCCGGGCATCTGAGGTCGGTTTTCTGGGATCATTATCGGTCATAGTGAATGAGGTATTCATACCTTGGGGTGCTTGGTTGGGGACCTCCACGCGGTGCACCCTGGGCAACGGAGACAGCAGCGCCTCTCTTCTAGGGTGGGAGAGACGCTGCCGCCTACGGCCAACTCCGATCGAGGCGAGGACGGCCCTGTTGAGGGCTGTTCGGAAGCTTTCCACGTGTCCCTCTGATTAGCAGATGGCACAGTGGAGAGCAAGTAAGGGGCCATCTCGAAACCGGAGATGGCCCAGGGTCAGTCGGGGTGCGAGGGATATGCTCTATGAGTAACCTTACACCCCGGCGTCTTAAGACCCGAGACGGCGTGCGGTTTTAGTCGGTGCAAGCCCGACATTACCGCCCCCGCTGGCCGGCGGGGGGGTATCCGAAGGGATTTCCGCACGAAAAAAAAAAAAAGTAGATATTCATACCTTTATGTAAACTCTCGTCAGGACCACATAGGGTATGTGGTGTTTTATGTGTAAAGATCATTAGAGAACGTAAAAGTATACTTATTATAAAACAATATGACATTAAATGTTCTGACAACAAATAGGGGACCGGTAATTTCTCACTCGCACCGGGACATTCATGCCAGCCAAGTCGCGCTATTACCTATGAACATAATTGTATTTTAATAAGGTTATTAAGGCCAATGTACACAAGCTACTTTAAGTATCGATAACCGGCTATTTAGTCGCTTTTCGGAAGCCGGATGCTGCGGCAAGACGCGGTATTTGGCACACTTGCAAACTCCGGTCAGATGGTAGACACTCCCGCAAAAGCTAAGATAAGAAGTACTTTATTTCGTGTGTAAACCACCCCCGCCACCCCTGCCGGCGCGCGGAGGTGGCTAAATCGGGCTGGACACCAACTAAAACCAAACGCCGTCTCGGGTCTTCCGAAGCCGTGGTGTAAAGTGGCCATAAGGCATTTACCTCGCACCCCGACTGGCCCAGGGATTCGAGATGGCCTCATCGGATTTGGGAACCACGGAGTCCCCGTCTTGCCCCCAGAAAAGGGGAGGGCGCGCAATGCACCGCCGACCCGGTCTGCTTCTGCTAGGGTCTCTGAGTAGCCTATAGCGGACCTCTGGCTCCAAAATTCAAGCTTTGGAGACAATCAGGCCTAATGTTGTAATGATCATGATGACAAACTCAGGTCAGTCGATGTAGTAACTGAACCCTACACAAAATGTATGCACCATTTCGATACTAGTCGCGCAAGCGGATCTCGTCGCACCGATGCATCATCAATGCAATCGCAAAGTAATCGATCCACCATGCCTTATTGACTCATGACAGTTGCGCTAACGCCGGCCGATGCCTCATCGATGCAGTCGCATGACGCGCGATAGAGAGTCAGCAGAAACGAATCCTAAGATAATATACCTAATAATTAAGTTAATTTAGGGCCGGTTTTTCAATCGCCAGATAAAACGTCAGATACCAATCTAGTTGAAAATTTTAACTGACATTTTAAAAATCGAATAAAATATTCCAATTTTTCAATAAACAGATAGCGGTCAGATAACTAACCTACTGATTTTTGTTACTAGCTTCACACTAAATAAGCGAGAGCAGGACGCACTTATGTTCATTTACAGATTTTAAAAAGAGACAGCCAACTTTCGCTGCAGTGACAGCGGGTGTCACAATTTGACAGTATTCATAACCATAAATTGTTCTTACCGTCTTCTTTTCTCACGAGAGGATACTGAGTATAGTGATTTTGTCAAAGTTATCAGATTACCTATTTGTTATGTTGGCAATTATTTATTATTATTAAATTTTAAAAAATTTAATAAAAATTATAAATTATATTATTAATTCCAATTAATGTTAATAATACTTCCACAGTGTATTTTTCAAGACGAAATCGCCTGGTGTCGTTCCATTCAGACATAATATCGGGCCGTTCTCTTACTACTCTTTCTTTCCTGTCTGGACTTAAATAGTTTAGCACTATATAGTCTTCTTCGATCCTTAAATCGTCGATTGAATCAAAACAATCCATGCTTAAAATATTTTAAACGCACAAACGGCGCAGGTAATGATGACAGAAACGTCAAAAAGCTCTACAGATAGTCGCTAACTGGGGTCCGAACGGCCAGATAAATTTATCAGCCAGTTAGAGAGTTTATCAATCAGTTAAAGCTTATCTAGTGGTTGAAAAATTGAGAATCTTGTTAACTGTAGGATTAATCCTATCTGGTTGTTTAACTGAGCATTGAAAAATCGGCCCTTAGTTAATTTAATTAAGTTTATCTAACTATTCTTCTCTGCAAACTGTGTGCAGTGCCCGATAGGGTCCTAAATTTTAATTCTTCTTCTTCTTCTTCTTATAGAGAATAGAGAATAGAGCAAAACGCGGTGCCTTATCGATACATTAAATCATAATCATCCGATCGTTCATCCCGGTTGCATCCAAAACTTGCACAGTGGAGCCCAGGGTACGCTTTTCTATGCTTACTTTCTTTTAATTCTCCTGAGGTGGCTTATCTTAACTTTTGTGGGAGTTACTGCCGTCCGATCTCCTGGGTACCGGCTTACAGGTGAGGTTAAGTTGGGCCTTCTAGATCTTGGTGAAGCCCCACATACCCCTATCGAATTGATACTGTCTAAATCTGGCTAAATTACGGGATTTAGATGCAGTGACCGAATTTAGAAAGTCTTCTAAACGCAATGCAGTATAAGTACAGTTAGATGTTGAAAGTTGCGTGTGTGTTTTGTCTGTTAGTACTTACATTTTTGTTTTTTTTTTTCGTTCGGAAATTCCTTCGGGTACCTCCGCAGACATCTTCCGCCCCCGTTGGCCGGAGGGGGCGGTAAACGTCTGTTAGTACCTAGCTACCTCTTAAAATTTAATATCCTTCGACATAACAACAACTCAACAAACTGATTAATGACAATCTTGCTGTGCACTTACGTTCGCCGACACGGATACACAGACGGACAGATACAAGGTTAATGTACATAAGTACATTAATACAACACATTACTTATAGAAATTATTAAGTGGAAACCACATAAACAAATTATTTCACGTGACAAGGAAAATTTTTGAATTAAATAATTCTGATGATTGTATACCTCCGGACTTCCTTATGCCTCGATGGCTCAGCGATAGTGAGTACGGTTGCTGTATAGAAAAGCCCGGGTTAAACTATCCCGGCAAGAGCTGTTAGGTTCTATACAAGACGCCAATCCGTTCTAGAGTGGAATACTGCTCTCATCTCTAGGATGGCTGTGTTCAGTACTAGATGCTCTCGACAGGTTGCAGCGACATGACAGACTTGGAATTCTTTACCAGCACACGTATTTCCTTCCTCCTGATACAGTCCCGGGTCTTTTCAATCAACATTATTCAACATTATTTAATTAAAATGAAAACGAGACGTAAATTACATCTCGCATGTATAATGTTTGGCGTCATTAAACGTCAGGCACCTATTGACTTGTATAACAAATTCAAGCCCATGTCAAGCAGACGTGATTGTGGCAAAAGGAAGTGTTCACCACAATTGTCCATACCACCTCATAGAACGGCCGCGTTCAGAGGCAGCTTCCGATACGCTGGGTGTAAAATATGGAACAACATACCTCCGCCTATTAGAATTCTGAAATCAGCAAATACCTTTAGGTTTAAGCTGCGGCGGTACTTGATGGAGGCACAACGGGAATTCGGTATGATAGATGTGAATCTGTCTTATATCTGATGATATCTCCGGGATATGATGCGATACGAATGGGTACTATTGTTTTGTTACTTACTGTATGTTATTATGTTGTTATTACACACCTCTGTCTACCCCTTCCGGGATGCAGGCGTGAAGTTATGTTATGTTTTTGTTTTTATTACTTTTTATTTTTTATTATGTTGTATGTTATATAGTTAATCCTTCCTGTTTTGTTAAGAATATTATTGTTAGCTGATTGACGTTCGTAAGTCTGGTTCGTCGTAGGTCTGGTTGAAAATCAGCGCTAGGCATCAGTCTGGCATTATGCTGAATCAGGTCCTATTCGGCAAGCTTTGAGATAGGTACTCACATACTGTAATTAAGGCTATTCTTTTTCTTTATAACTTTAAGTGCGTCTCAAAGCAGACTGAATAAATTTATTTCTTTCTTTCTTTCTTTCTTTCTTTCTTTATTTCTTTCTTTCTTTTAAGCAGGACGTTAAAAAGCATCTGATGAGGCCGTCAAGCTGAGAGCCAACATTGTAAATCTATCGATGTCTGTAATGGTGACTCTCAATCTGGAGAATTTACCATTAGCTTACTATCAAGAGAGGTAAAGTCATATTGACGTGACCATTATGAAAAAAAAAAAACATTTTTAGTAATCTGAATACAGTATTCGCGTAGTTGATGAAAGAAATGTAGATATTATACCCCATTTTAATGTAGGTATTATATCCCATTTAAAAGTAGATTCGCAGTACTCAACAGCTAGGACGGGACTTGAACCTACGGCAGTACGGACCCTGAGCTACCTAGACTCACTATGTATTTGTTTCACATGCGTTTTAGGCGAAAGTATCAATCATCAATAGGTAACCAATGAAGTACAGTATTTTTTTTTTTTTTTTTTTTTTTTTTTTTTTATACCTACCCCCGCTATGGAGCGGGGCCTATTTTGACATTTTTAATTAAAGACTTCCTAGTTTAATCCTATGCTTTCCTCTTTCATTCCGAGTCTCTTAGGCATACTAGTTCTCGCTTGTATTCTTCTCGCACTTTCATTCAACCTTTCATTCTCTGCAGGGATATGGGGGCATCTGGGAATTCGTGTACCTAAGCTACACTATTCTATTTATTCCTTTTTTCTTTATTATTTATTGACAAAACTTTACATATGTTCTTAAATTATTTCTTAGCTTACTAATACATATTTTTCTTACAGCTATCTACACGTTATTACAATTTTTATTCTTTTTATACTTTATTTTGTTTTACAGAGTTATTTAATGTTACAATTTTTATATTCTATGATCTTAGGCTAGGCAACATTATGCCCAGCATAAAGCGCTAGCTTAATTTATTACACCCTGTTTCTATCATTGGCTATACTCACTATTTTCTTGGCATATTCGATTGTAACGTTTGTATGTTGTGTCATGAGTTGTGTGATGCCTTGTGTGTCCATTTTAACGCCTGTGGCGATTTCCAAGTCCAGCCTATCCTTGGCATGGATTGGGCAGTCCATCAGGAGGTGAGCCACCGATTCCGAGACCCCAGGCTCACAGGCACACGATGGGTCCGCCTTACACTTGAAGCGAGTCAAGTATTCGGCGAAACCACCATGCCCCGTGAGGAATTGGGTTGTTTGGCTCTCGATGGTAATCCTCCTGATGATCCTGTACGCCTCTGTCGCGCAGGGGAAGAACATTTTAGTAGTTGAGGCTGTTTGACCGTTCTGGTATCGCCTGTTCCATTCGTCAAGAGAGCCCTGTCGAATGACTCTCTTGACGAATGAGACGGGGCATTGGTCATAATCAGGCTTCTTTTTTAGCTTTTGGGTGGCCTCCTTAGCGAGGCAATCCGCCCTCTCATTACCCTCGAGGCCGACGTGGGCCTTAATCCAGTAGAGGGAGACGCTCCTGCCCAGCTGTTTACAGCGACCAAGAGCGCCTCTGGTCTCTACGGATAGGGGGTGATGAGAGTGCGGATTGACTACACTGAGGAGCGCTGCTCTGCTGTCCGAGAAGATGCCAAGCGCGGCAACGTCGTGTCGCTCTGCCTCACACGCCGCTTCACGCAGCGCCAGGAGCTCCGCCTGGTAGACGGTACAGTGACTTGCGAGAGCGAGCTTGCGGGCCTTGGTCTCGGACTGCTTGTTCCACACAGAAACAGCAGCCCCGACCCGGCCCCCAATCCCGCTCCCGTCAGTATAGATGCGGATATCGTGCGGTCTAATGTTATTAAGTTGCTCCTCGTCTACCACGCAGTCGAACTCCAGACGCGTGCGCTCCGCGGGGTGCGGGGCCGCCAAAATGGGGGCCAACCGCTCGATCTCCCTGTCCCCTAGCCATGGCTGGGACACTCCTCTCTTGGCCTCATACAATGAGGCCACCTCCCGAACTCGGAGGTCCAGAGGGAGTATCCCAGCCAGCAGTAATGCCGAGTTCAGGGAGACCGTGCGGTAGGCCTTCGTTAATTTTTGGGCGAACACACGTTGAACCGCGCTCAGCTGCTTCTTGACGCATTGCTTTTTCACTGCCTCACACCACACACTGGCCGCATAAAGAATAATTGGTTCAACGACCGCGGTATAGATGACCCTGATCACCTCGGGATTGAGCCCCCAGCTGATCCGGGCCGTCCGTGCCAACTTCTTGTAAATGCTCGCAACCTTTGCGCACGTCTTCCTTACGTGGCTGTTAAAATTTATGTTTCTATCTATAGTTAAACCCAGAATTTTAACTTCGTCAGACAGGCCAATGTCCACCCCGCCCATGCTCAGGCGTGGGTTGTCGTATTTTAGCCGCTTTGTAATAAAAGTACAGTATTTGGTGTGTTAAGTTTACACAATCTGGACTTCCGTATACGAGGAACTGAGGGTAACTTAGTAGACAAGACATAAGGTATGCAGGAAGGAATAGATATGAATTAAAAGTTCCGTGAGAACAATTACGTATATGACATGAGACATAACAGTTACAAGAACATTCTCCATTTCCTGTCTACTATGTTATTCATATAAGCAGCTAATAGTACAATTTGTTACTTTTCCAGTGCTTAAATGGTAACCGATAGTAACATTGTAACGTTATGGAACACTAGCCAACGTAGTCTTAAGATGGGTGACCGTTCTTCTGACATTTTGAAACCCCTGCCTAGCACATTAAGCCGTCGGCCCCGGTTGCCATATAAACATCTATGGTAGTTGTTACGGGTAATTGGAGTCCTAAGAAGTCCGAAATATGGTGTAATTACAGAATTTCGATATCGCCAATGGGTTCTGAAGGTCGCCGAGGGGGCCATCTCGCCCGAGGGGGCCATCTCGCCCGAGGGGGCCATCTCGAAACCGGAGATGGCCCAGGGTCAGTCGGGGTGCGAGGGATATGCTCTATGGGCAACCTTACACCCCGGCGTCTGCAGACCCGAGACGGCGTGCGGTTTTAGTCGCTTCAAGCCCGACATAACCGCCCCCTCTGGCCGGCGGGGGGGTATCCGAGGGGATTTCCGCACGAAAAAAAAAAAAAAATAGGGCTCTGAAGGTCGAATGGCAGTCGCTTCACGGAAAATGTCGAATTTCAGCTGCTTCGTAGTTAGACTGAAAACCCGACCCCCAACTGAGTTGGGAGGAGAATCGGAGGATGATGAGACGCGTGGCTGATCCAGCAGGAGAAGGCTGGGTAACCGGGTTAGTTCTACCTTTTATATTTTCTTAAAGAATCTATCATCTCCTTTCATTATCTTTTCCCTATTTTCCTATGAACAGTCAGTGACAAAAGCAGCTTAACAAATTCTAATTTATGGATCGCTTTAGCTCGTAAACAAACCATTTTTTGCTTTTACGTGTGGAAACCCTCACGAGCTTCATCCCACCCGTGCCAGCGATGAGGTGGGTATGTCGGAATCGAACCGAATAAAGCCACACGATGTCCTTCCCAAACGTCCATTGCCGGGCACCCCGGGTAAGCCCTCGAAAGGATAACCCCAGGGTTACCGACGGACTTTAGCCGCCACCGCGGCCTCGCCTGGTGGGGTCGGGTTTTATCCCGCGACGGTGAGTTGGCAGGCATGTGTAGGACACATAAATAACAAACCTATCATAAAATAATCAACTAGAAAACTAATATATTAACTTCATCCGCTAGGGATTATAAAACTACTTTAAGATCAGTTGTTGACCCATGTATTCCAATGTAACAAAAGTCTTCTAAATATTTTAGTGTTCAGCCACTTTGGTCGTTCACTGTACAAAACCATATCGATAATCGGTGTATCGGGTGCTTAGAGCCCCATCACGACCTCATTCGTAATCCGTTACACCTACTGATTGGCGCACGAGGCTTTATTGCAGGCTTGCCTCTTGAGGTTTAGCGACCAGGTTGCAGTCGCTTCTTTAAAAGACGTATATACCAAATCAAGAGTAGACGCAGTAAGCGGACCCCGTGTTCCAAAGTGAAAAGCCCGGATTCAACAGGGAACCACTCTAAGATGATGGAGAATAGGTAGTTGATTAAAATCAGATACAATGAAACATAAATATACGCCTGTATTCCCGAAGGGGTAGGTAGAGGTGTATTACACACCCACGATTCGCCAGTTATGTTAAGGTCACAATGTAATAGGGAGTCTATTGCTATCTACCGGGTACATTATTAAGCAAGCGATAATTAACATTTATTAATGCACACATAACTATGAAAAGTCAGAGGCGTGTGCCCGGGGCGACTGGGGATCGAACTCGAGACCTCGTCTCAGCAGTCCGTTACGTACCCCACTGGGCTATGGACGCCGCCAGAAACAATACTAAACAGTACTAAAAATATATATAAAACAAAGTCGCACTAGTGATGACCGCGATGAACTCGAGAGCGGGGGTGGTTGTGTCGAACCCGAACCGACCAAAACCTCACGCCGTCTCTGGTATTTAATGCCGGGTTGCAAGGAGACATTCACGAAATAAATTCAGCTAATAAGGTAACCAACATAACTTTATTCAAAGACGGAACGAATTTTGCCGGGGCAGCTAATTAAAAATAAAGAGTAAAATATATAGTTTATTTCAAAATATGACTGTTACAGCTACAAAAAGTTACATAGCTGACTAACCTAAAATGTACATTATGTTATCTAACTAATATTTTAAAAATATAATGTTTGTTGACCTATTTATTTGTGTGATGGTTACATGTAGGTATAGTAATAACAGGACACTGCAGACTGAACAGACACCTGACAGTGATCGGAGCGAAGACTGACCTCAAGTGTCCGGAGTGCATGGAGACAGAAGAAACCAGTTTCCACCTGCTGGCCGAATGTCCCATGTACTCACTAATCAGATGGGAACTTCTGGGATCGGACACACTGGACACGGAGGAGTTGAAGGAACTGAGGGTGGAACAGATCGTAAGATTCTGCAAGGACACAAAAAGGTTTGTAGGGCGCCGTGAATGCTGGAATAACCACGCTCTCCCCAACGGGAGGGCAGGGGAAATGGATAAAGTGGCCCACAAGCATCGTGGGTGGATCGTCCGTCCGGCTTCCGGGGTCCCCAATTGTAATATTAATAATACATGTAGGTATAGAACAATTTATTGAACCCTACCATCGGGTTATATAATCTATATCACGAAATTTTCTCGTGTGAAGCCAGGATGGACCGGCTTGCAAAAAAGGTATAAAAAACTTATCTTGCAATTAATTAAGTGATACCAATTTCATCGTTAATTATTTTTACAAGAGAGCACAAACATTATAAATACCTAAGACATGTCCGTCAACTGCGTTACTACACATAAAACCAATTAGGATTTATTGTTGTGACTCGTTTCATTTCCTGTTCTCTATAATTCAAGGTCACTAAAAATAGTTAAACAAAAAACAGTTCGGGAACTCCTAAATAGGCACATTATATGACAAAGGTGTTGATTAATTATGTTGATACATTATATTGATCTGAGGACAAAAAACTACCTTAGAAATAACATACTGCTGTATACCGTTACATTAGTAACTAGCTGTTGTCTAAGACTTCGTCCGTGTTAAAGTCGGAATAGATGAAGGTATGTTTACCTCTACAGTTTCGAACCCAGCATGTATTAGGTTACCTATTTCATCGTTATATTTTCAACCATATATCACGAAGAAATAGAGGTTTATATCATCATCATCATCATCAACCTATGCTAGTCCACTGCTGGACATAGGTCTCCCCTAATGAGCGCCATAGCGCCCTTTCTTTAGCTTGCCGCATCCAGCGTCTGCCCGCAGTCTTTCGCAGATTGTCATCCCACCTGGCCGGAGTGCGTCTACTACTACACTACGTTTGCCGAGTCGCGGTCTCCACTCAAGAACACATTTACCCCAGCGGTTGTCGATTCTTCGCGAGATATGGCCGGCCCACTGCCACTTCAGCTTGCTAATACTTCAGGTTTAGATGTAACATCGAAATTAATTCTACCCGATTTCCTAATCCCAAAGCGTGATGAAATTTATTTTCAACGGTTGAGTCTCTAATATCAACTATCTTTTACACATAGGTAACTCTTTAGTTTCGAGTTTATTGCTTATCTCCTTTTCCCGGCCTGCTTCTGCTGGGGTGTCCCCAGCGTACCTCATAAATCTCCAAGATTAACAGTTTCTTAGTAATAGTATGATTGGATGTTTGGGGTCCTGACAAGTTCCACGGGGACCAAGTCAACCTCACCTGCAAGCCGGTACACCTGTTTACGATGAGACTCTGGTTGCAGTCGCTCCCATAGAGGATAAAAGACAAAACAAACCAATAAAATAAGGAGCAAGAGAGAGAGATAGTCTCTGAAGCCTGTGGTTCGCACACCAGGCTCCAAAGTGCGACTGAGACAGAAGGACTCCTTCATTTCATCTACGATGTCACGAACATGGAGGCTGCTGCGAATGCAGGAGTTATGCGTACGTCCGCCGACCCAACACCTTATTGTATGATTGTATTATGATCTGTCACTAAAGACCGTAAATGATTTAACACATCCTATATACACAAAATACCAGAATATTATATAACTTACGATGTTATTGTACAGTGGTAAACTGTAAATTATGGTAATGTTTCTTCGTAACGCAACGCCAAACATATATGTTTCGCGTTGTACCGAAATATTCCAATACACTTTAGCTTTTATGAGTCAGCAAATGATGTGTGTTCTCCTTTTTTAAATTCACTTACTTAGTGCTTTTAAGTAATGATAATTCTACATCCCCTTGTACTGAGATGGATAGAACATAGTTTTTTTTTATTATTATTAATTTAAGGTTATGTACACACCAAAAAGCGGCGATAACCCAGTCGTGTACGTAACGGACTGCCGAGACGAGGTCTCGAGTTCGGTCTCCAGTCGCCGCGGGCACACACCTCTGACTTTTCGTAGTTTGTGTGTATTCAAAATGTTGATTATCGCTCGCTTAGTAATGTGCCCGGTAGATGACAATAGGCTCGCCCCCTATTCCTTGGGACCTAAACATAACTGGCGAATCGTGGGTGTTTAATACACCTCGGCCTACACCTTCGGGGATATAGGCGTGAAGTTATGTTATGTATGCACACATACAATCAAACATTTTTTATGTTACATTAGTGTGGTTATCCTTTCGAGGGCTTACCCGGGGTGCCCGGCAACGGACACTTGGGGAGGACACCGTGCGGTTTTAGTCGATACACGACATAACCACCCCCGCTGCCCGGCGGGGGGTATCCAAAGGGATTTCCGCACGTAAAAAAAAAAAGTGGATAAGAAAAGGAATTTATTGAGGTGGCTCAGTTTAATATTGACTTTTATAATATTAGATTTTTTTTTTCGTGCGGTAATCCCTTCGGATACCCCCCGCATTCCAGCGGGGGCGGTTATGTCGGGCTTGAACCGACTAAAACCGCACGCCGTCTCGGGTCTTAAGACGCCGGGGTGTAAGGTTACCCATAGAGCATATCCCTCGCACCCCGACTGACCCTGGGCCATCTCCGGTTTTGAGATGGCCCCCTTACTTGCTCTCCACTGTGCCATCTGCTAATCAGAGGGACACGTGGAAAGCTAAGTACCTACCGTCTAGCCAAACAGTGATTGCCAACCTCCACCTCCTCAATGTTGATACGCGTGAAGGAAAATTTTGTGTTAATAATAATATATGTTGATAAAGAGAGAGCCTTCATTAAATCCGATCCAATAGGTCAATATAACGTCTGTGGCGTAGCGGTAGAGCGTTCGACTGCTAAGTCAAGGATCGCGGGTTCGACTCCCGCTCAGCACAAATATTTGTAGGCATGAATATATCTATATATATAAAAATGAATCGCAAAATTTGTTGGTAAGCGCATAACTCAACAACGCCTTGACCAATTTGACCAATTCTTTTTTTTTAATGTTCGTTGAAGTCCAAGGATGGTTTTTACGGAGAGAAAAGTTTAAAAAATTGCATAGAAAAATTACAGGCATGTTTGGGATAAATAAATGCCACGGTGCGAAGTATGGCACGGGCGAAGTCGCGGGGGACAGCTAGTATTGAATATATATTTGCATGGGTCTGGGTGTTTCCGTGTATAATACGTTATTATTATAAAAGAAATGTATCTAAGTACTTTTATCCGCATTCTAGTACCCATAACACTTGCTAGTTAAGCTATGTTTACTTTGGATCTAGATAGCGCTATGAATATTTTCTGGACGTATGGCGCTGCACTACTCCTAAACGGCGGAACCGTTCTTAAATCGTGGGTATCCTATTATGCTTCTCTTGATGCAAATCTGGGTCGGTACTAACTAAATTTTTTTTTATACCACTAAGGTGGCAGACAAGCACACTGTCCACCTGATGGGAAGCGGTTACCGCGGCCTATGGACGTGTGCAGCACCACTGGCGTCACACTCGCGCTGCCGACCCTGTAAAGGAAAGGGGATGGGAAAGAAGTTTGGGAAGGGATGGGAAAGGATGGGAAAGGAGTTTGGGAGTGGATGGGAAAGGGGTTTGGGCTCCGGCACTCTCACTTACCAAACGGAACGCAACAGTTCAAATACTGTTACTTGGCGTCGATATTCTGTGAGAGGGTGGTGCTTCCCCGGTCGAGTCGGCCCAATCATACAACGGCCAAAATGACTGTTGCTTGACTCTACCACTACAAGAAATGCAAATAATTTTACTAAAAGCTGGCGGATATCAAATGCATTTCACAATAATTTCGCCGTTACTCCTTACTATGCTGTTTTCTTTTAAATTACTGTATTTTTAATAATTAAAATCAATGTTACCACTCAAATATAACACCTTCAACCAAGGCAACTAAACGGAATTTTAATCATAATACATTTGTACAAAAATGGTGTAATCGCTATTCACGGTACAATAGCTAAGTTTTGTGCGCACGCGCCGATTGAAACAAGTGCATATCCGGGTACAATAATCAACTTCCGGTTATTCATTGGGTTCAATTGGCCCTATGGGTCTCGAAATGTAGGGCTCGCGGCCCTTCGTCCGGTATCCGGGAGTGATGGGACATGGATAGTGGAAATATCGATAAAAATGTTTTTAATTGTGTGATAAGTTCATGATAATAGCTATGTGCTTTACAAAATTGAACACACCGTATTTCCGAATCTATCATTAGTGTTAATATATTTTCATTGATATATATATAGATAATTGATAATCATTAACTAATATTTATTAATTAATTATTAATAGCGGTATAGTGCTTTACAAAATTGAACCTACGGCATCTCTGAATTTGTGTTCTGAGTTCATGTTTTCATTGATAATAATATAATTATTAACTGAAAAATTATATTTAATTTATTATTAATTCGTTAACTATCGGTCATTCAAAATATCATGCGCCACATGTTCTCACAACACACACAACACAACAAAAATAAATAAATTCATTATGCAAACAACAATGCAAACAATAAGTTGTCAGAAAAAAGTTATTAACTAAAATTTTAAATGGTCAGAAAAACTTTAACAAAATATTTTTGAAATTAATAATTCGAATAACTCATAATATTAAATTTATGACACTAGGTGATGATTTTAATATAAATACGATTTGTTAAAGGTGTATCTTAAAAATGCAAAAAATATCAAAGCAAATATCTATTTATAAATTTAACATGAAAAATATAAGACAATATAATATGATATTTTTCCATCAACGAATTACCAAAACTAAAAAACGAGAAAAAAGAAAAGATTAAGGAAACGAGTAGTTATAGAAATACAAAATAAACAAACAGGTTAAACTTATAACACTCGACGTTTTCAGTTGGGTGTTAAAAACACTAAAGACAAAATCTTATTCCCAGTCCAACAAAGCCTTGCATTCTGTTTGAAAACGACCATAAAATCTTACAGCTTCCAATACTCATTCACACGGGCCATATTTCCCATTTATCAATTATAGTACTGCCGTTTGCACAACATCTAATAGCCGTGACTAATGCGCAAAACAAGCATACCTGAAGCGTATTGACCATGAAATACTGTTAAATAATCCTTACACATCTATTCTATTGTATTTTGCAAACTCAAATTAAAATTATATAACATTGGCGATTGTAATTGATTAGTTTCAGTAGTGAACGACCTCTAAAGTTATTTGATATCAAATCTAATATACGTAAGTTGTAGTTGCGAATTATTTTGGATATCTTTCAGTCTGTTTAAAAACTAAAAAAGATGTGTAATACATGATGATTATAGATTAAAGTACGGAATTAAACATGTAGTTCAAGTTCAGAACGATATTGGTATCGTACTTGAACATATCCGACAGGAAATCCAACAACTGTGCAAGATACGGTTTATCTCATGTTTGTTTAATTAATGTGATGATATGTGGGTGCTAATACACCTCTGCCTAGCCCTTCATATTTATATATAAATTCTCTATGAAGCTCTTAGGGGTTTTCAGCCCCATCTAACAGGAGGCGAGCTTAATACTATCAAGCGAACTATATTTTTAAGCTCCGTACTGTCACTGAACATTTTCTTATAAAAAATCAAAATAGCCTTTTACTCAGGAGTCGTACCCAGTAACTCATGCACAACAGTCCGGTACTAAGTGCTGTGCCGCCTAGGCAGTCTTACGTACTTCAATTACGCTTTGCAATATTTTCAATAGTTCTTGTAATTATTGAAAAGAATGCGTCGGTTCTTATTTTTATGCATAATGTAAGTTAATGTTACCAAATGTTAATTTGTTAATATTAGAAAAAACTTATGTAAGTTATGAAATTGTTTTTAGTATGTAATTCAAAAGAGAATTTTAGTTCAAAGCCTGAAGTCCCTTATTAGGCGGAACATACTACAATACTGTTTTCATAGACCTAAAGCGTATTTTCTGTATCACTTAAAAACGTTTCCTAATTGTGTATCACGCATGACAATACTAGCAAATTAAACACCATTCATAATTACAAAAAAAAACAATTTTAACCTCCGTTTCTTGTACATCATAAAAATATTTATAATAAAACAATGTACACCAAGTCAATTTTGCGTCTTCAAAAAAATGAATAGCATTACAGATATTATATTTACAAAACATACTTATAAAGTTATTAGAAAAATATTCAGATATTTGAACTGCAACACTATCGATACACAGTTGTGTACTGTTCAGTACATCCCTAGATGCAATTGCAAATGGTCGGCATCACAAATGAATCGATAGAGCGTTATATAAACACTGCGCGGGCGCAGCGGTCACAGGTTATCAATCTATGACCGTGAAGTGCTATTTAATTTAATTTTGTTAGAAGATAATTAATTGGTCTTAGATGCTCTTAGAAGTTTCTATGTCCGGTAAAGTTATACTAAGCGGTAATTTACTTGGTTGGATAACCCTTAGGTCGGCTTAGCGCATGACGTCTCTATGACTTGCGATTTTTAACTTACAACTCGATAAAAACTACGGACAAAAACAGTAACGCACACTCAGCAATGAAAGTTGCTGAATCCTCGCAAATTTAGAAATGAACTTTATATTAAAAATAAATTATTTAATGTATATTGATGAGTATTCATCAACTGACTGTACCTTACAGTGTCATCGCGATTCATCGGGACTTAACTAAATTAACTATTTATATATTATAAAAAAAAAAAAAAACTAAACTAAAACTTTCATTGGCAAACTTGATCTGTTCGAGATCACCGGTTGGTCCTTCGAGCCGGATAGATTTACGCTGATACATAGATACAGTACATATCGAAAATACGTTACTAAATAGCTTCAAGTAAATTAATACCAAAATTCATGCACCAGAAATGTAATTTTTTTTAAATAATATTCTGACAAATAAACCAAATACATACATACAGAGACTCGCCATAATCTTCTGCTCTTACACACATCACGACCTTCCTCTACTGTCATTAAACCTTTCATGAAAGCCCGCCGGTTTCGAGTGTTTTGACCCGTCCTTTTTAAAGACCAACATTTATGTATTTTCTGCGAGAATAATGGTTTTGGTATTACTTCAGAGACCAATAAAAGTACAGATCAATAGTGAACAATTGCAAGCTCAATTGATTACAAGGAAGTCCAATGTTCTGCCATGACCTAAGAGTCATTCCTTAAGCCACTTGACTCGGACTGACACTACAACATCTACCGGTTTAATTGATTTTACAGCACACCTGACTTATTGAAAGAGATTCATACATGATTGAATTGATAACTACAGGGTGGCAGGTGAGGCCGCCTGTCACCCCAGCAGAAGCAGGCCGGGACGGTAGGGCGACTAGCGCCCCTCCCCCAAACCGGGGCAAGGCGGGGAAACCGTGGTTCCCAAACCCGAGGGGGCCATCTCGAAACCGGAGATGGCCCAGGGTCAGTCGGGGTGCGAGGGATATGCTCTATGGGCAACCTTACACCCCGGCGTCTACCCGAGACGGCGTGCGGTTTTAGTCGGTTCAAGCCCGACATAACCGCCCCCGCTGGCTGGCGGGGGGTATCCGAAGGGATATCCGCACGAAAAAAAAAAAGGTACTCTTATCATCACGTAAGCAAGTAAGTTACTAATCAGCATGGCAGTATTGTATTGGAAAGCTTTTGAGAACCAATTCAGTGAATTTGATTCAGCATCAAATCTAATTAGAGCATTCCGTGAGTTAAAGAGTTTAAAAACCATCCAGACGCAATCAATTCCATCCAGGACTATGC
Organism: Cybosia mesomella; assembly: GCA_946251805.1. Taxonomy (NCBI): domain Eukaryota; kingdom Metazoa; phylum Arthropoda; class Insecta; order Lepidoptera; family Erebidae; genus Cybosia; species Cybosia mesomella. Next base: position 38,352,905 of record OX276389.1, read on the forward strand.
GGTTCAGCGCCACTTTTCTATGCCATAAAAACTTGGAACTCTTTACCAGCACACGTGTTTTTCCCTACATTCCCGGGTCCTTTAAGTAGAGCTTGAAAAGTATCTGAAGAAGCCGTTAAACTGAGCTTAACTTAGCTTATCATAAGGCAAGCGGTAAAGGTTGAAGCGTCGGTAGCTTAGTGGTTAAGGAGTCGACCCTACAATCGCGAGGTCCCGGGTTTTAATACATTACTGACGTGAACCCACTCCTAACACAAGCATTTAAGCTTAGCTGGAAGGGTTAGGAGGAATATTAGTAATTTCGGTTACTAATATTCTTTAAAAAAAAAGTGAAGTCAAAATGGCGTAGTATATGACACCAGTTAACGTTGATTAACAGTGAGTGTAGACTATGCCTCATGTTCATCCTCATAGCTATTTCCCAGTGGAGCCCGAAGTCTGCTTATTATTTTAGCAGCATCAGCCGTGTCGTCTGCCAACCCAGACAGGAGAACCTGCGCCAGAGTCTCGTTCGTTGTTCAGCAGTTGTTGTTGCACTGACCAGCAGTTAAGGTTGGCGTGGGCCCAATGGTCTTGGTTTGGTTGGCCCCATATACAAGATTTAGATAATGTTATCTATTCGTAACTGAAATATTATTCTTTGCTATCAACTCAAATTACACAAATTATTACTTTGTCAAAACATAATAGTGCTAAATATACTAGGTCTGCAATTCATTCTGCTGTTGCAAAAATTGAGCGAAGCAATTTCACAAGGACTTTTTCTAACGGTGATAATTCCTCAATGGCTAGCTAGTCCTATTTACGTTTTTCTTTTTTTGTCTAGTGTATATGAATAAATTACCTAATTTAATACCAATCGCGTGAATGAGGCTTTTTTGTTCATTGAGAAATCAGATTTTAAAAATTTTGTTCTGTGATTATTCCTCCGTGGTACACATGAATTTTTAATTACATAGCCTATGTCCTTTCCATCAGTAACATCTTTGCTTGTGTGAAATTTCATTAGAATCGGTTCTGCCGGTTGGGAGGAGAACATGGTCTAACAAAATACATGAGTCGTCTAAAATAGAGCAAAGCTTCGTTCAACTATATTTTAAATATGGTGTACAAATAAAGAATCATCTATTTATATTTCTATATGAATTGCAAACATGTAGACAATAACAAGGGCTTAGTAGACAATAACAAGTGGAATATAAATCATAAGTTCGCAACAAATTATGATAAACTTTAAATAAACAAATTCGTGCGTCACTGCCCTTAGAGACTGATGTCATTCAATGACGCCCGCGCATCCGATACTAGTCGATGTCGTAACTGCTGTAGTATACTACGGTTGTATTAATTCCACATGTTCTTCATCGCAATCAGTCCTTCGAATGACTCATGAACGACGATGTTAAGTTTAGCAAGGATGTTTTAAAGATGTCTTTTAGTTGTCAAATTATTTATTTTGGCCTTTTAACGTTAGTTCATTCTTTAGTCTGTCTTTATAAGACTGACTGCGTCTGAAGACCCGAGATGGCGTGCGGTTCATGCCCGACATAAACGCCCCTGCTGGTTGGCGGGAGGGTATACGAGGGGATGTCTTTTAGGGGAGGGGGGACAAATAGATATTTTACTATGATATGCTACAATTTTCACACCATAACAATGACACACACAATGACGACCTCTGTGGCGTAGCGTAGAGCATTCGACTGCTAAGTGAGAGGTCGCGTGTTAGATTCCCGCTCATTGCAAATATGTATATTTGCATTAGTCTGGGTGTTTCTATGTATAACATGTATTTATTTACAAAAATAAAAAAATATCTAAGTATGTTTATCCTCATTCTAGAACCCATATGACAAGCTCTGCTCAGTTTGGGTCTAGATGGCGTTGTGTAATATGTCCTAGAATATTTATTATAATTATTTATTAGGAATTATTTCCCATATTCCATCACCAATAACTTCAATGACATCCGTGTCAATACCACCACGTAAATTCATCGCACACCGCATGCCAACAGATCATTGTACAGAAAGATCACGTACGGCGCGTACGCACCGTCCGCTCCGATATTTAACTCCGTATCTAGATAGCAGGATGTTTATTGCCGCTTCATATATCCTGTATTGATAATTATAATGTCAGCCGCCATTGGATTATAATGTTATTAAGAATCAGAGCTTTTGTTACTATGGCAGAAATCGTGGCTACGTGATGCCTCATTTTCATAGCATTTTCTCTTGATTTGGCTTATATTGCCTTTTATCGGAGCGAATTTCGTCTTGCCAACGAACGAACGAACGTCCTGCTGTTTTGCTTGTCCGTCTGTCCCCACCGATTTTCTACACGATACGATAAAAAGATATAGGAAATTGAGATTTCGCGGAAACTTGTAACTTTTTTTTTTTATACCACTAAGGTGGCAGACAAGCACACGGCCTACCTGATGGGAAGCGGTTACCGCGGCCTAAGGACGTGTGCAACACCAGTGGCGTCACACTCGCGCTGCCGACCCTGTAGAGGAAAGGGGATGGGAAAGATGTTTGGGAGGGGATGGGAAAGGAGTTTGGGAGGGGATGGGAAAGGAGTTTGGGCTCCGGCACTCTCACTCACCAAACGGAACGCAACAGTTCAAATACTGTTACTTGGCGTCGATATTCTGTGAGAGGGTGGTGCTTCCCCGGTCGAGTCGCAACGGCCAATGACTGTTGCTTGACTCTACCACCATCAAAACATCACTTTTTTTATTTTCCTTTATTTTCCTTTTACTTATGCTGTAAGACAATTGACAATTCTAGGTCAACCGGAATTACCCTATAGGTTTTGGGTCGAAAACCTATATGGTAGTTCCCGTTGATATAGAACCACGAAATTTGGGAAAAAGCAAAGGACAAATCATCAGAAATTAGAAACAAGTAAAGTTATGGTAAATTTTGGTACTCACAAGTTCTCGGGTAAATCTAAATTTGCCCATACCTTTACACATAAATCTTAGCCACCAATAAAAATGATAGCAAATTGTATTATGGCGGTATAATGGGTGGGTACGGAACCCTCGACGTACGTGTTCGACTCGCTCTTGACTGGTTTTTTTCTCTTGGCTTTTATTGAGTGGTTCTAACTAGGCTGTAACCTCCAAAATTCAAACAGTGTTACATACCACCGTTATGACAGTATTCTGTGACAACAGTACTGATTCATTAATAATACTGTTAGTATTATATTAAATATAACAACCAATTGTTTTGAAATTGAAAAGTGATAAACCTTGCGCAATTGCAGTAGAGAATAAACTATCCGACTTATGTATTTATTATTGTGTGTTTAACTACAGAAATTAATAAATCTAGAGATATCAACTTTGGTTTTTAAAACACGATAATTGATGTAGTTGCAATATAATAAGCGTCGGTAGCTCAGTGGTTAAAGAGTCGACAATACGATCGAGAGGTCCCGGGTTAGAATCCTGGCCATTACACTACCGACGTGAGCCCACTCCTAACACAAGCAATTTAGCTTAGCTGGAGGGGTTAGGGGGAATATTAGTAATTTCGGTTACTAATATTCTTAAAATGTCATGGTACTCGTTTGGAACAAAACTGGATATTTTGCTAGTGTATATGGCTTTACCAACACCTTCGGGCCCAGGTGAAGCTGAGCTGCTAGTCGATGCACCTGCTAAACTACGACAGAGGCTCTGGCGTACGCTTTCCTCTTGGGATTGGGACCCCTCCGGTCAGCCGTCAGTCGCTCTCGTTAAGGTCAACAAGTCAACCAAAGATAATAAGCGGAAACCTGGCTTTAAAAGCTCCATCAAGATCTTCAGTGCCCAAATATCCTCACCTGCGATCTTCTGATTGACGGACTAGGCTCTGGCGCCGGCTTCAACTCTCAGGATTGGAATTCCAGGCGGTTATTCTGTGGCGGTAGTCGCTCCCATAAGAGCCAAAATAATCCAGAGGAGGATTAGAGCAGACTCCGGGCTCCAAAGTGCAATCTAAGCAACCGGGATTGGCGCTAGAATGATGATTATCATCATCATCCCTATAGCGATTTCCTAGTTAAGTTCAAAGTTTGGAGCCCGAGGTCTGCTTTTTGAATGATGTAGTGTGTGGCTCGCCTTACCTTATACATGTAACTGCACGCATGTATTTATGTTCGTACGTCATTCAAGTACGTCATTCAGCATTTTTTCATTTATTGAAATTTTATTCGAATATTAACATTATGAAGAAGAAGGCGTACAATTATTTGCAAGATTAGAAGACTAGAAGATTATTATTGAAGAATGAAAATTGACGGACGTTAGGAGAACGAAGATGTTGAAGAGAAACTGATTTAGAGCAATGAAGTAAGAGTCGATCAATGACAATGCATGTAGTGAGGAGTTACTGTAATACATGTATATTTATAACATCGATTGAGGTCTTATATCAATAAACAATAGGTACCTACTCCATGGAGTGCGACTGGTTGGAACACCTCCTAGCTCGGTGCACCCTGGGCAACGTGGGCGTTGACGCATCATTGATTGCTCCTCTGGAGTAATTAGCGTCATCGTCTACGGTCAAGATGCCGACCGGCTCTTAAAAAAAACCAGCGCTGTCCGCTTGCACTACAACGCGGACAGCATTTAAGCTGAGAGGCGGCCTTTATTCTGCCTAGCCATATAGATGCATATAACATTGTTATGTATGCACAATTGTTGTAATCTTATTCTGGTTGCTAAGCTGTGTATATTTTTGTTTATGTAAGCTGGGTTGAATAAAAATATTTTCTTTCTTTCTTTCTTTTCTTTCATTTGAAAAAGGATTCCGGAAAAGACAGAAACCTTACAGAAGAATAGCAGAAGTTTGAATATTAATCGGGTCGAATAAACAATATTTTGATGTTGTTGTGTGTTGGTGCCAGGTACGTGGAGAATGCTCAAGCCTATGATGCGAGGATATGCAGGCTGCCGGGAGATAATAGCACAGGTCCGATGTGGAGCAGCCGGGAGTCAGTTCCAGTTCAATAGTTAATTACGTAACAATTTATCACAATGATAAATCAGCTTTTCCGGGAGCAACTCCCATCTAATCCACCAATCTCGAGAAGAAATTTTGCGTCAGAGTCCTGTCTGTCAATCAGTTGTAGGTATACCTTGGGGTTTCTTTGAAGGATAAAATTCGAAATGAGGCCATCCGACAAAGAACTAAAGTCACCGACATAGCTCGCAGAATAAGCAAGCTGAAGTGGCAATGGGCTGGCCATATCTGCCGTAGGACCGATGGCCGATGGAGCAAACGAGTCCTAAAGTGGAGACCACGAACCGGTAAACGGAAGGTAGGACGTCCTCCAGCAAAATGGACGGACGACCTGAAAAAGGTAGCTGGGATAGACTGGATGCGCAAGGCGGAGGATCGGGTGCTATGGCGTAAAATGGGAGAGGCCTATGTCCAGCAGTGGACTGCAATAGGCTAATTGATAGTTTGCGGATACCTACTGTCACTTAATATTTGTTAAAAACATTTCCACTTATTCGTTTCATTAATATCAACATTTACTACTCATAAGAGCGAACAACGACATTATTTATTTCATCTCAGCAATTCATCTTATTTATTGTAACTTGACGCGATGGTAAGTTTATTAAAGGATGTTACATTACCGTGCGGTTGTGCGTGTAAGGTGTCCGACGGCCTCGAGTTACGCGAACTCATCAGCTACGAGCGATACGCAGTGATATCGTTGTAGTCTGTTGATATAATGTAAGATGATCTGCGTTGTTGATAGTCGTTAATTTATATATCTTGGGTTGATTAGGTTATATACTTATAAAGAGGCTTTTATACCGTCGCGAGACGGGTAGAGACGTTTTACGGGTTTTGTTCCGACGCTGCTCATTTCGTCGAATATTCTTTCGATACGTACCAATGACGTTTATGAATAATTGTTCGATACCATGTAAGAGGGCACGAATTTATTTCAGTCAAACGCGCACTTTGACGCCATTTGAAACTAGCTAGTTTCAAAATAAATAACTTTTGTTATCGATGGTAAAAAGGCAAAACAACATCGAATGTTCAAAAGGAAAAGATTCTTTCTTTCACTTAACTGAAAAGCGATTTTCTTGTGAACTGCCATCGTCGCTTATATCCTGCACTCTTTCAACTGTCGATATCATTATGCCCAGTAGGAAACCGTAAGAAAATTCACGAGAAAATTCTTATACGCGACGATGCCCTGAGACGTCATTACTACATTCTTTCCACGACTAAGTGTTGTGTATCACTCCTCAGCAGTTTCACTAGATAGAAAGCAATTTAATGAGCGGAAGTCACATCTACAGAGGTGTGAGCCTCCTATACGGTATACAGTACTGTTCAATGTTGTGCAATCGCACCGGATATCTTTTCGTTATGTTCCAATAATACACGATGACAGTATACATTTTTGGGTTGACCTTAGCAATGAAGTAAGAGTCGATCGATGACAATGCATGTAGTGAGGAGTTACTGTAATACATGTATATTTATAACATCGATCGAGGTCTTATATCAATAAACAATAGGTACCTACTCCATCCGCCGATCCCGCAACATGCTCGCCGCGCGTCGCAGGCGACTTAGGCGCCGGAGGTCGCTTAACGACCTCCGTCCTCCATGAGCGCAGGCCTGGGGGTGGCAGGTGAGGCCGCCTGTCACCCCAGCAGAAGCAGGCCGGGACGGTGGGGCGACTAGCACCCCTCCCCCAAACCGGGGCAAGACGGGGACACCGTGGTTCCCAAACCCGAGGGGGCCATCTCGAAACCGGAGATGGCCCAGAGTCAGTCGGGGTGCGAGGGATATGCTCTATGGGCAACCTTACACCCCGGCGTCTGCAGACCCGAAACGGCGTGCGGTTTTAGTCGGTTCAAGCCCGATATAACCGCCCCCGCTGGCCGGCGGGGGGGTATCCGAGGGGATTTTCACACGAAAAAAATAATAAAAATAAAGAAGGTACCTACTCCATGGAGTGCGACTGGTTGGAACACCTCCTAGCTCGGTGCACCCTGGGCAACGTGCGCGTTGACGCATCATTGATTGCTCCTCTGGAGTAATTAGCGTCAACGTCTACGGTCAAGATGCTGACCGGGTCTTTTCAGGGCCAGTTGATGGCCATTGCATGAGGAGGTCGTGGTATGGCGGGCCTACAACGCGGGGCATGGTCCACTTTTCTTCTTTCTGGTTGCCACGGTCTGAAGAATCCCCGACAATAAAACCATTTTCACGTATGTTATCCCTTGCGACTTCGAGCCAGTATTGCTTGGATTTTTCTCTTCTATCCCGGGGAAACGGCACGGTCTGGCATTTATTACCCACGTAACCAGGCGGTTTCCGTAAGTATGGCCACGAAACCGACATTTCTGAAGTATTCTCGTTAATCTCTCCAGTTAAGCTAAATGGCTTGTGTGAGTTTTTTCCATCGATAGTCTAATGAAAATCGAGATTTGAACATGGTACTTTTCAATCGCAAGTCTGATTCCGTAGCCACCAAGTTACCCCGTCGGTTCTTTGACTGCTGTCAAGTGCTGTTCACGCCTAATACAACGTGAAGAGTCGTTCAAATGCAAAACAGTCATCTTTTTCAAAATCATCACTTATACGATTGTAACCATTGCTAATATACGCATCATCAGCCAGTCAACGTATTTTAAATTTGAGTATTCCACCTAACCTGGATTAACATAATCCCAGTCCATAACAAGTGCACTTTATAGGTACCAATTACTGGGGTGCGACTGGTTAGATCCTCCAAGTTTGGTGCACCCTGGGCAACGTGGGCGATGACGCATCATTGATTGCTCCTCTGGAGTAGCTGGCGGCAACGTCAACGGCCAAGAGTCTGACCAACCGGCCCTTTTCAGTGCCAGCTGAGCCCATTGTACGGGGGTCGAGTCATGGCGGGCCTGCAAGGCCCGCGGGGGTGGTCGCTCCAGGTACCCCTCTGCTGTTATCAGAGGGGACACTGCGAATGGCCCAGGGTCAGTTGGAGTGCAAGGGATATGCTCTATGGGTAACCTTACACCCCGGCGTCTGTAGACCCGAGACGGCGTGCGGTTTTAGTGGGTTCAAGCCCGACATAACCGCCCCCACTGGCCGGTGGGGGGTATCTGAAGGGATTTCCGCACAAAAAAAAAAAAGATACCAGTTACTATCTAGGAGACTCTGACTGAACCTAAAATATATAGTCAGATATCGAGAGAGACTAAGTCGTAATCGTGTAGGTTAACACATTGCAAAGTTAAGTAATACAAGCCAGGTCAGTCTTAGGATGGGTGACCATTCTTAACACATTGAGACCTCTCCGTGCCTCGGAGTGCACGTTAAGCCGTCAGATTTAGGTGCCATACAAACATCGACGGCAGTCATTAAGGAAGTCCGACAACTGGTCTAACTACAGAACTTCGATATTACCACTGAGTTGTGGACATCAGATGGCAGGCGCTTCACGGAAGAGTTCGGTCCCTTCGTAGTTAAATCGAAGAGCCGACCCCAACAGAGTTGGGAAGAGGAACGGAGGATGATGTTATCCAATACTTTACAAAACGAGAGAATACTTAATACGCGTACCTACTTAACTAGGAATTCAGTGCAGGGTGCGACTGAATTAAATTGAGCTAAGCGAGCAGGACTCTTACTTGAAAATAAGACATCTTACCACTGTCGCGCGCTTAAATAAGGCCGCGTGCTCGTGAAACTGTTTTTCGGTGGTTTTTCCTCAATGGTGCATCGGACATGAAACATCTCGCTTCAAAATACTCATCAGTGTCCACACTATCACCGTAGTAAATTTGGTGAAGATCGCGCGAGTGGTTACGGAGGACTTCAGCTACCAACAAACGGCTATGCCGCGTATAAGAGCTTCTCTCGCTTCCCTCGCTCAGATCAAAAATTAAAAGGCCTTAGTAAAATGAAGCCAACATAAAAGCATCATCACATCACTTAACATATTATAGTGTTCTAAAACTACACTTACAGCTAAATTAGGTCACAAGACATGCATAATTAAACAATATGGCGTCCTCATCAATATTCCCGCTAAATACTTGATGTGAAGGCGTGAAGAGACGTCTATTCTCTATGATTAGCGAGCAGTGCGCCAGTGCGCATGCGTTCCCACGGCCAGGCGCGAACTCGACATGTGCCAACCAGTGTAGACGATTATAAAATAGTGGTATGCACACTTGTATTCGTTCAGGATTACTAAAAATAACACTTATGCATAATTGCAGTCTTGGCGGACTATACCGTTCGAATTTTGGAATACTTCGGGCCTAGGATTCTTTATAATGAAAATAATTAAATAATATAATCATAATATTCAGTGGCTTTTTCTTAATTCTATTAAATGCGCGATCCGTCTAATGATAAAAGGTCACTCGCATTATTAAGCGGTTGTAAATCGCAACACTTATGGCAATCCAAGCAGTAATATACTAGGTAAGTAGAGTTATTTAGCTGTGGTTTTCTGTACTTCCCCAGAGAACAACGGGAAATCCCGTTGCATAGTGCAATTCCCGCTCAAATCTTACAAGAGTATAAATAATCGACTATCGTCCTTCACTAGCCAGTCCGCTCTTATGATATAATCACGTGAAATGTTCACGTAACAAGGTCGACTCACGCTAGACACATTTTTACTCCTTTCTATTTCTTTACCCGTATCGGTTTTAAAGTTCAAGAACACGACTTAATTAGGTACCTACTACAATTTATTACAGTAAATATTGTAGGACATAATAAGTATTACAAAGCGCCATATAGATCCAAAGTAAGCATAACTTGTAATATGGATTCTAGAATTCGGATATATAAATAAATAAATAAAAAATTTACGACATTCTACACAGCGCTTTCTAGACCCAAAGTAAGCATAGTTTAACTAGCTTGGGTTATGGGTTCTAGAATGCGGATAAACATACTTATAAACTTTTTTTGTAAATACATACATATTATATATAGAAACACCCAGACCAATGCATATAGACATATTCATGCATACAAATATTTGCACTGAGCGGGAATTGAACCCGCGCCCCCTGTCGTAGCAGTCGAATGCACTACCGCTACGCCACAGAGGAAGTCGTAAACAATTTTTTTTTTGTTATAAATCCATATTATATACAGAAACACCTATATCAATTCAAATACACATAATCATTTATTCATGCATACAAATATTTTCACTGAGCGGGAATCGAACCTGCGATCTCTGACTTAGCAGTCGAACACTACCTATCTACACTGAACTCATCAAAGGCTGTTTTTATTTTCCTCTAAAGTTTCTTGCGCCATAATTACTTGATTATTACAATACCGTAAGAGTGCATTCATTATTTTCAGATTAGAAAACAATATGGGAACCGCGGAAGGGGCGTGGTGCGCCATTGTTATAGATTGCAAGGAACCACGCCATCTATTTGCAATTAAAAACCGTCATATAATTATAGTGTTGCGACACAGTGAGAAATTGTGCATTAAAAAAAAATAAGAAAAAGATTTTATCAATTTCTAGCTGAAAGACATGCATTATTATAGTGCTTGTGATATTTTTATCGATTTTTCCCAGGTTTGCGTACAACACTGAATGAAAGTTACATCTGAATCGAGTGAATGGTTTAGTTAGAAATGTAAATAACATTTTATATTACAGTTATAGATTGTCGATAGATTTGTAGAAGGAAAGAAGGATGTGTCTCCTTTTTTTTATGGGGGAGGAGTACTTGCTTTCAGTCAATGTAATTTTTATCCATCTTTTAATTTCAAAACGGCAATATACTCGTTCCTTATAGCTGGTGACATGTATACGCAATATGTCTCTACCTATCTGTTACGGATTGAGATCAGTCCCGAACCTAATTCCTATCCATATTCATTCCGTGAGTCTATACAACGAAAAACTAAACGCAACGTCAACTGTAAAAACTAACCGCGCCTCACCTAAGAAAAAAAAAAAACTTGTATCTTCCAATGTAAAAAATAACGGTCGACCGCGCGTGTGTTGCTATACGTGAATTTCTCAATAAAAACCACATAAAACTCCTAGAATCAGTGCCTGTGACGTCCCGGCGGAACTGTAAGTACCTTCCCTCATCCAGATTTCATTTTGTGCATTTTTCTAATTTGTTATCGCAGGTTTAGGTGGCAGACGCCCGGAGGTTCTTTGACCAAGCGAAAGAACAATTCCAAGTTGAATCACTATCCCTACGGGGATACACAGAAGTTTCATATGTGTGCTCTGCTGCGATGCGCTGCGTCCGCAGTGAACTTAAATTTGGGTATTTATTTTTTGCGCGGAAGCCTAATAATTTTTCTAAAATGAAAGTAGCCTTTGTTACGCTTTATAATCTTAGCTATCTGCCAGTCACATAGACTATAGTCAGATAGAAAGACAAAAGTTGAAAAAATTGATGTATTGTTGTAAGTACTGTGTATACATTCACATGCACTCATTGAAAATCTGTTATGTTAACGTCACAAACATACACTTCAATTTTATTTATTTGTATAGATAGATGAAGACCGGAACAGTACAGATAAGATTGGCTCGGTCTGAACATTTAAATATTCCTGTACTAAGCCCACTGATATATATATAAATTTCTCAACAATACATATCGCAAGCTATTAACACAGATTTAAGTAGCATCTGTTGAATGTAAATTATAACAAAGTATTAAGTAGGTGGCTACCAAAGCCATAAACGCACTACACATGGTCACCAGCTCCATCTGGGGAACATATCATAAACACACACAAAAGAAAACAATTAAATTTGTATTTCAAGATAAAACAAAATAATCTATCGATGTTTGAATAATCGACTAACAAGGCCAGCTCTATTAATTAGGCCAAACAAAGATGTCCTCCTTCTAAATTTGAAAATTAACATTTTGTAAACAATATTCTGTAAGTATTCTGTAATCTAACTTTTTTATAAATAACGATTCAAAGTAGCTCTTGTGAAGTATAAGTACCTATAGAAATTCCATGAGAATGTTCTGGACGGTTAAACTTAGGTAAGAGAATGAATAATTGATTTTCCACTTCATATAAAGTTAAAAATTGAATTTGTTAAGAATTTTAATTCAGCTTTATCGAATCTGCTTTATCGCACGTTTCATATAAATACATCATAAACACACAATATAAACTGACTAAAAGAACCTGTTCCTTATTAGGAGTTGCTTAAAAAACTGAATTATATGCATGAGTATGCAACGATAATACGATTATTCTAGTGCCGGCCTGTACCTGCGCATAAACCTCGTGAAGCACTGCGGTATGCTGCACATAATTGAAACTCCTTATCGGGCACATGTCCGGCACATAAACTTCTTGAAATTGTTGGAAAATCTCTAATTGAATAGCTTCAGAAATTTTAAAAATTGTAAAAGTAGTAACACTTTAATACCTTTTTTTTTTCGTGCGGAAATCCCTTCGGATACCCCCCCCCCGCCGGCCAGCGGGGGCGGTTATGTCGGGCTTGCACCGACTAAAACCGCACGCCGTCTCGGGTTTACAGACGCCGGGGTGTAAGGTTGCCCATAGAGCATATCCATTTTTTTATTTATTTTTTTTTCGTTCGGAAATCCCTTCGGATACCCCCCTGCCGGCCAGCGGGGGCGGTTATGTCGGGCTTGCACCGACTAAAACCGCACGCCGTCTCGGTTCTTAAGACGTCGGGGTGTAAGGTTACTCATAGAGCATATCCCTCGCACCCCGACTGACCCTGGGCCATCTCCGGTTTCGAGATGGCCCCCTCGGGTTTGGGAACCACTGTCCCCGTCTTGCCCCAGTTTGGGGGCCCCACCGTCCCGGCCTTCTTCTGCTGGGGTGACAGGCGGCCTCACCTGCCACCCCCAGGCCTGCGCTCATGGAGGACGGAGGTCGTTAAGCGACCTCCGGCGCCTGAGTCGCCTGCGACGCGCGGCGAGCATGTTGCGGGCTCGGCGGGCAATAGGCACGATGACTGATTTTGAAAAACTTGCTAGGGCGTCGGGCTTGTGCTAAGGTGAAAGGTTTGAAGCCCGGTTTTAACAATAGCGACGTGAACCCACTCCAAACACAAGCAATTAAGCTCAGCCAGAGGGGCTAATGAGAAAACTAGTCCTTCGGTTCGGAAAAAAAAATTAAAAGGAAAAAAGACAAAGCCTCAAGCAACACTCTAAAAGAATAATATGAAATACAGCATATAGTTACATTAAGAGAGAGGAAGGTACATTCCCGGTCAACAACAAAATAATTTGAAATGCAGCTTGTAGTAACCTTAAGAGAGAGGAAGGTACATTCCCGGTCAACAACAAAATAACATGAAATGCAGCATGTAGTAACATTAAGAGAGAGGACGGTACATTCCCGGTCAACAACAAAATAAAATAAAATGCAGCATGTAGTAGGTAACATTAAGAGAGAGGACGGTACATTCCCGGTCAACAACAAAATAACATGAAATGCAGCTTGTAGTAACATTAAGAGAGAGGAAGATACATTCTCAGTCAACAACAAAATAATTTGAAATGCAGCTTTTAGTAACCTTAAGAGAGATGAAGGTACATTCCCGGTCAACAACAAAATAATATGAAATGCAGCTTGTAGTAACATTAAGAGAGAGGAAGATACATTCTCAGTCAACAACAAAATAATTTGAAATGCAGCTTGTAGTAACCTTAAGAGAGATGAAGGTACATTCCCGGTCAACAACAAAATAATATGAAATGCAGCTTGTAGTAACATTAAGAGAGAGGAAGATACATTCTCAGTCAACAACAAAATAATTTGAAATGCAGCTTGTAGTAACCTTAAGAGAGATGAAGGTACATTCCCGGTCAACAACAAAATAATATGAAATGCAGCTTGTAGTAATTTTAAGAGAGAGGTAGGTACATTCCCGGTTAACAACAAAAAATGTCATCACACAAAACAGTACCTACTTAGTTAATTAATGTTAGGGGGAAAATAAAGGGTGTATGGGGTACCACTAGGGACCCAAACTGTAACCGTAATAACATGTTTTAACACTGTTTTTGAAACTGTTTTAGAAGAAAACCATTTATAAATATAACAGATACGAAAATGTACCATATTCAAAGAGGTACGTTTTATATGTGGGGTGTGTGTTGGGTAACCTCCTCGAGTGTCGCTCCGATTCCGATCCCGCTGCAGTCCGGGGGGAACGGAATCGGAGCGGCCGGTACACCCTGGGCGGCGGTCAATGGCTTCCCCTTCACCCCTTCATAGGGTTGGCATTGATCGTCGGCCAATACCCAACGTGGCGGGAACACATCGCTCTCCGTACTCCTCTGCTTTCAGAGGAGACAGGATGAGCGATGCTGTTAGTGGTGAGATGGCCCAGGGTCAGCCGGGGTGCGATGGATATGCTCTATGGGTAACCTTACACCCCGGCGTCTGAAGACCCGAGACGGCGTGCGGTTTTAGTCGGTGCAAGCCCGACATAACCGCCCCCGCTGGCCGGCGGGGGGGTATCCGAAGGGATTTCCGCACGATAAAAAAAAAAAAAAAAAGGTACGTTTTATATGTGTTAATAAGTGTAACAGAAATAACGTGCTAAAGTACTTGAGGGTGTACAAAATGTTGAATATAAATATAATAGGATAGTAAATTTGGCAACGTAGCATTTCAGTTAACACTTATTAACACTGTTAACAGATTTATATCCGTTACATATAAATATGGGTTACACAATTGAAAGTGGTAACGATTAACAGATTCAATACCACATTTATAAGTGTAACACTTTCATTCTGTCACCTTTTAATAGTGTAACCCATATAATTATGTAACCTATATAAATGTGTTTTTAAGTCCCTGGGTGGCACCAAGGTGTTCAGGCCCCAAGCTCACTTCACCTGCAAGCTGGTACAGTTACTGATCAGGAAGAGGCTTTAGAGCAGGCCTTCCTCTCGAGATTGGGGGGATGACACCAGTCGCTTGTCCGCAAGTCCCTCTTTAATATTTCCAAATAAAGGAAAGGAGTGGGATGCACCCGGGATTTCGAATGAAGAAGAGAGAAACAGACAGTTCATAATATATATTGGCGTCAACACAAGTTCTCGCACATTAAACAGCAGGTTCTCGTCCGTATAGTCTTTTGATTTGAGAACAACAATAAACTAAGATAAACGGTGTGAAAAATTTGATGCTGTTTTCATAACCACAATTTAAGCATAATTAACCTAAGATTCATCAATTCTAGGGTACATTTTCAAAGACGGTAATGATCCAAAATGTCGGCCATAGGAACGTTAGCAGATCTCACCGCTTTCTTGATCATGAAACAATAAGGCAACTAACTAAATTCACAGTCGCGAACAATCGAGAAAACATCTCCGTATCTCGACTGGCCATCTAACTCAGTGTCGCGGCTAATTAGAAGCATGGTAATGACTGAGCCCAATGCCGAAATTGTCCTATTGTGAGAAGTTCTCAGGAATTATGATGAAAATGTTTGGTTTTATATCACACGAAACAGTTAGGAGACCTTGCTTGAAACTTTTATAAAAGAACAAAAGATGCAACGCCATCTGTTTACCAGACAACAATTTATTTTTAATATAAGCTAGTGTGTGAATAATATAAATAATTATGTCGAAATTTAAGATTATTTTAATTAAGGTGACATCTCGCAACATTGAGGTGCCAGTGTGATTTGCGTAAGTCTTTAATCTATGGCATGTGAAATTACGTGCGATTACCTACTTACTAACAGTCAAACTGGAAAATATTAAACCATATTCTTGTATTTTGAGAACCTTGACTTTAATTTTTTTTTATTTTAGAACCGTTCTACGTAATAATACATAATAATCATAATACTTATGTAATGAGTAGGTAATTTTATAATAAGTTTTTTAATAAAAAAGGCTGCGTCAGGGAATTCCTGGAATACCTTTTTTTCCTCGAAATATTTTTTTTGCAAAATTGTTACAAAACATGATTCTTTTCTACTTAATAACGAGTTTATTTCGGATGTATTGTATTGTTAAATACATCCTAATTAAAAACTCGTATCATTCATTCGGTGGTCTGGAAAAGTTAGCGGAAAAACAGACAGACGCGTAAAAGTGTATGCAATGATGTGGTTCTATTTATATTGTATCATAAAGTATCAAAAAATAGTATCAAAAAAGTATCATGGAAATATAAACATATTACAATCACTAGTAACCACACAGTTGCCTGTCATTACATTTAGAATGCACCAAGTTCGGTTCCCAAGCCATTAAAACTTATGGGAACTATAGGAAATTCCACCATTAGTGGCAAGAAAGTGAAATCGAATGATTATGTGCACGCATAGCGGTGACATGTCACTATCATTTGACATTTGTATTGAATGGTCGCCATCTCAGATGGTAAAATACACGGTACGAAATAAATTGCTCCGGCGCGGCGGTGTAGTAGTTGTGACGATGGACGTGCAATCGACGAGGGGATTTCCGCACGAAAAAAAAAAAAAAAAAAAAAAAGTTCTAAGTTTGAATCACGGTCATTACATTACGGACTTGAACCGACTTAATACCTTTTACCAGCATTAACGACTGATGTCCATGGAGATGAAATTTTATTTTTCATATTAACTCAATGAAAGGTAATAATTTAATTATTCTAGTTAGTATAACTAATTACAAAAATATTAAAAAATAATGTAATTTATATGTAAATAGGGTATATTAATTTGAATAAGTTTTAAAATAATAATAATAAATATGTGCATACAAGGTATTCATCTTTAATTCAAATAATTAAACATAACATATGAATATTAAAAAGCGTCGGTAGTTTAGTGGCTAACGAGTGGGCCTTACGATAAGGAGGTCCCATGTTCGAATCCTGGCCATTACATTACCGATGTTAACCCATTCCTAACACAAGCAATTTAACTTAGTGGACGGGTTAGGGGGAATACTAGAATTTTCGGTTGCAAATACTCTTTAAAAAAAATGGTTTGTACGGAGCAATGTGACCAATACTTCCCCTCAACCACTGCTGTAACTCCTGTACGCCAGGATCACCATCATTGCTAATCCACTGCTGTACATAGGTTTTTTTTTTTTAATATAAATATAAATAATACAAATAAATATAAATATTCTACGACATTCTACACAGCGCTTTCTAGACCCAAAGTAAGCATAGTTTAACTAGCTTGTGTTATGGGTTCCAGAATGCGGATAAACATACTTAATATACTTTTTTTTTGTAAATAAATACATATTATACATAGAAACACCCAGACCAATGCAAATAGACATATTCATGCATACGAATATTTGCACTGAGCGGGAATCGAACCCGCGCCCCCTGTCGTAGCAGTCGAATGCACTACCGCTACCTAATGAGCGCCAGAGCGCACTGTGTTCAGCTTGCCGCATCCAGCATCTGCCCGCAGTCTACACTACGTTTGCCGAGTCGCGGTCTCCACTCAAGAACACGTTTACCCCAGCGGTTGTCGGTTCTTCGCGAGATATGGCTGGCCCACTGCCACTTCAGCTTGCTAATTCTTTGAGCTATGTCGATAACCATGGTCGACATCAGTGACCCACAAACATACCGAATAATGACACTCGGGACCTCCCAGAAAAAGTTAACCGGTCTTGGAACCGGCAATGAAATCAATCAGAAGTAAATTGGAGAAGTTCTCTTAATTTAAACACAGTCAATCCTTTAACAGCAGATTTCTATGCCACTTTTTCTACCATTTTATCAATGATAGAAACCACAATTACAGCGAGCTGAACTGCTAGTTAAGTTGACTGGTGAAATCCAGCCTCTAAAACCTTAATAGTAGGGTAAAGGTCCCCTAGGTTCTGTCTGTATCGTTAAATAGTTATCGCGTCAAAGCGTAACTAACAATTTCGCACATTATTTTTTTTTTTAATTTTCATAATGAAATACTATCACTGAAGTGTTTAAACTGAAATATATACCTAAACTAAAAAAGTGTTGGTCGGATGGACAACGTGGTTTTTAAACAGTTTTTTTTTCTGATGATTAAATATGAAAATGTAAGGTGGCATTAGCCTACATAAAAAAATTCAGAGCTTTAGGGTGATCAGAAGTGGTTGAAAATTAAGTGTCAATTTTTGGCTTCAGAGGGAAAGTAACACAGAAAGACACGAAGTAAAACTAAGAAAAACGTGGTAAATAACGAAATGACAGTAGTACTTAATTATATAGATGCTGCATGGAATGTGTAACAATAGATTTGACTGTTTTAATATTTGTAATAATATAATATGCTATATTGTACCAAGGACTGTAAACCGGCGAGAGGCGCGTGTACCCAGGCTTTTTCACACTGTAAAGTGTAGAACCAATGCAGGGGTACGCGCGCCTCTCCGTCGCCCTTTAGATAACTATAACACGCACTTTGTTCATTTGGATATTTTCGCACTTTCGCACAATGAATTTAAAAAGCAAGCTGTTTCATCACTTCCCTAATTGGAAAATACAAATACATTAAGGCAGAAGATTAGCACAATTTAAATTTTTCCACCTACTACATTATTCTGCGGACATAAGTGTGGGTTATACATTTACCAAGTTTGTTACATTCTCCTTTTACTGTATGATACAATGTATAACTGTTTTGTGTCCCAATATGAAATAAATAAATAAATATAGTTAGGATTACTATAGATTCCAACATTCCATTAACCATAAATTGCTGACATAGCAATATCATATAAATATTTAGCGTGTAGCACGGCAATAAACAACTTCGAAGTGTCCAACCAACAATGCATTGACTTGATGCGATGCATCCACTTTTTATTGTGGCATGCGCTTTCGTCTCCGGTGCGAAAACAAAAAGATCTGTATAAAACGCGCAGATATTAATCTGTCTCTGTAACTAGCTCTGTATTAGACACGACAAAAAGATTTGTCATCTTGTCGTCGTAAGTATTTAGTCGTCGATTTTTGGAGAAAACACCAGGGGTAAAAACTAAAAAAATAATTCATGATTTTTGTCGGAAATTTGCGCGAATATCAATCACACATTGAAATAAAACTATTTTTAATGGATTCTATCGCGGCTTATTTGGTGTTAGTTTAATATTTATACTGAATCCGACGGTCATCGGGATTTTTAATCACAAGTCATTGTGTTAACTGAGAGAGATATTCCTTCATTTATTTTTTAAAATGGTATCAACAAGTATTTAAAATCACAAGGTTTATATAATACTTAATGGTTCACATTATATCAAAATTTCAAACTTATATTGTTTATCAGCTCTCATAAAATTCCAAATAATTACATTTAAGCTAAATCTTCTGAATATATATATAAGGATTTATGATTACCTTTATAAAGGCGGAGGATCGGGTGCTATGGCGTACAATGGGAGAGGCCTATGTCCAGCAGTGGACTGCAATAGGCTAATTGATTGATTGATTGATACTTTATAAAATATCGAAAAAAAGTCATGGGAATAACTGAATAATATTAAACTTAGGGGAGAATAACCGGTTCAATAATGGTTACTCTCCCCTATATGTACGAGTAGCTAGCGTTACTTACCGTTCTATGAGACAGATCACCGACGGAGTCGTGCCTATGCTCCAAACTGCCGAGGCTGCAGCACGAGGCTGACGACGCCAAGCTGACGGAGTCTGCCCGCGCTCTGTGCGGCGACACCGCCACGTGTTTCAGCATACCTGACCACAACAAACAAGCAACTATTAACGTAACCGTTATAAAAACGTTACTGAAACGTAAGCAGTTATTGCATTTCATCGACATAACAACAAACGGTGCGGCAACGTAACATAATATTATATGATGCAATCGTAATATCTACGAAATAATAATAAAAAATAAATAGAAATATAAAATAAATAATAGTTGTTAAGTAGTATCTTATTAAAAAAAGCTATGTTTTGTTTAGTTTATCATCTACATATATACATCTATATCTACATATATTATATATATCTACATATATATTATATTATATATAAATAAAATTGGAGTGTCTGTTTGTAATATTGAAATAACCGTTTTTTACTTCATGTATATGAATATATATACAGTACACAAACCAAACTAATTTTTTTTACAATTTTTGTCGTTTGTCTGTCTGTTTGTTTGTTCCGGCTAATCTCTGAAATGGCTGGACTGATTTTGACGCGACTTTAACTGGCAGATAGGTAATGTTACAATGCGTAACATAAGGTACTTTAATTTTGGAAAAAAAATTAGGGTTCCGCGCAAAAGAACCAAAACCATAAAAATCTAAATCCACGCGGACGAAGTCGCGGGCACAGCTAGTAAATAATAGATATTTCAGAAATAGTTTCTCGTTAAAAAACCTACATCAGTTATGATTTGTTTAGTTTGATAGTTATTGCAATAATCGTTACACAATTGAACAACGCGTGGGACAATGTTATTCAATAGTAAATATATAGTTATTTATCGATCGATTTAAAAACTGATTATGTTTACTGACGAAAATGTTTATAAATGTTACGATTGTATTGTGTCTGTGGTCCGTCTATCTATACAAATAAATTAAATGGAAGTGTCTGTTTGTAATATTAAAATAAGAGATTTTTAATTATTGTACATGAATGTATACACGATACTTATAACAAAAATACAATGTTTTTATTTTTTGTCTGTCTGTCTGTCTGTTTTACAGAGGTAATCTCTGAAACGGCTGGGTCGATTTTGACGGGACTTTTACTGGCAGATAAGTAATATTACAAGGTGTAACATAGGCTACTTTAATTTAAGGAAAATAATTAGGGATCAAGACAAAAAATTAAAACCCACAAAATTGTGAATAAAATCTGATTTACTCTGGAACGGCTAGGCCGATTTTGACGGGATATTCAGTGGCAGATAGGTAGTATTTTAATACATAACATAGGCTACTTTTAATTTAGACAAAAATTAGGGTTCCGCGCAAAAGAACTAGAACCATAACAATAGAAATCCACGCGGACTAAGTCGCGGGCACAGTTAGTCTTTATATAAGGAGTTCGCCTACATGGCTCTACCGCCTGCCAAAATATATTTCAACATGTTAGGCCTCCAACTACCCGTAACGACTGCCATTTTAAAAAAAGCGGCCAAGTGCGAGTCGGACACGCCCATGAAGGGTTCCGTAGCAGCAAGTAAAATTTTTATAGTTGAGTTGATTGAATGAAAGGTAAATTGCGGTTTACGATTTATGACGTATTTAAATAAAAAACCACTAACTAGATCCCGTTCATACCAATTTTCGGTGGATGTTAATATGGTAATGAACATCATATTTTTTTTTTGTTTTATCATTCTCTTATTTTAGAAGTTACAGGGGCACACCTTTTACCACTTTGAAAGTGTCTTTGGCGCAAATTATTCAGTTTAGAAACAAATTATATTAGAAACGTCAATGTCATTTTTGAAGACCTATCCATAGATACGTCACAAGTATGGGTTTGATGAAAAAAAAATTTGAGTTTCAGTTCTAAGTAGGTACCCCCAAAATTACCCCCCCCCCCCCGCTGGCCGGGGGGATTTCCGCACGAAAAAAAAAAAAAAAAGGTACCCCCAAAATTTATTGTTTTTTATTTTCTATTTTTGTGTGAAAATCTTAATGCGGTTTACAGAATACATCTGCTTACAAAGTTTCAACAGCATAGTTCTTATAGTTTCGGAAAAAAGTGGCTGTGACATACGGACGGACAGACAGACAGACATGACGAATCTATAAGGGTTCCGTTTTTTGCCATTTGGCAACGGAACCCTAAAAAGCATCTTTATATTACAACAGATCTAATTTCGTCTATTGTTATGGTCCAACACTTCGGCATGCACATGTTGCATCCCTTGTTTGGCGCCGGATGCATCCGCTTCTCAGAACATTGTTGAAGTACCTGGCGCTCCATTGTGTGAAACCCGGAACGTGGTTTAAAAAATATCTATTAACAAATCGTATTTTTGAATTGTCAAAGGCACGTTTTAAATTATGATCCTTATGGGTGAGTAACTTCTATAGGAAACCACTTTAAAGAAGGTATAATATGTTTTTGAAGATG
This sequence comes from Cybosia mesomella, assembly GCA_946251805.1. NCBI lineage: Eukaryota > Metazoa > Arthropoda > Insecta > Lepidoptera > Erebidae > Cybosia > Cybosia mesomella. The sequence continues at coordinate 38,374,981 of OX276389.1, forward strand.
TTAAATGCGCTACTAAACCAGCAATGCAAATTTTGTACACCACACATGTAGGTAGGACGTCCCCCAGCAAGAACGAGCTGAAAAAGGTAGCTGGGATAGACTGGATGCGCAAGGCGGAGGATCGGGTGCTATGGCGTACAATGGGAGAGGCCTATGTCCAGCAGTGGACTGGAATAGGCTAATTGATTGATTGACATGTGGGAGAACATAGCGCACATATCATAAACTAGGAATTCAGTGCAGGGTGCGACTGAAATAAATTGAGCTGAGCGAGCAGGACTCTTACTTGAAAAATAAGGCATCTTACTACGGTCGCGCGCATAGCTAAGACCGCGCGCTCGTAAAACTGTTTTTCGATGATTATTCCTCAATGGTACATTGTATTTGAACAGTTGACCCCTCTAAACACTCAGCGGTGTCTACACTATCACCATGGCAAATTTGGTCAAGATCGGTATTATGGTTCCGGAGGAGTACAGTCTCGACCAAACGGCTTAGCCACGTATAAGAGCTTCGCTTCGATCAGCTCAATTATAAGACCTTTAGTACTAACCTATGATCCACAAAATAAAAACATTATGATTATGCAAAAAGCATAATTATGGTACATCTAACGTGACCTCTGACCTCGGGAGGAATAAAAAAAAGTGCCGCAACGAAAAAAAAAGTATCGTAAGGTGTTTAAGCACAGAAGGCCGCACCGCTGACTCTTGAATGAAATTCTGTATCCCCCTAATTTACTTCCCACCGTTCCGGTATGCCAATCTTCTCTTCCACGACTTGGCTTATTTTGAATTTTACGGGACCGACTAGCACCTGACCCCCCCTAGCCCCGAGAGGAAAACCTGCGCCAGAGTTTCATTCGTTCACCAATAGGTGTATCGGCACGCAGCGCAGGTGAGGTTCCAAAGACCACCCCCCCCCCCCCTCGAACGAAATTCTGCAACTTGTGAGGCTGCTTTATACTGTTACTGTTTATTGTTACTTTGTGACCTATATGAATAACGACATTTTGGTCTTTTTTATTTTTTTAGGGCTCCGTACCCCTATTACTAAGACTCCGCTGTCCGTTCGTCTGTCAACGGGCTATATCTCATGAATCGTGATAACTAGACAGTTAAACTTTTCACAGATGATATATTTCTGTTGCCGCTATAACAACAAATATTAAAAACAGAATAAAATACAACAAACGTGATTTGTTTCGCTGTTTTTTGCTCGATATTGATAACGGCAACAGGTAGACGCTTGAAATATTTACAGAATATTTAGTTGTATATTCACTTCAAAAATATACAAATAATTTAAACTAGGACGGTTGCCAGCTTGGCAATCAACCCAAACTTAAACGTATCGAGATTTGGCTATCCAACAATAGCCCAACGTGACCGGTCGACTTTTTCCATTGATTTGGTTTTTCGGTGATTATTCCTCGATGGTAAGACCGATCTGGACATTCGACCCCTTACGACACTCAGTAATGTCTACTTGATCACCGTGGCAAATTTGGTCGAGATCGGTCAAACGGTCTCGGAGGAGTATCATTTGTTTGAAATGCAACTTTGAAACCAAAGACGCTTCGCTCGCCTTCGGCTCGCTACGCTTAAAAATAATTAATTAAGAGGGGGGCTCAATTCGTATAGACAGAACGTAAACCTTCATGCGCGAATTCGACTCGCACTTGGCCGTTTTTATTTCATTTTAGTAAAAAAAACGTTGGTTCTTCTCCAAATGAGACGTATCTGATGAATTCAATGATTTAAACACAACATTAGAATCTTCCGCGCATTGTCGACGCCAAGACCTCGATCGTAAGCCAACATTACCTAGCAAAGTATCCAAACATTATCACAATATCACCTATAATTTGGAAGCTAACCATTATTTTTAAACTTACCTTACCAACAATGCTTGCTCAAGCCAATATCATAATATTGTTTATTATAACGGTCTTACAGCTAAGTAAAGGTCGTGCGATTCAGACCATCGGCGTGCAGTGTAAAAGGAAGCAGGTAGTATGCAGGGTTCAAAATATGTATACTTCACCTAAATGTACAATCGGAGAATCGAACTTCAACCGCTAAAGTTTATAGAATTCTAACAGGCCGCGGTGGCGGCCAACGTCCGCCAGTATCCCTGGGGTTATCCTTTCGAGGGCTTACCCGGGGTGCCCGACAATGGACACTCCCACTTACTTACTTACCGACTAAATCCACTCGGAGTCCTCTTCGAGTGGATTTAGTCGGTCCGATTCCGACACGCCCACCCCATCGTTGGCACCGACGGGGTGGCCCGTGGGGGTTTCCACACGTTAAAAAAAAAGAGAATACTGACAACCTAAAATCAACACTGATATGCTACTAACTGAATTAATTCAAGTCTTATTTTAATGGCTCCTGTGCTCTACAGCAAAAAAATTTGCCCATGGCCAGTAGCTACTCACGAAGCAAAAACAACAAATTTTGGCTTGCTCACGTATTCACGTTAGGCTTCAAGCGTTTCAATCGAGAGTTTCTGTCGAGTGTGTTCAATCTGTGTAAATCCTGTAATCAGGAAGGATATATCTATATCTTTTGTTCATATATTGTATATTGATTTATATACGTGCTGAGTCATCACGGCTCCCAGCGGGCAAATTTCGTAAATAAAATCCTATAGCGAAAAGGTTCGTACAACCGGGGAGGCACACAGATGGTGCTTGCCGCCATCAGTTTGCCAACTGAAGACTGATGACTTTTGTGATCCGCCAAAGTAACCGCAAGGCAGAAATAGTCATCGCGATTGTCACGGTATATTTCGGTATAAGAGAATAGGAAATGGCACGATAACCTCTCAAAAATATTAGTAGACTTTGATCGCAAACTCTTCAACATCCATCCTAGCATTAGTCCCGGTCGCATCCGAGGTTGTCACTTTGATCATAAACTATTCGAAACTTTTCAAAATTTGTTCGTCTTGAACCTCGAGCAATTAATCTGGGTTAGTCCCTGCAGGCTAACTTATATGTCATGACATATAAGTTTTTATGCGAAAACAGTTACGAGAAAAATCATAACTTTATAAGTTAAGACAATTGTCAATAAAAGTTTCATTAAAACTTGGATGAGGGTCATTTTTTAATGATTCTGCAGAACCATGGGTCAACATGACAATGTAACGGATTCTAAGTATTCCAAGTTAAAATTAAAATAAATAATGTGTATGAGACGTTTATTAAAATAATTAGTATTATGCTCACTGCTTTGCCCCTGTGCTTTTTTTAATACGAAAAGCGAAAACTTTGATAATATTTTCTTTAATCGTTTTATTAAGTAACTTTCGTGTAAACTTTAGTGTTATTAAATTAAATTAGATAGTTAGATAGATTAAGCCATTATTCTCTGACCATGAGTTTCTTAACTTAAGTAGTATAATTGACTATGTATAAACTATGGTAACTTTGTTAAAATAATATTATTTCTCAGCAACCAGTTGCTTGTCAGGTTGTCCTTCGATATAGGCCTCCCCCAGTTCCTTCCATACTTCTCTATCGCGAGCTAATCTTCTCCACCCCTTCGGTAGATCATCTTCCCATTTCTTTATTTGACGTCCTCTTTGTCTTTTCCCGTTTTTGGGGTACCAATCATTGATGTCTTTCGTCCATTTTTCTCTGTTTGTTCTCATAATGTGTCCAGTCCAGTTCCATTTCAATTTTTTAATTTTTCTGGAAACGTCACTTACTTTCGTTCTTTTTCTTATTCTTGAAATGGTCCACCGGTCTCGTAGCCTTATATTTAACATACTTCGTTCCATATGACGTTGGCAAGTTGCTAGTTTTTTATTATTTTTGATTAGCTTAAATTAGTATTTTTTTAATAATGATTTTGGTCATATTTCGACCAATGGGCAAATACTAGTAGTATTCGCCTATTGGTCGAAATATGACCAAAATTGATCAAAATATGACGAAATACGTATGTCAATCGAAAGAAATAAAAACGACGAACTTTCATTACTGCAGATATTTCCGCGTGGCGGACCCGTCGCGTCGCGAGCGCATCCGTCGCATCTGTCGAACAATAATCCCGAGTTTTTGCGAGGGCCATTGTTTTTACGCGTTCCCAGAAGGCCAGCGAAATCTTGCGCTCTGTGAGATCTTGATCTCAATGAAATGGTGCAGCTTTCTACTAATGCGCTCGGAATGAATGAAAGAATTACAAGTACTTTCTTATCGGCATTCGTTGTTTAGCTTGATGCTAGTCTAGTGTATCGAATTTCTTTGACACGAGTAGGTACTTGCTTAGCGGTTAAATATATATATAATTATCTTTATGTCTTATATGTATATCACACGTCGCATTAATTGTTAGACTTCAAGTAGTTAATCTAAAACACGTCAACCTTACACCCCGGCGTCTGTAGACCCGAGACGGCGTGCGGTTTTAGTCGGTTCAAGCCCGACATAACCACCCCCGCTGGCACGCGGGGGGGTGTCCGAAGGGATTTCCGCACGATAAAAAAAAAAAAAAGGTACACATCAGTCCCACTTACGTATTTCTCGCTTCAGACAGACAGGGACAACAAGTCTTCATGTTATCGTTGGATGCTTTTTGTGGAGAGTAGTCTTCAACCAGCTTGCCCCTTTTTTTTTTTGCTTGCGGAAGTCCCTTCGGATACCCCCCTGGCCAGGTTATGTCGTGTCTCGACTAAAACCGCACGGTGTCCTCCCCAAGTGTCCGTTGCCGGGCACCCCGGGTAAACCCTCGAAAGGATAACCCCAGTTTCCCTGATATATTTTTAAAGAATACTAGTAATAGCAATAACTAGTATTTTTACTAGTAATAGAAATTACTAGAATTTTACTAGTAATAGAAATTACTAGTATTTTACTAGTAATAGAATAAACTATCATTTTCATAGTAATAAAAATTACTAGTATTTTACTAGTAATAGAAATTAGTAGGAAATACTTTACTATTATTTACCCCACTAGTCAAGCTAAATTGCTTGTTGAAGTGGGTTTAAATCCGCTGCTTTAAATACACTAATAACTATTGGTATATTTGAATCTAATCACATTAAATTACTCATTTAAATAATACGAATCAGAAACCTTAATAACTGTTGTACGTACAAAGCATATGAGTTCGTGACCGGCGTTGATAATTACATGATATCATTACGGAGGCAACCCATCAAATTATAACACGATACATCAATATTTAATAAGTAAATGATCGCTACTGCAATTATGAGATAATATTATACTGATTGAGATTACATTATGAAGCATTCACTCTGTCAATCATTGAGGTGGATATTATGTCCTAGCTAATTGGACGCCTAAGCCGTAAACTTCCAATCAAAGGGTTGATGAACTCCTCGTGCAGTTTCTTTTTTGTGCGGAAATCCCTTCGGATACCCCCCCGCCGGCCAGCGGGGGCGGTTATGTCGTGCATTGACTAAAACCACACGGTGTCCTGCCCAAGTGTCCATTGCCGGGCACCCCGGGTAAGCCCTCGAAAGGATAACCCCAGGGTTACCGGCGGACTTTGGCCGCCACCGCGACCTCGCCTGGTAGGGTCGTGTTTTATCCCGCGTCGGTGAGTTGGCAGGCGTGTGTAGGACACACGACACGCCTCCGCCATGGCCTGCTTCTGTAAGGACGGCGAGTCGGCCAACTGCCGTCCTCAGGCCCCGATCACGGAGGTCGGTAGGTATATTACCTGCTCGCAGAAAGAGGCGGCGGCGTGCCACTTGCTCCCGCTGAGACCTCCTCCGTCCGTCCTCGCCGCAGACTGCGAAACTCGAGGGGCAGGGTTCTCTCCCGCTCCCTCTCCGCCGTCTCTTTCGCGCGCATTACCTGCTCGCAGAAAGAGGCGGCGGCGTGTCACTTGCTCCCGTCGGAGACCACGGCACTCACCATGCTCTCCAACGAGAGAACGTCCACGCCTAGGACCGCAACGAGATCTCGGCGTTGACTCGCCCACGCAGGGCACTCCGCCAACGTGTGGAGCGCCGAGTCTTCGCCAGGATCCTCGCAGTGCTGGCACTGCGGCGTTTTCTCCCGGTGAATAACACAAAGAGTGCCTTTGTTTTCACTAGTTCGAATTTCGAACTACTGAGATTTTTTTCTCGTTTGTACGATCATCGAACTTATTACGATGGTCATAGAAAATGGGTGTCAATATTTTACATGATACAATTGGAAAGTTATGCGAATATCACACATTGAAGTAAAACAATTCTTAACGGATTCTATCGCGATTTATTTTATTATATTTACACTAAATAAACCCAATGTTTCGGATGCTTCTCAGCAGCCATGTTCACGGGGAGATTAAAGATGGTTTGTCTTATAGTTTGAAGTTTATTTCAATGTTATCATTTTTTTATTTTGTTGCATTTCGAAAGTTATAAAAAAAATGCAGTAGAAATTGTGAGACATTTTATTTCTCACTAGATCGACGATGGAACAAACACGAAAAGAAATTCTCACTAGTTCGTCGATCGAAGTGATGAATCGAGCTAGTGAGAACCAGCCAAGAGGGTATGAATGGCGCCATATCGTGGGTGATACCATTCGACGCTCAAAATATTACGACACGCACTATCAGCATTTTGTACAAACATTTATAGGAATATAAAATATTGACATGTCTTTATTTGGTTGGCTCAAGCTTCCGGTCCGATTGCTTGTCTCAATACAGACACATGTAAATGTAATTTAATGCCTCTGTCACCCGCCTTTTTAATGCGGTTAGGGCTGTCACCTAACTACATTTATTTTTATTAAAATATATGTATCTTCCAGTAGGGCGTCAGACAAGCGGTTAACATTTTTGAGGTTTTTATTACTTTAATAATAGTTAGGTCAAAAGATTCATGCGGTTTTGGCCAGTAGCTAGTTTTGGTTGCTATATTTTACTTGTAGAGCAACAGTGTAGTATATAAAAGTGACAGCCCTAAACAATATCGTATTAAGTGGCTACAGTTTAAAAAACGAACGCTAACCGGACGACACTTCGACAAATAACTACCTATTAACCGTGGAATGCGAATTAATTATTTTCTTTACTCTTTTCCACGCTTTCAGATTCCAAATTTATGAGAAAATTTCGGGTCAATTAACAAAGTTTGTAGTGGTAATCTGTATTATACATACATGTAGTCACGCATGTTATCCTAGAGAGAGACTCACCAGGTTAAACAATACTAGTCAGGTCCGTCTTAGGATAGGTCACCGTACTTAACACAATGAGACCTTCGTACCTTGGAGAGCACTTAAAGCCGTGCGGTCCCGGGCGCCATTCCAGCATTTGTTTTTTTTTTTTTTTAGGACACGTCAATTTGACTTCACCTCGCCTGATGGTAAGCTGAGAGTAAAGTCTCGGGAAAGAGGGTCACCATTACCTACACGTACAATGTTAACAATGGTGACACTCAGCTTGACGGCCTCATCAGAAGAGGATTGTCGTCGCAGCACCGCGTGACACCCACCGGTCCCACTAGTGCTGTAACCACAATCCTCCTGCCCGGCTATGCACTTGCTGACCCCTGAACGCAATCAAACCGAAATTCGATTACTATGGAGGGTTTTTCGCAATCGTGCACGGTGGTGAAGTAAACCCACCCGGCCGAATTTTGTGCCAAATTTGTGTCATCAAATGTCTACCACCAGTAGTAAAGTGTGACCGTTGTGGCATTAATAAAAATAATAGTTTTGAGGCCACCGAGTTAATAAACCTATTTATATAAATGATATTAAATTGAAAATACTACATATTATGTGAATGATGACATTAAGGATATATGAAACATTCTCAGTTTGGTAAGACAACATATTAGCATAAATTTATACACAAAGTCAAAGAATGGCATACCGCCTTCATGGAGCAACCATGTCTGCACGTAAACGATAATATGAGAATATGTAATAGGCGTTTTATTAGTTCAATTATAAAACGTTATGTAGATTAGTTATAATTTTTTAGACTTTTAAGAAGTTATAAAGTTACAAAAGAGAAGGTAGGTAGGTTAATTTATTTCATCAGACTACATTCTAAGATGCTAAACTCAGTAAATATATTCTCCTCTTCATCTAAACCTTGTACCTATTTCAGATGTTGGTCGGTTCGAGTCCGACATAACCGAACCACAGTCTGAGGGTGCGTGGAATGAAGAGCCTCTCATACCTCACTGTACGCTAGGGACCCAAACAATAACCGTAATAAAGAAACACTGTTTTAGAAGAAACCCATTTATAAAAATGTAACAGATAGGAAAGTGTACCATATTCAAAGTGGTACGTTTTATATGTGTTAATAAGTGTAACAGAAATAACGTCTTAAAGTACTTGGGGGTGTACAAAACATCCTTATTTAAAAATTTTGATTATAAGTTATGTTATGTTAGAATAGTAAATTTAGCACCGTAGCATTTCGTTTAACACTTATTAACGGTCACACAATTGAAAGTGGTAACGATTAATAGATTCAATACCACATTTATAAGTGTAACACTTTTATTTTGTAACCTTTTAATAGTGTAACCCATATAATTATGTTACCTTTATGAATGTGTTTTGAAGTCCCTGCTGTACGCACTGTTTCCGGTCGCAACGTGTGAGGATGAACAGGTTACCGACTTCACTTGATTCAAAGGCGGAACGAAGTATGCCGGGTTAAGTAGTTTAATATATGAAGGGCACAGGAAAAAAAGGAGCTCATTGCCATTTTCATTGTTTCAAGTAATCAAAGAATTAAATCTGAAATTTCAGTTTTTACACTAACACCTCAACTGCAATTTGATTTGTACCTATATATTATAGGAACCGTGTATATTTAACATAATAGATTGTAATTTTATGACATAGGATTGGTAAATAAATAATAATTTATTTAAATAATAAAATAATAAATTGAAATGTTAATGAGCTCCTTTTTTTCCTGTGCCCTTCATATGTATAACTCATGAATTCGAGCACAAACATGTCAATTAAAATATGGAACAATAGTAGGTAAGTACGTATTCGCAGACAAACATTTCTTTTTTTTATATTTAGGACACGTTTCAGTTTGACCTCACCTCGCCTGATGGTAAGCTGAAGGTAAAGTCTCAGGAAAGAGGCTCACCATTACATACACGTACCATGTTAACAATGGTGGCACTCAGCTTGACGGCCTCATCAGAAGAGGATTGTCGTCGCAGCACCGCGTGACACCCACCGGTCCCACTAGTGCTGCGACCACAATCCCCCTGCCCGGCTATGCACTTGCTGACCCCTGAACGCAATCAAACCGACATTGGATTACTATGGAGGGTTTTTCGCAATGTGCACGGTGGTACCTACCCGGCCGAATTTTGTGACAAATTTGTGTCATCAAATTTCTACCACCACATAGGTATGATAATAATCTTTAAATCGAGTATGGAGGACTCATATTAGGGTTAGCAACAAATTTTTGATACGTCTATGATAGTAGATATTAGGTAGGTACAAATTACAACTTGGATATAATAATTTCTGCCAATTGAGTTCGAAATATTTCGTTCATTTAAATTTGTACTGTAAATAAAGTTAAAATTTCAAGTACACAACTACGAATATAATATGTAAGTACCTAATAAAATATAATAAGTATAATAATATGCGCGAACCGGAACCGAACGAATACTAATACTATTACTAACGTGGGTAGCTGTTATTTATAGTATCGTTCCTAATACAGCGTACAGCTGGACACTAGTTTGCGTAACCCACACAATACCTGTGAATTGCTTCAAAGGTCATAGGTCAACTAATTTGCCGTAACGAACTGATATTAAGCTCGTGTTGTAGGCTTAGGTAATTATGATTATGGTTACGGTAAACTTAGTGAGTGTGGTCAGTATTAATAATAGCTGATCATTTTTCATATTTGCCATATGATTTGGTAAGAAGTGTTGCATACTGTAAAATGTATGGGACTCTAATAGCATCTTTGAGGCTCAAGGCAAGAACACATACCAGCGGGGGCGGTTATGTCGGGCTTGAACCGACTAAAACCGCATGTTGTCCATACAGACGTCGGGGTGTAATGTTGCCCATAGAGCATATCCCTCGCATCTCGAAACCGGAGATGGCCCAGAGTCAGTCAGGGTGCGAGGGATATGCTCTATGGGCAACATTACACCCCGACGTCTGTATGGACAACATGCGGTTTTAGTCGGTTCAAGCCCGACATAACCGCCCCCGCTGGTATGTGTTCTTGCCTTGAGCCTCAGCGTACGGTTTTAGTTTGGCCGGCGGGGGGGTATCCGAAGGGATTTCCGCACGAAAAAAAAGGTACATATTAGCTTCGTCCGCGTGAAGTTATGTTATGTGAGGGTTTATGGTACTAACAAAGTAAAGGGCACTTCCTCTCGATTTTATATTCTGCGTTTTAACTCAGAATTAAAGCCAAAATAAACAGTTTCAAACAATACATATTAACAAAAGACCACAACTCCCGTCCCGGACAATACTCAATAATATTGATATATTAATCCTACTCACATAAATTTACCTTTTGTTCAGAACTCAGCCATATTGTGTAAACATGTCTTATAAATTCGTATTTGACGTGTTTTCAAACCAACCCACCCGCATTAACATTTGAGAAATTAAATGTGGAATGCGCACGCGCTCATGAAACCTTTGAGACATTATGTTAGTATTGCCAGCATAAACTTAGATTTACTGTAGACAGAGTATGGCGATAGCCGTTTAAAGTTTCTCTACATCAAAGTAGTTACCGTTCTTTTGCTGAAATCCCCTCGGATTTCCCCCCGCCGGCCAGTGAGGGCGGTTATTTCGGGCTTGTACCGACTAAAACCGCACGCCATCTCGGGTCTTCAGACGCCGGGGTGTAAGGTTGCCCATAAAGCATTTCCCTCGCACCCCGACTGACCCTGGGTCATCTCTGGTTTCGAGATGGCCACCTCGGGTTTGGGAACCACGGTTTCCCCGCCTTGCCCCGGTTTGCTAGTCGCCCCGCCGTCCCGGCCTGCTTCTGCTGGGTTGACAGGCGGCCTCACCTGCCACCCCCAGGCCTGCGCTCATGGAGGACGGAGGTCGTTAAGCGATAGTTACCGTACCTATGAGTACTTGTATTTGTACATACATACATACATTATATTCATACATACCTACATACATACACATACTCACGCCTTTCTACCTCCGCGGTAGGCAGATACAACAGTCCGCCATCTGCTTCTGTCCTTACATACTTCACGAGCTTCCTCTACTGTCGTCAAACTTTTCATGCAAGTAAAATATACTGCTTCCGGGCTGTTTGGCCGTGGTCCATCGGAAACTTGTGTTCTAGACGTTTCGTCGATCACTGCGGTCGACATCTTCAGTGGTACACATCGGGACGCCAAACTCGGTGCAAGCTTTCCAATGCTTTTGACCTGCCCTTTTTCCAATACCTAATTAATTTGATCAGTATATAGATTTAGATCGGAAAAAGAGAACATCTAGGAAGGGACTTGAATCCGCGACCAGTCCCTTACAGATCGCCCCTGTAAGGTACTGGTCGCGGGTGCAACTGACCAACTGAGCCACCTAGACACGTCCCAGATATTCGAAATTCGCCGATATATTATATACGTCTGAAGGCGACGCTGGAGCCATGTTTGGAGCACCGGGATCCTATCAGTGCTGGACCTACGGCGTTGTCTCCCGGTGGAAACAGGTTTTAGAAGCAAACTGAATTAGCGGTAAGATGTAAATTGAGATAATTGTACAAGGATTGAAAAGTTCATGTCAACAAACGCACAGATGCGTATTGCGAGTTTATATTTGTGCATCTACGTCAACAGCTGTGTTACGCGTCTGTCTGTCCGTCCGTCTGTGTCATTAAATCTCCGGATGTTGATATATCGCTTCTTGATGTACAAATAGAAATGTTGTTCTAAACAATTACCATTGTTCTCTCACTCTCCATCAAGTCCTGTTTATTAAATGCGTAGTTTTGTTTTCGACTACTAAGGAAGCAAATAATTAAGAGAGAAGAGCGTGCCTTGGGATCCAAAATGCAAGGTTTAAATGCAACTGAGACTAGCTTAACTAATAGACAAAAAAACGAATGTTATAGAACACTTGTTAAATTGTAGTAAGTATATATCTAGGTATATTACTGCTGCATCTGCCGAAAGCCTCAAACGGCATAAATACTCCAACCTTGTAGGATTATGTTTTTGAGCCGTTTGGAGTTGAAACGTTGGGGTCATGGAGTCCAAGTGCCCGTTTTGTCTACAAAAATTTGGCAAAGCGGCTGATCGACGCTACACGTGACCAGTAGGCTGGACTTCATCTTGCACAAAGAATTAGCATTGCCATTCAACGTGGCAATACTGCCAGTCTTCTGGGAACATTACCAGTCGGTGATGATGCGGAGGAATTCAATGACGCATGTATGTAAATATTTTTCAATCTTTTAGGTTTAGTTCTCTTTACATTTATTTATAATTAGCTTCAAATTGTATTTTTGTTAATTAATATTAATTTTATTAATTTTTATTAATTATATTAATAATCTTGGAGTTAATAAAATTTGTGACATAGTATTAATTACATATGTATAGATGAATACATTATAACCGAAGAACCGCGGTAGCCTAGTGGTATGGGTAATGGACTGCTGAGACGAGGTCTCGGGTTCGATCCCAGGTTTTACCATGGCACACACCAATGACATGTGTGTATTTATCGCAGGTTCATAAGCGCCCGGTTAATGGCAATAGGCTCGCCAACTATTACATTGGGACATAAACATAAACTGGCAGAATGAGGGTGCTAGCACTTCTGCCTACCCCTTCGGGGATATAGGCGTGAGTGAGAGAATACATTATAAAATTGTAAATTAGTTGCGTCTGCACATTTTAGATATTTGAAATAAAAATACTTGGGTTATGTTATGTTAAATAAACGATCCTGAACACAAAAACATTTTTTGGGATTCTTGTCTGTTTATCTGTTTGCCATGGACGCAAAAAGTACTGAACGGATTTTAATACAGGTATTTTTCTTAGTAAAATGTGCCGTATGTTTGAATGTACTTGGTTAAGTAGAACCGGAGATATCATCAAACAAATTGAATTCCTGAGACGAGCTCAGCCGAATACAAGGGATTTTTAATCGCCAATTAATCTTTTCTAAAGAAAATCCCTAAAAACGATAACCGACCTCCGCGCCGGTGGAACCGCAGGCGTCTAACTAGTGTTTAAATAAAAATGTATGTTTTATTACCTAGTACGTTATGTATTACGAACTACCACCTTAGATTTGCATTATAATTAGATTTGCACCAAGTTCTGACTCATCTAAGTTACTCATACGGAACTAAACACTTCATTATTTAACTATTTACTACCCTTTGTAACTACGAGTTAGTCACACATTTATGTTGACTTGTACAAAATGTGATACTAAGGCCATGGAGCTGTTTGTGCAATAAGTATGCAGTAACAAACAAATATGCGAGTGCTTAACTTAGGTGTTTCATACCACGAATTATTCGTACCACGATTCGAGTCACCCAAAGACAATTTACACCGAGTGCTTCGAATGAATCACCCAATGAGTTTTTGTACTTCCGCGATTCATACCGTGGTATGAAACGCCAATAGACTCGTTTTCATGTAGTTGATTCATACCACAGCAATGTTTTTTCTTTCGGATATCCCCCCCGTATATACCCCCCCCCCCGGCCCTTTACGGGGGAGGTTATGTCGGACTCCGACTAACCAAAAACGCACGCATAAGGCATTTCCCTCGCATCCCGGCTGAGATTTGTACCGTAACCTAACATTTTTTGTGAATTTTAACGAGTAGACAATGGTTATTTTTCACTTCGAATTTTTGTTTAGGTAAACCTAGTTAATTGCATACTACATTCCAACTGCATATTCTACACTCCAAAAATGTTATCTCCATAAAAGTACAACCGAAAATATAATTCGGTAGCCATCTTCCAAGATGGCGGACACCGCATCCGCTGATTACTGCAGCCCGTCCAAACTTAATCTATATTGGTTCAATTAATGAGGAAGCTGCGGGCTCGCATGTTGATAGCTGTGAGGTATTTTACCGGTTTACGAAGGAAATTTGGACAGTCAAAGGGTAATGACATGTATACTTTTACATGTAGTTGAACTGGACGGTGACTTATGACGTAAGTTCTTCTGAATGATACTTCAGCGTGAGGGGAAGGACTCAGGGTGGGTTTATTTGTAAGTACGGTGCTGATCAGGTGGTCACCCAACGGTTGAGTTGAATGAATTTGTTGAAGAGTTTAAGTCAACAACGCATCCAGTCTTAATGAGTACAGTTAAGTGGTTACCAGATGTAGAGTGTTTTTATTTTTCATAACATAACATAACAAAACATACCTTCACGCCTGTATCCCCAAAGTAGTAGGCAGAGGTATTACACACCCACGTTTCGCCTGTTCTGTTAAGGTCCCAATGTAATAGGGTGCGAGCCTATCGTCCCGTAAGCCGCCGCCTGTCGCTCGTCGCCCCAGTCGGGCCTCTGTGAATACAGTCTCACCTGGCTGGGGCTGACCGCCGGCGACGTGAAGAGGAGCACGGCCCCCACGCGAAGTCCAGAGGGCAGTACACCCGTCCCCAGGACCTGCCGTTATATAAGCAGTAAGCCAGCGAGGAGGTGAGGTTGACTTAGGCCCGGAATATGTTAGTAGAACCAAGGACTTCGATCAATGTTAAAAGAAGTGTACCTTAATCCAAAGAAATAAAGATACCTTTTTGTTTTTTGCGGTAATCCCCTCGGATAACCCCCCCCCCCCGGCAAGAAAGGGGGCGATTATGTCGGGCTTGAACCGACTAAAACCACACGCCGTCTGGGGTCTTCAGCCGGGGTGTAAGGTTGCCCATAAGGCATTTCCCTCGCACCCCGACTGACTAAACAAAGCTACCTCAAAATAATGACAGTATGTCTCACTTTAGATGGACTAACATCCCAATTTAGCATGCGATTAGCATAGAATGAATACGTACAACCTTGGCAATGAGTTGCTCGGTCGATCACACGGTCGTCACACATCTGTATTCAGAACATGAGTGGAGACGCGTACGGCCAGGGGAAATTTTTCGATAGCGTTTCCGGATATGTTAAGTTATAGACTTAATTTGTCTGGTTCTGTATGCATAGGAGACTATGGTGTCCCGTCCCAGCTTCGTATGAAGAAATTTCGTATTTCCCCCATTTAAAATGAATTTCACAAACGATAGGAATTGCGTTTAAGATGAAATTACTTTAACCGCATTTTACAATTAATCCCACTGGATAAATGTGCGAACTCAGTTGAAAGGATGTGCACTAGTGACATTCAACCTTAGTTGCTAAAATTACGAACTGATTTCGAAGTCAATTCAATTCAATTTTTAAAAATGGCAACTGAAGTCGACGTATGTGTCGACAATTCTGCCAATGTCAGACGTGCAGTGGAGTTTTTGTGGCCTGCTTATAAATTTTGATGGACTGAATGTGAGCATTGCAGAGTGACCATAAAATACTGAAACACACACAAATAACAAACACATATATATACATATAGACACACATAAATGGTTAGAACATGTCCAAATACCACAACAAAGTTAAGACGAATAGAGGTTGTCATAATCTGATGGCGTTGCACCGAATAAAGGCAATCAACAGCCTGAAAAGTTCTGGAGAAAACTGGGTCAACAGAGAAGCAAAATTCATAGGAGTGGGTATATTAAGATCAATTAAGCAAGTGTATAAGTCAGGATCCAAATTATTTATGGGACAGTTGAAAAAAATATGGTCTAAGGAGCCCTCATCCAGGCCACACTCACACAGGGAGGAATCTCGTACGCGTATTTTTTGCAAGAACACTGGGGAGCAGCAAAAGCCCACCCGAAGTCTACAGACTACAGATATAACACTCTTGGGAACTTTTTTGTATCTATAGAACCAAGGCTTTGGGGTTATGTCTGGTTGAACCGCATAGTAAAATTTACCTTTGATCTTGCTGCTATTGGACCAATCGGCTTGCCATGATCTCTCAAGGTGGACTTGGGGTAGACTTAGGAGATCATATCCTTGGTGAGTGAGGTGCTTAAGATCTGACGATGGAGCACTGATGGCATTTTTGGCTAGAGCATCTGCACACTCATTACCTCTAATACCACTGTGGCTTGGTATCCAGACCAACTGAACTGTCTTTCGCCTATTAAAACATGTGAACAGAGAGTTTTTAATTTCCAATAAGAGGGAGCCATGTAATCTGTTGCGGAAAGGGTTTTGCTGGAGAGCCTTGAGGCAACTTAAAGAGTCAGTGAATATTACACTATGTGCAATATTATGAGCTTCTATAAACAGACATGCTTCTAGTACTGCAACACACTCTCCCGTGAACACTGAGGATTCCTTGCGACACCTAAACTTTAAGACTATATTGAAGTTTTGATAATAAACTGCCGCTCCAGTATAGCTATCGTTTGACAGTTTTGAGGCATCAGTGTAAAATCTGTGATGCCCACTCCAACGTTCTGAAATTAGTGCATTAAAAGCTGAATCTGCTGAAGGTGAGCTTTTGGTTATACCAGTGTCAAGGCATATATCTGGTGTGAAGCACAAAACTTCAAATTTAAAATTAAAGAGGGGAAGTCTGTCAAATTGAACTACCGGATATTCTAGATTTTGGACCGACCTGAAGGTTTGGAGTATTAGAGGAATTTCTTTACAGTTCCAGTAGTTAGAGGTATTACATACATGGCTTAAAATGCTTAATTTTTGTAGTAGGATGTGTGACTTTTTGTTGATAGTGCGGTATATGAAGCGAGAAGCCAGATATTGTCGTCTTAGGGCCAAAGGTGGGTCTGCACATTCGACTTGCAAAGCATTGACCGGGGTGGACTTCATGCAGCCGGAGATGACCCGAAGGCAGTTAGCCTGGAACCTGTCCAGTCTCGCCAGTGCACCTTTGTTGCATGGGACTAGTAGGAATAAGCCATAATCCATGATGCTGCGAATGAGAGCATTGTACACCAGCTTCATTGTGAATGGATGTGCTCCCCACCAGACTCCAGCAAGGGCTTTTAGGATAGGAAAGGTACGTTCACACTTTTTAACTAAATAGTTAAGATGACAAAGGCCGGTCAGTTTTGAGTCCAAGCAGACACCTAGGAATCTAGTATTACTGACGACTGGGATGGCAAGATCCTGAATACGTACTTGGACATTAGGTATAACTCTTTTGCGTGAGAATATAACCACTGAGCTCTTAGATGGCGCCAAGCTTAGACCATGATCCTGTAGCCACTGGTTCAGGGAATTCAAGGAGATGGAGATTGATGTCGCGGCATCTTCGATGGAATCATTCGTGACATATAGGGCCAAGTCATCAGCATATTGCAAGATCTGGCAATTGATGTTTAAGGATGAGCTAATGTCAGCAGAATATATGTTGTACAGCAGGGGGCTAAGCACGGACCCTTGAGGAAGCCCTCTCCATACCCTTCGCTGACCAAACTCCTCCCCCCGAACCCTCAGGACCAGTAAGCGATGCATAAAGATTTGGCATATGCATTGAACCATCCTCGCCGGTATACTCAGCTGTAGCAATTTATGCCTGAGAATAGGGAGAATGACACTGTCATATGCTGAGGATATGTCCAGAAATGACGCCACGACAGATTGGTTCCGGGACAGGGCAATCCGGATATCAGTTACCAGTACCGCAACACTATCCATTGTACTGAGACCCTTCCTAAACCCAAACTGTGAGCTCGGTAGGAGGTCTCTAGACTCAACGATCCATTCCAGTCGGTTTTTTAAAAGATGTTCCAGAATTTTGACCATAACAGATGACAGTGCAATTGGTCTGAAGCTATTAGGGTCATCTGCATGTTTGCCAGGCTTCAAAATGGGAATAATAATATGAGTCTTCCACTGATTTGGAATCCAGCCATGTTTGTAACAATAATTCATTATATTTAACAGGTAGCTCTTTGCATCTTTACCAGAGTGGGTGAAGAAGGAATAGGGGAGTCCATCAATACCGGGTGTTGAGTCCTGGACATAGTTAAGTACCATGTCCAGCTCCTCGCTAGAGAATGGTATGTCATATGGGTCATCTGATAGAACCACCTGTGATAGTTGGCTTTCCGCTATGGAAGGAACATAGGGAGGAGCTATCTTGGCTAAAAACAGCTCAGCAGTCTCACAAGATATAAGAGAAGACAGAGCAGGAGTACAACCAGAACGAAAGCTATTTATCTTCCTCCACACAACCGAAGACGGGGTGGAGGGAGACAGGGAAGAGCAGAATGTTTTCCATCCAGTGCGTTTCTTTCGTCGGAGCAGTCTCCTCGATTTTGCAAAAATATGTTTGTAATTTAATAAATTTTCTATGGTCATGTCAGCATTGTATCTCTTCTCCGCCTCCCTCCTATCTCTGATACTTCTAGTGCATTCTTGGTCCCACCACGGAGGTGAAGGGATTTTACCCCTAGCACTATTTTTAATGGGGAAGGACAATTCTGCACACTCGTTAATAGTGCTTGTAAGACTATCCACCCAGCTCTGGGCATTGCAGTGACTAAAATAGTCTGAATTTTGTGTGTTATTGTTTGGAAGGTATTGAATTTTATCTTCCAACAGAGCTGAATATTTTGGCCAATCTGGGTTGGTCAAGTTAAATTTTAATAGAGGAGGAGGGCTTCTTACCAAATAAGTTCTATCTGTTAGTGTAGTGCAAATTGGATAGTGATCACTGCCGTGCGCCAAAGCTGTGCAGTGCCATTGAGCAGATGCAGCAATATCAAGGGTGCAGAATGTCAGATCAACGCAGCTTTTACGTTGACCAGGCATAGGTTTTCGGGTAGGGCAACCATTGTTTAAAATGCACAAATTGAGATCGTCTAGGATTGCTACCAAGCCTACCCCAGCTGCATCACAAAGATCTGACCCCCACCTAAAGTGATGGGAGTTGAAATCTCCCATTACAAGGAAGGGGCTCTCAAAGTTCTCAAATAAGTTCCTGAGTACTGGTAGGAGGTTTGGATGCGGGCGAGCAATATAAATAGAAACTATAGTAAGGTCTTCTACCTTTATGGCTACTATGCTAATATCCCGCACAGGTGCAACCACTGGCAGGGACCTAAAGGGAATTTTGTTGTTTACAAGGAGGGCACACCCTCCGTAGCCATCAGGTCTATCACATCTCAGAATATTATATTGAGGAATTCTGAAGTTTAGACTTGGTTTTAGCCAAGTCTCAGCTATGCTACAAGCTAGAGGTTTATGTTTGTTTAGGAGGAAAATGAGGTCGTGCTTCTTATGAGTCACGCTCCTCACGTTCCATTGAAGAAACAATTGGTTTGGGGCCATTTTTAATGTTAGCTAAAAGAGCTATGAGTTTTTCGGCAACGTTGGACGGTAGGTTAGAGCTATTGGGAGATATTAATGTAGTCAAAAGTTGTAGTAATATATCAACGATGGAAGAGGTGTTGTCAGGGAGGTGGGTAGGGGAGTTAACCATAGCGCAGCCATTCGGCTGTGAAGATTGAGGGGAGCCAATAATTTGTTGGTGGGAAACTTTATCGTACGAGGGGGAGGGTGCAGACTGAGATTTTGGTTTAAGGAATACCGTTTTACGGTATGATGTTGAAGAAGCTCCTTTAGCTGCCTCAGCATAGCTTCGAGAGACCTGAGGAACCGTTTTGCTAGCTTCAGTGTACGATATTACTCTTTCGGCCATCGCCGTCTTAATGGCCCTCTGTCTACCATACTCCGGGCACACCTTACTATTAGCAAAGTGGTTTCCCGAGCATAATATACAGAAAGCATCTTGTTCTGATATAGAGCACCCATTACCGGGGTGATCATGACCACATTTAAGGCAGCGAGGCTTGGACCTGCAGATACCCTCTACATGACCAAACCTGCAGCACTTACGGCATTGAATGGTGGGGTAAATATATTGTTCTACAGGTAAGGACGTATAGCAGCAATATACCCTATTTGGGAGAGTTTGTCCATCAAAAGTTAGGATGCAAGTTTCAGTGGGCTTCCATTCTTGGATTCCATCTCTCACTACTTTGCGATTAATTCTTCTAACCTTGAGGACTCGGCCGCAGCCTGGGGGAACAGTTATATAAGATTTAGCTTCATCTTCTGTCATGTCAACGGGTACCCCACTAACTACTCCCATACGTGTGACGTTGAAAGAAGGAATAGAAGCAGTATAACTATTTTTAACTAGAGTGGGATTGGCTATGAAAGCATTGGCATCCTGGTGGGAAGCAAACTCAACTGATATGCGGTTCCTCCCAACCCTTTTAACGCCAGCCTTAGAGACGTTACAGATATTATTTTTAAGAAGGAATAGACCAAAAGTGACAGGGTGGAGAGTTGCTCCAGAGGAGGGTTGAGGTTCAACACGGGAAACGTGGACTATATAAGGAGCCTTGTCGTTTGCGTTATATTTTTCACGAGCAATCTGACTTTTAGGCTGCTTTGGGGGTCGATTAGGGACGGGGGTGGTTTCTACCTCCCCTGGCCGTTTGCGAGATGTTAAGGCTGGGGTTTCTGCAATGCTACAGGCTACTGTAGCAAACTGAGTCAGTGTATCAGCATTAGGCATAGTCTCATTTATAAAGAAAGGAGAGGCAGAAAACGAAGGGGTGGGAGGGCATTGCAGATCAGGAGTAGAAAAAGTGGGTGTGCAAGGGCGTTGGATATCAGGAGGGTCCGGCGGTTTTTCTTTATCCATTGTTATAATTCATAGGTTATAAACAATAGGGATTAATTAAAGTACGGCACAATACCTGATACCAGTTAGTTAGGACGACACACACAGTAAATATAGTATCCAGTCACAGTAGAATGTCACTATTGTCACAAAAAACACAAAATCACCAAAATATTCTAGGCACACGTGACGCTCAATCACACGCTGTGGCGAGAATCTGATTTCGAAGTCTTTCTCTCACAAGCGTCTGACAAGTTTTTATACTTTGAGTTAGATGTCAGAAGTTAAATTTAAACGTCTTTTATTTGTCATATCGATTTGAAACTGTGTTCTGTGTTTGTATGTGATATCCGAATGACATTATTATAACACTATGTAGCTGATCTGGTAATGGAGTCAAGTCAATGGATAGTGGAACTCTCCAAGGGGTTGGTACTAGTAAATTCCTCAAATTAGAGTGCGAAATTTCCAACTCGTCCAACTTATTTGCAATCAATCAATCAATCAATCAATCATTTATTTGCGAATATGGGTACAAAATAAAGGCGTTAAACATGATATAAATATGACCAACCACATTCCGCCTCCAGGCGTGCAAACATATATAATGGTACAATTCAATTAAATTAATTACGCTATCATAAAAATAGAAAATGTCAAAAACCACAGCCAATAATAATATTTGTCACATTGAATAAATCATAAATACCTATTATAATTTATGTTAAATAAGTACATAATAATTTAATTGCATAAAAATAGAAAATTTCAATAACTGAGAGAATTTCAATAACAACAATAATAATATATGTTTCATTCAATTTGATCACAGTTTATAGAATATAGAGTGTCAGTGTTGCCTACGTTTTACTTTCCCTGGACCTCACAAAGTATCTTACTTGACATATTCATTGGCCACCGCAGTCTGGCCGTCAATCCTGGTCTATTGGAGTCATAGAAATATACCTGTAATAGGGCTTAATCCCAATAAAAAGACCTTTACCTTCCTAGTCAATCATTTTCAAATTTATCCTACTTTAATTTGGAAATAGTTCTACTTTTATACTCTATGATGAAGTGTTCAACCCGTTTACAATATTGTAATGAATTAAAATCGTTTTCGTGAGCGCAACAAAATAATTATAAGCTAATTTAAGGGTTTATTGTAAAATGAAAGCGCTTTCCACATCAGCAAATGCTTGCGTGAAAATATGAGATGAGTTTCCAATGCGCCATG
The DNA here is from genome assembly GCA_946251805.1 of Cybosia mesomella. NCBI lineage: Eukaryota > Metazoa > Arthropoda > Insecta > Lepidoptera > Erebidae > Cybosia > Cybosia mesomella. The sequence continues at coordinate 38,396,968 of OX276389.1, forward strand.
AACCTGTACCAGTTTCTGAAATGGTTTCGTTACCAATATTGACTATCTCATAATATTAACATAAGAGTGGCCGTTTTCAGTCTTATCATATGAAATGAAACAGAAGAAGATTACCTAAATATACTTTTACTTTGCTATGCACAAGTATAGATACATATGTATATAATACACACACACACACACACACATTTAATATTTGGCATAGAGGCACCTTATACCTACTTTGAAAAAGAACAGTCTGTAGACAAAGCGACATTCTATTAGTAGAAACGCTTCGAAGCGAATCCATTTCTATTTGTTATCAATGGATCGCATTACACTTCGTGGATTATAATAATATGTTAAATAATTTATTTCGAGTTATAAAGACTCACTTTAACATTACATTTTTATAGTCACGTTAATGTTCAATCCCATACATTACTGAACGTTTCCACTAGCGTAATCGCTAATAGAATGTCTAGAGGCCCTGGCTACGTTACTATTCATCGCGATAAAGGGTTCCCATATGAGCGGAACGGCGGGCAACTAATCAGAAATAAATCAAATAAATATTTTAATATACATGTAACATTATCCAAACTTCAGTGTAAAGTATCAATGCTTCACTCATCAGACTTCAATCCACCGACACCGATCAATCTTAGGTTTCAGCGCAGTGGGTACGGCATTACGTATCGCGTTGCAAGAACAACGACCCTATGTAGTTCGCGGTTCCGGGGCTTCGCTGACCCCTAGTAAGTTAAACACTGATTATGTGTAAGGGTGGACATAACCTGATATATCCGTGGTATCAGAGGGCCAAGTCTCGTCATAAAAGGATGTTCAAAATGCAATCTCAATCTAGTCTCGATCTCATGGTGATCTCACAAATGGTTTTTGGTCCAAAAAAAACTCGTAACAAAATTTTGTTACGAAAGTACCTTCTCCTTTAAAAAAAGGAATTCTCGTTACGAAATTTTCAATATTTTCAGAAATTTTGGAACGAAGTTCCTTATTGCGCGTTACGAAAGGGGGTAGACGGAAAAAATTAAGATTGTAACGACACTTTTTGCTTTTGTAACTTCTGCGCACCGATCCGCGCATTGTTGTTACGGTACTATGGAAACGTATGGTGTCATTGTCAATATTTTCTGTTATGTAAAAATAAACTACGATTTGATTTAATATTTTAATGTGTTTCCTTGAGGCGTAAAAGTGGTGACCCCGACGTGATGGATATCATTTGTGAATTCGCTAATGGATAGGAGTTGACGAATACGACGAGGAGTTTCAGTTCCTGAAGAACTTTTCAAAGGCTCGTAAGTCAGCGGCTTATGATCAGTAAAAATTATCACTTAAATTAGGTCCCGCGCATCTATGACGTGTACGAAAGAATAGACAGACAGAGTGCATTTATATATCATCATGTCAGCCAAACGACGCCCACTGCTGGGCATAGGCCTCCCCCAAGGATCTCCACGTATATATATATATATATATATATATATATATATATATATATATATATATATATATACATATATATATACGTGTATGTGTGTGTGTGTGTATGTAAGGAACTTCGTTCCATCCGGGTGTCCCTAGACACCTCTCTAGTTTTTTTTGTTATGGGAACACCTTTTTTGACATTTGATCGAGGCTACATTGAGACTGAATTTTGAACATCTTTTTATTACGAGAATTGGCTCTCAGATTGAATTTCAGTTTACTAAACCTACTTTTTTGACTAAGAAACGGTGGAACTTCAATATTTTCCGTGAAACGACTGCCCATGTTACCTCCAAAACCAATGTGCGAAATAAAAGTGCTGTATTTGACCAGGTCCTCGGACTATCTAGGGTTCTAACTACCCATAATGAATGCTACAGATGTTCGTATGGTAATCAAGACCGACGGCTTCACGTGCTCTTAAAGGCACGGACATAATATTTATATACTAAAAAGTGATATATTAAAATAGGGATAGAAATTTCGGATTACAACAATTACTATACAATAATCTCTATCATTCACATCATAATCTAAGGTTAACGTATGTTAAAAGACCCATAGTTCATTCCACCGGTGATTTCAATCGGATGTCGCGTTGATTGAATGTGTGTCTGTGCGCAAAACTGTCTGTACGTGTTTACATTTACACTGGAACGGGACTCAAATAGGACATCGATTTGATGTTGATATGATTATACATATTTATATATGACTTGCAAACCATAGTGAGTGTTTTATACATGGCTGCGTTCTGAAATTAAACACAATCGGTATATTGATATGAGCGATTCAGTCTTAGAAATATGTTTCACCTATCTTCTTGTTTATTCGAGAGCCAATCCGAATCGTACTCCTGCTTCCTGTTCTATTTGTTTGTTTTAGCTTTTATGGGAGCGGCTGGGAAAGCCTGCAGCAGAGCCCTCTCCGTCAATCGACAGATAGATCTCCTTTTCAAGAATGATTATGATCGAAAAAGGGCAAAGAAACGCATCAGGTACTCCTATGGGCCACGTTACAGGGAAATGCCTTTACCCCGGCGTCTAAAGACCCGAGACGGCGTGCGGTTTTAGTCGGTTCAAGCCTGACATAACCTCCCCCGAAAACAAGCAATTTGGTTTAGCTGAAGGGGTTAACGGGATTACTAGCGATTTCGGTTACTAGTAAAAAAACAAAAAAAAAGGAAAAATATTTTTAGAATAACGAACTTTAAAAATATTATAATAGGAAATTACTTAAACAGCATTTCAAATTTTTTTTTTCAACGTGCGGAAATCCCTTCGGATACCCCCCCCCCCCGCCGGCCAGCGGGGGCGGTTATGTCGGGCTTGAACGGATTAAAACCGCACGCCGTCTCGGGTCTTCAGACGCCGGGGTGTAAAAGTAAATTACTTTCTCAAAAACTTTTTTCTATTGTCTTAAATTGATCATCTCCTTTTGACGCGGACTAAACTTACTTGGTACCGTGGTGGTAGAATAAGATTAACAATAAGTTATAAAAGTGTCCTATGATATCCATATTTATATCGTAGAGTGGAATTCCCAGACCCATTAACGATTCTTCACGCGATGCGTTCGCTGTCCGAACAATTATACAAAGACGCCTATAAACGTGATCCGCATGTGTAAGTAGAAATTTTTCCAACCATTGCTACTATTGTTCTCATCTAAATTAATCCGTTTTAACAAAAAACGCATCGGATATAAATCTAAATTTTACTGTCGCTGCATTCAAAGATTGACTTTCAGCTCGCGTGCAAATATCTTCGATCTCTCTTTCAACGTTCGATATTGTTTTTATAGAAATTTCAACTGTTTTTATATTAGCCATAGATTTCATATTGACTTGCATATCTACTGTTTTATTAAGGACGTAAACCTATTGTCTTCTATAAAAATGTTTAAATATAACATATAATGTAAACATAATGGTTTTACAGCCCATAACTCAACCTTCTTGGAAACCAACGGTTAATATACATATTAAATCGTCGTGTTATAGCAATGAAATCCTGACTCGTTTTATATTTTTATAACTCGAAGGTGCCATGGAAAAAAGGCGATTGGTGCGGAAAAATTATGAAAGATCACGTCACACATTCGCTTAACGACCTCCGTCCTCCATGAGCGCAGGCCTGGGGGTGGCAGGTGAGGCCGCCTGTCACCCCAGCAGAAGCAGGCCGGGACGGTGGGGCGACTAGCGCCCCTCCCCCAAACCGGGGCAAGACGGGGACACCGTGGTTCCCAAACCCAAGGGGGCCATCTCGAAACCGGAGATGGCCTAGGGTCAGTCGGGGTGCGAGGGATATGCTCTATGGGCAACCTTACACGGTCTGAAGACCCGAGACGGCGTGCGGTTTTAGTCGGTTGAAGCCCGACATAACCGCCCCCGCTGGCCGGCGAGGGGTATCCGAAGGGATTTCCTTACGAAAAAGAAAGGTACACTACACACAGAAAGAGATAGACAGATAGACGAGATCCGCTAAAAAAGGAATCCAAGAGTGTAATGTTATGTAGGTATTCTACCCAGGGGGTGGCAGGTGAGGCCGCCTGTCGCCCCAGTAGAAGCAGGCCCAGCTGGGCGACCAATGCGCCCACCCCCTTTCCGGGGCAAGATAGGGACACTGTGGTTCCCAAACCCGAGGAGGCCATCTCGAGGAGATGGCCCTGGGTCAGTCGGGGTGCGAGGGAAATGCCTTATGAGCAAACGTACACCCCGGCGTCTGAAGACCCGAGACGGCGTGCGGTTTCAGTCGGTTCAAACCCGACATAACCAACCCTGCTGGCGGGGGGGGGGGGGGGATTTCCGCATGAAAAAATCAACCAGAGATACATGTACATATCACTGACAGTTGCGAGACATGACTCGGAGCAAGTACACGTACTAGCCGGACAGATAAGGTAGCCTAGTCTATTATTGTGTATGTTAAAGAGTGTAACTGTGTTATAAACCAATCTGGCCACGACGTAGAGGCAAGTAGGATAGTAAGATAAATTATGGCTTATAATCTATCTATATATATAAAAATGAAACCCGTTTTCCGTTGTCACGACATAGCATGAAAACGGCTTGACCGATTTGGCTTATTTTTTTTTTTTGTAGTTTTCTAATACTCTGTACAAGGTTCTTACGGAAAAAAATATTAAGAAAATCTCTCAGAAAGATTGAAAAATATACATTTAATTTTGCATATTTAAAAAAAAGCGCGTTACGAATGTCAATGTCATTCAATTTAAAACAAAAAAACTCAGTGGTGATCTATGACACCACAGACATAACCGCGCTAACAAATGTCAACGTCATTCAATTTAAAACAAAAAAATATGTGGTAATCTGTCACACATCCATAACCGCGCTAAAAATAAGGCGGTACGAAGTTCGCTGGGTCAGCTAGTTAGATATATAAAACATCCACATTTCGTCAACTGCTTCAATGGTCTATTTTACTGGACTGTGAGCTGCTACTGAGAAATTCCCAACAGAAAACCAAAGACACTTTGTTTGACGTGGGGATCGATTCTAAACTACCAATATATGTGAGTTCATAAATTGGTAGTTCAGGACCGAGTAACTGTGACCAACTATACTTGAAATTTTGTCCTGGTTAATTATCGTAATTCTCATATATAGGAGTATACGTATCGGCACATATATCATGACGACACCAGCAGTACTCAGTAGAGTTAGTACTGTTGACTTTTTCCAATAATAATATCCAATCTCGTAAATTGCTTACAAGCAGACTGAGTGAGGTAATAAGGAATTCTTCTCACGGCATTTCCAATGCCAATAAATGTCAGAACAAACTCATATGCGCCTGCGCATGTCTGCGTGTGCACAAGTTTTGTGCCATATATGGATCTTATAGGTACCTATAACAAACACTAGCTGGGATATAAAAACGGATTGAGAAGTCGAAAGATGACATAAAGTATTGAAACCTTACAAGGAATTATGACCCTGGCTAACGCACCCTGGCTGACCCTCGCACCCTGACTAACGCCCCCTGGCTGACGTTCGCACCCTGGCTGACCCTCGCACCCTGGCTGACCCCCACAGAAAGCGTAAATATTTAAAAAAGTTAAGTTTTACAACAGAGTATGCACCAATATTATCTCCGTCCGTGACATAATCTAACTATCACTAAATAAACGCCCGCATGTCACTCAGCACTATCAAACACAAAACCAACTGACACTTTTACTGGCATTCAAATTGTGTCGTAACACACGGGTATGTGAGACCCTATTAATATCTTCGGGGCCCAAGGCAACCTCAGCTGTACGCCGGTATACTTGCTGATTGACGGACGACGCTCTGGTGCTTGCTTTCCTCTCGGTGGGGGGAGGAGGGGGGTTGGACGGCCGACGCTCCCGTAAAAGCCAACATAAGCTACATCAAGAAAGAAGAACGGGCCTTGGAATCCAAAATGCAAGGTTTAAATGCAACTGAGACTTTTTTATATTTTTAGCGTGTGGATATATATATGGGGAAAAGCCCGAGGGGGCTCCTCGGGCTTTACCCCATCGGTGCCGACGATGGGGTGGGCGTGTCGGAATCGAACCGACTAAACCACACGGTGTCCTCCCCAAGTGTCCATTGCCGGGCACCCCGGGTAAGCCCTCTAAAGGATAACCCCAGGGTTACCGGCGGACTTTGTGGGGTCGGGTTTAATCCCGCTTCGGTGAGTTGGCAGGCGTGTGTAGGACCACGACACGCCTCCGCCACGGCCTGATGCAACTGAGACTAGCGTAACTAATAGATCAATAGGGCAAAAGCAGAAATATGAATGTCATAGAACACTTGTTAAATAGTAGTAAGTATATAAGGTGTCACAAAATTAGGTCTCTGAATTTGGTGAGATGACTTGGTATCGACAAAATATGTAATTGAAACAAAAAAAAAATATCGGGTTAATCCGAAGGAATTTCCACAAGTAAAAAAAAAATTTTTTTTATAAAGAATATTAGTAACCGAAATTACTAATATTCCCCCTAACCCCTCCAGCTAAGCTAAATTGCTTGTGTTAGGAGTGGGTTCACGTCGGTGGTGTAATTACCAGGATGCAAACCCGGGACCTCTCGATCGGTCGACTCCTTAACCACTAAGCTACCGACGCTTGTGAGTCGGTAGTTAGAGTAGTACTGCAGTTTTTCATATCAGTTCCTGCGTTCTAGTTTCCGAGCCGTCAATCAGGTCTAGTTTGAGTGTATTTATAGCCTGACACAGTCATCTGTTAGATATGGATTTCTCCCGTGGAAATAACATTCGTGACAGTAACTGATTAGAAATAGATTCAATTTTAATTTATTGATTCATGAATAATGGTAGTAAACTTAATTTTTCATCACCATCCTCTGATCACCGATCACCGATCTCACAGTTGAGTCTAAAGTTGCAGTTTTTAGCCCGGTGTCCGCGTATTGTTTTTGATTGGTATGTCGGCTTTTCCGGGAGCAACTGCCGTATGACCTCCCAACCCCGGTAGAAAAACCTGCGCCAGAGCATCGTCTGTTGTTTGACACATGCAACGACTAGCTGGTGATGATTTTTTACAAAATGTAGACTGAAAACGTCGCACACTTTGATATAGACGTAATTTGAAGTAATTAATATATTGCATCCTATAACATATATTATGTAAATTAAATGCTTCAAGTAAAATAATAAAATTATGCATAATCTTATTCAGTACCTATTTATTTGTTCGCTGGAATGCGGATAAACACTAGCACCTACTTCACAGACACAGGCGCAGAGCATAAAAAGTGATTCAGAATCTTGTTAAGTTCAGATTGCACCAGGAAAAATGATTGCAATCGACTCCAAGTTGAGTTTAATTTAACTTCATCTTTTCCCCTAAGATCTTAGTGGTGTTCTGTAAGAGTGTTTATAAATCTCGACAGCTGAATCCGAGGTGAGATATCATATTCGCCATAAGAAATTTGAGCTATCGAGATAACGTTGTATTAACAACAACAAAGTTGTTATGGCAACGTTCTTACAGAATAGCATGGTTGTATCGTTTTCTTAAATAAACATTCATATTCATATTCTCGAAGGAGTAGTTACACTGATTTTGATCCCACGTTATAGAGCTAGATCTGGAAGAACCGCGGTATTCGTCGGCAAACCAAGGTGCGACTGGTTCGAGCACTGGTCTTCTCAATATTTACATATTGTTCCGAGACATGGTGCGTAAGAAGCCGCGACGGTGACCGTATCGATGCTAACGAGGTGTGGTGTTGGAGAAAAAAGCTCAGAATCCCGTGGACCGCCTTTAGAACCAACATCTCCATCCTAAATGAGCTCAAAATTACAAAGCGACTGTCAACAGTCTGTCGCCAGAGAGCTTTCAGCTTTTTTGGGCATATAATGCGGTCACCACATCACAGTCTGCAAAAACTGATCATTGTGGGTCAACTGGAAGGCAGACGGGCGAGAGGCAGAACACCAATGCGCTGGTCTGATGCCCTAAAGGAGGCAGCAGGTGGATCCATCCAGCAAGCATCCCATCGCGCCCGCGACCGAGACGAAGAGAGAAACCTTGTATTTCATCACGATCCTCAGAATTGAGGGACCGATTTATAAGAAGATAGAGCCTAGGCTCTAAGGGGCATAGACAAAGTGACATTTTACTAGTGGAATCGCTTCGAAGCGAAGCTTCAACAAACGTATGTGTATCGTATATGAGTGACATGTCGACAAATACTGTCACTCCCATACATTTCGAACTTTTGTAGAATGTCACTTTGTCTAAAGGCCCAGTAGCCACGTCTCCATTCAAAGCACATTGCCAAGAATAGTAATACAATAATGATACCTTACACACTAGTTTCTAAATGGCCCATAATAGTACGTATTTAACCGAGGGGACCGATTTGTAGTTTGTACAAAATGCTGTAATCTCGGCGTTTAACTTTCTATGTTATTAGAGTGTGGTAACAAATAATCACTGTTTGTTCTCTCATCAGACATCACGCGACATCGGATGGGAACGCGACGCGGACTTTGAGGAGTTTGTTTCACAAACTAAATGTTGAGTTCTTTAAAGGTCTCTTGTACCGAATATACTTTCATTCATTAGATGCTACATGTTGGCAAGCACTATTGGGCAAAAGGAAACTAGCAATAAATAAAAAAGTAAAAGATTTTAGATCGGAAAAAGAGAACATCTAGGACGGGACTGGCCTCTTTCCGATCTAAAATCTTTAGAAAAAAGTAAGCATACAAAATGCTTAAAAATTTAATTGAATTAAAAAAGTAAAAAGCAAAAATTTAATGTCTTTTACAACAATTTTTATTATGTGCAATGAAACAACCGTTTGACTGAAAAAAATATTGTACTAATGTTATTGGTTACTGATTATTTTGAAGTCGATGCCAATTAGTCCATTAGTAGTACCACAGTTCATTGGGTCTTTAGTCGGATTCGGACCGCAGTCGTACCGTAGTGGGCTTATGACATGTAACTTATAAACTATAATGCTTTTCTGTTATTGTGCTTGATGCAATGGATGTGTAATAAAACTACATATCTTCTCTGTCCGAATTCACCCATCCAAAAAGAGAATACCGTTTCCCATTGCGGTTCGAATCAACCTATTACAAAAAGTTCTTGGGTGATTTGCACCGCGGTGCGCCAGGACGCATTCAAAAGAATCTCATGGGCAATTCACACTGCGGTTCGAACCGCTCGCGGTCCGAAACGACAGTGGACTTAATAGTACTTAGCACTAACTGTTGAATGGTTATTTTACTTTTTTATTCATGTTTGTATATCTTAGAGTAGGCAGAAGTATATTTATAACTAACATTTATCAAATTTTATTTTTAGTTCTACGTAATAGCGGAGAAAACTAATAACATCAGGGAATCGAAGCTCAAGAGCATCAATGGTAGATATACTTAATGATAAAGTCAATGATGAAATTAATCTTAACATAATTTAACAAAATCTATTTCTCAATTTAATGAGACTTTCTACAAGAATGTTAAAAGTGATCAAAGATAAAAATGATGATAATAATCTTTTTTACTCATTATAACTTCGAGATTAACTTGGACCAAACAGGCACCAAATATCTTAATTGACAGCGCGACAACACTCAAGCGCCCTGTTTCACAGGTTCGATAAATTAAAAAAATAATATAATCGGTTATCTTTGCTCTCCGTTCTCCAATACCAGTTTCAGATTCCCTTTGGTTACAGATAAATTAAACAACATTGTACATGCACTTTCTCTTGGAATAATTACGATAAAATGGACAAAAGGTTTATTAGAGGAAACATTTTATTACGTGCACTAAAAATAATGAATTATAATGCGAGTGCACTTTTGCATTTCCTTTATTGAAACAATTTACAGTAACGGAACAACCTATCCTGTGACAGAACTTATAATACGTTTAACTTATATGTTTTTATATTAAATTTATGAAGGTATTTGTGCTAAATGTAGTTAACGGCGAAGTTAAATACATCCTATTTTTAAAAAATAGAGTATTAGTAACCGAAATTACTAAAATCCCCCCTAGCCCCTCCAGCTAAGCTTAATTGCGTGCGTTAGGAGTGGGTTCACGTCAGTAGTGTAATGGCCAAGATTCGAACCCGGGACCTCTCGATTGTAGGGTCGACTCCTTAACCACTAAGCTACCGACGCTTGTAATCCTTATTTTCCACTTGTCTCCACCCTATCTGTTCCCTTGAGTATGCTACAAGGCGACAGATAGATATTTGTTCTTGAGTGATGCCTGTGATAGGTTATTGTGCTGTGTTCTCTCTTCTTCCTCATTCGAGCGGCAGGATACATACAAATATTGCACATTGGAGACCGAGGTCCGCTCTTCTATACTCCTTTTTTTTTGTTGACTTTTACTGGAACAACTACTGTCTGACACCCAAACTTCTAGAGGAAACCCGCGCCAGAACATCATCCGTCAAAGTTGTGCTAAGTGTTATTGAATTTTTTACCAGTAGCCGTAGAGTACTGAACTAGTTGAGACGGTTTTTGTCGTCAGAGGAGCAGCGGTCTTTTATATAAGAAACAGGCTCGTCGCTGCGTGGAATACTGTTCTCACTTCTGGGGCGGCTCCGTTCAATACTTATTAGACGCTCTCGACAGAATGCAGCGGCATGCAGTTCAAATCATTGATAGTCCTAAGGTCATTAAAATTCTAAAGCCCATGCAGATGCGTAGAGACATAGCCTCCTTGGCAGTATAGGGAGTGTTCTGACGAGCTATTCCAATTATTTCCACCTTCTCCCTCCCTATCCTGAACAACACGTGCAGGACTTAAGTGTCACCCTCATACGGTGCGATCGATACTATCGCGAACCAATCGGTTCAGTGATTCCTTTCTTTGTCGTATGATTTACAACTGGAATACTTTACCCACACACGTGTTCCCTTCTACCCACAATCCTGGGTTCTTTAAGCGGGGCGTGAAAAAGCATCTGTCCAGGTTGTCAAAGTAGGGACCATCGTTCTAGAAAAGCATCTGGAATGGTGGCCACTCTTTGGACTTCACCTCAGCCTACCATCAGGCGGGTCGCAGACAACTGACGGACCAAATCTTAAAAAAAAACTTGAGTTTGGAAAGCGGAAGACGGACCCAGGACACCGTGGAAAGAGCCTTGGATACGACCGGGACTAACGGGAAGATGATGATGTTGCTCTACCAGTCGACCCTATTCCCTACGAAGGACGAAAAACTGTTAAATGTGTGTGTACTTATACTTCTGTCTAATAGTAACTCGTACCAAGTGACAAACGTAATATAGATAAGGAGATAGTCCGATATGATTATGCGAAAAGTACTGCCTTTGTTTACTGACGGTATCGTAGCCCGAATTGAATACTCATTGGAAACAAACTGTTCTAAACGATAATACTGATAATTCACTATACTTTTACAATAACTCTTAGTCCTATTCATAAGTATACAGTATGCTTCACTGTGCCTGAGTTTTGATCAGTCAGCTCATGCCTGGTAGTAGGTGCCGTACGTTTACCGGTTTCGTCCAAATGAAGGAAGCCGCATATGAACACCCAGTTGAGTTTAGAGTCCCAATATGAAAGGAGAGACTCCCAGCACCTTCTGACTTCCTACCTTCCCAGGAAATGCTACCTTCCGGACATGACCTCTGATGGCCGGTATGGAGGTCTCTCAACCGTTTACGCATTCAGGTCGGCCGTTGAGATAAAATTTATACAGGTGGGGTATGCGAGATCCGGGCTTAACCGCATGTGACTGCAGAGCCAACCATGTCGCCCTTACTTTCGTGTCCCTTATATTCTACCTCCTGTACTAAAAACGACCTCAATAACACCATTGCCAGTGCAGTCGAACTGGCAGAGTTTTAAGCTTAGACTGTTTAGAAAAAAAAGGGAAGCATTGACTAGAAAGAAGAAGCATACAGTAATACAGTAACAGCCCACGGTTTTCGTTCTCGCAGTCCAGAGGAACGTATTCTCGGAATATAAACTAGCCCTATGTGCTATGTGCTCTGAGTGTTTCTATGTATAATATGTATGTATTTACAAAAAAGAAGTATATAAGTATGTTTATCCGCATTCTCCCATAACACAAGCTAGTTAAACTATGCTTACTTTGGGTCTAGAAAGCGCTGTGTAAAATGTCGTAGAATATTTATTTATATATGTATTGTTTAGTTTTTTGTATATACCTATTTATCTTTGATTTCAACACTTAGCGTATAATTCATTTTTATACCTCCCTCGTGACAGCTCTGCACCACCCTATGGTGGACTGGTAGAGAATGCCTATGGCATTCAGTTTGCCAATGTACTATGTGCATGAAGATTAAATCTTCTTTATACATAAAAATGAATTGCTGTTCGTTAGTCTCGCTAAAACTCGAGAACGGCTGGACCGATTTGGATAATTTTGGTCTTGAATTATTTGTGGAGGTCCAGAGAAGGTTTAAAAGGTGAAAAAAATATGGAAGTTGTTATCGATTGAGGCAGTACGAAGTCTGCCGGGTCAGCTAGTAAATAAATAATTTTCCTCAAAGAGTAAAAAAACATCGACACACGCATATCCTTTTCCATCTTCACAAAATTTCAAATTTATAATATTAAGTAGAATGTAGGATTTACCACGATAATACAATGATAAGACACATTATCGTGCGAACAATGTTCGATGTTACTAAACGAGGTAGTATTATAGTAGCAATAAAGCAGCTTAGTATAGTCCTTCATCCAATCATCTTGACTTGAGTCAACTGTGTTCGGCATTTTATGCCACGACGGTATGAATCGATCCAGTTCAAAAAGCTTATAAGGCGCTTCATATCATACTTAGTTCGAAACAAAGAATGCAAAAAGTGTCTTTGAGCAATTCGGACTGTGGTACGAACAACTCATGGTATGAAACGCCTTACAAGCATCTGTTGTCGAGCAAAGGACCACCATTGTAGAATCGATAGCATCTGGAATGTTGACATAAACTGATCATTAACCGATTACTCGGTAGGTACACCTTCAATTCTCTCAATTAAGACGTTAACAACCGGAGGCGCATTATCTTAACCGCTTTTGACTGGATTTCATGGTTAAATTAGTTAATCTTGTTATAGTTAGAAGCATATTTGAGTCTCATGTCTACAGTCAGCAACAAAATTCTATTTATAAATCGCATTGCGTATATTACTCTCTTCTACATCCGAGCGCCTATTCCAGTTGCATCCAAACTATGCACTTTGGAGCCCAGGGTCTGATCTCCTGCTCATCATTTCATTGGTTTTGTGGCGATACCGCATATACCCACCTCCATCTAGTTACAACAGGTTGAACTACTTCGATACTACTACGTCATTACCGATCCTGAATCGCGAAATTGAAATTCGCGCGCTGTTATAACATATAGTATACAACTTCACAACGGCAACCGTTGGGCCGCGGGCCGCCAGGCGTGATCACCTTTCCTATTTGGAGGATCGTTCCGTCTGTGTTGGAGGAACATCACACCCCGTTTCTCGACAGTTTATTTGACTTCTATGAGAGCGACTACCGTTTGACCTCCCAACCCCGAGAGGAAAACGTTTTTTTTATTTGCCTCAGGGAAATGTCTTACGGCATACGGCCGTGCGGTTATTTGTGGCTCTCACACACTAAAACCCCTACGGTGTGCCATACTCTGTGCCTTGTCGGGGGGGCCTGAACCCGAGAGGAAAACCTGCAGCAAGGCCTCGTTTATCAATCAGCAGGTGTGACTACCGGCTTGCAGGTGAGGTTAAATAAAGTCAAGCAAATTATCACCGATGACATAAACCAATTCCTGACTAGAGATATGATATTAGTTAAACGTTCATTACAACAGGTGATATAGTTTTATGATGTGGTGACACGCAGTCTAATTTAAAACAAAGCTCATTAAGGTCTTGTAATTATCCAAAGAAACTAATTAAGAGTTTCAAAGTTAAACATTAGTATCGAAAGTTCTAAAGTCGTTACCGAAAACATGCTCCCTGATAACGGTACAAGCAAATAAACATAAAAACAAAACAATAAATTATACTTACATAAAGAACTATTGGGCAACTGCACAGGGATCGATAAAAATGTTTGTTTACGACTATGATTATGTTATCGATATTTTGAAGTTCTCTATAACTTATAACACAATCGTAACTTAATCATTGCACGAGGAAAATTGTTGTTGTAAGTAAATAATTTATTCATATGAATGTTTATGTAAATACATTTATAAGCAATATTGCGAGCTATAGATACATTACACGTAGACTGCGGGCAGATGCTGGATGCGGCAAGCTGAAGACAGGGCGCTATGGCGCTCATTAGGGGAGACCTATGTCCAGCTGTGGACTAGAATAGGTTGATGATGATGATGATGATGATGATAGATACATTATATCACTTATTTCAATAACCTGCTAGTGTACTAATAGTTGTTATTATGAATGAATAGTTTGTTATTGTTAAAATAGTTTGTTATTGTTAACAAACTATTTATGTCGATTTTGACAGAGTCAAGCTGATTTACACTCAAAATGAAATGGAAAATGAAACAAATATAACTTCAGTATCCATTAGTATTCTCTTAGCCAGACACTATTAAAAAAGCGTCAAATAATCAAATTTGATTTAAAAACTGTTATATTTGGTCCCAATGTTTTCAACGACATTGCAATTTTCTATCAAAACTTACACGTAGTCCGATTACAAAAACAAAAGTAAAAGATAACTATGTTCTGTATTAGTACGATACAGTTATAAACTAAAGATGTCATGAACGCACATATGTATATTACGCAGACGATGTCTGAGTGTTTTTCTGTCTATGAATGACTTGCTCCTCCAAAGATGGAACACACAAAAACTCGATAAGCTCTTTCTTATAACATTAACACGGGACTAATAACCTTATCGTGTCGAATTCCACGTTTCTTGATATCCCATTTTTTTAAGGTTTACGCCACGTTTTATAGCTGGTTTAATATTTTCAGAGATTAAATGGTTATCAAAATATGTGCCGTTGATGTGATCCATTATAATTATTCTATAACTGGAACTTAAAAAAGTTCCAGTAAAAAATATCTATACGTTTGTATTTAAAAAATGAACCATTTCAACCAAATCTATCTGATGTTTTCGGAAGTTTACTTGAATATAACACATTAAAATAAAACTAAAAAGCAACCGAAACGTCGGGATCAGTGTTAATAGTAAAATATAATACAAAATTAGTTGCAATTTTATAGGTAAAAAATGGTAAACTTAATAAAATAGAAAATACATGACACACAATATCTAACTTGATAACAAAAGCGTTTAGCTTTTCCTTTCTAGATTAGAGTGGAAGTCTCGAATGAGCCTGGATGCATAAATTATTCTATCAAGGTACCCAACAACTCAACAGTAAGACGTAGTAGCACTATGAATCATGCCCAAAGGTATGAAGACATAGGAAGACGCGTTCACGACTAATAACGCCTTCCTGAATGGAGCTGGCAGCTGGCTTCAATTGAAACAAATGAGGGCGGCGCCATGGCGATGGCTATCTCATAATCTGCCCCTCGGTACTCACATTCTACTGTGATATTAATTTGAATAGTTGCTATTTTGAGTGTTATACCGTTTCTTAGGTCAGTCACTAAGGCCCGTATTTAAGAACGATACTCAGTCATGAGTCTCGACTTAAAACTAGTTTTAAGTACAAATTATAATTCTGAAACTAAACTTGAGTGGAAACTTTTTTGCTGCAAATCCCAATTTAAATTCTAGAATACAATCTGTACTTGGAACTAATCTAAAGTAGAAATTTATAAATGAATATCATTCTAGAATACGAGCCTAAGAATCAGGAATAGATTAACAAAGGTTTCGATATGTGAATTGTTCAACTGTAACTAAAAGGTTAATTGGTCTACCAGATGAAGATCGAATTCTCTTCATTCGACTGCCAATCTCGATTACATCTAAAACTTGCAGTTTGGACTCCGAAGTCCAGTCTCCTACAATTACATCACTTAGTTTATTTTGACTTTTGTTTTGTTATTTTTGATTGCCGTTTGAGCCTCAACCTTACCTGCATGGTAAAGTTGGTTAAGGCCCTAAAGATCTTCATGAGGCCCTATACAACTTAGATAAAGATTGAATTGACGATACAAAATCTCTTGCTACATAAAGTCATAGAAAAACTGAATTGGATTTATATGCAAACAATAACAGGCGTAATAACATACGAGTCCGTTTGTTATTGTATGTTATTAATAATCTTGTTTCCAGTTGATAAGGTGATCTTATAGTTTTATTTCTTGCCGTAAGTAGCGTACCTACAAGGTTTACTTTACATCATCATAACTACATGCATTGTTATAACTCTCTCCTCCATTATTTGGTTGGGTACACAATCATATTTCAAGTTCGAATTCTCTTAGTGAACGTGTAAGTAGGTATATTAAGAATGCGTTGGCTAGAAATAGACATTGTAATCATTTTAGTCCTGGTCACCATAAATAAAATAGAACAGTTTAAAATGCATTACTATTAACTAGAGCAGCACCTCACGACTCAAGTGTGTTTCTTTGCTGATAAGAATGGTTTGGTAAACGAAGATAACAATTAAATGGTCAATAATCACCTCTATTGCGTGCATCCATTTTCATGGGCCCGATTACGAAATGCTATAAAATTGACACCTACACTAATCAAATTATGATCTTTTTGTATGGAAGTCAAAGAATTGACTTGTATACAACTGATCCTGATCAACTGAAAGCTAAGAGGAATTGATTCAAACTATTGTGAAACTTAGTTTTTACATTCTTTATATTATTCACACATGTTTTTTATTGTCGATGTTGGGGAAATTTTCATAAAATATATTTAAGTTTACACTGAATTACACAATAGAATTAAAAATAAGTCTCTCATTATCAATTGGACTCGATCTAACTCGGATCAAGAACATACCTCTCCCAGTGTACGCCATAGCACCCGGACTTTCTTCTTTCACATGCAGTCTATTTCAACTAGTCTCTCATACCTGTACTATATTTACAAAAACACTACCGACGGGAATCCAATCGTATCACAAGCAATTTATATTAGCTGGAGGGATTAAAGGGGAATAATTACGGTTTTCTTCTTCGAGTCAATGGCCAGTTAGAAGACTTGATGGCTTGATTTTTATATTTTGTCGGCCCAAAACTTGGCCACAGCCACAGCGCTATCCGTTGCCCTACACAGGTCCTCGGTAGTACAGGTGGAGGAGCAAAGTGGGCAAGAGAGCAAATGCGACATGGACTGAGATTGGGCTCCACACTCGCAGTCCACTTGCGACCGGTCGATATAGCCCCATTTTGCCATATTTTCCTTGCAGCGGCCAACTTGGGTCCGCAGGCGGTTTAATGACTTCCAAGTTGGCCCCTGGAGATGATGTCCAGGTGGCAGTTCTTCTTTTGGTCTGATAAAACCTGCCGGAACCGGATGTTTTTATACCCACATTTGCTCTCTTGCCCGCTGTGGGGTACAGTCTGTAGCCTGAGTAGTTCTCATGAAGCTCCGACGGCTTTTTAAACGGACTGGAGGCATTTCATAGCTATGCAGAGGGTGTCGGGAATCTGTTTCCTGTCTCCATTTCTCCACCGCACAAGCTACGTCTCGCCGAACATCTGGTGGAGCTATGCCTGCAAGAGGGTATAGCATGTTCAGTGGGGTAGGTAATTACGGTTACAAATATTCTTCATAGAAAATACAATATAAATCCTAGGTCTGCAATACATTCTGCTGTTGCAAAAATTGAGCGAAGCAATTCTACTAGAAATTTTTCTAACGGTGATAATAAAATTCCTTCAATGGCTAGTCCGATTTTCGTTTTTCTTTTTTTTGTCTTATGTATATGAACAAATTACTTAATTTAATATCAATCGCTTGAATGAAGTTTTTTTGGTAATTTGAAATCAGATTTAATTTTTTTTTTCCTTCCTTCTTTCCCTTCCTTCTTTTCCTTCCTTCCCATCAGTAATGTCATTTTTCATTAGAATCGGTTAAGCCGTTTGGGGAGAGAAGATGGTCTAACGAAATACATGAGTCGTCCAAAAGAGAGCAAAGCTCTGACGAGCTTCGCTCAATAATATCACAACTGAAATAAGATATATCAATAAATGCTACGAAGTTACCCCATCTAAAACGTATATATCAAACGGTTGCTAACGGCTTCTTAATCTGTTATCAAAACTTCAACGGAAGGGTTTAACCCAATTCGGTGTTTGACCAACACAGTTTATCTGTTTAACAGAAGAACTAATAAAGAGTTCTTATCTATCCGTGTGTTTAGCCTTGACTGTCAGCGGATGCTGGCGACGCCGGTTAAACAAATACTATTATTATAAAAGAGTTCATCAAGGACACGCTAATCTATGTTTAGCTGAAACTGAAGTAGGAAAAGGATGGTAAAGTAAAATATATATTTTACTATTAAAATGCTTTTATTTTCCCGTTTGTTGGTGGCTGAACTCCTCCGTAACCACTCGCGTGATCTTGACCAAATTTATTGATTTGAAGCGAGATGGTTCATGCCCGATGTACCAACCGAAAAACAGTTTCACGAGCGCGCGACCGTAGTAAGATGTCTTATTTTCAAGTAAGAGTCATGCTCGCTTAGCTCAATTTATTTCAGTCGCACCCTGCACTGGATTCCTAGTAGTTTATCTTTAGCAGTTGATAAAGCTTCTAGTACAAAAATCTTTTTATGGTACCGTTTTAAAAACAATATTTTATTCAACCGTATATTATTTTGACGGGTTCAGAAAGAGTAATTCTTATAGTACGTACTTATATCATTTTGTATTCATGGTATAGAACCAACCAACCATTTTAATAAGAGCAATAAAGTGCGTGTTCCATGAAGTACTTGCAAAGTAAAATTGTAAGCACATAAGTATTTGAACTTCAACAATTGTGAAACAAAAGAAGGATGACAGAACTGAAATCCGTCTGTAAACCTTGACCAGCTCGCTACAGAAAACAAAATACTCAAGGATTCATTTATCATCGCAAACCATTGTTTTATTGTACTCATAAGTCGACAGTACTGAAGTAAATTACTTAAAAGTTAAACTACGTAACAAAATAAATGTTGCTCTGAAAAGTAAGTTTATAGTAGTACTAGTAGTACGACGTTTAATTATTTATGCCTAATCTGACATTATTAGGAAGAAATTTCAATAAATTCAGTTTATTTTATCCAATAAGTCTGATATTTTTCTCTCTTATCCTCGGCATAGCCGTTTGTTGGTGGCTGAACTCCTACGTAACCACTAGCGCGATCTTGACTAAATTTACCACGGTGATAGTGTGGATACTGAGAAGTGTTTTGAAGCGAGATGGTTCATGTCCGATGTACCATTGAGGAATAATCACCGAAAAACAGTTTCACGAGCGCGCGGTTTTAGCTAAGCGCGCAACCGTAGTAAGATGTCTTATTTTCAAGTAAGAGTCCTGCTCGCTCAGCTCCATTTATTTCAGTTGCACCCTGCAATCAATTCCTAGTTACAAGGAGCATCACAATAATTAAACGAAAAAACATTTCGTGAGCATAGGAAGAGTTACAATGATTATTTCGATAGGGCATTGTCCAGTATCGGAATGTCCAAAGCCGTAGAATGGTTGCATAGCCGGCGCCTCCTTGACATTGATAGAATAAAAAATGTTCAAAGTCATTTCGATATTGAATATACGGGTGATAACAAACTCCCTGCTGCTGCTTCACGGCCTGTAGCGGTGAGGAATGCGGCTTTCAATGTTTACAATGACCAAACATTTTTTGTCAATCCATGATAAATCGAAGGTGTCATATATATTTTGAACTTGAAAACGTGTGATATTTTTTTATAAAGATTACCCAATAACTGTTTCTTACTTATTACTTTAAAATATAGCATAGTAGAATTAACTGAAACTGAAACAGCCTATAGATGCTTGCTACTTTAAAGAAAACGCGCACAGTAGTTTAAATAAAAATGAGGATAAAAAGTATCTTTACCATCAAAGGGTTCTTTTTAGATAAATATGTTCTCCATAACAAGCTCTGAAGACAGGTACAAAACTCAAGATAACTTTGCAATATATTTCTGTAGCGAGAGAGGCCTAATTTCAGAATCATCTTAGAAATGTATTTTAGTACTATTACGCGTTGGACTTGTTTCATTTAAAATATAGCTGCACTCTATCGCTCTTACAACTTCCACTATCTACTTTTAAAACTGCAACAAATGTAAATTCGTCGACCACAAGTAACTTGGGCTCATCGTTCATAATCACGCTTATCTGTTAAAACAATTAACACCTACAATTGAATTACAACTGAGCAGCATGTAATATAATATTACAAATATCTATGTTTCTGTGTCGTATTTAATTTCCTTTACTGCTGTCTTACACAAATACTATGAAGACTTTACAATACAAGTGTGTCATGAGAAAGACGATCTGATGACCCACCGAACCATAACGCAAGTGTTACTAATTCTGTACAATTAACCAAATGCTACCAACAAAAAAATGATTCGTCCAATCTTACTGTCTTTGAAACATTCGAATATGAACAAATGTGGTTTGATATTCTAAACTATTAATATTAGTTACACACGCACACCACATCGCGTGAGGGACGACTAATCGATCAGTGTGCAAATAGTGACTTTTATGCCACTTTCGCTTAAATATTAAAACACATATTTCTTATACTGAAGTGTATATTTGACTGAACTAGGTTTCTGGCTGAACAGCTTAGAAAACAACTAACATTAACTGGTTGTGCAGTCATTTGATGATTCATAATGATTCATCGATCATCTTGATGGCGGCTGTGAATTCTGAGAAAATCTTAAGTAGATCGGTATAAAGTTCACGCCGAGACCCTGATAATTGCAAAGTGAAATGTCTTATAGAGTCTTATGGCATACAAGTTATATATGAAACTGAAGTTTAAATTATTGAACATTAAAATATAGAACGAATAAATATAATAATATTTTTATTAAACTTTGTCTTTTTGCTAGATTTTTATTAATATTTTTTTAAATTAATCTTTTCCTAAAATTTGCTAAACATTTTTTTTATATTCAGTACCTACGTCAATTGATTGCACCCCGCCAGATGTTGTGAAGAGTGATGATAATGAATTTTAATGAAAAAGCAAATGTTCTCAAGTTTTAGATAATATTCAAAAATCCAAAGTAAAACAAACAATTGCATCTTGTGGCGTGGCAACTAAATGTTAATTTGAACATAAGTATTCAAACGCTTTAAGGAAACCACTTTCGAATTGACACTACAAATTTAATTTTCAATTATAACTGATATTAAATACAATGAAAGCGAGATATCAATTAAATAGCTGACTAACTCCAATTTATAGCGACAACACGGAGCCGCTGACAATCTTTCGAGAACAGAATGTCGCAAGAACCACCGACAGAGAGCGTGAGAGCCGCCACCGCACCATTGTGTCCCAACTGGTTCCCACATAAAAATGTATATGCAACATCCATCCATACTGGAGCAGAATGCAGAAATCGCAAGAATTGCTGAACTTTGCGCAACTTGTAACAATTTAAAGATAATTGATATAAAACGGTTTAAATATCCAAAATTGATTGTGTCAAGGCGAGTTCTAAGAAGGGATTTTAAAAAAATATGATGTGAAACAAGTTGCAGCGACAGAGCGTGACCTTATAGTTCGATGGACAAACAGCCTACATTTTAATATTTAAAATTCTTAGGCGTTTCGTCCTAAGTAAATAGGTACTTTGAAAGCCATCTCTAAGAAGCTGTGTTATATCATATTCAAAACAAACACAATATTTATCGTGTCTGGCTGACACGTCTGCTTAAACAGTGACAGTAAGCCAATATTTAATGCAGGTACATATACCTATATACTATTCCGTAGCTTGCAATTTGCAATGCAGTTTAAATATCACCTACACGCTTGTAATAATAATGACAGTTCTGTAATTAGTCGATTTTATCTTAGACTCAAATTACAATAACACCAACTCAACCAACCTTTATAATAATATATAAAATTCTTCTGTACGTGTGTATGTTACCGAACTTCATCGGAATGACTGAAACCATTGCGACGGATATTTTGTGTGTATTTGAGTGGTTAGATTAGATAGTTTTTAAGGACTACAACTTTAACACCTACACGAAAAGGAATATATATATATATATATATATATATATATATATATATATATATATATATATATATATATATATAGGAAAACAGCTGTTAAGTCTGCTAGTAGATACCTTTTTCGTGCGGAAATCCCCTTGGATAGACCCCCCACCTCCCCACTGGCCAGCGGGGGAGGTTATGTCGGGCTTGAATCGACTGAAACCGCACGCCATCTCGGATCTTCAGACGCCGGGGTGTAAGGTTGCCCATAAGGCATTACCCTCGCACCCCGACTGACCCTGGGCCATCTCCGGTTTCGAGATGGCCCCTCGGGTTTGGGAACTCCGGTGTCCCTATCTTGCCCCGGAAAGGGAGGAGGGTCGCCCCGCCGTCCCGGCCTGCTTCTGCTGGGGTGACAGGTGGCCTCACCTGCCACCCCCAGGCCTACGCTCGTGGAGGACAGAGGTCGTTAAGCGACTTCCGGCGTCTGAATCGCCTGCGACGCACGGCTAACATGCCGCTGACTCGACGGGCCGGGAGAGTTCTATATGTCTCCCGGGCTCGTTCCGCCATCTCCTTCTCGAGTATCACTTGCTCGCAGAAGGAGGCAGCGGCGGCACACGCGCTCGCGCACCGCACCATGCTAGTAGATACCTATATATTAGGTATCTACGAGCATTTCACCCACTCCTAACACAAGCAATTCAGCTTAGCTGGAGAGGTTATATTAGTAATTTCGGTTACTAATATTCTTTAAAAAAAAATTGTTACAACAAATTTATCATTCAAAAGAAAATCTAGATAAGCATAAAAAATAATATCAAACAAACGCAAGCATGATATAAATATTATACAATTCGAAATACCCAAATTGCTGACCAGTTATTGAGTTTCATTTAACAAGATAATGTACACTTATACAGTCTACTAGCATTGATGTTACATTTAAGTATGCTAATACATTAGTTACATTACACTTAAGAACTCATTTGAATTGCGATTACTTCAATTACATCCTTCGATTCTCATTATCTTATTACGCTCTCAAACTTCTGAGAGAGTCTGAAATGGGCATTCCAAGGTTTTATAGCTTTAATTTTATTTCAATTAGTTTCACCTTGATGTTAATCGATGACTAGGATTTTATGTCGCGTAGCTGAAACTCCGCCGTTAAAACAAAGCAGATAGCATTCAGTAGAACGTGTACTAGAAGGTAGTCTGATAGTTACAAATTGAATTGAATTAAAGTCAACTCGGTTTTAGCCACGGCTTTACCGACATGGAATAGTAACCATATACGACAAAAAACCGGCCAAGTGCGAGTCGGACTCGCACACCGAGGGTTCCGTACAAACCTGTAGGTATATAAGTAAAAGTTCACATATCACGACAATCGAGTCATAGTTAGGGTATTTTTAGTGCAAAACCAAATTTATAACATTATAACATTTTTATTATATGATGTAACTGAAAATTTACGGTTTTCGCAATGTTTCCTTTATCTGTACTATAAGACGTTACTTCGTACCAAATTTCATGATTCTAAACAGGAACAGGAAGTACTGGGTACTTCCTGTGAACTTAGAATCATGAAATTTAGGTTAAGTTTTGATTCCCGTGCGAGTTTCGAAAATTTGCAGAAATTTGCGGCATAAACGGCTGTATCTTTTGATTGCTTTGGCTTAGAAGTTTTTTTTTTCACAGCTCCAAGGGACAGTAGACCTGAGTATTAGATATAAATTTCAGTTTGATTTTGGATTGGATTTCCTCCACCCGTTCCTGAGAAAAACGGTCTTGACAGACGGACGGACGGACAATGATGTAATCCTATAAGGGTTCTGTTTTTTCCTTTTGAGGTACGGAACCCAAAATTTTTTGGAATACAAAGAAGTTTATATGCCATTTCAGACAATAATCTATTTTTGTACCAAATTTCATTTAATGGCTGAACAGATTCAGCCATCCTGGCGTAAAAGAGTAACAAACGTTCATCCATCCCAGCTCTCACATTTAGGTAGAGTAAGATTATAACTTTAACGCAAAACAAGAGGCTTGGGAATTTAAAGTCTCAAATATTTTAAAAGGTATAATACAAGCAAAACCTTTCTTGGTATTAGTACCAGATGCTTCCCCTATTATCGTCTTAATTGATATTTACTTAGGTCTCTTCAAATAATAGTTGGATGCAACGGCCTGTGCATAAAAAACAACGAAATACCATAAAACGTTTCAACCTTTTAGGAGTTATTAGCTGTGAAAGGAATAAATTAGTTCACATACTTTAAGAATGTTGATCGAAATGATTCATTCAAAATGATCAAATTTTGTCACAACATTTATGAATCATTATCATTATAAGGAACTACGCGAGAGTATTGGAGTAATCAAGAAGAATGTTGGTAATATAAGGAAAGAGTATAATGACAAGTTAATTAAAAATTGTTGTCTTGAAGATTCTTAAATCGTCTTTATTCTAAATTGATCAATGACATGATCAATTAAAAGCATGCTCACGATTTACTCATTAGATCATTCATGAGAACCCAGTTAAGTTGATCAGGTTGATTAAATTAAAAAAGGTTTTATTTCACCCGTTTTATCCAATGAAATGCATTAAGTAAACCGTGATAATGCATTTCGTTTCAACTTGATCGCAGTTCATATTGTTGATGAAATCCGCTATAAGCTAGATAAACCTAAATATATAAGACAAAAGTGACAAAAAAAATCTACAGCTTACTGAGTACTAACTTATTTACCAATGAACTTTATGTCTACAAATATCCAAGGATATATGATTATTTTTGGACATAATGACCCTCTCAAGTACATGTAAATTCCATCGTAACATCGTATATGTGATTGTATCTTCCCAAGCAGACTTTACGCTCTTTAACATCACAATAGACCATAAACTTGGCGCAATTCGATATTGTCCATTGAAATCACTTGACTCACCTGGTAGTTCGCTTCCAAAATATCAAGACACTGATAACAGAGCCCACTCAGGGGCAATCACTTATAAACAAGCTCCATAACACATTACACACGAATTAAAAGTAACGTCACAAGCACAACTTATTATTATTTTCGATCGTAACGCGCGAGGTACTTCGAACGTCGCGACACATGCGTCGCGCGCGAAGGTTTGGCGCGGAATGCGGTCTTAATTCCCGCGCAGCTACAGCCTGATGCTGCGCCTGCGACGCTTGCAGTAACTCAGTAACATTCGGCTTAATTTTACACTTTAAGCATTTAAACCGTATGAAAATTGGATTACTACTATGGGATTATACACACTATTAAATACTTAAACTTTTTTTAAAAATACTATCATTGTATATATTATATTAGCTTATATATCAATTATCATTGAATATATCCTACAACAAGGACTTATTAATAATTTCCAAGTTATTAAAGTAATAAATAAGCTTTCTGAGATCATAGTAGTTACTCTTTAATTAATGTATTTTCATATTTCTAGAATTCTATTGTGAAAAATTAATGAAGAGTGGTAGATGGTGGTAGTTACTAGTTACTACATAAATAATGATCACGTGTTGCGATAACGCTGAAGTAGCGTATGCGCACGAGACCTCCCTTAACGATATTGTTATAATCATTAAATGAAACACGGTCTCGTGAGTTTTAATAACAATTAATTTTACAACTGTTTTATAGACCATGTGTATAGTTTCTGAGAAGATAGCACGTGTTTAAAATCTTGCTTGTCTAAAAACACAATTCATGTAATATAAGTAAGTTTGTAAAACAGGGGTACCCCAAGGTACTTAGTTGGCTCCTGCAGGTAGATTGCCAATCGATTACAATTCTGTCTATAGAAGGAAATTAATACTATAATTACATACATTAACGCCTTTAGTCTTCACACGGGTAGACATCGTCCGACCGGGTGGCATGGCAGCGTCCCCGCTGGATATAACCAAAATTACCATGAACCTGGTACTATTATTCAAATTTTCCACGATTTCGTTTCTTTACTTACCTGAATGTAAAGACCATTATTTAATATTCTAGAATTTCTCCCGCATTGCAGTGTATGTTTCTTTTATAAATTTCGGTTAAGTACTAACTTAACCGAAATTAATTGTATTCCCGTTAAGCTGGAGGGGCCAGCTAAATTAATGTGTTAGGAGTAGGTAATGGCCAGGATACGAACCCGGGACATCTCGATCGTAAGTACGACCCTTATCCACGAAACTACCGACGCTTACCGTACTTCTAAACTACTACCTATTGTTTACTAATTGCGTAAATGTCTACAAAGTTTTCACCCATACAGTAAAAGTAGCTGACTCAACAAGTCAATATAGACACAGGCACCTATTTTCTAAACGCCATTTTCCTAAGGACGGCTCAGAATTTGTAGGTACAGTCACACTCTTTTGTAGGGACGGTGGGGTGACTAGCACCCCTCCCCCAAACCGGGGCAAGATGGGGACACCGTGGTTCCCAAACCCGAGGGGGCCATCTCGTAACCGGAGATGGCCCAGGGTCAGTCGGGGTGCGAGGGATATGCTCCATGGGCAACCTTACACCCCGGCGTCTGTAGACCCGAGACGGCGTGCGGTTTTAGTCGGTTCAAGCCGGACATAACCGACCCCGCTGGTCGGCGAGGGGGTATCCGAAGGGATTTCCGCACGAAAAAAAAAAAAGGTACAGTCACTCTCAGAAGTTGCTGAACATTGTGGCTGGCGACTGTACATTGTGTTTGTAATAGACCTCGACCAATAGCAATGTAAAAAGCTACTGTTTCCAACTGAGTAAGCCGTACGCAGACCTCTGTGGTTCTGTGGTTAAAATACAAGAACATATTATGTAAAATACATTAGTTTTGTTAATGCATACTAAAAGACAAGGTTGAAATTGAAACTTAATATATTTAAAATACATTGAATTAGAACATTGATATTGAAATTTAACGTACATTACGTTTATACACATTGAAATTTAACGTATTTCAACACACCATTAAATTTAAAAACAAAAAGGATTTAACTCTTAAAGTTGGTAATGATATTAACACTTAATAAGATAAAAAAATGTATAAAAAGTAAACTATATTACATTCCATTCATCAAGTTGCAGCATGGATAGACCTAGAAATTAAAAAAGCGGCCAAGTGCGAGTCGGACTCCCCCACGAAGGATCATAATAATGTAGCAAGCAAGTAACATAATAATGTTTTTTTTTTTAATTTTTATATTTGAGTTGATTGAATGAAAGGTAAATTACGGTTTACGATTTATGAATTCAAAAAAACTACTTACTAGGTCTCGTTCAAACTAAATTTCGGTGAAAGTTTACATGGTAAAAAATTTTGAGTTTCAGTTCTAAGTATGGGGAAACCCCTAAATTTAATGTTTTTTTCTATTTTTGTGTGAAAATCTTAATGCGGTTCACAGAATACATCTACTTACCAAGTTTCAACAGCATAGTTCTTATAGTTTCGGAAAAAGTGGCTGTGACATACGGACGGAAAGACAGACAGACATGACGAATCTATAAGGGTTCCGTTTTTTGACATTTGGCAATGTAACCCTAAAAATCGCCTCCTTCATACGCACCATTTGATAAAATAAATAGGTATATTACTATAACAAGAAGTGTACGGTAAGCAAAAATACAATAAATACTGTTTAAATAACACACGACTGGCTGTACATAGAGGAGTACTCGTCCCCACACTTATGTATGGTAGTGAATGTTGGGTGTGGCAGAAGGAATATGAAAGTAAGCTGAATGCTGTTGAAATGAGAAGTCTGAGAAGTATAGCTGGAGTGACCCTGATGGACCGAAAGAGGAACAGCGTGATAAGGGAACGTTGTGGTATGGCAGAACATGTAGTGACCAAGATAGAGAAACGAATGCTTAAATGGTTCGATCATGTAGAGAGGATAGATGAAATTAGATTAACAAAACAGATTTATAAGATGAGGGCTACTGGGCAACATGCTAAAGGTCGACCTAGGCGTACGTATGCCAATCAGATCGAGGACGATTTGAAGAAAGGCCAGGTCAGAAGTAACCGGCGTGCATGTATGAAAACAATTATGAAAGTGGAAGAAGCGAAAGGCGTATGCCAATATCGTAGCAAGTGGCTATATGTATGTATGTAATTTAAATAACATTACTACTTAATGAAAAATATGGTTTACTCCACTCTCGACCCCCAATCTTTCAATATAATTTTTACATAAAATTCGGCCGGGCGGGTACCACCGTGCACGATTGCGAAAAACCCCCCATAGTAATCGAATTTCGGTTTGATTGCATTCAGGGGTCAGCAAGTGCATAGCCGGGCAGGGGGATTGTGGTCGCAGCACTAGTGGGACCGGTGGGTGTCACGCGGTGCTGCGACGACAATCCTCTTTTGATGAGGCCGTCAAGCTGAGTGCCACCATTGTTAACATGGTACGTGTATGTAATGGTGACCCTCTTTCCTGAGACTTTACCTTCAGCTTACCATCAAGCGAGGTGAACTCAAATTGACGTGTCCTATGTATAAAAAAAAACCCTAATCTCGTAGGCCGCTTACAAGGGGGAGTTATGCCCAAAAAGCTAATTGCTATACTGAATCTATGTACAAAGAGAGATTAACATTATTGTCAAATATTCAATTCAATATCCCCACAATCCTAAAGTTTTAACCTCAAAAAGCAGTCAAAAATCCTAAAACATGAATATATACAACTAGCTCATAGGTCGGTTATCGTATTTTGGCCATCCCTCCGGTTCAACTCAACCAATTGCATTCAAACATACGGTAGATTATAAATGTACCGTATTTTTGAGAAGTCTACAGAGAAAGAGACGGCGGAAAGGTAGCGGGAGAGAACCCTGCCCCCCGAGTTCCGCAGTCTGTCGTCTACGCCCGGGACTACCGACCTCCATGATCGGGGCCTGAGGACGGCAGTTGGCCGACTCGCCGACCTTACAGAAGCAGGCCGTGGCGGAGGCGTGTCGTGTGTGCCTACACACGCCTGCCAACTAACCGACGGGGGATAAAATCCGACCCCACCAGGCGAGGCCGGTAACCCTGGGGTTATCCTTTCGAGAGCTTACCCAGAGTGCCCGGCAATGGACACTTGGGTAGGACACCGTGCGGTTCTGGGTATCCGAAGGGCTTTCCGCACGTAAAAAAAAAACCCACGTTTTCTTTTTTAAATATATCTCTATACGACACAACTAATTTACAATTTTATAATAGTATAGATAGATGTAATGATTGCGAACGCAGAAATTACACATACATACTTTTTTTTACATGTGGGAACCCCCGCGTGCTTCACCCCATCAGTGTCATCGATGGGACGGCTGTGTCGAAATCGGTCCGACTAACACCACACGGTGTTCTCACCAAGTGTCCATTACCGGGCACCCCGGGTGAGCCTTTGAAAGGATACACCTTGTAAAAAGCCTTCAAAGACTTGGAAACTTTAACCCGGTTACATATTATATTCAGTTAGTGACTTCTTGATACTCAGATTCTTTTGACGACGGATACATTTAATTACTTCCTTTAACAAGCTCATCAAATAATATATTGATCTCATTAATTATTAAATGACGATGTGCCAATGGAACATTAACATTATATAAAAAAAAAAGTATTAGGTAATTGATAGCGAGGGGTGTGTGTTGGGTAACCTCCTCGAGTGTCGCTCCGATTCCGATCCCGCTGCAGTCCGGGGGGAACGGAATCGGAGCGGCCGGTACACCCTTTTTTTTTTTTTTTTTTATCGTGCGGAAATCCCTTCGGATACCCCCCCGCGTGCCAGCGGGGGCGGTTATGTCGGGCTTGAACCGACTAAAACCGCACGCCGTCTCGGGTCTACAGACGCCGGGGTGTAAGGTTGCCCATAGAGCATATCCCTCGCACCCCGACATCGGCCGGTACACCCTGGGCGGCGGTCAATGGCTTCCCCTTCACCCCTTCATAGGGTTGGCATTTATTGTCGGCCAATACCCAACGTGGCGGGAACACATCGCTCTCCGTACTCCTCTGCTTTCAGAGGAGACAGGATGAGCGATGCTGTTAGTGGTGAGATGGCCCAGGGTCAGCCGGGGTGCGAGGGATATGCTCTATGGGTAACCTTACACCCCGGCGTCTGAAGACCCGAGACGGCGTGCGGTTTTAGTCGGTGCAAGCCCGACATAACCGCCCCCGCTAGCCGGGGGTGGTTATCCGAAGGGATTTCCGCACGATAAAAAAAAAAAAAAAAAAAGGTAATTGATAGCGGAATAATGATTATCAAGCAATACTTCATACAATAAAATAATATCTATCAATATCGCCTGTGGGTTTTGGAGGTCAAATGACAAGCTGCCCAGAACATATCAAAATTTGGCCGTTTCGTAAATTACACTGACAGCTGAGCCATTTTTTTTTTATGACTATACATACAATAAAACATACACTAACTTCCATAGATATAACATATTTTTATACCACCCACGGTGTTCACGCCATATTTTGGTCCCACATTGCCGACGAAGACTTTGGGAATAAAAGATATCATATGATGATATTGGATATGAAACATAACATAACATAACTTCACGCCTGTATCCCCGAAGGGGTAGGCAGAGGTGTATTGCACACCCATTGTATATATTTGGAAATTTATCAAAAGAAAAGGTAAAAAAGGAAAGAAAACAATAGCTCGAGCAAATCAAAGTCTTGAAACGGCTATTGAAGGGAAATTGGAGTTCTAGATATGGTTATTCAGTGAGTTCTGCATCTATAAGTCCGATAAACACCAGATATAAACAACCTGGCCAGGGCCCTACAAAGATCTTGGGGCCCAAGTCAGGTACATCTTTTTTTTTCTTGCGTAAATCCCCTCGGATACCCCCCCCCCCCGCCCCCTCTGGCCAGTAAAGTCGGTACATCTGCTGAAGAAAAGACGCGGCTTTGACGCATCACCCAGGTTTTCTATCGGGTGTCAGAGGCCATCGCTCCTTAATACGCCACAAAAACATGGTAAGAAGTAGTTATAAAGCGGATTCCGGGCTTCAAAGTAGCGTCGGTAGCTTAGTGGTTAAGGAGTCGGCCTTAAGATCGAGAGGTCCCGGTTTGAATCCTGGGCATTGCACTAACGACGTGACATGTCGTCTCTGACGGCCATCGCTTTTAACGGGCTGTTTAATACAGCCAGGTTGCGGGCCGCCAGTCTCCGCCCATACGGGGGCCCCGTACAGGGCCATGCTTCGCACGATCCCCAGGTACAGTCTCCTAGTGGGGGATGCAATTTAGCTTAGCTTATTAGAATACTAATAATTTCAATTACTAATATTCTTTAAAAAAAAAAACAAAAATGCAAGCTTTGGTTTCAATTGGGTATAGCACTAGGATAAAGAAGACTACAGGGAATGCAGTAACTAATATCAATGCACAATAGATGGCACCTATAGTTGCAGATATTTACATACCAATATAGTCGGTAACTGTTTTAAGTATAGCCGAACAAACTTTCAAATGTTGCAATATTTAGTCCGTACATTATGCCTAATATCTAACGGCTGTTCAAATACCCTTAAAAAGCGAGCCCACCCAGCCCTGGTACTTATAAACAATGGTGTCGTTCAAACAATACGAGTGTGCTGAAACTGCGCGCCACTGAAGCGTACGCGCGCACCGGAAGCAAGCGCCGGATTCACCGCCATCTTGCGATTGAAACTTGAACTTGTACAAATGCACGTGATGTAATCTTATTTCTGATATTTGATAGTTCGTGGAATTAATTTTGACTATATTTTAGGATCGTTTGAAAAGTGTTATTTATGGATCCAAGTAGCTGGAGGCAATGTCGCTTCAGATTCACACAAGAAAACAAAACTGAAAATGTTTCTTGTTTGTATGAATAATATTATTTAGGTATCTGTTATGTGACCCTTTTGAACTTTATACTGTATGTTTATGTTGAGACTTAAGGAGGGTTCATAAGACCATGGGCAAAGATAGTCGGCTACGTAAATTTAATTAACCCGAGCAAATTCACCTTAGTGCATTAAATACACTTTTAGGAAACTTTAGAGACCTGGATGCATTAAAATTACTCTTAAAAGAACATTATTCCCCTGAGTTAATTCACATACACATAAGATAAACTTTAAACACCTGGGTGCATTAAAACTACGCTTAAAAAACCTTATTCAACCTTAATGACCTGGGTAAGTTTCACTTAGTTCTTACGGCTGTAAAACTGAAACTTAATTAAAAGATATATCACAAAGGTCTCGAACAATTTCTTAAATTATAGAAGTACGCACCGATTTCCATTCATAGGAAAGTGACTGCAGATTAATCTCGAAGTACTCCACAGACTGAGGTGATAACTTAAAAATATGATAGAATGTTGATTGAATGACTCGTAATCATTCTGGTAATGTCTTTGATAGAAGATACGGTACAGGCGAAAACACATAGTTACATAAGCTAGTCCACGATTAAAGATTTTCCGGTCAAAATAAGTAAACCCAGAAACATCAATCATGGATGTCATACAATTATTACGAAATGTGAACCTTTGTGTGTGGCCTCAATTCAGGCTATGGTTTAGAATACCATATTACTGGTGGTAGAAGTTTGATGACACAAATTTGTCACAAAATTCGGCCGGGTAGGTACCACCGTGCACGATTGCGAAAAACCCTCCATAGTAATCCAATCTCGGTTTGATTGCGTTCAGGGGTCAGCAAGTGCATAGCCGGGCATGGGGATTGTGGTCGCAGCACTAGTAGGACCCGTGGGTGTCACGCGGTGCTGCGACGACAATCTTCTTCTGATGAGGCCATCAAGCTGAGTGCCACCATTGTTAACATGGTACGTGTATGTAATGGTGACCCTCTTTCCTGAGACTTTACCTTCAGCTTACCATCAGGCGAGGTGAAGTCAAATTGACGTGTCCTAAATATAAAAAAATAAATAAATAATAAGATCCCCTGAACAGTAAGACAGTATAATGTATTGTGTGGTATAAGGTCAATATTTTAATAAAATAAAATAATAAATAAAAATAAATGCTCTACGATATTCTACACAGCGCTATATGGACCCAAAGTAAGCATAGCTTAACTAGCTAGTGTTATGGGTTCTAGAATGCGAATAAACATACTTAGATACTTTTTTTTATGTAAATACATACATATTATACATAGAAACACCCAGACCAATGCAAATACTCGTAGACATATTCATGCATACAAATATCTGCACTGTGCGGGAATCGTCTGTCGAACGCACTACTGCTACGCCACAGAGTTCATCGTTATTTTAAAGGTGACAGATGTGTTAAGGCAAACTTACTTGTCTCTGCCATTAATTAATATTTCATTTATTCTTTCTTAATTTGTCCATTGTTTGTATTGTATGTTCCGTTGCCAAATGGCAAAAAACGGAACCCTTATAGATTCGTCATGTCTGTCTGTCTGTCCGTCCGTATGTCACAGCCACTTTTTTCCGAAGATATAAGAACGTATACATACGTATATATATACGTTGTTGAAACTTGGTAAGTAGAAGTATTCTGTAAACCGCATTAAGATTTTCACAAAAAAATAGAAAAAAACTATATATTTTGGAGGATACTTAGAACTGAAACTCAAAAATTATTTTTTCATCTAATCCATACGTGTGTGGTATCTATGTATAGGTTTTCAAAAATTATATTGAGGTTTCTAATATGATTATTCTCTAAACTGAATACTTAGCGCGAGAGACACTTCCAAAGTGGTAAAATGTGTGTCCCCCCCCCCCCCCTCCTGTAATTTCTAAACTAAGATAATGATAAAACTAAAAAAATATATGATGTACATTACCATCTAAACTTCCACCGAAAATTGGTTTGAAGGAGATTTAGCAAGTAGTTTATTTTTAATACGTCATAAATCGTAAACCGCAATTTACCTTTCATTCAATCAACTCAAATATAAACTTAAAAAATTGCAACAAATGTTTCTTGCTTCTACGGAACCCTTCATGGGCGAGTCCGACTCGCACTTGGCCGCTTTTTTTCTTTATTCTTTAATTTTTACCTAAAATTAAACAATAAAAGTATGATCCAGTTCACTAGTTATTTTATAAATATCAGCAGTAGTCGCTTCGATTTATATAAGCTTTTTTTTTAAACTCAAGTGTCGTAATATACACATAATATATAGCTTAAAATGTTCCAAATTTGTGTCCATAATGTTTTGGTGTACAATAAAGAATTATCTGTCTATCTATATATCTAACATACATCGGAGATAATGTACTTTTCAAACGGTAAAAGACTTTTTTTCAATAAGTGCAGTGGCAACATATGAACATAGTCACAAGGCCTCTCTCTTTATAATAGCAGTACAGATAACTAATTATATTATAGGTTAAAAACTACAACCTTTCTTGTTAAATGAAACGTATGAAACTCGTTCAAACGTAGCAAAGGAAGGTTACCAGCAGCCGTAGAAGAGTCCCATCAACACCTTCTGGCTCAAGGGATAAGAGAAATGTATTTCTCCAACTGCCATACTCCAAGCTGCAACTGAAAATATCTTAACAAAGAAACCGAATATTGCTTTTTAGCCTGACCTCACGATTTATATACACCAACGTTGCTTACACCATTGGACGTTGCTTGCCGGCCTATATTTAATATTCAAGTTCATGTTTTTCTGCCACACTATAAATCAGCAAAAGTCAGCTAACCATCACATCATACTGTAGTCCATGCAGACTGTCAATCACACAACAATCTATCAATAAACTTTAACTGCGCGTGCGCCGACATCATCAAGGAGCTGACTCACTGATATAAGTCTATTATCAAAGCCACTAAATGGAAGCAAAATGCCGCCAATGCTGCCACAAAAGAATCAAATAAAAAATGCGTGTTCGAGATTGAAGAAAGCAGGTGTTCGATTTATGAAAAGAAAGTGTTAATCCAGTTAATAATGAAAAAAAGAAAAAGAAAAATTGACGGTAAAAATATGAATAACATGGTCTACTTTTTGCTAACAGAATTGAGGGACACAAAAGAAAGATTGCTTATCTGTTGTAAAACAAACAGCTAATGCTCCAATGATTTATTTTTCCGCAGACAAATGGCCTTCACGGTGGTATCACCACAACAATTCAGTCAACACTCACCATATTTTATTTGAAACTAGATGCTTTTCGACTCTTTCAACATTTTTCTGATATTCAATTCAGACCAAATTACTGGTGGTAGAAATTTGATGACACAAATTTGCATAAATCTAATAATAAAATGATCAGTTTATAATTTCCTAATTCACTTGACATAATATTGTTACTAACAGTACATTTAAGTCAAATTGTTTTGACTTAAATAGTAGTTACCAACAATAAATTAATTTGAATTTGAATTTGAATTTGAATTAGACTTTTAGTTTCTTGGACTAAGTATAATAACTTGTAGTTTAATAACAAACAAATTTTGTCAGCTCCACAACTGTTTATATGACGTTCATTCACTAGACCTAGGTGATCGAATTGACATTGATTAACTTAAAAAAACTTAACTTTGAAAAAGCGGCAAAAGCCCAGTGGTACGTATTGGACTGCCGAGACGAGGTCTCGAGTTCGATCCCCAGTCGCCCCGGGCACCTCTGACTTTTCGTAGTTATGTGTGTATAAAAAATGTTGAATATCGCTCGCTTAGTAATGTGCCCGGTAGATGGCAATAGGCTCGCCCCCTATTACATTGGGACCTAAACATAACTGGCGAATCGTGGGTGTGTAATACACCTCTGCCTACCCCTTCGGGAATAAAGGTGTGAAGTTATGTTATGTTATATGACTACTTTCTAAAGGCCTGGCCACCTCAACTGGGTCAAGAAAGGCTCGGATGATGATGACTACTGTCTAACGGGTCCAACCCACCAACCGCCAGTGCCAGGACCTCGTCTGTCAATCAGCAAATTTGCAGCAGGCTTGCAGTCTCACGATACCCGAAATATCTTGTTGGGTGCCATAAACTCAAGGTGGTATAGAAATAAGACATAATAAATCGCAATATCGAATGAAAAAGTCCAAAAGCCTATTGCAGTCCACTGCTCTCCCAATATGCGCCATCGCATCCGATTCTCCGCCTTGCGCATCCAGTCTAATCCGCCAAAGTTTTAGTTCAATAGATGTTCTAAAATTAGCAACTAAAAATTACAATAGTAGTTCTGAGAATATGAGTGCAAAAAGTCGGATAACGATACAGTACTGTTACTTGAGTTCAGTAAAAAAAACAATAGACACTAACGGGCTCTATGATTAACTGGAACATCTAAATCTTAATTTATAAGCGTGGTGTAGCTTAATGTTCATTTATTAGTGCATGGAAACAGTCTAAATCCCTATTAAAAGCTATTTAATTATGTATGTATTCGTGAATAATATATTGCCTAGCGCGAATTACGTTTGCTGCCATCGGAGGATCGAAAGAAAAAACCGAAATGATTTTAAATAAATTTAATTACTGAATTAATATTACAAAATTAATCCTATGAATGATGATTCTAGATCGAAGTAGGATAATAGAATGATCATTCTTACAGTTTATTGAACAAACAACAATTTCCGAAATCGATATAGCATCAGGTTATCATCGATAGGTGCATCAGCGGCGCGGATGCAACGTCAGCGATCTTCATATAGTGGCGCTATGTAATTCGCGCGATACTTTTTGTGTTCTGATTAATTCCAAGGGACAAATTGTCAATGGAACTAGAACGCTGGACTTGTGCCGTAAGTTTATGAACTATTGTTATTTGAAGCAGAAATTAGTCAGAGCGTCAGTCGTTAGAGCGTTTGACTGGGACGTCAGAGCACGGGGTCGCTTCCCTTTCAATGCAAATATTTATATGCATGAATATTTCCATCACATCCAAAGCTTGGTTTGAAGCTCAGAGTCCACTCTCTTACTCTTTCTCTTGATTTTTTTTATACCACTCAGGTGGCAGACAAACTCACGGCCCACCTGATGGAAAGCGGTTACTGCGGCCTATGGACGTGTGCAACACCAGGGGCGTCACACTCGCGCTGCCGACCCTATAAAAACCTTCTTGAAGAACCCCATATTGTAGTCGCTTGGGAAAACCACAGCAGGGAGATCATTCCACAGCTTGAGGATGCGCGGAATAAAGTGCCTTTCATACCTAACTGTTCTTAAACAATATCACCATCTAAGTACCATTAAGTGCCAAAGGAATTCAAATAGTAGTAAATGGATTATTAACAAAAAAAAATTGCAAAACAATGACTTACAAATCAATGCGGTTTCCGGGATCTTTACTTCCTCGACGCTTGATACAAGAATGGAGAAGTGTTTGGTTGGTTCCGTAGGTAGAATCAACTAACTATTGCACTTGAATTACCTTCCCGACTTCCCGGGAGGGAAACGTTCAAAAATCTTTTTTATTTATCCACCCGTGGGTGGGATTGGACCCCAGTTGGTATATCCAATTACTAAATACTGTCCCATAGGTCGGGAATAAACAATTCGAATTAGTCGCTTATCTCAGTTCGAATTGAATAAAATTTCCCTCCCAGATAAGTGCAAATATAAAGGATGTCGTTCGGATGGTGGGGCCGGGCGGGGGATCAAATTGTTGTCATAACGATAAAAAAAATTGTTCCAAATATTATTTTTTATTTATTTACTTATATATTTATATAGTAGTTGTATTGTCAGTCAGGAGAGATAATCACACTCATATCTTCTCCTGTATCTGCTCCTGTGTGCGTTCACTGGACACAACCTTCCTAAGATTCGCCTTTTCTGACTTCACGATCAAGGAATTATCCATTTATTAAAATTAATTACAGCGGAACCCTATTTCACCGCATTATTTCGGATATCCATCCTTGACGTAGCCGTCACGGCGGTGCACACCATTATTTCATTATGTGTCTGTTGCCATGTAAACACATATTTATTGCAATCAATTAAAAAAACAATGATAGAAAAATAACCAATAAAATTTTCTTTTTATTGACACAAGTAAGCACCTAACTAACACTGTAAAGAGACTCCTGACTTCCAAACCAAGTAATAACTTGTACGTATTATGGAAGTCAAACGATTCTTTCTCTTAATGACTTGAAGGTTAAGAACCATGAGGTGTTAACAATTAATGATGTCGGTAATTAGGTAGCAAAATTAAAGGTAACACAATCAAAAATAGCCTCGCAGCTCGCGATGGACGGTAAAATTTCCCGCCTCGAGTTCAAGGCATTAGTACTCGTACACTATTGACTATATATAATAGTATTGGAAGATTCAATTTATATTTAACTAGCTGTCCCCCACGGCTTCGCCCGTAGCATACTTCGCCCCATGACACCTATTTATCCCAAACATGCCTATAGACTTTTTCTTCCTGCAGTTTTTTAAATTTTTCTCTCCGTAAGAACCATCCTCGTACTTCAAGGAATATTATAAAAAAGAATTAGCGAAATCGGTTCAGCTGCTCCAGAGTTTTGCGCTTAGCAACACATTCAGCGAATCATTTTGATATTATAAAATAAATATATAATAAATAAATATTCTAGGACACAGCGCCATCTATACCCAAACTAAGCAGAGCTTGTCATATGGATTCTAGAATTCGGATAAACATACTTAGATACTTTTTTTTGTAAATAAATACATTGAAAGAAAATTATTTTTAACGGATTATATCGCGATTTATTTGATGTTATTTTATATTTTACATTGATCCCAACGTTTCGGTTGCTTTTCAGCAACCATGGTCACGGGGAGACTAAAAATGGTAGTTGCCTTGTAGTTTGAAGTGTAAGTTATCTCAAAGTACCCGAACTATGTTGAATTGTTGATATTACTATCTACGCAGAATGAGCTCACAGTGTCATGAAGTCTTGTTGTATTTTGATTATGTATTTTGGTTATTTTGATAACATCAAATAAATCGCGATAGAATCCGTTAAAATAGTTTTAAAAAATAGTTTTATTTCAATGTGTGATATCCGCTTAAACATCCGCCAATAAATACATATTACTATACATAGAAACGAAAATAGCGGGAACCTCTGTCTTAGCAGTCGAATGCTCTACCGGTACGCCACAGAGGTTGTCAATATCAAGTAGGTAAATAGCCTTTATGAACGGTCGATCAGTGCCAAGAAAGAACGCCAAGCAGTTCATTTAATAACGACGTGCTAGTATATATATATATTAATATATGTGGTGAAAGTTAGGTATGGTAGCCGGCCAGCGGGGGTATTACAGTAGGGGATTCGAACCGACTAAAACCCCACGCCATCTCGGCTCTTTTAGGTTTTTTTTTTCGTCTCCACATGTCGCCCTCAGTCCTGCGCTCCTTTCTGATCTGACACAGGCGGTCCCCGAAGCACCCCTTCCCAGAGATCACCTACGTCAGCCGGTACGAGAGGCTCCCGTGTCGCCTCTCTAGCCAGTCCTCCATGATAGGTCTTACCGGCGCTACTACGGCTGATAGTGCCACCCTGAAGTGAAAACATGACCATTATTGGTTAACCACATAAAACACTGAACAATAAACCAACAGCACATTATGCATACGCATTATGTTAATTATAGAAAAACGATACCTAATTACATTACTCTGTCCTCGGGACTTCCCGAAGTT
This sequence comes from Cybosia mesomella, assembly GCA_946251805.1. Lineage (NCBI taxonomy): Eukaryota > Metazoa > Arthropoda > Insecta > Lepidoptera > Erebidae > Cybosia > Cybosia mesomella. The sequence goes on from OX276389.1 coordinate 38,436,794, forward strand.
CAATTTAATAATCATGAGATTGTGACGTCGCGTTTAAAAATATCCATGTTCATAAAAAGATAATAAGCTTAAACAGTGTGCAGCCGAGTGTTAAGGCATTACCTCAAGCAGCGCGTGCGCAGATCTGTGTGACCTCCATTGTCCGCAAATCTGCGTAGGTATCACAAAATAAAAGATTTATTTTTTGTTTTCAACTTTATTTATGTTATTAACAATAATTCATACAATTTAACTTCGCAATTTAAATAATATTATTGTTATTATAATAATGGTAACACGTCCTTAATATATACCATAAATTATATTTTGGTGATTTAAAAAATACATTCATCATCATCATCATCAACCTATTCTAGTCACAGACATAGGTCTCCCCTAATGAGCGCCATAGCGCCCTGTCTTCAGCTTGCCGCATCCAGCATCTGCCCGCAGTCTTTCAAAAATACATTACTTATGTATAATTTTATGTGTATGAAAACAAAGGTCTTTGATCAGTGCGTGTTACCAGTACCTATGGTGCCGAGACGTGGTCTCTCACTATGGGCCTCATAAGGAAGCTCGGGATGATAATTTTATGTAAATATAATGGTGATGTATGAGTATACGACTGTTTATAATAAAAATATCATTAATGACAATAAATTTGCAAGGTGTAAAATGTAGAAGACCTAACAAGAGCCTCGGGGTCTAAACCAGTTATTCCTGCAAACCACTACACCAGCTGATTTCCTGAGGGGTCAGACGACAGTCGCTCAAAAGCCAACCATATAAAATCTACGAAAGTAGGAGTAGGGCAGGGAACCCCGGGCTCCAAAGCGTAAGTTATGGAAAGTACCAGGATTGGCGCTGCGTGCTGCGTAGTTCCCGGCAAAGTAGAATATATAGTCTGTCTGTACGCGATAAACTCAAAAACGACTGCATCAATTTTCTTCTGTTTTCACCAATGGATAGAGTTGTTCTCGAAGAAGGTTTTAGTCTTATATAATTTGTCAAGTTTTTTTTTTACATTGATACTTGTATTGTATAATATAGTCTGGAATAACACACATTTTTATCTCTGGAATAGGTTCCCACGGGAAGCGAGAACGCGAACAGCACTCCACGCGGGTAAAGCCGCGGACAAAAGCTAGTAGCTCTCTAAAAGTTGCCCAACTAAAGGCAATAGGCCCAAGCTCCAAAGCGTCGATAGCTTAGTAGTTAAGGAGTCGACCCTACGATCGAATCCTGGCCATTACACTATCGACGTGAACCCACTCCTAACACAAGCAATTTAGCTTAGCTGGAGGGGTTAGGGGGGATATTAGTAATTTGGGTTACTAATATTCTTTAAAAAAAATATGAGAATAATGGCACCGAAAAGTAAACCAGCCAATTGTGAGTGTATAAGACACTTCTGCAATATCCCTCGGGGATTTAAAAGTGTGTGTATATAATGTCGTCATAAACTATTTTTATGATCACGTTTTCATATGTTTGTTATAGTTGAACTTGTACCGCGCATGACCGTGGGCAAGGCGCGTCGTCACACATGGCCGGTCGCACACAAAAGGATTGCTACGAGTTGCATTGCGCCGCCTGCGCATCTCAGTCGAAACATAACTACATACATAAATAGCACATGACATGTACTGAAGGCCACACGGTGTCTCCCGCGACAGCCATATTATCGAAGAACCTGTCGGGGTCTCATGGATTTACTTTCTAGGGAGTAATCCCTGTGACCCCCGACCTACATTGGTCGCCAATGTTGACGACCCTAATACGGTATTTGAAATAATGCATTTAGTGGATTTTACCCTGCTGCTCCTATCATACTTCTAATAGCGTGATGATATATAACGCAGTTTATGACTGGTATAGTCATAAACTGCGTGTAACTAGAATAATATTCATGATAAATGAGAATGTCCATTCTTGGTTGCGCTTTTAGGCGTTCGCGTCAATATTTCAAATGTTAAAAAATATATTGATTATAGTATGACTTTTCAACACTAAATCGCTTCTATAGAACTTGGGGTTTGAATTTAAATTAAAGATATAAAACTTGAATGAATAATCGTTACCATTTTAATTTTATTGTTACCATTATATAAAATCAACCATTGGTGGTAGCATGCAAATATACCAATCTTTTTAAAATAAAATGATTAAATAATTATACGTGATAATAATTCGCAATGTGATATTCAAATATATTGCAGTTATGTAATTTTAATATTACGTGTATGTATTGGTAGTTTATTAGTGATAATAATCAGTTAAAGTTGTAAAAGAATGTATGCTTCAGTGGTAGTTTTCTCTTAATTTATACATGGTATACCAGTCTTAAAACATTCCAAAAGAAAACTCAAACGTCAGTTCAACAGTCAGTGTCACAATATTTTCTTGTTGTTTGTTGTTTTTCTCGTTGTAATCATTTAATTTCTCAATAACCCCAAGTTCTGTTAGAATATGCGTTTATATTTCAGATAATAGTTAATTCAGGCTTTTCAATGCAGTTAATACTTATGTGACATTGCAAAAAAAAGTGTGCAACCGATTTCCATACTGACATGGGCAATGTCCTTTCAGCTGAATCTATTCAGCTGTTTTCAATACTCGGACATCGATAGCAAAAAGCAGACAAACAGATAAACCGAGAAATAGACAAAAATTTGACATAATACATTTTTGACATCGGTTTCGTTCCTATAACATATTGCAATAATTTTTTTGAAAAAATATTCAATGTATAGTATCCACCTCGTTACGATTTTATATGTATAGAAATCGATTACAAGCCATTGTGTCGCTGCACGAGCCGCTGGATGCCGCAACAGCAGTAACCAGCCCGTGGCGCCCTTACTGTAAACAGTGCTAATGGTGTAACATACCTTTGTGTTATTATATTTTTATCGGATGGCTACTCGTGCCTACCGTACGTTAATATTATAGTAAAGTACTATATTTCGGGTATGTGTACTACGAGCTGTTAAAGAAATAATAGTAGCGAATGATAGCAAAACTTTTTATGACGACCGATATTATATACGTATTGTGTACTTTTTTTTTTCGCGCGGAAATCCCCTCGGATACCCCCCCACCTCGCCGCGCCGGCCAGCGGGGACGGTTATGTCGGGCTTGAACCGACTTAAACCGCACGCCGTCTCGGGTCTTCAGACGCCGGGGTGTAAGGTTACCCATAAAGCAACCCGCAATTTAAATAATATGTTAAATGTCAAAAGTTCACAAAAGCACTCTTAGCCTAGGTAACATTTGTAATTTAATCTTAGAAACAATTAGAATACGATCAATTGTTTACTATCCTTGTAATATTTTATAAATAAAGATACTTCAAAATTAAAACAAATCAGTTGCGAATAAACGAGTATTAAAAACGGTTAAAAGATGCAAAAGTTACGTATTAATGAAGACTGTTTGCATCTTTCCACTTTAGTAGTTTACCTTATTCGCTAATTAACGATATGATACAAATACAATTTTAAATCTTTAAAAAAATTTCAATTTTTAAGGCGGGACGCCGGGACTGTAAGGGCAGGTACCTTTTTTTGTCGTGCGAAAATCTCCTCGAATACCCCCTGCCGGCCAGCGGGGGAGGTTATGTCGGGCTTGAACCGACTAAAACCGCACGCCGTCTCGGGTCTTCAGGCCGGCTTACATACCGCAGGTTTACACGCCGGGGTGTAAGTTTGCCCATAGGGCTATCTCCGGTTTCGAGATGGCCCCCTCGGGTTTGGGAACCACGGTGTTCCCGTCTTGCCCCGGTTGGGGCTAGTAGTGTCGCTAGTCACCCCGCCGTCCTAGTCTGCTTCTGCTGGGGTGACAGGCGGCCTTACCTGCCACCCCCAGGCCTGAGCTCATGGAGGACGGAGGTCATTAAGCGATTAAACGTTATAGTTACAGGAAAACGCTCCTAGGAGACCATGCATAACCTTATATTTCTTAAAACTTATCGATAAAGTTGCTGCTGAAATATTATCTTTTAAAATTATGATTTTCTTTTGTTCTTTGCTCATAAATGACTACAGAGAAAATAATATTCAAGTTAGTTCATTTCAAAAACCGCATACCTGCTTGTTTTGGCAAATCGTTTACAATTTCATAACTACATACAAGGAAAATACGAATATGGATTTAAGATGTTTGTTCTACGATAAACAAAAATTAAAATGAAAAGAACATTTCAATTGCAGCAAGGAAGAAAATTAGGCAAAATATTTAGTAACCGCCTAAGATACTAGTTAGTAACTAGTATATTAGGCGTTAATAATACAGAAAGCTGAGCTGAAGGCGAGCGCGATCGTAGAGCAAAATCACGTCGATACGTACGATTTTTGCTTTAATTATGCCTTACGCGTCATATGCCTCTTGCCATTTTCGTGCAATTCACGCCTTACAGAAGAATATAGGAAATGTTTCGGAGCAACTCCTCCGTTTTTCCCGAATCATTTTTATAGGCAAGCCAATTTTAACAGACTACCAGTGATTTAAACAGTGAAGTAGATGATAGCTTCTATAAGAATAATATTGTTCAAAACACAAGACACAAACCGTCACAGTACAGCGGTCAGCACTCAGCACTCCTCTTCACACACGCTGCCCACAATAATCACCCAAGAGCTACTAAGATACATCAACTCGACGAGATCTTGGGTTGAGGTGAAAAGTTATAAAGAAGGTCTACTCTGTAAGCATTTAGAAATGTATTCTACCTAGAATACATACACATACAGGATATAAATTTATAGCTAGTACTATAAATTTATATCCTGAATAGGGTAGAAGCCTAAGAAGAAGAAGGCCTAGAAGAATGTTCATGCAACATTTCAGCTGAATCTGTTCAGCGGTTTTCAAGTGATGCTCGGACATCGATAATAAAAGCAGACAAACAGACAAAAATTCTATAGATCTCAATTTTGGCACAGTGTCTTTTCTAGAACACATAACAATGATTTTTTTGAAAAAATATTCAATTGTACAGTTTTCACCACGTTACGATTTTATTATATGTATAGATCACGTCGGCCCCGTAGATATATCCCAAGCCATGGGTATAGATATTCAACTTACATTCGACAAAGACACAGAATAGGAGGTTATTATTAAGCGTAGCGAGCCGAAGGCGAGCGAAGCGTCTTTGGTTTCAAAGTTGCATTTCAAACAAATGATACTCCTCCGAGACCGTTTGACCGATCTCGACCAAATTTGCCACCGTGATCAAGTAGACATTACTGAGTGTCGTAAGGGGTCGAATGTCCAGATCGGTCTTACCATCGAGGAATAATCACCGAAAAACCAAATCAATGGAAAAAGTCGACCGGTCACGTTGACCTTTTGTTGGATAGGCAAATCTCGCTACGCTTAAGTTTGGGTTTATTGCGAAGCTGGTAACCGTCCTAGTAATAAACTGTCTATAATGACAAAAATTAAAGAAGAAGTGAGTTTAAATGGTAGTAGACTAATGCACATTGTAGTCATATGTTATTTTTGCTACTAAATCGCACACTAAATATTCGTATTCAAGGAACACCTCATCTTTGCGACACTTAAAAAGAAAAAAAGCGGCCAAGTGCGAGTCGGACTCGCCTATTAAGGGTTCCGTAGCAGCAAGTAACATAATAATGCTTTTATTTAAATTTTATATTTGAGTTGTTGAATGAAAGGTAAATTGCGTTTTACGATTTATGGCGTATTATAAAAAAACTACTTACTAGATCCCGTTCAAACCAATTAATACTAACGTACATCTTTTTTAGTTTTATCATTCTCTTATTTTAGAAGTTACAGGGGGATACACATTTTACCACTTGGGAAGTGTCTCTCTTCCAAACTATTCAGTTTAGAAAAAAATGATATTAGAAACCTCAATATCATTTTTGAAGACCTATCCATAGATACCCCACGTATGGGTTTGATGAAAATTTTTTTTTCTAGGTACTATGGGGAACCCCCAAAATTTTTTTTTTTTCTATTTTTGTGTGAAAATCTTAATGCGGTTCACAGAATACATCTACTAACTAGGTTTCAACAGCATAGGTCTTATAGTTTCGGTAAAAAAGTGCCTGTGACATACGGACGGACAGACAGACAGACATGACGAATCTTTAAGGGTTCCGTTTTTTGCCACTTGGCAACGGAACCCTAAAAACAAAGTAAAAAAACTGTGATTATGCCTATATATAGTATATGAACCTAGAAATATCTATATAATGTGTCATTATTACAATAGTTGCTTTGATTCACCTTTTATGTAATTTTACAATGAAAGGATTTTTCCGATCTAAATCTTTAGAAAAAGTAACATAACATAACATAAACTCACGCCTATGTCCCCGAAGGGGTAGGCAGAGGTGCTAGCACCCACATTTCGCCAGTTTATGTTTAGGTCCCAATGTAATAGGTGGCGAGCCTATTGCCATTAACTGGGCACTTATAAACCTGCGATGAATACACACATAACTTCGAAAAGCATCGAAAAGTCATTGGTGTGTGCCATGGTAAAACCTGGGATCGAACCCGAGACCTCGTCTCAGCAGTCCATTACCCATACCACTAGGCTACCGCGGCTTTTAGAAAAAGTAAGCATTACAAAATGCTTCAAAAATTTAATTGAAAGAAAGGATGTTACGAATTTTGAGTAAACTTTCAATGGCCTCTGTAGCGTAGCGGTAGTGCATTCGACTGCTACGACAGGGGGCGCGGGTTCGATTCCCGCTCAGTGCAAATATTTGTATGCATGAATATGTCTGTATTGGTCTGGGTGTTTCTATGTATAATATAGTATATTAAAAAAAAAGGATATAAGTATGTTTATCCGCATTCTCCCATAACACAAAGCATAGTTGAACTATGCTTACCGTGGGTCTATAAAGCGCTGTGTAGAATATCGTAGAAAATTTAATTTAAATTAATAAAATAAGTCACACTAACTGTGGCTTTTATGGGGTGTCTAAATCATTAGCAGTAGTACCCATTAAAATGAAAAGCATGACACGTAATAGTTAAAAAAAATTAACTATATATTTAGTTAACAGGGATTTACAGATCGGATGGCAGATACATATTTATAAACCCACCGATTGCCTAGCCGTATATGTAAGCAGAAGGGTTGTATTGAGAGAAGCAGGCCAAGACGGAGGCGTGTCGTGTGTGTCCTGTCCAGCACACGCCTGCCAACTCCCCGACGCAGGATCAGACCCGACCGATCCCCACAGGCGAAGTTGCGCTGGCGACCAAAATCCACCAACCCTGGGGTTATTCCTTCGAGGGCTTACCCGGGGTGCCCGGCAATGGACACTTGAGGAGAACACCGTGTGGTTTTAGTTGGTCCGATTCCGACACACCCATATCATCGTAGGCACCGATGGGGTGAAGCCCCTGGGGGTTGCCACACGTAAAAAAAAAGAGCTTACCCCGGATGCCCGGCAATGGACACTTGGGGATGACACCGTGTGGTTTTAGTCGGTCCGATTCCGACACACCCATCTCATCGTTGGCACTTATGGGGTGGAGCCCGTGGAGGTTTCCAAACGTAAAAAAAAGACAGGGTTGTATTGAAACACATGTATTTCGGTAACTGTTTCCGGTAGCACGTAGCGATTGATTTAGCCCAGTTTAGGATTAGACAGAATTAGGATTTGACCCGGAAAAAATTATAAGTGGCAATTTTCCTTCGGAATGGGTTGCGGGAGTTCACTGGCAATCTAAATTTTGTGTTGCGTGGTAATCGATCCATTGCATCATCCGCCATCTTTATTTTGAGGGGCAATTTTTGTTCATTGAATAACTCTTTTATTTTCAATTTTCCTAGAATTTTGTTCTTTTAATTTTTTGCCTAGGATCGATATATTTATCAAATTTATATTCCAAAACGGGGGTGAATTTTCGTTTGATTATCAACTAGTTTATTTTAAATTTTACATGAAAAGCTGTTTTAAGCAAACTTGTTTAAAATTAAATTTCCTACAATTTTGGTTCTTTTCAATTTTATCTTCTTATATTTTATATACCTACGGTTAGCTTACAAGGTAATGATCTATAATATAAAAATGAATCGCTGAATGTATTGCTCTCGTAAATCTCGAGAGCAGCTGAACCGATTTCGCTAAAAAATTGCATGAAAAAAAAGTTAATAGGTATGTTTGGGATAAACAGATGCCCCGGGGCGAAGTATGCCACGGGCGAAGCCGCGGGGGACAGCTAGTTTGTAATAAAATTCGAAAGATAAGAAGATTAGGACACAGAAACTGATGTACCACTTACACACCTGTGTCGCCTGATTAATGAAACTGACATCCATACTAATATTATAAATGCGAAAGTAACTCTGTCTGTCTATTACGCCTTCACACCTAAACCAAGGACATAGGCTAAGTTTTTTTTTTTTTCCGTGCGGAAATCCCTTCGGATACCACCCCCCCGGCTAGCGGGAGCGGTTATGTCGGGCTTGAACCGACTAAAACCGCACGCCGTCTCGGGTCTACAGACGCCGGGGTGTAAGGTTACTCATAGAGCATATCCCTCGCACTCCGACTGACCCTGGGCCATTCGCAGTGTCCCCTCTGATAACAGCAGAGGGGTACCTGGAGCGACCACGCCCCCCCGCGGGCCTTGCAGGCCCGCCATACCCCGACCCCCTCGTGCAATGGGGTCAGCTGGCGCTGAAAAGGGCCGGTTGGTCAGACTCTTGGCCGTTGACGTTGACGCCAGCTACTCCAGAGGAGCAATCAATGATGCGTCATCGCCCACGTTGCCCAGGGTGCACCAAACTTGGAGGTGATCCAACCAGTCGCACCCCGGACATAGGCTACCTTTGCGAAAAAAAGGCTTGAAGGAGTTCAAATAGGGATGAAAGTTTGTATCAAAGTTCGTCATTTTCAAATATATCGCCATGAAACTTTGCAGTATTATAGGATATAAATAAATGTGCTATAGAGCTTCTTTGAAATTTCATCATCATAATTTCTTTCGTATGGACGTCCACGCGCAATAATGGACATCCACGCGGGCGGAACCGCGGGCGACAGCTAGTATTTGCAAAAAGATGAAAATTTCAACCGTGAACCGGTGAACCATTTTAATGAGTATTTTGTGTTAATGAAGACATTCAGATAAATTGGTCTTATCAATTTCTAACTGGTTAACATTACTTACGAAATGAAAATATTTTTAACGTGAGACATGAGACTGGCCAACGCTTTCCGTGACCATAGGGCTTATTGCTTATAGAGAATTGCAGAAAATTGGCATCATTTATTGCTGTGGCTACCTACTCACAGCTTGCACTTGCGTGAAGGTTATAGGCATAGTACAATTATAGAGCCCGGTAGATAGCATGTCAATCGGTTTATGGACTTGTTTTTACGTAATTTTCCCTGGCCAGTTAGTTTGAAAATTAAACATAATATATTTGTCTCCCAAGCTTCAGCCGGTAATTCACAAGCATTATTAATATAAATAACTTCCTATGGCTGGTATTTAATACCGTTTAGTTGTCGAATCACGTGTCGCCGAACCGTCGTCGATATGGTCATTTGAAGTCGAGGCTTCCGCTTCCGAAATGAAAGGCCGACGACACGGGATGTTATCGGCTCGTAAGAATATAAACAGGAATCGATTATTATTAGTTATACTCGATTAGTTCGACGTTGAACTCAATAATAGGACTGTTTTGAAAGCGTTGTGACGGCATACAATAGCTTTGCACGAGCTTAGGCTCTGTTCAGGTGGAACAATTCGCCGTGAATCAATTCGTACGCGTAGGCGACGGACTGAGTTCGTAAACCACAAAATTTAAGCTACTGGGCCAAGTCTGAGAGCCACTTTTTTATATTTAGGACACGTCAATTTTACTTCACCTCGCCTGATGGTATATGGGTATATGTGGTATCGCCACATCTATCATCATCATTACAATTTAATTCAGTCCAGTTTCATCTCGGTAGCGTTCGGCCCGGAGGATTATTTATTCTGTGCCGGAGGTGGAATCCACCGGCTTGTGCCGCCGGGCTTGTATTACGTTTTGTTCCGGTATGTTAACCGCAAAACAAGCCCGGGGGCATAAGTCGCCGGCTTGTGTCACCGGCTTTGGTGTGTAGACAGCCTAACTTTTTCGATTCCACTTTGCACAGTTTTCGGTTTCCCTGGTAGCGAGACCATTGACACGCATGTAATTTTTTACCCTCCTATCGGATCCGGCGGACGCGGCACAAAATTAATGAGTAGACATGGTTATCTTCATGCAATGAGCGAAAACTTGTAGACTCAACGAACTTACTTACTGGAACGACTTACTGGTGGTAGAAATTTGATGACACAAATTTGTCACAAAATTCGGCCGGGTGGATACCACCGTGCACGATTGCGAAAAACCCTCCATAGTAATCCAATTTCGGTTTGATTGCGTTCAGGGGTCAGCAAGTGCATAGCCGGGCAGGAGGTTGTGGTCGCAGCACTAGTGGGACCGGTGGGTGTCACGCGGTGCTGCGACGACAATCCTCTTCTGATGAGGCCGTCAAGCTGAGCGCCACCATTGTTAACATGTTACGTGTATGTAATGGTGACCCTCTTTCCTGAGATTTTACCTTCAGCTTACCATCAGGCGAGGTAAAGTCAAACTGACGTGTCCTAAATATAAAAAAACGTCCAAACATAATCATGTTCATTTAAAATCGGCGGTGGTGAAGTTAACAGCTTATGATAGCAACACGGTGATTGAAGTAGGTACGTAACGGGCACGGGCGATGCCGTAGTGCGATCGACTGCTAAGCCAGAGGTCGCGGGTTCGATTCCCGCTCATTGCAAATATGTATGTTTGCATTGGTCTGGGTATTTCTATGTATAATATGTATTTATTTACAAAAAAAAAGGATTTAAGTGTGTTTATCCGAATTCTAGAACCCATATTACAAGCTCTGCTTAGTTTGGGTCTAGAAGGCGTTGTGTACTTTGTCCTTATTTATTTAATATTATGAAAATACTTTTTGAGAAAAAAGAAATAATATTTTTGACAAAGGGCTATCTGTCAAACCTTGCTTCCTAAAGAGATCCTACACCGAAAGTTGACTAGAGTTCAGTTTATGTGAACATTTATTACCTGTGGGGCTTGCGTCTATAAACACTGCTTTGTGTTAGGTTTCAGGCACACGCGTATTGTTCTATTAACTAGCATTTTATGTTTATTTTAGAACGTACTTGTGTACAATTATACTGTTAGGACTTCTCTGTACGAAGTACCCCATTATTAAGTAAATATTGAGGAATGCAGCACAGGCGACAAGAAGCAGCTTCAACATATAACGAGTTACCGACCATCTTTACATTGTAATAAACTAGGAATTCAGTGCAGGGTGCGACTGAAATAAATTGAGCTGAGCGAGCAGGACTCCTTCTTGAAAATAAGACATCTTACTACGGTCGCGCGCTTAGCTAAGGCCGCGCGCTCGTGAAACGGTTTTTCGTTGATTATTCCTCAAAGGTACATCGGATATAACCATCTCGCTTCAAAAAACTCCTCAGTGTCCACACTATCACCGTGGTATATTTGGTCAAGATCGCGCGAGTGGTTACGGAGGAGTTCAGCCGCCAACAAACGGCTATGCCGGGTATAAGAAATATCTAGTTAAGTAATTGATGTATAATAAGTATTTGTGTAATCTTCAGAGAAAAAAAAATATTTCGAGTTTTGTTAATTGTTTCATTAAAGGTTTTAGAGCTCATCTGATCACTGATCGGTAACTTTTTTTTTTTTTTGGAATGTTAAGGTAGGTACTACTGAGAACGCGGGGTGCTTGGTTGGGGACCTCCACGCGGTGCACCCTGGGCAACGGAGACGGCAGTGCCTCTCTCCTAGGGTGGGAGAGCCGCTGCCGCCTACGGCCAACTCCGACCGAGGCGAGAACGGCCCTGTTGGGGGCTGTTCGGAAGCTTTCCACGTGTCCCTCTGATTAGCAGAGGGCACAGTGGAGAGCAAGTAAGGGGGCCATCTCGAAACCGGAGATGGCCCAGGGTCAGTCGGGGTGCGAGGGATATGCTCTATGGGTAACCTTACACCCCGGCGTCTTAAGACCCGAGACGGCGTGCGGTTTTAGTCGGTACAAGCCCGACATAACCGCCCCCGCTGGAGACCCCCCGCTCTCCAGCGGGGGCGGTATCCGAAGGGATTTTCGCACGAAAAAAAAATAAAAAAGGTACTACTGAGAACGCGACTGCACAGCAGCGAGGCCGCGGTCGCGACCACAGTCCGTCGGTAACTCTGGGGTCATTCTTTCGAGGGCTTCCCCGGCATGCCCGGCATTGGACACTTGGGGAGGACACTGTGTGGTTTAGGACGGTCCGATTCCAATACGCCCACCCTATCCTTAGCAGCGATGGGTTGAAGCCCGTAGGGGTTTCCACACGTTAAAAAACACGTGGATGGTGGGGTTTTGAAGCAATTAGTAGGCTAACTATTCCTATAAATTTAGATTGGGAAAAAGGCAACATGCAGGACGGGACTTGAACCCGCGTCCAGTCCCTTACAGGGGAATACTCTGACCAACCAAGCTACCTGGATATGTTCTGATATATACACATACATCTTACGGTGTAGCTGGAGCTGTCTACTAAAATTCTTACGAATTAAGATAATGCAAGGGACTGGTAGCGGGTTCAAGTCCCGTCGTCCCGTCTAGAGGTTGACTTTTGCGGATCTAAATTTATAGGTGCTTTGTTTTTATTACATTTCCGAACTGTATTATTGAGCGAAGCTCGTCAGAGCTTTGCTTCTAATGAAATTTCATGCAAGCAAAGATGTTACTGATGGGAAGCAAAAAGGCTATGTAATAAAAAAATCATGTATACCACGGAGGAATAATCACCGAACAAAATTTCCAAAATCTGATTTCTCAATGAACAAAAAAGCCTCATTCACGCGATTGGCATTAAATTAAGTAATTTATTTATAACACACCAGACAAAAAAAAGAAAAACGAAAATCGGACTAGCCATTGAGGAATTATCTCCTTTAGACAAAGTCCTGGTGAAATTGCGTCGCTCAATTTTTGCAATAGCAGAATGAATTGCAGACCTAGTATTCTCATCGTGCGGTATACGTATAAGGTAGACCAATAAGTTTTCCTGTCACTGATATAACACTGTAACTATCTATCACTTATACAAGATACATTGCCAGGCTTCAATCTCCTCGATAAATACCGACCGCTCTATCTACACTGACAGCTAGCAACACATTACACAGCACAGATAACGTAAGCCCACAAAAAGTTAAAAAAAAGTGTAGCGCTAATATTACGTGGACGCATGTAACTATTGAGGAAATGATTCTATCAATAGAGTCTATCGTATAATTGGAACATGTAGGTTCGTTTATTCGATTTTTTTTTTGAATCACGCATAAAGTACTCTATGACTAAGTATGACGACCTCTGTGGCATAGCGGTAGTGCAAATATGTAGATTTGCATTGGGCTGGGTCATATATATAATAATCTATGGTCTGGGTGTTTCTATGTATAATATGTATGTATTTACAAAAAAAAAAGTAGTATTTAGTATTTAAGTATGTTTATCGGTATTCTAGAACCCATATGACAAGCTCTGCTTAACTTGGGTCTAGATGGCGTTGTGTTATATTTATTTGATTATTTATTTACTGTATTTTTATTATATATTTTTTACATGATATTGTCGGAAGTTTACGCGAATGTCACACATTGAAATAAAACTGTTTTTAACGAATTCTATTGCGATTTATTTGATGTTATTTTATATTTTACATTGACCCCGACGACGTTTCGGTTGCTTTTCAGCAGCCATGGTCACGGGGAGACTAAAGATGGTTGTTGTCTTGTAGTTTTAAGTGTACATGAACTATGCTGAATTATTGGTGTTTACTATTTACGCAGAATGCCCATAAAGCATATCACTCGCACTCTGACTGATCCTGGGCCATCTCCGGTTTCGAGATGGCCCCCTCGGGTTTGGGAACCACTGTGTCACCGTCTTGCCCCGGTTTGGAGGAGGGGTGCTAGTCGCCCCACCGCCCCGGCCTTCCGCCCACCGCCTTCTGCTGGGGTGACAGGCGGCCTCACCTGCCACCCACAGGCCTACACTCATGGAGGACGGAGGTCGTTAAGCGACCTCCGGCGCCTGAGTCGCCTGCGACGCGCGGCGAGCATGTTACGGGCCCGGCGGGCCGGGAGAGTTCTAAATCTCTCTCGGGCGCGCTCCGCCATCTCCTTCGCGAGCATTACATGCTCGCAGAAGGAGGTGGCGGTGGTCCACGCGCTCACGCTCCGCACCATTGCCGCAATCATGCTGTCGAGTGAGAGGTAAATTTTTATGATTAAACTTGCTAAAATATATTTAATCGTAAACTCACCTACAAGCTGGTGATTGACGGACGATGCTCGAGGTAACGTATAATTATGTATGATCATGGCCAGTTAATCATTGAGTCTTCCACGGTAGCGCACACGCGTGATAATATAATTATCGCACAAGATGGCGGATAATACTGTCATTGAAGTGTTAGAAGAACTAATAATATTTTACCTACTAGAAAAGCTAAGTACTACGTTTTACTAACTTTATTCATTTCCAACGACATTATTTGATGGTTCATATACTTTTTTTAAATTATAGCTTGACTAATTCATTCCATGGTACGCGCAGGATGAGGGGCGTAAGACAGGGGGGAAGTGCTACGTGCGCGCAGGACGGCCATCAGGATACCACATCCCGCGCGTATTTCACGCGTTTCACGCCCCCCCCCCCCCCCCTCTTGCCCTACGCCACTCATCTCGCGTGAACCATGGGAGTGTCACTCATGAACTTGTTAAGCTACAGTATGGTGTCTTACTTAAATTGCTTGTGTTAGGAGTTGGTTCACGTCGTCGGAAGTGTATTGGTGAGGATTCGAACCCGAAACCTGTCCATCGTAACGCCAACTCCTTAACCATTAAACTACTAAGCGTCGGTAGCTTAGTGGTTAACAAGTCGGCGTTATGATCGTGAAGTTCCAGGTTCGAATCCTGGCCATTACACTACTGACGGGAACCCACTCCTAACACAAGCAATTTAAGTAAGACACCATACTATAGCTTAACAAGTTCATGAGCGACACTCCCATGGTTCGGGCGAGATGAGGGGCGTAAGGCAAGAGGGGGGGGCGTGAAACGTACGCGTGGGATGTGGTATCCTGAAGGCCGTCCTGCGCACACGTTTTACTTCCCCCCTGACTTACGCCCATCGTCCCGCGCGAACCATAGGAGTGTCAGGTATGAATTAGTCAAGCTTAGCTGGAGGGGTTAGGAGGAATATTAGTAATTCCGGTTACTAGAGTTCTTTAAAAAAAAACTCAGCGAAGATGCCAAAAGACTTGCTTCTATTGAAAAAAAAGCGAATGATGAAGTTCTTTATTTGCTGTTGTATTCTGCTGTCACAACGGGTAGGCCTCAGAACATATAACTAGGCCTAGGTCCTTTATATGATCTGAGGGGTGGGCTAATGCAAACCGCAGTTTAGATGACATCCTATTATAAGCTGAGCCCTTATTCTATTTGACACGTTTGGCGCTAACCGAACCGTATCGTATAAGCCGACGCATTTAAGTTGCTTTAGTTTTACGCCAGTTCTTTCTTATAAGTTAAACAATTGAAATCCACCGTCTTGTCACTATACGACTGCGATTACAATTCGATGTCAAATAGAACTAGGAATTCAGTGCAGAGAGCAACTGAAATAAATTGAGCTTAGCCAGCAGGACTCTTACTTGAAAATAAGACATCTTACTACGGTCGCGGGCTTAGCTAAGGCCGCGCGCTCGTGAAACAGTTTCTCGGTGATTATTCCTCAATGGTACATCGGACATGAACCATCTTGCTTCAACACACTCTTCAGTGTCCACACTATCACCGTGGTAAATTTGGTCAAGATCGCGCGAGTGCTTACGGAGGAGTTAAGCCACCAACAAACGGCTTTAACGGGTATAAGAGCCGCTGTAAAGGTTGCTCACATTGCTGCACAACTCGTTGCCGTGTGTTGGAATATATATAGCATCTGTGATTAATGATATACGATACCGAGCTGATGGCACGCGACCGCTTGATGTCACGCTAGTTACATAACTTCATTAACAGTAAAACGCCATAGAGATCTTTTGAAAAACCCGACTTCAAACAACAAGCTGAAAGGCACAAATTGTTAATTTAAGATTTTATTTATATATTCTAGGACAATATAATATAAATATTCTAGGACATATACACTAGCTGTGCCACGCGGCTTCACCCGTGACATACTTCGTACCCCTGTGATACCTTTTTTTTTCATGCGGAAATCCCCTCTGATACTCCTCCGCCGGCCAGCGGGGGCGGTTATGACGGGCTTCAACAGACTAAAACCGCACGCCGTCTCGGGTCTTCAGACGCCGGGGTGTAAGATTGCCCATAAGGCATTTCCCTCGCACCCCGGCTGACCCTGGGCCATCTCCGGTTTCGAGATGGCCCCCTCGGGACCCCCGTAGTACCTATACATGCCCGTAATTTATTACTTTAACAATTATGTACTTATGGAAATTTACCCGATTTGTTACTATTCATGATTACTGCTCCGCTCTCCTGGGTAGTAGCGTAATGTTATAGCCTTCCTTGATAAATGGGCTATCCAACACAAATAAGAAATGTTTTCAATTCGAACCAATAGTTCCTGAGATTAACGCGTTTAACCAAAAGTTAAAGTTAAAAGCGTCAGTAGCTCAGTGGTTAAGGAGTCGACCCTACGATCGAGAGGTCCCGGGTTAGAATCCTGGCCATTACACTACCGACGTGAACCCACTCCTAACACAAGCAATTAAGCTTAGCTAGAGAAGTTAGGGGGAATATTAGTAATTTCGGTTACTAATATTCTCTATAAAAAAAAACAAATAATCTGAAAGAAGATCTGAAAGGGTTAAAAGGACCTACCCCCTTTGGTGTCTTTTACCAAATTTGGGGCCCAAATCAACCTAATCTGCGAGCCGGTACATCTGCTGATTGACTGACGAGGCTCTGGCGCACGCATTTCTTATGTGATCACGTAGTCAGACGGCAGTTGCTCCCGAAAAAGCCAAAATAAACTTAGTGGACTACGCTAGTACACTAAGTTTATGGGGCTGCCTCGCTCCTTTACTTGCTGTCAAATGTTGCGATCATATTTTAGTAGCTTAATGGTTCGGCGATCGACTACCGTCGTGAACCCACTCGGCACTTCTGACACAAATAATTTAGCTGCGCTGGGGAGTTAAAGGGATTAGCAGTAATATATATTATTATTATTATTCTTTAAAGCGGCGATAGCCCAGTGCCGTACGTAACGGACTGCTGAGACGAGGTCTCGGGTTCGATCCCCATTCGCCCCGGGCACACACCTCTGACTTTTCGTAGTTATGTGTGCATTAATAAATGTTAAAACCATTTTCGCTCACTTAATAATATGCCCGGTCGATGGCTATAGGCTCGCCCCCTATTACATTGGGACCTTAACATAGCTGGCGAATCGTGGGTGTGTAATACACCTCTGCCTACCCCTTCGGGGATACAGGCGTGAAGCTATGTTATGTGTTATTATTCTTTAAAAAATATTAAAGAAAAGAAAATTTATTGTCATAAACCCCGTGTAAAAATGTTCGAGTGGACAATCGACTATAAAGATTGTTCACAATCACAGAGAATACCTACCTCCGCACTGCGACCGGGAGACTGGTAATACATAAAAAAGATAACATAAAAATGCTTTTATTTTACGATGTTATTGTTTGACGCCATTTTGAAGCAAATTGCCACTGTTCACTATATTCATTTATTTTATTCTTCTTTTTACGTCACTCGTTAGTTTGTATTGTTAGTTTTTAACGATTTGAGTAACAAATTACCAGTTAATCGACTAAATTAATACACATCGTCTGTTTTATAAGGTAGCACTAAGGTAACACTAACACTCTGAAGTTAAGTAATGAATTATCTCATTGCTATGAAATTGAACCTTTTTGTTTAATTTTTTTAAATATTGTTACAACGAGCGTCGATATCTCGAAAACTACTGATCGAATCTTCAGGAAATTAAAACGCATTGCTAGTGTCGAAGTACTCTACCGATTAGTGTAGAAAAATCTAGAATCGCCAACACAAAATCACAACTACCTCGAATACCTATACTTACAATCTTGAATACAAGGTTATTCACCTTGAATGTTGGCGCATCTGTACCTATTACTGTGGGTACTACTACTACCTTTCTCGAACGCTCTACTTAGATACCTAACGTGTCTTATCCCTAGATGATTCTGGAACATTCTACCCTCCTAATTAAGAGCTATAAAAGACGCCCGGATATCGACACGCAGTCAGATAATGTTCGGAAGCGAAAGCGAACACATCTTACCGAAGCGATTCAAAAGGATTAATTGATGATTGCGACCTAAGCAAGTACTGTGGACTACTGTGAACTGCTGAGTGACTTGAACTGTTGAAGAGTACTGTGTGTACTAGTTATTTAGTGTCTAGTTTGTGGTGAGCGCATAAACCTTTTCGTTGTATAAACGGCATTTAATTGTACCCCGCGCACGTAACAATATTTCAGTTGGTTTTCAGGAGTCTGGTCAACGATTTTTTTTTAAATTCTAGGATATATACACAGCTCTGCCAAACAAAGCAGAACTGGTCTTATGGGTTCTAGAATGCGGATAAAAACATTTAGATTATTTCTATTGCTCTGCGTGTTTCTATGTATTATATGTTTATTTACAAAAAAAGTATTTAAGTATGTTTATCCGCATTCTATAACGAATATGACCAGCTCTGCTTAGTTTGGGTCTAGATGGCGTTGTGTACTTTGTCCTATAATATTTACAAAAAAAACAGATTGCAGATTGCACCCAAACCATTGCAAATAACATATTCATGCATACAAATATTTGCACGGAAATCGAACCCGACATCTCCTAGTTAGCAATCGAACTGTCTACCTTTTTTTTTTTTTTTTATCGTGCGGAAATCCCTTCGGATACCCCCCAACCGGCCAGCGGGGGCGGTTATGTCGGGCTTGCACCGACTAAAACCGCACGCCGTCTCGGATCTTCAGACGCCGGGGTGTAAGGTTACCCATAGAGCATATCCCTCGCACCCCGGCTGACCCTGGGCCATCTCACCACTAACAGCATCGCTCATCCTGTCTCCTCTGAAAGCAGAGGAGTACGGAGAGCGATGTGTTCCCGCCACGTTGGGTATTGGCTGACGATCAATGCCAACCCTATGAAGGGGTGAAGGGGAAGCCATTGACCGCCGCCCAGGGTGTACCGGCCGCTTCGATTCCGTTCCCCCCGGACTGCAGCGGGATCGGAATCGGAGCGACACTCGAGGAGGTTACCCAACACACACCCCTTACCCAACACACACCCCAACCCAACACACACCCCAATCGAACTGTCTACCTATACGACTAATTGAACACCTACATCTCATTTAAAACCTACAAGTCCCTTTCACATAAAATGAATTCCGATTTGGCACCGTAATACCTTATGGTGCAATCTCTCTCAAAATGCGTCTGCCCACCACAATATCATTTCACAATGAGGAACCAACAACAGATAAACCACTTAATATTAATTATCGCTTGTCAATCAGTCGAAGGGGTTTCCGGCACCCACGCGTTTAATAGGTAGGTCTCTCTTCTGCCGTGCGCTAATCACGTTTGCCTTCAAAACTAGTACTTTGAACCGCTGTACGACTCTCTTACTGTCTTCCTCCTTTCGTTATAGATTAGCTTATCTATACGGAAACGGCTGCCGTCTGACACCCTATAAACGCTTTTTTGCGGAAATCCCCCCGGATACCCGCCCGCCGGCCAGAGAGAGTGGTTATGTCGGATTCGAACCAACTAAACCCCACGCCGTCTCGGGTCTACATACGCCGGGGTGTAAGATGGCCCACCCATTAGGCATTTCCCTCGCACCCCAGCTGACCCAGGGTCATCTCCGTTTTCGAGATGGGCCCCCTAGGATTTGGCAACCACTGTGTCCCCTTCTCGCCCCCGGAAAGAGGAAGGGCGTGCAACGCGCCACCACTGCCTGCTGCTGCTAGGAGACAGGCGAGGCGACTCCATCTGTCAACACCAGGAGAGTAAAGCATACGTTTTATAGGTAAATATAGTTCGATTACTACATCGGGGGCGCGTTTTGCATTGGTCTGGCTATTTCCATGTATAATGTGTATGTATTTACAAAAAAAAAATTAGTATCTCAGTATGTTTATCCGCATTCTAGATCACATAACACAAGCTAGTAGTTAAGTTACTTTGGTCTAGATACCACTGTGTAGAATGTCGTAGAATATTTATTATTATTTAATTCGTACTTTTTAGTACTTCTGTATCTTTACTGATTGACCATGATTGACGAATTGAAACAAAAACAAAAACTGTGAATATAAAAACAATTTAGAATTATGGAATCAGAAAACAAGTTGAATTCCTGAGACGAGCTCAGCCGAATACAAGGGATTTTCGATTTGGCGATTTTTTTTTTGCTATTTTTTCTTTATCTTGCAATGGTTCACCCCAGCACGAATCTATTACCGAAAACAGCAACTCGATAGCTCATCTCCTTCATACCCAAAACCGTGACAGAAAATTGGCAACGACGAAGTCGACGACGTCGACGACACCGACGACGTCGACGACAACTCGATAGCAATAGGGCTTTTCTAAAGAAAATCCCTAAAAAGTCACTTTTAAAAAATTACATTAAAACATGTGAATAGAAAAACAAGTTGAATTCATGAGACGAGCTCAGCCGAATACAAGGGATTTTCGATTTTGCGTTTTTTTTTTAGCGATTTTTTTTTATCTTGCAATGGTTCACCCCAGCTGGGCCCAGCACGAATCTATTACCGAAAACAGCAACTCGATAGCTCATCTCCTTCATACCCAAAACCGTGACAGAAAATTGGCAACGACGACGACGTCGACGACAACTCCTTGGCAATAGGGCTTTTCTAAAGAAAATCCCTAAAAACAAATTTAGAATTATGGATTATTAATCTAATTATGAATTTATTATTACTTGATAAAAAAAACATGACGAAGATGACTCGGATTGATGTTGTAATAAAAGGTAATTACGCTAAATCTTGGAAAAACGAATACATCTCTAAATTTTTTATTAACATCCTGTCAGATTAGATTACTTTTCAGTTCCTGTAATAACTATTTGTAATACTTTTTGTAAATGCATAGATCTCGTACGTATTATGCATACAAATATTTTTTCTGACCGGGAATCGAACCCGCGACCCTCCGACTTTGCAGTCAAACAGTCATAACTCATACCAAAGTAATCTGTTGATCTATCGCTATGTTACGTAGCGGTAGGTTTGGGTTTTTTTTTTTAATGACTGAAGAATGCAGATACTTTCTTCGCGATCGAGTTCTTTCGTAGTTTTTTGATCTTTTAACGTAGAACTCAACTAGAATACGTTCATAACCAGTATATTATAAATCAACGAATGTAATTATATCAGTTTCGATGCAATCGTGCAATGAACAGATCGAGTTGAAAGATTCCGCCCACATTTACTTTTAATTGAATTTTTACGGCGCCTTTACGCCTACTATAGAGCCAGTTGTAAAACTTTTAATCTTATTGTATCTGCTTTATGGGTCTCATCCATTGTTTTTAATCTGTTTATTTATTGTCCATGAGCACGGTCTCTGTACTTTCCCGTTTCTTGGTTAGTAGATAAACATAATGGTTATAAAAATGTATTATGAATCAAACTGAACAAGCTTTTTCAAAGAAGCATAATAATTTATTTGACATTTCAGAGATTTTTTACTTAAACAATATGGTGTTATTTTTTACTGGGATAGTATGGGGAGATCCGAAACCATAGTAGATATAGGGAAACTATCTAAGGGACCAAATAATTTCGGCATAGGTACTTAATTTTTTTGTCAACGGATTTTTCGGGATAAACGGTAATACTAGTAATTTCGGTTACTAGAACCGAAATTACTAGTACTCTCATCTCTCGACTTACCTAAATTGCTAGTGTTAAAAGTAGGTCAAATGGCCAGTATTCGCACACAGCAACTCTCGATCGTAAGTTTAGAAAAAAAAAACACAGGTGACAGTGAAATAAACTTTTTTCGCAATTTATGGCGCCAACACGGGAAAAGACACATCGAGGCAGTGTTACATTTTCTAAAATTTGTGTAATTTCGAGTTTTTTGTGTAAAAATTTTGTCGAGTTTTAGAAATAACGTTGTCGACAACATGCACAAGTGTAGGAAAGTGGCATATTTACAGTGAAATATGATTTTCCTTGTTTTTTCTAAAACTCCAAAGAAGCCTCTAGTAAAGCCTCCACTACTTTACTAGGGTAGGACTTTAACTTGACTATGACTATGACAGACTTTACTTGACCTTGACTAAATGACAAAAACCCATTGAATTGAATTCAAATGCATTGTATTGAATTCATATGCAAATGACTTGATTTATGTAACTAATTGACACTGGCATTCGTTACATATTTGCCAAAGAAGGAAAAATAAACTAGGACTGCAAGGCGCACCGCTGCTTGCAATGTTGAGCTGAGTGAGACATCGTGATTCTTGTCCAATAGATTTGACCGTAATGCAGAATCAAATATTGAAAATTTTGAACAGTGATCATTCCTCCGTAGAAAGTCCGATTTTGAAAATTCTTTTTGAAAATCACAACTCTGGACATGCTTTCTGAGCGTGTAAAGTTTGGTCACAGTGTCTCTAGCGGTTATTATGTAATTCCATCTGGAATTTTTTTAACGGTGATCATTCCTCTATGGTGGCATTAATTTTTTCAAAATATATCCATAAACCTTCCTCTGATTGACCTCTTTAATCATGCCAAATTTGGTTCTGATTGGATTAGTAGTTTAGGAGGAGACCTGTGACAAAGAAAATCCTGAAGTCTGGTATGAGGAGCTTTCGCTCGACTTCGTCTCACTCAGCTCAAAAAAATAACATTTTTCGCGCCTTTACAGGTGCCTACTAAACAGAGTGAGGAGAAGCAACTAAACGTAAGACTGTGTTATAAGTCTACCTTAAACTTTTATTTTTGTATATTGGAGTTCCTTATTTTCGAATCGATGCCAAATGTTGAAAATCCCTTTGATCTTAAAGAAAAAACAACTATTTCGCCATTTTATATCCACAGTAGTATAATATAAGTAGGTACGCAGTTTTCAAACACTTACATAAACTTGTACAAATAATCACTTTGTCGATGAGATCAAAGTTCGATTCCGGGAAGTGTGAGTAACAATTGGACTGAAATAAACTACTGTTTAGGGTGGGTGCTTTAGGATTGTGGAGCAAAACATCCTGGGAACTAACTGCTACTGGTATGTGTTGACTCTAAATAAGGTAAAGTGCATTTGTGGTTTACTTAGTAAGGAGTGAAGCGAATTTGGTGTCGATTTAAGAATTAATGAACGCCGTCCGAATTAAATTTCACCATAATCTTTGAGGAAAACAAGATGGGGAAGGAATATAAAACTGTTTTTATTGATATCCGGGGGGATTTCCGCCCGAAAAAAAGGGCTTTTTACATTTGTTATGAATGTAGCTGGTAATAGCCGTATTTGTATATATCCCTCTCTTAATTGATTTCTTTAAAGCAGTGATAGCCTAGTGGCGTCCGTAACGGACTGCTGAGACGAGGTCTCGAGTTCGATCCCCAGTCACCCCGGGCACACACTTCTGACTTTTCGTAGTTATGTGTGCATTAATAAATCTTAATTATCGCTCGCTTAATAATGTGCTCGATAGATGGCAATAGGCTCGCCCCCTATTACATTGGTACCTAAACATAACTGGCGAATCGTGGGTGTGTAATACACCTCTGCCTACCCCTTCGGGGGTACAGGCGTGAAGTTATGTTATATTATATATATCCCTATCTTAATTATTTTTAAGAATCTAAAAATACAAATATATAATAAAAATACAGTAAACACATCATTATTCTTATTTCTATATTATTAAAGATTTAGATCGGAAAAAGAGAACATCTAGAACGGGACTTGAACCCACGACCAGTCCCTTACAGGGGGAATGCTCTGACCAGCTGAGCTATCTAGACACGTCCCAGATATTCAAAATTCTCTGATATATTATATACGTCTTAAGGCGATGCTGAAGCCATCTACCGTAATTCTTCAAGGGTTCAAGTCCCGTTCTAGATGTTCTCTTTTTCCGATGTAAATCTTTAAAAATACAAAATGCTTAAAAATTTAATTGAATTCTATATTTTAGTTTGTTGTATTATGTTTGTTCTGTTTAAGATCAGTTTACAAATGCGCACGCATAAACATTGCAAAATTTGCGAATAGATTCCTTTTCCCATGTGTTTATCTTAAGTGGAGAGGGTAATGTACTATTAAATTTGTTGTGGCAACAAATCATGTACGTATTATTTTGTGATCTTTTTCAGTATTCGACACAGGCGGTGCCCGACTGCAATGGCAACTCATCATTATATAAGTAACCCCCCCATACGCCAGGGTGTAAGGTGGCCCCATAAGGCATTTCCCTCGCACCCTGGCTGACCCAGGGCCATCTTCAAATGGAAAAGGCCCTGAAGGTAACAGTCTTCATCATCATCATCTTAGCGTTGTTCCCAGTTGGATCCGAGGCTTTCAAATCACCCTTCTCCTCCTCCTTTTCATTAAGGCTTTCTATGGGAGCGACTACCGTCTGACTCAACCCTCAGAGAAAAGCCTGCGCCAGAGCCTCGTCCGTCAATCAGCAGGTGAACCGGCTTGCAGGCGAACCGGCTTGCAGGTGAGCCGGCCTGCAGATGAAGTTGTCTCAGTCCCGATGGTGTTAGTGGGGCCCTAGTACCAGTACCAAAGGCAACAGTAGGAGGAGCATGTGATAGCGTGAAGTTAAATTATATTATCTACTAGCTGTTGCCCGCGGCTTCACCCGCGTGGAAATCTGATCTATTCCAATACCACAACCTATATAAGATACACAATACCACCATACATCATTTTGTTATATCTCAAAGGGTTTAGGTAGCGTTTTCCTTTTAAGCTCCCCGACGGCTTATTTTTTTCTGACACCTCCAACAAATATCATTATATTTAAGTAAATGTATCCAAAAATATAATGATGATATTTGTTGGGGTTTCGTAAAAAAGTCAATGTATACAAAAACTTGACAAATTATATGCTAAAACCTTTCTCGAGATCCATTAGTGAAAACAGCATGACTTTGCCGGAAGACTTAGTTTTACAATATGTTTATAAAATGTATTTTTAATGTATTTATAGTACGTATGATTGCCGTCCCTCCCCAAAAACTGTACTGTATCAAATGCAAAAACAATTTTCAAAATTTTGCAGGTAGTTTCAGAGTCTAGCACGTTCAAGTAAACAAACTCTTCAGCTTTGAAACATATACATACCTAAGTATAGATAAAAAACAGCTGTGAAGCGCTAATTGTTTACTTGAAAAGGGCTCAGCACCTGACATAAAGAATTGATCACTTGGCGTAATAGATTTACGTGATTAAAGTTGTACAACAATAAAAAGTGTTGATGTTTCTCGTTAAACAGTGGTTAATAACATTCTACAGAAACAATATAAAAGCAATTTGGAACTTGTTTACGACGCTCACGAGGAAATTAGAAATCTTTGATAGTACAGCCATTTCAATATTCTTTAGGTGTAAAGTTTTTGTAGGCGGTTGAGTCACACCGTTGCCAGATTTTTTTTACGTGTGGAAATGAAAACGGTCTTCACCCCATCGGTGCCAACGATGGAATGGGCGTGTCGGTATCGGATCGACTAAAACCACACAGTGTCCTCCCCAAGTGTCCATTGCCGGGCATACCGGGTAAGCCTTCGAAAGGATGACCTCAGGGTTACCGGCGGACTTTGGCCGCCACCGCGGCCTCGCCTATGAGGTCGGGTTTGAACATCGTAGCCAGTACGAAGAGGTCTACTTCTGTAATGCTTAACCACACACGTGTTCCCTTTTTGCTACAATCCCGAGTTCTTTAAGCGGGGCGTGTAAAAATACAGCATCTGGAATGGTGGCCACTACGCGTAGAACTTCATCTCAGCTTACCATCAGGCGCGATACAGTCAAATTGACGGACAACTTATTGGATATTTAGTACTTACAATTATTTGACCCGGTGGCGCTACAATAGATTTTTTTTTACAATTCTTTCCCGTGTGCGGATGGGACGGGAGAGCCAGTATGATAATTAAATATGTTACATGAATAAATGAATTTATTTTACGATACACTAAGTATACAGCGCTACATCAACACCTAAAGTAAGTATAGTTTAACTAGCTAATAATATGGGTTTCTAGAACACAGATAAAAACATAGACTATACTTTATGTATTATCAGCTTCGTCTTGGAACACAGATAAACACATAGACTATATTATACTTTATGCATTATCAGCTTCGTCTTGGAACACAGATAAACACATAGACTATACTATACTTTATGTATTATCAGCTTCATCTTGGAACGCAGATAAACACATAGACTAGACGAAGCTGATAATACATAGAGTATAGTATTGTCGGTACAATATTTTTTAAATTATTATGGCCGCTAATTTTACCGCACCTACCCTGACGTTAAAATTGAATTAAATCCAAAGGCTATCTTCCCAGAAGCTATCAATTCTAAAATAGTGAACTCCAGTTTGATGACTGCGATAGATTTCGAACGATATTTTAAATAAGGACTGTTATGTTTTTATATAACATAACTACTTAGACGACCTCGTTATATATTCCATCATTTACGAACTTCACAATTCTAGGACAATCCATAAAATAACACTAGCACTGTTTTATGATAATAAGAAAGAAAGAAATAAAAATATTTTATTACGCACGCACAACAGAAACATATCAATGATTACCTAAATTTATGTTCTAATCTTATGTCTATTGTGCTAGCTCAATAGGTCGCCATCTCAGCATAAAAATCATGCTTCAATTGTTTTCAAATGGTGCCTTCTCGCGTGACGTCACGCACGCACATGATAAAAAATTAAATCACTAATAAACAATATTTTTACATAATTGAGCTAAGCGAGCGAAGCTCTTATACGCGGCATAGCCGTTTGTTGGTGGCTGAACTCCTCCGTAACTTAATCTTGACCAAATTTACCACGGTGATAGTGTGGACACTGAGGAGTGTTTTGAAGCGAGATGGTTCATGTCCGATGTACCATTGAGGAATAATCACCGAAAAACACGAGTGCGCGGCCTTAGCTAAGCGCGCGACCGTAGTAAGATGTCTAATTTTCAAGTAAGAGTCCTGCTCGCTCAGCTCCATTTATGTCAGTCGCACCCTGCACAGAATTCCTAGTAATAAAAAAGAACAAATAAAGAAAAAAAAACACAACCACCCAGTATTCATGAACTTGTATTTATGGTAACAGCAATGGCGGCTACAGCGAAATCGATGCTCTGCGAGACTTAACCAACCACACCTGCAAACCGGAACACCTGCTGATTTGCTGGTGCAGGATTTCCTCTCGGGGTTGGAAAGTCAGATAGCAGACGCACAAAAGGCAAATAAACTGGTGGTGGTGGTGGTAGAAATTTGATGACACAAATTTGTCACAAAATTCGGCCGGGTGGGTACCACCGTGCACGATTGCGAAATACCCTCCATAGTAATCCAATTTCGGTTTGATTGCGTACAGGGGTCAGCAAGTGCATAGCCGGGCAGGGGGATTGTGGTCGCAGCACTAGTGGGACCGGTGGGTGTCACGCGGTGCTGCGACGACAATCCTCTTCTGATGAGGCCGTCAAGCTGCGAGCGCCACCATTGTTAACATGGTACGTGTATGTAATGGTGACCCTCTTTACTGAGACTTTACCTTCAGCTTACCATCAGGCGAGGTGAAGTCAAATTGACGTGTCCTAAATATAAAAAAAAACATGAAAAGGAGGGATAGGAAAATGGACCACGGGCTCCAAGATTTGGATGTGATTGGCGATGATGATGGATATCATCACCATAATCTAAGCGTTGTTCCCGGTTTCACCTCGGAACCCAGGGTCTGCTCAATCGTTTTCCATCTTTTGATTTAGCTTATACGAGTTTTTATGGGATCGACTGCGGACTCCCAACTCCGAAAGGAAAGCCTGCACCAGAGCCTCGTCCGTCAATCAGCAGGTGAACCGACTTGCAGCCCAAACACAGAGTAATTAATATACAAAAAAGCGGCCAAGTGCGAGTCGGACTCGCCCATGAAGGGTTCCGTAGAAGCAAGTTAAATTTTTGTATGTGAGTTGATAGAATGATAGGTAAATTGCGGTTAACGATTTATGACGTATTAAAAAAAAACTACCTACTAGATCCCGTTCAAACCAATTTTCGGTGGAAGTTTACATGGTAATGTACATCATATATTTTTTTTAGTTTTATCATTCTCTTATTTTAGAAGTTACAGGGGGCGGGACACATTTTACAACTTTGGAAGTGTCTCCCTTGCAAACTACTCAGTTTAGAAAAAAATTATATTAGAAACCTCAATATCATTTTTGAAGCCCTATCCATAGATGGGTTCCACCATCATATCATATCATATCAGATCCACGTATGAGTTTGCTGGAAAAAAAAACAGTTTATAACATTTAATGTTTTTTTCTATATAATACCTACATCTACATACCAAATTTCAACAGCATAGTTCTTATAGTTTCGGAAAAAAGTGGCTGTGACATACGGACGGAGAGATAGACAGACATGACGAATCTATAAGTTCCGTTTTTTGCCAATTGGCAACGGAACCCTAAAAACTCCCTAACGATGGATATATGTAGTCAAAAACATTCACACACATACTTTAATATTTATAATATTAGTAGCATCTATAGAATAATATTTTCTGTTTGCTTAATAATATTTGACCAAACTAAATCGGTCGAAATGTAAACTGACCAAATAAAATCAATTGAAACTGCAGACACTCAATGTAGTTTATGTAATAAGTTATAATACTGAACGAATGCTAACAATTATGGCTCACTTTCTAATTATGTAATGTCTTTATAGCATTGTGGTCAAACCTTACTGTAATTACAGTATTTTAATTAGGGACATTTCGTAATAAATTGTCAAGCCACGAAATTTACTCTGGCAATAAATATCCATCCACTTTATAACTTAAGATCAGTATTTTATTGGGCTGGTTTCGCCCTGGTTAAGATGTTGAGGACCACTGCTAAGGGTTGGACTCGTTCGTATTGTCTCAACGGTAGATCTGACTAAGCTAGTTTGAAGAAAAAAAAGTGTGTGTATAGTTATGTACGTACGTAAAAAGTTATCTTTTTATCCTTCGCATTATCCTACTGTTACAACGATCGTCGATATCTCGGAAACTACTGATCGAATCTTCTAGAAATTAAAACGCATTGTTAATGTCGAAGTACTCTATCGATCCGTTTAGAAAAATCCAGAAAAGTCAATACAAAATCACACGCCCTTTTGTCTACCTATACCAACTTTACCTACAAATCGCGATAAAAAGGGCATTCACCTCTATCGTCGGCACGACTGTGTAGGTACTTATTTTCTCGAACGCCCCAGTAAATACCTACTATTCTCGAACGCTCTAGTATATTCTACCCCGCTTATTACGAGCTATAAAAGGACGCCCGGCTATCGACACGAGTCAGTTAATTTTCGAAAGCGAAAGTGAACACCTCTTACCGAAGTGAACCAAGAGAGTTATACCTGCGACTTAAGCAACGATTGTGGACTACTGTGAACTGCTGAGCGACTGGAACTGTTGAAGAGTACTGTGTGTGCTAGTTATTTAGTTGTCTAGTTTGTGGTGAGCGAATAAACCTCTTTGTTGTGTAAACGGCATTTAATTTGTACCCCGCGCACGTAACAACTGGTGTCAGAAGTGGGATGCCGTTATTACCACGTGAAGACGAAGGGCGTACTCCACGGACCAGACGTCAAGTGGAAATGGATGCTGCACGTCAACGGAGCCTTGAAGAGGAAGGGCGTCAGGCCGATCCTGCTATCTCAGCGGTAACTACGGCAGCACCAGATGGAACCTCGTCCGATATCAACATGATGACGCTATTGGCTTCTATACAGCAGATGATGCAGGCCAACCAAGAGGCTAGTCGACAGACGATGCAAGCCTCCTTGCAAGAAATGCAGGCCAACCAAGATGCTAGTCGACAGACGATGCAAGCCTCCTTGCAAGAAATGCAGGCCAACCAAGATGCTAGTCGACAGACGATGCAGGCCTCCATGCAAGAGATGATACAGGCCAACCAGGAAGCTGTCATGGGTAAAATCGATGCAGGCATCCATGCACTGGGAGATAAAGTGAAGAACCTCGAAGACGGCTTGCAAATGCTGAGTAAGGAAGTGGCTTCGAAGACTGGGACCATTGACGACTGCTTGCAAATGCTCAGTAAGGAAGTGGCTTTGAAGACTGGGACCATGGACGGCCGCTTACAAGAGCTCGAAAGAGAGATTGTCAGGCTAAAAACCTGCGGACCTGTTGTCGCGACCTCACCATCATCAGCGAAGTTCGACCTACCACACTTCGATGGAACCTCCTCGTGGACAGCCTTCAAGTATCAATTTGAGATATTGGTAAAAACTAAAGGCTGGAGCAACGAGGAGTCTTTTATGGCCTTGACACTTGCATTACGAGGAGATGCCTTAGTAATACTGGAAAACCTGCCACCTGAAGGAAGGACACTGGAGTCCCTGATGGAAGCATTAGACACACGCTACGGCGACAAGCACCTGGAGAATGTCTACCGAGCGCAGCTACGCGAGAGGAAACAAAAAGCTGGTGAAAGCCTCCAGGAATGGGCTGTAGAGGTTGAAAGGCTCGTTCGTCGGGCCTACTCATCGACACCCGTGATGATCGAGACCACTCTACTGGAGGCCTTCCTAAACGGTATACGGGACGCAGAAGTGAAAACTAGTGTACAGTTGCGTCACCACCAGACCTTAAAAGAAGCACTGGCTTATGCCCTTGAGGTGGAAACCGTACGGCAGAATGCCGGGATAAGTAAGGTCAGGGAGATCAAGGAGGTAGTTGAGGAGGAGAGGAAGCCACGGTATGTCCCAACGTGTTATTCCTGTAGAGGAAGGGGCCATATCCAGTCAGAGTGTCCTTCGAGGAAACGGAGGAGGGTCACGGACTCCGGGACCCAAGTCGATCAAGATGTTCCGTTAAACTAAATGTCGCCAGGGCCGCGGGGCGGGCGCTGGCTGGTCGACATGAGGCCCCAACCATCACAATAACTCAAGTTGTCAATGGAAATAATCTGATCATCGAGGCCATCTTAGACAATCAACCTTGCAGTTTAACAGTGGATACTGGAGCTTCACGTACAGTTGTAAGGCCGGAATTGCTGAAACGCACCATAAGGTGGGAAAAACGATCTCCGAGGTGCCAGCTTCAGACAGCTACTGGCCAGCCAGTGACCGTCCTCGGTGAAACAGATGTGGAGGTAAGAATTGGCGACCAAATATACCACCAGTCAGTATTAATTGCTAATATTACTGATGATTGCATTTTGGGACTGGATTTCTTGAGGAATCACCGATGTGTCTTGGATATACCTAGAGGAGTGCTGAGATTTCCTGATCAGGAAGTTTGTTTACAAGGATCGCACCCGTGCACTCTTTACTGTTTAACGGATACGACGTTAGCTCCTAAATCGGAAACATTAGTCAGAGTGAGGTTTCCTGCGAAGACTGAACAAAGAAGATGTCTTATTGTGGAAGATACCGGCAGTCATGAAAACTTAATAACAGCGAGAACCTTACTGATGCCGAACGGAATCGCTAGGGTGAGAATCCTCAACCTCAGTGACGAAATAGTTCTCCTGAAGAAGAATAGTGTGGTTGGAAAATGTGAAGAAGTAAAGTACCTGAGGCGGCTGAACAACACTACGACTAAACAAGGCGGTACACAAATCTCCGAAGATCACATCCAGCAACTTCTCGAGAATTCAAAGGAAAACTTATCGGCATCAGAATTGCGTCAAGCCGGAGACCTCTTGCTACAATTCAGAGACATCTTTGCAACCGGAAATGACTGTGGAAGGACTGGGCTCGTGAAACATCGGATTGACACAGGTGACTCCAGGCCTATAAAACAAAGACCTCGACGTTTACCATGGGCAAGAGAAGAGGAGGTAGCAGTTATGATTAAAGACATGGCCGATAACAAGGTGATTGAACCTTCTACGAGTCCGTGGTCATCACCTGTGGTACTAGTAAAAAAGAAGGATGGCAGTACAAGGTTTTGTGTGGATTACCGAATGTTGAATAATATCACAAAGAAAGACAGTTATCCTTTGCCTAGAATCGATGATACCCTGGACATGCTAAGTGGTATGAAATGGTTTTCAACCATCGATTTAAAAAGCGGCTACTGGCAGGTGGAGATCAGTCCGGACGATAAAGAGAAGACAGCCTTTAGTACTGGAATTGGAAACGGTTTATGGCATTTTAATGTCATGCCATTTGGTTTATGTAATGCACCAGCCACGTTTGAACGCCTTATGGAAAGAGTAATGGTGGGTCTACTCGGAGACGTCTGTCTGGTTTACCTGGATGATGTTATAGTTATGGGACGCAGTTTCAAAGAAAACCTGAAGAACCTGGAAAAAGTTTTTACTCGGATTCGTGAGGCTAACCTTAAACTGAGTCCAAAGAAGTGCGCTTTATTTAAAAAGGAGGTCAGCTATCTCGGACATGTCATCTCAACGGAAGGAGTCAAAACCGACCCCGAGAAGATAAAAGCCGTTCAAGAATGGCCTGTTCCAAAGAACAAAACGGAGGTTCGAGCGTTTCTGGGACTATGCGCGTATTACAGACGCTTCATTAAGCATTTCTCGGATATTGCTAAACCACTACACCGACTGACGGAAGATAAACGAGACTTCGTTTGGGACCTGGATTGCGAGCAAGCTTTTAGTAGGCTTAAACAACGATTGTGCGAATCCCCTATATTGGGTTATCCTACTAGGGAAGGTAGATTCATTGTGGATACGGACGCCAGTAACACCGGAATAGGTGGAGTGTTGTCACAAGTGCAGGGAGATCGCCATGTTGTAATAGCGTACTTCAGTAAATCGCTATCTAAACCGGAAAGGAATTACTGTGTAACTCGTCGTGAACTTCTCGCTGTGGTGAAGTCTTTACAGCATTTTAATAAGTACCTTATAGGACGAGAGTTTACACTAAGGACAGATCATGCTGCGCTACAGTGGTTGCTGCAATTCAAGAATCCGGAAGGCCAAGTAGCAAGATGGATCGAGCAACTACAGGAATTTCCCTTTGTGATAGAACACCGAAGTGGAAAAGGGCACGGCAATGCTGATGCTTTGTCACGACGGCCGTGTGTCGAAGATTGCAAGCATTGTCAGAGGAACGAAGCCCGAGAAGAGATTAAAGTGATAAAGGTGAATGGACTTGACGACGAATGGAGTGGAAGCAGTATGAAGAAGGCGCAAGAAGATGATGATGATCTACAACCTATACTGCACTGGAAACAACTTGGAAGCAAACCCCGATGGAGTGATGTATCTGCTTACAGTTCAACTACCAAAAGCTATTGGGCCCAGTGGGACAGCTTAGTTCTGGTAGAAGATGTCCTGTATAGGAAATGGGAGTCTAACGATGGTAAGGAAGTAACCATGCAAGTAGTGGTACCACGAAGCAAGGTGGCCCCACTCTTACGGCACATCCACGATGGTGTTTCTGGCGGGCATCTCGGAGTCAAGAAAACCCTGGTTAAAGTGCGACAGCGGTTTTACTGGCTTCGTTGTCGGGAAGATGTCGAGGATTGGTGCCGTAAATGCACTGCATGTGCTTCGGTTAAAGGACCGCCGACAAGAAGCAAAGGAAAATTGAAGCTGTACAACGTTGGAGCACCGTGGGAACGTATCGCCATTGATGTTGCTGGACCTTTTCCAACGACTGATGAGGGTAACAAATACATCATAGTAGTGCAAGACTACTTCACTAAGTGGCCGGAAGTATTTGCGACACCCAACCAGGAAGCAGTCACTGTAGCCAAGAAACTAGTTCAGGAAGTGGTCAGTCGATATGGCGCACCTATGGAGATCCACTCCGACCAAGGACGGAACTTCGAGTCTGCTCTGTTTCAAGAAATGTGCAAACTCCTCGGTATAAACAAGACCCGTACGACTCCAGCGCACCCACAGTCAGACGGAATGGTCGAGAGGTTTAACCAGACGTTGGAAAATCACTTGGCTAAAGTTGTCGACGAACACCAAAAAGATTGGGACCAGTACATCCCACTGTTCCTGATGTCCTATCGATCTGCGGTGCATGACAGTACGGGACACACTCCAGCTAAAGTAAATTTTGGTCGAGAG
This sequence comes from Cybosia mesomella, assembly GCA_946251805.1. NCBI lineage: Eukaryota > Metazoa > Arthropoda > Insecta > Lepidoptera > Erebidae > Cybosia > Cybosia mesomella. Next base: position 38,471,265 of record OX276389.1, read on the forward strand.
ATAAGGCTACCAGTGGATGCAATAACCGGCACGCCACCCGAAAGTCCTAAGCCCGTAACGGACTACGTGAGTGAACTTCAAAACCGGCTGGACGAGGTGTACAGAATGGTACGGGAAAACAATTTGAAGACAGGTATAAGGATGAAAACCCGGTACGATAGAAATGCAAACACCAACGGTTTTGAAGAAGGAACACTGGTATGGTTTCACAACCCGCTACGCAGAAAAGGGAAATCTCCAAAACTTCAAGCTCGCTGGGAAGGACCCTATACGGTTGTCACAAGAATCAATGACATCACCTACCGCATTAAGAAGGGCCTTAGGGGAAAACCAAAGGTAGTCCATGTGGATAGGTTGACGCGATATCATGGAACAAATGATGCTCGGGACGAGCATGATTAAGAGGGGGGTAATGTTACAACGATCGTCGATATCTCGGAAACTACTGATCGAATCTTCTAGAAATTAAAACGCATTGTTAATGTCGAAGTACTCTATCGATCCGTTTAGAAAAATCCAGAAAAGTCAATACAAAATCACACGCCCTTTTGTCTACCTATACCAACTTTACCTACAAATCGCGATAAAAAGGGCATTCACCTCTATCGTCGGCACGACTGTGTAGGTACTTATTTTCTCGAACGCCCCAGTAAATACCTACTATTCTCGAACGCTCTAGTATATTCTACCCCGCTTATTACGAGCTATAAAAGGACGCCCGGCTATCGACACGAGTCAGTTAATTTTCGAAAGCGAAAGTGAACACCTCTTACCGAAGTGAACCAAGAGAGTTATACCTGCGACTTAAGCAACGATTGTGGACTACTGTGAACTGCTGAGCGACTGGAACTGTTGAAGAGTACTGTGTGTGCTAGTTATTTAGTTGTCTAGTTTGTGGTGAGCGAATAAACCTCTTTGTTGTGTAAACGGCATTTAATTTGTACCCCGCGCACGTAACACTACGTTTGTAGAAATAATAATGTAAAAAAATATTTTATCTACACTCAAATCGAAAAATTCGAATTACGAATTCAAAGACGATTCTATACATACGCACTTTATAAACGCATATACATAAAATTAAAAATAAAACTTATTATAGTATCGCTATCTTTTTTTATTCATTAAACTAGTCTAAGGTTTTAGGCTGAATATAAGAAAAAAGGCGCACGCATGCGTAGTTTGAACTGTGAAAAAAATGGCACCCTTGTAACCTACCTACTTTGTTTCATTTCAATTTTTCCTATGAGTGAAGATAAAGTAGTGTATGAAACTGCATATAACTTAGGTATTAAAACACTCGAGTCAACCTATTATAAACAGACTCTCGTGTTTTAATACCCCTTCTTATATGACAGTTGCATAAACTACTATTATTTTATGATGTAAATAAATAATACATCCTAACTACGACGATCCTAACTTCAGGGTGTAGGTTTTCTAGCTAACTTCATGGTGTCGGTTTTTCGTGACGGTGTGCGCGCGCATCGTAAAAAATTACGCTCATAATTTTTCTCCAACACGCCTAAACAAGTATAACTTCAAAAATAAGACGGCCCATATCATAGTAAGCGATTACCGAAACCCATTGGAATTCTTGTTTTCATACGACTTCGGCACCCAAGCCGAGCTCAACTGCGAGCTGATACATCTGTTTAACGGACGTGACTCAGACGCAGTCGGGGGTTAGACGGCAGTCGCTCGCATAAAAGGCAAGATACACCACACCAGGAGGAGAAATCTTTCAAGTTCGGACCTCGGGTGTCAAGGTGCAAACTTTTAATGCAACCGATTTTTTTTTTTTTATATATTTATGACACGTCAATTTCACTTCACCTCGCCTGATGGTAAGCTGAAGGTAAAGTCTCAGGAAAGAGGGTCACCATTACATACACGTACCATGTTAACAATGGTGGCACTCAGCTTGACGGCCTCATCAGAAGACTTAACACTTAGGCGCCGGACAAACTTAACGGACGCGCAGCCTATAGACGTGTCTGTTAAACACCACCCGCGGGGTATTGAAAAAAATGATGACATGTTCATACGACTTCAAACTATCCGCTTGATGAGGATATCAGGAATGCAGTTACGTGAAGATTAAACTAGCAGAGCCCTAGAAGAATTTCCTAATGTCTCCATTTCCCTTCAAAGTTTGCTCACCCGTAAAGACGACATAACTCTAAATGAACCGTCAGACTACTCAATATTGAAACGCAAATGTGTTTGAAACGTGATATAGTCGTTTTAAATGCCGCGCTCTTCCGTAATTGCTCTCAAAATAGATGGTCTCATGTCTCAACACGCGAAACTTGCGACGCCACCTGGTCGAGGGTGGGCACCGTATCTGCTTACGTGCTAAAATATGACTACCGTCGTTAAGGGTGCCAAGAAATGATCTTTTTAATACATAAACAAATATAATACGACATTCTACTCAGCGCTTTCTAGACTCAAAGTAAGCATAGTTTAACTAGCTTGTGTTATAGGTCTCAGAATATGGATAAACATACTTAAATACTTTTTTTGTAAATACATACATATTACCTATACGTAGAAACACCCAGACCAATGCAAATAGACATACTCATTCATACAAAAATATGCACTGAGCGGGAATTGAACCCACGCCCCCTGTTGTAGCAGTCGAATGCACTACCGCTACGCCACAGAGGCCGTCAAACAGTAGGTTCCTTTCGAAGATGCAGGTATCGACGTAAGTGTATAATGTATTTTTGTATTCAAAGTCAAAGTCTTTATTTTTCAAAATAGTGCAACGTAATTACATCTTTTTGACGTCAAAATCTGCTTAAAGCTAAGTTTACCACCGCTTCCTAGGCCCTAGTGGAGAAGAAACGGCACAGCAAACTCCACTGCGGCATTTACGAGATTATTGAATAAAGTAGTTCCTAGTAAAAGAAATTGCTAATACTCTTGTTAACCTTTCCAGCTAAGCTAAATTGCTTGTGTTAGTAGTGGAGTCGGCTTCACGATCGAGAGATCCCGGGTTCCAATCCTGTCCATTACACTATCGACGTGAATCCACTCAGGACGCAGGCTTTTCTTTCAGGGTTGAGAGGTCAGACGATAGTCGCTCCCACAAAAGCTATATTAGCCAATTCAAAAGAAGCAGATGGGGTAAGCTGACCCCGAGCTCAGAGTCGAAAGCCACGACTGGAACCGGGAGCTGTTTAAACCGCACGCCATCTCGGGTCTTCAGACCGGGGTGTAAGCTGTAGGTACCTTTTTTTTTTTTTTTTTTTATCGTGCGGAAATCCCTTCGGATACCCCCCCGCGTGCCAGCGGGGGCAGTTATGTCGGGCTTGAACCGACTAAAACCGCACGCCGTCTCGGGTCTACAGACGCCGGGGTGTAAGGTTGCCCATAGAGCATATCCCTCGCACCCCGACTGACCCTGGGCCATCTCCGGTTTCGAGATGGCCCCCTCGGGTTTGGGAACCACGGTGTCCCCGTCTTGCCCCGGTTTGGGGGAGGGGCGCTAGTCGCCCCACCCTCCCGGCCTGCTTCTGCTGGGGTGACAGGTGGCCTCACCCGCCACCCCCAGGCCTACGCTCATGGAGGACGGAGGTCGTTAAGCGACCTCCGGCGCCTGAGTCGCCTGTAGGTACCTATCTCAATATATTTCCACCTTCCGCTTTGTGACCTTTTTTTTTTTTTTTTTTTTCATGCGGAAATCCCCTCGGATACCCCCCGCCGGCCAGCGGGGGCGGTTATGTCGGGCTCGAACCGACTAAAACCGCACGCCGTCTTGGGTCTGCAGACGCCGGGGTGTAAGGTTGCCCATAGAGCATATCCCTCGCACCCCGACTGACCCTGGGCCATCTCCGGTTTCGAGATGGCCCCCTCGGGTTTGGGAACCACGGTGTCCCCGTCTTGCCCCGGTTTGGGGGAGGGGCGCTAGTCGCCCCACCGTCCCGGCCTGCTTCTGCTGGGGTGACAGGCGGCCTCACCTGCCACCCCCAGGCCTGCGCTCATGGAGGACGGAGGTCGTTAAGCGACCTCCGGCGCCTGAGTCGCCTGCGACGCGAGGCGAGCGTGTTGCGGGCTCGGCGGGCCGGGAGGGTTCTGAACCTCTCCCGGGCGCGCTCCGCCATCTCCTTCGCGAGCATCACATGCTCGCAGAAGGAGGTGGCGGCGGCCCACGCGCTCGCGCTCCGCACCATTGCCGCAATCATGCTGCCGAGCGAGAGGACTCCCACCCCGATGGCTGCCACGAGGTCAAGCCTCGGCACCTCCCACGCCGGGCAGTCCGCCAGCGTGTGCAGCCCTGCCGCTCTGTGACCTATACACCAAATGGCTACCAACACATTACACTCATGAAGCAAATACTGGCACGTTTGTTTACAAACTCGTTCCAACCCTCACCGGAAGCGCAGGAAACAATAAACTAGCAATATTTCATACCGGCGCACGCGCAGGCACGTTCTACGATATTGATTTCGTTTAGACGCGTGAGGTAAAAGTCTCCCCACACATACAAATTCTGGAAATTAAAGTTTTATTTCAGTGCTTTGCTTGCCTCATATTATGTGGGACCTAAAAACATGGAGAGATATGGGCGTTAACACGACTTATAGGGGATAAACAGGCTTAAACTCGTTTATTAAAATTTTTATTTTCAACTTAGGCACTTCCGTGTGAACACGCCTTTACACTATCTATTTTCAGCTATGTCACGCGTGCGCACCTAAACTTCATATTTAAAAATGTAATTGACGTTTATGTCTGTATTTTACGGAAGCTTACCGAATGTCATCTTAAGTGGCTGAAGTCCGACAAAAGCTCAAACGCTTCAGATCCAATAGTAAACAGAAATGTTTTTGAATACTTTCATAAAAACGAGTTTTCAGTAGATAACTTTTATTGGCCTGCAGACCCTGTTAGGGTGACAAGAAGTGTCCCGCCAGAATTAACAAATAATCAATAAATAAATATTCTACGACATTCTACATAGCGCTTTCTAAACCCAAAGTAAGCATAGTTTAAATAAATAAATATTCTACGACATTCTACACAGCGCTTTCTAGACCCAAAGCAAGCATAGTGTAACTAGCTTGTGTTATGGGTTCCAGAATGCGGATAAACATACTTTTTTTTGTAAATACATACATATTATACATAGAAACCCCGATCAATGCAAATAAATTCATGCATACAAATATTTGCACTGAGCGGGAATCGAACCCTCAATTTTTCTGTAGAAATGTTCCACATAATTCGCCATTTGGCTACGTTTCTCTAACGTTTATAGCATCATTAGCTTAGTGGTTAAGGAGCCAGTCTCATGATCGCGAGGTCACGGGTTCAAATCCTGGTCATTCCACTACCGACGTGATTACCCCACTAACACAAGTAATTTAAGTCAATTAAATTTTTAAGCAATTTGAATGCTTATTTTTTCTAAAGATTTAGATCGGAAAAAGAGAACATCTAGAACGGGACTTGAACCCGCGACCAGTCCCTTGCAGCCTTGGTCTGGTCCCTTGGCCTTAAGACGTATATAATATATCGGAGAATTTCGAATGTCTGGGACGTGTCTAGATAGCTCAGCTGGTCAGAGCATTCCCCCTGTAAGGGACTGGTCGCCGGTTCAAGTCTCGTTCTAGATGTTCTCTTTTTCCGATCTAAATCTTTAAGAACAAGTAATTTAGCTTAACTGCGGGGGGTAACGGGGCGCACGCTCAAACTGTGGAATCATCTCCCCGCTGTGGTTTTCCCAAGCGACTACAATATGGGATTCTTCAAGAAGGGCATTAGAAGTTTCTGACAGGATCGGCAGCGCGAGTGTGACGCTCTTGGTGTTGCAAACGCCCATATGCCACGTAATGCATATGCTGCATATATGCCACATATGCTGAACTGGACACCCCTTTGATGCATACGCGAGGTACATAATAAATTAATAAACCATGTACTAGGTTAAGTGGAATGTTTAATGTGCCTTACATACATCAAATAAACGTTTCTTTCTTTCTTTCTTTAACTGCTTCCGCGCTCCGGGAGTGCCGACAGAAGTGAGAACTTGAACAATTACGTGTGTATTTTGTATCATCATCCATCCCTCTCTTTCCTCCCTCCGTCCCTCCCTACTACCCTCCCTTTCTCCCTAACTCTTTCCTCTCTCCCTCCCTCCCTACCTACCTAACGGCCTCCCTCCATCCATCCATTCAGATACAACCAAGATGGCGTTGTCAAAAAAAAATGGATTGCGTCTCAATGACGTAGGCGTCTCGGTGACGAATGGTGAGATTAAAAAACAACACGAGTTTCCTGATTTTTGTTCACCCGAAGTGCTCAACTCGTCTAAAGAAATTTTCACTTCGCAAAAACAAATAGAATATACGGTCGGCAGCGCGAGTGTAACACCCTTGGTGTTGCACACGCCCATAGGCCACGGTAACCGCTACCCATCAGTTAACCGTGTGCTTGTCTGAAAAACTTGACCAAACGTAAAAAAGTTCGCGCTGCACATGCGCAAACTGGCCAATCAAAAAGCCAATAAAAGGAGTGATCAAACAATGAAACCAGCCCTTTGAACCTGAGATTAGTTTTGTATATTATTTAGTATAACGTTGGTCTGGTCAACCAGTGATTTATTTGCCATTTTGAGCGTATGACACTCGTGGGTTGCAAATGAAAATCAGCGTTGGGTATAACCCAACATTATGCTGAGTTGTTTTCGCATTGACACTCTCTATAACTTATATTATTATAACTTAAGTGTATCGCCAATGTTAGAGTGTTAATAAATATTTTTCTTTCTTTCTTTCTTTATTTATCTATGTTTTATTGATTGGCGCGCCTCCGCCGTCGCGCCCGCCTCTTACCGGCAAAGAGACCTACAACCTCGTAATTGCGCTTCTAGAGTACATTCATCATCATCATCATTTCAGCCGTAGGAAGTCCACTGCTGAACATAGGCCTCCCCCATTGACTTCCATTTTGACCGGTCTGTAGCGGCCTGCATCCACCGAGTCCCTGCGCTCTTTACCAGGTCGTCTGTCCTACTTGCGGGAGGCCTTCCTACGCTGCGCTTGACGTCACGTGGTCTCCACTCAAGAACCTTTCTGCCACATCGGCCATCAGTTCTCCGAGCTATGTGCCCTGCCCACTGCCACTTCAGCTTGCTGACTCGCTCTGCTATGTTGGTAACTCTAGTTCGTCTACGGATCTCCTCATTACTGATTCGATCGGATGCAGATAATCAGTCCTCAATCCCAAGGCCACTTTCGCGTACATCGCCTCCTTGCAAAACTAGACAGCGAAATCCCACGGACTTTTACAGAGGATATCTTAATGTGGGAGTTGATGTCATTCAAAAACATTTAGTTGAAAACTATTTCAATCTCAAGCAATTAATTATTAATTTTAGTTGGTATTACACAAAATGTCGTGGCGTGACGTAGCAATACTAAATTAGCCTTCCGATTCGCATTCAACCGGTTTCCTCAAACTTGTTCTGCTCTCAAAACATCCTTTAATAATATCGGGAGCCGTCAGCATCTTAAGTTCAAAGGAATACGATACCAAATGTTGCAGACATAGGAAAGACGCTGTTTCCTTTATTAGAAGAGGAAGGCATTACTGTTAATTTGTTAAAAATTGTTGTAGAAACTTAATAGGGTAATGATGTCGCCAAGTGTTGCTTTAACATGGCCAATTTGTCTTAATAAAGAGTGTTAAGTAGGCATCTTACTTTCCTGGGCTACTTAATAAGAACGCCGTACTACAAAGTTATGAAGTTGTTCGGGAAAGTTGGTGAATTAGCCACTTTTTATCGGCTCATGATCTCTTCTTTATACATGGTGGAGCCGTACTTTTCTTAACTCGTATGGATCGGCTCGAACGGGAAAGTGTTATAAAACTTCATATCTACTTTTAGTATAAAACTTTTATAGTACAACGTGTATTTCTAGTGTGTTCGCTTGAATAAGCAACTTTTCTTATAAGTTAACCAGATTCTTCAACATCAAATGCGAGAGCTATACTTGAACGAATTTAATAAAATGCAAACTCCGAATCGATTTGCACTAGCGAATTGATACATGTAGAAGCAAAGAAGTGTTGCTGCATCACCTTAAAAAGCAATTATTTCCCACATATAATGAAGACAAATTGATACCGTGTATATGAATAGAATACATTGGTCAAAGTCAAAGTCAAAAACCATTTATTCTCTATAGACCATTAATGCGGAACTTACAAAACGTCAAAATTAATCTAATGTTTGGCAAATGGACCACCGGTTCGAAACGCGGCCCTCTCCTGAGAAGACTCCGGCAAGAAACTCAGCGGGCTGTTTTTTTATTGGTCGATTTCGTTTGAGTAGCATAGAGAGAGAGAGTAAACAGTTCATATCCAAGCTTGTTTGTCGTCTAAATAGTCTTGAATTTTATAATAGCCTTTTTGGCAGAGTTTACTTTTAATTTGGCTTTTAAATTTATGAAGAGGTAGATTCTTCATTTCACTAGGAAGCTTATTGTAGAAGCGTATTTCTATATCTCCCCTTTAGTCAGCCCTTTCAAGGGCTTACCCGGGGTGCCTGGCAATGGACACTTGGACAACGTGTGGTTTTAGTCCGTCCGATTCCGACACACGCAACTCATCGTTAGTAAGTCAGCTTTACCTACAAGGCGGTGCACCTACTTGCAATGACAAGCTTACCTCTCTGGGTTTAGGGGTCAAACGGCAGTCGCTCCGGTAAAAATCAAAATAAACCAAATAGTAGAATGGAGAAGTGGTAGAGCGGGCCCCGGACTACTAAGCTCAAGCTTTGGATCCAACCGGCTTTGGTGCTCGGATGAAGAAGATGTGCCATGTCTTTCCAGGTGACTAAGGAATAGGGCTGTTCGGCATCCGACAGTAAACCTAGATGAAAGGATTGGCAGGGGAAAGAGTCGAGTGGCGGTTACTCCACCGACAAGACACAGCCAGTAAGTTTAGAGAGAACCGTACCAATTAGGTAGGCCTCGGTAGAATTCAAGGGCCACTCCATCTCTTCCCGTAGGTGTCGTGCAAGGTCACTAAGGGATATAGCTGTATGCCTCTTAAAATGCCCGGTTGACGGCAATATATAGTCACCTCCTATTACGTGGGAGAAAACTATAATAGCTAAATGTGAAAGTCAAACGCGCCCTTCGGGGATAGGAAGGCGTGCGATAGAAACTCATGAAATATTTATGCAGCAGTCACCTGCTCTCCCAGGAAACGCTTAATTGTTTATTATGTAACATTTTTAGTTTCCTCATAACCCATTTTGCGTGTACGAACTGTACAATTATTATGTATTAATCTAGTTTAATAACAACAACAGTATGAATAAATTTGCGACATATGAAACGTACCATTCGTTTAATTCATTAAATGGTTTTGGTCGTTCAGACATGACTTTTATAGTTAGCAGAGTCGTTTTTTTATGTGAAACTTCCTCGGTACTTCAACAAACAAGGAGATGATCGCACATGAGGGGTGAGGCAAGTCTGAGAGCAAATGAAAAAGTAAGACACAGTCCCCGAACAGCGATCGCAGCAGCGTCCTTCGAAGTACCTTTTTTTTTTCGTGCGGAAATCCCTTCGGAGACACCCCCCCCCCCCCCCGCCGACCAGCGGGGGCGGTTAAGTCGGGCTTGAACCGCTAAAACCGCACGCCTTCTCGGGTCCTAAAACGCCGGAGTGTAAGTTTGCCCATAGAGCATATCCCTCGCACCCCGACTGACCCTGCGCCATCTCCGGTTTCGAGATGGCCACCTCGAGTAGATACTAATTTGGAGGACTGCCTCGGTGCTGGTATTCAGACTCTTGCACTCAGTGATTAGACTCCAATATCTTGGAGAATGCCGCATAGTATATTTTTAGTCACCACTTTCAGCTATAATTAAAACATCAGTCTGTTCCCACACGATCCGATACGGCAATATAAATACATAAAACTGCATTAAAACTTAAAAAAAAAATACAGATTTAACGGCTTCTAAACGTTTCTGGACTTTTGATATCCTCGCCTATCTGCCATAAAAGTAATATTCATCTTTACAATGTCAGAAATAAAGTCTAAATTCCAACTTATGAACAAATAGTAGATAAAACTATCTCAGTTAATTGTAGGACATTATAAAATGCGCATACGTTCCCGTGAACACCGGACGTCACGTACCTAGTCACGTGCGCGTCTAAATAACATGATAGCGACTAACCATAGTTTGTAAACGTGTTTTTTAAAAGGTATAACGGGATTCCTCATTGAGAACTGAATATATTGTACTAGGGAAGTATCTCCACGGGTCCATTGTACAAAAAAAAAACAAAAACAAAAATCCTACCACAGACTAAATAACTCCTTAGTTCTTTATGCTTCTTCTCCTCCCGTAGGTATGGTTTATACGGTTTTGTTGGGAGCTACTGCTGTCTGTCCTGCTGGTGTACCAGCTAGCAGTTATCCCGTAGGGCTTGGTGGGACCCCATAAGCACCCCACGCTGTTATACTACTGGACATACATATACTCACACCTATATGTCACACTAGCAGGCTGATGCCCGCGGCTCCGCCAGCGCGCAGGTGGGTTGTCGATTTTTGGCTATATCTCCGGGTCTACTTAACCAATTTAAATCATATCATAATCATAATCATTTATTTGTGAAAATGGGTACATAAGGTGTTTATATGATTTTTTTTTTTTTTTTGGCAGCCAAATTCCGCCTCAAGGCATGCAAATATACGTACTAATTTTAAATAATACAATGAACTACATTACATATAGATTTACACAATCATTTCAACTTTCATAATTAGTGAATCATAACAATGTCAATAAATATGCAATATCATAATTTCATGAGTAAAATTGAAACATAATAAAAACAAACCATAATCAATGTCATAATTGAGTTATACCAAATGAAAAAACAAAATACACAATAAATTCAATTTTCATAAAATTAATAACAATGTCAATAAATATGTAATGTCATAATGAATAAAATTTCGATTTATATAACGGTAATTATGTCAATATGTCAAGGAGTAAATAATATCATAATGTCACAAACGAATAAAATTAAAATTTTGCCAGACATTACACACACTTGTCATCTAAATATTCTTGCACACTATAGTATGCCTTTTGTACCAAAAAATCAAAGATACGACAGTTTAAAGTCTGACTAAGAACTTTCTAATAGAAAAAATCGTATGAAATCCGTTCAGCATTTTTTGTGTGCATCGCGAACAAACAGACAAATAGACAAGAATTCCAAGAAAAATATTTTTGTGTTAAGAATCGTTAATTTAACATAATCGATTTTTTTTAAAATATCTATAATGTACCAATACAATTTATTTACAATTTTATAATAGATAGATAGATTTCGACAACCGTATTTTTCGGTCCCATAATGTCTATATGGGACCGAAAAATACGGTTGTAAATGTGTCTACATTTTTTTTGGGTTGTATATTTTTCGGATGGAGTAGAGCTCTATCCCTTATTCACCTAGTAGGACACCCACAGGAAGAAATAGAGTGGCCCTTGTATTCTACCGAGGCCTACCTTTTTTTTTTTTTTTTCGTGCGGAAATCCCTTCGGATACCCCCCCGCCGGCCAGCGGGGTATGTCGGGCTTGCACCGACTAAAACCGCACGCCGTCTCGGGTCTTAAGACGCCGGGGTGTAAGGTTGCCCAGGGTGCACCGCGTGGAGGTCTCCAACCAAGCACCCCACCCAACCAAGCACCCCTACCGAGGCCTACCTAATAGGAACGGTTCTCTCTAAACTTTCGTGCGTGGTGGAGTAACCACCACTCGACTCTTTCCTCTGCCAATCCTTGCATCTCCTGATGAGATCTGACTTGTATCTTTTCCTTGATCTGTTCCATAAACGTAGGCGGAGTGGCAATACGACAGGCTGGGCTATAAACGTTTGTAAGAAGTTTTTGTAACAACAGAATCGGCGCCAATAATTCCCGTTACTACAATCTTTTTTTTAAATTTTAAACAAAGATTTTCCGTCAAATTGCTATTTTACTCCCATCGATCGCTCAATCAAACTAAGTATCATGTATCGAGTAATTTCTCTGTAAATGTAAAATCGATTCCTCACACCTGTGTAGCCAGTGATTTGTGGAATAAAAACAAAGAGAGTGTGGGAATTGTCTATGGCTTCGGTATGTGGGCTTTGGTTACCATCGATGTGGTTGAAATAATCGGTGTATGTAATGATCACCTTGGGATTATGGAGCTTCGAGGTATGCGGTAGCGTCCGATAATGAATACAATGGTCCACAAAATACAATTTATAATTTGGGGCTAAGAAATACACATCTACTCAAAGACTTCTGAGACGTGCTGCGCGGAGCAACAGATTGTCTATTTAGGTTTGATTTATGTACAGATTGTACAGCTCGTAAGAAGTTGAGTAAGTAAAAACGTTAAGCAAATTTTATTGTTCGGAAGAAAACCTCTCCATAGTTGCGATTCCAAAACTTTATGTTTCGATTATTGGTTTCAGCGCTGCACCGAACATGGGTTTAACAGAATTTGTACTCAATTTTAGCAAATATGATGTAAGGTAGACTTTGTACACCGTCACCAAGCTCTGTACCAGATACTGGATCAGATACATGATTCTATTGTTGTGTAGCTTTCGAGTTGCGCCACCGTTGCTTCGAACGTTATAACTTACATTATCGCTCTTAGATTGAGCGCATATTTATGTAATGAAGCAAGAAATGAAGATATGTTTATTTTGTTAACATGATAGATACGGGGAACGAGGACCGCAGTGAACAGAACACGCTCAAGAGCATTGCACAATTGTGGATACTTGAAGTCGTCGTTTTAAACAACTTAACTGATTACGTTAATCTTGTTTGTCCTATCGATTAAATATCGATTCTAGATAGACTACATACCTATTTATTTTGGAAAATTTTGCTGTGAATAAAGGAGGGAAATTGCAATCAAACCTGCGGCAAAGTCTGGCCAAGATCTTTTAATGGAATAAACTGACAAGAACAAACTGCCCATCGCGAACAAACAGACTAAAATTCAAAAAGTAATAATTTTGTGTTCAGAATCGTTTAACTAACTAACTAACGAACCTAACCTAACCCAAGTTGTTTTTCTTAATATCTCCAATTTACGTCCACAAGTAATTTACAATTTTATAATAGTATATTATAATAGTATAGATATAATAAAATCGTAACTAGGTGAAAACTGTAAATAAAATAATTGATTCCTATGTGTTCTAGGAGCGATACCGATGCTGAAAATGTGATTTTCAGTTTTTTTTTATTTATCTGCAGGTTCCAGCATCACTTGAAAACCGCTGAACAAATTCTGCTGAAATTATGCACAATAGTTCTTTAAGGACATGATCATAAACTTCAATATATATCATCACGCTAATATAGGTTTGATAGGAGCAGCAGAGCCAAATCATCTATATATATAAAAATGAAACCCGTTTTCCGTTGTCACGACATAGCATGAAAACGGCTTGACCGATTAGGCTGTTTTTTTTTTGTAGTTTTCTAATACTCTGTACAAGGTTCTTACGGAAAAAAATATTAAGAAAATCTCTCAGAATTATTTTTTTCGTGCGCACACCGTACGATTTTAGTCGATACACGACAAAACCACCCCCGCTGGCCGGTGGGGGGTATCCGAAGGGATTGATCCTCCCCAAGTGTCCGTTGCCGGGCACCCCGGGTAAGCCCTTGAATTCAATACATGGCGGATCATTTTGACGTAGCGAAGCACGTACCGGGCGGCTAGTTAAGCTATAAAATCTCGAAACACAACAGAGTTACCTACGTATACCTACCTAAAAGATAGTTGGTTAGGGTCTCATAAACATTTTATAATTAATATCATCACGCTATTATATTAAAGAACCGGGATGAATTTGTTTTGACTAATAAACAAATTCTGCCCGGTTCCTCATCTGTCATCGGTATATCTAAACCTCACAACTATCAAAAATAAGTAATTGCAAATATAACAATAACATAATTCATACATGTTGGGGTCGACAACTACTCCCGAAGTCAAAATACCTATTCTGAACTTAACACGGAAGAAGTCGCGCGCAACAGCTAGTACCATAAATGTAAAAGTTACTCAATCAAGCCAGAACGGCTGAACGGATCTGGCTGAAATTTGGTACAGGTATAGATTAAAGTCTGGAATATGACATAGGAAGAGGGATCGCGATCGAATTTCCACGCGGGCGAAGCCTCGGTCAACAGCTAGTAGTTAATAATTTTAAATTGTTGCTCCAAAAAAAAGTAAATTATGATTTGATTTAGTAATCAAAGAATAATTTATTATCTTTTAAAGCAACCAATGCTGTTGTTTAAGATTGATTGATCGATGCAAATCGATACTAGGCCGGATATATGTTTCCATAGCCAAATATGGCAACAATAGAAATTTAAGAAAAATAAATTGGCGCTTCTGAAGGAAAGACTGAACAGAGATGTTAGTTTTTTATTTCTCAAATCAATATTGCCTAATATAAAACCTGCAAACCCAAGAAAACCCCATCAAATAGTGAAATACATTACAGTATATGGTCTTAAGACATGGATACACACACGTACATACTAACTCTTTATATACTTTTTGGAAAATACGTTGTACATCTATCTATACTGAGATTCCTTATAAACATTACTCTGCGTGTTGTTATTGTCATTACTCTGCACTAATTAAAAATGATAATTGCTAAGATAGAATAAATTCCTGGCGTATTCGGTGTGTCCATGCACCCACGGGTCCGTGGGAGCGACAATTGGGTGCAGTACAACCGCAACCGCGATCCTGACAACCTGTTCTAGCGACAACCAATTTATTCCTATTGCGTCGAGATGATTGGAACCTTGAATTTAACTGATTTTGTTCATATTTAATAAGAATTTTGAGAGCTCAAGTCATGGTAAAGATTAGGTACCTTTTTAGGGTTCCGTTGCCAAATGGCAAAAAACGGAACCCTTATAGATTCGTCATGTCTGTCTGTCTGTCCGTCCGTATGTCACAGCCACTTTTCTCCGAAACTATATGAACTATGCTGTTGAAACTTGGTAAGTAGATGTATTCTGTGAACCGCATTAAGATTTTCACAAAAATAGAAAAAAAAAAAAAAACCTATAAATTTTTGGGGTTCCCCATACTCAGAACTGAAGCTCAAAAAATTTTTTTTCCTCAAACGTATAGGACGTGTGGGGTATCAATGGATAGGTCTTCAAAAATGATATTGAGGTTTCTAATATCATTTTTTTCTAAACTGAATAGTTTGCGCGAGAGACACTTCCAAAGTGGTAAAATGTGTCCACCCCCCTGTAACTTCTAAAATAAGAGAGTGATAAAACTAAAAAAAATATATGATGTACATTACCATGTAAACTTCCACCGATAATTGGTTTGAACCAGATCTAGTGAGTAGTTTTTTTTTAATACGTCTTAAATCGTAAACTGCAATTTACCTTTCATTTAGACAACTCAAATATAATAATTTTACTTGTTGCTACGGAACCCTTCATGGGCGAGTCCGACTCGCACTTGGCCGGTTTTTTTTCTTGCTGTACCCCGCCGATCAGCCGGGGCGGTTATGTCGGGCTTGAACCGACTAAAACCGCGCGCCGTCTCGGGTCTACAGACGCCGGGGTGTAAGGTTACCTAGCCCTCGCACAGCCGACTGACCCTGGGCCATCTCCGGTTTCGAGATGGCCCCATTTTTTTTTTTTTACGTGCGGAAATCCCTTCGGATACCCCCCCCCCCTGCCGGGCAGCGGAGGGGTATGTCGTGTATCGACTAAAACCGCACGGTGTCCTCCCAAAGTGTCCGTTGCCGGGCACCCCGGGTAAGCCCTCGAAAGGATAACCCCAGGGTTGCCGGCGGATTTTGGCCGCCACTGCGGCCTCGGGAAAGAGTAGGTACCTTTTTTTTTTTTTTTTTATCGTGCGGAAATCCCTTCGGATACCTCCCCGCCGCCAGCGGGGGCGGTTATGTCGGGCTTGCACCGACTAAAACCGCACGCCGTCTCGGGTCTTCAGACGCCGGAGTGTAAGGTTACCCATAGAGCATATCCCTCGCACCTCGACTGACCCTGGGCCATCTCACCACTAACAGCATCGCTCATCCTGTCTCCTCTGAAAGCAGAGGAGTACGGAGAGCGATGTGTTCCCGCCACGTTGGGTACTGGCCGACGATCAATGCCAACCCTATGAAGGGGTGAAGGGGAAGCCATTGACCGCCGCCCAGGGTGTACCGGCCGCTCCGATTCCGTTTCCCCTCGGACTGCAGCGGGATCGGAATCGGAGCGACACTCGAGGAGGTTACCCAACACACACCCCGGGAAAGAGTAGGTACCTAATGTAAATTTCTGCTATCATATTTAAAAGAAGGTTCAATAATTTCAGTCAGGAAAACATTCAAAATAAACTGAACATATGAACAGTGAATTGCTTTTAAAACAATAATAATAATAATGGCAGCTTGTAAAGTATACATTTAACCGAAATTTATAAAGTAAAATAGATATTGGGTCAATAAAAATTAATTATTAAATTCCCGTGACCACTTATTTGTTAAAACTATTAACTAATACTAAAGTAGTATCAGATCAGGGCGGAATATTTTGTATAATTAATATCCATTTCTATTTATTAAGCGCTTACGTGTCATTGGGTATAGTTGTCATTGCAAGGAAGTGCGCAATAAATTACTGTTTAAATCTAATTTGATCAGACAATTTGAACAATCAAGACTATTCTAGTTGTGAACTACTCAGTTAACTGTACTAATTAGCATTATGCTAGTTTGTCAATGGCCCAGGGTCAATCGGGGTGTGAGGGATATACCTTATGGGTAACCTTACACCCCGGCGTCTGTAGACCCGAGACGGCGTGCGGTTTTAGTCGGTTCAAGCCCGAAATAACCGCCCCGTCTGGGCGGTCGGGGGGTATCCGAACGGATTTCCGCACAAAAAAAAGGTACTTACATTAACCTACTTACACTTACATTAACTTACATTAAAGGCGGCGATAGCCCAGTGGCGTACATAACGGACTCTGACTTTTCGTAGTTATGTGTGCATCAATAAATGTTAATTATCGCTCGCTTAATAATGTGCCCGGTAGATGGCAATAGGCCCGCCGCGCCCCCTATTACATTGGGACCTTAACATAACTGGCGAATCGTGGGTGTGTAATACACCTCTGCCTACCCCTTCGGGGATACAGGCGTGAAGTTATGTTATGTATGTTATGTTACATTAACCGACATAACCCGCTGTATCGGCGGGGGGGTATCCGAAGGGATTCCGCACGAAAAAAAAATCGGCCACGTGCGAGTCGGACTCGCCCATGAAGGGTTTCATAGAAGCAAGTTAAATTTTTGTATGTGAGTTGATAGAATGATAGGTAAATTGCGGTTAACGATTTATGACGTATTAAAAAAAACTACCTACTAGATCTCGTTCAAACCAATTTTCGGTGGAAGTTTACATGATAATGTACACTATATATTTTTTTTAGTTTTATCATTCTCTTATTTTAGAAGTTACAGGGAGGGGGACACACATTTTACCACTTTGGAAGTGTCTCTCGCGCATACTATTCAGTTTAGAAAAAATTAAACTCGTAACCTCAATATCATTTTTGAAGACCTATCCATAGATGCCTCACACGTAAGGGTGTGATGAAAAAAAAAAAGAGTTTCAGTTCTAAGTATGGGGACCCCCAGAATTTATTGTTTTTTTTCTATTTTTGTGTGAAAATCTTAATGCGGTTCACAGAATACATCTATTTACCAAGTTTAACAGCATAGTTCTTATGGTTTCGGAAAAAAGTGGCTTTGACATACGGACAGACAGACAGACAGACATGGCGAATCAATAAGGGTTCCGTTTTTAGCCATTTGGCTACAGAACCTTAAAAAGGTACTTACATTAAGCCGGGGTGCGAGAGAAATGACTTTTGGGCTTCCTTGCACCCCGGCGTCGGAAGACCCCAGGCGGCGTGTGGTTTTCGTCAGTTCGACTCTGATATCACCACGGTGGCCGACGGGGGGGTTTCGGGGGAATTTCAGCACGAGGCAAAAAATGTTCTAACATTAAAGGGTGTACTCACCCAGTCCATTACAGAACAATCGTTTCGGTCCACCTGTACATACCGCAGACTCTTGTGGGAGAATCCCTTAGCTGATGACCCATAACCCATGGTTACGTGCTGTGACGAAGAATGTGACAATCAAAACTCAAGGCACACGAGGTGAGGTGTCGATTACCAGCGCGTTGATTCCTATGACACATATATGTAGCTATGTAAAGTGATCTGTAGGTTTATAATAACAAAAAACAGAGAGTCAATTTTCATAATTAAGTACATACAAGAACTCAAAACACAGCGATATAGATTACAAGGGCGACTACATCTTTTCCCGTGGGTATCGTACAAAGTGACTAAGCGGTCTATCCACACATATTAGTTCCCCGTCAGGAGCTCAAAAAATATAGTTGTGTACATTGTATATGAACTCGTTCACAAACGTCCGTGGCCAGGCCGGCAACGGAGCTTCAGTGCCTGGGCCGACCGACGCGATGCCGTTGACACGGCCCGTTAGGAAAAAGTTAATATTTTGGTTGCTTTTCAGCAGCCATGGTCACGGGGAGATTAAAGATGGTTGTTGTCTTGTAGTTTGAAGTATAAGTTATCTCAAAGTCATTTTGGCCGTTGCATTAATGGGCCGATCAATCACAGAATATCGACGCCAAGTAACAATATTTAAAATGTTGCGTTCCGTTTGGTGAGTGAGAGTGCCGGAGCCCAAACTCCTTTCCCATCCCCTCCCAAACTCCTTTGCCATCCCCTCCCAAACTCCTTTCCCATCCCCTTTCCTTTAAAGGGTCGGCAGCGCGAGTGTGACGCCACTGGTGTTGCACACGTCCATAGGCCGCGGTAACCGCTTCCCATCAGGTGGGCCGTGTGCTTGTCTGCCACCTTAGTGGTATAAAAAAAAAACTATGTTGAATTGTCTTGTTGTATTCTGATTTTTCTTGGAATTAATTAAGTGAATGACTGGGTCCCAAGCTGGTGATACATTCCATCATCTTCTCTACTAAAATTAGGATGTTTTTTTTTTCAATTGCTTCGCGGAGCATTCTAGCTAGGAATCGATTTTCTTTGGCGAGTATCTGTGGTTTATCAAATCTTAAGTAATGTTGGGTCCCCTGTTGCACGTGTTCACATACAGCAGACTTTTTGAGCATTCGTGTTTTATATCAGCTATGTGTTCGTTGACGCGAGTGCCAATGCTTGGCTTAGTTTGACCAATATATCAATGTAAAATATAAAATAACATCAAATGAATCGCGATAGAATCCGTTAAAAATAGTTTTATTTCAATGTGTGACATTCGCGTAAACTTCCGACAATATCATGTAGAAAAGTCCACATTTTGTTCACAACCGCTACCACTGAGGGCTGTTGGGAAGAAATGAAAAGTTTTGTCGTTTTGTTGCGGTTTCAACGGTGGCTGTTGGGAATAAGCTGTCTGATGACATCGTTGCATAATAATAATAAATAATAAATATTCTACGACATTTGACTTTCTAGACCCAAAGTAAGCATAGTTTAACTAGCTTGTGTTATGGGTTCCAGAATGTGGATAAACATACTTATTTACTTTTTTTGTAAATACATACATATTATACATAGAAACACCCAGACCAATGCAAATAGACATATTCATGCATACAAATTATACAAATATTTGTACTGAGCGGGATAAGATCCCGCGCCCCCTGTCGTAGCAGTCGAATGCACTACCGTTATTCCACAGAGGCCGTCAAAGGCCGGTTATGTGTAGCACTAATGCACGATCGATCGATCACTCGATTGAAAAATATTATATCGGTTGCACATGACGATCGAGGCCGATCAACAACTCAGGCAGACATTTTTAAAGTTTGGCGATCGCCATCTTGACCACATACACACATTTGAGCACACCGACTAATTGTCATTCAAATTCAATGACCTCTTCCCTCCAGAAGGGCTGTGTAATTGCTTACTTGCTAAGTATTCCCACTTGTGTATATCCCCGAAAGGGTAGACAGAGTTCTCTTCAACCCAGATTTCACTAAGTTTTTGAGGCGAGGTTTACTTGGTTCACCAAGTAAACATTTCTTGGACCTTGGTATCGAACCACTAGGCCCTGGATACAATTGTTTACACCATATGAGGGTGAAACCTCAGACATGCACGAGTTGTTCTATTTTTGTATATACTATACTCTTACTAATTGGAGCTCATTGGAACACTCACCATGATAGAGGCGGTAACATACAGCCAAAGCGTCGGTAACTTAGTAGTTAAGGAGTCGACCCTACGATCGAGAGGTCCCGCGTTCGAATCCTGGCCATTACACCACCGACGTGAACCCACTCCTAACACAAGCAATTAAGCTTAGCTGGAGGGATTAGGGGGAATATTAGTAATTTCTGTTACTAATATTCTTTAAAAAAAAAATAGGGTTGATGTTTCTAAACAACTGCAAGAGGTTCAAGCGTGTTGGTGGTCTAAGGACTCCCAGTAATGCGGACATATAGGTAAAAGAAGGAGAGCTTATTGCCGTTAACCAGACACTTTTTCCTAGGCTGTATGTTAACTGGAGAAGACCTATATTTAACTAACTAAAAACATAACTTCATAAGTTCACGTCTGTATCCCCGAAGGGATAGGCAGAGGTGTATTACACACCCACGATTCACCAGTTATGTTTAAGTCCCATTGTACCTTTAAAAAAACCGCACGCCGTCTCGGGTCTACAGACGCCGGGGTGTAAGGTTGCCCATAGAGCATATCCCTCGCACCCCGACTGACCCTGGGCCATCTCCGGTTTCGAGATGGCCCCCTCGGGTTTGGGAACCACGGTGTCCCCGTCTTGCCCCGGTTTGGGGGAGGGGCGCTAGTCACCCCACCGTCCCGGCCTGCTTCTGCTGGGGTGACAGGTGGCCTCACCCGCCACCCCCAGGCCTGCGCTCATGGAGGACGGAGGTCGTTAAGCGACCTCCGGCGCCTGAGTTGCCTGCGACGCGCGGCGAGCAAGTTGCGGGCTCGGCGGACCGGGAGAGTTCTAAGTCTCTCCCGGGCGCGCTCCGCCACCTCCTTCGCGAGCATTACATGCTCGCAGAAGGAGGCGGCGGCGGCCCACGCGCTCGCGCTCCGCACCATTGCCGCAATCATGCTGCCGAGCGAGAGGACTCCCACCCCGATGGCTGCCACGAGGTCACGCCTCGGCGCCTCCCACGCCGGGCAGTCCGCCAGCGTGTGCAGCCCTGAGTCCTCGCTCGCGTCGCAGTGATGACACTCAGGCGTTGGCTCCTTCCTGATCCGATGCAGGTGATCCCCGAAGCACCCCTTCCCTGAGATCACCTGCGTCAGTCGGTAGGAGAGGCTTCCGTGTCGCCTCTCCAGCCAATCCTCCATGATGGGCCTTACCGCCGCTATTGTGGCGTGCCCTGCGCTTGGTTGCCCAAGTCGTTCCTTCCACTCCACCACGATGGCCTGGCGGAGCTGGGACTGCACGGCCTCGATTTCTCGAGGCTCGGGGTTCCATCCCTGCTCCCGCGCCTCCTTTCGCCACTGGTACAGTTGCGAAAGGGCTCTCGCTTCCAGGTCCCATGGCGGAGTTCCGGCAAGGAGACTCGCCGCCTCGAAGGAGATCGTGCGGTACCCTCGGATGACCCTGATGGCCAGAACCCGCTGCGGAGCGCGCAGCATCCGCACAGTTCTGGTCCTCAGGGCCTCCGCCCATATTGGGCACCCATACAGGGCCATGGACCGCACGATCCCCGCGTAGAGTCTCCTGCAGGAGTCATCGGGCCCCCTCATGTTGGGCAACAGCCGAGCCAGAGCAAGAGCTGTGCCCTTCAATTTGGGGGCCAGACTTCGGATGTGCTCTCCGAAGTCCCATCGGCCGTCGAGCACGAGCCCCAAATATAATAGGGGTCGAGCCTATTGCCATCCACCGGGCACATTACTAAGCGAGCGATAATTAATTTTTTTTAACATAACATAACATAACATAAACTCACGCTTATATCCCCGAAGGGGTAGGCAGAGGTGCTAGCACCCACGTTTCGCCAGTTTATGTTTTAGGTCCCAATGTAATAGGTGGCGAGCCTATTGCCATTAACCGGGCACTTATAAACCTGTGATAAATACACACATAACTTCGAAAAGCATCGAAAAGTCATTGGTGTGTGCCATGGTAATACCTTTTTTTTTTTTTTTTTTTTTATCGTGCGGAAATCCCTTCGGATACCCCCCCGCCGGCCAGCGGGGGTGGTTATGTCGGGCTTGCACCGACTAAAACCGCACGCCGTCTCGGGTCTTCAGACGCCGGGGTGTAAGGTTACCCATAGAGCATATCCCTCGCACCCCGGCTGACCCTGGGCCATCTCACCACTAACAGCATCGCTCATCCTGTCTCCTCTGAAAGCAGAGGAGTACGGAGAGCGATGTGTTCCCGCCACGTTGGGTATTGGCCGACTATCAATGCCAACCCTATGAAGGGGTGAAGGGGAAGCCATTGACCGCCGCCCAGGGTTTACCGGCCGCTCCGATTCCGTTCCCCCCGGACTGCAGCGGGATCGGAATCGGAGCGACACTCGAGGAGGTTACCCAACACACACCCATCTTGCCATACCATGGTAATACCTGGGATCGAACCCAAGACCTCGTCTCAGCAGTCCTTTACCCATACCTCTAGGCTACCGCGGTTTTTAATACACACATAACTACGAAAAGACATAGGTGTGTGCCCGGGGCGACTGGGGATCGAACTCGAGAGTCTCGGCAGTCCGATACGTACGCCACTGGGCTATCGCCTTTTAACTAACTAACTACTCCACCAAAAATCCTTCTTTTTTTGCAAAATTATGACCAATTAGAGCGTGAGGGTTACATACTGTATCCATTAAGATGGGAGTCAAAACATTTGTTTCAATTATACATATTTTACGCGTAACCAACGCAACAAAACCTTTGTTTTATTACAGCCCATTAATTAATATGAGAATCCAAAAACAGTAAACAATTGGATCTAAATGTTGAAAACGTTCCGTCCAGTTCTCACATAGAACACAGAAGGCATAGACAATAGGCTGGAATTAACCACGGCCACATCAATCGGTAGAGCATTTGGCAAGGTCAACTGTGAAAAAATAACATTTTATTGTAATTAACAATGGCTAGAATTGTTTGCACCGTATGAGGGTGACACCTCAGGCCTACCCGAGTAGTTCTATTTATTGAGCGAAGCTCTGAAAGAATGAAGCTCTCTTTTAGATGACTCTTGTATTTCGTTAGACCCAATCCTCCTCCCAAACGGCTGAACCCATTCTAATGAAATTTGACACAAGCAAAGATGTTACTGATGGGAAGGACATTGGCTAGGAAAATCAAACATAAAAAGGACCACGGAGGAATAATTACCGGAAAAAATAATTAAAATTTGATTTCTCAATAAACAAAAAAGCCTCATTCACGTGATTGGTATTAAATTAAGTAATTTGTTCATATACACAAGAAAAAAAAAGAAAAATGAAAATCGGACTACCCATTGAGGAATTATCACCGTTAGAAAAAGTCCTGGTGAAATTGCTTCGTTCATTTTTTGCAACAGCAGAATGCATTGCAAACCTAGTGTATACTTATACTATTCTCTTACTAATTGGAGCTCAACGGAACACTCACCATGATAGAGGAACATAGCTCGGAGAACCGATGGCTGATGGCGCAGAAAGGTTCTTGAGTGGAGACCACGTGACGGCACGTGCAGTGTAGGAAGGCCTCCCGCAAGGTGGGCAGACGACCTAGCAAAGAGCGCAGGGACTCGGTGGATGCAGGCCGCTACAGACCGGTCGAAATGGAAGTCAATGGGTGAGGCCTATGTTCAGCAGTGGACTTCCTACGGCTGATATGATAGTGATGATGATAATATAGGAGTTGTTTTTAGGGAGCCTTGATGAACTGTAAGTAGCGAGTGATAAGTGCTGTTAAGGCACTTTGCCACGGTATA
This sequence comes from Cybosia mesomella, assembly GCA_946251805.1. NCBI lineage: Eukaryota > Metazoa > Arthropoda > Insecta > Lepidoptera > Erebidae > Cybosia > Cybosia mesomella. The sequence continues at coordinate 38,495,370 of OX276389.1, forward strand.
TGAGGTCCTATTAACATCTTCGGGGTAGACCCTGAACCAGGTGAACCAGGTGAGGTTGGCTAGAACAACCTCACCGGGTACACCTCATTCTGGCGCTTTGGCAACTTTACGCTATTACACTTATTTTAGAAAAACAAGTTGAATTCCTGAGACGAGCTCAGCCGAATACAAGGGATTTTCGATTTTGCGTTTTTTTTTTTGCTATTTTTTGCGATTTTTTCTTTATCTTACAATGGTTCACCCCAGCACGAATCTATTACCGAAAACAGCAACTCGATAGCTCATCTCCTTCATACCCAAAACCGTGACAGAAAATTGGCAACGACGACGTCGACGACGACGGCAACTCGATAGCAATAGGGCTTTTCTAAAGAAAATCCCTAAAAATAGGGTACCGCATAAAAACTCCAAATTTAAGTCCTCGCGAACGAAGTCGTGGGTACAGCTATTTATCAATAAATGGCTAACAAGACATCACCAGCGCTGTGGTAGTTAAACAGTAAAAATAGCGTCGGTAGCTTAGTGGTTAAGGAGTCGGCCCTAAGATCGTGAGGTCCCGGGTTTGAATCCTGGCCATTACACCACCGACGTGAACCCACTCCTAACACAAGCAATTTAGCTTAGCTGGAGGGGTTAGGGGGAATATTAGTAATTACGGTTACTAATAATCTTTCAAAAAAAAAAATAGTTACACGCCTTAGAATAGGGTAAATTCTAAACTGTAATGTAAGTCCCTTTTTTTTTTTTTTCGTGCGGAAATCCCCTCGGATACCCCCCCCCCCCCCCCCGCCGGCCAGCGGGGGCGGTTATGTCGGGCTTGATTTGTTATTATACTAATTCATCGTCACACACTTTTGCAAGTTGCGGAATACAGACATAGACGTGTACACACCATATCCGCAGCAATTTTCCCATGTAATCATTATTGCGATCTGCCACCTTGCAACACTTGTGGTCATGTGGTTTTAAGCCACAAATTATGTATTTATCAGCTGCGAGCGTAACAGGTGACCATTTCGCTCGTGCCCGTTTGTGAAAGAATAGTATAAAGAATATACTAGGTCTGCAAGGCGAATCGCTGCTTGCAATGTTGAGCTGAGTGAGACATCGTGATTCTTGTCCAATAGATTTGACCGCTATTGCGGAATCAGATTTTGAAAATTTTGAACAGTGATCATTCCTCCGTGGCAAGTCCGATTTTGAAAATTCTTTATGAAAGTCACAACTCTGGACATGCTTTCTGAGCGTGTAAAGTTTGGTGACAGTGTCTCGAGCGGTTATTATGTAATTCCATCTGGAATTTTTTTAACGGTGATCATTCCTCTGTGGTAGCATTATTTTTTTCAAAATATATCCATAAACCTTCCTCTGATTGACCTCTTTAATCATGCCAAATTTGGTTCTGATTGGATTAGTAGTTTAGGAGGAGACCTGTGACAAAGAAAATCCTGAAATCTAGTATGAGGAGCTTTCGCTCGACTTCGTCTCACTCAGCTCAATTATATTATCTTCTATTTCATTATAAGTGCAACCAAAACTTCTGATACCTTTTTTTTTTTTTTTTTTTTTTTTTTCGTGCGGAAATCCCCTCGGATACCCCCCCGCCGGCCAGCGGGGGCGGTTATGTCGGGCTTGCACCGACTAAAACCGCACGCCGTCTCGGGTCTTCAGACGCCGGGGTGTAAGGTTACCCATAGAGCATATCCCTCGCACCCCAGCTGACCCTGGGCCATCTCACGACTAACAGCATCGCTCATCCTGTCTCCTCTGAAAGCAGAGGAGTACGGAGAGCGATGTGTTCCCGCCACGTTGGGTATTGGCCGACGATCAATGCCAACCCTATGAAGGGGTGAAGGGGAAGCCATTGACCGCCGCCCAGGGTGTACCGGCCGCTCCGATTCCGTTCCCCCGGACTGCAGCGGGATCGGAATCGGAGCGACACTCGAGGAGGTTACCCAACACACACCCTTTATGAGACCTACCTCATATAAATACGAATACTGTATCCACAGAGGAGATTTGGTAAAGTTAAAGTTTGAGGAGGAGAGGTACTACCAAGATCTTCGAATCCAAGCCAACTTCGCCTGCAAGTTTGTGCGGTGAATCTTCTGATTAGCAGACGAGGCCTTTGCGCAGGCTTAATTTCTCATAGTTGGGAGCGCAGACGGTAGTTGCCCTCGTAATATACCTTAACATAACTTCACGCCTGTATCCCCGAAAGGGTAGGCAGAGGTGTTAAGTTATTTTACGAGGGCAACTACCGTCTGACCTCCCAGTTGCCCTCGTAAAAGTCAGGATAAGCCAGATCAATAGAAAATTAGGAGAACAGATCCCGGGCGCCAAAATGCAAGCTTTGGATGCAACCGGAAATACCACTGCGAGAATAATAATGAGATAAAACTATTTTTAACGGATTCTATCATTATATATTTGATGTTATTTTATCAGCAGCCATGGTCTCCCCGTCATCAGTCTCCCCATGACCATGGCTGCTGAAAAGCAATCAAAACGTCGGGATCAATGTAAAATATAAATAAATCGCGATACAATCCGTTAAAAATAGTTTTATTTCAATGTGTGACATTCGCGTAAACTTCCGACAATATCAGATAATAATGAGAGTTTATATGAGAAGTGCAGAAAACTAAAATAATACTTATCATTGCGACTATTCCACAATCTATGCATTTTTGTGGTACACTTTACTGATAAACGATCACAGTTTCGGGTTTGGGCTTTGGCATAGTAATTTCTATACATATCTAGATGAACCATAAAATAAAACATAAAATAATTCATACATTAATTTAATAATTTCCTCTTTAAAAAACTGCTTTCAAAATTATTACCAAGTAGAAAACTTCTGGAACCCTCTTAAAGCATAGATTTTAGCTAGTATTTACTAATTGTTACATTAGTTTATATAAAATTGTTTACGTTCCAACTGCCAATGTCAAATAATATATAATGATATATTTGTACACACTCGTAGCTGACGTAATACAGCAAAATTTAAATAAATTTTATGCAATCATTTTATAATATAATATAATAATAATATAATAGAATAATAATAACATGTATCCCTCTATATGTATATAAATGTTAAGTTCGTTTGTATACGCTTCAAAAACTCAAATTTTCATGTTTTTTCATGTTCAAATTTTGACACGATATACAAGCCGCTTCAAAGATGGTTTGAATGGGTTCGCTTTGGTAAATGGGACTGCAACCTGATTATAGGATTTTTTATGAACTTATTCCCGGGCGAAGCCAGGACCCTGGTCGCTAGTATTATTATAAAAGTACGGCTTCAGCGTCTATTATATGGGACCGAGACATATATTTGTAGAAACGTTAGTGTTTAAACACCTCTACTGACCCTTTCTGGAATATACAGGCGTGTGTATATCTCTCTTCTCTTGCTCTTGTCGAGGGAGTAATCACCACTCAACTCTTTGCTCTGCCAATCTTTAGAACTCCTGATTCGACCACTTATATCTTGTATCATGTAAGTTTTCCTTAGCTTAAATATTAATTTAAATCTTTTCACACAATCTGCAACTACAAGCGCCAAAAAACCAGCGCGTCTTATCAAAAACATCACTTATTTGATCGGTGTACCGACGAAATATGTCTAAAATAGCATATTACGAAATAATATACGAGCGCGTACAGTTAATTAAACAGCGACAATTCAAACCGGCAATTTTTATAACGAAACAAATAGATTAATTACATTCACATCAAGGTATTATGGCGGAAGCGTTAATCTCGATAAGTGGATCAGAGTTAGCCAAAAGAGAAAGGGTATACAATACCTAAACCAGATCATTTGATCAAGGGGATTTAAAGGGGGGTCAAACTCAAAAATTATTTATTCTATAATCACCATAACAGCGATTTTTCAGTTGCGTCCAATGTTGGCACCCTTGCCAGGGAAGCCTGCATCAGACCCTCGTCCTTCAATTAGCAGGAGTCAATTAGCTCGAGCCCAGAAGATCTTAATGGATTTAAATGATACACTTATTTCCCAAATCATTTATTCCGTATAGAACATATTATATTATATTTACAAAACTCCAAAAAAAATACTACTTACTAACTTGATCAATAGTTTGTAACGCAACCTGAGAAAACTCCGGCGAGAAACTCAGCGTGCTTGTTTTTTAATATTTCTAGATGCATAGTAGCTGATATTTATTTCTAGGCTAAAGGCCGATAGTAACTTCACAAACGACTAAAAAAATAATATAAACAACAGCAACTTTTGGGTACTAACCTTCTGACAGCACCCCCAAACGGTAACGGCTTTCACCCCTTTTTTAAAAAAATCAACAATTTTATCGATCTAATAGTCTCCGAGGTATATCCCCGTTTGACCTGTCTAATGAAAAATATCATATTTAGAATATACTAGAATTATAGACCATTGAATATAGAATGCTACCAAGATCTTTCAGGGCCTAAACCAACCTCACCTGCTAATTAACGGACAAAACCCGGGCGTGGACTTCCATATTTTTTTTTACTAGTGGAAACCCCCACCGGCTCCAACCCCATCAGTACCAACGATCAGAGGCGTGTGTCTGAATCGTACCGACTAAAACCAGACGGTATCCTCCCCAAGTTTCAATTGCTGAACACCCCGGGCAAGCCCTCGGAAGGACTACCCTAAGGTTACCGGTGTACTTTGGTCGCCATCGCAGCCTCGCCTATGGGGTCGGGTTTGATCCCGCGTCGGTGATTTGGCAGACGTCTGTGTCCTACACACGCCTGCCTTGGCATACATCTGTAACGACAGCGAGTCGTCCGACTGCCGTCCTCAGGCGCCAATCATGGAGGTCGGTAGTTCTGGGCGTAAACAAGTCTGCGACGTCTTCGCCACAAGCTGCAGAACTCGGGGAGCAGGGTTCTTGGATAAGTCAGACGGAAGTCCCTCTCGTGAAGTCAAATAAAGACAAGGTGAGCGGATCCCGGGCTCCAAAGAACACAACGAACATAGAATACAACCGACCCTAACGCGTGATGATGATGACAATTATAGACTATGCCTAAATAAAATATCGCAGAAGCGCGATCGGTGCTTTCGCTGATTAAAAAATATATCCAGATTAGAGCTACATAAACGATTCGCATTAAAGGTATTATACGACTTCCCACCAATAAAACTTGATACAAAAAAGTACCGTTAGTTTTATAGAATGTGAGATTATAAAAAGGTTAGACGTTGGAACATAAAAAGTGACGTTAGCAGCCTTATTCGGCCAGCGATGCGATGGCTGCGCGGGCCGGCGGATGTGCGGCCTTGCGAGGTCGCAAACTTCCTATACTTACACCGAAGCGTTTTCAAAAAAAAAGATGTTCTCTATTCGGTGGAATACTTTTTTTGAGATAAGTCTTAATCATCTTACCTGATTTCAATATAGTTTTTATGTGGTTAAAGCTTTTTTAGGCACGTTGAGTGCTATTTAGTAGGGTAAAATTTTATGGGTTGGCGTCATCGATATCCTGTAGACATTAGTATCACGTATTGCGCTTATGCAGCAGTGAAAGCATATAGGTAGGTGCCATGCTATAGATATTTATTTTAAATCCTGTTGTCAGCTCCTGCATAGGATTATGGGTTAGAATATCAGATAAATGGAAAGCCGTCTAGTTTAGTAAGACCACAGTAGAAATCATACTTACCTACTCAAATTAGAGCTACACGTGTAGATAGATGAGTAGATAGTTACTCCACTTGTAAAAGGTGCAAATCTATACTTGTTGTGTTAAAAACTGTTAAAATAATAATAAATAGTTAACGTATTACTTATGTAGGTATTATCAAAAAAATAGAATCGTACAAAAAACGTTCTACGATAATTCCTTCAAGATACAACACGACACTTCGGTGTAACAGGCGACGGTGTGCGTAAGCGCAGGCGCAGCACCGCGAAGAAAACCGGTCGTATCGATAACTGTTTGCATCATTATGGCGCTTCCCTTACGCAACATACCCGTATATATACATATGCTATAACCGTCACGCTTATTAATATTAAATTACGATATGATTGTTTAAAAAAACTGCTTTTGTTGATATAGGTAGGTACATAATGTACTATGTCAAGAATCATGACGTGTGTTTTTACATGAAGCTCTGACACAATGTCACCACGTATATAGTGTCATTTAGTGCCAAACTACTTCACAACAACCGATTCTGCATCGCGATATAAATGTTCTCACGCGATTTACCAGAATACATTGTATGTCCCAGCACCAATCGTTTGTAGCCCAAAATTGTACCACGTTGTAGCAAACACGCACACGTTCCTTTTGATGGTAAGTGTTTACTCACTCCTATAATCTTCTAATACTTACATAGAGGGAAGGGGTTATTTCCTAAAAGGTCCACAGCGTTTCGTGTCTCCGAAGTCTGTCCGAATGTGTTCGAAGAATTTTGTGTCGCGTGACTCTTAAGTTCAAACAGTAGACCCGATATGACCTCCCTACTAAAGTGGGCATGTATGTAGCAAGCAACAGGCACTTGTCACTCTCAAGTTAGCGCACTTCGTCGAGGGCACTGTAGACATTATGTAAATCTTCAGGTAAGCAGAGCACCTTAAACGAAACTGCCAAAAAATTTATCCAACCATTCAATAGTATTTAGATGACAAACAAGCTTTGAAATAAACTGTTTGCTCTACTGGACTACTCAATCAAAACATTGTAATAAAATAATGTATTAAATACTTAGGCAAAGACATGAAAATATTAACTATCTGTTCAATAAAAGTAAAATTGTATAAACCAAAATATTCCTAAAACTAGGTCTGCAAGGCGAATCGCTGCTTGCAATGTTGAGCTGAGTGAGACATCGTGATTTGAAAATCAGATTTTGAAAATTTTGAATAGTGATCATTCCTCCGTGGCAAGTCCGATTTTGAAAATTCTTTTTGAAAGTCACAACTCTGGACATGCTTTCTGAGCGTGTAAAGTTTGGTCACAGTGTTTCGAGCGGTTATTATGTAATTCCATCTGGAATTTTTTTAACGGTGATCATTCCTCTGTGGTAGCATTAATTTTTTCAAAATATGTCCATAAACCTTCCTCTGATTGACCTCTTTAATCATGCCAAATTTGGTTCTGATTGGATTAGTAGTTTAAGAGGAGACCTGTGACAAAGAAAATCCTGAAATCTAGTATGAGGAGCTTTCGCTCGACTTCGTCTCACTCAGCTCAATTATATTATCTTCTATTTCATTATAAGTGCAACCAAAACTTCTGATACCTTTTTTTTTTTTTTTTTTTTTTTTTTCGTGCGGAAATCCCCTCGGATACCCCCCCGCCGGGGGGGTATCCGAGGTAAAAGTATGTACAAAGTAAAAAGTTTAGGTGTCAAAGAATTCCTCCCCATCGATGTCGACTGGTAACATATTTTTAAATAGACCACAAAAAAACTCCACTGTGTTTGTTGCCGGAGTCTTCTCAGGACAAGGCCGCGTTGTAAACAGGTCACTTTATGGAATTTTATTTTTTAATATAAATATTTTCATTATTTCACCTCATTTCTTCATGCTTCCTCATCGGGGTCCGCTTAACTTTATTCAGTTATTTCTAAATAACGCTATACACAATACATGTCATTTTGGCTCAACGAATCGCACACGCTCTACCGCCCAAAGGCTTATTATTAGCAACAAAAACCCGTCTTAAATAATGATTAATCACCATTTATCAACGGTCATTAGCTCCAGATCGAAACGCAATTAACTTCAATCAAAACTTCACCTGATTTGTCCTAAGAGAATCTATTAAAATTATTAAAAAATCTCATAAATGTTATGCAAATTTGAACTATATCCCGTCTTGATACAGTTGAATAATTGTGTATGATTCTTTTCATGTAATTTCCGCTCCAGTTTGACAAATATGATGAAAGACGTGTGTTCGGTGTGTTTATTGATTGAATAATAAAAAAAACCGGCCAAGTGCGAGTCGGACTCGCCCATGAAGGGTTCCGTGGCAGCAAGTAACATAATAATGCTGTTATAATTAATCTTTTTACATCTGAGTTGATTGAATGTGAGGGAAATTGCGGTTTACGATTTATGACGTATTAAATAAATACTACTTACTAGATCTCGTTCAAACCAATTTTCGGTGGAAGATTACATGGTAATGAACATCATATATTTTTTATAGTTTTATCATTCTCTTATTTTAGAAGTTACAGGGGGGGTAGACACACATTGTACCACTTTGGAAGTGTCTCTCGCGCAAACTATTCAGTTAAGAGAAAAATTATATTAGAAACCTCAATATCATTTTTGAAGACCTATCCATAGATACCACCCCAAACGTTTGGGTTTGATGAAAAAAAAAATTTCAGTTTCAGTTCTGAGTATGGGGAGCCCATAAATTGTTTTTTTCTATTTTTGTGTGAAAGTCTTAATGTGGTTCACAGAATACATCTACTTACCAAGTTTCAACAGCATAGTTCTTATAGTTTCGGAAAAAAGTGACATACGGACGGACAGACAGACAGACATGACGAATCTATAATGGTTCCGTTTTTTGCCATTTGGCAACAGAACCCTAAAAAGGTATTACGCGGTTACATATGAGCTTAAAGCGAGTTATATAATATGTTGCATGGTTGTATGGAGTCCCACCAAAAAGTTCGGGGCCAATTCAACCTGCCACTTGCTGATTGACGGACCAGGTTCTGGTGCAGGCACACCTCTGGGGTTGGGAGGTCAGTCGCTCCCACAAAAGCCGTAGAAGTCAAACCAAAGGCAGGGGGATTATGGTCGCAGCACTAGTGGGACCGGTGGGTGTCACGCGGTGCTGCGACGACAATCCTCTTCTGATGAGGCCGTCAAGCTGAGCGCCACCATTGTTAACATGGTACGTGTATGTAATGGTGACCCTCTTTCCTGAGACTTTACCTTCAGCTTACCATCAGGCGAGGTGAAGTCAAATTGACGTGTCCTAAATATAAAAAAAAGGAGGAATTAAGTGGAACCCTTGCTCAAAGGTAAAAGCCCCATAAACTTATGGGAACAATGCTAAAATTCTGATGATAATGATGTAATTTGTGGTAGGTATTGCAATGGTATCTTTTCTTTGAATCAATTAGTCATTTCTTGAGACATTTGTGACACAACTGCCGAACTAGAGAATTGAACCTGTGCCTATGAGGATTTGATACCGGCCGAATAGCCCAGTGGCGTACGTATCGGACTGCTGAAACGAGGTCTCGAGTTCGATCCCTAGTCGCCGCGGGCACACACCTCTGACTTTTCGTAGTCATGTGTGCATTAATAAATGTTATTTATCGCTCGCTTAATAATGTACCCGGTAGGTGGCAATAGGCTCGCCCCTATTACAATGGGACATTAACATAAGTGGCGAATCGTGAGTGCGTAATACACCTCTGCGTACCCCTTCGGGGATACAGGCGTGAAGTTATGTTATGTTATTATAATGTATGAACACAAAATGCTTAAGTACAACAAGACTTCGCAAGGACACAAAATATTTTAGTAGGTAGCAGCAGCAGCAGAATTAGTACAACTACTTACCAGTTAATCACAAGAAAGCATTGATGTCTATATTTTTAAAGTGCGACGACAATCCTCTTCTGACGAGGCCGTCAAGCCGAGTGCCACCATTGTTAACATGGTACGTGTATGTAATGGTGACCCTCTTTCCTGAGACTTTACCTTCAGCTTACCATCAGGCGAGGTGAAGTCAAATTGACGTGTCCTAAATATAAAAAAAAAATAAACAATAAAGTCTTTACGGCTCTTGCTAATTAGCTTAGTCTATGTTCTGTAGTATTTTAAAATTGTAAATTAGTTATGCCTGTGAATTGGAGATATTGAAATAAAATACTTAGGTTATGTTAAATGAACAATTTTGAACACGGAAATATTTTCTTTCTGCATTCTTGTCTGTTTGTTTGTTTGTTCGCGAAGGACGCAAAAACTACTGAACCTATTTTGATGCTGATTTCTTTATTAGAAAGGTCTTGGTCAAACTTAAAATCTGACGTATGTTTGATGGCAATTGGTTTAGTAGAACCGGATCAGCTAGTTTAAACATACAAAAAGAACTTTGAAATGAAGCTATTTTCAACGGATTCTATGGCTATTTATTTTGTGTTATTTTATCATTTTTCAGTTTTTCAGCAGCCATGGTCACGGGAAGACTAAGATAGTGGTTGTCTCGACAGTAGACAGCGAACAGAACACGGGGGAGCCACGGAATACCTATAAAATCAAAACAAATGCTGTTAAAATGTTCAGCATAATTTAACATACACTTTTGACTCGGGCACACACAACCTACATGAACCCACTCCTAACACAAACAATTTGAAGCGTCGTCGGTAGCTTAGTGGTTAAGGAGTTGACTCTATGATCGAAAGGTCCCGGGTTCGATCCTGGCCATTACACTACCGACGTGAACCCACTCCTAACACAAGCAATTAAGCTTAGTTGGAGGGGTTATGGGAAATATTAGTAATTTCGGTTGCTAATATTCTTTAAAACCAATTAATAAAATATTGAAAACCAATACATCAATGACTATTATTTGGCATTAGTGCGTGTAGTATTTAATTACGTTTACAAATTTAAAAAGCAGCGATAGCCCAGTGGTGTACGTAACGGACTTTCGAAACGAGGTATCGAGTTCGATCCCCAGTCGCCCCGGGCACACACCTCTGACTTTTCGTAGTTATGTGTTTATTAAAAATGTTGATTATCGCTCACTTAGTAATGTGCCCGGTAGATGGCAATAGGCTCATTGGGACCTAAACATAACTAGCGAATCGTGGGTTGTAATACACCTCGGCCTACCCCTTCGGGGATACAGGTGTGAAGTTATGTTATGTTATTTAATATCATTAAAAACAATTAATAAAATATTAAAAAACCAGTACATCAATGATTATTAATTAGCATTAGTGCGTGTAGTATTTAATTACGTTTACAAATTACTTAATTATACGTAAGTTTGCATGATTGACGCGCTGTTTACATAGCGCGTGTGTACCGTACTTACATAATTACTTACAATAAATTTAATAATACTTACCTTGGAGTCGAAATCAGTTATACAGAACTGATGTATACAGTCGCCGAACATACACCGAAATCACCATCTGTTGAGGATTATAGCTTCTTCGCAGGAAAAATTATAAGATTCTTGCTTGGTAATAGTTTTAATGATGAAATAGAGAAAATTAACACACCATCCTTATAGCGATTACCTAGTTGCGTTTAAAGATTGCACTTTGTAGCCCGGGTTCTGTTTATTGTTTTTATGTCGCCATTTCCGGGAGCGACTGCCGTCTAACCTCCCAACCCTGAGAGGAAGGTTGTGGTGAGGTTGGCTTTGGCCCCAAATACGCTGGTAGGGCCATACTCACATGTTTCTCACTCACATACTCATATGTTTGGGGTAATCTTCGGAACCACTGCACTTATTGTAACAAGTTGAATTCCTGAGACGAGCTCAGCCGAATACAAGGGATTTTCGATATTGCGATTTTTTTTTTGTGATTTTTTCTTTATAGGTAGATTATCACCGATGGTTGGTTAATATATTATATGAAAATTACGATAGTTTAAGTTTAAAAAATCATATAAATGCGAAAGTAAGGATGAATGTATATTTATAGTTAGTTGCGTCTGAAGACCCGAGACGGCGTGCGGTTTTAGTCAGTTCAAGCCCGACATAACCGCCCCCGCTGGCCGGCGGGGGGTATACGAAGGGATTTCCACACAAAAAAAAGGTACTCAATCACGCAAAAACATCTGAAAGAATCTGGATGAAATTTTCAACAAATGCCTACTTACTATTGTAACCATATTTGAATAAAATTAATTTGATTCAATTAACACCTAGACCCAGAAAAGTGTATGGAATCATGCCCTTCTCTATTGTTGATTTATTAATTACAAATCCCATGAAAACAAAAACTGACAGCCTTGAGATTTACACAAAAAAAATATCGGTCGTCAAGCAACCACTTGATGCTCCGATATCATTGTTCTAAGGTGCGAGACACACTCGTGAGAATATCTGCTTCCGTGACACACTGAGTAAAAACGCCCTCTGTGAGATTACCGATTAGGGCCGCAGTGTAAGCGTGTAACCCTCAACAATTTTAAAGCCTCGCAGTAATTTGTAGAGTAGCAGTATACTCTACAAATTACTGCGAGGCTTCCGGTCTTCTGGCGCCGCCGAGGGGAGCTCTACGCACTCGTCTCCGCCCGGACCTGAACCACTGAAGATGTCGACCGCAGTGATCGATGAAACGTTTGGAACACAAGTTTCATATGGACCACAGCCAACAGCCCGGAAGCAGTATTCTCTACATGCATGCTCTAGATTTATACTCTACTTTCTTACACCTGATTCTAGGACATTATTATACAGCACGGTCTAGACCTAAGCACAGCTTGTAATATGGGCTCCATAGGTTAATAATACTTTTTTTTGTAAATACTATAAGCATAAGAATTAAATATTTGCACTGAGCACAAATCGAACCCGTGACCTCTGACGTAGCCGTCGAACCCTACATTAACTGTGATTGGATAAAAGCGTGCTGATAGAGCTAACGGCATGCTCCCCGGGCATGCCTTAGGCCTCATTTGTCAACTTTTCTCAGTGATGATAATTTTAATAATGTTGAATGAGCATGCTGCATGCTCTGTACTTTATTAACATAATATATAACATGATTTCAACCCAAAAAAAAACTTGATAACATGATTTGATAACATGTCCATTGTCTAAAGTCCGAGGCTAAACGCACTAGGTGGGATATCCACCAGGGTACTTCAATAAAAAGCCTGATAGGATATCTGGTACTGTATTTCGGAAGTACCAATTACAAGGATCTCAAAAACGATTACATTTTCTAAACCTTATAAATAGTAACCGGAGATTCTTAACATCGTCTTGTAGAAGTTGGCCTCTTACGATAACGCCATCTAGTGGTAAAAAATGTAATCACATTGTCTAACATAACTTAGAACTACGTGAACATCCATACTAAGTAGAACGCTTTATTATTATTTTTTTTGTTACCACACCCACCTTCATACTACCTCTTATTTCACTTACCATCGCATTATTCGCATTACTCATTTAGTATTCCATTTGTATTGCAATATCTTAAAAAGAGGCCTCTAAAAAAGCAATGCACTTACCGCTCGCACTGCGGCCGCACTTAGCTAAGTAGGGTAATGTGCAACAGTAATGAGTTTGAATCAAATTAAGTTATCCGAAGGTGGGTTAGCAGTTAATATCGACACCGTGACAAATGAACACCGTTACTGTGTACACGTGAAGCGTGAACAATTATGTCTTTTTTACCATTATTTGTAGTAGTTTGAAACGAAGATGTACTTAAATCTTCAGGCTTTCACGGTCGGCGTTGCATGTAGAATATACTGTTTCCGGGCTGTTTGGCCTGTACCACTGAAGATGTCGATCGCCGTGATCGACGAAACGTTTGGAACACAAGTTTCATATGGACCACGGCCAAACAGCCCGGAAGCTAGTATATTCTACACGAAGATGCACTTGTCAAATACATCAATACCAAAGTAATATTATAAAAAGGTAAAGATTGTGAGTTTTTGCAGGGGGTAATCTCTGGATCTACTGAACTGATTTGGAAAATTATTTTACCAATAGAAAACCACATCATTTGTGAGTGTCATAGGCTATATATCATCCCGCTACTAGCCAAGGGAGCAGAGCAGTAACGTAGTGTGAAAACTAATAAATTTCGGCCATATATAGGATCAAGAGGTGCAACGGGGGTTCGAAATACGCCACGGGCGAAGCTGGGGAGAGCCAGCTATAATATTATAACGACGAAAGATTGTTTTTGTAATAGATAAACTCTGAAACTACTAAGCCGATTTCAAAATTCTTCCCTCATTAGAATGCTACATTATCCCTGGGTATGTAGGCTTCGGGGTGCGAGGGAAATGCCTACCCCGGCGTCTGGAGACCTGAGACGGCGTGCGGTTTTAGTCGGTTCAAGCCTGACATAACCACTCCCGCTGGCGGGCAGGGGGATATCCGAGGGGATTTCCGCACGAAAAAAATAAAATAAAGGTTATCATAGGCTACGTTTTATCCTGATATTCCCACGGGATCAGAACTCTACGCGGGCGTAGCCGCGGGTAACCTCTGTCTACGCCGACATGCGTAGAGATCCGATTCTCAGCACTCCATGGATTCACCGTGCGGTCGCCGGGTCCATAGCGTGGTACAGAGAGGAACACCATGACGGCGACTGGGACTTGCGACCCAGATGTAGGTTTAGGGTGGCCACCTTGTGATGCATCAGCGCTCACCTCCACCGTCAGTAGTGTTCCCCCCCCTACCTATCCAAATTTGGTAAGATCCTAACAATGCCGCTTTTGATATACGTTTTAATAAAGAGCTTACTGAAGCTCTTGGCAATCCGAGGTCTTTAAGTAAGTTGTACAGGGATTTAGCTGGAATTCCCCTTGCTCCTACTTCTACGGCATAGAGTTTAACCACGTAGCCGTTTTTGGTTAACTCGTTAGTCAAATCAAAGTATTTGTTTGTCTTTATAGCGTGGTCTTTAGGTATATTAGTTTCCCACGGTACTGTGAGTTCTACAAGCACTGCACGCTTATGCGATCGTGAAAAAAGGAATATGTCGGGTCTGGATGATGAGGCACAGACATCCTCCGGTATCCTATAGTGCTTCTCATACGTGTCTACGACTATTGTCCAGTCAACGGCAGCTATCAAAATTGAATAAGGCTTTTGAAGTGATTTCTTTGAGCAGCCTTCCTTTACAAACGCAATGTCATTTCTTTGGTTTGTGGTTAATCCTTTTTTCGCTCTAGCTACCGCCAAACTTACAGCCTCACGTATGATTTCTAATACCTTATCATGACGGCGCGAGTAATGACCCCGGTCTAATAGCGTTTTACAACCCACTAGTAGGTGCCTAGCCGTACCAGTTGCTTCACCACATGAGTTACATGTTTTATCTGTGGCTTTTCCCCATCTGACCAGATTGCTTTGGTCGGGGAGGGTCAACTGGAATGCATTCAGGTAAAATTTAAGTAAGGCCGGTGACCAGTCGTATATTATGGTACGCCATTTTAAGGCTATGGGAATACAAAATTCACCTAGAGTCAACCATTCGTTTTGCATTTCTAGGTTCATTGCGTGCACCTTATAGGTGTTGTTTTCGTCTGCTTGAAGAAAAGATTTTGTTATTTCTTTATCTGTTTGTCTCTGAATATTACCTAGACCTACTCTACCAGTCTGCGAGCCTATCATGAATTTTTTATGGAACTGGAGGCGTGATTCGAGCTCCGATGCATTTTTATCTTTTGGAAGGACTTTTACTATTTCGTCTTTAGATTCCGATAAGACGTGCATTTTAGTTACTCTTAGGTGTTTATAGAGTTCTGATGGCTTCTTAAGCGTCATTCCAAAATTATTCGCGGATCTATATAGTGCCGACGGGTCGGCCGACTGAGCTAGCCCTAGCCACGACTTCAGTGTCTTCGTGACACTCGCATCTAGTTTTTTGAGGAGGCTCTGGTTTATATCATATATAAGAAACGGCCAGTTAAGACGCGAGGTTAAATAATTGTCATAGATCCAAGCTTTTTTAACATTACTTATTGGTTGTTGGTCTACCTTTTTTAAATCGATAATGAAACTATCAATTAATTCGTCCAAAGCTGGAGTGCAACCTCTGTTGTCAATCTTTCTTCCGAGGAATTTAAAAGGCACGGTTTCAGATATAGTTGAAACGTTTTCCCCGCCTATACTAAGCCCTGGGTCATATGAAGTATACCTGGTACCCCGCCTACCCAGACATAGACAGTAGCATTTGCTAGGTTTTGCTCTCATTCCATCTGTCCATGTACAGAAATCGTCTACTCTACGCAGTAGGTCCTGGCACTGCTTTGGGTTACGAGTCAGTATTGCCAAATCGTCCGCGAAAGCGAGGATAGACTCCGTATATTTACCGTTTAGCTTAAACCGATAGCCCCACTTCTTGTCGTGTGTGGAAATGTTGTCTATTAAAATATTTATTACTATATTGAAAACTATAGGTGATAAACAGCAACCTTGGAACAAACCCACATTATAATTTAAAGGTTGCGTGTATCCATCTTTGGTATTAATCACAAACTTTAATTTACCATAATAAGAGGATATTATTTCCCAAATGATGGACGGAAAGTGATACCATTTTAATGCAAACAACATAAGCTCGTGTTGTACTGAGCCAAAAGCGTTTTCTAGGTCTATCCAACAAACTGTTATTTGCTTTTCATTTGATCTGGCATCTTTTAAACTTTCCGCCAGTAAAGAATTGTGTTCCAGACATCCTGAAATTCCGGGTAGGAACCCTTTTTGGTGGTTTGGTCTGAAATAGTTATTATTGATCATGAAATTTGTCATTTTAAATTGAAGCCATGAGAAGAAAATTTTAGAAATTGTATTGGTTAATGCTATTGGTCTAGTTACGTCTTTTGGACTAGTTACTATTTCTTTCTTTGGAATGAGCACAAAATTAGCCTTGCCGAAGGCCGCTGGGACTTCTTTACTCGACCAGATCCTATTGAATATGCATTTATTATAATAGTTTATTTGTTGAATTTATTCCTAAGTAGCTAAATATTGTAATTCATATTAACACCTATTAGTTTTATATAATATATTTGATAAATATTATTCTATTCTATAACGTGATCTGTAAACGACCCGCAATTTGTTATTACTAATTCATCGTTAACATTCATTCGTTATTCTATATACTACAAGATCATCCAATTTGCACTTGCGCTCTCAATATAAAAATTGTAAAAGGAATAAATTATTTTATATTTCAAGTATTCAAGAGTTTCTGCTTGCTCGGGGAATGGAGGTAGGTTTGCGCATCTTTCACATGGGGGTTTGAGTTAGTTATAGTCGTCAAAAAATCATTTTAAATTAAATTGTTATTTACAGATCTAATCTATCGAATTTAATCACTAGTACATTGAATATTATAAAATCATTATTAACATACCAATGCTTTAACTATGTCCTCATTTTTCACGTGCTACTGATTACAATCGGTAGAGTAAGTTTCGTAAATAACACGCAAATGAAATAATATAAATCAACACATTATGAAAAAATATCTTTATAAAAAACATTCTGACATTTTTAACCAATTTATTTCTGTATCCACACATAAACATAAACTTAAACTTCCCTCCATAAGATTACAATAATTTAAAGGTAATTCATACTGTATGGCAATTTTAATGTATAATCACCTTCCACAAATACTGCAGGCATTATCCCTAAGAAAATTTAGGAAACAATGATATGACTTTTAATAAGCAAAATGTATTATAGTGTGAAAGAATATTTAGACGACAAGCACCTAAAATATTAAACTTATGACCAAAGATTGTATATTGTAGGTACTGTTAGGTTTAGAACTCTCCCGGCCCGCCGAGCCCGCAACATGCTCGTCGCGCATCGCAGGCGACTCAGGCGCCGGAGGTCCCTTAACGACCTCCGTCCTCCATGAGCGCAGGCCTGGGGTGGCAGGTGAGGCCGCCTGTCACCCCAGCAGAAGCAGGCCGGGACGGTGGGGCGACTAGCGCCCCTCCCCAAAACCGGGGCAAGACGGGGACACCGTGGTTCCCAAACCCGAGGGGGCTATCTCGAAACCGGAGATGGCCCAGGGTCAGTCGGGGTGCGAGGGATATGCTCTATGGGCAACCTTACACCCCGGCGTCTGCAGACCCGAGACGGCGTGCGGTTTTAGTCGGTTCGAGCCTGACATAACCGCCCCCGCTGGCCGGCGGGGGGGTATCCGAGGGGATTTCCGCACGAAAAAAAAAAAAAAAAAAAAAAAAAGGTACTGTTAGGTTTAGAACTCTCCCGGCCCGCCGAGCCCGCAACATGCTCGTCGCGCGTCGCAGGCGACTCAGGCGCCGGAGGTCCCTTAACGACCTCCGTCCTCCATGAGCGCAGGCCTGGGGTGGCAGGTGAGGCCGCCTGTCACCCCAGCAGAAGCAGGCCGGGACGGTGGGGCGACTAGCGCCCCTCCCCCAAACCGGGGCAAGACGGGGACACCGTGGTTCCCAAACCCGAGGGGGCTATCTCGAAACCGGAGATGGCCCAGGGTCAGTCGGGGTGCGAGGGATATGCTCTATGGGCAACCTTACACCCCGCCGTCTGAAGACCCGAGACCCGATGACCCGAGCCAGCGGGGGCGGTTATGTCGGGCTTGAACCGACTAAAACCGCACGCCGTCTCGGGTCTACAGACGCTGGGGTGTGAGGTTGCCCATAGAGCATATCCCTCGCACCCCGACAAATTATGCTGTACCTTAATAGGTAATGCTAAGCTAATGCTTTAAGATCCGATGCAAATAAGTGATTGATTGATTGATATATATGAACATGTTAAGTTGGTTTGTGTACCTGCGCTTCATAAACAAAAAGTTTTGCATTGATTGAGCTCAAATTTTGACACGATTTACAACCGGCTTCAAAGATGGATTTTATCAAATTTTTCTTCGCGTCGGTTAAGAGTTATAGAATCATTTTATGAATGTATTCCCGGGTGAAGCCGGGAACTCGGCCTCTAGTAGGTATACGTGTTCGATACACCGTGTTCATACAGACCACCGCGGTAGTTACTGGTAAAAGTTGTATGGGACATTTACTGGATTAACAACTACCGCGGATGAATTTTATTGTGTCATGAAACCATGGGAGGTGACGGGGTGGTCTTGTAAAGCGTGGGATCCTCTGTCGTGTAACTTTCGTCTTTCGAAGTACAATGTAAAGTATTTACAGTTATGATGATTAATAAATTATCTAATCAACTTCAACAGATTCCCGTTCTGTATTTATTTGTATTGCTACAGAAACGAATTAATAGAACAGAAAAAGGTACCTACCTAGTGCCTACTATTTTCAGGCTGGAGAACTCACAGGACCAACAAAAGTACGACTACTGCGTGTACGTGTACACGCACGACGCAGCGGAGGCCTTAAGGGGCCTTGTGCACGCGTGTGCTGGTACGCGTTTCGTGCAATTAATACTGAGCTAATTTCATGCAGATAATTTGCACATACTCCTGCAAAAAAAGTCCATACGATTTGCACGAGGAAAAAAAATGTAAAACCTTTTTTTTTTTTTCATTCAGAATGTTGGAGTGGAAAACTTCCTATTATATTAACTTAAAATTAAAAATTGGGGTCTGATTCGATCATAGAGTAATTAAGATACATTCGATATTTGAAATTCCCGCCCATTTCGAATATCGAATGAGATCTCAGAACCCAAGCTATACACCGATTGAATTGCTAAAGAATAAGACTTTACAATAGGTATAAATTCATTTTGGTAAGGCCCATCATGGAGGATTGGCTGGAGAGGCGACACGGAAGCCTCTCCTACCGACTGACGCAGGTGATCTCAGGGAAGGGGTGCTTCGGGGACCACCTGCATCGGATCAGGAAGGAGCCAACGCCTGAGTGTCATCACTGCGACGCGAGCGAGGACTCAGGGCTGCACACGCTGGCGGACTGCCCGGCGTGGGAGGCGCCGAGGCGTGACCTCGTGGCAGCCATCGGGGTGGGAGTCCTCTCGCTCGGCAGCATGATTGCGGCAATGGTGCGGAGCGCGCCCGGGAGAGACTTAGAACTCTCCCGGTCCGCCGAGCCCGCAACTTGCTCGCCGCGCGTCGCAGGCAACTCAGGCGCCGGAGGTCGCTTAACGACCTCCGTCCTCCATGAGCGCAGGCCTGGGGGTGGCGGGTGAGGCCACCTGTCACCCCAGCAGAAGCAGGCCGGGACGGTGGGGCGACTAGCGCCCCTCCCCCAAACCGGGGCAAGACGGGGACACCGTGGTTCCTAAACCCGAGGGGGCCATCTCGAAACCGGAGATGGCCCAGGGTCAGTCGGGGTGCGAGGGATATGCTCTATGGGCAACCTTACACCCCGGCGTCTGCAGACCCGAGACGGCGTGCGGTTTTAGTCGGTTCAAGCCCGACATAACCGCCCCCGCTGGCCGGCGGGGGGGTATCCGAGGGGATTTCCGCACGAAAAAAAAAAAAAAAAAAAAAAACGGTATAAATTCATTTTGATCTCAATTTAGAGCAAACAATACCATTTAAATAGCGTTTAATACTAATTCTAAATATTTGTATTTATAAAGACCTCATACCGTAGCATAAATTGGCATTTATGTTTGCATGCATTCGTCAGGTCGCACGCAAACACTTCAACCTATATAATAAATCAGATCGATTGCACGGAACAAAAATTGTTCACTTATAGTCAATTGTAAGTACAACGAAACATCATTCGCGAGAAATGTATGTGAAAAATTTGTTACATTTTTTTTTATTTTTGTTAGCATCTTAGCAGAATAAACAAGCTGCCAATATCATTTCGAAATAAGAATGTTTTGAATTTTGGCACTTAACTTTTCGTTATACTATTTTTTTTTAAATACCATCTGGCAAATGAAACTGGTTCATATAACTTTACCACCCACGCTACTGGGGAGTTATTACTTGTCAGTGTATAACAATAAAGACTTAAATGTTCTTGCAAACTTAAATATCAACTTACTTTCTAAATAGGTGTAGTATCTGCTCGTAATATGTATATACATCCTCTATTAAGAACTAATAAGGTCAAAGACCATTATGTGAATCTTTCATTACAGTCACAGAAGCTGTGCAAAATTACACCATGTTATCAGCTACAGTTACGACAGTTAGCATCTGTTGTGCGCGAGAGTCGAACCTGACACCGCTCCCACACTCGCCGATACACGGAACGTAACGCGAACTTGCCGTTTATTCGCTGAGATTATGAACTCAATTGACAATTATTGCTTCTGTTTAATTGTTGTTTTTTAGGGATTTTCTTTAGAAAAGCCCCATTGCTATCGAGTTGTCGTCGACGTCGTCGTTGCCAATTTGAGATGAGCTATCGAGTTGCTGTTTTCGGTAATAGATTCGTGCTGGGGTGAACCATTGCAAGATAAAGAAAAAATCGCAAAGTCGAAAATCCCTTGTATACGGCTGAGCTCGTCTCAGGAATTCAACTTCTTTATTAATACTATCATCTGTACATCCTCGAATGAATGAGCAGAGGGGTGTTAACACACGCTTTTAGCGAACTATGTATTCGGTAACACACAAGGGGCAAAGATCATGTCGTCAACAGGGCACTTTTTCTATACTCTGTGCTGCTACATAAAAAAACAATAATCTATACATAAATAAAATTGAAGTGTCTGTTTGTAATATTGAAATAACCGTTTTTTACTACTAATATATACAGTACACCAAAATAACATTTTTTACAATTTTTGTCTGTCTATCTGTTTATTCCGGCTAATCTCTAAGTGGCTGGACCGATTTTGACGGGACTTTTATTGGCAGGTAACTGATGTAATAAGGAGTAACTTTGGCTACTTTAATTTTGAAACAAGAATTAGGGTTCCGTGGGAAAAGATAAAAGCCAGATCTAAGTCCACGCGAACGAAGTCGCGGGCACAGCTAGTACTTAATAAAACTTGGGAATCGAGCCCGACACAACACAACAAATAAGAGCAGGACTGGCAATAATTGTGCGGTGTTGAAAGGACAGTAAGCTGAAGCGGAAGCCAGAGGACCAATTCTCGTAATAAAAAGATGTTCAAAATTCATCTATTCTAGTCTTGATCTCCCATATATAAAAAAAAAGGTTTTTTTTTTATATTTAGGACGCGTCAATTTGACTTCACCTCGCCTGATGGTAAGCTAACCATGTTAACAATGGTGGCACTCAGCTTGACGGCCTCATCAGAAGATTGTCGTCGCAGCACCGCGTGACCCCCACTAGTGCTGCGACCACAATCCCCCTGCCCGGCTATGCACTTGCTGACCCCTAAACGCAATCAAAACGAAGTTGGATTACTATGGAGGGTTTTTCGCAATCGTGCACGGTGGTACCCACCCGGCCGATTGTGACAAATTTGTGTCATCAAATTTCTACCACCAGAAGGTACTCTCATAACAAAGTTTTATTGAAAATATTGAAAATTTTAGTATGAGAGTGGTTGCTCGCCGTGAAGACCAGGTGCAGGGTTGTTGTAGTGGGCTTTCGCTTATGGTCTGGCCGGATGTGAAGTATGATTGGCGTATATTTAATCCCCGAATTTGGACCCTGGAACACACCATTAAAAAAAAGCGTTAAGGGCACCTTTTTTTGATATTTGGGAGATCGAGACTAGACTGAGACTGAATCTTAAATATCTTTTTATTACGAGAAATGACCCTCAGACCCAACGAATCTATGGCAAGGACGCAAGACTCGGACCAGACTTGGAAATGCGTAAGCAAAGCGCCCCAACCTGTCTGTATTTATTTATTTATTTATTCACATTTTGATAAAATGCATATAACAATGCCCCACAAAATCGCTTTCGCGCTTTGTCTGTGGGAGCTAGTGAGTCACAGAGTACTTACAGATAACAAATTTAACATCTACTTATATAATGAAGTACAAAATTTTATTTTAAGTTACCACTAGACGATTGATCGTCCAGCGCAGATACTCCTTGAGTAGTTTACCAATAGTTTGTGATATTGCTCCATGGTTTTGTGTCTTCTCTAACTGACGCGCATGTCCGAGTCTTAAGTCCATTGTCTTAGGCTTGCGCCTTACAAAATAACCAAAACTTAGCAGCATTTAAAATCATAAATCTCTTTAACCAACTATCTGTCTACTCATAAACGAGTCGGTGGTCAGTAGCAAACACCACCATATACGTGCGGCATGCCCATATACTACATCGGTACGTAACACACGCCCCCATTAATTTGAGCCGACCTTCATTGCGCTGTCCGAGTAAATTGTATTGTATCGTTTAAGTGTACGTATATTACGAAACACCATTGCGAAAGCAAGGTTCGGATATTTTCTGATACTGTTACCACGGCTAGCAACTTAATCGCAACGTCGGGCAATTCAAAAGGAATACTTACGGTAACTTGACTTGGCTACTTACTTGACTTCTTGCTTCCAACTGTTATGTACAAACCATGACAGAAATTTTCGTTCTTCGAATAACTTTCTTCTCTTATGTCCTATGTTTCAAATTACAAAGGACCGAGATTAACCAAATGGCACAAAATGCTATAAAACCACTAAACCACTCAAATATCACCAATTTTCATTATTAAGCAATTAGGTATCTTGATCTATAATAGAACCTTACCCATAAATACTTGAAATTATTTGACCAACAGCTTGATGTGAATGCACCTTTAGTACATCAAAAATACAACGGTATAACGTGTGTTATCATTCATTTATATCAATCAGACATAAATAAACAATTTTACAGCATCTTAACTTAACTATGCAATGCTGCTATGCTATTTAAATAAAAATCACATAACAAAATTCTTATTAACAAATTAAATGCCCGTTAATAACGAATTCAACGACAAGAGATCCAAAATGGCATCTTCGAATAGCCCTGAAAGAGTAAAGTATCGGATTTGGTTATTTTACCGAATCGGGGACAGCCGTGGGAGCGCGCCCACTGTTCCAACACTTGTTAGAAGATCTAGACAATTGTGTAACATCAAATAATATTCTAATACCAGCTAATATGGGTGTTAGATATAATTAGTCATACGGTACATGATATTATTTGAAATATCAAACACTTCTATATGTGTACTATCTATACATAGTACTCTATGATATTACGAATATAGCTGCGTTTGCTTGATTCAACTTACTTTTTTTTTTTTTTTTTTTTTTTTTTTTTTTTTTTTTTTTTAAAGAATATTAGTAACCGAAATTACTAATATTCCCCCTAACCCCTCCAGCTAAGCTAAAATGCTTGTGTTAGGAGTGGGTTCACGTCAGTAGTGTAATGGCCAGGATTCGAACCCAGGACCTCTCGATCGTAGGGTCGACTCCTTAACCACTAAGCTACCGACGCTTTACTTTATTTAGCCGTCATCGGTACATGCACGAAAAAAAATAATTTCAGTAGCATTAATTTGTCACAGTATTTTTTGACCGCTCACAGTAGAGTACACCCTTACGCTCACAGTAGAGTTTACTGGTGGTAGAAATTTGATGACACAAATTTGTCACAAAATTCGGCCGGGTAGGTACCACCGTGCACGATTGCGAAAAACCCTCCATAGTAATCCAATTTCGGTTTGATTGCGTTCAGGGGTCAGCAAGTGCATAGCCGGGCAGGGGGGTTGTGGTCGCAGCACCAGTGGGACCGGTGGGTGTCACGCGGTGCTGCGACGACAATCCTCTTCTGATGAGGCCGTCAAGCTGAGTGCCACTATTGTTAACATAGTACGTGTATGTAATGGTGACCCTCTTTCCTGAGACTTTACCTTCAGCTTACCATCAGGCGAGGTGAAGTCAAATTGACGTGTCCTAAATATAATAAAAAAAAAAAAAAAAAAAAGAAAAACACCCACCGTACACCGTAATTCTATTGAAAACAGTTAGAATAACTTGAGTTATAATTATAATGATACGTAAACCTACACTGGGGGTCTGTAGACTAGAAACACAAAACAAACATGACTACTAGATATCTATGGTGAATATGAACCTAATTATTTATAGCAGTGGGACCAATTTTAGTTTTTGGGCCATCATTATGCATGATTGAGTAACAAACAAGAAAACTTACAATATTATTTACTTAGCATAACATAACATAAACTCACGCCTATATCCCCGAAGGGGTAGGCAGAGGTGCTAGCACCCACATTTCGCCAGTTTATGTTTAGGTCCCAATGTAATAGGTGGCGAGCCTATTGCCATTAACTGGGCACTTATAAACCTGCGATAAATACACACATAACTTCGAAAAGCATCGAAAAGTCATTGGTGTGTGCCATGGTAAAACCTGGGATCGAACCCGAGACCTCGTCTCAGCAGTCCATTACCCTACTACTAGGCTACCTTTTTTTTCGTGCGGAAAGCCCCTCCTTGACCCGACTAAAAACTCTGGTCTTCAGACGTCGTGGTGTAAGGTTGCCTATAAAGCATTTACCTAATTATCATTAATCAAAACATGCGTAGGTTCATTGAAAACATTACATATTTAGATAGTAAGTTTGATTAGTAAACAAACAACAAGTCGTATTAATAACGAATACTGCCTCGAGGTCACCTAAGGGACTGCTCCCGTGGGCGCTTGTATTGGTCAAGAAAACACATGGTCACATAGGCCTTAACTATCGCCCACTGTATGTAGGTTGATGTACTTCTGTTTTTCCATGATTTTCCAGCTATTATATGGTATTAAGATATGAAATGACATTTCCGGTAACGAAACACAACATGAGATCCGTATTTGGCATCGAGTTGGATCTGTCTTTTAAGTACATAACAATTATTTGGCTCACGAGGTTGTCGGTATGTGGAGTGTGGCTTCGGTAATTATTGTTCCGATAATCATATCGGTTCACAGACTGATTGCCAAGTGCCTCGATCAAGACCTCAAGAGGCTAGCGTAAGTTTGTTGGGTCATGGGCTTGATGCAGCTGTACTCCTCGACACGGCACGTATTTTGAGGAGATTCCTTTCTCTAGAGCCCTAACGGAGTTGGTCCCTGTGCCCGATGCCAGTGGGTCACTATTTTTTATATTTTTAAATATATTTGTTTTTGTTATATAGAATGTATTTCAAAATATAATTAAGCGTAGCGAGCCGAAGGCGAGCGAAGCGTCTTTGGTTTCAAAGTTGCATTTCAAACAATTGATACTCCTGCGAGACCGCTTGACTGATCTCGACCAAATTTGCCATGGTGATCAAGTAGACGTTACTGAGTGTCGTAAGCGGTCGAATGTCCAGATCGGTTTTACCATCGAGGAATAATCACCGAAAAACCAAATCAATGGAAAAAGTCGACCGGTCACGTTGACCTATTGTTGGATAGGCAAATCTCGCTACGCTTAAGTTTGGGTTGATTGCGAAGCTGGTAACCGTCCTAGTTTATATCTGTTTTAAAATTGAATAAAGAAAACATTCATAATAATTGACACAGCACGCATTCTGAGGTTTGGAGCCCTAATCACCGGTAGCTTGGTCCCTGTACCCGATACCGGTGGACTGCAATATTTTGTTTTAATATATTTGTTTTTTATTTTATTGAGTGTATTTAAAAATATAATTTATAAGTTGTAAAATGAATATATTGAAATAATAATAATAGTCTTTATTCTTTATTAACATACATGTGCGGAAATCCCTTCGGATACCCCCCCGCGCCGGCCAGCGGGGGCGGTTATGTCGGGCTTGAACCGACTAAAACCGCACGCCGTCTCTGGGTCTACAGACGCCGGGGTGTAAGGTTGCCCATAGAGCATATCCCTCGCACCCCGACTGACCCTGTGGCATCTCCGGTTTCGAGATGGCCCCCTCGGGTTTGGAAACCACGGTGTCCCCGTCGTGCCCCGGTTTGGGGGAGGGGCGCTAGTCGCCCAACCGTCTCGGCCTGCTTCTGCTGGGGTGACAGGCGGCCTCACACATCGCCGTACCCTAGCTGCTGTTATCGGGAATAATCATTCACTGAGAAGGCAGGCGCGGTGTGGATCTGGGAGGCAGATACCCTCGGCGACCCTATCCGCAACCAGGTTAGAGGACCAGGGCTAGCTCTCCACCCACAGGTATGAGCCAGCCGCGAAGACGAAAGCGACGTCCGGGGAATTGGAAGCCTCTTTGAGAAAGCCCACCGAAATATTATTTGTCACTTTATTAAATTTTTTTTTGTGTCGATTCCGATGTCACTTTAAAAGCTTTAAAGGTTAAACGACAAAGCATGTCTAAAGACAATGACACAATCAAAGCCAGGTCAATCACCATGCCTGACTTCACTTCATATCAAAGGGCTTCCGTGGGCGGGGCACCTTGATCAATGGGCATCTAGCACATGGCCACATATGGCCTTAAAGTTACCACCTACAGTCAGGAACTGTGTAGGTAGCTGGAAGCCCTTTCAAATTCATTACGAAATCTTAGTTTAGGTTATTACCTTATCTTGTTTCAGAGGTTGTAGCGAGTGCAACTGTCATTCGTATCATTGTATTCCTGGGACAGGCACAAATTATTATTGGGTTTTCATATTAATAATTACTTAGTAACAGTTCGGCTTTTAGGCTTGGATTACACAAAAACTGAAGAAATTCTTCCTTGATACACACACACAAAATAACTTATAACTTATACAGACGCACTCATACGTCATAACCGTCAATACGGGGTATCCGAAGGGATTTCCGCACGAAAAAAAAAAAAAAGGTACTCACCTACACACACACCCTCTTTCCTCCCTCACACACACATCCATTTCCATCCACACATATAAACTCACTCTCTTACACACACACCCTCACCAGTCTCTCTCTCATAAACACACACTCACATGCACGCCCGTAAACATATATGTATGTTAAATGCTAAATATTAAATATAGGGATAAAATGTGAAAAAAATATGTAAAAGCCTATCTTTATTTTTATATTGTGTCTAGTGAAAGTGACTGGTCTTCACCACACAGGGTATCCTAGTGTGGAGATCAGTGCCATAATTTTTAAGATACACATGTAGTATTTCAATAAAGTTATTATTATTGACTCAGGATAAAGAGCCCGTTTGACGGTAATTAACACGCCCTTTATTACGTGGGCCTGAAAAACGTAATTGGTATGTGTTCCTACCAAGCCAAGCAGTACCCGGAAGCACCCGAGGGGGTGTATAATGATCATCCGTTGCTATATCGCGAAGACAAGCTAACCAGCTTTTATATTTATAAAAACAAGACCTAAACGTGTGTAAAAGAACCACACACGGAACAATGTCAATCAATACGACAAAATCGACGAACCGACCAAATCTGGAGAAGTACCATAAACTGAAGTTCTATTGTAAGTGACAAGGAAGTTCTTATTGAACTGATGCATTAATAACCATAAATTTGAAAAAAAGATCCCCCTATGCGAAAAAATACAACCCTTAATCGAGTAACCATACGCCAAAAATGCCTTACATCATATTGGAAAAGAGCTGATACTCTTACACTGCTGCGCCACCGCAAGGAAACAGGCTTTCAACTGAAAAAAAATCGGTCCATCCGTTTGAGAGCTACGATGCCACAGACAGACAGACAGACACACACACACACAGACATCGACGTCAAACTTATAACGACCCCCTTTTTGCGTAACCCCCCCCCCTTACGTAACTGACATCTTCACAGGTGCAGCCGCGAATAAAATCTAGTGGTACCTTTTTTTCGGATACCCCCCCGCCTTCCAGCGGGGGCGGTTATATCGGGGTTGAACCGACTAAAACCGCACGCCGTCTCGGGTCTACAGACGTCGGGGTGTAAGGTTGCCCACAGAGCATATCCCTCGCACCCCGACTGACCCTGGGCCATCTCCGGTTTCGAGATAGCCCCTCGGGTTTGGGAACCACGGTGTCCCCGTCTTGCCCCGGTTTGGGGGAGGGGCGCTAGTCGCCCCACCGTCTCGGCCTGCTTCTGCTGGGGTGACAGGCGGCCTCACACATCGCCGTACCCTAGCTGCTGTTATCGGGAATAATCATTCACTGAGAAGGCAGGCGCGGTGTGGATCTGGGAGGCAGATACCCTCGGCGACCCTATCCGCAACCAGGTTAGAGGACCAGGGCTAGCTCTCCACCCACAGGTATGAGCCAGCCGCGAAGACGAAAGCGACGTCCGTGGAATTGGAAGCCTCTTTGAGAAAGCCCACCGAAATATTATTTGTCACTTTATTAAATTTTTTTTTGTGTCGATTCCGATGTCACTTTAAAAGCTTTAAAGGTTAAACGACAAAGCATGTCTAAAGACAATGACACAATCAAAGCCAGGTCAATCACCATGCCTGACTTCACTTCATATCAAAGGGCTTCCGTGGGCGGGGCACCTTGATCAATGGGCATCTAGCACATGGCCACATATGGCCTTAAAGTTACCACCTACAGTCAGGAACTGTGTAGGTAGCTGGAAGCCCTTTCAAATTCATTACGAAATCTTAGTTTAGGTTATTACCTTATCTTGTTTCAGAGGTTGTAGCGAGTGCAACTGTCATTCGTATCATTGTATTCCTGGGACAGGCACAAATTATTATTGGGTTTTCATATTAATAATTACTTAGTAACAGTTCGGCTTTTAGGCTTGGATTACACAAAAACTGAAGAAATTCTTCCTTGATACACACACACAAAATAACTTATAACTTATACAGACGCACTCATACGTCATAACCGTCAATACGGGGTATCCGAAGGGATTTCCGCACGAAAAAAAAAAAAAAGGTACTCACCTACACACACACCCTCTTTCCTCCCTCACACACACATCCATTTCCATCCACACATATAAACTCACTCTCTTACACACACACCCTCACCAGTCTCTCTCTCATAAACACACACTCACATGCACGCCCGTAAACATATATGTATGTTAAATGCTAAATATTAAATATAGGGATAAAATGTGAAAAAAATATGTAAAAGCCTATCTTTATTTTTATATTGTGTCTAGTGAAAGTGACTGGTCTTCACCACACAGGGTATCCTAGTGTGGAGATCAGTGCCATAATTTTTAAGATACACATGTAGTATTTCAATAAAGTTATTATTATTGACTCAGGATAAAGAGCCCGTTTGACGGTAATTAACACGCCCTTTATTACGTGGGCCTGAAAAACGTAATTGGTATGTGTTCCTACCAAGCCAAGCAGTACCCGGAAGCACCCGAGGGGGTGTATAATGATCATCCGTTGCTATATCGCGAAGACAAGCTAACCAGCTTTTATATTTATAAAAACAAGACCTAAACGTGTGTAAAAGAACCACACACGGAACAATGTCAATCAATACGACAAAATCGACGAACCGACCAAATCTGGAGAAGTACCATAAACTGAAGTTCTATTGTAAGTGACAAGGAAGTTCTTATTGAACTGATGCATTAATAACCATAAATTTGAAAAAAAGATCCCCCTATGCGAAAAAATACAACCCTTAATCGAGTAACCATACGCCAAAAATGCCTTACATCATATTGGAAAAGAGCTGATACTCTTACACTGCTGCGCCACCGCAAGGAAACAGGCTTTCAACTGAAAAAAAATCGGTCCATCCGTTTGAGAGCTACGATGCCACAGACAGACAGACAGACACACACACACACAGACATCGACGTCAAACTTATAACGACCCCCTTTTTGCGTAACCCCCCCCCCTTACGTAACTGACATCTTCACAGGTGCAGCCGCGAATAAAATCTAGTGGTACCTTTTTTTCGGATACCCCCCCGCCTTCCAGCGGGGGCGGTTATATCGGGGTTGAACCGACTAAAACCGCACGCCGTCTCGGGTCTACAGACGTCGGGGTGTAAGGTTGCCCACAGAGCATATCCCTCGCACCCCGACTGACCCTGGGCCATCTCCGGTTTCGAGATAGCCCCTCGGGTTTGGGAACCACGGTGTCCCCGTCTTGCCCCGGTTTGGGGGAGGGGCGCTAGTCGCCCCACCGTCCCAATCTAGTGGTACCTATGTAAATATTAAGTAGATAGCTAGGAATGAAAAGTGTATGGATTAATGTAATACAAATTTAACAAATCGCATCGCTACAGTGCGCTACAGTGCGTGGAGGCTTGTATTTTATGAGCGGAAATAGTTTGGATTCCATTGTAACGCTGAGGTGTTTCAATGTAAACATTGCGCACTAACAACAAGGGCGCGTACCATAGATATCAAATTGTAGAGATAAGACATACGATCGAGGTCCCAGTCTCTCTCTGTTGGCAGAATTATCGGTACCTTTTTGTTTTTTTTTTTTCTTGCGGAAGTCCCTACGGATACCCCCCGCCGGCCAGCGGGGGCGGTTATGTCGGGCTTGTACCGACTAATACCGCACGCCGTCTCGGGTCTTAAGACGCCGGGGTGTAAGGTTACCCATAGAGCATATCCCTCGCACCCCGACTGACCCAGGGCCATCTCCGGTTTCGAGATGGCCCCCTTACTTGCTCTCCACTGTGCCATCTGCTAATCAGAGGGAGACGTGGAAAGCTTCCGAACAGCCCTCAACAGGGCGCCTCGGTCGGAGTTGGCCGTAGGCGGCAGCGTCTCTCCCAACCTAGGAGAGAGGCGCTGCTGTCTCCGTTGCCCAGGGTGCACCGCGTGGAGGTCCCCAACCAAGCACCCCAGAATCATCGGTACCTATATAACCGATGTAAGAAGCTACCTTAATGAAATAAGAAGGAGATTGTAGTCCCAGTCATTACGCGGTTGACATTACACCACACATACATGCAGGCTTTTAAATGGTAATGCCGAGCAGGGTTTATCTAACCTGACGGTCGAGGCTAGCCGACACCCTGGCAGAAGCAGGCCCAGGGTGCTGGCGCGTCGTGTTTCCGCGCGCGCCTCTCTTTAGGGGAGATTAGATCCCCAACAACACGTCGGGGTCGACAGCTTTGTCGACCGGAGCCGGTTGGGGTCTCTGGGATTTCCTTTCTAGGGTACACCAGATTCCCCGTGCCAGATGGCTGACGCAAGAGACATCGTGCGGTTTTAGTCGGTTCATGTCCGACATACCCAACTCACCGATAGCTCCGGTAAGGTGAAGGGGGATTCCGCAAGAAAAAAAAAATGATCATCTGACCTAGGGCCTTACCATGATGACTTATAAACAATTCAGTTTTGGAGCAATTCAAAACAAGTTTGCAAACTGAATTGCTATGATACGTAGTATGACATGCTTAAACTGTAACGCGTTCGCGTTTGGTTCGTTTGTTGACACTTGGAACGTGAAACTGAACGACTTAATACGTCATACGTCATTCGTATTACGTCATACTTCATAGTACGAGTACGAAACTTCGTACTCGTACTATGAAGTATGACGTCGTATTAAGTCAATTGTCAATTAAGTCAATTAAGTCAAGTGAATTGTTTCTAGCGCGTTGCGGTAAGGCCCAGTTGGGCCTACATACATACTTGTCATAAATACAATACAGTTTCGGGCCTCTTAGCTAAGGGAGAGTGGTACAATCTTGGTTGGTACAAATTTATACCTAATAGGAAAGTAGTTCATTACTTAAGTACAATCACACCTCTTTCCCAATGGAATACGAGTATAGGCAGAGAGCATTATGTTTCCACTTGCTACGATACTGGCATACAGTTTTCGCTGTTTCGCCTGCACCAGTTAATTCATTACTTATTTCTGGTATCTTTTTTTTTTTTCGTGCGGAAATCCCTTCGGATACCCCCCCCCCCCCCCGGCCAGCGGGGGTGGTTATGTCGGGCTTGAACCGACTAAAACCGCACGCCGTCTCGGGTCTACAGACGCCGGGGTGTAAGGTTGCCCATAGAGCATATCCCTCGCACCCCGACTGACCCTTGGGAACCACGGTGTCCCCGTCTTGCCCCGGTTTGGGGGAGGGACGCTAGTCGCCCCACCGTCCCGGCCTGCTTCTGCTGGGGTGACAGACGGCCTCACCCGCCACCCCCAGGCCTGCGCTCATGGAGGACGGAGGTCGTTAAGCGACCTCCGGCGCCTGAGTCGCCTGCGATGCGCGGCGAGCAAGTTGCGGGCTCGGCGGGCCGGGAGAGTTCTAAATCTCTCCCGGGCACGCTCCGCCATCTCCTTCGCGAGCATTACATGCTCGTAGAAGGAGGTGACGGCGGCCCACGCGCTCGCGCTCTTATTTCTGGTATCTAAGTAGCATAATTACCTATAATATTTTAAGTTAACTTTTTTACTTTTGTTTTTGCAGATATTTACGTACTGCACAAACCGGCGAGGTCTGCTCAAGCACCGTGTACCAACCAATTGCCTAATGACGCAGTGTCAACTGTGGTATCCATCTTTGTATCTCTAACTATCTAATCTATAGTATATTTTTACTCTATGGCGCGCACAAAGCAAGCGCACGCGCGCGAACTTGACATTGTCTATTCTCGCGCCGGAAGCACACACAACTGCAGCGGAAACGAGCGCCCTTCAAAGGGGTAACATTGTTTCCGAGAAAGGCGTTAGCGACAACACACAGTTTTGGCTGAACGTTTAATTCTGTACGAGTTGCGCTTTCCGGGGAATGTAAACAAATACAATGTTGCAATGGATGTTTGGTTAATCCGTCTATTATTACTTTACCCAGCCATAGCACAGTGGATGTACGGGGAAATTGAAATTCTCCCTACACCCACTGGTGGGTGACGCCAGTGGATGCACGGGTCGTTCTTGTGCGCTGAATTATTCATAGACACCTAAACCTGAAACGTATGTAGACGAGAACTTCAACCAATATGGGTCCAGGTAGCTCAATTGGTAGATTAATCTCCTAGCATGACCCTGTAGCGGGTGTAACAGATTCAAATCCCCACCTCGATATTGTCTTTTCCGAATTTAACTTTACAAGATTATATTGAATTACATAACATAACTTCACGCCTGTATCCCCGAAGGGGTAGGCAGAGATGTATTACACACCCACGTTTCGTCAGTTATGTTTAGGTCCCAATGTAATAGGGGGCGAGCCTATTGCCATCTACCGGGCACATTATTAAGCGAGCGAGAATGCACACATAACTAACAAAAGTCAGAGGTGTGTGAAAGTTAGTAAATACTTCAAAATTCTTAAATATGGTGGATTTAAAAAATAATAATATTACCAAAGTAGCAAGCAAGCAAACGATCTGATGTTAAGCCGTTACTATCTTTACACTTCGGAGAACCGGGATGCATCGGAATGCAAATTAATTCTCTTGACATTTCTATAGACTGTACAAAGTATCGCTCTTTTTTATTTTCTACGTGTGTGGGAATACGCCGAAATGTATAAATTTTAATTAGTACCAAAAACTAACATAATAAACATGTCTAATAAAAGGCTGCAACAATAGCGTATTGTACAATAAAGTACACACGTACGACTAAAAAGCTTTCTATAATAACCGACCATAATCACCAGTATCCCATAATATATATATCCCAATTAAATTAATTAAATCCCCTCGAAAATCTCAAGCAACCGTGGGATGCACCAAAGACAGATGAGCACCATTATCCTAAATAATACCATAGTATTGTGAGTAGACGTCGCACAGATGCCGGAGATCCGGCGCAGCATCTGCCTGCAATTCCTACACCCCAGTGGTTTTTTTATTTCGAATTGAATATGTGAGGTTTTTTACGTATTTAGGAAATAAAATTAGGAAGTGACGACCTAACTTGGTTTTCTAGGATATTGTCGAGAAAAAGAAGTAGAGTAATCCAGTACATAACTACTTCTCTTTTTTCGATTTTAGGTTACATTAACATAGACACTGTTGCTAAGGGGTTCATTCCTAAGAGTAACCATTTGACACCTATTTCTATGTATGCCCGCATCACTTGAATTTCAGCGATTGCGATAGAGAACTAAAATGCTCCACCCACACATACAATCCCGGGTTCTTTCAGCGAGGTGCGAAAAAGCATTTGTTTTAGACCCTTACGGTAGGGTCACCTTTTTATGATCATCAGCATCTGGAATGATAGCCAGCACCTTCTGGACTGCACCCTGGCTTCTTGTTGTCCAGCGGAGTGCAGTCAATAATAATAATAATAAAAAATATATATGTGAACCTTCGCTCAATGTTCGATAGGGAACCTCAACGTTCTTTCAGACTCACAACTTTTTTGACATACAGTTGCATTTCATACAAATACACTACAAGGTAGGTAGGTAGTTGTAGGTAGTTTTAAACCTCTAGGGTATGAATCACCTGAAAATGAAATACAACTGAATTTTAATACTACTACAGTCATACTGTACATCAGTATAACCGTAACTAGGTAATTACGAGAATTGGCCGTTTCCTCTGCAACGGTTCTATTGCCGTAAATTCATAACTGACAACGATACTTTACGTTTGTAACTCCAGAACGGTTAGACCGATTTTCCTAATCTATGATTTTTTTGATTTTACTGTGCCATTTTGTAAGGTTTTTTTTTGCGGAAATGCCTACGGTTAACCCACCGCTGACCAGTGGGGGTAGTTGTGTTGAACTCAAACCGACCAAAACTGCACGCCGTCTCGGGTCTCTAATGCTGGGGTGTCTAAAGAGGCAACATAAGGCAATTCCTTCCAGCTACGGCTATGAGGTGGCCCTCTCTGGATACTGTACCTATACTATAGCAATTGGGATAATTAAAAATATGAGACATTCACGAAATAATTTGAACTAATAAGTGATAAGTTAACCAACATAACTTGAATATAAAGTGGAACGAAGTTTACCGTGCCTACCTTTTTCTTTAATTTTTCGTGCGGAAATACTTTGGGATACCCCCCGCCGGCCAGCGGGGGCGGCTTGAAGCGACTAAAACCGCACGCCGTCTCGGGTCTTAAGACGCCGGCCGGGGTGTAAGGTTGCCCATAGAGCATATCCCTCGCAATCAGACTCCTCGCACCCCGACAGTGTCTGCCTACCTGGACACTTACCACCACTCGTAGTGTTGCAAGCGCTGAACATATTTTAAAACCATTATTTTCCATCTTTGCTTTTTTGTCTCTAACTTCTCTAAGAAAGGAAAAGAATTAATTATATTTCCAACTCCTGATTTCTTCAATTAATTTCGTTGCGAGTTCCGAGACTGTTTAACTTTAGATAACTTCCCAAGAGTCCCAAGTTCCCAAGTGTGATGACTCGGTGAGTGGGGTCGCTGATGCTAATCCTGGTGTACAAGAGTTAAGGTAGTGCGCGTGTGGGTGGGATTATTAGGGGCAATGATGAGCTTAGAAGGGAAAAATGTTTCTACAGAAAACTACTAATCGGCGGACTAGTAACTGCGTTGTTGCCAAAAGCGTCCTCCAACAAGCTGTATAGCATAGGTTTTATTAATACGCATTATTCTTTATTTTACATTATGACTAACTAACCGAAAACTAGTTACATTTGCCTGGGAGAAAAAATATAAATAGCACTATTGACATGACGTAGGTAAACGTTTTATTTGAAAACCGAATATTTGATACGCACTGCACAGGTGGCAAATTTCTCGTTCCCACAGAGTACAATAGTGTTTTTTTAACAACCGGCAGAAGTGGCATGTTGCTTCTCACATTGTCGAAAAAAAATAATGAGGTTAGAGATGGTCTCGCGGGAATTTATCGACAGATGGTAATCTATGATATATTATAGGTAGTGGGTTCAAATGGTTCAATTACTTATTTCATATTAAAATGAATCGTTGATATGGAGTAAATCGTTTTCCAAAGTAGGTAGATATTAAGATGCTATAAGCAGGCTGGGGCAAGATGGGGATACCGTAGTTCCCACACTCGAGGGGGCCATACCAAAGCCGTAGATAGCCCAGAGTCAGCCAGCGTGTGAGAGAATTGCCTTATGGGCACCTCACATCCCGGCATTAGAGTTCCAAGACGAAGTGCGGTTTTATTGGGTTCGAGTCCTACATAACCACCCCCGCTGGGTAGCTGGGGTATCCGAAGGGATTCCTGCACGAAAAATAAATAAAGGTACCTGCATCAAGATATCTTGACCTATAATACCTCCATCAGAAACTTAATCCTAGTCATAAGACAACATAGAGAATGTAATTTGACTTCACACAGAATCCATCGCTCCTGCTCTGCCTAACAACTTCAGATGGATCGGTATCACCTAAAGTAGGTACCTACCACGTGAACATAACAATGTTAAGCTGCACTTAACATTGTTATGTTCCTATGATACCCAATTCTTAGCACCAATATTTACTAAATCGATATTTGATATACATCCTCCCTCACATCTCTAACTTTCGATACGTAACACTGTTCCGCGGTCCCATGCATTATGTTATGACGCTAACTATGCGACGAAACGAGAACGCGCACACAATGGCATACGCGGAAAATAAATGAAATAATGATCTAGGAACACGTATCAACCGAGGAAACGTATTACATGCGTAATTATTCGCTACGCACCCACGTCGATATTGTCTTGTCGAGGAACCAATCTAAGTTTACAATTTATGCAAAAGTTATGACAACATAAATCTTTGTTTGTCGTAAAAAGGACAGTTCAGCTTAACATCAGGCGGGTGTAGTCAATTTGACGGACTAAATATTAAAAAAAACAGAGGCACTCCAGGAGTGCCGACATAAGTGAAAACTTGAATAATTACGTGTTTTTTTTAGAATAGTCATCATAAATACCTAAACCCAGGTATTATTGTTTAACTAGCTGTTGCCCGCGACTTCGTCTGCGTTAAATTCTGAATAGATCAAGGTATGTTTACTTTGGCAGTTTCAAACCCAACATGTATTAGGTTACCTATTTCATCGTTATATTTTCAATAATTTATCATGAAGAAATAGTTGTTTACAAGTAACATCGAAATAAATTCTACCTGGTTCCATAATGTAATAGCGTGATGATTTTATTATCAAACGTTAAGTTTCTAATCAATCTTTTACACGTAGGTAACTTTGTAGTTTCAAGATTTCATATTTAACAGCTCATCATTTTTAGGGATTTTCTTTAGAAAAGCCCTATTGCTATCGAGTTGTCGACGTCGTCGTTGCCAATTTTCTGTCACGGTTTTGGGTATGAAGGAGATGAGCTATCGAGTTGCTGTTTTCGGTAATAGATTCGTGCTGGGGTGAACCATTGCAAGATAAAAAAAAAAAAGATAAAATAAATGAAAATCCCTTGTATTCGGCTGAGCTCGTCTCAGGAATTCAACTTGTTTAGCGATAGCGTGATGAATTATAGTCCGAACGTTGACCATATCCGAGTTCTATCGAACTGCAGAAATTCGTGATGATCAGCTTTGTAATAATAAAAGAATGATCAATAATAGATTTGGCCGATTTTACCCAGCTGCTCGTATTACACTGATAATAGCGTGAGGATTTAAAGCGCAAAGTATGACCATACCCTAGAAGAATGTTCATGCATTATTTCAGCTGAATCTGTTCAGTGGTTTTCAAGTTATGCTCCGACATGGATTATAAAAAGCAGGCAAACAGGTAAACAGACAAACAGAGAAAAAGTCTAAATATCACATTTTTAGCATCGGCATCGGTATCGTTCGTAGAACATATAACAATAAATTTTTTGAAAAAATATTTAATGTAGGTACAGTTAGGTAGATTTCGATGAAATCGATCTACCTATTGGTTTCTTGACTACTGTCGAATTTTAAAAAAATTTCTTCATAGTAGTCATGACCCCTGAGTCCGAAATGACCACTGGTCAAAAAGTTTATATATATATATATATGTATGTATGGTTCCACTTCCCAAAATTTGCGGCACTCTCACGGTCGCATTTTTGCCCAACAACTTTTAATTATAAACCTATAAGATTAAAACTTTAACTAAAAGTGGAGGGGGGAAAAACCAAATTTTTTCGGGAAAAAAATCATAACTTCTAACCGGTGAACATTCTTGGTGTCGGAAATATTTTTAATCGATAGGCCATTTTTAATTCTAAAATAAATGTCTGAAAAGTTTTTCGCTAAAAGTTACCGTTTTCGAGAAAAAAAAATTAAACATGTTAACTTCACGAAATATTGTTTAAAGTCCGTAGTTCTCTATATAAAATAATATTAATTGCTTCACGAAATCTACCTGTGCGTTCCCCCTGCGGGAACGGATTTTTTTCACCTCGTTTCGATTTTATTATATGTACAGATTAACTGTTCACACGAAAATATCGCGACAATGTCTCCTTTCGCACAAGATTCGATGAATCTGCCGAAGGTGACACCGATACCGATGCAGGCAGACAATGCCCAGTCGCCAATCATTGGTGTCCCGCTATCGATGACTCACAATCATTGATTGAACAAAGTAATTACGCACATCAAAGCTTCAGTTTCAATGAGTTGAAATACAATCCTTTCCATGTGCCAACTGCTCATGGCTGTGCTGTATATCCTCGAAGTAACAGAAGCATATTTCTGTAACGACAACTAGGCCCGGACCTTGACTATTATTATTCCTGGGGCTGTTGTCGGGGTGCAAGGGAAATGCCTTATCCACCTTACACTCCGGCGTCTGAAGAATCAAGACCGCGTGCGGTTTTAGTTAGTTTGAATTCGACATAACCACCCCCGCTGGCCGGGCGGGTGGGTTCTGGGGGAATTTTTGCACGTAAAAAAAGGGGGTGGCTGTTGTTTTTATTATTCCTGACCTCCCCCAAACCGGAGCAAGACGGGGACACCGTGTTTCCAAACCCGAGGGGGTCATCTCAAAACCGGAGATGGCCCAGGGTCAGTCTATGGACAACCTTACACCCGGCGTCTGAAGACCCGAGACGGCGGCGTGCGGTTTTAGTCGGTTCAAGCCCGACATCACCGCCCCCGCTGGCCGGCGGGGGGGTATCCTGCAAAAATCCCCTTCCCAAATCCCAGACGCTTTGACTGTTTGGGAACCACAGTGTTCCCGTCTTGCCCCGGTTTGGGGGAGGGGCGCTAGTCGCCCTACCGTCCCGGCCTGCTTCTGCTGGGGTGACAGGCGGCCTCACCTGCCACCCCCAGGCCTGCGCTCATGGAGGACGGAGTTCGTTAAGCGACCTCCGGCGCCTGAAAGAAAACGGTACCTTCTTCTTACAATCCCGGGTTCTATAAGCGAGGCGTAAAAAGCATTTGTCGAGGCCATCAAGATAGAGACCACTCTTTTAGGATCGACAGCATCTAGAATGGTGGCCTGTATCTTCTGAATTACACCCTAGCTTCTTACCATCCAGGCAATTAGCGGATCAAATAGTTATCAACATGTAAAAAACCGGTCAAATGCGAGTGGAACTCGTGCACCGAGGGTTCCGTACCACTACTTTTTAGTACTTGGAATTTTTCTTTTATTTGTGCTGTAAGACCTTGCTTTTTGCCAAATTCGTGATTCTAGGTTAACGGGAACTACCATATAGGGTACCAAAACCAGGGGTGTGTGTTGGGTAACCTCCTCGATTGTCGTTCCGACTCCGATCCCGCTGCAGTCCGGGGGGAACGGAATCGGAGCGGCCGGTACACCCTGGGCGGCGGTCAATGGCTTCCCCTGCATGGGGTTGGCATTGATCGTCGGCTAATACCCAACGTGGCGGGAACACATCGCTCTCCGTACTTTCAGAGGAGACAGGATGAGCGATGGTGTTTGTGGCTGAGGCCACCATAGGGTCCTAGGGGATCCAGGGGCGGGTTGGCCCACTGCTAACGCATGGGCCGACGGGCACTTGTGCCGCCGCCGGTGAGAGAGGACTAGCCATCCTCTCGCGTTCCGTAATCGGCAGGTGATCAGCAACGACTTGACTGGTGGCTCCAGAAGGGTACGCCGTGAACTTGCTGACCGGAGGGCTTGCCTTTATTGGCCGGCCCACGACAAGGAAAAGTCTATAACACCCGACAGCGAAGTCGTAAAAACCTATGGATACCAGCCGACCTCCATAGTATATAGGCTTATCCAGGTGCAGGGGGCTCCGCCTGGATGGACCACCTTTCCCCCATACTCGTGGGATATGTTATGAATATTGAAAAACATATAAACAATAAACGGCATGGAACTAAAAACAACGAAATCGGCATTAGAAAGGACAACGAGAATGACGGAGTCTGCGCGGAGATCGCGCAGCAGTCATGCGTGGAGGTGACGCTAAATACATCGGCGGTGTCGGAGAGTTTCGACACCGCCAACGAGCGAACATCACATGAACATGAACATCTTGGTAGGACCTCATTCACCCAAAGTAAATTCATTTCGTATTGAGAGTAAATGATGTAGATGCTAAGAAGGGGACATATTTACTAGTACACGGCTAGCATTGCTCTTAGGTAGGTACCGACTTGTAGATAGCTCAGGGTCAGCCAGAGTGCGAGGTAGTAGCCTTATTGGACCACCTAACACCCGCCTGGCATATGAGGCCCGAGACCGCGTGCGGTTTTAGTTGATACTGATGTGCTGGCGCGGTGGATGGCGCCTCGAGTCAAACAAGAATAGAATTGAATAAAATGGAAATAGGTTGCTGATGGGCGGAGCCTCCTGGTAGGAGGCTTCCTGAGGGCGCAGGTACGGCTCCTGCAGGCCCGACCGGCTAGGTGCTTTAGGTGCCTGTCGGTGGGCCATGTGGGGGTGCACTGCACGGCGGAAGTGACGGCGGGTGACCGTTGCTTCCGCTGTGGCCAACCCGGTCACAAGGCCGGCACGTGCGACGCCCCGCTGCACTGTTTTAGGTGCGCAGCGGGAGGCAAGCCGGCAGACCACAGGGTTGGCAGCAAGGCCTGCGCCGGAGGGGAGCCGAAGCCGGGAGGCCGGCCTTCCGCCCCTAGTTCACAGCGGGATGCGGAGATGGGGGTCCCATAATGGATCCTCAACTCCGCATCCTGCAGGTGAACGTTGGCCACGGTGCCCATGCTCAGGCCCTTCTGCTCCAGAGCATGGCACAGTGGGCCATAAATGTCGCCGCTGTCACCGACCCATACACCCACCGGTTCCTCGGGCCTGCCTGGGAAACCGCACTGGATGGATCGGCGGCACTGGCGCACAACCCTGCCGCCGGCAGCCCCCCTC
Organism: Cybosia mesomella; assembly: GCA_946251805.1. Lineage (NCBI taxonomy): Eukaryota > Metazoa > Arthropoda > Insecta > Lepidoptera > Erebidae > Cybosia > Cybosia mesomella. Next base: position 38,537,056 of record OX276389.1, read on the forward strand.
TTGCCGTCGTTGCAAGGGGACCCGGCTGCGTGGCGGCGGCGGTTGGCGATATAGCGGTCGTGGCTGCTTATATCACGCCGAGCCGAGACCAAGCTGCATTTGAGCAATGGCTCCGTCAGCTGGCCGTCGTCGTCAATGCCTGCCAGCCCCGTCCGGTCCTTGTGCTCGGGGACTTCAACGCCTGGTCGTATGCCTGGGGTTCCCAACACGATAGGGGCGCGACGGGGCATAGAGGCAGGGCGCTGGTGGACTGGGCCGAACGACTCGGCCTAGTCCTCCTAAATCGGGGAGCCGTGGACACGTTCGTGACCTCGAGGGCTAGCTCCATCGTGGACCTATCGTTCGCGAGCCCCTCGTTGGCCCGACGTGTTAAGGGCTGGCGCGTCGTTTTGGGGGAGGACACAAGTTCGGATCACCGTTACATTCGGTTTGACGTGTCCCCCCCTGCGAGCGACGCGCCGGCTGCACCGGCTCCACCCGAGCCACGTTGGGCGCTTAAGCGACTTGATCGGGAGTTCCTCCTGGAAGCCGCCATCGTACAGGCCTGGGCCCCTGCGCCGGACAGGCCTGTCAGCATAGACGATGAGGCGGAGTGGTTCCGGGAGGCCATGACCCGTGTCTGTGACGCGGCGATGCCTAGGGCTCCGCCCTATAATCCGAGAGGTCAGGTCTACTGGTGGTCGTCAGAGATCGCGCAGCTTAGACGGGCCTGCGTGATCACGCACCGCCGGTGGGCCCGATACCGTAGGAGGCGTCGCCGCCCCGCAGATGCGGAGGCCCGAGAGGCAGAGTTGTACGAGGGATACAGGGAGGCCAGAGGAGCCCTCCGAGCCGAGATAAGGCGGGCCAAACAGGGCGCCTTCCGCGAGCTGCTGGAGACGCTGGAACGGGACCCTTGGGGGCGGCCCTACCGGATGGTGAGGGGCAAGTTGCGCCCCAAGGCCCCAAGGCCCGCCGTTAACCCGGTGTCTCCAGCCGGAGCTGCTCGGAGGAGTTGTTGGCTCCCTGTTCCCAGCGCGGGCGGTGGAACATGTTCCACCGCAGATGACTCTGCCTCGGTAACCCATGGCGCCCGACGTGGATGACGACGACGTGCCCGAGGTCACTTGGGTAGAACTAGAGCTGGCGGTGAGAAGGCTAAGAGCCAAAAACACCGCCCCGGGACCCGACGGCATTCTAGGCCGAGCATGGGTCCTAGCTCTAGTCGACGACGCTCTCGAGCCCCGACTGAGAGGGCTTCTCAGCGCATGTTTGGAGCGGGGCCAGTTTCCGAAATTGTGGAAGATGGGGAAACTGATCCTCATCCGAAAGGAGGGGCGCCCGGCGGACTCGCCGTCCGCCTACCGGCCCATAGTGTTGCTCGACGAGGTGTGCAAGCTCTTTGAAAGAGTAATTGCGAAGCGCCTCGTCGAGCACCTCTCAAGAGTGGGGCCGGACCTGGCGGATGGCCAATATGGCTTCCGCCAGAGGCGCTCCACCGTGGATGCCATCATGCGCGTGAGGGCTCTGGCGGAGGATGCAGTAGCCCGGGGTGAGGTGATGTTGGCGGTGTCCCTGGACATCGCCAACGCGTTCAACACCTTGCCCTGGAGTTGCATTAGGGAGGCGCTCGTGTATCACGAAGTGCCTCTCTACCTCCGCCGCATAGTCGGGGCGTATTTGACGGAGAGAGCCGTCATCTACCCAATCGTGACCGGTCTCGATCGGCGTGAAATGTCGTGCGGTGTTCCACAGGGATCGGTCCTGAGGCCGCTCCTGTGGAACATCGGATACGACTGGGTGCTTCGCGGTGAGCTCGTAGGCGGTGCCGCCGTCACGTGCTACGCGGACGACACGCTCGTGACGGGGTGCGGGGCGACGCACCGCGAAGCGACCCTGAAGGCCACGACCGTGGTTGCCCAAGTCGTTGAGCGGATCCGGCGGCTGGGTCTCGAGGTGGCTCTGCATAAAACCGAGGCCCTGTTCTTTCATGGGCCTCGGAGCAAGGCACCCGAGGGATCCAGTCTCATCGTGGTAGGAAATCGCATCGGCATCAAGCCCCAAATGAAATATTTGGGGCTCGTGCTCGACGGCCGATGGGACTTCGGAGAGCACATCCGAAGTCTGGCCCTCAAATTGAAGGGCACAGCTCTCGCTCTGGCTCGGCTGTTGCCCAACATGAGGGGGCCCGATGACTCCTGCAGTAGACTCTACGCCCAATATGGGCGGAGGCCCTGAGGACCAGAACTGTGCGGATGCTGCGCGCTCCGCAGCGAGTTATGGCCATCAGGGTCATCCGCGGGTACCGCACGATCTCCTTCGAGGCGGCGAGTCTCCTCGCCGGAACTCCGCCATGGGACCTGGAGGTGAGAGCCCTTTCGCAACTGTACCAGTGGCGAAAGGAGGCGCGGGAGCAGGGATGGAACCCCGAGCCTCGAGAAATCGAGGCCGTGCAGTCCCAGCTCCGCCAGGCCATCGTGGTGGAGTGGAAAGAACGACTTGGGCGCCAAAGCCCAGGGCACGCCGCAATAGCGGCGGTTTAGGCCCATCATGGAGGATTGGCTAGAGAGGCGACACGGAAGCCTCTCGTACCGACTGACGCAGGTGATCTCCGGGAAGGGGTGCTTCGGGGACCACCTGCATCGGATCAGGAAGGAGCCAACACCTGAGTGTCATCACTGCGACGCGAGCGAGGACTCAGGGCTGCACACGCTGGCGGACTGCCCGGCGTGGGAGGCACCGAGGCGTGACCTCGTGGCAGCCATCGGGGTGGGAGTCCTCTCGCTCGGCAGCATGATTGCGGCAATGGTGCGGAGCGCGAGCGCGTGGGCCGCCGCCACCTCCTTCTGCGAGCATGTAATGCTCGCGAAGGAGATGGCGGAGCGCGCCCGGGAGAGATTTAGAACTCTCCCCCGGTCAGGCCCCGGAGGTCGCTTAACGACCTCCGTCCTCCATGAGCGCAGGCCTGAGGGTGACAGGTGAGGCCGCCTCTCACCCCAGCAGAAGCAGGCCGGGACGGTGGGGCGACTAGCGCCCCTCCCCCAAACCGGGGCAAGACGGGGACACCGTGGTTCCCAAACCCGAGGGGGCCATCTCGAAACCGGAGATGGTCCAGGGTCAGTCGGGGTGCGAGGGATATGCTCTATGGGCAACCTTACACCCCGGCGTCTGTAGACCCGAGACGGCGCGGCGTGCGGTTTTATAAAGAAAAAAAAAGTGACAATAGCGTTGTTCTTAGCTTTGAATGGACATGAGTTTTAATAATGAAATGCCGCGTCACACAGCAGAAATATATCGACGCAAAGTTGCAGGCCTATCGGTTTTTTATCCAATGCATTTCGGAGAGTGTGCGCTTGAATTGCACAACTTGATACCTCCAAGCCCTTTCCACCAACGAACGACCAGAGGCACAGCGACATGCCACCGCTACATGGTGGATATTCACTCATATCACTATCCACTCATACGCACGAAACGTTTCGACGACACATTTATTATGTGTACAGCCAAAGATTACATAATATTATTCTAATGTACTTGCATGAATCTGTTTCCGTAAAGCTATAACCTCGGAATTTTCAAGTCTCTAGTGAATAGGTTCCTTCTAGGTAGACGTGATCCATCGTAGACCACATCGTCACTTACGATCAGGTGAGATAGAGGACAAACGTGAGACAATCATTCATTAAAAAAAATTGAACACATATTTAAATGTTGGATGATACCGCCAAGACCTCGAATCTGAAATAGTATCTTACACTCCATAAACTTCAGAGGTACGATGCCATGCCTATTATAAGTCGCTTTAAACAATTGCTATTACGTAACTGAATTCTAACGGATCATAACAGCTAGACAAACGAAGAGCCTCGTGACTGATTGTTTTGTTAAAATCGAACATAAAAAGTTTGAAGTGGCGCCTTAGGTCATTAGGACATCCGCCATTAATTGAAACAATCTATTGTGCCTTAGTTACGGTCGGTCTGTAGCGTGCCCGCATGATTCATTATTGTTTATAATAACCATGGAATACTTATAAAAGAAAATTATTTTACAAGAGGAAGTGCCCATGCGCCAAAATTTTGCTATTACGGGTCAATTCCCGCTGAAAGAGCACAGCCTTTTTGCAGCGGTTTTTTGAGGTCAAATATAACAAAACCATTTTGAATCTTATGTACATGATTTCAAGTCCATAGTCAATCAATGTCAAAAGTGGGGTAGCGCGGTGCCGCAATACTGCACGAACCTTCTAACAACTATATACTTCTGGCTGGTAACAAATTCCGGCCGCTGCTCTTTCAGTAGGAATTGACCCTTATGAATGGTCACGTAAGTCACATCTCACAAAACAGTGAAAACAGTGATGTGATTGGTTATAATTTTAATTAAAATTGAAACTAAATGTCAATTAGTAGCAACTATCAGGTAATCAGTGGTTAACATGGGTCATGGGTACCTGTCGTACCTAGGTATGGACCTAGGTACGACAGGTAAGTAAGGATCTAAGTCAGAACTTGGAAACTACCGCCCTATCTCTATTTTGCCAGCTTTGATTAAGGTGTTTGAAAGAGTGATGCTCAATCAAATGCAACTACATTTTAAAACCAACAATCTTTTCCACAGCCAACAGTATGGCTTTACTAGCGGGAAATCTACCACCGATGCGGAAGTTAGCCTAGTTAACTTAATTTACGACGCTCGGGAGGGATCGCAGGATGCTATTGGGGTATTCTGTGATCTTTCTAAGGCATTTGATTGTGTTGACCATCAAACACTTTTGCTCAAGTTACGTCGTCGGTACGGTTTTGACAAAAAAAACCACAGAATTAGTAGAATCTTATTTAACAGATAGACTTCAGACTGTTGATGTGAATAACGTTAAGTCAAATGGATCAAACGTAAAAATAGGTGTACCCCAGGGATCAATCCTAGGACATTTTCTCTTCTTGGTTTACATCAATGACCTGCTGTATAATTGAAGCACAAGCTGGCATAGTATTGTTTGCGGATGATACGTCGCTAATATTCAAAGTGGATCGGCGTAATACAAATGCAAATAATGTTAATAATATTTTGAACGCCATTTCAAATTGGTTTTCTGCCAACAACCTATTGTTGAAAGCAGAAAAGACCAAATGCATTAGGTTTACACTGCCTAATGTGAGGCAAACACACGTTGATATCATGCTGGGGGGGCAAAGGTTGGAATTTGTAAATAGCACTACCTTTCTAGGAATTACAATGGATTCGAAATTGCAATGGGGTGACCATATCACTATTTTGACCAATAAACTCAGCTCTGTTACTTACGCCGTCAGACGGATTAGGCAGTTGACAGATGAATCTACTGCTAGGCTGGTATACTTTAGTTACTTCCATAGTCTGATGTCCTATGGAATACTACTTTGGGGAAATGCAGCAGATTTAGTAACTATCTTTATATTACAAAAAAGGGCAATTCGTGCCATTTATTGTTTAGGTAAGAGAGATTCTCTTGGGGAACGATTCAAAAATATTAATATTTTAACTGTAGCTTCCCAATATATATATTTTTGTTTTTTTTTTATACGTAGGACACGTCAATTTGACTTCACCTCGCCTGATGGTAACCTGAAGGTAAAGTCTCAGGAAAGAGGGTCACCATTACATACACGTACCATGTTAACAATGGTGGCACTCAGCTTGACGGCCTCATCAGAAGAGGATTGTCGTCGCAGCACCACGTGACACACCCACCGGTCCCACAATCCCCCTGCCCGGCTATGCACTTGCTGACCCCTGAACACAATCAAACCGAAATTGGATTACTATGGAGGGTTTTCCGCAAGTGCACGGTGGTACCCTCCCGGCCGAATTTTGTGACAAATTTGTGTCATCAAATTTCTACTCGAGAACATACTGTATGTCAGGAAAAATATATCCAATTTTACAAAAGTAAGTGACATTACAGACAGAAATCTGCGCAATAAAAATAAACTGATCCTTCCATGTTATCAGCTCAGCAAAGTTTGTGATTCTTTTAGGGGGGAAGGTATACGCTTTTATAATAAATTACCTGAATCGGTCCTTGGTATGCCTGACAATCAATTTAAAATCTTTGTTAAGATCACCTTATGTAAAAAAGCATACTATAGGAGATGATTACCTTAAAGAAAAAAACGTCTGGCTTGAGCATGGTGCAGGCCCCTCTTAATGCTACAACTACAGCATAATATTGAAGTAGGCAACCTTTTTTTTTACAATATTTTAACTTTTTTAAATTATTTTAACGTTTAACCTAGGTTAATTTTTTATTTCAACTTATTTATTTTTTATATACCTTTATTTACCTTGACACGAGATAAAAATGTACATTCGTCCATATTTAGTCTTAAGAAATCACTATTTATAATATGACGTCTCGAAAATGCCGCAGTGGAGTTTGTTGCGCCGTTTCTTCTCCACTAGGGCCTAGGAAGCGGAGGTAAACTTAGTTTTAAGCAGATTTTGACGTCAAAAATATGTAATTACGTTGCACTAAAGATTTAGATCGGAAAAAGAGAACATCTAGGACGGGACTTGAACCCGCGACCAGTCCCTTACAGGGGGAATGCTCTGACCAACTGAGCCACCTAGACACGTCCCAGATATTCGAAATTCTCCGATACATTATTACGTCTTAAGGCGACGTTGCACTATTTTGAAAAATAAAGACTGACTTTGACTCCTAATTAAGTGCTTACCAAACTACCAACATCAGTCAAAGCCAAGGATTTGAAGCAAACAATGTAATACGCATTTTATACTTTTCTGTTTGAAGCGCCATCTATCAAAACTTTTAAGTATTAGGATCATTATAGAATATTGAAACGGTTCGGTTATTGATAGATGGCGCGAATAACAAAATATCAATGATTTCTTGGGGTACTAGCAATTTTAACTATTTCATTTTTATCGGACTTTGTAAATTTCTGTCTAAGAAAACTTCAAATCCTCAAACCTCATCTTGGTACTACTACCGGAACACCCAGGGCCAACTACGAGTTAACCTATTCAAGGTTTACTTTGCACCCAGGTAGTCCAGACCAAATGTAAGACTCACGATGTTTAGGTCACACAGGATTGGGTAAAAAAATACACAATTTAATTACACATACATGGTACATATTTTATATGCTTCTACAATAACTAACAATTAGATAGGTACGTACAAATGCATAAACTTATTTACAAAATATACTACACAGTGCTACCTTAAAATTAAAAACTCAATATAGGAATATTATCTATATGAACTAAGTCAAACAAATTAAATGATATATCTATTACGATTTACTTTATGGCACAATGTTGGTGATAAGGGGGTCACAGAGTTCATCCCAACTGTTATGCGCAACTTGTAGCAAATGAAAAGATCTTGTAATTACAAACATTACCCTCCAGCAGTCATGTATAAAGAGGTAACTACAAAATGGCACTGGTGCTTAAAAACGGTCACCTAGAACTGAGATGATTCATCTACCTCACTGCAAGAACAAGTGCAACAAGACATACACTAATCAGTGAGTGTAAATGAGACCAAAATCTGACTTCTTTCATACAAACGGGTACACTTTTAACCTCGTGCTAGCATTAAGATAACATATCTACCATACGTCATTTGAAAATAAGATAATTATTCTAATGTTTTCAGGCTCGTACAGGGAGATGCTGCTCTTTCCTTTGGAATACATATTTGGTACTAAATTGGGTAAACCTAGGTACTGTTCTATATTACAACATAAGTACCTACATGCATTTTAATTAATAAATGTGTCTAAAGTGTGTTTATCTGCATTCTAGACCAAATATTACAAACTATGCATAGTTTAAGTCTAGATAGGGCTATGTAGTATCATAGAATGTCACAGAATACGTAGCTGCAGCCTGCTGCAGCATTGATATTAACTACCAAAGACTTCTCTTCTACGTATACATAATACATACTAATAAATGAGGTGTACAGAGTGTACAGTACATAACAAATAATTGGTCACTTACATTTTATTAATTCATTTCATTCAGCTTAGCTGTCATCTGTAAAGGTGCGATAACTATTATGGACAACAATTTTGTTTTAAAAGACCCGTAATTTGTGCAATGCGAATGGTAAAAGTGGGTTTAAAATAACACTATTTAAAGTTAAGTACATATAACTAGCTGATTCACATAATTTTATGCTATTTATCTATTTTTATCATTTCATCCCTGCATCCTTCTCCCCACTCCATGATAATTTTCGTTCCAATCTTGTCTATATATATACAAATATAAAAAATAGATTGAACCACTAGCTACAAACATACAAACTTGACTAAAAATCAACACTGTGACATAGGCACATCTGCTGCCTATTATTGTTTGTTGTGTTATTTAATAATAAATCTTTATCGTTATTTACTACAGAAATTGCCAGTATTAAAACATTATCAAATGTCAAGTATTATACCTTGGAAAAAAATTATAGTAATAAGTCATCATTATAAATATCATACAACACAGTACATAGTCTGTATAATGGTAAGCCAACTACAGTGAAATAGTCTCCTTCAATTTTTTCTACGAATGTGCCTCCCATACCTTGTATACCGTACCCGCCAGCTTTATCCATGGGCTCTCCAGTTTTTATATAACCCTGTATTTGCTCTATGTTAATATCACCAAAATAAACATTTGCTTTTTCTGTGAATTTGACAGTTGTATCTTCTGTTTGTACCACCACACCGGTATACACAGTATGTACCTTACCCGAAAGGCTGCAAAAAAGAATGTTGAATTTAAAAATCATTATATCTGTTAAAGCATCTGGAAACACATATTAAATATGCTCAAGGGGACACAGAAAAGAAACAAAGTGGCTTCCTTGTGGCTTATTATATTTATTTATATTTCCAACAGGGACACTAACAATCAACGGGACCGTACATTATTTACTGCAGTAACGAAAATAAGTGGACTACTGGGGAAATGGACGAACTGGCCCACAAGTGTCACGTGTGGATTGTTCTTCTGGTTGCCAGCGTTGATGTTGCCTACATACATTTCTTTTCTATAAATATGCTTGTGTGGACATATTGTGATCTTTACTTTTTAGCAAGTATAACACACACTAATAATAATCATCATCAAAAAACCTCCGCGGTAGCCTAGTGGTATGGGTAAAGGACTGCTGAGACGAGGTCTCGGGTTCGATCCCAGGTATTACCATGGCACACACCAATGACTTTTCGATGCTTTTCGAAGTTATGTGTGTATTTATCGCAGGTTTATAAGTGCCCGGTTAATGGCAATAGGCTCGCCACCTATTACATTGGGACCTAAAACATAAACTGGCGAAACGTGGGTGCTAGCACCTCTGCCTACCCCTTCGGGGATATAGGCGTGAGTTTATGTTATGTTATGTTATGTAATAATAATCATTTAATTAATTTACCGTGTTAACATATCAAAGGCTTCATCTTCAGATTGTGGTTTACCAAACATCTCATTACCTAAGGTGACCACAGTATCTGCTCCTATCACAATATCTGGAACATCATTTTCATCATATATAAGCCTCTCTCTTACTTCCAAAACTTTCTGTAGTGCAGTCTCTTCTACAAATTCTGAGAAACCATTAAATCTCTGTATTTCTAGATTCTCTTCAAATAATGAAGCACATACTCGCACTTTCAGCCCCTGGGAAAATAGAGAAAGTTAAATAAAATAATGTGACAATTAATACATTTCTGAAACATCTCAAATTGTTACCGAATTATTGCTATATAATAGAAAAAATTACTTACTATATTTTCAATTAGTTCTTTTCTTCTAGGGGATCCACTAGCCAATACTATACTTTTTCGCTTTAGAATGTGCATCACCGGTTGCAGCATTTTTATGAGAAATTTATAATAAGTACTTATAATAAAAACACATGTAATACTTATATATCATTAAATGAATAATCAAATTCAATATGTAAGTATAATCAATAAAAATATCTTACAAATTTACTTAATTTATAGAGTTAAATTACGCTTTCCAATCAAAATAATTTTATTTTTAATCAGATTCGGATTCTCTGAGTCAATCAGAAATCAGAAAATAATTGATTTGATTTAGGGATTTGCTCTGGAGATAAAAAACCGGAGAATCTCCGGCGATTGTATTTGCGAATAACCGGTTTATTATTCTAAATCTCCGGAGATTTATTCATTGAGTTAAATATTTGACTTTTTCCATTTATTTTCAATAAGTACGATATATTTTTAGGGTTACGTACCTCAAAAGGTAAAACAAGGAACCCTTATAAGATCACTCTCTTTTCTGTCTGTCTGTCCTTGTGTCACCACGGATTTTCTCAGGAACGTTTGGAACTAGCCAGTTAAAGTTTATACCAGATATTGAGGTCTATGGTCCCAATTAGATGTATAACAATCAAGGTCCTGAGTCAACACGATAAAAAGAATTTAGATTTTCGTGAAAACTTGTATTTACCAAAATTTCAATTAAATTTCAACTTTTTATTTTTCAGAATTTTCCCTTTACTTGTGCTATAAGACCTTGCTTTTAACTAAACTTGACAATTCTAGATCAACTGGAAGTACCCTATAGATTATGGGTCGAAAATCTATTTGGTAGTTCCGGTTGACCTAGAATCACGAAACACAAGTAAAGGGAAAATTACAAGATTTGAAAATTAAGGTAAATTTTGGTACTTACAAGTTACTCTCACACACACACTTAAAACTTAGCCACCAATAAAAATTATACCAGTTTTATTATGGCAGTTTCATGGGAAATCTCAGAAATCTCCCGGCCCGCCGCCGTGCCAACATGCTCAGATTAAGACGCCGGAGGTCACTCAACGGTGAGGCCACCTGTCACCCCAACAGAAGCAGGCCGGGACGGTAGTAAGAGGCACGCCCCCCTTTCCGGAGCTAGATGGGAACACTGTGGTCCCCACACCCGAGGGGGCCATTTCAAAGCCATAGATGGCCCAGGGTCAGCCGGAGTGTGAGGGAATTGCCATATTTGGCCACCTTATATCCTGGCATGAGATCCGAGACGACGTGCATTTTTAGTCGATTCAAGCCACCCTCGCTGGCCAGCAGGGAAGGGTATCCGTGGAACGGAACTCTCGGCGTAAGAGTTCGACTTGCACTTGGCCGATTAAAAAATACCCTTTATTCATTCAACATAAATGACTTCATATAGGTAGTAATAGTTACGCAAAAGGTTTCAAACAAATAAAATAATGACGAATATGAATTGCATTTTGATTTAATCATTGAAAACCGGAGAAAAATCTCCGGAGACTAAAAAGACGACTTGACGGATGTCTGAAGCGTGTTTGTCAAGTAAGTTTAAATATGGGTTGATAATGTTGCAGCTGTTACAGTCTCAGGATATTTATTAGTATTAATCAGCTAAACCGATTTCTTGCATTTCCTTACCACTCAATGCAAGAATTGTTATTGCTTAACCCTGCTCAAGGTCAAAACTGATCGAAATGGTGAAAACTAAAAACAGCGAAAACTACGTCGAACTTGTGTTTATCAAACAAGTTCGAACGTAGTTTAAAACTAGAAAAATGTATGTATTATGTACGATTTTACAGGGAGCATTTATGTGTGTATGCAACAGAACGTTATCACTAGGACGGTTACCAGCTTCACAATCAACCCAAACTTAAGCGTAGCGAGATTTGCCTATCCAACAATAGGTCAAAGTGACTGATCGACTTTTTCCATTGATTTTGTTTTTGGTGATTATTCCTCGATGGTAAGACCGATCTGGACATTCGACCCCTCACGACACTCAGTAATGTCTACTTGATCACCGTGGCAAATTTGGTCGAGATCGGTCAAACGATCTCGGAGGAGTATCATTTGTTTGAAATACAACTTTGAAACCAAAGACGCTTCACTCGCCTTCGGCTCGCTACGCATAATTACCGTTGATGACAATGTTCAAAACGCTTGAAGTTGTGGCTCTACCATAGATTATTATATATATGGACTCTACCTTGAGAGTGAGACGAAAATTTTGAACAAACGTTAAAATGTTCGCGCATGTGTAATTGTGTACAACTCGTAACTAACTTAAAGGAACTTAATCGACTAAATTATTCATAGACAAAGTATGTCATTTCGTTGACAATGCCATCACGGATAAAAATTAAAAAAAATATTACGCACTCTATGGTGTTGCACAGTTGTCTTTTAGTGAGGTTGAGTAGCGTTTTTAGCTTTAAGCCACAAAATACAACCAGAAAAGGTGATGTGAACATTTTTAATTTAAAATGAAGTCCATTGTGGCTTATGTTCGCAGTCTCATAGGTCTAGGCGACGATAATCCACCGATTAGAACAGGCTTCAAAAGAGACAGGTATGACATTTCACATTAAATGTTTACAACTTTACGTGTGTTATGGCGGCAAAGTTGGTAGAATATTGTTTAAATCACCCTGAAATACACACCACATAATGTTTAAAATACCACTGAAGTCTGCGTCTAAGTTCTGGTAACGGATTGTTACTATATAAACAATGGGAAATTCGTAGAATAGGTAGTATATACATTATGTTATTTTGTTTCAGGGAAGATGATGAGTTTTCATCTGATGATAATATAATACCGGCTCACAAAAGGCTTAGGCAGTTGAAGAGAACAAGTTTCCCTGACATGTCGTCAAGTGGTACGATTTTCGTAGATTTATATTTGTAGATGCGTTATGAAGGAGAAATAACCTAAGCTTACTTTCACTTCACAATACAAGACAGTTATTTACAGTATTTGGTTTTTACCTCCCCTGCATTGAAGGCAGGGGGAAATATCTTATTTGAAATTTGTGCATGTATTAATAGTAAGGAGCTGCTATGTAGGAATATCTCAAGATCCGTCTTAGGTTGCGAGTGGGTTTAAGCTTTATTGAAACCTCATCATAGTGAAGGGCTTAGAAATGGTATTAAATTAGCAAAGAGTAGTTTGCCGGTGTTAATCTTAACCAGTATATTTCTAGTGGAAGCATTAATATTTTGAATATTAATACACAAAATACTTATCAATTCAAGGTAAATTAAAATACACTATTTTATATATTTTATCCTGTTTTGTAAAATTTTGCAATAAGTGTAGTGGTTCTGAAGATTACTCTCAACATATAAACAACATGAATTTTGAGTTTTGACCATTTAAGAAACAATATTTTTTGATTTTGAAATAAATACTTCCAGGTGCTTCTGTTATCGAAACTGTACCAAAACGACTATAAAATCAGTGTGTATAAGTAAACTCACAAAATTCGCAATCTCTGTTTGTAATATTAAGTGTTATACATTGCTGGCCCTGGCCAATAAAGCAGTAAGCTCCGGTTTCACTGTTTTTATTATTATTAGAGTTTTGGCTTCTCCTATTATCAATCTATCACTCCTATTTCTTTAGATTTTTTTATTAATATCACTACATAGTATAAAACAAAGTCGCTTTCTCTGTCCCTATGTATGCTTAAATCTTTAAAACTACGCAATGGATTTTGATGCGGTCTTTTTTAATAGATAGAGTGATTGAAGAGGAAGGTTTATATGTATAATAACATCCATTGCACCCGTACGAAGCCAGGGCGGGTCGCTAGTTATTATATATATTATTTTTATAAATAACAAGAAAAAACAACTACAAAGCCGTTTCGGTCCCTGTGGCGGTAAGCACGGAGCGCGACGGCGGAGGCGCACCAATCAACCAATCTTCGATATACAAAACTAATCATTAGCTCAAAGGCCTCTCGTCATTGATTGGCCAGCGTTTGTTCATGATTGCCTGAAGCTGCACCATTATAAAGGTTGAAATGTTTAAATTGTGCAATAGAATCTAATTTTTTGAGAAATAAATAGATTTAGCAATATTAAGTTTGAGCATCCCTCATAGGTGTGGTCCAAACAAATTTTATATACATTTAATTCCACGATTAACTGTTACAAGCTGATGTTATGGTACTAATCATAATTTCAGATCCCTGGGATTTTGAGGACAAGGCAGGTAGCAGTAAGAATGTGAGATATGTGCCAATACAAATTGAAGCTGGTCACCCCAGTACATCCACCCCAAATGAATCCAGCCGAGTAAGAACCGTACCAATCAAGCTTGTCGGCCTAACAGAAAATGGTCCATCAACACCTGCCAGGAAACCAAGAATGCATACTCCAGTACGCCCAGTAATTCATGCTGTGGTTGATGATGATAATGATGAACCAGAGGTAATGTGTTTTAGTTTATAATGTATATTGGTAATGTATATTAGCTATAATGACTGATAAAAACTATTAATCATACTTATTTGTTTGCATTTTTTCACCCAAAAATGATGTCAAATAGCAGTATTCGGGTGCATGGGCCCCATCTAGATCTTCGGGGCTTAAGCGTACCTCACCTGTAGGTCTGTCTCGCCATAGTACACAGTTGACAGATAAGATTTTGGCGCAAGCTTTCCCCTACGGGAAGGTTGGGGAAATGGATGAAGTGATAACCCTCGTGGGTGGATCGTCCGTCCGGCTTCCGGTGTCCCCACTTGAAATAATGAAGGTTTCCCCTCAAAGTAGCAGACTGCAATCGTTCCCATAATTGGAAAGGTGTAGTTCCTATGGCGCCTTTCTTTCATTTCTTATACTCTATTTTCCAAGCTGCAATACACAACACAACAGTCAAAATAGACCAGTGATGGTAGTAGTTAGTTACATTAACTAATTTCTAAATTGCAGGTTACCTGGGTAGAAGATAAATCTTCCAAAAATCCAACAAAAGTGTACATAGACTTGGATGATGACGATAATTATAATAATCAACAAGATGATGATGTGATCTTCCTTAAGAAGGTAACCACACGGCACAACCACTCGCCCCCAACCAAACCTTACAAGTACTTTGTAGCTAAGAACAGTCATGACGTCACAGACTCGACGCAAGATGAACCTGTCTATCTCAAGTTTCGCAGATCATCTGACAAGAACATATTAAGTATGTCACCGCGAACTTTAAGTAAATTCAAGTCACCTCCAGGAATAACTAAAACTTACAAAAAAGCTTCCACACCACTACCTAAATGGTGGATGCCGCCTTCTAAGCCAATATCCAATTTCTCGTCAATTAATCGTAATCGGTTCTTAGGACTTAATGGTAATGCTAGGTCAACTCTATCAGAAGTATTTAATTTAGATGAAAAGAGAAGCTATCAAGAACTCATAAAAAAACACACAAACAGATTAAAATCAATAGATACCAAGAAACCTGTCGATATTATTAATCTCGCTGAGGACGCAGCTTCATTTAGACTGACACAACGATCACAGAAGAATGCGTTGAATGAAATAAGATTAGTAGAGAAAGGTTTGGTAGCTGACAAGGAAAATGATGTGACAAAGGAATATGATCCAATTACTGTTGCTTCAATAAACTCATCAGATTCAGAGGTAGAAATTGTTCCCTCAGAATCATCAACATCCTCAGTAAGAATTGATCCTATAAATACACTACGAGAATCTTATAGAGACAGGCTTATCACCTCGAGTGACTGGTTGTCTAAACTAGACACAAAGTATAGAAAGAAAAAACTAGAAACGCAAGAAAAACTTAAAGATGCCCGACAAGAATCTGATATCATATCAAAAGTTAATAATGACTATAAGTTAGCTCACTTGGAGCATAAACTAAAATATGAGCTGAGTATACCAGAAAGTATTTATGAGGAGCCGCAACCCACAGTTGAGCTGCCTCCTTTAACACCGGAACAGGAGAAGTTAGTCAACAGAGCATTAGGCTCTGGCCCTTCTGGGCAGCTACTTGTAGAGAAATTCAACTTGAGAATACATAGGTATGTATATTTTCTACTTATAAAAACTATATTGTAAAATTGACAGGTTGGCTCAGGGGCCCGATTCAGTAACGCCACATTTTCAAAATGTGTGATTTTATTTTGATTAGAAACAAAATCGTAAAACAAGTTTAATATTTTTTAAATATTTTGTTTATGAATTGTGCGTATGAGTGGAATATCCACCATGTATCAGTGGCGTGTCGCTGTGCGTCTGGTCGTTCGTTGGTGGAAAGGGCTTGGAGGTATCAAGTTGTGCAATTGCAGCGCACACTCTCCGAAATGCATCCGGTAAAAAACCGATAGGCCTGCAACTTTGCGTCGATTTTCAAGGCTCTGAAGCCTTTTCTCGACGAGTGCATCGTTATTAATGAGCCTCTTGACCCGTCTCTCTATTGTCTCAAGCGCTTCTAGGTGGTATTTAGCTGAGCCATCACACAGGTACGAGTACTCCATACAGGATCGAACCTGCGCTTGGTACAAGTTGAGCAACTGTTCCGGTGTGAAGTACCGTCGCACCTTCGACAGAATACCCAGCTTTTTAGCAGCCACTTGAGCTTTAGCCTCAATGTAAGACTCAACATTGAGGGTGGACGTCAGAGTAAGGCCAAGAAGCTCGAGGCGGTCGATTATCGGCACGGATGCATTTCGGAATGTGGGGTTTGGCTGAAATTGACTTCGCTTGGCAGAGAAAAGACACGCCTGGGTCTTGCTAGCGTTGACTTTGACCAAGTTAGCATCACCCCAATCGGAGACCGCCTTCAAGGACAAATACAAACACTCAACCATAGCCTCTCGGAGAGACCGGATCTGTCCCATGCTGGCTCGGGAGTTGGACTCGTAACTCTCGACTACTGTGCTGTCGTCTGCGTACCCAAAAGTACCGGGCTTGAACAGGTCGTTAATGTGCAGCAAGAATAATGTAGCCGAGAGTACCGACCCCTGAGGGACCCCAGCGTTGATCGCTAATCGGTCAGATGTACAGCCGTCACGACCACCCGGATGGACCGATTCCTCAGGAAGTCAGTGATCCAAACACATAAGCCAGCGGGTAGGCCGTAGGACGGAAGCTTGCCAATTAGGCTATCGTGCCAGACCCTGTCAAAAGCCTTTGAGATGTCGAGAGAAACGGCAAGTGCCTCTCGATGGCCTCACTCCAAATGTGGGTGGCATACACAAGAAGGTCCCCAGTGGAAAGGTTATGGCGAAAGCCATATTGCCGATCACTGAGGAGATCGTTCGCTTCGAGGTATGCCAGGAGCTTTTTGTATAGTACACGTTCCATAGTCTTACAGAGTATGGACGTTACTGAAATTGGTCTGTAATTGACAGGGTCCGCCCGACTGCCCTTTTTGGGCACAGGTTGCACGTTGGCTTCCTTCCAAGGCTTCGGCACTTGACCGCTCTCATATGAGAGACAAAACAGTCGTGTCAAAATAGGAGACAACTCAGGTGCACAAGTCCTGAGCACTATTGCTGGTATCCCATCGGGTCCAGTGGCCTTATTCACGTCCAGATTATTTAGCACCCTATGTACATCTCTCTGTCGGATGCTGATATCTGTCATGCGCGTCCCACGTCCAAGGAGCAGGAGGCTTCGTCGTTCCGGCATCTAGACGCGAAGACTCCGCAAAAAGTGAAGCAAATAAATTTGTCTTTTCCTCAGTGTAGTGGGCCAGTGTCCCGTCAGGCTGCCGCAGTGGAGGCAGTGAGGGTCAGCAAAAGTTGGACTCAACCGACTTTGCTAGGGCCCAAAACGCTTTACTGCCCGCTGGATACATTGCAAGTTTGTTTCCAATGCGGCCAATATGGTCAAAGCGGGCCTTTCGCAGTCTTCTTGCTAAACTTGGCAGCCCTGTTGAAGGCTCTCTTCCTCTGAGATTCGTCCTCCGCCCAGCGGTTGCGAGCATCGACCCAAGCCAAATAAGCCGCATGCTTGAGTGCTTCGGCACGACAGCACTCGGCGCCAAACCATGGTCGAGCCCCGCCAGACATGTCTACGTCAGAAAACGGAATGTAATACTCCATTCCCTGACGCAAAACATCCACCACGGCGTCCGTGCAGACGGATGGATCAGAAGAAGAGAAGCATACAGGCTGCCAAGGGTAAGGTGCGAAGAATATTCCGTATGATCTGTCAATCTAAAACCTGCCTATGTTTTCGTGACGTTCTTAAACGTTCAGAATCAAATACAGTTTGATTCATTTTCAAATAGATTTTGAAAATTTGTTTTTTTTTTTAGTTTTTAGTAGTAAATTTGGAAATCACACGTTTTAATAACGTAATTTTACTGAATTGGGTCCTAGGTGGGAGCCATGATGGAAAGAAAAGTTCGAGCAAGTGGGTCTTATGCTATTCACCTTTAAAGCTGTACTTCATCACTAGCTTTCAGTCTTTGTGGTGCTTAGCTCTCAGTGTAAATGTGCCTTCACATTACAATTTTATTACCTGCTGTGTCTGGTGCAGTAGTCTTGTATCAAGGCTGTAATGCATTTTTATAATGTTTGCTTCAGACGTGACCTACAAACGTTGTCCGGGTTAAATTGGCTGAATGATGAAGTTATAAACTTCTACATGAACCTACTGATGCAGAGGAGTGAACAGCGCAAAGACCTGCCCAAGGTCTACGCCACCAATACCTTCTTTTACCCCAAGTTGATGCAGAGTGGCCAAGCTGGGCTCAGGCGGTGGACGAGGAAGGTGATTATGTGTTTTGGGTACTCGCCATTAGGCGTAAATTATACAAAAAATGTTGTTAATCAAAGCAAAATCATATGTATCTATACATTCGAATTCGCCTTATGCCTCTTGCTTTGTATGGAAAATTCACGCATGTTATAAATGTTACATGTATGATCTTAAAAAAGAGTAAAACGTGAATATATAACTAAATATTCTGTAAATATTTCAAGCTTCTACCTGTTGCATTACCAATATCGAGCAAAAGAAATCATGTGTGTTGTATGGGAGCCGATTTATTTTTTTATTTTTTTCCTAACATGCAATCAGTTTCAGTTAAAACCATAAGCAGGTTACTTTAAGAGATCTTGACATGTTAGGCAAACCTTCCCACTGTTAGGCTGCCTTCTTTTTTATTTTCTTTTACAGGTTATCTCAGGTTTGCAATCTTTTTAACCGTCTTGTTGTCATTTTATTTCCAAGACTCTGGGCTAGTCTGTTCTGGTGGTGAGTTATTCGATCTTTGTATGACTGGGTAGTTTGTCTATTTCCTCTTTAATTGTGGGGACATCCAGGTATTCGTGCACTTCATCCATTCTAGTGAACCATGGAGCATTTGTTATAGATTTGAGCACATACATAATTTTAAAATCTTTGCAGCATCTCAATTTTCGACGATTTGCCGTGTTTGCCGTCCAGATTGGTTTTAATATTGCTTTGTAGATTGGCAATTTATTTTCTACAGATAGCCGTGGTCCTCTGCTTAGAAGCCATTTCAATGACCTAAACCTATAATTAACCTCATCCGGTTTTTTTTAATGTGTGTCTTCCAGGTCTGCTTTCTGTCAAGGTGAAATTCTAGGTACCTTTCAGTGGTACTATGAGGTAGCACTTGTTGACCTAATTTTACAGGGAACAGTCTTCTTTCCTAAGGCTAAATGTGATATGATTGGATTTAGTTACACTAGCTTTAACTTTCCATGACTGCACTCAAGAATGAGCTTTGTCCAAATGCTCTTGTAGGTTTCCATACGCAATTTCTGGATGTTTATCAGCTGATAGTACCGCGGTGTATTCTGCAAATGTGGCCGTAATCACGTTATCAGATTCCGGTACATCAGCCGTGAATAACAGATAGAGTGAAGGTCCCAATATCGATCCCTGAGGAACTCCAGCTTTTATGTTGTAGAAGTCAGAGGTCTCTATGGAATATCTATGATTTTTAAGTAGAAGATACGATCATCTAAGTATGATTTCAGGAGAAGATACATGGCATGTGGCAAGAGCTTAAAGGTCGGTATGACGAGGCCGAGTGTGGTGGTTTTCCGGGCTTGGCGACCATACCATACATTGTATTTTAGTATTCGTTATAGCGGCATCAGGAATACATCATCTGTGAAAATTTCAACATAAAAAACAAAAGAAATACTTTATGTGTATAAACATAAAAAGATTGTGAAGATAAAAATATCGGTAGAGATATTTTTTTGTCATTAGCTATATTGAAATTCGAATAATAATGTCAATAAAGGAATAGAACAAATCATCTGTAACTACTGCATAAATAAATAAAATGTGGAATGAATTTAAAAAAAAAAACAAAAACAAAAATACGACAAAAAGACATTAAACAGAAACAAGGATTTAGACCCAAATCCTATATAATATCCCCAAAACATACCATAGTATTATAATACCTCTTCATAGCGTAGCGGTACAGCGTTCGACTGCTAAGTCAGAGGTCGTGGGTTCGATTCCCGCTCAGTGCAAATATTTGTAGTAATATGTATTATTACAAAAAAAAAGTGTCTAAGTATGTTTACCCGCATTCTAGAACCCATAACACAAGCTAGTTAAGCTATGCTTACTTTGGCTAGATAGCGCTGTTTAGAATGTCGTAGAATATTTTTTTTTATGTTTACAGGTAGACATATTCGCGCACGACCTTATGATGGTCCCAGTACATTTAGGTGTCCACTGGTGTCTTAGCATCGTCGACTTCCGAGCGAAAAAAGTGTCTTATTTGGACAGCATGGGGGGTCGCAATCATGCCTGCCTAGAGGCTCTCTTGCAGTACCTAAAAGACGAGCATCAGGATAAGAAGGGAGCGCCCCTAGATGCCAGCGGGTGGAAAGCAGAGTGTCTCAAAGTGAGTATTATGGTACTGTTTTATAATACGTCATACGAGTCATGTTTTCTTTGCCCGCTACCGGTGATGAATGAGAAACGAGTAAAGCTGGCAACTATAAACGAGGGAACTAGTGTGCAGCTCCGATAGTTCTGGATAAGCGAGTGTGCGAGGGTGATAACTTGCACCACTTACTGGGGGCGACCTAGATCGCACATTCCTATAATGCCTGCTCGCTCGGCAAGTATACCTACCAGCTCGGCGAGTATGCTTGCCCGCTCGGCAAGTTTACTGATTGCCAAGCGAGAATCGTACAGCGATTATTATCTTTGACAGGTTTTGTCGTGGCGACAAAACTAGTAGAGAGAGTGTCTCGTAAGCAGTGTGCACAGACAGAGATCAACTATTCATCAAATCAACAGTATAGCGATGATTATAACTCTGGTTATAATTCGAGTTGATTGACATATCCTAACAGATAAAAATCCCTAAAAAAGAGTAAAAAAAAAATAAAAAAAAGATCCGAGTTACAATCATTTTCTTCGCAGTCAACATGTCTCATTATTCTATCCATTAATATTACTTTGAATTGTCAAATCTCTGGTTCTGCACTGTCAGGGAAAATGGACATCTCATGACCAACTCGATTACAATGTAACCAATAGATTCGGTTTTCAAAGTTTTTCTAATGTTGGCAGTATGTAGGTGAAAACAATGTAAGTTTGCTAAATAATTAAGGGGAAAACGAGATTGAATATTAATAAATACCTTGTGTTAGTTGTGGTTGAAAATGGTTTCGGAAAGTTATTCTAGTGACGTGGATATTAATTTAACTCCCAATGAGATTAAAGAACAGGCAAAAGCTGTTTTCAATAATCTATTTCCAGTTTTTCCAATTTTACTTCAAATTTTAACTGATTATCAATATACCTGTTTCATTAAATGTGTGTGTAGTATTTTAATTTCCTCACATAGTCGAAATGAAAACTAGAGTGATTAACTCTGTTGAGTGTCACCCATTTCACCCTATGAACTATAACCAGAAATATCTCGTGTGAAATAGCTGACTTTCAACCCTTGTGTAACAATCTACTATTCCTGTCGCCTTTTAAATATAACATCTCGTTCGTTATATGTAAGTTTTCGTGCGGTTTGCAGGACATTCCGCAGCAGATGAACGGCAGCGACTGCGGGATGTTCGCGTGCACCTTCGCCGAGTTCAGCGCGCGCGACGCGCCCTACGCCTTCGGCCAGGCGCACATGCCCTACCTGCGCCGCAAGGCCGCGCTCGAGATCCTCAGCGGCCAGCTGCTGCTCTAGGGCGGCCGCGGGCCAGTGCGGGCCAGTGCAGTGCAGTGTAGTGCGGTGTAGTGCAGTGAGCGTGACACTCGACCAAAGGAGTGAGAAGCGACACAGGACGTCTCGTAATTTATATATATATACGTTTTAATACTAAGGACCCATTTGTAAGGTTTATTCACTCAACCGTATGATTCGTTTTAAAGACATATTTACAGCTGTTGCTGGTTTGATTTAAAATTATAATAATACCAAGTACCTATACATTTTTGTGCAGAGGATAATAGTCTATGGTTAACAACCATATTCTTGCACATTTTCCATCAAGTTCTCTAAATATGAATATAATTAACATTTACTAATTGAAATTAATAAATACAATGGCCATACTCAACAATATAAACTTAAATATGACCAAAGTACCTACTCCAAATATAAACTATGTTTAAAGTTATCTTTTTAATTTTTTTATCAAATCAACATCTACCCTGTAAATATTTCTTTAGAATTGTTGATAAAGAACTGAAAGAAATATACAAATTATCCTATTTAGTCGTCGAATAACATAGCACGGTTAGAACCCCCCGAAACAGATGGACCTTTTGTTATTTACTTGAAGATTACTTGACAATGAAAATATGCAATTCTAAAACATCCTTCCAATTAGGTACAGTTAGTCCACACAACCTTGTTTTCTGGCAGTTCTGTACAAAGCTTTACAGCAAATCAACGCACACAGTTTGCTAGAGACCTACTTTCATGAAACTAACGTCCGAAGTTTCAGGATATTTGAAGCATCAGTAGCTCAGTGGTTCAGGAGTCGGCATTACGAATCCTGGCCATTACAGTACCGACGTGGAACCAATCCTAACACAAGCAATTTAGCTTAGCTGGAGGGGTTAGGGGGAATATTGGTAACTGATATTTAAAAATTAAAGAAATTGGTACCAAGCAACACACTTAACCCGGGTTTGAAGTGACACTTTGTTCGGCCGAAAGCCTTCCAAAAGAAATCTGAAGTACAGTAAACGAGGTTTTGGTTAGCACATTGGAAAGCAGAGAGAATACCCGGCTAAGATTGGTGTGCTTCGGTTTTATATAGCGCTCTCTCTGTCACACTTCAGTCTGATAGTAGTCGACAGATAATATAAATGGACACGACAATAAAATAAATTATTATTAAAAAGAAACCCGACTGCCCTAAAAAGACCAAAACAAGTTTGATAGCAGGTGGAACCCATTTGCAAATCATAAATCAAAATATAATGAATGAGTATTGTATTATTTAATTAAGGTATTTTTTATTAATAACTTTATTGTATACAATTCAGTTATGATATATATATTTTTGAAATCACTCTTTAAAGCTCTACATATTAATACCCTATTCGAAAAGTTTGAGTGAAAATATTTTTTAACAACATTTTAGCGCCAAAAATCCGCCGTTATGTTTTTTTTTTTATTTTGTTATACCCAGTAGCACTCTCCCAGTAAATACCAATCTAACGACATGTCTCAAGCTAAAATCCATCGAGCCGTTCAGGCTGCAGAGCGTTGCAAACAATTATACATACATACATACATACTCTCGAAAAACAGACTGCCGTCTTTTATGGGTCGTCTAAAATTATTATTCCTATAATCATAGAGCCTGATTTCCCAGTGTTCGGCCATGTAAAAATCAAAGTTACCCACCTATCATTAAAAAAAAAAATAAGCTATGAATTTATATAGTGTAAAAGCCGTGCGTATAAATTACAACTAATAACATAATATATGTATCTAGCTGATGGCCGCGACCGGGCGGGTCGGCACGGAGGTCGGTTATCGTTTTAAGAATTCCAAAAAAAAAATTACATAACCCAAGTGTTTATTTTTAAATGTCTCCAATGTACAGACACAACTAATATACAATTTTATTATAGTACTAGCTGTCCCCCGCGGCTTCGCCCGTGGCATACTTCGCCCTGTGGCACCTATTTATCCCAAACATGCCTGTATTTTTTTATATGCAGTTTTTTAAACTTTTCTCTCCGTAAAAACCATCCTTGGACTTCAACGAACATTTTAAAAAAAGAGTTGGTCAAATTGGTCCAGGCGTTGTTGAGTTATGCGCTTACCAACACATTTTGCGATTCATTTTTATATTTATAGATACTAGCAGACCCGACAGACGTTGTCCTGTGCACACGTCGTTAAATTTTCCAGTAGACCAAATTGTGAATCTAAACCATCCTCGAATCCCCTTGAACTCACACAAAAAAATTCATCAAAATCGGTCCAGCCGTCTAGGAGGAGTTCAGTGACATACACACGCACACAAGAAATATATATATATATAAAGATAGATACAATACCTGAATGTACATTTACTTGTAAATGAGGCAGGGTCAGTATGAATATTATTGAAAACTTGAAAAATTCGATTTCTATAGTGCAATATGTCGACTACTATAATTATTTTTGGGAGCATATAGCAACACAGCGCACTTAATCTATCATCCGCTTTGTTTTATTTTAACATGGTTTGTTTGTTTTAACCCACAATCAAATCTCTTAAATCGAAGCAAAATTCGGAATTATAAATTATATTAGCGGTAGAATTCATAGCATGGAAATCAAAAAAAAAACTATCGCTATTCCTCTCTCGTATACGCTGATAGCCAGTCCATAATTCATGATCTGTCTACGTTTACTGTCAGTCCGATGCATGACAATGAGAACGCAAGTCTCTCTGTTCCCGACGTACCAACCTAAGCGCCGGGACCTGTAACTTCATCGTACCTTTCTAAAAAAATTTCGTGCAGAAATCCCCGCGGTTAAATCGCTTCGACCGACTAAAATCGCACGCCGTCGGGTCTTCAGATGCCGGGGTGTAAGGTTGCCCATAAAGCATATCCCTCGCACCTAAATACTACGCCTTTCGTTCATTTTCCGTGCGGGGCCAAAGTTTCAGTCGTACATTCCATGCTACACTGATTATAAAATAGTTACTGTACTCTGTGACCACTATACTAGACTTGAATTATACAGAAATGGCGTGAAGCATAATCAGAGCAGAACCGATGCGATGTTATTCTGCGAGCTGGTCGAAACGCACGATTTTACTTCCATTGTTTTTTCTGTATAATATGGGTATTATACAGAAAAAACAATGAAAGTAAAATCGTGCGTAAGGTGGGCCTTAGAACACATTTTGGTATATAAATTACAATTTTTGTTTACGGCTGTCGCAGGTTCAAATCCCACTCTGAGTGTTGACTTTTGCCATTTATTTGCAACTAGCTGTTGCCCGCGACTTCGCCCGCTTGGAATTCTGATCCCGTTCCCGAAACCCATGGGAACCTATTCCCGGAATAAAAGTAATAGCCTATAATCTATCCCTGTACCAATTTTCAGCGAAATCTGTTCAGCTGTTAGTGTGATTAAGTAACAAATATCTTCACAAACTGTCACATTTATATTAGTAGGATTCCATTTCTCATTCTCCATTTTTCATGTACAACATAATTGAAATACTACAGAATCTCATTAATTGGGTGTTTCTACGTTAAGAGGTCTTGGGCTGTATGAGACGGTGGCAAAACAAAAATATTCAAAACGAGAAAATAATATAATCATTATTTTCTTGTTTTAGAAGGTACCAGGGGAGATATCTTGTACAGGGAAGGGACATGGTGTACAGGGTAGGGTACAATTTGAACAGGAGAGGGATTTCATGCACAGCTTTTTAAATGAAATACTTTGTATTTCAAAGGAATCAACTTCAATTTAACTTTTTTGTACTAATTATTAATGAGAGTTATTTCGCAAACAGTCTTTACTTAATATTGTCAGAAATAATCGTGCCGGCAAGCGACGGCAAGTGACGGCACGGTGATCAGCCTTACCTGAGTGGGCCATTTCACCCATGTCCCCTGGTCCTCCCTTTTGGGATTGATAAAATATAATCATCGTATCCATTGGTAGCATATTGCTTAAACATATTATTACAAAAACATAAAATTAACAAAAAACACTTAACTTATTGGCGCAGAATACTATTATTCCTTATCTTGGCGTATATAAATAATATTATATTATAAATCATCAGTATTATTGCCAAATGAGATCAAAAATTTAATCAAATGCATGAGGTATATGCTACAAGTTAATAATGTTCATAGACATTAATGCTGTCATGAAATAGTAGATTGTTACACAAGGGTTGAAAGTCAGCCATTTCACCTGAGATATTTTAATTATTATTTCCAATAGTTCAAGGGTGAAATGGTGACATTCACCTGAGGTAAACACTCTACTTTTTATTTCGACTATTTGAGGAAATTAAAATACTACACACACATTTAATGAAACAGGTATATCGATTATCAGTTAAAATTAGAACAATTTGAAAATGGATTACTAACAACAGCTTTTGCCTGTTCTTCAATCTCATTGGGAGTTAAATTAATATCCATGTCACTAGAATCACTCTCCGAAACCATTTTTAACCACAACTAACACAAGGTATTTATTTATATTGAATCGCATTTTCCCGCTAATTATTTAGCACACTTAAATTGTTTCTTTTTAATTCTGAAAAAAAGTTATAATTCGCGTACATACTGCCAACATTAGAAAAGTTTTGAAAATCGAATCTATTGGTTACATTGTAATCGAGTATCTAAGCGGCCATATAAAAAAAAAGCGTCATGATATCAAGGCATTATAACTTAATTATCATGGACTCCATGGCAAACCCTAAAATTTAAAAAAAAATTACTTTCCGCCCTAGGGATGAAATAAGCTACTTTCCACCCGGCAATCTACCCATGAAAATGAAACTTTCCGAGCAGGAGAGACGGAAAATAATAAAACACCTGCTGACCTCTCATTTTTATGTTCGGAATAGGCAGGTCTATAATTTCGTCCCACTGTATAGAGGCAATATCATTACCATCAATCTTAAAGTTCTTTCCGGTATTGTCACAGATTTTACAAAATATAACCTTGAATCTTATTATGTTCTTCAACACCTGTACACATTGCTCAAAATCGTCATTGCAGTTTCGCCCCGACGTCGCTGGTTGCTTGCTGATCAACACCATCACACTGTTTCGTTCCACTGCATGATATTGTCTCAAAGTTCGAAAATTCGGAGTTCGAAGTTCAAAATCAAGATCGCAAAAAAAAAATCGGTTTAACCAAATTCGATACTTACTCACGGACAAATATACCTCCTTTTTTAAGTCAGTAAAGTATACTAAAACCTCCGGAATGTAACGAATACTTTTCAGAAAACCGCATCGAAATCGGTTCAATCAAACGCAAGAAAATCGCGAACCCATATACATAAAAACATACAGGTTAAACAGTGAACCTCCTTTTTGAGTAGGTTAAAAAAAATGAATAGGCACACTATCTCATTACCTAGCTGTTGAAGCCAACTACATATTTTTTATCTCAAATTGTATCTCACCTGTATCCTTTGTATCTCCCCTGGCATCTTTCGATGCAGGGGAAATATAGCAGGAGAGAGACTTTTTGGAATTTACCTCCAAAGTATTTTTCGTTTAGAAATCACACGCAAACATATAAATTTAGGCATATAACTACAATTAACTAGCAATGAAATAATTTATTTAAATAATAAGTCACAAAAATAAGCTTACCAGGGGCCCGATTCAGTGGACAGACCAGAGATGAGACATTTTTCTAGGTTTCAGTGCAATTGTAGCAAAATAAATGGATGAAATTTAGCGCCATAAAAGGATACAATGAGTTTTAATGACATGTTTGCTGGTTTACATTTCACGAAATATATTTGTTTTTCTTTCTGTCATACGTCTAACTGTAACTGTTATCTATTCCAGGGATAAAAAGTCTATGTTATTCCAGACTAAAATCTATCGCTGTGCCAAATTTCAGCCAGATCCGTTCAGCCGTTTAAGCATGTTAAAGTAACAAACATCCAAACTTACTAAGATCTTCACAAACTCACATTTATAATATTAGTAGGATTTTGTGACATATTTTAGATCTAAAGTGATCTGTACATTAGAATGTTGATTCTATAATTGCATTATCAACACTAACGGGGACGTGATTCTGTAACGCCACTTTTTCAAAACTCGTGAGTTCAATTCGATTAAAAAGAAATTCGTAAAAATGAGTTTGGTATTCAGTATGATTTGTCAAAATGAAACCTGTTTTCGTGAGGTTACAATATTTACGTCAGGCCTCATTCACAGTTTGATTGTAAGTTTTAAAAACACATTTATACTGAATCGATCCCATGCCGATTTGATTTGTTGAATAAAACTTACATACTTTTGATGGTTGAATAACCTAAATACAAAACAACTGACTGTGAATGGTCTTTTCACAGTACATGGTTTGTATTTTAGTTGCTCAACCGTTAGTTCGTGTTCGTTACGTTCTGGTTTTACCTTGAAACAGGTTCAATAATTGAGCTCTATACTTCATTAATAGTACCTATTTTTTCCTAAAATGTGACCAGTAAGATGTCGCACAACAGGGCCTACAGTGGCATTGGCTCCAACGCAAACTACTATCGGCTTCCCTTATAACACGATTCCTACTTGTATTTTTTATTTACATAGTTTAAAGACGCATAATGTTTATCCAAAACCACTGAGCTGATAGCTGATATCAGCAGCAGATGTATTATACCTATAAAAAAATAATCTGCACAATGAATGTATTTGTCTTTTGCTCCAGTGAAGTTCTTGTTTGAAAGTGCATTATAAACAATAGCATGTGTTGCACAATCTTATGGCAAGTGCAAGCATATTATTATTTACAAATCATTCTCTATCTTAATTTAGTCATATATCCATCAGTCACAAATACACCCAAGGCTCACCATAGGTTATTACGGCCCTACCCAGTTAAGAACTGTTTTAGAATGATGTTGGAACAGAGCTGATTATGTCGTCTCAAGGTTAACATCTTTCGATACCTTTACATGTGGCACATCACTTCAGGAAGAAGAATCAGAATCCGGCTAAGCGGCTTGCTAAGTTTTTATAGAGCGTTCTCGCTATGAATTTTTAATTATTTATAATAATAATTAATTATCCTTTATAGATATGTTAAAACCGTATATAAGATATTAAAACTATAGCGTCGGTTTTTACTACTCTATAAATATAAGGTGTCACAAAATTAGGTCTCTGAATTTGGTGAGATGAGTTGGTATCGACAAAATATGTATTTGAAACAAAAAAAAATACCGGGTAAAAAAAAATATAAAATAAAAATTAAAAAAAAGCACCACCAGCGACCAGCGTCACGTGACGCGACGAGCCCGTGACGCACGTGGTAGGCTTGCAGTCCTTCTCCTCGCAGTATTCTCCAAGCGGATGTGTGGGAAATACCTAAATCGCGACCAGCGTCACGTGTGCTCGTCGCTGGTGGTTTTATTTTTCATTTTTATATATATGTATTTTTTTTAATTTCAAATACATATTTTGTCGATACCAAGTCATCTCACCAAATTCAGAGACCTAATTTTGTGACACCTTATATATCAAGCCGTGGACATTCGCTGTACGATAGAGGTAACGCTCTACATAACCGAAGTAAGCCTATCTTAGCCGAGTCTCACTTTGCCCCATTGTGCCTAATCTAAAGTTGGGTACAAATATTGCTATAGCTACTATCCGTTATCAATTTATCCTAAAGTCCTAAAATCCCTAAAGCCTTTAACATGTGTATTTTTATAGAAAATGAGTTAACGTAAGATAACAGAAGTCTATCTCCAAATGTATTTGTTTAAATATTAATTAAATAAGTCATCATAAGTACTCATGTTAGAGTCCATCCAGCAATAATACCTTTAGTTTTCACTCGTGCGTTTAGTTTTATCACCATGACAAAAAGACAGACGCTAAACATAGAACAAAGGCTAATTTCTAATGTTTTGTGATAATAATAATTATTATACTACATTAATATGATACAATTTTATGAGCAATCTGATTAGATTGACTATCAAATTGTGTCGTGTGGATATAAGATTTGATCTACAAAGTATGTGTTGTTGGAAATTGGCAAATCTGATTGAGCAATCAAATTGTGTCGTGTGTAAGCCTCATTATGTGTAATGTTTACAATGTATGTGTGTGGAGACGTGCGACTGATTATATATAATAACATACATAGTATCGTTGTTACACTGCGAAAGACACTTAAATCCAGATCAGGTGTACATGCATTTTTTTAAAAAGCCAATACGTTTTGTACAGTCAAATCAGTTTCATTTGACTAATTGTGAAAACACTAAGAGCTATTTAACTTACTGTGTGCTTGAAACTTGTATGAAAATGCTCAACCTCTGTCTTAGTTTTTCTTGTTAAATCATTTACTTTTAATGGTTGATTTTATAATTTATAAAAAATGAGAAAATAACAATAAACGACATATTTGAAGCTCTTTCAATGTCTTTTATTCAATGAACTCTGTTAAATAATCTATTTTATTTAGCTATATAGGAGTCTAGGAATAACCCCATTAAATAATTATCACTAGAAAGATAATCATAGTTTAAAGCAGCTGCTTTTCATGGATTTGACTGTTTTTCGCAGAAAAAAGATGATATTCTTTAGGTTAGAATTTGGCTGTAATGTTTGTTAGTTTTTTATAATATTGACAATGGTGTACTTAAACCAAATCCGATCGGTGTGTATGTATGCGGTTTGTTGATTAAAAAAATAATATCACACTGGCTGCTTGCATTTTTTTTAAACCATTGGATTTGGTTGAAGTATAAAATGTTTAAAAACTATTGTAATGATTTATCCATTCCTAAAACTTCTTTGAGTAGACGGTAGAATAATTCTCCCTTACATATGGGAAAGATCTACTAAAAATTTGACATAGTATGTTAACATTTAAGTCTCATTTTAATACTTGAAGTAAAACCGTAGTAGAGTATTTTCATAGTGTTAAAACAGGCTATGGCGGGCTATTGTCTCTGTTTACCCTGATGGTAGAAAGTCACAATTTTCCATTTGTAGGAGGAAGTTTTCTGACAAACCTCCCGGCACTATACGGTCGGTGGTGCGATTGGTATTTGTAAGACTACTAGTCATGTAATTTGCACTAGCTGATGCCCGCGGCTCCGCCTTTTGGTCATATCTCCGGTTTTACTTAACCAATTGCAATCAAACATACGGTAGATTCTAAGTCTGATCAAGACCTTTCTAATGAAAAAAAAAACAAAGTTTTTGCGTGAGCAAACAGATAAACAGACAAGAATTCCCAAAAAAAATTGAAAATCTATCATTCATTTGTTATTAATATTTGTGTTCCGAATCGCTCACTTAACATAACCCAATTCTTTTTTTTTTATATTATCAATGTAGAGACAACTAATTTACAATTTTATTATAGTACTGCTGTACGCCCTGCTGCGCCCGCTGCAATAACCACCGCTGCACTTTACCCGTGCACTTTCTTAAAATTTTCTTTCATACAACCTTGTCCTGCCAATAGCGAACACAAAAAAGAATTATGCAATTTGGTGCAGTCGTTCGGAAGCTATGCGCTTACACACTTTTCATTGATTCATTTTTATTTATATAGATGTTCTAGGTCACTCCTGCAACTGAGGTTATGTCGAACTTAAACCGACTAAAACCGCACACCGTCTCGTGTCTTCAGACGCCGGGGTGTAAGTAGTCCCATAAAACATTTCCCTCGCAGAGCCGGCCTCAAGTAAAAGTGGTATAGATAAGGACTAGTGAATAAAAGAGAAAGTTATAATTTATCTTTACTGTTTCTTTTCTAAGTGACCCAATTAGTGCACAATCTTAAAGAGTAGGTCTATATAATTTCAATTTGGCTATGCTAAATTTATTTACAAATCCTTTCTTTTAGTAACCGTAGTTATCTAGTTATCATTAATCACTGTATATTAACTGGTTTTGTGGCAAAGAGGAAATGTATGCTCAAGGCCGTTTGGTTGCGGAAGCGCCTTAAGTACTTGATTGATTGATAGAACAGTTCTTGATTATGGTTGGTTGAACCAGAACCAAACCAGAACCAAAAACCAGAAGTGTATTGGATAATATTCACATCTGCAACCTCATGCGCTTAAAGGGTTTTGAAGCCCATCACGTTGCGGTCGGCGGTCGCTAAGTTACAAGTCGTGCTTAATTAATTTAGTATCGCTATAAATTCGAAATCTTTAAGTATTTATTGCTTAAACTTAAATATCTGTCTTTTTGTCATGGGAGGTCGTTAGTCCTAGTTAAGGTATCTCTCTGTATTATAAAATGATAGGTTTATAACTTAATCCTTATGCTTGTAATTCAGACATTTTGTTGGACCTGCAAAGGGTTATCCGAAGTTTTCTAAGTGATAGAATTATAAAATAAAAGAATTCGAAATCGTTATCATATTTTATTTAGCACATATCACAGAATTCCCTACTCAGTATCGAAACTACGTCACAAACAATACAATAATTTAGTAGTCTGGTCTATTCAGGAGAGTTGATAACTACCAAATTGAGCAGTATAAAGAAGTAGACCAGTCAACGACAGAAGTTCCTGTACACTTACAAATTTACAAAATATTAAATTGTGGGTAAGTATATAAAAATGTGTATACGAGGGTCAAACTGAAAGTTCTTAGAAAATCAAAAACTGATTACATTAGCCAGTTATTAGTTTTATTATATCTTTTCAAAATATTGTCCATTCACGTCAATACACCGCTGCATGCGATGGAACCACTGGGAAAAGCACTTTGCCCACTCGTCCTTAGGGGTCTCTTCAATGGCATCGCGATACGCAGCCACCGCTTCTTCAGCATTCATAAACCGCTTTCCTTTAAATTTTTCTTTAATTTTTGGAAATAAATAAAAATCACAAGGCGCGAGGTCGGGGCTATACGGCGGGTGACCCAGTAATTCAACGTTTGATGTCGCCAAATAGTCGATCGTTCGCTTGGCGGTGTGCGACGAGGCGTTGTCGTGGTGAAGGAGGATCCTACTGCGAGGTCGTTTCTCTCGAACTTTTTCCAAGACAAGTGGCAAACAATTGGTAGTGTACCATTCTGCAGAAACTGTTTTTTGATCCTCTAACACAATTGTTACGAAATGACCTATCCTTCCAAAGAACGAGGCCACCATTTTTTTTCCCGCACTTCGATCTCTCTTCACTTTAGTTGGCAACTCCTCGAAAGGAAACACCCACTGAGCAGATTGTCTTTTGGTTTCAGGATCATAACAGTAAATCCAGCTTTCGTCACCTGTTAGTATGTCGAACACAGCATTAGAGTCACCTCCGTTAAATCTTTCAATCATTTTACGGCACCAATCCACACGATGGAATTTTTGAGCCTCAGTCAAATTATGAGGTATCCACCGGGCGCAAAGCTTCCTGACCGCTAAATGTTCGTGGAGGATTTTGTGCACTTGACTCATACCGATGCCTAAGCTTGTCCGAATCTGCTGATAGGTCACTCTTTTGTCAGTCTCTATCATACGCCGCACAACACAGATGTTATTTTCAGTCGTCGCCGTAGAAGGCCGTCCCTCACGTAAATCATCAGTGAGATTAGTGCGACCACGTTTAAACTCATTAAACCAGTTGTAAACAGTCGCACGAGATGGGGCTTCATCGTGAAAGGCCAATCGTAGTCTATCATAACTTTCTTGTTGACTTAAATGACATCGAAAGTCATAAAAAATCATTGCACGAAAATTTTCTCGTGTTAAATTCATGTTAACGTGACACAGACAATTTTCAATTTGCCGCCAAATCGTAAAACAAATGATAAATGAATGAAATATATACTCAGTAATATTGGCAAAGAGTTCTATTTTCAAATTTTAGAATTATTTTTTTATTATATTGTTTATAAGTGGCCAGTTCTAAGAACTTTCAGTTTGACCCTCGTACTACTTGGGGGCTCGATAAATGAGACACATTGACTATGCGATGGCAAGTGAGACAAAGAGACAGCAGCAACACAAATCTACCAAACTAACTCCACAAGTGTGGATACAATGCAAGCAGAGCTGTAACTATTTGTGTCAGTCTGTGTGTAAGAGACAATAGATAAAGCTCCTGACAGAGGAGCGCCCAACGTAATATTTCGAACTCTCTCTGAATATAGCATATTATCGACAGTTGAAGGTAAAACTGTGTAAGCGACATCGAATGTTCAAAGGAAAAAGATCCCAAACGACATTACTGAAAAGCGATTTTCGCTTAAACATTTTAGCCTTTCAACAGTCGATATGTGGTGCGCATCAGTCGGCACTGACGCGCAGCAGACGCAGCTTGCCGCCCTCCAGCAGCGCCACGCCCGAGTCGTTGCCACCGCCGCAGTAGCGGTACGACGAGAACACCGTGATCAGCCGCCCGCGCAGCTGGCACTGCCATGCGGTCATGTACGTTATCAGACACTGACTAGTTGGTTAGTAACTCACTAAAGCTGGACCTTAACATCTTCGCTCACGTAGAGGTGCGCGAGGCGTTACAAAGACACGTCTAGGACGCGCCTCCGCGACTGTTTGTCCGGAGCCTTAAACTTACCCTCCTACCTCTGCTTAACATGCGCAATGATAATATACTACCTGTAGTACGGCTGTATAGTATAGCATTTAAGTCGTCCGGTAAACGTCACAATATAAATCTTATGGCGCTCCCTAAAAAGAGTAAGAGCGAGCGTGACGGCATCGGCAGTACAATGTATCCGATTAACATTTTGTTTAAAAAGTTAGCTAGTGGTAAGAATCGTAACAATAACCGTGTTGGCCAAAACGGAAAACTCCCTTTTAACCAATTCCAAAAAAATAACAGTAATTTTTTGATATGTGCACTTTAGGGTAAAGAAAAATCAGAACTCGCGTCATCGTAAAACGTAAGCGTCTCGGTGACGATTCGTCATCGCAACGCTTTCCATATTGAAGTGAAAACTTCTTTAGGTGTACATATATATACAAATAGATTGATGCATGTCCATCAGGGACAATGTACCTTAATTTTCTTTTTGTTTTTTCACTACTGTCGACTCTCCCAGAGTGCCTCTGTTTTTCTCTCTACATTCTTCTACATTGTACCTCTTCCATTTTGAATGAAAATCTGTATCCGCGTGCAACGACACCATAAAATACTCTAAGTTTAAAGTGGTCAGTACCTTTTTTTTTTTTTTTTTTTTCGTGCGGAAATCCCCTCGGATACCCCCCCGCCGGCCAGCGGGGGCGGTTATGTCGGGCTTGAACCGACTAAAACCGCACGCCGTCTCGGGTGTCTCCTTACCTCATCATCTAGATCCTCACAGCGATTCCTCAGTTGTGTCCAAAGTTTGGTATGTCGGCCTTGCCGGGAGCGACTGCCATCTTACCTTCCAACCCTAAAAGGTGCGCCTGCACCGGACCCTCTTCCCTTGTTTAGCAGGTGCACTACTTGCAGGTGAGGTGGCTTCGGCCTCAAGAATGTTTGTAGGGCCCTGTGTATCTCCTCATTCAGTAAAGACTCACTAAAGGTTATAGACATGATAATAACCATGAAGCCGTTCTGCTGCAGCTCGTGTGCCCGTAGTACGTGCGACAGCTGGTTGGAGGCCAGGAAGCGGTCCAGCGCCGTCTGGTCGAACACGTGGCCGGTGCCGCGTTTAGTGTTGGCTGCGAAGCCCTCGTTGGCGGCCAGCTCCAGTTGGAGCGTCGCCGTCATCTTGTTGGGTCTTGAAGATATTTGGAAATAAATGATTAACTAACTGTTCGCCCTGGTGCGTTATTTCAATTTTCGGGCGGGTGCCGACTATTTCAATTTTCCTTCATATGAATATTCCTGATCCTGACAATTATGAGTACAACTAAAAAGAAATCACCCAAATCGGTCAAGCACACAGCAATAATTAATTAAACTATTCAAAAGATTAGTTTAATCGTTTATCTTTTGATATCTTTAACATTAGCATTTCGCATTTAGCATTTCGGTTAACTACCCCGGTTAATATAATGATTAATATCCCTCGCAACCCGACTGACCCTGGGCCATCTCCGGTTTCGAGATGGCCCCCTCGAGTACGCTGTACCTATTTAGAGATTAATCGTGCCATGTGGCGTTGTCCAATAAATATAAAAGCGTCCTACCACTACTTCCTAATCCAAATATCTATACAGCCAATGATAAATTTGCCTTACTTAACTGGATCGTTCCACAGCAGTTCCCACGCGATTGAACTTTGTTCTGCTGGTTTCGCGAGCGGCACCGGCACTTTGTCGATCGCCGAGATCAGGGGACACACCCAGGGGGGCGGGATACCTCCGTGACAGCAGAACACCTGGCGAGACGACTCACCACATGACAAACAAGCTTGGATATGAACTGTTTGCTCTCTCTCTATGCTACTCAAACGAAATATTGTAATTAGGTTAAGTAAACATGTTTGTAAATAGACCAAAAAAAACAGCCCGCTGAGTTTCTTGCCGGAGTCTTCTCAGGACGGGGCCGCGTTTCGAACCGTTGGTCCATTTGCCAAACATTCGTTTAATTTTTTTTTGACGTTTTGTAAGTGCCGTATTAATGGTCTATACAGAATAAATGGTTTTTGACTTTGACCATTTCAGATCTTGGAGTCTTTGCAGACAACATCGCTCATCCAATAGAACAAGTCGTTTTTTTTTTAATGTTGGTATGGTACTAAGTTCGTTTCTGAGGCCCCACCAAAATCTTCAGAGCTAAAGGCAATATTACCTGCTAGCTTTTGGGTTGAGAGATCAGACGACAGTCGCTCCCGAAAAAGCCAAATCAATTAAACAAAACATACTTTATCATCAACAACTGCAGCCAAAGGTAAAGTGTCGAAAACATTATTTATTGCATTCCATATCTTCACACCTTCTGTTTCACCGTATTTCGTGATGCATTCACTGCAAAGAAATATTTGATAAGCAAAAAATAGAAAAAAAATTGGCTAAAAAAAATATTATATATTCTATCAGTAACTTTGCGCTTCCATGGATCTGCCCTGAGTAGCGCCTCCGAGAGTTATACAGGTCGCAGACTTGTATGGCAATCGGTCAGGTGCCGCAAAGAGATTGGTAGGAGATCATATTATAGCTTTATGGGGCCGTACATTTACAGGAAAATAAATGCCATTCATAACATCGTTAGATTGACAAGACGCAGGTGCAAAGACAAAGTTTATAAATGACTACTACAGCTGGATTATGACACAACAGAACAGATTTTGGTATCTGTACAGTGATGTGCATTGTTAGACGCATGTTACTGTATTGCATGTTGTGCTCACATACACACATAATCTATGCTCATACACACTGCCTGTTTCACTCACACACAATTTCACAACACACCCTCATCTTCACAAACTCTCACTCACCTGAACCCTTACATTACACACACACACACACTGTATTATTGTGAAGAATTTTCTGTTTCTTTTTTTTATTTTTTTATTTTTTTTATTATCTATTTAATATTGTTTTCATGTCTTCATCACCTTTTGTAAATTAAAGGATGATTGTATAACATATATTATCATAATATTATTAATATTGTCGAGTGGAACGAAAGAGACTAGATCCCACAACACAGGGAATCCTAGTGTGGGATCTAGGGAGCCATTGTGTTTTTATAAATTTTTTTGAGACAATAAATATTATTATAAATATTATTATTATTATAGGACAAAGTACCCAACGCCATCTGGGCCCTAACTAAGAAGAGCTTGTCATATGGGTTCAAGAATGCGGATAAATATACTTGTAAATAAATACATATTATACATAGAAACACCCAGACCAATGCAAATATACATATTTACACTGAGCGGGAATCGAACCCGCGACCTCTGACTTAGCAGTCGAATGCACCACTACACCACAGAGGTCGTTATTAACGAACAAATAAACGAGGTAATGTGGCAGAGCACTGCCACGGTATTATTTTTCCGTAGAACTGCCCAACATCAATGCACGGGCTCGACCAGGGAAGTAGGTAGGTATAGGTACAATCGCCACCAGAATTAGCCTAACACATTCCACGTTACTGACCACCTTAGTTCTAAAAATTTACATAAAATAATAAACAAAATCATCATCATCATCATATCAGCCGTAGGAAGTCCACTGCTGAACATAGGCCTCCCCCATCGACTTCCATTTCGACCGGTCTGTAGCGGCCTGCATCCACCGAGTCCCCCCGCTCTTTAGTAG
The DNA here is from genome assembly GCA_946251805.1 of Cybosia mesomella. Classification (NCBI taxonomy): domain Eukaryota; kingdom Metazoa; phylum Arthropoda; class Insecta; order Lepidoptera; family Erebidae; genus Cybosia; species Cybosia mesomella. The sequence goes on from OX276389.1 coordinate 38,575,214, forward strand.
GTCGTCTGTCCACCTTGCGGAAGGCCTTCCTACGCTGCGCTTGCTGTCACGTGGTCTCCACTCAAGAACCTTTCTGCCCCATCGGCCATCGGTTCTCCGATTTATGTCCCCAATGTTCAATTCAATTTGATAGTACTCACAAACTTCTGAGAGCGACTGTACTAACGTACCACTTTATATGACGGCCTCTGTGGCATAGTGGTAATGCATTCGGCAGCTACGACAGGAGGCGCGGGTTCGATTCCCGCTCAGTGCAAATATTTGTATGCATGAATATGTCTATTGGCATTGGTCTGGATGTTTCTATGTATAATCTGTATGTATTTACAAATAAAATATATAAGTATGTTTATCCGCATTCTGGAACCCATAACACAATTTACTTTGGGTCTAATAGATAGCGCTGTGTAGAATGTCGTAGAATATTTATATCAACGTCATATCGCAGTGGGTATGGTGTATTTTCCGATGAAATTAAATTAAATGATTTTATATTTCTTAAGAGAATGTTTAAGCCTTACCCCCTACCCCCCACCTCTTTTCCTTTTTCCCATTCGCTTGCCACGCTATAGCATTATGCCTATGACGTACGGACTTGACCGTTCTACGCGGGCAAAAATATTCTGCTAATTATACAAATAATAGTCCCAAGATAAAATTCACAACCGTGGTTGCAAAGTAGGTACAGTTACGACTAATACAGCGCGAGTGTGACGCCTCTGGTGTTGCACACGTTCATAGGCCGCGGTAACCGCTTCCCATTAGGTGGGCTGTGCGCTTGTCTGCCATCTGAGTAGTATTAAAAATAAAAATTAACGCCATAAGTAGCTTAAAAAATCTAATTTTAACTCGCCTTTGCTATTAAACCTTTCAAAAAATAAACAAAAAATGAATTATATTAACTTTGGTTTCTGGGATTAAACAATTACCTACTCAAATAGTTATTATTAGTACATGTATTAAAAATGGTTTGTAAATATTTTATTGTTAATCAAATTTTTTCGTTGACTACTTACGTGAATTGTGCAAAGCTTGCAAACAGATTAGGGCCAACGCACATAAGCTACTTTTAGCATCGGCGAGCGGGCGTGGCGGTTTCGCCCTTCATTGGGACACCCGACATTGCGTCCGAACGAATACACAACAAACTTGTTGCAATAATTCGATCGCGTAGTAGCGGTACAGTTACTTATTGAATATAATGAAACTTACTCGTATCTATGCTATTGTATAAGGCTGAAGAGTGTGTTTGTTTGGTTGAACGCGCTAATCTCAGGAACAGGAACAGGAATTGAATAAATATTTTTGTGTTAGATAGCCCATTTATCGGGGAACGTTATAGGCTTTACTTTATCACGCTACTGCCCAGGAGAGCTGAGCAGTAATCATAAATGTCAACAAATCGGAGAAATTTACATCCAGTATGGTAAAACTAATAATTTATGTTTGGGATAAAATGATGCCATGGGGGCAAAGTATGCCACGGGCGAAGTCGCGGGGTACAGCTATATAATATACTTAGTGAGCTCTTAGCATCTGCGAAACACTTTTCGGTGTTGTTGTTAGCTTATATATTATAGACACCTATTACAAAACGTTGCGTATCAAAAGTTAAGGAAAAGTGGAAATAAAACTCAAATATAAAGTCAATGCGAGTACGCGAGCGTATGCTCTCATTGCTCCTCGCTTCACAGTGGTCAGCAGTCAGCCGAGCCATGCTACATGTCGATGCATTATCATTCATAATCGATACCGTCTTAAAACGCACGATGGGCGCAAAAATCTTGCGATTTAGATAAAGCGACTATATGGCCACCGTTGATACTAAAAGTAACATGATTTGTGCTTTGGCTGTTATTGTTTGAGCGCAGTTCTCGCTTCCTGTAAAAGAAGGAAGAAGATATTCATGTCCACTGACTTGTAGAAAGAGAACATCTTCTGGATGTCGCGCGTCTCGTGGTTGCCGCGCACCAGCAGCACGGCGGCGGGGCGCTGCAGCTTGGCGGCCAGCAGGTAGGCCACCAGCTCGGCGCCGTGCGCGCCGCGGTCCACGAAGTCGCCCAGGAACAGCAGCCGCGCCGCCGACACCGCCGCGCCGCCCGCCCACAGCGCCGCCTCCATGGACAGCAGCGCGCCCAGGTTGCCGTGCAGGTCGCCTGCGCCGCGCGGCCTCGTGACGCCTCGCATGGAGACGAACCAGGTGTATGGGGCCCAAGCCAACCCCACTTGCAACCCTCTACACCTGCGGATTGACGGACGAGGCTCCGCCGGCGCAGGAGTTCTGGTTCGGGTGAATTATGGAAAGGAGGTGTGCTCAAACTTTGGATGCAACCGCATTGGCGTTCGATGAAGAGACGAAAGACTATGTAGTCGCAGCTTCATTTGTCGTCAGCGCAGAAAGTTGAAGGTACTTGCTATCTCGGGTTGACTAGCGTCTTCCCCCTCCCCTCTTTCTGGGGCAAAATGGGGACACCATGATTCCACCGTGTGTCAGTCGGGATGCTAGGGAAATGCCTTATGGGCCACCTTACACCCCGGCGTCTGAAGACCCAAGACGGCGTGCGGTTTTAGTCAGTTTAAGCCCGACAGCGGGGGCTGTCCGGCAGGGGTTTATCCGAGGGGATTTCCGCAAGAGAAAAAAAAAGTACTTCCCACCCGTCATATTCTAGGATACGATGTTTTTAATAACGTATCAGTTTAGCACGCTATCTTTTGCAAAGCTATCAATGAGGATTTATAAACTAAATGCGCGTGAAGGTTCTATCTTCAATAAATTTTTTTCGGAAAACATTCATTCAAACAGTCCTAATGGGGTAGGCAAAGACCACATGTTTTCATTTGCAACGGACCTGGCTACCTACCTTTACCTTAATACCATTCGCTTCTTCTACTTTCATAATTGTTTGCATACACACTCACCGCCGAATGCGCGAACTCTTGACCTGGTCTTTGTCTAAAATGTCTTCGATCTGATTGATGTACGTGCGCCTAGGTTGACCTAGGCTTACCCATTCACTCTTGCTTCACATGATATACGTATAGGTATGATTGTCAAGAAGTAGTAGAGACCTATGACGTAGCAGGGCGAGCTGACGCGCAGCAGGCGCGGCTCGGCGGCGCACAGCGGGCGCACGGCCTCGGCCAGGCGCAGCAGCAGCGAGCCCAGCGCCGCCTCCTCGGCCGGGGTCGCCCACGCCCACGCCGGCTTGGCTATCACCGACGTACTTGGCTGGGCGACCTCTGACTGACGGCGCTTTGGGGAAACATGAAGTATTGACTATAAACTCAGGAGTCCTGCCTCTCATCTAGCTGCTGAACAGTTGCTATGATCAACCACCTGCCTGTATTTCCCCAAAGAGTTTCTTCCTCTGTCAGCATCGTCATCTTCAAGGCGATTTCCCAGTTGCATCTAAAGTCTGCACTTTAGAGCCTGGGATATTGTTTTTGGTTGGTATGTTGGCTTTCCTGAGCACGACTGCCATCTGATCTCCTAAAGAAAGCCTGCGTCAGAGCCTTGTCTCTTGTTTGTACATATGGGGAAACATGAAGTATTGACTATAAACTCAGTAGTGATGATTTACGAGTATATTCGAGGCCGTATCTATCCTGTCTCTTATCTAATTGTTTACCAGTTGCTATGACCGATCTTATGCTTGTATTTCCCACATAGAGTTTCTTACTTTCTCTATTTTATTAATCCCTTCCCTGACCTCTATTGACCGTAAGAGATTACTACTACTACTACTACTACTACTACTACTACTACTACTACAACATGTTCTACATATGGCTTGTTCTCACTAGTTCGATTCATTAGTTCGATCATCGAACTATTGAGAATTTTTTTTTTCATTAGTTCGTGTTAGATCACTTGTGATAATGCACGTAGAAATAGGAGCCATTTTTCTCCATCCATATTTCTCGAACCATTAACGTCGAAATCATTAACTAATAATTAAACAAATGAAAAAAAAGGTCTCAGTAGTTCGACGGTCGAACTAATGAGATAAAAAAATCTCATTAGTTCGACGATCGAACTAGTGAGAACAAAGGCTACATTATTATGCTGAACTATGTGTGTGTGTACGTACGCACATGGGCGTAACAAAGTGCAATTGTGCAGAAAAGAAGTGGAACCTGCCCACAGTTGAGGCGGTAAAATTGGGAATGCAATAAAGTGACGAGAGGTCCATTAGAATTAGAATAAAATTGGTTCTGGGTAATGTGGATTAGGCTGTCCACACACCAAAGCCGGCCAGCGGCTTTGGTGTGTGGACAGCTGTAGGCCTTGCCCGGCGGGTTCAACCGGAAGGCCAGAGGCATAGGTGTGTAGACAGCCTTACGTACGTTAGATATGTTAGGTTTTTCAATAGCTGTTGCGAAGTAATGAACCGCGGCCAACGCTTCGACCGGCAGCGAGCCAGGGCCCAGCACGTCAAGCGACTGCGTCACGCCACTCATCAAGCGGATTGTCGATGGCGTTACTGCTTCCTCTGTGTATCAATTTTATATCAAATCTGCCTGATGGCAGGTTTATTAAACAGTGTTAGTTATATGTATATATATAGCAGCAATATAGAACAACAAGTACAGTTCAAAAAGGAAGGATGAAATAAGAGCACACTAACTTATTAATTTAACTACGTGAGGTAGGTACTTTTTTGCACTTGTCTATTGATGAAGAAAGGTATGCAATTTTATAAATTCCCTTTCATTAAACCACAGATTTTAGTTATTAGTTATTAAATAATAAATTATATAATAGTATTGTGTATATACGAATAGTATTGTGACTCCTCTACACATATATATCTGGTGCCATCTAAGGAAATCAGGATTCTGCATCGCGCACTGGAAGTTCTTGCGGTGTTTAAGATATGGGTACACTATAATAACATCAGCCGTTGGGGCGCTGCTTGTATGAAAGCTTAAATCTTGCTAGAGGAATAGTATATAAGTATAATATCCTGTCCTATCAATTATAACGCCATTAGTTTAGTTACCCCTTGACCTCGAGAGAAGAACCTGCGCCGGAGCCTGCCCTTAATCAGCTGGTATACAGGTATGAGTAGCTGACTTGCACCTCGAAGACCTCGATGGGGCCCCATACACCCATTTGGAGGATTGTACGAAGTACTACCATACCGTCGAAGTTGACGAGCTCGATCATCTCGAAGGGCTGCCTGCGGCGCAGGCGCACGGTGTAGGCGGCCAGGCGGAACTCGGGCCGCGCCGCGCGCCGCCCGGCGCTGGCGCTGGCGCTCAGGCCCTCCGGCCGCGCGCTCTGCCACGCCGACGCGCCCTCTGCCGCCGACACACCCACTTTAAATAACTAAATACTCAAGGGTACTACTACTCCATGCTTTGCTCACATCGAGAACGCTAATTGTTTTTAATTTGTTTGTCATTTCAGTCATTCAATAATATGTGACTGTACTTAAACAAAACACTAAGATCTGTTGCACTACTTAATATGACGAATATTTACAGGCTTGCCTGACTTTAATCACCGTAAGTTATTATTATTCCAAAATGATAATTTACCTAAATTTTTTGATGTGCTTGGTAGTAGATTTAGTTCTTTATCCCGTTCACTGGAAAGCAAATGCAATAATTATTAACTTTACTATCATTATTATTTCTGGATATGTATTTTGTAATTGGCCTGAAGTAAGACTAAAGTCTAAATTTCTAGTGGTGGCAGGTGACGCCACCTGTCACCCCCGCAGACGACAGGGCGACTAGCGCCTACCCCCCTTTCCGGGGACACAGTGGTTCCCAAACCCGAGGTGGCCATCTCGAAACCGGGGATGGCCCAGGGTCAGTCGGGGTGCGAGGGAAATGCCTTTTGGGCAACCTTACACCCCGACGTCTTAGGAGGTAATGTCAAGCCCGACATAAACTCCCCCGCTGGTTGGCGAGGGGTATCCGAGGGGATTTCCGCACGAAAAAAAAAGTCATAAGCAGTAATTCTATAAAAGTTAAATGATAATATATGTGTGAAACAGTCGACTGTGCTGTGCAACTACTGGATTAATGTTTTTGTGTGTAATTTAATATTTTTTTACATACTAACTTCAAGTCTATAAGATAGCCAGCGATACTCTTGGGGGCCCTCAGTAATGAACTAGTTCCTCTAAGCCGAAGTTCACCAACGCCCCGCAGAAACTCCGCCAGCGGCAATTGGATATTTGGCTGCAGGCCTAATTGTCTGCAATAGGAAAACCATGTAAAATTGCTGGCTGCTGGTTAAGCAGGCACTACTTACTCTGTAAGCGAAGGTAATATCGACATATTATATTACCCCCAAATCGCTACACGAATATTAATACTCAGGGAGTCCCAAATTTAAACTGTCTTGAAACCCGAATCGAAATTAATCTAGATACTTATTTAATATTATAAAGCTGAAGAGTTTTTATGTTTGCTTGAATGCGCTTATCTCAGGATCTACTGGTATTTTTTGTATTGGATGGCCCATGTACCGCGGAAGGTTATATATGATTACGCTACTACCCAGGAGAGCGTAGCAGTAATACATAGCATACATTATTGTAGAACTGATAAATGACGGGCATGTATGGGACAAGTGGGTGCAATGGGGGCGAAGTATGACACGGGCGAAGCCGCCGGGCACAGCTAGTTAGAAATAAATTGGAGGAGTTGGAAATACCTATAATAAATTCAGTTATTAACAGCCAGTAGAACTAGGCATTGCTCTACGAACAACGTCAATAGCACAAAGCGTGCTTGAGCCCTCTCGTCTGTAACACTGTTGCTTACTTTATGATAAATTGTTCTCTTAATGAGTTCACGAGATAAGCAATGTATATAATATGTTACAATATGTAAGGACAACACTATTGTATTAGTTTAGGCCTGTAAAAATAGTGATGTGGAGAAATAAATAAATGTGGAGATCGTCTCTAATATTAAAAATGATTAGTAAAAATTCTTGTATTTTAGGTAAGTTTATTTATAACTATGTTGATAGCGTTTGAAGCGTTAAAAGCGTTCACTGCTACTTATAAAAGGTCTACGAACTAGTCTGGATATTGGAAGCCACCTCAGACAGACGTCAGCGTCCCTCGCAACATTGAGAGCGTCGACAGGTAACTGCCGCGCTGTTCGAGCCGCCGCTACTAGCTCCTTGAACTCCACATACTCCAGCTTAGAATCACGGTTGCTGTCGAAATATCTGCACCACAAGCAATATTATGAAGAAGCTCTGTCACTTTTACAATATGAAGCCATAAGCATAAAAGGTTTGATCCCAAGAAGCCTCTCGGTCCATCTTGAGAGGCTTGGGATTAGTGAGAAGCCGCCTCTATAGAAAAATACCTTTTATATCAGTACCTGAAGATGTATCTGCATCTTATTTCTGCAGGTATACCACTATGTTGTGTGGCAGGCTCCAGAGCTGCGGACCAAAGCATTATCTCCAGGAACGTCAGTCCTCCTCGACCCGTCACATCAGCTGCTCTGAATTGAAAACATTTTACTACATAATGTCTCTCGTTGTGGCTCAGATTTCCTAGTGCAATGCGGCAAACTTCGATCTACCTTAGAATCAGGTTATATTGGTTACCCTATCAGCTGAATTTATTTCATGAATGTATCTTTTCACCCCGGCGTTACAAACCAGAGATAGCGTTAGGTTAGGTTAGGTTACAGGGTCGGCAGCGCGAGTGTGACGTCTCTGGTGTTGCAGACGTCCATAGGCCAGGGTAACCGCTTCCTATCAGGTGGGCCGTGAGATTGTCTGGCTCCTGAGTGGCAACCGTAGCTATTTCCGCAAAAAAATCCACATAAACGCATATATACACATAGACGGAGACAAATCTAAAAAAACTAATATCATGAAAATCGGTCCGCCCGTTCTCGAGTTCAACGCGGTCACGACTTTGTTTTATATATATAGACGAAATGAAATTAATAACATACTAACAATGTTACTATTATTGACTATTGTTTTTTCATTTTTTCTTATGGTGACAGTCTTTTATAGAAGTACAGTCTACTCAGTCTACGTGGGTGTGTAATACACCTCTGCCTACCCCTTCGGGAAAACCGGCGTAAAGTTATGTTATGTTATGTTACAGTCTACTCAGGATACCCGGAAGTAAAAGAGGAGAATGCAATGAAAGAGATAAGAGAAAATGAGAGATCCATCCTTCTTTTAGATAATAACAGGGTGCGTGACAGTTCAGATAGGCTGTGTAATATAGTAATATAAAAAAATCTAAATACTTATTTCGGGAATTAAGAATCACTTAAAACGTTCCGTATGGCCTTTCTTTTGTGTGTCTGTGTGTGTGTATGTGTGTGATTTAATGTTTGTTGACTAAATACATTGAGTTTATAGCACATTAACACTGTTCACCATACCTGAAAAGAGCGGCACATTGTGGTTTTTGCCAACCAATGTCCATCATAAACTGTGTAAACGGGTAGGTGCTCATGTACGTGCACGGGTAGACCAGCAGCACAAACTCGCGATACAGTCGAACTTGATCTGCAAGTCAGTTTTGTTGGTTCTGTAAGGTTTCTGTTATTGTTTCTTTTTTTATCATTGTTCATGAAATGGTTCGATGTTAGGGTCGCTCCTGGTGAACATCGGCGTCGCTTAACGACCTCCTTCCTCCATGAGCACAGACCAGGGGGTGGCAGGTGAGGCCGCCTGTCACCCCAGCAGAAGCCGAAGCGATGGGGCGACAAGCGGCACTCCTTTCTGGAGCATGATGGGGACACCGTTGTTTTCACACCCGAAGGGGCCATCCCAAAGCCGTAGGTGGCCCAAAGTCAGCCGCAGCTGGCAGCAGGCAAAATTGCCTTACACCCCAACATTAGAGACCCATGACGGCGTGCAGTTTTAGTCGGTTCGAGTCCGACAAAACCACCCCCGCTTGCCACCTGGGTATCAGTAGGGATTTCAGCACGAAAAAAAAAGGTACCTACGTACTATATACTTCTAGCACTGCTGTATTGGCTTCTGAAATAATCTGAATATGTGCACAGTGTAACATTCGAATACTACATTGAGCGGTTATAAAGCGATTAGGTCGCTACTGCAACGGGGGATTGTATGTGTGCCCGATGCCACGTTCGGACGCAGTGTCGAGCTTGTGGAAAGCGACGAAATCGGCGGTGCTCAAAGTAGCAAGTGTGCTTTGGCCCTTTAAGGCTAGTTTCCAATTTGATTAGTGCGAGTGCAGGTAATTAGTGCAGGTGCTTAGTGATTAGTACAAAACACGTGTGGACCGCAGATGATTAGTGCGAGTGATTAGTAATCAGCGTAGTGAAGTAGATAGAAGCGTGCTCTATTTTTTTGCGAGTGGCCACGTCCCGCGCGCCCTTCCTCCCCCTTCACTCGCAGCATGCCTGCTACTAAACACGTTTGGACATGTTTGTTCAGTAGTTAGTGTTTAGCGTACCTGTACGCTCGCTTGTAAAAATAACAAAATGACATTTTTAACTACGACTGCCACTAAACAGTATTGGACACTATTCACACTACACATCTGAACTAATCACTAATTTCTAATCACTTGCACCGCACTAATCAAAGCGGAAAGTAGCCTTTACGTGCAGTAATTGATATGGAGGAGTCTTGAATCTTTTGGCATTTTAACCTAAATAAAAAAGCTATACAAAATGTTATTTAACCTAAACTGTAATGAGGATTATAAGTAGATAGGGACTAATGAGACCAACCTTCCTTAGTGTACCCAGCCGCTAGCAGCAGCTGCGAGTGCGGAGTAGCCATGGAAACAGCACCTCCGCCGACGTCGGAGAGGGCCAACGCTTGATCTTCGCACATTTCTATCAGCGTACCATAATCCATGTCCTAAAGAAAATGAAAATAGACCGTTTTAGCTTTCCTTTAATTTAATATATGCATATACTTAGCAGATTTTTAGGGTTCCGTAGCCAAATGGCAAAAAACGGAACCCTTGTAGCCAAATGGCAAAAAACGGAACCCTTATAGATTCGTCATGTCTGTCCGTCCGTATGTCACAGCCACTTTTTTCCGAAACTATAAGAACTATGCTGTTGAAACTTGGTAAGTAGATGTATTCTGTGAACCGCATTAAGATTTTCACACAAAAATGGTAAAAAAGCAATAAATTTCGAGGGTTCCCCATACTTAGAACTTCAAAAAAAAAATTTTCATGAGACCCATACGTGTGGGGATCTATGGATAAAATGATATTGTGGTTTCCTATATCATTTTTTTCTAAACTGATTAGTTTGCGCGAGAGACACTTCCAAAGTGATAAAATGTGTGTATCTTCTAAAACAAGAGAATGATAAAACTAAAAAAAAATATATGATGTACATTACCATATAAACTTTCACCGAAAATTGGTTTGAACGAGATCTAGTAAGTAGATTTTTTTTATACGTCATAAATCGTAAACCACAATTTATTTACCTTTCATTCCATCAACTCACATATAAAAATTTTACTTGCTGCTACGGAACCCTTCATGGGCCAATCCGACTCGCACTTGGCTGGTTTATGTTAACATTAAGTTCTAAATAAATAGTAGTAAATTAAACATAATCTATGCACATTATAGTAACATTTATTAATCAGTATTGTCACACATTTAAATAATTCTTTACATAATTTTTAACACCCTTGCTCGTAAAGCTGATGTAGTAGTCAGTAGGCAGCGCTAACTGTTTCAATAATTAAAAATGAACAAAATATAAAATGTTTTCTTTTCTGTTTCCTCGCAAATGTGTTAAAAAACTTGATTAAAAATTGATGGCCTCTGTGGCGTAGCGGTAGTGCATTCGACTGCTACGACAGGGGGCGCGGGTTCGATTCCCGCTCAGTGCAAATATTTGTATGCATGAATATGTCTATTTGTATTGGTCTGGGTGTTTCTATGTATAATATGTATGTATTTACAAAAAGTAAGTATGTCTATCCGCGTTCTAGAACCCATAACACAAGCTAGTTAAACTATGCTTACTTAAAAAAAAAAAAGCTCGGCTCAATTACGCCCTAGCCTTCGGCTCGGGCTGAAATTCCGCCTCGCATGTTATAACCATCTTAACTCACTAATATCGTAATGTACTATTATTTATTTTTAAAACCGTTATAGTAGTAGGTAAGTAATTTAAAGGTCCCACGGAAATCCGTCCAAACATCACGATAACTACGTAGGTACATTAGGGCACTGAGTTTGTTCTACCTACCTGAGTTTCAGCAGAGTCTTGGCTCTTGATTTGCTCGCCAGTGGCTAACGAGGCGAACACGGCGAGCTCCGGGCTTCGAAGGCTGGCATGTGCTCGCTGCCGGTCCAGCTCCGTCGTATTGAGCCACTGCAGCCGGTTCTTCATACCCTGAGCAGGTTCCGTGAACTCAATCGCACTTATATTCACGACTTTATGGATTTGGGTCAATGTGGATAGAGTAATATTGGTTCGATTCCCGCTCATTGCAAATATGTACTGTTACAACGAGCGTCGACATCTCGAAAACTACTGATCGAATCTTCAGGAAATTAAAACGCATTGCTAGTGTCGAAGTATTCTACCAATTGGTGTAGAAAAATGTAGAATCGCCAACACAAAGTCGCATCTACCTCGAATACCTCTACCTACTCTTAATGCAAGATTGTAGGTATTTACGTACAATCTTGAATACAAGGTTATTCACCTTGAATGTTGGCGCGTCTGTACCTAGTTCTGTTGTAGGTACCTTTCTCGAACGCTCTACTTAGGTTAGGTACCTAGTTAGGTACTCCTCTGCTTTCAGAGGAGACAGGATGAGCGATGCTGTTAGTGGTGAGATGGCCCAGGGTCAGCCGGGGTGCGAGGGATATGCTCTATGGGTAACCTTACACCTCGGCGTCTGAAGACCCGAGACGGCGTGCGGTTTTAGTCGGTGCAAGCCCGACATAACCACCCCCGCTGGCCGGCGGGGGGGTATCCGAAGGGATTTCCGCACGATAAAAAAAAAAAAAAAAAAAAAAAAAAAAAAAAAAGGTACCTAGTTAGGTGCCTTATCTCTAGATGATTCTAGAACATTCTACCATACTAAATAAGAGCTATAAAAGGCGCCCGGATATCGACGCGAAGTCAGTTAATTTTCGGAAGCAAAAGCGAACACATCATACCGAAGCGATTCAAGTGGGTTATACCTTTTTTTTTTTTTTTTTTTTTTTTTTTTTTTATCGTGCGGAAATCCCTTCGGATACCCCCCCGCCGGCCAGCGGGGGCGGTTATGTCGGGCTTGCACCGACTAAAACCGCACGCCGTCTCGGGTCTTCAGACGCCGGGGTGTAAGGTTACCCATAGAGCATATCCCTCGCACCCCGGCTGACCCTGGGCCATCTCACCACTAACAGCATCGCTCATCCTGTCTCCTCTGAAAGTAGAGGAGTACGGAGAGCGATGTGTTCCCGCCACGTTGGGTATTGGCCGACGATCAATGCCAACCCTATGAAGGGGTGAAGGGGAAGCCATTGACCGCCGCCCAGGGTGTACCGGTTATACCTGCGACCTAAGCAACGACAGTGGACTACTGTGAACTGCTGAGGGACTTGAACTGTTGAAGAGTACTGTGTGTGCTAGTTATTTAGTTATCTAGTTTTGTGGTGAGCGAATAAACCTCTTCGTTGTATAAACGGCATTTAATTGTACCCAGCGCACGTAACAGTATATTTGCATTGGTCTGGGCGCTTCTATGTATAATATGTATTTATTCACAATAAAAAAGTATCTATAAGTATGATTATGCGCATTCTAGAACCCATATCACAAGCTCTGCTTAGTTAGTGTCTAGATAGCATTGTGTGATATGTCTTCGGATATTTATTTATGATATTGTGCTTTCTGAGTGAGACTTAACATCGAATGAAAGGGTTATTTTTAGATCTTAGGGGTTTAAGCCATCATCACTTGCTAGCCGGTACCTGCTGATTGACGGACGACGCTCTGACGCAGGTTTTCCTCTTGGGGAGGTCACATACATGTTAGTCGCCCCCGTAAAAGCCAAACTAAAAGAGAGGAGAAGAAGAAGAATTGGTCGATATAATACCCACGGCCACATTCTATTATCGCACCGCTCGCCACAGACAGGGAATCCATCCTCACACGTTGCGAACGGAAATGGTGCGTACAGTGAGGTTTGAAAGGCACTTTATTCCGCGCACCCTCAGGCTGTGGAATGATCTCCCCGCTGTGGTTTTCCCAAGCGACTAAAATGGGGTTCTTCAAGCTTTATATTGCAGCGCGAGTTTTACGCCGCTGGTGTTGCACACGTCCATAGGCCGCGGTAACCGCTTCTCATTAGGTGGGCCGTGTGCTTGTCTGCCACCTGAGTGGTATCTAAAAACAAGGAGTAAGTGGACACCGGGTTATGAGGTGAAACCATCGGATGCCACCTGGAACAACGTTGAGGTGCTGATGATGATGATCTAAGTAAGTAATAGCACAGATTACATAATATTTAAAATACATAACATATAACATAACTTAACGCCTGTATCCCCGAAGGGGTAGGCAGAGGTGTATTACACACCCACGTAATATATAATATACATAACATAATATACATAATATATATATACATAATATTATCTAAGTAATTCTAGAATGTACTGGTTGGGTATGCATGGTAATAGTGACAAAATTCGCAAAAATATACTAACTGATTTAAATTTAAGCTTTTTCTTCACATCGGACTTGATAGCCACCTTGTAAACTGCGTGGTAAACACAAGGTAGGGTATGATTCGGCAACCAGATTTTGTACACGCGCAAAGGGATGCATTGTTGTCCAATATCTGTACCAAACAGCTGAAAGAAACATCTTAAACAATATACAACGACAATACAGGGTTTGAACTAGGACGGTTACCAGCTTCGCAATCAACCCAAACTTAAGCGTAGCGAGATTTGCCTATCCAACAATAGGTCAACGTGACCGGTCGACTTTTTCCATTGATTTGGTTTTTCGGTGATTATTCCTCGATGGTAAGACCGATCTGGACATTCGACCCCTTACGACACTCAGTAATGTCTACTTGATCACCGTGGCAAATTTGTTCGAGATCGGTAAAACGGTCTCGGAGGAGTATCATTTGTTTGAAATGCAACTTTGAAACCAAAGACGCTTCGGTCGCCTTCGGCTCGCTACGCTTAAAATAACTTTATGACCACCTCCGATGCGGGGCGGGTACGTTACTGCTCGGAGGACACGGATTCGATTCCCGCTTAATGCTAATATTTGTGTGCAATTTGTATAGGTCTGGGTGTTTGTATTAACAAAAAGAAATGTATCTAAGTATGTATATCCGAATTCTAGAACCTATAACACAAGCTAGTTAAACTTTGCTTACTTTGTGTTTAGATAGCGTTGTGTACAATGTTATAGAATATATTTATTATTCAGGACTAGCTGATGCCCGCGGCTCCGCCCGCGTGGAGGTCAGTAATCGTTTTTATGTCATATCTTCAGTTTTACTTAACCAATTGATACTTGACCAAGACCTTTCTAATACAAAAAACCGCATCAAAGTTATTTCATTGCTTTTTGCGTCCATCGCAAACAAACAGATAAAAAGACAAGAATTCCAAAAAAAAAAATTGTGTTCAGAGTCGTTAATTCAACATAACCCAAGTATTTTTTGTGATATCCAATGCACAGACACAACTAATTTAATAATTTTATAATAGTATAGATAATCTTGATTCTCATATGGTGGAAATACAGATCTGCAATTAGGTTAAGTAAACATGTTTGTAAATAGACCAAAAAAAAACGGGGTCCATTTGCCAAACATTCGTTTAATAATTTTTTTGACGTTTTGTAAGTTCCGTATTAATGGTATATACAGAATAAATGGTTTTTGACTTTGAATTTGAATTTTGACTTTGACTTTGCACTTGCACGTTTGGGTCGAACACTAGTTCTATTGGAATTCAAGCAACAAAAAATAAAATTGTAATGAAATTCACGTTTTATTGTCGTTCTTAATTCGTTTAATTATTAGACTTTTCTTTTAGCTTACCATCAGGCGAAGCGAAGCCATATTAACCTACCCTACATAATACACGATACTTCGGGGGAAGCAATAATCTTATTATCGACAGCCAGGCATATTAAACGTTTTTTTAGGGATTTTCTTTAGAAAAGCCCTATTGCTATCGAGTTGTCGTCGACGTCGTCGTTGCCAATTTTCTGTCACGGTTTTGGGTATGAAGGAGATGAGCTATCGAGTTGCTGTTTTCGGTAATAGATTCGTGCTGGGGTGAACCATTGCAAAATAAAGAAAAAATCGCAAAAAATCGCAAAAAAAAAACGCAAAATCGAAAATCCCTTGTATTCGGCTGAGCTCGTCTCAGGAATTCAACTTGTTAAAATATATATGCGTACAAAGAAGATAATTCTTTATCAAAAGCTCATATGGGTATGTGTGCAGGGTGTGACAAGACCTTTGAGGACCAAGCAAATCTGATCTGCTAGTCGGTACACCTGCTAAACAACGGGCGAGGCTCTGGCGCAGGCTTTCAGGGGAGGTCAGACAGCAGTCGCTCCCGGAAAAGCTGACATACCAATCCAAAAACTATAATCGGGCCTCGGGCTCCAATGAGAAAACTCTGGGCGCAAGTGGGAAAGAAGTATGAATATGATAGCTATGTGAGGCAAATAAATTATAGATTTGGATCGGAAAAAGCGAACATTTAGGACGGAACTGGAACCCGCGACCAGTCCCTTACAGGGGGAATACTCTGACCTCCTTTTCTGCTCCCCTTTACCGCAATGCCTAAAAACAAAGGTGTTCGACCAGTGCGTCCTACCTGTCATGACTTACGGTGCCGAAACGTGGACACTGACAGTGGCTAGTCCACGACTTAAAAGTCGCGCAGCGGTCTATGGAGCGAGCTATGCTTGGGGTTTCTTTGAAGGATAAAATTGGAAATGAGACCATCCGACAAAGAACTAAAGACACCGACATAGCTCGCAGAATAAGCTAGCTGAAGTGGCAATGGGCTGGCCACATCTGCCGAAGGACCGATGGCGGATGGAGCAAACAAGTCCTAGAGTGGAAACCACGAATCGGTAAACGGAAGGTAGGACGTCCCCCAGCAAGATGGACGGACGACCTGAAATAGGTAGCTGGGATAGACTGGATGCGCAAGGCGGAGGATCGGGTGCTATGGCGTAAAATGGGAGAGGCCTATGTCCAGCAGTGGACTGCAATAGGCTAATTGATTGATTGACTCTGAATCATTTTTAAATATTGTTACACACTAGCCAAGGCAGTCTTAGGCGGTGTGGAACCTTTTTTTTTTTTTTTATTTTTTTTTTTCTCGTCAATTTGACTTCACCTCGCCTGATGGTAAGCTGAAGGTAAAGTCTCAAGAAAGAGGGTCACCATTACATACACGTATCATGTTAACAATGGTGACACTCAGCTTGACGGCCTCATCAGAAGAGGATTGTCGTCGCAGCACCGCGTGACACCCACCGGTCCCACTAGTGCTGCGACCAGTATCCCCCTGCCCGGCTATGCACTTGCTGACCCCTGAACGCAATCAAACCGAAATTGGATTACTATGGAGGGTTTTTCGCAATCGTGCACGGTGGTACCTACCCGGCCGAATTTTGTGACAAATTTGTGTCATCAAATTTCTACCACCAGTAAAATAGAAACTAAAATAGAAACCTAAGATAGAAACACGCTTGTACGATACGACTACATACAGAAAGCACAGCTAATAGAAATCTCTATTCCTAGACAGCACTTTTCGCCGAAAATTTTGTTGATAGAAAACATTGTTTGTATAGTTCTTGTCAGTAAAAAATTAAATTCCAAAAATAACTCAAGAGGGTTAGGTTAGGGTAGAACTGTGACCCTAACAGAGCAACGGCCGGCGAAGCGCCGGAACCACTAGTACGGAAAGTTTACGGCAAGAAGTGCTATCTATGAAGAGAGATCTCTGTGTACAGTGCTTCCTATGTACCGAGATTTCTACAAACAATGTTTTCCATCAACAAAATTTTCGGCGAAAAGTGCTGTCTAGGAATAGAGATTTCTATTAGCTATGCTTTCTGTATGTAGTCGTATCGTACAAGCGTGTTTCTATCTTAGGTTCCACAATCAGGGGTGCTTGGTTGGGGACCTCCACGCGGTGTACCCTGGGCAACGGAGACGGCAGCGCCTCTCTCCTAGGGTGGCAGAGACGCTGCCGCCTACGGCCAACTCCGACCGAGGCGGGGACGGCCCTGTTGAGGGCTGTTCGGAAGCTTTCCACGTGTCCCTCTGATTAGCAGATGGCACAGTGGAGAGCAAGTAAGGGGGCCATCTCGAAACCGGAGATGGCCCAGGGTCAGTCGGGGTGCGAGGGATATGCTCTATGGGTAACCTTACACCCCGGCGTCTAAAGACCCGAGACGGCGTGCGGTTTTAGTCGGTGCAAGCCCGACATAACCGCCCCCGCTGGCCGGCGGGGGAGTATCCGAAGGGATTTCCGCACGAAAAAAAAAAAAAAAGGTTCCACAATCAGCCTTAGGATAGATGACCATTCTGGTCATATTGAGACCCCTCCGTGCCTCGGAGAGCAGGGTTAAGCCGTCGATCCCGGTTGCGGTTAGTCGGAGCCCTAAAAAGTCCAACAAATCTTCTAACTAATATGTATCGAAATTATGAATTTCGATATCGCTAATAGGTTGTGGACGTCAGATGACAGACGTTCACGGAAAATATCAGAGTTCTTCGTAGTAAGACTGAAATGCCGATCCCAACTGAGTTGGTAGACGGCTCGGAGGTCGATCGAGATCTACAATATATTCTAATACCTCGTAGTTGATCTTGTGAACAGAAGATTTCCAGCAGTTATTCTCGCATTTCATGGAAGGTAACCATAGTTCTCCACTCGATTCCTTATTGAACAGAAAGTACCGCTCTGTGGGACAATACACTAGAAGAGATACTACATCGCACAAGTCTTTGTAATTCTTAAACATTTTTTAATATAAAATAAAATCTTCAAAATATGTAGAAAGTAAATGTTGTAAATATTAGCGTTTCCATTGATTTTATTAGAATTTCAGTCAACAGATTGCTGTAGAAATGTGCACTGTGACAGTATATTACTGATAATATTTGACATTATGTAGGACATAAATCATAGATATCTGTGCCTATGTCCTATACCATCAAAGAGAATATAAATCATTTATACCATCCAAATACCATTATAAATGGATTCTATATTCTGCGTAGGAAATAGGTACAAGACTTGGAGAGCGCGTGGGCCGCCGCCACCTCCTTCTGCGAGCATGTAATGCTCGCGAAGGAGATGGCGGAGCGCGCCCGGGAGAGATTTAGAACTCTCCCGGCCCGCCGAGCCCGCAACTCGCTCGCCGCGCGTCGCAGGCGACTCAGGCGCCGGAGGTCGCTTAACGACCTCCGTCCTCCATGAGCGCAGGCCTGTCACCCCAGCAGAAGCAGGCCGGGACGGTGGGGCGACTAGCGCCCCTCGCAAGACGGGGACACCGTGGTTCCCAAACCCGAGGGGGCCATCTCGAAACCGGAGATGGCCCAGGGTCAGTCGGGGTGCGAGGGATATGCTCTATGGGCAACCTTACACCCCGGCGTCTGTAGACCCGAGACGGCGTGCGGTTTTAGTCGGTTCAAGCCCGACATAACCGCCCCCGCTAGCTGGCGGGGGGGGGGGACCCGAAAATCTTCAAAGCAGCCATATGAGTTGTCGTCGATTGTCGATCTTGTAGAGTCCACCGCCATCAACCACTTCCAAGTTGCCGTAGTTACTACCTATTGTCTGCCTTAACATAAATTATATTTTTGTATAGGTACAAGGGAAGCCATTCAAACGCCTGCACATAAATCATTTCAGTGATTTTTCTACGGATAATTGCAAAAAAAAATTTGAAGGCGCTTAGTATCTACATAAAACTTATTTTTTGATGTCCGTATTACTTTGAGTAGGTACCTATTTAACAACAACTGAGACTTAAATACTCGAAGTATCGGTAGTAAGCTTTATCCATTTACTAGCGGCCCGGGTCCCGGCTTACCCAGGTGTATACTCGTAAAAACAAATTCTATTTTTTTTTGTAGAATATACTGCTTCCGGGCTGTTTGGCCGTGGTCCATCGGAAACTTGAATTCCAGACGTTTCGTCGATCACTGCGGTCGACATCTTCACAGTCGACAGTATATTCTACATGCAACGCCGGCCGTCAAAGCCCTAAGATTTATATAATTTTTTATTCAATATAGGCTCAAAGGGGGTCGTTAATACCGCTGCCCGGCTCAGGTGCATAATCAGATGACGTCATTCCGCGCCCGCGCGGGTCGAGTTACGAAACAAAAAATAATTTATGGCTTTACAAGTGATAAGAGACGCTGAAGTGTTATTTTTTGTTAAGATTATGAGTCATTCTTTCAATTCTAATAAGAATCTTATAAGAATTCTTATAAGAATTTATTATATGTGACTGTAAACATTGACGATAGTTGAAACTGTTACTATGTCAACTTTAAGTGTGTTTATTTCAAAAAGTAAATCGATAACCTATGTATTTTATAATTTTAAATTGTCTACAGGTTCCTACTACATAGGAGTATATAAAAAAAAGCATATGTAATAGTACAAAAATATTTATTTACAGGCCTATGACTAGGACGAAACATTTGCTGGCGGCGAACAATTTTTCGGCAAAATTAAATGATTTATTTTATTTTTATCGACCTACGTAATCTAAAAATATGTTAACACCTGAAAGCTTAATTCATATTGTAACAGAAAACGTAAACATTATTACGATAGGTATTTCTTTTCCAAAAAAATAAGGGATTCAATGTAGGTAATACCACTTTCGTAACAACACATGGTACCTTACTTGTTTTTATTTGTTCAGTAAAGTTTGAGTAAAGGAAATAAATCATACGTATCTATTTTCTACAATAAACGCTCTTTAAAATGATATATCACACTTGTTGTACATTATTCTGTATATTTTTACAATTGCGATTGTAAAATAAACAAACGAATAAATCTGGGGGGGGGGGTACTGCGTATTGCATACATGGGGGCCATTTTTTTTTGCTGTTTTTTCACACGATCATGAATGTAAATTGTAATCCTGACTACAATTTAGTAGTATTTTGCACAATCTTTATTGAAAACTATTTTGGATTATATATTCGATGCCACAATGATTAATTTTTACACAGAATTAATGCTACAATTAAATAAATTGACGTGACATTTTGACTATTTCCAGTAACCGTAACAGACATGAACAATAAAGTCACACAAAAACAGAATTATACTTACGTTTAGGTTAAATCCTTTTATCACACACTTCAATTATGTTTTATTATACACTAAAAACAAGTTTTTATTGCAAAATAACAATAATAAATCACAAAAACCATTTAAATTCGTAGAGCACTCCACACGCGTAATGTCTTGTTTACGCTACCCATAGATCATCAACTTCGAACATATTTTTTAAATCGAAACCACTAGTGTCGGACCGCGTTTAATTTTTTAGGGAAAATCCGTTTAGTATTTAGTCGATTTAAAAGACGAAAACCGATATAATTGCAAGTGTAAAAAAGAAATTGGGCGGAATTTGCGTGCACGCCCTACCGAATCATAAAAAGGGACCAGGGCCCCTCTGAGCCCGTCAGTGGTTTTGAAGAAAGGGACTAGAGTCCCTTTGAGCCTGTCAGCGGCATACTAATCAAATATATGAAACTACGAACTTGTTTTGGAGATTACAATATTACAATACCTACTTAGCAATATGCCTATCGATACGATCGCACTTATATACTTTTGCTTATTACTTTGCGATCGCAACTGTGCTAAGTTTTCAGCAAATAAATAAATCCTGTCTGTTTATCTACTTTCACAAAAGCAAGTCCCAAGTATAGATTATTATATTTATTACTAGAGGTCCAAAGACCCAAGCAATTATAAGTTCCACATTCCAGTTTCCAGTGGCGAGTGGCGATAATTTTATATCGGATATAGTTACTGAACATCACCGTAGATGGCGGTAACTTTTAAGTTTTAACACAAAAAATAAATATAAGCTAGACAATACCTTGAAAATTGTTGCCTTCTAGAATCTATTCTATGTATAAACCATTATTACTTCGAAAATCTTACATAGCTGTAATATATTGTGCATCAAATACATAACAATAAAAATGTTCCTTTCATGAAATTATTGATTGTAGACATTGGCGTTGCTATATGTAGTTCTTCATGGCGGTATATACGTTGTGACGTAGCGATCACGCCACCTTCTCCATGTCCATGCCAGCGTTCGGATTGGTTGAAATGTTGACCCCCTCCTCAAACAAAAATACGACACATTCAACATGTTTGGGGCTGCGCTTTGAGCAATTTTCGACTCGATTCCTAGGGAAAGATTAAATTTGCAAATAGTTTCGGAATTTACGAATTTATAAGGAACTGTTTGACGTAAAACACTATTTATTCACGCTTCATATACTGGATGACATCTTTAAACATTTTGATTTCTCCGAGAAAAAATAAATGGAGTAATAAAATAGCACTTAGAGTGTAATCGATTATAAACATTTACTGTCAAATGGAAAACAGAGTACATCACTATGAATATCTTCGGTGGTTCGGATTTGCTGGACGTTACGAATCCCGCTCTGTTTACCTCGATTTTATTTGAAAATTTGGTGATAATTTACAAGTGTAATATACGCAGTGGAGCTGGTTAGGAGTGGTGAAGAGACAGGTAAGTGTTGTTTTTCGTTATTTATTTTATAAGATGGCTATATGATCGTGAAATTTATAACCTAAAATACAAATTAAATTTCTAGGAGGAATTTCTTATTTGATTTCTATTTGTTATTGGAATCAAACTTTCCAAATGATTGCGACACGAATCCTATGACTGATGAATATTACTTCTGTAGTATTGGTTTAATATATCGTTTTCAAGTTGATTATAAATACCCACGAGTGTAAAATAAGGTACGCGATTCTTAGAACACAACACTTGGTGGATTAAAATTTATACAGAGTGCTACATAGTGTGAAACCTTCGTTAAAATTAATCAAACTTTATACTGAAATCGCACTATATAAATGACTATGCATATTTGTTGTTTTTATTCAACAATTCCATTTTGTTTCTGTTTAGCATTGATCTGATAAATACAATATCTTTGCTAAATAAAGGCTGTGCGATGTTTTCTTGAATTAAAAATTCCTCTTCCGCAGCTAATAGGCTTTTGTATGTGTCACTAATGGATGATGTATTGTTAAATATGAGACATTTCAGAGACAGACAGTAGGTACACTTCCTTACAATATTAGAGCTGATAGAAATCATTCTGAACGTAAGATGCGCCATTGTATTGTTTCTAAAACCATGAAGTGTATTGTTAATTTTGTCATGGTGAACAATTAAGCTTGCAATAGAGATACTTCATAAGTTACTACTGTTTTTAACATGACTTTTTGGCTTTAACTTTTTAATTTCTGAAACATGCATAGCATAGTATTTATGAAATATTATTTAATCTGTTATGATGTAGCTGGTCCTTGGAATGACATTATAACATTCCTACATTATGTATCTTGAATACAAGAAACTAGTTCAATATTCCAATACTAAATATTTCATTCTGCATTCAAAATGATCACATTGGTGACTTTTGGTAGTCTTTACTAAATCTAAGTAATTTAAGTTATCTTATTTCCAATAATAATATATTTAATTGAACAACTGATTAACTCATTATACCCTAAACAGAACCAGATGTTTAAACAATACCTGTCTTATGAAGATAAAGAAACTCACATTGAATATACCTACAAAGGTATTTTCTTTTGTGAACAGAAGTTTACTAAAGAAAATACTATTATCAAATTTTGTCAACGTAGTAAGAAAATTGTGTGAAAACAGTTGGGGTCCTTTGTGTGTTATGTGACTTAGACTGCATGCCCTAGTGAGGATATGAATTCTGACGAGAATTTATGGTGGAGAATAACATGCTGTACCAACTTCAAACTATTAGGGCAAGGTCAAGTAGATATGATGATTTTATTATGCCCCATCTCTGTTGAAGTATCCATACTAATTTTAAAAAGTGGTAAAGAGTGTAGGGGGGAATCTCTGGATCTACTGAACCAATTTTGAAAATTCTTTTACCAATAGAAAGCTACACTATTATTTGAGTGTCATGGGCTATATATCATTATGCTACTACCCAAGGGAGCGGAGCTGGAATCATAAATGTCAACATATATGGCAGATTCCCTATATTATAAAAATATGGGTGTTTATGGATTAAAGGGGAGCATTGGGGTTTACTTCGAAACTGCCAGATTTTGAAATGCTTATCCTGTATTTCTAATCCTAAATAAGAACCAGACTATTGCCGTCTACCTATCAGAATTTCAGGCTCCTTTCTACTACTTTACTAGAACTCCTTACTAGCACTTTGCCCGAGGGGTTGAACTCTTTACCTTACGATCGCACGCCATCATACACTAAACACCAACGAAGCAGTAAAACTTGACTATATTTACTCGTATAGCTAAATCTTAATCTTCATCCCATTATCGCAACTGAAACCGCGAGATGGGGTCACACAAGGTCGCGGACTTTGCACTTCCCGCCGCTCAATTAAGCCCCCAAATTGCTGGTACATAACCTCATGGTTACGCACACGTGAGCCGGGAGTTACCTCATTGCGGCCGTGCGGCGAGTCGATCGTGCGGTCGCTTATTTTATACATAGTCTGTGTCGAAAAAAAATAATCTCTTATTTTTTTATTACCACGTTTTTCTTAGTTTCACTTCGTGTCTGTGTTTCTGTTTCTTTCCTTCTGAAGCCATAAATTGACACTTAATTTTCGACCACTTCTGATCACCCTAAAGCTCTGATTTTTTTTATGTAGGCTAATGCCACCTTACATTGTAATATTTTTAATCATCAGAAAAAAAAAAAAAAAAATTTTTTTTTCTTTTTTTTTTAGGGATTTTTATCCGTTACGGATATGACAATCCCATCGTAGCTTAAAGCAGTAAACATGCTTACACAGTATAACAAATAGAATTTTTTTTTATCCCTGATGGGGACCAAATAACCCAAACAAACTTCTAGCTGCTTCGCATCGAGGTGTTGCCAGTATATCATGGAGCATACCTATATGTAGTCTGTTCAGGTCATAGGTCTCAATCAGAAACTTTCGGGCCGTTTCATAACATACACAGTCCGTTAATAGGTGGTGCACATCCTCTACTACGCCGCATAAATCGCAGTTTGGGGAGTCTGCATGTCCCATTAGGAAGGCGAACTTCTTTAATGGCATGTGCCCGGACCTTAGCCGAAATGCTGTAACAAGTAGTTTCCTACTCAACCATATGTCTCCAAACCAAGGTACACGAGGAGGCTCACATTGTAACGTTTTGTACCAGATGCCCTTTTCTAGTGAGCGTTCATTGAAATACTCTTTCCAACAGTTGAGGTAATAGTTCTTATATCTTGGTAGTAACTCTGTATAATGTGGCAAAATGGAGACTAGCTTTCCATTCACAGACGCTGTTCTCGCTAACTTGTCAGCCTCCTCGTTACCTCTAAGACCAATGTGTGATGGAACCCATTGCATCTTTAGTTCCGTGCCTTTCAAATAGCTTTCGTGTATTTCAGAGAGGATATCATAGGCTATCGGTGCACCTCTGCCACCAGAGGCGCACCGAGCTATTTGATATAAAGCGCTTTGACTATCGGTGCAGATCAGGATTTTATTATTATTTGGAACGGTACGTGCATATGAAACAGCTTCCAAAATTGCTATGAGTTTCCAAAACTTTAGAAACCACGTTTTCCTTCCGAACTAACAAGAAGAAAATAAATTTCTCAATGGACAGTCCTATAAAATTTTCTTGGACTTGAATAAATTCTAAAATAAATATTTTCGACGCTTGTGATGTACCAACACTAAACAAGTTGAATTCCTGAGACGAGCTCAGCCGAATACAAGGGATTTTCGATTTTGCGTTTTTTTTTTTTTTTGCGATTTTTTCTTTATCTTGCAATGGTTCACCCCAGCACGAATCTATTACCGAAAACAGCAACTCGATAACTCATCTCCTTCATACCCAAAACGTTTTTTAATTATTTTTTTTATTTATGCTAGCACCTCTGCCTACCCCTTCGGGGATACAGGCGTGAGTTTATGTTATGTTATGTATGTTTTTTTATTTATTTTAAAGATGTAATATTATTGTGTAATTTAGGTAATGGTTTAGACTAGAGGCTCCAAACTTTGTTTCATGGGACTTTCCTTACGCGTTATATATAGTTTGTTATTATGGCTTTAAGGTTGGGTCCTGCGTACCCTGACTAGTTAACTCCTCAATGATTAGCAGCACAGTCATCTCACCTCACCTGTCAGTCGGTACACCTGCCGACCTACGGACGAGGGTCTGGCGCAGGCTTTCTTTTCGGGGTTGGGGGGGTCCGGTGGTCCGACGACAATCACTTCCGTAATATGCCAAGCCAAATATGGTTAGAAGAAGTAGGAAAGTAGAACGCGCGGGTCTTAAAGTGGAAGCTTTGAAGGCAGCCTGGCCTAACGAAGGTGAAGAATAAAGTGCCGGAGACATTCCCTCTCTCCTCCCTATCTGCAATACGTGAGTGACACTTTAGGTGTTGCCAACTTATAAAATACACCCGAGCTACACTGACTTAATAATATTATACCATTCTCGGTTTGGTGTTGATCGATCAATAACACGTAAAACTAAATATGTCAGTTAATTTAATATTTTCATCGATAATAAATAGGTCATACATATTATATTTGCGCAGCGAGGCAAGATTAAGGGCGTTTGTCTACTGTATTAGATACCGCGTTCTTTGACCCTCGGCGATGCCGCTGAGGGGTCTTTGATATATCCGTAAATTAATAACTGTAAGGTAAAATGTTAATAAAATATTCTGATGACATGTTCAAATGGTGTTTTATAATATACTAGCTGACCCGGCAAACTTCGTTCCGCCTTAGAAACAAGCTATGTTGGTTACCTTTTCAGCTGAATTTATTTCGAGAATTTCTCCTTACACCCATTAGTGAGGTTTTGCTCGGTTCGAGTCCGACATAACCATCCCTGCTGGCAGGAAATGGCTACGTATTGGCAGAGACACAAATCTAAAGAATCAAAGATCATGAAAATCGATCCTCCCGTTCTCGAGTTCATCGCGGTTATCGCTAACACGAGTTTGTTTTATATAATACTAGCTGTGCCCGCGACTTAATTAATTTATTTATTTATAGTATGGAGGACTAACAGCTAATATTTTCAAAATAATATTAATGAAGGTACATCACAGAGAGCCAATTATAAGTCCTCACTTCTAGTGACACAATAAAAAAAAAATTGCGTTTTGAGCTTAGAAAAAAAAAA
This sequence comes from Cybosia mesomella, assembly GCA_946251805.1. Lineage (NCBI taxonomy): Eukaryota > Metazoa > Arthropoda > Insecta > Lepidoptera > Erebidae > Cybosia > Cybosia mesomella. The sequence continues at coordinate 38,601,679 of OX276389.1, forward strand.
ATACAAATAAAATACTAAGTTTAAAATACAAGACTAATATAGGTAATCTAATAATAAACTAATAACTAATCCGCGTGGATTTGGATTTATATGGTTTTGGTTCATTTGCGCGGAACGCTGATTTTTTTCTAAAATTAAAGTACCTTATGTTACGCCTTGCAACATTACATCTGCCAGTGAAAGTCCCGTTAAAATCAGTCCAGCTATTTCAGAGATTAGCCGGAACAAACTGACAGACAGACGGACAAAAATTGTAAAAAAATATATTTTGGTGTATGTAGCGTATATATATATATATATATTTTCATATACATGTAGTAAAAAACGGTTACTTATTTCAATTCAATTTTAACAGACACTCCAATTTTATTTATATATAAAGATAGATTTTATATACTTGAAGATACATTTGGGAATGGAACTAGCCTACGATACAAACTTTCTTTCATCATCACCGTAGCGCCAATCCTGGTCGTATCCAAAGCTTGCACTTTGAAGCCCGGGTTCTGCTATAGTGCTCTTCCTTTTCATGATTTCGTTTATTAGGCTTTTACAGTCAAACGAGGTAGGCGTAATGCCACGGGGTTGGGGAGTCAAACCAACCAAATACCCGTTTTTTTAAAAGTTATACTTCTTTTGGGACATTAGGGAATAATGATGAGAGTAAATTTCTACGATGCGAGCGCACACCGTCACGAAATACCGACACCATGAAGTTAGCTAGAAAACCGACACCCTGACATTCAGTCAACATTTTACTTTGAGTGCGTTTGTAGGATTAGAGGTTAGTTGACGATATGTAATATTTATTTACATCATAAACTAAAATAAATTTTTAATTTAAATTAAAATAAATAACGCTTAGGATAATTTTTTTACAAAGATTTTTATCTTTGCTTCGCCAAAGATGTATAATTTCTTACGTGCGTACATAAGTACAAACACATTTCTTTTTTTCGGTTGGAAACCCCCACGGGCTCCACGACATCGGTGCCAACGATGAGATGGGTGTGTCGGAATCGGACCGACTAAAACCACACGGTGTCCTCCCCAAGTGTCCATTGCCGGGCACTCCGAGTAAGCCGCGAGAGGATAAACCCACGATTACCGGCGGACTTTGGCCGCCACCGCGGCCTCGCCTGATGGGGTCGGGTTTGATCCCGCGTGGGTGAGTTGGCAGCCTCCGTCTTGGCCTGCTTCTATAAGGACGGTGAGTCGGCCGACTGCCGTGAGGAAAACCTGCACCAAAGCCTCGTCCATCAATCAGATGTGGCTTACAGGTGAGGTTTGTTTGGGCCCCAAACACTCAAGATACAAAGCTAGTCCCGGCCTGCTTCTGCTGGGGTGACAGGCAGCGTCACCTGCCCCAGGCCTGCGCTCATGGAGGACGGAGGTCGTTAAGCGACCTTAGGCGTCTGAGTCTCACCCTCACTGAGAGACTGAGAATCACCCTCTTTGATGGAAGCAAAACACAAAGGGGATGGCATATTCTGTCAAGAATAAAAACCTTTAAATACATTTGTTCAATCTTACCGTGTGTGGAATTTCTCAAGTGCGTTGACTTACGGTCGTTAGTCACAATGAATGTTATTATAATCTTTGCTACGGCACGTGCCTGTGTTTCAACACAACCTTCACAAAACATTCATGATTGAGATTACGTCAGTGGCACAACGGGAGCGAGTGCTGGGTGCCTCCGCCCCCCGCCCCTCTTTCCGGGGGTGACACGGGGACACCGTGGTTCACAAACCCGAGGGGGCCATCTCGAAACCGGAGATGCCTTGCCTTAGGCCCACCTTACACACCGGCGTCTGAAGACCCGAGACGGCCTGCGGTCTTAATCGGTTCGAATCCGACATAACCATTCCAGCTAGCCAGCGAGGGTAATCCGGGGGAATATCAGAACGAAAAATAAAATTGCTGGGTGCCGGGTTTGATTCTCGGGTCGGAGGAAATTCTTTATTATCCTAACGTCATCTCGGTTGCACTTTGTAGTTCGGAGGCTAATCGCCTACTGCTCCTTTCTATTATTTGGTTGACTTTCACGGTAGCGACTGTCTACTGACCCCTCCAACCCGGAGAGGAAATCAGCGCCAGCGTTCCTCAATCCAGTCACGGCTTGCTGGCGGGGTTGCCATGGATCGCGAACGCTCAGGCGTTCTACTACTAAGTAATAGGAGGCAGCTGCGATCCCCACTCATTGCAAATATTTGTATACATTAATATAGTCTATTAAATTTTTCTTTTTCACGTTTGGAAACCCCCTCGGGCTTCACCCCATCGGTGCCGACGATGGACTGGGCGTGTCGGAATCGACCGACTAAAACCACACGGTGTCCGCCCCAAGTGCACACGTTCACAAGTGCAATACACACTTAACTACGAAAAGTTAGAGGTGTGTGCCCGGGGCGACTGGGGATCGAACTCGAGACCTCGTCTCGGCAGTCCGTTACGTACACCACTGGGCTATTGCCGCTTTATAACATTTTTCATCCGTAAACGACGATGTTGTGCGTCAGACTCGCTATCTAGTATAAATCCTCTCACACAATGTACCATTAACGTAATTGCGAAAAAGCCGAAATAAGCTATGTTTCAATTAAATTTTTAAGCATTTTGTATGCTTACTTTTTTCTAAAGATTTAGATCGGAATAAGCTATGTTTGTTTTCTTAACCAACGTTCGAGGCAACATTGTCAATATTTCAGACCAGAATATCAATCTTTCCGTAGTTTTCTTATAAGAGTGTTCATTTTATTTGAGACTAGCTGACCCGGCAGACTTCGTACTGCCTCAATCGATGACAAACCTTTTAAACCTTCTCTGGACCTCCACAAATAATTCAAGACCAAAATTAGCCAAATCGGTCCAGCCGTTCCCGAGTTTTAGCGAGACTAACGAACAGCAATTCATTTTTATATATAAGAAGAAGAAGAAAGAGAAGAAGAAGAATAGCTGACCCGGCAGACTTCGTACTGCCTCAATCGATGACAAACCTTTTAAACCTTCTCTGGACCTCCACAAATAATTCAAGACCAAAATCAGCCAAATCGGTCCAGCCGTTCTCAGGTTTTAGCGAGACTAACGAACAGCAATTCATTTTTATATATAAAGAAGACTAGCTGACCCGGCAGACTTCGTACTGCCTCAATCGATGACACACCTTTTAAACCTTCTCTGGACCTCCACAAATAATTCAAGACCAAAATTAGCCAAATCGGTCCAGCCGTTCTCGAGTTTTAGCGAGACTAACGAACAGCAATTCATTTTTATATATGAAGAAGAAGATAAAGAAGATTTGGGTAATTTGAGTTCTTAGATACGGTGAAAATTACAAGAAACATCCTTACCTGCTAGCCGGTACACGTGCTGCTTAAAGCACCTTGTGCCGCCGGGCTTGTTTTGCTAGCCGCCGGGCTTGTTATGCGTGTCGCCTGGCTTGTTTTGCGTGCCGCCGGGCTTGTTATGCGTGCCGCCGGGCTTGTTATGCGTGCCGCCGGGCTTGTTATGCGTGTCGCCTGGCTTGTTATGCGTGCGGCCGGGCTTGATATGCGTGCCGCCGGGCGTGTTTTGCGTGCCGCTGTGCCTGTTTTACGTTTAATCGCAACGGAACAAACGGCCGGCGGGTTACGCCACCGAGATGTCGTCTTTGGTGTGTAGATAGATAGCCGTATACAGCTTTATAGATGAGGCTCTGGCGCAGACTTCCCTCTTGAAGTTGGGTGGTCAGACGGCAATCGCTCCCGCAAAGGCTAAGATAAGTCAAATCAAGGGAAAGGGTCCTGGGCTTTAAATTACAAGCTTTGGGTGCAACTGGTAGTGACGTCGGTCGTCGGGGTCTCGAGCAATTTACATAAGTGCACACTTACGCAATGCGTAGTCGTTCGTACAGTTATTGACCTAATAGCCACGTGAACTAGGATGAATACCTTAATTACATTGTCGTCCTTGAACGTCGTTGCGTTATTTGAAGACTGTACAGACACGAGACTACAGATTAGATTCAATTCAATAAAAAAATTTGGTGTGGCGAATTGCGCAGATGTCATCGACAAATTCTGCCAATAACAGACGTGCGATGGAGTTGTGTCTATTAAAGAAGAGGATGTAGAATTTTGACATTAGACTGATTGTGAGCAAATTACAATACCTAGTATATGTAGTTTTACACTGAGACAAACACAGATAATATAATAGGAATATATTTAAATTTCGGCAATTCATAGGTAAAGACCTATGAATTGCCGAAATTTTCTTACAAATTCATGAGTTCGTTATTCCTGTAATTTAATAGCTATTTCCATTATTTATGTTTTGTTACTTCGGGCCACCAACCAGGTGGACACCGAAGTCTTAAAATCACGCAAAAAAAATCAAAATCTTACACCCACTTTTTATCACTTTTCTCGACGTTTCACATGATTCTAAGTCTAATTAAGCAAAAAAATTTTTGTGTCGGTCTGTCTGTGGGTCTGGATGTCTGGATGTCTGTTTACGCAATAACTCAAGAACCACTTATCCGATTTAAAGAATTCTTTCGTCAATCATCTTGTTTGGTTAATGGGAAGAACTGATAAGATTTTGGGGTTTGTACGTTAAGGTGTCGGGTACCTTTTTTTTTTTTTTTTCGTGCGGAAATCCCTTCGGATACCCCCCCGCGTGCCAGCGGAGGCGGTTATGTCGGGCTTGAACCGACTAAAACCGCACGCCGTCTTGGGTCTACAGACGCCGGGGTGTAAGGTTGCCCATAGAGCATATCCCTAGCACCCCGACTGACCCTGGGCTATCTCCGGTTTCGAGATGGCCCCCTCGGGTTTGGGAACCACGGTGTCCCCGTCTTGCCCCGGTTTGGGGGAGGGGTGCTAGTCGCCCCACCGTCCCGGCCTGCTTCTGCTGGGGTGACAGGTGGCCTCACCCGCCACCCCCAGGCCTGCGCTCATGGAGGACGGAGGTCGTTAAGCGACCTCCGGCGCCTGAATCGCCTGCGACGCGCGGCGAGCAAGTTGCGGGCTCGGCGGTCCGGGAGAGTTCTAAGTCTCTCCCGGGCGCGCTCCGCCATCTCCTTCGCGAACATGCTCGCAGAAGGAGGTGGCGGCGGCCCACGCGCTCGCGCTCCGCACCATTGCCGCAATCATGCTGCCGCCAGCGTGTGCAGCCCTGAGTCCTCGCTCGCGTCGCAGTGATGACACTCAGGCGTTGGCTCCTTCCTGATCCGATGCAGGTGGTCCCCGAAGCACCCCTTCCCGGGGATCACCTGCGTCAGTCGGTACGAGAGGCTTCCGTGTCGTCTCTCTAGCCAATCCTCCATGATAGGCCTTACCGCCGCTATTGCGGCGTGCCCTGCGCTTGGTCGCCCAAGTCGTTCCTTCCACTCCACCACGATGGCCTGGCGGAGCTGGGACTGCACGGCCTCGATTTCTCGAGGCTCGGGGTTCCATCCCTGCTCCCGCGCCTCCTTTCGCCACTGGTACAGTTGCGAAAGGGCTCTCGCTTCCAGGTCCCATGGCGGAGTTCTGGCAAGGAGACTCGCCGCCTCGAAGGAGATCGTGCGGTACCCGCGGATGACCCTGATGGCCATAACTCGCTGCGGAGCGCGCAGCATCCGCACAGTTCTGGTCCTCAGGGCCTCCCATATTGGGCACCCATACAGGGCCATGGACCGCACGATCCCCGCGTAGAGTCTCCTGCAGGAGTCATCGGGCCCCCTCATGTTGGGCAACAGCCGAGCCAGAGCAAGAGCTGTGCCCTTCAATTTAGGGGCCAGACTTCGGATGTGCTCTCCGAAGTCCCATCGGCCGTCAAGCACGAGCCCCAAATATTTCATTTGGGGCTTGATGCCGATGCAATTTCCTCCCACGATGAGACTGGATCCCTCGGGTGGCTTGCTCCGAGGCCCATGAAAGAACAGGGCCTCGGTTTTATGCAGAGCCACCTCGAGACCCAGCCGCCGGATCCGCTCAACGACTTGGGCAACTGCGGTCGTCGGTACGTCGCCCCGCACGCCGTCACGAGCGTGTCGTACGCGTAGCACGTGACGGCGGCACCGCCTTCGAGCTCACCGCGAAGCACCCAGTCGTATCCGATATTCCACAGGAGCGGCCCCAGGACCGATCCCTGTGGAACACAAGGTGTCGGGTACCTACCATACAAATTGTCCCTAAAAAACTTTTATAAGTGAGTTTCTTTCGAGTTATCAGAGTAACGCGTATTTGACTTTGACATTTGAGTGACAATGACAATACGTATATTGTATATTTACATAAAACAACCAGACTCTGAAAGAATCTGAAATATAAAATAATTTTTTGTGTTTTTGACGTCGAAGACGTTTGATTTGATTTCATTTTCTTCATATTTATTGCTCAATATATAAAGACGCGTCGAATAATATGCATAAAGCCTAAGGTCTGTAATTTTGAATAAAAAATACTGCAACAAAAATATCTAAGTTTGGCCCGAAGTTTGACAATCACTGTGTGATTTCCGCCCCACTAGATTTGAAAGTTGATTTCAAGATTTTTACAACTGTGTATTAAATTTTGTTTTTATTGGCCGCTCGATAAATTAATTCGATCTTCAAAAAATTCGATTTTGATGATAAATTTCGTATTGAGTACTTAACAGCTGTCACTTTTCAAAAATGTAATATAAGTTGCTGTTTGTTAGCTTAATGTTGTCTCATTCATACACAAAAAGAAACCATAAAATTTGGATTTGTCATTCCTAAGAAATGCAAAAATGTTAGTACTGAAAATTGGGTTTGCTCCAATTTCTTCAAGAAAAACGGCAATTTCATATGTAACGACCTAATATATAAACACACACGACTAGTATACACAAACATAAATATTATACAGCTACAGATTACATAATAGTTACTAACTAAACACTTTTTTTTTTTTTTTTTTTTCGTGCGGATACCCCCCCGCCGACCACAGACGCCGGGGTGTAAGGTTGCCCCTGGAGCATATTCCTCGCACCCCGACTGACCCCCCCTCGGGTTTGGGAACCCCGGTGTCCCCGTCTTGCTCCGGTTTGGGGGAGGGGCGCTAGTCGCCCCACCGTCCCGGCCTGCTTCTGCTGGGGTGACAGGTGGTCTCACCCGCCACCCCCAGGCCTGCGCTCATGGAGGACGGAGGTCGTTAAGCGACCTACTAACGAAACACCTATACCTACCAAGGTCGCGTAAACAATTGGATTATGGTTGCGGTTGATTTGTTGATTACTTTTTGTTTTTGGGTTCAAATAGATTCCTACGGCCTCAGCATGCCAGGAAGACACGAGACTTCCCCGTTTTTTCGACCAATGAAATTTCAGAAAAATCTGTAAGATGACATAACATAGAGACAGGTCAACTGAGTCCTGCAAAAGAGGCGGCAGTATTCAAATCAGATGAACCGCAGGGCACAGCTTATCTATACCTACATATAAATAATCCACGCGGACGTAGTCGCGGGCACAGCTAGTAAAGTAATAAAACTTTAATCATTTATATTTTCAACCAACTTTGAATTTAATTGTAACATTTTATTCGTATCGGCATTATTAAATTATATTGGTTTATATCAATTTGCCCTCTTTATAAATATTATGTACTAGGTGATGCCCGCGGCTCCGCCCGCGCGGAGGTCGGTTATCGACCAATTATTATATAACCAATTGCAATCAAACATACGTCAGATTTTAAGTTTGACCAAGACCTAATAGAAGAAACGGCATCAAAATCCGTTCAGTAGTTTTTGCGTCCATCGCTAACCAACAGACAATAATTCCAAAAAAAAAAAAATATTTTCAGAATCGCTCATTTAACATAATATCCTAAGTTTTTTAGGGATTTTCTTTAGAAAAGCCCTATTGCTATCGAGTTGTCGTCGTCGACGTCGTCGTTGCCAATTTTCTGTCACGGTTTTGGGTATGAAGGAGATGAGCTATCGAGTTGCTGTTTTCGGTAATAGATTCGTGCTGGGGTGAACCATTGCAAGATAAGGAAAAATCGCAAAAATCGCAAAAAAAAAAAACGCAAAATCGAAAATCCCTTGTATTCGGCTGAGTTCGTCTCAGGAATTCAACTTGTTTTTTAATATCTCCAATGTACAGCTACAACTGATTTACAATTTTATAATAGTATAGAAGTAATTTTTGTTTCGTAATAATATTTACATTACAACATTGAAACCGTAGCTCTGCTCTCTGCTATGAAAGAACTGTTCATTCGAAATACGTGTAAACCATCCGTCTCAATAAGTGTAAAGTGCGTCATATAATATCATCCGATCGAGGCATCAGCGTCACGATTGTGACAAGGAACACGGTATGATGATTCATCGAAGGAGGAATACTGACGACCTGTGGCGTGGCGTTAGTGCGTTTACCATGTCAGTTGCCGCGGATTCTATTCCTCCTCAGTGCATGAACAAATATTCTGATATGGTCTTTTTTTTTTTTTTTTTTTTTTTCGTGTGGAAATCCTTTCGGATACCCACCTCGCCGGCCAGCGGGGCGGTTATGTCGGGCTTGAACCGACTAAAACCGCACGCCGTCTCGGGTCTACAGATGCAGCGACACAACTGATTTCTATGTGTTTCGCCTGCGGTTGCGATCTGCGGTCGGTCTCGGAATGGCAACTTAAAACTTGGATGAATATCGCTATGGAAAGATGTACTTATAATACTTAGTAGCTGATGCCCGCGGCTCCGCCCGCGCGGAGGTCGGTTATCGGTTTTTGGTCCTATCATCAAGCGAGGTGAAGTCAAATTGACGTGTCCTAAATATAAAAAAAAAAATCTAGTGGGGCGGAAATCACACAGTGATAGTCAAACTTCGCGCCAAACTTAGATATTTTTGTTGCAGTATTTTTATTCAAAATTGTTTTTAATAATAAGTAGTCGTATCCCTCCCACATACCCAGTAATCCTATCTCTAAATGAAATCAAATCAAACGTCTTTGACGTCAAAAACACAAAAAAATGATTTTTTAGGGACAATTTGTATGGTAGGTACCCGAAACCTTGAACGTACAAACCCCAAAATCTAATCAGTTCTTCCCATTAACCAAACAAGACGATTGGCGAAAGAATTTTTTAAATCGGATAAGTTGTTCTTGAGTTATTGCGTAAACAGACCAACAGACAGAACGACACAAACATTTTTTTTTGTTTAATTAGACTTAGAATCATGTGAAACGTCGCCGGGCAAGACGGGGATACCGTGGTTCCCAAACCCGAGGGGGCCATCTCGAAACCGGAGATGGCCCAGGGTCAGTCGGGGTGCGAGGGATATGCTCTATGGGCAACCTTACACCCCGGCGTCTGTAGACCCGAGACGGCGGCGGCGTGCGGTTTTAGTCGATTCAAGCCAGACATAACCGCCCCCGCTGGCCGGCGGGGGGGGGGGTATCCGAAGGGATTTCCGCACGAAAAAAAAAGGGTATTGCCTTATAGGGTTTAAGTCGGTTCAAGCCCGACATAACCGCCCCCGCTTCCGAAGAATCCTTCGAAGGGATTTCCGCACGAAAAAAAAAAGGTATTGCCTTTGTTTCACGACTAACCTCGTGTTGTTTTCCGAATTTTCCGGGGTTTCCATAGTTTTTCCTCACCCGGTATATTATGCGCTTTATTGCGTTGTATTCCTACCTATTATCGTACAATAATTAAAAACAAGTTGAATTCCTGCGACGAGCTCAGCCGAATACAAGGGATTTTCGATTTTGCGTTTTTTTTTTTTTTTTTTTGCGATTTTTTGCGATTTTTTCGTTATCTTGCAATGGTTCACCCCAGCACGAATCTATTACCGAAAACAGCAACTCGATAGCTCATCTCCTTCATACCCAAAACCGTGACAGAAAATTGGCAACGACGACGTCGACGACGACAACTCGATAGCAATAGGGCTTTTCTAAAGAAAATCCCTAAAAAGTATGTACCGGATTGGGTACTTTTTATTGTGTTAATAAAATCAAGTAAAAAATGTATTTTCTTTCTAATGTAACAGGTATTAAATTGAAAGTAAACCGCATATTCAGGTCAGATATTTCCCCAACAAATTGTTTCCACAGGATAAACCAATTTACATATTTATAGCATGGTCGTGATACGGCCTTAAAAACATATTAGAATAATATTTTACAATATAATACAGTTATATGGTTATACCAAAAGGTTTGAGGTTGTTGAAAAACATAAAGATAACACTTCCTACATACAACATATTAAATAATCATCACAAACTTTTAAGTATTTTATTACTTACTCAAAATGGTTCAAGGTGTTGTTGAATGAAAGTTATTTCGAATATTTATCATTGCAATACCGTTGAGAGAACTAGCTAAACTTTGCCCACGGCGTTTAGGAAATGATTTGTATGTATAAAACCATTTACTTTTATGTCTTGTCCGTCAAATTGACTTTATCGCGCTTGATGGTAAGCTTCAATGTTAACAGATGACATTGACAATTCAAAAATTTCACGGTCCACTATTCCGAGATCAATGGATGGCCGTTAAAGATTCCGAGATCAATGGGTTATACGGAGAGTGAAACATAGTGTTTAAAGCACTTAACCGTTTTAATACTCATTACTTCGGGCCACCAACCAGGTGGACACCGAAGTCTTAAAATCACGCAAAAAAAATCAAAATCTTACTCCCACTTTTTATAACTTTTCTCGACGTTTCACATGATTCTAAGTCTAATTAAGCAAAAAAAATTTTTGTGTCGGTCTGTCTGTTGGTCTGGATGTCTGGATGTCTGTTTACGCAATAACTCAAGAACCACTTATCCGATTTAAAAAATTCTTTCGCCAATCATCTTGTTTGGTTAATGGGAAGAACTGATTAGATTTTGGGGTTTGTACGTTCAAGGTTTCGGGTACCTACCATACAAATTGTCCCTAAAAAACTTTTACAAGTGAGTTTCTTTCGAGTTATCAGAGTAACGCGTATTTGACTTTGACATTTGAGTGACAATGACAATAAGTATATTGTATATTTACATAAAACAACCAGACTCTGAAAGAAACTGAAATATAAATGCTGCCAATGGAGACCACTTCGAATAAGCTTTTTGAATTTTAAAATCATTTTTTGTGTTTTTGACGTCGAAGACGTTTGATTTGATTTCATTTTCTTCATATTTATTGCTCAATATATAAAGACGCGTCGAATAATATGCATAAAGCGTAAGGTCTGTAATTTTGAATAAAAATACTGCAACAAAAATATCTAAGTTTGGCCCGAAGTTTGACAATCACTGTGTGATTTCCGCCCCACTAGTTTTAGTAGTAATTATCACGTGGCCTTTTATGATTTATGGATAGGAATCAGCGTATATAACGAACCATTCAGATGTTGAGCCGAACTACCGGCAACTAGTATTTACCATAAATTGCTTAAACTCAAACTATTCGCTATTCGTAAGAAAATATGTTTTCAAATTGTGTTTAAAAGGAAGGTATTGTACTACGACTGATTCGCTACGGTATATGCGCAATCGGCACTTATTCGGTACCGGTATATCGCCTACTTCATCATAAGTATGGTGTAACCATAATCACCTGCAAAGAAACAGACAAAACGGCGGTTTCTCCTTGAATATACTTGGAACACTGATGTTGAGTCAACTTCTCCTGGATTATAAATAATGAATAACACACCATCTGATATATCTGCGGTTCGTTAATGAATCACTGCTTTTGTTAAACATTATTATCATTTCGTGTTTCGATTTGTGAAATCGATAGCAGGTGTTTGAAACCAATAAGACGTATTCACACAGATGTAGAGGCGATGAGCGGGAAAAAAAATCCCCAGCAGGAAAACTGCACTAAGTGAGGTGGAAACGCAGCCTTAATTACTCTGGAGCACGGCAGTGTGCCCGATCTGAGAGAAGAACATAGTTGAAATTTGGAACTACCCGACTGAGGAAGCGCCTCCAACCTTAAAAGACCAGCCGGAACAAATATCCGTAGCCCAACAACACGACTTTTATATTTGCCTCTTGTTAAGTAGGCTCACGAGCGTCCTAAGGATCGGGTAGGGTTTATTGGTAACACCCGAATGACCTCAACCATTTTCCAAAAGGTGGGCAATATACTTAAATGATAAGCAAATGACTCATTGTTCATAAAATTCCCTTTTCGAATTAAACTACTGAATCTTAAATCTAAGATATCAAAATTTATGTTGATAAGTTTATTCATTGTAAATTCTAAAATGGGTAACTAGCGTAGGAACAGAAGCAAATTACTGGCTTTTGTCTCTACTCAGAGGGAGAAAATCGTGTAAAATTGTATAAGGTCTTTGTCCTAATGCCCTGTGTAAGGTACAACAGCCTGAGATTTCTCCACTTATCATCACGACCCACAAATGCCGGGTCCACAAGTTCAGCAGACGACGTTATCTGTCATTTACCGTGACTGGTCTCATCCATCGCGCTAGTTCAGTCGGACGATCACTTATCATCTGACCTTCACTGGCTGGAGATAAACAGTCTGGTCCAGAGTCCAAATATGATTAATGTTTTTTCTTTGTTAGGATAACAATGCGCTTGTTTACTGTTGTATTTTTTATATGCCACTAATGTATTGTTCAAACACACAGCCCACTGGATAGTAAGAGATCACTTTGGTTTTTGAATGGTTCCAACACCAGTTGTGTGACTCTTGCGTTGCTCCCTGCATAGGTGAATGGGTAGAGAAAAAACAGGAGAAGTGGAAATAGAAAGTTCTCCGTTAGTTTGTCTCAAATATAAGCAGATACGAGTGCCTACTGCATAATGTTTTTTAACGTCTATTTAAGTGCATGGTTGGTATTCATATGGTCGAACCGGTCCATTCCCGCTGCGAATACTACTGCTGCGTATATTTTGCGACTTTGCCACCCAGCCTAGCTCGTTAAAAGGAGACAAGGGGTCGACTCATACGCGTTAAAGGTGAAAAGTGCTAAACTATTTTGTCTAGGCCTATTTTGTACTCGTATTAGATAAGAAACACGAAATAACATACGTTGCTTCAGATCTCATCAAGCTTACTTGTCAAGCATTTTTAACTATACCATACATACTACCTTTATATGTAGAAACAGAACCGTTAACACCTTGTTAACGGTTTCATTTCTAATTATAAAGGTAGTATGTGTTTACTATTTGATTATACATACTCGTATACCTGCAGCTATAAGCACGTGATACGCGTCACGTTAAGTCGCGTCAGTATAGTATTATTTCTAAGTACACCAGACAATGCTAAGTGGCCCCGGTAATATTTACATCTAACTGGTGGAAAATTACTCTGTTTCAAATATACCTTTGTGTAAATACCTTTGTATAGCATTGTATTTTGAAAGCATAACATAACATAAACTCACGCCTGTATCCCCGAAGGGGTAGGCAGAGGTGCTAGCACCCACATTTCGCCAGTTTATGTTTAGGTCCCAATGTAATAGGTGGCGAGCCTATTGCCATTAACCGGGCACTTATAAACCTGCGATAAATACACACATAACTTCGAAAAGCATCGAAAAGTCATTGGTGTGTGCCATGGTAAAACCTGGGATCGAACCCGAGACCTCGTCTCAGCAGTCCATTACCCATACCACTAGGCTACTGCGGCTATTTATTATATATTATATATTTTGAAAGGCTCACCTTACACCCCGGCGTCTGTAGACCCGAGACGGCGTGTGGTTTTAGACGGTTCAAGCCCGATATAACCGCCCCCGCTGGCCGGCGGGGGGGTATCCGAAAGGATTTCCGCACAATAAAAAAAAAAAGGTATTTTATGAGGTAGCTCGTATTGAAACCTCCGGGTACAACGAAGAGGCAAGGGAAACGTTTAAAACCATTTCTCTCCTTTGAGTGCAGAGAGGTTCCATCAGGCCTGGCAGGTCTTGCTCACTGTCTCTGGTGACTCCATTATTTGAGCATCGAACGGCTCTTCTTATTCAGGTACAGAGGCTTTCATCGCCAATCTGATAAGACCTTGTTCCTATTCCCCGCTCAACGTGGTTGCAAAATTTGTCTAATTAGAGGTCTATAACTGACCGTGTCGACCGGTCCGGAGAATTCAGAGACGGGGAATTCGGCTACACTCCCTTGGAGTCACCAGTGTGGCTCCTGCTAATCACGGTATCATAATTAAATTACTTCATATACCGGGCGTCCATTGATAATCACAGTGGGGATCACATATCGAAAAAATAGCTAGTAAGTTAAGTTCTGCTACCTACGCTGTGAAAAAGATTAGGACTTTTACAGACATAGATACCGCTAGAATAGTTTATTTCAGTTATTTCCATAGTATTATGAGCTATGGCATTCTCCTTTGGGGTAATGCCGCAGATTTAAATACAATCTTTGTACCGCAAAAGCGGGCGGTGCGGGCAATTTATAAGTTGGGCCCAAGAGTCTCCCTCCGAGAAAAGTTCAAAGAAATAAAAATTCTAACTGTAGTTTCCCAATATATTTTTGAAAATCTTTTGTATGTTAGAAGAAACATTTCCAATTTTTTAAGGCTTTGTGATATACATAACGTAAATACTAGACATAAAAACAATCTTGTGGTTTGTAATAGTCGACTCCACAAGATTAGTAATTCCTTTCAGGGTAACTGTATACGCTTCTACAACAAGCTTCCTAGTGAAATGAAGAATCTACCTCTTCATAAATTTAAAAGCCAAATTAAAAGTAAACTCTGCCAAAAAGGCTACTATAAAATTCAAGACTATTTAGACGATAAACAAGCTTGGATATGAACTGTTTGCTCTCTCTCTATGCTACTCAAATGGAATATTGTACTTAGGTTAAGTAAATATGTTTGTAAATAGACCAAAAAAAAAACAGCCCGCTGAGTTTCTTGCCGGAGTCTTCTCAGGACAGGGCCGCGTTTCGGACCGGTGGTCCATTTGCCAAACATTAGATTATTTATTTTTTTATGACGTTTTGTAAGTGCCGTATTAATGGTCTATGCAGAATAAAAAAAAAACAAAAAAAAAACCCTTTTTCGCCATAATAGCTTTTGATATAAATTTGTAAATCGTATTTATCTTATCTTATCTTATATATATATAAAAATGAAACCCGTTTTCCGTTGTCACGACATAGCATGAAAACGGCTTGACCGATTTGTCTGATTTTTTTTTTTGTAGTTTTCTAATACCAGAGTATTACAAGGTTCTTACGGAAAAAAATATTAAGAAAATCTCTTAGAATATTTTTTTTCGTGCGCACACCGTACGGTTTTAGTCGATACACGACAAAACCACCCCCGCTGGCCGGTGGGGGGTATCCGAAGGGATTGATCCTCCCCAAGTGTCCGTTGCCGGGCACCCCGGGTAAGGCCTTGAATTCAATACATGGCGGATCATTTTGACGTAGCGAAGCACATACCGGGCCGCTAGTATCTTAATAACAATGACTATGTTAGATCAAAGTGCGCCTAAACATCGATTATGCCAATACTTTGAACCCTAAGATTAGTGTATTACCAATGTGTAGTTTTGTGTTATTCCACTGTTTACTGACACACTTAGATAATAGGCAACACTATCGAGCCTTGAAGCTTGTTTTGTGAAGTGATGTCTACACTGGTGACAACGATAGGTGTGAACACATTTGCATAGTAGTCGATGAAGATTTAATAATACACCACAAAATTATTGATTTAATCATCGATTACAAATCCGACAATCAAATAATAGATGAAACATTCGTTCCGGTTATTGTAGTAATTTAAGTAGCCGTGTCTCGCCGGGACCAATTTCCTTATGGGCCAATTATTTGTAATTCGCGAATAATCGTTTGGAGTCTGTGTATACTTGTGACTGTTAATTGTATATTGGGATGTTGTGATGTGGTCCCCTACGGCCAAAGATAATTCTTGTAGCTGGTAATGTCTTAATTAATGGTAAGAATACTAACATATTATTCTGAACGGTTTTGGCTATTGCAAAAGGTTGTGTATAATTACACCACATATAGAGAGTGCGCTGACGAACTTTTAAATTTCGAAAGAATTCCACACATTTTATTGAATAATACTCTCGCCTAAATTCTTGACTTACGGACTGAATTTAGACGGTACAATACTTCGACATGTAGCGAACTTCGAAAACACATAGATCGACAAGTCATTGCTTCGACAGACAATTATAAGACAACACACACCTTCGAATTACCACTACTTCGACAGACAATACTTAGACAAGACACATCTTCGAATGACCACTAGTTTGACAGATTTTTTTAACAGTAGCTACTAGCTTGCTATCGAAATACAACTTTCCGGACTAGTGGTTCCGGCGCTTCGCCGGCCGCTGCCGCGGCACGTTCGCTCTGTTGGGGTGCTCTGTTGGGGTCACAGTTCTAACCTAACCTAACCCAGAAGCTATATTGAATATACTGCACCAACTGGTTCTAAAACAAACTAAGAATGTTAAAAAAATCTGTCAAAGTAGTGGTCATTCGAAGATGTTTCTTGTCTAAGTATTGTCTGTCGATTAATCGTCTGTCGAAGCAATGACTTGTCGATCTATGTGTTTTCGAAGTTCGCTACATGTCGAAGTATTGTACTGTCTAAATTCAGTCCGTAAGTGTAAATTCTTGGACGTAAAGAATGTTAGTAATTTGGGGAAGACGTTTCTTTTCGTTGACCAACAAAGCACGCACACAAAGGCGAATGATATATGGCGTCTTGTCTGTCGACTAATAGAGCCCCCCTTCTCGTTAATCCGTCAAGCCTTGATGCAGTGCTCCACAATTTTGGGCGGTGATCATAAAGGACACATGATGTAGAAGTGTCGTTCCTCGGGATCACACAATCTGCTCGCGGCTTTTTTCTGTCGTAGTCGGAGGGATGATTGTTAATTTTACTCCCGAGTGAGCCACAGTGTGGATCAGACGTTAGAATCCACATTATACCCACAATATGGTATAGTTTGTCAAGCTATATAATCTTAGATAATTGATTAGTGTTGTTAAAAGGATTTATTTATAAGTGCCACTAGAAATGATATATCAAAATATGTCACTCAAGTGATTGAGATAACTAGCATCTTGATTTATTGAGTTTAAAGTATGTATTGACTATCGGAGGAATGAACTATAAATAGAAATAGATATGTATTTAAACTATACTATCAAAGTAAGATTAAAAACAAGACGAAAACTATTGCTGTCTGATTGTGTCCGGTTTCGATTTCTTGCCCCCAAACAATTCACCCCTAAAAGTATGCAGGATGCCCACATTTCCTCTAATTTGTTTAATTTTAAATGACAGCATTGATCAACTGTCAATGATTTAAATAAATGTTTAAATAAATAAATAAATGAATATTCTACGACATTCTACACAGCGATTTCTCAAAGCAAGCATAGTTTAACTTGTGTTATGGATTCCAGAATGCGGATAAACATACGTATATATACTTTTTTTTGTAAATACATACATATTATCAACGTAACCAATAGTTAGGTAACTACTATGGGTAACAATTTCAGGCTGTTAGACCCTGTGACGCGGGCACTTTCACAAAAGCAGCCATAAAATATGTTTGTCCCTTAATCCAATTGTGTACAAACCCTCAGCGCGAGTCCTATTGGCACTTGACCGTTATTTTTTATTATTCTTCTTTCATTAAATAAAGATTTTATAACGTTCCAATTTCATTCTCTGTTTACAGACTTTTAATTCCCACGTTATACGAGGATGTTTTCTTGATATCTGTCAAAATAAATATGACGTGGGAATTACTTCAAGAAACACTTTGCTTCACGCAGAAATCAAACCAGGACCTCACGAATAGCAGTCGCACCCCCTGTCCCACTATGCCATTAATGCCCACCATGCCAGAATTTCTCAGCAGTCGTTACTCCCTCAAATTGAATGTGACAAACCAAAATTTATGGCAATTTAAGTAAACAATCTACCCACATATTACATTATGAGCGGCTGTCCCGCGTCTATTTTCGTCCTGGAATATGGACTTCGCCCCCTGTATCGAGCCCGGCCATTATCCCATCACGTCCCGTCTGCGCAAGAGACGCTTTCCGACGCGTACCATCCGTTATCTCGTAGGGCGACCAAACTTGCGCCATCAGTTGACGGGATGTCGACACATACCGGGTGGTAGGGAAACGCTCCTGAAATCGAAGACAGGTGTATAGTACTGAAGATAAAAAAATTGTGAGCGATTTTTTTCGATCGTTTATTTCTTGTATTTTGGAATTTTTTATTTGTGTTATTTACGCTCCATCGTGTTAGTACAGCTAAATGAAACCGGTCGTTCATTGCGGTATTCATTTTTATAGGTAAAGTGATGCATTTTTTTATGAAATTATCGTTTCATTTAGCTGTACTAACACGATAGAGCGTGATAGCGGTAATAAAAAATTCTGAAAAAAAACGGAGCAAAAAAAAAAGTCGCTTAAAATTTACGTTTTCCTAACATCCAGTATATTATATGGGTAGTTATGAATCAATACATATTATAAGACATTTTGCACAGCAGAATCTAGACCCAAGCTAAGCATAGCTTTCAATATTATGGGTTTCCAGAAAGCGAATAAACATCACTTTATTACATAGAAACATGCATACAAATATTTGCACTGATCGGGAATCGAACCCGCGCACCCTGATTTAGCACTCGAATCCACTATAATTATTATAATATAGTGAGACGAAGTCGAGCGAAAGCTCCTCATACCAGACTTCAGGATTTTCTATGTCACAGGTCTCCTCCTAAACTACTAATCCAATCAGAACCAAATTTGGCATGATTAAAGAGGTCAATCAGAGGAAGGTTTATGGATATATTTTGAAAAAATTTATGCTACCACAGAGGAATGATCACCGTTAAAAAAATTCCAGATGGAATTACATAATAACCGCTCGAGACACTGTGACCAAACTTTACACGCTCAGAAAGCATGTCCAGAGTTGTGACTTTCAAAAAGAATTTTCAAAATCGGACTTGCCACGGAGGAAAGATCACTGTTCAAAATTTTCATAATCTGATTCACGATGTCTCACTCAGCTCAACATTGCAAGCAGCGATTCGCCTTGCAGACCTAGTTTTATATCTTACCTGCAGGATGGTAATATTTGCTGGAATATCTAAAGGCTTCGAATATGACTAGAGACCGAAAAATTGCTTGCTCAGACCGCGTTTGTATTAAAGTGGAAATATGCGGAAATCGACATGGAATTGGTTGAATTCGACGTCTCACCAATCGTATTATCCATGTAATTGGTCGATTTCCACACTGCACGCCTTCTAGATCTCTCCGCTCCGCGCCCATCTTTGAGGCAGTCTCACTGACAGGTACTAAGATACTTACAACTTGAAGTTATTTCGGAAGAACAACAGGAAGTGAACTATTAGTATTCCGTGAATAACATCGCTTCATTACGGGTAGCTGTTTGTTGAACTTTGATCGCAATTTATTATGTAAGCAACACTCGCGAGAATAACAAGGTTTTTATACTTAACATTTATTTAAATGCCGTAAAAAAAGTTTGAGGACCCATCATGCCGTTACCTTTTCTGGGAAATGCTGATTACTAGAGCTATAGCTTTTATACGGTCATTCATTAGGTCAACAATCAGTATGTCAACACCACTACGTTAAAAGACCAACAGTTTACTACATTAATAAGTTACGATTTCAATAGTTCATTCATTACATCAATAGATCGTTTCGTCAACAATTTACTACATCAATAGTTCATGAGATCCACATTCATTTGGGTAACGACTTAAAATCCTTTATTGTTTATTTAAGTTATCCAAAAGTATAAACTATTTTTATACTTACCCTCAATGTGAAATTGCCATGTCATGTCTTATAATTTACTTAGAGAGGGTTCTATATTCGGTCCGTGTGTATGTTTGTATATCCATGAAGTACATGTATGTTGTTCAATGGTTTGATAAATATTATATGCTATGTTCTGTATAAATGAATCACAGGAAAATAAATGATGTGAGATCACATCATTAACTGTAAAAATAATAAATTCTTTCTTTCCTCCTATCCCAATACCAAATAGAAACTTGGGTTTTGAATAATACGAAGTGGATATAGTATAAAAAATACATTTTAGGATCACCCAAATGAATGTTGATCTCATGAACTATTGATGTAGTAAGTTGTTGACGAAACTATCTGTTGATGTAATGAACTATTGATCTCGTAACTTATTGATGTAGTAAACTGTTGACAGAGTGGCATTGACGTATGTATGCACCTATTTATCTTTATCTATCTATATGTCTATTTACCTATATATCTTTTACACTCCCAAATACTTCCGTAAAAGCGGTTTTTTTTTTTTCAAATATAAATATTTAGTAATTTAAGACAAATTCAAATTCATTTATGTCGACTAATTTTTCAAGTCATATACATTACATTAAAACATCATATTAAAATAAATTATATATACAATTAAATTACAATTTAGAATAAGTACACAAATATACAAATAGGTAATAATAATCAAATAAAATAAAAATCAAGTTCAATACAATTTACAATTTATTAGTCAGTCAAACCGAACTGAGAATGTCCTCGGGATACCGTTAGGACTGGCCCAAACATATTAAAACACATTCAAACTAGCCAAAAAATATTAAAAAACATTAAAAACAATATGACTTAATAATTTCGTCCTTTGTAGTAAGGAAACCTCGACACAGAATTAAATTATGTCACTTACGTCAAACGTAAAATACAATCAAATTGTAACCACAGAAATACGAAAGATGTGTCATTGGGCGAAGTGTTATGTACGAGCATGATGGGGTAAAATATTAAATAATTACATGTACCTAAGTATATTGTAGCCATAATTTTCCCAACATAAATGAGCTGGCTCAATAGGAAAGTAGTTACCATGCTGTATTTCGTCGGTTGTATGATAATGGCAGAGCCCTGCTCTTGCTCTTTCGTTTCCTTTTTTAACATTTTTTCCATTGCAGGTTGCAAAGCATTTATAGGCTTCACTAACCGCTTACCACCCAACGATTTATTTATTTATTAGGACAGCCAGTGGTTCATCATCATCATCAACCTAGACTAGCCCACTGCTCGACATAGGTCTCCCCTAATGAAGTAATGAGCGCCATAGCGCCCTGTCTTCAGCTTGCCGCATCCACCATCTGCCCGCAGTTTTTCAGTGGTTAATATAACAATATTATGCTATAATTATTTAGACGATCAATCTTTTTGGTTGTTTAACCTTTTAAGGCAGCCACTGCATGCTCAATTTTGATCGAGTTCAAGGCTCAAATCGGCCCGTTTCATTAGGTATTAAGCAAGCCGATTTAAACTTGGATCTCGATCATTCCACATATATGCAAAAAAAACAACATAAAATACCGTCACAAAAGATTTAAAAATAGTAATTAATTAATTTGTCACAATGGGTCATAATGTCAAATTTTTATAATGCAATCATGTCAGTGAAATAGTAATAAATATGATAATTATAAGAAATATCTAAAATTGATGGTATTGTACATTGTGAGCAAATTCAATTCTTATATAGGAGAACAGTTGAAAAGAAAAAAAAAAAGATTCTACATTACATTACACAAACATTCTACACTATGCCTTGGTTTGCTTCTTATCATTACATAGTATTAAATTTATGCGTCTGTCTGTTTCCCCACTTACTTTTTTAACCACAGACAGGATTAGGACACTGTTTACACTATCATTTAGATTATTTTTTGTCAAGAAACCCATGCGAATCCAGGACGCCGCATCACTAGTTTAATATAAATTCTATGATGGCCATAGGTAGGCCAGTGTAAGTAGTACGAACCAGTGCAAGCGCAGTGTAGTGATTGGTACCAAGATTTGGTCATACCTTTTTTTTATTTTTTTTTTTATCGTGCGGAAATCCCTTCGGATACCCCCCCGCGTGCCAGCGGGGGCGGTTATGTCGGGCTTGAACCGACTAAAACCGCACGCCGTCTCGGGTCTACAGACGCCGGGGTGTAAGGTTGCCCATAGAGCATATCCCTCGCAGCCCGACTGACCCTGGGCCATCTCCGGTTTCGAGATGGCCCCCTCGGGTTTGGGAACCACGGTGTCCCCGTCTTGCCCCGGTTTGGGGGAGGGGCGCTAGTCGCCCCACCGTCCCGGCCTGCTTCTGCTGGGGTGACAGGTGGCCTCACCCGCCACCCCCAGGCCTGCGCTCATGGAGATTTGGTTATACCTAACATGCGGGATACCAATTGTTTTCATAAGTGAACCAATCTGTTTTGCAACCACAATTATTGTAGTACCTTTTTTTTCCGTGCGGCAATCTCCTCGGATACCCCCTCACTGGCCAGCGGGGGCGGTTATGTCAGGCTTGAACCGACTAAAACCGCACGCCGTCTCGGGTCTTCAGACGCCGGGGTATAAGGTTGCCCATAAAGCATTTCCCTCGCACCACGATTGACCCTGGGCCATCTCCGGTGTCGAGATGGCCCCTCGAGTGGGAACCACGGCGTCCCCGTCTTACCCCGGTTGGGGGGGCGGGGGCGGGGGGGCTAGTCGCGCCGCCGGCCGTCCCGGCCTGCTTCTGCTGGGGTGACTGGCGGCCTCACCTGCCACCGCCTATTAGTATCTGCATTGCATTGTTTTTTTTATTATTATAATGTTCACGTCGCGAGAACCGACAGTTTACTGGAACTACAATTAATACGTATAATGTTTAGTGTTATCTTTGTGTACGAGTTTCGTACTTTGTCCTCAAAGAACTAAACTTCGTGGTGTCTCTAATGAAGCGTGCTAAGATCATTCCGTGGCACGTTTCATCCATTGTCTCATCCACGTGTGTAGGAGTTCTTATAAGAACACAACAAATAACATTGTCATTTGCATCCGTTGCTCATTTAGTTCTTATCGCATTGCTTTAATGCTTATTTTCGTCTGACAAATACGGCAGGACGTCACGAACGGTTGTTGGGGAATTATCTTATTCGCTGTTTCACTGTGATAATCTGTTTCTATTGAGCTCATTATGTCCGATGAAATTGTAGTAGTGGTAGAGTCAAGCAACAGTCATTTTGGCCGTTGCATGAATGGGCCGACTCGACCGGGGAAGCACCACCCTCTCACAGAATATCGACGCCAAGTAACAGTATTTGAACCCAAACCCCTTTCCCATCCCCTCCCAAACTCCTTTCCCATCCCTTCCCAAAATCCTTTCCCATCCCCTTTCCTTTACAGGGTCGGCAGCGCGAGTGTGACGCCACTGGTGTTGCACACGTCCATAGGCCGCGGTAATCGCTTCCCATCAGGTGGGCCGTGTGCTTGTCTGCCACCTTAGTGGTATAAAAAAAAAGCTTTAATTTATAGTTCGGGTCTTACGTGATACTGCATTTTATGGTGACAGGCCGTTTATAACTTCGTGTCAGTCGATATTTTATTGGTTACTGATAAACTTACGAGCACTTTTGGAGCTAAGTAAGTCACAATCTTCGAAAGGTGAAAGACTTCGACTTTTACTGAACTATGGATGCCAGTATTTAAATATAGATTTAGCCTTTTTTTCTGCTGCAACTACATTTTTCTTCTGCGGTTCTGACTGAGGCACTGTTTTATGTACTGCACACATGAAACCAATTTATTACTCTTTGGTATATGAACAGTAGCATTTTTTTTTCTTACGGCAATCCCCTCGTATAAGTACCTATTATGTTATTATCTATCTATAGACTGACCGTGCCAGAAGGCATCTGGCACGATCAGTCTATAGATAGATAATTTTCCATTATGGATAATTTGCCATTTATAATAACTACACCGTTGATGAGCAGTGATTTATTTCTCATTTGTTATCTAGTTAAATTAGGGTCTTCTAGCTGAGAAGACCCTAATGAAATTAGAAAGAATGTGACGCAGGGAAATACTCATATCTACCTTCAGTTTTACATGGCGCCTCAATTTAGACACGGCTCACACTCCGTTGACTAAGATACTATAAGTTCTTGGCAACCTTTTCTAGACTTAGACGTATCGAAACATACTCTTACCGCTGCCAGAATATCCCTGAAAAGAAAGTTTTTCTATTAAGAAATATACCGCCATTAGCTCTGTCATCGTGTAAGTCCCACAACGACCCGACTTAGACACAGCTTGATGCTGGGCCTAGAAACGGCAAGAAACCGCCTCATTAGTAATCGTCTACGCCCGGGACTACCGACTCCGACCTCCATGATCGAGGCCTGAGGACGGCAGTCGACCGACTCGTTGTTCTTACAGAAGCAGGCCAAGACGGAGGGGCATCGTGTGTGGCCTGGCCTACACACGCCTGCCAACTCACCGACGCGGGATAAATCCCGACCCCAACAGGTGAGTCCGCGGCGGCGGCCATAGTCCTGCCGGTAACCCTGGGGTTATCCTTTCGAGGGCTTACCCTGGGTGCCCGGCAATGGAAGCTTGTGGAGGACACGATTCCGACACGCCCACCCCATCGTTGGCACCGATGTTTCCACTCGGTAAAAAAAAATCCCTATTGAAATAGTTTCAAGATAACTTCACAAAGAAAGACGCTTAGATGAGAGAACTATAAATAAAGAAGCTTTACTTTGAAAGCATACAGCTCAGCCTACGTATCGTAGACACCGCATTTTGTTTATAGATATTTATCACTTCATTACAAAATCCATTTGTTTACGATCCTATATTTCGTAACTTTAACACCTGTATAGCTATCGGACGGGTTAGAGAGAAATGTAATATCATTAAGCGGCAATAGCCCAGCGGCGTACGCAACGGACTGCTGAGACGAAGGATGGATACTATTTGGCCTTTATGTAAGGATAATTATAACAATAGTGCGTCTTATGATGATGAGGTGATATTAAGATATTTTTGTGATCATTGACTCACTTGTTGTTTTTCTAATATGTGAAGTGGTATGTTATTATACAAAACCACATGTTCGTAGAGGATAATTTCCTTAACCACCCAACTATGCAACTCTGTCATTAAACTAATGTTGGTGTACAATATTTAAAGAGTTATCTATCTATCTTTTGTGAATGTTAAAATGGATAGATTTGTGCTCAAAGGGGTGTTGTCGAGACCGACTTTTTTATAGAGAAAGAAGGGGTCACAACGCAACATCTGCTCGTGCCAGACCCAAGTATCGCAGTTTTAGACTAAAATAGGTACGTTTAATGAACGTGTTTTTTTTCGGGCGGCGAAGCGCCGATATCCCAGTGGCGTACGTAACGGACGAGGTCTCGAGTTCGATCCCCAGTCGCCACGGGCACATACTTCCGACTTTTCGTAGTTATGTTAGCATTAATAACTATTAATTATCGCTCGCTTAATAATGTGCCCAATGCCGGCTTCCCTTTCTAGGGCAGACTCGGGGTACCTCGCAATAGGCTTCGTGAAGGAACACCGTGTAATTTAAGTAGGTTTAACTTCGACATAGCCACCTAACCGTAAGCCCAATTGAGGACGCATCCTATCCTCTTTGTGTGACATCGAGGGGATTTCCACACAAAGAGGATATGGACGCTATTGGCGTCTCATTTTGAGTGTTGATTTATTTCAATATACTTTCCGGCCGATTCCGATTCAACCATAATCATAATTCAAAATTGAGGCAAATATGAGTTAAAGTAGCGAAATTTCTTATCTAATTCTTCTTAATCAATCATAGCCTCGTCAATAATAGCGGCGACAGCCCAGTGGCATACGTAACGGACTGCTGAGACGAGATTTCAAGTTTGATCCCCAGTTGCCCGGGCTCACACCTCTGACTTTTCCTAGTTATGTGTGCATTAATAAATGATAATTATCGCTCGCTTAATAATGTGCCCGGTAGATGGCAATAGGCTCGCCCCCTATTACATTGGGACCTCAACATAACTATCGAATCGTGGGTGTGTAATACACCTCTGCCTACCCCTTCGTGGATACAGGCGTGAAGAAGAAGTTATGTTATGTCGTCAATAATTACTGAACGAAACAGAAAAGAAAATCCGTTGGCTTACAGATACGAAATAAGCTTAGTATATTCATATTTAATCAAGATTCAATATGTCCAATTCTCATATTGATTTGTTTACATCACGACCTTCCATAACATCAGCCGTTCGGTGCAACTCGGAGCCTGATTAATGGAATCGGGCGGAATCGGGTTTTGCGGCCGAGCAAGTGCACTTGTACCGGCGGCGAGCTGTTTATTTTGTGTAGGGACTGTATTCACGGCCGCCAAACAGATACTTCCATGATATTAATAACTGGAGCGTCGTAAAAATAGCGTGAGGTTCAGCATATCTATAGCAGATAATAAGTACAATAGAAAATACAAACAATAAAAAAACAATGTTTAAAAATGACTGTAAAGTTATTCATTGTTTCCGTAGTTCGCAAGAATTACGGTAGATGGCTCCAACGTCGCTTTAAGACGTATTAATGTATCGGAGAATTTCGAATATCTGGGACGTGTCTAGGTGGCTCAGTTGGTCAGAGCATTCCCCCTGTAAGGGACTGGCGGGTTCAAGTCCCGTCCTAGATGTTCTCTTTTCCCGATCTAAATCTTTAGAAAAAAGTAAGCATACAAAATGCTTAAAAATTTAATTGAAATACGAGCAAAGTTGTAAAGATGAGTTTATTCCGAAAGATAGTTTTATATAGCCGGTTCATGAAAGGGTCTATGGGTCCCACTGACATCTTCGGAGTCTAAGTCAACCTTACCTGCCAGCCAGTACACTTGCTGATTGGGCACCGCTGGTCAGGCGGCAGACGGTCTCGTAAAGGCAAAAAAAATACAAAAGATGAAAAGAGGAATAGGAGACAGGAGGCTTCCAAGAGCAAGCTCTGGATGCAAACGGGACTGGTGCTCAGATGTAGAAGAAGCCAGTTCATGAAGAAAGGTTAGGAACGGGAGGAGAACAGTACCTTTTTTTTCCGTGCGGAAATCCCTTCGGATACCCCCCGCCGGCCAGCGGGGGCGGTTATGTCGGGCTTGAACCGACTAAAACCGCACGCCGGCGCCGTCTCGGGTCTTCAGACGCCGGGGTGTAAGGTTGCCCATAGAGCACATCCCTCGCACCCCGACTGACCCTGGGCCATCTCCGGTTTCGAGATGACCCCCTACCTAACCAAAATAGACAGCAGAGCCTATTTAACGTAGATGAGTGTGTAATGTGATTTCGGTCTGTCTATGGGTTGGGCGGAGGGTTTAGTTCTGAAACCGTTAAATAAAATAATAAACTATAAATCTGTACTATTATAAAATTGTAAATTAGTTGGTGTCTGTAAATTGGAGATACTTAAAAAATACTTGGGTTATGGTGAACGATTCTGAACACTAAATATTTTTAGGTAGATTTCGATGAAATCGATCTACCTATTGGTTTCTTGACTACTGTCGAATTTTAAAAAAAAATCTTCATAGGAGGTCTAGTTATGACCCCCTGAGTCCGAAATGACCACTGGTCAAAAAGTTTATATATATATATATATGTATGTATGGTTCCACTTCCCAAAATTTGCGGCACTCTCACGGTCGCATTTTTGCCCCGATCGCTTTCAAACTGCGGTCAAAAATTGCTTGGGTGTAAACTTAGTTTAAGTTCGTGAACGGGTGGAATCCGGCTTAAGGGGACGGTAGGGCCTCACTTTTTGTGAAATCAGTTTTTCCTCAAAATTTCACGTTCCATGAAAGATATTCGAACCGTTCTAATTTTATCCCATAGTATACATGAATACCAACAACTTTTAATTATAAACCTATAAGATAAAACTTTAACTAAAAGTGGAGGGGGGAAATACCAAAATTTTTCGGCAAAAAATCATAACTTCTAACCGGTGAACATTCTTGCTAACATTTTTAATCGATAGGCCATTTTTAAGTCTAAAATAAATGTCTGAAAAGTTGTTCGCTAAAAGTTACCGTTTTCGAGAAAAAAAAATTAAACATGTTAAAAAATAATATTAATTGGTTCACGAAATCTACCTGTGCGTTCCCCCTGCGGGAACGGATTTTTTTTGGAATTCTTGTCTGTTTGTACGCGATAGACACAAAAACTACTTGGGATTTTTTCTATTATATTATAATATTTTGTCCGTTTTCAAAGTGAGACGGATCTCGTATTGTTCAGTAATTTGGAAACTTATTGTACTTAGACGTAGTCCACAGAACAAAGAATATTAGTTTTGTGACGTAGTCATATTATAGCAAAAAAGCTGTTGGCTCAATCAGTAAAACTTTGCTATCCAACCACAATGGTAGGCAATTCTCGTCTGTCATTACGCGATACACAAGCAACAGAAGTCATATAATTTACGTTTAACCTTGTTTCATAATTGATAATAACCATAACGCGGTTTTATTAGTTGTGCTTAAAAAATATGAAATTAAGCTAGGATTGTGAAGTTACACAATATCATCCAATTTGTATGTTTTTAGCACGATTTCAAAATATTAACGTAGTTTTATCACTGCGAAGACGTGTGACGTGTTTTACCTAAAAGTTGTCTTATACTGTAATCACCGCCACGTGGGAAATCGCCTGATCACGCCACTGCGCCTACTACGAACTACAAATTCACATCACCTGAACAAAACAACCCAAACCAAATTCAACTCGAATTCTTCTCATTCAAGCGAGAATCTTATTATTAGGAACAAAGCGAGTCGTTTCTACGTCTACTATATACTGTGAGTTCGTTGTACGTGGTACAGGCCCTTCACCGGGTCCACGTCATTGCTTTGCTGCTTTCCGGCTCAGTTTCCGAACGGGCACCGCGCCGGCCGCACACTGTCTGTGCTCAATCTGTGAAATTAAAAAGTTAATATTAAACGCTGTATCAAGTGACTGTGATAGTCTTTATGTGATATTTTTAATAGGTTATCTGTATCAGCTGGACGGTGAGTGTACTATTTTTTTAAACGCGGCTTTTAAGTTAACACGAGTAGCATTTATTTGTAACCGCGCGTTCTTGTCCAAAGTTAAAATTTAACTATTGTATATACCAGTCGTAGAAATAAACGTAATTTTCGATCTTTATCCATTATTCCGATACTTTTGAAAAATATCAGACATTGTATGGCGCGTGTTCATATCGCGTCCGTACAGTAATGATACCGTAGTGCATACAACTTTTTATTTGCAGCGTAGTAAAAAGTTCAACAAAGAAAGGCGGCATTTATTTTTACCGTTTTACTTTTTTCTTACGAAGAAACGAAGTTTCTAGAAAAAAAATTAACTAACACAAACTTATTTTCTTATTATTAGTCTTAATTGTTGTGGGTATTTGAGATTCTTTGAAATTATAGTTGTCAAGAATGTTGGATCCTTCATTTTAATTTTGTTTTTTTTTTTTCACAAACGTTCTTCATAGTAAATACCTATTACGTAAACATTATTAGATAATAAGTGAAGCATTGCAAGTCTCGGTGGTGTTGCCTTGTTAGCGTAGTGGTATCGAATGCAACTAGTGCAACCTGTCCACGAGGTCCCGCGTTCGATTCCGGGACCTGACAACATGTTGCAACACCCTTCGAGAATATCCTGTCGTGAACACCTATTTGAAAAGAAGTTTTCAAAACGTTTTTAGGGTTCCGTAGCCAAATGGCAAAAAACGGAACCTTTATAGATTCGTCATGTTTGTCTGTCAGTCCAGTATGTCACAGCTACTTTTTTCCGAAACTATAAGAACTATGCTGTTAAAACTTAGTAAGTTGATGTATTCTGTGAGCCGCATTAAGATTTTCAAACAAAAATAGAAAAAAAAAACAATAAATTTTGGGGGTTCCCCATACTTACATAACTGAAATTAAAAAAAAACTTGGCCGGTATTTTTTATTAAGTGGCAAATTTCTTCTTATTCAAGGCGGTTATTATATAAAACACTGCATTAATGGTTTATATTTTTTTAAGTCATTATAAACCTAGGCAAGTCACTAAAATCTGGAGAAAACAGTTTATGAACAATATAATATTTATGCAAATAAAGTTAAGATTCCGTATGAATTACTGGTAAATTTCTTTTCTTGAGATATTAATTAGTGCCATTATTTATACGCAAATGAATAAATATTTTCGACATCAGCATTCAACAATGTGACCTTTATTTAGACAATAGCTTCTATCTACAACTTCCGAGGTCCTTAATTACTACGCGCCAAAAATGTCCGCGACGCAAATATTTCAAGTTCAATGAAACCATAATAATTATAGTCGCATTAAATATATTGTTTATATTTCAACGCTAGTTCCAGCCCGGAGGCAGCAAAAATATGGCATGTTTTTCATAACGCCAGTGAAGCTTTAAAATTATATAGGTACCTATTTATTTGTAACATTTGCAAAGAAAAAAGCAGCCAAGTGCGAGTTGGGCTCGCCCATTAAGGGTTCCGTTGCAGCAAGTAACAATAATGTTTTTTTTTTAATTTTTATATTTGAGTTGATTGAATGAAAGGTAAATTGCGGTTTACGATTTATGACGTATTAAAAAAAAAACTACTTACTTGATCTCGTTCAAAGAAGTTTACATGGTAATGTACATCATATATTTTTTTTACTTTTATCATTATCTTATTTTAAAAGTTACAGGGGGGGGGGACACATTTTACCACTTTGGGAGTGTCTCCCGCGCAAACTATTCAGTTTAGAAAAAAATGATATTAGAAACCTCAATATCATTTTTGAAGAGCTATCCATAGATACCTCACACATATGGCTTCGATGAAAAAAACAATTTTTGAGTTACAGTTCTAAGTATTACCCCCAAAATTTATTGTTTTTTTTCTATTTCTGTATGAAAATCTTAATGCGGTTCACAGAATACATCTACTTACCAAGTTTCAACAGCGTAGTTCTTATAGTTTCGGAACAAAGTGGCTGTGACATACGGACGGACAAACAGACAGACATGACGAATCTTTATAGATTCGTCATGTCTGTCTGTTTATGGGTTCTTATGGGTTCCGTTTTTTGCCATTTGGCAACGAAACCCTAAAAACCGCTTTAAGGCTAATTTCGGCAAAAACAGCACGGACTTTGTGGCCAACCCATAAATTCAAAGCGATTGATTGATTATAGGATGTCTTGCTACACTACAGGTCGTTGTGTCTTAGATTCTTTTTGTTTTGTGTTTAGTGGCTAATTTAAACTCAAGAGTCTGATACTATATGGAAAGAAAGAAAGAAAGAAAAAAGTTTTGTTTGAGTTATCTGCACAAATCATCGCGCAGACCCAAATAGGGCCCCATCTCAGCATGAATGCTGCGTACATCATCAGTATACGCAGCGCTGGTTTTCAGATGGAGCCGCTAGTTGGCTATAACATAACTTCGCCTGTGTCCCCGAAGGGGTAGACAGAGGTGTATTATACACCCACGATTCGCCAGTTATGTTTAGGTCCCAATGTAATAGGGGGCGAGCCTATTGCCATCTACCGGGCACATTATTAAGCGAGCGATAATTTAGCATTTTTTTTATATGGCTATATTTATCTAATTTCACAAACCGTTTTTTTAGAATGATACACCAAGTGTCAGGTACTTTTTTACATAACCACCCCCGCCGGCCAGCTGGGATGGATATGTCAGACTTGAACAGACCAAAATCACGCGCCACCGCCGCCGTCTTGGGTCTCTAATCTAAGGTGGTCAAATAAAGCAATTCCCTCGCACCCTGGCAAATGTAAGGTATCTACCTAGAGAGTTTAAAAAATGCTAGTTACGTCACGATTCTACGCACTAGACGCTCAAAGCTAGCTTTTTTTCTTCGGATCTTGACCTTACCTTCCTACCTTTTTTTTTTTTTTTTTATTGTGTGGAAACCCCCCCGCCGGCCAGCGGGGGCGGTTATGTCGGGCTTGCACCGACTAAAACCGCACGCCGTCTCGGGTCTTCAGACGCCGGGGTGTAAGGTTACCCATAGAGCATATCCCTCGCACCCCGGCTGACCCTGGGCCATCGCACCACTAACAGCATCGTTCATCCCGTCTCCTCTGAAAGCAGAGGAGTACGGAGAGCGATGTGTTCCCGCCACGTTGGGTATTGGCCGACGATCAATGCCAACCCTATGAAGGGGTGAAGGGGAAGCCATACCTTCCTACCTATGATGTAATAATTGTTTACAACAAAGTTTTGCTCTTTTTTAAAAGTAAGTATTGTTTGTTGTGTGCTTTACTGCGGTGAGTGACCCACAATAACAGCTCACAGTTACTATTATTTATGGAGGATTTTTTTTCAACATTAACTGCCATTTTAGATTTTGACTTTTAATTCGGTTAGCACGTGATATGTGTGTACATTGGTGCCGATTCTGTTGCTACACAAACTTACTAAACCAGTTTTGCGGCACTAAAATATACCCTCATCATTTTTCTACCAAGGACAAGACAGGGAATACATTTTGGTCCAGTCGAACTTGTTAAGTGTTTGACAGGACAAAAATGCCGTCTTGTCAAACACGTAACATGCCATGCAAGCCAAGCAATTATGCAAATTGGCAAGTGTTGACACTGCCAATTTTCACTTTATCATGTAAATTAAGTTTAATTTCTTATATAACTCTTAGTGAACTATAACTATAAGTGAATAAGTAATGAATGAAATGATGAAATGAATGAAATGATTTAAACGACTTATTAGTTTAGCAAGATAAGAAAACGGTGTGTTATTACCAGATTTACCATGCGATAAGGAGTCACGAGAAGGTGCAGGTCGCGATCTTTCCCGCGTGTCAGTTTTTAGATAATCTTTAGGTAACAATAATATAAAATGCTATAAAAAATTCTGTGAGAGATCTACAAAAAAAACGTATATTAAAAACCGTAAGTAATTAACTTGTCTGTTGATCCATAGTTCAAAGAAAACCGGTTGTAATGAAAAATATGTACTAGGAGATAAGGCATATTGAAGAGGTCGCAGAAATACGCCGTAATTGCGAGACAAGTGTGCTCCGATACAGCTGAACACAAAGCCTTCACGGAACGAACAAAGTTCGTTGATCCTACGCCTAATATTGGCTTCACACGTCGATTTACCCTTCACAGTGTGTACTGATTATGTACTGAAGCAGAGTTTTAATATCGCAAAATAACGAATAATTCAGTCTTTTCAAGATGGATAGAGTGTGTCTAACGTCATTTGAAACGGATGAATGATTCTTATTCACAACTATCTTTACCATGAAGCTCTACGAGGATAAGTGACTCCCGGATCCGACAGGAGTGTAGCGTCAATATGGGTTTCGTCCGGTTTGTGCTGGGGGCCATCTCGAACCTGGAGATGGATCTGGGTCAGCCGCGGTGCGCGGGAAATGCCTCATGGGCCTCACCTTACACCCGTCTGAAGACCCGAGACGGCGTGCGGTTTTAATTGGTTCCAATTCGACATAACCACCCGGGAGGGGGGGGGGGGGGAGGACCATGGGATTTCCGCACGAAAAAAAATAAAAAGGCGTCCGGTTTGTGCTCTAAGGATTTTTGCGGCTAAATACAGGAGGACTACATAAATCCAAATAGGTACACTAAATAACTACGGCGGGGGAAACGCTGCCGCCTACGGCCAAAATCCGACCGAGGTGAGGACAGCCCTGTAGAGGGCTGTTCGGAAGCTTTCCTCGTGTCCCTCTGATTAGCAGATGGCACAGTGGAGAGCAAGTAAGGGGGCCATCTCAAAACCGGAGATGGCCCAGGGTCAGTCGGGGTGCGAGGGATATGCTCTATGGGTAACCTTACACCCCGGCGTCTTAAGACCTGAGACGGCGTGCGGTTTTAGTCGGTTCAAGCCCGACATAACCGCCCCCGCTGGCCGGCGGGGGGGTATCTGAAGGGATTTCCGCACGACAAAAAAAAAAGGTACATACTAAATAAAAGAAAGTTGCGAGCGATTGATTAGGTAGGCAGTAACCAAAAAAGATTAACACTGATAGCAGTGACACAGCGAGAGAAAGCCTCGCAGAATAATAATGTGGCTGTTTATTTTGTTTTTCAATATACGACTAGTGGGGCGGACATCACACAGTGATTGTCAAACTTCGGGCCAAACTTATTTTTAGGGACAATTTGTATGGTAGGTACCCGAAACCTTGAACGTACAAACCCCAAAATCTAATCAGTTCTTCCCATTAACCAAACAAGATGATTGGCGAAATAATTTTTTAAATCGGATAACTGGTTCTTGAGTTATTGTATAAACAGATATCCAGACTAACAGACAGACCGACACAAAATTTTTTTTTGCTTAATTAGACTTAGAATCATGTGAAATGTCGAGAAAAGTGATAAAAAGTGGGTGTAAGATTTTGATTTTTTTTGCGTTATTTTAGGACTTCGGTGTCCACCTGGTTGGTGGCCTGAAGTAATAATACTACGCTGGTAACGGTAATAAGCATACTAGGTTACTTAGAATTCTACGGGAGATTTTGAAAAATACGATTGAGACTTCCTTTGAATTCTGACTCTGGTTCATGAAGAAATCAATGCTTTGAAACATGAGATTGTGTTAATAAATTGGCGGATTTCGTTTTCATGTTTCTCCAGTACTAATCTGGACAAGTAATTATACAATATGCCCGCGGCTTCACCCGCTCGTAGGTCGATTATAGTTTCTTGGTCATATCTCCATTTCTACTTAACCAATTGCTATCAAACATACGGCAGATTTTAAATCTGACTGATACATTTCTAACAGAAAAAACCGCATCAAAATCCGTTTGGTAGTTTTTTCGTACATCGCGAACAGATAAACAGACGAGAATTCCAAAAAAATAATATTTTTGTGGTTACAATCGTTCATTCAACGTAACATCTCCAATGTAAGGACACAACTAAGAAGATCGAAGATTTAAAAGCTAAAAATAGCTTTCAAGTAAAAAGTCGTGGATCTAAACGACCTTTGGAACTAATAAACCGTTCGTAAGGTTATCAGTTCATGCTGTTTAGAGGTGCGGAGAGTACTGTATTGACTCGTTAACCTTTTGATAACCTACGATGCCTGGCGTCTGAGGACACTACCACTCAAGGATGTGGTTACTTGATGTGATATCAGTAATTATTTTATCGATAAACATGTTTGTATTATGAACTTGTGGAAATGTTACTGTCATTCAAAAGAGATGCCTATTTAATAACAGATGTCGGAAGTTATTTAGTAGGTATATATTTGTATGTTAATTCATGTTGTGACTGAAGAAAATCTTATCATAGTAATTATTAAGTTTTGCTGTGTAATTTGTTATCAGAAAATAACTATTTATGTTTTGAATGCTTTATTATATTATATATACACTAGTTGTTCCCTATACCCTTTTTTTTTTTTTTTTCGTGCGGAAATCTCTACGGATACCCCCCCGCCGGCCAGCGGGGGCGGTTATGTCGGGCTTGCACCGACTAAAACCGCACGCCGCCTCGGGTCTTAAGACCGAGCCGAAGGGATTTCCGCACGAAAAAAAAAAAAAAAAAAAAAGGGTGTAAGGTATAGACCATATCCCTCGCACCCCGACTGACCCTGGGCCATCTCCGGTTTCGAGATGGCCCCCTTACTTGCTCTCCACTGTGCCCTCTGCTAATCAGAGGGACACGTGGAAAGCTTCCGAACAGCCCTCAACAGGGCCGTCCTCGCCTCGGTCGGAGTAGGCCGTAGGCGGCAGCGTCTCTCCCACCCTAGGAGAGAGGCGCTGCCGCCTCCGTTGCCCCGGGTGCACCGCGTGGAGGTCCCCAACCAAGCACCCCAGTTGTTCCCTATACCCACGATCTAACATGAGACGTCTTTCACTTCTTCTACTTTCATGTGTGTTACCATTGTCATAATTATGTACTCGCCAGTTGTGGGTTTTGTGGAAACAGAAAGATGTACAGATGTATAAAAATATTAGATAACTGATCTATATATATACGACCTCTGTGGCGTAGCGGTAGTGCATTCGACTGCTAAGCCAAAGGTCGCGGGTTCTATTCCCGCTCAGTGCAAATATGTATATTTGCATTGGTCTGGGTGTTTCTATGTAAAATATGTATTTATTTGCAAAATAAAAAAAGTATTTACGTATGTTTATCCGCATTCTAGAACCCATATGACAAACTCTGCTTAGTTTGGGTCTAGATGGCGTTGTGTACTTTGTCGTACAATATTTATATTTATTTATTTATCTATCTATCAATAGTAAAACGTGAGAACCTAGTGAAATCCATTCTAAATTATTGGTACAGTCGACCCGAGACTGCGTGTGGTTTAAGTCGGTTCAAGCCCGACATAACCGCCCCCGCTGGCTGGCGGGGGGGGGGGGTATCCGAAGGGATTTCCGCACGAAAAAAGAAAAAAAAAGTACAGTCGCCTTATGATTGCGGCAATGGTGCGGTGCAGAGCGCGAGCGCGTGGGCCGCCGCCGCCTCCTTCTTCTCTTCTTCTCATGTAATGCTCGAGAAGGATATGGTGGAGCGCGCCCGGGAGAGACTTAGAACTCTCCCGGCCCGCCGAGCCCGCAACATGCTCGCCGCGCGTCGCAGGTGACTCGGCGCCGGAGATCCTTTAACGACCTCCGTCCTCCATGAGCGCAGGCCTGGGACTGGCAGGTGAGGACGCCTGTCAGCCCAGCAGAAGCGGGCCGGGACTGGCGGGGCGACTAGCGAAAAAACCGGGGCAAGACGGGGACACCGTGGTTCCCAAAATCGAGGCGGCCATTTCGGAACCGGAGATGGCTCAGGGTCAGTCGGGGTGCGAGGGAAATGCTTTGTGGCAACCTTACACCCCGGCGTCTGTAGACTCGAGACGGCGTGCTATTTTAGTCGGTTCAAGTCCAACATAACCGCCCCCGCTGGCCGGGGATTTCCACACGAAAGAAACAGGTACAGTCGCCCTCAGATGTTGCTGAACACTAAGAAATTAACAAACTATCTATACATTGAAATAAATCAATAAATAATTGATAACATAACATAGCTTCACGCCTGTATCCCCGAAGGGGTAGGCAGAGGTGTATTACACACCCACGATTCGCCAGTTATGTTTAGGTCCCAATGTAATAGGAGGTGAGCCTATTGCCATCTAAGCGAGCGAAAATCAACATATTTAAATAATTGATGTAAATTTGTTTAATATTTTATGTAAAGTTTTATCGCTAAGGTAACGTGTAATGTGTCAAGCGAATACCGATGGCGACTGTACCTACTAAGATATATTTTGATGAGTATGATACGTCGAA
This sequence comes from Cybosia mesomella, assembly GCA_946251805.1. Classification (NCBI taxonomy): domain Eukaryota; kingdom Metazoa; phylum Arthropoda; class Insecta; order Lepidoptera; family Erebidae; genus Cybosia; species Cybosia mesomella. The sequence goes on from OX276389.1 coordinate 38,638,855, forward strand.
ATAACAAAACTTATGCGGCTACATGAATTGAGTAATGGGGTCGGCTTGTTGCGGTCCGATGCAACGTTGGTACTTTCGCAATTCATAATGATATAACCATATACTTACTTATATACATAACGTATAAACATACCTATAGGACTTCGGTAGGTATCATAATTTGCAATCACTTCCATATTGCTTAAAAACTCGTCACCCGATGTTTTTAACTCTAATGTTCCCCTATCCCTACTCTAGAACCTATAGTTTTAACAATACTCAGTTTATGTTTGTTAAAGTTAAAAGCAGTACCTAATAGGAAGCGACATAACCGCCACCGCTGGCCGACCAGGGGGGGGGGGATTCCGAGGAGATTTCCGCAAGAAAAAAGAAGAAAAGGATAGCTATTACTGCTTTTTTATGTTATTATATATATGTATCTTGTAATTAAGGTACTTGTAACATACTATTTTTTTTCTTCATGTGGAAATCCCTTCGGATACGCCCCGCCGACCAGCGGGGGTGATTATGTCGGGCTTGAACCGACTAAAACCGCACGCCGTCTCGGGTCTTCAGATGTCTGGGTGTAAGGTGGCCTAATAAGGCAATTCCCTCGCACCCCGGCTGAGTTGTAACATACCTACACAGTATATCTTAATTAGAAGCAGGCGGCGGTTTTGTAATCTTACATACTCACTTGCTACTTGCTACTGGTCTACGATGGATCAAGTTTGCCTAAAAGGAACCTATTCACTCGAGACTTTAAGATTCCGAGGTTATAGCTTTCCGGAAACACAGATTCAGGCAGGCAATTCCACTCCATAGCTGTCCGGATAATATGAATGCAAATATTGTCTCTTTCCGAGTATGTTTAATGGTAACATAAATTGTCACTTTGCAGCTTGTTATTTATAAACTTTAACTGCGTAGGGCATAAAAGGGATTCCCCTAATACTAAAATATTACCCAACTACTAAATAAAACCGCACATAAAAAGCCATACTTTCAGAGTTGCTTTTAAATAGTAATTGGTCATCTTCAACTTTAATTTCAATTTGATTTCTGATTAATTTTAATGATTGACCAAAGTCCTTGCATAGAAGAAATTATTCGTAACGATGAAGTCACTCTAAATTTCTAGTTAATGTATGTATCATAACGTAGGCACTACACACGCCTGCCAACTCACCGAAGCGGGATAAAACCCGACCCCACCAGGCGAGGCCGCGGTGGCGGCCAAAGTCCGCCGGCAACCCTGGGGTTATCCTTTCGAGGGCTTACCCGGGGTACCCGGCAACGGACACTTGGGGAGGACACCGTACGGTTTTAGTCGAGACACGACATAACCACCCCCGCTGGCCAGCGGGGGGGTATCCGAAGGGATTTCCGCACTTAAAAAAAAGAAAAAAAAATAGGCACCTATGTAATGTATCTGTATCATTTTTAAAGTGTACCGCTATAAAGAATACTAATCTTGCTACTTATAATGCTTCCAAAAATGTTTGCAATCCTAAAGTGATGTGTACTCTCTGTCTCAGATTACAAACCACTTTGTATTCTTACCGTCTAGTCACAGAATAAATAATAGTACAAGTGTCTAGTCTAGTTCTTTTGAAATGACCTCTATTGTCTTAACCATGAATGATACATTAACTATCGAGCTGAGAAAAACATGCCTTCACCGCCTTACTCAATCAATCAATCAATTAACCTATTGCCATTTCCAATTTTATCCGTCAAAGAAACCCCAAGCATAGGTCGCTCCATAGACCGCTGCCTCACTGTCAATGTCCACGTTTCGGCACCGTAAGTCATGACTGGTAGGACGCACTGGTCGAACACCTTTGCTTTTAGGCAACTATTTTAAAATATTTTATCTTACAATTATCATTTCATTAGATTTATTGTAATAGGAGATTCAACTGTGTACTGTGTAAACAAAAAAATTGCAAGGAATTTTCCTACACACGTTCGATAGGGCAAATAGTTTGCACAGATAAATAGCTACGATCTTCTAAGATTATAATTGGGTGACGTGTAGCACGCAAAACCTAAACATAATAGGTCATAACAATTAAGACTAAACTAAGTGCCCGGTTAATGGCAATAGGCTCGCCACCTATTACATTGGGACCTAAACATAAACTGGCGAAATGTGGGTGCTAGCACCTCTGCCTACCCCTTCGGGGATATAGGCGTGAGTTTATGTTACGTTATGTTATGTAATTAAGACTAAAATATAAACAAGGATATCATTAGTATGCTTCGCGAAGTGTTTCGATCTTGACCAAAGATTGTATCGGAAACTCGTTTTTATTGAGACCGAACTCCTTATTTTCGAGAGGATTCTGAGTATGTATTGAAAAAAACTATATTTTAGCTTCATTAATTTACGGGTTTGTACGAGTACCTATATCTAGTTGTGATTAAATAGGTATTGGTTTCCCTCTAGGATATTATTAAAGTTTAAAAATAATTAGTGTTGATATTATGTAATGTAAAATCTAAATGGTCTTACTGCATGAGCTAACCAACCAAGGGTAACTCTCAATCACCAGCTTATGAGGTCTTATAGGGACGAAAAACATAGTTAACTAAATTTCGATGCTACCTTCTTAGATATAAAATTCAGATTCAAGCACAGACCAATGACCCTTACCTAAACATCACATGATGTGTCCACTTAGTCGAATATAAAACTGTATATTATTTACTACCTACATGCGAATCCACCATTGAGATTCGGGAAGTGACTCACAGAGACAACAAAAGCTAAGTTCATCGGCACTCCTTATTATGGAAATTGGCATTTTAGCACGTATTCAAAAGAAGACATTGTTCATCCAATAGGTCAAGGACTTTTTAAATTTATTTATAAAGAACTAGCTGACCCGGCAGACTTCGTACTGCCTCAATCGATGACAAACCTTTTAAACCTTCTCTGGACTTCCACAAATAATTCAAGACCAAAATTAGCCAAATCGGTCCAGCCGTTCTCGAGTTTTAGCGAGACTAACGAACAGCAATTCATTTTTATATATAAGAAGATTAACGTAATTACTGGATAGTATTCTCGTTAACTTGTCCTGATTTCATTCGAGAATAAAACTAAAAAAATGTATCCGGAACTTCAGTCTATTTTTTTTCTTTTTGTCGTCCATTGTCCGTGATCTGATCGAGAATGCTGCTGGTCAATCCATATGCTAATTGGTTTACCTGTCTTTCTATCAATCAGAACATCATAACTAAATAAAATTATATTGGCACCGGAGCCCCTGGTCGGATAGGACTAAGATTTATATTTTCCAAGGTAAAGCCGAGTCCAATAATATAAAGTACCAGCTGATGCCCGCGGCTTCGCCCGTGTGGTATTTTGATCCCGTTCCCGTAACCCATGGGAAACTGCTCCCAGGATAAAAATCCTATGTGTTATACCAGATTATATTAATAAATAATATAATAAATATTCTACTACATTCTACACAGCGCTTTCTAGACCCAAAGTAAGCATAGTTTAACTAGCTTGTGTTATGGTTTCTAGAATGCGGATAAACATACTTATATAGTTTTTTTTTGTAAATACATACATATTATACATAGAAACACCCAGACCAATGCAAATAGACATATTCTCCTTCTCTGGACCTCCACAAATAATTGAAGACCAAAATTAGCCAAATCGGTCCAGCCGTTCTCGAGTTTTAGCGAGACTAACGAACAGCAATTCATTTTTATATATAAAGTTTTTTTTACACTTTTGGTTGGTTTTAGTAGGGATTACTTAGGATCTCTCATTTTTTCTAGTAATAAATATAGCCTATGTTATTCAGTGATAATTTAGCCATCTAAGGGTAAAATAATTTTTGAAATCGGTCCAGTAATTTTTAAATTTATTCATTACATACAAAAATACAAATCTTTCCTCTTTATAATATTAGGGTAGATGTAGATCAGATAATTTCCTTTCGATTCGAAACACTAAATACCTAAAAGGACAATGCCCATGTCAGTATGGAAATCGGTTGCACACTTTTTTTTGCTATGTCACATAAGTATAAATTGCATTAAAAAGCCTGCATTAAGTATTATCTGAAATATATACGCATATTGTAACAGAACTTGGGGTTATTGAGAAATTAAATGATTACAACGAGAAAAACAACAACAACAATTAAATATTGTGACACTGACTGTTGAACTGACGTTTGAGTTTTCTTTTGGGATGTTTAAAGACAGGGATACCATGTATAAATTAAGAGAAAACTACCACTGAATCATACATTCTTTTACAACTTTAACTGATTATCACTAATAAACTACGAATACATACACGAAATATTAAGATTACATAACTGCAATATATTTGAATGTCAGATTGCGAATTATTATCACGTATTATTACATAACGATTCTATTTTGAAAAGATTGATATATTTGCATACCACCACCAATGGTTTATTTTATATAATGGTAACAATTAAATTAAAATGGAAACGATTATTCATTCAAGTTTTATATCTTTATAATTTAAATTCAAACCCCAAGTTCTATAGAAGCGATTTAGTGTTGAAAAGTCATACTATAATCAATATTATTTTTTAACATTTGAAATATTGACGCGAACGTCTAAAAGCGCATTCTCCTTTTTATTGTGAAAAACTACGATGGCATTTACTTATCACGGGTCCCGTGACCCGATTGACCCGTAGAATGGTTTGATCCAACCATAGGTAATAGGAGCCTTTGACGAAAGTTTGTAAAAATGTACATGTATATTTATTTACGGTAAAAGCTTGCTTAAGTGAATACCTTTTACCTTTTTTTTTTTTTTTTTTTTTTTATCGTGCGGAAATCCCTTCGGATACCCCCCCGCCGGCCAGCGGGGGTGGTTATGTCGGGCTTGCACCGACTAAAACCGCACGCCGTCTCGGGTCTTCAGACGCCGGGGTGTAAGGTTACCCATAGAGCATATCCCTCGCACCCCGGCTGACCCTGGGCCATCTCACCACTAACAGCATCGCTCATCCTGTCTCCTCTGAAAGCAGAGGAGTACGGAGAGCGATGTGTTCCCGCCACGTTGGGTATTGGCCGACGATCAATGCCAACCCTATGAAGGGGTGAAGGGGAAGCCATTGACCGCCGCCCAGGGTGTACCGGCCGCTCCGATTCCGTTCCCCCCGGACTGCAGCGGGATCGGAATCGGAGCGACACTCGAGGAGGTTACCCAACACACACCCCAATACCTTTTACCTCAAAACCATTATAACTACAAGGGGAACCGATCGTCGGAGATGTCCTACAAAACGAACTTAATGTGTTACGTCACCGGTTACCACAGTTCACTGAGCACACAGCAAGGGAGCAAGTGGCACGCCGCCGCCTCTTTCTGCGAGCAGGTAATGCGCGCGAAAGAGGCGGCGGGGAGGGAGCGGGAGAGAACCCTACCCCCCGAGTTCCGCAGTCTGCGGCGAAGAGGACGGCAGTGGGCCGACTCGTCGTCCTTACAGAAGCAGGCCGTGGCGAAGTCGTGTCGTGTGTGTTCTACACACGCCTGCCAACTCACCGACGACGTGGGATAAAACCCGACCCCACCAATCGAGGCCGCGATGGGGGCCAAAGTCCGCCAGGGTAACCCTTGGGTTATCCTTTCGCGGGCTTACCCTGGGTGCCCGGCAATGGACACTTGAGAGGACACCGTGAACAAACGTTAAAAAAATGCAAACAAGATCTGTGCTGTGGTAATGAAACTTGACAGCGATCCCAATTGCAATCGATTCAACAAACGTACTACGTCCGTGTCCATTCATCGTTTAAATGAGGTTTATGGATCTAATTCGTCACACATTGCCGCGTCCCGATCCTTATTGAGGTCCAAAGTCCATGTTTTTATTTTGTTTTCGAGTCTCCATGATGTCACTGGCGAATCTGATGCTCGGTCATAATTTACAATTGATCGTGTGGACTTCGGACTGCATTGTCTGTAGGCTGAGTGCAGAATAGCGTTCATCTGAAATAAGGTTGTAACAGAGGCGTTCGAAGCAGAGGCGGATGCGGAGCTGACGAGTTTCATCTGCAACGGAGGTGAAGACGGAGCTAAAAGTGGATGTGGAAAAAAATAGTAATTTATGGTTTATTGAAAGTCAAAAATCTTGTTCACTGATTACTCAAAGAAGCCTGAACCGATTTGAAAAATTATTTTTTCTTTCTAAGGGAATACTTCTCAGGTGGACCCATTTAAAATTGCTGGCCCGGGTTAATGTTATATGTATGACGTACAACTCCGCAAAAATTTGCGGAGGCGGAGGCGAAGGTACAATTTCCTGCGGAACTTCCCCAGCAACGGAGGCGAAGTTCCGTTACAACTTTAATCTGAAATAGTCACGCTAACCGCCTTTTAATAAGACAGAAACCTCCAAAAAGTAAAACAACATACAGTGGGGGCAATTTATTCCCAAACCCGAGGGGGCCACCTCGAAACCGGAGATGGCCCAGGGCAGTCGGGGTACGAGGCCTATGCTGGGTCTCCGAAGGGATTTCGGCACGAAAAAAAAAAGCCTTGTAGCAATAGGATTGAACTAACTGACCCGGCAGACTTCGTACTGCCTCAATCGATAGCACCTTTTAAACCTCTGGACCTCCACAAATAATTCAAGACCAAAATTAGCCAAATCGGTCCAGCCGTTCTCGAGTTTTAGCGAGACTAACGAACAGCAATTCATTTTTATATATAAAGAAGAAGAAGAGAAGGTAATATACTACCTAGTAATATTGTGATTTGCTTCGGACAATCCCTATCTAGTAAAGCCATCTGACATGTTATCAGAACGATCCGAGGTCTCCTGACACGACGTCGCTCCCTTTCGTCAACTAGAAAAGAGTTGACGGTCTTCAAACGCCTGGTCTTCCTAGCTAAAAACCCTCCCGATAACGTCAGATTAAAATAGCATGCTTCTGCGCTGGGAAAAATGCAGTTCTCGCGTTTGTTATTTATTCAATTTTCCTATCAATGTGAGACTTGTGTGAATACATTCGTTGTCCAAGTTTTAAAAAAGAAGTTTTCCTCCAGTGTCGTACGATAAACAACTTACATCCTTATCATTTACCCGCACACGTGTTTCTTTCGTCCTTCAAGCGGGACGTGAAATAACGTCTGTCGTGGTCGTTAAATAAGTACTGCCGTTTTAGAAATAGTAGATATTCATATGAAATGGCTTCATTAAGCGTAGCGAGCCGAAGGCGAGCGAAGCGTCTTTCTCCACAAATCGGGTTTTCGCGTGAAACCATACTCCTCCTAGACGGCTCGACCGATCTTGACACAACTTGGCACGGTTATCTAGCTCAGTTTGCTGAGTGTCTCTATGGGTCGAAAGTTGATGTCCGACGTACCATCGAGGAATAATCACGGAAAAACCAAATCAATGGAAAAAGTCGACCGGTCACGTTGACCTATTGTTGAATAGGCAAATCTCGCTACGCTTAAGTTTGGGTTGATTGCGAAGCTGGTAACCGTCCTAGTCTAGTTTTTGACTTCACCTTGGCTTACTATCAGGCGAGGCGCAGTAAAGTGCCGGAACGACAAATAAATCAAAAAGGAATCCCTCCAGACCTGGCAATGACGCAGTTGACGCTATTAGCAAGTGTTGACTCACAATGTGTACCACGCTTAATAGACCGGTAGCAGCGGAGTCGTCACGTGTTTGCCTTTATTCCCATGTTGTACTCCGTTGTGATACCTCGTGCGTTCTGTCTGTTTGCCTTGTGTACTAGGAGAGCAGACGATGAAGTGAGTATACCGTTTTGTTGTAACTGTAACGAATTATTTATTTATGAATTTGTCCACGGCAAATCCTGAATAATAATATCCATGGAGAACTTATTATTATTATATGACTAGAGATCAGGTCAGAATGGTTTACTCTTTAATACCTACACACACTTCAAAAGAAATTCACTACATAAAACTATGTATTATTTTAAAATATCGCTTACGCATTTACGGACAGCCTCTGTGGCGTAGCGGTAGTGCATTCGACTGCTACGACAGGGGGCGCGGGTTCGATTCCTGCTCAGTGCAAATATATGTATGCATATGTATGTATTTAAAAAAAAAGTATATAAGTATGTTTATCCGCATTTTGGAACCCATAACACAAGCTAGTTAAACTATGATTACGGGTCTAGAAAGCGCTGTGTAGAATGTCATAGAATATTTGTTTATTTGTAAATAGTAGATATAATTATTAGCGTTTGCCCAGCCACGGTATTATCCAAACTTTAGTGACGTTACAAAACTCGCGAATATACAAACAATCGCTAGAAATAGCTTCTTCGTCATGTTTCGAAAGAAAAATAATGTTTATCACTAATCTATTTAGCCGCTATAGATAAACAGCTTATTAAATAACAGCCTAGTCTTGAGATAAGTCAGATTTTATAGTACTATCGGGAGCTTCCTGCTATATCGTGATGGTACTTTGAACCCTCGACTTACATAATAAGCCGATTGCCATAAGGTATAAAGCCCATTAGGGCACGCCGCAATAGCGGCGGTAAGGCCCATCATGGAGGATTGGCTAAAGAGGCGACACGGAAGCCTCTCGTACCGACTGACGCAGGTGATCTCCGGGAAGGGGTGCTTCGGGGACCACCTGCATCGGATCAGGAAGGAGCCAACGCCTGAGTGTCATCACTGTGACGCGAGCGAGGACTCAGGGCTGCACACACTGGCGGACTGCCCGGCGTGGGAGGTGCCGAGGCGTGACCTCAAGGCAGCCATCGGGGTGGGAGTCCTCTCGCTCGGCAGCATGATTGCGGCAATGGTGCGGAGCGCGAGCATGTGGGCCGCCGCCACATCCTTCTGCGAGCATGTGATGCTCGCGAAGGAGATGGCGGAGCGCGCCCGGGAGAGGTTCAGAACTCTCCCGGCCCGCCGAGCCCGCAACATGCTCGCCGCGCGACTCAGGCGCCGTAGGTCGCTTAACGACCTCCGTCCTCCATGAGCGCAGGCCTGGGGGTGGCAGGTGAGGCCGCCTGTCACCCCAGCAGAAGCAGGCCGGGACGGTGGGGCGACTAGCGCCCCTCCCCCAAACTGGGGCAAGACGGGGACACCGTGGTTTCCAAACCCGAGGGGGCCATCTCGAAACCGGAGATGGCCCAGGGTCAGTCGACATAACCGCCCCCGCTGGCCGGCGGGGGGGTATCCGAAGGGATTTCCGCACGAAAAAAAAAAGAGGTATAAAGCCCATTATGCTTTAACCTTTAAAGGTCGTCACGTTTCCAGATCTTATTACAATTAATTGTAACGTTCGAGTAATGAAGACAAGTGAGCAAGAATTAATTCGATGTTAATTAACATTGTTTGTTGTGTCTACAGCTCAACGTCGTCACCTGTTCACATAATAATGTCTACTCAACGTAATTTGAAAACCTTTTAACCTGCACGTATATACCTACTTGTGTTTTAATTATAATTTATCTACTTCTTAAGACGAATTCTGCGAAATTGCTTATTAAGGTTACATATTAGCATTTATGTCTGATGAAAATGGTAGGTAATGTTGCCAATACCTGTTCGAAATGTCATACTTTTTGTAGGACAAGTAAAAACAAATAACAATCGTGGCAATATTTCATGCGCCGAGCTACGGGAGCACCGTGGTTTATGCGTAATGTCGAACTTCACACCGACCTAGAACTGCCGACCATCAGGCAGTACATAAAACAGTTCTCCCTTAGCTACTTTGACTCTGCCCCGACTCACCCCAACCCTCTAGTGGTTGAGGCTGTAAATTACACACCGAGTTTAATTTCACGCACGCGGAGACCTAGACACGCTCTCGGAGAGCCCGATGCTGCAATAACACTCGCTCAACGAAGTACCTACACTGCTCGCGGAGCTAGACAAAATAAACCGCGGTTCTGTCTTCGCCGACGAGGGCGGAATACGCGCCGCGCTTTTTTCGTAAATGTGGGCCTAGGTCGCCCGAGTATTAATCCAGCAGCAGCCCAAGCCGAGGCCGCCCCGCCCCAACTGGGGACCCTTGAGGCGTGTTGCTTAAAATCAATTTGGGCTGAGAGCCCTATGCGCTCGCCACACTGTTCGCGTAAGGTTGTAGAGGCCTGTCGGCCAACAACCCACACCCCACACAAAAAAAAGGGGCACGTTACCACAAGAGGCATGCGATGCGGAGGAATTCCGCAATGCATTTTGGGTTTCTTGAGTTGTTTTATTATTCTCTTTAATAAATTTTAAAATAATAAATGTAATACCAAGAACATAATTAATGTAATACCAAGAACATAATTAATTTAAATTTATTAAAACTAAAAAAAAAAAATAATTTTAAAATACATATTAATTATATTTTTAAATATTATACTATATTAAAAAAAATTACAAATATATTAAAAAATATTATGATATTTGTAATAAATTGCACACATTTATGCTAAGTTTATATGAAAACTTACATGTATATATATATTAAAACGTTAAAGATGGAAATTATATTTTAAATAGAAAAGTAATATTATGGAAAAAACATAAGCATAACATAACATAACTTCACGCCTGTATCCCCGAAGGGGTAAGCAGAGGTATATTAGACACCTCGATTCGCCAACTTTGTTTAGGTCCCAATGTAATAGGGGGCGACCCTATTGCCATTTACCGGGCATATTACTAAGCGAGCGATAATATAATCAATATTTTTATTACACACCTAACTATGAAAACTCAGAGGTGTGTGTCTGGGGCGCCTGGGTATCGAATGCGAGACCTCATCTCGGCAGTCCGTTACGTAAACCACTGGACTATAGCCGCTTTATAAAAAAATAATTAACAAGAATACAAAAATTTGCGTTGCCACTGGAAGTCTATGAATACTTTGTTTATAAAGGTTTGTGTTTAAACGCCTACCAGAAATGCTATTTTACTACCAATAAATTAGAAATACACACACTGTGATGATGACAGAGTGGCTAATTATCACCTCTGCGTTAGCCCCGGTCGCATCCGACGATACTTTCAGAATGGACAAATTATAGCCAAATTATGTATCAGGCGTTATAATTATTTTGCTCCTATACCTAGGTGTTTATAAAAAACGAATGACGAACCTTCCAACCTAATTTATACTATATCTTACTGTTCCAGTAAAACAATAGTTTTGTGAGCTTTTATCCATTTTGCAAAAAGCGGCAATAGCCCAGTGGTGTACGTAACGGACTGCCGAGACGAGGTCTCGGGTTCGATCCCCAGTCGCCCGGGTACACACCTTTCACTTTTCGTAGTTATGTGTGTATTAAAAATGTTGATTATCGCTCGCTTAGTAATGTGCCCGGTAGATGGCAATAGGCTCGCCCCCTATTACATTGGGACCTTAACATAACTGGCGAATCGTGGGTGTTTAGTACCCCTCTGCCTACCCCTTCGGGGATATAGGCGTGAAGTTTTGTTATGTCATCCATTTTGGAGAGTATTTTAATTGTGACCATCTTTTAAGGACGTGTTCACCTGTCAAGGATATATTGACTAGACGTGATAGTAGACGTGCAGTCAGTAAGCAGGCCGGGACGGTGGGGCGACTAGCGCCCCTCCCCCAAACCGGGGCAAGACGGGGACACCGTGGTTCCCAAACCCGAGGAGGCCATCTCGAAACCGGAGATGGCCCAGAGTCAGTCGGGGTGCGCGGGATATGCTCTATGGGCAACCTTACACCCCGGCGTCTTAAGACTCGAGACGGCGTGCGGTTGTAGTCGGTTCAAACCCGACACAACTGCCCCCGCTGGCCGGCGGGGAGGTATCCGAAGGGATTTCAGCACAAAAAAAAAGGTATTGAGGTGGTGCATACCGCAGTTACTAATTGACGTAAACGATCTACTTACGTGCCTGGATGCTTACATCACCGCTACAGGTTCCAGAGACGAACTTTTGTTCGGCGCCAACCGCCGACCAACTCGTACTAATATAGATGCTTTGTTTGGAGTAAAACGAGGAGTTCTAAATTGAGTTTCTCTTTGGTTCTCTAGTTTTTGACTGGATTATTAAGTGTGTTAGTCTTTAAAAAACAAACTCACATAATTAAACAAAAATGAAAAAAGAAATGTTTATTTAAACGCCTATTTCCGAAGCGGGCGAAGACCATGTATCATCTGTTCAACACTAATTAAAATTTAATTACATAGTTTCATTAATTATATTTTTATCCAAAGACAACAGCTGCCCTTCCTGCACAAACATTCTAAACCGGATGATTTACTTACTCTCATCCCGAAGAGCCTTTCAAAAGACTACTTACCTACCTTTTAGGTAGATTTCGATGAAATCGATCTGCCTATTGGTTTCTTGACTACTGTCTAATTTAAAAAAAATTCTTCATAGGAGGTCTAGTTATGACCCCCTGAGTCCGAAATGACCACTGGTCAAAAAGTTTATATTCATATACCTATATATATATATATATATATATATATATGTATGTATGGTTCCACTTCCCAAAATTTGCGGCACTTTCACGGTCGCATTTTTGCCCCGATCGCTTTCAAACTGCGGTCAAAAATTGCTTGTGTGTAAACTTAGTTTAAGTTCGTGAACGGGTGGAATCCGGCTTAAGGGGACGGTAGGGCCTCACTTTTGTGAAATCAGTTTTCCTCAAAATTTCACGTTCCATGAAAGATATTCGAACCGTTCTAATTTTATCCCATAGTATACATGAATACCAACAACTTTTAATTATAAACCTATAAGATAAAACTTTAACTAAAAGTGGAGGGGGGAAAAACCAAAATTTTTCGGGAAAAAAATCATAACTTCTAACCGGTGAACATTCTTGCCGTCGGAAACATTTTTAATCGATAGGCCATTTTTAAGTCTAAAATAAATGTCTGAAAAGTTTTTCGCTAAAAGTTACCGTTTTCGAGAAAAAAAAATTAAACATGTTAAAAAATAATATTAATTGCTTCACGAAATCTACCTGTGCGTTCCCCCTGCGGGAACGGATTTTTTTTTAACGTGTGGAAACAGCCACGCCTACCTAAACTAAGTCACGGTATGTGAATCACCACTACAATGTGTAGTTAAATAGTTTTGACATGATAAGATCATAATATAATTAATTGCATCCTCGCGTGATACTACGCGAAATGTGATATAATATTATTTACTCGCCATGTCTTTCGTCACGGACAGGGATCAAATTACTATACAGATATTTATCTGGCCAAATACTGTTCAAACATGACAGTCATTAAAGCCTTTAGATATTTTGCTGTACACAATTTTGGACAGCGTCTATAGACCCTATGATTTTAACCAAAATTAAGTATACAGCTAAACTTACACTCTCACTACTGTGAACTCTGTAGACCAGGTTCAACAACAGTGTCTCACGGTAACACCGAGCGTGATAATTAACAAGTCACAGAGAAAGGTTAACCGGTTGGCCTTTTTTTTTCGTGCGGAAATCCCCTCGGATACCCCCCCGCCGGCCAGCGGGGGCGACCAGTTAGAAAGAACTATAATGAATCCACTATACTTCACAGCAAATCGGAATACTCAATAGCAAAAAGTCAGCGAACAACCCACAAAAATACAGAAGACACATAACATAACTTCACGCCTGTATCCCCGAAGGGGTAGGCAGAGGTATATTACACACCCACGATTTGCCAGTTATGTTAGGGTCTCAATGTAATAGGGGGCGAGCTTATTGCCATCTACCGCGGGCACAAGGAGGACACCAAGGACTCAGGACTTATTCCAATAATAAATAATATGTGATGATAGAAACGCCTAAACGTCCGGAAATTTAGTCTAGTTGAAATAAATTTGTATTTTAGTTGTTTTCATTTAGTATTAAAACGTCCAATCCCAAATGTTACCGTAGCGTATCCGTGCCAAGTCAAATTTAATTACTAAATTCTTTAGAAACTAACTCATTTCACGATGGTGTCGATTATAGTGCGTATTCCCAAATTTGACAAGATAATGTTTCTGAACTGGAACATAAATCTTTAGGCTTTTACGGCCGGCGCGGCGTTGCATGTAGAATATACTGCGCCCGGACCTGTACCACTGAAGATGTCGACCGCAGTTAACGACGAAACGTTTGGAACACAAGTTTCATATGGATCACGGCCAATCAGCCCGGAAGCAGTATATTCTACATGTTCCTAATTTTCCTAAACTGGGTTTTTGAAGTTTCAAGCTAATGATAATTTAAACGGAAGTGAGTTGGTCAATATCTAAAATGTGTGGGGGCGCCTCGATACACTTTTCCAATATATACTGTCCATCTGTCACCAAACCAAATTTGTTGTACCTTTTTTTTTTTCGTGCGGAAATCCCTTCGGCCCCCCGCCGGCCAGGGGCCAGGGCGGTTATGTCGGGCTTGAACCGACTAAAACCGCACGCCGTCTCGGGTCTTAATACGCCGGTGCAAAATCTGTAATGGAATTCTTTTTGTCAGTCCTAGTGAATTCGCCTTGACGCATAGAAACACCGAAGGTATTTCAGAAATATTTAGTTTATTATTATGGCTTACAGAAACATTGAATGTAAACACTAGGTCAAGATAAATAGTGATTGAACGCCGATTTCATTGATATATGCAAATATTAGCATAACATGCTACAGAAACCTTGCCACGGCAATTCATCAATACGTCATTGTCCACAACGTTATGAACAACACGGTACTGGACTTTGCTCAGCGTGTGGTTACATACTCGACATTACACTTCGTACTTACGATTTGCACTTTATCCTTATGGATTTCCTTATGACTAAATTGCCATTAATAAACTTCCTCCAGACGTCACGCGCTGAATTCCCCGCAGTGATGATAATGATTCTTGACGTGGGTATACTTATCTTAGGAGTTGAATGCTTTGCTGAAGTTAAATGCTTCTGTTAGGAGTCGAACTGCAAAAATAATAAACATATGACTAAAACCGCGGTAGCCTAGTGGTATGGGTAATGGACTGCTGAGACGAGGTCTCGGGTTCGATCCCAGGTTTTACCATGGCACACACCAATGACTTTTCGATGCTTTTCGAAGTTATGTGTGTATTTATCTCAGGTTTATAAGTGCCCGGTTAATGGCAATAGGCTCGCCACCTATTACATTGGGACCTAAACATAAACTGGCGAAATGTGGGTGCTTGCACCTCTGCCTACCCCTTCGGGAATATATGCGTGAGTTTATGTATGTATGACTAAAAGGATCAGCTAATGTTTACAAGCTTAATTCACGGGCAACAGTAAAATGGAAGTATCAGTACGATTGATGTGTGTGACGAAAAATGTCCTCCACAATCACTATCCTTTTACTAAAAAAAAAAACTACAATCCCAGTTTGTTTTTACTACATGAAATAAATTCACATTTAATATGATTTGAAAGTGTAATTGTGAGAATTGTATCGTACATCCAGTTCACAATTTACTAACGACGGTTTTTAAATTCGAAATTGATAGAAATGAAGCTATCGCAGCTGGCACAATCCCAATTCTAGGTTATTCATGTTTTTTGAAGAGCTGAAAGCGTTGGAAATAATTAGATTTATGAGTACCTGCAGTCTGCAGAACATTACAACATGATCCTCAAATAGGTTTCAAAATCAATAATGATCGATGTTGAGGTGGATTCGTGATTTTGCAAGAATAGGCAAATGAGGTAATAGTATGTTAGAAAGAGTTGGAAAGGCCAGCCGTTGAACTTCTAAGAGGTAAATGAAAGAAGAAACGAGCTCAACGAGTTCCATATTCAAAATTTTGTTGTGAAAGGCATTAGCTGCTCTGTTGTTATTATGTTAAAGTCTGAAATGGGATTTTAAATGTTTGTCCCACTATTGTGTGGTTGGTGATTCTTTTTTCAAGAGGAAACGAGCTCAACGAGTTCCATATTCAAAATTAAGTTGTAAAAGGCATTAGCTTCTCTATTGTTATTATGTTAAAGTCTGAAATGGGATTTTAAATATTTGTCCCACGATTGTGTGGTTGAGCTCGTTTTCTCTTGAAAAAAGAATCACCTTTTTTCAAGAGAAAACGAGCTCAACGAGTTCCATATTCAAAATTTAGTTGTAAAAGGCTTCTCTGTTGTTATTATGTTGAAGTCTGAAATGGGATTTTAAATGTTTGTCCCACGGATGTGTGGCTGTGATTCTTTTTTAATTTCCCCATCCGGGCATTCTAACCACCGTCATCATCCCAACCATCACAGATAGTCGCGGCTTTCCCACGTTAGGTGTTTATCAACAACGCAGTCCACTTTCTGTTTTCACTATTGTTCTTTCACAATAGTGTCCTTATATTTGAATACTGCACCAGTTACTTGTGTCTCATACGAATTTGAGACTTCAATAAACCTACATATAGTATTGAATTCCGAAACGAACGAATAAAATACAAATTTTACCTCAAAAATTTCTTAGAAAGTAGAAAGTGTAATCCTGTATGACAAGCTTTACCTGCGATCACTTTGTAGCTGGAATTGTTCAGTTGTGATATTATATTATTCATACTTCACCAGACAAGCAGAACGGACGCGCGTCCTAGACGTGTCTTTGTAACACCCTAAGCACCTCTTAGGCTCTGGCCCCCTTAATCACGGGGCGTTATAAGGACACGTCTAGGATGCGCGTTCGTTCTGCTTTTTATGTTTTGTTCTGATTTTTGATGTATTAGACGAATTTAAACTGATACTTTCTTCAAAATTGTCATAAATAGGCCTTCTGCTTCTCAATTTTATTTTGATATGAAAATTCATAGAGGATCAGTATTTATTCTGGAACTACTTCACTACATAGTATAAAACAAAGTCGCTTTCTCTGTCCCTATATCCCTATGTATGCATAAATCTTTAAAACTACGCAACGGATTTTGATGCGGTTTTTTTAATAGATAGAGTGATTGAAGAGGAAGGTTTATATGTATAATAACATCCATTGCACCCGTGCGAAGCCGGGGCGGGTCGCTAGAAAAAATATAAAAATCAAAGGACGAAGAAGTCGCAGTTCATTCTTCCATAGTATCTAGTGTATTTCAAAGCTAAGACTTGATCGATAAGCGTTATGTAGGTACTTACTATTATTGCTCCTACGAATAACAATGTAAAAACCATTGCATAGCGAGCCAGACTTCATATAACTGTACTTCTGAGACCTAGATACGAATAGTTGTCGTCGTCAGCCGTCGCGTCACAGTCGTATGGAGTTCATTTGGCAAGGCTAAATTTAGCCCGTGGGGGCTCGACTGCCGTAGAACAATAACTCATTCAAAACTGTACCTTATTTATCCTATTGTTTACAGTTCATTACCGGAATAGAATCTATTTTAATTCACTTTCTGAAACAGCTTAAAAGCGTGACTATAAATAAAAATAATAATTTAAAGCGTCGGTAGCTTAGTGGTTAAGGAGTCGACTCTATGATCTAGATGTCCCGGGTTCGAATCCTGGACATTACACTATCGACTTGAAACCACTCCTAACACAAGTAATTAAGCTTAGCTGGAGGGGTTATATTAGTAAATTCGGTTACTATTATTCTTTTAAAAAAAAATGATTGTGATGTTGATTTTGGGTTTACTTATGATCTGTTAAATTGTTAGTGTTCAACAAACTGGGGTGTGTGTTGGGTAACCTCCTCGAGTGTCGCTCCGATTCCGATCCCGCTGCAGTCCGGGGGGAACAGAATCGGAGCGGCCGGTACACCCTGGGCGGCGGTCAATGGCTTCCCCTTCACCCCTTCATAGGGTTGGCATTGATCGTCGGCCAATACCCAACGTGGCGGGAACACATCGCTCTCCGTACTCCTCTGCTTTCAGAGGAGACAGGATGAGCGATGCTGTTAGTGGTGAGATGGCCCAGGGTCTGCCGGGGTGCGAGGGATATGCTCTATGGGTGACCTTACACCCCGGCGTCTGAAGACCCGAGACGGCGTGCGGTTTTAGTCGGTGCAAGCCCGACATAACCGCCCCCGCTGGCCGGCGGGGGGTATCCGAAGGGACTTCCGCACGATAAAAAAAAAAAAAAAGTGTTCAACAAACTGTCACTAGACGCCTCTGTGGCGTAGCGGTAGTGCATTCGACTGCTACGACAGGGGGGCGCGGGTTCGATTCCCGCTCAGTGCAAATATTTGTATGCATGAATATGTCTATTTGCATTGGTCTGGGTGTTTCTATGTATAATGTGTATGTATTTACAAAAAAAAAAAGTATATAAGTATGTTTATCCGCATTCTGGAACCCATAACACAAGCTAGTTAAACTATGCTTACTTTGGGTCTAGAAAGCGCTGTGTAGAATGTCGTAGAATATTTATATTTATTATACACAGATACATTAAAAAGGTCAGTATTGGCCGTATACGTAGTATATTAATTACTCTGTGGCTTCAAGTGACCATAAGTAGATAGTTAATCTAGATATTATGTAGTGTAAGTGCAAAGACAATTAGAATAAGTAGTAAATACACGCACTAACGTACAAAATGTCGCATTTAGTATAAGATTGTATACCTTTTTTTTTTTTTATCGTGCGGAATTCCCTTCGGATACCCCCCGCCGGCCAGCGGGGGCGGTTATGTCGGGCTTGCACCGACTAAAACCGCACGCCGTCTCGGGTCTTCAGACGCCGGGGTGTAAGGTTACCCATAGAGCATATCCCTCGCACCCCCGGCTGACCCTGGGCCATCTCACCACCAACAGCATCGCTCATCCTGTCTCCTCTGAAAGCAGAGGAGTACGGAGAGCGATGTGTTCCCGCCACGTTGGGTATTGGCCGACGATCAATGCCAACCCTATGAAGGGGTGAAGGGGAAGCCATTGACCGCCGCCCAGGGTGTACCGGCCGCTCCGATTCCGTTCCCCCCGGACTGCAGTGGGATCGGAATCGGAGCGACACTCGAGGAGGTTACCCAACACACACCCCAAGATTGTATACCTACTAACATTTCTTTTGACCCAAACAAACCGAGACTGAAAAATTAGTCATAAAATGTCTTGCATCGCATGCGCTGCGAAAAGTATTGATGATAAAACAAAAAAATGTTCTATAATATTATAGACTAGCTGTGCCCGCGACTTCGTCTGCGTGGATGTCGATTTTTAGGGTTTTAGTTCTTATGCGCGGAAACCTAATTATTTTTCTAAACTAAGTTACCTATGTTACGCCTTGTAACATTACCTATCTACCAGTGAAAGTCTCGTCTAAATCGGCCCAGTAGGTTTACTGGGCCGATTTAGACGAGACTTGACTTTATTGACAATTTTGCGGGTTTAATTTTTTTTCCCTATTTTTTTATTTTATTATAGTAGCCTATGCTACGCCTTGTAACATTACCTATCTGCCAGTGAAAGTTCCGTTAAAATCGGCCCAACCGTCTCAGAGATTACTTGTTTCAAACAGACAGAAGGACAGACAGACACAAAAGTTTTAAATATTTTATTTTTGTTTTAAATATCGTGTATAAATTCATGTGCCATCATTAAAAATCTTTTACTATTCTAATATTAGAAACAGACGCTTCAATTTTATTTATTTGTATAGATTACATCAAAACAAAAACGCGGTAGCCTAGTGGTATGGGTAATGGACTGCTGAGACGAGGTCTCGGGTTCGATCCCAGGTTTTACCATGGCAGACACCAATGACTTTTCGATGCTTTTCGAAATTATGTGTGTATTTATCGCAGGTTTATAAGTGCCCGGTTAATGGCAATAGGCTCGCCACCTATTGGGACCTAAACATAAACTGGCGAAATGTGGGTGCTAGCACCTCTGCCTACCCCTTCGGGGACATAGGCGTGAGTTTATGTTACATCAATATTTACTAAAAACCTCGCGAGGCCATACGTCCAACTATTGTAGTTCTTTATGTTACTACACCTACTTTTTTACATTTTTAAAGTTAATAGAATCCCGATCAAAATCAGACCGTGTTATCCACACCTTTTTTTTTTCTTTTTTTTCGTGCGGAAATCCCTTCGGATACCCCCCCGCCGGCCAGCGGGGGCGGTTATGTCGGGCTTGAAGCGACTAAAACCGCACGCCGTCTCGGGTCTACAGACGCCGGGTGTAAGGTTGCCCATAGAGCATATACCTCGCACCCCGACTGACCCTGGGCCATCTCCGGTTTCGAGATGGCCCCCTCGGGTTTGGGAACCACGGTGTCCCCGTCTTGCCCCGGTTTGGGGGAGGGGCGCTAGTCGCCCCACCGTCCCGGCCTGCTTCTGCTGGGGTGACAGGTGGCCTCACCCGCCACCCCCAGGCCTGCGCTCATGGAGGACGGAGGTCGTTAAGCGACCTCCGGCGCCTGAGTCGCCTGCGACGCGCGGCGAGCAAGTCGCGGGCTCGGCGGACCGGGAGAGTTCTAAGTCTCGTCCGCACCATTGCCGCAATCATGCTGCCGAGCGCGGGGACTCCCACCCCGATGGAAGACAGTTTCAATACCTGTTGATTACTTTTTGAATTATTGAAATCGGACATACCTACCATTCGAAAGATATTAGGAAATTAAAAATACGAAATAGTTCGTTGGTCCCGATAACCGACAACTACGCGGGCGGAGCGGCGGACAAAAGCTAGTCAATAATCAAGGTCAGAAATCAAAATTATACAATAAATTAACGCGATCATGTATAGGTATATACATACCTTTGGATTGCCTGAGGTTACACTGGCCGTGGTCACAGTCGGGACAGCGTAACCTGGTCGAAACGTCAGGCAATCCAAAGGTATGTATATACCTATACTTACATGATCGCGAAAGATGATCCATTCATCATGGTACGTGAACGTTGAAAAATTAATCAAAATTATCACTTAAAAACAATGTTTATAAATATTTCCTTCTAGTTATCAGTCTGACTCATGTAATGTTGGGTTGGTAGGTATATTTTAGATTTAATCGATTCTTATATCGACTCATCCATCGAATAACGATACTTCTTTACATTATACTCTATATATAACTAGCAGCCGGGGACCCGGCTTCGCCCAGGAATAAATTCATAAAAAAATACCATTTTTTTTCGTGCGGAAATCCCTTCGGATACCCCCCCGCCGGCCAGCGGGGGCGGTTATGTCGGGCTGGAACCGACCAAAACCGCACGCCGTCTCGGGTCTTAAGACGCCGGGGTGTAAGGTTACCCATAGAGCATATCCCTCGCACCCCGACTGACCCCGGGCCATCTCCGGTTTTGAGATGGCCCCTTACTTGCTCTCCACTGCGCCATCTGCTAATCAGAGGGACACGTGGAAAGCTTCCGAACAGCCCTCAACAGGGCCGTCCTCGCCTCGGTCGGAGTTGGCCGTAGGCGGCAGCGTCTCTCCCGCCCTAGGAGAGAGGCGCTGCTGTCTCCGTTGCCCAGGGTGCACCGCGTGGAGGTCCCCAACCAAGCACCCCTCATAAAAAAATACCTATAACCCGATTGCAGCGGCACTTTCCGGGGCCAATGGTGAATATATGACGGACTTTGATACCCTCGTTCATACCTTATTTTAACCCCTCAGTAATAATATAAATAAATAAATATTCTACGACATTCTACACAGCTCTTTCTAGACCCAAAGTAAGCATAGTTTAACTAGCGTGTGTTATGGGTTCCAGAATGCGGATAAACATACTTATATACTTTTTTTTTGTAAATACATACATATTATACATAGAAACACCCAGACCAATGCCAATAGACATATTCATGCATACAAATATTTGCACTGAGCGGGAATCGAACCCGCGCCCCCTGTCGTAGCTGTCGAATGCACTACCGCTACGCCACAGAGGCCGTCAATATATTGACAAACATTAATACAGAAGCAGCTATATGAAATTTCGTGCTACTTCGAAAATGATGAACTTTCCAAATAACCGTTCATCGCCTTTTTTACCCCCTTAGTAGTAAAATTTTGTAAAACGCTGATACACGTATTCATTTAGTTTTGAAAACACGTACTTGTATGAAATTTCATGCATCTATTTTAAACTTTCAACCCCTATTTCTCCCTCTTAGGGGTAAAATTTTGAAAAACGTTGATACACGTGTTCATTCATTTGTAACCAGAAGCAGTTGTATGAAATTTCGAGCTTCTAACTTTGAAAATGAGGGACTTCCATACAAACGTTCATCCTTTATTTTGGCACCTTAGTAGTGAAATTTTCAAAAATACTTTCTTAGTGGATGCCTACAACATTTTTATTTATTTATTCATCTTACTTCAAACTACCATTACAGGTTACCCCAATGCGATAGCTAGTACTTAATATAACTCATTTCATACAATGATGCCTTTGTGAACTCACTCAGAGAAACCGTAAACACAAAAAAAAAACATAAAAAGCATCTACTACCAAAATTTCAAATTTGTGTGTCCAGCGGTTTAGGCTCTTCGTTGATGTGTGTAGACCCGAGACGGCGTGCGGTTTTAGTCGGTTCAAGCCCGACATAACCGCCCCCGCTAGCCGGCGGGGGTTATCCGAAGGGATTTCCGCACGAAAAAAAAAAGGCTCTGCGTTGATGAATCAGTCAGTCGGGACGAGTAATATATGTACAGATATCCCATCCCATAAACACCCTAATAACTTAATACTCTTTAAAGTAGGCTAAACCACAAACAGATTATTTTAAATATGTAGTTCTGACACACAAAAGTGGAATAAATAAATCATTATAAGTTATTTTCAGGGTTCCGTACCGCAAAATGTAAAAAAACTCACTCTCTTGTCTGTCTCTTCGTGTGTGCCACCGTTTTTTTCAGGAACGGGTCTACCTAGCAAGTTGAAATTTATGTCAGATACGAGGTCTATAGTCCCTATTGAGTGTATAAGAATCAAGGTGAGTCAACACGATAAAAAGATGGCCAAATTTAGATTTTCGCGAAAACTTGTATGTACCAAAATTTACCTTATATTTCAAACTTTTTTTATTTTTAGGAATTTTTTCTTTACTTGTGCTGTAAGACCTTGCTTTTAACCAAAATTGACGATTCTAAGTCAACCGGAAGTACCCTACAGATTTTGGATCGGTTGACTTAGAATCACGAAATTTGGCAATTAGGTTTTGACTGGTTCATGCACGAATAAAAATTATAGCAATTTTATTATGGCGGTATAATGGGTACGTAAGGAACCCTCGGCGCACGAGTTTGAATCGTATTGACAGGTTTTTTTAAATTCTTAATGTCTTCCTTCATTGAGGTCATTAAAATTGGTTACTAGGTCTCATACGTAGGTACTACTAGAATACATACTTTAATATTCATAATAATTATTTAATTTTTATCTAATAATCGAAGTATTGATTAAATATGTTCTGACTCATTAACAGTAACATTATTACATAGCCTCAAACATTTATACTTACTCACATCAGGAACTATGCAATATCCCCGAAGGTGTACGCAAAAGTCCTAGCTATATTTTTAGCCCCGCGTAATAGGGTACGAGCTGTAGAGCGCATTTTTCCATGGGCTGTATTTTACTGACGGATGAAGAAGCCCTTAGTCGCTTTGTACATCGTATAAAGCTACTAAGAGCTGTCCTCGCTTACGAAACGAGATGAGGTAGCCCTTGTGGTTAGGTTGACCAGGAACTCATGGCATAGTAATTAATGAGCTATTTATGAATAAATTACACTTATTATGCAATATTGTTGTATACCTATACTATCGAAATTATTATATCATAATCTTAATCACACGCGCCTTTCACGTGAAACTAATTTCTTGTGATAAAAACCTGCTAAATCACTATGATTCACCGAATTATTTATAGGATATTATAGGATAGGCTTTTCCCGTGACGATAAGGCTGGTTCTGCCGAAAAATAAAATACCGCCTATATCACCAATGGTAGGAACGAAAATCAATTAAATTTAAACTGCTTTATC
Organism: Cybosia mesomella; assembly: GCA_946251805.1. Taxonomy (NCBI): domain Eukaryota; kingdom Metazoa; phylum Arthropoda; class Insecta; order Lepidoptera; family Erebidae; genus Cybosia; species Cybosia mesomella. The sequence goes on from OX276389.1 coordinate 38,662,721, forward strand.
GTACCCAGCTTGTACAGAAGGCTTTTTCTGTTCCATTCCTTAATACAAATCTCTGATATGTCTCTAAATTCTCTTATTTGTATTGCTTTTAGCATTACTTATTATCATTTTTGAATGCTCGATAATGTTCACGACGGTTTTGTGACGCCTGCCAATTTGTTCGCAGCCAGTGAGTTTTACTGTGACTTAACCGCAAACAAGTTCTGTTGGGGCCAACGTTACGACCATTATATTATATAAGATTAATCAACATATGCTATGTTATTGTTCTTTACACATAATATGTAGGTAACATATTATGTGTAAAGAAAAAGAAAACATGTTTTTTAAAAAACCTATCAAATGGACGTTGCTCTCCAGACAGCATAATTATATTATTATTATAGCAATAATTCCGCGTCGTTATGAAAAAACTAGGCTGTGCCAAATTTCAAGGTTAACATTCGAAATGTGTTAAGCGACATTGAGTTTTCCAAAGATATTTAAGCTCCCAATTTTCTTTCAAAATTGCCGTGTCGCTTTAAACATGTATTTTACATAACAATTATATTGTATGACTTTAATTTGTTGGTTTTTGTTGAATATGTACTCCATGGTTTTTGCACTAAATCCGGTTCTTTTATTAAATTAGTGTTTCTTTTTTGTTGCAGGTTGAAGAAAACAGAAATGTTTATAGACGAGAATGAGACGTAAGAATAATTGTTATTTATTTTATTCAATAAAGCTGCTTCACAAGAATTAAGCAAGACAGGTCGTCTGCTGCCTCACGCGTGTAACGCATAAAAACACGTATATATTTTTGTACGAAACTCGCACTATATTCGAAACAGGCGTACTCACGCACGAGGTACCGGACGGCCTATGTGCTTATCTGCTGTAAATATTTAAAATATGTCCTCTATTAATAAAGGTGTTTCTCTATACGGGTGAGCTCGCCTTTGTACATGACTTTCTGTACTATCCGTTTGTATTCAAAAATTCATAGTATGAAGCAAGATTTGAGTGAGCAATTAGTGCCATGTGACCCCAATTAACTACCGCGGCCCACGATCATAAGTGTTATCTCACCTCGTCCGGAATCTATTACAGACGAAGTGAAACACACGACATGCTAATATCAAGCCCTGGCGGCTGATTTAAGCGACATTAAAAAAAATTCATCTATCGGATATGATTATGACGTTATGTAGGTGGGACTATGCGTTTACCAGCAATATTATACCAGGGAAATACCACCCTCACACTTATATTGATGTTAAGTTACAGTATGTGGTAATAGTGGTACTTTTTTTTTGGCGGAAATCCGTATCGTATACCCCCCCGCCGGTCAGCGGGGGTGGTTTTGTCGGGTTTGAACCGACTAAAACCGCACGCCGTCTCTGGTCTACAGACGCCGGGGTGTAAGGTTGCCCATAGAGCATATCCCTCTCACCCCGACTGACCCTGGGCCATCTCCGGTTTCGAAATGCCCCCCTCGGGTTTGGGAACCACGGTGTCCCCGTCTTGCCCCGGTTTGGGGGAGGGGCGCTAGTCGCCCCACCGTACCGGCCCGTTTCTGCTGGGGTGACAGGCGGCCTCACCTGCCACCCCCAGGCCTGCGCTCATGGAGTACGGAGGTCGTTGAGCGACCTCCGGCGCCTGAGTCGCCTGCGACGCGCGGCGAGCATGTTGCGGGCTCGGCGGGCCGGGAGAGTTATACATATTCGTATGGCAACCAGGACCGACATCTTAACGTGCTCTCCGAGGCACGACCAGACCAATGCAAATACTCATATTCATGCATACAAATATTTGCACTGAGCGGGGATCGAACCCGCGCCTCCTGCGTAGCGGCCGCTTTCAATACCGCCACGCCACGGAGGCTGTCGTGTATATTGTTTAAGGACCAATTATCATATTACATACATTCATTGTCCTGTCAGTGATTTTTTTTTTTACGTGGTATAGCGGTACTGATATTATTTCCATGAATTGATAATATGCCTTTAAAACGTTTAAGTCAATTTGTTTTAAATCGTTAGTCACGAAATTATATTGTATCGTGACTAAGAATAATGTATTTTAATGTAGTTTGAAAGTGTCATCGACGTTACTTCTACCATATCTAATCTGTGGTTCTAAGTAGTAAAACCTACTAACCGTTTACCAACCAACCACGATTGTATCCTGAACTCTTTCTAATATTACTACTTTTCATTAAAAAATCAAGATATTATTTCCTTACTATCGATTTCTTTCCAAGTTTGTTTTTATAAATAGTTTAAATAGCGTTATTTTATAAGGCTATACTACAATATTGATTATTATCAATTGACAGGTCACTAGCGGGGGGCGTTATGTCGGACTCGAACCGACCAAAACCTCATGCCATCTTGGGTCTTTAATACCCGGGTGCAAAGAGACATTCACAAAATTAATTGAGCTGATAGGTGACCAACATAACTTGATTCTAAGGCGGAACGAAGTTTGCCGGGTCAGCTAGTTTGTAATAAATATTACATCCATTATTACTATTATTATTCCCATTCAACTACTTCACACCTCTCCCCTAGTAGTCCATTGAAAGGTTACAATTTTGAGAACCTAATATTGCATTTTTTAGAGGACGCAATTTTAGTTTTGGGTCATGAGTCAATAGAAGCTTTACCCCAAGTTTGTGCGGTGGCCGCCCTTGTCCCCCGGCCGCCATCTTGAAAAAAGGGTTGCAAACACCTTTTTCGCGATATCTCGGAAACTATGCGTCCTACAAAAAATCGTAGATACATAGTTTGTAGCAAATCGCTTTGCCCACAAATATGTTCGTATAACTTTTTGCCCTAAATTTTAAATTAAAGAAGTTAGAAGCAAAAAAAGCGGCCAAGTGCGAGTCGGACTCGCCCATGAAGGGTTCCGTTAGCAAGTAACATAATTATGTTTTTTTTTGAATTTTTTTAATTGAGTTGATTGAATGAAAGGTAAATTGCGGTTTACGATTTATGACGTAAAAAAAAAACTATTTACTAGATCTCGTTCAAACCAATTTTCGGTGGAAGTTTACATGGTTTTTTTGTTTTTTGCGGAAATCCCTTCGGATTTCCGCACGTTAAAAAAAATTTTTCAAACATTTTCGATGGCAATGTACATCATATACATCATACTTTGGAAGTGTCTCTCGCGCAAACTATTAAGTTTAGAAAAAAATGATTATGAAACCTCAATATCAGTTTTGAAGACCTATCCATAGATACACGTATGGGTTTGATGAAAAAAATATTTTTGAGCTTCAGTTCTAAGTATGCAGAGCCCCCCAAAATTTATTGTTTTTTTTTTGTGAATCTTAATGCGGTTCACAGAATACATCTACTTACCAAGTTTCAACAGCATAGTTCTTATAGTTTCGGAGAAAAGTGGCTGTGACATACGGACTGACAGACAGACAGACATGACGAATCTAAAAGGGTATCTACCGTTTTTTGCTATTTGGCAACGGAACCCTAAAAAGTGAGAAAATTTCTATAAAAAAAAAACTATTTTGCTCTATAACTTTTATTTTATACATTTTACAAAAACAAATGGTCTTTGAGGATTTTTTTTCCTCAAATTAATCAATTTCATTCATTTAAAACGCAGTTACAGCGCTTCAAAGTTGACAGGGTTCGTCAATGCTCAAGAGAATCCGGTGAAAACGAAATGTTTTACTTAGTTTTATGATCTTTTTTTTTATTGTAAATACATTCTTAATTTTTTTTCTTAAATATTTGAGAGAGGCGATGTGTGGGCAATAGTCGGCCGGGGGTTATTAATATTATTTATTATTAAGCGTAGCGAGCCGAAGGCGAGCGAAGCGTCTTTGGTTTCAAAGTTGCATTTCATACAAATGATACTCCTCCGAGACCGTTTGACCGATCTCGACCATTTGCCACCGTGATCAAGTAGACATTACTGAGTGTCGTAAGTGTCGAATGTCCAGATCGGTCTTACCATCGAGGAATAATCACCGAAAAACAAAATCAATGGAAAAAGTCGACCGGTCACGTTGACCTATTGTTGGATAGGCAAATCTCGCTACGCTTAAGTTTGGGTTGATTGCGAAGCTGGTAACCGTCCTAGTTATTATTAGTGCAGAAAGTGTAGATGTAGATGTCACTATTAGTAGGATTAGATGTGTGTAAAAGTTGCAGTATGCATGCACATGTCCGCGGTGTCGTCGTGGATATTAACACCGTTGGCTCGGCGCCAGGCGAGACTACACATTTTTCAATGCTTTTTCATCCAACTTTTATTTTCGCTGTGAAGGTTTTTGTGCACTTCTACCGGTCTGTTTTGTAGCGGCTGACATTGATTATTTTCTGGGACAATTACATATCTAACAATATCTCTGTGGCGTAGCGGTAGTGCATTCGACTGCTACGACAGTAGCGCAGGTTCGATTCCCGCAGTGCAAATATTTGTATGCATGAATATGTCTATTTGCATTGGTCTGGGTGTTTCTATGTATAATATGTATGTATTCAAAAAAAAGTATATAAGTATGTTTATCCGCATTCTGGAGCCCATAACACAAGCTAGTTAAACTATGCTTACTTTGGGTCTAGAAAGCGCTGAGAATGTCGTACAATATTTATTTATTTGTTATCTTGTGTGCATTGCTAGATTTGTTGCACCGTTTTTTTATTTCGTGCGGAAATCCCTTCGGATACCCCCCGCCGGCCAGCGGGGGCGGTTATGTCGGGCTTGAACCGACTAAAACCGCACGCCGTCTCGGGTCTTCAGACCAGGGTGTATGGTTGCCCATAGAGCATATCCCTCGCACCCCGACACCCTGGGCCATCTTCGGTTTCGAGATGGCCCCCTCGGGTTTATTTTTGTCTTATGAAGTAAGATTCATAAAGGCAAGTTTTATATTTGATGGCCGTTCGCCATCCGACATTTAAAACATAAAGAGCCTGCCTACGGCAATAGGCGTGCTCCATTTGTAATATAATAAAAAAATAATCATTATTAGCAATATAAAGGTAGCATACGTGAGCTGTAAAAGGTGCTGATACTGTTTTCTGAACCTGAAACTAGGCCAAGGCCCTGTGCACTGGAAGACACCGTCCAGTCGTGCACATACATTACAATCGCTCGTAATTACTGCGATTTTTACTGCTTTTAGCATTGTTGGTTGCTATAGCTGTTAAATGTCTTTGTGTATACGTGTTTGTGTGTGTTAGAGAGTAAAAGAATACTAGGTGTGCAAGGCGAATCGCTGCTTGCAATGTTGAGCTGAGTGAGACATCGTGAATCAGATTTTGAAAATTTTGAACAGTGATCATTCCTCCGTGGCAAGTCCAATTTTGAAAATTCTTTTTGAAAGTCACAACTCTGGACATGCTTTCTGAGCGTGTAAAGTTTGGTCACAGTGTCTCGAGCGGTTATTATGTAATTCCATCTGGAATTGTTTTAACGGTGATCATTCCTCTGTGGTAGCATTAATTTTTTCAAAATATATCTATAAACCTTCCTCTGATTGACCTCTTTAATCATGCCAAATTTGGTTCTGATTGGATTAGTAGTTTAGGAGGCAACCTGTGACAAAGAAAATCCTGAAGTCTGGACTTCGCTCGACTTCGTCTCACTCAGCTCAATTATGTACTAGTTGTTACCCTTAAATTCTGATCCCGTTTCCACTAGCCGTGGGGCCCGATTCCACCACATCAAGCTATATAAGATACAAAATTCCACCATACATCATTTTGTTGTATCTCAAAGGTTTTGGTAGCGTTTTCGTTGAAAGCTTCCAGACGGCTTATTTTTTTCCGACACGTCCAACAAATATTACTATATTTTAGCCAATGTATACAAAAACTTGACTTATATACTTAAACGTTCCTCGAGCACCAGTCTATCCTTTGATGAAAACAGCATGAAAATAGGTGCAGTAGTTTTTGAGTTCATCGCAAACGGACAGACGTGGCGCAGTACATTTTTGTAATATGTAGTCATTTGGTTTGGTTTCATGTAGGGTAAGTAGGGTTTTAAGCAAGGAAATAAAACATGTTTACGTAGATGTGCGCCTGGAGTCCTAAAATGGCGTCATGACATTCTTTCATACTACAGAATACAAACGTATTTAATCCCTCTCTTCTTCATCCAAGCGCCAATACGTCCCCTAAACTCCCGGTTTGCACGCAGACCTGTCGATTGCTTGGGCCCCGAAGATTTTGAAGGGGCCCCACTCATTACACCCTTCCCGAAAAAAAATAACATAACTTCACGCCTGTATCCCCGAAGGGGTAGGCAGTAGTGTGTTACACACCCACGATTCACCAGTTATGTTAAGGTCCCAACGGAATACGGGGCGAGCCTATTGCCATCTACCGGCCACATTAAGCGAGCGATAAGTAAAATTTATTAATGCACACTAACTATGAAAAGTCAGAGGTGTGTGCCCGGAGCGACTGGGGATCGAACTCGAGACCTCGTCTCAGTAGTCCGTTACGAACGCCAGTGGGCATCGCCGCTACACCGCCGCCCGAAAGTATAAAACTGCGGTACTTCGGTCTGGCCTGAGCAGATGTTGCTTTGTGACCCTTCTCTATAAAAAAAGTCGGTCTCGACAGCACCCCATTGAGTCCAAATCTATCTTTTTTAACATTCGCAAAAGATAGATACATAACTCTTTAAATATTGTACACCAACATTAGTTTAATGACAGAGTTGCATAGTTGGGTGGATAAGGAAATTGGCGTCTACGAACATGTGGTTTTGTATAATAACATATCATTTCACATCTTAGAAAAACAAAAAGCGGCCTAGTGCGAGTCGGACTCACCCATGAAGGGTTCCGTAGCAGTAAGTAACATAATATTGCTTTTTTTTTAATTTTTATATTTGAGTTGATTAAATGAAAGGTAAATAGCGGTTAACGATTTATGACGAATAAAAAACTACTTCCTAGATCTCGTTCAAACCAATTATCGGTGGAAGTTTGCATGGTAATGTACATCATATATTTTTTTTTAGTTTTCTCATTCTCTTATTTTAGAAGTTACAGGGGGGGGGGGGACACATTTTACCACTTTGAAAGTGTCTCTCGGGCAAACAATTCAGTTTAGAAAAAAAATATTAGAAAACTCAATATCATTTTTGAAGACCTATCCATAGATACGTATGGGTTTGATGAAAAAACCCAAACTTTATTTATACTGGAGATTGATGGCACTTGGTGGAACTTGCTACACATATTGAATAAATCACTTGTACTTTTCCACAACTTAGACCTTTGATAATGCCGTAAGGTGAAACCGGTAAGGTTCAAATAAATAAATAATTGTGGAAAAGTACAAGTGATTTATTCAATATGCCAAACTTTATTGTTTTTTTTAATTTTTGTCTGAAAATCTTAATGCGGTTCACAGAATACATCTACTTACCTAGTTTCAACAGCATAGTTCTTATTGTTTCGGAGAAAAGTGGCTGTGACATACGGACGGACAGACAGACAGACATGACGAATCTATAAGGGTTCCGTTTTTTGCCATTTGGCAACGGAACCCTAAAAAGTGAGTCAATGATCACAAATAGATCTTAACATCACCTCATCATCATAAGACGCGCTATTGTTATCCTTACATAATGACCAAACAGTATCCATTAAACAAAACTAATAATGATGTCAATAACCCCAAGAGGTTATTGACCGGTAGATAATCCGAGAGTCCTAAACAGATACTCATTATCGAGTGTTTACTTTAACTTTATACTCAACACAAATGGTTCACTCACTGGCTCAATATTTTCAAGTAATTATTGTTGGTGTTTCTATTTTATGAACATTAACATAACATGACAAACTCACGCCTATGTCCCCGAAGGGTGCTAGCACCCACATTTCGCCAGTTTATGTTTAGGTCCCAATGATAGGTGGCGAGCCTATTGCCATTAACCGGGCACTTATAAACCTGCGATAAATACACACATAACTTCGAAAAGCATCGAAAAGTCATTGGTGTGTGCCATGGTAAAACCTGGGATCGAACCCGAGACCTCGTCTCAGCAGTCCATTACCCATTTATAGGCTACCGTGCTATTTTATGAGTTACTGGCTAATACTCGCCATGCGATGTAATCCTTTTTTAGGGTTCTGTACCCAAAGGGTAAAACGGGACCCTATTACTAAGACTCTGTTGTCTGGCCGTCTGTCATCAGATCTGTATCTTATGAACCGTGATAGTTAGACAGTTAAAATTTTCACAGATGATTTATTTCTGTTGCCGCTATAACAATAAATACTAAACAAGTTGAATTCCTGAGACGAGCTCAGCCGAATACAAGGGATTTTCGATTTTGCGTTTTTTTTATTTTTGCGATTTTTTGCGATTTTTTCTATATCTTGCAATGGTTCACCCCAGCACGAATCTATTACCGAAAACAGCAACTCGATAGCTCATCTCCTTCATACCCAAAACCGTGACAGAAAATTGGCAACGACGACGTCGACGACGACAACTCGATAGCAATAGGGCTTTTCTAAAGAAAATCCCTAAAAACAGAATAAAATAAATATTTAAGGGGGGCTCCCATACAACAAACGTGATTTTATTTGCTCGATATTGATAACGGCAACAGGTAGATTGAAATATTCACAGAATATTTAGTTATAAATTCACTTTAAAAATAACTGCTTAAATTAAAAGAAATATTTAAGATTTACGCCGTGAAAAACGTGATTTTTAGTCGTTTTTATAGATAATGGTACGGAACACTTCGTGCACGAGACCGACTCGCACTTGGCCGGCTATTTTTATGTTAGTAACCTTCACGGGTACCTACATGTGCAAATGTTCACATCAACTTTTTTCCGACTGTGGCGGCTATGTTGTATATCCATTCGTCGTAGTTTTCACTTCTGTCGGCACTCTCGGAGGGCCACTGCCTTTTTTACTGTCGATAGGCTCACGTTTGACTTCTATCTCACCTGGTGGTAAGCCTACTGCACCTTTTTTTTTGCGGAAATCCCCTCGAATAACGCCGGCCAGCGGAGGAGGTTAAGTCGGACCTGAACCTACTAAAACCGCACGCAGTCGCGTGTCTTCAGACGCCGGGGTGTAAGGTTATAAGGCATTTCCCACGCACCCCGACAAGCCTACTGTACCTTTTTTTCTTTCTTTTATTTCGTGCGGAAATACCTTTCGGTGCCCAAACCCCCCAGTGGGGGGGGGGGCACCGGGGCGGTTCCTACTGTACCTATTCGTTTTGTGGCTACAGATATAGATAGATATAGATACACAACGGTCGTGTCCTCATGGTTGCGGTCTACCGACCAAGCAGTTCGAACGCAAGTGCGTAAGTCGCTCGCCGACTCCACCTTGCGCAACCGAAACAAATAGAGCGCACTTACATATATTATTGCAGGAAATATATGCCACCGAGGGTCTTGACACATTCTTCTGTTCTTTCACTGGTATTTTTAGGGTTCCGTACCTCAAAAGGAAAAAACGGAACCCTTATAGGATCACTTCGTTGTCCGTCCGTCCGTCTGTCAAAACCGTTTTTCTCAGGAACGCGTGGAGGTATCAAACTGAAATTTATATCTAATACTCAGGACTACTGTCCCTTGGAGCTGTGAAAAACTCAAACTTCTAAGCCAAAGCAATCAAAAGATACAGCCGTTTATGCCGCAAATTTCTGCAAATTTTCGAAACGCGCACGGGAATCAAAAGCTACAGGGTACTTCCCGTGAACTTAGAATCTTGAAAATTGGTACGAAGTAACGTCTTATAGTACAGATAACGGAAAAATTGCGTAAACCGTAAATTTTTAGTTACATCATATAAAAAATATTTTTGAAAATTTTAAAGTTACTACTACTAAAAATGCCATAACTATGACTCGATTGTCGTGATGGGTGAACTTTTACTTATATACCTACAGGTTTGTACGAAACCCTCGGTGTGCGAGTCCGACTCGCACTTGGCCGCTTTTTTTCAATTAGGGGCGTCCCCGATCAAAATGCTGTGCAATGCGTATTATGTACACCTAGCTGTTGCCTGCGGCTTCACCCGCGTGGAATTCTGATCACGTACCCATTCCGCCACCGCAACCTCTATAAAATACACAGTTAAACCATACATCATTTTGTTATGTCTCAAACGGTTTAGGCAGCGTTTACGTTGAAAGCTCCTAGACGGCTTATTTTTTCCGACGCCTCCAACAAATATCATTATACTTTAGCAAATGTATATAAAAACTTGACAAATTATATACTAAAACCTTCCTCGAGAACTACTCTATCCATTGTTGAAAACATCATGAGAATCGGTGCAATAGTTTTTGAGTTTATCACGAACAGACATACAGATAGACGCGGCGGAGGGCTTTGTTTTATAATGTGTAGTGATAGTGATTTGTAGTGGTTAATTTACCTTTTTTTTTTCGTGCGGAAATCCCTTCGCCGGCCAGACCCTTTATTTGGAAGAAATTATAGATTAGGAAATTGCAGGTGTGACCAAAAAACGATAACCGCCCTGCGCGCTAGTATGAAATATGACATAACATCACGCCTGTATCCCCGAAGGGCAGGGCAGGGGCAGAGATTTATTACACACCCACAATTCGCCTTCGATATGTTCGATATGTTTAGGTCCCAATGTAAATATAAATAGAAGGCGAGCCTATTGCCATCTACCGAAATATGAATCCGTTTGAAAATCATTGTATGTTATTTAGCAACTTTTTTTTTCTGGCCATCTTAGATATCAATTTTCTTTGTTTTAATTGTCTGCGTAACGCGAAAACTTATGAATCGATTGTATTAAAACTTCAAGAAACTTTAAGTTCTACAAAAGCTACAACGGTCGCTTAACGACCTCCGTCCTCCATGAGCGCAGGCTTGGGGGTGGCGGGTGAGGCCACCTGTCACCCCAGCAGAAGCAGGCCGGGACGGTAGGGCGACTAGCGCCCCTCCCCCAAACCGGGGCAAGACGGGGACACCGTGGTTCCCAAACCCGAGGGGGCCATCTCGAAACCGGAGATGGCCCAGGGTCAGTCGGGGTGCGAGGGATATGCTCTATGGGCAACCTTACACCCCGGCGTCTGTAGACCCGAGACGGCGTGCGGTTTTAGTCGGTTCAAGCCCGACATAACCGCCCCCGCTGGCACGCGGGGGGGTATCCACAGGATTTCCGCACGAAAAAAAAAAGGTGTGATGTACATTACCATGTAAACTTCCACCGAAAATTGGTTTGAATGAGATCTAGTAAGTAGTTATATATATTAATATAAACTAAAATATAAAAATTTTACTAGCTGCTACGGAACCCTTCATGGGCGAGTCCGACTCGCACATGGCCGATTTTTTCATATGAAGCACTTTTTCTTAGATACGATGGTAATGATTACTCGTAATATATATTATGTTATTTACTTTCATTACTGGTGGAGCTAATAAAAGCGTATTAAAAAAAAAGTAAATACTTTGTTACGGACCCATTTGTCATTGTAATCGTTATTCAATTGAAATTTATCGTACTAATGAACTTTCATGAATATGTATGGATGACTCAGTCTATAATTGAAACGAATTTACTTATAGCGAACTGTTTATTTACACGTGCCTAATCCACGATCTTCTCATAGCCTACATTCTAATAAAAGTTAACTTTCGGTTTCTGATAAATTAAGTCTGCTATCCTATCTAGAAGGTTTTCGAACACAGATTTTTTTTTCTTTCTTTTTATTTTAAAAAGAAGAATAGAAATGAAAAAAATAGTAACCGAAATTACAAATATTCCCCCTATACCCTGGAGGCTGGAGCTAAGCTTAATTGCTTGTCTTAGGAGTGGGTGCACCTCGGTAGTGTAATGGCCAGGATTCGAACCCGAGACCTCTCGATCGTACCGAAATCAAAAAACCCGACTGCCCTAAAAAGACCGAAACAAGTTTGATAGCAGCCGGGACCCATTTGCAAATCATAAACCGAAAGAAAATTAATGGGTATATTTTGATATACCCAGTAGCACTTTCACAGTAAATACGAATCAACGACTACGCTAAAATCCATCGAGCCGTTCAGGCTGCAGTGCGTGCCAAACAATTATACATACATACATACTCTCGAAAACAAAACCCTCCTTCTGGCGCAGTCCAGTAAAAAATGGAAAGGCTTTATCTCCTCCGTACAGGGCAGCTACAGACGCTAGCAACATCCCCTTGACTTATATCAACAGCCAAATATTAACAATATTGTTATCAACTAAATCTCTTTTAATTGATTACTTGCCATTCATACCACTCGTGTTGAGGCTAACTAACGCAACAACTATCCGATAAGCTTCCATCGACTCTCGAATTGTAGACAATCCTAACACAATATACTAACACATCCGTTTCTCGCGCCGTATCATTAACTTTATCAGATAAGTTATCAGTTATTATTTACAGGTCGAGGATGCGTGTATAAAAGGTTGTGGCTGTGTGGTCATTGAGTTAGTTGGTCAGAGCGAGCTGCGATACTCGCATGTGTATTTGCTAATTATAGTGTGCGAAGTGAACAGGATCCAATATGATAGATATTTCTAATAAGTGAGTACTTACGTTGTTTTCTATGTGTGGGTATAGCGGCGATAGCCCAGTAGCATACGTAACGGACTGCCGAGACAAGGTCTCGAGGTCGATCCCCAGTCGCCCCGGGCACATACCTCGGACATTTAAAATTAACAAAAATGTTAATTATCACTCGCAATGTGCCCGGTAGATGACAATAGGCTCGCCCCCTATTACTGTGGGACCTAAACATAACTGGCGAATCGTGGATGTGTAATACACCTCTGCCGACCCCTTCGGGGATACAGGCGTGAAGTTATGTATGTATATGTATGTGGGTACTTGGATGTTTTATTTATCAATGGAAGTTGATGTTTCGTAACAGAATTGTTCGCAATTTTGGAATGGAAATCATGTTTTTATGGACGAAAATTAAATTACTACAAATTGGCTATTGACTACTTAAATATTCACTTACGCTAAGATCGAATCGAAATCGTCAAACGACGCAGTGTTAACACCTCTACGTGAGATGACTAGTTTGGGTGACCAAGATCTATGAAGCCCAAGCAACCTCACCTGTATATCGGGACACCAGCTGATTGAGGATCCAGACTGTGGCGCAGGCTTTTCTCTCTCATCAGACGACAGTCGTTCCTGTAAAAACTAAGACCAATCAGGAGGAGTAGGAAAAGCGGATCCCGGGATTGACGCTCGCATGATGATAATGTCTGATGACTCATTTTGTAACCTTTCTTCTCCGTTGTTCTCTTTATTTATCACTTCCCTATGACATTGAGCGAGTACTCAAGTTACAAAGCACTCAAAGGTCACTGGAAGCGTTTACAATCAGGTGGGCGGTGGCGACGATCTTGTTTGCTGCTACCTTCCTAGTAATAAATGCATCGATCCGTTTGTATGTCTAAAAATAGATATAATATATAATACATACATATACTCACGCTTTTTTCCTTCCGGGGTAGGCAGAGACAACAGCCCGCCATCTGCTTCTGTCCTTACATACTTCACGACCTTCCTTCACTGTCATTAAACCTTTCATGCAAGCCCGCCGGTTTCTAATGCTTTTGACCTGCCCTTTTTTCAATACCTCATTAATTTGATCTGTGTATGTACTGCGAGGTCGACCCCGGCTAGCCTGCCCACTTACATCTGCCTTATATACTTGGTGTGTCAATCGCTCAGTACTCATTTGTTCCAAGTGGCATAACCACCTTAGCATACCCTTTTCAATTCTTGTAACAACATTCTCTTTCAGGCCACACCATTCTCGTATTCCTCTTCCTATCAGCCAACCTTACTCCACACATACTACGCAATGACCGCATCTCCACTGCATTCACTCTAGTTTCATTATAAATAAAGCAATAAATCAAAACAGCTACACGAAATGGTTACGAACAAAGCACGTGGAGTCGATATTACGCTAAATTAATACAAATAAGTGGCTCTTACTGAATATTAAACAGTTGCAACAGGTTTTTCGTACAATTGCCGATATCATAAAGGGCAGCCCTCGACACGCAGGGTATTTTTACTCAGTAAGTAACACGCGAGCCGCAAGCCATTCTGTAATTAATATGGCCCTGATCTGTTCTCAGAGATGAGACTAATGAGGGTTATGTTACGTTTTGTATGTAATCCCTTTGTTCGTATCTTGTTTTTGCTGCACATTTTGTAGACTTCAGGAAGTAAGATGTAGAGTTTGATAATACCCTAACTGTTAGTTTTTAATTATCGCTCGCTTAATAATGTGCCCGGTAGATGGCAATAGGCTCACCCTATATTACATTGGGACCTTAACATAACTGGTGAATCATGGGTGTGTAATACACCTCTGCCTATCCCTTCGGGGATACAGGCGCGAAGTTATGTTAGTTTTCAAAATACCAAAATGATTCACTTTGAAGTAGAACACCAAGGCCATGCCATCTTTTCCTATGGGAGGCAAATAAGGCTGTTATCCATCCAACAGGTTGATATGTATACCACTAGCCCGCCGCTCCAACCCGTGCGGAAGTTGGTTACTGTTTTTTGGTCATATCTCCGGTTCAACTTAACCAATTACAATCAAACATACGGCAGATTTTAGGTAGATTTCGATGAAATCAATCTACCTTTTTTTTTTTTTATCGTGCGGAAATCCCTTCGGATACCCCCCCGCCGGCCAGTTATGTCGGGCTTGCACCGACTAAAACCGCACGCCGTCTCGGGTCTACAGACGCCGGGGTGTAAGGTTACCCATAGAGCATATCCCTCGCACTCCGACTGACCCTGGGCCATTCGCAGTGTCCCCTCTGATAACAGCAGAGGGGTACCTGGAGTGACCACCCCTCCCCGCGGGCCTTGCAGGCCCGCCATACCCCGACCCCAGCCCGCCATGCCCCGACCCCGAGGCCCGCCATGCCCCGACCCCGAGGGTGCCGTACCTTTTTGTTTTTTTTTTCGTGCGGAAATCCCTTCGGATACCCCCCCGCGTGCCAGCGGGGTTGGTTATGTCGGGCTTGAACCGACTAAAACCGCACGCCGTCTCGGGTCTACAGACGCCGGGGTGTAAGGTTGCCCATAGAGCATATCCCTCGCACCCCGACTGACCCTGGGCCATCTCCGGTTTCGAGATGGCCCCCCTCAAAAGGATAAAACGAAACCCTTATAGGATCACTTCGTTGTCCGTCCGTCCGTCTGTCAAGTTTTTCTCAGGAACGCGTGGAGGTATCAAACTGAAATTTATATCTAATACTCAGGTCTACTGTCCCTTGGAGCTGTGAAAAAATCAAACTTCTAAGCCAAAGCAATCAAAAGATACAGCCGTTTATGCCGCCAATTTCCGCAAATTTTCGAAACTCGCACAGGAATCAAAAAAAGCTACAGGGTACTTCCCGTGAACTTAGAATCTTGAAACTTGGTACGAAGTAACGTCTTATAGTACAGATAAAGGAAAAAATTTGCGAAAACCGTAAATTTTTAGTTACATCATATAATAAAAAATATTTTTGAAAATTTTAAGGTTACTGCTTCTTTACTCATGAACGCGTAGGTAGGTATTAAATTGAAATTCATATCAAATACTCAGGTCTATAATACCTTTAAGCTGTAACAAAATCAAACTTTTATGTCAACGCAATCAAAAGAAATAGCAATTTAAGCCGCATATTTTCAAACTCGCAACTGCTCGCGAGGGAATCAAAACCTAAAGGGTTACTTCTAGTCGATCTAGAATCTTGAAATTTGGCATGAAGCAATGTTTAATAGCACATATAAAGGGAAAATTCCGAAAACGTTAAATTTTTAGTTCCATCACATATTGTCATGATGGGTGAACTTTTACTTATATACCTACAGGTTTGTACGGAACCCTCGGTGTACGAGCCCGACTCGCACTTGGCCGGTTTTTTTTAAATATTTCCAATGTACGGACACATCTAATTTACAATTTTATAATACTACAGATGAACATGCCCGGTTGACGTCAATTAGCTCACCCGTCTATTAATTGCTTGGAAACGAAAAACGTAGCGAAATGTAACGGGAGACCTAGAGTAATAGTACTTCACGAGACGGACCAGGATAATATTAAAATATCTAATTGCTAATAATCTCCATTAATATCAACTTTAAGTAGCAACATTTCGCACCGTTTGTGATTATGAAAATACTAATTCTTCCGTCACGTCGTCATAATGCAACTTTCGAAGGTCAAAGTCACACACAACAGACATGAGAATCGAACATGACGCGAACCGTTCAATGATCTTATATAGAACAGACGCGACGCATAACATACAGAAGGGACGAGGCACAGATACGACTCCCCTGTCTGCACGATGTTTACGCAGGTCCATCTCCTGTCAAAGCCCATTGTCCTGCTTGTGTGTGTAAGACAGCATTTCCACAAGATAGCTTCTACACGTTGCGGTGAACCGGAGCTAGCATCAGCATCGTCGCCATTGTGTACAATAATTAAGATGGACGACCGGACACGGACACTGTCAAAAAATCGGTCAAGTGCGAGACGAACTCGTGCGCCAACGGTTCAGTAGCTACCCATTATACCGCCATAATAAAAATGATAAATTTTCGGAATTTTCCCTTTACTTGTGTTGTAAGACCTTGCTTTTTGACAAATTTCATGATACTAGGTCAACAGGAACGAACTACTAGGGTTTTTCGATCCAAAACTATACGGTATTTCCGGTTGACCTAGAATTGCAAATATTTGATAAAAGCAAGGTCTTACAGCACAAATAAAGAGAAAATACCGGAAAATAATTAAAGTAAATACTTATAAGTTATCGCGAAAATTTAAATTTGTCTTGAGGACCTTGATTTTTATACACCTAAGAGGGACTATAGACATCAGTCTCTGGTATAAATTCTAACTTGCTAGGTCCACCCGTTCCTGAGAAAATCGGTGGTGACAGACGGACAAGAGAGTGTTCTTATAAGTCCTTTTTACCTTATGAGGTGCGGAAACCTAAAAAATCAGAATCGTGCTATCTGGTTCTTTATCTGCTGATTACAAAATATAATTTAAAATCATAGAATTTATTGTTTTATTAGTGTAAATCTGGACCGTGGCCGTATTGTATTAGTATTAACCACGATACCACATATCACTACCAAGTGCACGTGTAGATATGGCACGTGTCAGGTGATATAACAGCTTGTGTAAGCCTGATTAATGTTTGTTGTAGTAATACTGTTTAAATTTATCATCTGTTTATCTATCCATAATAGTCCATTGAAATGTTACTTTTTATGGATTTTCTTTAGAAAAGCCCTATTGCTAAGGAGTTGTCGTTGACGTCGTCGTCGTTGCCAATTTTCTGTCACGGTTTTGGGTATGAAGGAGATGAGCTATCGAGTTGCTGTTTTCGGTAATAGATTCGTGCTGGGGTGAACCATTGAAAGATAAAAAAAAATCGCAAAATCGAAAATCCCTTGTATTCGGCTGAGCTCGTCTCAGGAATTCAAATTGTTTTTTTAGGCTAAGCGTGCAAAAGTCTGCGACTGCAATTTTATTTTTTTAACGTCAAGAGTAGGTAGTCTAAAGTTAAATCCAAGTTTGTGGGATTTACAAACCTTACCATGCAGCCGCCATCTTGTA
Organism: Cybosia mesomella; assembly: GCA_946251805.1. Lineage (NCBI taxonomy): Eukaryota > Metazoa > Arthropoda > Insecta > Lepidoptera > Erebidae > Cybosia > Cybosia mesomella. Next base: position 38,680,353 of record OX276389.1, read on the forward strand.
TAAAAGGGTGTGAATGGTTTTTACGCTATATTAGGCGAACTATAATTGGTTCTGTAACTTTTAGTCGTAGAATAAAAAAGTTATCAATGAAAATATATAAAAACTAGCATCGCCACGCGATTTCACCCGCGTCAGTCCTGATCCCGTGGGAATATCGAGATAAAAAGTAGCCTATGTTACTCAGGGATAATGTAGCATTCTAATGGTGAAAGAATTTTTGTAATCGCTCCAGTACTTTTTGAGCCAATTCGTTACAAACATACACATAACAAGTATAGAGTATAGATAAAGAACAATTTTTTTTTATCAATTTGTGTTGCCTTAAGCATGGCTCGCTTTTTTTGAGTACTTACTAATTTAATAATTGCTAGCTTATAGTTAGTTTTTTTTTCAAAGTATACAAGGGTACCTGATATAACTTTATTATTAACTTATCTCTTACCGTCTATTTGAGCGACATCCGCTTCGCGTTTACAGTTTCCATTAGAATTTCACTTCGCCTGGATGTTCAGCGGAAATATTGAAAACTCAATAAACGCTCGCACTTGGTTCTGCTGCAGGATTCTCGACTGAAAAGCTTTTGAAAGCGGAGGATATTAAACACTGGTAACAGAATATGTTAGGGCTTTCTCAATATTCTAGGAATCGGAACAATCTCAAATCCCTTGTGATTCACGATTTTGTCGAAATTTCGCGAATAATACATTGAAATAAAACTTGGGTCTCCCCGTGACTATGGCTACTGAAAAGCAACCGAACGGCAGGTATAGTTTAGATACAATAAGTACGTTCTGATAAAAAAATAAACTGACTTCAAAAAGGTACAAAAATAATTAGCACTTGAAAATAATTTAATAAGTGATTTAATTCAAAAGACAAAAATGCGCGAAGAACGGATCTGCATGAAATTTAACACAGAGATAGACTATGATCTGGTAAAGGACAAAGGCTATTTTTAATAGAGAGACGGCGTCCGGTTTTAGTCGGTTCAAACCCGAACCCTTTTTTTCCGCACGAAAAAAAGGGTTTAACACACCTAAATCTAAAAAGTTGGCCAATTGAGGAAATTGTTAATTTTTATGAACACCGGCTTTTATATAAATCTGTTGGAATAATAGGTGACTGTAGCAGGAATAACGAAGCGCTGAAGCACTTTGAACTTTAGTCTTAACCTCTTCTCACGTCTTGAACCTTGACCTTCCAAACGCCAACAGTTCAACAAATTCAAAGGCAAAGGTGAACTAAACTGCTTGCAGCAGTTATAATGTACAAAGTTTAGTAGGAGTTTGAATAATGTACAAAGTGTAGTTTGTTCAAGCAATTAATTTATTTATGAAATATACAAGTGAAACTTTTTCTTTCTTGATATATCTACGCCCGGCACTACCGACCTCCATGATCGGGGCCTGAGGACGGCAGTTGGCCGACTCGCCGTCCTTACAGAAGCAGGCCGTGGCGGAGGCGTGTCGTGTATGCCCTCACGCCTGCCAACTCACCGAAGCGGGATAAAACCCGACCCCACCAGGCGCGGCCGCGGTGGCGGCCAAAGTCCGCTGGCAACCCTGGGGTTATCCTTTCGAGGGCTTACCCGGGGTGCCCGGCAACGGACGCTTGGGGAGGACACCGTGCGGTTTTAGTCGAGACACGACATAACCACCCCCCTGGCCAGCGGGGGGTATCCGAAGGGATTTCCGCACGTAAAAAAAACCTTGATATTGTCTCTCAATCAATTTCTTACTGAAAATTTCTCAAGATTTATAAAAACGTAGTGTATGGATTCACTCACAGCAAACTATTCCTGGGATAAAAAGTACCCTATGTGTTATCCCAGACTAAATTCTATCTCTCTGTGCCAACCAATTCGGCCGGTGATTGAGTGACAAATATACATCCTAATTTTCACATTTTTAAAGTAATAGCAAAATGTGTTTATGTAAGCTGAACATGGAACAATATGCGCCAACTGTGGGTAGGGGGCCATCTCGAAACCGGAGATGGCCCAGGGTCAGTCGGGGTGCGAGGGATATGCTCTATGGGCAACCTTACACCCCGGCGTCTTAAGACCCGAGACGGCGTGCGTTTTTAGGCGGTTCAAGCCCGACATAACCGGCCCCGCTGGCTGGCGGGGGGTATCTGAAGGGATTTCCGCACGAAAATAAAAAAGGTATTTCATATACACGTCCCATTGATGTAGAAACAAATAGTTTAGGTTAAAACTCTAGAAAAAACAAGTGGTGATAGCCTAGTTGCGTACGACTGCATGCCGAGACGAGATCTCGAGTTCGATCCCCAGTCGTCCCGGGCACACACCTCTGACTTTTCGTAGTTGTGTGTATTAAAAATAATAATATTATCGCTCGCTTAGTAATGCGCCCGGTAGATGGCAATAGGCTCGCCCCCTATTACTTAGGGACCTAAACATAACTAGCGAATCGTGGGTGTGTATTCACTTCTGCCTACCGCTTTGGGGATACAGGCGTGAAGTTAAGTTATGTGTGTGTTATAATACAATCATTACAAGTTCAGAAGGTAAGCAAACATTATTTTGTTTTGCACTAAAAGATTGATATTGGAGTGAACTAAAGACTATACTATTATAAAATTGTAAATTAGTTATGTCTGTATATTGGAGATATTCAAAAAAAAACAAACATAACATAAACTCACGCCTATATCCCCGAAGGGGTAGGCAGAGGTGCTAGCACCCACATTTCGCCAAAAAAAAAAAAATATTCTATGACTTTTTACACAGCGCTTTCTAGACCTATGGGTTCCAGAATGCGGATAAACATACTTATATACTTTTTTTTGTAAATACATACATCTTATACATAGAAACAACCAGACCAATGCAAATAGACATATTCATGCATACAAATATTTGCACTGAGCGGGAATCGAACCCGCGCGCCCTGTCGTAACAGTCGAATGCACTACCGCTACGCCACAGACAGAGGCCGTCTGAAATCTTTTGTTATGTTAAATGAACGATTCTGAACACAATTTTTTTTTTTTAATTTTTATCTATTTATTCGCTATGAATGCAAAAACTAGTAAACATATTTTGATGCAGTTTTATTTCTATTAGAAAGCTCTTGATCTAACTTAAAGTCTGCCGTGTGTTTGATTGCAATTGGTTATGTAGAACCGGAGATATGTCGAAAAACAACTCTCACTAGATCCTGCAGACAAATTGTACAAACAGTTTTGTAGGACCAATATCTACACATGTATATACATTGTAAGAGTAATAATAAAAGTAATAAATATTTTAAAAAAGCAACCGACCTCCGCGCGGGCGTAACCGTGGGCATCAGTTGAGAAAGTATGCATGAGATGCATGCTCTCAGGTCCACCCACGTGAATACTGATCCCTTTTCTGCGACCCCCGGACCTTGATCCCCGGATAAAAAGTAGCCTATGTGGTATTCGAGACTACAATCTATCTTTGTCCAATTTTCATCCAGATCCGTTCAGTCATTCTTGATAGAAAAACTCAACAATCATGTACACACACATACATTCATCCATCCTCACAAACGGTTGGCTCATGTTAACCCTCTATTATGTTATGTGGGGCCCAAGACCATCATTAGCTAAATGTGGGCTAGCACATGACTTGGCGCGTGTATACTTCGTACGCAATTTGAACGCTAAATTACAGTAGATTTTTTGTTAAAAGAAAAACGTGGATTAAAATAGCACGTCGGGTACAAAGTGCGATATTGTCAAGGTAATCTAGGTTTGTAAATACTTGTTCAGTTGCAATAAGAGGTTATAATTGTAGTTATTAATATTTATAGACGAGTATTGTTCGAGACTATTAAACGAATAGATATAAATTATACACGCAATCATTTTTCTTTTTGCAATAAAGCTTATTTTAGGGATTCTATTGCGATTGATTTTGTATCTATACTATTTCTCTTGGTGTGACCAACATGATATGAGAGCCCACAGACACAACCTATTTTAAAGACTCCTGCATCTAGTCTATATGCTACCAAGGTGACAAACAAACGGTCCAACTGATCCCACTGATGGGATGCTTTTACTGGTTCAGAATGTCCCTTTCCCAAAATGTCCCTCGATTTCAAATAGGCCCTTTCCCGAAACGTCCCTTTCCCACAATGTCCGTTTCTTACGCTATCAATGCCAGATTCTGTTAATGTCACATTCGGCTGGCGCTTTGATTGAATTGAATTGATTGAAAGTGGGTTAGGTTAGGTTAGAACTGTGAACCCAACAGAGCGCGAACCGTGCGAGCGAAGCGAGCGTGCCGCGGTAGCGGCCGGCGAAGCGCCGGAATTGATTTGTATAATAACAATATAATTATTATAGTAGTTTATTATGTTTATTACCTGTAAATTATTTGTGCGGCTCTGTTGGGGTCACAGTTCTAACCTAACCTTACCCACTTTACTTATTTTTGGAACGATAGCGCTGACGTAAGAAAGGGACATTATAGGAAAGGGACGTTTCGGGAAAGGGACTATTTGAAACCGATGGACATTTTGGGAAAGGGACATTCTGAACCTAATCCCTTTTACTGTGGCTGTATGAATCATTTCCAACATACAATCTGAATGTATATTTAATTACTTATTAAACTTTTCCTTAATCCTAAATTAAAACAACATTTTGTTATTTAAATTATATATTTATAGACTAGCAACACCATTGTTGTAACTTTTAATTACTGGCAACATTTTAAAAAAGTGGCTCTCTTCCGTTCTTTTACTTGTCACGATAGTGTACGCCGAAGTTTGTAAAAGCCTTAAAATTTATAATACAGTCCACAAAGTAAATCCCATCTCTGCATTTTATTTTTCATACAGTGGCCTAAAAACACACGGAACATCAGGGAAATCCCCGTGATGTATCTTGGACAATGGAAGCGGTATACTCTATTTTCTTTTCTTTGAGGGAAATGTTGCTACTATTGTATAATGTTCCACTGAGGCGGGAGGCAGAGATATTCTGCGAAAGAGACCTTTTGCGACCAGTAGACATTCTACGTCTGAGCCTTTCAAAGTAGTATTTTTTATTCATACCCCTATCATTAAAACTGCGTCATGCGTTACCATCCCTGGGTCCATCTGAGTATGGGACGATCTGGGAAAGAGACCATCTGGGAATAGCACTATCTTGGAATGGGACCATCTGAAACAGCGTGACGAGTTTGGGAATGGGACCTTCTACTACCAAAGGTCTAAAATGAGTGCTTCGGTGAGTCGCTATCTGGACGTTTCCACACCAAAAAAAAAGAAAGTGTCACCGTTGCTTTGCGACCGAGAATATTTTAAACTGAAGATGTTGGTCCTTTGTACAGAATCCATTCGTACAAAAATTAGAAATGAGAATTTCCACTCAATAGGATCTGCCCAAGTTTCCACGCATCTGTGGTTCCTTACCTCGATAAACGCAATATGTATGTCTGTGAGGAAATAATTGACATAATTTATGATAAATTTATTATTTTCCTTGAGTCTTCAAAGTCGCAAAACCCCGACGTAATAATTCATATATCTACATTTTATAAGGAAAAAGTGTTAGATGTAACTAAGGAATAGTGAAGGCCAAAAAATATCGGATTTCCGTGTATTCTAGGAATAGCTTCTTTTAAGTACTATACATTTATTTTTTATTATATGTACTCAGGTTCTCGTCTCCAACGTCTCGGGCCGCTGGAGCCATCTACCTTAATTGTTGCGAACTACGGAAACAATTAATGATGTTACAATCATTTTTAACATTGTATTTTGATTACTCCGCCACATTAATTCAGTGAAATTTTGAAGCCATTATGTTAACTTTTCCTATAGATTTAGATCTTAAAGAGAGAACCTCAAGGACGGGACTTGAACCCGCGACCAGTACCTTACAGGGGCAATACTCTACCGAACTAAGCTACCTACACACGTCCCAGATATTCAGAATTCTCATTGAGCTATCACTGATACTCAAATACTTTATATAGTCAAGAGTGACAGATATGAATGACCTTTTTTTTCGTGCGTAAATCCCCTCGGTAATCCCCCCCCCCCTCCGGCCAGTGGGGAGGTTATGCCGGGCTCGAACCGACTAAAACCGCACGACGTCTCAGGGCCTGTAGACAAAGTCACATTCTACTAGTGGAATCGCTTCGAAGCGAACCTTCAAATGTTCAATATGTACGGGAGTGACATTATTTGTTACACGTGACATGTCGACAAATGTCTCTCCCATACATTTCGGTCTTTTGAAGGTTCGCTTCGTTGCGATTCCACTAGTAGAATGTGACTTTGTCTACAGGCCCAGGTGTTCTGACGCCGGGGACCAGTTAGTTGACCCAAAAGGCAAATTACCAAATGCGCTCATATAAGAACGATGGTCTTGTAAGATCATCATCATCCTAGCGTTAGCCCGATTGCATCCGAGTCTCATATCGGAGTCCGGGGTCCGCTTTCCGACTTGTACTCGTCCACTTCGCACGGTCTTGGTAGCGAGACCATTGTCCAAGTGTAAAATATTATTAAATAAAGAAATCGAAGCTATCAGCGTTTTACTAAATTATACAAGTTCTGTCTTCGTTAGCGGCGATAGCCCAGTGGCGTACGTAACGGACTGCCGAGACGAGGTCTCGAGTTCGATCCCCAGTCGCCCCGGGCACACGCCTCTGGCTTTTCGTAGTTATGTGTGTATTAATTTTTTAATTTTTTTGCCCGGTAGATGACAATAGGCTCGCCCCCTATAACATTGGGACCTAAACATAACTGGCGAATCGTGGGTGTGTAATACACCTCTGCCTACCCCTTCGGGGATACAGGCGTGAAGTTATGTTATGCTGTCTTCGTTACACTTCACTTATGTCTAAAACTGCCAATATTAGGTAGGTACGGTCTTGGGGCGACTAGCGCCCCTCCCCCAAACCGGGGCAAGACGGGGACACCGTGGTTCCCAAACCCGAGGGGGCCATCTCGAAAACGGAGATGGCCCAGGGTCAGTCGGGGTGCGAGGGATATGCTCTATGGGCAACCTTACACCCCTGAGACGGCGTGCGGTTTTAGTCGGTGCAAGCCCGACATAACCGCCCCCGCTGGCCGGCGGGATCCGAAGTATCCGAAGGGATTTCCGCACGAAAAAAATAAAATAAAAAGGGTACGGTCTCGGTCCAAAGCATAAAGATATCAAATTAAATTCTGCTTCACCCAAAATTCAGATTCCTAACGACTCCCATTAAAGTAATTTCACGTTTGCATTTTGTGTTTCTTAAGCGAAACTATATTTTGGTATAATAAGTAGTTCTTAGAATAATAACATATAATTAACGGGGCGAGAGTTCTGTCTTGCGTTGTGGCAGTACGATTCGATACGCGTTATGTAACAGTGTAGGGAAATGATAATTTTAAGCTGATACCTCCCTAGAAGCGGAAGCAAAATAATGATTTTAATACGCTTTTATAGCTAGTTCATCCCGCAACCATTGTACTATGTTCCTTGGTCGGATAGGTGCTATGGGTTTTTCTAATAGAATGATATTAAAGTGAAAACTTCTTTAGATGCGTTAAGCACTTCCATATTAACAAACTTTTTGGGTGATGAATACTCATGAAATTCGCGTTTTTTTTTTAAATCTCACCAATCATCACCTGGACGCCTACGTCACTGAGATGCTTTCCATTTTTTTTTATAACGACGTCATCTTTGTTTTAGTTGGATGGATGGAGGGATGGATTGAGGGACGGAGAGATGGAGGGTTTTGGGGGATGGACGGAGAGGGGGAGGAAGGGAAGGAGGGGCGGACGGAGGGAGGGGTAGATTTCCTTACGATTAAAAAATACACACCTAATTGTTCAAGTTTACTCTTCTGTCGGCACTCTCGGAGTGCCACTGACTGTTTTTAACAGCAGCACGGAGTGACAAGTGTCCAATAGAAGGCAATTAGCTCGCTCGCATTCTAGGCTAAATATGGGTAATAATAATAATGCATACTTCTGGGTACCTTTTTTTTTTTTTTTTCGTGCGGAAATCCCTTCGGATACCCCCCCGCCAGCGGGGGCGGTTATGTCAGGCTTGAACCGACTACAACCGCACGCTGTCTCGGGTCTTAATACGCCGGGGTGTAAGCATAGAGCATATCCCTCGCACCCCGACTGACTCTGGGCCATCTCCGGTTTCGAGATGGCCCCCTCGGGTTTGGGAACCACGGTGTCCCCGTCTTGCACCGGTTTGGGGGAGGGGCGCTAGTCGCCCCACCGTCCCGGCCTGCTTTTCTGGGTACCTAGTCCTTCACAGACCCACAGGTTCAAAAAATAAAAAAAAAACCTCTATGCAATTATTACACAGCACCTCGTCTTGTCTCAGCCATATATCCACACGTCACATTCCTTAATGTGTTGGATGAATGGAGCCAGCTCTTGCACCATACCAAATTATACAAATTTTATACAACATTGCGGATGCGGCAAGCTGAAGACAGGGCGCTATGGCGCTCATAAGGGGAGATTATGTCCAGCAGTGGACTAGAATAGGTTGATGATGATGATGATGATGATACAACATTCACGTGTTTGATAATGTTTTCAACCATAAATTTGGGCATACATTTACATACACTTACCTAGAAATAAAACCAAGGCGCAAGTTAGACGATGGACGTAAGACTCAGGACGCGAAACTGCGTAGGCAACACGGAAATAGGAGAGTGGTGTCTGCGGCACATCCTCATCATCCTTCGAGCCTTATCCTAATTAAGATAGGGTCGGCTTTCAGTCTCAAATTACGAAACGGCGGAAATGTTAAACGCGAAGCTACTGCCCTCAGAGGGCCAATTCTCGTAATAAAAAGATGTTCGAGATTCAGTTTCGATATCAAAAAAGGTGTTGTCGTAACAAAATTTTGTTAAAAAAGCCCTCCGCCGCGTCTGTCTGTCTATTCGCGATTAACTCAAAAACACCGATTTTCATGCTGTTTTCACCAATGGATAGACGTTGAATGGTTCTCGAGGAAAGTTTCAGTATATAATTTGTCAAGTTTTTGTATACATTGGCTAAAGTATAATGGTATTAGTTGGTGTCAGCGATAGATAAGCCGTCTGTGATCTTCGCACAAAAATGCGGCCTAAATCCTTTGAGATATATCGAAATGATACATGGTAGAATTGTGTATCTTATATAGGTGAATATGCGAAAAACCCTCCATAGTAATCCAATTTCGGTTTGATTGCGTTCAGGGGTCAGCAAGTGCATAGCCGGGCAGGGGGATTGTGGTCGCAGCACTAGTGGGACCGGTGGGTGTCACACGGTGCTGCGACGACAATCCTCTTCTGATGAGGCCGTCAAGCTGAATGCCACCATTGTTAACATGGTACGTGTATGTAATGGTGACCCTCTTTCCTGAGACTTTACCTTCAGCTTACCATCAGGCGAGGTGAAGTCAAATTGACGTATCCTAAATATAAAAAAAAAAAGTTGTGGTGGTGGAATTAGGTTCCATAGGTAGTGGGAATGGCATCAGAATTCGATGCGGGCAACAACTTGTAGATAATGTTCGTTCTAAAACACGAGTCAGAATCTAATTGAAGCTATGAAGCGTGATAAGATAAATCCAAAATCCTTCATCTATTAGTAAGTAGCAATACGTAACTACGACATAAAATAAAAATGCTAATTTTGTGAATGTGTATAATAATATAAATGTTAGTTTTAACGGAATACTTTCACTGTGTTATAATATATTTATAATAGACCGTATCTTTTGTGAGCACTTCCTGTTAAGAAGTTTAACCTACTATAACTAATTGTCCGAAACCGTAAAAATGCCAGAACAAAGCACCGAATGCCCAAAATCCTATAACTAGCATATCACTCTATTATAAATGCGATAGTTTGATCGTAAGATATCTGATGTTTGGTATTAAATTACGTCAGAACGGCTGAACGGATCTATAAGAAATTTGGCACAGAGATATATAACAGTCTGTAATAGCAAATAGACTTCAGTAGGGACTATATCCCGGAAAATGGGTTTCTGTACGACGCGGAATCGGGATTAGTATAGGCGAAGCAGTGGGCAGCTAACTTTGATTGTATTCAAGAACCTTGCTATTTTTGAGCTGAGTGAGACGAAGTCAAGCGAAAGCTCCTCATACTAGACTTCAGGATTTTCTTTGTCACAGGTCTCCTCCTAAACTGCTAATCCAATCAGAACCAAATTTGGCATGATTAAAGAGGTCAATCAGAGGAAGGTTTATAGATATATTTTGAAAAAATTAATGCTACCACAGAGGAATGATCACCGTTAAAAAAATTCCAGATGGAATTACATAGTAACCGCTCGAGACACTGTGACCAAACTTTACACGCTCAGAAAGCATGTCCAGAGTTGTGACTTTCAAAAAGAATTTTCAAAATCGGACTTGCCACGGAGGAATGATCACTGTTCAAAATTTTCAAAAACTGATTCCGCAATAGCGGTCAAATCTATTGGACAAGAATCACGATATTTCACTCAGCTCAACATTGCAAGCAGCGATTCGCCTTGCAGTCCTAGTATAAACCATGTTTTTAGGTATTTTCTTTTCTCCTCTGCTTTCAGAGGAGACAGGATGAGCGATGCTGTTAGTGGTGAGATGGCCCAGGGTCAGCCGGGGTGCGAGGGATATGCTCTATGGGTAACCTTACACCCCGGCGTCTGAAGACCCGAGACGGCGTGCGGTTTTGGTCGGTGCAAGCCCGACATAACCGCCCCCGCTGGCCGGCGGGGGGGTATCCGAAGGGATTTCCGCACGATAAAAAAAAAAAGGTATTTTCTTTAGAAAAGCCCTATTGCTATCGAGTTGTCGTCGTTGCCATATTTCTGTCACGGTTTTGGGTATAAAGGAGATGAGCTATCGAGTTGCTGTTTTCGGTAATAGATTCGTGCTGGGGTGAACCATTGCAAGATAAAGAAAAAAAAAACCCTTGTATTCGGCTGAGCTCGTCTCAGGAATTCAACTTGTTATATCTATAAACCATTGCGACGATTTACAAATTGTTGCAAACCTATCACGTCTAAAAATGTAGAGTTATGTACTTAATAAATACGATAATAGTATCCATTATCTTATCTTAATTATGTATTATAAAGTTCATTACTACGATAACGAAATCAGAAACACATTATTTCCTTGACAGGGATTATTTGTAGTCTATAGTAGGTATTTACACTATTTACCTACATAATTTCATTCAATGTAGAATATACTGCTTCCGGGCTGTTTGGCCGTGGTCCATATGAAACTTGTGTGTGTGTGTGTGGAACACAAGTTTCATATGGACCACGGTCAAACAGCCTGGAATCAGTATAATCAACGCCGGCCGTGAAAGCCTAAAGATTTATAATTTCAATTCATCAGTTTATTTGTACATAATGCATACTACATACATCACCAGTCAGTTCCACCATTTTGTTCTTTAATCCTTTTAAAATATTTCTTCTTTGTTCATGCTAGGTACACACCAACCGAATCACGGCGAACAGACGCGAACAAAGGATCGAGTCGATTGCACGCAATCGATTGTGCCGTAATGATGAGAATAAATTCTGAATTTTAATTAATTGTAAAAGTGTTTATATTTACAAGTTAATTATAATAACTGCCGCCTGCATTGTCTAAAACGCGCGTCTGGATGTGATTTTGTTTCATGATTCGACTCACTACAGACATATTTAATTAATTAATTTACTGTTGTACAGTTTCATTATTAATTAACTAAGTAAATACCTAATAACAACCAGCAGCATCTTAGTAATATTACAGTTTTATTCTATTCTTCCTTATTTAACTTCGATCAAAAGTGAGAAACATGAAACATTAACGTAAACAAAACGTCATTTAATTATTTTATTATTGAACAAGTGCATAGTTACTTCTCTCCTAGGTTAGTTAAAGTAAGGAGCAAAAGGAAATCAGAACAATATACTCACGCCTTTTTTTCCTTTACGGTAGCTAGGGACAACAGCCCGCCACCTGAAAGTAAATGTCAGTTTCTATGCTAGTATACATTTTTGGGCCTACTAAGACGTACTATAAGCGCCGTTTCAGACGGATAGGGATGGAGCTATACACCCTAAATAGCTCCATCCCTTTCCCTCTGGATCGCGGCTCAAAACACAATTGCTTATAAGCACGTCATGGTACCCACTGTGCAGCATTGTGCTACGCTAGTAATAGCTGCTGGGTACTTTTTGTTTACTTTTATATTATACTAGCTGTCCCCCGCGGCTTCGCCCGTGGCATACTTCGCCCCGTGGCACCTATTTATCCCAAACATGCCTGTAATTATTTTTTTCGGGCAATTTTTTAAATTTTTCTCTCCGTAAGAACCACCCTCGTACTTCAAGGAATATTATAAAAAAAAGAATTAGCGAAATCGGTTCAGCTGCTCTCGTGATTAACGCTTAGCAACACATTCAGCGATTCATTTTTATATTATAGATATAACTTTATTCAAAGTTATTTTATGTGCATAATGATTATATTACTTCGCCATTAAATAGGCACTAATTCCTGTTTAGTCACGTTCGCGTAGTAAAATTAGACGTACACAGTTGATATGCATAATGCCTTTACATTTTGTTAAACCGTTGATAGTTTTAAATGTCGGGATTCAAAGACAGATTTCTTGCATATCCAAGTTCCACTGCCCTTTAGACAGTGTATGTCGCCTTGAACAGAACGCCTTAGCAAGCCAGGCATACCTTGACCACCGTGTCGACGCACCTTAAAGGGTAAAGGCAACGTAAAACCAAAGTGTAGTTCAAGTTAAGATGTGATGACGTCATTGCTTCCATAATACCTACAGATGCGAGAACGACTCCAAAAATAACGCGCCATACACCCTTTATCAACGCATGCGCTATCCTCGACCGTGCTTGTGTCCTACATGCATCCGCTCGTTCATTTCTCCGATATGTCATTCGTTCATGGTTCCTGACATTGACCTTATTACCGTGGGCGTTTAGGATTTCCGATTGGGACCAGATACAGATTGAACTGTAGGCGTTTTTATTTATACTTGGACTTCTATGTAATTTACTTTCGCGAGCGTACTTCAATTCAGGCCGCCCGCTGGTTCTAGTAATGTTTATTGTTTTTTCTTTATATGCTATTGTTTGAGCTCCATTCTTGTATCGAAATATTGAAAATAAAAGGTTTATAGTATCTGTATTGATATTTCATAAACGCGAGCATATTAGTGGTCGGCTACGGTTGATCGTGTCATGTAATATCGATTTGTTTACACACCGATGAAGTTGTCTATGCTAGAGGTCAATCGTAAGTCAGTAAGGAATGGTTTTGCAACAATGATTTTCCTTTGGAATACGAAACGTTTAGCAGTATAAGAAAATTTTGAAGGACGATAAACATACTCGTAGATATAAAACTTGTTCTTGTGATGCTTTGTGACTCCTAAGATGGCAAAAACACATATAATCTATTACATGATCTAGAACTGTATTGTACCGTATATTTTTTATGGATAAGAATAAAAACCAATGCTTATCGATATATATATTAGATATGCCTATTAGACGTGCAACAATGAGAATTTGTTATTGCCTTATACCTACCAGATAAGTGCTTAAATGCCTTAGTGACATCTTCCAGTTCCATCTACATTTAGTCTCAAATTATGCTTGTCTACAAAGTGCATTGTAATGTTCATTAGTGTTTAAAAGACAAAGCAAGATAACCCTTATAAAATATGACCAGCTTGAATAAATGCAATATATCAGAAATTGAATGTAGCTCAAGGCGAATGCGTCAGGACCGGCAACACAAATTCGCATGACGTCGTTATGAGGAAATAGCGGCTAATATATTTTACAGACTACCTAGGTACTGATGTAGAGAAATATTATGTTTAAGAGGAACCACGGAAACTGGGGCAGTGAACATTGTATGAAATGAAGTTTTAGATAAAACTTACAGTTCTTTATGACGATAATGATTTCTTTTTTTTTTCCTTCCGGCGGGTTATGTCTAAATGTCAAAATGTACTTATCAACGAATGGTACTATTCTCAAAAATACCTTTTCCCCAGTCGAGATACCAATTTCAAATCATGCAATAAATATACTGAAAAGTTATATAATTGTTTTTCTTCACTTACCCTAGTGATTAGTGTTAAGTAAACGATTATAACCGAGATAACGAGTTCTATGTCATTGTCTATCTTTTGAAACTGGTGTTCAGCCAAGCAGGCTTCTTCGCTTCGCTAAATATCAAAATTAAGATAAGCTGAAGGCTGTCTGTGTCACTTGACACACAACGTTCTGCGCCTTACCCCTTTTGATACAAATAGTATCTAGCCTTATTGGCTTATTTTATCATAATAAATACAACTAACACGTTTTCCACCAAGGTCATTTCAAGACTAGCCATACTGTATTCCTATTCTGAGCCACGTGGAACTGTTTTAATAGGTGTCATTTTATCGAATTTTGATTTGTTGGAAAATCTATCTTACTAATCTGTGCCGGTGTGACTTTATCTCAAAGACTGAGAAGCAATTAATAGTATTAATAGGCGTACGTCAAAGCCTTGATGTTGGTATAAAACCTAAGTAAACAGAAACCTAAAAATATCTCAAAATAAAATTATTTTTAACAGATTCTATCCCGATTTATTTGATCCTTCACCTCCCCGTGACCATGGCTGCTGAAAAGCAACCGAAAAGTGTGTAAATAATGAAATAACATCAAATAAATCGCGATAGAATCGCTAAACATTTGCGTAAACTTCCGACAATATCATGTAAAAATATCTTGTCATTTGCCTTCAGGCCGGAGTCATGGTGGGTGTCAGCAGCACTGAAGACCATCCGCGCAGTCGCGCTCGTCTTCGATATCATCACCTTCCCAATACACCTTATACTGCAGAGGCCGTGGAGGAAACGAGCACTTTCCAGACGAATTAAGGTGAGATACTAATTATTACTTGAATTGTCTTGGATACTAGATTTCAATATTTCATTTTGTGCCCAACACCTGGAGTTCGACTCCCTTACTCCTGAGTTATCTAGAGAGTTTAGTAGTGATACTGCCCGACTAAACCCCGGCCAGTAATCATTCTCGCTAGTTTTAAAATAACAGATCAGCGTGTTATTGTTATTTGTTGCCGCAACAAATGCCACATATTGTTGTTGTATTCTGGCGAAAGCGTTACATCACAATTTCGTATACCGATAAGTCACCAAGCGTCGCGTCGTTACCGAGAATCTGCAAGTACCTAATTCATTTATAAAAATTGCGTCCGTTCATATCTGTTCATAATTTATTATAAGTTTTTATTTAGCTTCACCTGTCTCGATATTGTTCATAAAATCTTGCAAATTAAATTTGATCCACTTCCCGGTTACCGATTGAGTAAATCGCATGACAATGCAATATATGACATGGTGCTGATCTGATGATGGAGCTAGAAAGTGGTCATAGGAACTCTGTAATGAATCGACGCAACCCCATCGTGTTTCGGCTCGTCTGATTTTAAATCTGTAGTTCTTTTTATTAACAAGAACATAATAAAATCAGCTTTAAATGGCTTCCCACTTGTTTATTAGATGGCTTTGACTTTGTGTGAACTTTGACTTGTACTACAACTTCTAAGTATATCTGGATTAATTATAATGTTTATTAAACTGCTCTAATTATTCAATCTAAGATCAAATTTACCCAATAAGGTGCTTTGGATATCTTTAAAAATTATTTCGACAGATTTCATCAGACATAATTTGTCCAATTGTTTTGCCACCGGTCCGACGGTATCAGAAATTCAGAACATTCAAAACACCCATTTTAGAGAATGACACATAAATATGAATTTGTGCATTGCATTCAACACTCTTCGTATGCAACATTATAGACGTTCATCAGATGGTAAGCGGTTACTGTGACATATGAACGCTTGCAACACTACATATGTAATTTGCTCGTTGCCACTTGCAAAGGAGAAAAATAAGTATCAGGAATGGACAGGGAAAGAGAAATAAGGCTTGTAGCATGCTCCCAAAAATGCTACTACATATCGTTGTATATTTAAATAGTTGGCGCCGGTCCATTTATGCTGGATAAAGTTAGAAAAGCGTAAAGTTAAATTCTATTGCATGGTCTTCAAGTCGCGCATGAACTAGGTTAGATGCGACAAAGAAAGATGACGCTATACAATTGCCGAGGTTGGATTTAGCTCGAGATCTTGGATCTTTCATTAAACCCGCAGATATTCTTGATTTTTATTGTAGTTGTTATTTCCGCTTGACCTGATTTAAATTGTCTACGCCAAAATGTTTTACGACGATATTCCACCAGCAAACTTGTAATGCTAAAACACTTAAAAATATGAACGTCATTTTATGATGCCGGATATCCTAATAATACCTATTTTGCTTAACGTTTTTATCTTCGGTATACTTTTGTGACATTCGTCCGGTTAACTTGCTTCAGTAAGTTTTTTATACAAACAATTAGGGTTTGTTATGCCAACATCAACTGTTTTTTTTTATTATAACTTATGATCGGTACACACGAACCCAACAAAGGCGAATTAACGCAAAATATTCGTTCATCATTATGCTTTCGAATGTGCATCGTAACGTCAACGCTGGTTCATTCGCGTTCGCTTGGTGTGTACCCGGTATTAGACATTCTCGCATTCTTGTCTTGATTCGCAATACTGGAGATAGTTCTGTTAGATTAATATCGAATGCGAAACAAGTTCATAATTTTTCGTCGCCTCATTTTGTGAAATGATGCTCGCCATAGATGCAACAAAGTTATAGCCAACAGACATCGAAGAGTGCAAAATAATTTCCTATAGAGTATTAACAAAGACTTGTACTTTCTCCACAGGCTCGTATAATACAAACCACACAGAACAGCATAACAGTTCGTTCTGTTTCGTCACCCTCGGATCTGCATTTGCGCCTGGTGCGCGATGGAGTCACTTCCATGGAGTCCATGCTGAGGGCGGCCGCGGCGCGTTATGCCCAGCGCCCATGTCTCGGCACCAGGTCTGTGTTGGGTGAGGAAGATGAGCCACAACCTAACGGTCGTGTTTTCAAAAAGGTAAAGTATTATATTTTCACTAGCTGTAAGTGCGTGTTGTATATTTCTTTGTTAATCGACAGGCCGATTTACGAGAACCAGGGTAGGGTAATAAAAATCGATGTATTTTTAACAAATTGAAAAGAAGTGAGGTTCTTAATGTTACAGTGTTTTTAATTGAGTCGGTTATGCTAAATCTTTACCACTGTAATACGTTGTTGAAACTATTACTGTACTGAACTATTAAGTTTTTATTAGAAAGTTACGCTCGAAAATAAATAAAGTTGCCGAGAGTGCTGGCGACTCTTTCCACCAGTTGGAAAACCGATGTTATTTAACTACCATTTTAGAATCAGTCTTCTCCAGTCCGACTCTAAATTTTCTGTTAGATGACTCGCCAACTCATAAACACCTATTGTATGGGGCCCACCAAGATCTTTGAGGCCTTAGCCGACCTCATCTTCAAGCTGGTACACACCTTTTTTTTGTTTTCTCGTGCGGAAATCCCCTCGGATAAAACCGCACGCCGTCTCGGGTCAACTTGCCTATAGAGCATATCTCTCGTACCCCGACTGAACCTGGGCCATCTCCGGTTTCGAGATGGCTCCCTCGGGTTTGGGAACCACGTTGTCCCCGTCTTGCCTCGGTTTGGGGGAGGGGCGCCAATCGCCCCGACGTCCCGGCCTGCTTCTGCTGGGGTGACAGGTGGCCTCACCTGCCACCCCCAGGCCTGCGCTCATGGAGGACGGAGGTCGAAGCCGGTACACACCTACTGATTGACGGGCGAGGCTCTGGCGCAGGCTCCAAAGTTCAAGCTTTGGATGCAACTCCGGCACTCGGATGATGAATTAAAATGTGAATGAGTCGAAATTGGTTTGGAATCCTTGTTGACCGTGTGGTGTGGTGTGGTGTGGTGTGCGCAGTTCAACATGGGCACGTACGCGTGGCGCACGTACGCGGACGTGGACGCGGAGGCGCGCAAGTTCGGCGCGGGGCTGCGCGAGCTGGGCTGCGCGCCGCGCCAGAACGTCGTCATGTTCGCCGAGACGCGCGCCGAGTGGATGGTGGCTGCGCACGGCTGCTTCAAACAGAGCATTCCTGGTGAGTGTTCCAAGGTCTCTCGCGCTAGGACATCTTCAGCCTGTTGGAAACCCTGGACGCTTTAGGATATTTTAGGACCGTCAATTTGACTGCACTCCATCTGGTAGTAAGCTGAGGTGAAGTCCAAAAGTAATGACCGCCATTTCAAATGCTAAAATGTTGCTTTTTAGGGATAACGTCTGAAACATTTTACTCACAGAGCAAATCTCGACACAGCGATCCGATCCGACGAATTTTCGATAGACAATGACCTGACTTGTCGATAGATTCATTAGTTTTAAAGGGGGTGTCCTAAAGATAACTGCAGGGCTTTGACTGGACACCAGTGCCAATGGGGAAAATGGTTTTCCCTGACAAAGTAGTAAAAGTAGCGCAGGTTCGATCCTGTATGGACTACTGTTCGTATCTATATGACGGCTCAGCTAAATAGCGCTGGAGACGATAGAGAGACCAGCCAAGAGGCTCATTGACTACGATGCCCTTGTCGAGAAAAGGCTTCAAGGCCTTGAACATCGACGCAAAGTCACAGGCCTATCGGTTTTTTATCGGATGCATTTAGGAGAGTGTGCGCTGGAATTGCACCACTAGAAACCTCCAAGCCCTTTCCACCAATGAACGACCAGACGCACAGCGACACGCCACCGCTACATGGTGGACATTCCACTCATACGCACGAAACGTTTCGGCGACACATTTATTATGCGTATAGCTAAGGAGTGGAATTGCCTGCCTGAGTCTCTGTTTCCGGAAAGTTATAACCTTGGAATCTTCAAGTCTCGAGTGAATAGGTTCCTTCTATTCAAACGTGATCCATCGTAGACCACATCGTCACTTACGACCAGGATCATAAGAAACCTAGTAAATTCTAATCTTATGATTTTTTTATTGTTTTAATTTATTTACCAAATGGAAATGGTAAAGTTTCTAGTGCTTATATGAAACCTCACCAAACAAAGTGTAAACCTGACATAAATCCCTCTATTTCCAGTGGTTACCATCTACGCCACCTTGGGTGATGAAGCCATAGCCCATGGCATCAATGAAACAGATGTCTCCACGGTTATCACGACCTTCGAACTCCTCCCAAAGTTCAAGAAGATCCTCGCCAAGACCCCTCGCGTAAACACCATCATCTTCATGGAAGACCAGTTGAAGACCGCCGACAGGTCTGGGTTTAAAGAGGGTATCAGGATTATTGCATACAAGGAGGTCGTACAAAGAGGTGCTGCGTCTAAGATCGGTGAGTTACATTTATTGGCAAAAAAAAAACTACCTTGAAAGTGACAGACGACAGTTTCTACAAACAATTTACATTATTTAACAACACACAGTTCTTAGTTAACAGTTTAAAATACATACATTAACATTATTTAACAACACACAGTTCTTAGTTAACAAAATACATACATTTCAAAGTGACAGAGACTAGTTTTTACAAACAAATAAAAAATATACACATAAAACAGATGATAGATTTACAAACAATTGAAAAAAAAAACACATTCAAAGTAACAGTATGTATGAACTTAACATCCCATATACCTGTATTTGCAATTGTAAGAAAATAAATAAATAAAAAAAACATACCACAGTTTTTACAAACAATTTAAAAATATTTGAAAACTTTATGCAACGTGCCAAATATATGTTTCTGAATCCATTGCACGTTTATGAACCGTAAATAAAAAACCTTAAAAGCTATTATTCGATATCTGTTAGTTGTTTATTCATTAGAGAAATATAACCTGTTACGTGCCTTAAAAATACAGATACGCTTTTTTGTAGAATATACTGCTTCCGAGCTATTTGGCCGTGGTCCATATGAAGGAAATCCATATCTCGGTGGCGACGTCGCCGCCGAGGAGAGTTCTACGCACTCGTCGCCGCACGGACCTGTACCACTGACGATGTTGACCGCACTGATGGACGAAATATTTTGAACACAAGTTTCATATGGACCACGGCCAAACAGCCCGGAAGCAGTATATTGTACAAGAGTTATAACAGGTGGCAATGTAAATTGAGCCCTACTGCGTTGTTTTGAAAGAAGTGCCGTAACGTGTATGTGTGTGTGTGGTGCGCGTGCGCAGAGGCGGTGCCGCCGGCGCCGGGCGACACGGCCATCGTGATGTACACGTCGGGCTCCACGGGCGTGCCCAAGGGCGTGGTGCTGTCGCACCGCAACATGCTGGCCACGCTCAAGGCCTTCGCCGACGCCGTGCCCATCCGCGACGGCGACCTGCTCATGGGCTTCCTGCCGCTGGCGCACGTCTTCGAGCTGCTCGCCGAGAGCCTCTGCATCGTCGGAGGTACGTCACGCTCAGGCCTTCCTGTACTGTCTGTACTTTCTCAGTCGCCCGGATACTACCCGTTGCCGAATTGCCTGTTAGGGCAAATGTTACCAGTTTAGGTTCTACAGGAAACCACTATAAGACAATGTTTACATGAAGTTAGGCATAACGGGATTTTCTGAGCAAATCGACAGTCAATTGATTAAGAAAGTACTGCCTTCCATCAGAACACGATTGAACAATATATACCTTTTTTTTTCGTGAGGTAATCCTCTCGGATATCTCCCCGCCGGCCAGCGGGGGCGGTTATGTCGGACTTGAACCGACTAAAACCGCACGCCGTCTTGGACCTTCAGACGCCGGGGTGTAAGGTTGCCCATAGAGCATATCCCTCGCACCCCGACTGACCCTGGGTCATCTCCGGTTTCGAGATGGCCACCTAGACTAGAAATTACACAAAAAGTTGCTAACAATAAACTCAATACCAAACTCATCTATTTATTTTTTCCCCTCCAGGTGTACCTATCGGCTATTCCACCCCACTCACCATGTTGGACTCGTCCAGTAAGATCATGAAGGGAACCAGCGGGGATGCCACCATCCTCCAGCCCACCTGCATCACCACCGTACCAGTAAGTTACAATTTTGGACAATACTATTTATGAGATATAAGTATAATCAATAATTCGTTCAAAAGGGTTTTTATACCGGGTGTTAGGGAAACGCTCCCGAAGACGACAACAGGCGATAGTACTGAAGATAAACAAAGCGAGCTATTTTTGTCGGTCGATTTAAATAATGGTTTTAAATCATTTGTTTAAGAATGTTTTATTAGCATTATATTATGAAACCGATCGTTGACACCACGTGCCGCCGGGGTCAACGACCGACGACGTTATATCGATATTCATTGCGACATTCCATTTTTTAGATAAAGTGACGCATTTTTTTATGAAATTATATCTATTCATTGATCTGTTCGAGGTACTAACACGATGGAGCGTTAATAATGCCAATTTTTTTTTTATGACGTATATAAACTTACGCCGATCGAAACAATACTATCGCTTGTCTTTGTTTTCGGGAACGTTTCGTATATACTGCCAGTGGGGACGCCGTTTGACCAGACGGGTGATCAGCCCTTCTATGTGGGGCCATTTCACCCATTTCCCCTATAACGACTGTCATACATATTCGTATGGCAACCGGGACCGACATCTTAACGTGCTCTCCGAGGCACGATCAGACCAATGCAAATACTCATATTCATGCATACAAATATTTGCACTGAGCGGGGATCGAACCCGCGCCTCCTGCGTAGCGGCCGCTTTCAATACCGCCACGCCACGGAGGCTGTGGGAACGTTTCGTAATACCGGTATTACTTTCTTATTAGGTCTCTTAGTATTCTATTGATGTATTTTAAAAATGAAGAATGTGTGTTTGCAGCTTATAATGGACCGTATCAGTAAGGGCATAACAGACAAAGTGACCCGCTCCGGCGAGTTCGCGGGCGCTTTCTTCAAGTGGGCCTACACGTACAAGCAGACCTGGATGCGTAGGGGCTACGACACACCTCTGCTCAATAAAATTGTGAGTATGCACTTTTTCATTTTCCTTCAGAGTCAGATCAAATAATTAATTCCTTAATTATGATAATAAATAAATAATAAATAATAAATAAATATTCTAGGACAAATTACACAACGCCATCTAGACCCAAACTAAGCAGAGCTTGTCATATGGGTTCTAGAATGCGGATAAACATACTTAAATACTTTTTTTTTGTAAATAAATACATATTATACATAGAACGCCCAGACCAATGCAAATATACAAATTTGCACTGAGCGGGAATCGAACCCGCGACCTTTGGCTTAGCAGTCGAATGCACTACCGCTACGCCATAGTGATCATAAAAATAAGGTAATCGTTCATTATAAATTTTAAATGAAGTATTTTGTAAAGGGACCCAGAAAAGATGATCCTTGTGGTACAACATAAGCTGCTTGTAGCCATTTTCGTGGTAGTAATTCTATGACTTAAATATGAGGCAGCACTTTATTATAGAAAAGAACATAGTTTATCACTATAATAATGTCGGAAGTTTACGCGAATGTCACACATTGAAATAAAACTATTTTTAACGGATTCTGTCGCGATATTTTATATTTTACGTCTCCCCGTGACCATGGCTGCTGAAAAGCAACCGAAACGTCGGGATCAATGTAAAATATAAAATAACATCAAATAAATCGCGATAGAATCCGTTAAAAATAGTTTAATACTAAACAACAGCATGAATTATAAATGATGGTCATGCCGCTGTCCCTGCAAATGCGCAAATGCGCAAGTGCGCAAGTGCGCAAGTGCGCAAGTGCGCAAGTGCGCAAGTGCGCAAGTGCGCAAGCGCACAAGTGTAGCGACGAGGCCGCTCCGCAGATGTTCTCGCGCGTGCGCGCGCTGCTGGGCGGGCGCGTGCGGCTGATGATCGCGGGCGGCGCGCCGCTGTCGCCCGACACGCACGCGCAGGTGCGCATCTGCCTGTGCTGCGACGTCATCGCCGGCTACGGGCTCACCGAGACCACCTCCTGCGCCACCGTCATGTGCCCCGCCGACCGCTCCACGGGCCGCGTGGGCGCGCCCACCGCCGGCACCGACGTGCGCCTCACCGACTGGCAGGAGGGCGGCTACCGCGTCGACAACAAGCCCTTCCCGCAGGTGCGCGCCACACACGCACCACACACGCACCACACACACACCACACACACACCACACACACATACATACATACACGCACACATATTCACACACATTTTACCTCCATAATATTAATATACAAATATGGAAAAACTTTCTTAATTTATCAAAAACATAAAAACGACGTGTATTCTTCCCGTACATCGAAATAATATTAGTTTAACTTTTTCAGGGTGAGATCGTGATCGGAGGAGAGTGTGTAGCGGAGGGCTACTACAAAAATCCAGAAAAAAGCAAAGAAGAATTCATCGAGGCTGAGGGACGGCGCTGGTTCAGGTCCGGAGATATTGGAGAGCTGCACCATGATGGATGTATTAAGATTATAGGTCAGTCTTTAGTATTCTAAGATTTTTTGGATGTGTAGACTGATTGCGTGTAAATAGCAATCAGGGTTCACGTATAAAAACATAATTCGATCAAACTAGTAACGTTAACCACCCGAAACAGACAGGTGAAATTTAAATAAGAGTAAAGGAACCAATGTTAGATTGATGTCTCTGTAAACCACAGAGCGAACACAGAGAAACAACGTGTGACACTTTATGATGGATGAAATGTGATGAAGAGGGATTAGATCCCGCCCACTTCTTTATCTCCATCTACTGAACAATAGAGAAACTATACACTTTATCCTATGTCAATGTTACTATCTCACACTAAATGTCTCAAAATGTAACAGGTGATGTGCCGGAGCCAGCACAAACATGAATGTGTATAGAGAATGTGTATAGAGTTATGGGTTAGGGGGTGTACTTACAGGTTGGTGACGATCTGGCGCTGAGAAGTTCAGGAACTCGTGCACTTTATTTCTTCACACTAAATGTCAATTGTTAATGGATT
Source organism: Cybosia mesomella (assembly GCA_946251805.1). Taxonomy (NCBI): domain Eukaryota; kingdom Metazoa; phylum Arthropoda; class Insecta; order Lepidoptera; family Erebidae; genus Cybosia; species Cybosia mesomella. The sequence goes on from OX276389.1 coordinate 38,704,411, forward strand.
GTTTATATTTGCATGAGCCGACTAGGAGTGCACTAAACACATTAATGTTAACGAGCCGACTAAGGGATGCACTAAACACATTCCTTAAAAGCCAATTCAATATCGCACGCGCGCGGATTCGACGGGAAACGTTCTCGTCTTTTGTCACTGACACACGGAACTTCAATTTGACACTTCTCGTTCCGTTCCTGCAAACGTCTCGCTTATGTAGCGAGAACAACAGGGACGTACTCTGTAACGAAGTTTCTCCTTTTAGCATCAAGTAGAATTATATTTGGTGTCTCCAAATATAATTCTAATCGATGCTAAATGGCGAAGCTTTGTTTCTGAGTACGTACGTTTCTAAGGCTAAGAGAGCTCTGCAAAGAGCGAACGTCGACAGTACACTAAGTATACTAAATAAAGCCACGCCTACTGCAATGACGTGCAACTAGGCTCTGACGTCACTGAGAATGCATGGTTGCTGAGGCTGCCTCCTCTCGAGGTTTACTCTGTGCTGTCATCATCATATCAGCCGTAGGAAGTCCACTGCTGAACATAGGCTTCCCCCATCGACTTCCATTTCGACCGGTCTGTGGCGGCCTGCATCCACCGAGTCCCTGCTTTCTTTGTTAGGTTGTCTGTCCACCTTGCGGGAGTAGTCTTCCTACGCTTCGCTTGCCGTCACGTGGTCTCCACTCAAGAACCTTTCTGCCCCACCGGCCATCGGTTCTCCAGAAAAAAAACTAGTAGTAGATTGTGGAGAGGAAAAGGCGTGACCATAATGCATGTATATTCGTCCCACAATTATAAGCTTCTTCATAGAACACCGGTATAAGCGTTAATGTTACTTGAAATGGATTTCATCGGAAGATATGGCATGGTCATTGTAAGATGCAAATGTTTTATTCCACAATGCTTAATTTACTATAGCATTTTTTTGTCGCCGTCCCCAGATCGCAAGAAAGACCTAGTGAAGCTGCAGGCGGGCGAGTACGTGTCCCTGGGCAAGGTGGAGGCGGAGCTGAAGACGTGCCCCATCGTGGAGAACATCTGCGTGTACGGCGACAGCTCCAAGAACTACACCGTGGCGCTGCTGGTGGCCAACCCGCGCCACCTGGCCGACCTGGCGGCGCGCCTCGGCCTGCCCGAGACGGACTTCGAGCAGCTGTGCCAGAACGCCGCCGTGGAGAAGGCCGTGCTCAAGGAGCTCGCTGACCACGCCAGGAAATGTTAGTGAATTGCTACTACTTGTTTTCGATTTAAGGCCATGTAAGGCTTGAAGTGCAAGCGAGAGCCGGAACGAGCGACAAAGAGGCACAATCGGCCTCCGCGTTCGGCAGCGTTCGACATCTGTCTCTCTCCTACTTGAGTGAGCGATGCGTCCGCGTGGACAGCTGCTATACAATAATACATTTACATGTTTTCGTCAAGTATGAAGTGCAGTGAATTCTTATAACCAATCTTAGTGGTTAAACAAATAACATTAAAATTTTCTTTTGAGAAATGCAACCATTCCATCAGTATTTTCTTATGACGTTGTCACGTTCAACTATTGTCAGTAAACCGACTTTACAGACAACCGATTTTAAAGAATATTAGTAACCGAAATTACTAACCCCTCCAGCTAAGCTAAATTGCTTGTGTTAGAAGTGAGATCATGTGGGTAGTGTAATGGCCAGGATTCGGACTCGGGACCACTCGATCGGAAGGTTGACTTCTTAACCAGTAAGCTACCGAAGCATGTCGTCAAAGGGTGTATATTTGTGACATTGTGTGCTATTAAGTTTAGGAACGCATCGCGTTATTACAACCGCACAACTGAGTGGACACGTATAAACGTTTAACCGCGAATAGTTTGTGTCTTTGGCACTCAACCGCAGCGGCGTTAGCACAACTTTATGCGTAACTTGTCGTCAAATCGTACTGAGTCTTACCGTATCTCACTATAGATGAAGATCGTACTCTCTATAGATGAAGCTGATTTAAAATTCACTTAATTTCTTTTGTATAATCATATTATAATATATACATACTTGTAGTACATCAGATAAATCAAAACAAGATAAATAATATTTATCTGACTTGGGTAGGGTAGGTAGTGTTGTAAAAATATTTACACCAAATGTAGTTACAAGAAGAAAGAAATTTATAATTGTTTGTTTCCAGGTGGTCTGGAGAAGTTCGAGGTCCCCCTGGCCGTGAAGCTGGTGACGGAAGTGTGGTCCCCCGACATGGGGCTGGTGACGGCCGCCTTCAAGATCAAGCGGAAAGACATCCAGGAGCGCTACAAGGAGGACATCAAGCGCATGTACGCGTCGTGAGTGCCGCGCGCGCCAGCTTGTGCGGAGACTTGCGCGGTGACTTGCGCGCCAACATGCGCCGCCCCGCCGCCCGGCCGGCCGCAGTTTCTACCCTAGCTTAGTTAAGTCGTGTACATATTCGTCTCTTACATCTAAATACTATAGTGCGTATTATTGTAATACTACCTTGTCGCTTGTGCGCGTGCGCGTGCGGACGGATGGTCGGTTAGAGTACGTTTGGCGGCGCGAACGGTTCTAATGAGATTCTTTATGTACTAAAAACTTATCGTTGTTTAGATCTGATGTCGTGTGAGCGCTGTGCGTGATGCAAAACAAATTTTATGTCATTATTACTTAGTTGTTCAGGAATACTGTAGATATTGGCCTAGCACCTCGGATGTGGCCATCCGCGGGCCGCCCCGGCGGTTGATCCGTCCCAGAAGACGAGACTATCGCACGCCGGCCGGCGGCCCGCGGACGGCCCGCTAGACTAAGATAATCATATTAGTACTTAGGGGAATGGGGAGAATATTTGCAATGATGTAATAATAATTTTGCAATAATAAATTTTTATGTTAATCTGTTTATTTGTATAAATGAATTAACTCGTTTCAAAAATGAGTTTTCAAGGCAGGCTCATTGTGTTGCATAATGTTTAGCCAAATATCTTTAATGTATCATATAATATAAATTATGTTGACACCATCTTCATTGCTGAGCATAATATGGGAGTTGTGTTCGTGTGCGAGTTCAGTACCGACTGAACTGCACGGCGTGTTGTACACGGCAACAGCTGTACGGCGGTGTGTATGCGTAAGGCATGTATGTAGTATTTAAACTTATATTTTTGAGTACGAACAAAAATGTCGTAGTGTCAGCATAATAGGTAGGATTTTAAAATTTGTTGATTAGTTTTTATTGTGTTGGAAATCATGGCTAATGTTATTGTTTAGCGTGAGTGAAATGACTAAGGAGGGGACTAGTCAGTTACTTCGAACGTCGCAGCACTTTAATTATTCCGGGCCGCATTTCGCTGAGCATTTATGCCCTTATCTTATATAATTATAATACATATTTAAATGAGTAATCAATGTTACCTGATCAAATAATGTAAAATTCCATTGATGTATTTAATGTGAGAACAAGTGTTACTATACGGTATCATTATATTTTTCGATGTAATAATATTGAAGTATATAGTTAATATTGATATAACCATCTAACTGTTGGTAGTTTGCTCAGTTCATGTGACGACTTTTGTGTTTCAAATTCTTAAGCATTGCAATTGAAAACCAATTTTGTATTATTTATTGAATAAATGTTAATAAAATCATTTATTTTGTTTTTTTTATTACTTCATCTAACTAAAGCTAGGTATATTTGGTATTCGTACAAGCTACGCTCACTTTCAGTTCCTCTGGTTACATATCGTATAATCTGGACCCATACTTTTAATCGAACGACAATTGGTCGACATGACAATTCATCGACATACAATTGGTTGAAAACAAAAATTGGTCGAAAACCCCATTGAGTGACAGGGATATTAGTCGACATACAATTGGTTGAAAAGTCAATTGAACGACAACGATTACTAGTCGACAACTCGTGGACACCGCGCGCCCCGACTCGGGTAGATATAGGGCAGAAGGGTTGTCGGCGAGGCCTCCACAACAACCCTTCGTGTTAGGTCCCTCGTGATAATGCACGTAGAAATAGGAGCCCCGCGAAGCAGGGCTCCTATTTTATTCTATAAATTACCTACGTTAAACAACGTAGTTAATTTATTGACACACCTAAAAGGTACCTCGTAAGTTCCTCCTCGTAACTAGTGGTAACGGCGTTCCGGTCCTCTGTTGGGGTCACAGTTCTAAACTAACCTAACCCAGAAGCGCCGGAACCACTAGACCGTTTCCGAGATATTCTATAAATCGATTAGATGGTCGGTCGAGAAATGATGTTTCAAGATAATGAGCGTTCGCGCTGCCGATGATTATAGTTATTCGAGATTTTGATGCATCGAGGGAGGGAACTGTCGAGCTCATAATTTATCGATTTCAAGTACTATCGAGTAAACGTTTTCGAGCAAGTGTTATTCGATCTCACGTCATTATTAGGCGTCTTGGGTCAGGTGATTTATTTCCGAGGTGATCAAAGTAGACTAATGAATTCCACTTTGTTCACCTAGGTGATATCACCCAGGTGAACAAAGTGGAGTATGCGGATGAATTGTCATGTCGACCAATTGTCGTTCGATGAAAAGTCGTGAACCCTAAATGTATATTCATACTATAATAAGTTTGCACTACAAGTATACGTCACGGGCGCGAAAGAGGGGTCGGTAGCTTAATGGTTAGGGATTGGGCTTACGATCGAGAGTTCCCGGGTTCGAAACCTGGCCATTACACTACCGACGTGAACCACATAAGCAATTAGCTGAAGGCGTAAACGCGAATATTATCCGTTATTTCGATTGCTAGTACCCTACACTTAAAAAAAAGTTTCTATCTTTCTCTAAAAATACTCATTCAGGAAATTTTGGTGGAGTAGATTTGTATTCTAATGAATAAGGATGCTTAAGAAACAAAAATAATAGTTGAATATTTTTTTATTTACTCATGTAAATATAACACTGTTTCATTAAGAATAATTCAATTACAGAGACCTTACTGTAGACATTATAGGAAAAGAAATAAATACGTCAGAAAATAATCACATGTCCAGAAGAAATAATTATACCAATCTCAGTAAAATTTTAGAGTATTGAGCAGAAAGAAAGAAACATACAAAATATTCCCCTATTTTTATATTATCCACTAACTTAAACGAAATTACTAAGTGCTCATCTTGCACAGATGTCTCAGTTGCATAATCTTGATGTCATCAGTACCGAATTTGACGACACCCTCCTGATTTTCTATAGATATAAGTTGTCCCACGGCTTCGCGGTCTTCTCCCGCAATGACCTTGACGCGGTCACCGGACTGAGGAACCACGGGCTCTAATAAGTCAGCCAAAACGTTAACGACACGGTCTTCTAAGGGTAGGTATAACGCGCACATGCCCGCAGACAGGCCTCGAACCACGCCAGTTTGACCAGCCAAAGCGTCGTCATCATGCGAAGCTCGTACACGAACTTCAACTTCAGTAGTGTGCCAATCGGGAGCTGTCGCTTCCCCGCTGGTATAAGGCGACCTGGGCGAGTAGCCTCCGGGACTGGGCGTCGCTGGATATCCAGCTGTGTAGCCAGCAGGGCTAGGACTAGGCCGGTATGGACTATACGTATGATCAGATCCGTACATAGTCCCTGGAGTCTGGGGCGTAAACGGTCCAGCGGCATAGGCGGCATCTGAATCCTCCAAAGATGAATATTCGAAATCTGCTGGACGAGCGGGGGTATTGGCGGCTGCCGGGTCCCAGGCTCCATGGGCAGGTGTTCGGGCACCTTCGTGAGATGGAGTTGCTGAGCCGTAATGAGGCGTGCGGTTCCCAACATCGTAGATAGGCGTGGCTGATCCATGCATCGGTGTCTTGATACCAGTATCGCGGTATGTCGGAGTCTGTGCACCGAGTGTAGGGGTACGTCCAGGTGTACGAGAGTAAAATGAACTTGCCCCTTCGCGCGCGGTGTTGCCAGCTCCTGCAATGTGGGAGCGATCAACAGAAATGGTCTGACATGCTGAGTGTAACTCCACTCGAGCAGTACTGCCGGTGGCATCCTTTACGATGCCCACGTTGCCCTTGTATGGGCCTCCAGTGATCTTGATAGTCTGTCCTATAAGCTCGCGGTCTCGTGTCACTCCTCCGCCGCGACCTCCGCGTCCTCCCCGGCCGCGTGGAGTCATGCCACCGCGACCAGATGGGTGCATTGGTGACTGAATACGTGGAGACATAAAGCCCAACGAAAGACCTGTTGATGCATTAGAATTCTTGTTGCCACCAGCTAGTTGGAGATGCCGTGTCTTGCAAACGAATATACCACCATTGTCAAGATACATGCGCGATTGTAGGAACGCGAAATTGCGATACAGATGTTTAATTTCACCATTACGTCCAGCATGCGGGCCGTCGATGACTTTTACGATGTCTCGTTTTTGAATAGTATTCTGTTCTGAATCAAGGGCCATAGTGAATCTACTTTCACGACGTTTTTGCAATGCTTGAGGCTTGCACTCAATCACCTTGCCTTGCATGCCCAGGACATGGAAGTTTTCCTTCTCAAGACGCACAATTACTCCAACTGTTTGAGGGTCCAGTTGAACCATATCACCCCATTGAAACTGACCGAGTGAATCCACACCAGTGGCCATGTCGGAACATAGCTGCAGATCTCTGGGTAGTACTTCTAATTCATGCATTGTGAGATCTGACACTAATACTATCCTGTGAGGTTCCACACGCACAATCAAACCAGTATCTCCTTCATATCGACCAGCTAAAACTTTAACATGGTCACCTTGCTTGAAGTATTTTCGCAATTCGTTAGGTTTAAATACCAGCGCGTCTTTTAACGCGTCGTGTTTCGGCATGACTGTAATCATCGAGCCATCAATAGCTATAATCCTGGCCTGCAAGTTGGCCAGATCACCAGAACATACTTCAACATTATCACCCATAGAAAATGAGTGTAGGCTTGTAGGGTCATCTTTGGCAGGTGCTGCTAATTCTATGTCTATACCCTCAGGTTGCTCTTCAAACCTTTCTAACTCTGTCAGGGTAGGCTTTACTCCTTCCGCCAAAATGGCGGACATAGTAAAATTTTTATATAAGAATCCCTTTCGGGAGTATCTGTTGCCCTCAAATATTAAGAAGTCACCATCTGATGTAACCTCACCACCAATAGCTCTGATAGCCTCGGGGTCGAAAGGTTTTGCAGCTGGACGACGCTTCTTCTTCCTTTTAGCGGCCTCACTCTCACTCTGGACTGTTCTTAAGGCTCCTCTCAGTCTTGTATAATCTATCCTAGGAAGCAACTTCAGATGCACTTGATTTTGAGCCAGATCTACATAGTCCACCTGTGCTATATCATCCTTATACAAACCTCTCTTTAGCCTGACCCACTGTTTTGGCTTCAAACCTGACTGTTCCTTTACTACCCTCAAAACATCAGTCATTTCTTTAATCGGAACCATGTCTTGCTTCCAAATACCCATCCTCAGTGTACCAACATTATTAATTATATTTTTGACATGTGTCTGCTTGTATGCCTCAATGTAAATGTACCCTTTGACACCCTCAGGGGCCACAACTGATTTGATCTGGAATGGTTCTTCAGAGAACTGGTAAGCAATAAACTTTCTCATAAGGAGTAATACTGTTGCTTTCTCTTCCCCTATCCTGCATTTCACCATCCATAGATTGGGGTCTTTGATCCCAGGTAAGAGAGTTTGTTGAGTAATTTCATCTGACATCTCCTCACCGCCTTCACCAAAGTGCCTAAGAGCTGCAGACTCATCAGCATACTTATTTCTAAGATATTCCTCTATTTCTTCTTCTTTCTGTGAGTCCCAAAGGTTTGTGCCTCTCCTACGTCCTTCAATTTCTCTGGCGGTCGGGCCGATTTCATCGACTTCATTGCCAACAATGCCCATCTCCTGGGCACCCTCTTCCCATTCATCATCCTCGTCCACTTCATCATCCACCTGCAATAGATATATTTATTTCAAACTCATATTAAAACTAAAAGTTGTTTTATCATTTTTATTGGCTCAATATTGATCAGTTTGGCAAGGTTCAAAACATCTCTAAGGTAAGGGGTAAGTAAAAGTTTTTCAATATCATCATTTTGCGTAACACGGGGTACCATAAGACTGTTTACTGTATAGCTAAGTACTGAGCTAAGTGAGGTAGATAGCATTAGGGGTTAGAATTTACAGATGATTTGTGGATTTTAAAGATATTTGCCAATATAAGGAATAGATCTGTCTGTATGCTTTTAGTTGGTTCTTATTACATAATAATGGATATATTAATGAATGAGTATAATACGACATCAAGATACCTTGCATATGATACACCGACTAGGTATGTTAAATTTTATTACACCAAAGTTATGAAACTGTTTCATTGAAACTCAAAAAATACACACCTCAGCTTCGTCAATAATGAATCCTCCATAACGGCTGTCCTTCTTACGCTTCTTAATCAATCTGTCTTCTTCTTCATCTTCTTCGTATTCTTCAGAATCCACCAAGTCCTCTCCCTCCGGCTCTTGTTCATCCTGGGATATGAATTATATAAATTAATTTATTTTTTATTTCAATTAAACTTAGAAAAATCTGGTGGAATGGGAAGATTTGGCTTATTATCACCATGGACATAAATTAAATTTACCTATATAAAGTCATGGTCAGCAACAAGTGACTCTTCAAGCAAAAGTTAATTCTGGCTCAGTCAACAGGGCTATTCAAGCAATAAGAAAAAAAGGGATGATTCTGCGACCTATAAATTTACATAATACAAATTATGGTGAGATTAAAAATATGGTTATTTTTTAAGAAACAATTAGTCCTTCACCTCAACTTCTTCATCCCCTGATGCTTCTTTGGCTTCGTCATCCCTGTTACGACTGCGATCGGAGCCTGCCGAACGACTCCTAAAACAATATAGCTTATCGTTAATGATATCAAACTCAATGTCGTTTATTGTTGTAACAATCATTGTAAAATACTTGCCTGGAGCGAGATTTAGAGCGAGATTTAGAGCGCGATCTAGACCTGGAGCGAGACCTAGAAGGGCTTCGAGATGGGCTGCGGCTGCCTGAGCGTGACCGGGAGCCCGAACGGGACCGTACCGAGTGTACTGACCGATTTGACGCGGCACTCCTTCGCGATCGTCGTGACCCTACACTGCCTGCATCAGATCCACTTCCTGAGAAATTACTGCCTTCTGAATCCGACATTATAGCTTCTTAAGGCTTAAAAATCAATGATTTTGACCCATTAAAAATATCGCAGCGAAAACAGACCATACGTAGCAAAATGTCAAAACTATTCGATAAATGTTGCCAAGTGCGACCTTATAAAAAATCCACAAACTACTACACGAATGGAAATTTTCTACTATAATCTTGGGTAAAATCTACTCAAACCATTTCAGTTTATGATTTAGATATTCGATGTTTAGATTGTTTCTTGGATACAAAATCCTAAAAAAGATAATCTTAAGTATTGCAAGTAGCAGTACCGGGAAAGTACTACCCACTCACAGAATATCAAATATTATAGCAGTACTCTTACTGCTGCGTGCCGTTTGGTGGCTGTTGAGTGCCAGAGGCTCAATTATCCCTTAAGTCCCCTTCCTTCTCCTTCTTCCTCCCCATAATCCCTCTTTCTTTACAGTAGGCAGCGGCTCATTTCTATTTCCTAGGCATTTTACTGTAATGCTGAGGAAACGCAGTCGCGTTTATGAGCAGCGGTAAATTCGATTAGTCCCGGTGTCCGCCACCAATTTGGCCACTGGTCGACAGAGAGACAAATTATGAAATCATAATCCGCTGTCCACCGCTGGTGGACAGAGCAACATATTTTGAAAAGTTGTGTTACTGCGAAACGACTTTTTGTCGCCAAACGCTGCTTCGACTGAACGATTCTTCGAATATTTATATTTATCAATCGATGGACTGTTGTTTTGAATGTTAAATTCAAAACATTGTTTGTAAACATCTCGTTATATAGGAAGCACTGTACACAGAGATCTCTCTTCATAGATAGCACTTCTTACCAGAAACTTTCCGGACTAGTGGTTCCGGCGCTTCGCCGGCCGCTGCCGTGGCACGCTCGCTTCGGTCGCTCGGCTCGCGCTCTGTTGGGGTCACGGTTCTAACCTAACCTAACCCACTTATTTTCGGGATATCAGCCGAGCGAGGCAAGACACCGGGACTAATCAGGTAATACGATTAGTCCCGGTGTTGCTCTGTCCACCACTGATGGACAGCGGAACATAATTTCATAATTTGTCTCTCTGTCTACCAGTGGTGGCCAAATTGGTGGTGGACACCGGGACTAATCAGGTACATTACATAATATGTTAATTTTGTTATTTCCAATGGAACCAAGGTAAGTCCAGCTTAAAATATTTGTTGCCCCGTTACATTTTGTGTTCCCGTATTAAAACGAAAATATTTGCTGCATAAAATAACTGGCGAATCATGGGTGTGTAATTCACCTCTGCCTACCCCTTCGGAGATACAGGCGTGAAGTTACGTTATGTTGTATAATATTCTATTGAAAACTGTTGGCTATTTTAATTCGATAAATCTACTGTTGCAGTAGTCAATCTCCCGTAAACGGTCACACTTGCCGTACATAGCAAGCATAAAATAGTATTACTAGACTGAGTTTCCCCTATTTATAAACTAGCTGTTCCCGTGGCTGTAACTCGTGAATGTTTATAGCAAAGTTATTTGTTCTTATCATTTTTGTCTCTGAGATTTCAACATGCAGTTTGTCAAAAAAATGGCATGCCCTCAGAGTATACAATATAAGCTACTACCACTTTATTCTATCTACTCATACTACTTTAGGTATACTCTAAGTTTATTCCAGATAGTTCTGTAGTTAAAACTTTTTTTTAGATACATTTTCCCCGTATCCAATGCAAATTACTATTAGCAGAATTAATTTTAAGTTGGCAACATTTTGATTATCCATAGACAAAGTGATAGAAATAATAATATCAATTATATAAATAAAAAAATGCATGAAATGAACAGATACATGAATAGTAATATAAATTAAAAAATAATGTTAAAGTAAAGGTGCTCTTTTTCATTTCTTTCTACTCATTTAATGTCTGGCGGTTTCAAATTGTAACCTTAGTCTTAATTGTCTACGATTTGACTAGTTTTCTAAAAAATGTAATCTTGTCTATTGATTCATCGTTTGCCCCACCGACAATTGACTTTTCAGTAAATTATTCTAATTTAAGTTATCCTGTGTGAAATTCTTACTAGAATACTATTCATGATATAGGATACGTTCATATTAATTTTTCTTTCGCAATACAAAATAGTGGCGGACAGTTATAAAAGGTCATTCAGAAGTTCTTTGCTCGGACTCCGTTAGTAGCTTTTAGATTTTCGCATATTCCACAATAAACAATCACTAAGATTTGTAGTGGATTTGCATTGTGAATCGATTGGCTCGTGTTGGTGTCAGTGTGCAAGTGCAGTGTGTGGTGCAGTGCAGTGGTCGCGATGTATCAGTGAAGTAGACGGCGGTGACCGAAAGGATCCGTAGCTGGGGGTGTCATGCTGGAGACGCGGTCAGCGCGTGCCGCAGAATCGGTGTGGGTGAACAAGCCGCTGCCGGCGCCACACGCCATGGCCAACACTAGGCACGGAAAAAACGCCCAGGTATACCTTCACTTTACACCCACAGCCCACACGGCGACCATAAAAGCCAGCTGTACTCAGACATCCAAAATTAGATAGTTATGTTGCATTTTAAAGTATACAAAATTTTGATAACATTGTGAAAAGTCCTTGTTATTAGAGAGTGTAGGTAGAATGTTACCTCCTTGGCCCTGATTGAATTCAAAATATTACTTATTTTATTTTTACCTGCAGAGTTGCATGCATTATGTATGTAAGACTCACTCTTAATCTAATGTTAAGATAACATAGTTAAGGTGCTATAAATAAACATATAAAACTTTTGTACCATATATGGTCAGCATCAAAATTAGTTGAACAACAAACACTCATAAAAGGTAATAGGATTATTCTCTAGACATTTTTAGTTTCATGATATTAGAACATGACTACCAGTTAATAAGCACAGTTTCCTGTCACATTCACCTACGCTACAAATATTCCTGAATAACTTGTCATAGGTACCTTTCAAATTGAAGAAATTATAAAAAATGGATGAAAAGTTTGCCATTGAGTATATTCAGGTGTCTAACTACTTAAACTGGGGACTACTACAGGAGCCAACAAATACTTTTTGCTATATTAACACTTATGATAACAGCACATTGGTATTGTGAGAGTGCACTAGCTAACCTTTGTTAGGAAGGCCATATTTTGATTAGTGTACAATAAAGTTTATTTCTATTCCATTCTACAAAAGTACAAAAATATTTTTATACTCTTTTCTATATTGAATATCAAAAATGGAAAAAAAAACCTCACCTCTTCATTCCTGGTCACCTCCTTACTCATACACCTTTCATATGCCCTCTACTCATGTGGTTAAAGAAGTCTCTTCTTTTCACTGTACCATATCCACCAGGTGAAGAAATTAAAGAAAAAACAATATTGTTAATTTGTTTTCCCTTCCACTTTAATGGGAACTGGCATTGGAATTTTTTTTTCGTGCAGAAATCCCTTCGGATACCCCCCCGCCGGTCAGCGTTATGTCGGGCTTGAACCGACTAAAACCGCACGCTGTCTCCGGTCTACAGACGCGGGGGTGTAAGGTTGCCCATAGAGCATATCCCTCGCACCCCGATTGACCCTGGGCCATCTCCACTTGCGAGATGGCCCCCTCGGATTTGGGAACCACGGTGTCCCCGTCTTGCCCCGGTTTAGGGGAGGGGCGCTAGTCGCCCCACCGTCCCGGCCTGCTTCTGCTGGGGTGACAGGTGGCCTCACCTCTCACCCCCAGGCCTGCGCTCATGGGGGACGGAGGTCGTTAAGCGACCTCCGACGCCTGAGTCGCCTGCGACGCGCGGCGAGCATGTTGCGGGAGAGTTCTAAATCTCTATCGGGCGCGCTCCGCCATCTCCTTCGCGAGCATTACATGCTCGCAGAAGGAGGTGACGGAGGCCCACGCGCTCGCGCTCCGCACCATTGCCGCAATCATGCTGCCGAGCGAGAGGACTCCCACTCCGACGGCTGCCACTAGGTCACGCCTCGGCGCCTCCCACGCTGGGCAGACCGCCAGCGTGTGCAGGGCCGAGTCCTCGCTCGCGTCGCAGTGATGGCACTCAGGCGGTGGCTCTTTCCTGATCCGATGCAGGTGGTCCCCGAAGCTCCCCTTCCCGGAGATCACCTGCGTCAGTCGGTACGAGAGGCTTCCGTGTCGCCTCTCTAGCCAATCCTCCATGATGATCCTTACCGCAGCTATTGCGGCGTGCCCTGCGCTTGGTCGCCCAAGTCGTTCTTTCCACTCCACCACGATGGCCTGGCGGAGCTAGGACTGCACGGCCTCAATTTCTCGAGGTTCGGGGTTCCATCCCTGCTCCCGCGCCTCCTTTCGCCACTGGTATAGTTCCGAAAGGGCTCTCGCCTCCAGGTCCCATGGCGGAGTTCCGGCAAGGAGACTCGCCGCCTCGAAGGAGATCGTGCGGTATCCGCGGTTGACCCTGATGGCCATCACCCGCTGCGGAGCGCGCAGCATCCGCACACTTCTGGGCTTCAGGGCCTCCGCCCATATTGGGCACCCATACAGGGCCATGGAACGCACGATCCCCGCGTAGAGTCTCCTGCAGGAGTCATCGGGCCCATTCATGTTGGGCAGCAGCCGCGCCAAAGCGAGAGCTGTGCCCTTCAACTTGGGGGCCAGACTTCGGATGTGCTCTCCGAAGTCCCATCGGCCGTCGAGCACGAGCCCCAAATATTTCATTTGAGGCTTGATGCCGATGCGATTACCTCCCACGATGAGACTGGATCCCTCAGGTTGCTTGCTCCGAGGCCCATGAAAGAACAGGGCCTCGGTTTTATGCAGAGCCACCTCGAGACCCAGCCGCCGGATCCGCTCCACGACTTGGGCAACCGCGATCGTGGCCTTCAAGGTCGCTTCGCAGTACGTAGCCCCGCACGCCGTCACGAGCGTGTCGTCCGCGTAGCACGTGACGGCGGCACCGTCTGCAAGCTCACCACGAAGCACCCAGTCGTATCAGATGTTCCATAGGAGCGGCCCCATGACCGATCCCTGCGGAACACCGCACGACATCTCACGTCGACCGAGACCGGTCACGGTTGGGTCAAATACGCCCCGACTATGCGGCGGAGGTAGAGAGGCACTTCGTGATACACGAGCGCCTCTCTAATGCAACTCCAGGGCAAGGTGTTGAACGCGTTGGCGATGTCCAGGGACACCGCCAACATCACCTCACCCCGAGTCGAGTACCTACCTACCTTATATTTTGTCTTACTTTTGACACTGATTCCATGAATTAGGTTACAACATTTTTAAATTGTATTACAACATGTTATAACTAGTTTATAGAAATATTTAGTAATTGGATAAGTAATTAATTTTCAAATGCATTATACAATAAAATTGGACTAAATTTGCACAATAAGTGAGTTAGGTGGTAGATAACATATATATACCTAATATGTCTTAAAGTGAAGCAGATTTTCCGGTAATATGAGTTATTGTTGCTTAAATATTTTGTGTGTAAATAGTATTATCTCTTTAGACTCTTCTCGGTGAAGTATTTGAGTTATACATTTTTTTTTTTAATAACTTTTTAAGCTTGTATTGTCTCTTAGTAGTTCTTGGTTATTAAGAAAGATTTTCTTCTGTATAAAAAGAATATAGTATGGACAAGCAACCAACTTACCAATGTGTATTATGTCACTAGAATAGAATGGAGCCACCACTACAATAGAATAGACTGTATCACAGCATTATTGTAAACCTTTAATAATGTATATAAATGAATAATATGATATCTATTCTTCATTGGTAATCGAGATAGCAATAAGTCATAAAGGCGATATAGGAAAATGTCAGTATAAAAAATTGTTTAAGTGTTTTGTGCTTGTAAAAAATACAATTTAATTGATTTTTGCAACAATTTTTTTATCTAGATGAATCCGTGAGTGGATAGTCAGGTAGTAGTGGGCAGTTAGAACTTATTTTGAGTTTATTAAAACAGTCAATGCCTTTGTAAGAAACTGTTTGCATGTTCATGTTTACCTGAAGCATATTGCTGGTGCAAAGGTTAAAGGCTGCGGTAGCCTGATGGCGATTACGACGAAATTGCGATTTGGTGGTCGCAGATTGAAGTCATTCCACTACCGACGTGCTAGTAATGAGTTAGTTTTATTTAGCTAGTCTTCAGAGTAATGGGAAGACTTGTATTTTGATTTGCTAGTATTCTATATCAAAGAAAAGTCTTCTTTTCTTTGCCGAAGGCGTTGCACATTTCTATTACTTTGTTTGCCCAGACCACAAAGTTATCTAGCCAAATACTACTTGGGTACTATAATACATATACTTAATATAATTATAGTTTACCTAAATGGTTAACAATACATCATGAACAGTGGGTTTATTAGGAATATGTACTTAATTTTCCCCTTATTATATATAACTTGAATATAATTATGCCACTCATCCAGCATGGCATTAGTACACATATATCCAGGATTTGATTTATAGTAATACTACAGTTTTCTAATCAATGAATGATTTCCATTATTATTTATTAATGCTACAACAATTATTATAATTAAATGTGTCATACAGTTACAAACAGGAAAATGAATGTTTAGGGAATCATATGGATGACTTATTAGCACTGATCAGACTAGGCAGCATTGCTTTTAGTACTTGCGATGTGTCGTCATTGAATTCTTTTATTCCGAGCGTCCCAGGATTTAAGATAATGCCATATTCATCTCTCCAATAAAAATAGTACCACTTTTTGCAGCATGTGTAGAGCGTGAGTAAAAGTGATTTGAATTTCTAATCAAACACCACCTTGTCCACCTTTTCAAATTACTCGGCGCTAAAATAGTTGTGGGTGCTAGCACCTCTGCCTACCCCTTCGGGGATATAGGCGTGAGTTTATGTCATGTTATGTTTATGTTTGAAATAGTTCGTTCATAAACCCATTAAAATTTTTTAGAGGCTTTTCACGCTAGAGGTGATTGTATTGTATTCACAAGAGCAATTTTTGTTTATGCATCTCGTGCCTTTAAATCACTTACTGCTCAGTAGTCTAGAATTGAATCACGTAATTTGAAGACAACACTCGCAGCAAAAATACTTGAACAAATAACGTAAGTTGGTTGTGATCTTTTTACTTTGTGCAGAGCAGGATGAAGTAAGATTAGGTATACTTTACTAGTCGGGGTGCGAGGGATATGCTCTATGGGCAACCTTACACCCCGGCGTCTGTAGACCCGAGACGGCGTGCGGTTTTAGTCGGTTCAAGCCCGACATAACCGCCCCCGCTGGAAACACGCGGGGGGGTATCCGAAGGGATTTCCGCACGAAAAAAAAAAAAAAAAAAAAAAAAGGTATACTTTACTAGGGGTGTGTGTTGGGTAACCTCCTCGAGTGTCGCTCCGATTCCGATCCCGCTGCAGTCCGGGGGGAACGGAATCGGAGCGGCCGGTACACCCTGGGCGGCGGTCAATGGCTTCCCCTTCACCCCTTCATAGGGTTGGCATTGATCGTCGGCCAATACCCAACGTGGCGGGAACACATCGCTCTCCGTACTCCTCTGCTTTCAGAGGAGACAGGATGAGCGATGCTGTTAGTGGTGAGATGGCCCAGGGTCAGCCGGGGTGCGAGGGATATGCTCTATGGGTAACCTTACACCCCGGCGTATGAAGACCCGAGACGGCGTGCGGTTTTAGTCGGTGCAAGCCCGACATAACCGCCCCCGCTAAGGGATTTCCGCACGATAAAAAAAAAAAAAAAAAAAGGTATACTTTACTAGAGGAAAGCCAGTTTTATCACTGCTATCTTACTGCGCTATTGACTCTAAAGTTGGCGATACATATCAAGTATTTAGTAGCGAGGATGATTCTCGCTGCGCAAAAGCCACAGCGTCTACCTCATGTCTGCGTTTGGTACCAATTTCTCCGAAGCTCAGTTCGTTCGTTCGAGTGCCGACGTCGACCTAGCGCGCTAAGCAATAATTTGCAGGAGCAACTGGTCTAATGAGAATAGTATGAGGGACTCATGCTGCAATGACCGTTTAATTTTTGAACCGCTCTTGTGGCATATCAAATACGATTAGGTTCTTTGCGGAATCTTTCCTCTCGGGCTTTCAGTCATCTGCAAAGCGAATGACGTCGCGATTGCCCCAGAATGAAGCTTCGAAAACGGCACGCCTGTCTACCATCGGTGTCTGCTACATGGTCGGACGAGTCAAGGCGTTAATGTTACCGGTGCATTGTAGAAGATATGCCCTAATTTTCCATTCAGCTCATCACTGTCCCCTGCCAAACTTCAGTATCGTATATCGGGATCGGCATGGTTAGCTCGGTTTGCTCCTAGGAGGGATGTGGGTGACGAGAAGCCGCCCGCAGAGCTATCATAGTCCAAAGATCGTTCCTCCTGCAGGGATGATTATTATTGGGGTGTGTGTTGGGTAACCTCCTCGAGTGTCGCTCCGATTCCGATCCCGCTGCAGTCCGGGGGAAACGAAATCGGAGCAGCCGGTACACCCTGGGCGGCGGTCAATGGCTTCCCCTTCACCCCTTCATAGGGTTGGCATTGATCGTCGGCCAATACCCAACGTGGCGGGAACACATTGCTCTCCGTACTCCTCTGCTTTCAGAGGAGACAGGATGAGCGATGCTGTTAGTGGTGAGATGGCCCAGGGTCAGCCGGGGTGCGAGGGATATGCTCTATGGGTAACCTTACACCCCGGCGTCTGAAGACCCGAGACGGCGTGCGGTTTTGGTCGGTGCAAGCCCGACATAACCGCCCCCGCTGGCCGGCGGGGGGGTATCCGAAGGGATTTCCGCACGATAAAAAAAAACAAAAAAAGGGATGATTATTATTGAGAGCTACACTTTTTACGATATTATGATTGCGCCGAGACATCTCTGTCTATTCCGATTACTGCTTTATTACCTGTCTGCTCTAGTTACCGTGTTTGTTGTAACTAGCACGAATTCCTTTTACTAATATATTTATTTATTTTTAATTAACTTTTATGATAGTCAAGAAGTCGTTAATGTAGTAGTTAGCTGTTATATTATCAATTAAAATACAAACAATTAGGTTTTTATCAATGCCGAATTAAGTAAGGTACTTGTAGAATAGTTGGTAGCGTAATTATATTCTTTTAACTACATGTATTATAACCACTTACACCGTGTTATCACAAAATAAACTTTCTATTACACGTAACACCTAGACAAAGTGAAAGCAAAATAATTTACTGATCAATAATTCCTATAAAGAATTTTAGCGGGAGATAGCTATGATTTTTCTACCACAACTGTGCCTCTATCTCAAACCGACTTTAAGGTCCTTAAACCTTTTTTAGGGATTTTCTTTAGAAAAGCCCTATTGCTATCGAGTTGTCGTCGACGTCGTCGTTGCCAATTTTCTGTCACGGTTTTGGGTATGAAGGAGATGAGCTATCGAGTTGCTGTTTTCGGTAATAGATTCGTGCTGGAGTGAACCATTGCAAGATAAAAAAAAAAACGCAAAAAATCGCTAAATCGAAAATCCCTTGTATTCGGCTGAGCTCGTCTCAAGAATTCAACTTGTTTTTTTTTTTCGTGCGGAAATCCCCATGGTGTTTGTGTGTGGTCCCATCCTTACACATAACAATATCTTACTATCTTTAATATTATCGTCTATGTCGACAATGTATCGTGCCTTGGAATCCTACTAATATTATAAACGCGAAAGTTTGTGAGTATGTATATACCTATGTATGTATTATGTTTGATGCTCTTTCACGCAAAAACGGCTGAACGGATCGGGCTGAAATTTGGTAGTCGGGAATAACACATAGTTTACTTTTCATCCCGGGAATAGGTTCCCATGGGTAACGGAAACGGGATCAGAATTCCACGCGGGCGGAGCCGCGGGCAATAGCTAGTGCATTTATAATTCCGTAGACACGTATTTTATTGACATTTGGTGAAATAAGTAATTATAGCCCTTGTAACACGGCAATTACGTATTCTAGGTATATATATTACTAGCTGATGCCTGCGGCTCCGCCCGCGTGTATGTTTGATCCCGTTTCCGTAACTCGTGGGAATCCATTCTAGGGATAAAAGTTGCCTATGTGCCCTTAGAGTATACATAAGTAGCTTGCTTATGTGTACATTAAGGTTATTCCAGACTATAATCTATCCCTGTACCAAATTTTAGCCAGATCCGTTCAGCCGTTTTTGCTTGAAAAAACCGGCCAAGTGCGGGTCGGACTCGCCCACCGAGGGTTCCGTACAAACCTGTAGGTATATAAGTAAAAGTTCACCCATCACGACAATCGAGTCATAGTTATGGTAGTAGTAACTTTAAAATTTTCAAAAATGTGTTTAATTATATGAATTACCTTTTTTTTCCTGCGGAAATCCCTTCGGATACCCCCCCCCCCCCCCGCCGACCAGCGGGGGCGGTTTTGTCGGGCTTGAACCGACTAAAACCGATGTACCTAACTAAAAATTTACGGATTTCGCAATTTTTCCTTTATTTGCACTATAAGACGTTATTTCGTACCAAATTTCAAGATTCTAAGTTCACGGGAAGTACCCTTTTTTTTTTTTTTTTTTTTTCGTGCGGAAATCCCTTCGGATACCCCCCCGCGTGCCAGCGGGGGCGGTTATGTCGGGCTTGAACCGACTAAAACCGCACGCCGTCTCGGGTCTACAGACGCCGGGGTGTAAGGTTGCCCATAGAGCATATCCCTCGCACCCCGACTGACCCTGGGCCATCTCCGGTTTCGAGATGGCCCCCTCGGGTTTGGGAACCACGGTGTCCCCGTCTTGCCCCGGTTTGGGGGAGGGGCGCTAGTCGCCCCACCGTCCCGGCCTGCTTCTGCTGGGGTGACAGGTGGCCTCACCCGCCACCCCCAGGCCTGCGCTCATGGAGGACGGAGGTCGTTAAGCGACCTCCGGCGCCTGAGTTGCCTGCGACGCGCGGCGAGCAAGTTGCGGGCTCGGCGGACCGGGAGAGTTCTAAGTCTCTCCCGGGCGCGCTCCGCCACCTCCTTCGCGAGCATTACATGCTCGCAGAAGGAGGCGGCGGCGGCCCACGCGCTCGCGCTCCGCACCATTGCCGCAATCATGCTGCCGAGCGAGAGGACTCCCACCCCGATGGCTGCCACGAGGTCACGCCTCGGCGCCTCCCACGCCGGGCAGTCCGCCAGCGTGTGCAGCCCTGAGTCCTCGCTCGCGTCGCAGTGATGACACTCAGACGGGAAGTACCCTGTAGGTCTTGATTCCCGTGCGAGTTTCGAAAATTTGCGGCATAAACGGCTGTATCTATTGATTGGCTTAGAAGTTTGATTTTTTCACAGCTCCAAGGGACAGTAGACCTGAGTATTAGATATAAATTTCAGTTTGATACCTCCACGTGTTCCTGAGAAAAACGGTCTTGACAGACGGACGGACGGACAACGAAGTGATCCTATAAGGGTTCCGTTTTTTCCCAGGGTCAGCCGGGGTGCGAGGGATATGCTCTATGGGCAACCTTACACCCCGGCGTCTGCAGACCCGAGACGGCGTGCGGTTTTAGTCGGTTCAAGCCCGCCATAACCGCCCCCGCTCGCGGGCGGGGGGGGGGGGTATCCGAGGGGATTTCCGCACGAAAAAAAAAAAAGGTACGGAGCCCTAATAACCAACATCCACACATCCATACTCAATATTTATACTTCGCGATTACAATTAGTAGGATAGAATTATTGTATAAAATACAGTTGTGCCTAGAAATAAAAAAAAAAAATATTTAAGACGTAAAATGAAATTTACGAGACGGTACTGAGGCGGTAAATCAAAGAAATATACAATTTCCAATTATTAATTTGTCACTTAGTAACACTTTGCTCACCTGGAAATCGAATATGGGACATCATGCATAGCAGAACGCTGCCGCTAGCGGATATTTAAGAAAGAAAGAAACAAAAATGAACAAATTAACATAATAAATAAATATCTTACAATCTAAGAATATCTAGGCACACCGTGCGATCCCGAATATGGCCGCCATCTCAGCATAAATGCTACCGTTGGATATACGCAGCGCTGGTTTTCTGATGGGAACCTCGCGGCAGTCCTTAGAATACTAGGATCACCCTCGTCCAGTGGGTGTAATTCGCGGTGAGCGCGTGGCGTAACCCAACAGCTGGAGCTGTTGGGTTAGGCCGCATTTTCACGAGCCGGGTTTCTACACGGTCCGGTTTCATGGTGTACCTCCGTGAAGCAGGGCTAACATTAGCATCGTAGAAATGGCTCAATACATACATACAAGACTGACGATCGGATGCGGTTTGCCAGGCCTAGGGCTAGGCTCGACGAGAGACCTTCTTGTGGATATGCGGCATTTAACTACCCAAAGTAGTCACATGCCTATTTGCATGTTGTGACTCCATATCGTGTAGGTATAACCCGGGTGACGGATCGGAGGTCTACGTCTGACTGTTAACAAGGAAAAAAATCTGCAATTCAATATTGTTTGGCATTTAGGTCCAGATGTTGATCACGTTACACGTTTATGTTACATATTATTTATACCTATAAAAATATTAACTGTACGAAAACAATGCAGTGTGGTTTAGTGTCATCCAATAATGATAAAAGTCTTTGAACAATAAACTGTTACGTTCATTTAATAATCATTGACTGAATAATGGTTATTTTGGTAAGTATCTGTTTGTCTTTTCGTGTTCATACGGATCCTATATCTTTGATCTGCGGTGTCATCTGCGTTAACTTGATATGCTGCTTCATAGTGCTGCGTAAAACCAATATTACCGTACCGATCGTATACAAATTTTAGGAATTGAATCTCAACCGCGTAACATATTTTAAGAGGTGACGAGTTCACACATAATATTCCAACATTATGGTCTCGGTGTTTCTATGTATAATAATATGTATTTACAAAACAAGTTGAATTCCTGTTTTTTTTTTAAATGAGTCTTTCTTTCTTCTTTCTTTTCTTTCTTTCTTTCTTCTCTTCTGATTTTTTTTTCTTTATCTTGCAATGGTTCACCCCAGCACGAATCTATTACCGCAAAAACAGCAACTCGATAGCTCATCTCCTTCATACCCAAAACCGTGACAGAAAATTGGCAACGACGACGTCGACGACAACTCGATAGCAATAGGGCTTTTCTAAAGAAAATCCCTAAAAAAGTATCTAAGTATGTTTATCTGCTTTCTAGAACCCATATGGCAAGCTCTCCTAGTTTTTTTTTTTTTGAAGTCACTCTTAAAAGTGACCTCGCACAAAATTTAATTCTTGCTTCTCTGCTGTAGCAGCTGTGACTATATAGTCAATATCTATCTATTTGGAGAGTTCAGCTCGACCTAACTAGACGTAACACAAAATGCCACGTTTCAGATAAAATGGATGATGAGCTGTGTGCCTTCATCTTTATTTCTGTATCAAAAAGTAGCAATTTCCTTTGCAATGTGCAACTCTTTGTTCTGAATTAGTCCTGTAAACTGATAAATATACCTACAAGAAAAGTGGTTTGAATCATTTACGGACAAGTACGCGAGCAAAAGTCAGAAGAATTTATATATTAAATCGTCACTGCAACTTGTATTTGTAATTCAAAGCTTCAATGTTTGTTTTTCAGTGCCGCACTTGAAGCAAACATTAAAATATAAATCTTAAGGCTTTCACGGCCGGCGTTGCATGTAGAATATACTGCTTCCGGGCTGTTTGACCGTGGTCCATCGGAAACTTGTTTTCCAGACGTTTCGTCGATCACTGCGGTCGACATCTTCAGTGGTACACGTCGGGACGCCGTCGAGTGCGGAGAACCTTCCTCGGCGGCGAACTCGGTGCGACTGATGCCGCCATCAGTCGCACCGAGTTGGCTGCCGAGGAAGGTACGACGTGTACCACCCAAGTTGACAAGTTTCCAACATTAAAATATTCGCAAGTTGTGAATTTTATTATATTTGAAGTAGGTATATTATTTGGTGTGATGGCTTTTGGATAAAGTTTTGGTCCTTCTTGATATTTTAAGTTGTATTTATATACTCACCCGGGTGATATTGCCGTAGGAGTAGACAGAGGTATACCACAAACCACAAGACAAACATATTTCACCAGCGTAATGTTCTTTACGTAACGAACTTATTACCTTCTGCGCTTGACAGAGATCGTGAGAGTCCTGAGCATTACCTAATAGAAGGATCTCAACACCATTTAACTCGTGGGCGTATGCAAAAATATGTCACAGAACCTATGCTTTAACACGCAAGTCACATATCTTCGTTAATGTTCCAGGACGACGTATGCTACGTGGTAGCTAAATACGATTACGCGGCGCAGGGTGCCCAGGAGCTGGACCTTCGTAAGAACGAGCGGTACTTGTTGCTGGACGATTCGAAGCATTGGTGGCGCGTGCAGAACGCGCGCAGCCAGTCCGGTTACGTCCCTAGCAATTATGTAAAGAAAGAGAAACCTTCGCTCTTTGACAGGTAAGAAATGCAAGGCGAGGCAGTATAGTGTAGCAAATATTCTTGATTTGTCTATTCAGGGCTTATAGACCAGTAATTTAGGCTCTGAACAGATAGTACTTTCGTACGGTTCGTGAAAATACCTGAAACCTTACCTCCTTTCCGTTTACCCTGTCTCCTTATATCTCTTCTCTCTCAACGCGCCTCTCATGTTGCAAGCGTTCATTAGCAACGGTATCCGCTCGCCTCCAGAGGAGATGTATGTTTGATTGCTACTTAAAGACACACGTGCTCCACACTGCACAATGCACACCCAAGTTGACAAGGTACTTATTCTAAATATTCATCAAAATGCATTTATTTATTTGATCACGTGAAACTCTTCGTTCCGACCGCACCCTGTTCTCGGGGTGTAAAGCTGCTGTTAGCTAATTAATACACATGTTTTATTACAACGTCTATTTCTGTAATAAAGTAAACAATGCAATAAACGCGACATTTCACTAATGAACGAGAACAAGACTAATTTAGTATATTAATTGTTCCATGTTTTTAAATGACTTTTAATTACATTAAAGTGGGTATTGGAACCACCCAGTCCTAATTACAATATCTCCAGTCTCGAACGTTTCGCGTGAAACCTGGACCATTTTTATTTTTTTGTTTTCCTAATCTGGCCGCGAAAACAAATAACTGGTTACCCACATTCCCATTACCCGTCGCGGTCTCTGCTCTAGGGACCGCAACCTGTAATCTCCATTGTTCTTCGGGCAAGTCCATTGTCAGAGTAAAAAAGTACAAACATTTGTCCAATAAACCAACTAATGAACCTTGCCATTGAGGGTAATAAAACTTCGTCAAACTGTTAAGTAATGTTTCAGCTCAGCAGGATGCTAAACATTTGATCAAATAGATATTTGGGTTAATTGAGTTTATTATATATTATGCATTGAATATTGTGAGTTGGAACCAGTGAATCCGCCTATCGTAAACTACAATCAATGCTTCCGTTTGTAGAAGCAGAATTAGGCAATTATTTTTGTTCTGAACGTAAAACCTTCAGATGTTCATGGTTTAAGGGTAAGTCTTCGGTCTCGAACACAACTGTTTTGTGTGGCAATTTTGGGGTGTATAGTTTCTTAGTCTGATGAAATTTTTGACTATAGAAGACTGCTTCTCCTGTGTACTGGGTGAATGAATGGTCGGCGAACTGGAGAAATTATTCACAACGCATAGCATTACGTGACACCTTGCCGCCTACTGATCTCATTTAATGTAACCGCTAAAATTTAAAAACAATATCAGAACACTTTCGCCCGTTTAGAGTCTGTTTCTGCGCAGTGGCATTCTTATCAGCTTCTCATTAGCTGAATGTGAGGTTTTTAAGGGAGAGCTGTCTGACTGGTCGCAAAACGAACGGGTAACAATGTTCTGTTATTCGACTGTTTTTATACTTATACTTACATACATTCACACCCGTATAAAAATTGCCTCGGAACTGTTTCTGTGTCATCTTCAATTATGTGAACTGAATTTTTTGTACATATTACTTGATAAATTACTAGCTGCATTCGTCACGTAATTTTCCAGTTCAATACATCGATGTCCTTCATATTCGAAGGTGGGCATTATAAATGCCCCAAGCCCTCGACGCCTTCAGAACAAATATTGGACGTCTCGTCGCGAACTTTTATCAGAGCGTGACATTGATACGTATCTTCCAATATCACTGCTCGTGCACACAAGAAAATGCATCGTGGGCTTAATTCATGTTTGTACATAATGTGTAATTTTATGCATCTTGCGACCTCGTCTTGAATGTGTATAAATGGAGCTCCATGGTCAACTGATCAATTGATAACAGCTAGAACTGCATGTGGTGAGTGGGGGATTCAATCAAATAATTGCATTCTTCTAGTAGGGTACGTAGGAATTTTTGTCCGCTTGCTCCGATTCTGAGTGAGATTCGTGATTCGGCAGATTCGGAATTGAACAGATTCGTGATTCGGCAGACTCGGGATTGAACAGACTCGTGGATTAGGCAGATTCTTGGACTCGATGGATTCGCTACACGGCAGCAGTACAGTTGTAAATAAATTAGCAAGTGAAACTAAATAAGGCTCAAACGTCAAACTTATAAAAAACACGAAAAAATAATCTACTCGGATAAACTTTAACATTAGCAGCCTATACTATTATAAAATTGTAAATTATAGCTTGACAAATTCATGCGTGACACTTCCATGGTGTGCCCCATGAGGGGCGTAAGGTAGGGGGGTAGTAAAACGAAACGAGTGTCACGCAAGAATTTGCTAGAACTTGTGTGGTGTTAAATTAAGGTTACCGATATGTTAAATTATAGTTTAAAAAAAAGTTGATTACACTCATTAACGCCGCTTATATATAATATTTTTAATTTTGTACTACCTATCATAGCAACTTACCCGTGGACTTTCCAAAAATTTTCTTTGATAAACAATAAAAAACACAAAAATAATCAGGACATTTAAGCGATTATTTTTTTATTTATATACCTTTACTGCACGACTGTTCATTTTCTGCCGTGTAGCGAGTGTGGATTCTGAAAATCTGCCCAATCCACGAATCTGTCCAATCCCGAATCTGTCAACACCGAGCAAGCGTATTTGTCTAGATCTATTGGTCTTTTAGCTATGTTAGTGGATATTTTGTATGAGGTCCATCTCCTTCAAGCTACCGCTTTAAATGGAAAACTTCTAATCAATCAAATTATTAATTATGAAGTCAGAGGCCCGACTGCCCTAAAAAGACCGAAACAAGTTTCCGTTTATGATTTGCAAATGGGTCCCGCCTGCTATGAAATTTGTTTCGGTCTTTTATCTTTATCGTACACTTTTTAGTTATGATATATTATAGTTTTGAAATTACCCTTTAAAGCTCTTCATTTCGAAACCCTACTCGATAAGTTTGAGTGAAAATATTTTGTTAATTACATACTATTTGGGACGACCTACCTAGTAGCTCAGTTGGTCAGAGCATTCCCTTCTGTAAGGGACTGGTCGCGGGTACAAGTCCCGTCCTAGATGTTCCCTTTTTCCGGTCTAAATCCGTAACATATGTTTTTTTTATTTTGATATTCCTAGTAGCACTCTTATCTCGCAGTAAATACGAATCTAACGACACCTCTCAAGCTAAAATCCATCGAGCTGTTCAGGCTGCAAAGCGTGCCAAACAATTATACGTGCACACTATCGAAAATTATAACCCTCTTTCTGGCGCAGTCGGGTAGAAATACGCATGTCTATACATCGCCGAAGGGTATTAACATCTATATTTCGCCATCTCTGTTCGATGTCGAAAGCGAACTGATTGTCGTCAACTGGGTTTATGGGAAAAACGATCTAAAGCAAAATGTTACGTGCCGTTTGAGTGGCAGCATTTTCACGTCGAAATTGATAATAAAAATTACCACAAAATTTCTTAGAATATTAATTCTAAGAAACTTTATATAACTATATAAATAGCGATATAGCCAGGCAAACAATACCGGATAAAAATGTGGCATCGCGCTTGGTATACATATTTAAATATTGTATTAGTTATCTATGTTAGCTAAGTAAGCTGTCGGTAAGCGACCTTCGGGGAGACTGGCATGACAGTATATCTCCCAGTGAGGGTGGGGCATCTGTAAATATTTACACACTATACCGATAATATACACTCAATTGACGAGGAAAAGACTCGACAATCTTTTTTCTATCGTGTTATTGAGCAGAGCGAGCGAAGCTGGTATGGTACATCGGACATGAACCATCTCGCTTCAAAACACTCCTCAGTGTCCACACTATCACCGTGGTAAATTTTGGTCAAGATCGCGGAAGTGGTTAAGGAGGAGTTCAGCCACCAACAAACGGGAGTGTTTTGAAGCGAGATGGTTCATGTCCGATGTACTATTGAGGAATAATTACCGAAAAACCGTTTCACAGTAAGTTGTGTGTAAGATGTCTTATTTTCAAGTAAGAATCCTGCTCGCTCAGCTCAATTTATATCAGTCGCACCCTGCACTGAATTCCTAGTTAATATAATACTTGAAGTTATCCAGAAAAAAATATCATGATACAGTCTTCGCGTTTGATTTTATTTCTCTAGATTCTTCAGTCATGCTGACAGTCAACACGGATCGTTAAAATATCATTAGATACTTTCATTTGAATGATGGTTAAATAATGTTTAGTTTAGATGGGTCGCGCTCGTAGAGAGGGTGAACGAAAAAAGATTGACGAAATATATTTATGAGGCGAGGGTGAATGAGGAACTTGAAAAGGGTCGAATGCATACGCATGTTAATCCTACGATCGAGCACATAGTCATGTATACCGAGCGCTACGCCGAGGGTACTCTGCCGGTTGCGAGGGAAATGCCTTATTAAGGCCACCTTAAACCCCGGCGTATGAAGACCCGAGACGGCGTGCACGCGGTGCACCCTGGGCAACGGAGACGGCAGCGCCTCTCTCCTAGGGTGGCAGCGACGCGGCGGCGGCGGGGGGGTATCCGTAGGCATTTCCGCACGAAAAAAAAAAAAAAAAAAAAGGGTACTGTCTCGCCCTTCTACTCGGTAGGTGTAATTAGGGTATAACAGCGTACGATCAGTTGGACCGTGTAGTCGTTTTCAGTCAGTAGTTTAGTAGCATAAATACCCACAAATATGCATTATGCAAGTCTGCACCATCGACACGTCCCTACAGTTAAAAAAAAAACCGGCCAAGTGCGAGTCGGACTCGCCCTAGAAGGGGTTCCGGGTTCCGGGTTCCGGGTTCCGTAGCAGCAAATAAATTTTTTATATTTCAGTTGATTGAATGAAGGGAAAATGCGGTTTACGATTTATGACGTATTAATAAAAAAAAACTACTTACTAGATCTCGTTCAAACCAATTTTCGGTGGAAGTTTTTTTTAGTTTTATCATTCTGTTATTTTAGAAGTTACAGGGGGGGGGGGGGGCAGATTTTACTACTTTGGAAGTGTCTCTCGCGCAAACTATTCAGTTTAGAAAAAAATGATATTAGAAACCTCTATATCATTTTTGAAGACCTATCCATGGATGAGAAAAAATTTCTTGAGTTTCAGTTCTAAGTATTACCCCCAAAGTTTAATGTTTATTTTTTCTATTTTTGTGTGAAAATCTTATTGTAGTCCACAGAATACATCTACTTTCCAAGTTTCAATAGCATAGTTCTATAGTTTCGGAAAAAAGTGGCTTTGACATACGTACGGACATCCGTCCGTACGTATGTCACAGCCAGAGGCATGGCGAACGTACATACTTTACTATCCGTTTTTTGCCATTTGGCAACGGAACCCTAAAAACTGATAGTAAAGTATGTACTGTGTAACCACATTGCACGTAATGTTCGTTTTACTGCGTCAAATGTTATTCTTGTATGGATATAACGCCCATGTTATAGTGGGATAAAATTGTTATTGTGTGACGCACATTTAAAGATAAACTTGATTCACGAACACTGACTGAACTTATCTGTTTATTATTTTGTATTTTCTACAGATTTGTGTAAGCTAGATTATCACAAACCGTGCGTTACAGTGTATTGTCAAATTGGTGCCTTGTACATTTTCGTGCCTGTACAAGTACAACTCTTACTTCAGTCTAATAAAATAAATAATAAGTAAATATTCTACGACATTCTACACAGCGCTTTCTAGACCCAAAGTAAGCTTGTGTTATGGGCTCCAGAATGCGGACAAACATACTTATATACTTTTTTTTTGTAAATACATACATATTATACATAGAAACACCCAGACTAATGCAAATAGACATATTCATGCATACAAATAATTGCACTGAGCGGGAATCGAACGCTGTCGTAGCAGTCGAATGCACTACCGCTACGCCAAAGAGGCCGTCATTAGTCTACGTTCAACATATCTCTAGGAGGCACATTATAGGTTTCGACCATATAAAGGTTATATATGATTTTAGATTGACATGGTCATTTACATTAAAATTAGAATTATAAACGGGATATATTATATAAAATTAGAATTATATAATACATCCGTGATCATGGTACTTGTAACAGTGCCGAAATATCGGATTCTCGAAAAAGATACTAAACATGGTAAATATCTCATATAAAGGTTTACTATTGCCCTATCGTTACAGAAAATATAGCTAAATAATTGACAGTTCTGGTGCGCACTCTGTGTGGCGACACCACATATACCCAGCGCCATCTAGTGACAACAAGTTAAACTACTTTTATACTAGAACGTCACTACCAATCCTGAATCGCGAAAGTGAAGTTCGCGCGCTGGTATAACCGTTGGGCCGGTGGAAGACAGCACACCCCTTTCCTCGCACGCTCTGTATTATGTCGACAAGTCAACGGTGATAACGTTATTGACTAGTTAGGTTGTCGTAATAAGTAACTAGGTCTCTCTAACCGCAAGAACCGCGACAAAATAAATAATTTACAGCGACGACTTACATCCTTTTCAATACCAGCTGATCTAGTTTTGCCGGCATACCTTTTGTTGGGTTTGTCTCAGTTTTTACGACACACTTGGGAGTTCGACTGGTGGCTGTACTACACTCCCACTTAATATCCTGTTTTATTAATATTATGTATTCCTGGGGTTTTTGAAAGTGTCACAGGTCTTCACGCACTTCGTTTCCATTTTCCATCCTATTTTCTATCCCAATTTGCCACTACAGGTGCGTACGCGCAAACGTGTGTGTTACTATTCTACGGTAACCGCTTACCATCAGGTTGGCCGCATGTATTCAGTACCACGAAACAAATATTATGACGACCTCTGTGGCGTAGCGGTAGAGCTTTCGACTGCTAAGTTAAAGGTCGCGGGTTCGATTCCCGCTCACTGCAAATATGTATATTTGCATTGGTCTGGGTGTTTCTATGTATTATAAGTATTTATTTACAAAAATAAGTATCTATGATTATCCACAGTCTAGAACCCATATGATAAGCTCTGCTTAGTTTGGGTCTAGATGGCATGGTGTAATATGTCCTAGAATATTTATTATTTATTAATCTATTATCATTTTTTTATAAGCCTATGTCCATCGGAAATAATGTACCTTTCAAAATAATGAAATAATTTTTCCAATGAGGTTCCGAAGATTATTACCCCAAACATATAAACAAACTCACAAAATGCGGCCTGTCTCATTTCAGTATTAAGAAAAAAGTAAAAAAAGGATCCGGTTCGAAGACACTGCCGTCGAACAGCTCCCCCGTCAGAGGTGGCGGGGGCGCCGGTGGTGAAGCAGGAGCGCGGCGGATTGAACCTGCGGACGCTCTAGGAATGGCGGTAGTGAAGTATAATTACCAGGCGCAGCAGCCGGACGAACTGTCTCTTACGAAGGGCACTAGGATTCTGATATTAGAGAAGAGCAATGATGGCTGGTGGCGGGGACAGTACCAGAGTCACACTGGCTGGTGAGTTGATGAAGCAACAGTGTTATATTGCTCGTATTTTTTTTCATTAGTGGTTCTTTGACTCGCCTCCTATTACATTGGGACCTAAATATAACTGGCGAATCGTGGGAGTGAAATACACCTGTGCCTACCCTTACGGGAATACAGGCGTGAAGTTACGTTATGTTATGTTATGTTCTTTGACTTGGAAGTAAATGATGTTTAAAAAGTAGAGCACACCATTCCATTGATACTGATTAACAATGGTTGTCTCTAGTTTGACGACGGCAACTTAGAGACGCCATATACATTCATACATCGCCTATTCAACCCTGAATTATAGCAGAATACAATGCGTGTTAAAGACTTTCAAGTATCTATGGATAGAAGTGGAGTTTATAAGTTATTATTGTCTTGTTATCAGGTTTCCATCGAATTATACCAGTGAAGAAGGAGATAATGAAGATCCAGTTCATACCTATGCAATGGCGGAAAACGTTCTCGATATTGTGGTTAGAATATTATTCTTATTATTTGCACACATGCTTGTGAAAAAACAAAACCGGCCGAGTGCGAGTCGGGCTCGCACACCCAGGGTTCCGTACAAACCTGTAGGTATATAAGTAAAAATTCACCATCCCGACAATCGAGTCATAGTTATAGTATGTTTATTGCAAAATTTTAAAAAGAAAATAAAAATTTTAAGATAAAATCTTCAAATTTTTTTTTATACGATGTAACTAAAAATTTACGGTTTTTGCAATTTTTCCTTTATCTGTACTATAAGACGTTACTTCGTACCAAATTTCAAGATTCTAAGTTCACGGGAAGTACCCTGTGGGTTTTGATTCCCGTGCGAGTTTCGAAAATTTGCGTAAATTTACGGCATAAACGGCTGTATCTTTTGATTGCTCTGGTTTAGAAGTTTGATTTATTCACAGCTCCAAGGGACAGTAGACCTGAGTATTAGATATAAATTTCAGTTTGATACCTCCACGCGTTCCTGAGAAAAACGGTCTTGACAGACGGACGGACAACGGAGTGATCCTATAAGGGTTCCGTTTTTTGCCTTTTGAGGTACGGAACCCTAAAAATTGCACACATGTGTGTAAAAAAAGAAAGCTCGAATATGTATTGCTTTCAGAGCTTTCTTTTTCCCTTCTAGCGAATAATCCGCCCTAGTATTCATTTTATTCTGTGGACGTTTGCAATAGAAGTATAACTAGCTTGACGCTGAAAGCCTATCAACGATACATGATATCGGGCCAAGAATAGTGCCTTGTGGGACCCCAGCGTTTATGAACATCAATCAAATTAGTTACCGCCTATTACATTAATGCATACTGGACAAAAACCAAGGAAACTATAGTCATAGTTCCTCGGGCAGTCTGTCAGATGGCAACTTCGACGGAAAATTTCTGTGCTAGATGCGATCAAACGCTTACGTTAAATTTATGATATATGATATGATTCGGAATTGCGATGATAGTGGACTATTATGATCGTTGCAGGTGGCGTTATACTCGTTCACGTCGAACAACGAGCAGGAGCTGTCGTTCGAGAAGGGCGACCGGCTGGAGATCATCGAGCGGCCGCCGTCCGACCCTGAGTGGTACCGCGCGCGAGACTCGCGCGGCCGCGTGGGGCTGGTGCCGCGCAACTACCTGCAGGAGCTGGCCGACTACCTCACGCAACCCTACAGGTACCGCCACTGGAACCACTCTTCATTGTAACCGAACGAGAGAGACATCATCGAGCGGCCACCGTCCGACTTCGAGTGGTACCATCTGGGGCTGGTGCCGCGCAACTACCTGCAGGAGTTGGCCGACTATCTCACGCAACCCACACCTATCCACACTTTTAGGATCGGGTTTTCAATGTAACTTTGATATTTTCCACAACCCATTGGCAATATCAAAGTTCTGTAGTTAGACCGGTTGTTGAACTTTTCAGGGCTCTAACTACCGTATGGCTTCCGAGACCGACAGCTTAACGTGCTTCCCGAGCCATGGAGGGGTCTCAATGTGATAAGAATGGTCACCCATCCTTAGACTGACTTGCCTATGATTCTACCCTATTTGGTTACCACTTATCCAAGACCTCCGTAGTATTGAGCAAAGATCTTGCTCCCCTCCTACCAGATAAGTGAACCATAGCACGAAAGCGAATGGTCAGAATGTGTAAAAAAAGCCGTGATGTGGTGCTGCGCAGTGAGGGCGAAGGCGCGCGCGGCGGGGGCGGAGGGCCGGCGCCTGGTGCGGCTGCGGGCGCGTCGCTGGCGGGGCGCGCGTGGTACTACGGCGCCATCACGCGCACGCATTGCGACGCGCTGCTCAACCAGCACGGCCACGACGGGGACTTCCTCATCCGGGACTCCGAGACCAACGTGAGTATACCTACAAGCTAAACTCTTGAACCAACCGCAAAAGGTTCGTGAATTTGCACTAACTCGCTTATCAAAAGACTTTCAGAAGCTATTTGAGCCTGTAGTTAGTTTTATATAGCTATGGCTGACTGGCGCGAGCTGCGCTTACTAACACAAAGATACATTCTCAAAAAATAATTCGTTATTAGTATGTAGAGTGCATTATCAAGATTTTGGCCCATAACTATGTAAGCTGTTTACCATATCATCCATCTCATCGTTTAGCATATCACGTTTCTAGACTATTTCACTGACTTCATTCACTAATGAATGTAAGGGAAAGTCGCCAAATTATTTTATTCGTAAAACAAGTGGGCCTACCATGAAACATCCGTACTTGCGAACCCAAATGTCAGGTAATAAGTTCTAACATTTATCTCGAAATCGGATCCGAGAACGGGACATGCCTCTTTGATTCGACACTCTATCGAATGACGGCCAAAGTAGCTTCACGAAGTCATCAGCCATGTAGATATCATGGTATATTCATGGCTGACTGCTACGAGTTCCATGCGGACCCGAAGCTCCGGATGTTTGACGGTAGGCCTCCCCGCTGTACTGCCGCGCGCCGCAGGTGGGCGACTTCTCGGTGTCGCTGAAGGCGCCGGGCCGCAACAAGCACTTCCGCGTGCACGTGGAGGGCGCGCTGTACTGCATCGGCCAGCGCAAGTTCCCCACGCTGGAGCAGCTGGTGGCGCACTACCAGCGCGCGCCCATCTACACCAACAAGCAGGGCGAGAAGCTCTACCTCGTGCGCCCGCTGCCGCGCGCCACGCCGCCCTGCTGAGCGCCCCCCACCCCCTCCCCCACCCCACCCACGTCCTCCTCCGTCTCCTTACTCCTACTGTAAAATCCAACTAACTACAAATTGAACATGTGATGTTACATTTAGATTTGCCGGAAAACGGTTTATCATCTCTGGCGAGCCGTTTGATATCGGAGGAGCGAATCGTCCGCTTAAAAAAGTTAATTATCGAACCGTTCAAATTGCAGACTACCCTATCCGCCGTTCCTGTGCCATTGAATTTCTTTTTTAACAAATTATCAACCTTGAAAATACTTGAAAAACCACCGATCTTATTCCAATACCAGATAGAAATACTGGTCAAATAGAGTCGAAAGTTACACCGAACCGTCGCCACCGCTCCACAAAAATCTAGAGATGATAAACTCACCCACCTCACCTTCTCCACTGCGCCTCTGCTGATCAGAGGAACACGCGGAGAAACAGTATCCCAAAATGTCAGACTCTCCCATCTCGACGTATCATAAGACGGAAGTAATTGCGTCTCCCGAAAAAAAGAGAAGCATTTACTTTCATTGTTCAGGGTATACCCAAGAAGATGTGTCTTTACCCACCAGCACCCTAACTTATCCGGCAATTTCTCGTAACAAACAAAAACTACAAGACATCCGTGATCCTCATTTTCAACAATGAATAATAAAAATTGTACTTATTAAAAACGTTATTACAAAAGTAAATCACTGAAGTAAGGAGGGCAAATGTAAAAATTTAATTAGAAAATAAGAAGAACGTATTTGATTACTAACTGACAAGAAAAGCCGTAGGCATATTCATAGGAACTACAAAACTCCCCATATTTTGACGATCTGAATAGTGAAACCATCAAGTTATCCCATACTCCAATATACCCACTATACTCTGTATAGATGTATTATTCTATAACGAAACTAGTTTTAGCTTCCGATGTATGCATTGTCAATTTTATACGAAATTTGTATTCATTCCATTTTGTGTACTCCAATGTGGCCTGTAGCGAGGGTTCTGAAGCTCTCACGGCGCGTCGCCTTGTCGAACAACACGGTTATGGTGTCTTTTCATAGTTACATAAAGACAGCATGGCAATTTTAGACTGTAGATAATGATTTTGTGGACAAAATCAAAAATAATAATCGATTCAACCCTAAACTTGGAGATAGATCCAATCGATGACTTTTATTAATCTTATTATTACAGTCGAAGATTTATTCGATCTTGTAGTTTTTGGATCGATTATTAAGTTTGGTTTGGTTAGTCGATTGTTGCACTGAGCAGATTGTATTATGGATCTTACGTATATAGTACAATGTGACTCGGTAGGATCTGCTTGGACCTTTAGGTCCGTTGCTTCGTGCGTATGCACGCATGCAGACGCCCTGTTTCGTGCAAATTGTATGTATTTTTTTGCACGAATTTCGTGTAAATTATCTGAACGGAATTCGTTTTATATTATTTGCACGAAACAGGCGTTCGCATGTGTTCTCACGCACAAGGCAGCGGCCGGCCTTATACTATAAAGTATAGCGTAATACTGCGTTGCGACAACGCATATACAACAATAACAAAACCAAAAATTGGCTTCTTTATCTCTATTAGTGGTTAATATAACATTTTTATATCATATTATGTTTAGGTAAGTTGGAATAGTGTAATTTTATGAGTTATGAACTGTGTTTTACGCATATAAAGGATACTCTCGTGAAGTAACGCGAGGAATTTGACCCTTTTCAAATGAGGCAAAATTAAAATTAGTAGTGTAGCGAAACTAGTGTACAACATAGATGTAACATATACTGTTGCGTTACAGTTGAAGACTAGTGACGTTTCTTTTACCTCATCTGAAAAGGGTGATGACATGACGCTTCGGTTATGTGATCTTGAACTAAATATACACCTGAATGCATATACGTTGTGATGTTTGGCTAAGTAAGATATAATGTAAGTCATGTTCAGGGAAAATCGTGGATTGTATAAGGGTTGTGTAAGTGTGTGGGAATTTTGTACGTTTTTCTAATGTGCTCATCGTAAGAGAAACAGAAGTGGGATTGACAATATGTTGTAGCATAAAAACATAATGACCACACCCTGACCAAGTATTGTCAGTATGACCATACTTGGTCAGGGTCATGAAGTAGTAGGTGTGGGCATGAAGTAGTAGAGAAAATGAAAATAAAAAATTCAAATTACTTATGGCATGCAGCTTAAACTCAAGTGAATAAATGCTCAAATACTTCGTAATGTTATAATTATGAAGGTGTGAAGCGAGTAGAGAGTCAATAAACTCCACTACAACTGTCTTTTTGTAATTAAGAGAGAAAGAGTGAAACGAAAAATAAATATAGCTTTGATTATTCGAACTCATTAGAGGAGACCAGTGTTCTAAAAGGCCGTTGTATTTGATAAAACTTAAAGTAAAAAAAAAAAATATAATAATTTCCTATGAAAATAAATCTTAACTTATTCACAAATTGGAAATTAATATTTACGGAAATTGTTGAAGATTTCAGCAGATTGGTCGACGCGTTTGGATAATCAACGCTTTATTGTAAATCAAAGTGGTAGATTTACCACCATAAATCAGATTCGTCTATGAATATAATGTCATTGTACATGTACTTTTGCATGACAATTAACTCTAATGTAGGTGTTTCTTTTTTATTGGACCTCAAGAATAAATCGTTCTGCCACACAATTGTCAATCCTAACTGTTTGGAAAGTTCATATACCGAGTTCGTAGCCACGGCGGTAGTGGAGGCACCGGCCGCATAAGTCTGACTAGAAAAATCGCGTAGTCAAATATATCAATCATTTACAATATTCCTACGTTTTAGTCTTTTGACAACGAATTAGGTAAAGCTTGTTTGATGCGGCACGAGTTTAGACTTGCATTCCAGTTATTATAGTATTCATAAAGTCGTTGTAAAATGGATTTAAATAAGGAAATTGCAACATCTATTATGGTGACTAGAAACTTCACCTATAGTGCTACTTTTTTTTTTGTCACCACGTCCGGCGCACGCGTTTCACTAAGAAAGAAAAGACTTTCCTTTCGCCGTATCACAAGAAGTAAATAGTGGGCGAGCCTGCACTGCAATATTTGGTATTATGTTTTATTATTCGTATTTTGTACGGATTATGACAAATACTACACAAGATGTAGTTTAAACTCGTGCCGCGGGTAGGGAATCTCAAAAGGTTGATTTCCACTGAGGTGACAATCGCTAGTCAATATTATACGCCGACATCACAAATAGCTTCCGCTTTTATATATTCACATTGTTGTTTTTTTTTTATACACCATAGAGCGCACAAAATGCTTGGCCGGTTTTATATTAAGAATGACGAGATTTGTAATATAGTCTCACCTTAGTCACAAAAACACAGTATATTTGTGTTGCCACTGTAAATAGTGTTGCCTCGTCAGAAAAACGAAGCGATCAACACTATTTCAGTGGCTTAAAAAATACTACAGTTAAATTACATAAAAAGTTTATTTAGGTTTTTAAACCTAATTATGTTAGTGTCATAAGCTTTAAATTATTAGGCGTACTTTAAGTGGATTTCTAGACAAAGTGATCCATGTACTCGGCGATAATTTAGTAATAATGTGTCATGACTTGGGAATATAATAATAATTATTAATTGGAATTAGAGGTTGTATTGAATGTATTATATTGAAGATCGGTCATTTTGTGCGCACTACCGCAATATTTTACTATATACTAAAGTGTAAAGTAACAATGGCAGCTTATTGTTGTTTTATACGTTATAATTGTTTATTAATATATTAATTTTGTAGATAACAATTTAAAAATTTAAATGCGAATCACATTGAAAAATTACTTCTAAGTTCAACCCTATAGTGTCGCCCGTAGTGATGTAATATCTCGTCCAGCGGTTTTTGTATGTATACACTCCATTGAAGCAAGTATTCAAATAGCTTTTAAACGGGATCATTTATTTTTGTATGGACTTTATTTGACACATTACAGTTGACACATGCACCAAGTGTGGAGATTTTGTATGCGACAAGTTAGTGTAAGACTAGGTTACATGTAACACTATATTATACATAATAGGATTGAGGGTGTTTTCCGCTTTGTTCCTTGGTTGTTATGTCTCGGCGAGTTTGTGAACCAATTATTTGCATTTAATATAAGTATAGCTTCATTTACGTACTTGTAATTTATGAACGCGTCTCTATGCTTTTGGGACTATTTGATGATTATTTCTTGCAACACTGATTAAAATTTCAAATCATTGCAAATGACACGCAGTTTTTTTTAATACAAATATAGCTATTTTAATTAATTTTGGAAGATATTTATTTCAATTCAACTTTATGGGTTATTCAAGATATTTATTTTAGTCCCCACTTCTGCATGACAGCTGTAGGTAGTTGCGTGCTTCGTAAGTCCACCTTTATCAGTGTGCAATAAATATACTCAGAAATATTTATACTATCTAAGGTATAAGAATTTAAAGGTACTGCTCCTCACAGCACTTCATCAGAAGCCTAAGGTAATAGTTATGTGTTCAACAAGTAACCAAAGTTATTTTTTGCTGCGAGTGCTGACCCTAAAAAACGAACGAGCGAATTAGTCAAGAAAAAGTACTAAAGAATTTAATTTAATTTAGAGACAGAAATTACAGATATTATTTCTTTCAACTATAGATCGGAAAAGAGAATATCTAGGACGGGACTTGAACACGTAACCAATGCTCTGACCAACTGACCACCTAGACACGTCCCAGATATTCGAAATTCTCCGATGTATTATATACGTCTCAAGGCTACATCTACACAAGGCTTTCAACTAATTTACCAGTTAAATAGTATATTATACGTGTACTTTAAGAGGAAACAATGTTTTGTATGAAACATGTATGCAATGAATTGAATATATTTACTCCTTTATTGAAAAAGTGGGCTGGTGAAGTCGCACATGCCCAGGCATTCGCTGTCAGGCAGCAATGTTCAACGATGTTATATTATGCTTTCGGAAAACATCCTTGAGACGGCGCTGTCTCTGCCACGTTACTGACGCACTACAATTAAATGTGATACTTTTGAGATATAACTTTCGTCCCTAAATAAATAATTAACTGGAATTTATCAAACGCTTAGGCTATAAGATAACCAAAGCTGTGCTTCATGTATCTTTGTAAAATTCTAAATGCAAAATTATCAAAGTCAAAGTCTTTATTTTTCAAAATAGTGCAACGTAATTACATCTTTTTGACGTCAAAATCTGCTTAAAACTAAGTTTACCACCGCTTCCTAGGCCCTAGCGGAGAAGAAACGGCGCAACAAACTCGGTCAAACTCCACTGCGGCATTTTCAAGACGTCATATTATAAGTAGTGGTTTCTTAAGACTAAATATGGACGAATGTACATTTTTGTCTCGTGTCAAAATAAATAAAGGTATTTATAAAATAAAAAAAAAGTTAAAATAAAAAATCTAACTAAAAAACCTAAGTTAAACGTTAAAATAATTTAAAAAAGTTAAAATATGGTAAAAAAGGTTGCCTACTACAATATTATGCTGTAGTTGTAGCATGAAGAGGGGCCTGCACCATGCTCAAGCCAGACATTTTTTTCTTTAAGGTAATCATCTGTCCTATAGTATGCTTTTTTACATAAGGTGGTCTTAACAAAGGTTTTAAATTTATTGTCAGGCATACCAAGGACCGATTCAGGTAATTTATTATAAAAGCGTATACCTTCCCCCCTAAAAGAATCACTAACTTTGCTGAGCCGATAACTTGGAAGCAGATTATTGCGCAGATTTCTGTCTGTAATGTCACTATCCTTTTACATGTCCGAATATACAATACAAAACGTAGCTTTTATAAGAATGTTCAATTCGCAGCTTTGGTTTCAATCGGTTTAAAATAGTTCCAATAAGTTAGAACGACCTAAGTCATATCTCAAATTTAAGTGATCGTAAGTTACTAGATCTTTTTGATGTATTTAATACGTTTTATACTCAATAATGTAATTAGAATAAATGCGAGGCAAACTCAATGTAGAGATTTATTAGTAAAAAATAAAGATAGCTAATATAAGCTTATGAGAAATTAACATTGGAAAATATTTACTCGGCTATCCGCGGGATTATTTGCTCGACGGATATATGTGGACACACCGAATGCTATGGAGAACTGCCTTATACAGGCAGCAGGAGGAGACATGGTTTAAAATAACCCTTAAATAAATATTAGGTAATCGCTTTTCACTGCAGTCAAACGTTTACGGAATGGTTCACATGTAAATATTATATGCATTCGGCATCCACATTATCTCGTCGACTAGTATCCAATTCATTATTATAAGAAGTCTTCCTCGAGTGTCATCAGATCGCATTTATTGAAAGTAAGCACAAAAATAGTAGCGAATTCACGGGGTAACAGATGGACATATTGAAATGTTTATGAAGTAAAAATGAAATTGATTGCAAGAGTGTACGAAATGTGTGTATCAATCGTCGGCTATACGAATGAGTGTTGATGGAACTAGTGCACTAATTATAACAAGCTTTACTGACAACTTGTAAACATTGCCAAATTTAGAAGGAATTAAAGCCGTCTTTACATTCCTAAAGCTTTTCATGATACACTTGCGATGAGTAGTTTAAAACATAAGTATCGGGTACTAAAGTGCCGCCGTAACAAGTTTTCAAAAATCGACTAACAACATAACATTGTATCAAATATTTTAATTAGTGTAACTAGGCATAGATAATAGTGATTCGGTTTTTTATTTTTATATTGCTCAAAGTATATTGTTTTATAATTTGTGAACTTGTGTTTGTACGTTTTTGTGAATGTATATTATCCGATATAACGAGCCAATGTAAGTGCAGTATGTAATATTTAACAATAATTTATTTATTAATTTGCAATTTGTTGTTTTATTTAAATCGCGTTGTTCTTAAAACTGGGACCCTTTGTTTTTTTCGAGCGGAAGTCCCCCTGGATACCCCCCCACCCCCTCCGGCGAGCGGGGGTGATTATGTCGGATTCGAACCGACTAAAACCGCACGCCGTTTTGGATCTTCATACGCCGGAGTGTAAGGCATTTTCCTCGCACCCCGGCCATAACAACGTGCCCTCTGTTTCTTTTTGTGGGGCACGTCAATATGACTTTATCTCGCCTGATGGTAAGCCACAGATGAAGTCTCAGGAATGAGGGTTACCATTACAGATACAAGCAATGCTTGAGTGGTGGCCCTCAGTTTTTACGTCCAGTTGCTACGAGTATCAATTTATTACATGACGAGATATTTAAATAAATAACATACTGCTCTACAGGTCGAGTTCAAGTATGGCTATATTAATAAACAGTAAGAAACAAGTGATTGCAAAATAATCTAAATGAAACATCGCTAGAAATTTCATATACTTATTTTATTTTTATATTTATGAATAACTAGCTTTTGCCCGCGGCTCCGCCCGCGTAGATGTCGGTTATCGCGACAAAACATAGCCT
The DNA here is from genome assembly GCA_946251805.1 of Cybosia mesomella. Taxonomy (NCBI): domain Eukaryota; kingdom Metazoa; phylum Arthropoda; class Insecta; order Lepidoptera; family Erebidae; genus Cybosia; species Cybosia mesomella. The sequence continues at coordinate 38,746,127 of OX276389.1, forward strand.
ATGTCCTTTCCCAAGGTCTAATCTACCCCTGTACCAAATTTCAGCAAAATCGGTTCAGTGGTTTAGGCGTGAAAGCGTAACAAACAGATAGAGTTACTTTTACATTTATATATAAGTAAGGATAATATATAATCAATATAATAATTCGAAAATCGTTACTTCGATGCTATTTTTCGAGAACCCTTCAAGCTATCTATAAATTCACATTCGGAATCTAAAACTTAAGAGAAACATTGTGATTAATATTTAATTAAGGAATCAGCCTTTTATATTAAAAAATAGGTATGTACGTTTGAGTCTGACCAACCGGCCCTCTTTTCAGGGCCAGCTGACCCCATTGCACGAGGGGTCGGGGTATGGCGGGCCTGCAAGGCCTTCGGGGAGGCGTGGTCGCTCCAGGTACCCCTCTGCTGTTATCAGAGGGGACACTGCGAATGGCCCAGGGTCAGTCGGAGTGCGAGGCATATGCTCTATGAGTAACCTTACACCCCGGCGTCTGTAGACCCGAGACGGCGTGCGGTTTTAGTCGGTTCAAGCCCGACATAACCGCCCCCGCTGGCCGGCGGGGGGGGGGGGGTATCCGAAGGGATTTCCGCACAAAAAAAAAAGGTATGTACGTTTTTACAAGCGCTAAGCAAATAGATACCTTCGCAGTGCGAAAACATGTTCGAGGGGTATGAGCCTACCTTCAGAGCATTTACAAATGGAATATGCAGAAACAAAAATGCGGTTTCTAGGACAATGCTATTGTAATACGCAGTTCTCTTACAAGCCAGTATCCATGGTAGGTACTGTGTAACTAGGCACTTTATTGATTACACAAAAATAACCCTACAAATTAAAACTATAGGTATCTCGATACGCGTGTTTGTACCGCACAGTTCCGAGTTGATACAACTGCGTAAATATGTTATCGCGAAGAGATAAGCTCCTGATTCAGCCGTGGGAGGAACGCAGATTTAAAGATCACCGATCCAAAGTAAGTGTAAAGTTATAATGATGACTGGGTAAAGCAAATTGATATGTCTAAGCACAAGCAATATTGGCCGTAGTCACGAACGGTATGAAGCAAAATCGGCTGTTAGATGCTGTGATCTGCGATATAGTTTTCGTTATGCAGCTTTCAAAATATGGAACAAGCATCCACCACCGTTACGCTTCATTACAATGAGAACCACGTTTAGGAAACGTTTACGTTTCTCTTGGAAGCTCAAAGGAGGCTGGATAATGTTAACGCTGCATCGTTAATTTAATTTGATTGATGACACTCGTTTTTAGGGATTTTCTTTAAAAGCCCTATTGCTAAGGAGTTGTCGTCGACGTCGTCGTCGTTGCCAATTTTCTGTCACGGTTTTGGGTATGAAGGAGATGAGCTATCGAGTTGCTGGTTTCGGTAATAGATTCGTGCTGGGGTGAACCATTGCAAGATAAAAAAAAAACGCAATATCGAAAATCCCTTGTATTCGGCTGAGCTCGTCTCAGGAATTCAACTTGTTATTATATATTATGTTATGTTATATTATATTAACCGAATCATCCTATTTATTTGTAATATTAACATACTTTATCACACTATTTATTTCACATACACACCACTACACACCGCTTCGACAGTGGGGCGTCCGTGTGTCATTAACCAGTTGGGCTCCAGTAGAAAACCAGCGCCAGGCACATCTGGCACATGCTGAACTGGGCACCCATTTGGTGCATTTGTGTGCCACATTACTATTGTTTCAGTTATTTTATGTTAAGTATTTTCAGATGTCATGTAATGATAAGTAACTACTTAGTTTGTGGCCTCTGCACTAATAAATGTTTCGTTCTTACAGATTGGTAGTTAGAGTAGAGCAATGCAAGTTTTTGTTTTCGATTTTTATTCGTAAAAAACCTACTCTAGAATGTTTACCTTGGTAAGTTTCGAGTGCTTCTGACTGCAGTAATGCTAACATCCATCCCAGCGTTATTTCTGGTTGCGCCAAAATCTTTCACTTTGGAGTTCGGGATCCGCTTTCCTTCCTTTCCTAAATCTAAGATGTTTGTGACTCCTGGAGACTACATAAAACTTGAAACCAAAAGTAAAGTAAAGTACCTACATATAATTTTTAAACTTTCGCGTTCCATGATATACAATGTCGTGGGCAAAAGGCCGTGATCTCGGGCAATCCAAAGGTATGTATTTACCTGTACATTATCGATTATTGTATATAAAAGTACAAATAGGTTAATAATATAATATACATTCGCGCCTATGGAGCCTCCGACCAAGACCTTCGGCCCAAGTCAACCTACACCTTCTGATTAACGGACCAGGTTCAAGCGCAGGCTTTCTTCTTGGGCTTTGGAGGTTTGACGGCAGGCGCCCAGATAATAGCCGTATAAGTAAGTCAAATCAAAGTAGGAGAAAGAGTAAGCGGTGACCGGGCACCGAGGTGAAGACTTCGGATGCAACCGCGACAAATAACATTAAGACTAGGGGCGCAATGCATTCTGCTGTTGCAATGTTGAGCTGAGAGTGCACTACATGATTACCTACAATTCTTGCGCAATTTTTTTTCCATTGAATTGTTTTTTTTCGGTGATTATTCCTCCGTTGCTAGACCGATTTTCAATTTTCTTTTTCTGTCGTAAGCCAATAGTTAAGTTGCACATTTTGGCGCCAAAATCGTGATCTCAACATTGATAATTTTGGAGAAATCAGATTTTGAAATTTTTGAAGGGTGATTATTCCTCCATGGTATGTTTGATTTTCAATTTTATATTTTCTAAACCTTCCGGGTATCAAGTAAGTAGTACTTACATGCCAAGTTTGGTTAATATTGGTCGATTAATTTAGGAGCAGTAGCGTCACAACCGAAATACACCGAGTTGAGTATAGATAGCTTTTCGCTGGACTTCGTCTCACTCTCAGCTCAATGACGATGAGTGCAGGTGCAGGCGGCGCTGCCGGCCATCGACGCGCGCGCCCCCGCCGCGCGGCCGCACGTGGCGCTGAAGCTGAAGCGCTGGCAGCGCGAGCGCGAGCGCTGCAGCAAGCTGGCGCGCGACAACCGCGGCCTGCTGCAGCGCCTCGCGCACATCATGGCCGCCCCCCGCCTCGACAACCGCTGGACCAAGCCGCTGCCCAAGTAACGCGCCCCTTCTCAACCATCCAAATATTACTTACTAGCTGACACTTCCCGGCGTCGCTCGTCGCGTATTACCAACCCCCGTTGCACCCTTTTACCCATAGATACTGTAATTTATTAATTTTCATAATGATGTATGGGAATCTGCCGAATTTGGTGACATTTATGATTACTGCTCCGTTCCCTTGTGTAGTACCGTGATGATATATAGCCTATGACACTCACAGATAATGTGGCTTTCTATTGTTAAAGAATTTACAAAATCAGTTCAGTGAATTCAGAGATAACCTCTACAACCTCACATCACAAACGTTACCTCTTTATAATAAGTATTCGTATAGAATTCGCACAATAGGGGCGGACCGGCTTTTCAGTCGGGGGGAGAGTCATATAGTCGAGGTCTAATAAGGATTTCCTACAATAAATCAAATTGAACGTCATGAATCTCATAATTAGATTTGAGATTTGACAAAGGCGGATTCAGGCCCCCAGATTCATATAACTCAATTCCATATTGTGGTGTCGGGTGTGTTCTTCATGGGGTTTTATCGAAATTTTGCTCTGCTGGAAAGTTCATATTTTGACTTTCGTAGTGTTAGAACCTAGCCGACGATTGCCTTGCTGCTGAAAGTAAATCTCCAGCTTGTGTACATGAGTTTTCAAAGTGAGCACTTCCGTTCGGTTCGGTTCATTCAATGTAGGCAAAAAATGGATCAAAATAATTGGTACCCAATATAGGTGTACTCATAGCAACAAAAGAAGCTGCACTTCATTAAATTCACATACAAGCTTCTAAAATTGTAGTGCTTATTATTTCTTTAGTATAGGTCGTTACATATGAAATTGCCGTTTTTCTTGAAGAAATTGGAGGAAACCCAATTTTCAGTACTAACATTTTTGCATTTTTTTAGGAATGACTAATCCAAATTTTATGTTTTTTTTTGTGTATGAATGAGACAACATTAAGCTAAGAAACAGCAAATTTTATTACATTTTTGACAAATGACAGCTGTTAAGTAATACGAAATTTATCATCAAAATGGATAGCATTTAGGATGTACTGTTTTTGAAGATCGAATTAATTTATCAAGCGGCCAATAAAAACAAAATTTAATACAGAGTTGTAAAATCTTGAAATCAACTTTCAAACAAAATATAAGTAATGGAAATAGCTATTAAATTACAGGAATAACGAACTCATGAATTTGTAAGAAAATTTTGGCGATTTCATAGGTAAAGACCTATTATTTAGAAACCAGATCTATTAATTTTTTTGTATATATTTCCAGTTTCCAACAAAAAGTTGGTCTCTTCTATGACGTGGAGTCTCTGAACAGCAAGATCACGGCTCGTTCGTTGGCCACCGAGGAATCCGACGACAGTTACCATAACGTCAAATGCTATGCGTGCGAGATGAAGAAAGTATGTTCATTTTTAAGCCGTTGTTGTTGTTATTATTGTTTGATCTTAACTGGGATTCCTTTTCCAATTCTGCTGATAACAAACTCGAAGCATTCTTACTTTACTTACAATGAATTATTTCCATATAAGTACTTAATACATGCTCATATGTTAAACATTTTACAAATCTCTTTCTTTGGCATTAGATCTTTGGACTAGCTTGCATATCTTCTGAGCACTCGCAACATAGAAGTGCACATATTTGTCTTGCATTCAAATCCAATAGATTTATCGAGAGAACCTAAACCTTTGTTTCCCTGCGCTCCTCCAGAGGAGTTAAACCGTAAAGTGGGATGACTCGATCAGCGTATATGTGATTTTTTCTATTTATTAATTAAGAAAACTAAACCTAAAAGATAGAAAAATATTTACTTACCTACATGCGAGAATTCCTCCGCATAATCACCGACTGGTAATGTTCCCAGAAGACTGGCAGCAAGATAAAGTCCAGTATTATATTATATTGTGCCTCTTTACACCACATTGCCTATCCAAGCAATTCGCTATATTTTAACGTGAATATTTTTTCTAAAGATTTAGATCGGAAAAAGAGGACATCTAGAACGGGACCCGCGACCAGTCCCTTAGAGGGGGATGCTCTGACCAGCTGAGCTATCTAGACACGTCCCAGATATTCGAAATTCTAGATAGAAATCCCGTTCTAGATGTCCTCTTTTTCCGATCTAAATCTTTAGAAAAAGTAAGCATACAAAATGCTTAAAAATTTAAGTGAATATTTTGTTTCAGAAACAGTATAACTTCAGCGACGGCCAGTCGAAACAACGTCAAAACGGTTCACTACCTTCCATTTATTCAAACTGAATGTAATTGTTATGTAACATAACGCTCAATGCTCAAATAAAACAGTCTTATATAATATTGGACAGAATTTATTGGTATATAGATACATTACAAACGGGTTGAAGTCAACATAATTCATACACGGGCGGTCGATCCTTCCCGACGTCGGCAATTATTATCTCAAGTAGGTAGTTAAAATCGAAACATAAATACTATGTTATATCAAAAGCATCAATTCAATCGGTAAGCGGAATACACTAACGCATACCTCGCGTACGCGGCACTTAACAGTAAAGCTATCCCTCGAGTCCATCGTCCGTCACTGCATACCGAGTCGAAGACGAACATGACAATGTCAGACATCACAATAGAGCGTATCACAACGAAACCGCAGCACCGACATCACTTGGAGCGCACAACCATCGCTGCTGCGGCCTCCCGTCGCCAGGGGGGGAGGGGTCTAGAAGTGGAAGCCCGCGTGCGGCGCCTTGTTGGCGTCGAACTGGAAGCCCGCCTCCGCCGCCGCTGGTACCAGCGTCGCGTCCTCCTCCTGCAACACAAACACACCCCTCATGTAACTCCACAGTTTACACTCGCAGCCACCTATCTAACGAATAAAGATCATCATTCTCCAAGCATTTTCCCAACTACGCTAGAGTCGACTTTTCGATCTAACTTTGATATTATCCATGAAGCGACAGCTATCTTATGTCCACAACCCATTGGCGATATCAGTTCTGTGGTTAGACGAGTTGTCGAACTTTGTAGGGCTCATACTACTCTTAACGACTGCCATAGATGTTCGTATGGTTCTTTTATTTTTTTTATATTTAAGACACGTCAATTTGACTTCACCTCGCCTGATGGTAAGCTGAAGGTAAAGTTTCAGGAAAGAGGGTCACCATTACATACACGTACCATGTTAACAATGGTGGCACTCAGATTGACGGCCTCATCAAAAGAGGATTGTCGTCGCAGCACCGCGTGACACCCACCGGTCCCACTAGTGCTGCGACCACAATCCCCCTGCCCGGCTATGCACTTGCTGACCCCTGAACGCAATCCAATCGAAATTGGATTACTATGGAGGGTTTTTCGCAATCGTGCACGGTGGTACCTACCCGGCCGAATTTTGTGACAAATTTGTGTCATCAAATTTCTACCTTCCTTTCTTTTATACTTAATTTATACTTCTGCAAAATCACTACTTTACAGGACAGCGATTTGAAATCTGTTACAAAATTACTCTAACTTTTTTAATCTTCTAGGGGGATAATTATTTTAGATGAACATTTAAAGCATTATTAAGTATGGGTAACAGTTGATAATCACATGGTACTTTGTTCTACGCATAGGTCGAGATATTCTTTGTGCGGTCAAAAATCAAACTTAACCATAGCAGAGCCAAACTAGACGTAATAAATTATGTAAAAAAATTACGAAGGTACGTTACGATAGCGGGGGATATTTATGTGTCCTTTCTCTCGCACGCAACAGTCACAATGGACTGTCTTGTGATTTTAGTACCGGCACGCGATCAGCTCACGATTTGACATTCGCTTTATGTTAAGTTTTTAACTCATTTTATCTACACTCAAATCGAAAAATTCGAATTACGAATTCAAAGACGATTCTATACATACGCACTTTATAAACGCATATACATAAAATTAAAAATAAAACTTATTATAGTACCGTATCATAAAACTCATAGTATCGCTATCTTTTTTTATTCATCAAACTAGTCTAAGGTTTTAGTCTGAATATGCAAAAAAAGGCGCACGCATGCGCAGTTCGAACTGTGAAAAAAATGGCGCCCTTGTAACCTACCTACTTTGTTTAATTTCAATTTTTCCTATGAGTGAAGATAAAGTAGTGTATGAAACTGCATATAATTTAAGTATTAAAACACTCGAGTCAACCTATTATCGCATAAGAAACAGACTCTCGTGTTTTAATACCCCTTCTTATATGACAGTTGCATAAACTACTATTATAGTCTTGTGAAATTATTCCTAATCATTTAGAATGTTTTCCGCACTAGAGGTATTCAGGTCACGAAATAAAAATTCGGTAAACATGACAATGGAAGATAACTTTGTTAGTATAAGGATGTCGATGTCGAAATAATTCCAACCGATTTGTTGTTTGAAACTTTTATAAACCAGTTAATGAATGAAGTATGATAAAAAAAAATTGCTAATTTATCCATTTAATTAACAACTACAATTTTTTTTAAAGAGTATAGTGACTGAAATTACTCAAGCGCGGTCGCCGAGCAAGAAGCATTTCGTACGTTTACCTCTAGACCTACCCACTTGCAAGTTACATACATACATAACTTCACGCCTGTATCCCCGAAGGGGTAGGCAGAGGTGTATTGACGGCCTCTGTGGCGTAGCGGTAGTGCATTCGACTGCTACGTCAGGGGGCGCGGGTTCGATTCCCGCTCAGTGCAAATATTTGTATGCATGAATATGGCTATTTGCATTGGTCTGGGTGTTTCTATGTATAAGATGTATGTATTTACAAAAAAAAAGTATTTAAGTATGTTTATCCGCAGTCTGGAACCCATAACACAAGCTAGTTAAACTATGCTTACTTTGGGTCTAGAATGCGCTGTGTAAAATGTCGTAGAATATTTATTTATTGCACGACCACGGCGGTATAGCGGCGATAGTCCAGTGGTGTACGTAACGGACTGCCGAGACGAGGTCTCGAGTTCGATCCCCAGTCGCCCAGGGCACACACATCTGACTTTTCGTAGTTATGTGTGTATCAAAAATGTTGATTATCGCTCGCTTAGTAATGTGCCCGGTAGATGGCAATAGGCTCGCCCCCTATTACATTGGGACCTAAACATAACTGGCGAATCGTGGGTGTGCAATACTTGCAAGTTTAAATAGGATAATTATTTAAAATACTATAATATGTATAATATTGTAATCTTAACTAATATGTCAATAACCATTTTTAATCAACTGCCGAAAACCGTTAGGTTTTCTATTCGGCCGTCTTTTTCTGTCGTTTATGGACCAATTTGTAAAATTGTTTTTTTTTTTGTTATTGAATGAGTGTGCTTCTCTAACATCTTACGTACAAAAATACGCGAAGGAACTGGAGATGTATAGATTCAAGAATTGCAATGTTTATGACTAACTAGGGTAAACTCGTCGTCGTTTCGTGTTTCATCATTTCAAATTGAATAATAACACTGTCAAGACCAACCAAAACACATGTGTACAATAAGAAGTGCGCTATCTACACAATTAGAGTAAATTAATACAACCTACAATCCTGGGCTCTTTAAGCGGGGCCTGAAAAAACATCTGTTGAGGCTATCTAGGTAGGGGCCACCATTCTAGGGACAATCTCTGGAAATGGTGGCCACTACTTACTTTTTGGACTTCACCTCAGACTAAATATTTTTTGAACTAAATATAAATTAAAAAAAATTGTCCCAAGACAGCGGTCACTGGTTCTGTGCTACCGAGATGCAAAATATTGGTATACTAGCTTTATACTGCGGCTTCGGCTGCGTGGTATTCTGTTCCCTTTCCCGCTTGACATGGGAACCTATTCCTTAAATCAAAAGATGCCCGTGTTATTCCAGACGATAACTATCCCTGTACAACATTTCAGCCAGATCCGTACCACCATTTTTTGCATGAGAGTAACAAACATCCTTACTGACAAGCATTCGCGTTTATAATATTAGTAGAATGAGATAGGTAGAATTAGGTTCACTAGGTCACGATCAAGGTTTAGCATTCCCTCCACCCCGAGTTAAGCATAATTGCTTGTTAGGAGTGGGTTCACGTTGGTAGTGTAATGGTAGGAAGTAAAGTATACGCACCTCAGTCGCAAAGTATTGCTCAATAATATCGTAGGCCATCTTGTAAATGTCTTCCTTCTCGTGATTCTGCAGGGCCTCGATCTTGTCAATGCCGCCGCACTCTTCGATCATGTTGGCGACCTGGTCGGCGTTTTCGCCGGCCATCTTCAACATATTGCTTAGACCGTCGAGGACGACCTGAAAACAACAGACAATATACATATAATAATTGTATAAATAGACAATTTGATAGTGATTATAAGAATAATCCTACTAATATTATAAATTGGTTTTACTTCGTATAAATCTGGTTTTTATTTTCAAGGTTTTAATTCTTTTCCGCGGTTCCCTAATTATTTTTCTAACATAAAAGTAGGCTATGTTGTGCCAGCGAGAGGACCATCAAAAGCGGCCTAGCCGTTGCACAGATTACCTATTTCAAACAGATAGAAAGACAGAAAACATTTTTAAAAGTACCGTTTTTGTTATATGTATCGTACGTACATACACTCATATGCATTTTTAGGGATTTTCTTTAGAAAAGCCCTATTGCTATCGAGTTGTCGTCGTCGACGTCGTCGTTGCCAATTTTCTGTCACGGTTTTGGGTATGAAGGAGATGAGCTATCGAGTTGCTGTTTTCGGTAATAGATTCGTGCTGGGGTGAACCATTGCAAGATAAAGAAAAAATCGCAAAAAAAAACGCTAAATCGGAAATCCCTTGTATTCGGCTGAGCTCGTCTCGAACTTGTTTCAAACCTGTTATTTTAATATCATCAACAGACACTTCAATTTTATTTATTTGTATAGATAAGATACTATTTGGGTTTTTGTTACACAATCAATCTCTAACGGCTAAACAGCTGAGTGACGGTACAGGGATAGATTTATAGTCTGGAATAACATGTAGGCTAAGTAGTGGTAGTAGTAGGGGAAATGGGTGAAATGACCCACTAAGGTAGGGTTGATCACGTGCCAGGTGGAAATAATTGGAAATAATAATAATAACATGTAGGCTTTTAATCCCTGGTGTAGGTTCCTATGAGTTGCGGGATTCCACCCAGGCGGAGTCGTAGCCAGCAGCTGGTTTTAAATATGTAAGGTAATAAGCTAATCTCAGAGTCAACAGAAACTAACAGAAGAAAATTAAAACTAACTTCTAAAGTCTGTAACACATAACCTTATTTATTAATTACAGTATGATTTTAGCAGTCTACTAATTGACAGGGTCAGTCGGGGTGCGAGGGATATGCTCTATGGGCAACCTTACACCCCGGCGTCTGTAGACCCGAGACGGCGGTTTTAGTCAGTTAAGGCCAACATAACCTTCCCCGCTGGCTAGCGGGGGATATCCGAGGGGATTTCCGCACGAAAAAAAAAAAGGTACTGAAGTGGACTATATTCATACTGCTTTTTAACTGAAAGAAAACCTACATCCATCCAAGAGATTAGTTTTAGAGTAATATTGTTAAGAAGGAAATTCGTAGGAAGTTGAGTGGCCATTAAAAAAAGTGAGCATTGAGATTGTCAAAACCCCACTACTGTATCTTTCTGGGTTAATGCAATTAAATTTTTAAGCCTTTCAGGGTTGTCTCTAACAAACATATGCCAAGTACAGGTGGCTCACCTCAACAACGGACGAGGCTCTGGTGCAGTCGCACCTCTCAGGGTTACGAGATGAATGGATGAGACGGTGAACACTCAAAGAAAAGTCGACTTAACAATCAAAATCAATAAGCGAACCTCGGGTTCCAGAGTGGAAACTTTGGACTCAACTAGGAAATCGCTATGAGGATGGTTGTCGCTATCAACATGTACTCCTTGCAAAGAAAAACAAAATTACACAAAGGTCCAAAACATCATAATTAACTCACATTAATAACTTGAGTATCCTTGCAGCTTAGCAGCTTGCACAGGGGTGGTATGACTCCACAGTTGATGAGTGTAGCCACTTGCTCCTTTGTACCGCTAATGCTAAGATTGGTGACCGCCCATGCAGCCTCCTTCTGTGTTTGGAACTCTCCCTTGCTCAGGTTATCCACTATCTTGGGCAGAAGACCAGCATCTATGACCGCTTGGACTTGTTGTTTGTTGCCTGCCGTGATGTTTGATAGGAACCATACTGCTTCTTTACAAATCTTTTCTTTCTGTTAAAAAGAGACCAATACGTAAATATTCGACAACATTCTACACAGCGCTATCTAAATCCAAAGTAGGTAAAGCTTAACTAGCTTATGTTATGGGTTCTAGAATGCGGATACACATACTAAAATACAGTATTTTTTTTGTAAATACATACATTATACATAGAAACACCCAGACCAATGCAAATAGACATATTTATGCACATAAATATTTGCACTGAGCGGGAATTACTAGTATTTCCTTTAACCCTTTCAGTAAAGCTAAATTGGTAGTGTAAGGGCCAAGTTTTCCAATCTGGGACCTCCTCGTCATGGCTGACTCCTTAACCACCAAGCTACCAATCCATCATTTACAGATTTAACATTTGTTTCAGAAATATTCATGTCAATATTTACACTGAAGCCTGAATTTCCTTGAGTTTTGCCTATAGATCCAGTTACCTGTATTGTCTATCTGGTACATTCAATTACCAATTACATCAACATCCTTGTCAGAGCATAGTTTCTTTCATCGATTTCCTCTTAGTTTGGCAAATCATAAATTCAAATAGCATTGTTCCCAAGTATCAAATTAAGTCTTTGCTATCACATATAGAAATGTCAAAAAATAATTTGTTTGATGTCATTTAAATTTAGGTACATTCTTCAGCAAATTTTTACTCCTTACAAGTGTAATTACGTTATAAGTGTAATTGATCTATAAGTATAATACTCATAATAACATGTGGTGAAGTTAGCTACACATTAGCAGCTTCTTCAAATTAGATTTTTTTGTACATTAAAAATATGAATTGTAAAAAATTCTTCATGTGCAGATTTTATCGATATATTTAATATGGCACACAAGTGGCTAAACTGCCGTATTAAAAGAAAAAACAACGACATTCTATAAAGCTCTTTTTATACCGAAGGTATGCATAGTTTAACTAGCTTGTATTATTGGATCCAGAATATGGATCTTCTTCTTCCTGGTCGTGTCCTCATGACTGAGGGACGTGACCCCGCTGAGCAACTTCAGTCACCAACCTCTTAAATATGGATAAACATACTTATATACTTTTTTTTTTGTAAATACATACATATTATAATTCTAATTTACACACACTAAGACAAAAGCAAACAAAGGCTTTAAATTAAAATGAAAATTTAAATTGACCCTGGGGTTATCCTTTCGAGGGCTTACCCGGGGTGCCCGGCAACGGACACTTGGGGAGGACACCGTGCGGTTTTAGTCGAGACACGACATAACCACCCCCGCAGGCCGGCGGGGAGGTATCCGAAGGGATATCCGCACGTTAAAAAAAAAAAAAAAAAAGGCTTTAAATTGTTCAATAAACTCACAAAAATATATCTATAAGGTTATCAGTCTGGGTTGTCAACCAAAAATGTAAACATGCCAACGAACTTTCTTTTCTAATGTTTTATGCTAAAAATTTGTGCAGACATTATAATGCAGTGATTGATGAGATATCTTATTTGAATGTCTTCAGTCAAACAATTTTCTTGTTATTTCTTTCAGGAACCAATAAGATGTAATATAAATTGGTAACCCACAAGCTAAGGTTCCATGTAAATTTGAACAAGGTACATCATGGGTACAGTTAAGATTTTCATATGTAGTACATGCACTATATTATGAAATGATAGAGGTACATTAAATTGTTGTAATTTATTGGTTGGTATCCCATTCTGAAAGATCTATGACAGAACAGATCCACATTTCTTCCAAGGAAAGTATTTAAAAGAATATCATTGATGACTAGCCTAGCAATGATTATTTTGTCTTTATTTATAGAAATTCAAATATTTACGAGTAGGTGTAAGTTACCTAAACCATAATATATATTAGTTGAAAATTATGTGCAAGAGTACAAAATGAGAGAAGAGTTTTGACTCTTAGATATAGGTAGTTGTGTAAATGTAAAATAATTAGGATAGCAAACTAACCTGATGAGACAGCAGCGCTGGGAAGTGGGAGAGAGCATCACAGTTGAGGACAACTTGTGTTTGTTCATCTGTACCAGTCACAATGTTGCCTACAGCTCTCAACGCAGCTGTCTGTAGCTTCACATCCTTGTGTGATAGCAGCGGGATCAACTTAGGCACAATTCCAGATTCTATCACCAATTGAATCTGTTCATTTCCACTGTCTGTTAAATAACTAATCGCCCATACTGTATCTACTAAAATCTGAAAAGAAAAATTTGATATGATATAAGCATGGTACAATGTAGTTTTATTGATCAGTGTCATTAGCCCAGTTGCCCTGGGTACACACCTCAGACTTTTGTAGTTATGTGTGTATTAAAAATGTTGATTATCGCTTGCTTAGTAATGTGCCCGGTTGATGGCAATAGGCCTCGCCCCCTATTACATTGGGACCTAAACATTACTGACAAATCGTGGGTGTGTAAAACACCTCTGCCTACCCCTGCAGGGATACAGGCGTGGAGTTATAATACATAATTGCCTTCTGTTTAGCAAAATTCATTTTAAATGTTAAGTAGGTTATACAGGCTGGTTCCTGTAACTCAACTACTCTATGGCTATTTAGCATGATAAACTTTAAGAAGTATCCTGGATTTCCTTGAGGACTGGAGGCCTCACCTCCTAACATTATCATAATCTCCCTAGCCCCTCTCCTCTTTTGTAGATTACAACATATGAACATCTTTTGTGTCGCAAGCATTCAAATTTTTACCATCAGGGGTACCCTCTTATAGACATTTATCACAAAAACCTGTGTTGGTGTACCTGAAAATTGTGTTTTATTATTTCTAGATTAGAGTAATGTTTAAATATTCTCTGCATAACAAATTAATCTAACAAATATTATGGGCAACTATGAAATCTTTAATTATTGTTAAGTAGCTTCCATTAAATTGCTAGAGACCAACCGGTGCCCGGGCACCGCGAGTATGTACCGTTTGTCAAGTTGCGTGGCTTGACGGGTTAATACATACCAATCATTGTTTTGACAGTACATATCAAAATATTATTTTGTTAAGCACAAAACAATCATCCAAATGGATAATTTTATTGTTTCACTCAGCCTTATTGACACTGCCATAGCTCTTCCTAGTGGGAAAATAATCTGGAATGGCCTCCCAACTATCTCCAGGGATTTTTAAATTGACTAGGGATGAGAGGTATCTACTTACATTTGAGTCATTGTGCGTAATGAGTACATCAAGAGCTGGAAGGATTTCTTGAATAGTCTTGACTGGTGGTGGAGGATCCTTGCTCCTGCACAAGTTCACAATAACCCAGGTGACATTGCGTAAGAATGTAATAGGGATGTCAGGCTTCACAATGAAGCTGAGCAGTGGTTTCACAACTCCAAGCTCAATGACAAAATCACGGAGCACTGGTCCATCTCCAATTATGTTGCCCAGGGCCCAGACAGCCTGCTCACATACATTTTCGTGAGGAGACATAAGAAGCTGTAGGAAAACAGGAACGGCACCAGCATGAACCACTTTATTCGTCTGTGCTGAGGTTCCCGATGCGATGTTTGTTAAGGCCCAGGCGGTTTCAAATTGAAGTGTAGGGTTGTCAGCTCTTGAGAGGCACTGTACGAGGATGGGCAGGATACCCGTGGCAATCAGGTCATCAATCGGAGGATTCTTGTCTGAGGAGAGTAATTTCCTACACTGTTGAACGGCGGCTAGTTGCACTTCAGGGTTGTCTGCAGTAGCAGCATTCATCACCAGCTCCTTCAAGTCCACCGACATGAGAGTTCTATCACTCTCTTCCTCATCAGTCGAATAGTTGACAGGCACATTACGACGCTTTTGTAGGGTTTCATCTCTTTTATTTTTTCTCAATTCTACTGTGACTTCGTTCCTCCGTCTGCGCATTTCCTAAAAGGGCCACATAAGAAACGTTATTGGAGCGTAAAAAGTGATACACAGTACAAATACGATGTTTTAAGAGATAATA
The DNA here is from genome assembly GCA_946251805.1 of Cybosia mesomella. NCBI lineage: Eukaryota > Metazoa > Arthropoda > Insecta > Lepidoptera > Erebidae > Cybosia > Cybosia mesomella. The sequence goes on from OX276389.1 coordinate 38,761,434, forward strand.
TTATGTGTCTATACTTACGTCGACATCTTTGCCAGTGTTCTTGAAAACTTGCATGCGGTTCTTCATAGGATCAGTCGCCATTTTATTTTTGTGCTAGCAGTCTCCTCACAAACGTGGTAATTACACAATGAAACAAAGAACTAACATAAAATATTGACGACGAAAACTAATCAAACATGATTTAACGGCACTACAGGCGTCGATGATTCATTAACCTCCTTTTTAACACAGAATATTCTACAACACGGACTAATCCGTTTCCTCCTCGAAATTCTTTCTTTTTTTCGGTTACTAACCATAAACTTTACATAGACAAGATACAAGAAATGTTGCAAACATCATCATTCATTCAATAATATTAAATTCGGTCCCTTCTGATTTGAGATTGAATGAAATTTAAAATCGAATCGATACTCGCTACAGAACATCCGATTACTCTACTAAAAGTCGTCAAGCACGTAAAAAGTGTTGCTAGTAATATAATTAGCATGAAACAATTTTGAATCGGGTAATGACAAACTCCGGTATTGATGTATTTCTTCTCATACGATACGCACTTCCGCCTTTGCTGAGTTCGAAGTAGTCGTGTATCTTGCTATAAAGCAACAAATAAACATTTTAATAAGAAAAGCGTCTAAAATAAAATTATAGTGATGACAGTGATACCTAAACCAAGTCTCACGGTCAAGAAAACCATATTAATTAATGGGAGCCGTTGCGCAGATGTATGTATAATTTGTAATATCATATTATATACCTATTAAAATATTATTTAGGGCGTACCTGCTGTAAATATCTGTCCAATATAATTGTTTATTGATCGTAGGCGCGTTTTTCTTTAGAATTCAGGCACCACCCTAACTAAAATAACACACTCTGTATAATGGAGTACCTACTATCTATTTATTGATACTGTTTTATTGTTTATATATAATCCTTACATCCCTCTTTCTTTAAACTATCAAGATCTATATAATATATAAAAAACAGATTGTTAAAATGAGAGGTATAGGTAGGTACTATGTAAATATATTATGTATGTGGGTTGGTTGGTATTCAACAAGGTACATCTCGAATGCAGGTATTGATTTTGTGTGTAAAGCCTCAATACGGGGCAATTCATTGTGCAATTGTAGCTAAAAATAAAATGGAGTGGGTGTACATTAATTTTGAACGAGTATTACCTTCAGTTAAACGATGACTTAGTATTAGCTATTTGCGTAACTACGTTTATTATTGCCAATTTTAAACGGACTAAGGGCTGATGCAGTTGTACCTAGATAAAGGAATCTCTCTCTCTCTCTCTGTTATTTAAATATTTTGTAAGTTTGAATGAATACACAACAGTTGTTAGAGAGGATCAGGTGCGGGCAATTACGTGCTGCCATTCGAACATACGTCTTTTCGTTGTTGCGAGAAATAATGACATTGATTGAATTTGAGCTGAACGTACTTGAAGTAGCTGATTTGGATTGGCTTAGTGACTTGTCTAGTTGACTGTACCTACATAAGGAAGCAGAAGGTGTTCATCAGGTTATAGCAAACACTTTCATCTAATCGATAATGTTGATAATATCGATAAGTACACACATATTCACGATTTTTAAGACCTTTAATTTGTGGCCCCCTATCCGCTGTCGTTGTTTTTAATAAGTGCAGAGTCTATTGATGTACGTTTGTCACGCGTTGGAAGCGCTGGTCTATTAAGACCCACTAATTAATTAATCTCACATCTGGATACTGGGCGTGATCTTGTTTTATAGTAAGTTTTACTTTAAGATGTTGTAATCCAAACAGTAGTACATACCGTCCTACCTAACTGTTACAACTCATCGTCGCTTTTCTTGAACGTTTCGAGAACAACACGACGTCGATTACATAACATAACATAACATAAACTCACGCCTATATCCCCGAAGGGGTAGGCAGAGGTGCTAGCACCCACGTTTCGCCAGTTTATGTTTTAGATCCCAATGTAATAGGTGGCGAGCCTATTGCCATTAACCGGGCACTTATAACCTGAGATAAATACACACATAACTTCGAAAAGCATCGAAAAGTCATTGGTGTGTGCCATGGTAATACCTGGGATCGAACCCGAGACCTCGTCTCAGCAGTCCTTTACCCATACCACTAGGCTGTTCCCGTGGCAACCATTTCAATTTATACTAGTTTCTAGTTTCTTTATATTCTTATAAAGAAGCTAGTAGGTAGGTACTGATGAACTGTTTAGACCTTCGTTAAATACAATTCATGATTTATAACGGAATTATGCCAGAAATAAAGGTTTGTTTATTATCTTTACGTTTATTTATTTTAACATTCCATCTGTTAGTATACATTCTCGGTTAAAGGTTTAGGAATGGTTACATCTACTATCTATATCTATAGGTATTGCTTAATTTTCATGAAATCAGACTCTCATAATAATGTCTGTGAATCGGCATGGTGCATCTGCACCAAAGAACCGAAAAGTAACATAAGTACAAACCTACTTAGTTTATTAGTACTTAGTTTATGTGATATGCGGGTTTTAGAAGGTGATGATTGTATGCATTTAACATGAGTTAGTTTGTACTCTATATAGCTAAGTACGTTTGCTCTACACACTTAGTTGAAAATAAAGTATTTCAAATTGTGAACTTATGCATTTATTGAAGCATCAACGGCATGTTAACATGTTTGAAAAATGAAAATTAATGGAAGTCCAGGGGGGGGGAAATTTGATAGATTAAGAAAATATTCAACAGAAAAAAAAATGTATGTAAAATGTACGAAATTGTACGCTAATTAAATAAGTGTAAGTACTACAAAGTTTTACGAGAAACCTATGATTCTATGTCGCGTGACGCCGCTTCTTGGAAGGAGGAGGAATACTAGACCATGCTACCGCTAGAAAGTATGACACCAATTATTTACTATAATTTGAAAATAAATTGCATCACTAAAGAATAGTGGTTGTAATGAAGAATATAAATAATTAGAACCTACGTCATAATTGTTTTTCCATCGAAAAAAATATACCGATCGTATTTTCCTTCTTTATAGATTTAGTTTGGAATTTGACATATTTATAATTTAACGAACTAAATTTATAGCAAGTACTTTTATGAAGTTCATAACGTAGTGATAATAAATGATGAAGTTACATAATGTAGATTCAAAATTTTCACAAAATTTAAGACCCCTTTTAATAGTGAAGCACAATGATGCAAATATTACTAAAGTAGTGTTGCACTTTTTAATTGGTATTTATCGAATTCATACCATTAAATAGTTAACTTTTTTATAACAAATTAATTTGCAATGATCCTAGTACTGGAACATGTTACTACTGTTTACTAATGTTGTAACAAGTAGATATGGAGTGCGTGCGAGTGAATGCGTTTAAGTAGAAAACTACCAACTCTCATCACGACCACTGAATGCACGTCAAATCAGTAATCAGTGTAATTGTCTTTAAGAAATGCAAAGGGGCGAATGGAGGCTACATCAATTTAGTACTTGAAGAGAGTTATCTGAAATTAATTCAGAATAGTGTCATTAGATACTTACTGGCACACTATTAGATTTACGAGGACTCGGGGCTGAACAAGCTGGTAGACTGCCCATCGTTATTCCAAACTTAAATACTGACTTGATAGGTTCCTATGGAAGGTATCGCGGCTGTAACAACTTAAATCCCATCAAAAACATAAATGTGAAATGAGAGCCAAGTTCACAGAATGCAATGATTTCACTTGGGATGTAATTCATGCTCATGATTTCACATGGCAAGTTTCAGTTGGCAAGTAACATACCTATGTATTATATCAACCTAACAGTATAAGTACAGTACAAACAGGAAGTAAACTAACTTGCATATGACTAGGCCCACCATGAAATGTACATCTGCAATTGCGGGACAGCACGAAACAAGAACGAAAGAAGTTTTTCATTTTCATTCATTTCAGTCATTTAGGTACCATGAACTATTTGGTTGTTTGGTAGCCGCGGTAGCCTAGTGGTATGAGTAATGGACTGCTGAGACGAGGTCTCGGGTTCGATCCCAGGTTTTACCATGGCACACACCAATGACTTTTCGATGCTTTTCGAAGTTATGTGTGTATTTACCGCAGGTTTATAAGTGCCCGGTTAATGGCAATAGGCTCGCCACCTATTACATTGGGACCTAAACATAAACTGGCGAAATGTGGTTGCTAGCACCTCTGCCTACCCCTTCGGGGATATAGGCGTGAGTTTATGTTATGTTATTATGGCACTTAATCGCGTTCAAGCAGTTGAACTAATTTGGCTGAAATTAGGTACAGGAATAGATTATAGTATAGAAAAAGAATTTTGTAAGTATCATTTTGACGGTCTATACCTTTTTTTTCCGTGCGGAAATACCTTAGGATACCCCCCCGCCGGCTAGCGGGGGCGGTTATGTCGGGCGGGTATGTATAGAGTATAGACAATGGTACATAACCCTTCGTGCGTGAGTCCAATTCGCACTTGGCCGGTTTTATTTTAAATGTTATTAGGTAAATGTAGGACAACACATGCAATGCTGAGGTCATCCTCACACGGTGCAAACGATTCCATCAAGAACCAAGTGGTTCAGCACCACTTTTCTGCCGTACCATCAAGACTTCGAATTCTTTATCAGCATACGCGTTTCCTATAGTCACGGGTCTTTCAAGCGGATCATTAAAAAAGTATCTAAGTCTGATTATAGTATCACGGTGTCTGTAATGGTGGCCCTCGTTCCTGAGACTTTAGCTTACTATCAGGCGAGGTGAAAGGTAATTCTAGAGACGGTTCTAAGGATCATAAAGAAACCTTTCTTCCGCAGGAGGTCATCGACATCCAGACCCGGGCGGTGCGCGTCCCACACCGGCGCTACAAGGGCGCGGTCATGTGCATGGGTGTCATCGCCGCACTGCTGCTGCTGATGGGGGTGATCACCGCGCTGCAGATTTATGAGCAAGTCATGAACGACGCACAGCGTCACAACCGTTACCAAGGCTTCTGCTCCATTCCGCTGTCCCGCGTACGTATTCGATGCAACCTTCGATTACCTGCTTATAATATAGAAATTATCACTTGACCGCGCATACTGTGCACAAACGCGCATCAAATAAGTACAAGAAGAATTGATTTTATGTAAGCTACCTCTCGTATTTCATCATTTTAATTCCGACCAAGTGTTGGACTCTGCAGACGTAACACAACTGTGTGGCTATCGATTGATTCAAAATATTAATTCACTGCGTATATCACAAAAACACACCCCTGTTTAGTTAAATGGTATCGAAAGGTATCTAAATATATCTAACTTACTTTGTCTGATGACATTGTATGTAAAATATTTAAGAAAAAATGTCTCAAGTTGGAATTGCTTTATCTGTTTGGGTTAAACTGCTACAGGCAGATTACTACTCATAAAGTACCCTTTTCTCCTTGCTAGTTAATAAAAGTGTGACGTGCTAGCAATTAGTTGCTAAATAGTTTCTTTATCGAATATCGATATTCATAACATTCAATTATGGACAACACTAGTTAGCGTGACCGCGAAGCCTGTGACGTTCAATTGTTTTGAATGGACCAATCACATTAATTACCGCGCTTTCTCATACCCACCACGGAGTAAGGAAAAATGGCTCAAACCGCTATCTGATTATTACTATAACCCGACGTCTCGGTCCTATCATAACCCGAATTGCGCAGATTGGTCAATCTCTCTAATCTTTCTCAAAATAAAAAGTACATATATGTGTCAAATCAGTATTTAATATTTAGTATCCGACTTGGATAGGTTAGGTTAGGTTATTTTTTTATAACCATGCAGAAATAAGTAATTTTCTAAGCTGTTTGATTAAAAATAGCTAGGCACGTTATGATAGGAACGAGACGTCAGGTCAGGTTAGGAAGAGGGTTACGTTCGGAACAAATATTACATGTTTTTTCAAGTTTCTAATCTAACCCGCGACCGGGTCAGGTTTTCGGGTTAGGTTCGGAATAATCGCTAATGTCCGGTTCGTCGGACTTTAAGCTAAAATATTATCGTGATAAGGTCTCCATTGATTATATTGTTCCTTAACAAGACGCGGAGTCTACCTGATGCTGTGGCTTATATGCAGCGGGTCTGTCCTGCTGACCAGACTTAATATTTGTTTTGGTTTTCCTTTTCGTTAAAGCGATTAACGTCTGGAGAAAAATATAAACATACATTCACACAGACCTATAAGGACCTACGCGATTATGTGATTCAGTAACTCAATTAATTACACAAATAGATTGTGTACCATTTGGCCTTTTAATGGCAGAAGAATACAATACATATTACAAGTTGTTATTCAACATTAGCATCACCGCGTGGTGATGCTAATGTTGAATAACACCCACGTAAGTCCTGATCCCGTGGGAATGTCGAGATAAAAAGTAGCCTTTTTTTAGGGATAATGTAGCATTCTAATAGTGAAATAATTTTGAAATCAGTTCAGTAGTTTCAGAGTTTATCGATTACAAACAAACAACCTTCCTATTTACAATATTATTAGTACAGATAGATAACAAGATATATATAACAAGGTATAATAACATAACTAAAACACTAAGTTAACTTTTAATAATACCTTTTTTTTTTTTCGTGCGGAGATCCCTTCGGATACCCCCCCGCCGACTAGCGGGGGCGGTTATGTCGGGCTTGAACCGACTAAAACCGCACGCCGTCTCGGGTCTACAGACGCCGGGGTGTAAGGTTGCCCATAGAGCATATCCCTCGCACCCCGACTGACCCTGGGCCATCTCCGGTTTCGAGATGGCCCCCTCGGGTTTGGGAACCACGGTGTCCCCGTCTTGCCCCGGTTTGGGGGAGACTTTTAATAATACCTGCTTCCTCTTTTTTACAAGCTTCACTCTTTCGTTGTCTGTAACCAAATCTAGCAAGTTAAATTTGACACGCATCTCGGTTTCTCACTGAGATGTAGTTTTGTACGCATAGGTATGTATATCAAGTGACAAAACAATATTTATTGATATTGTCGGAAGTTTACGAGAATTTTACACATTGAAATAAAACTATTTTTAACGGATTCTATCGCGATTTATTTGATGTTATTCTATATTTTACATTGATCCCGACGTTTGGGTTGCTTTTCAGTCTCCCCGTGACAATGGCTGCTGAAAAGCAACCGAAACGTAAATCAAATCAAATTAAAAATCAAAAAAAGGGTTTTATTACAATATTATTTAATGAAAGCTGGTTTCAAAAAGTTTTTTTTAAATATTAGTTACTTTTTGTAACTGATTTACGGTATTCTCAAATCTTTAACCGTTTACTCAGTACATATAGCTTTTAGAAAGGGACAAATTGATAACAATATGAGACGTGTTGGAAATAAAGCGACAACAAAGAGGAAAAAAGTACTTTCTAGTCATGGGAGTGAGATAAAGGCCTTTTTTTTATACCACTACGGTGGCAGACAAGCACACGGCCCACCTGATGGGAAGCGGTTACCGCGGCCTATGGACGTGTGCAACACCAGTGGCGTCACACTCGCGCTGCCGACCCTGTAAATGAAAGGGGATGGGAAAGGAGTTTAGAGGGGATGGGAAAGAAGTTTGGGCTCCGGCACTCTCACTCACCAAACGGAACGCAACAGTTCAAATACTGTTACTTGGCGTCGATATTCTGTGAGAGGGTGGTGCTTCCCCGGTCGAGTCGGCCCATTCATGCAACGGCCAAAATGACAGTTGCTTGACTCTACCACCTGCTACCTGGCTTCAGAGCCTTGAACATCGACACAAAGTTGCAGGCCTATCGGTCTTTTATCGGATGCATTTCGGAGAGTGTGCGCTGGAATTGCACAACTAGAAACCTCCAAGCCCTTTCCACCAACGAACTACCAGACGCACAGCGACACGCCACCGCTACATGGTGGATATTCCACTCGAACGCACTGTTACACGAGCCTCGGCGAAGGGGGTTTTAAAAAAAGGTTTTGGGTGTTTGACACTTGATTTATTTTTCGGATAGATTTGGATAATATATATATATATATATTATCCAAATCAGTAGCCAACCGGCAGCATTTAAGAGCACACGCTTGTTTATTATCGGTAAAAATCCAGTGTTTCTAAAACTTTCATCGCGATGTTTGACTGCGCTAGCTGTGGCACACGGCACTCCGACGGACCGGTCTGTAGTATGTGTAAACGTCAGTACGACTATCAATGTTCTGGGGTGACCGAAGCTGGCTACCGGAAACTAGGTGATAGAAAAAATAATTGGCGTTGTCCTAAATGCAAGTCCACTTCATCACCATCTCTTGTTGCAACATCTCAGTCTAGTCAGCTGGACAAGATGCAAGACCAGCTTCAGAGTATCGCCGTCCAGTTGACATCTTTACCAACTTTGGTTGCGGACATGAAGCTGATTAAGGAAGAACTGAACGGACTGAAGGATTCTGTTGAAATGGCGCACAACCTCATTAATACTTTCACCGACAAAGTAAAGAGCCTGGAAACTAGAATCGTGCAAGTGGAGTCAGCAGTAGGCGAGGTTCCAATTTTGAAGAACGAGATCGCGAGACTTACCCATGAAATGCAAAAAAGAGACCAATGGGCCAGAGCTAATAATGTGGAGATTCGAGGCATCCCCGAGAAGAAAAACGAAAACCTGTATGACATTGTTCAGAAGGTGGGAGGATTATCGGATTTACCGGTAAAAAGAGAAGACATAAACTATATTGCTCGCATACCTACCAGAATATCTAACATTGAGAAAGCAATAATGGTCGCATTTAATAGTCGTTATATTAAAGAAGAATTCATTGCATCAGCACGCAAGACTTAATTTGTCACACCTGGGGTACTCGACATCAAAGAATTTCTATGTTAACGATCACCTGACGCCGTCGAACAAATTACTACTGAGCAAAGCCAAAGCCCTCGCCAAAGAGAAAAATTTCAAGTATGTTTGGGTAAAACATAGTAAAATTATGGCAAAGAAATCAGACACATCACCAACATTTTTTATAAATTGCGAAAAGGATCTATCAAAAATTACTATATAATTATTTCCATGTTAATATTAGTCTCCACTGTTTATGTAAACAGTTTGAGAACCGTATTCATTGCCGTAGGTCGCTGTCCATTCGTCGGTTGCATGCGTCGTGGATTAAGTAAACAAGTGAGTACGCACCTCACACAACTATCTGTCACTGTCTCTTGCTTGCTATACTACGTTCCGGTCATTATCGCTTGGGCTTCCCGAAGTTCGAGATGGTACCGTAGCCCATATGTACTGTGCATACCTTCTTTAGTAAAAACTGTACCTTTCGCGCATACCCTCGTGATGATTATTACTTTTCTAGGTCTACAAAGTGTTGAATGTATTCCCAATATAATTATACGTAAAAAATATTCCTACAAATGTTGTTCTAAACACGTAATAGTAATTATAACTATAATGCAGCAAATGCTTATACTAGGCTGTGTGTCAAGTGGTAAATATGTGCATACGAATCGCGTTCATCATCTTAGCCGAATGCTAACCAATAAAATTACATGTGTAAAATTACACTTTTGCTATATGTGGTCTGGGTATATTATAGTTATTGTATTGCAACAAACGCTTACTTCAGATTATGTTCCGTACGACAAATATATTTTGTATGTGCGTCATAATTATCTTTTTAACCTGATGCTTTCCAATGAAATTATGTGTAGGAGTGGTTCTTGTATGGTATATTGTGCTAAATACATTATAGAAATTTCAATGCAACAAGTACTTGGGTTAAGTTATGTGCCGTATTGTGAATGTGTGTATATAAGGAGTATAATGGTAGTTACATATGGTTATACAATGATAATTATATGTGAATATGTGTATTTAAGTAAAGGATATCCTTGTAACCTAATTCTTGCCCATAAAATTATATATGCAAATAGTTTCTGTATAAATTGTTCTACAGGTTATACAAGTATAATGGTAAATATAACGCATCAGGTGATTATATTTGGGTATGCACCCTATAGTTAATGTGTGCATACGATTGCAAATTGTCGTATTAACCCTCCATTTTTTTATTTGATACATTTATCACATGATAATAAAGAATCGTGTAAGCGTCGTACTGTGTTCCACATATGCCTCCACCCTCGCGGACGATTAGGCTATGGCTTATTGACGGTTGTAATATTGTTTTCTAGTTGTTTTTCATCAGTACCTTTTATTGATGGCTAATTTAAGTCTGTATTACCAAAATACAAGAGGGCTGCGTACAAAAACGCATAAATTTAAACGTAATCTACATTTGAGCTTGTATGACGTTATCTCACTAACAGAAAGTTGGTTACTGGCGAGTATTGGAGATAGTGAGCTTTTTGATGGCAGATATATTGTTTGGCGCCGTGACAGAGATTACGTAAAGACTGGTCAAATCTATGGTGGCGGTGTGCTGATAGCAGTACGTAGTGAGTTTGCATCTGTGTGCCGACCGGAATGGTACTCCACTGCCGAAGACCTTTGGGTCACGGTAACAATAAAAAAGAAACACACTAGCTCTTCCAAAATACATCTGTGTACTATATACCTTTGCGAGGAGGGTCACGGTAACTCCTTTGACACTCAGCTCAGAAATTTCACTAGCAAATTATCATCAATCATTAACATGTGTCCCAATGATACATTTATAATCATGGGCGACTTTAATCTTACAAATGTTAGCTGGAGTTATCGGAACGATTATCTGCAGCCGTCAGGTATATCAGGGCAGACCCAAGTATATTTTTTTGATACCCTCTCGGAATGTGGTTTAAATCAATTTAATCCGCACCCCAATGTAAATAATAGATTCTTAGACTTAATTCTCTGCAACGCTAACTTATCAGTCAATGCATCAGATAGTCCTTTAGTCCGCGAAGATGTGCAACATAAATCCCTGAACATTGTCTATAGTTGTACTAGTGCTAACCCCCCTGAATCTACTCCTAGAATTAAGTATTTTTACGAAGCGGGAAACTATGATGCAATTAAAGCTTCCTTAGAAAATATAATATGGAACGATTATTTGACTAACAACTCGATAGACAACGCATTGGAAAACTTTTATAAGTGCTTATATGAATTAAGAGAGAAATATATACCTCAGAAAATTGTTTCCCCCTCGTCATTTCCGCCATGGTACACAGCCAGTTTAAAAAAGATCCTGAAGGAGAAACACAAGTTCCTGAGAAAATATCACACATACGGTAACACTGGCGATTATATGACCTTTAGTCTACTTCGGAAAAGGGCTAAACGTGTTGAGGAGGAGTGCTATCATGCGTTCATCGCGAAAATGGAAGAGTCTATAATTGAGAATCCGAAATCCTTTTGGCAATTTATTAAATTAAATAAAAAGGGTCCCAATATTCTCCCTTCCACTCTCCATTATGAAGGCGCCTCGGCTGATTCAAATGTAGGAATCTGTAACATTTTTGCCTCATATTTCCAATCGACATTCCTGTCGTCACCCACTACAACACACGATACACACCACAATTACGAATGCCAGCACGATGCTCACACAATAGGCGATATTGAAATACTCCCCGACAACGTCTATAAGTTGCTCCAATCAGTAAATCTAACCAAGGGCGCTGGTCCAGATCACATATCACCTATCTTTATTGTTAACTGCGCAGAGCAGTTGACTGAGCCGCTGACCCTTTTGTACCAGCGTTCAATTGTAGAAGGTACTGTGCCCAATATATGGAAGTCTGCGTATGTTACCCCCGTCCATAAAAGTGGTGATAAGGGAGAAGTAAAAAATTACAGACCAATATCAAAATTATGCATTTTTGCTAAGCTATTGGAGCGTATTGTACACACACAGGTATATAATACATTAAAGAACATTTTTATTGCTGAACAACACGGTTTCATTCAGAATAGATCAACCACAACAAATCTATTGTCTTTTATAGACTTTGTTACATCACACATGATGGGAGGCGGGCAAGTGGACTCGGTATTTACTGATTATAGCAAAGCCTTTGATCGTATTGATCACGCGATACTTTTTCAAAAGCTACTACGTGCCGGCATCCACGGGAATTTGTTTAGGTGGTTTTGCTCATACATAGAGAACAGGTCGCAGGCAGTTGCAGTGAATGGATCTGTATCAACATGGCATACTGTACCCTCTGGCGTCCCGCAAGGTTCATTATTAGGCCCTCTGTTGTTTAACATCTTTATAAATGACATCAACACCTGCTTTCTTCATTCGCATTTCTTAATGTATGCTGATGATATGAAAATTTTTAAGCAAATTATAGATGACACTGATTGTTTTGATTTGCAGCAGGATCTGTTCAGATTTGAAGAATACTGTGCACTAAATAATTTAACAATTAATGCTTCCAAATGTTATACAATAACTTTCTCTCGCAAACCTATAATATATAAATCTGACTATTTTCTGAAAGGAGTGGCACTCGCGAGAGTGAACGAAATCCGCGATTTAGGAGTGATACATGATTCTAAATTAACATATGAAAACCATATCGATGCCATTGCCATCAGAGCTAATAGAATGTTAGGTTTCGTGATAAGGTCGTGCTCTCAGTTCACAAGTGTAAAGCCGGCTAAAATACTTTATTGCTCATATGTCCGCAGCATCCTTGATTATTGCTCACAAGTCTGGAACCCACAGTACGATGTTTACATTGAAAGATTGGAATCAGTGCAACAAAAATTTGTTAGATATCTGCAATTTAAGTGCAGGGTATACGACGATAGCTACTTTAAGAGATGCATAAGACAACATTTGCTGCCGCTTCAAGAAAGACGGGTAAGCGCTGATATCACATGTTTAGTAAAAATAGCACAGAGTAAAATAGATTCTCCTTACCTTCTTGAGAAATTGCAATTGAGAGTTCCTACAAGATCTGTTAGGTTACAAATTCCGCTTCACGTCCCACGAGGTACCACTAATTACCGAAATGGCTCATTTCTTGTACGAGCAGCTGACTGTACCAATAAATTGGGAAACCATCCGGAATTAGATCTGTTTAACACAAGTCCATCCTCCTATAGTCGCTTTATCTCTAGGAAGTGGTTCGAATCGGTTCGGACTGTATTTTTTTTTTTTTTTTTTTTTTTTAATTTTTTTTTTATGTATAAATGTTCATTACATCTGGCGAATTCCCTTCGGGGATGCAGGCGTGAAGTTGTGTAATGTTTTTAAATGTTTCAAAAACATACATTTTTATAAGCAAGCTCTAAATATGCACAAGCGAAAACACGTAAATGGTTTACAGTTGTTTTAACAGTCGTCAATTAGTTGTAAGATACTGTTTGTTTTCCTAATAAAATAAAATAAAAATAAATAAATATATAAAACGAGGTCAAACTTAGGCTAGCGGAGCCCTTTGGCAGCCGTCCGTCGGGTTTTAGGATCAGAACGAGACTAAATACAAAATGGCAGGCTCATTCTTAGTCCGAGCGACAAAGGAGCTGACACAGCACTTGGTATGCATATTGCCCTACAAGGCCCAGGTGTAACAACCCCCCGAATAACTCTAAACTTCGGGGTTGGAGTGACGAAGTTTATGATGGTTTTTAAAATTAAATATTCACCTACATTGTAGTTCTGAGTCTAGGTAAAGCTGGGGTCTCTATTACATCTAATTCAACAGGCTGCTGAACATCAGGGGTAATTATGGTGTTTTGAAAATATCCGATTAGGCTGCGGCCAGGCAATGTAAATCTAATTAACTTATACATTATATAACATATCAATATACATACTACTACAACAAAAGACACTGAGTAGTGGGTCCCATATTTTATTATATGTGGTTGTTCTATTATATTATCTAGGTCTTTCAAAATAGGGTTTATCAATTTTGGACTTTTACTCAAATCGTCTAGGTCTACATTTCGTAATACAATATGAGGCACATCTGGTACAGTTGCTTTCAATTTTAATAAATTACAACACGAGTCGTTTATTAAATTAAATCCCAAAGGATTTGTCACATGCGTGGTGTTTATTACATTGTAATTTGAGGGAATCAATCTAGCTGTTTTACAATAAGCGGTACAATAGTTAGGGATTTGTAGTATACCTGTACCTAATATCGTAGTTTCGAATAAATTCTGATGAGTACAATCTATCGTTAATTTACTGGGTTGAGATTGGATGTAAATCCATCTATTGTTTTCTATTGGTTTCCAAATATCTAAACTACCACGTAGTAGTTTGGTTTCGCGCTGCACTGGTATTTCTTTAACTATTTCTGTTAGAAGTTCACTTTCACAACTGGGGTTTGACTTTGAACTGAATACACTTTGAATTTCACATATGTAAGTCTGGCGTTTCACTGATTTGCACCGCTCTAAATTATCAAGGTTACAATAATGTTGTTTGTCTTTGGTCATACATATGTATTTGGTACTAGGTAATATGGTAGCAAAGCTTTTAGGGCTTTCCGAACTATGTGCTATAGGTAGCGGAATATTGTGGAATAGGTTATAGTCTTTTGGCAAGACTAGGGGAATCTGCATTACAAAGACTATTCTATTATTATAGTAGTAACTAATTACATTGGATTTTATTATAACATAGATTAAATCTAATTCTAACTTAACAGGTAATTCCACTTCATTGGGCAAATGCTTATAGTTGTCGCCAAGCTCTCGGTAAAGTTGCAATGGTGTAATTATAGATGGGTGCATAATATTCTGGCTACTAAACATGATTGCGTTTGTGATATCTTCTAATTGAAATGATAATGTTAATAATATGCTTTCAAGGGTATTAAGAATACTGTTAAGGTGAGACAAAAATGTTAGCTTGTCCAAAGTAATCGTATTGTTTTTCAACATCGCCGAGATTTTGTCGATCATTACATGGAGATGTTCCTCATTGATTTTGAGCGTTTGTATAGTATTATAACTAGATAGAGATGATGTCGTAACCAAAATGTTTTGTTTCATAAGTGATGCTATTTGTTTTTCATTGGATTGGATTGTTGTTATAGCATTTTCAAATTTTAAACCATCGTCTTCATCCAATGAACCAAAAAGTGTTTTAAATACATTACCTACAGCACCAATCCAAGCTCCACGCTTGAAACGATGAGAGAGTAAGTGAGAAAGATTGTCAAACTCTTTCTTAATATCGTTATATCTAACTGTTAGAGGTGTTAGTGTGTTATGGCAGGTAAAATCTTCGACGATGTCGCTCTGTTGACATATATATCTCACTGTACCAAGAATCGAGTTGACATTCTCTATTTGTGGGCCGATGTGAGAAACATCCAAAGGTAATAGTACATTTAAAGAGCCTCTACTTATCCTTAATTTACCTATATTATCAAAATATATACCAGGACTCGATGTCATGGGTTGGACAAAGTCCGTGTTGGCTTCAGCCATTATACTGAAAGAAAAATATAACTGAAATCAAATGAGTGCTAAAAATAAAAATACCTATATGTATTTAAAGTATAAAAAAAATTAAACTAAAGTTAAGTTACGGTTATCCGCTAACTTGATCTCATCAAAATGATGTTTGACATGTCTGCGATTGATGAGTAATGTAACATTATTATTATTGTGGACTTTAACCACTTTATAAGGTCCTTTCCACAAAGGAGATAAGGCCTTCCTAAGTCGCAGATGGTTTTTCAAATACACAAAATCACCGACTTTATAAGCGACAGTTCGTGTGTGTTTATCATAATAAGTTTTTGATCTTTCTTTGGAACTCTCAATATTTTCGACAGCTTTGTTTCTTGAATGAATTAATTTGTGCTGTAGCATTTTAAGATACTCAGGATAGGTAGTTTCAGAGTCTTCATGATATATGG
Source organism: Cybosia mesomella (assembly GCA_946251805.1). Lineage (NCBI taxonomy): Eukaryota > Metazoa > Arthropoda > Insecta > Lepidoptera > Erebidae > Cybosia > Cybosia mesomella. Next base: position 38,777,280 of record OX276389.1, read on the forward strand.
AATCTGGGAGGAATGGTTTACGACTAAATACCAACTCATAAGGTGTAAATTTTGTGGTACCAATGTACGGCTGTGTTATAGGTTAGTACAGCTGTATAAACGTATTTCGACCAATTATCTTGGTTTTCATTAACAAATGATTTTAGATACTCTTTGAGAGTAGAGTGACTTCTCTCAAGAGCACCTTGGGTTTGTGGGTGGCATGGAGTAGACCAAAGTTGCTTAATCTTCAAAAACTCACAAGTCTTCTTGAAGAGGTCTGCAGTAAAATTAGTGCCTTGGTCTGTTAGAATCGACTTTGGGATACCAAACAATGAGATAAAGTGCACGACGCAGTCCGTAGTTTCTTCGGAGGAGACGCTGCGCATGGGGTATGCACATGAATACTTGGTAAGATCGTCTTGCAACGTCATAATATATTTTAACTTGGCAGTGCCGGATTCTGGAAGAGGCCCAACGACGTCAAGTGCTACCCGTTGAAATGGTAAAGTGGATGTACTGGTAATCTGCATTGGCGCTTGGTTAGTTCTTCTTAGTGCTTTATTCGCCTGACAGGCAGAACATTGTTTAACGTAATTCTCTATATCACTCCTCATGGATTTCCAATAGTATTTCTCTTTGATTCTATTGTACATCCTGAGTGACCCTAGATGGCCGGCTACGGGTAAGTCGTGATTTTCTATTAATATTTTCTTAATTTCACTTAATGAGGGATACATTATGCTATTGTGGTATATATTAATCTTAATTCCACTGCCATCAAATACAAATGACAGCATATTATAATTTTTTACAAATTTTAGTTTCTCATAAGGGCTTTTGAAATCTGATATTGCCAATTCATTTACATCGCCAGATTGTAATAAGTCATTTTTTATATTTTTCAGTGTAAGAAAAAGGTCAGGTTAAGAAGTTTGGTCAAAATGGTGAACTTTGACAAATGCGAGGTAAATAACACTGTTTCTCAATGTTATCTTTTGAAATGTATGTAGTTCCTTTTCAGCATTTAGTATGTTATCTGGGTTATCTAGATTACCAAGGACTTCGGAGATGTACGGGACGGACTCATCAAGATCTATAGAGGTAGGTATCAGGATATATTTACAATAACTCTTCATCAGGTCTTCGTTATATTCTTTCAGGTGGGTATTAACTACTTTATTATTCTGGTTGTATTTTAGGAAAGAAGCATAGTTGCTCGTAGAGTCATAAGGTAAGTCAGATGTTTCAGGTCGATATGCGCTGGTGGATGGCATAGGTTCATCGATTCGGATATCAGAAGTTTCGCGAGAGACCATAGGAGTACTAGGGGAATTTTCTCTAGGTTCCACGGGTTCATTGAACGGGTTGATTGTGGAAGGGGTGGTTGATGTAAATGGTTCAGTTATTGTATCTTGGTGAGGGATTTCTTCACCTTCTAGGGGAGAGGGAATTGCAAGATCTTCGAAGTCTAAATTCAATTCGTTGGAATGAGGGCTAAAGTCTAATGGCCCAAGGTCTTCGAGGTCATTATTTGGCTCGTTGTTCTCTGGATCGGATGTAATGGGGTTAACCGGATAGCGAGAAAGAGCGTCAGCTACGGAAATTAATTTGCCCTTCCGGTAAATGATTTCATATTCATATTCCTCCAGCTTTAATAGCCATCGTTGGAGTTTGCTACTAGGGTCTTTATGATTAAAAAGCCATCTGAGTAGCCGGTGATCAGTAACTATCTGGAATTTGTGGCCATAGAGGTATGGCCTAAACGTCTTGCAGCCAAACAGGACGGCTAGTAGTTCTTTTTCGGTTGTGCTATAATTAACTTCACTTTTATTAAGTGTTCTTGATGCATAAGCCACAGGTTTGTCATTTTCTATATGACCTTGCGAGAGTACAGTTCCTATAGCGTGATTGGATGCATCACAGGTAAGTACGAACGGCTGAGAAAAGTCTGGATAGATTAAGAGTGGAGCAGTAGTCAATTTATGTTTTAGGTTATCAAATGCTAATTGCTGTTGGTTCTCCCAATCGAAGCGCACATCTTTTTTCAATAAGCCGGTAAGGGGTTTTGCAATCTTGGAGAAGTCGGAAATAAACCGCCTGTAATAGGAAACTAACCCAAGGAAGGATTTAATATCTTTTTGGGATTTCGGTATAGGGAACTCGATTACGGATTTGATTTTATCAGGATTGGGTTTTACCCCTTCTTCTGTGATCACGTGACCTAGATAGGCGACTTCACGTCTCAGAAACTCACACTTATCGGGTTGAAGTTTTAGGTGGAACTTCCTAAGCCTTTGAAAGGTGGATGCTAGATTTTTTATGGCTGAGTTTACGTCATGAGCGTAGCAAACAATGTCATCCAGGTATACAAAGCAGTGGATCCCTTGGAGCCCGGACAGAGCTGTGTTCATCAGTCTCTGAAATGTTGCGGGAGCATTCTTTAATCCGAATGGCATCCGGTTGAACTGAAAGTGTCCCTCAGGGACGTTGAAAGCTGTTTTGGATTTGTCGTCTTTATTCAAAGGGATTTGATGGAACCCGGATGCTAGGTCTAATGTAGAGAAGTACTTGCTATTTCCTAATTGGTCTAAAATTTCTGCAATTTGAGGGAGTGGGTAAGTATCTCCTACTGTAATGTCATTGAGTTTCCGGTAATCGATAACGACGCGCCACTTTTGGATATTTGATGCATCAAATTTTTTTGGTACCACCTATATTGGGGAGGACCAAGGAGAGTCAGATGGTTCAATAATATTTTGTTCCAGCATTTGGCCTATTTGTTTTTTAACCTCTTCTTTATGGATTTCTGGGAAACGATATGATTTCGTATGAATGGGGGTGTCTGTTGTTGTTTTTATTTCGTGACTCAAGGCATTTGTATGTTGCGTATTCCCCAGGTAAGTGGAAGATGTCGGAAAAGTCCGAACACAGCTGGAAAAGTGCATTCTTTTCTTCGGCATTTAAATGAGATACGCGTAATTGGTTAAGAACTTCTCTTGTACGTTTGTACGTGTCTTTTGGAATTTCGGCATTTACTTTATTAATACTATGCAGCGCGTTTAGATCGGAAAAGGTTTTAATTGATTGGGGATTGAAAGACTTAACTGGAAACATTCTTAAATTAAGGTTAGATTTAAGTGATATTGGTTGGTCCGATACGTTTATTACGGACAGATTGACTCTATTATTTGCTTTCACAGAGACAATACAGTTGGCTATTAATAAATTTTCAGAAATATGTTGGTCTATGATAACACCTTCCTTTAATTCGGGGTTCATCACTGAACATTCAATTATGCTTTCGGTTCTTGGGGGAATAATATAGATAGGATCGTCAAAATGTAGTTTCAGCTGAATCTTACCCGTCTTTAGGATATCGTAAGTGTAATCAATACTACAATTGAAAGTGCTCAAGAAGTCATTTCCTACTGTTCCATCATAATGTCTTTTATTACGTGGAATTTATGGAATAAAGATTTTTGGGGTTTGGAGTCTGTTATGATTAATTTAAGTACGAAATGGCCCACGGCTGAAGTCGCTTCCTCAACGGGGTCAATCCCTTTTAGTTTAATTGGTTCCTTAATAAGATTAGGATGTCGTTGTAAACACGTTTGTTTTAGAAGGCTAACTGATTGATGCTTCAGCTCTGCCCTGAAGACGGCTTAGAATATATTTAAAAATAATTTCTTGTTGGGTGGATGTGGCTAAATTAATTGCATTTCTGCAGTTGGTTAAGAAAGGGTTTAACTTTTCACGGTCACCATCGAAGGTACCGATAAATTTATTTAGATCAACAGATGGGGACGATGATGATGATGACTTTGCAGTTTCACTTTTTGGTTGCGACATTTTATGCAGTAACAAAACACACTGTATATAAAAAATATAATACAAATAGAATCACAATAATAAAAAAAATCTCACTTAGTTAAATTGTAACTTAAGATAGCAATGTATGACCAAAGACTTACAGGATAGTGTGGGCGGCGAGAAGACAAAACAACATCTCGGTTCGGCTTGGATATGATAACGCGTTACGGAGAATTCGTATACAAACTGAAGCTTGAACACGGCGCATCGAGTCTTATTATGGCGTGATGATACTTGTACTTTTGGTAAGGATTCGGTGTTGAAGAAAATTCGTAGGAGAGTGCTGCGTTTCTCAGTGCACAGGGGGTCACTCTGTGCTGGGCTGGTTCTACAAAAGAACAGTGTACCTCTTACGGCACAGGGAGTGGCTCGGTGCTGGATGATTCTCCGGCAGGATGGTGCACTTTGTACCGTACAAAGTAGGGGTAGGCAGAGATGTTAGCACTATCACTTCACTTGGTCACTGGTATAACTGGTTATTGCTGATTATCACTGATTATCACTGATTATCACTGGTTATCACTGATACTGGATGGGTTACGGAGACGTACCGGGATCGCATTTTCGCAATCCTTTAGTGCTGCCACCAATGTTACACGAGCCTCGGCGAAGGGGGTTTTAAAAAAAGGTTTTGGGTGTTTGACACTTGATTTATTTTTCGGATAGATTTGGATAATATATATATATAAAACGAGGTCAAACTTAGGCTAGCGGAGCCCTTTGGCAGCCGTCCGTCGGGTTTTAGGATCAGAACGAGACTAAATACAAAATGGCAGGCTCATCCTTAGTCCGAGCGACAAAGGAGCTGACACAGCACTTGGTATGCATATTGCCCTACAAGGCCCAGGTGTAACAGCACGAAACGTTTCGGCGACACATTTATTATGCGTACAGCTAAGGCGTGGAATTGCCTGCCTGAGTCTGTGTTTCTGGAAAGCTATAACCTCGGAATCTCCAAGTCTCGAGTGAATAGGTTCCTTCTAGGCAAACGTAATCCATCGTAGACCACATCGTCACTTATTATCCATAAAAAAAAGATAGGGTGAATTTTGAGGGTGAAAAATGTTTATTGCGATTTCCACCCAAACTAGACTTTATCGGAAAAGGTCAAATGTTACAGTTAGGCCTATAACTTTTGTGTGAACCGGAAACACCGGTTTTTTGGTTTTTAGTTCTTATATCCAATAACAACTTTTTATTTTTCACGAAATTGTGTAGATAAGCTTACCTTTATAAATCCCCAACATGCTGTAGTATTTGTTGACTCGATGATGGTTATAACTAAGAATTTAATTTGGTTTCGTTTGCAGGATATCCAAATGCTGGAACAACGCAAGGCCCCTCTGCGTTGGAAGACTACCGAAAATGCCGGCCGAATTGAACCAGAAGTGCAGGTCAGTTGGTTACATGTAAGGTAGTATGTGAAAGAACGTGAAAATAGAAGAGGCAATAGGAATACTATTCATTTTGAAACAACTTGAAACACATACAAGATACGCGCGAACAACATAACCTATTTTTTGAAGTTGACGTCGGTTTTTTTAAACGAATATCCAACTAAAGTTATAAATGTGACAGTTTGTAAGGTTTGAAGGAAAAATGGAAGGATCTGCATGAAATTTGACACTGAGATAGTCATATATATAGGGTTCTTTATTTAGTCGGTAATAGTTTCTGTGGATCGCCGAAATAGTCATGTATCATAGTGCAGTAGACAGCGAACCAAAACTACGAATACTAACTGACTTATTAACTTATTGAGCGATGTCAGCGATTGGGGTCGGCTTGTAAATTAATTATATACTACAGGTAATTTTCTCGAGGACCCCGCTTGTGCAAACAGTTCAAGGAATTTCCTGCAGTTGCGGAACTAGGTCAGGGGTTGCACGTAACTCTATTGATTATATTGTTGGCCATCATTTCCGATGTTGTGCTAATAAACTTTTATTGAAATCATTTTACCATATACTCACGCCTTTCTCCCTCCGAGTAGGCAGAGACAACAGCCTACCATTTGCTTGACGTTACACACTTAACACCTTCCTTTTAAACTGTCACTAAGACTTTCTCCATTGATAATGGTACGTATTAGTAATTTTTATAAGGTAGATAAGGTTCTGAAATAATACCATCTATACTATTATAAAATTGTAAATTAGTTTTGTCTAAACATTGGAGATAATAAAAAAAACTTGGGTTATGTTAAATGAACAATTCTAAAGACAAAAATATATTTTTTTTGGAATTTTTGTCTGTTCGCGATGGACGTAAATACTTCTAAACGGATTTTGATGCGGTTTTTCTATTAGAAAGATCTTGGTCAGACTACAAATGGACTCTATGTTTGCATCTAGTTAAATAGAACCGGAGATATAACCAAAAACGATTACCGACCTCCGCGCGGGCGGAGTCGCGGGCATCAGCGTGACTGAGGAACAAACATCCAAACATCTTCACAACCTTTCACATTTAAAATATTAGTTCTTCAATTTTAGAAGGTTTTTACAGCCGCTCCTGGTGCTGCACACGTCCATGGCCACGCGAACCTCTTCCCATGGACCGTGTGCTTAACTGCCACCTAAGTGATATAAAATACAATAGCAGGATAATGAATGTTTGCTCCTCAGGTAATTAGCATTTCGAACGAGGATCCGGAGCATATCTTCGACTTGCTGCGCGAAGTGCTGGACATCGACATCGACGATGGCGTGGAGAAAATCTCAGTGGTGAACAACGGGCACCCCGTCACCTTTGTACACGACTTTGAGGCTAACGTATCGGGTGAGAAGCACTGCCACTCTGGAGGCAGTTAATAATAATAAAAAAAGCCTCTTTATTTCATATTTTGAAGAAACATTTCAAATTTGACGGCCTCTGTGGCGTAGCGGTAATTCGACTGCTACGACTGGGGGTGCGGGTTCGATTCGCGCTCAGTGCAAATATTTTTATGCATGAATATGTCTATTTGCATTGGTCTGTTTGTTTCTATGTATAATATGTATATATTTAAAAAAAAAAAGTATATAAGTATGTTATCCGCATTCTGGAACCCATAACACAAGCTAGTTAAACTATGCTTACTTTGGGTCTAGAAAGCGCTGTGTAGAATGTCGTAGAATATTATTATTAAATGTTATTAAAAATATAGTAGATTACGGTATATTATATTAGAAAGAAATGAAAATAATAACTATCTGTACAATAACAAAAAAATTATAACTAAACTAAAATATTTACATCCTAAAAAAAAGTATGTACAAAGTAACAAGATGAATTCCTGAGACGAGCTCAGCCGAATACAAGGGATTTTCGATTTTGCGATATTTTTTTTTTGCGATTTTTTCTATATCTTGCAATGGTTCACCCCAGCACGAATCTATTACCGAAAACAGCAACTCGATAGCTCATCTCCTTCATACCCAAAACCGTGACAGAAAATTGGCAACGACGACGTCGACGACAACTCGATAGCAATAGGGCTTTTCTAAAGAAAATCCCTAAAAAGTTTAGGTGTCAAGGAATTCCTCCCCATCCCCTCCCTCCGGGGGTTAGTTTAATTTTTATTAGTTTTCATTATGTGAAATATGGATCCCTTTTTAGGGTTCCGTTGCCAAATGGCAAAAAACGGAACCCTTATAGATTCGTCATGTCTGTCTGTCTGTCCGTCCGTTTGTCACAACCACTTTTCTCCGAAACTATAAAAACTATGCTGTTGAAACTTGTTATATAAGTAGATGTATTCTGTGAACCGCATTAAGATTTTCACAAAAATAGAAAAAAAACACAATAAATTTCGGGGGTTCTCCCCATACTTAGAACTAAAATTCAAAAAAAAATTTCGTCAAACTTATACGTGTTATCAATGGAAAGGTCTTCAAAAATGATATTGAGGTTTCTAATATCATTTTTTTCTAAACTGAATAGTTTCCGCGAGAGACACTTCCAAAGTGGTAAAATGTGTCCCCCCCCCCCCTGTAACTTCTAAAATAAGAAAGTGATAAAACTAAAAAAAATATATGATGTACATTACCATATAAACTTCCACCGATAATTGGTTTGAAGCAGATCTAGTGAGTAGTTTTTTTTAATACATCTTAAATCGTAAACTGCAATTTACCTTTCATTTAAACAACTCAAATATAAAAAATTTACTTGCTGCTACGGAACCCTTCATGGGCGAGTCCGACTCGCACTTGGCCGGTTTTTGGGTATAGGCCTCCTCCAGCCTTTTACATGACTGTCCCGCTGTCTGTACTAGGTATATCATCAGCCCACCGTTTTATAGGTCTACCAACCAACCTCCCTTTTACCATCTGGTCCTTTCCACCGTGTGGGGAGGTACTGGATTTTCGATAAATCTGCAATTATATCGGCGTATTATTTCAAAAGATGGACATTATTTTGAACTTTTACGAGAATGAAGTTGCTATTGATGAATATTTGTTTGAAATTAGGATAACAACATCTTAAAAGGACGGCAGCGTTGTGGTCAACCGATCAACACACCCTGTATAATTGGCAGTTGATTTGAAATTGATTATTACCGTTGGAACAGTACACAAACTGTTAAGGGTTGTTTTCAGATTAGGCAATAATTCAATTCAATGATTTTTTTAAATTAGTATGTATACTTAGCCTATAAATTTACATCGGAAAAAGAGAAATCTGAAATCGGAATAAAAAAATGTTAAAAAATGATTGTAAAGTCATTCATTGTTTCCGTAGTTCATAAGAATTATGGTAGATGGTTCCAGCGTTGCCTGAGACGTATATAATATGTCGGAGAATTTTTAATATCTGGGACATGTCTAGGTAGCTCAGTTGGTCAGAGCATTCTCCCTGTAAGGGACTGGTCGCGGGTTCAAGTCCTCTTTTTGTGATGTAAATTTATAGAAATAATAGCACAGTTTATTTTCTTTATTTACGTAAGGATTTCTTAGCACAATTTTGATAATACGTGCAAAATTATGTATAATGTTCCCCACATGGAGAAGCTTACTCTGAATGCTTTCATGACTTTTCAGTTCATACTCGTAGTGTGGTGTAGCTCCTTTTCTCTCGAATAGCTTTGATTACTTCAATTCATATAGCATTTAGTTGCATTTGTAAAGACCTACCCAATCCTCAACGGTTAAATGTTAAATTAGTAGTAGTTAAAGAAAGAACAAGCTGAAGACAGGGCGCTATGGCGCTCATTAGGGGAGACCTATGTCCAGCAGTGGGCTAGAATAGGTTGATGATGATGATGAAGGAAAGTTATTTTGTTATTCTGACTTGTTCTCAATTTTATTTTAACCTAACTTCACATGTACACATCTCATTGAATGCAAAGAAATCTATTCATTCGATTTAAAAGTTCTGTATAATTTGATAATAAGAATAATTATTTTGATTCTAAAATATTCCACGCTGTTTGGAATGCTTTAGAATCAAAATAATTATTAATGAGCAGTTACACAGCGCCATCTAGACTCAAACTAAGCAGAGCTTGTCATAACATCGATAAACATATTTCCCTAATAATAATAATTTATTTGGCATAAACAATTACAATTTGACTGTGTAGTACACCTGGGTGAACTTAAGTGTAGCATTTGAATTTAATTATTAAATAAAATTATACAAAAATGACTACAAGAGTGACATCCTGCTCTCCTAGCTAGGCTATGAAATAGCCTGTGATAAGGATGAACAGTTTGCATTCCTCATAGGTTGACAAGTTCTAAAATATTAAATAACATTAATTACTTTTAGATAGACTTAACTATAAAGTACTACGATTTCTTGATACAAATTCTAATTATCACACCGCAATAAACCTGTAGTTACTTTTATTAGTTGAGATTTTTTTAATAGTGCTGTTCGCGTGTACCAGGCTTATCAGAGTATCTATGGCTATATTAGGGTCCTCAATGTTCTGCAGTGGAGTAAAGTCGATCTGTCTCATAGTATTATCTATTACCTATATATATTAATATTACCTACCTATATACTTTTTGTAAATGCATGTACAACCCAGACCAATATAAATATACCGAATAGTTCGATAGTCCCATCCATAGTATTATCACAACACAAACTAAGTTGTTTCGATTCGCGTAACACGTGTACGGTTGCAACTCGCAGGCATCGTAGATTCGGAGCGCTGCTTCACCATGGAGCTGGACCCGTCGCTGGTGCTGAAGCCGGAATCGCTGCTGTCGGGGCTGCAGCAGGGCGCCGAGTTCGACGTGTCGCGCGTGCGCAGCGAGCTGCACGCGGCGCTGCCCGCGCTGCGCGACGCGCCGCCGCTCGGCCGCGCGCTGCGCGAGCGTTGCGCGCAGCTCAACAAGCCCACCTACATGCTGCGGCGCGACGACGGCCGCGGCAGTCAGTATCCCCCCCCCCCGAGCACTACGCGCCATCGCACACTCACGGTTCAAATGCCCCAAGGCAGAGATGTACACACGGCCAAGGAAATAAGTACACACCTTTACATGTGAAAGGTGTTTCCTTGGCTGTGTGTATCTATTTATGATCGCATTTTGCCGACTAACGGCGAAATCTAATAATGCCTAAACCGACCTGACTGTTGAAAGACCTAACTCTGCCACCTGCTTCATATTTTATTAACATTCGTGCGCTTCAAAGTCTAGGGTATAAATCATCACATCATCGATGTTGACATAATGGAGAAGTGGCGTATTTTAAGATAAAGTTACTAATGATAGTTGAACAATGTTAGCACTGGAATGCATTTGAGGATATTTATAATATAATGTTTAAGACGTTATCTTATAGCATATTTTGCATGTACGAATTTCAGTTCGCAAACGCTCCGTCGACGCGCCCCCTCACGACTACATGCAGTTTGCTGGTAAACGCGTCCAGGAGATTGAGATCAGCAATCTGGCGGAGTTGCTGGAGTATGAGCAGAAGAACAAGCTTTCAGATTAAGTAGTGGAGGGTCTGATAGTTGGAGGGCGGATTGGAAGCGGTGTGGATGTAGGAACTGTAACGTTATAGAATATAATGAAATTTGTTATTAAGTTCTTTGAGATTATTCAGGATACTCAGATAGAAACCAAAAATTACCATACTAGTCAATTATAAACGATACAAGTATCCAAAAAATAACATGCAAGGAATTTTTAATTTTTTGAAATTTCATGGTGATTTTGAAGTGGCGTCTTTGGTACTTGATAAGCTTAGTAAACTTAAAAGCGAGTACCAGGTTATAGTTACCGTTAATACAATAAAAAACTAAATAACTTCAGGAGATTAACTATCCATAGTCGATTTAACTTATACAAAAATTCTAAGAACTTACTTATCAGCTGAGGAGCTACGCTGGTATTGTCGTTAGATGTATCATTATAACGAATTTTAGGCATTTTGGAAAATAATTATTAACATATCTGTATACGGGCAAGGATAGCTGCCGTGAATTGAGGGCATATGAAGAAACTGTTAAATTTACTTGTCTGTATCAGGCAATATTATTAAACTTAATTATGAAATATTATCACAAGACAAAAAAGGATTTCCTAAAGCTCTTAAAATATGCCGCGGTAGCCTAGTGGTATGGGTAATGGACTGCTGAGACGAGGTCTCGGGTTCGATCCCAGGTTTTACCATGGCACACACCAATGACTGTTCGATGCTTTTCGAAGTTATGTGTGTATTTATCGCAGGTTTATAAGTGCCCGGTTAATGGCAATAGGCTCGCCACCTATTACATTGGGACCTAAACATAAACTGGCGAAATGTGGGTGCTAGCACCTCTGCCTACCCCTTCGGGGATATAGGCGTGAGTTTATGAGTTTATGATGTCTTAAAATATCATTTTAGGCGCTCTATGGATAGTTTAAAAGTATTGTAACAGTGTTTTGAAGGTAGCGATTTTTGTTGTCTTGGCAATATAACACCTTTGTTACAAAATAACAAGAAGTGCCACATTACGCAAAAGTTGTTATTTCAAACCTCATGGGAGATCCATTGTCATCACGATTCGAAGCAATCGTTCTATGGCTTTCTATTAATTGTGTGGTTTATAAAAATTGATTGACTGCTTAAAAGGATATTTGAGGTAGTTAAGAAATATAAATTCAAACGAAAACGCATAAATAAATGAAGTGATCAACTGATTCGGAAACTCAGTAGTTGTTGATCAATTCTGTTCCTTTGTCTTGTTGGATAACTGCTTGTGGCAACAGTAATCGAGAATATCAAGTATTTTTGCTTCTGAACGCACACAATAATAATAACAAATGGTTGTGTATTTGGTTCGTAAACACTCTTCACATAGGCAGTTTCTTGCATACCTGTCCATTTTCACTTTTGAACACATCTTACGTTAGGTTAGGTTAGTTACGTTGAAAATTTGATTTCGTTTCAAATGAACATATGTTTATGATTTTTAATAATTTTATTCTTATATAAGGGAACAAGGTTGAAGTGTTCATTCCACAAGGTGGAAATGTTAGTTGGTAGCGTAATATGTTAGAGTGTGATGAAGGTTGGCTTCGAAGAAACCTTGTAAGACATTTAAAATTTGTTGTAAATGTTCTTTTAAATGCCGCAAATGACTTTGTGCCAAAAAATGCAAATGATTGTAGGTAATGGGTATCGCATGTATTACGATAAACACTTTAACATGTTATGTTGATCTCTTTAACATTTTCCTATATCCACATCCAAGTGAGACTAGTTGAGAATTTAAAATAATACTTAGTCCAATCTTAAATTGCTAACATGAATTAAATTTGATGTAATAGTATAAGAATATTTATGTTTAGATAACCAAATATTGTAATTCCTTTTAGTCAATTTCAATCATTACTATTCTTAAATTGGGTTATTAGCCTTATCTTTTAGTGTTTTATTAATAATTTAAATAGTTATATGAGTTTTTAGTGCTTCATTTTAGTTTATTTTATTAGTCTTATTTCTTAAGTTTAGGTTATTATTTTAAATTGTGCCATTTAATTTCATTGTAAGGATATTTGTATTGTAAGGTAGTTTTAAGATTAAGATACAGTAAACGGCGCTTTGGTATGCAGAGAGAGAGAGAGAGAGTATGGTGAAGATAGACTTACTTTGGTTTTGTAGATCGTTTTCTCTGTCGTACATCCGACTCACAGTAAACGTAAAACAATAGTAATAAAACCACTGGAATCTTGAATAAAACATTAATACTCTTTTAATTACATATATGCATTATATTAATACCTACTCGATTATTTTTGTAAAATAATAGAAGATATTGGATACTTATGATCTTGGAAATGACATTTCAAATTTTAATAGTACCATTTATTTTCATTTATATATTATTTTTAATGTATGATTAACCATTTTAATCTATGATTTGACACTCTGCTTTCCGACGTGCCAACCAAAGCGCCATATATGGAAGTAGCGCACGTATACAAACGTGCTGTAAGTACAGATATAGTACCTAATACGAAACATAATCTCTGGATATAGGTACATACGTCTTTCACAATTATATATATTTTTAAGTCCTCATGCTGAGGAACAACAGGGCTGAGTATTTTAATGATTTTTTTAGATTGTAAGTGCCAAGGTGGCATTTTATTTTTAATATTCCTTTAGGTTGTAAGCACCAAGAAGGTGGCATTTAATTTTTATTTAATTTCGTAAGCACCAAGAGGGTGGATTTTCATTTTCAATTATTTTTGATATATGTAAGCGCCAAGAAGATGGCATGTTATTTTATAAAATACATTTCGTGTTATTCCTCAGTAGTCTTTGTTGACGTGAAACGTTGACAATTTTTTTTTAATTTACCTGGCAGTGCTTCAAGACTCGAAACCAAAGACATGGTACTTATTTATTTTTCAATACCTTCTATTGGCATGCCAGTTTCTGATTTCTCACGGTGTGCACGTGATACTATCAACTGTTATTTGTTTTTAGTGTTCACATAAAGTGATTTAAGAATGAAATGCATATTAAATAAACCAATCGTGTGTTTTATTTTAAGTATAGATATAGAATTCAGTTCTTCATAATAACCTTTGCTTATACTTACTGTGGGATGATGGTCTGCGAAAGACTGCGGGCAGATGCTGGATGCGGCAAGCTGAAGACGGTGCTATGGCGCTCATTAGGGGAGACCTATGTCCAGCAGTGGACTAGCATAGGTTGATGATGATGGTGATGATGATGATGATGATGATACTTACTGTGGCACTTACGCCAATGAGGTGACGCATATATATGGACCTCCAACATGGTTATGTTGCTAATGAATAAATCAAAATAAGTTAAAGTAAAAGTAGTTAAAGTAGTTAAAAAAAATTTTTTATAAAGGTATGATATTTAGGATTATTTCTGAAAATAATGCCTCCTGTAGAGGAAAATTGATATTACATTTATTTTATTTTTATTATACAGACTATTAAGATGAAATTTAAATTCTATTAAAAAATTTAAAATTAGGTAAAAAATCTGCTGGGTAACGTCACATATAAAATTGTGCACAGTTTAGCATTTTATGAATGAAGCTATTCGGAACAAAATTCGTGTTCTATTTTCAAAACTTCAAATTTCAAGTGAAAAAAATCCGTTCCCGCAGGGGGAACGCACAGGTAGATTTCGTGAAGCAATTAATATTATTTTATATAGAGAACTACGGACTTTAAACAGTTTAATTTTTTTTTCTCGAAAACGGTAACTTTTAGCGAAAAACTTTTCAGACATTTATTTTAGACTTAAAAATGGCCTATCGATTAAAAATGTTTCCGAGGGCAAGAATGTGAATGGTTTTTCCCCCCTCCACTTTTAGTTAAAGTTTTAATCTTATAGGTTTATAATTAAAAGTTGTTGGTATTCATGTATACTATGGGATAAAATTAGAAAGGTTCGAATATCTTTCATGGAACGTGAAATTTTGAGGAAAAACTGATTTCACAAAAAGTGAGGCCCTACCGTCCCCTTAGGCCGGATTCCACCCTTTCACGAACTTAAACTAAGTTTATACCCAAGCAATTTTTGAAAGCAGTTTGAAAGCGATCGGGGCAAAAATGCGACCGTGAGAGTGCCGCAAATTTTGGGAAGTGGAACCATACATACATATATATATAAACTTTTTGACCAGTGGTCATTTCGGACTCAGTGGGTCATAACTAGACCTATGAATTTTTTTTTTTAAATTCGACAGTAGTCAAGAAACCAATAGGTAGATCGATTTCATCGAAATCTACCTAAAACGAGACAGAAAGAGAAAAGTAGAGTTTTCTATAGTAGCGATAACCATTATAATGTCAAAACTGCATTTACAATATATGAGTACAACAGCCACGTTGGAAGTGGTAGAGTCAAGCAACAGTCAACTTTCAAGCAACTGTTGCATGAATGGGCCGACTCGACCGGGGAAGCATCACCCTCTCACAGAATATCGACGCCAAGTAACAGTATTTGAACTGTTGCGTTCCGTTTGGTGAGTGAGAGTGCCGGAGCCCAAACTCCTTTCCCATCCCCTCAAAACTCCTTTCCCATCCCCTTTCCTTTACAGTATCGGCAGCGCGAGTGTGACGCCAGTGGTGTTGCACACGTCCATAGGCCGCGGTAACCGCTTCCCATCAGGTGGGCCGTGCGCTTGTCTGCCACCTTGGTGGTATAAAAAAAAAGCCACCTAGATTTAATTAAAAACATTTTAATATACACCTTTTTAGTAAGTTAAGGCCAAAAGCAGTATCTGCTTTTTCACTAGAGGACAAATTCATATCACATTTTGCTAAAAATTAAAACTAAAAGTTGCAGCGCAACGCAAGTTGTTTTTTGACAAAATGCATTTTTTGAAGGACTTGGCCATTGCCTACGAGTTTATATTTAAATGGGGTAAATATATTTTTTTCTGTATGCTTCGTTAGTGGATTAAGTCCGAATTATTAGATTTGTCAGGTTCTGGGACTGGGACTGCGTTTCTCATTTTTACTTCCGTACAGCAGGTCTAGTGTATGGTAGAAGTCTTTGGAGTAGTATATAGTAGTTAAAATAATAATACAGATGGCGTAGTGAACTATCCCGTCCCACTACAAGTACGGCCAATTGATTTTCCTCAACTTAGATAGATGGCGTACTTATTGAAAACGCAATCACACAGGAAAAATCGTCGTGGTTATAAGGAAAAATATAAATTTTTTTATCCGACTGTCAAGAAATGTGTTTTTTTTGTGTTGTTTATTACCTCATATTTTTCAAACCGATGCACGGATTCGTCGGATTCGGTTAGCACGTTATATTCGTCTTGGTAACCAAAGCCAAAAATGGGCCTATGTGCCATCAATAAATGAATTTGAATTTGAAAGCGTTCCTAGACAAGTGATGCAAAAAAAACCAACACGACGACTATGATATGCTATAGTTTAAAGTAAAAAAAAAACTTTTTTGGTTCCGCAATATGGGTATCAAATTAAGGGTTCATCATGAGGATTTTAAAATGGTACAGCATGACAATATATTATCAGTGCTCTTGACTCTTAAAATATTTAAATCATCCACACGACGATGAATTTTTTTTATAAGAATTAGGCATCCTGGATGATACCAACAACAACGACAAATTGGACTAAAATATTTACAAACCTTTTTTAAGTACATAGAAATACATGAAACAATAGTGGTTTAAGTAGTTTCATAATCCCCAAAGGACAAAGTTTATAGGCAACCTTACCGCCGTAATAAATTAGAATTTATTAAGCGACTCCTGTCGTTGACTGTACGCTATACTCCAACCAATTCTATAGTCCGGCACTACCCAGCAAATCGTTTGTCGGATTAACTTATGTTGATAATGAACTTAATGGACAATCCATTAAGTTCATTATCAACATAAAACAAGTAATAAATTGTAATACGGAACATAATTGACTGCAATAGTCGGGACCCATTCAATAGTCTAGACAAAAATCATTCCATTCAATATAGGTTCGTTTTCACGAATGTAAAGCTTTATTCTGCAATGAAACGTATGTATGACATTGAATGTCGTTCTTTTTTCTTTTTGAAGTGAAACTTCTTTAGAATCGTTGTGATTTCAAACTCGATGAAACGAGAAAAATGTCCATAGTTTTTTTTAAATTCCGAAGTTTCACTTCTACCGTGTGTGACTTGCACACACACACACACACACACTATAAAAGGGTAAAAAGGGGAATTGTGTAAAAGGTAAAAAGGGGAAATGTGGCAAGGGTAAAAACGGGAAATATAGAAAGGGTAAAAAGGGGAAAAGTGGCAAGGGTAAAAAAGGAAAATGTGACAAGGGTAAAAAGGAGAAATGAGGCAGGGTTCAAAAAAAATTAACCCTGCCTCTTTTCCCCTTTTTTGTGGCGATTCCAATGTTTCCGCCAATAACTCAGAACAGGTTATAAATAAAGTTTAAGTTGCTGAAACTAATCAATCGATCAAAAACTTGGCCTTTCAAAAAGGCTCCTTTTTAAAAGAACAATATAGCAGGCTAACAATGTATTGCACAGTAGCATATATTAACTGTGTCAACAAAAGATTTACAGGCTACGTATTTCGTAATAAACTACAAATTTCTATAGAAGCGCACCGTGTTGCCATTGTGTAAATACAAAACTCCCAGGACGTACAACGCGCGCTTTCTTCCATAGTTCCATTTTTGAATTTTATAGGAACGCGAGAGCGGCCGCATCGGCGCGCACCATTCACTTGCATACGTGCACGCCCATTGTACCTTCCGTGAATGCCTATCTTTTGATGCCTCCAATTTCCCGGTGTAGGTACTGTTTTTCAGAAAATCTTATCTTTTCGTAGGTTAATTACAAACCTACACAACCTCCCTATGTTTACATGGACGCCTCTCCCTTCGCAAACGTGCGTAATACATTCAGTTTACATTCTTTATGACATCTCATATACTATGAGCAATTCAGATATACAAACATACAAATGTATATTTAGTCTGTACATGGGGGTAGGCAGAGGTAAAAAGAGGTCCAGTTTCTGTCAACTGTGTTCTTCGATGCCAAAGGCGAATTCTTTATTGCCGTTAACCAGCCTTGTCGTAATGGGCTGCATGTTTACTGGTGCACCTGTTACCTGTATAAATAAATAAATAAATATTCTACGACATTCTATACACAGCGCTTACTAGACCCAAAGTAAGCATAGTTTAACTAGCTCGTGTTATGGGTTCCAGAATGCGGTTAAACATACTTATATATCCTTTTTTTGTAAATACATACATATTACACATAGAAACACCCAGACCAATGCAAATAGACATATTCATGCATACAAATATATGCACTAAGCGGGAATCGAACCCGCACCCCCTGCCGTAGCAGTCGAATGCACTACCGCTACGCCACAGAGGCCGTCCAAAGACTATAGCTATGGTTCCTCGTAAAGCGAATGAGTACAAGAGCCACCGCATACCTTTTTTTTTTTCGTGCAAAAATACTTTCGGATACCCCCCCGCCGGCCAGCGGGGGCGGTTATGTCAGGCTTGAAACGACTAAAACCGCACGCCGTCTCGGGTTTACAGACGCCGGGGTGTAAGGTTGCCCATAGAGCATATATCCCTCGCACCGAGAGCCACCTCGTACTTGCCCCGTAGGTGTTATACAAGGTGACGTTAGCGTCAGAATGGCTGGTTGCCTACGGCAAGCGGGTCTGGAACTATGTACAGGAATTCAATGAAATTTTGTAGTAATTAGTATGCTATAGATTTAGATTGCAGGTTCAAGTCCTGTCTTAGATGTTCTCTTTTTCCGATTGAAATCTATGATCAAGAATTGCTACAAAATTGCTTATATTTGCTACATTTCTTCAATAATCGCTACATATGATACATTCAGAGAAATATGAATATATTTTTTAACCAGCTCCCCTGGTTGTAATGTGCCGCAATTGATCTGTCACCGCATGACAATAAACAGCTGCTAGCTATACAAACAAAAAAAACGGCGATAGTGGCGTACGTAAAGGACTGCTGAGACGAGATCTCGAGTTAGATCCCCAGTCGCCCCGGGCACACGTCTCTAACTTTTCGTAGTTATATGTGCAATAACATGCCGATAGATGGCAATAGGCCCGCCCCCTATTACATTACATTGGGATCTAAACATAACTGGCGAATCGTGGGTAATACACCTCTGCCTACCCCTTCGGGATACAGGCGTGAAGTTATGCTATACAAACATTCGTTACAGGAATTTGAAGCCCTAAAAAGTCCGACAAAACTACAGAATTTCTATATCGTCAGTCAGTTGTGTAGGTCAGATGGCAGTACTTTTCATTGAAAGCCAACCCCCACTGGATTGCGAAAAGCTCGGAAGATAGAGATCGTATCACAAACGTACTCAAGTAGGTAATAATTAAAGTTACCACATACAAAATAAATTAAGATAAATACAATTATTACTTATTCCTATAACCGGAACGTTCAGTATACCGTGTGCGGGTATACTGTATCCCTATATCTACCTATTTTAATAACGAGAATGGACACTCCAACGACCGCAGGCCGCTTTCATAACTGTGTAACAGAAACCCACATTGTTTTTGTCCCGCACTCGCCGGGAACACTCGTAATTAGCAACCGTACTTATGACTAATAAACTAACAAAACAACAAAACAACCAATTTACATATTTCAATGAAACAACACTAGATCCATTATAATTAATCTGTAATTACGAGTTGGGGTATCGTTTGTTTGCGAGCCCGTGTTGGATGTTTATCGAGCCAATATTAGCTAGTATCGGAACTGTTCAGCTAGTGTTGTTTGGTTGAGAGGTGCCTCGCGAGCAGGGACCCAACCTGTAACCGTAATAAAGTGTTTCAACACCGTTTTTTGAAACAATTTTAGAAGAAAACCATTTATAAATGTTACAGATACGAAAGTGTACCATATTCAAAGTGGTACGTTTCATATGTGTTGATAAGTATAACAGAAATAACGTTTTAAAGTACCTACTTGGGGGTGTACAAAATAAAATTTGAAAAATAAGATTATAAATATAATATGATAGTAAATTTGGCAACGTAGCATTTCGGTTAACACTGTTAACAGATTAATATCTGTTACATATATATAACTGTTACACAATTGAAAGTGGTAACGATTAACAGATTCATTACCACATTTATAAGTGTAACACTTTCATTCTGTAACCTTTTCATAGTGTAACCCATATAATTATGTAACCTTTATGAATGTGTTTTTAAGTACCTGCTCGCGAGCCCGCATTAAGATATGCTAATGATATTAAGCGACTACGCAAATATTATCTTTTAACTGGCGGACGATACGGCGATGTTTTCATATTTATAAACAGCTATTTTATCGGAGATCTTTCTAGATAAATCTATAACTAAAGCTCTTGTTCAAACCTTATTGACTAGGTTTCGGTTAAGTCGATATGGAGATTAGATCGGCTTATTCCGTCTTAAGCACCTATTCAATTAATTCTGCGACTAAAATTCGGGTAATATCTTGAGCAGCTTATAAAGTCAAGCAGTTTATTACTGTGTATTGTTGTGGGAGACATATAATATAATATTCTCACGCTTATGTATGCCAGAGAGATAAAGCGGTGCTATATTTACTCTCATATTTATGTTTTTGTTACCAGCAGGCCTACTGCGATGCGCATCGAGCAATTCAGTTCTGGGCAGCGGCTCAGAGGTGTGATGAAAGAAAAGAAAGAAAGACAACGTGTTTTAATTGCGGATTAGTTACATATACAATAAAATTAACAAAATAAAAATAAATACAAAGCTACTCTGGCGGCGAATGCTCGTACACAACATAGACAGAGAGGCGCTATAAATATATTATTTATCTGTGGTCGCCGCCGCCTGAGCATAGTTCCTTGGTGAGCATATCAATATAGACGTATGACAAGAGTGTCAAGTATGGCAACATTGACAACTCGACAACGTGTCATGTTACGTGGCAAGTTATAACACGTGTTTTTCTCTCTCAATATTAAAATGGAAACAATATTAACATTATGTAAGCCGTGTCCGCAATAAGGGATGGACACTCAGCATACACTGATGGGTATCAACAGCCAAAGTACTGATTTTACGCGTGTGTGCCACCTGACGTCGTCAGGCAATGTCGCTCCCTATATAGTTAATTTCAGCGTCAACCCATGTGTGCCACCTGACGACGTCAGGCAATATCGCTCCCTATATAATTCATTTCAACGTCAACCCATGTGTGCCACCTGACGTCGTCAGGCAATATCGCTCCCTATATAATTCATTTCAACGTCAACCCATGTGTGCCACCTGACGTCGTCAGGCAATATCGCTCCCTAAATAATTCATTTCAGCGTCAACCGTCAACCCATGTGTGCCCCCTGACGTCGTCATCGTCTGAGATGGAAGTAGGACTAGTTGCGAAGTGACTAGTTTGCAAAACGCGTTTTGTAAAGTGATCATGTCCTTTGCCAGGAGCCTTAAGCATGAACGCCACCGTTACAAATTATACTATGTAAAGGCTTCAAGCGGATTAAGCGATTTTATTCCGTTAATTGTTTAATGAAAATATTAGTAACCGAAAATACTATCTATCTAATATTCCTGCTAACCCCTTCAGCTAAGCTAAATTGCTTGTGTTAGGAGTGGGTTCAAGTCGGTAGTTCAATGGCCAAGATTCGAACACGGACCCTCTCGATCATAAGGCC
Organism: Cybosia mesomella; assembly: GCA_946251805.1. Lineage (NCBI taxonomy): Eukaryota > Metazoa > Arthropoda > Insecta > Lepidoptera > Erebidae > Cybosia > Cybosia mesomella. Next base: position 38,798,807 of record OX276389.1, read on the forward strand.
GATTGCTTAACTATTGATTTTAGTGAAAATGTTTGTATGCTTCAATATGTCTATTTGCATTGGTCTGGGTGTTTCTATGCATAATATGTATGTATTTACAAAAAAAAGTATATAAGTATGTTTATCCGCTTTCTGGAACCCATAACACAAGCTAATTAAACTATGCTTACTTTGGGTCTAGAAAGCGCTGTGTAGAATGTCGTAGAATATGTATTATTATTATTAAACTTTTATCGGTGCAACTGAAAGTAAGTATTAGTTAATCTGTAGGTGTAATATAAAACAGAGGAACAATTTGCGCGATACAAGCTTCTGAAATCAACACAGCCCGGCCAGCAGTGCAAATATTTGTGTGCAAGAATGTTCTTGCACACAAATATTTGCACTGAGCGGGAATCGAACCCGTGCCCCCTGACGTAGCAGTCGAATGCAATACCGCTACGCCACAGAGGCCGTCTAATATTTTAGGGAACCGTGCATATTTCTCGTTAGCGCGATAAGTTCCATATTCTGCTTAGTGGCTGTCGAGTAGATGAATGCAACAAGTTTTGAGCACCCTTTTTTTTTGTTTTTTTTTTATCGTGCGGAAATCCCTTCGGATACCCCCCCGCCGGTCAGCGGGGGCGGTTATGTCGGGCTTGCACCGACTAAAACCGCACGCCGTCTCGGGTCTTCAGACCGGGGTGTAAGGTTACCCATAGAGCATATCCCTCGCACCCCGGCTGACCCTGGGCCATCTCACCACTAACAGCATCGCTCATCCTGTCTCCTCTGAAAGCAGAGGAGTACGGAGAGCGATGTGTTCCCGCCACGTTGGGTATTGGCCGACGATCAATGCCAACCCTATGAAGGGGTGAAGGGGAAGCCATTGACCGCCGCCCAGGGTGTACCGGCCGCTCCGATTCCGTTCCCCCCGGACTGCAGCGGGATCGGAATCGGAGCGACACTCGAGGAGGTTACCCAACACACACCCCAAGTTTTGAGCACCCTAAACACATTTCTTCACCAAAATGTGTAAATTCATGCTTTCACCATACGTACCTACTCGTAAGTTGCTTTAAGGAGTTAGCTAGCGAGTTACCGTCCCCGCTTGGTGAGTATATTTACATCAGTTCTATGTAAAAACCGCCGCTGACTCGCAACACCGAACGCGAAGGATTTATATGTGATGAATACAAATAGAACTTAAATGATTTAAAATAAAATTGATATTTGAGTAGACGTAAAATGTAAAAAAATATGTACCTGAGGCATTATTCGGTTTGGCAAGGAGTCTTATTTACAGAAGTAACGTGAGTAATCGGTGGATTACAATTCGAACAATATCTAATGAAAAAACTGGTGTAAAAGTAAACCAATAATCGGAATAAGAGGTTGAGCAATCTTTGATCAGGGTTTTTGATTTGAACGCAATCTCGTTGAATTTTCAGATACCACATCAATAATAATTATACAACTACCTCAAAGGTTTACGAGAAGTCGTTATATCATGATACCGCGTTTTTTCAGTATTTTTTTTTTTATATTTAGGACACGTCAATTTGCCTTCACCTCGCCTGATGGTAAGCTGAAGGTAAAGTCTCTGGAAAGAGGGTCACCATTACATACACGTACCATGTTAACAATGGTGGCACTCAGCTAGACGGCCTCATCAGAAGAGGATTGTCGTCGCAGCACCGCGTGACACCCACCGGTCCCACTAGTGCTGTGCATCAAATTTCTACCACCAGTATATCGCTAAACTTATCTAAATACTAATTTTCATGCAAAATCATTAGAGTAGTTTCCAAGATAATAAAGTAGATACAAAAATTACTCGTTTAATAGTGCTAGATTTTATTTTCATGCATTTCAGTCTATTCGTCACGTAAAAATCCGTTCCGTGGCACAAGTCAGTGCCGGCCCTAACGGTGTTATACCGAGTAAGTGCAGGCTAATGGAATCAAGAACACTTCTTCTAGATATTGTATGTTGTAGCTGCAAGCATAATTTTTGATGAAGGGTGCGCAGATCTCCTTGTAATTTGTTAAAGTTCTCTTTTAAGAAAAATAATGTACTTCTTCTTTGTCCTCACCTTGTGCACGGTTCACGGGTTTGGCTTCCTTAATCTTCAGGTGTCAACTATTTCGCTGTATAGCGGCGTCCACTGTCAGGCCAAATTCTTTCAGCTCCTTCAGTACTTTCCTCATCCAAGTTGTCAGTGGCCTTTTTTCAATACCTCATTCATTTCATCATATCAGCCACAGGAAATCCACTGTTGAACATAGGCCTCCCCCATTGTCTTCCATTTCGACCGGTCTGTAGCGGCCTGCATCCACCGAGTCCCTGCGCTCTTTACCAGGTCGTCTCTCAGGCCTTCCTACGCTGCGTTCGCCGTCACGTGGTCTCCACTCTAGAACCTTTCATTCATTTGATCAGTGTATATTCTGCGAGGTCGACCTCGGCCTGCCTGCCCACTTACATGTCCCTTACATACTTGGTGTGTCATTCGCTCAGTACTCATTCGTTTTAAGTGCCCAAATCACTTTGGTATACCCTTTTCAATTCGCGTTACAACATTCCCTTTCAGGCACACCATTCTCGCATTCCTCTTCTTATCAAGGTTCCAAAATTAAAACCCAGATTTAAGTCCACGGGGACAAAGTATCCTGCACAGCTAGTAAAAAATATAAAGGTACTATGTCAAGAATGGCGTTGCTCACAATAAGAATACCCACCTTAATTATACACAGCTTTATCCGCAACCTGTTCTATTAACCAAGACATTCGACGAGATTAGGCTGTTCGCACACGATCCAATCGCACAGATACACGCGTGTTTCGAATGGCTTGTTTTGTCTGCTCGCTTGTGCCACGCCGATATAATTTGCATATCTTAATACAGTAAGGCGGGAGGCAGCCCGGGGGAACGCCTCTGTACTGTACGGCTAACTTACGTGCATGTGAGGTGTAATGTTAGTGTGGTATGTTTGGAAATACGCGTTTTCTTGTATTCAGACAGACTAGCGATCTTGGCAGCCCCAGGCTGTGTAGTACGCCTTCCTTCGCAGCGCATCATTGACTGAGAGATCCTACAAGTATTGTACAATTAACAAATTGTGAGGATGTATGAATATTTGTTACTCTTGCACGGTCAAATGGATCTGGATCAAATCTGGAACAGAAATAGATTTTAGTGCTATTTCAGACAATAATCCAACTCTGTGCCAAATTACATTCAAAAACGTTCAACCGTTTTGACGTGATTGAGTAATTTTTGCATTTACAGTGGATTAGAAACCTTTCTGGTATTATTAGGCACTAGTGTTTTGGGTTAATATTATGAACTGATGATATTGTCCCGTAGTACTTTCATTAGATTATCACAGCTGACTTATTCCGAACGATCCTTTGTGATAGCCCCACAGTACGGTATGCGCTACTTAATAAGAACACGCTTTGAAGTCCCAAACCTAATAAACAGGAGACGTTAGCCTGTGTCATATGAGGCCGGCCAGAGTTCACTCCAACTATTTTAATCTAACTTGCGGCCCTTCGCCGTCTTTGTAAAATTCGGTACAAGTATTACCCTTGTTTAACATTTCTTAATAAATAACCACTAAACTGTGCACTCAAACGAGTTCAAACCTTGGATATAACAATTTAAGATTGCTTTTAACATGGCTTTGTATTGGGATTTGAGGTTTAGGAGATATAACACGGCATTGCGAAAGTTTTCAGGATGTTGTTATTGAATTTTCTTAGTGAGATATAAAGTTAATACCTTCGTGTCAGCCGCTCATAGTCACGTAACTGAGGGTAGGCACAAACTAAATTGTAAGGGAGATCGAAAATTGAAAGAATTTCAGATGATCTTTTTCTTTTCTGGCGAAAAGGTCGAAGTGCGTTATGTACTCTTTGGGTGCGGAAGAGCATGTGATGTAATTTAATTGTTTGGTTTGCAGATATGGGTACTGCGCACAATTACGTGATGTTATTAATTCTACACTGTAATACCATAGACTTCCTGTGTATAGGTACTATTAGGTAATGGCCATCAGGGTCATCCGCGGGTACCGCACGATCTCCTTCGAGGCGGCGAGTCTCCTTGCCGGAACTTCGCCATGGGACCTGGAGGCGAGAGCCCTTTCGCAACTGTACCAGTGGCGAAAGGAGGCGCGGGAGCAGGGACTGAACCCCGAGCATCTAGAAATCGAGGCCGTGCAGTCCCAGCTCCGCCAGGCCATCGTGGTGGAGTGGAAGGAACGACTTGGGCGACCAAGCGCAGGGCACGCCGCAATAGCGGCGGTAAGGCCCATCATGGAGGATTGGCTAGAGAGGCGACACGGAAGCCTCTCGTACCGACTGACGCAGGTGATCTCCGGGAAGGGGTGCTTCGGGGACCACCTGCATCGGATCAGGAAGGAGCCAACGCCTGAGTGTCATCACTGTGACGCGAGCGAGGACTCAGGGCTGCACACGCTGGCGGACTGCCCGGCGAGGGAGGCGCCGAGGCGTAACCTCGTGGCAGCCATCGGGGTGGGAGTCCTCTCGCTCGGCAGCATGATTGCGGCAATGGTGCGGAGCGCGAGCGCGTGGGCCGCCGCCGCCACCTCCTTCTGCGAGCATGTACCTAATGCTCGCAAAGGAGATGGCGGAGCGCGCCCGGGAGAGGTTCAGAACTCTCCCGGCCCGCCGAGCCCGCAACATGCTCGCCGCGCGTCGCAGGCGACTCAGGCGCCGGAGGTCGCTTAACGACCTCCGTCCTCCATGAGCGCAGGCCTGGGGGTGGCAGGTGAGGCCGCCTGTCATTCCAGCAGAAGCAGGCCGGGACGGTGGGGCGGCTAGCGCCCCTCCCCCAAACCGGGGCAAGACGGGGACACCGTGGTTCCCAAGCCCGAGGGGGCCATCTCGAAACCGAAGATGGCCCAGGGTCAGTCGGGGTGCGAGGGATATGCTCTATGGGCAACCTTACACCCCGGCGTCTGTAGACCCGAGACGGCGTGCGGTTTTAGTCGGCTCAAGCCCGACATAACCACCCCCGCTGGCCGGCGGGGGGTATCCGAAGGGATTTCCGCACGGAAAAAAAGGTACTATTAGGTAAGCAGTGTATAATAAAAATAGGGAAGGATCTAGATTCAGCAAGAAACGGCTCACGTGTTTTTCTAACATTTATTGAAAGTATAATTAATGGATGGCGGCACACACGCTACGATAATAAATAAATATATGCGTGTGCTTGAAAAAATCTAAATAGTTTTAATCACACACACGGATCGATTTGCAGATTGAACGGTACAGTTCGATCGCAACGATTTCTCGTAGCGTATCCATTAGATAAATTAAACTTCCAATAAATCAATGAAATGAATTTATTCAAGCATACTTTAATCGCTTGCTGAGCACACACTACGGGTCGTCATATTCATTTCAATTAAGAGTCCGGTTGCATCAGAGTTTCAGATCGTAGGACAGATATTTATTGAAATGTATCGAAAGTAATTTTCATCCCTCCACAGATGAGAACTAAACAAACTTAAAGTTAGGTGGATTTTATATATATTTTTATGTATGATAGCTATTGATTAACTTAGAGATTTGAACGAACGCCTTCATAGACAACATATATCATTATTATTTACCAGTAGTCAAAAATGGATAATTTAGAAGTATATATATTCAAATGTTATATTTTTGCATGGGCTTCAGTGAAGACGTCATAAAGGACAATGTGCTTTACGACGCGGTACTGCTACGAACTTCGCCTATAAAGCGTGGAATTTGGGAGCGAAGCATCGCTGTATGGTGTCCTATGCATAATACAAACACGTTCATGAATTATTCCCCCGCGCGATGGATGGAAGCGTTATTGAATGTCATTCGTCGCCGTGAACGTGTGCTTCCCAAACATCTAGTTTTCGCGCTTTCCAGGTGACGTTGAATAAAAACATGGCGGTTTGATTTTCGTTCAAACTTCGAACATTGATTTTCATTTGATATTTTTATTCTGCTTTATTAGTATTTATTCTATTAGGTTCAGATGTAAATAATTTATTTTAAAAAGACAGACGTCACTTCCATGAGAACTGGTTCCTCCTTTCGACATCTCTATTTTCATAAATGCTCTCCGGGTACGGGCACTCTGGACTTGGACTTAAAATGTCTTAATATATAGTTAGTATTTAGTCATTGCATCCAATAGATTCTGCAGCCATCTGGGGAAGAGGAGTATCATTTGCGGCACACTCACTACCCTGGAGAAATAGAGCATATTGCTAGTTAAAGTCGACATTAAGTAGGAGGTTATGGGCCATTCGTTATGGGAAAATACGGCTCTAATTACTTCAGCAATTTAAAAATTTTGCGACCTCTAAAGTCTAACAGTTTCTGCGGTATATAGCAAAGTACCAAACGGATAGAGGGATGATGGTGGGAGTTAACAAAAGCGATTAAAGTGTATTAATAAAAAAAAGCCGCGGTAGCCTAGTGGTATGGGTAATGGACTGCTGAGACGAGGTCTCGGGTTCGATCCCAGGTTTTACCATGGCACACACCAATGACTTTTCGATGCTTTTCGAAGTTACGTGTGTATTTATCGCAGGTTTAGAAGTGCCCGGTTAATGGCAATAGGCTCGCCACCTATTACATTGGGACCTAAACATAAACTGGCGAAATGTGGGTGCTAGCACCTCTGCCTACCCCTTCGGGAATAGATCCCTTTAGGCGTGAGTTTATGTTATGTTATGTAATAAAAAAAAACTTTAAATTATTGTATTGTTATCGCTCCTTGATAAGTGTGCAAAAATTCAAATCAATTTCACGTTTTCAAGTGTTCCACAAAGGAGTTCGAAAATTTCGTTACAAACCAACATAGAGACGAAGTTAATAATGGAATTAGTTCATGCACATACATATTTATTTTCTGACGACCTCTGTGGCGTAGTGGTAGTGCATTCGACTGCTACGACAGCGGGCGCGGGTTCGATTCCCGCTCAGTGTAAATATTTGTATGCATGAATATGTCCATTTGCATTGGTCTCGGTGTTTCTATGTATAATATGTATGTATTTACAAAAAAAGGGTATATAAGTATGTTTATCCGTATTCTGGAACCCATAACACAAGCTAGTTAAACTATGCTTATTTTGGGTCTAGATAGCGCTGTGTATAATGTCGTAGAATATTTATTTATTTATATTATTTCTATTTTCACGATTCAATTAGTGTCACATTTGATTTACGCGCCAACTCTTGTTCAAATTAATATCTACTTATAAACAATGAAGGCCGAGTTCTAGTTTCACTTCCAAATACAAATGAACCGCTAAACTTCCTCCTAAGTAGTTTTGCACGTCTTCTTCATTATTACTCTATTTTCATATTAATAATAGGAAAGTTTTACACGGTTTTCCGAGAACTTATCAGCACTAGACGTTAGGAATGGAAATTCTAATATAGAAATATGAATTTACATAGCTTCTTCAAATTTACGGTAGTTTTCTATTATAGCAGATAAATAGATAGGATTTTTCTACAACTTTTTTTTTTTATATATTTTTTTTTATATTTAGGACACGTCAATTTGACTTCACCTCGCCTGATGGTAAGCTGAAGGTAAAGTCTCAGGAAAGAGGGTCTCCATTACATACACCTACCATGTTAACAATGGTGGCACTCAGCTTGACGGCCTCATCAGAAGAGGATTGTCGTCGCAGCACCACGTCCCACTAGTGCTGCGACCACAATCCCCCTGCCCGGCTATGCACTTGCTGACCCCTGAACGCAATCAAACCGAAATTGGATTACTATGGAGGGTTTTTCGCAATCGTGCACGGTGGTACCTACCCGGCCGAATTTTGTGACAAATTAGTGTCATCAAATTTCTACCACCAGTCAAGTAATTTTTGGAGTAAACACGCATCAATTTGATGAAATAGTAATCGGACTCAAACCAAAACCAACCTCACCGGCGCGGCTAACACACCTGCTGATTGACGGACGGAGTTTGCAGGCTTCCCTCTTGGGGTAGGCGAAAATAAGATGAACCGAATCTTGGGAAGGAGGATAGCAAACCACAGATTTCAAATGTCTAGCTTTGAATTATACTGGGATTATGAGAGAACGTAATACCCGTACCTTTTTTTTTCATGCGGTAATCCCCTCGGATACCCCCCCCCCCTGTCGGCCAGTGGGGGTGGTTATGTCGAGCTTGAACCGACTAAAACCACACGCCGTCTCGAGTCTTCAGACGCCGGGTGTAGGGTGGCCCATAAGGTTTCCCTCGCACCCCGACTGACCCAGGGCCATCTCTCGTTTCGAGACGGCCTCCTCGAGTTTGGGAACCACGGTGTCCCCATCTTGACCCGGAAAGGGGGGGGGGGGGGCTAGTCACCCCACCGGCCGGTCAGGTAATACCCGTACCTCGAAATGACTTTCAATTGTGAGATTTTAAATTTACTGGCGATAAGAAAAGAGTGAGTTTTTATTGCCAAGTTCTTTTCTCAAAGGCTTACCTGGCAGTAAATGTAGAAGTAATAATCTTGACTTTCATAAGTGACCTACATGAATAATTTTGATTTGATTGGAAATACGCAACTTTGGTTGGTAGGCAATACAAAAGAACTTTTAGCTGCACCACGTTACTGAAATAAATTATGTCAAATACATAAAATATTTACGCCAATATGCCACGATGTATTATGACGGTGTTATAAAATTTATGGGTGCAAGTTTCGCATGGATTTTATTGTTTTGTAGAGTAACTAATTCTACTTAATAATAAAGTCTCGGGTCTACAGACGCCGGGGTGTAAGGTTGCCCATAGAGCATATCCCTCGCACCCCGACTGACCCTGGGCCATCTCCGGTTTCGAGATGGCCCCCTCGGGTTTGGGAACCACGGTGTCCCCGTCTTGCCCCGGTTTGGGGGAGGGGTGCTAGTCGCCCCACCGTCCCGGCCTGCTTCTGCTGGGGTGACAGGCGGCCTCACCCGCCACCCCCAGGCCTGCGCTCATGGACGACGGAGGTCGTTAAGTGACCTCCGACGCCTGAGTCGCGCGGCGGTCAAGTTGCGGGCTCGGCGGGCCGGAAGAGTTCTAAATCTCTCCCGGGTGCGCTCCGCCATCTCCTTCGCGAGCATTACATGCTCGCAGAAGGAGGCGCCACCTCCTTCTGCCCACGCACTCGCGCTCCGCTCCATTGCCGCAATCATGCTGCCGAACGAGAGGACTCCCAGACTAACTAATACCTAAAAATACTACGAAATGCTAACGTCAATACTAACCATTCTTTTTCCTCTTACCTCTAAGATACTGTACAGCACAAGATTTACCCACCTCGGTGACTAAAACCAGCCATAGTTACAGAATAACGACACCAACGACACAATGCCACACAGGATATGTATGTAAACCTTTACAAGCACCAGTAACGTCTTACTAGACCGTTTACTTGTATAATGGTACCCGTTACGAGAAATCGTTATGATCGCGCTGTATCGTTCCGCATCGAGAAATCGATGCTTTTGTGTGATAAAAACTGTACAGTTTTAGATTTTTCCAGCACACACGCACCTATTTATCGATGCAGTTTAAAAGTTAGTGTGATCATAACGATTTCTCGTAGCTTAAAGTATCACCTCAAATTAAAGGACAGCCTCTGTGGCGTAGCGTTAGTGCGTTCGACTGCTAAAGGTCGCGCGTTCGATTCCCGCTCAGTGCAAATATATATTTGCATTATTCTGAGTGTTTCTATGTATACATAACATAAGATTACTTCACGCGTGTATCCCCGAAGGGGTAGGCAGAGGTGTATTACACACCCACGATTCGCCAGTTATGTTAAGGTCCCAATGTAATAGAGGGCGAGATTATTGCCATTTACCGGGCACATTGTTAAGCGAGCGATAATTATCATTTATTAATACACACATAACTATGAAAAGTCAGAGGTGTGTGCCCGGGGCGACTGGGGTCGAACTCGAGATCTCGTCTCAGCAGTCCGTTACGTACGCCACCGGGCTATCGACGCTTTTTTATGTATATTATGTATTTATTCACAAAAAACAAAGTATTTAAGTGTGTTTATCTGCATTCCAAAACCCATATGACAAGCTCTGCTTAGTTTGGGGTCTAGATGGCGTTGTGTACTTGGTTCTACAATATTTATTATTAGCCGCTTCAGCAAAATAAAATGAAAGAATTAAAAATGCTATAGAATAAAACCGGCGAGCACTCGATCCGATCCGAAGCGATTTACAATGTTAATAATTTGGTTGGCTTCAATATTATAAGTGATGGCGGCGGCGGGTGGCGCGTATTTTTCTCATGGGCGCAGTTATGGAGCGGCGCCAACGCCATAAATGTGACAACTCGCTCCGCCACGCTAGGGATGAGCCACTCGACATATTTATTTAGTATCGAGTTATGTGAAACGAAGGTTTGAATTCAGGAAAGAGTGAAATTGCAATCACTTTTTCTTTTGTAATGTATTTTTTTGAGAGAATATTGCTGCAATCCTAGTGTGCGTGATAAGTTACACTAGGTTTACTATTATTATACGGTTATACTTAAAAATTGAAAACTGAACCGTGACTGAAGAAATTATAAAATAAAAACAAAAAATAATAGGATGCTAACTATCTTATATAAAATCCGAAAAGTTCAACATCTAGGACAGAACTTAAACACGTGACTGTCCTTTTCTAGGGCATAGCATGGCAAGGAAGGCAAAATCAGTGCAGCAATAAAAAGAAACGAAAGTAATTAAGTGAATTAAATAAAATGAGATCATTTTTTTATTAGATTCATTCAAAAAGCAATTGCAACAGTAAGAACAACAACAACAACAAGAAAATAGGAACCATATTTTTTTATGAATGATAGGCTCACGTTTGACCTCTATCTTACCTGGTCGTAAGTGACGATGTGGTCTACGATGGATCCCGTTTGCCTAGAAGGAACCTATTTACTTGAGACTTGAAGATACCGAGGTTATCGCTTTCCGGAAACACAGACACAGGCAGGCAATTCCACTCCTTAGCTGTACGCATAGTAAAATTGTTGCCGAAACGTTTCGTGCGTATGATTGGCATATCCACCAATGTTGCGGTAGCGTGTCACTGGTCGTTCGTTGGTGGAATTCCAGCGTACTCTCCGAAATGCATTCGATAAAAAACCGATAGGCCTGCTAGGCCTAGGAAGTTATACATACACCCGGAATTGTAATCTTCATAGGCCACGGTACCCACTTACACTCAGCTGAACCGCATCCTTGTCTCTTCTCCATTATGATAATCCTAGCACCAATGCTTGAAAAAGCTGAGGTCTCCTTTCATATTCCTCAATTTCATATGAATTGTAGTCGGGGTGGAGCCAATAAAGGGGTCTTGTTCAATTTTTACACTGGTTTATTCGACAGTTATACAATTTAGAACAAATTATAAATACTTTTACAAAATAACTATTGAGAACGTGTAGTACATGTGTGTTCGCAAACTCCGACACCCTGATAGCCGGTCGGCCGGGCCTGTGATTGGCTAGCGCCATAGGCGCGTTCGGGAACATGTTAACGAGTCGGTGAGTACCGGCTCGAAGCCCTAACGCGTGGTCCACGTACTGGGAGTCTATGATTATCCGCTAAAGAACTGATTTATTTTAGTTATTACGGGAACAATTGCCGTCTGAACCAGTGAAAGTCTACACCAGAGCCTCGTCGTCAATCAGCAGGTGTAACGGTTTGGAGATGAGGTTGCCTTCAGCCGTGGTGATCTTGGTGGGGCTTCATACACCTGTATTTTCTTGCCCTATAGTAGAACATATAGAATATATATCTATACTAATACACAGAATTACTGGTGGTAGAAATTTGATGACACTAATTTGTCACAAATTTCGGCCGGGTAGGTACCACCGTGCACGATTGCGAAAAACCCTCCAATTTCGGTTTGATTGCGTCAGCAAGTGCATAGCCGGGCAGGGGGATTGTGGTCGCAGCACTAGTGGGACCGGTGCTTGTCACGCGGTGCTGCGACGACAATCCTCTTCTGATGAGGCCGTCAAGCTGAGTGCCACCATTGTTAACATGGTACGTGTATGTAATGGTGACCCTCTTTCCTGAGACTTTGCCATCAGGCGAGGTGAAGTCAAATTGACGTGTCCTAAATATAAAAAAAAAAAAAAAAAAATTGTGACATAGGCTACATATTTGTAAATTGCGATGGGTTGAATTAAAAAAACTCATGTCAAATGTAGCAAAGCGATGACGGATTGCTAGCAGTGGAAAACAAAACATTCTATTTTCTTTCTTAAACAATATCAATAACCAAATTTATTTTGAGCGCTTTATTCTTTTATGCGCGCGCTATCTAAATTCAGTTAAGCAACATAACTTCACATTGTAGCGAACGAATCTAAATTCATACTTGGTTATAGTTTGTTTGAAAGGGGTCGAGTTCAATGTCAGCCTCGTATTAAGCTGCAACAATTGTGGTGGAGATGCGAATCGACATTCGTCGTGAGAATATGTAAAGTTTGTGCGGTGGGTATTCGGATACTGACGCGATAAATGTTACAGTATGACGAAATATATTGATAGTGAAGTGCCGTATGCTTACATTACATATTACCATTTTTTTTTTTTTTCGTGCGGAAATCCCTACGGATACCCCCCCGCCGGCGAGCGGGGGCGGTTATGTCGGGCTTGCACCGACTAAAACCGCACGCCGTCTCGGGTCTTAAGACGCCGGGGTGTAAGGTTACCCATAGAGCATATCCCTCGCACCCCGACTGACCCTGGGCCATCTCCGGTTTCGAGATGGCTCACTTACTTGCTCTCCACTGTGCCATCTGCTAATCAGAGGGACACGTGGAAAGCTTCCGAACAGCCCTCAACAGGGCCGTCCTCGCCTCGGTCGGAGTTGGCCGTAGGCGGCAGCGTCTCTCCCACCCTAGGAGAGAGGCGCTGCCGTCTCCGTTGCCCAGGGTGCACCGCGTGGAGGTCCCCAACCAAGCACCCCACATTACATATTACCTACTGATCTATTTATTAATCCTGTTATTATTTGTTCCATTTTGTTACTGTCTAAATAGCGTTGATATTAATAATAAATGAATATTCTAGAAAATTTTACACAAAGATATCTAGACGTAAAATAAGAAAAAAAAAATTATTTGATTAATTAAACTTAAAAAATTGAAATAAAACTATTTTAACGGATTCTATTGCGATTTATTTGATTTTCATCATACTTTGAGCTCATTCTGTGTAAATAGTAACACCAACAATACAGCATAGTTCGGGTTCTTTGAGATAACTTACACTTCAAACTACAAGACAACTACCATCTTTAGTGTCCCCGTGACCATGACTGCTGAAAAGCAATCGGGTTTAATGTAAATAATAAAATAACATCAAGTACAGGGGAAAGTGGGGGGGATTCGTACACTTTTTACTTCGAGCCCTATGGCAGAAAAACTAAACGCTATTTTAAAACAATTCGAGCATTGCTAGATTGCTCATATATTTGCCTATAATGTTCCCTTAGACGACTTGTTCATAGAAAGAAGCCAGGTCAAGCTATGACGGTTTAAAATAAAAGTGGAACTCGTACGAATGTACCCCACTCATGGGGTAGCTTCGTACATGTGTTGGGGTGCTTTCGTACATAGTGGGGTGCCTCCGTACATCATAATTAATAATGCTTTTTACAGAAAATGTATCATTTATTGAGATCAAAATTTCACAGAATCAGCCTTGGGTACTTAAGTAATTAATAATAAGACAGTTTTATATATCTTCTTATGTCCTATAGGAACTAATCAACATTTACCATTATGGTAGTAAGAGTCATAATGTATCAACTCATTGCACATTGTACATAGTCAAGTCTTTTTTTAAACTAAATATATTAGCTGTTCTTGTGGTCGTAGCAGATTGGGGTTCCGGCAATATAGATACAATATCTGATATATGCACAGTTCCTTCATCTGTGTTATTAGGAAAAACAACTTTCCAGGCGCCGGGTTTTTTTCTCAGAAATGAAACTTTATACTCCGTGGGACTATATTTGGTAATCACCTGACCAACATAGTGCTTGACAGACTTTTTCTTCTCAAACTTCACTAAAATAAAGCCTTTCTCTTTCACGAATTCAGTTAAAACTGGAGTTTCGTTCTCCACATCAGATCCTTCAGCAATCTCTTCAATGGGAGAACAGGAACTTTCTCTTAAACTCATGTTAGTCTCATCTTCACTTTCAGTATCTGTACTTTGCTTCTTTTTTTTTTGGTTTACTTAATATATCTTTACCCGATATCAAATTTAATGCCCTCTTCATCTCTTTAGCCCTTTGTTTTTTCTCTTGCTCTTGCTTCTTCAACTGTTTTGTGTTTTCTATTTCTTCTAGCCTATTTTTTTCGGGCGTATCTGTGTAAATTCTAGATTTACCAGGCTGTTTACCTTTTTTGGACTTTTTGGTCACATCTCTAGCCAGTTTAGGGTAGGGTCGGATCATTTCTGGCGTCACTAATCCTTGAGCAGATGTAGATGGCAGATGAAGTGGCTGCGCCAACAAAGACGGTGAGTGTGCCTCTGGTCTTGGTGATAGTTGACCTTCTTGGGTATTATCTATTTCTTCAGGAATGGCTTGTTGCACATTGTCATCAGGGCCTATTGTGGACTGTGACTGATAAACTTGCACGGCGTCAAAGTCACCATCGCTGAAAGTCAGCTTATTGAGTGGCCATATACCAGTTTTTTCGAACGCATTTGTTATATTCTTGGAAGTGAATGCATCAAAATATGCGATTTTGGCCAGTTATGGTATATTGTAAATATTGAGGGTTTTGCCCGCATTATTCACGTGCCAATCATTAAAAGCTACCTTCAGCTTGGCTTTGAAAGGTCCAAATACTCCCACGTCTAATGGTTGTAGCCGATGTGTTGTGTGGGGTGGGAATGACAAATAAATAATGCCGTGTTCACGAGCGTAATCCACAGCTTTGATCGTCACATGACTTTCGTGGTTGTCGACCAGTAGTAGAATGGGATTATCTTTGGTGCAGCATGATTTCTTTTTAATATGTTGCAGTACTTCCAAAAATATATTGGCGTTTATCCAGCCACTTTTCGAAGCTGCTCCTAGGCTACCTCCCGGCGCATCCGTCATGAAATAATCCTTAAAATGAACCCTAGGAAATATGAATAAGGGCGGAATGGTGTTACCACTTGCTGATACCAAATTGGCCAACTTGTTTTTGTTTTTTTTCAGCCAACACTTTAGGCGTGCTGAGTACTGTAGCGTCCGGGGGTTGGACGCCACAATATCTCGTGTTGATAAAAGATAAACACAAGGAAAGATAATTATATCTCATTTATTTATTAATTCAACAAAGCTTCCTATATCGGGTTTAGAGAGGTTTTTACGCGTATATATTTATATTTAAGCGAACTAGGGAATCGCGAACTCCGCTCAAGGACTGAGCCTAAATTTAATACACTTATATCTTCTCTTCGGCCGGCGGACCCGGGCGGCGCGTCAAGTCGCCCGCTGTCAGCCGCACAGCCGAATGCAGCTCCAAGCAATTGTTTTTTCTTCCCTATCCTATATTCAAATCAATTATGTATTTATTTTTAAACTCTGACACATGATGGCCAGGTCAATGAACTGTAGTGGGTCGAACGAGGTCGCACACTACAGTACTGTCGATATCCCGGACTCATCAAAATTGTAGATTCTATCTGCAGAGAGTTTATATTTGACTAAAATCTTTTCCAGATTGTCGTAGAAATCACTCACGGCCGTTTCGTTGAATCCATAAGATCTTGCTGCACTCGTGTTTTCAGGCTTCCTTAGACTCAAATTGTCGTTCCGCTTACGATAGCATTCCATCCAATCTTTCCCTGCCAATTTATTGTGATCCCAACTAGGTGGATATTTTATATGATTAGCCTTAGCAAATTCGTATGCCAATTTTCTCACTTGTTCAATAGTTAGCCCATAGTGCATTCGAGAACATTTTAAAATGTACTTGTTCAATAAAGTCTCTTCCTCAACTGTAAATATTTGATTAGAGCTATATTTTGAAGCAAACACACGTTTTGGAGAGTTATTTCTCTCTTCCTCAGAAGAGTTTTTCAACTTCATCAGGCGGCTTTCAAGTGTGCTAGGTTTTAAGCCATATTTTTCTGCAGCTTTTCTGATGGACAACGTTTTATTTAGTACTTCTTCAATCGCAGACTGCATAGCAACTTCATCGACCTCCCTTGATCTTGTCCCTTTTTAACATATACTCGCGGCATTGTCCTGTAAACAATGTTTTCTTATAACCAAGATTGTATAACATACGTGGGGTACATTCGTACAGTACGAACCCACCCCGTTCATACCTGTACGAAGCTACCCCAACCCAGAAATTCGAATAATATTTTGAAAATAAAAATAGCTGCTAAGAATAACTTCAAGTAAATATCGACATAATAAACTTAAATATGCACTTAAACACCACAAATAATCAGTTTAGTAATGGAAGCAAAACTAATAGACAATAAATACGTTTAAAGTTGCATCGAAAAATTACTTACGCGAAGCGAAAACACGTTACGTCCTGTCACATCGGAGTCGGCGGCTGCACTGGCGAGCCTCTCCGCGGTTAGATTACGTGTGTGAGTGGGCATCACACACACAGATACGTAGGCGCTGCTATTTTGCGTATTCGAATTATTGCCGTTGTACGAATGCTCCCGGTGTACGAATCCCCCCCACTTTCCCACTTTACTTTCCTATGTTTCTCAAATTTTCATTTGGCAAAATAACATTTGGCCAAACAACTTTTCGCAATTTTACAGTTAGCAATGCTATTTTTGGCAATTTATTGTTTAACAAATAATTACATGGCAAAGTTCCATTTTACCAAGTATTAGGTCGTCAGATATGGTTTTTTTTATTTTGGCTTTCGAAAAAGCTAGTATTTCAAGTTTAAGATCCAATTTTGAAAATACACTGCTGCGACCCAGTAAAAAGTTGCCAAATGAATATTTGACGAAGTGATTAAAATGCGAAATATAAATTTGCTAAAGATTCTTTTGGGAAATGAAACTATGCGATAAGTTTTTGGGAAGTAAAATTTGACGTAACATATTTTGCCAAACGGCAGGATCCCGAGAGGAAGAATTCTCGAGTGAGTGTGATAATTTCAAATGTCAAGAGATCAAGGTCAAAACTTCCTACGACATTCTCCTTCAGGAGAGTGGGGTGGCCACTCTTGTTTTTTTTTTCGTATCAACCGGCCTCACTCCACTCGCACTGCGCTATGATCTCGTGCTAAAAAAGTTAAGAATGCTTAAATATTTTCAAGCAAACTTTCGTAGCAACGTTATTAGTACAGTCGACGTATGTTCGAGTATTGGCCACTTTGCTCTGTTTTACTGTTCTTAGGGTTCCGTAGCCAAATGGCAAAAAACGGAACCCTTATAGATTCGTTATGTCTGTCTGTCTGTCCGTCCGTATGTCACAGCCACATTTTTCCGAAACTATTTATTATTTCCGACTTTTTTTTCATCAACCCATACGTGTAATCTATGGATAGGTCTTCAAAAATGATATTGAGGTTTCTAATAACATTTTTTTCTAAACTGAATAGTTTTTGCGAGAGACACTTCCAAAGTGGAAGTCCCCCCCCCCCCTGTAACTTCTAACATAAGAGAATGATAAAACTAAAAAAAAATATATGATGTACATTACCATGTAAACTTCCACCGAAAATTGGTTAGAACTAGATCTATGTAGTACTTTTTTTTAATACGTCATAAATCGTAAACCGCAATTTACTTTTTTTTTTCTTTTTTTTTTCGTGCGGAAATCCCTTTTTACCTTTCATTCAATCAACTCAAATGTAACAATTTTACTTGCTGCTACGGAACCCTTCATGGGCGAGTCCGACTCGCACTTGGTCGGTTTTTCAAGTTTTTCTCTGTAGGCAGCTCATGAGTGATAGCTGTACTGTTTAGTCGCGAAAACCAGAATGCAAAATGTATCGAATTACGTTCAAGGGGAGGAAGGCACATTTAAAGGATGTCATTTTAGAAGAAGCGGGGCATTGTTTCATACATGAAGACATCATTCTGATCTACATTAGTATGAAAATGTTTATATTTTTTTATATTTTGGGCCCGTCAATTTGACTTGAACTTGCCTGATGGTAAGCTGAAGGTAAAGTCTCAGGAAAGAGGGTCACCATTACATACACGTACCATGTTAACAATGGCGGCACTCAACTTGACGGCCTCATCAGAAGAGGATTGTCGTCGCAGCACCCCGTGACACCCACCGATCCCACTAGTGCTGCGACCACAACCCCAATCGTGCACGGTGGTACCTACCCGGCCGAATTTTGTGACAAATTTGTGTCATCAAAGTTCTACCAACAGTATAGTTTCGTAATATCCTTTAATATATCGTAATATATCGTATTATATCCCATCACTAGTACGTACTTGTGCAGATATGAATATCGGTGGGTCCTTGTTAGCGCGCTTGTTCGCTTGCGATAATCTTTTGTGCATTTCTAATAGTTCGCCTCAGGGAACAGTTTAGTTTTACACTTATATATTGCTAGTTGATGCCCGTGGCTCCGCCTACGCGGCACGGCTCGGTTATCGCTTTTTGGCCATATATCCTACTTAATCAATTGCAATCAAACATACGGCGGATTTTAAGTCTGACCAAAACATTTCCAACCGAAAAATAAAACGCAAAAGTCCGGCATCAGAATCCGTTCAGTAGTTTTTGCGTCCATTGTGAACAAACTGACAAGAATACAAAAAAAAAAAAATTGTCATTTAACATTCCTTTTTTTTTTTTTTCGTGCGGAAATCCCCTCGGATACCCCCCCGCCGGTCAGCGGGGGCGGTTATGTCGGGCTTGAACCGACTAAAACCGCACGCCGTCTCGGTTGCCCATAGAGCATATCCCTCGCACCCCGACTGACCCTGGGCCATCTCCGGTTTCGAGATGGCCCCCTCTGGTTTGGGAACCACGGTGTCCCCGTCTTGCCCCGGTTTGGGGGAGGGGCGCTAGTCGCCCCACCGTCCCGGCCTGCTTCTGCTGGGGTGACAGGCGGCCTCACCTGCCACCCCCAGGCCTGCGCTCATGGAGGACGGAGGTCGTTAAGCGACCTCCGGCGCCTGAGTCGCATGCGACGCGAGGCGAGCATGTTGCGGGCTCGGCGGGGCGGGAGGGTTCTGAACCTCTCCCGGGCGCGCTCCGCCATCTCCGCATCACATGCTCGCAGAAGGAGGTGGCGGCGGCCCACGCGCTCGCGCTCCGCACCATTGCCGCAATTATGCTGCCGAGCGAGAGGACTCCCATCCCGATGGCTACCACGAGGTCACGCCTCGGCGCCTCCCACGCCGGGCAGTCCGCCAGCGTGTGCAGCCCTGAGTCCTCGCTCGCGTCGCAGTGATGACACTCAGGCGTTGGCTCCTTCCTGATCCGATGCAGGTGGTCCCCGAAGCACCCCTTCCCGGAGATCACCTGCGTCAGTCGGTACGAGAGGCTTCCGTGTCGCCTCTCTAGCCAATCCTCCATGATGGGCCTTGCCGCCACTATTGCGGCGTGCCCTTCATTTAACATACTTTTTTTTTTTTTTTTTTATCGTGCGGAAATCCCTTCGGATACCCCCCCGCCGGGCAGCGGGGGCGGTTATGTCGGGCTTGCACCGACTAAAACCGCACGCCGTCTCGGGTCTTCAGACGCCGGGGTGTAAGGTTACCCATAGAGCATATCCCTCGCACCTCGACTGACCCTGGGCCATCTCACCACTAACAGCATCGCTCATCCTGTCTCCTCTGAAAGCAGAGGAGTACGGAGAGCGATGTGTTCCCGCCACGTTGGGTATTGGCCGACGATCAATGCCAACCCTATGAAGGGGTGAAGGGGAAGCCATTGACCGCCGCCCAGGGTGTACCGGCCGCTTCGATTCCGTTCCCCCCGGACTGCAGCGGGATCGGAATCGGAGCGACACTCGAGGAGGTTACCCAACACACACCCCTCATTTAACATACCTTTTTTTTTTTTTTTTTTTTTTTTTTTATCGTGCGGAAATCCCTTCGGATACCCCCCCGCGTGCCAGCGGGGGCGGTTATGTCGGGCTTGAACCGACTAAAACCGCACGCCGTCTCGGGTCTACAGACGCCGGGGTGTAAGGTTGCCCATAGAGCATATCCCTCGCACCCCGACTGACCCTGGGCCATCTCCGGTTTCGAGATGGCCCCCTCGGGTTTGGGAACCACGGTGTCCCCGTCTTGCCCCGGTTTGGGGGAGGGGCGCTAGTTGCCCCACCGTCCCGGCCTGCTTCTGCTGGGGTGACAGGTGGCCTCACCCGCCTCATTTAACATACCTAATCCAAGTTTTTTTTTTCAATATCTCCATGTACAGATACAATTAATTTACAATTTTATTATAGTAATAGTAATATCTATTGTTCTTCTGCTGTCCAGTTATTGGAGCTTTTCGGTTCTCAGCAAGATAGGGCTCAAGCGAGGAATAAACTAGTAATTCAGTGCAGGGTGCGACTGAAATAAATTCAGCTGGGCGAGCAGGACCATCTCGCTTCAAAACACTGCTCAGTGTCCACACTATCACCGTGGTAAATTTGGTCAATTTTGCGCGAGTGGTTACGGAGGTGTTCAGCCACCGACAAACGGCTATGCCGGGTATAAGAGCTTCGCTTCGGATCAATTACGTATACATTTCACTATTTACGTAAACATTTTGTAGTTATATTATATACTAGCTGTTGAACGCGGCGTCACCTGCGTGGAATTCTGACCCCGTTCGCGCTGGGAACCTATTCCAGACTAGAATCTATCCCTGTACCAAATTTCAGTGAGATCCCTTCAGCCGTTTTTGCGTGAAAGAGTAACAAATTTCCATACATACCTACATCCATACTCACAAACATTCGCGTTTATATTCTTTATATTATTTTTATTTATACTAGTAGTATTTTACAAAATGTATTTTTGGTAAATAGCACCACTATCGTATTTCATTTCGTTTTTGAGCGCACCGGAGTTCTTCCCTTTACCGAGGTCAATGCGCGTCCGATTCAACCAAATATCTTCAAGGAAACTGTGTTACTGTTATAAGAGATTTACCAGCAAGACTCATGTATGCCAAACTTGCATATATTGTATTACTTTCAAACAAAGACTCTGAGCATAATGGCCAACTGTCGCTTTATAGCAAAAAGCGGCGCTAAACTATTGTTACTTCACGCAATAAGCTGTATTTTTAGTTCCCGCGCGAACCAAGCGGCTTGGAACGGAACCGCGCATCGCACATAAAGCCGGCCATGCATGCAGCTGTTAATTCTGCGACTAAGACAAAACCTCAGGCTTGTCGCGGCTTGTGAAGGAAACATAAAAATAATTTATATCTCGCCCGCTGCCGCCGCTGTCGGCCATTCGGGGGGTTACTGTTTCGGGAAAAAATGGCAATGCTTTTTACTGTAGCTAGTGTTGTGTTTTAATAAGTAATAAGTGACTGTAGCTAGTGTTGTAAGTAATAAGTGCTTTCCAGCTATCGCCAGTGTGCCATAATGCTGTAAAGATGTGCAACATGACTCGCAACGCGATTGGCAATTAATTGACATTTGTATTTAGGGTTGCCTCTGTTGGAAATTTTAAGCAATAGCATCGCTGTTTTGTGTATATTGACTGGTAATTTTATTTAAGAGTTAAGTGAGATTTATTCCCATTCTAACGAGATTTAAGGGCACTTATTCATGACTAGCTGATGCCCGCAGCTCCGCCCGCACGGAGATCGGTTAACGTTTTTTGTTCATATCTCCGGTTCTACTTAACCAATTTAAATTAAACATATGGTAAATTTTAAGTTACAACATTCTAATAAAAAACCGCATCAAAATCTGTTCAATAGTTTTTGTGTCCGTGGCGAACAAACAGAAAAAAGTTGTGTACAGAATCATTTAGTTCATTTAACATAACTCAAGTTTTTTTTTCAAGTACCAAGTAATGTACAGACACAGCTCATTTACAATTTTTAAACGATTTGAAAAAAGAGAAGGTTCTATGTTCGTCTGTATCTATTTTTTTATAATAGTAAAGATAATAAACAAATATGTAATTTGTATCTTTATAAAACTGGAGTATTGCCGATACTTACCTTTTTTTTTTTTTTTTTTTTTATCGTGCGGAAATCCCTTCGGATACCCCCCCGCCGGCCAGCGGGGGCGGTTATGTCGGGCTTGCACCGACTAAAACCGCACGCCGTCTCGGGTCTTCAGACGCCGGGGTGTAAGGTTACCCATAGAGCATATCCCTCGCACTCCGGCTGACCCTGGGCCATCTCACCACTAACAGCATCGCTCATCCTGTACGGAGTACGGAGAGCGATGTGTTCCCGCCACGTTGGGTATTGGCCGACGATCAATGCCAACCCTATGAAGGGGTGAAGGGGAAGCCATTGACCGCCGCCCAGGGTGTACCGGCCGCTCCGATTCCGTTCCCCCCGGACTGCAGCGGGATCGGAATCGGAGCGACACTCGAGGAGGTTACCCAACACACACCCCTTACCCAACACACACCCCTGCCGATACTTACCTAATATTTATCCAAGTCAATATGGCATTGGTTTGCGTGAGGCCCTAAGTTCGATTCTTGGGTGGTGCATCTTATCATCATCCGAACCTTTTCCCATCACGGTTAGGGTCGGCTTCCAAACTAAGTACGAATCGGCCGATGTAGATTTTAACCTACAACGGCCATAAACATACGGGACATAAATATAAATAATAAATAATACATAATAGAGATAAAACATAAGGGATTTATACCTTTTATAGTATCAGAACTAAAATATGACTTCAATCTTTCACTCATTCAACAAAATTTTTGACGACCTATGTGGCGTAGCGGTAGTGCGTTCGACTGCTAAGCCAAAGGTCGCGGGTTCGATTCCTGCTCAGTGTAAATATATATATTTGCATTGGTCTGGATGTTTCTATGTATTTATTTACAAAAAAGTAGTTAAGTATGTTTATCCGCATTCTAGAACCCATATGACAAGCTCTGCTTAGTTTGGGTCTAGATGACGTTGTGTACTTTGTCCTACAATATTTATTTATTTATTATAAATAATTATAATTCATGATTCCTTGGATTCGAAAAAAGATCTAAGATAATTTAAATAGTAAAAGGATATGGAGTCATATTATAATATACAAGACAACACACTTTTTTCCAGAATAACAAAACTGAACGCATTTCAAACCAACGCATGCGGAGTATGTTATCGATACTTGTTAGCGATAGGGGGCTTAGACAAAGTGACATTCTACTAGTGGAATCGCTTCGAAGCGAACCTTCAAAAGATCGGAATGTATGAGAGTGACATTTTTGGTCGACATGTCACGTGTAACAAATAATGTCACCCCCATACATTTCGGACTTTTGAAGGTTCGCTTCGTAGCTTTTCCACTAGTAGAATGTCACTTTGTCTACAGGCCCAGGTACACAGTCACATTATCGTTATGTAGGATCTACCCTCATTAAGTGATTAATTATTTCATAACATTGCAATTAAAAACAACCCAAAATAGTCCCAAACCGCACAGACAGGATACAACAAAAAGTCCGAGCAGACGTACGACACGTAGGCATTGTCGCGTAGTGTGCCGTCTGTAGCTACTCGTACGTGCGACCACGGTTTATTCAATGTGGGACGCGAGCTGACTTACTGCGTCTCCAATGTGCTAAATCGAAATATGGCTGCTATAAAGGAGAATGTTCAAAATTTTTATTTGTAAATTATTGTGATTCTGGGAGAGAAATGTACAGTCCGTAAATACAGATATGCCGGCTGTAAAAGTCAACTGTGTGGTAGTCAAACAATTGAGTAGTTTTCTGCAGTTAAATAATTTATTTATTTTAGGCAGCTTCTTCTACCGGCTAATGCAGGTTCTTGAGCCGTCCACTGCCTAATGCGGGCGCCCGTTTCGTGCAATATGACATATGATTTGCAAGAAACAATACGGGTGTATGCGTACACACGTATAAGGCAGCCCACGACCTTACTTTTGCTTGCTTGCTTTTGATATAGTACGTTGGGCAGAAGATTAAGTGTCTGGCTAAGATTAGCCTACTTCCATCGCACATTACCTGTCTGCTGCGTCATATTTTTTTAGAGTAGTTAAAACCTAAGATTTAATACATACATACATAAACTCACGCCTATATCCCCGAAGGGGTAGGCAGAGGTGCTAGCACCCACATTTCGCCAGTTTATGTTTAGGTCCCAATGTAATAGGTGGCGAGCCTATTGCCATTAACCGGGCACTTATAAACCTGCGATAAATACACACATAACTTCGAAAAGCATCGAAAAGTCATTGGTGTGTGCCATGGTAAAACCTGGGATCGAACCCGAGACCTCGTCTCAGCAGTCCATTACCCATACCACTAGGCTACCGCGGTGTAGATTTAATGGTAATATTTTTTAAACAGGAATGGTTTTAACTACTCTATTAAAGTAGTAAACTGTAAGTCCGATGCAAGATAGAGGAACGCTTTACAACCGAAGCAAGTCGATTTTAGCCGGACGCTAATTTTGATTTGGCACGTCTCGGGAAGAAAAAACCGGCTAAAACTGGTTTACTTCGGTTTTGTAGATTGTAGATCGAACTGATAGTTGATACCTTTATATATACTATAATAAAATTGTCTATACATTGGAGATATTTATAAAAAAAAACTTGGGTTATGTTGCAGGAACGATTCTGAACACAATAATATTTTTTTATGGAATTCTTGACTGTTTATCTGTTTATGTGTTTGTTTGTTCTTAATGGACGCAAAAACTACTTAACGAATTTTGATGCGGTTTTTCTATTAGACATGAAATCTATCGTATTGGTTAAGAAGAACCGGTCGTGTCTTTGGTTCCAATTGGTTAAGAAGAACCGGAGATATGACCATAAAACAATAACTGACCTCTGACCTGTAAATAAAACCGTTTCAGTTTACGAAATATTAAAACTTAACTGCGATTTTAACTACTCTAAACATATTTTAAGCTGTAGACATCCACTGAGCGATAGCCGAAGCAAGCAAGAATAAAACCGAAGCCAGCCGATGTTAGCCGAACTCTCACTTTTTTTTTTACCACTCAGGTGGCAGACATACGCAACGTTACAAATCCTTGATATAACTGGCCCAACATATAAACCTCATCCGCAGTCGTCTAAAAATTAAACTACGCTGACAGTTCTATCACAACAAGCAAATCACTACAAAGTATAAAACAAAGTCGCTTTCTCTGTCCCTATATCCCTATGTGTGCTTAAATCTTTAAAACTACGCAACGGATTTTGATGCGGTTTTTAGAGAGGAAGGTTTATATGTATAATAACATCCATGATTGCACCCGTGCGAAGTCGGGGCGGGTAGCTAGTCACTTAATAACCATGGTGAGGGCCGTGGTCTCCGACGGGAGCAAGTGGCACGCCGCCGCCTCTTTCTGCGAGCAGGTAATGCGCGCGAAAGAGACGGTGGAGAGGGAGCGGGAGAGAACCCTGCCCCCCGAGTTCCGCAGTCTGCGGTGAGGTCGCCGCAGACTCATCTACGCCCGGGACTACCGACCTCCATGATCGGGGCCTGAGGACGGCAGTTGGCCGACTCGCCATCCTTACAGAAGCAGACCGTGGCGGAGGCGTGTCGTGTGTGCCCTACACACGCCTGCCAACTCACCGAAGCGGGATAAAACCCGACCCCACCAGGCGAGACCGCGGTGGCGGCCAAAGTCCGCCGGCAACCCTGGGGTTATCCTTTCGAGGGCTTACCCGGGGTGCCCAGCAACGGACACTTGGGGAGGACACCGTGCGGTTTTAGTCGAGACACGACATAACCACCCCCGCTGGCCAGCGTGGGGGTATCCGAAGGGATTTCAGCACGTAAAAAAAAAGATAAAAAACCCCTCCACCGGAGAGCTCTAGAAATACTAACTTGTTTCCCCAGACCGGTGTCGGTAAGACCGAGAGTGCGGCTAAGATTAGCCTCGTCGAATGTTCCAATATTGATAACACTTCAATTCGTTTCCATATTGATCTAGAAGCTAGGGAGTTCGCTGTAAGTAACGGAGCTCCTAAGTGCTGAAGTGTTCGATGCGAAATGTGTTAGTGCAGTGGATGTTCTATCTGTTGGTCTATCACTTGATTTGGGAGATCGAGTTATGTTTATCGAGAATAGTCTAGATTTGAGTCTTTTTGTTACTGATACAAATAATCATTACATAGCATTAATCGGTAGTGTAGTGGTTAAGGAGACGGGCTTAGAATAGAAAGGTGCCGGGTTCGAATTCCGGCTATTACAATACTGAAGTGAGTCCACTACTAACACAAGTAAATTACCTTAGCCGGAGCGTTTAGGGGAATACTAGTAATTTCGGTCACAAATATTTTTTGAAAAAAAGAAAGGAAATTTAAAACCCTACTACAATTACTATTATGTATAGCACTAGACTGGCTATTCGGAACAAAAAAAAATGGTATCGATTTAAGACCATAACCCGTCCACTAACTTTTTGTAGCCGTCATACAGATGACATTACAAAAAGGCGCGCTGTTCCTATACAGATAGGTGTCAAAATTCATCATTTATCTAGTTTCTGCGTCCTGTCCCAAATTCGAAATTCAAAATGCATTCCCGCCTCACCCCCGAACATAAAGAAAAGATCAAATTCAAATTCATTTTATTAGCACAGATGTGTACCCTGGGGTTATCCTTTCGAGGGCTTACCCGGGGTGCCCGGCAACGGACACTTGGGGAGGACACCGTGCGGTTTTAGTCGGCACAGATGTGGTGATGTTGATATTACATTGATTTGGTTCAGCCATCTGACACCCGGCACCGCACATGCATTATGCTAAGATGGCGACCTTATTTGGGCTCGCACAAAAGACGTAAGGTTAGAATTAATAGGTATGAGTTTAGATAATAAGTTAATATGTTGTGCGTACTGCAAAGTGTACAAATGTATTATATTTTCTTTCTATTTTACATAAAAACATAATACATAACTTCACGCCTGTATCCCAACGGGGTAGGCAGAGGTGTATTACACACCCACGATTCGCCAATTATGTTTAGGTCCCAATGTAATATGTAATAGGAGGCGAGCCTATTGCCATCTACCGGGTCTACATTACTAAGCGTGCGATAATAAACATTTTTAATACACACATACTCGTCCTCGACCTCGTCTCGGCAGTCCGTTACGTACACCACTGGGCTATCGACGCTTTTTTTAAAATTTTCCTTTTTTTTTCAATGGCACGCAAACATAGCTTAAACAATCAAACTAGAAACTGACCAATTTTATCTAAGTTTTATACAGCTATGATAATAATACAATTGGTCCAATCCATATTTTACATTTCTATCATTAACATTTGCTTGCTTAATTAAAAAAAAAACAAAATTATTAGAATGTTAACATAGCAATAATAATAATGATATAAAGATTTAGATCGGAAAAAGAGAACACCTAGGACGGGATTTGAACCCGCCACCAGTCCCTTACAAGGGGAATGCTCTAACCAACTGAGCTACCTAGACACGACCCAGATATTCGAAATTTTCCGATATATTATATACGTTTCAGGGCGACGCTGGAGCCATCTACGGTAATTCTTGCGAACTACGGAAACAATAAATTATAATACAGTCATTTTAAACATTGTTTTTAGGGTTCCGTTGCCAAATGGCAAAAAACGGAACCCTTATAGATTCGTCATGTCTGTCTGTCTGTCCGTCCGTATGTCACAGCCACTTTTTTTCTAAACAATAAGATCTATGCGGCTGAAACTTGGTAAGTTTCTGATCTAAGTATGGGGACTTAGATCAGAAACTCAAAAAATTTTTTTTCATCAAACCAATACCACCAAACAAATCTGTAGTATCTATAGATAGGTCTTCAAAAATGATATTGAGGTTTCTGATATCATTTTTTTCTAAACTGAATAGTTTGCGCGAGAGACACTTCCAAAGTGGTAAAATGTGTGTCCCCCCCCCTGTAACTTCTAAAATAAGAGACTGATAAACCTAAAAAAAATATATGATGTACATTACCATATAAACTTCCAACGATAATTGTGGTTTGAACGAGATCTAGTAAGTAGTTTTTTTATAATACGTCATGAATCGTAAACTGCAATTTACCTTTCATTCAATTAATTCAAATATAAAAATTTAAAAAAAAATATGTTACTTGCTGCTACGGAACCCTTAATGGGCGAGTCCGACTCGCACTTAGCCGCTTTTTTTTATTACTGCGCCATATTAATTTAATGAAATTTTAAACAAATAATTAGCAATTAAATAATTTGTAGTAAGCATACCTACTAATTGCTGGACATAGGTCTCCCCTAATGAGCGCCATAGCGCCCTGTCTTCAGCTTGCCGCATCCAGCATCTGCCCGCAGTCTTTCGCAGATCGTCATCCCCTGTTAGGGGAGACCTATGTCCAGCAGTGGACTAGAATAGGTTGATGATGATGATGATGATGATGATACTAATTGCTCAAAAATGTCATTGAAATAATGAATGATGAATGAGTCACAATGTCAAAGATAATTAATACAATTGTCCAATACATTAATAATGTCTACAATAGGTATCCATTAAAAAAAAAAGTATCCAGTAATTACTGTGTGCAACCGAACGTGACACATTTTTTGTTCTAAACGTAGTTTTTTTTTTCGTTCGGAAATTCCCTCGGATACTCCCCGCCGGCCAGCGGGGGCGGTTATGTCGGGCTTGAACCGACTAAAACCGCACGTCGTCTTGGGTCTTCAGACTCCGGGGTGTAAAGTTGCCCATAAAGCATTTACCTCGCACCCCGACTGACCAACTGACTGTCGGAGTTGGGAACCGCGGTGTCCCCGTCTTGCCGCGGTTGGGGGGTGGGGGGGGGGGGTTAGCGTTAGTCAACCCCTGTTCTACTACATACAGAGAACTCCTTTCTTTACTGCAGTACTTCTTGAAGACATACATTTCATTTTAATATAACTACTGACACTCGCTCAGTAAAAGTCAATCTTTCGACATCATCATGATCTGCTTAGCGATGTGCCCGTTTAATTCGAGTCTTTTCCCTAGGAGCCCGGGGTCCACTTAAGCCTTGTCCTCCGTTTCAGTGGCTGCCGTTTGACCTCCCAACATTGAAAGGAACACCTTTGCCAGAGCCTCATTCCTCAATCAGCAAATGGTAGACAATCATAAAACATATGGGTACATCCAAGACTTCGAGCACGCCCGAAACACGCACAAAAGTAGAACAAAGTTGGTTTGCATTCCTTTCGGTAGAGTTTATCAATCAATCAATTAGCCTATTGCAGTCCACTGCTAGACATAGGGCTCTCCCATTGTACGCCATAGCACCCGATCCACCGCCTTGCGCATCCAGTCTATCCCAGGTAGAGTTTAGGTAGAACAAAATGTCACTGATAGCAGGATAAATGCGTTTCATGGTATCTATTGCCCGAAATTTTGATCTGTAGGCCTACCATGAAGTGTACATCCGTAATTGCAGGCCCGCACGCCCCAAATACATTATGTTACACACAAGTGTCATTTAGGTACCATGAAGTTGTCGGGGTGCGAGGGATATGCTCTATGGGCAACCTTACACCCCGGCGTCTGTAGCCTCGAGACGGCGTGCGGTTTTAGTCGGTGCAAGCCCGACATAACCGCCCCCGCTGGCCGGCGGGGGGTATCCAAAGGGATTTCCGCACGATAAAAAAAAAAAAAAAAAGGTACCATGAAGTTCGCTTAACGACCTCCGTCCTCCATGGGTGCAGGCCTGTGGGTGGCAGGTGAGGCCGCCTGTCACCCCGGAAGAAAGCCGGGACGGTGGGGCTACAAGCGCCCCTCCCCCAAACCGGGGCAACACGGGGACACCGTGGTTCCCAAACCCAAGGGGGCAATCTCGAAACCGGAGATGGCCCAGGGTCAGTCGGGGTGCGAGGGATATGCTCTATGGGCAACCTTACGCCCGGCGGCGTTTTAAGACCCGAGACGTCGTGCGGTTTTAGCCGGTTCAAGCCCAACATAACCGCCCCTGCTGGCCGGCGGGGGGGAGGGGTATCCGAAGGGATTTCATCACGAAAAAAAAAGATACCATGAAGTTACTTCGGATTTCTTTCTTTCAGTCAGGGCCATGAAGTATGTTCGAGACTGAATCAAACATATCAGGGATGTTTTCGTTTACAATATATTTGCATAAAAAGCGGCCAAGTGCGAGTCGGTATCGCCCATTAAGGGTTCCGTAACAGCAAGTAACATAATAATGTTTTTTTTTTTAATTTTTACATTTGAGTTGATTGAATGAAAGGTAAATTGCAGTTTACGATTTATGACGTATTAAAAAAAACTACTTACTAGATCTCGTTCAAACCAATTATCGTTGGAAGTTTACCTGGTAATGTACATCATATATTTTTTTTAGTTTTATCATTCTCTTATTTTAGAAGTTACAGTTGTGTCCCCCCCCGGACACAAATTTTACCACTTTGGAAGTGTCTCTCGCGCAAACTAATCAGTTTAGAAAAAAATGATGTTAGAAACCTTAATATCATTTTTGAAGACCTATCCATAGATACCACACATGTATGGGTTTGATGAAAAAAAAATTTTTGAGTTTCAGTTCTAAGTATGGGGCCCCCAAAATTTATTGTCTTTTTTTATTTTTGTGTGAAAATCGTAATGCGGTTCACAGAATACATCTACTTACCAAGTTTCAACAGCATAGATCTTATAGTTTAGGAAAAAAGTGGCTGTGACAGACAGACATGACGAATCTATAGGGGTTCCGTTTTTTGCCATTTGGCAACGGAACCCTAAAAAATGAACTATATTAATAAATAATTCCTTTGTATTGGATTATGATAACCTTTCGCCCTTTTGAAATAAATAATAGTATAGTATCGTGTTTCCATTTTAATTTGTTTTAGCGGGCTGTCAAGATACTTGTTTTGCGGTTACAGGTCCTTTCATGGTGGGGTGTGTGTTGGGTAACCTCCTCGAGTGTCGCTCCGATTCCGATCCCGCTGCAGTCCGGGGGGAACGGAATCGGAGCGGCCGGTACACCCTGGGCGGCGGTCAATGGCTTCCCCTTCACCCCTTCATAGGGTTGGCATTGATCGTCGGCCAATACCCAACGTGGCGGGAACACATCGCTCTCCGTACTCCTCTGCTTTCAGAGGAGACAGGATGAGCGATGCTGTTAGTGGTGAGATGGCCCAGGGTCAGCCGGGGTGCGAGGGATATGCTCTATGGGTAACCTTACACCCCGGCGTCTGAAGACCCGAGACGGCGTGCGGTTTTAGTCGGTGCAAGCCCGACATAACCGCCCCCGCTGGCCGGCGGGGGGGTATCCGAAGGGATTTCCGCACGATAAAAAAAAAAAAAAAAAAAAAAAAAAAAAAGGTCCTTTCATGGTAGGGTTTAGGCAAAATAAACTGTCATGTGCCGTCTTCGGGACCGATTGCGGAATAAGTGCGTTTCATGGTACCGATTGCCCGAAATTTCAGTCCTCAATTGCGGATGAACGTTTCGTTGTAGGCCTGCTGAAAATTTGTATTTTTTTTTTTTTTTTTTAATATTTAGGACACGTCAATTTGACTTCACCTCGCCTGATGGTAAGCTGAAGGTAAAGTCTCAGGAAAGAGGGTCACCATTACATACACGTACCATGTTGACAATGGTGGCACTCAGCTTGACGGCCTCATCAGAAGAGGATTGTCGTCGCAGCACCGCGTGACACCCACCGGTCCCACTAGTGCTGCGACCACAATCCCCCTGCCCGGCTATGCACTTGCTGACCCCTGAACGCAATCAAACCGAAATTGGATTACTATGGAGGGTTTTTCGCAATCGTGCACGGTGGTACCTACCCGGCCGAATTTTGTGACAAATTTGTGTCATCAAATTTCTACCACCAGTAATG
This sequence comes from Cybosia mesomella, assembly GCA_946251805.1. NCBI lineage: Eukaryota > Metazoa > Arthropoda > Insecta > Lepidoptera > Erebidae > Cybosia > Cybosia mesomella. The sequence continues at coordinate 38,830,808 of OX276389.1, forward strand.
GGATGTATGTTTTGAGCCTATAGATTGACGAATGAATGTTTTTTTAGCGATAATTTTGCTGACAACAACCTGAAGAGAACATCGTTGTTCCATTATTTGTATAGGAAATTCCAATAGTCGGGCTGGAATCAGGTTTTGTTGCAAGTTGAAATCTTTTGAGTTTCTACAATATTTCTGTAGCTCCACATAATTCCTGACGATGGCGATGTAACTTTCGAGACACGCACTCAAAGGAGAACGGAAGCCTTTGTGGCAATGTCTGTCGGTCTGTCTGTCAGGCTAACTTCAAGACGAAATATTAGACGCGAAGTGTTCTGAGAAAGTTGTTTGAAGTTAAATTTAGACTTAGAAGTATGATTAATCAAATGATAATTAGGTATTTATTGTTAACTAGCTGTTACCTGCGGCTTCACCCGCGTGGAATTCTGATCACGTTCCCGCTACCCATGCGATCCTATTCCACCACCACAATCTATATAAGATACACATATCCACCACCCATTGTATTGTTATATCTCAAAGGGTTTAGGCAGCGTTTTAGTTGAAAGCTACTAGACGACTTATTTTTTTCCGACACCTCCAACAGCCAATGTATTAGACAATGTATACAGAAACTTGACAAATTATATACTAAAACTTTTCTGGAGAACCACTCTATTCATTAGTGAAAAAAACAAGGAAATCGGTGCAGTAGATTTTGAGTTTATGAAGAACAGACAGACAGAGTGACGCAGTGAAGGTCTTCGTTTTATAATATGTTGTTATTTATATCTTTCACCAAACCACGTGGTAATATTCATGAAATCAATAGTTAGTAGGATGTTCATATCGCAGTTCATTGGGTAACAGTAATTACTGTTTGATAGCGTTATTGTGAAAAACTTTTAAACTTATGGACGGCACTCTTAACAAATCCATCTTATTCCATGAAAACTTTTTGTGCGGTGCAAGAAAACCTTCTAAAAACTGTGAATAGTATAGATTAAAAAAAGGCAAACCCTCCTTGTTCGTACACCGAAAATAAGGTGGTTCATTATTTTAAGAGATTTTTTGTGTCGTGGAGGAACGCGGTGGAACGGGGTGTGATGGTCCTCCAACACAAAGGGAGGACCTCCGACCAGGCAAGATGATCACGCCTGGCGGACCGCGGCCCAACGGTTGTCGTTGGGATGTTGTATATATGTTATACCATTTTTTTTTATCGTGCGGAAATCCCTTCGGATACCCCCCCGCTAGCCAGCGGGGGCGGTTATGTCGGGCTTGAACCGACTAAAACCGCACGCCGTCTCGGGTCTACAGACGCCGGGGTGTAAGGTTGCCCATAGAGCATATCCCTCGCACCCCGACTGACCCTGGGCCATCTCCGGTTTCGAGATGGCCCTCTCGGGTTTGGGAACCACGGTGTCCCCGTCTTGCCCCGGTTTGGGGGAGGGGCGCTAGTCGCCCCACCGTCCCGGCCTGCTTCTGCTGGGGTGACAGGCGGCCTCACCCGCCACCCCCAGGCCTGCGCTCATGGAGGACGGAGGTCGTTAAGCGACCTCCGGCGCCTGAGTCGCCTGCGACGCGCGGCGAGCAAGTTGCGGGCTCGGCGGGCCGGGAGAGTTCTAAATCTCTCCCGAGCGCGCTCCGCCATCTCCTTCGCGAGCATTACATGCTCGCAGAAGGGGGTGGCGACGGCCCACGCTCTCGCGCTTCGCACCATTGCCGTAATCATGCTGCCGAGCGAGAGGACTCCCACCCCGATGGCTGCCACGAGGTCACGCCTCGGTGCCTCCCACGCCGGGCAGTCCGCCAGCGTGTGCAGCCCTGAGTCCTCGCTCGCGTCACAGTGATGACACTCACGCGTTGGCTCCTTCCTGATCCGATGCAGGTGGTCCACGAAGCACCCCTTCCCGGAGACCACCTGCGTCAGTCGGTACGAGAGGCTTCCGTGTCGCCTCTCTAGCCAATCCTCCATGATGGGCCTTACCGCCGCTATTGCGGCGTGCCCTGCGCTTGGTATAGGGTAAGTGCTCCAATGAATGAACCCTTAAGACAATTTTGAACTTTAAAAAATATTTGCATCTATATCAGGTCGGCTAATCCATAATGTTGCTATTGTTTGATATTCAAAATTTATTCAAGATTGAAATTACATGGATAAAATGTCATTAAAATGTATAGTTAATAAGATATTTCACATTTTATGTAAAAATACCCAAAATCACCAATAAATGAACCCCAAAATCCAGTGTATGAACACATAAAACTCCAGTTAATGAACATTAGACTCTTATCCAAATCTAGCTCATTTAGGAATCGAGGAAATAGTTTGTCCTAATTCATGTTTTTTTAAATATCACAGTGAATATAGCTAAGTGGCTGAGGGATGAAATTGATGTATAGAAACCCAGTGGTGGCGTAAAATGGCTTATAGTATCATAAGGAAATATCGTAAAAGGAAAAGCAGTTGAATCAGAAAATAAGTTTTATTTGAACCTAGACTCATTATAAGCACAGTTATATAAATCACAGAGCAATCAACATATATCAGTATAAAATATCACTTAGCAACTTGCCATGGTCTAATCTAAAGAATCAAAACAAACTCCAGTCAGGAATCATCATTAGTTATAAAGAAACAGATAATTAACCAACATAAAGAATACTGTAAAGCCAATTGTCTACACCTAATTATATAAAGGAATATAAATCTTAAGGCTTTCACGGCCGGCGTGGCATGTAGAATATACTGCTTCCGGGCTGTTTGGCCGTGGTCCATCGGAAACTTGTACTCCAGACGTTTCATCGATCACTGCGGTCGACATCTTCAGTGGGACAGGTCGGGACACCGTCGAGTGCGGAGAACCTTCCTCGGTGGTAAACTCGCTGCAACTGATGTAGAGGCCCGAGTCACTGGCGTATTTATAGGCGCAGTTGGAGTTGGGAAACGACGTGATCGTTCCTGATTGGTTGAGAGCTGCGCAACCGATGCGCTCGATCCTGATTGGTCGAGGCTAAGTAAGGGATGGGGCCTCCCGATACCGGGGACGGTGGTGGCTTCGTCATGTTTGAATTGTGATGACGCGCGGCTTTCAGTGCTGGGTACCAATCTTTTGGAGATGATAACCTTCGTTTTGTCTATTAAAATTGTTGGGATGCTTGAATATTTCGATGGCTTCTCGACATAGCCGTGGGAAGAAATGTGAAGTGGTGGCTAGAATCTTCGTGTTCTGAAATTTGATGGTATGATTACTATCCTCCTGGGTGTGTTCTGCAACCGCTGACTTGTCGAAGTGGCTGAGGCGGCAATTTCGTTCATGTTCCGAAAGGCGGGTCTTGACGCTTCTTTGAGTAGTGCTCACGTATACCGAGCCATACGAGCAGGGGATTCGGTGAACTCCAGCTGAAGATAGTGGGTCACGAGGGCCCTTGACTGAACGGTGAAGATTATGTAACTGCGTCGTGGGCTTGAAAATAGGCTTAATGTTGTAAGCTTCTAGCAGTCTCCCGATACGATCCGTTGTACCATGAATGTATGGCAAAAAGGCCTTCCCTAGAGGGGCAGGTTTCTCCTCATCCTGGTTCGTTAGAGAACATTTCCTCGGATGAAGAGCTCTCCGTATCTCCTGGACAAAGAATCCATTGGCTTGGAAGGCCGAGTCCAGGTGGCGTAACTCGCTTTGAAGGTGTTGAGGCTCGCAGATGCTCTTAGCTCGGTGGACCAGGGTCTTGATGACTGACATTTTCTGTCTGGATTGGTGGTTGGAGTCCTTGTGTAAGTAACGGTCTGTGTGTGTAGGCTTTCGATAGACCCGGTGACCAAGGCTGCCATCCTCCTTTTTTGGATACCAGGACATCGAGAAATGGCAGGTCTCCGTTCTTCTCTACTTCCATGGTGAACTGGATGTTAGGATGGATGCTGTTCAGGAGATTCGGGAACTTAGTCAGCTCCGTGTCTCCATGACTCCAAACCACAAAGGTACCGTCTACGTAACGGAACCAGACCTTAGGCTTCTTGGGCGCTCGTTCAAGAGCGGCTTCTTCGAAGAATTCCATGTAGAAGTTCGCAACTACAGGACTGATGAGGTTTCCCATGGCTAAACCCTCAACTTGTTCATAGAACGTGTTGTTCCACTGGAAGTATGAAGTCGTCAACACGAACTCGAACAATTCTGCGATGTCCTAAGAGAACAGCGGTCGGATACGTGACATAGCTTCCCTGACTGGATCTTTCGTGAACAGAGAGACGACATCGAAGCTGACCAGACTATCATCCGGGTGTAGCTTGAGATTCTCAAGTTTCTCCACGAAGTGGCGCGAGTCCTTGATGTATGACGAGGACGATCCGACATGTTGTTGAAGCAGTCCGGTGAGATACTTCGAGACTGGATGAGTGGGTGAGCCAATAGCGCTCACGATGGGCCGGAGCGGTACTGAAGGCTTATGGATCTTTGGTAACCCATACAGCCTAGGTGGCAGAGCTTCAGAGATGAGAGAAAACTATAATGAAAATTGAGAAAATAAATGATTTTTCTAGCTATTAGATACTAAAATAAATATAATAATCCGATAATTGCTTGAAATTAACATAAAACATAACACAGTTCATTCATTGGTTTCAAATAACCAGTATATGAACACATGATTATTTCTTATGAACACATGATTATTTCTGTAGTTCATTCATTGGTTTTTAGAAACTAGTAAATGAACATAGTTGTTCGAACACTGGCCAAAAGATTGACAATCCTTTAATAAGCCTTCCTATACAAAATGAACTAATTCCCATAACATTAAGAATCAAAATTAGCTAAAAGTAACAAAACAGACTATACCTAATGAATGAACCCCCGTTCATTCACTAAATTAATTGCACTTTCATGATCCGGTCCTCGAACATGCTTTTATATTGTTGAAACTCATGAAATTACAAACAAATTGCTTTCTATCCAGTAAAATAACTATCGATATATTATCTTATTTGGAACATTTAATTTCTCAGACTCGCATGTAACATGTACAACATGAATATCAAAATGATCTGTCTTACCTGAGTTCTAACTTCTGGCTCATATAAAAACGTAACACAGCACAACACGTGCACTTTATACAGTGGCGATTTTGAAACTATGTATAACAAAGCAATGTTAGCGTGACCAGTACACGTTAGATAATGTGGCCAATCCTAAAAAAAATACAATGTCTGGTAGAAATATTTATTTTTCTTAATTTTATGAAAAAACTCTCTTTTGTTCATTCACCGGTGGGTGTTCATTCACTGGTGCACTTACCCTATATGTTATACCAGCGCGCGAACGTCACTTTCGCGATTCAGGATTGGTAGTGACGTAGTAGTATCGACGTAGTTCAACTTGTTGTCGCTAGATGGCGCTGGGTATATGTGGATCGCCACAGTATAATATAAAAGTAGCAAAGCAAACAAGCACATAATTCTGACCACCGGGTCACGGTGGTCAGAATTATACAACCTGATATACTATTCGAAAATAATATGTAATTATATGATAGGTAGTAAAATATTCTATACTTACCTTTTGTAATAATGGATGTTGGTATATACATGAGTGATAAACTCCAGCACCATTGAACCGGTCACCTCGAAATTTGGTACAATCTAATTGCTATTTCGGGAGAAATGAATTATGTACTTTTTACGTAGACAGATAATTTATCAGAACGTGAACCCAGTGAACCCCGGGCTACGAAGTAAGAACCTCGGAAGTGACCGGGACTAACGTTAGGATGGTGATGACACACACGATAAGTACCAAAGTTAAACTAAAAAAAAAGGGTTCCGTAGCAGCAAGTAACATAAAATGTTTTTTTAAATGTTTATATTTGAGTTGATTGAATGAAAGGTAAATTGCGGTTTACGATTTATGACGTAAAAAAACTACTTACCAGATCTCGTTCAAATCAATTTTCGGTGGAAGTTTACACGGTAATGTACATCATATATTTTTTTTAGTTTTATCATTCTCTTATTTTAGAAGTTACACCCATTTTACCACTTCGGAAGTGTCTCTCGCGCAAACTATTCAGCTTAAAAAAATGATATTAGAAACCTCAATATCATTTTTGAAGGCCTATCCATAGAAAGACACGTTTGAAGAAAAAAAATTGAGTTTCAGTTCTAAGTATGTGGAACCCCCAAAATTTATTGTTCCTTTCTATATTTGTGCGAATATCTAAATGCGGTTCACAGAATACATAACTAACAAACTTCAATAGCATAGTTCTTATAGTTTCGGAAAAAAGTGGCTGTGACATACAGACAGACAGACATGACGAATCTATAAGGGTTCCGTTTTTTGCCATTTGGCTACGGAACCCTAAAAATGTCCATTCTGTATAGACCTCATTTCAATTCAATTCAATGTTTTGTTGGCATTTGTTTACAGCACTTACAAAACGTCACAAAAGAATTGAAAAGTATAGAATACCGACCACCAATTCGCAACTTCTGAATGCGGCCCCATCTTGAGAAGATTCCGGCAAGAAGTCTGTAGTCTATTTAGTAACACGTGTACTTGATCAAATTAGCTACTCATATTGTATTGTTAGAATAGCCTAGTAAATATATATGGGCTCAGTACAGCAAATAATTCATTTTCAAGCTTATTTGTCATCTAAATATTCTTGAATTTTGTAATTGCCTTTTTGATAAAGCGTCATTCATGCTTTTTATTTGTTTATGTGTAGATTTCTCATTTCGATAGGGAGCTTGTTGTAGAAGCATGCAGAAATAGGAACATACTCCATATGTATGTTACACCAAGAAAGGAGCCAGGTCAGCTTATTGCCAGGCACGAGTACCCGTCAGTCGGGGTGCGAGGGTCAGTCGGGGTGCGAGGGATATGCTCTATGGGCAACCTTACACCCCAGCGTCTGTAGAACCGAGACGGCGTGCGGTTTTAGTCGGTTCAAGCCCGACATAACCGCCCCCGCTGGCACGCGGGGGGGTAGGTATCCGAAGGGATTTCCGCACGAAAAAAAAAAAAAAAAAAGGCACGAGTACCCGGCGCTTGTTTCCAACTGGCTCCTAGAGGACATTTTGAACACACTTTAGATATAAAAGTTACACTTTCTTTTACAATAAAACATCACATCAGCACTGGAGACAAAGATTTAAGATAAATTTGTCAGTTTTATTACTTTGTAGACCTATATTTCTTTTTTTGTAACGAAATTACTATTTATATTATTACTAAAAACCGAAAAAACAGGCCCAAACCTCAAGCGCTTTCTGCCAACGCCCCAGAACTATCCTATATTTATTATAGACTTTGATTTTGTTAAGTCTGTGGCGAAAAGCCGGTTGAGAATGAGCCTGACAGATAGCCCAGCTAAATGTATAGCTACAAACAGCTTATGTAATAATAGTAAACAAAAACATACACAAAACACATCATGAAATGCTACACAAGAGCGCATTTCTACCTATATACAACTAACATTCAAGTTGAAACGAACCGAAGTAGAAGCCGTATATTTGTACGTTTAGACTATTTCATTTAACAGTCTCCAGTAACCAATACTCACTTTGATACCTACTTTCGAAAAAAAGGCAGTGGCACTCCAGGAGTGCCGACAGAAGTGAAAACTTGAACAATTATGTGTATTTTTTAATCGTCATCATCCATTCCGCCCTCCATCTCTCCCTCCAATCCCCTCCCTACTTACCTACCAACCTCACTCCCTATATCACTCCCTCGCTTCCTGCATCTCTCTCTCCCTCCGTGCCTCCCTCCTTCCATCCATCCATCCATCCAGCTACAACAAAGATGGCGTCGTTTTAAAAAAAAATATCGAAAGTGTCTCGCGTGACGTAGGCATATCGGTGATCATTTCTAGGTGAATGACGTGAAGATTTAAAAAAAAACGCGAGTTCCTTGATTTTTCTTCACCCAAAAGTGCTCATTTGAAAAGTTCTCAGTGCGGCTAAAGAAGTTTTCATTTCAAAAACAATTACTAATATTGTGGTGTCGACTATCGCCTCTATAGTTAACTGTACATGCCTACTGATATTTCTAAATATACAAACCCAAATTCTAACGACAAATATTGTATCCCTAACTATTTGTCGTCGAGAACGGCACAGCCAGTGGAATGCACGGCTTGCGCTAACTACTTGTGTGCACCACTAATTGATTCCAGCATCCCAAACGTACTCGATATCCGAACATACCTCGTTATTATGCGAGATGAACAATAGTAGCAGTCGTTACGTCATCATAATAATATGTCAGCTGCTCGAGACTGAAATAACATCAATTCGGAGATGTATACAGATTAGTTATAGAATTAGAATGATACTATTACTATCTGTGGATATGGTGGGCATCGTGTTTCTGTGTTTCTGTGTTTCTGTGCGACAACGTAATATATTTTTAAGCGACACTTCGGGGTTCTTCAAATGTTTTTGAAGTGAAAAAACCTTGGTGGCGCGTTCGTCTAATGAGTTGTAGTTGACTTCGTCAAGACTGCGATCGATTCCGACCGAGGCCCAAGAAACACTTTTTGTCATCATATATCTTTTTGTAATATTAATTCTATTTTGTGCCATAAATCTATTGATATAAAATGAAAATTAAACAAAACATAAAACATAAACTCACGCCTATATCCCCGAAGGGGTAGGCAGAGGTGCTAGCACCCACATTTCGCCAGTTTATGTTCAGGTCCCAGCCTATTGCCATTAACCGGGCACTTATAAACCTGCGATAAATACACACATAACTTCGAAAAGCATCGAAAAGTCATTGGTGTGTGCCATGGTAAAACCTGGGATCGAACCCGAGACCTCGTCTCAGCAGTCCATTACCCATACCACTAGGCTACCGCGGCTATGATATATATATTTCTAGGAAGTCATAATTTGATTAAATAGCACTACAAATTAGTAAATTTCCTTAATTCCTTTATCATCGAAATGTCGCATTATCTATTGGGCCTACCGCCCAAGTGTCGTCGATATCACAGCCGTCGAAATGTTGCGCTGGTCAAGGTCGACGGCCATTTTGTACCGCCCCATTGATAATCGATGCCGGCGCAGCGTAAGAATGAATGAAACGCTGTTTTTGACAGTTAAATAGCTGCCGCCTAAAAAAATTCAAATTTACGGCGTCGCTTTGAAGTGTCATTTCATTACGGCACCTCATGAGGTGCCGTAATGAAATGACACTTCACACAATGAGCTGTCGTTTTGAATATTATTTTCTTTTCCGACGGTTGATTACGATGCCGATTGCACCTAACACTGGGCTAGTATGGCTTTTATGGGTGCGACTGCCGACGAGTGGATTCTGCCGTCCTATTGCACCTAACACTGGGCTACTATGGCTTTTATGGGGGTGACTGCCGACGAGTGGGTTCTGCCCTCCTATTGCACCTAACAATGGGCTACTATGGCTTATATCTATTATTTTATTTATTATTTTAAGGAATATTATATAGATTAAACAAAATACATCTATTAATGAAAAAAGTGACGAAGAAATAGCGAAAGAAAATGAGTGAGTACTTTATAAATATATTGGCGATGATGGTTCTGGTAATAATGATGGTGATAAAGTCGTTGCTATTATGGATAGAAGTTGATTTTTCTGAGAGATACACTTTTTAATGTAAATTAATTGTAATAGTTCTGAAGTGTTATATTAATGTAATATAAATTGTCATGTTTGTTTACGATAGCGCAATAAATGAATATTGTATGTTACCACATAAATAATAGTACTTTTATACTGATAATTAAAGCATTCGCAAAATTATTCCCTAACCATTCCAAAATATCAAAAATGCACAACATTAATATTCAAGTTTTCACTTCTGCCGGCGCTCCCGGAGTGCAACCCGTCGTTATTTTGTTTCTTTTTATATTTATTGACTGCACCCCGCCTGATGGTAAGGTAAGATGAAATCCAAAAAGTAGTGGCCACCATTTGCAGAGATTGTCCCTAGAATGGTGGCCCCTACCTAGACAACCTTGACAGATGTTTTTTCACGCCCCGCTTAAAGTACCCAGGGTTGTAGAAAGAAGGGAACACGTGTGTGGGTAAAGCGTTCCAGTTCTTTATGGTCCGACAAAAAAAGGAGTCACCAAACCGCAAATTTGATAATTTTGTAAAATCTATGTCAATAGATAGGGTAACATGGTGTCAGAAACGTAAATATTTGTTACGTACATACGTAATTGTATTATGTTGCAGGGACTGTCATCTAACTTCCTTAATCCCGCGAGCAAAGCCTGCAGCTGAGCCTGATGCAGTTGGCTTGGACCCTGATGTTCTTGATGGACCCCGTAGACCCGAAATTGTGTTACCAAACCGACTCAATTCAATGATCGAAGGAACTTGAGGGACACGAGTCTACAGGACCACTTATTCATCGGACTCCAACCGCATATTTTTAGTCACTATCACAATAAAATAAATAATAAATTTGTCACAAAATTCGGCAGGGTGGGTACCACTGTGCACGATTGCGAAAAACCCTCCATAGTAATCCAATTTTGGTTTGATTGCGTTCAGGGGTCAGCAAGTGCATAGCCGGGTAGGGGATTGTGGTCGCAGCACTAGTGGGACCGGTAGGTGTCACGCGGTGCTGCGACGATAATTCTCTTCTGATGAGGCCGTCAAGCTGAGTGCCACCATTGTTAACATGATACGTGTATGTAATGGTGACCCTCTTTCCTGAGACTTTACCTTCAGCTTACCATCAGGCGAGTTGAAGTCAAATTGACGTGTCCTAAATATATAAAAAAAAACTTGAAAAGGGGTGGAACCCATTTTCATGATTTTTGATTTTTTGTAGATTTGTCTCTGCCTGTACTGTGCCATATTGTGGCATTTATTTTTTGCGGAAATCACCACGGTTACCCCACCGCAGGTCAGTGGGGGTAATTATAGCGAACTCGACCGGACCAAAACCGCATCTCGGGTGTCTAAATGCCGGGGTGAAAGGTGGCCAATAAGGTAATTCCCTCGCACCTCGGCTACATAACTTAATTCTAAGGTGGAACGAAGTTTGCCGGGTCAGCTAGTAATATAATAAATCATATGTTTCGAATTTACATTTTTCGTCGTAAATTTTTGTTCTCCAGTTAATGATTTCGTCAATTCCGTTTACATTACTGACAGTTTCCATTTGTGTTATCTCTAATAGAATGTCAGTTTGTCTATAGGCCCTGTAAGCCAAGCTACTTTTAAGGGCATAACATTGAAGAGGATAGGGTTAAAATAATATATTATTCACTACTACTAGAAGAGCTATCTCATGCCTTAAACATTTGGTTCGAATGTCTTCAGAATCGTCTTAATTGATAACCTTTGTCAACGTCATGAGTTCAACTATCGATCTTGGAGCCGTCAGAGAGAAGTATCTATTTGTATATTCTGAATAACATTATAAATCAGAAAGTGAGTTTATAAATTTTAAGGCTTTCACGGCCGGCGTTGCATGTAGAATATACTGCTTCCGGGCTGTTTGGCCGTGGTCTATAGGAAACTTGTATTCCAAACGTTTCGTCGATCACTGCGGTCGACATCTTCAGTGGTATAGGTCCGGGCGCCGACGAGTGCGGAGAACTCTCCTCGGCGGCGACTTCTCTGCGACTGATGTAGAGGCCCGTGATCGACGAAACGTTTGGAACACAAGTTACCTAAGGACCACGGCCAAACAGCCCGGAAGCAGTATATTCTACAAGAAAGTGAGTTTGTCTGTTACTCTTTGACGCAAAAACGGATGAATGGATTTCATTGTCAACAATTGCATTTTGCAAACTTGCATTTTGTAGCCCGCGCTCCACTGTCCCATATCTCCTTCCCATAATTTGGTTTTGTTCTGATTTTAACTGTCATCAGACTACCCCGAGAGGAAACCCTGCATTCGAGCCTCTTTCGACAATGATCAGGTGTACTGGTTTGTAGGTAAGATTGGCTTGAGGTTCGAAGATATTGGAAGATCCAATTCACCCTATAATAATAACATAACACGACATGTAGTCATTTCAAATTTTTGAACGAAAATTATTTAAGTTACTTTTTCTAAAGATTTAGATCGGAAAAAGAGAACATGAGAGTTCTAGATGTGCTCTTTTTCCGATCTAAATCTTTAGAAAAATTAAGCATACAAAATGCTTAAAAATTTAATTGAATTAATTAGGCGGATTCATCAAAAAACAATGTTTAAAAATGACTAAAGTTATTCATTGTTTCCGTAGTTCGCAAGAATTACGGTAGATTAGATGGCTCCAGCGTCGCCTTAAGACGTATATAATATATCGGAGAATTTCGAATATCTGGGACGTGTCTAGATAGCTCAGCTGGTCAGAGCATTCCCCCTATAAGGGACTGTTCGCGGGTTCAAGTCCCGTTCAGATGTTCTCATTTTCCGATCTAAATATTTATTTAAGTATTTGCATAACACATAACATAACTTCACGCCTGTATTCCCGAAGGCGTAGGCAGAAGTGTATTACACACCCACGATTCGCCAGCTATGTTAGGGCCCCAATTTAATAGCGTTTTTATTTAAAACACATTATTAAGCGAGCGATAATTAATATTTATTAATGCACACATAACTACGAAAATTCAGAGATGTATGCCCGGGGCGTCTCAGCAGTCTGGGCTATCGCCGATTTATTTGCATCTAATTTTATATCTGTCACTTTCAGAGCTCTATTAATGCTGTCTATTATTGTCTGCAACTGCTTCTACAATGTAAATGACGCAGGTAAATGTATTAAATAGCCGCTAGCTACAACAATATTAAGTTTACAAGCGTCGAGACGCTTTAAGCCTGACGAACAATCTCGTAGTTCATTCTTCACTACTTAAATACATGCAGTCTTCCTCTGCAACAAAATTAAAGCTGAGTCTACACTGCGTACTGTGTCGTCTTTCTGCTATAAATGTCTCGCAAAGAACAATTCAATTTCAAGAAACACTTCAGTAACAGTCCACCTATTTTAAGTTGGATTCAAAAGAGCCAACGGAACGGAAACGGTGTAAGTGTCGAATAATTAAATACTTGTTCACTATTTGATACCTTTTTTTTTTTTTTTTTTTTTTTTCGTGCGGAAATCCCTTCGGATACCCCCCCGCGTGCCAGCGGGGGCGGTTATGTCGGGCTTGAACCGACTAAAACCGCACGCCGTCTCGGGTCTACAGACGCCGGGGTGTAAGGTTGCCCATAGAGCATATCCCTCGCACCCCGACTGACCCTGGGCCATCTCCGGTTTCGAGATGGCCCCCTCGGGACACTATTTGATACCTCAATGTAAGAAAGCAGCGGAGAAACAAGTTGTAGATTAGCAACTTTTTGTTGCTTTGAATATCGCGTAGACTACGGATTTTCTAGGAGGTTTATACTTACTTAGAAATAGTCTGTTCTGACACAGTCATTGCGAACTTTGCGCTTGAATTTCCATCAGCCGTCACATAAATCTCCGTAAACATGAATTTACAGTGGTGTGGTGAGTACCAAATTCGTTTTGACTCTGTCATTTACATATTATTTACAAATATTTTTATTTTATGAATGATGATGATGTGAGTGTTGATGTACATCAACAAAAGGGGCCCCTCCTAAACCTACACTTGGGTCGCAAGTCCCAGGCACTGTCCCGAGTTCCCAACTCAAAACGCGATGGACCCGGCACCCGCACGGAGAATCCATGGATTGTTAAGAATATCGGTTTATTAGAAAGTACTTATAGAATTTATGGGCATATTAAACTTTTTGAACGATATTTTTAGAACTTAATGGCTCACTTGTGACATTATGTATTGATGTATATGTACACCTACGTATGCATACATAGCCGTGTACCGGCAGCCGCGCTCAGCGCGCCCCCAAACTATGTTCTTTGGCCAGTAATAAACTAGCGTTAAACGTGTGAACGTGTTTCATTGCTCCGCATACTTATCATGTATACCTATATAATTGAGCTTCATCATACTTTTGAATACAATTTATATTTTGCCAAATACCAAACGATGTTATTAAATATCATCAATTAAGTCCTTTATTTGCAAAATTTTTACTCTTTTGGAGTATTATCTAAGTTTTCGCTCCATTATATCTAATTTTTTACCCCCCCCCCCCTCCCTAATAAAAAACTATAATCTAGAGTTGTAACCAAAAATGCAGCAGTAAAAATTTAGAAGAGTGTAGGTATAAACCAATTTGTCCGCGTTCTAGAAAGTACATTTTGGGACTAAGCCTTTCCAGACAGCGCTGCACACTGGCGAGAAACATTTAAAATTTCTAGGCCAATAATTGTATCAGAAAACGTTGCCTCACAAAAAGTTGCCAGTTTGCAAAGCCTTTGATTCCCATAAACATTTCTTGAGACGAAGCACGTTAATTGGCAGAAAATTGAAATGCAACCCTATCACGTTGTAAGTAGAACGATGTTGTTTTGGGCCCTCAGTAAAAGATAAAGAAATATTTACTTAGGGCAATTTTACTATGAAGGAGTGGTTGGAGAGGCACCACGGTGACCTCTCCTACCGGATATTCCTGATATTTACCGGACACGGGTGCTTCGGTAAGTATCTATGGCGCATCCACCGGGAGACAACGCCGCAGTGCCAGCACTGCGAGGATCCTGGCGAAGACACGGCACTCCACACGTTGGTGGAGTGCCCTGCGTGGGCGAGTCAACGCCAGGATCCTGGTTTAGTTCACGCCCACCCCATCGTCGGCACCGATTGGGTGAAGCCCAAGGGGGTTTCCACACGCTAAAAAAAAGGGCAATTTTACTTATGTCCTAACTTTTGACTTAATTCTTTTTGTGTCGTTTGGGATTTTAAGCATCTACAGATTATAAAAGTAAGGTATGTTTTTGTGAAGCATATGTATTTTTTATTTTAATCTAATTCATCCTACTAATATTTTAAATTGCTGTCGCCCGCGGCTTCGCCCGCATTTAAATCTGATTCTGTTCCCGCTACCCATGGCACCCTATTCCACCACCACAATCTATATAAGAAACAATTCCACCACCGCAATCTATATAAGAAACAATTCCACCACCGCAATCTATTTATGAAACAATTCCACCACCGCAATCTATATAAGAAACAATTCCACCACCGCAATCTATATAAGAAACAATTCCACCACCGCAATCTATATAAGAAACAATTCCACCACCGCAATCTATATATGAAACAATTCCACCACCGCAATCTATATAAGAAACAATTCCACCACCGCAATCTATATAAGAAACAATTCCACCACCGCAATCTATATAAGAAACAATTCCACCACCGCAATCTATATAAGAAACAATTCCACCACCGCAATCTATATATGAAACAATTCCACCACCGCAATCTATATAAGAAACAATTCCACCACCGCAATCTATATAAGAAACAATTCCACCACCGCAATCTATATAAGAAACAATTCCACCACCGCAATCTATATAAGAAACAATTCCACCACCGCAATCTATATAAGAAACAATTCCACCACCGCAATCTATATAAGAAACAATTCCACCACCGCAATCTATATAAGAAACAATTCCACCATACAACATTTTGTTATGTCACAAAGGGTTTATGCAGCAGCGATTTTGTTGAAAACTGCCAGATAGCTTATTTTTTTCCGACACCTTCAACAAATATCATTATATTTTGTAATGAACACTAAAACTTGACAAATTTACTAAAACCTTCCTTGAGAACCAATCTATCCACTGGTGAAAATAGCATGAAAGGCATTGCAGTAGTTTTTGAGTTTATCGCGAACAGACAGACAGAAAGACGCGGCGGAATACTGTGTTTTTTAATATGTAGTAATGTGAACCGCGGTAGCCTAGTGGTATGGGTAATGGACTGCTGAGACGAGGTCTCGGGTTCGATCCCAGGTTTTACCATGGCACACACCCATTGGTAACCTACTCTATATTCTCTATACTCTATATTCTATATATACTCTATACTTGGTATAACTTCGAAAAGCATCGAAAGTCATTACTTTCGATGCTTTTCGAAGTTATGTGTGTATTTATCGCAGGCTTATAAGTGCCCGGTTAATGGCAATAGCTCGCCACCTATTACATTGGGACCTAAACATTAAACTGGCGAAATGTGGGTGCTAGCACCTCTGCCTACCCCTTCGGGGATATAGACGTGAGTTTATGTTATGTTATGTAGTAATGTGAAAGTTTGAGATGTTGTTTGGATGTTTGATTCTCAATCACGCTCTAATGGCTGAACTTATCTGACTGATTGGTATAGGAACAGATTGTAGTCTAAAATTACAAATAAACCACATTTTATAATACATATTATAATAAAATAACATAGTTATTAACTAAATAACACATACTATTTTTTTTTGTGCGGAAATCCCTTCGGGTACCTCCCCGCCGGCCAGCGGGGGCGGTTATGTCGAGCTTCAACCGACTAAAACCGCACGCCGTCCCGAGTCTACAGACGCCGGGGTGTAAGGTTACCCATAGAGCATATCCCTCGCAATCCGACTGACCCTGGGCCATTCGCAGTGTCCCCTCTGATAACAGCAGAGGGGTACCTGGAGCGACCACTCCCGCGGTCCTTGCAGTCCCGCCATACCGCGACCCCCTCGTACAATGGGGTCAGCTGGCCCTGAAAAGGGCCGGTTGGTCAGACTCTTGGCCGTTGACGTTGACGCCAGCTACTCAAGAGGCAATCAATGAAGCGTCATCGCCCACGTTGCCCAGAGTGCACCAACCTTGGAGGTGATCCAACCAGACGCACCCCCAAACCCTGGAATAGGTTCTCATGGTTTGCGGGAACGGAATCAAAGTTGCACGCGGACGGCGCCGCAGGCAACAGCTAGTTATTAAATATAAAATGATCCATCCCTGGATCGTACGGAATCTATACTATGCTAGTACCCACTTCGCGGTAGTGCAAGCAACAAGTTGAACTGTATTTATCGCATTCGGATGAAGAGCATAAAATACGAACAAACATGGTTGTTTTTAGGGTTCCGTTGCCAAATGTCAAATGGCAAAAAACGGAACCCTTATAGATTCGTCATGTCTGTCTGTCTGTCCGTCCGTATGTCACCGCCACTTTTTTCCGAAACTATGAGAACTATGCTGTTAAACTTGGTAAGTAGATGTAATCTGTGAACCGCATTAAGATTTTCACCCAAAAATAGTAAAAAACAACGAATTTTGGGGGTCCCCATACTTAGAACTGAAACCAAATTTTTGTTTTCATCTAACCCATACGTGTGAGGTATCTATGGATAGGTCTTCAAAAATGATATTGAGGTTTGTAATATAATTTTTCTCTAAACTGAATAGTTTCCGCGAGAGATACTTCCAAAGTGGAAAAATGTGTCCCCCCCCCCACTGTAACTTCTAAAATAAGAGAATGATAAAACTAAAAAAAATATGTGATGTACATTACCATGTAAGCTTCCACCGAAAATTGGTTTGAACAAGATCTAGTAAGTAGTTTTTTTTAATACGTCATAAATCGTAAAACGCAATTTACCTTCCATTCAATCAACTCAAATATAAAATTTAAAAAAAGCATTACATGTTATGTTACTTACTGCTACGGAACCCTTCATGGGCGAGTCAGACTCGCACTTGACCGCTTTTTTTACTAAGCCTGCTGTAAGTTACCCGTAGCTCCGCTCGCGTGAAATACTGATCCCGCGATAAATCCTGTCCCCGGGATAAAATCTAGTCTTTCTTTTCTTTTTTAGGTAGATTTCGATGAAATCGATCTACCTATTGGTTTCTTGACTACTGTCGAATTTAAAAAAAAAATCTTCATAGGAGGTCTAGTTATGACCCCCTGAGTCCGAAATGACCACTGGTCAAAAAGTTTATATATATATATATATATATATATACGAGTATATATATACTCGTATATATATATATGTATGTATGGTTCCACTTCCCAAAATTTGCGGTACTCTCACGGTCGCATTTTTGCCCCGATCGCTTTCAAACTGCGGTCAAAAATTGCTTGGGTGTAAACTTAGTTTAAGTTCGTGAACGGGTGGAATCCGGCCTAAGGGGACGGTAGGGCCTCACTTTTTGTGAAATCAGTTTTTCCTCAAAATTTCACGTCCCATGAAAGATATTCGAACCGTTCTAATTTTATCCCATAGTATACATGAATACCAACAACTTTTAATTATAAACCTATAAGATTAAAACTTTAACTAAAAGTGGAGGGGGGGAAAACCAAAATTTTTCGGGAAAAAAAATCATAACTTCTAACCGGTGAACATCTTGCTGTCGGAAACATTTTTAATCAATAGGCCATTTTTAAGTCTAAAATAAATACCGGAAAAGTTTTTCGCTAAAAGTTACCGTTTTCGAGAAAAAAAAATCCGTTCCCGCAGGGGGAACGCACAGGTAGATTTCGTGAAGCAATTAATATTATTTTATATAGAGAACTACGGACTTTAAACAATTTAATTTTTTTTTTCTCGAAAACGGTAACTTTTAGCGAAAAACTTTTCAGACATTTATTTTAGACTTAAAAATGGCCTATCGATTAAAAATGTTTCCGACTGCAAGAATGTTCACCGGTTAGAAGTTATGATTTTTTTCCCGAAAAATTTTGGTTTTTCCCCCCTCCACTTTTAGTTAAAGTTTTAATCTTATAGGTTTGCAATTAAAAGTTGTTGGTATTCATGTATACTATGGGATAAAATTAGAACGGTTCGAATATCTTTCATGGAACGTGAAATTTTGAGGAAAAACTGATTTCACAAAAAGTGAGGCCCTACCGTCCCCTTAGGCGGGATTCCACCCGTTCACGAACTTAAACTAAGTTTACACCCAAGCAATTTTTGACCGCAGTTTGAAAGCGATCGGGGCAAAAATGCGACCGTGAGAGTACCGCAAATTTTGGGAAGTGGAACCATACATACATATATATATATATAAACTTTTTGACCAGTGGTCATTTCGGACTCAGGGGGTCATAACTAGACCTCCTATGAAGAAATTTTTTTTAAATTCGACAGTAGTCAAGAAACCAATAGGTAGATCGATTTCATCGAAATCTACCTTTTTTTTTTTTTTTTTTTACGTGCGGAAATCCCTTCGGATACCCCCCCGCTGGCCAGCGGGGGTGGTTATGTCGTGTCTCGACTAAAACCGCACGGTGTCCTCCCCAAGTATCCGTTGCCGGGCACCCCGGGTAAGCCCTCGAAAGGATAACCCCAGGGTTGCCGGCGGACTTTGGCCGCCAACGCGGCCTCGCCTGGTGGGGTCGGGTTTTATCCCGCTTCGGTGAGTTGGCAGGCGTGTGTAGGGCACACACGACACGCCTCCGCCACGGCCTGCTTCTGTAAGGACGGTGAGTCGGCCAACTGCCGTCCTCAGGCCCCGATCATGGAGGTCGGTAGTCCCGGGCGTAGATGAGTCTGCGGCGTCCTCGCCGCAGACTGCGAAACTCGGAGGGCAGGGTTCTTTCCCGCTCCCTCTCCGCCGTCTCTTTCGCGAGCATTACCTGCTCGCAGAAAGAGGCGGCGGCGTGCCACTTGCTCCCGTCTGAGACCACGGCCCTCACCATGGTCTCCAACGAGAGAACGTCCACGCCCAGGACCGCAACGAGATCCCGGCGTTGACTCGCCCACGCAGGGCACTCCACCAACGTGTGGAGCGCCGTGTCTTCGCCAGGATCCTCGCAGTGCTGGCACTGCGGCGTTGTCTCCCGGTGGATGCGCCACAGATACTTACCGAAACACCCGTGTCCGGTACCTACCTAAAAAATTAAACATGTTAAAAATGTTACTGTGTTTACTTGTGTGTGTAAGTCCGTAGTTCTCTATATAAAATAATATTAATTGCTTCACGAAATCAATCTGTGCGTGCCCCCTGCGGGAACGGATTTTTTTTTCCTTTTCTTTTTTTTTTTAAAAGAATATTAGTAACCGAATTTACTAACATTCCCCCCAACCCCTACAGCTAAGCTAAGTTACTTGTGTAAGGAGTGAGTTCACGTCGGTAGTGTAATGGCCAGGATTCGAACCCGGGACCTCTCGATCGTAAGGTCGACTCCTTAACCACTAAGCTACCGACGCTTCAAGTCGATAATCTACCCTTGTACGAAATTTCATCCCGATCCGTTAAGCCGATATTCCATGGAAGAGTGACAAACATCCATCCATCCTCTTAAACTTGCCCATTTGAAATATTTAGTAGGATTCCTCGGCGGCGAGGAAGGTTCTCCGCACTCGACGGCGTCCCGACGTGTACCACTGAAGATGTCGACCGCAGTGATCAACGAAACGTCTGGAACACAAGTTTCCGATGGACCACGGCCAAACAGCCCGGAAGCAGTATATTCTACATGCAACGCCGGCCGTGAAAGCCTTAAGATTTATATTAAACGGACACATGTTTAAATAATCACTCGCCCAAGTGCCCTCCCTTTTAACAAAACAATAACGGTAACATATTAATTAAAAATATCGCTTTGCGGGGCTGTGGCCGAAGCGGTGGCAAAATTAATTACAGCGAAGCATTTAGCGCCACTGCGCCACCGTCCCACCACGCGGGCGGAACGAGCGATTTATTACATCTTGAGGTTCTAACGTCTTTTAAATAGCATGTTGTTTGATTACTCTGTTTGAGGACATCCTTCTTGGGCTGTTCCTTCAATCCTGTGGTATTCATTGCGAGTCTGAGGTTTTGGTTACGATCCCTGTGCATAATTATTGAGTTTTACTTTTGAGTACTTATAAAGGTCGTGAAACAGAAAGACGAACGCTCTTCAAGCGTTCAACGGCTACGTTAAAGGTTCAATTACCCCTCAACGATGTTGGGTCTTGAACATCAGGTACCTTATATCTTCCTTCTGCGAGCATGTGATGCTCGCGAAGGAGATGTCGGAGCGCGCCCGGGAGAGGTTCAGAATTCTCCCGGCCCGCCGAGCCCGCAACATGCTCGCCGCGCGTCGCAGGCGACTCATTCGCCGGAGGTCGCTCAACGACTTCCGTCCTCCATGAGCGCAGGCCTGGGGGTGGCAGGTGGGGCCGCCTGTCACTCACGCAGAAGCAGGCCGGGACGGTGGGGCGACTAGCGCCCCTCCCCCAAACCGGGGCAAGACGGGGACACCGTGGTTCCCAAACCCGAGGGGGCCATCTCGAAACCGGAGATGGCCCAGGGTCAGTCGGGGTGCGAGGGATATAAGAAGGGATATAAACACGAACTAAAAGAATTTCTCTAGTCACTAAAAGTCAAAACTAATTAATGTCCCTCGGTCAACAATCAATTATGAGCCCTAAACGCATTCCGGATTAAATTAAAATATTTTATACAGCGCTGCGCAGTCGAGAAATAATTAAGGCAGCCACAAATCCTAGATCACCATAATTTAGTTGACTTTCATTGGATTTCCATATCGCCTGCTAATGTTGCTAACTTGGTCCGAAGATATGAGGTTTTAGACTCCTATAAGCTGTTTTAGTGAGTTTAGCAACCCAAATATAGATAACATTCTGTTTGAATTACCTTTCATGAGGAGTGTGGGGAATTGATACTTATATCAAACTTGCTGATAACATTTCTCTAACGATTTGGTTGTATGTCAAAAAGACGTCAATCTTCGCTTTACAAACTTTGTCTATTTATTTTTATGCAGTCACACGTGTGAATTCTTTCCTGTGTGACGGGCTGTGATTGCTGGACGCTATGAGTCTAGAAGCCAGTTCGTATATCTTATGGCAGAAAAGATGACCCGCCGACACTCATATTTCTTGTTCAAATCTTATTAAATAAATAAATAAATATTCTACGACATTCTACACAGCGCTTTTAAGACCCAAAGTAAGCATAGTTTAACTAGCTTGTGTTATGGGTTCCAGAATGTGGATAAACATGCTTATATACTTTTTTTTTGTAAATACATACATATTATACATAGAAACACCCAGACCAATGCAAAAAGACATATTCATGCGTACAAATATTTGCACTGAGCGGTGACCGAACCCGCGCCCCCTGTCGTAGCAGTCGAATGCACTACTGCTACGCCACAGAGGCCGTGTTGAGTGAACATAATAAGAAACGGGTGATAATATTTATTAAAAACTGGCTCCTGTTGGAGGCTTTGCCCGCGTGGTAACACTTTATCATGGAAGTTATTTTTGCTGGAATAAAAAGTATCATGTTTTTTTTAGGTACCTAAGCTAGCTATCTCTATGGGGTGTATGGGACCAAGACCTTTGTGGTCAGGTCGGTACGTCAGCTGCTACGATGCTCTGGCGCCTGCTTTCCCCTAGCGGTCATGACATCAGACGGAAGTAGCTCCCGTAAATTCGTATAATCCAAATCAATAGAAGGACCAAGCACCCTGGGTTCCGATGCCTTGAATGAAAGATGATGATGATGATGAGCCAACGATCTCTTTGCCAACCGGTCATCGGTTCAGTGGACGCCTTAAGTTAATAGAAAGACAGACAAACATGACAGTATGACCGTTTTAAGTCAGGGGATGGTCATTTTCTCAGAATGAGAAAGTACAATATTGTAGTTAGTAGGAACAAAATCCTGTACGTCTTCGCTCGGCGAGCGCATTCAGGCATGGCTAGGTTAGTAACACATTAATAATTCCCTCGGCGTCCCGTACAAGCGACGTACAAGGCTACTGTTGGTGTGTGCCTTCTGGGTCTACCGCTCAACCCGTACTTACTTTACGTTGTAAGTCCAACGAAAAATAAACACGTACAAAGTAAAGGTAAAAATCAAAACAAAAAAATAGTTTAATTTGCATTTTCAATGGGCATTCTTCGGATGTGTTTTACGTGTACAAATCAATAATATTTAAGTGATAGTCAAGACCTGTTGTGTGATTTAGAAATTTTTTGTGAAAAAGCAGACGCGTATAAGACAGCATATTATTTTATACTAGCTGAAGTCCGCCGGTATCGCTTTTTTTTTGCAATCAAACATACGGTAGATTTTAAGTCTGACCAAGACCTTTCTTATAGAAAAACCGCATCAAAATTCGCTCAGTAGTTTTTGCATCCATCCATATTCATGCATACAAATGTTTGCACTGACCGGGAATCGAACCCGCGCCCCCTGACGTAGCAGTCGAGTGCACTTCCACTACGCTACAGAGGCCGTCAATATGTTAAGAATGGTAACCCATCTTAAGACTCTGGGTAGGATTGCTTAACTTTGCCATGTGTTAACCTACTTGGTTACGGTAGCGGTTTATTTTATATTCAGTATGTATATGAAAGTATGTATATGAACAACATTTAATAAACATTCGACTCCTACGACAGGGGGCGCGGGTTCGATTCCCGCTCAGTGCAAATTTTTGTATGCTCGAATATGTATATTTGGATTGGTCGGGGTGTTTCTATGTACTTTATTTTCCGAAGAGCGTAGGAATGTTTGCCAGTTTCTTGGCAGCTTGCCTGCTGCTGTGACCCTTTGTCTGAGGCCTTTTCATATGTATGTATTTACAAAAAAAAAGTATATAAATAAGTTTATCCGCATTCTAGAACCCATAACACAAGCTAGTTAAACTATGATTACTTTGGGTCTAGAAAGCACTGTGTAGAATGTGGTAGAATATTGATTTATAATTATTTTATTTAAACGTCCAAAAAAGAGAAAAAATTACGTATACTCTTCTTCATAATGTGTTTTAAGGAAGTCAGCAGGATTTCTTGTGGTCTAATTCCAGCCAGGGGCCAGGAGCCAGGAGTGTTCACTCAATACTGAACACTGTTCACTCAACCTAATAAAGTACTGTGTTTTGATTGAGTAGACTACTACGGCAAGTAGGTCGTCTCCAAGCGTGTTTGCTATCCAAATATATACTTTAATTTTACAATTGCCTTTTAGGCAAAGTTTAATTTTAATTAAACATTTAAATTTATTAGTAACCCTGTGGGATGGTTAATTTTCGACCTTATTTTGAGGTAGTCAGAAAGTTAAAAATCATTTCTTTTTAATATTGTTATATAGGTCAGCTGTGAACATTATACAAATATGTCATTATACATTTTACATTGGCGGTACAAATTAACGTAAGTAACATGGGTGTTTATGTTCCAAATGCATTGCAGTGCGTGAAATGTTTTATTTATTGATGTAATGTATTTTTATATATACGTATGTACCTTTTTTTAAGATTTTCTTCGTGTGGAAATCCCCTCGGATACCCCCCGCCGCCCAGAGGGGGCGGGCGGTTGTGTCGGGCTTGTACCGACTAATAAGGTGAAGTAAGGTGTAAGGTTGCCACCTCGGGTTTGGGAACTACAATGCGCCGTCTTGACCCGGTTTGGAGGAGGGACGCTAGTCGCCCCACCGTCCCGGCCTGCTTCTGCTGGGGTGGCAGGTGGCTACACCTGCCCCCCCCTGCGCTCATGGAGAACGAAGGTCGTTAAGCGACTTCCGGCACCTGAGTCGCCTGCGACGCGCGGCGAGCATGTTGTGGGCTCGGCGGGCCTTGTGAGTTCTAAACCTCTCCCGGGCGCGCTCCGCCATCTCCTTCTCGAGCATTACATGTTCGCAGAAGGCGGTGGCGGCGGCCCACGCGCTCGCACTCCGCTCCATTGCCGCAGTTGACCTTACTTTCGAGAGGTCCCAGGTTCGAATCCTGGCTATTACACTACCGACGTGAACCCACTCCTAATACAAGCTATTTAGCTTAGCTGGAGGGGTTAGAGGGAATATTAGTAATTTCGGTTACTAATATACTTTAAAAAAAACATGCTGCCGAGCGATGTAGATAGATTTCGTTCCCGGGAAGGTTGGATCTGGACCAGGGATAGGTCCCGTAACAGAGAACGTATTAGAGCCGTTCAAATTTCTAGATGAGTAGGTACTTTATTTAGCTCTTTACGGAGTACTAAGTTTATATTGGTTAGGTACACTAACCTCCTCGAGTATCACTCCGATTCCGATCCCGCTGTAGTCCGGGGGGAACTGAATCGGAGCGGCCGGTACACCCTGGGCGGCGGTCAATGGCTTCCCCTTCATAGGGTTGGCATTGATCGTCGGCCAATACCCAACGTGGCGGGAACACATCGCTCTCCGTACTCCTCTGCTTTCAGAGGAGACAGGATGAGCGATGCTGTTAGTGGTGAGATGGCCCAGGGTCAGTCGGGGTGCGAGGGATATGCTCTATGGGTAACCTTACACCCCGGCGTCTGAAGACCCGAGACGGCGTGCGGTTTTAGTCGGTTCAAGCCCGACATAACCGCCCCCCCTGGCCAGCGGGGGGGTATCCGAAGGGATTTCCGCACGAGAAAAAAAAAAAAGGTACACAGCAGCAGTTAGGTGCAGCGTCTACACAGCGCAGCTAACATGGATCTATGCCTCGATGTTTACCTAAATACATAGTAAAAAGTTATTATAAATGTCGGTCACAAGTGGAGTGTACCAACTTACTAGCAGTCCCGTTGCAGCTCCAATACTACGGTCTATATGTTACGATACCATCGGATGAAATGCTTAGCTAAATACGATACCTGACTGCCGGGGACGTTACTACGAGCCTTTGCACATAAAACGCGATACAACTTTTAACTCAAGTGCACGGGCTTATTGGTATTGTGGTTTGTTTGCTCTTATATTTTCGGGCGAGCCGCAAAAGTGGGAAAGGTGTTTTGGTTTTTTCCGTCAGAAAAATCTCGGTAATAACAGTTTGGAATAAAAAAAAAAAAAAACCCTTTTTAAAAACCTCGTTTTCCTTCCGAAGGAAAACGTGGTTTTTAAAAAGTTTAATTTTATTTTTAATTTTTAATTTTTTTCTGATGATTAAATATGAAAATGTAAGGTGGCATTAGCCTCAATAAAAAAATTCAGAGCTTAAGGGGGATCAGAAGTGGTCAAAAATTAAGGGTCAATTTTTGGCTTCAGAGGAAAAGAAACACAGAAACACGGACACGAAGTGAAACTAAGAAAAACGTGGTAAAAAAAATAGTAGAAAACAAGGGCTAACTCCTCGCTTCTCATGGGTGCCGTGCAAGACGACAAATCGGCAAAAACGAGCTAAGAGTTTTGGGTTTTTAGGGTTCCGTAGCCAAATGGTAAAAAACAGAACCGTTATAGATTCGTCATGTCTGTCTGTCTGTCCGTCCGTATATCACAGCCCCTTTTTAGGGTTCCGTTGCCAAATGGCAAAAAACAGAACCCTTATAGATTCGTCATGTCTGTCTGTCTGTCCGTCCGTATATCACAGCCCCTTTTTAGGATTCCGTTGCCAAATGGCAAAAAACAGAACCCTTATAGATTCGTCATGTCTGTCTGTCTGTCTGTCCGTATGTCACAGCCACTTTCTTCCTAAACTATAAGATCTCTGCTGTTGAAACTTGGTAAGTAGATGTATTCTGTGAACCGCATTAAGATTTTCACACAAAAATAGAAAAAAACAATAAATTTTGGGGGCTCCCCATACTTAGAACTGAAAGTCAATTTTTTTTTTCATCTAACCCATACGTGTGAGGTGTCTATGGATAGGTCTTCAAAAATTATATTGAGGTTACTATTATAATTTTTCTCTAAACTGCGTAGTTTGCGCGAGAGATACTTCCTAAGTTTTAAAATGTGTGTCTACTAAAAAAAATATATGATGTACATTACCAGGTAAACTTCCACCGAAAATTGGTTTGAACGAGATCTAGTAAGTAGTTTTTTTTAATACGTCATAATTCGTAAACCGCCATTTACCTTTCATTCAATCAACTCAAATATAAAAATTAAAAAAAACATTATTATGTTACTTGCTGCTACGGAACCTTTCATGGGCGAGTCGAACTCGCACTTGGCTGGTCTTTCTATAAGAAAAATTTTGGTACTGAAAAGTCTGAAAACGGGTCCCGTAGGTGATAATAGGCTGCTCCACTATTAGGTGGAATCTGTCTTATTATTAAGAATTCTATAGGTAGATCAATAAAATGGTGAACAAGGACCTCATCGCTTCTCATGGGTGTCGTTCATGACAACAAACGGCTGTTTGTGTTTTGGTGTCCCCATCCGAAACTGAATACTGTCGCATGGGGACAGCGCTTCACTGCGTATAATGACGTGTGCATATCTCAGATGGCGTAGGCAGAGATACATTAATACCCATTTCGATAAAAAATCGTATACTATGGTCTGACTGCAGAGCACACCGGAGAGAAAGTAGTGTCTCGCACTCCCGGTGTATCATCATCATCATCAACCTATGCTAGTCCACTGCTGTACATAGGTCTCCCCTAATGAGCGCTATAGCGCCCTGTCTTCAGCTTGCCGCATCCAGCACTTATGTAACACTGTAATAACAAATAGGGCACGTGCAAAATAGAATTTTATGAATGGCCCCTTATCACAAAATAACTGCAACTCAATTTTTTTTTTGTACGTGCGGAAATCCCTTCGGATACCCCCCGCCGGCCAGCGGGGGCGTTTATGTCGTGCATCGACTAAAACCGCACGGTCTCCTGCCCAAGTGTCCATTGCCGGGCACCCCGGGTAAGCCCTCGAAAGGATAACCCCAGGTTAAAAACTAACCATTAATAAAATATTCAAACAAATTACACTGATGACGGTTATCAGTCGGGGAGCTTCGTTGAATTTTTGCAACAGCAGAATGTATTGCAGACCTAGTAAATAATGATTCAACAAAAAAAAAACAAACAATAACCAACAATTCTGATAGCCCTTCTTCGGTAAACGCAAATGTAAAACGCAGATGTTATCATGATCTATTTACGTCACAAATTACGTCAATTGAAAGTTCAATGTACTACAACACTGTTGATATGAAATGGTTAGTAATTTTAGCAACATTGTTGTAAGCATCGGTGGTTCAGTGGTAGAATGCTCGCCTGCCACGCGGGCGGCCCGGGTTCGATTCCCGGCCGATGCAATTATTTTTGTTTAAGTAACGTTTCTGTTTGTCTCAAATTATGTCTTTCTAATAATTTTTAACCGAATTGAACAGAACAGGACAAGGAAAAATTTGTATTTCTAAGAATTACATACTTTTATCAAGACATATTTATGAATTGATTTCAACGATGCTAATACACCTTTTTATATTAGAAAAAGCTGTATCATTACCGACATTTCGTTTTAAAAATGTTTTTCCCGGGAAAAGACGGTTGCTTCGCCGGGAATCGCACGTCAATCGTTCGGGAAACGTGGGTGTATCACGTTTATATATATATATTTACGTGCGATTACCAAAGGGTAAGCAGTAGACATCCTTACATCTGTATACCCGAGACAAGTTCAAGCCCGACATAACCGCCCCCGCTGGCGGCGGGGTGGTATCCGAGGGTATTTCTGCATTTTTTTTTTATATTTAGGACACGTCAATTTGACTTCACCTCACCTGATGGTAAGTGAAGTAAGTGTGAAGTAAGTGAAGTCTCAGGAAAGAGGGTCACCATTACATACACGTACCATGTTAACAATGGTGGCACTCAGCTTGACGGCCTCATCAGAAGAGGATTGTCGTCGCAGCACCGCGTGACACCCACCGGTCCCACTAGTGCTGCGACCACTATCCCCTTGCCCGGCTATGCACTTGCTGACCCCTGAACGCAATTAAACCGAAATTAGCGTGGTAGCTTAGTGGTTAAGGAGTCGACCTTACGATCGAGAGGTCCCGGGTTCGAATCCTGGCCATTACACTACCGACGTGAACCCATTCCTATCACAAGCTATTTAGCTTAGCTGGAGGGGTTAGGGGGAATATTAGTAATTTGGGTTACTAGTATTCATAAAAAAAAAAAAATTTTTCGGCTTTTCAGTCTATCTACGAAGCGGTGATTTCGATATTTTCCGTGAAGCAATTTCCATCTGATTTTCACAATCCATTGGCGATATTGCAATTTCTTCTCCAGATGTGGTTTATATTTTCTTTTACTTCTGACCTCCAAACCCCGAGAAGAAAGCCTGGGTCAGAGCTTCAGTCGTTTAGAAGGTGAGGATGAATTCCAAAGTACTAGTGTACAACCACCGACTCTTGAAACTATCTCCTATACCCGGCATAGCCGTTTGTTGGTGGCTGAACTCCTCCGTAACCACTCGCGCGATCTTGACCAAATTTACCACGGTGATAGTGTGGACACTGAGGAGTGTTTTGAAGATGGTTCATGTCCGATGTACGATTGAGGAATAATCACCGAAATACAGTTTCACGATCGCGCGGCCTTAGCTAAACGCGCGACCGTAGTAAGATGGCGTATTTTCAAGTAAGAGTCCTGCTCGTTCAGCTCAATTTATTTTAGTCGCACCCTGCACTGAATTTCTAGTTAATAATTTTAATTTAACGCTGAAAATAGTCTCCACCTGGCCGTTACGGCATGCGTGTGTCGCCGCTACTAAAGTGAGTACATACACCAGACAATATTATTCTTTTAGAACATATTAATTGGCCCTCCAAAGCTACGCCCGGCGGCCCGGCCGCTACGGCCGTTGCCCGTACGTTTTCATACAATGTATGGAAATCTATCTGATTTGTTGACATTTATGATATATAGCCTATGACACTCACAAACAATGTGGCTTTCTATTGGTAAAAGAATCAAAATCCGTTCAGTAGTTCAACCGCTTTTATTTCAAATTCTACCGATAAGTTTAAATACCAGTTTCAAACGGTATTTTATTCTTTTTTCAACCAGTATTAAAATAGGGTTTAAGTCTTATACTTAATAAGGTAAAGTACATGAACAATCAGCATAAAGTGCAGCCACTGGATTTCCTTCCAGATCAAGGACTAGTGCCTTGCCACCGAAAACGTTTGTAGTAGTAACGTTAACGCAGCAGGAGTTATTTACTAGAGGCGCAATGCATTCTGCTGTTGCAATGTTGAGCTGAGAGTGCACTACATGATTACCTACAATTCCCGCGCAATTTTTTTTTATTGCATACCATTGAATTGTGTTTTCGGTGATTATTCCTCCGTTGCTAGACCGATTTCAATTTTATTTTTCTGTCTTAAGCCAATAGTTAAGTTGCACATTTTAGCGCCAAAATTGTGGTCTCAACATTGATCATTTTGGAGAAATCAGATTTTGAAATTTTTTAAGGGTAATTATTCCTCCATGGTATGTTCGATTTTCAATTTTATTTTGTCTAAACCATCCGGGTATCGTTGTATTTACTTACATGCCAAGTTTGGTCAAAATTGATCGATTAGTTTAGAAGGAGTAGTGTCACAACCGAAATACACCGAGTGGAGTATAGAGAGCTTGTCACTCACTTTCAGCTCAATAATCGTAAATTTTAACGTGCCGGGATCATGAACGAATATGATTGATTGTAAACAATGAGACAATGCGACCGCTATTTTATTTTCGTACGGAGTCGCGCCCTCTATTTGGGAAATGCTGGTTTATATGAATGTGAATTTCAATTCAAAGAATGTTATAAGAAAATAAATCAAAACGAAAGGTGATTCATTACAAAGCGGATTAATTTAATATGAAAGCGCATTGCAATCGTTAATTGGACTCTACCGACTTATAACACACGGTAGCATTCTTCTCGGCCGCCATTTTATCGATAAAACGTATGAGTAAAATGCTGTGAATTCAATTGTTATATAATTAATGGGAGAAGAACAATGGCGCAGACATGAGGAATGGTTTAGTACAATGGTAATACGGCATGAGTAGATAGTATGAGAGTACGCAGAGTTATGTTTTTTTTTTTTTTTTGACAACGTATTTGTTTTTTTTACTTTTCATTTATTTCTTGATTAAGAAAATCCTGCTAATACTTATCAGAAATGGATTTTCACGACGTAACGTGTCTTGTAGGGTATAGCAGCCAAGGGCATATAGGTACGCGAAAACGGGGGTGTGTGTTGGGTAACCTCCTCGAGTGTCGCTCCGATTCCGATCCCGCTGCAGTCCGGGGGGAACGGAATCGGAGCGGCCGGTACACCCTGGGCGGCGGTCAATGGCTTCCCCTTCACCCCTTCATAGGGTTGGCATTGATCGTCGGCCAATACCCAACGTGGCGGGAACACATCGCTCTCCGTACTCCTCTGCTTTCAGAGGAGACAGGATGAGCGATGCTGTTAGTGGTGAGATGGCCCAGGGTCAGCCGGGGTGCGAGGGATATGCTCTATGGGTAACCTTACACCCCGGCGTCTGAAGACCCGAGACGGCGTGCGGTTTTAGTCGGTGCAAGCCCGACATAACCGCCCCCGCTGGCCGGCGGGGGGTATCCGAAGGGATTTCCGCACGATAAAAAAAAAAAAAAAAAAAAGGTACGCGAAAACGTTGCTACGATCCCATTTTTTAAATATTCTGAACTGCATTCACCGATTCAGACGAGCCAATCCTATTTTATATGGGGATCAAAAGACCATTTGGATCATTTAAGGTATGAATACCTTTTTTTTTGGTGCTGAATTCCCCTCGGATACCCCGGGGGTGGTTATGTCGGGCTTAAACCGACGACAACCACACGACACCTCGGGCCTTCAGCTTCAGGTGTAAGGTATTTCCCTCCTACCCCGATTGACCCAGGGCCATCTCCGGTTTCAAGATGGTCCCATTTGGTTTGGGATCTTGCTCCGGAAAGGGGGGGGGGGCACTAGTCCCCTAGCTCGCTAAAAAGCAAACTCTGGCTGGAGACACCGGGTCAACGGAGGGGCCTTGGGCCTTACCATTAGGTAGGGCCACCCCCACTAGGTATGAATACCTACTAGAAATAGTAACTATAGCAGTTAAGGTACTTGTTCTTGTACTGATTCTGTATATAGAATATTCATTTATTTATTTCTGGAAGGTATGCTTACAGATTACTGCCATTGCATGACAGAAAACATTTGGAAAGAGTTACTTAATAAGTCTAGACAGTAATCCAAATATAGCATACACAACGTGTTAATGGTAGAATACAAATTACAACTATTTGTCACGCTTAAATAACTAAAACGCTACTCTAAATCTATATTAGTATTTAAAAAAAACCGTCCAAGTGTGAGTCCTCGCGCATGAAGGGTTCCGTTCCATTATCGATAATAATCTTCATATTTGAGTTGATTGAATGAAAGGTAAATTGCGGTTTACGATTTATGACGTATTAAAAAAAAACTACTTACTAGATCTCGTTCAAACTAATTTTCGGTGGAAGTTTACATGGTAATCTACATCATTATTTTTTTTAGTTTTATCATTCTCGTATTTTAGAAGTTACAGGGGACATAACACACACACGTACATTTTACCACTTTGGAAGTGTCTCTCGCGCAAACTATTCAGTTTAGAAAAAATCCGTTCCCGCAGGGGGAACGCACAGGTAGATTTCGTGAAGCAATTAATTAAGCAATTTTTATATAGAGAACTACGGACTTTAAACAGTTTAATATTTTTTCTCGAAAACGGTAACTTTTAGCGAAAAACTTTTCAGACATTTATTTTAGACTTAAAAATGGCCTATCGATTAAAAATGTTTCCGACGGCAAGAATGTTCACCGGTTAGAAGTTATGATTTTTTTCCCGAAAAATTTTGGTTTTTCCCCCCTCCACTTTTAGTTACGTTTAGTTTATAAGTAAAAGTTGTTGGTATTCATGTATACTATGGGATAAAATTAGAACGGTTCGAATATCTTTCATGGAACGTGAAATTTTGAGGAAAAACTGATTTCACAAAAAGTGAGGCCCTACCGTACCCTTAGGCCGGATTCCACCCGTTCACGAACTTAAACTAAGTTTACACCCGAACAATTTTTGACCGCAGTTTGAAAGCGATCGGGGCAAAAATGCGACCGTGAGAGTGCCGCAAATTTTGGGAAGTGGAACCATACATACATATATATATAAATATAAACTTTTTGACCAGTGGTCATTTCGGACTCAGGGGGTCATAACTAGACCTCCTATGAAGAATTTTTTTTAAAATTCGACAGTAGTCAAGAAACCAATAGGTAGATCGATTTCATCGAAATCTACCTAAAAATTATGTTAGAAACCTCAATTTCATTTTTGAAGACCATCCATACTCCACACGTATGGGTTTGATGAAAAAATATTTTTGAGTTTCAGTTCTAAGTATGGGGAACCCCCAAAATTTATTGCTTTTTTATATTTTTGTGTGAAAATCTTAATGCGGTTCACAGAATACATCTACTTACCAAGTTTCAACGGCATAATTCTTATAGTTGCGGAAAAAAGTGGCTGTGCCATACGAACGGACAGACAGACAGACATGACGAATCCATAAGGGTTCTGTGTTTTGCCATTTGGCTACGGAACCCTAAAAAGGAATAAGAAAAAAGAAAACACTTCGAACAACGTTCTTTTTTTTTTATTTTTTTTTAACAATATTACTAACCGAAATTACTAATATTCCCCCTAACCCCTCCAGCTAAGCTAAATTGCTTGTGTTAGGAGTGGGTTCACGTCGGTAGTGTAATGGCCAGGATTCGAACCCGGGACCTCTCGATCGTAAGGTCGACTCCTTAACCACTAAGCTATGGTTGCTTGTTTGATATTATTTCCCGCAATAAGTTATCGACTGACGTGATGAGTGTTGCAATGGGGACACACATTTTACTATTTTTAGGGATTTTCTTTAGATAAGCCCTATTGCTATCGAGTTGTCGACGCCGTCGACGTCGTCGTTGCCAATTATCTGTCACGGTTTTGGGTATGAAGGAGATGAGCTATCGAGTTGCTGTTTTCGGTAATAGATTCATGCTGGGGTGATTGCAAGATAAAGAAGAAAAAAAAATCCCTTGTATTCGGCTGAGCTCGTCTCAGGAATTCAACTTGGTTTTTATACCACTCAGGTGACATACAAGCTCACGGCCCACTTGATGGGAAGCGGTTACCGCGGCCAATGGACGTGTGCAACACCGATATGCTCTATGGGCAACCTTACACCCCGGCGTCTGTAGACCCGAGACGGCGTGCGGTTTTAGTCGGTTCAAGCCCGACATAACCGCCCCCGCTGCACGATAAAAAAAAAAAAAAAAAAAAAAAAAAGGGGCGTCACACTCGCGCTGCTACTTTGGAAGTGTCTCTCGCGCAAACTATTCAGTTTAGAGAAAAATGATATTAGAAACCTCAATATCATTTTTGAAGACCTATATCTATAGATAACCTACACGTATGGGTTTGACGAAAAAAAAAAAATTGAGTTTCAGTATAGTTCTTATAGTTTTGGAAAGATGTGACTGTGACTGACATACGGACGGACAGACAGACAGATATGACGAATCTATAAGGGTTCCATTTTTTGCCATTTGGCAACGGAACCCTAAAAATTCAATTAGTTAGAGGTTGCGAAATCGATTCCCGCTCTGTGTGAGTGAGTGAGTTTGTCTGCAGGAATATGATGTCTATTTGTATTGGTCTGGGTGTTATGTAACTATTATTTATTTTGGTACAAAAAAATTGTTGAGCTGAGTGAGACTGAGGAACGATCACTGTTCAAAATTTTCAAAATCTTTTTTTTTTTTTTTTATACCACTCAGGTGGCAGACAAGCTCACGGCCCACCTGATCGGAAGTGGTTACCGCGGCCTATGGACGTGTGCAACACCAGGGGCGTCACACTCGCGCTGCCGACCCTGTAAAAACCTTCTAATGCCCTTCTTGAAGAACCCCATATTGTAGTCGCTTGGGAAAACCACAGCAGGGAGATCATTCCACAGCCGGTCGCAACGTGTGAGGATGAATTCCCTGTCTGTGGCGAGCGGTGCGATGATAGAATGTGGCCGTGGGCATCATATCAAACAATTCTTCTGAACACACCCCGTTATAAAGGCGGTAGAAAACGCACAGGGAGGCGAAATCTCTCCTAAGGTTAAGCGGTGCCACACTGCCTGTAAGTATGGGATCGTCGACGATCCTCAGCGCCCGTCTTTGCACCGAGTCGAACGGGTCAAGTTGGTATCTAGGTGCTCCGGCAAAAAGGTGACAGCAGTACTCCATCTGGGGCCGGACTTGCGACTTATAAAGAAGAAGTCTTTGCTCCGCAGTGAAGTACTGCTTCGCCCTGTTGAGCACTCCAAGTTTCTTAGATGCCAACTTGACTTTGTCTTCCAGGTGACTACGGTACTGGACCTCGCTGGAGATGTCGACACCGAGGATCCCGATACTTTTAGAGATATTAAGTGGTGTGTCCAGGAATTGTGGCGCTACAATAAATGGGGTTTTCTTAGCGGTGAATGCACATACTTGTGTCTTAGTGGGGTTGAATTGGACCAGGTTTAGTCCACCCCAATCGGATACTCTTGTGTGAGTAGTCTCGATTTCAGACACAAGTTGTTCGCGACTTTCTTCCACTGTGGACCGAGGGATGTTAGCTCGGCCCGTGTAAAATGCGTCCCCGGTACTGTCGTCCGCATAGCAATGAATGGAGTCATCAGGCATCATGTCATTGATATGCAGGAGGAACAGGGTCGGAGACAGCACGGAGCCTTGTGGAACACCAGCGTTTATGTCCATGTGGTGTGTCGTCAACGACGGCTTGGATGCTTCTATTGGACAAAAAGCTGGCGATCCATTCGCAAAGTCCCTCGGGCAGTCCATAAGACGGCAACTTCGAAAGAAGACCTCTGTGCCAGACCCGATCGAAGGCCTTCGCCATATCGAGGCTGACCGCTAGTGCCTCACCTTGACTCTCGATGGCTTGCGCCCAGCGGTGTGTGAGATACACAAGAAGGTCACCGGTAGAGCGACTGTGGCGGAAGCCGTACTGTCGGTCGCTCAATAGATCGTTTCCTTCAAGGTATCTCAGGAGCTGTATGTTAATGACACGCTCCATTACCTTCGAGAGAAGGGAGGTGATAGCGATAGGCCTGTAATTGGACGGGTCTGTCCTATCGCCTTTCTTAGGCACAGGGTGCACGAATGCAGTCTTCCACGAAGCTGGGACTTGTCTCGTGGAGTAAGAGAGCGCAATAAGCTGTGTAAGAACAGGGCACAACTCTGGAGCACACTGCTTAAGCACCATCGCCGATATGCCGTCAGGCCCACTCGACTTGCGAACATCTAGGGACTTCAATTCCCGCCGGACCACCCGTTGTGTGATTTTGATTTCTGGCATAGAAACACCACACCAGGGGATAGTGGGTGGCTCGGCATTCCCATCATTCATGGTCGAGTTTGACGCAAAGAGGTCACCTAAAAGACAGGCTTTCTCCCTTGCGCCATGGGCCATATTGCCGTCGGGTTTTTGCAGCGGCGGCAGACAAGACCGACAAAAATTTCCCTCGGCAGCTTTGGCAAGCGACCAGAATGCACGACTACCAGATGGGTACCGCGCCAGCCGTTCACCAATTCTGCCGATGAATTCAAATTTAGCCCTGGCCGTTGCTCTTTTACTGGATCTCGAGGCGGCATTTAATTTCCGTTTCCGTTTTTCACCTCAGTGATATTAGGATCCTTGTTAGCAAGTGCCGTGGTCCAAGCCTTATAAGCAGATTGCTTGTGAAGTCTTGCTTCTCTGCAAGGCCGATAAAACCACGGGCGCTTACTTGCTCCTGTTGCGATCCAGCGGTTGGGAATGAAGCATTCCATGCCCGCTAGAATCGCCTCAGTAACTGCTGTTGCACAGGAACTTGGATCTTCAGAAGTGAAGCAGAGCCGCCTCCACAGGTACGAAGCGAAGAATTCTCGGAATCCATCCCAGTCTGCCGACTTATAGTGCCAAACATGCCGCCATTCGGATGGCCGAGGTGGTTGTGGCCGTGCGAGTGGCACTTGCGCCCGGACGAGGCAATGGTCTGACTTGCCAAGTGGTGCTTCCACAGTTATTGAGTATTCATCCGGGCGCGTAGTCAGCAGAAGGTCCAGTAGAGAGCTTCTATGGGTCTCGATATCTGGTATTCTTGTGATAGAATGAACCACTTGCGAGAACCCATAGGTCAGGGCAAGTTTGTGAGCAGCCCTTCCCGCAAAATCAGTGCTCGAGGACCCCAGCCACTCAATGTGATGAGCGTTGAAGTCTCCCAAGAACACTAAGTCCACGGTGGGGTAGTCTTCCACAATAGCCTTGTTCAAATTGCTCAATAGCCTTGTCTGCCGACCGCTGCAGGTACTCAAACAGTTGAGCCGTTCCCAAGTCACCGCTATGAGACCTGTAAAGGCACGCATAGATACGGGTGTGACCCCCGTGATCTATACGTACCCACAAAATAGACAGGTCCCTGTCTTCAAGGCCATTAAGACGGCGGCAACAAATATCATCCCGGACGTACAAGCATACCCCGGCACGCCTCAAAAAATTGTGCTCGAGTTTGTACCCAGGGTACATTAGGTAGGCTGCATCGGCAGGGGATGATATTTGTGTCTCCGTTAGGAAAAACAAGGTCGGCTGAGCGGTTTCAAGGTGTTGGTGGACCGCGTTGAGGTTGGTATGCAATCCCCTGATGTTGCAAAAGTCCACTTGTAATGTGGACGAGGATGCCGCTGTCGAAATATTTTTCCTTTTATTTCTGGCCATTTTGAGAAAGGTTGGTGGGGGAGAAGGTTAAGAGAGATTCTGTGCTGCCAGTGCAGGAGACAAAGCAAGACTCTATGCGACCATCGACAAGTTAGGGTTATGTGACTGGCTGGCGTGGCGGGCGGAAGGGCCCCCGGTCCCCTCCTGAATACTGTAGCCGGGTCCACTCCGGTCTCCTCCTCCGGCATGACCACAGTATCAGGCACTTTTCACAGGCAGCTGGTTCAGCCTCCTGGGGCGGAGATTATGTAGTCCCCAGGTTCGGGAACCGTTCAAGCCTGCGGGTGGCCAGCGGAAAGCCGTTTCACCGGGTCTCCCTGACCGCCACGCCAGCATTTCACGCCCATACAAGTCGGTGACGATTGCTAAAACCTCTGGTCTCCCCGCTGACAGCACAAAACCCCTCCAGTGAGCTCTGGCTACCCTACTCACCGCCGGGAACACAACACAAGGGTTATTATGGCCGCGGTCTTCTGTAGGGCGGAGGTACTACCCCAGTCGGACTGCTCAATTAGGACGGGAGATACCGTCGTGTCCTACCTCCTTAAAATTCACGATGTGTTACTCAGCTCAACATTGCAAGCAGCGATTCGCCTTGCAGACTAGTATCTTTATATGTTTGTCAGAATTCTAGAACCTATATCACAAGCTATGTTTAGTTTGGGTTTAGATAGCACTGTCTGTCCCAGGATATTTTTTAAATAAATAAATCAATGTTCTACAACATTCTACGCAGCGCTTTCTAGACCCAAAGTAAGTATAGTTTAACTAGCTTGTGCTTTGAGTTCCAGATATAACGGATAAACATACTTATATACATTTTTTTTTGTAAATACATTCATATTTTATACATAGAAACACCCAGACTAATGCAAATAGACATTAATACAAATATTCGCACTGAGCGAGAATCGAACCCGCGCTCCATGACGTAGCAGTCGAATGCACTACCGCTACGCCACAGATGCCGTCGAGATATTATTAGTACCATAATATTTTGCTTCAGTTCAAAATGCAAACAGACATGGCGCCTAATGTAAATGTTCTGTTTGATATACTTTCTACCAATCGCCTCATCGCGCCGCCATTTTAAATGTCTGCCAGTCTCGTAAATTCGTTTTACATAAAAAACTTTTATTACCACTCGTTCGCGTAAAATTTTGATAAAACATAAAGTATACACGTAAAATTTTTGATTCACTGTCCAGATAGACTTTGTAATTATACGTTTTATATTTCTTCATAAAAATCGTGCTGTTCTCCAATAAAGTAAGTACTGATATTTATGTAACAGTTCACCTTGCTGCTTACTTTATAACGTATACCATATAACATATACCATAGACATGTAATTCTAGAGATCTGGCAATAGCGTCAATATGGTGGAATCCCCGTGGTACACACTCGGTTTCACACAAATCATTTAGCACAATGAGAATTGTGGGTGATAGTAGGACGGTTACCAACTTCGCAAGCAACCCAAACTTAAGCGTAGCGAGATTTGCCTATCCAACAATAGGTCAACGTGACCGGTTGACTTTTTCCATTGATTTGGTTTTTCGGTGATTATTCCTCGATGGTAAGACCGATCTGGACATTCGACACTCAGTAATGTCTACTTGATCACCGTGGCAAATTTGGTCGAGATCGGTCAAACGGTCTCGGAGGAGTATCATTTGTTTGAAATGAAAGTTTGAAACCAAAGACGCTTCGCTCGCCTTCGGCTCGCTACGCTTAATCACAGATAATTAGGAATTCAGTGCAGGGTGCGACTGAAATGAATTGAGCTGAGCGAGCAGGACTCTTACTTGAAAATAAGACATCTTACTACGGTGGCCGCGCGCTCGTGAAACTGTTTTTCGGTGATTAGGTATTCCTCAATGGTACATCGGATATGGACGATCTCGCTTCAAAACACTCCTCAGTGTCCACACTATCACCGTGGTTAATTTAGCCAAGATCGCGCGAGTGGTTACGGAGGGAGGAGTTCAGCCACCAACAAACGGCTATGCTGCTGAGCTCTAA
Source organism: Cybosia mesomella (assembly GCA_946251805.1). Taxonomy (NCBI): domain Eukaryota; kingdom Metazoa; phylum Arthropoda; class Insecta; order Lepidoptera; family Erebidae; genus Cybosia; species Cybosia mesomella. Next base: position 38,870,255 of record OX276389.1, read on the forward strand.
AAGGTGATCCATGCCTAGCAGTCCGTTCACTCTTGTATCTTGGTCATAAGAAATGTTTTGGATAATTTGTGATTTTCTTTAGACATATCTACGTAATGAAGTACAGTATAACACCTTTGGAGTCCAAACCTACCTCACCAGCTAAACAACGGACGAGGCTCAGGCGCAGGCTTTTCAGTCGGGGTTGGGAGGTCAGATGCCAGTCACTCCAGGAAAAGCCGATATACCAATCAAAAACCATAAGCGGACCCCAGGCTTCAAAGTGCGGACTTAGGACGCAACAGGGAAATAGCAAGAATGATGATAATACCTGCGTAATACTTTATGATCTTTTAGGTTAAAGTTTTTCACTTCGGTTCTTGCAGATATTTATTACTACACAAACTGTAATTGAAATGTAAACTTCTTTAGGCACGTTGAGCACTTTCCATATAAGCACTTTGTTGGGTGATGATGATATTATGTCGTTAAGGTCGTCTTTATTGTACGAGTATTGCTGGGTATATAAAATTATAAAAACCTCTACGTGATTCATGAACTTAACAAACACACAACTGAATGTGTATCAATCTTAAGTTAGTTAGTTAAAAAGTTAAACTGGTCATTGACCCCGGGCGCCTCGTGAGGTCAATGACCGGTGACGTTATACCGATATTCATTGCGGCATTCATTTTTTTAGGTAAAGTGGTGCATTTTTAATGAAATTATTGTTTCATTAACCTATACTAACACGCTGGAGCGTGAATAATGGTATTAAAAACGCTGAAAAAAAATATGCTGAAAATAAAATTACTTGGAAAACACCATAATATTTAGTTTATCTTCTGTAATATCGCCCGTCTTCGTTTTCGGGAGCGTTTCCCTCACACCCGGTATACGTGGGTGGAACCTCCTCAGTTAAGCCGGCCTAGTCGTACACTCGTACTGGGAACGGCTCTACTATCAGATACGAAAACACGAAATCATCAAAAGCACTCCGCAATTGTCAATCTCAAATCTGTAGATTACATTCATACAAATCAGGCCATTAAAATGTGCGCATCAAATAATATTATTATTCCACAATGTTCATTGAATATCGCTCGAAGGAAGTCCTAATAAAATTTATCAGAGAGTTTTATTACTGTCTACAAGCGAGTTTACGGCTCTTGCCGACTCCACTGTATCGGCTAATGAGAGATAAGAGACGCTCGAGATAACGCCTACGCGAGGCGTGTACCAGATATATACTGTACACGAGTTGGTGGGAGGAAATGTCTTTAAGGATTAAGGCTGTTCACAGAGAGACAAAAAAATTTTGGGAACATTTTTTGAGTAGCTGGTGTTTTTTTTTGGACCGTGAATCGTATAGGGTAACTACTATTACAAAGTGTACAACGTCTATTTGTCTGTTTATTGCAGAAATACAAGCTTTCGTCATTTACACATAATATATAACCTTTGTCCTATGTCGAAGAAACTTTTTTTTTTTTTTAATTTTTCTTTATATTTAGGACACGTCAATTTGACTTCACCTCGCCTGATGGTAAGCTGAAGGTAAAGTCTCAGGACAGAGGGTCACCATTACATACACGTACCATGTTAACAATGGTGGCACTCAGCTTGACGGCCTCATCAGAAGAGGATTGTCGTCGCAGCACCGCGTGACACCCACCGGTCCCACTAGTGCTGCGACCACAATCCCCCTGCCCGGCTATGCACTTGCGGACCCCTGAACGCAATCAAACCGAAATTGGATTACTATGGAGGGTTTTTCGCAATCGTGCACGGCACCCACCCGGCCGAATTTTGTGACAAAATGTGTCATCAAATTTCTACCACCAGTAAAGGTGAACTTTACCTCTCAAATGGTGTATGAATTTTTCCATAAATGCAATGGTTCCGAAGATTACCCCAAACATATAAACGCACCGGTGGTCCATTTGCCAAACATTAGATAAAAAATTTTTTTGACGTTTTGTAAGTGCCGTATTAATGGTCTATACAGAATAAATGGTTTTTGACTTTGACTTTGACTTTGACTCACCAACATTGGCCTATCTCTTTATAATATTATTTGTAGGATAGGATCTTAAGAACCAGTCATAAATTAAATCAGATGACATAACAATATTCTGATGGCATCTAGCTCGTTTGTTGATGGAGCCGAATAGCCTCTATTTCTAGTTGGATTATTGGTTATATTCCCGATCAATAAACACTAATGTTTAAAATACATTACCATGTTACGATAGTATCTTTTTTTTTTTTTCGTGCGGAAATCCCCTCGGATACCCCCCCGCCGGTCAGCGGAGGCGGTTATGTCGGGCTTGAACCGACTAAAACCGCACGCCGTCTCGGGTCTACAGACGCCGGAGTGTAAGGTTGCCCATAGAGCATATCCCTCGCACCCCGACTGACCCTGGGCCATCTCCGGTTTCGAGATGGCCCCCTCGGGTTTGGGAACCACGGTTTCCCCGTCTTGCCCCGGTTTGGGGGAAGGGCGCTAGTCGCCCCACCGTCCCGGCCTGCTTTTGCTGGGGTGACAGACGGCCTCACCTGTCACCCCCCGGCCTGCGCTCATGGAGGACGGAGGTCGTTAAGCGACCTCCGGCGCCTGAGTCGCCTGCGACGCGCGGCGAGCAAGTTGCGGGCTCGGCGGGCCGCCGGCCGGGAGAGTTCTAAATCTCTCCCGGGCGCGCTCCGCCATCTCCTTCGCGAGCATTACATGCTCGCAGAAGGAGGTGGCGGCGGCCCACGCGCTCGCGTTACGATAGTACCTTTTTTTTTTTTTTTCGTGCGGAAATCCCCTCGTATACCCCCCCGCCGGTCAGCGGGGGTGGTTATGTCGGGCTTGAAGCGACTAAAACCACACGCCGTCTCGGGTCTGCAGACGCCGGGGTGTAAGGTTGCCCATAGAGCATATCCCTCGCACCCCGACTGACCCTGGGCCATCTCCGGTTTCGAGATGGCCCCCTCGGGTTTGGGAACCACGGTGTCCCCGTCTTGCCCCGGTTTGGGGGAGACTCGCCGCCTCGAAGGAGATCGTGCGGTACCCGCGGATGACCCTGATGGCCATCACTCGCTGCGGAGCGCGCAGCATCCGCACACTTCCGGCCTTCAGGGCCTCCGCCCATATTGGGCACCCATACAGGGCCATGGACCGCACGATCCCCGCGTAGAGTCTCCTGCAGGAGTCATCGGGCCCCTTCATGTTGGGCAGCAGCCGCGCCAGAGCGAGAACTGTGCCCTTCAGTTTGGGGGCCAGACTTCGGATGTGCTGTCCGAAGTCCCATCGGCCGTCGAGCACGAGCCCCAAATATTTCATTTGGGGCTTGATGCCGATGCGAATACCTCCCACGATGAGACTGGATCCCTCAGGTGGCTTGCTCCGAGGCCCATGAAAGAACAGGGCCTCGGTTTTATACAGAGTCACCTCGAGTCCCAGCCGCCGTATCCGCTCCACGACTTGGGCAACCGCGGTCGTGGCCTTCAGGGTCGCTTCGCGGTACGTCGCTCCGCACGCCGTCACGAGCGTGTCGTCTGCCGTTACGATAGTACCTACTGCATGAATATTTTTATATTTATTCGATCACACTATTCAACTATATAGGATAATTGCATTTTGAAGCGGGTAACACCGGATGCAGTGGCGTTTGTGGGCTACGTCATTTTCTGTTCGGTGAGTCATTTGTGTTTAACAGCTGACATGTGGTGCACGCCCGAATATCCAACGGCATTAAATCCGTTTATATCTCACCTGTCAGGTGTAATTCAGTTCGTATGTATATTGTATAGTAGGGGTGAGTAACCAATATTGAAACGGCGCTTAAATTGGACCATTTCTGAGAAATGCAGAAGTGGTCCAATTTATGCACCACCGGTTTAATATTAGTTACTCTTTCCTATATGGATAGGTGTAGTTAATTCATTTACTATATATATGGGACCCACTTTATATTTCCGGAGGCCAGACGGCAGATGCTCTCATAAAAGTCAAAACAAACCAATAAAAAGGAGGGCTCCAAAGTGCGAGCTTTGCATGCAACTGGGAATGGCGCTCGAATGAAGAGGATATAATTTGATGCCAAAGAATCCAAAATAAGGATTCATTAATGCACGACGGATGGGCAAGAAGAAGAGCTATCGCCAATTAGCCAATTTCCTGCAGGAGTGCCGTATTTGAGTCCTTTGTGACAGTCGTACTTCGGAGTTCTTGGTAAATGCTTGTGTAATTTGCGTCACGCCGGCATTTACGGGACTCTTTTTCTTCTGCATATCATTGACGTGTTGTCCATCGGCAACATACATTGCTATGCAGATGATAGCACTCTGCATTGGTTCGGAGTTCTTGGTAAATGCTTGTGTAATTTGCGTCACGCCGGCATTTACGGGCACTCTTTTTCTTCTACATATCATTGACGTGTTGTCCATCGGCAACATACATTGCTATGCAGATGATAGCACTCTGCATTGGTTCGGAGTTCTTGGTAAATGCTTGTGTAATTTGGGTCACGCCGGCATTTACGGGCACTCTTTTTCTTTTGCATATCATTGACGTGTTGTCCATCGGCCACATACATTGCTATGCAGATGATAGCACTCTGCATTGGTTCGGAGTTCTTGGTAAATGCTTGTGTAATTTCGGTCACGCCGGCATTTACAGGCACTCTTTTTCTTTTGCATATCATTGACCTGTTGTCCATCGGCAACATACATTGCTATGCAGATGATAGCACTCTGCATTGGTTCGGAGTTCTTGGTAAATGCTTGTGTATTTTGGGTCACGCCGGCATTTACGGGCACTCTTTTTCTTTTGCATATCATTGACGTGTTGTCCATCGGCCACATAAATGGCTATGCAGATGATAGCACTCTGCATTAGTTCGGAGTTCTTGGTAAATGCTTATGTAATTTGGGTCACGCCGGCATTTACGGGCACTCTTTTTCTTTTGCATATCATTGACGTGTTGTCCATCGGCAACATACATTGCAGATGATAGCACTCTGCATTGGTTCGGAGTTCTTGGTAAATGCTTGTGTAATTTGCGTCACGCCGGCATTTACGGGCACTCTTTTTCTTCTGCATATCATTGACGTGTTGTCCATCGGCCACATACATTGCTATGCAGATGATAGCACTCTGCATTGGCGTTTGGTAACGTACCGTTCATGTGTAATAGCTTTTAATGACCTCAGGACTTCCAATAATGCAAACTGAACGTCGCTGCAACCTGTTGACAGCATCTAATACCCCTGCAGAGTCATACCAGAGATGAGGACAGTATTTCACGCCCTCACGCTTTGTACTATTAAGTATTATTATGAAATGTTAGTTGCGATGTTACAAAGCGTATTTGTGATCTATTTATACTGTTGATTGATGGCACTTGGTGGAACTTGCTACACGCCTTGAAATAAATGTATCACTTGTACTTTTATGTTTAATATATAATATAATCCACCATTATATTTAATAATTACACCTGACTGGTTTCGGCTCACGGGATTCTCAAAGGTTTTTTTTATTTATTAATACATTATAGTCACCAAGTATAGTGAAACTGGTGTTGGGGCGAAACCGGTCAGGTGTAACTTATTAAATATAATAGTGGGAAAGTACAAGTACCTAATAAATTTATTTCAATACGTTTGTGTTTGTGAGTGGTAGAGTCAAGCAACAGTAATTTTGGCCGTTGCATGAATGTGCCGACTCGACCGGGGAAGCACCACCCTCTCACAGAATATCGACGCCAAGTAACAGTATTTGAACTGTTGCGTTCCGTTTGGTGAGTGAGAGTGCCGGAGCCGAAATTCCTTTCCCATCCCCTCCCAAACTCCTTTCCCATCCCCTGCCAAACTCCTTTCCCATCCCCTTACCTTTACAGGGTCGGCAGCGCGAGTGTGACGCCACTGGTGTTGCACACGTCCATAGGCCGCGGTAACCGCTTCCCATCAGGTGGGCCGTGTGCTTGTCTGCCAAAACCTATTTGTGATCTATTTAATGATTTAGGTACTGTATCCGTAACTAACAACGGTTACAAAAATTATAGCTTAGTGTATTTGCATCGAATCATATTCAACCGATAACTTAGTCGTTTCATACCGCGGGTCATTTGTACCGTGGTTCGAATCACTCAGAGACTCTTCTTGCGTTCGTCTTTTCGAACCATGGTATGAATAGAGCAATAAGCTTTTTGTGCTACGGAAGTTTTTATATCGTGCACGAAACATTGAACTCTTTTTGAGTTAGTTGGTTTGTATCAGTGACATTTTATTTGTTAATAAACAGTCGTCCACAAAAGTGATAAAAATATAATTTTATCTACACTCAAATCGAAAAATTCGAATTACGAATTCAAAGACAATTCTATACATACGCACTTTGTAAACGCATATACATAAAATTAAAAATAAAACTCATTAAAGTACCGCCAACTGTCTCATAAAACTCATTATAGTATCGCTATCTTTTTTTATTCATTAATCTAGTCTAAGGTTTTAGGCTGAATATGAAAAAAAGGCGCACGTATGCGCAGTTCGAACTGTGAAAAAAATGGCGCCCTTGTAACCTACCTACTTTGTTTAATTTCAATTTTTCCTATGAGTGAAGATAACGTAGTGTATGAAACTGCATATAACTTAGGTATTAAAACACTCGAGTACCCCTTCTTATATGACAGTTGCATAAACTACTATTATTGACTTCACAAGATTATCTAAACTATAATATCATAAAGCTGAAGAGTATATTTGTTTGTTTAGTTAAACGCACTCATCTCAGGAACTACTGGTTCCAATTGAAAAATCACTATTACTACACATTCTAAAACAAAGTCCTCCACCGCGTCTGTCTGTCTGTTAGCGATAAACTCAAAAACGACTGCACTGATTTTCATGTTGTTCGCATCAATGGATAGAGAAGTTCTCAAGGAAGGTTTTACTATAAAATTTGATTTTTTTTTGTATACATTGGCTAAAATATAATTATATTTGTTGGAGGTGTCGGAAAAAAATAAGCCGTCTGGGAGCTTTTAACGAAAACGCTGCCTTTGAGATACAACAAAACGATGTACGGTGGAATTGTGTATCTTATATAGGTTGTGGTGGTGGTATAGGGTTCATAGGGTGGTAGCGGGAGCGGGAGCAGAATTCCACGCTGGTGAAGCCGCGGGCAATAGCTAGTTCTATATATGTTGAATAGCCCATTTAACGAGGAAGCTTATAAGCTATGTATCATTACGCTACTACCTAGAAGAGCGGAGCAGTAACCATAAATATCAACAAATCGCGCAAATTTCAATACATTACTGTACAACTAAAAATTATGGACATGTATGGGACAAATGGGTGAAGTATGCCACGGGTGAAGCCGCGGGGCACAGCTAAATAGTATTATGTGCTCTTCAACATATTATGTAAAAATAACACCTATTTAGAACTCTCTCTGTGGCGTAGCGGTAGTGCATTCGACTGCTAAGACAGGGGCGCGGGTTCGATTCCCGCTCAGTGCAAATATTTGTATGCATGAATATGTCTATTTGCATTGGTCTGGGTGTTTCTATGTATAATATGTATGTATTTACAAAAAAAAATATATAAGTATGTTTATCCGCATTCTGGAAGCCATAACACAAGCTAGTTAAACTATGCTTACTTTGGGTCTAGAAAGCTCTGTGTAGAATGTCGTGGAATATTTATTTATTTAATCTATTATTCCGTAATGAGTACATAAGTGGCAGTTTTAAAGTTGCCCCGATAGCCGATAAAGTCAAAGAGAAGCGATTACGGTGGTATGGTCACGTGCAAAGACGCCCAGAAGATCATATGGTGAAGCTTGCCCTTGAACTTCCTACGGCGAAGCGCAAGCGTGGAAGACCACCCTCCACTTGGCTGACGACGGTCCAAAGAGACCTTTAAGAAACTCATCTCAACCTAGACAATGGAACAAAATCGTGCTCAATGGAAATCAAGGATAAGGAGGGCCGACTCCAAATAAATGGGATAAGGTCTAGCCAGAAGAAGAAGAATCTATTGTTTATTTCTACTAAAGTTTTACTATTTAGAGCATCTCATTCAACTCGGATATATGGGATTCATTAAAACAGTTTTTATTGCTCCATTAGACTTAACGGTCTAGATGAGACGTCCAGCAGTATTTAGCATTCCGCTACATCCAGAGATTCAATTCATTAAAACTGGTACCTAGTTCGTTAAACTTTACTTTATATGCTAATAAAACGCTCATATTAAAAATCCAGCGGCAATCCTGAAGGCGACTAGCTTTGTAACACGGTTTCAGCTGCTATACTCTTTTCTACTTGGGCTGTCAGCCCACCTTTCTGAGAGTTTCTTCACTTACGTCTCTTAAGCGTGGTGCAATAACGACGCTTAAGAGACGTAAGTGATGTTAAATAATGTATAGCCTCACCCAAGAACTGGGGTATTAAATGCAAAAAGGTTTTATTTTATTTATTCCGTCAAATTGACTGCACCCCGCCTGATGGTAAGCTGAGATGAAGTCCAAAAAGTAGTGGCCACCATTTCCAGAGATTGTCTCTAGAATGGTGGCCCCTACCTAGACGGCTTCAACAGATGTTTTTTCACGCCCCGCTTAAAGAGCCCAGGATTGTAGGTAGAAGGAAACACGTGTGTCGGTGGTAAAGCGTTCCAGTGCTTTATGGTCCGACAAAAAAAGGAGTCACCAAACCGCGTGGTTCGCGATGGTATCCTGTTCCTGATATAAGCGCGTTCAAACAACCTTACCAGCTCTTTTTTACAAATGGTCTACGTTATTCTACATATCCATCGTTGAGGGTCTTGATGTGATCTTCGTCACCTTGCTTATTACATGGGACAAAAATATAGTTGAAGTATGGGTGTGAAATGTATATCTGCCTTTTATTTGGAAATAGACAGGCGTAAGTAGGTATAATATAAATTAATTGTCACTGTTAAGAAAATATCCGCTAACTCGCACTAATTTACCCAAAGCGATAACTAACTCGTACCCAGCTGTGAGACAGTTCTACCCTGTATAAATGGTTGAAATTATATTATTATTTTAATTTAAATAACTAGTAACGAAGTTTGCCTCTAAAGTAAGAACTGGGCCGACAAAGGCAATACACCGACTTACACCGAAAATATGAGTAGGGAAGAGTAACCAATATGTAACCGCGCTTAAATTGGACCACGTCTGAGAAATACGGAAGTGGTCCAATTTAAGCGACGGTTCAATATTGGTTACTCTCTCCTACACTCTATTTGTTTGGGTATTTAACTGAAGGTAAACCTGAAAACCAAATGGAGTATAGAATTGTCCGGTTCCTAGCTTTTTAGCCAAAACTAAAATGCCGGATAATCTTGTTATATGTTCCAGGTAAACAAGATGATACCTGATAATGAATATGAGGATATAAAATTTAATATAACGACAAACCACAAAAGTGTACCAGCAGAAGATTTAGAGAAAACCATAAAAAGTTGAGCTCGCCCACTATTAAACCTTCCCTGGCGTTCCTAATTGCTGGTTTTTTGCTCGAATAATACATTCTGGCGAAATGGCGTGCTTTTTGCCGAAATACCCAACCTTTGTGTGTAGTATTTATGATGTTCATACATGCTTTCAGCTCGTAATAAGTAAAAACTAACAATAGCGGTTATAAATACTAGCGGCGAGACAATGAATGTCGGCCTCAGTATTCACTCTGGTTTTATGATAATATATGGCTAAGTTGCTTTGCAAAGAGTTAAATCTTATTTTAGGTTCAGCAAAACTGTAGGAATTATGATTATATATCACATTCTTCAAATCGAAATTATGAGGTACTATATCAGCGAAAGTGAGATACTCGTACATAGATGTCTGGACAAGGTGGACTTGACAGGAAAATCTCCTCGTGCTGTAAGCTGGCCAGGGAAAGATACGACTCCACCTTTTTCCTTGGGTTCGATATCCGGTTAAAGCTGTACCCAGACAAGAGAATCACTGTGATAGCCAGGCGCATAAAAGGGCTATGTCTAAAAGGTCTAAAAGGCAGTCTAGCAAAAGCGGGTTAACAGTTTGAAATGAATCGGAGGTGGTGGGTACGATCTAATCATATTTCCACTCAACTAATTAGTAGCCCTGATGGGTAACAAGTGGAAACAAGAGTTTATCGGCACTGGATTTAAGAGTGACAGGAAGGGCAGCCAGTCACCCCAGTAATCGATGGTACACTTGAATTTCATGCACTTCTCTAGAGGGAAAAGGGGTTTGCTTTTAACTTGAAATAAGGGCTTAGTTGCCAGAAATCTAGTGGGGTGGAAATCACACAGTGATTGTCAAACTTCGGGCCAAACTTAGATATTTTTGTTGCAGTATTTTTATTCAAAATTACAGACCTTAGGCGTTATGCATATTATTCGATGCGTCTTTATATATTGAGCAATAAATATGAAGAAAATTAAATGAAATCAAACGTCGTCGACGTCAATAACACAAAATAATGATTTTTAGTGACAATTTGTATGGTAGGTACCCGAAACCTTGAATGTACAAACGCCAAAATCTAATCAGTTCTTCCCATTAACCAAACAAGATGATTGGCGAAAGAATTTTTTAAATCGGATAAGTGGTTCTTGAGTTATTGCGTAAACAGACATCCAGACATCCAGACCAACAGACACACCGACACAAAAATTTTTTTTGCTTAATTAGACTTAGAATCATGTGAAACGTCGAGAAAACTGATAAAAAGTGGGTGTATGATTTTGATTTTTTTTGTGTGAATTTAAGACTTCGGTGTCCACCTGGTTGGTGGCCCGAAGTAATTGTGGCACAAACCTTTCGAAGTTGATATTAAGCCTCTGGTGGTAATAGTTTTGATATTAGGGCGAACATATTGTTTTTATATAGCCCCTTCATCAAGACCTCTATGGTGTAGCATCCGGGTGGCTATCACACAGAATTAAAAGAAAGATACTGGTCCAGGTATTATACCCGGTCAATCCATGCGATTTGCTCTGGAAAAAGTATGAGTATGTAACAATGTCCAACAATAATTACATTCCCATTTAACGACACTATTCCATCCTTATGACGTCACATTTTATGACGGTTTTTGTGACGTTGAGATGTTGTCGAGATTTATGACGCATACATTAGTTGCAATGTGTTACAGTGTGTTACAAATTGTGATAGGGAAAATTGCAGTCCGGATGGATAGTAACTACGATATTGGTGGATATAATGGATTTAGTGAATGCTGTTCTAAAAATACAATGAAGATAGATTGTTGGCATAACTTTTAGAGTATGATAAAATGTAGGTGGCCGCCTGTTTGTCTGTTGCCTAAGTACTATAAAATTTAGTTGAGATTCTATATACTTTATTGAAGTGAAACTTCTATAACGGCGTTGGAAAAAAAATTACCGTCACAATATGTAAAGTTTTCGATTACGCGCCATCTTAATTTCTGTACATTCTTCCGTTACGCGCCATCTTTTAAAAAAAGTTGATTTATTCGACTGATAGTGATCAGCAAAATGAAAGGGATTATTTTAATTCTAATTTCAGTGAATTTCTAAAAAAAGTAAGTAATTATATCTCTTTTTCTAACATGTGGGTGTGATTATGGTATTTATTTTTTTCAAGTTATTTAAAGTTACCCTCTGTTTTTGATTGTAACTATCGGTCAATGTATATAATTCCATTAAAACTAGTTATTATTAACTAATACGACTGTTTTGTACTTTAATGAAACTCGACCTGCAAAACGCCTTTAACACGCTGGAGAGAGACGTTCTTCTGAGTGAAGTCAAGGATCAGATTCCTTCTCTCTACCCTTTTCTATTTCAAGTATACCATCATCCCTCTAATCTCTTTTTTAATAACACTTTGATCTTTTTGCAAGTAGGAGCTCAGCAAGGGTGCCAGGCTGAAAACTAGGGGCCCCAGTCGGTACTGGGGCCCCTAGTTTTCAGCCTGGCAATCCACAAAGTTATCACTTTTTTTTTAATTTGAGCCCATAGGTCGACTCCCGCCTTTATGCGTACTCAAAATATCTAGATTACGCGTACATTGGAACGCTTGGTCCGTACAATTTTGCTCTACGTTAAAAAGACTCAAAATACCATTTGAAAACGTCGTTGGCTTTAAAAAAGCAATGTAGCTTCACATGTAGCATTATGTTAATTTATATCTATATATGTAGAATATACTGCTTCCGGGCTGTTTGGCCGTGGTCCATATGATACTTGTGTTCTAAACGTTTCGTCGATCACTGCGGTCGACATCTCCAGTAGTAGAGGTCCGAGGTATATATCTATATATCGTGGTGGAGTGGAAGGAACGACTTGGGCGACCAAGCGCAGGGCACGCCGCAATAGCGGCAGTAAGGTCCATCATGGAGGATTGGCTGGAGAGGCGACACGGAAGCCTCTCGTACCGACTGACGCAGGTGATCTCCGGGAAGGGGTGCTTCGGGGACCACCTGCATCGGATCAGGAAGGAGCCAACGCCTGAGTGTCATCACTGCGACGCGAGCGAGGACTCAGGGCTGCACACGCTGGCGGACTGCCCGGCGTGGGAGACCTCGTGGCAGCCATCGGGGTGGGAGTCCTCTCGCTCGGCAGCATGATTGCTGCAATGGTGCGGAGCGCGCCCGGGAGACACTTAGAACTCTCCCGGTCCGCCGAGCCCGCAACTTGCTCGCCGCGCGTTGCAGGCGACTCAGGCGCCGGAGGTCGCTTAACGACCTCCGTCCTCCATGAGCGCAGGCCTGGGGGTGGCGGGTGAGGCCACCTGTCAACCCAGCAGAAGCAGGCCGGGACGGTGGGGTGACTAGCGCCCCTCCCCCAAACCGGGGCAAGACGGGGACACCGTGGTTCCCAAACCCGAGGGGGCCATCTCGAAACCGGAGATGGCCCAGGGTCAGTCGGGGTGCGAGGGATATGCTCTATGGGCAACCTTACACCCCGGCGTCTGTAGACCCGAGATGGCGTGCGGTTTTAGTCGGTTCAAGCCCGACATAACCGCCCCCGCTGGCACGCGGGGGGGTATCCGAAGGGATTTCCGCACGATAAAAAAAAAAAAAGAAAATGTATATATCTATATAAATTATTTTCTACTGCCTAGTATTAGTACTGCTAATAGTAGTTTTATATACTATATGAATTTAGCTTTTTTTTTCTTAACAAGGCTATAAAAATTAAAGTTTAAAACTGTGTTTATCAGAAAATTTTCCATTTCCACGAAACAGAATACGTTGGTTACAAAGGCGGGCGGTTCTCTTGATATAGAATGATTTAGGTGGCGACTTCTTTCTTTTATTTTTTTATCTTTCCGGGACATTTGGCGGCGCCCTCCTCCGCGGTGCCTCGCCGGAGTAATGATGTAACGCGTTCTATAATATAGTAACGTTCATTCCGCAGGAGTGATGCCTGGACGGCTAGGGAAGGGTTTCGGTTAGGTTGAAATTTAATAGTCTACTTTCGAAAAAGGAGATTCTTACTTGTATAGCAAACAAGTCCATGGAAAATAATGTTACCTTTTTTATGTCCTCGGATAAGCGGGGGAGGTTATGTTGGGCTTGTACCGACTAAAACCGCACGCCATCTCGGGTCTTCAGACACCGTAAGACGCTGTAAGGTTGCCCATAGGGCATTTCCGTCACACCCCGACTGAGAAAATAATGGTACCTTTTTTTTTTCTTTTTTTTTTTTTTTTATCGTGCGGAAATCCCTTCGGATACCCCCCCGCCGGCCAGCGGGGGCGGTTATGTCGGGCTTGCACCGACTAAAACCACACGCCATCTCGGGTCTTCAGACGCCGGGGTGTAAGGTTACCCATAGAGCATATCCCTCGCACCCCGGCTGACCCTGGGCCATCTCACCACTAACAGCATCGCTCATCCTGTCTCCTCTGAAAGCAGAGGAGTACGGAGAGCGATGTGTTCCCGCCACGTTGGGTATTGGCCGACGATCAATGCCAACCCTATGAAGGGGTGAAGGGGAAGCCATTGACCGCCGCCCAGGGTGTACCGGCCGCTCCGATTCCGTTCCCCCCGGACTGCAGCGGGATCGGAATCGGAGCGACACTCGAGGAGGTTACCCAACACATACCCCAAAATAATGGTACCTAAGTGGTGAGCGTAATGCAAGATTTTATTTTTCAATGATAAACGCTTGCAATTGCTTATTGGGCAAATGTGCAAAAACTGGTGTGGTCATTATTAAAGTTCAACATGTTCAGCATATTAACGCATATAACTAAACAGAGCTCCCTTTTTAGAAGTTGGTTGGTACATCCAATAATGACGACCAAGGCTCTAGCGCAGGATTTACTGTCGGGGTTGAGGACGTCAGGTGGCGGTTGTTCACATGAAAGCACAGTAAACCAAATTATGGAGTTGCAAAAGCGTTCTTGGAGGTCAGCTGGGCTCGGGCTAAAAAGCAGATGGATGCCATCGGGATCGGTCGTCCACGATATTTATCATCACTTCGCACTCGAGAAAAATGCATGTGAAACTATTCATTGACTCTTTTCTCAAGAGAGACCGATATTCTTAGCAATCCGTGCGGGTCCATCGCGCTGCTGAGTTGGGAACTCGGGACAGTGCTTGGGACTTGCGACCCAAGTGTAGGTTTAGAAGGGGCCCCTTTTGTCGAAGTTTTTTTTTTTTAATATAAGACACGTCAATTTGAATTCACCTCGCCTGATGGTAAGCTGAAGGTAAAGTCTCAGGAAAGAGAGTCACCATTACATACACGTACCATGTCAACAATGGTGGCACTCAGCTTGACGGCCTCATCAAAAGAGGATTGTCGTCGCAGCACCGCGTGACACCCACCGGTCCCACTAGTGCTGCGACCACAATCTCCCTGCCCGGCTATGCACTTGCTGGATTACTATGGAGGGTTTTACACAATCGTGCATGGTGGTACCCACCCGGCCGAATTTTGTGACAAATTTGTGTCATCAAATTTTTAACACCAGTAGTATGTATGTACATCAACACTCACCTTCACTACCCAAGTTCCCCTCCCTGCCTAATCGAATTTGATGTGAACCTACTAGCTCCCGATAGGCCTAGATCTTTAAGTAGGTTATAGAGAGATTTTGCTGGTATACCTCTCGCTCCCACTTCCACTGGATACAAATTAACCACGTAACCATTTTTTCAAACGAAGAGCGTAGCGCATTAGCAAGTCAAATTAAGCCAGACGATATCATTAAGCCTCGTCATAATAATTTTGAGAAGAGCGACTAAGAATATTACGTTAAAATCAAGAGCAGGCTAAGTAAGTGCATTTCCGCGGCGAATGGAAAGTACCGCGAAGTCCCGCTAAGTTCCATCTGCGGAAGACGGGACACTGGTTCCATCGCTGAACGCCAGATGGAACTCTCGCCGTCGCTTCAAACCGACCGACACAATGAACCAAATGGTGTGTAGAGAAAAATGTAGAAGTAGGGTTGGCGAGTATAATTTTTCTTGGCATCTTTGTTTTTTTTTAAAGATATTGACCTATTCGATTAGTCGAGAGGGTAACGATGACTATATTGCGGGGGTGTATCCACACGTCCGTTCCTAAACTATGAGTGAATAATAAAAAATACCAACACATAGTGCGGATTAGTACCTGATATTATTATGATATTTGCTTTTTTTATTGGGTTAATTGTGTTCACTCCAATATTCGATTAATAAATAAATAAATCATATTATGAAAATCCAAACTTTTTAGTAAAGACCATTTCGCAGTTCCAGGTGCGTGTTTCTAAAGATAAATAGGCAGTACCCTAGTTCAGAAGCAGAGTTTCTTATCTGGTAGGTACTTGTGCATCTTGCGCAGACATATTTATTAATCCAAAAGTTAATTTTAACTAGTCGCTTAGCATTAAAACGCTTTTAATAATAAAATATTCTTCTTGAAGAATCAAGTCTCCATTTCTTACGATAACCGCTTACTAGTCTGTAAGTTTATTCGTTACTTAATAGTATAGAAGTATACTCTAGAAATATACGTGGCAGCCCTGAATTTAGTACGTTACAAGTTCGAGGTGAATTAAAATAAATCGAATCGACATTGAATAGTTGCGTTCAGCGCTCATAATGGTTCCAGCTCTCTTCACTTACAACAAATTATGTACACCAACGGTTGTACAGTCAGTAACAACTTGCTTACAGAAATAACTTTTTTTTTTCTATGCCACTCAGTTGGCAGACAAGCTCAATTCATAAAACATTGAAAGAAAGAAATTATTATGTAAAGGGGTATGTTTCTTTTTACTCACTTACGCGAGTCTACCGTCGAAGGGTAGATGGAGGTGTTAAGATTTTATTAGCACGAGCTTATTGCCGTTATTTCCACATTGTTTATTTTTTATTATTATGTTAATTTTTATTTTATTTCCTATACGTTGTTGGGATATGCTTACCCTGGTTACATAATTAGAGTGTGGTTGAATGATGAAATAAGTTCGAACTGGAAGGATTTACTAGTAGCTATTGAAAAGTTTCACAAGCCACTTACTGATCAATTCAAATTACTGTATTATCATTCAGAATTCATATTATTCCTAGTTATTCATAGTTAGGTAGATTTCGATGAAATCGATCTACCTATTGGTTTCTTGACTACTGTCGAATTTAAAAAAAAATTCTTCATAGGAGGTCTAGTTATGACCCCCTGAGTCCGAAATGACCACTGGTCAAAAAGTTGATATATATATATATATATATATATATATATATATATGTATGTATGGTTCCACTTCCCAAAATTTGCGGCACTCTCACGGTCGCATTTTTGCCCCGATCGCTTTCAAACTGCGGTCAAAAATTGCTTGGGTGTAAACTTAGTTTAAGTTCGTGAATTGGTGGAATCCGGCCTAAAGGGACGGTAGGGCCTCACTTTTTGTGAAATCAGTTTTTCCTCAAAATTTCACGTTCCATGAAAGATATTCGAACCGTTCTAATTTTATCCCATAGTATACATGAATACCAACAACTTTTAATTATAAACCTATAAGATTAAAACTTTAACTAAAAGTGGAGGGGGGAAAAACCAAAATTTTTCAGGAAAAAAATCATAACTTCTAACCGGTGAACATTCTTGCAGTCGGAAACATTTTTAATCGATAGGCCATTTTTAAGTCTAAAATAAATGTCTGAAAAGATTTTCGCTTAAAGTTACCGTTTTCGAGAAAAAAAAATTAAACTGTTTAAAGTCCGTAGTTCTCTATATAAAATAATATTAATTGCTTCACGAAATCTACCTGTGCGTTCCCCCTGTGGGAACGGATTTTTTCAAACCACTTATTGGTTTAACTTTTAGTTTGCAAGTTTAAACTTTACTTCCAAGAAT
Source organism: Cybosia mesomella (assembly GCA_946251805.1). Lineage (NCBI taxonomy): Eukaryota > Metazoa > Arthropoda > Insecta > Lepidoptera > Erebidae > Cybosia > Cybosia mesomella. Next base: position 38,887,586 of record OX276389.1, read on the forward strand.
TTAATTACCCATTTACTCGTCAAACTAATAAAAACCAGTTTTTTTTAATTTACCACGCACGAATATTTTGTAAGTGACAATTTTGTATATTTTAAGTGACTTCTGTTGCAGACTGTACTAGTACTTTCATATAGATCTAGTAAATTACTGTCCGCCGGGGACACAGTCGAAGCTAACGGGTCGCTTTTGCTTATCGTAATGTACGTCACTATTCTCTATTACTTATGACGTTGTACTCGTATTGCTACTTTGAATTAACTGGCTATCTGTGCCACAATGTTTCAAACGCCCCACTGGTCTAGCTAAAAGGATGCTAGATCAGTGATGTCGAAATTGCTCTGAATATTATGTCTCCCGGAACACCGATTACATTGTGTTTTAGATGCGATGTTTAAATAAAATACAATGTTACTCACCCTAACTCTATTTGATACTTAAACATGTTTAAGTATCATGAAAACCAAAATATATACTGGTTCGTAATAGCAAAAATGTGGATCTAACCCATGACAGTAGGTATTGTTGAAATAAAACTTTTTTTGTTGTGTGAATGTTATTTTCAGGGGCGTAGCTACCGCCGTATTTACCGTATCAATTATACGGGGCCCCCGGGCCACGGGGGCCCCCAAAGTGTGTAAGGAAAAATAATAAAAACTTTCTAATTTATTTTATTTTACAATGACAAAATTCTATAAAGCAATTCCTTTTTTTCCCGCCTTAAGCGTGCGTTCAAAAGTTGGCAACACTCTACATCGTTATGGCGGGCTGCGGGACTTCCCCGTTTTACTTACTTCATCTTCAACTCAGCGGGGAATCCCCGGGAATCCTTCATCGATATCGCGATGTACGTGTACGTTGTTACGTTGTTGTACTTTGCATTGGATGTTAAACCACGGAGTGCAGTGCACTGTTTATTTACGCGCTTTATATAAATGTGCATTACATTGTAATTCAGTACAAACAATATTGTTCTTCTGGTTTAGCAGTATTAGTAGCGATTTGTAAAAGAAATGAGTGAAAGGAAAAGAGATTATCCCAGCGGCGCTGAGAAAAGAAAAATTAAACAGAAAAGGGACGAGGTTATAAAAAAAGTGATCAAAATTTCTTCATTTTTTCAGAGACAAGATACTGTGAGTGATTTAGATTGGAAAGGTAAGTACTACCCCGACTAAAACCGCACGCCGTCTCGGGTCTTCAGACGCCGGGGTGTAAGGTTACCCATAGAGCATATCCCTCGCACCCCGGCTGACCCTGGGCCATCTCACCACTAGCAGCATCCCTCATCCTGTCTTCTCTGAAAGCAGAGGAGTACGGAGAGCGATGTGTTCCCGCCACGTTGGGTATTGGCCGACGATCAATGCCAACCCTATGAAGGGGTGAAGGGGAAAACCCATTTATTAGGGGCTCGTAGTGATAAACAAGGAAATCTTTTAATTTCGGTCTGTCCATCTGTCCGTCACAAAAAGTTGTCTCCCCCCTCGATTTTCACAATTATACTGTTTTTAGGGTTCCGAGCCTTGATTAAAAAAAAACAAAATTCTAACTTATCTATAGGATCGATTTGTTTTGTTGTTTGTCTGTTTGTCTATCAGTCTCAGTCCGTATCGTATCGTTAATTGCGTGTTGAGAACTTCAGATGTGCAGACTCGCTTTCGGGTTCTCGTTTTGTATGGCCACTACACTACGCGCTGCGTTTAAATAGCACGCAGGTGTATAGTAATGCACGGACGGGCTGCAGGTGATTTTGTATCTACTAATAGGTACGAGCACAATCCGCGTAGAGACTGTGTGCGTCTGAACTGAACACTCTCTAACTGTGACCCTTAGTAACGTTATTTATTTATATATAACTGTTTTTAGTTTAGTATCAAAGCATTCGTATTTATTTTTTAACAATTACTCGTTTATTTTTAGATTCTTCTGAAGCATGTTCTTCGTCACATATCCATCCGGAAATAGAAGAAAGCCAAGCACATACTTTATCGGATGTCCATCCAGAAATCGAGGAACTCCAAGTCAACGATTCTGATATATCTGCAGATTGTAATATAATTTCATCAGATAGAGGAAATTTTGGTGACAATTTAACTGAATGCGAACGAAAAATAATTTTTAAATTGGGTCCATTTAAACCACAAGGACCATTTCCAAAAGTTTCAGAAAATAACCGACCTTTTTCGGCTTATTATTATTCATATTTCAATCAGGCAGGCATAAAAATTATAAGACCATGGTTATGTTATTCTAACGTTTTAAACAAACCGTACTGTCACTTCTGTTGGTTATTAGCAGATCGTCAAAACAAATCGTACTCCTCTGCTTGGGTTAACGGTGTTTCGGTTAGAAGCAATTTCACACAAACTATTCTTGACCATGAAAAGTCACAGCAGCATATTAGTGCCTCACTCTCTTATAATAATTGGTTGCAAGGAAATGCCATCGATACTCTATTGAAAAGTGAAATCGATAGTAAAATTACATTCTGGAGAGATGTACTGCATCGTATAATTAATGTTATAATTACTTTAGTATCTTGTAATCTACCTTTGAGGGGGCATGATTCTGATTCTGGCAACTTTATGGCAATTTCACGTCTGCTATCTAACTATGATGCAACTTTAAAAGAACTTCTTCTAAAACCGAAAGGTGAAATAAATTATTTAAGCCCTACGATTCAAAACGAAATTATTAGTTTGCTTGGTACCACCGTTAGGAACAATATAAATAAATAAATATTCTACGACATTTTACACAGCGCATTCTAGACCCAGACTAAAGTAAGCATAGTTTAACTAGCTTGTGTTATGGGTTCCAGACTGCGGATAAACATACTTAAATACTTTTTTTTTTGTAAATACATACATATTATACATAGAAACACCCAGACCAATGCAAATAGACATATTCATGCATACAAATATTTGCACTGAGCGGGAATCGAACCCGCGCCCCCTGACGTAGCAGTCGAATGCACTACCGCTACGCCAAAAGCTCCATTTCTGACAATAATTCTGGATACAACACAAGACTTGTCAAAAATTGACCAAATATCTGTAGTTTTTCGATATATCTCGGTTACAGAAAATGATGATAACGTGCCTAAAGAAATAAAAATCTGTGAGTCCTTTTTAGGATTTATAGCAGTAACCGATTGCAGTGCTGCAGGTCTGAAACTGTCATTTTAAATTTGAATAAAGAATATGGAATTGATTTGACTAAATGTAGAGGACAGGGATACGATGGAGCAAATGTTATGTCGGGTGTGTATGGAGGATTACAAACCCTAATAAAAAAGCATGCTCCAAATGCCGATTATGATCATTGTGCTGCGCACGCTTTAAACTTGGTTTTGAACGATGCTGCGAGACATGTAATAAAGTATCGACTTTTTTCGATAATTTAGAAAAAATATATACTTTTTTGGCAATAGTATAAAACGCTGGGCTATGCTAAGTGACGATTCATCTGAAAAATATTTGATTACCCTTAAAAAGGTATGTCCTACCAGATGGTCTTCTAGGAACGACGCTTTATTAGCAGTAAAGAAATTTTTTTTACTAATCATTAAAACTTTGTACCAACTAAATTGAATTTCAAATAAAAAAGATGAACGTGAAGAATGTAAAAGTATAATTAATATTTTAGAGAGTTTTGATTTCTTAGTGCTCGTTACATTTTTTTCTTCACTATTTGAAATTATTAATCCTGTTTCTAAAGCTCTACAGCATGAAAATAATGACTTACAGAAATCTAGTATTTTATTAAGTAATTTTTTAAATAGACTGTGCCAATTAAGAAATCAGAATTCATTTAATAGTTTGCTAAATGAATCCAAAGATTTAGCAAAAGAGTGGGGGGTAACAACTGTTTTTAAAAACAGTAGGCGAAAGATAACGAAGCGTTTTTTTGATGAGTTATCACAAGATGAGAGAATTTCCGACCCGGAATCCTATTTCAAAGTCAATGTATACTATTGCTGCTTAGATATATTAATTTCTCAAACTAAAGAAAGATTTCAGAGCCTTTGCAACCTGAGTAGTATATTCGAAATATTACAACCGGAGAAACTCCTATCTTCTTCAAGCGAAGAGATATTAAACGCTTCCGGAAAACTGTCTGCTAAATACAGTAAAGACATCTCACTTAATCTTTGTGACCAATTAAAGACTCTAAAAACATGCTTAAAATCTGAAATAAAATAAAAAAATTCCATTAAAGAACTCATTGAATTATTGCTAGTAAAATTCAATAGTCTTGCATCCAGTTTTACCGAGGTAATCACAGCATGCTTTGTATTCTTGACCCTTCCAGTTACAACCGCAACGGCAGAAAGAAGTTTTTCAAAATTAAAACTAATAAAAAATTACTTAAGAACTTCTATGGGACAAGAACGGCTGTCAGACATCTCACTATTGTCCATAGAGGCAGAAACTTTAGAAAAACTAAAATCATCATCAGCCATAAATGATTTAATAAATCAGTGCCGAAAAAAAGGCAAGGAGAGTGAATATTTAAAATTCGATTTTTAATTGTAAAACTTTTTTTTTTTTTTTGTTCCTTATTTACTACAATCTGTCTCCTTCTTGGGACATTCAGCAGTATGTTGGTTGGTGCTATCGCTGGCTCGCTCAGTATGTGACCTGTGTCACATCCTCATTGTTTAGACAGTCGTTTTAGTTACTGTGATTGGATTAGGTCTTGAGGTATTTTGCGCTTTAATCGTCGCGCTTTGTTGTGGTTCTCCATTAATGGCCGAGCCAGAGTATTTGGGTGTTCTTGGATTCGTTTTTTATAGGACTTGGAATGGCGTACGATTTCCTGCTCCACAGTGGGCATTCGTAGGTCACGGTGTAGTAGTTCGTTGGGTACAAACCAGGGCGCGTTGGTTATCATACGCAGAGCTTTATTTTGAAACCTCCGTATGATTTCTACGTTTGAGTGAGATGCGGTGCCCCATAATTGGATCCCGTACGTCCAGATGGGCTTCAGTATTGCCTTGTACAAGAGAATTTTGTTTTCGAGAGACAGCTGAGACTTTTGCCCTATGAGCCAGTAAAGTTTTCGTGTTTGGATACCAAGTTGCTTCCTCTTAGTGAAAATATGTTTTTGCCAGGTAAGTCTTTTGTCTAAATGCAATCCAAGATATCTCACATGATCTGCTTGTGGGACTTCAATGTTGTTTAGTGTGACTGGAGGACAGGATCCTCTTCTTAAAGTAAACGTAACATTGACTGATTTGGTTTCGTTGGCTTTTATCCGCCACTTTTTAAGCCAGTCTGATAAGTCATTTAGTCCTTCTTGGAGTATTTGTGAGGCAATTTCTGGGTCACTATGTGCAGCTAGTATGGCGGTATCGTCAGCAAAGGTTCCAGTAGTTAGTGATTCGGATGTCGGCAAGTCCGCAGTGAACAGCAAGTAGAGTATGGGACCCAGTACGCTACCCTGTGGCACTCCTGCCTGTATGGGACAAAGATTAGACAGTGCTTCCCCACTTTGTACTATGAAGTGGCGCTGTTGTAGAAATGATTTTAGTATTCCGTACATGTGATCTGGTAGGGCGTTTTTTAGTTTAAAAAGCAGACCTGCATGCCAAACGCGGTCAAACGCTTGAGATATGTCCAGAAATACACTGGTACAGTAAGACTACGCTTCTAGTGCTTCCATGATCTTATTCGCTAGTCTGTGCACTTGGTCGACAGTGGCATGTTTACTGCGGAACCCAAACTGATGGTCAGGAATTAGTTCTTTTTCCTTGAGTATAGGTAGAATTCGTTGCAGCAGTAGAGATTCAAATATTTTGGATGGGATAGGTAGCAGGCTTATGGGTCTATACGATTTTGCCTCTTCTGGTTGTTTGTCTGGTTTCAGTAGCATTATAATTTGCGCAACCTTCCACTCCAGGGGAAAGAACTGCAGTCTTGTCATGGCATTAAATAATGACGTCAGAAAAGTTATGCCAGATTCTGGTAGTTCTTGTAATACACGGTTTGTAATAAGGTCGTATCCTGGTAACTTTTTTGGGTCCGATTTTTTTATGATACGGGCAACTTCTGTCTTTGTAAATTTTAAGGGTATTTCCTCCGTATTTTTAGGAGTATTCAAATAATCAGTAATTTCTGCGGCATCTACTGGAGAGCCTTCATATGTGTGAGGAATAAAGACTTTTGAGAGATGTGCTGAGAAGGTTTCGGCTTTCTCATGGTCCGTCCGTGCCCAGGAACCGTCAGATTTTCTTATAGGAGGAGAAACAGTAACAGGCCGTTTCAATCTTCTGGTGGCTTTCCATAATGAATAATCTGAGGAAGCAGTAGCATCCAGGCCAGTGAGATAATTATGAAATCCGTCATTACGATCCTTGTCTAAAATGTGTTTCAGCTGTCTGTTGATGTGATTGAGTGGTTTTTTCACACCAGGATCTCTGTTTTGCTGCCAATGCTTCCTCATTCTCCTTTTTTGGGTTATTTTATCTAATATGTGTTTCGCTACATAGTTGTCCGTGCTTCTATGTGGTAGTGGAGGGGTTGAAGACCAGGCTGCATCCTGCACACTGTTGTTGAAGTACAGAACAGCTTCTGTTATTTCGTCATCAGTTTTTAGACTAACTGGTTCCAGGAATGCTTTGTCGATGAGCTCTCGAAATAGGGGCCAGTTAGTTCTTTTGTTATGCAGAACGCATTTTTTGGCGCATTCTTGGGCTGTAGTGTGTAGTTCTACTATGATTGGAGAGTGGTCTGAGGACAGATCCCAGCAACTCCGACACGATATATTTTTATTTACGATTCCTTTGCTGACACAAAAATCGATAACATCCGGGATTTTTCTTTTGTCTGTTGGCCAGTAAGTGGGTTGACCAGACGATATCACGTTCATACTTCTTGTTTGGATGCATTTAAAGAGGTCTCGCCCTCTGGGAAGGACAAGCCTAGAACCCCAAAACGTGTGCTTGGCATTATAGTCACCTCCCGCAATAAATCTGTCTCCAAGGGATTGAAAAAAGTCATTAAACTCCGTTTCCTTGATAATAAATTTCGGCGGACAGTAGAGGGCCGACACTGTAATGTCACTGATCCAGTCCGTTATTACGACGTTTGTTGCTTGGATATAGTTTCTACAGTAGTCTTGTAGTACATGATGCCTGATGTTAGACCTGATGAGTACAGCAGATCCTCAATGTGCTTTGTTGTAAGGGTGGTTAGTGTGGTACATATTATATCGAGGTATCCTGAAGTAGCTTTTGAATGTGAAGTGGGTTTCTGAGATTAGTAAAACATCTATGTGGTGAATTCTGAGGAATATTTTTAACTCTTCCGAGTGATTTGACAAGCCATTAGCATTCCATACACCTAATTTTAGTGCTGTGAATGTAATGACATTTTTGAGATTAGATCGGTTAACGTTTGGGTCATAATTAGCATTTGGGTCATCAGGGCAACAAGTGTCTCTGTAATGGTTTTGAGTTCGTTGGTTTTTTGGTTGTGATCTTCCACGTTATCGGTTTGCGTCGTAAGTTGTTTGGGGAGTTCTATTGTTGCTGATGCATACGATTTTCCGTTATTTGTTGTTTTATTTGTAGGTGCTTGTTCAACGCTCGTAAGTCTTCTTTTGTGTTGGGTGATTGGGGGAGGATATCGGACTTTCAACAGCTCCTTATAGACTGTACAGCCTTTGTAGTTAGCTGGGTGGTTTCCCTCGCAGAGGACGCATTTAACCTGGTTTGATCTTTCTTTGCGTAGGCAATGTGAAGTGTGATGCGAACCTGCACATTTGACACATCTGGGCTTTCTATTGCAGAACTTTTGTGTGTGATTATAATCTTGGCAGTTAGTGCATTGAGGGATTACTCGCTTAGGTCTAGGTGATTCAAACAATATGCGACAGTGTAATAGCGATTTTACGCTATATATGTCTTTATTATTTTCACGGGATTCTAGTTCGATATTCCACATTGGTAACGCCTGTTTTGTTCTTGAGTTTTGGATGTTCCAGACATTTGTTACTTTATGGCCAAGCTCCTCAATAGCTATTTTTATTTCTTCTTTATCTGTCGTTGCGTGTAAATTTTTGAGCACCACTCTAAAGCTGCGATCTTGTTTAGGCTGGTAACTGAAGAATTCTGTGTCTTTAGCCTTCAGTTCTTTGTAAATAGTGGAGTATGATTCTGCTGTTTTCGACTGTATTTTAACTCTGTCGCTTCTTAGTACTTTAGTTTCATACTCTCCTTTTGCAACTTCTTCTAATAATTTTAGTAAAGGTTGGATGTTTTTGACACCGTCAATAAACAGTGGTGGGGGTCTTATAGATTTCGGTGCTTGTATTTCAGGTTTATCTGCTTGCTCTATATCGTCGAGCCCTGTGAAACTGTTGGATGTTGGTATAGCTGGTGCTGCTAGCCAGTAACTCAATTTTGTTTGTTTTTGGCTACGCATTATTGCGTCTGGGCTGGATCTTTGCCTTTTGCCATATTGCACTTCTGTGAACTGTTGTTCTTCGGATTCTCTATCTGTTTCATCTGAAAGATCAATGGTCACTTTGTCTTGATTAGTTGTTCCGCTAAAGGAGCTTGATCTTGGACGATTCATAAACATTCCTTTGTGGAAGAGTTGTTGAGTCATAGTTTTGGAGTTATTCTTATCTAATTTTAGCTTATTTTCAGAGTTATTTAAATTGTTCATTTTGTTCCCACGAGTGAGGACGATTGAAAAGTCGCTACCTGGGGTGACGCCTATTTCCAGGAGAAGGCAAATACAACAGTGGTTGCCCGTTCCACTGAGGTTGGCGTTAGAGACTGATTTCCCATCAGTCATACATCCTCTCGGCACGTTGCCCACCTTAGGATTGGGGTTATTTATTTATTTTTCTTTGTAGCGAGGTTTTCTTCCTCGGAGGCTAGACAATTAAGCCAAGCCTCGTAGGTGTTCCGAAGTTCAGAGGCCATTTCCTGCCTTTGATTGATCGAGTATTCGAGTTTGCTGACCGCCGCTCGATACTCGGCGTTGTTGCTCGTTTAGCACCACCCGGGGGACACGTGTACGGTGGGTCAGGAAAGATGGTTAATCCTACGGACGCGAGCAACTCCATCCCCCATTTGTAAAATGGGTAAATTATGTGATAAATAAATATTTCTTCTCACAATATTTTTTTTCTTTTGTGAAAAATCTTTACCTCCATATAAGGGCCTCCAAAAAAATTTTTATACGGGGCCCCGACAAGGCACGCTACGCCACTGGTTATTTTATAATTTACATTGAACCCGACATTTCGGTTGCTTTTCAGCAGCCATGGTCACGTTCAGCAGTGCTATTCTCTACGGTAGCTCGTCGACGAGCTCGTCGACGAGCTCGCAAAATGCTGCTTTTGATTTATATTTTATTTTAATTTTGATTTTAATTTATGATTTTAATTTATGATTTAGATTTATGATTTAGATTTAGATTTAGATTTAGATTTAGATTTAGATTTAGATTTAGATTTAGATTTAGATTTAGATTTAGATTTAGATTTAGATTTAGATTTAGATTTAGATTTAGATTTAGATTTAGATTTAGATTTAGATTTAGATTTAGATTTAGATTTAGATTTAGATTTAGATTTAGATTTAGATTTAGATTTAGATTTAGATTTAGATTTAGATTTAGATTTAGATTTAGATTTAGATTTAGATTTAGATTTAGATTTAGATTTAGATTTAGATTTAGATTTAGATTTAGATTTAGATTTAGATTTAGATTTAGATTTAGATTTAGATTTAGATTTAGATTTAGATTTAGATTTAGATTTAGATTTAGATTTAGATTTAGATTTAGATTTAGATTTAGATTTAGATTTAGATTTAGATTTAGATTTAGATTTAGATTTAGATTTAGATTTAGATTTAGATTTAGATTTAGATTTAGATTTAGATTTAGATTTAGATTTAGATTTAGATTTAGATTTAGATTTAGATTTAGATTTAGATTTAGATTTAGATTTAGATTTAGATTTAGATTTAGATTTAGATTTAGATTTAGATTTAGATTTAGATTTAGATTTAGATTTAGATTTAGATTTAGATTTAGATTTAGATTTAGATTTAGATTTAGATTTAGATTTAGATTTAGATTTAGATTTAGATTTAGATTTAGATTTAGATTTAGATTTAGATTTAGATTTAGATTTAGATTTAGATTTAGATTTAGATTTAGATTTAGATTTAGATTTAGATTTAGATTTAGATTTAGATTTAGATTTAGATTTAGATTTAGATTTAGATTTAGATTTAGATTTAGATTTAGATTTAGATTTAGATTTAGATTTAGATTTAGATTTAGATTTAGATTTAGATTTAGATTTAGATTTAGATTTAGATTTAGATTTAGATTTAGATTTAGATTTAGATTTAGATTTAGATTTAGATTTAGATTTAGATTTAGATTTAGATTTAGATTTAGATTTAGATTTAGATTTAGATTTAGATTTAGATTTAGATTTAGATTTAGATTTAGATTTAGATTTAGATTTAGATTTAGATTTAGATTTAGATTTAGATTTAGATTTAGATTTAGATTTAGATTTAGATTTAGATTTAGATTTAGATTTAGATTTAGATTTAGATTTAGATTTAGATTTAGATCTAAATTAAAAATTAAAAATTAAATCTAAATCTAAATCTAAGTCTAAATCTAAATCTAAATCTAAATCTAAATCTAAATCTAAATCTAAATCTAACTCATAAATTAAAATCAAGATTAAAATAAAATATAAATCAAAAGCAGCATTTTGCGAGCTCGTCGACGAGCTCGTCGACGAGCTACCGTAGAGAATAGCACTGCTGATCATGTGTGACATTCGCGTAAACTTCCGACAGTATCAAGTAAGTATTGTTACCATTTACAGCAACATGCTTCGCATCGCACCGCTCGCCACAGACAGGGAATTCATTCTCACACGTTGCGACCGGAAACAGTGCGTACAGTTAGGTATGAAAGGCACTTTAATCCGCGCACCCTCAGGCACCCTCAGGCTCAGCTCCCTGCTGTGGTTTTCCCAAGCGACTACAATATAGGGTTCTTCAAGAAGGGCATTAGAAGGTTTTTACAGGGTTGGCAGCGCGAGTGTGATGGCCCTGGTGTTGCACTCGTCCCTAGACCGCGTTTACTGCTTTCCATCAGGTGGGTCGTGAGGGGGTGTGTGTTGGGTAACCTCCTCGCGTGTCATTCCGATTCCGATCCCACTGCAGTCCGGGGGGAACGGAATCGGGGCGGCCGGTACACCCTGGGCGGTGGTCAATGGCTTCCCCTTCATGGGGTTGGCATTGATCGTCGGCCAATACCCAACGTGGCGGGAACACATCGCTCTCCGTACTCCTCTGCTTTCAGAGGAGACAGGACGAGCGATGATGTTAGTGGTGGAGGCCACCGTAGGGTCCTGGGGGATCCAGGGGCGGGTTGGCCCACTGCTAACGCAGGGGCCGACGGGCACTTGTGCCACCGCCGGTGAGAGAGGACTAGCCATCCTCTCGCGTTCCGTAATCGGTGGGTGATCAGCAACGACCTGACTGGTGGCTCCAGAAGGGTACGCTGTGATCTCTCCGACCGTAGGGCTTGCCTTTATTGGCCGGCCCACGACAAGGAAAAGTCTATAACACCCGACAGCGAAGTCGTAAAAACCTATGGATAGCAGCCGACCTCCATAGTATATAGGCTTATCCAGGTGCAGGGGGCTCCGCCTGGATGGACCACCTTTCCCCCATACTCGTGGGATATGTTATGGATAACAATCAAAATATCAACAAAAAACCGGACGGAAACAGAAACAACGACAAGGGCACGAATAAGGACAACGAAAATGACTGAGTGGCAGTAGTGGAGAGTGAAGAGGTGAGGCCGCGGTTTCACTCGCGGTCGCTTAAGGCCGTCTTCCCCAGGCCCGCTACTCCGCTTCCAGCAGGTGGGGAAATCGACGCGGACAATGGGTCCGCGGCGTCGACGGCTGGTACCGACAATGAGTCGGCATCCAGCCGAATGGAGACCGAGGAGGGTCTCCCTTGAAAGCGGCCACGCCCGGGTGGAACGTCCCGTGACCGGAGCAGAAGCCCCATACAACGGGTGACCTCCTCAAGTGAGGACGATCGGCCGGCCAAGTTGGCCACTTCGGCGAGCAGAGCGCCGAAGCCTCCAGTACACGTCCCGCCACTATCCAGTGGCAGGGACCAGGACGTTCCCGTGACGAGGGAGCTCCTGTCGGCGCTGGCCCGTATTACGGAGGCGTTAAAGGGGGCCAAGAACGTGGCCGGAAAACGTAAAACAGTAGCGGAAAACGTGGCCGTCGCCAAGACGGCTCTGGAGGAACTCCTCGCCAGGAGCACCTCCGAGGAGGAGGCGAAGCTCAGGGCCCGGGTGACAAACCTGGAAACTGAGCTCGCCAACTCCCGGGAGCAACAGCGCGCCCTCCGGGATGAGGTCAAGCACCTGACCCAGCTGGTCAGGGGAACCCCGGAGGCCCGAAGGGCCCCAGAAGCCCAGGAGGCGGCGGTCCAGCCGAGGGCTCCTGCGTCGCCAGGTGAGGTGCCTAAATCGGCACCAAAGTCGGCGCCAAAGTCGGCGCCTAAGGCGGCGCCCAAACCGGCAGCCAAGACGACGCCGGAGCCTGCGCCAAGTATGGTACAGCTACTAGCGGCCATCGAGAGGCGGCTCGGTGTTTTGGAGGACCGGGCATACCGTCCTCCGCTGGCACAGCCTGCATCTTTCGCGGCTGTTGCCAGTGGGAAGCCCGGTCCTAATAAAAGGACCGCTGCCCCAGTGGCCCCATCGCCACAAGGCAAGTCAAAGGGGAGCGGCACCCCCGCCGTCGCCAGAACTACCACTCTAGCTGCACCCGAACATTCCTCCAGAGGAGAGGGTTGGGTGGTAGCGGGAGCCGCCAAGAAGGCGAAAAAAGCCGCCAAAAAGGCGGCTAAGAAGGCGGCAAAAGCCGCTGCGGCGAAGGCGCCGAAGAGGCTCCGCGCCCCACGCTCCACAGCCGTCGTCCTGACGGTGACGACGGAGGGTGTGGAGAAGGGCGTGGGGTACGTCCAGGTCCTGAGGCAGGTGAAAGCCTCAGTGGACCTCAAGGCCCTCGAGATTGAGGGGGGGCTCCGGTGCAAAACAACTCGCACCGGAGCTCGCCTCCTCGAGGTCTCCGGCGCCACCAGCGGCCCCAAAGCCTAGCGGCCATGCTGAGGGAGTCGCTGGACACCGAAGCCGTCCGCGTCACCAGACCCAACAAATGCGCAGGTCTGCGCATTTCGGGTCTGGATGACGCGGCCACGACGGAGGAAATTATCTCCGCCGTCGTGGAGGCGGGCGGCTGCCCCCGTGGTCAGGTGAGAGCCGGAGAAATCCGGTTCAGCCCTACCGGTCACGGCACGGCAGTTATCAACTGCCCCGTCGTAGCGGCGCAGACGATTGCGGACGGAACGTCCGCAACGGGTGGCGGGGGTGCCGCTCAGGAGCGGCCACATACACGGCGGGATACGGAAATGGTAGTCCAGTAATGGACACACCAATCCGCATCCTGCAAGCGAACATAAACCACTGCTCCCGTGCTCAGGATCTTCTGTACCAGAGCACCGTGCAGTGGTCTATCAATGTGGTCGTGGTCGCTGAGCCGTACTAGGTCCACCCCGGAAGCCCGGTGGACCTAGACGGCGTAGCGACCGTTTTCGGGGGTTCCGCCGCGGACACCTCGCGCTCATTGCAAGGGGTAGAGGCTGTGTCGCGGCGGACTATGAGGGCTTGGCTGTCGTGGCCATCTACTTCTCGCCAAGCCTTGACCAGTACGACCTTGAGCTATGGCTCGCTGAACTGGACATCGTTCTCGCGGCGTGCCGTCCTCGCCCTGTCTTGGTCCTGGGAGACTTCAACGCCTGGTGTCTGGCTTGGGGCTCCCGGGGCGAGTACTGGAGGACAGGGCCAACACCCGTGGTCTAGAGGTCCTCAGGGGAGTGTCGCCACCTGGGAGCGGCGGGGGCTCAGTTCGGTCGTGGATGTTGCATTCTCGACCCCTGCTCTCGCCCGCCGCGTCCAGGGTTGGCGCGTGGTGGAGGAGGAGGAGACGGATTCCGACCATAGGTACATTCGGTTGGGGTGTGTGTTGGGTAACCTCCTCGAGTGTCGCTCCGATTCCGATCCCGCTGCAGTCCGGGGGGAACGGAATCGGAGCGGCCGGTACACCCTGGGCGGCGGTCAATGGCTTCCCCTTCACCCCTTCATAGGGTTGGCATTGATCGTCGGCCAATACCCAACGTGGCGGGGGGGTATCCGAAGGGTATTCCGCACGATAGGTACATTCGGTTCAACGTCTCCCCTCCAGCTAACCTGCCGCCGACTATCGCGAATCCACGTTGGGCGCTCAGACGCCTGGATCGGGAAGCTCTCCAGGAGGCATCAATAGTGCAGGCCTGGATTCCGTCGCTGGCCAGACCTGCCGATGTCGACGCAGAGGCGGAATGGTTTAGGAGAGCCATGTCGCATATCTGCGATGCGGCGATGCCTAGGGTTAAGCCCGGCCCGGCAAAGAAACAGGTGTACTGGTGGTCAGCGGAGATCGCACAGCTGCGAGCAGCGTGCGTGACCGCTCGCCGTCAGTAGACTAGATTTCGCCGGAGGCGTCGCCGCCCAGACGATGCGGCAGCCCGAGAGGCGGAGCTGTATGAGGCGTACAAGGGGGCCAAGAGGACCCTCCAGGAAGCCATTAAGCAGGCCAAACGGCGGGCCCGCGAAGAACTGCTGGAGTCTCTGGAGCAGAACCCATGGGGGCGCCCTTACCTTGCGGTCAGGGGCAAAATCCGCCCAAGGGCGCCAGAGCCTCCAGCCGGAGCGGCTGGAGGGGATACTGGGCTCCTTGTTCGCAGCGAGAGCGGAGGAGCATGTCCCTCCGCGTATGGTTCCGCCTCAGGCGCCTGGCGCTGATAATAGCGAGAGTGATGTGCCCGAAGTCAGGGAGAGTGAACTGGGGGTAGCAGTGCTCCGGCTTAAGTGCGATCATGCGCGTTAGACGCCTGGCGGAGGAAGTAGTCTCGCGAGGTGGGGTGGTGGTGGCGGTGTCTCTCGACATCGCCAATGCCTTCAACACCCTACCCTGGAGCTGCGTTAGGGAGGCGCTCGCGTATCACGGAGTGCCTCCTTACCTCCGCCGCATTGTCGAGGCATACCTATCCGAGAGGGCCATAGTTTACCCGAGCTGGTTAGGGCCAGGGCGGCGAGAAGTGTCGTGCGGTGTTCCGCAGGGGTCGGTCCTAGGGCCACTCCTGTGGAACATCGGATACGACTGGGTGCTGCGCGGTACGTTGCTCGAGGGTGTCAGCATAGTCTGCTATGCTGACGACACCCTCGTTATGGCGCGGGGAGCAACGTACCGAAGCGCGGCACTGAAGGCCACGGCAGGGGTTGCTCAAGTCGTGGGTCGAATACGGCGGCTGGGACTCGAGGTGGCTCTCCACAAATCCGAGGCTATGTGTTTTCACGGGCCTTGGAGGGGGCCAACTGCGGGAACCAGCATAACCGTAGGGGGCGTGAGCATCGGTATCGAGCCCACGATGAAGTACCTTGGGCTCGTACTCGATAGCCGATGGAACTTCGGACCTCATCTCCGAAGTCTGGTCCCGAAACTGAGGGGGGCTGCGGCCGCGCTATCGTGGCTGATGCCCAACGTTAAGGGACCCAACGCCCCCACTAGGAGACTGTACCTGGGGATCGTGCGAAGCATGGCCCTATACGGGGCCCCCGTATGGGCGGAGACTCTGGCGGCCCGCAACGTGGCTGTATTAAACAGCCCGTTAAAAGCGATGGCCGTCAGAGTTATCAGGGGGTATCGCACGATCTCCGTCGAGGCCGCATGTCTCCTAGCCGGGACCCCTCCATGGGACCTGGAAGCGAGAACCCTTGCGCTGCTGTACCAGTGGCGCAAGGAGGCGCTGGAGCGGGGCCATAGGCCGGAGCCCCGAGAAATCAGGGCTCAGCGGTCCCAGCTCCACCGGGAACTCATGGAGACATGGAGGGTGCGACTTGAGCACCCAAGGTGGGGGGAATCCACCATTGCGGCGGTGAGACCGATCATGAAGGAGTGGTTGGAGAGGGACCTTGGGGACCTCTCCTACCGGATGTGCCAGATGGTTACCGGACACGGGTGTTTCGGTAAGTATCTGGGTGCATCCACCGGGAGACAACGCCGCAGTGCCAGCACTGCGAGGATCCTGGCGAAGACACGGCGCTCCACACGTTGGTGGAGTGCCCTGCGTGGGCGAGTCAACGCCGGGATCTCGTTGCGGTCCTGGGCGTAGACGTTCTCTCGTTGGAGACCATGGTGAGGGCCGTAGTCTCCGATGGCGTAGATGAGTCTGCGGCGAGGTCGCCGCAGACTCATCTACGCCCGGGGCTACCGACCTCCATGATCGGGGCCTGAGGACGGAAGTTGGCCGACTCGCCGTCCTTACAGAAGCAGGCCGTGGCGGAGGCGTGTCATGTGTGCCCTACACACGCCTGCCAACTCACCGAAGCGGGATAAAACCCGACCCAAAAACAATACGCGAACCTCGTACTCCAAACTGCAAACTTTACACGCAACTTGGGAATCACTGTGAGAATGAATGGTGATCTTTAAATGAGCTTTTATTAGCATCACCTGTCCCGATATGTTTGTCATCAAATCTTGCAAATTAAATTTGATCCACTTCGCTGTTACCGATTGAGCTGAAATTTTGCATAGATGTTTAAATCGCGTGACAATGCAATATTATCATGACATGGTGCTGATAGATGATGGAGCTGGAAGGTGGCCATAGGAAGTATAATACTTACTATGGTTTTAACGAATGTGCGTGCATTACATCACAACCTTAACGCAAATATGTAGTCTGGTGTCGCATCAGAAACTAGATATTCCACAAAGAAAAACAGAAAAGCATCTGCAATGCGTTCGAAAACCAGACTCAAAAGTAATAATTTGAGAAGTGCTCCGGAACACGTCGGCCCGAGAGTCAAGACAAGGATCATATTTCGAACTCAAAAGTCAATAAGTGGTGCTGCGAGCGTCGTAAACATGTGTATTATTGTGTACTGCCGGGTACCGATGTGTATTAACGTGTTTTGTGCATCTGTGCCAGCTGACCGTTCCGTGCGCTGATATTGCGTTGGGTACACATCGATGTTTTACTGTAGGTTCGTACTATTGGCCAAATATACGTAGGTACCTACCTACAGTTGAAATGTATTCCGTAAGCCGAACCGAAAAGCTGAATAATCCGCGTTAAGTGTCAAATTTCTCATGGCGTATATGATATCTCATCTCGGATTCATCTGTCGGCCTTTATAAACACTTTTACTTAATACCACCACTGCTTCTAATGTACTAAGAGGTTTTGTTTCTCATTCAATCTCAAATTGCTATACGGATCTGGCTTAAATTTGGTACAGGGATAGATTTGGAATAAAACAGCAACTTTTTATCCCTGGAATAGGTTCCCATGGATTGCGGGTACGGGATCAGTACTCCGCGTAGCCAGAGTCGCAGGAAACAGCTAGTGTATGTAGGTATATGTGCCCGTTCTTGTGTATTTATTCGACACAAAAAACATATTATTCTCATCTTATACGCGGCATAGCTGTTTGTTGGTGGCTGAACTCCTCCGTAACCACTAGCGCGATCTTGTACAAATTTACCACGGTGATAGTGTGGACACTGAGGAGTGGTTTGAATCGAGATGGTTCAAGTCCGATGTACCATTGAGGAATAATCACCGAAAAACAGTTTCACGAGCGCGTGACCTTAGCTAAGCGCGCGACCGTAGGAAGATGTCTTATTTTCAAGTAAGAGTCCTGCTCGCTCAGCTCAATTTATTTCAGTCGCACCCTGCACTGAATTCCTAGTGATAAAATAATAAGTGAAAACATAAGATCTCTGCCTTTCCCATTGGGACAGCCGCTTGAATATATGTATTTGAGTCATTAACAAATAGTACGCTTTATTTTAGCAAGTCCTTATATTTACATTATAAATAATATGATATACAAGTTAAACACCGATGGCACAAACACGGTGCCCGCCAGAGGCTGCCGGCGGCGGGCCGAGTAGCTCTAACTTTTATTTGTACGCGCTCACTACTGGGAGGTACCTCTCCTCAATTGTGTTAGAGGGGTATATTGTATGATATCTTGAAAAACTTTGTCTTTCTATATTTCTATATGAACCTTTTCTTTGTTTGTTTTTCGTGCGGAAATCCCCTCGGATACCCTCCCACCGGCCAGCGGGGGCGGCTATGTCGGGCTTGAACCGACTAAAACCGCACGCCGTCTCGCGTCTATAGACGACGAGGTGTAAAGTTCCATCTCTGGTTTCGAGGTGGCCACCTCGGGTTTGGGAACCACGGTGTCCCCGTCTTGCCCTGGTTTGGGGGAGGGGTGTTAGCCGCCCCGCCGTCCCGGCCTGCTTCTGCTGGGGTGACACCTCACCTGCCATCCCCAGGTCTGCGCTCATGGAGGACGAAGTTCGTTAAGCGACCTCCGGCGCCTATGTCACCTGCTTTTCTATGCGTACCTGCAACTCTAGCCAATGATAGGGCCTTTGAGATCCTCTCACTTTTTATGCCGACTCTACAAAAATTTTAAAATAAGAAACTGCGTTGTTTTCGAAAGACTTCAATTTTTTTTTCATATGTCAAATGTTACTTTTTCAGTTCAGCAATTAAACTATTAAATCTATTATAATATTAAACATACAGAGGCCGAATTTGGTGAGTTTGTTTAAGTGTATGTTTAGGGTTATGTTCGGAACTACTGCATTATTTTTTTTTTATCGTGCGGAAATCCCTTCGGATACCCCCCCGCCGGCCAGCGGGGGCGGTTATGTCGGGCTTGCACCGACTAAAACCGCACGCCGTCTCGGGTCTTCAGACGCCGGGGTGTAAGGTTACCCATAGAGCATATCCCTCGCACCCCGGCTGACCCTGGGCCATCTCACCACTAACAGCATCGCTCATCCTGTCTCCTCTGAAAGCAGAGGAGTACGGAGAGCGATGTGTTCCCGCCACGTTGGGTATTGGCCGACGATCAATGCCAACCCTATAAAGGGGTGAAGGGGAAGCCAGTGAGTGGGTGTACCGGCCGCTCCGATTCCGTTCCCCCCGGACTGCAGCGGGATCGGAATCGGAGCGACACTCGAGGAGGTTACCCAACACACACCCCGGAACTACTGTACCTATTGGTAAAATTCTTTCACCATTTGAAAGGTACATTATCCATGATGGATATAAGCTATATATTATGTGAAAATGACGAGTTGAAAAGTTAAAAAGTTCATAAAAACCGAAGTGAAGCAACATTATTATTCACTAGCAACCCGCAAGTTAATAATGTCATTTCAAGCTCATGTTTATTGATTTGATTTTCTTAAAATTGTAGATTTTTTTTCAGTTGAGTAAATAACCTGTTTAAGTTTATATAAAGCAGCTAAAGATTTAAACGGCAACATTGGTTGCGTAGCAGTAAAACACTCTTAATAAAGGTCGACTAAAGGTCGATTTTATATTTTTTACAAAAATAAAAGCAACATTTAAACTTGGAATTCAAAGAAATGGTAGATGTTTACTGAAAAACAATGTTTCAAGAATATTTCACAACACTATAACAACACTCAAAACCTTCCAA
This sequence comes from Cybosia mesomella, assembly GCA_946251805.1. Classification (NCBI taxonomy): domain Eukaryota; kingdom Metazoa; phylum Arthropoda; class Insecta; order Lepidoptera; family Erebidae; genus Cybosia; species Cybosia mesomella. Next base: position 38,907,244 of record OX276389.1, read on the forward strand.
GGTTAGATACAACAACAGTTTCGAATGGCGACGTAGAGACGCAACTACAAGATTAAGTCATGCATACTTAAAGCGTGAACCAAGATGGCCGCCGTTGCTCGCGGGTCTTGCAGATCTCACCTTCACACATTTCAGTGAATTATTCATAGTCCAGACTTGTGCCAATTCGTACCACTTTACATCGTGGATACAACTTGTTGCAGTAACTTTGGGTCGCTTATAGCGCAGATGTGACGTATGCTGACGTATGCGTCTGTTACAGATCCAGACGGCCTCTGTGGCGTAGCGGTAGTGCATGCAACTGCTACATCATAACCTTCCCCCTCCGATAAGGTCTATTAACACGCTGAACACCTTTAGGAAAAAATTGCGGCAGTACCTAATCGACGCTCAGAGGGAACTTGGCATGATAAAAACAGATATTTCACTTTTTTTTTTTTTTTTTTACGTGCGGAAATCCCTTCGGATACCCCCCCGCTGGCCAGCGGGGGTGGTTATGTCGTGTCTCGACTAAAACCGCACGGTGTCCTCCCCAAGTGTCCGTTGCCGGGCACCCCGGGTAAGCCCTCGAAAGGATAACCCCAGGGACAGATATTTCACTTATATAATTAATTCACCTAGGATGGGAGTTTTATTACTACGTTATCTATTCATCTATTTATGTGTACTATTCTTAGTTTGTTAATCATTTATCAGAGTTGTGGCTGCGCAGAAGTGTGGCTCACTCACTTTATACTTATATAGATCTATATCTGTACCTACCCTAGCTTTAAGTTGCTGTATTGTTGCTGTATGTTGTATGTATACAAAATGTTAAAGATCATGCAGAGGAATATTATATTATGTACTATGTAGTTAAAGTAATTTTGTAATGTTAGATAGTAAGGAACCATTTAGATTAAGATTTTATACGCCTAGGAAAAGAACTGATTTGCATCCGTGAATCATAGTAGGTCAGGTTGAAAACCAGCGCGAGATAGCTGCCTAGCTGTCTAGCACATGCTGAACCTGTCCTTTTCGGCTGACGCGTGAGGTACACGGTATTTTAATGTCATGTACCTTTTTTATTTTATTTTTTTCGTGCGGAAATCCCTTCGGATACCGCCCCCGCTGGAGAGCGGGGGGTCTCCAGCGGGGGCGGTTATGTCGGGCTTGAACCGACTAAAACCGCACGCCGTCTCGGGTCTTAAGACGCCGGGGTGTAAGGTTACCCATAGAGCATATCCCTCGCACCCCGACTGACCCTGGGCCATCTCCGGTTTCGACATGGCCCCCTTACTTGCTCTCCACTGTGCCATCTGCTAATCAGAGGGACACGTGGAAAGCTTCCGAACAGCCCTCAACAGGGCCGTCCTCGCCTCGGTCGGAGTTGGCCGTAGGCGGCAGCGTCTCTCCCGCCCTAGGAGAGAGGCGCTGCCGTCTCCGTTGCCCAGGGTGCACCGCGTGGAGGTCCCCAACCAAGCACCCCAATGTCATGTACCTATGCATTATTTTATTTTAAATTATTATTGTAAACTTGTACCTTAAACGTCGATGAATAAAATTTTTCTTTCTTTCTTTCTTTCAGGGGGCGCGGGTTCGGTTCCCGCTCAGTGCAAATATTTGTATGTTTGAATATGTCTATTTGCATTGGTCTGGGTGTTTCTATGGATAATATATATGTATTTAAAAAAAAAAAGTTATACGTTTATCCGCATTCTGGAACCCATAACACAACACAAGCTAGTCAAACTATGCTTACTTTGGGTCTATTAAGCGCTGTGTAGAATGTCGTAGAATATTTATTTATAACATAACATAACATAACATAAACTCACGCCTATATCCCCGAAGGGGTAGGCAGAGGTGCTAGCACCCACATTTCGCCAGTTTATGTTTAGGTAGGTGGCGAGCCTATTGCCATTAACCGGGCACTTATAAACCTGCGATAAATACACACATAACTTCGAAAAGTATCGAGAAGTCATTGGTGTGTGCCATGGTAAAACCTGGGATCGAACCCGAGACCTCGTCTCAGTAGTCCATTACCCATACCACTAGGGTACCGCGTTATTTATATCTGTCATTTATCACCATATATGGTCAAAGAGTATGGGTCAAGACTATGACAGTAGAAGAAGCTAAATTGCGTATGCCAGGATCGTAGCAAGTGAAAAGATGTTGCCTCTGCGCCTACCCCAACGCGAAAGAGGTGTGATGGTATGTTTATAATGTAATTCATTCATAATTACCCGAATGCGCAATTAGGAAATAATTATTAGTTGTTTAATCGAAATGCATTTAGTGGATACACTCAGGGTTTCGTTAATTTAGGAACAGCGGAGATTGCTCTAATTTATGACCTATAAATAACAGTAGCTCTTGGTTGAGAATACTAAAAAACCGGTCAAGTGCGAGTCGGATTCGTGCATCGAAAGTTCCGTACAAACTTGTAGGTGTATAAATGGGTTGTCCTAACGAAAATATAAACTGGATTGAAGGGCACACTTAACTTTTGTATTAAAAACTGTTGTCTCTATACCAACTACAAATACGTCTAATTTTTGTTGTTATGTAACTAGAATTGTATGGGTTTCTAATTGTTCCCTTAATTTGTGTTGTAAGACATTACTTTTTTTCCAATTTGCATGATTTTGTATTTACGTCCTATCTTCAAGTTGCGTTTACTTAGAAGTTTGGTTGACAGCTATTTGCAGGTGCAGATGACAGACAGATAGACGGACAACAAAGTGATTACATTAGGGTTTTTTCCCCTTTGAGGTACGGACCCTGCGACTTAGACGCCGGAGATCGCTCAGCTACCTAGGGGTGGAAGGTGAGGCCACCTGTCACCCTATTAGAAGCAGGCCGGGTCGGCGAGGCGACTAGCTACCCGCCCCCCCTTTCCGGGGCAAGATGGGGATACCGTGGTTCCCAAACCCGAGGGGGCCATCTCGAAATCGGAGACGGCCCAGGGTCAGTCGGGGTGCGACGAAAATGCCTTATGGGCAACCTTACACCCCAGCGTCTGAAGACCCGAGACGGCGGTTTTAGTCGGTTCAAGCCCAAAATAACCAGCCATAATCAGCGGGGGCTGAAAAAAGACAAATGTGAGGGTAAGTGATTAGAAACCCCAGCACTAACACGTGTCGCGCTAGTTTTCTGGTTGAGTCCAGATTTTGAACTGTGGCTAAACTGTAATTATTTTTTTAACACCCTTGCTCGTAAAGCTGATGTAATTCCACCGGTTTTACATATGTAAAGCGGGTCATAACAAACGCGTGTGTTACCAAAGCAAATAGTTAAGTTATAGTCCATACAAATTCCATAACAGTATTATTTACCATTTCAAATATGGAACTGATCGCCGCCGCACGACTCCAGCTAGTGAGCAGCGCGCTGTTGCTAATCAAATTTCGAACTAATCGCCGCGCGGCGCCAGTCAGTAGGCAGCGCTAGCGCGCTGTTAAAATGGCGGGAAAGCAACAGTGTGCATTCACAGATTGAGTTTATTTAAAATGTTTTTTTTTTCTGTTTCCTCGCAAATGTGTTAAAATACGTCGTACTGTTACACGGGAGCGGGCTCGCGAGTTTTTAAAAAACAAATTTTGAGTACACCGGATTTATTGAATTTAAGTTTTACAAAATTGAAGCACTTTTAGAATAAATGAGAATTAGAAATAAAATGAAATAGAATAAAGAAAAGAACAAGTGCTCTGGAAGGAGGCTGGCGGTGAACTGTCCGATCCGCTAGCCCTCTTCAACTCACAGGAGTGATAGCGCTGACTCAGGCGAAAGTGTCAGCACTTTTATAGGAGAACCCCATATGTAACAACCCCCCCGTTAAGAGGAAACTTAGGGTTGTTGTGATAAGTTTCCGTATTATTCTACGCGCAACCGGGGCGCCACCTGTTTTAATTCTATTTCTGAATTACTGTCTTTCCGAGTTACTGATCTTTTTGATTTAATGTTGAATTTTCCAAAAGACTTGTTCTTTTTACAAATTAGTATTATAATCAAAATGATAATCATAATTATGGAGATTATAGTTAATATTGGGAAACTGATATGATTCTCAAATTTAGTTGACTCTATTTTATTTAAACTATTTATAATTCCATCAGTTCCCGGTTTAAACGATTTCAATTCATATAAATTAAGAGTTTTAATTTTAGGTGAGGATACATTAAAGTGAAATGTTTTGAAAGTCTTTAAATTACAGCAACTATCGTTAATAATATTAAAATCAGAATATATATATGGTATGTACAATTTCGGATATAATTTAGGAACCAATTTTAAATTATTATGGAAAGCTATACATTCTAATGGAATGTTCAGTACACCTGTACCGGATATACTCTTTTCTAAAACATTACTATTACATTGTATACTTAATTTAGTTTTACTTGATTGTACAAAAATCCACTTATTATTTTTTAATTTATGCCAGACATCCACATCACCGGATATAAACTTAATAGGACATTTTTCAGGAAGGGAAGGTAAGGTTTTTGTTATTATTTCAATTTCACAGGAAGGATTATTCAAAACCGCGTAAACCTCGGAAATTTCACAAAGGTAAGTCTCGGTAAGTATTTTTTTACAAGTATTTAAGGTTTTTAGGTAAGTATATGTAGATTTATCTTCACTAATAGCTAGATATTCTTCAGAAGGAAGAATCATAACGAAAGAGTTTGGTTTATTTTCAGCGATGTGGGGCGTCGGCAACGGTATGTTCTTATATATGTTATATTCTAGTAAACTAACTAGAGGGAGTTTTATAATAAACATCAACTTATTATCTAAATAGTAACACGTTAAATCAGCTATATTGATTAGCGTATGTATGTTACTTATGTCTAGGTTTACAGGAAAATCTCTAAATTTAGGTATAATTTTAAGATTACTTAAAATATCGTTATACATTTGTTTGGGTGTAAGTATAGACGGATGTAGAGTGTTACTCTTTACAAATAATATAGAGTTTAATAAATCTTCGACCTTGAAAGAAATCGTCAATAAGTTTGATTGCAAAATATTAAGTGCATTACTAAGCTTAATTTTAAAATTTACATTTCTAATCACTCCTGTTATATTAAGAGATAATTGCTCAATGACGTCGGTTAATTTAGCTTCATTTACACTAATTTCATGTAGGGATTCATTGATGTTAGAAATGGCCGACTGAGATATCATGATACTTCTAGAAATGGAGTTTGCTAACATTTTATCATTGTTATAAAGAGCTTGAACAGCATCATTATAAGCTTTAGCATCATCTTCGTCCAATGTACCGAATATGTGCTTAAAAACAACACCTACGCCAGAGAACCAAGCAGATCTTTTGGAGACGCCGTTTGAGATTATGTGAGATACTGATTTAAAATCACGTAAAATATCATTATATAATGATTCTAAAGGTTGTAACATATTTTCACACTGATCATAATCAATTTCGTAGGTTTCACGACACTGAATTCGGATATTATTCAGTACCTTATGAATGTTCCCAAGGTGGTGTTGAAAGGGGAGAACTTCGATTGGAACAACTATATGGAGTTGATCATTAATAATCCTTAGTGTACCGATAGCGTCGAAGAATATGCCAGGGCTTTTATTAATATATTCAATATATTCGTAATTTTGTTCCTCTGTCGAGACTGCATTGCAGAATACTGTATATAAACCGTTAGTAATTAGGGTATCGTAATGTAAAACCTATAGAATATATTTTCTTCTTAAACATCATATAAAAGAATACTTAGATTACTAGTGATTACATTTGGTAAGTTTAATTACTTAATATCATTCAGCTCCATGAGCTGGCTTTATTTCATCGTAATGATGTTTGATATGGCGTCGATTAATTAAAAGGGATAAGTTGTTATTACCATGGATTTTCATGACCTTGTAAGGGCCTTTCCACACAGGGGACAGAGCTTTACCTAGCCTAACATGATTTTTTAAATATACGTAGTCACCCACATTATATTGTACAATACGTGAGTGCTTGTCATAATACGATTTAGATCTCTCTTTCGACGCGTTAATATTTTGTAGAGCCTTTTCGCGGGATACTTTTAAACGATGCTGGAGCATTTTCGTATATTCAGGATAGGTTATACCTGTTCTAGAGTCAAAAACAGAGTCTGGGAGATAAGGTTTATGACCGAACACGAGTTCATAGGGAGTAAATTGGGTAGTGGTGTGGACGCTGCTGTTGTATGTTAACATGGCAGTGTAGACATACTTATGCCAATTGGTTCTATAATCATTTACATATGATTTGAGATACTCTTTTAGAGTTGAGTGGCTCCTCTCGAGTGCTCCTTGTGTCTGCGGATGATAAGGAGAGCTCCAAATCTGCTTCACCTTAAGGAATTCGCAACTACGCTTAAACAGTTCTGCAGTAAAGTTTGGCCCTTGATCAGTTAATACAGATTTTGGAATCCCGAACACAGATATGAAATGTATTAAACATTCACAGGATTCCTCTGCAGTGCAATTTGAGATAGGGTATGCTAAAGAGAATTTAGTGAGGTCGTCCTGTAAAGTGAGGATGAACCTAAATTTGTGGAGACCAGCTTCTGGAAGGGGACCAACAATATCTAAGCCAATTCTCTCAAAAGGTCGGGTAGAAGAAGTAGTAATTTGCATAGGGGATCTATTTATTCTTCTTAGAGCTTTGTTGGATTGACAAAGTTTACAATTTTTTACATAGTTCTCTATGTCTGACCGCATATTTTTCCAATAATAGCGCTCTTTAATTCTATTATACATTCTATTTGAGCCTACATGCCCCGCTATCGGAATATCATGGTTTTCTTTAAGTATTTTTGCGATTTCTGTTGGGACTGGATATATAATAGTGTTGTGATGAATATTTATTGTAATATTAGTATTATCAAAGAGATACATGAACATGCCGTAGATTTTAACAAAAGATCGTTGCTCAAATAAGTTCTTGAAATCTGATACCGCTATTTCACTGATATCTCCAGCTAGCAGTATATCATCACGAGCAGATTTAATGGTTTTGAATATTTCGGGATATGAGGTATTATCAAAATAGTATAACTTAGTGAATAGTAGGTAGAATGTTTTTCCTTTTATTTCAAGCCTTTTGAATGAGTGAAGTTCGCGTTCTTCATCGAGAATAATAGAAGAGTCATCGAGTTCAGAAAGAATATCTTGGAGATATGGGTTTGAGTCATCAAAATCGATGAAACTGGAAATAAGATGGTTTTACAACTGCTTTTAAGAAGATTTTCGTTATGTTCCTTTATATAGGTGTTGAATATTTTATCTTTGTTAGAGAAGGATTGTAAAAAATTATTATAATCTTCGTTAGAATTAGAAGGAGATGGGATAGGATTAGGACTGGTATTAGGGGTACCTAATAGAGATGGGAGATTTGAAGGACTTAGGTCTTCGTCGAGGTTTTCCGTGGGACTAATATCAAATGCACCTAAGTCTTCGAGGTCCTTCAGAACCTCTTGTGGGATATCAGAGTTTCCTGATGAGTTAGAATTTTGTTCGGAGATTGGGTCGACAGGATCTCTAGAAGTAGAAGGTTGAGGGTCATTTTCCCTTTGGACAACAGGGTTCACGGGGTAACGGGATAATGCATCTGCATTACTATTCGTCTTACCTCTTTTATATTCTACCTCGTAGTCGAACTCTTCTAATTTTAATCGCCATCTTACAAGTTTGGAGCCAGGGTCTTTGCACTTAAAAAGCCATTTGAGTGGCTGATGGTCAGTGATGATTTTAAAGCGACGGCCGTAAAGGTAAGGTCTGAAAGCTTGGGTACCATGAAGGATGGCAAGGCATTCCTTCTCAGTTACGCTATAATTGGCTTCAGCCTTGTTAAGAGTTCTGGAGCTATAGGCAATTGGTCTGTCTTTCCCTATTGGGCCTTGAGATAAAATGGCTGAGACGGCAAAATTGGATGCATCACAAGTTAGGACAAAGGGTTGTGAGAAATCGGGATATGCCAATACTGGAGCAGAGGTGAGGCATGTTTTAAGGGTTTCGAAAGCTAGCTGCTGCTCATTTTGCCATAAAAATGGGATATCTTTCTTAAGGAGGTTTGTCAAAGGCTTAGCAATTTTCGAGAGGTTAGGTATAAATCGGCGATAATAAGAAACTAGCCCTAGGAAAGATTTTATGTCTTTTGGGCATTTGGGCTTAGGGAATTGTTGTACAGCCTTAACTTTCTCTGGGTTTGGTTTGACTCCTTGGTCAGTTGTCATATGACCGAGATAAGAGACTTCCTTACGGAGAAATTCGCACTTATCCGGCTGAAGTTTAAGGTTGGCATTCCTAAGCCTGTCGAAGATATTGGATAGGTTTTTCATGTGTGTGAAGAGATCAAATGAGTAGATTACGATATTATCGAGGTAAACAAAGCATTGAATGCCTTGTAGTCCTGACAACACCGTGTTCATCACCCTTTGGAAGGTAGAGGGAGCATTTTTGAGCCCGAACGGCATACGGGTGAATTCAAAGTGACCTTGAGGCACAGAGAAGGCTGTTTTAGAGGAATCTTGCTCTGCCATCTTTATCTGATGGAAACCGGATGCCAGATCAAGTGTGCTGAAATATTTGCATTTGCCCAGTTGGTCTAGAATTTCTGTGATGTTTGGAATAGGATAGGAGTCACCAATGGTGATATCATTCAGTCTGCGGTAGTCTATTACTACACGCCATTTGCGCAGACCGGAAGCATCTGCTTTCTTGGGGACTACCCATATTGGGGAAGACCATGGAGAAGTAGAGGGCTTTATTATCCCATCATCAAGCATTTTATCTATTTGAGATTGGACTTCTTGTTTGTGCACCTCAGGGAATCTATAAGATTTAGTATTTATAGGTACAGAAGAAGAAGTAGGTATTTCATGTTGAAGAACATCGGTACTTGTTAATTTATCATTAGGGAGATGAAATATGTCAGAGTAAGTAGCACAAAGATCAAAAAGAGCGTCCTTTTCTTCATTATTTAAGTGTGATGTTCTTAAAAGGCCTAATACTTCTTCAGTCCGATTGAACGTGTCATTTGAAGAGTTATTCGAGTGAGTATTATAAAGAATGTGATGACTATGATCCTTCTCTAAGGGTAGAATTCTTAATTTCATGTCGGAGCTGATTGATATAGGAGATTCAGAGATATTCACGACAGTTACGTTAACCCGTGAGTTAGGTTTCACCTTGACTATGCAATTGGCTACTAGAAGGGACTCCATAGGATGTTGATCTAGAATGAGACCTTCTCTTATTCCAGGATTTAAGACAGAGCATTCTATTATTGTCTCTGTGCGAGGTTCAATAGTATATATAGGATCATTAAATTTTAATGTTAATTTTATTTTGTTTACTGTAAGAGTATCGTCATTATAATTAATATTAGAATGAGATTCTGACAGGAAGTCAGACAGGAGTGAGGTAGTGGATACAGAGGATGAGGTTATTGTACGGGATTTAGAAGATGTGATGGAGCTAGTAGATGTAGTGGGCACATGAACAGCAGGTACAGCGGACATAGGGGACGCAGTGGAGACAGTGGTTGCAGTGGATACAGTGGATACAGTGGGTATAGCGGGAACAGTAGACACAGTGGATACAGCGGATACAGTGGATACAGTGGATACAGCGGATACAGTGGGTACAGTAGATATAGCGGATACAGTGGATACAGCGGATACAGTGGATATATTAGGCTTGGCATCGATTTTGTTATTTAATTTTCCCGCACGACACCGGCCGGGAAAGCTTCCTCGTTTAAATGATCGATTTCATCGATGCCATTCCCATCATTCTCAGGCGAGGAGATAGTGTGAATAGGTTGATTACGGTTTTGGAATGCTGAGTTAGGGGCTGGGCGAGAATAGTTTTGATTTTGTGAATTACCAAAACGCCTATTATTGTATTCCCTTTTACGGCATTCTTCTATGGTATGACCTAAGGCCTTGCAGTACCGGCACACTACGGGATTAGACCTATGTGATGACGATGCCACATTATTGTTATACTGTGGTCGACTGAAATTACCTTGTGGCGGAGATTGGCGTAAATTTTTATTAGAATTCTGGAAACTGCTAGTCTGTGGCGTAGTATTGCGTTTAATAGAAGCTAAGAAAATTTTTTCCTCGGACACAGCAAAATTAATTGCGTCATTAAGTGTTTCGGGGTCACGACATCGCACAAGAGTAGAAAGTCCAGGTTTGAGCCCGATGACAAATGTGTGCAGAGCTAGGTCTTGCATTGCAGCGACACGACCTGCCAGTTCGCCCTTTTTCTTAGTTGGCATCGATATATTAATTTCTGTTAGTAGTTTAGAAAGGCAAGATTCAATCCTGAGGGCAAACTGGTTGACCGTCTCTGACTGAGCCTGTTTACATTCTTGTAGTTCGGAAAGTAAAGCGGCGTAGTGCTTTTTCTCACCAAATTGGGATTTTAAGAAATCTTCTAATTGTTGCCAGTTTTCGAATTCTTTGATAGAGCAGGCGCTCTCAGCACGCCCCTCGAGTTGGCTTAAAATGAATTTTAACAACACATCTACTTGTGCAGCGGAGGCTAAATTTATTGCATTCCTGCAGTTATTTAAAAATGCATTTAATTTTTCCCTATTTCCATCATACTTATTAATGAATTTAATTAAAATATTCATACTGATTTCAGACATCGTTAGTGTGTTCTCGTCCTTAGGCATTACTGGGAATATGTCTGATAAGAGCGTCCAGAACGCTATTGCTAAGCCGTCCCACGCAAAAGATAGGCACACCTGCGCTTGATTCTCCGATTACTGTACTGAGAATAAATAGTTACAAATAGTTTAACAATGCAAAAGTTATTTTTAGACTTACAGAAGTAACTGCATTTGGATATTGAAGTCTTGAAAACACTGGGAACACTGCACTGAACCGAAAATGTCGGAAAATATACGAAGGGTTTTGAGGAACACTGGAAAATTTTACGATTTCTTTACGCACTGGGAATTCCGCAACTTAAAACACTTTTTCGGGTGAGTTAGGTATCCGTCACAGGATACTAGACACTGGAAACTGGATACGAGACTCTGGAACTGGATACTAGATTCTGGAACTCAGGAAAACTGGATATTGGGCTCTGCAGCTTGACCTTTGTATATTTTTTTTTTTTTTGACCTCGGTGATGTCCTCGTCGCGGCTTGACAAAGAGTTGTAGAGTCACAGAAGAAAGAGTCACTCGCGGCACTCGTGAAGATATAGTATTATAAAACACTTTTTCTTTTTCACGTTTTCACTTTCACAATTTTCACGACTGGAATGTCCCGGATTCCGTTTTTCGAGGAATCCCTTTACGCTGCCACCAATGTTACACGGGAGCGGGCTCGCGAGTTTTTAAAAAACAAATTTTGAGTACACCGGATTTATTGAATTTAAGTTTTACAAAATTGAAGCACTTTTAGAATAAATGAGAATTAGAAATAAAATGAAATAGAATAAAGAAAAGAACAAGTGCTCTGGAAGGAGGCTGGCGGTGAACTGTCCGATCCGCTAGCCCTCTTCAACTCACAGGAGTGATAGCGCTGACTCAGGCGAAAGTGTCAGCACTTTTATAGGAGAACCCCATATGTAACAGTACGATATAAGTGCGTATTGGTTATAAGATGCTCGGCTCAATTACGCCCTCGCCTTCGGCTCGGGCTGAAATTCCGCCTCGCATGTTATAACCATCTTAACGCACTAATATCGTAATGTACTATTAAATTAGCGCTCTTACAGTAAAATACCCTGGGGTTATAAACACTGTAAACTCTTTCAGAATGAGACTCGCTAAACATACTTTCGCAGATAAATTACTGTAATAAACAGAAGCAAATACGGATGGGTATAAGAGGTCGGCAGATGTGTGTTAATACCCACATTTCACCATGTGTTTCGGTCTCATGTAATATGGAGCAAGCCTATTACCGTTAATCAGACACTGTTGCATAGGCTATACTAGGTCTGCAATTCATTCTGCTGTTGCAAAAATTGAGCGAAGCAATTTCACCAGGACTTTTTATTACAGTGATAATTCCTTAATGGCTAGTCCGATTTTCGTTTTTTAAGATTCCGTTGCCAAATGGCAAAAAACGGAATCCTTATAGATTCATCATGTATGTCTGTCTGTCCGTCCGTATGTTACAGCCACTTTTTTCCAAAGTAACTGGTAAGTAGATGTACTCTGTGAACCGCATAAAGATTTTTACACAAAAATAGAAAAAAAAACAATAAATTTTGGGGATTGCCCATACTTAGAACTGAAACTCAATATTGTTTTCATCAAACCTATACGTGTCTATGGATAGGTCTTCAAAAATGATATTGAGGTTTCTAATAGAATCTTTTTCTACACTGAATAGTTTGCGCGAGTAGCGGTAGTGCATTCGACTGCTACGTCAGGGGGCGCGGGTTCGATTCCCGCTCAGTGCAAATATTTGTATGCATGAATATGTCTATTTGCATTGGTCTGGGTGTTTCTATGTATAATATGTATGTATTTACAAAAAAAAAAGTATTTAAGTATGTTTATCCGCAGTCTGGAACCCATAACACAAGCTAGTTAAACTATGCTTACTTTGGGTCTAGAATGCGCTGTGTAAAATGTCGTAGAATATTTATTTATTATTATTTATTTCCAAAGTGGTAAAATGTGTAACTTTGATACGGAGTGCCCTACGGGGAAGACGGAAGGAAACGAGTGATCGAAATCCAACACTTTATTCCGTAGGTACCACAATGTTGATATATATTTATTTTAAACTAAATTAAAGCCGAGTGTCGGTTAGGCTATAGGTACACGCCACTACGAACGGCCGGCCAAGTATTCCACTCAACTTGGGTCCGTCGGCACCGGGCGAGGGTGATGCGCCTCCCAAGAGACCACCAGGCTTGACGTGTGTGTTCGTCGTCTCTGCCAGCTGTTCAGGTGTGGAGTTGGGCCGGTGCTGTTCAGCCGGTACACAGCTACTGCTGATCTCTCGACCGGAACGGAGTTGAGGACACTCTTCAGACGGTTTTTTCCAGCCGGTACGGAATTCTGAGGAACGAAGACACGGTCAGGCACTGGTGTGTGAACCCAATGCAACAGCGCCGGGACCCTGAGTATAATTTCCTACATGGGCCCTACGGTCGGCAGCGCTGTACAATGGTAGGTACACTTAATATAAATAATTACTACTAATATAATCCCTGAAGGGGACATTGGCCTTCCGGATTCCTCCGGGGTCAGTAGGCGTAATAAAAAGCTTCATCAACCACGGTTCAATTGACTGCTAAATACTAGGTACTTAAAAATAAACTACGGGTCAACTACGGAACCCTAAAATCTCAGTATGTAAATGAAATTAATAAACTGATTATTTTGAGTTTATTACCAAAAGTCAAGTCCTACATCGATAATGCATGTTGAACCGTAGATTTATAACGTACTATTTTTCGCTTTTAATACTTTGGATAAGAAAACAAAACATTTTAGCTACCATTATTATTTCTTAGTATGTAACTTTTTCTTCAGCCACCCGCTGAAGAAAAAGTTTTCTAACTTGAATAACTAATTTGGAATAGTTTCTTATGCAATTATTACGATCGGCCAACAGCTGATATGCATACGAACACCCTTTGTCTTCAGATACTCGACATAAGTAATTATTTAATTTATTTAACACTTTAAACATTTCTATCGTTAATGATTCTAAGTTAAAAACACAAAAGCAATTCACAACCAGGAATCGAACTTGCGACCGGTAAGTGATGTAAGGTATTACTAACGAGACAACATCACGCTTAGCTCCTAGGGTGATAGGCAGGTATGTCACGCGCGAACTATAGTGTTATTTCTCGTATTATAATACTAATTCGTGACTACTGCATTACGATACGATAGTTAACACTCGCGAGTTTATATTATTGAGAAGGTAAGGTAAGTTCTGGACTTACCCCAATAATGGGAAACTGAAGCGCGTATATGTTTAAGACCAATCTATTATTTGCTGCTTGGCACTATAACTTTCTAATCGACTACTGTCCTGTGATATGTACTGGACTATGACACGTAACTGTTGACTATGTGCCTGTCATCCGCGATGTCTAGCTAAGGAATGACCTCTCGTCTGCGGCGTCTCATGCTTAACGCATCTCGGCCCGCTGCCTGACCTTATAACGTAATACATTCCTATGAACATTAGTGATGGGACACGTATTACTTCGCGGAACTCGACCTTTTCCGCTATTTTTAGATTCTCGCAACCCGGCATCAGTGTTCCGTAACAACTTCTTAATTTTTTATTTTTATTGACACGAAATATACAAATATATTACAAATTGTTCACATATAATACCACAAAAACTCATTGGAGTTTTACTGGGCACTATAGCCGTCTGTGGTTATAAAAGTAGGTTAGTAACACAAATCATCTCATCGTTATTTTATACAATAGAATATGATAATACAATATTAAGAATAGAGGGTAGATTACAATTATGCGCAAGCGCGCATCAGCCGCTCCACTGATTCAACGCAACCGTGTGTCGGTGACATACAGGCTGCTCCACAGAGCACAAGTTTAGAGCAGAAGAAAAAAAAAAAAAATTAATTTGATTTTTGTAAGAAATGTTGTTTGAGTTTATTTTTTAGGTTTCGTTTGGTTATTACGTTCTTTAGGGGTGTGGGTAATTTATTTATCAGGCATGGTAGGATGTATTTTAATGTTCTTTTACCATATAAATTGGTGTATCTAGGCAGTAATAATTTTGCATTGGAAATACTACGAGTTATTATATCGTGTTTAAAGTGGGATTTTAGGTTTTTTAAATCTTCGTTGAAGTATTCCTCAGTTAACAATGCGAGTTCCGTTTTCTGGTGTATAGGAATGATTTTACAAAAGTCAAATAGCTGGTGGTAATCGTTTTTATACTTCATTCTTATATTAAGTGGAACTACTTGTTTCAGTATTCTTAATTGTAGTGTATAGATTTGGTCTAGGTGAGATTTGCATGTTCTGCCATAGCTAGACAGTCCATAGGATATAATTGATTCTGCCAGCGATTTATATAAGAGCAGTAGTGTTTGGTAGGGTATTTTATATTTGATAATGGAGAATTTGGCAAGAATGATTCTCAATTTATTGCACACTCGATTTATGTGTTCTTTCCAGTTCAACCGGTTGTCAATAAGTAATCCTAAATAGGTTTGCTTGTCTACGTGTTCAATGGTGTCGCAAATGCATGGAATAGTCAGGTTGTCTTGATTACTTATATGTAAACAATCGTGAGAGTGTGCTATAAGTTTAGGTGTAAATGAAATTCTATTTTGGCTGGAACTCACGTACATTACTTTAGTTTTGGCTGTGTTTAGAACAAGTCCAGCATCATGCGACCACTTGCATAACATATCAAAGTCAGTTTGTAACATATTTTGAGCTTGAGTTACATTAGGTCCAGCCGCAACCAGGCAAGTATCATCTGCAAACTGATAGATTTCGCAATTTCGGATAACTTTTTCTAGATTATTTACATAGGTGAGATAATGAAGGGGTCCTAGTACTGAGCCTTGAGCCGTGCCTACCGTCACCGATGTATTGTCACTAAGCGCGTCGCCAATTTTGACCATAAAATTTCTATCCTTCAGATAGTCCTTACACCACGCCAGAAGCTTTCCTCTGATTCCGCTATCAGAGAGGCACTCGATTAATCTATCATGTTTAAGCGTGTCAAATGCCTTACTGTAGTCTATGAATACCACTAGAACGTGATGTTTCTTGTCTAGATGGTTGTATATACTATCTGTGAAAGCTGAGAGAAGTTGCGTAGTGTTTTTGTGGGGCTGGAAACCATATTGGTTTTTTGTTAATATGCCATTTTTATCATAAAATTCATATATTTGTTTACATATGTATTTCTCAGCAATTTTATCGATGGTGGGCAAGATAGTTATTGGTCTATAATTATTATAATCAGTTTGACTGCCTTTTTTATGGATTGGTCTAATAATTCCCGTTTTTAACAAAGGTGGGTACTTGCTATTTTCGATACAGAGGTTGATTAAATTAGAGATTATCGATGTTATCTTGTTACATATAATTTTAATGTCAATTGCCTTTATGCCATCAACGCCAGGAGCTTTGTTGATATTCAGAGACATTATGATTTTTTTTATTGACTGTGGCTCAGCTGGTTTGTAGCGCATTGTCACATTAGCGGCAGTAGTATAGTCGGATTTATTTAGCAATGGCAGTGAGCATTTCGGAACTATTTCCCTTACGTTGTTTACAAATGTTCGCGAATAGCTATTAGCTATATCCTTACATGTGTTTTGGGCATTTTTGAACGCATTTATGACAATGTCATCGATGGAGTGCTTGATACGCCCTGTTATTCGGTTCAGAATGTGCCAAAGGTTTTTCATGTTATGCATGTTTGACAAAATATCCGATTTGATGCTTTTGTTTTTGGCTTTATTAATTAGTGTATTTGCATAATTTCTGGCTTTGTTATAGTTCTGTTTAAAAATGATATTATAAGGTTGTTTTAGCCATGCTTTGTATAAATTATCGCGGTATTCGCAGGCTCTGGTTATTTTCTTACTAATCCATTTATTATTACGACGATAGGGCGAGTTTTTGACTTTGATTGTATATTTTGATTTCTCATAGCACTGTTTGAATTGTGTATGTATGTAATCGTATAGTGAAAAGGGACATCTCATCTCATATGTGTCTTCCCAGGACACTTGATGCAATGAATTCACAAATTTCTTACTATTTACACATGTTTTGTACTTAGGAGCATCCTGTAGTTGTACGCCCGAACAGGCAAGTATTACCGCTCGGTGGTCGGCCAGTGTAGTCCCGAGCGCAGCAGTGAACAGGTCTTGTGCGTGGGATCTAGCGAAGATGTGGTCAATGCACGATTTACTTAGTTTATTATTCGATAGTTCAATTCTTGTGTGTTCCGTGATCCCGCACAGAAGTCCCGCTCCACTTAACATATTGATATATTTATGTATTACAGGTTCATTCGTTTTTATGTTAATGTTAGTGTCTCCTATTACATACAAGTCCGTGGCATGCGAGAAGTGATTGAGCGTAGTATAAAGTTCATCAATAAATAAATTTTTACTTTTATTAGGTGGGCGGTATATTGCACACAGACCCGCGGAATAGTTTGAGGTGGTGGTTATAGTGAATATTATGCTTTCAAAGTGATAGGTTTTCAATTTTTTTATACAACATTTGTGTTTGTTGTGGACATATAGTATAATACCACCACCCTTTCGCGACTTACGAAGGGCTGTGTACATATGGTAGCCATTTATTTCGTAAAGACAACTGATACTATCGGATATGTTAGCCTCAGTGAGTATTATAACATCAATTTGTTGTTTTGACTCCTGTATGCAGAGCTCCAATGCTGAAAAGTTTTTGATTACGGATCTAATATTAAGGTGTAGGCATAACAGATTTATAGTATTATTAGGTAAGTAGGTCAGGAATTCGTTAATATTTAGACAGTCTGAAATTTCAGCGACATCAGGATAGCTGTCCATCGCGATATTTAAGTGTGGTGTGTACAATATTGTTTTTCAGACAGATTACAAGTTATTATACTTTAGACAGAGAACGTATTTGATCTATAGACCTCAAAATAATGATTTTATCGCTGTCTTCCTTGCGTGCCATAACGAGACCCCGCTTGAACCATACATACTTGAAATTCTGCTTTACTTTCAGTTCCTGTTTAGCATTCCAGAAGAGTTGTTTGTTTTGTTTGGTCATGGCTTCTCTAATAAATACCGGACTTTTATTATTTTTTTCCTTTGGATGGATGTCCGCCACACTGATTTTGATTGACTTAGCGGCGGTAGTCCACTTTTCTTACGTTTGTTCGTCCTTAAATTCGACCATTATATTCGCAGTTTGATCTTTCCCTCTATAGACTCTTCTCGTACTTTTGATTTGCTCTTTGGATTGGTTTAGTTTTTCCGCGATATTTTTTACCAGTAGTTGAGCCTCTTCATTGTTTTCATTTGGAATATTTGCAATTTCTATATATTTTATCAGTTTCTCTTGCTCAAGCTCTTCCAGACGTTGTTCTAAAGCGCCTATTCGAGTTTCAAGATTGTTGTTTTTATTATTTAGCTCAGTATTCTTACGTTCTAGAGTTTTAATTGTCCTTTTAAACACATCCATACACTCCATGACTTCATCGAGCTTAACACTGTGGAATTGGAGAGAGTCGTTCAATTGGGTCATTTCTCTCTTGATTGCTCTCTCTACTTCCTTACTTATATTGCTTAACAGCTTCTTAGTATCCAGTCGGCCTGCTTCTTCTTCGTCCTCATCTTCGGGTATGATTATGGACGAGCTACGTCGCGGTGTTTCTTGTTGGCATTCAGGGCATGTCCACTCCAGGCTCGTAGCGGCTTTCAACGCAGCAATCTGTTTATTAGTCAGACTCGTACATTTAGTGCTGAGGTGGACTATCTTTTCACACTTGCTGCATTCCAGTCCTGGTGAACTTTTGGTGATATTCTTGCTACAATTTTCACACTTGGACATTTTTTTGTATTTTCGCGATTAGGTAGGTACTCCTTAAATTAATACTTTATGACAAGTTAGTGCTTTATGACAAGTGTTGCGTGTCACGGTACGAAGACGACTAATGATATATATGATATAATGATAATTCTAAAATAAGAGAATGATAAAACTAAAAAAAATATATGATGTACATTACCATGTCAACTTCCACCAAAAATTGGTTTGAACGAGATCTAGTTAGTAGTTTTTTTAATACGTCATAAATCGTAAACCGCTAATTAACTTTCATTCAATAAACTCAAATATAAAAATTTTACTTGCTGCTACGGAACCCTTCATGGGCGAGTCCGACTCGCACTTCGCCGGTTATTCTTTTTAGGGTTCCGTTGCCAAATGGCAAAAAACGGAACCCTTATAGATTCGTCATGTCTGTGTGTCTGTCCGTCCGTATGTCACAGCCACTTTTTTCCGAAACTATAAGAACTATGCTGTTGAAACTTGGTAAGTAGATGTATTCTGTGAACCGCGTTAAGATTTTCACACAAAAATAGAAAAAAACAATTAATTTTGGGGGCTCCCCATACTTAGAACCGAAACTCAATTTTTTTTTATCAATCCCATTTGTGTGGGGTCTATGGATAGGTCTTTAAAAATGATATTGAGGTTTCTAATACCATTTTTCTCTAAACTGAATAGTTTGCGCGAGAGACACTTCCAAAGTGGTAAAATGAGTGTATTGTAACTTCTAAAATAAGAGAATGATAAAACGAACAAAAATATATGATGTTCATTACCATGTAAACTTCCACCAAAAATTGGTTGAACGAGATCTAGTAAGTAGTTTTTTTTAATATGTCATAAATCGAAAAACGCTATGTACCTTTTTTTTTTTTCGTGCGGAAATCCCTTCGGGTATCCGAAGGGATCAACTCAAATATAAAATTTAAAAAAAAGCATTATTATGTTACTTGCTGCTACGGAACCCTTCATGGGCGAGTCCGACTCGCACTTGGCCGCTTTTTGTCTTGTGTATATGAACAAATAAATTAATTTAATACCAATCGTGTGAATGAGGCTTTTTTGTTAATTGAGAAATCAGATTTTAATTCTTTTTTCCGCTGATTATTCGTACGTGGTACTTTTGATTATTAATTTTCCTAGCCTATGTCCTTCCCATCAGTAACATCTTTACTTGTATGAAATTTCAGCCGTTTGGGAGGAGAAGATGGTCTAACGAAATACATGAACACACATGAATACATTGTCTAAAAGAGAGCAAAGCTCTGACGAGCTTCGCTCAACAATACAATCAGATAGAGAGCTGTCCTATCACTTCGTTGCCTTGTACGACACAGGAAGAGATAATGTGACCTTTGTATTCTGCTCGGTAGGGATCCACGAGATGTTCTCTTGTCCAGTAGCTGCAGATGAAAGTTTGATTCATAATCTACCCTCTATTTTAACTGAAAAATCCATATATAAAGGAAATGATATTGGCACGCAAACTTTCCACAGCTTCTAATATGAGTTCTAGAATGCTGATAATGATGGAAAGTGTGCGTGCCAATATAATTTCCTTTGTTTCTTCATTCTTCATTTCCTTTTTATTTCATTGTATAGGTTGATGATGATGACATCATCATCATCAACCTATTCTAATCCACTGCTGGACATAGGTCTCCCCTAATGAGCGCCATAGCGCCCTGTCTTCAGCTTGCCGCATCCAGCATCCGCCTGCAGTCATTCGCAGATCGTCATCCCACCTGACCGGAGGGCGTCCTACACTACGTTTGCCGAGTCGCGGGCTCCACTCAAGAACACGTAACCGCAGCGGTTGTCGGTTCTTCGCGAGATATGGCCGGCCCACTGCAACTTCAGCTTGCTAATTCTTTGAGCTATGTCGATAACCTTGGTTCTCTGTCGGATATATTCGATATGAATCCTATCCTTCAGAACCGAAGAAACTCCGAACATAGCTCTTTCCATAGCTCGCTGAGCGACTTTGAACTGGTGGACCAGCCCTACCGTGAGTGTCCACGTCTCAGCTCCGTAGATCATTACGGGTAGGACGCACTGATTGAAAACTTTCATTTTCAAACATTGCGGTATGGATGACGTTAGTTTTTATATACATACTGCGAAACATTATTCTTTTGTAAATACATACATACTCAGAACGGGAATCGAGGTGCAAACACACTGGGAAATCACGAGGATTTTACTACAGAAGTCATTAATATAAAAGAAGAAGCAAGTTTCACTCAAAATGACGTGTCAACAAGAATTCTCTGTTTTTTTTTCTATTATATTCCAGTCTTCATAAAAAGATACACTTCGCTTTCAACCTGCATTAAAATATTTTCCGTTTCAGCTTTGATACATGATGAATGCTTTTCTTTCTACTAATATAACTCGTATACTGTTGGTTTATAGCTTATTTTAGCTTGTATTAAATGCACAGATATGCTTGTTTGGCTGTATAAATAATTCATTGGCAGCCGACCGCGTTGGATTAACTTTGCTTCGCTAAACTGTTCATCTCTCAGTTAGTTTTTAGGAGTAATTATTAACGGTTTGTCAATGTGGTTTAGCGAGATTGGACAAGATTTTACTTGATTGACACTGATGTTTAAAGCAAACTAGATTTTGCCCGCGGCTACACTCGCGTTTATGTACGACCGTCTTAAAGATATTCATCGCTAAGGAACATTGATGTTTGAATATAACTGATATTATGTGTAATTAGATTCATTTTTAGGTTTTGCCTTAATTGTAGGCTGAATATACGGAGAACGAAAATTACTATACAACTACTCATTGTACCTTTTTTTTTCGTGCGGAAACCCCCTCGAATATCCGCTCGCCGGCCAGCGAGGGAGGTTATGTTGGGCTTGAACCGACTAAAACCGCACGCCGTCTCGAGTCTTTAGACGCCGGGGTGTAAGGTGGCCCCATAAGGCATTTCCCTCGCACCCCGACTGAACCAGGACCATCTCCGGTTTCGAGCACTTCCCATTGTACCTATATATTATATAGGTAAAATATACCCATTCTAGCAAATAAACATATTATGACTATAAATCTCAAGGCTTTCACGGCCAGCGTTGCATGTAGAATATACCGCTTCCGGGCTGTTTGGCCGTGGTCCATAGGAAACTTGTGTTCCGAACGTTTCGTCGATCACGGCGGTCTTCAGTGTACAGGTCCGGGCGCCGACGAGTGCGGAGAACTCTCCTCGGCGGCGACTTCTCTGCGTGCCATTATGATCTAGAAAATGGCATTTAAAATTCCAATAGCACATTTATTTTCATTAATATATTATTTTTAATTTCATATATGGTTATGTATTTAGGACACTAGTTTTGTTACATACTGTTACATTTTTTTTTCTAAATACATTCATAATTACACCATGTTATATTACACAATCAATATATTGCACATAGAAACGTCTAAATCCATACAAATAAACATATTCATGCATATACATATTTGCACAGATAGCGAATCGAGCCTGCGACCTCCGTCGTAGCAGTCAAACGCTGTACCGCTACACCACACATTACTAGAACGTTAAAATACCTATGATACCGATAACTGAATTAATTTAAACGTTTTGTGTTATTTCCACGGCACTTATGATATACACTTTTTATTCTTTCAAAAAGTGACGAATACAAACAAACCATATTTCAAAACTCACAAGCGCTACAATCGGGTCTCTCGTGTGTTGTTTCGTTTTTACGATGATTTGCGCTTGAAGCCTGAAGCCCCGGCTGACGACCTACGGTTATACAGCGCCATCTATCGTTGCACCGCATCACCACCGGTTGGAAACTCTAATGCTCTTTTTGTGGCAATCGTCGAAGGGTTTTTAGTTACAGCAGCGCGGTAGAATATTTATGTTGTGAAGGGGATATGTTCTTAGGAGTAACAAGTCGTGTTAGTTGAATGACTTCTAGAGTAATCAAAGGGAACATGAGACTGACATGGACAGGTAATTTTCGACTTTTTATACTAAATATAGTAGCTGTTACTTAGTCGGTGAGGGGGCGTTTCGTGGCTAGCACGCGCCTTATATACAGAAAGACATCGCGCAGACGCAGCGCAGATAATATTACGATGTCTCTTCGAAACGTTTTCATAACAAAATGTACGAAAACAACATCTACGAAAGGTAAGCTGCTTCCTCGCCTGATGCTAAATTTGGTAATAGTAAATTATGCCTGTGGCCACTACCATGAAAACGAACGAACCAAAAGATGAAGTATAAATAAATAAATATAAATATTCTACGACATTCTGCACAGCGCTTTCTAGACCCAAAGTAAGCATAATTTAACTAGCTTGTGTTATGGGTTCCAGTATGCGGATAAACATACTTATATACTTTTTGTTTTGTAAATATATACATACAATAGAAACATCCACTTTCCCAATCACAATCCAAATGTTCTACAAAAAGCTTACAATAATAAAGGAAACCATGTCTAGTTTTTTATTAGAATACTACTTATTCCTATTCATACTATTTCTTAAATGAGTCAGAAAGGTGACTATACCTGCACCAAATGACTGTAACTTGTCAGAAAAATTTAAATTATCATCCCTAACGATAGTTTTCATCTCCCTTCAGGGACTAATTTCAGTAATAGCGAGGTCTCTGATGGTCTCGACATCGAGATCGGACGTTTAGCTTATTGGATAAGTCCTTCAACTGTTGCCTCAGTTCGAGTAGTGCACTGGCTATGGCAATCTACTTGGTTATGTATCATTATAACTACACTTATATTTCGAATATTGTCAACATAACTGCGGTTGATTCACATATATTCATAACGATATTGGTTGACTCGATTACTGTTCTATTCACCTTATTTTGGTTGAACTAAATTCAATTGCACTAATGAACGATTAATTTAATAGTTTATTTAAAATATTGGATATTTGAACTGTTTGAATACCCATTGGATGACTCGTCTAGGGTTTATTAATACTGCACGCTGGATTGATTTCTAAAGTGGTGGGTAGTTACAATATTACAATGGTAGTAGTATCAATGGGATTTAATTTGAACTGAGTACTATTACAGATATTATCTACTGTTAATTAATAATTAGGAGGAGGTTAGGTAAGGTTAGGACCGTGACCATTAACGTGATCCCTTCTACTGTTGGTGAATCATACTACACACCCCAAATGAAATACATGGGTATCTGTTCAATATTCTAAGCTAACCTAACCTAATCTACCCGTGTCCGCTCTACTTCACCCCAGTCCATTCCACTCTATTGTACTCTAAATTTGAATCACTTGGCAATTTTGGATGGGCAGTTCATCAAGTCGATGACCTAATTACATATTACTATTTTTGTGTGTTTCATAACTTACTTATTTAGTCTATAAATATTGACCACTGATAAATCTACAGTAGGTGAATCGTCCATTATTTTAATCAACCTTAGTTGAATAAACCGTAGGTGAGTAATTGACGTCTAGATATTTCATCCATTCGTTATTACAAACATCTGTTAAATGACCGTAGGTTTTTTTAAAATATTTTTTTAAATTTTATTTTAAAAAGTAGTTAAAAAATTCCTAGTTATATAGATACGTAACCATTTTTCCCCTTCTCTCATTTTTCTGGTCTTCCTCTTTCAATATTCTCTCGGTGAGTATACCTTGGTGGCATACCAGTATAAAGTGCGGTCTGTGCTAGGGGTTGGATTCCATGGTTGGGCAACATATTTTTGGGTGCTAGGAAACTCTGTATAGTGGCACAGAGTCTTGACTCTCTAACTGTATTCTAATAATCCTTCTAACATTATTAATGTTTGTGAGAATGGATGGACTCTTTCGCGTAAAAACGGCGGAATGGACATGCATGTAATTCGGCACGGAGATAATTTATAATCTAGGCTTTAGTCACTTTGAAAGGTTTTGAGAGGTTCAGTGGCCGTTTCCCTGGCAATAGTTTTTCCTATTGTCGTATTTCCTACCATCTTTTCATTCAAAGGTGTCAAACGGTGAGTTCTCACCTCTAGTGTTAAAGCGTACAAACGGCGACTGCTTTCCAACAGCTGGGCCATATTCTTGTTAGCTACATAAGTACTAAATAAAAACTTATTACGATTGGGGCTATATAGGTATTTTATGCAAATACCCCATTAAAAACGCACATGAAAGTTACAAATGCAAAGAAAACATAATTAAACAGTTATTCGTTTTTCAGTTTACGAAATACAAGCTTCACGACAACAATTTGCATCTATTTACTCCATAAAAATGATTTCACACGAACTCTGCTTGTAACACACTTACGAACGATGCCCAAAATACAATCCATCAAGCTTCTCAGACAATTCTCCATAAAAATCTTGTGTAACAAACACATTATGTTTTGATATCGTTGCCATAGCTAGAAGTGGCGAACGTGTGACAACACGACTTTGCTTATTTAGGACAATGAGCCCTGTGTACTGTGTACTGCTCAATCCGATCCGGGCTTAAGTGGAGTTAAAGTGAGGTTCCGGCGCACAAGGGGACAAGTAAAGTGGCAGGACCGAGAGGAACGGTTGTCGTTTGTTTAATGTTGATTTTAGATTTAGATAAGGCATTTTGGATGTGGATTTGATTGTACATGAACTTAATAGTTATTACAGGCGTGCTATTTGTCTCTTTAATTTTAGGTCTACGTACTGCCTACGAGTGCGATTTTTGAATCCACATACACGCATGTGTTTAGTTAGTGACGACAGTTTTATCACAGGCATGTCCTATTTTTTTTAACTTTCATTCCGTTTTTTTTTTTTCGTGTGGAAGTCCCCTCGGATGCACCCCCGTCGGCCAGCGGGGCGGCTATGTCGGGCTTGAACCGACTAAAACCGCACGCCGTCCCGGGTCAATTGACTGTTCCTCACAGGAAGAAGTTGGGGTGTAGTCCAAAACGTATTTCAGAAACTATTCCATACAGTCAGATTCAGGAATTTAGATAATATAATCCTGGTCCTATCTCATTATAAGGTCTCTTCTAATCTTAGGTATCTGCGCGGAAACCGTACCTTAACAAACCATGAACTTTTTTTATGTCGCCAGACTCCCTACATTATACATAGGCTTTCAAGTACTTCGCGAAATAGCTTTGTACTTCTCGTTCTTACTTTCTTAAAACACATAAAAACTTAAAACCTTATATGTTGCACGATAAGCTAAAATAACAGTGATGTAATTGAAAAGGAACGACAGCTTAGTATTTAAAAATACCGGCCAAGTGCGAATCGGACTCGCCCTAGAAGGGTTCCGTAGCAGCAACGGGGGGACATACACACACATTTTACCACTTTGGAAGTGTCTGTCGCGCAAACTATTCCAGTTTAAAAAAATATATATTAGAAACCTCAATATCATTTTTGAAGACCTATCCATAGATACCATACACGTATGGGTAGGATGAAAATTTTCATTTTCAGTTCCAAGTATGGGCAACCCCCAGAATTTATTGTTTTTTGTTTTCTATTTTCGTTTGAAAATCTTAATGCGCTTCACAGAATACATCTACTTACTAAGTTTCAACAGCATAGTTCTTATAGTTTCGGAATAAAGTGGCTGTGACATACGGATGGACAGACAGATAGACATGACGAATTTATAAGGGTTCCGTTTTTTGCCATTTGGCTACGGAACCCTAAAAAGTATGGTTTATATATATTATATAGTATACAGAAATGTGGCCTCTCCGATGTTGCAGTCATTGAAACCTATAACTAATAAGTACTAGCCAGAATTCTAAGTTCTCTATCATGTCTACCTTGTTAATTATATTGATAATTATATAGAAACCTTTTATGGTGTACAATAAAGAATATTTTATCTTTTATCTTTATCTTAATGCTAGAAAAAAAAACTCATTACCAAATACGTATAATAGTCTCTTAAAATCTACTAAATAATCAGAATCCGACGGATTTGCTAGTAGCGTCGGTAGAGAAGCGTCGGTAGCTTAGTGGTTAAGGAGTCGACCCTACGATCTGCAGGTCCCGGGTTCGAATCCTGGCCATTACACTAGCGACGTTAACCCACTCGTAACACAAGCAATTTAGCTTAGCTGGAGGGGTTAGGGGGAATATTAGTAATTTCGGTTACTAATATTCTTTTAAAAAAAAAAAAATTGCTAGTAGCTGTTATAGATTTCTACTTTCTTCGTCACGACTTCTTCATCAGATCAGCTCGATAGTGTATAATTGAGCTGAGAGTGAGACGCAGTCGAGTGAAAAGCTCTCTATACTCCACTCGGCGTATTTCGGTTGTGACGCTACTCCTCCTAAACTAATCGAGCAATTTTGACCAAACTTGGCATGTAAACTTGATACGGTTACGGTACTTGATAAGGGTTAGAAAAAATAAAATTGGAAATCGAACATACCATGGAGGAATGAATCATCCTTCAAAAAATTCAAAATCTGATTTCTCCAAAATGATCAATGTTGAGCACCACCACGATTTTGGCTCCTTGTGAACCACGATTTTGGCGCCAAAATGTGCAACTTAACTATTGAAAAAAAAATGAAAATCGGTCTAGCAACGGGTAGTTGTTGGTCAGGTTTTGTAGGTAATCATGTAGTGCACTCTCAGCTCAACATTGCAACAGCAGAATGCATTGCACCCCTAGTTCCGTTTGCCAAGGAGGGAAGTGAATGTATTATATTTTTAACTCCTCCAATTTACTTCTGATTAATTTCGATGCGGGTTTTAAGACAGTTTAACTTTAAATGGGACTTCCCTAGTGTACAATGTGTACATCCTATGATCCTAGTGTACAGATTTTACAGTAGTGGAAATGAGGGTCGGATTAGAACTAAAACTATATAAGGTCAATTAAATACAAAATTTGGCCGTTCTAATGGCTATAACGAAATATTTATTCGAATAAACTAATATGATATACTAGGGTTATGTATCATTATAACTAAAGTTGTTTCAACTATTTTCAAAATAATTACGGTCATATGACATACTGTTTAAATATCTGCGGTCGTTTCACAGATGTTTGTTATAACTAATGGACGAAATGTTTAAAGGTCAACTTAACTACGGTTGAATCAATTAATGAACGATTCACCTACTGTAGATTTATCAGTGAGTAATATTTGTAGACTAAGTTAAGTTAAGAAACACAAAAAAATAACATGTAATTAGGTCATTTTCACCTCCTCTTTGGCCTAAAAACAAAGGTGTTCGACCAGTGCGTCCTACCTGTCATGACTTACGGTGCCGAAACGTGGACATTGACAGTGAGACTATGGAGTGAGCTCTACTTGGGGTTTCTTTGAAGGATAAAATTTGAAATAAGGCCATCCGACAAAGAACTAAAGTCACCGACATAGATCGCAGAATAAGCAAGCTGAAGTGGCAATGGGCTGGCCACATCTGTCGAAGGACCGATGGCCGATGGAGCAAACGAGTCATAGAGTGGAGACCACGAATCGGTAAACGGTAGGTAGGACGTCCCCCAGCAAGATGGACGGACGACCTGAAACAGGTAGCTGGGATAGACTGGATGGGCAAGGCGGAGGATCGGGTGCTATGGCGCACAATGGGAGAGGCCTATGTCCAGCAGTGGACTGCAATAGGCTAATTGTATGATTGAATTAGGTCATCAAGTTGTTTAACCCACCCAACACCGCCAAGTGATTCCAATTTAGCGTAGAATGGACTGGAGTGGAGTGAAGTAGACACGGGTAGATTAGGTTAACTTGGGTTAACATTGACTAATAAGGCGTAAAGGCGAGCGTTTCTATTGGTCATCGTTTTTTGGTCATATCGCCGGTTTTACTTCACCAATTGCAATCAAACATACGGCAGATTTTAAGTCTGATCAAGACCTGTCTAATAGAAAAAACCTCTTCAAAATTCGGTCAGTAGATTTTGTGTCCATCGCTATCAAACAAACCAATAGACAAACAGATAATAATTCCAAAAAAATACTAGTTTGTGTTCAGAATCGTTCCTTTAACATAACCCAAGTTTTTTTTAATGTCTCCAATGTACAGACTCAACTAATTTACATTTTTTTTCGTGCGGGAATCGCCTCGGATACCCCCCGCCGGCCAGCGGGGGTGGTTATGTCGGGCTTGAAACGACTAAAACCGCACGCCGTCGCGAGTCTTCAGACGCCGGGGTGTAAGGTTGCCCATAAAGCATTTCCCTCGTCTGAAAAGGTTACCAGTCAACGAAGACGCTGAAATATTTTATGAATATGATGCTTTAAGTAAAATATAGTAGTTTCAATATTTATTTCGCCATTTATTTAAACTCCATCTCACTTTCACAAATCGGTCACGCTCAAACCATTTTGCACGTAAATTCCGTCCGATCAATACGTGAACATCATCAAATTTCAACTTTCTCCCAAGTCGGAAAATTTTGCTTGCTAAGCGAAACTTTTAATAGAAGTAGTCAAACACAACATTATTGGCAATTCGACAGTCCGCCGTTAATTGTACCGAAGGGCGTAAATTCACCGCCCAGCGTTGCTTACTTAGGACCGGCTAAATTAAACCGACCCTGTGAACTTAACTGCTCCTTTTGTCAAAACAAACTATGGTTGTATATGGCTAATTTATGGTGAATATCATTCAGTGCTCCATGGGTTTATATTGTGTATAAGTACTAAAGTACGCACTTGATATGGTAAATACCGCACAATGGAAACGTTTTTAATTCAAACGATTATTGCCTACATAGAATCTGTGTGCCTCGATGACGCAATAGTAGTGGGTGTGTGTTGTGAATTTTACGGACGGTTCAATTTACGAGGTGTGTAAAATGATGGGAATAATTATAAAAGGGTTTTCTGTTAGGAGATTCAGAAAAATATGGGTGCCTCCTTTTATGTATGACCTGATGTTATGAAATGTTCGTTTGAAACATAGTAAGTGAAATGTTTCTGTGGTATATAGTTAGTGAAATCGATATCTTAATAATATCATTTATTTCTTTAAGTTTTGAGGTATAATGATAATATATAACTAGCGGACATGACAGACGTTTTCCAGCCGAGTTAAAAAAACAAACAACATAACATAGTTGTGTAGGCTTGTAATTAGCAATATTGTCATCATACTTGTAATACATAAATTGTTATTAGTCTGTAAGCACTAATGGTATTTTCCCTACTTCTGTATAATTATTATATACGAATGCAACTCCCATGCGGCAAAAACGATAATGTTTATTCGGAAGGATTTATTCTCCTAAAAGTATATAGTCCTTAACTCCACAGCAGATATTGCGTAACCAGTTCCATTGTACTTTTAAAAGCGGAGTTGTCAAAGTCTTTTAAACAAAATCGAACAACGCCGATTGAGTTTGGACTTTAAAAACTGTGGAGTCGTTGTAAAAACACTTGGCATGTACACACATTAGATAAAGACAGGTTGAACGTAAAAAGATAAAGAGTCGAACGTTAGAAAGCTCCGGATTAAAAGAAAAGCTCGCAACTTTTGTTGAGTTTTCCGATCACTTAAACCTTCGAGTTTGGAGACGGTTAGCGCTCGCTCTGTGTACTTTGTAACTGTATCATGTATGAGAAAAAGGAATGTTCAATGAAAAATTAACTTTAATGACCTTTCATTGGTTTCACTTCATTCTTTTCAATTGAGGATTTGATTGCTTTGTTTCTATTTTATGAGAATTAAGGATGGAGTCGATTGTAGGCATATAAAACGGATTCTAGCAGAGAAATATCAACAATAGCTTCCTTGAGGAAGAGAGCAAAGTGTGATTGCTAAGAATGTTAAACATCTCTGTAACCAATGGATTTAGATCGGCAAAAGAGAACATCTAGGACGGGACTTGAACCCGTGACTAGTCCCTTACAGGCTGAATTCTCTGACCAATTGAGCTACCTAGACACGTCCCAGACTGGTAGCGGGTTCAAGTTCCATCCTAGATGTTCTCTTTTTCCGATCTACCACAACATAACTTCACGCCTGTGTCCCCGAAGAGTTAGGCAGAGGTGTATAACACACCCACGATTCGCCAGTTATGTTTAGGTCCCAATGTAATAGCAATTAACTATTGCCATCTACCGCACATTACTAAGCGAGCGATAATCTAGTCTCGGCAGTCCGTTACGTACACCACTGGGCTATCGCCGCTTTCCAGTCTAAATCGATAGGAATAGTTAACATACCAATTGGTTAAGAATTTCATTGAATCTCTGTAACCATATTTCTGTAAATTATTATTTTTTATTTGATTACACCTACGTGTTTGTTACCTTAGTAGTATAAAAATAAACTGTTTTATCATTGCAATAATCATATATTGGTGAATATTGTTGTTATGAAACTTACTATCTACTACGTAGAATATACTGCTTCCGGGCTGTTTGGTCCATATGAACTTGTGTTCCAAATGATTCGTCGATCACAGCGGTTGACATCTTCAGTGGTACACATCTGGGCAGCGACGAGTGCGTAGAACTCTCGTCGGCGGCGACTTCTCTGCGACTAATCTACGAATCATTTGGAACACAAGTTTCATATCGACCACGGTCAAACAGCCCGGAAGCAGTATATTCTCCATGCAACGCCGGCCGTGAAAGCCAAAAGAATGATATTACTATCTACTAGTTTGACAGTACTGAAACGTATCTTCATCTGCATCCTACATACAGTAGAAAAAGAGACGGGTATACAATTATCTCCCATCAAGCTAGTTAAGTCATTGTAACAACAGAATTGGCAACATGTTTTACTGAAATGAGAAGCGGCGATAGCCCAGTGGCGTACGTAACGGACTGTTGAGACGAGGTCTCGAGTTCGATCCCCAGTCGTCCCGGACACACCCCTCTGACTTTTCGTAGTTATGTGTGTATTAAAAATGTTGATTATCGCTCGCTTAATAATGTGCCCGGTAGATGGCAATAGGCTCGCCCCTATTACATTGGGACCTTAACATAACTGGCGAATCGTGGGTATGTAATACACCACTGCCTACCCCTACGGGGATACAGGCGTGATGTTCTGTTATTTTTTTATTTTTATGAGATTTTCTAAATGAATTTATTCGTACTAACATATAAAAATAATAAAATAGATATAAACTAATAAACTATAACAGTAGGATATCAATTTCACGGATCCATCCCTGATCCCGAAGGCGCAATTTGACTCCCGGGACCAAAATACAGAAGTTGTGACCCCATCGCCGAGTTTAACTCTGATTCACACGGCCGCTCCGAATTGTCCCAATAAAAATCTATTACGGGAGAATCGGGCGGCAAATGATATTTACTAAGCAAAGTCGACCCAGCCTAAGCAAACACACTGCCCAATAGAGCAATAGCTTGCAATAGTTCCAGGGCCAACTTACACTGCGGGCCCCGAAGTTTAACATGCGCGTTAAATAATAAATATTCAAATAGTTTGTAATAAAGTTACATGCCCGTTTAGGGGTTCAAAACGTAGTTTAATATGCTGAGGGACTACCTACGAAGAATTTATTTATACATGCTGGTTTATAAGTTACGTCATACGAGTTACAACGTCCGACTTGGGTTGTTTAAGCACAAGTCAAATGATGAAGAAAGTCGTAAATGAATAAATATTCAACGACAAAGTACACAACGCCATCTAGACCCAAACTAAGCAGAGCTTGTGATATGATGTGCACGACACAAATAGATAATGGACACATGTGCCAGTGACATGTAGATTAGTAAGCGTGAATGTAATGAACAAATTGTGATTTTTTTTACGTAAATTAAAACGTAATTATGTAATTATTTTAATATTAAGCTAAGATGAATAGCTTATTACTGTTATTAGTTAGTTTTCTGAGTAATTAAGTATGTTAGAGTCAAATTTAATAAAGAAAGTCCACTCCCTGAAAATCATAAGTAGCAAATATAATTATAGTCGTAATTATATTTGCTACTTATGATTTTCAGGGAGTTTTTTTTTGCATTACTCAGATTCTAACATAACTTCCTTAATTACGCCCCGCGACTGCCTCCCACGACGTGAGAAGCGAATATGCGCTCCCCCGGCTCGTGCCATTTTATTATATAGTAGCTCGCGGGAGGCAGGGGCCATATATAAGTCTGAGGGGTCATTCCGCCCGTCATTCAGCGGCCCGACCTCGCGCGGTACAGGCGTAAATACCTATTGTTGTGCAACTCTTATTGCTACAGGTATACATATATAGTATATGATTAATATGTAAAATTTTAGTTAGTATGAATAAATGAAAATGCGGAGGTGAGGTAGTTTGGATCGCAGGCCAGCACTATCAAAGACTATAAAAGCAGGGACGATTTGTTAGGAAATTACTCTCTCTCAGTACGCGGTCAAGTAGTAGTACATCAAGGGTAGTGCTGGGCCAAGACCATCCAATGCCTCGCTGACGTCATTCAAGCCACCCATCCAAAGTGTTTTCAAAGTCAAAGTCAAAGTCAAAAACCATTTATTCTGCATAGACCATTAATACGGAACTTACAAAACGTCATAAAAAAATAAATAATCTAATGTTTGGCAAATGGACCACCGGTTCGAAACGCGGCCCTGTCCTGAGAAGACTCCGGCAAGAAACTCAGCGGGCTGTTTTTTTTTAGTCTATTTACAAACATATTTACTTAACCTAAGTACAATATTTCATTTGAGTAGCATAGAGAGAGAGCAAACAGTTCATATCCAAGCTTGTTTGTCGTCTAAATAGTCTTGAATTTTATAGTAGCCTTTTTGGCAGAGTTTACTTTTATATTTTATTTCTTTATATTATATTCTTTTTATTCTTTATATTTTATTACTTTATATTTGGCTTTTAAATTTATGAAGAGGTAGATTCTTCATTTCACTAGGAAGCTTGTTGTAGAAGCGTTTACAGTTACCCTGAAAGGAATTACTAATCTTGTGGAGTCGACTATTACAAACCACAAGATTGTTTTTATGTCTAGCATTTACGTTATGTATATCACAAAGCCTTAAAAAATTGGAAATGTTTCTTCTAACATACAAAAGATTTTCAAAAATATATTGGGAAACTACAGTTAGAATGTTTATTTCTTTGAACTTTTCTCGGAGGGAGACTCTTGGGCCTAACTTATAAATTGCCCGCACCGCCCGCTTTTGCAGTACAAAGATTGTATCTAAATCTGCGGCATTACCCCAAAGGAGAATGCCGTAGCTCATAGTAGCCGTAATTCATTCTTCGACCAACATCTAAACATACAGTCCACTGAAGTCAAGTCAAGTAGTGATAGTCTATTCGGAACCGTATTAGGGGTAGGCTGTCACGAACAACTGTCAAGAATATATGAGTTCTAGAATGCGGATAAAATTACTTAAATACTTTTTTTTTGTAAATAAATACACATACATACATAGAAACACCCAGACCAATGCTAATATACATATTTGCACTGAGCGGGAATCGAACCCGCGACCTCTGGCTTAGCAGTCAAAGAGATTTTAAGGTTACTTTTCAGGTTTTTCTTTCATCTTGATACGAAGCGTGCGACGCCGCGCTGTGCGTTGAGTTAGTAACTATTTAGTAATCTGTGGTTGAGTGAAGTCTGCTCATCAACAAGAAATGAACATGATTTAGCGGAAACCGATGAACATGTTGTAGCAAGGAATGCCATATAGCCAGTCAATAGAAACGTAGATGATGGAGCATGGAACACATTATTGACGCAGTCAGCCTTAGTTTTTAACGTTCAGTTTGCAGCGAACATCTATACCGAGCATATTTCGGTTGTTTTGTAGTGATATACCTCGTAAGGAATCGAGATAATTTAGCTGTAAACGCATATGCCTGTGTTTCAAGACAGTTTTATTTTACCTAAGCGGCGACAGCCCAGTGGCGTACGCAACGGACTGCTGAGACGAGGTCTCGAGTTCGATCCCCAGTCGCCCCGGGCACACACCTCTGACTTTTCGTAGTTATGTGTGCATTAATAAATGGTAATTATCGCTCGCTTAATATTGTGCCCGTTAGATGGCAATAGGCTTGCCCCCTATTACATTGGGACCTTAACATAACTGGCGAGTCGTGGGTGTGTAATACACCTCTGCCTACCCCTTCGGGGACACAGGTGTGAAGTTATGTTATGTTAATTTTACCTCCTCGAGGATCGAGGATCCTCCAATACAAAGGGAGGATCCTCCGACCAGGCAAGATGATCGCGCCTGGCGGGCCGCGTCCCAACGGTTGTCATTGGGATGTTGTAAATATGTTATACCAGCGCGCGAACTTCACTTGGATTGGTAGTGACGTAGTAGTATCGAAGTAGTTCAACCTGTTGTCGCCAGATGGCACTGGGTATATGTGGTATCGCCACAGGATTCCTCGGGCCACGAAAACACTGAGTACTGATTACACTGATTACTCAGGATTTTTGTGGGTTCACTATTGTTAATCCTGGTGTAAAGAAGTCATAATAGTGGTTAGATGGAAAATAAAAAAAACCGTTCCCGCAGGGGGAACGCACAGGTAGATTAACATTATTTTATTAACATGTTTAATTTTTTTTTCTCGAAAATGGTAACTTTTAGCGAAAAACTTTTCAGACATTTATTTTAGACTTAAAAATGGCCTATCGATGAATGTTTCCGACGCAAGAATGTTCACCGGTTAGAAGTTATGATTTTTTTCCCGAAAAATTTTGGTTTTTCCCCCCTCCACTTTTAGTTAAAGTTTTAATCTTATAGGTTTATAATTAAAAGTTGTTGGTATTCATGTATACTATGGGATAAAATTAGAACGGTTCGAATATCTTTCATGGAACGTGAAATTTTGAGGAAAAACTGATTTCACAAAAAGTGAGGCCCTACCGCCCCCTTAGGCCGGATTCCACCCGTTCACGAACTTAAACTAAGTTTACACCCAAGCAATTTTTGACCGCAGTTTGAAAGCGAACGGAGCAAAAATGCGACCGTGAGAGAGCAAATTTTGGGAAGTGGAACCATACATACATATATAATATATATAAACTTTTTGACTAGTGGTCATTTCGGACTCAGGGGGTCATAACTAGACCTCCTATGAAGAATTTTTTTTTAAATTCGACAGTAGTATTCATCGAAATCTAAAAGTTATATATATGAGGAGTTCCTCATCTTTGCACTTCTCGTGTAAGTCTCCGGCACCCCGGGGGCGCAGAGTGTTGTCCTCAGTAATACCTACATTTTGTATTGGACTGCGTAAACAGCGCAATCGAATGGTTGTGCTACTAGACGGGCGCACAAATCGTAAAGTGATTCTGCAAGAAAGATTGCTTTGGATGAGCCGCTACGATAGAAAATACTTTTGTTTGGAATTTTTGTTGGATAGCAGATTCGTTGAGTTTTATACATAGAATAATAAATAAATAGGTACAGTACCCTGTTTTGATCTGATACGTCGAAAAGATTGAGGTCCGGCTATGATCAGTTTGCTTCGGTTTTGTGAAGAGAGTGTTGTCTCAATCGCACAGAAGTCCCCTAGTCGCGGATACCGAAGGTTTTCAGGAAATAAAATATAAAGTATTTAAAAAATTAACATTATTTATTTATTATATAAGTAGACAAACTTTAAAATACTCTATGAAGATAATAAACATGGTAAATATCCCGTTAATAATTATAATTTTAATGTAAATGACCATGTCAATCTAAAATCATATATAGACAAACTTTAACACCAAATAATCAACCAAACTGTATTTTTTGCATAATCTCATCTTATAATACAAATGATATAACATAACTTAACTTCACGCCTGTATCCCGAAGGGGTAGGCAGAGATGTATTATAATACAAATAAAATTTTGGTAAGATAAAATCCAATTTTGGAAAGTGGCACCTAGTACCGGACGCGTCTGGGAAGTTGGCATCTCAAATGTTAGCATCTCACAAATAAAATCAATATAAAGTGGCATCCAGCATAGTTCCACAGTTCTTGATAAGTTTTATCAATAGTTCAGTCGATTAAACTATTAATATCGCGTTCTGAAAAAATGAGATGCTAACTTCGCAAACACATCATAGCATCTCATCACATTACGAACGCCTGACTGCACAAAAGTCTAAATTTGTTGAGTTCTATGTTCTCAACAAGTTTCAACAATAGTTCTGGCGATTAAACTGATAAAGTTGAGTTTTGAGAAAATGAGATGCTAACTTCGCAAACACATGGTAGCATCTCATCACATTTCGAAATCCTGACTACACAAGGGTCTAAATCCGGTGAGTTTTATGTTCTCAATAGGTTACAACAATAGTTCTGGCGGATAAACTAATTATATTGCGTTTGAAAAAACTGGATGCTACCTTCGCAAGCACAAGACAAAATCTTCTCAAATTCCGAATGTCTGACTAGCGAAATGGTTCTAGATGATGACCAGCGTCTCTTGCAATGCAATGCAAAAGAATTCTCGAATTTTTCTATCATTTTTTTTTCCTAAAAAATTCAATAAAAGGTGAGATGCTAGCCTTCTCTGCAGAGTTCTGGCTTGGAAAATAGTTCTAGAAGACGACGAGCATCTTTTACTGTGAAATGCAAAAGAGTTACGGCCTCTGGAACTTTCTCGTATTTTTCTATCAATTTTTTTTCCTAAAAAATTCAATAAAAGGTGAGATGCTAGCCTTTTGTTCAGAGTTCTGGCTTGGAAAACCATTCCAGATGATAAAGAGCATCTTTTACGGTGAAATCCAAAAGAGTTCTGGCCTCTGGAACTTTCTCGTATTTTTCTATCAATTTTTTTTCCTAAAAAATTCAATAAAAGGTGAGATGCTAGCCTTCTGTGCAAAGTTCTGGCTTGGAAAATAGTTCTAGAAGATGACGAGCATCTTTTACTGTGAAATGCAAAAGAGTTCCGGCCTCTGGAACTTTCTCGTATTTTTCTATAAAAAAAATTTCCTAAAAAATTCAATAAAAGGTGAGATGCTAGCCTTCTGTTCAGAGTTCTGGCTTGGAAAATAGTTCTAGAAGATGACGAGCATCTTTTACTGTGAAATGCAAAAGAGTTCCGGCCTCTGGAACTTTCTCGTATTTTTCTATCAATTTTTTTTCCTAAAAAATTCAATAAAGGGTGAGATGCTAGCCTTCTGTTCAGAGTTCTGTCTTGGAAAATAGTTCTAGAAGATGACGAGCATCTTTTACTGTGAAATGCAAAAGAGTTACGGCCTCTGGAACTTTCTCGTATTTTTCTATCAATTTTTTTTCCTAAAAAATTCAATAAAAGGTGAGATGCTAGCCTTTTGTTCAGAGTTCTGGCTTCAAAAATAGTTCTAGAAGATGACGAGTATCTTTTACTGTGAAATGCAAAAGAGTTCCGGCCTCTGGAACTTTCTCGTATTTTTCTATCAATTTTTTTTCCTAAAAAATTCAATAAAAGGTGAGATGCTAGCCTTCTGTTCAGAGTTCTGTCTTGGAAAATAGTTCTAGAAGATGACGAGCATCTTTTACTGTGCAATGCAAAAGAGTTCCGGCCTCTGGAACTTTCTCGTATTTTTCTATCAATTTTTTTTCCTAAAAAATTCAATAAAAGGTGAGATGCTAGCCTTTTATTCAGAGCTCTGGCTTCAAAAATAGTTCTAGAAGATGACAAGTATCTTTTACTGTGAAATGCAAAGGAGTTTCGGCCTCTGGAACTTTCTCGTATTTTTCTATCAATTTTTTTTCCTAAATAATTCAATAAAAGGTGAGATGCTAGCCTTCTGTTCAGAGTTCTGGCTTGGAAAATAGTTCTAGAAGATGACGAGCATCTTTTACTGTGAAATGCAAAAGAGTTCCGGCCTCTGGAACTTTCCCGTATTTTTCTATCAATTTTTTTTCCTAAAAAATTCAATAAAAGGTGAGATGCTAGCCTTCTGTT
Organism: Cybosia mesomella; assembly: GCA_946251805.1. NCBI lineage: Eukaryota > Metazoa > Arthropoda > Insecta > Lepidoptera > Erebidae > Cybosia > Cybosia mesomella. Next base: position 38,945,653 of record OX276389.1, read on the forward strand.
CAGAGTTCTGGCTTGGAAAACCGTTCCAGATGATAAAAAGCATCTTTTACTGTGAAATTCGAAAGAGTTCCGGCCTCTGGCACTTTCTCGTATTTTTCTATCAATTTTTTTTTCCTAAAAAATTCAATAAAAGGTGAGATGCTAGCCTTTTGTTCAGAGTTCTGGCTTCAAAATAGTTCTAGAAGATGACGAGTATCTTTTACTGTGAAATGCAAAAGAGTTCTGGCCTCTGGAACTTTCTCGTATTTTTCTATCAATTTTTTTTCCTAAAAAATTCAATAAAAGGTGAGATGCTAGCCTTCTGTTCAGAGTTCTGTCTTGGAAAATAGTTCTAGAAGATGACGAGCATCTTTTACTGTGCAATGCAAAAGAGTTCCGGCCTCTGGAACTTTCTCGTATTTTTCTATCAATTTTTTTTCCTAAAAAATTCAATAAAAGGTGAGATGCTAGCCTTTTTTTCAGAGTTCTGGCTTCAAAAATAGTTCTAGAAGATGACAAGTATCTTTTACTGTGAAATGCAAAGGAGTTCCGGCCTCTGGAACTTTCTCGTATTTTTCTATCAATTTTTTTTCCTAAATAATTCAATAAAAGGTGAGATGCTAGCCTTCTGTTCAGAGTTCAGGCTTGGAAAATAGTTCTAGAAGATGACGAGCATCTTTTACTGTGAAATGCAAAAGAGTTCCGGCCTCTGGAACTTTCCCGTATTTTTCTATCAATTTTTTTTCCTAAAAAATTCAATAAAAGGTGAGATGCTAGCCTTCTGTTCAGAGTTCTGGCTTGGAAAACCGTTCCAGATGATAAAAAGCATCTTTTACTGTGAAATTCGAAAGAGTTCCGGCCTCTGGAACTTTCTCGTATTTTTCTATCAATTTTTTTTCCTAAAAAATTCAATAAATGGTGAGATGCTAGCCTTCTGTTCAGAGTTCTGTCTTGGAAAATAGTTCTAGAAGATGACGAGCATCTTTTACTGTGAAATGCAAAAGAGTTCCGGCCTCTGGCACTTTCTCGTATTTTTCTATCAATTTTTTTTTCCTAAAAAATTCAATAAAAGGTGAGATGCTAGCCTTTTGTTCAGAGTTCTGGCTTCAAAAATAGTTCTAGAAGATGACGAGTATCTTTTACTGTGAAATGCAAAAGAGTTCCGGCCTCTGGAACTTTCTCGTATTTTTCTATCAATTTTTTTTCCTAAAAAATTCAATAAAAGGTGAGATGCTAGCCTTCTGTTCAGAGTTCTGGCTTGGAAAACCGTTCCAGATGATAAAAAGCATCTTTTACTGTGAAATTCGAAAGAGTTCCGGCCTCTGGCACTTTCTCGTATTTTTCTATCAATTTTTTTTCCTAAAAAATTCAATAAAAGGTGAGATGCTAGCCTTTTGTTCAGAGTTCTGGCTTGGAAAACCGTTCCAGATGATAAAGAGCATCTTTTACGGTGAAATCCAAAAGAGTTCTGGCCTCTGGAACTTTCTCGTATTTTTCTATCAATTTTTTTTCCTAAAAAATTCAATAAAAGGTGAGATGCTAGCCTTCTGTGCAGAGTTCTGGCTTGGAAAATAGTTCTAGAAGATGACGAGCATCTTTTACTGTGAAATGCAAAAGAGTTCCGGCCTCTGGAACTTTCTCGTATTTTTCTATAAAAAAAATTTCCTAAAAAATTCAATAAAAGGTGAGATGCTAGCCTTCTGTTCAGAGTTCTGGCTTGGAAAATAGTTCTAGAAGATGACGAGCATCTTTTACTGTGAAATGCAAAAGAGTTCCGGCCTCTGGAACTTTCCCGTATTTTTCTATCAATTTTTTTTCCTAAAAAATTCAATAAAAGGTGAGATGCTAGCCTTCTGTTCAGAGTTCTGGCTTGGAAAACCGTTCCAGATGATAAAAAGCATCTTTTACTGTGAAATTCGAAAGAGTTCCGGCCTCTGGCACTTTCTCGTATTTTTCTATCAATTTTTTTTTCCTAAAAAATTCAATAAAAGGTGAGATGCTAGCCTTTTGTTCAGAGTTCTGGCTTCAAAATAGTTCTAGAAGATGACGAGTATCTTTTACTGTGAAATGCAAAAGTGTTCTGGCCTCTGGAACTTTCTCGTATTTTTCTATCAATTTTTTTTCCTAAAAAATTCAATAAAAGGTGAGATGCTAGCCTTCTGTTCAGAGTTCTGTCTTGGAAAATAGTTCTAGAAGATGACGAGCATCTTTTACTGTGCAATGCAAAAGAGTTCCGGCCTCTGGAACTTTCTCGTATTTTTCTATCAATTTTTTTTCCTAAAAAATTCAATAAAAGGTGAGATGCTAGCCTTTTTTTCAGAGTTCTGGCTTCAAAAATAGTTCTAGAAGATGACAAGTATCTTTTACTGTGAAATGCAAAGGAGTTCCGGCCTCTGGAACTTTCTCGTATTTTTCTATCAATTTTTTTTCCTAAATAATTCAATAAAAGGTGAGATGCTAGCCTTCTGTTCAGAGTTCAGGCTTGGAAAATAGTTCTAGAAGATGACGAGCATCTTTTACTGTGAAATGCAAAAGAGTTCCGGCCTCTGGAACTTTCTCGTATTTTTCTATAAAAAAAATTTCCTAAAAAATTCAATAAAAGGTGAGATGCTAGCCTTCTGTTCAGAGTTCTGTCTTGGAAAATAGTTCTAGAAGATGACGAGCATCTTTTACTGTGAAATGCAAAAGAGTTCCGGCCTCTGGCACTTTCTCGTATTTTTCTATCAATTTTTTTTTCCTAAAAAATTCAATAAAAGGTGAGATGCTAGCCTTTTGTTCAGAGTTCTGGCTTCAAAAATAGTTCTAGAAGATGACGAGTATCTTTTACTGTGAAATGCAAAAGAGTTCCGGCCTCTGGAACTTTCTCGTATTTTTCTATCAATTTTTTTTCCTAAAAAATTCAATAAAAGGTGAGATGCTAGCCTTCTGTTCAGAGTTCTGGCTTGGAAAACCGTTCCAGATGATAAAAAGCATCTTTTACTGTGAAATTCGAAAGAGTTCCGGCCTCTGGCACTTTCTCGTATTTTTCTATCAATTTTTTTTCCTAAAAAATTCAATAAAAGGTGAGATGCTAGCCTTTTGTTCAGAGTTCTGGCTTGGAAAACCGTTCCAGATGATAAAGAGCATCTTTTACGGTGAAATCCAAAAGAGTTCTGGCCTCTGGAACTTTCTCGTATTTTTCTATCAATTTTTTTTCCTAAAAAATTCAATAAAAGGTGAGATGCTAGCCTTCTGTGCAGAGTTCTGGCTTGGAAAATAGTTCTAGAAGATGACGAGCATCTTTTACTGTGAAATGCAAAAGAGTTCCGGCCTCTGGAACTTTCTCGTATTTTTCTATAAAAAAAATTTCCTAAAAAATTCAATAAAAGGTGAGATGCTAGCCTTCTGTTCAGAGTTCTGGCTTGGAAAATAGTTCTAGAAGATGACGAGCATCTTTTACTGTGAAATGCAAAAGAGTTCCGGCCTCTGGAACTTTCCCGTATTTTTCTATCAATTTTTTTTCCTAAAAAATTCAATAAAAGGTGAGATGCTAGCCTTCTGTTCAGAGTTCTGGCTTGGAAAACCGTTCCAGATGATAAAAAGCATCTTTTACTGTGAAATTCGAAAGAGTTCCGGCCTCTGGCACTTTCTCGTATTTTTCTATCAATTTTTTTTTCCTAAAAAATTCAATAAAAGGTGAGATGCTAGCCTTTTGTTCAGAGTTCTGGCTTCAAAATAGTTCTAGAAGATGACGAGTATCTTTTACTGTGAAATGCAAAAGTGTTCTGGCCTCTGGAACTTTCTCGTATTTTTCTATCAATTTTTTTTCCTAAAAAATTCAATAAAAGGTGAGATGCTAGCCTTCTGTTCAGAGTTCTGTCTTGGAAAATAGTTCTAGAAGATGACGAGCATCTTTTACTGTGCAATGCAAAAGAGTTCCGGCCTCTGGAACTTTCTCGTATTTTTCTATCAATTTTTTTTCCTAAAAAATTCAATAAAAGGTGAGATGCTAGCCTTTTTTTCAGAGTTCTGGCTTCAAAAATAGTTCTAGAAGATGACAAGTATCTTTTACTGTGAAATGCAAAGGAGTTCCGGCCTCTGGAACTTTCTCGTATTTTTCTATCAATTTTTTTTCCTAAATAATTCAATAAAAGGTGAGATGCTAGCCTTCTGTTCAGAGTTCAGGCTTGGAAAATAGTTCTAGAAGATGACGAGCATCTTTTACTGTGAAATGCAAAAGAGTTCCGGCCTCTGGAACTTTCTCGTATTTTTCTATAAAAAAAATTTCCTAAAAAATTCAATAAAAGGTGAGATGCTAGCCTTCTGTTCAGAGTTCTGTCTTGGAAAATAGTTCTAGAAGATGACGAGCATCTTTTACTGTGAAATGCAAAAGAGTTCCGGCCTCTGGCACTTTCTCGTATTTTTCTATCAATTTTTTTTTCCTAAAAAATTCAATAAAAGGTGAGATGCTAGCCTTTTGTTCAGAGTTCTGGCTTCAAAAATAGTTCTAGAAGATGACGAGTATCTTTTACTGTGAAATGCAAAAGAGTTCCGGCCTCTGGAACTTTCTCGTATTTTTCTATCAATTTTTTTTCCTAAAAAATTCAATAAAAGGTGAGATGCTAGCCTTCTGTTCAGAGTTCTGGCTTGGAAAACCGTTCCAGATGATAAAAAGCATCTTTTACTGTGAAATTCGAAAGAGTTCCGGCCTCTGGAACTTTCTCGTATTTTTCTATCAATTTTTTTTCCTAAATAATTCAATAAAAGGTGAGATGCTAGCCTTCTGTTCAGAGTTCAGGCTTGGAAAATAGTTCTAGAAGATGACGAGCATCTTTTACTGTGAAATGCAAAAGAATTCCGGCCTCTGGAACTTTCCCGTATTTTTCTATCAATTTTTTTTCCTAAAAAATTCAATAAAAGGTGAGATGCTAGCCTTCTGTTCAGAGTTCTGGCTTGGAAAACCGTTCCAGATGATAAAAAGCATCTTTTACTGTGAAATTCGAAAGAGTTCCGGCCTCTGGAACTTTCTCGTATTTTTCTATCAATTTTTTTTCCTAAAAAATTCAATAAATGGTGAGATGCTAGCCTTCTGTTCAGAGTTCTGTCTTGGAAAATAGTTCTAGAAGATGACGAGCATCTTTTACTGTGAAATGCAAAAGAGTTACGGCCTCTGGAACTTTCTCGTATTTTTCTATCAATTTTTTTTCCTAAAAAATTCAATAAAAGGTGAGATGCTAGCCTTTTGTTCAGAGTTCTGGCTTGGAAAATAGTTCTAGAAGATGACGAGTATCTTTTACTGTGAAATGCAAAAGAGTTCCGGCCTCTGGAACTTTCTCGTATTTTTCTATCCATTTTTTTTCCTAAAAAATTCAATAAAAGGTGAGATGCTAGCCTTCTGTTCAGAGTTCTGGCTTGGAAAACCATTCCAGATGATAAAAAGCATCTTTTACTGTGAAATTCGAAAGAGTTCCGGCCTCTGGCACTTTCTTGTATTTTTCTATCAATTTTTTTCCTAAAAAAATCAATAAAAGGTGAGATGCTAGCCTTCTGTTCAGAGTTCTGTCTTGGAAAATAGTTCTAGAAGATGACGAGCATCTTTTACTGTGAAATGCAAAAGAGTTACGGCCTCTGGAACTTTCTCGTATTTTTCTATCAATTTTTTTTCCTAAAAAATTCAATAAAAGGTGAGATGCTAGCCTTTTGTTCAGAGTTCTGGCTTCAAAAATAGTTCTAGAAGATGACGAGTATCTTTTACTGTGAAATGCAAAAGAGTTCCGGCCTCTGGAACTTTCTCGTATTTTTCTATCAATTTTTTTTCCTAAAAAATTCAATAAAAGGTGAGATGCTAGCCTTCTGTTCAGAGTTCTGTCTTGGAAAGTAGTTCTAGAAGATGACGAGCATCTTTTACTGTGCAATGCAAAAGAGTTCCGGCCTCTGGAACTTTCTCGTATTTTTCTATCAATTTTTTTTCCTAAAAAATTCAATAAAAGGTGAGATGCTAGCCTTTTTTTCAGAGTTCTGGCTTCAAAAATAGTTCTAGCAGATGACAAGTATCTTTTACTGTGAAATGCAAAAGAGTTCCGGCCTCTGGAACTTTCTCGTATTTTTCTATCAATTTTTTTTCCTAAATAATTCAATAAAAGGTGAGATGCTAGCCTTCTGTTCAGAGTTCTGGCTTGGAAAATAGTTCTAGAAGATGACGAGTATCTTTTACTGTGAAATGCAAAAGAGTTCCGGCCTCTGGAACTTTCCCGTATTTTTCTATAAATTTTTTTCCTAAAAAATTCAATAAAAGGTGAGATGCTAGCCTTCTGTTCAGAGTTCTGGCTTGGAAAACCATTCCAGATGATAAAAAGCATCTTTTACTGTGAAATTCGAAAGAGTTCCGGCCTCTGGCACTTTCTCGTATTTTTCTATCAATTTTTTTTCCTAAAAAATTCAATAAAAGGTGAGATGCTAGCCTTTTGTTCAGAGTTCTGGCTTCAAAAATAGTTCTAGAAGATGACGAGTATCTTTTACTGTGAAATGCAAAAGAGTTCCGGCCTCTGGAACTTTCTCGTATTTTTCTATCAATTTTTTTTCCTAAAAAATTCAATAAAAGGTGAGATGCTAGCCTTCTGTTCGGAGTTCTGGCTTGGAAAACCGTTCCAGATGATAAAAAGCATCTTTTACTGTGAAATTCGAAAGAGTTCCGGCCTCTGGCACTTTCTCGTATTTTTCTATCAATTTTTTTTTCCTAAAAAATTCAATAAAAGGTGAGATGCTACCCTTCTGTTCAGAGTTCTGGCTTGGAAAATAGTTCTAGAAGATGACGAGCATCTTTTACTGTGAAATGCAAAAGAGTTCCGGCCTCTGGAACTTTCCCGTATTTTTCTATCAATTTTTTTTCCTAAAAAATTCAATAAAAGGTGAGATGTTAGCCTTCTGTTCAGAGTTCTGGCTTGGAAAACCGTTCCAGATGATAAAAAGCATCTTTTACTGTGAAATTCGAAAGAGTTCCGGCCTCTGGCACTTTCTCGTATTTTTCTATCAATTTTTTTCCTAAAAAATTCAATAAAAGGTGAGATGCTAGCCTTCTGTGCAGAGTTCTGGCTTGGAAAATAGTTCTAGAAGATGAGGAGCATCTTTTACTGTGAAATGCAAAGAGTTCCGGCCTCTGGAACTTTCTCGTATTTTTCTATCAATTTTTTTTCCTAAAAAATTCAATAAAAGGTGAGATGCTAGCCTTCTGTTCAGAGTTCTGTCTTGGAAAATAGTTCTAGAAGATGACGAGCATCTTTTACTGTGAAATGCAAAAGAGTTCCGGCCTCTGCAACTTTCTCGGATTTTTCTATCAATTTTTTTTTCCTAAAAAATTCAATAAAAGGTGAGATGCTAGCCTTCCTGTCAGAGTTCTGGCTTGGAAAATAGTTCTAGAAGATGACTAGCATCTTTTACTGTGAAATGCAAAAGAGTTCCGGCCTCTGGAACTTTATCGTATTTTTCTATCAATTTTTTTTCGTAAAAAAATCAATATAAGGTGAGATGCTAGCCTTCAGTTCAGAGTTCTGGCTTGGAAAACCATTCCAGATGATAAAAAGCATCTTTGACTGTGAAATGCAAAAGAGTTCCGGCCTCTGGCACTTTCTCGTATTTTTCTATCAATTTTTTTTCCTAAAAAATTCAATAAAAGGTGAGATGCTGGCCTTCTGTGCAGAGTTCTGGCTTCAAAAATAGTTCTAGAGAATGACGACTATCTTTTACTGTGAAATGCAAAAGAGTTCCGGCCTCTGGAACTTTCTCGTAGCAAAAATATATATATCCCTTGTATAAGAACTAATAAACAGTCATCGTATTTTCTCTAAAATGAAAAACTGACAAAAAAACGATCGAAAATTGTAAACTAAAAAAAACCACAATCTACTGAAAACAAAAAACAAAAAAAATTATTAAAAACGAAAATACAAAAAATATAAACAAAAAAAACCAAGAAAAAAAACCAATGGAACGTTCGATTTGTTTTTTCCAGCTCGTCGCTGGTCCCGGGTAATAGTAAGAAACAGGATGTTAGGGGGATTCAACCGACAAAAATGTAGAAGCATGATGATTAGAGTTACAATTTGCATTCATATATTAGTGCGCTAAGTTACAGAGTTCTCGTTACTTACGATCAAAAAAAAAAATGTGAATTCATAACAAAACAAATAAAACGATCAAGAATTGCATACAAAAAAAATATTTAATACAAAAAAAAATAAAAAAAGATCAAAAAACAGAACGAAAAAAGAACAAAAAACATGGAGCCAGATCTTACCGCGTCTTCGTCGCTGGTTCCGGGTAACGCCAAGAGTAAGAAATACAGGATGTTGGGAGGATTCAACCGACAGAAATATAGAAGCACGATAAAACTTAGAATTTGCAATCGTTTATTACTGCGATAAGCTACAGCGTTCCCGTGATCATAAAAAAAATACGTGAACTCACAACATTCTATAATTCATTAATTTTACGGAAACAAGAATTGAATCTTTTCGTAAACAAGAAAGGAACGTGGTCCGTGCTGTAAAAATATGCGAAGCGCTTGCAACAACAAGAGTTGAAAACTGGCAACAATTATGAATAGTTTGCTTTTTTCAGGTGTTCTGGTTCTGTTTCAAGATTTAATCACTTCTTTTCCACTGAAAAAAAATGATTCCTCGAAAAAGCATTGCACTCCACTGAGTGCAATGCTTTTTCGAGGAATCAAAATTAAAAGTATTCTTCAGTCTTCTTTAAAAGCGCTTTATAAAAAAAAAAAACAATGGAAAAATACGAGAAAGTTCCAGAGGCCGGAACTCTTTTGCACTTTACAGTAAAAGATGCTCGTCATCATCTAGAACTGTTTTCCAAGCCAGAACTCTGCACAGAAGGCTAGCGTCTCACCTTTTATTGAATTTTTTAGGAAAAAAAATTGATAGAAAAATACGAGAAAGTTCCAGAGGCCGGAACTCTTTTGTATTGCACAGTAAAAGATGCTCGTCATCTTCTAGAACTATTTTCCAAGACAGAACTCTGAACAGAAGGCTAGCATCTCACCTTTTATTGAATTTTTTAGGAAAAAAAATTGATAGAAAAATACGAGAAAGTTCCAGAGGCCGGAACTCTTTCGAATTTCACAGTAAAAGATGCTTTTTATCATCTGGAACGGTTTTCCAAGCCAGAACTCTGAACAGAAGGCTAGCATCTCACCTTTTATTGAATTTTTTAGGAAAAAAAATTGATAGAAAAATACGAGAACGTTCCAGAGGCCGGAACTCTTTTGCATTTCACAGTAAAAGATGCTCATCATCTTCTAGAACTATTTTCCAAGCCAGAACTCTGCACAGAAGGCTAGCATCTCACCTTTTATTGAATTTTTTAGGAAAAAAAATTGATAGAAAAATACGAGAAAGTTCCAGAGGCCAGAACTCTTTTGGATTTCACCGTAAAAGATCCTCTTTATCATCTGGAACGGTTTTCCAAGCCAGAACTCTGAACAAAAGGCTAGCATCTCACCTTTTATTGATTTTTTTAGGAAAAAAAATTGATAGAAAAATACGAGAAAGTTCCAGAGGCCGTAACTCTTTTGCATTTCACAGTAAAAGATGCTCGTCGTCTTCTAGAACTATTTTCCAAGCCAGAACTCTGCAGAGAAGGCTAGCATCTCACCTTTTATTGAATTTTTTAGGAAAAAAAAATGATAGAAAAATTCGAGAAAGTTCCAGATGCCGGAACTCTTTTGCATTGCATTGCGAGAGACGCTGGTCATCATCTAGAACCATTTCGCTAGTCAGACATTCGGAATTTGAGAAGATTTTGTCTTGTGCTTGCGAAGGTAGCATCTAGTTTTTTCAAACGCAATATAATTAGTTTATCCGCCAGAACTATTGTTGTAACCTATTGAGAACATAAAACTCACCGGATTTAGACCCTTGTGTAGTCAGGATTTCGAAATGTGATGAGATGCTACCATGTGTTTGCGAAGTTAGCATCTCATTTTCTCAAAACTCAACTTTATCAGTTTAATCGCCAGAACTATTGTTGAAACTTGTTGAGAACATAGAACTCAACAAATTTAGACTTTTGTGCAGTCAGGCGTTCGTAATGTGATGAGATGCTATGATGTGTTTGTGAAGTTAGCATCTCATTTTTTCAAAACGCGATATTAATAGTTTAATCGACGGAACTATTGATAAAACTTATCAAGAACTGTGGAACTATGCTGGATGCCACTTTATATTGATTTTATTTGTGAGATGCTAACATTTGAGATGCCAACTTCACAGACGCGTACCGGACGGACTTCAAGTTGAACCCGGATATTTAAAAACAGTCGGCATTGATTATATATGTAGGTGTCTGAGCATTCAGAGATGTCTGCACTGGCTTCACGAACCCACTCATGGCAGCTGGAATATTGTATCGACTCCTCTACGTAGTCTTCTAAGCAGACTACGCAAGCAGTTCTTCCAACTGCAGATTTCTCAGTCAATGGGTGCTCTTCCTTAGTGTTTCGTTGGTAAGTTCTTCAGAAAGATCCTTGGCTTCTTCCAAGACCAAATTGTCGATTTGATCTACATCACAGGACGTAGCTGGGTTACTACCCAGAGCTAAGTCAGTGACAGTCACGGTAACCTCCCCACTGCAGCCCGGTGTGTTTTAATATGGTCCCAGCCCTTCCAGTGGGTTATTGGTCATGTCAGCCGCCAATTGTCTAGGTCTGAAAATGAAATTCGGTCAAATGGGAAAAACCAGTGCATTTGAACCAAGATGCCACAATATACAGCCAAGCTACTTTTAAAAACTCAGTTCTCAGTCCTTCAGACAAAATTTTGTCCATTGCAATTTATTCCCATTGTTCTTTCTCGTTCTTGTCCATTTCGAACTACCCGTGTTCTTCTGTTCTCTAAAATAACGTACAAAAATTGTTATGCATTTATTTCTAGGATATATAATATGATGTTTATTGAATAACGTATCTGTATATATTCCATAGTCACAATAAATATATAAAAAGAAAATAAATTTATTTTTGTCTGTCCGGCGTTAAGGGACTTCTTTGTGGTCGGTTATCGTTTTTTGGGTTTACTAATGTTTGGCAAAAAATGTTCCCCAAAGTGTCACATGCCAAAATATGTTTCCCAAATTTTCATTTGACAAAACAACTTTTCGCTATTTTACAGTTAGCAATACTATTTTTGGCAATTTATTGTTTAACAAATAATTACATGGCAAAGTTTCATTTTACCAAATATTAGGTAGTCAAATATGGTTTTTTTGCCATTTTGAATTACGAAAAAGCTAGTATTTCAAGTTTAAGATCCAATTTTGCAAATACACTGCTGCATGGGGGTTTGTTTCACCTTGGACAAATAATTTACAGGTATGAACTTCTATAATAATTATATTGCTATTATACAAATCAATTCTGTTGGAGCCACAGTTCTAACCTAATCTAACCCACTTTTCTCGCAGTTCCGATCTAGCCTACGTAACTTAAATGAAAAAATTTGAACAAACTTACTTTTGGAATATATTTTTTTATAAAATAAAGCATTTCCTTAATGTATGTACTGGTGGTAAAAATTTGATGACACAAATTTGTCACAAAATTCGGCCCGGTAGGTACCACCGTGCACGCAAGGACTCAGGGCTGCACACGCTGGCGGACTGCCCGGCGTAGGAGGAGCCGAGGCGTGACCTCGTGGCAGCCATCGGGGTGGGAGTCCTCTCGCTCGGCAGCATGATTGCGGCAATGGTGCGGAGCGCGAGCGCGTGGGCCGCCGCCACCTCCTGCGAGCATGTAATTCTCGCGAAGGAGATGGCGGAGCGCGTCCGGGAGAGGTTCAGAACTCTCCCGGCCCGCCGAGCCCGCAACATGCTCGCCGCGCGTCGCAGGCGACTCAGGTGCCGGAGGTCGCTTAACGACCTCCGTCCTCCATGAGCGCAGGCCTGGGGGTGGCAGGTGAGGCCGCCTGTCACCTCAGCAGAAGCAGGCCGGGACGGGGGGGCGACTAGCGCCCCTACCCCAAACCGGGGACCCAAGACGGGGACACCGTGGTTCCCAAACCTGAGGGGCCATCTCGAAACCGGTGATGGCTCAGGGTCAGTCGGGGTGCGAGGGATATGCTCTATGGGCAACCTTACACCCCGGCGTCTGTAGACCCGAGACGGCGTGCGGTTTTAGTCGGTTCAAGCCCGACATAACCGCCCCCGCTGGCCGGCGGGGGGGTATCCGAAGGGATTTCCGCACGAAAAAAAAAAAAGGGTACCACCGTGCACGATTGCGAATTATATTAATCTATAATTATATTAATCCAATTTCGGTTTGATTGCATTCAGGGATCAGCAAGTGCATAGCCGGGAAGGGGGATTGTGGTCGCAGCACTAGTGGGACCGGTGGGTGTCACGCAGTGCTGCGACGACAATCCTCTTCTGATGAGGCCGTCAAGCTGAGTGCCACCATTGTTAACATGGTACGTGTATGTAATGGTGACCCTCTTTCCTGAGACTTTACCTTCAGCTTACCATCAGGCGAGGTGAAGTCAAATTGACGTGTCCTAAATATTAAAAAAAATAATATATATTTGACCTAATAAAAATTGAGCAAGTAAAAAGTTGCCAAATGAATATTTGACGAAGTGATTAAAATGCGAAATATAAATTTGCTAAAGATTCTTTTGGGAAATGAAACTATGCGATAAGTTTTTTGGGAACTGAAATTTGACGTAACATATTTTGCCAAACGGCAGGATCCCCGTTTTTTGGGCATATCTCCGGTTTTATTTAACCAATGGCAATCAAACATACAGCAGATTTTAAGTCTGACCAAGACCTTTCTAATAGAAAAAAAAACAAAATCCGTTCAGTACTTTTTGCGCCCATCGCGAACTAACAGACAAGAATACTAAAAAAATATCTTTGTGTTCAGAAATATTCAATTAGCATAACCCAAGTATATATTTTTTAATATTTAAAATGTACAGACACAACTAACTAAAAATTGTATAATTGTATAGATATTATATATATATACCTAGTCCAGCCATAAGTTTTGTTACAAATGAAAAAGCAAGTTTTTTAAAATGAAGTAATATAATATTGTTAAAATGTATACCTACATATTTTTTAAAGTCTTAGCAAAAAAAAAAAATTATTCGAAATGGCCATCTTTGGCTTTTATACAGGCCTTTAATCTGTTTGGCCACGAATCTATGGATTTACGCACTGTTTCCAAGGTAAATTTTGCCACTGCTTCTCCAAAGATTTTTTAAGAGTCTCAATATCGCCGTGTCGTTTAGAGCAGGCCATGTCCTCTAAAACTGGCCAGAATTTTTAGTCTAAAGGGTTGAGGTCTGGGCTAGATGAGGGCCAGACTTCAGCTCTTATAAAGTCCGGAACGTTGGTTTCTAGCCAGACTTGGGTAGTTCGTGCCTTGTGACCAGGAGCAGAGTCCTGCTGGAAAGTCCATGGTATATTTTTAAAAAGTGTATTGTTAAGAGGTTTCACAACATGATCCAAGACAGTATTCCGATACACTTTCGCTAAAGTTTTCACTCCTTTTTCACAAAAATGTAGCTTTGTGACTCCCTGATAAGACACGCCCCACCAAACCATCACTGACGCAGGATGATGACCACGTTGTACCTTTCCGAGCACTTGAGCAGCTTCCTTAGAACTGTGAGCGTACACTTTATCGTTTTGCTTATTGTAGTGTTCTTCAAAGAATTTGAACGATGAAGCAATTTTTTTCATCGGGAAACAGGATATATCTGTGCCTTTCACCTGCGTATCTCGACAGAAGGCGCTTTGATCGATCCACTTTCTTTAATCGTAAAGATTGATTTATAGCATGTCCTGTATATCGACGATAAGCACCGAGCTTCAGGTTTTGTTTTATAATACGTGGCAGAGTCCTAGCGGGAATCTTCATTTCTCGCGATAAGATTTTTCGCTTCCTTATGGGGTTTCGACGAATTCTGGCTTTAACAGCATTATTAGCCTTTGATCTTTTATGGTCTTCGCTAGATGAAGTGTTGTTGTATCTATTGATAGTACGATATACGAACATACGGCAGATACCAAGTTTTTAAAGTGTCGGGATTGTGACCGACGGCTCCGTACCCACTTTGTGCAAGGCGATCACTGCGATGCTATTTTCTTCAACACCCCATTCCATATTGTAATTCGATAATGAACACGAAAAATTATGTGAGATGGCGCGAAATCGAAAGATTTAAAAAAAAATTATACGTGTTCCAAATTCAAAATAATTAAATAGTTGAAAACGAAAGAAAAGTTTTGATGTAACAGTATTAATGGCCAGACTAGTTATATAGTATAGATATATATATATGACAACCTGTGTGACGTAGCGGCATCGCGTTCGACTACTAAGTCAGAGGTCGCGGGTTCGATTCCCGCTCAGTGCGAATATGTAAATTTGCATTGGTCTGGGTGTTTCTATGTATAATATGTATTTATTTACAAAAAAAATGTATCTAAGTACGTTTATCCGCATTCCAGAACCCATATGGCGTGCTGTGATTTGCCCTAGAGTACTTATTTATTTATAAATTGTTTGATTTACAAATCATAATGACATTTTAACCAGTTGTTACAGAATAATATAATACTAAGAAAGAGCGCAATAGTTTTTTTGCGCATTCTTTAAACGAGAAACCTCTCTTTACATTCTTCACAAAAAATAAATTAATGGAACTATTGGAAAAGTACAATTTAAATAACATTTAAGTCCTATTGAAAGTGTAGGGAGGCTAGAAAAGAGGGAGGCTCTCTCATTTTTCCTCCCCCCTTTCCATCGTCACCTCCGGCCATCTGAATATTAATGAATAGAATTAATTGATTGAACGAAGCCATCAATTATTCTCGACATAATTTTATTTGCACAGTGTTAAAAGTTTGACGATCGTGTGCTATGCAGATTAAGAAAACTTTTTTAATTTCCATCATGATTTTGGGACGCGGCGTAAATAGTTTAACTGCTGACTTTCGGCTCAATGGGGACGTGTTGTGGATTCGCAATATGCCAAGTTTAAAAAGCCACGTATCATAACAGAGGATAAAGCAATTATTCCAGGATCGTACCAATATTAAAAAAGGGGTCAGGAAGCACAGAATATAAATAACACTTACGTATTCATGTGACAACTGTCCGTCGAATGACAGCAATAGTGTAAGTTTTAAAGATCACCATATAATAAGTTATTGTTTCCGCTTTGTTATGAAGTAGGTACTTTTCAAAATTAAATATCTATTAAATAGTAAATGGTTTCCAATGTTAAAATAACCAACTTTAAAAATTCAATTTTCCACTCAACACACTTCACTACGTTTATAATAACACATAACATAACTTCACGCCTGTATCCCCGAAGGGTAGGCAGAAGTGTATTACACACCCCGATTTGCCAGTTATGTTAAGATCCCAATGTAACAGGGGGCGAGCCTATTGCCATCTACCGGGCACATTATTAAGCGAGCGATAATTAACATTTATGAATGCACACATAAGTCAGAGGATGTGTGCCCAAGGCGACTGGGGATCGAACTCGAGACCTCGTCTCAGCAGTCCGTTACGTACGCCACTGGGCTATCGCCCCTTTTATGATAACTACTATTTTCATAATCTACCTTTTTGCTACACTAGCGTTATTGCGGTGGGTTTTTGAACTGTTATTTTCTTGTACTAATTTAGTATAAAAAATACTTTCATAATATGTAACTGATTAAATAACACGCCAAAAGATATTTAATTTTATAAAAAAAATTGCACTACGAATAAAGTAAATAAACATAACATAACATAACTGTACGCCTGTATCCCGAAGGGGTAGGTAGAGGTGTATTGCACACCCACGATTCGCCAGTTATGGTTAGGTCCCAATGTAATAGGGGCGAGCCTATTGCCATCTACCGGGCGGGCACATTACTAAGCGAGCGATAATCAACATTTTCAATACACACCTCTGACTTTTCGTAGATATGTCCTACGAAAAGTCAGAGGTGTGTGCCCGGGGAGACTGGGGATCGAACTCGAGACCTCGGCTCGGCAGTCCGTTACGTACACCACTGGGCTATCGCCGCTTTAAAGTAAAGTAAAGTAAATTACCACATTTTTATAGGGTGTAACTAATGTCACGTGTAGTACTCCCGCTGGTATTGTCTTTACATCCGAACTAAAGTACTAAAAAGGTACTTAAACTCGATTAAACAACCCCCAGACGAAACTTAACTGTTTTACGAGTGAGTTCATGTTCATTGAAAGGGCTATGCTAAGATGGTTTGGGCACGTACAACTAATGAGTACTGAGCAATGACACACCAAGTATAGCACATGTAAGTGACCTCGCAAAACATACACTTTTTTCTTTTTTTTTTTACGTGCGGAAATCCCTTCGGATACCCCCCCCCCCCCGCCGCTGGCTAGCGGGGGTGGTTATGTCGTGTCTCGACTAAAACCGCACGGTTTCCTCCCCAAGTGTCCGTTGCCGGGCACCCCGGGTAAGCCCTCGAAAGGATAACCCCAGGGTTGCCGGCGGACCTTGGCCGCCACCGTGGCCTCGCCTGGTGGGGTCGGGTTTTATCCCGCTTCGGTGAGTTGGCAGGCGTGTGTAGGGCACACACGACATGCCTCCGCCACAGCCTGCTTCTGTAAGGACGGCGAGTCGGCCAACTGCCGTCCTCAGGCCCCGATCATGGACATGAGCAGAACATACACTAATCAAATTAATGATGTATTGAAAAATGGGCAGCTGAAAAGCACTTGACAAGCGAGCTTGCCTGAAAGGTTTACTAACAGTAGAGGAATCTCTTGAACTGTGGACTGTGATCTCTGTTTACCCCAGAGGGGATAAACGTGAGTATATTTATGTATGTATTCGTCAGGATTGCAAAACCGCAGCAGTTACGCTCCCGCCATTTAAAAACTAAACATTGAACAACAAAAGTTCAAGTCCAATCACAGCTAATATCCTGCTCGGAGACAACCCTTCAGTCCCGGGAGCTGCGTCTTGTGTACCGTGCCCACTCGAAGAGTGTGCTAAACACTCGCCTAGGTGTCAAGTACCGGGACAACACGCCCTAACTCTGAGAACATCCTTAATCAACAAACGAAGTAAATGTTTGATCACGAAATTGAATTGGGATTGTTTTGTGCAATCTGATTTGAACGAGAGCTGCTCTTAGAGGATACACATCTTTGATACCACTTGTATGAAATTGAAAAGTTTATAGCCAATTGCACTTATTCGTGTGTCGTAAGCTATCTTTGGAGTGGGCTGAGAGCTTTAGTTTTATAAGTAACTAGCTGCTATTCATGGCGCCGCCCGTGTGGAAATGTATCGTGGAAAAATGATATTTTCCAATATAAACAGTATTCTGTGTTCTTGTGAAGGTTACAAGCTACGTCTATGAATGATATTGTCGGAAGTTTACGCGAATGTCACACATTGAAATAAAAACTATTTATAGCGGATTCTATCGCGATTTATTTGAAGTTATTTTATATTTTACATTGATCCCGGCGTTTCGGTTGCTATTTAGCAGCCATGGTCACGGGGAGACTAAAGATGGTTGTTGTCTTGTAGTTTGAAGTGTAAGTTATCTCAAAGTACCCGAACTATGTTGAATTGTTGGTGTTACTATTTACGCAGAATGAGCTCACGTCTATGAAATTAAATAATAATTAAAATCGGTTCAGCGGTTTAAAAGTTAAAAGGTTAAAAGGGGAGAGACAACTCCGCCAACAGAAAGGAAGGGACAAGGCGATAATGAAAATGAGGTCAGGCAAGGCCTCCGATTCTGTTATATGCATATCGAGCATCGAAATAATATTAATAAACTGTTAAATTTGAGTTTACTGGTGGTAGAAATTTGATGACACAAATTTGTCACAAAATTCGGCCAGGTAGGTACCACCGTGCACGTGCGAGGGATATGCTCTATGGGCAACCTTACACCCCGGCGTCTGTAGACCCGAGACGGCGTGCGGTTTTAGTCGGTTCAAGCCCGACATAACCGCCCCCGCTGGCCTGCGAGTATCCGAAGGGATTTCCGCACGAAAAAAAAAAA
Source organism: Cybosia mesomella (assembly GCA_946251805.1). Lineage (NCBI taxonomy): Eukaryota > Metazoa > Arthropoda > Insecta > Lepidoptera > Erebidae > Cybosia > Cybosia mesomella. The sequence goes on from OX276389.1 coordinate 38,963,701, forward strand.
GGTACATAGCGTTTTTCGATTTATGACGTATTAAAAAAAACTACTTACTAGATCTCGTTGAAACCAATTTTCGGTGGAAGTTTACCACTTTGGAAGTGTACAGGGGGAATGCTCGCTCACACATCGTTCATTACCGACTAAGTAAAATTATCATTTTCCTCGTAGGCATTTAGATACCGTAATAGCTCTTACATATCACGAGTGTTCTTAGTAATGTTTTTTTATTATGTCTGTATATGTGTCAGAAGCCGCTCGTTATGGCGGGAACGGCGGCCATTACCGCGCAAACTACTTCCCTAAATAATAGGCTCTACCGGACGATATGTGTACTATAAATTATAACACAAAAGTTGTATCTTGTGAGCAAAGAGAATATAAGCACTACGTTTGCTTGTGAGTAGCAAAGGAGGCTTCATCAGCTGTGTCATTTTAGGTTAACGTTTTAGCTCAAAGACACTATTCTTAAGGTTTTATTTAGAAAATGGCTGCACTGAAGCACAGTCTTTTAAGCTGGCATCAACGGTGTGTAGGAGAACAAGATTTTACTTATGGCAGTTTTTGGATGACTAGAAATAATTGAATGTTTTTTTTTTGTAATGTAGATTTGATTAAACGTGTTTACTACTTTCTGTAATCCGGGGTTCCGTAGCGGGGCGTGAAAAAACATTTGTCGTACACATCAAGGTAAGGACGACCATTTTATAATTGGGGAGCGGCCTTTTCCTGTTAGGAATTCATCCACTTGGCTTACCATCAGGTGGGGTGCAGTCAGATAGAGAGACATGAAAGCAAAGGTCCAGAATAAGAAAATAAATAAATATTAGAGGACATATTATATTACACAGTGCCAACTAGACCCAAACTAAGCATAACATGTTATATGCTTCTTTATATAATATTGTTATATGTTTTTTGCTTCTTTACTTAGTAATTACTCAAATACCTAATTTTGTATCAATATTATTATAATTATTTACTTATATGTGGAGGCTTTTAAATATTGGTAGTATTTCTTGAATTAAATTAAGTTGTTAATTAGCCTGTAAACCTTCTATATAAAAAAAAAGTAAAAATGAGTTTTAGAATGCAAATAGCTATACAATTTATTTTGTAAATACACACATATTATATATGGAAACACCAATATACATCTGTTCTATATGGAATACTACGGAATCAAAGCCGCCACTACCGCTATATATTTACATAGATAATCTTAAAAAATACAAGAAAATAATACCACTATACTAAAATCTGATAATAACCTCAATTAAGCTTCACAAACGCTACTGTTTCAAACTAAATGAATCGTCTCACCGCCCACGGGACTAACTGCCCGAAACACGAACCGCTCGTACACCTGGCCGTCTCACTAATTACTGCACATTCATATCATTTAAGAATATAAATTGAAAGCAGTACACAAAGCAGCAAAGGGCTGCACAATTCGCCGGTCGTTATTAAACAAAGGCAACATTAGGGAATCTCGGTGTCTCATTGTTGGAGCGAGCAGCCCTAATGTGTCGCTAGGGCTGTCACAACGTACTCTGAAAAATTAAGTGACCACTCTACTCTGCTAAGCAGTCTTGCTTTAGGGTACAAGACGGTAAAACATTTATTGTTTAACAAATTACCTATACCTAGATTAGTGTTTTAGGATGTTTTAGAGTCAACGGGTAATGTCAATATGGTAATGCTAATAATAAACTCTGTGCATGTGCGAACATTGAAAGAGTAAATAAAGAGAAATATATAGGTATTATTATGGACTAGCGATTATCGTGGCATTACCAGATAGATCTCATTAGTGATCGTATTAGAAAACTCATTTGGAAGTAGAATATACGATCCCGTTCGGTCTTGATTAGTTGATACCTCCGCAGCTCTCGACGGCGTCCGGATCTATACCACTGAAGATGTCGACCGCAGTGATCGACGAAACGTCTGGAATAAAAGTTTCCGATGGACCACGGCCAAACAGCCCGGAAGCAGTACGCCGGCCGTGAAAGCCTTAAGATTTATTTTAAACTCATTTGGATCAAACCATTGCATCAAAACCATTATTAAATCATATATGTACTACACTTGTCCAATCTATCATAACATATTGCTTACCTATCTGGGGAGGCGCATCCAAAATGAAATTCTTAATTGTAGAGAGAGCCAAACGTGCTCTTCTCAAAGTTATGTATTTTAACCATTTCGTTTCCCGACAAATGATTTATACAAAATATGTGATCTATAAACAGTTAGAAAACTTTTTATATTAAATTCAATTTTAAGATTGCATAAGACATTAAAATTTGATCCAAACGTTATATCAAAAAGAAGAAAAGCAAGTGTTGTTGACACAGAATTTGTAAAAACAGCATTTGCAGGTAAACAGTATGTTGCAACAGCATCCCACCTAAACAATAGAAACACTTTAAATAAAAAATAACATAACATAACATAACTTCACGCCTGTATCCCCGAAGGGGTAGGCAGAGGTGAATTACACACCCACGATTCGCCAGTTATGTTAAAGTCCCAATGTAATAGGGGGCGAGCCTATTGCCATCTACCGGACACATTATTAAGCGAGCGATAATTAACATTTATTAATGCACACATAACTACGAAAAGTCAGAGGTGTGTGTCCAGGGCGACTTGGGATCGAACTCGAGATCTCGTCTCAGCAGTCCGTTACGTATGCCACTGGACTATCGCCGCTTAATAGTCCAGTGGCATATGTAACGGACTGCCATTTTTATAAATTAAAACACTTTTAATTTATAAAAAACATATCATGACTGTAAAATATCAATAACAACTTGGTTAAAGCCGGTCACCTACGAAGAAACAGAGAAACTACTTAAGGTTATAAACTAGGTACTAGATAACACACACATACACACACACACACCATCCCTTTCACACACACACACACACACACATACACCCTCACACAACCATACATACACACACATACACAGAACACACACAAACAAGCTACTGCGCACTAAGCTGTTTTCTTGTATTTGTTTTAATCCTTTTATGCTACTTTGGTCATACAAAAATGTTAATTATTTTTGTTATAAAAGAGTGAGGTTAACTGGCACAGGTATTGTTATAACTAAAAGATGGCCTCAACATAATCTTAAAAAAAAATACTGTATGTTACCGAAATAAAGAATTTTTGATTTGAACGGGACTTGCCGTCCTTACAGAAGCAGGCCAAGACGGAGGCGTGTCGTGTGTGTCTTACACACGCCTGCCAACTCACCATCACTCACCAGGCGAGGCCGCGGTGGCGTCCGACCGGGCAATCGGTACCATGAAACGTATTTATCCCACCTCAGGCCCGAAGACGGCCCGTGATCCCTCGTGCGGTCTAAATCCTAACGAAAGAAATTTGCTACGTCAATTGCTTCGTCAGCCTCATTAAAAAAAAAAAGATTGTGGAAACCCCAACGGGCATCACCCTTCGTGACGTCGTCGGTCCGCAAGGGAATAAACCACGTTGTGTGTACGTACGGCACGTAGCAGACTAGGTACAACCAGCGTCAAAAGCTGTTGCACACTAACAAATAGTAGTAATAGGTGTGAGTATTTTTTTTTTCGTGTGGAAGCCCCCACGGGCTTCACCCTACCGGTGCCAGCGATGAGGTGGGAATGTCGGAATCGAACCGACTAAAACCACACGGTGTCCTTCCCAAGCGCCCATTGCCAGGTACTCAGGGTACGCCCTCGAAAGAATAACCCTAGGGTTCCCGACGGACTTAGGCCGCCGTCGCGGTCTCGCCTTCGGGTTGGGGTTTGATCCCGCGTCGGTAAGTTGGCAGGCGTGTGTCACGACACCCCTCCGTCTTCGCCTGCTTCTGTAAGGACGGCTAGCCGGCCGCCTACCGTCCTCATGCCCCGATCATATATTCGTGAGCATTATGTATGTGTGAATATCCATCCGTGAAGGAATAATATTCAATAGTTTTCAACATGGTATATCACACGTACTGCCAGCCCTGGCCCAGTGGAAGCACATAATGAGCATATTACAGAAAAGAGCTCACTCCATTCATGGGATAAATTAGATTTGCACAATGAACCCTCCAGACGTCTTGCCAATAATCATTGTATATACTATGCAGATATTAAGTACTTAATTAGTGAAATATTGTATGCTGAACACGTTCAACTAAACAAGAGTGTTGTTCAGTTGGTTCCACTACATAAATTCGAAAAACTTAATTCCGATAGTTAATCACGAATTTCAAAATTTCGATTTTTATTATTGCGATTGTTGAATATACTGCTTCCGGGCTGTTTGGCCATGGTCCATAGGAGACTTGTGTTCCAAACGTTTCGTCGATCACTGCGGTCGACATCTTCAGTGGCGCAGGTCCGGGCACCGATGAGTGCCTATGGACCACGGCCAAACAGTCCGGAAGCAGTATATTCAACGTGCAACACCGGGCGTGAAAGCCTTAAAATTTATATTTATATAGATTATTCCGATTGTTTCGAAATTCCGATAATTCAGTTAGGTGTTTGGTGGTTAGAAAGTGAGACTGCTCTTTGGTTACAAGTTTGATTTTTAAGCCAGTCAAAGTATAATTTAGTTTTTCTGTTAAAATAGTTTTTTTTACCTATCAGACAACGCCATCTACACCCAAATAAAGCACAGCTTGTCGTATGGGTTCTAGAATGCGGATAATCATACTTAGATACTTTTTTTATAAATACATACATATTATACATGGAAACACCCAGACCAATGCTAATATACATATTTGCAATGAGCGGGAATTGAACCCGCAACCTCTGACTTAGCAGTCGAAAGCTCTACAGCTACGCCACAGAGGTCATCATCATAGTGCTCGGTTTAAGGCTGCTAGCTTATTTCGGATATGTGCAATTAAAAATATAGTTGTTGAGTTTCATTATATTTCATCCACCTACTCTACGAGGATCTATAGGAGTATGTAATGAAAGTAAATACTAGGTTAAAATTTAATTATATAATAATAATTAAAAAAAAACTGAATTAAATACCAATAATATACTCTTAGTTACGAAAATAAAATATTCGTTAAAAGCTCAACGAAGATTTGTGAAAGCGAACGAAACCAAATCTATTGATTATTTTTTTTTTTTATATTTAGGACACGTCAATTTGACTTCACATCGCCTGATGGTAAGCTGAAGTTAAAGTCTCAGGAAAGAGGGTCACCATTACATACACGTACCAGGTTAACAATGGTGGCACTCAGCTTGACGGTCTCATCAGAAGAGGATTGTCGTCGCAGCACCGCGTGACACCCACGGGTGCCACTAGTGCTGCGGCCACAATCCCCCTGCACTTGATGACCCCTGAACGCAGTCAAACCGAAACTGGTTTACTATGGAGGGTTTTTCGCAATCGTGCACGGTGGTACCCACCCGGCCGAATTTTGTGACAAATTTGTGTCGAGCGATTCAGACTACAATCTAAAATACTGGTGGAGTATTTTAGATTGTAGTCTGAATCGCTCTTCGATCAAAAAATAATTGATCAAAGGAATCACCGCTCAACACCTATAGCACTTATAGTCCGAGTTAGTACACTGCGAAACGACCAGTGTTTGAGATCATTACTCGCACAAAAAAGCTTAATGTATGAGGCTGATGGATCTTATTTATAAGATCTTTTTTTTACGTGTGGAGACCCCCACGGGCTTCACACCATCGGTGCCAACGATGGGGTGGGCGTGTCGGAATCGGACCTACTTGTAATAATGCACCTACTGAGTCTTTCTCTGCACCACCTTTGGTTGACTGGTAGAGAATGCCTGTGGCATTAAGTCCGCCTATGTACTTGTGCATGAAGTTTTATAAATAAATAAATAACCCCAGTATTTATAAAACCTAACGTAATATTACTGACACTGCGTTTCATACAACAACAACAGTTTAAAAACTCACACTGTCTTACACATGGGAGCCGATAGAGACAGCAGTACAATAGTCGAAAGTCAAAAATAATTTATTCTGTATAGACCATTAAAACGGAACTTACAAAACGTTAAAAATGAAACTAGACTAAAGTTTAGCAAATGGACCACCCCATGGGACCACTGCGCACCGCACCGGTTCGAAACTGGGCTACGTCCTGAGAAGACTCCGGCAAGAAACATAGCGGGGTTTTTTTTGGTCCGTTTACAAACATTTAAGGATCACATTATTGTATTACTTTAAGCCTGTAAAAACTGATTTGGAGAAATAAAAAAATGTTTCTGTCTAATTGTAATGATTTGTTTGAGTATCATGATATTTTGTACTAACTGCGGACATCATGGAATTAGATTTTTAGGATTTTAGTTCTTTTGCGAGGAACCCTATTTTTTTTGTAAAATAAAAGTAGTCTATAGATTTAGATCGGAAAAAGAGAACATCTAGGACGGGACTCGAGTCCCGTCCTAGATGTTCTCTTTTTCCGATCTAAATCTTTAGAAAAAAGTAAGCATACAAAATGCTTAAAAATTTAATTGAAAAAAAGTAGTCTATGTTACGTACTATAATATTACCTATCTGCCAGTGAACATCCCGTCAAAATCGGTCCAGCCATCCCAGAGTAAATCAGATTTTATTCACTATTTTGCTGGTATTAATTTTTTTGCGCGGATCCCTAATTATTTTTCTAAAATTTACTAGCCTATGTTACGCCTTGTAACATTATCCATCTGCCAGTGAAAGTCCTGCCAAAATCAGCCCAGACGTTCCAGAGATTACCACTTTCAAACAGACAGACAGACAAACATTAAAAAATGTATTTTTGTTATAAGTATCGTGTAGAAATTTGATGACACAAATTTGTCACAAAATTCGGCCGGGTAGGTACCACCGTGCACGATTGCGAAAAACCCTCCATAGTAATCCAATTTCGGTTTGATTGCGTTCAGGGGTCAGCAAGTGCATAGCCGGGCAGGGGGATTGTGGTCGCAGCACTGGGATGGGACCGGTGGGTGTCACGCGGGGCCGGGGCCAGAAAAAAAAAAGTAAACATTCATGTGCAAACATTAAAAATCGGTTATTTTAATATTATAAACAGACACTTCAATTTTATTTCTTGACTCACGTGTTCTAGCGAGACTATCCACTTAACGGTGAACAGTAAAGCCATGCCACTATCTTGTTCCTCAAGAAAATTCCACTTTTCATATGACAAGCCACTTCATGATCTAGCCATCATAATGCCATTTTTGTTGAACAGGAACATTTTGAGTAACGCTGGTTGTCATCAATCACAATTTGATATTGATAAAAACGAAGTAGAGTATCTTGTCGTAAATTCTGTTCCAATTAAATAATCGGTGAAGGTTTATCTTGATTGATATTTCTACGAAAATAAGTTGCCCTTAAAAATGATTAATGAAGTCTAAATTCGGTGACACTTGCCCGTGATAGGGGAGCCGGGGGAGCGGGTTGTTCGTTTCCCACGGTGAAGATTTACAGGATTTGTGGAAAACTTCTGCCATAGTCCCCTGTAATGATACTTCAATCATAGTTAAACCGAAAAATAGTTGTGTTGCAGTAAAAACTTGTCTTAAACGGTTTAGGGTTTGAAACTTCAAGTCTCTTTTTGAAGTGAAGACAATGTCGAAAGAGAATGACTGTCGAGTATTTACAGATCTTACTCATAAGTATAAATGTGAAAAGTTTTTGGTAAGTCGGTAAGAAATATACAGCTCTGAAAAAATATATGACACACAAAACATCCACGTTTAATCAACTACATTGTACCTAATAATATGGGTTGAGCCTATCGTAGACGGCCTCTGTGGCGTAGCGGTAGTGCGTTATGCTACTACGCAGGTTCAATACCTGCTCAGTGCAAATATTTGTATGTGTAGGGACACAGCAGTTTCCGCATTTTTGTATGCATACGCCGTCTGCGTATGCACTCGCCAGTCTCGGGATTGTCGGGCTGCGAGTGAGTCGCATTTGTATGTAATCAGTTTGGACAATACATTTACCGATAAGAGACACACGCCTACTGTATTTACCTAGCCCGAAATGTCTATTTGCATTGGTCTGGGTGTATCTATGTATAATATGTATGTATTTACAAAAAAAAAGTTATATAAGTATGTTTATCTGCATTCTGGAACACATAACACAAACTAGTTAAACTATGCTTACTTTGGGTCTAGAAAGCGCTGTGTAGAATGTCGTAGAATATTTATTATTTATTATCGTTTTTAAGACAACTAAAGGATAGGCCTGTTCTCCTAGTTTAGGGGAACAGTCCAGTCTTCAGTTACCTTACACGATAATCATGAAAAGAGATTTTACTCGACTAAATATCTTGTGGCCTAGGTGGAGCAACGAGCGTTCACAGAACTCCACCATCGGGTCGTTTCTTGGGCTACGCGCCTCGCCTCGGTCCATGCCAGACCAATCGTCTCGATTTCAGCAGTCACTGAACCACTCCAGGTGCGCCTTGGCGGTGCCACGTTTCCTCTTCTCTGATGGAGTCCCTACCTGAGCTCGTCTTTCTCACGCGGCTGTAACTCGGGCAGCCTAGCCACCACACGACTGCCCCTTGAGGTACAGTTGCTAAGGGGTTGGACCACTTCCAAGTTTGGTGCACCCTGGGCAACGTGGGCGATGACGCATCATTGATTGCTCCTCTGGAGTAGCTGGCGTCAACGTCAACGGCCAAGAGTCTGACCAACCGGCCCTTTTCAGGGCCAGCTGACCCCATTGCACGAGGGGGTCGGGGTATGGCGGGCCTGCAAGGCCCGCGGGGGGCGGGGGGCGAATGGCCCAGGGTCAGTCGGAGTACGAGGGATATGCTCTATGAGTAACCTTACACCCCGGCGTCTGTAGACCCGAGACGGCATGCGGTTCAAGCCCGACATAACCGCCCCTGCTGGCCGGCGGGGGGGTATCCGAAGGGATTTCCGCACAAAAAAAAAGGTACGGTTGCTAAGGATACAAGACATCAGGCCAGTATTGAACTATATTAAACAGATATATTATGATTTTAGATTGACATGGTCATTTACATTTTAATTAAAATTATAAACGGGATATTTACCATGTTTATTATCTTTTTCGAGAATCCGATATTTCGGCACTGTTACAAGTGTAGTACCTACATCCGTGATCATGGCACTTGTAACAGTGCCGAATTATCGGATACTCGAAAAAGATAATAAACATAGTAAATATCGCATTTAAACAGAACTTACAAAACGTCTAAAAACTATTAGTCTTGTTTTTGTTTTGCAATTGGACTACCACCAGTTCGAAACGCGGCTATCTTATATCGAGGATATCTTTACTTAATCTATACTATTATATAAAGCTGAAGAGTTTGTTTTGGTTGAACGAGCTAAACTCAGGAACTACTTCGAATTAAAAAAATATTTTTGTGTTAGATAGCCCATTTATGGGGCCCATTTATTAGGGTGTATGCTAGAAAACCTCCTTGTGGTGCACCCTGGGCAACGGAAGCAGCAACTCCTCTCCTTCCCTAGGGGGAGTAGTTGCTCCTTCAGGCTGATATTCTGCCAAGGTCGAATTGACCTAAGAGAAGGAAAACTCGAATCTAAACCCTCTACCAACCCGTCTGGCCAGCGTGGTAGTAGTAGGCCATAAACCTCCCATGATTAGAAGCCACAACAAAAGGCCCCCCGTTCCCGGTGGTCCCGCTATTCCCGACTACGGTAGCGGTCGCGGTAACGGCGGGGCTAAGAATTTCCGGGTTACGGGAGGCTACCAACAAAAACTACAGTTGGCAGCGTTCAACTGCAGTACACTTCGGCTGGACCACCATCTCGCCGAACTGCAGATAGAACTGGGTCGCATAAACTGGCACATACTGGGGTTGTCCGAGATCCGAAGACTGGGGGAGGACACGGTAACCCTTGAGTCAGGCGACCTATTCTACTTCAGAGAAGGTGATTAGCTCTCCCAGGGAGGTGTCGCTTTTTTGGTCAAAAAGGACCTCATTAGCAGCGTTGTTGAAGTCGGTAGTGTGTCGAACCGGGTAGCGTACCTTGTCCTTAAAATCACTAACAGGCGTTCCCTGAAGGTGATACAGGTATATGCGCCGACCTCGACTCACCCCGATGAAACCGCCGAGGCCGTGTATGAGGACATTGTCAAGGCAATTAATCATACCGCCAAGGCCACCTACAGCGTTGTTATGGGGGACTTCAATGCCAAGGTGGGAGTACAAGAACGCGGCGAAACGCGAATAGGACCCTATGGAGTGGGGCGCAGAAATCACAGGGGGCAAATGCTAGTCAACTTTCTCAAATCCCAGGGGCTCTTCTTAATGAATACTTACTTTAAGAAGAAGCCCCATAGGAAGTGGACTTGGCAAAGCCGGGATTCTGTGGTAAGGAACGAGATAGACTTTTTCATTACGGACAGTAAGCACATATTTAGAGACGTCTCCGTGATTAACAGGTTCAACACCGGAAGTGATCACAGACTTGTCAGAGGCTCTCTAAATATCAACCTTAAAGCTGAAAGATTCCGAATGATACGGTGTACTCTCCGACCTACGCCGCTCCAAGTAGCTCTAGGGTCCGAAAAGTTCCAACTGGAACTTAAAAATCGTTTTGCAATGCTGGAAACCACTAGCAGTATTGATGAGAAAACCGACACAGTGGTCAAAACTCTGCAGGAAGTGTCCCGAAAGTTGTTTCCCGGAAAACGCAAACAGCTACAGTCCAAACTCTCTCCTGAGACTCTCGAACTTATGAGGAGGAGGCGTGATGAGCCTTGAACTCAGTCGTTTTCGTTGGATGGGAGAGTCTTAAACCAAAAAATAAAAAAGCTGATACGACGCGACCTCCGACGCTTCAACACTAACATCATACATGATGCGATTGAGCGAAATAGGGGGTTGAAAGTGTTCGCTCAGCAATTGGGAAGGCCCCATCTGACGAAACTTAAAACTGAGGATGGCAGAACTATCATCACCTCAAAGTTCGAGATTCTCGAAGAGGTCGAGAAGTTTTATGGACAGCTGTATGCATCACGGATGCCTAAACTGACGGGACACAGCGTTGAAGACCACAGAGCTCCACTCACGCGCCATTACACCGAGGAAATACCCGATGTCAGTCAGTGTCAGTGCGAGATAGAGGCGGCTCTCAAGCAAACAAAGAACAACAGGTCCCCTGGCGATGACGGAATTACTACTGAGCTCCTAAAAGCAGGCGGGGTCCCAGTGCTCCAAGAGCTAGCGAGCCTTTTTAATTCCGTCATCCAGCAAGGCTTAACACCTAGGGCATGGAGCGGGAGTGCAGTGGTACTGTTCTTCAAAAAAGGTGATAAAGCCTTGCTTAAGAATTACAGACCCATCTCACTCCTGAGTCATGTCTACAAGTTGTTCTCGAGAGTCGTCACGAATCGTCTTGCGAGCAAGCTCGACGAGTTCCAGCCACCGGAGCAAGCCGGGTTTCGAAAAGGCTACAGTACCGTGGACCACATCCATACTGTTCGGCAGATTATACAAAAGACTCACGAGTATAATCAGCCGCTGTGTATGGCTTTTGTGGACTACGAGAAAGCCTTCGACTGCATCGAGACCTGGGCAGTTCTGGATGCTCTGCAACGGTGTCGTGTTGATTGGCGATATATCGAAGTGCTGAGATGCCTATATGAGACCGCTACTATGTCCGTCCAGCTCCAAGACCAGAAGACGAACCCCATAAGCATACAGCGTGGAGTGAGACAGGGGGATGTTATATCCCCCAAACTATTCACCAACGCGCTGGAGGACGTCTTCAAGACTCTGGATTGGACTGGGCGGGGTATAAACATAAATGGCGAGTACATCTCGCATCTTCGGTTCGCCGACGACATCGTCATAGTTGCGGAGTCGCTGGAGCAGCTGGGCGAGATGCTGCACAGCCTAAATGGAGCCTCTCGACGTGTCGGTCTTGGTGTGAACCTTGACAAAACCAAGGTTATGTTCAACGAACATGTCACACCGAGGCCGATTGCCATCGAAGGGTCGACACTCGAAGTTGTTCAACAGTATGTCTACCTTGGGCAGGTTATCCAGTATATCCAGCTCGGTAGAAACAACTTCGAGAAAGAAGTCACCAAAAGGATCCAATTAGGTTGGGCAGCATTTGGCAAACTGCGTCGGGTTTTCTCCTCCCCTTTACCGCAATGCCTTAAAACAAAGGTGTTCGACCAGTGCGTCCTACCTGTCATGACTTACGGTGCCGAAACGTGGACATTGACAGTGAGGCTTGTCCACGACTTAAAAGTCGCGCAGCGGGCTATGGAGCGAGCTATGCTTGGGGTTTCTTTGAAGGATAAAATTCGAAATGAGGCCATCCGACAAAGAACCAAAGTCACCGACATAGCTCGCAGAATAAGCAAGCTGAAGTGGCAATGGGCTGGCCACATCTGCCGAAGGACCGATGGCCGATGGAGCAAACGAGTCCTAGACTGGAGACCACGAATCGGTAAACGGAAGGTGGGACGTCCCCCAGCAAGATGGACGGACGACCTGAAAAAGGTAGCTGGGATAGACTGGATGCGCAAGGCGGAGGATCGGGTGCTATGGCGTAAAATGGGAGAGGCCTATGTCCAGCAGTGGACTGCAATAGGCTAATTGATTGAGCCCATTTATCGGGGAAGCTTATAGACTGTATATCATCACGCTACTACCTGGGAGAGCGGAGCAGTAATCATTAATATCAATAAATCGGGTAAATTTCCATACATTATAACATAACCCATAACATAACTTCACGCCTGTAAGGGGTAGGCAGAGGTGTATTCCACACCCACGATTCGCCAGTTATGTTAAGGTCCCAATGTAATAGGGGGCGAGCCTATTGCCATCTACCGGGCACATTATTAAGCGAGCGATAATTAACATTTACATTATTGTAGAACTAATAAATGACGGACATGTGTTGGACACCTTTTTGCCGGAGCACCTACATACCAACTTGACCCGTTCGACTCGGTGCAAAGACGGGCGCTGAGGATCGTCGACAGTCCCATACTTACAGGCAGTGTAGAACCTCTTAACCTTAGGAGAGATTTCGCCTCCCTGTACGTTTTCTACCGCCTTTATAATGGGGTGTGTTCAGAACAATTGTATGATATGATGCCCACGGCCACATTCTATCATCGCACCGCTCGCCACAGACAGGAAATTCATCCTCACCCGTTGCGATTGGAAACGGTGCGTACAGTTAGTTATGAAAGGCACTTTATTCCGCGCACCCTCAGGCTGTGGAATGAGCTCCCTGCTGTTTTCTCAAGCGACAACAATATGGGGTTAAGAGGGTATTAGAAGGTTTTTACAGGGTCGGCAGCGCGAGTGTCGAAAAAAAAATGGTGCCACGAAGGCACAGCTAGTTCAATTATAAACCGAGTCAGTCCGCGGTCTTTAAGTTGGCAGCTCTACCAATAGATTAAGACACATAGAGGTAATCACCCACAAAAACAAACGATTCGCAAAACCGTAAAGAGATCTCAAAAGAGTGGTAATTACTCGATCTCACATGTCCGTGCTGGTAAAAACCATAGCAACCTACTAAGTGTAAAAAACAATAAAAAGTATCAACTACAATCGAGTGACGTCAGTCAAATGGCAACCGCACAATAGCGGAAGTGATTATCCACCAGAAGTAGAGTGCAATGAGCTTCCGTCGTGCAGCGTTTGATACGGGACCACCGCCAAAGGCTCCCCCCACCCCCCCGGCGGGGAAGCGCTCACTTAATATTTGAATATCGCTTTTGGATTTAATGGTTTCTCTTACTGATGTGGCGGCTTTGCTCTCTGATGTGAGGACGTTTGTATTTGATAACCGCAAACTGAGGCTACAGAGTACGTTATTGTTGGAGATATGAAGGCGCTGCGATATCGACTACGACTGCTGTGCGTGAGGGTTTCTAGATCGATTCTCGGATTGGGTAAAGAGTTCTTCGGTTTTTGTGTCAGAAAATTTTCGGTAGAAACTCGGAGTCTGAAAAAGAAACCCATAAGAAAGCAATATGCTAATATTATATGGCGTAGCGGTAGTGCATTCGACTGCTACGACAGGGGGCGCAGGTTCGATTCCCGCTCAGTGCAAATATTTCTCTGCATGAACATGTCTATTTGCATTGGTCTGGGTGTTTCTATGTATAATATGTATGCATTTACAAAAAAAAGTATATAAGTATGTTTATACCATTCTGGAACCCATAACACAAGCTAATTAAATTAGGCTTACTTTAGGTCTAAAAAGAGCTGTGTGAAGAGGAGGTTCAGGTAGTATCTTAATAAAAATTCTTGAATTTATATTGAAGCGTGTAATGCACCCAGTGGTTCGTAATAGACAATTAACAGTTGACAGACAGCACCTAGCATAAATGATTCATGCCCATATCAGTTTACATATTGCGGATTAAAAATAATAGGCGCTAAGTAACACAAACGTTTATCATAATATAAGGTTAGTAATTTGATACTAAAACTAAACATGCCCCCGGGCGTTGAAAGCTAGTGGCTTTCAACATCTTCCAGTAGCGGACATATCCTGTTGAAGGCTCTACGAACTACACCAGTTGAAGTTCGTACATCGGCTACGCGAGAAATCGCATCAGTGCCTGGGTACAGCTGGATGATACGTCCCAATCTCCATTTGAGCGGTGGAAGATTTTCGTCTTTTAATAAGACCAGAGCATTTAATTTGAGTGCTTCATGGTTGACTTTCCACTTGACTCGTTCCTGTAGCAATGTGACATACTCCTTACTCCATCTGTTCCAGAAACTTAGTCGAAGTTGTTCGAGCCGATGGAAACGTGATAAACACGGTTTCGAGTAGTCCACAGTGTGTGAAGTAGGAGTTGAAGTGAGGGGACGCCCGATTAAAAAATGTGCAGGCGTTAATGGCAGCAGATCGTCAGGGTCTGGTGAAAGTGGTGTGAGTGGTCTGGAGTTTAGGATCCCTTCAATTTGTACGAGCACTGTAGACAGTTCTTCATATGTTAAGTGAGAGGTACCCAACACTCTGTACAAGTGATGCTTAACGGACTTCACACCCGCTTCCCAGAGTCCACCGAAATGAGGTGCATAGGCAGGGGTAAAGTTAAATTTAATGCCGTCGTTAGCGGCAGATCCAGCTAAAGAACCACAACTCGACTGTAAAAACTTAGCTAAATCATTGCAAGCTCCTTTATATGCAGTCCCGTTGTCACTAAAAATGTTCTTTGGTTTGCCTCTTCGGGAAACAAAACGATATAACGCGCAAAGAAAATTATTGCTTGTAAGGTCTCCCACTAATTCTATATGGATCGCCTTTGTAGCAAAACATACAAAAAGGACAATATAAACCTTAACAAGCTTGCTACCGCGGCCTTGACGACTGAGTGCAGTTATAGGACCAGCATAATCGGTCCCAACATTCTCAAAAGGGAAGCTTGGTGTTATGCGATCACGCGGCAGATTACCCATCAATGGAGCGCTTATTTTCCCTTTCATGCGACAGCATCTCACGCATTTTCGGAAACATGATCTAGCCAAATTACGGCCACCTATAGGCCAATAGGTTTCTCTTATAGAAGCCAGTAAAAGTTGAGGTCCGGCATGCATTAAACGTTTGTGCTCATGTTCAAATAACAATTTGGTTAAAATATGAGAGGACTGTATCACGATAGGATGTTTTTGTTGATATGATAAATTTGAGTTCTCTAAACGACCACCAACACGTAGTAATTTATTGTCATCTAGAAACAAGTTCAGTTTATTTAATGGATTTTTTATAGGTAATTTTTTGTTATTCGTAATTAATTTATATTCTAAAAATGATTCTGATTGTGCTAATTTAATTAAAAGGTTTGAAGAATTGTTTAATTCTTCCACAGACAGAGGACCAGACAGTTTTATTTTTCCTTTAATGTTACTTAAAAAACGCAAGACATAGGCGGTTGAACGAAGGAGTCTATTATAATTAGAAAATCTACTAAAATCAATAGTAGCTGGGTTTGATTGCTCCATCACATGTAAAGTTTTTTCACTGCGGAGTTCGGGTAAATTAGAATCAACCTTAATGAACTTGGATGGCCATTCTGAAACCGGTTTACGTAAAAATGATGGACCTGACCACCATAGATCATTGTCCATGATGCCACTCGGAGTACGAGTAACACCTCGAGACAAAAGGTCAGCAGGGTTTTCATGTGTAGGAACATGCCGCCAGGTGAACTCACCAGTCACGTCAAGGATATCCGTGACCCTGTTTCTAACAAACGGTTGAAGCTTATTGGGCATCATGTGGAGCCAACCCAGAACTATTGATGAATCCGTCCAAAATGTAGCATTATGTATTGCAGTTCGCAACGAATCTTTGAACCTTTCATAGATTCGAGCTGCTGTCAAAGCCCCACAAAGCTCAAGTCGGGGAATTGTTAGCGTTTTTAGGGGTGCTACTCTACTTTTGGCCATCATTAATCGAACGGACAGAATACGTTTTTCGGCATCAAATGATGCAATGTATAAACAGGCACCGTAAGCATCTTGTGACGCATCCGAAAAAACGTGAACATCGATATGATCAGCAGGAGAAACTACAGCTGCACGAGGGATCCTAACATTACACAAAAAAGGTAACACTTTTATGAGGTCTTCCCACTTTTGACAAAGTTCCGATGGTAACGGTTCGTCCCATGATAATTTTAATAACCACAATTTTTGCAGCATTATCTTCATGGGGACGATACATGGAGCTAAGAGGCCTAAAGGGTCAAACACCTGGCCTATGGTGGACAAAATACTCCGTTTAGTGCATTTTTGTGCTGGTTCAACATGAATCGGAAAACAGAGTTCATCAGAACTAGTTATCCAACTGATCCCTAATGTTTTTGTTGATTCTGTTGAACCGATGTTAAGATCAACCGTATCTCGCGCTGATTCATGGGTCAGAAGCTGAGGCTCGTTCGACTTCCACTTGCGCAGCGGCAGGCAGGCGGAGGCAAGAGCAGCCGTCACCTCTTGCTGAATGAACTTCGCCCCATCCAAAGTACTCGCCCCTGTTAGCAGGTCATCCACATAAAAATCATGCATGATGACGTCAGAAATCTTTGAGTTGTTACATTCCAAGCCGACTTGCTTAAGGCACCGAATCGCAAGAAACGGTGCGCTGGCTGTACCATAGGTGACAGTATTTAATTCGTAGGCCTTAAGTTCCTGCGAAGGAACGCTGCGCCACACAATGTGCTGCAGATGTCGGTCGTCCGGGTGAACGAGAACTTGGCGATACATCTTCTCGATGTCAGCCGCTAGCACATACTTGTGTTGACGAAACCGGATGAGAATGGAGAGTAAGTCATCCTGAATCGTCGGGCCCACCATCTCTATGTTGTTCAACGATAAGCCTGAAGTAGTAAGACTGCTGGCGTTAAATACTGCTCTTAACTTAGTGGTTGAGCTGTCTCGCAGAACACCGTGGTGAGGAATAAAATATAATATTTTGTTACAAGTGAATGAACTTTCACTCATATGGCCCAGGTCCTTGTATTCATTCATGAACTCTGTGTACATGTTTTTTAATTTTATTTGTCTACTAAGCCGTCGTTCCAGTGAAATAAAACAGTGCTTGGCACGTCCCAATGATTCACCGAGTACAGATGGATCTTGAGTCAGTGGTATCTTGACACAGAAACGTCCATCCTTAAGACGAGTTGTATTCTGGACAAAGTGGTTTTCACATTCCTGCTCCATTTTGGAATAACAGGTGGGTTTACATGAAACTTCCTCCAGTTTCCAAAATTGTGTAAGCTGACTTTGTACGTCGTCAGTGCGGAGATCAGTGGAATGTGATTCAATAACATTTATAAAATTACACCTGAGTGTTTGAGCTGACTGTACTTTACTGGGACCCGAGACTATCCAACCTAGACGGGTTTCAATAAGTATTGGATTGCCCTTCCCTAAATTAATTCGCTGACTTCCTAATAAGTCCCAAAAAATATTAGCTCCGATAATTAAGTCTACATCAGACGGAGTGTGAAAGTTGGGATCAGCGAGTACAATGTCAGTGGGAATGGCCAAGTTTGAAATGTCAACTCGTTGACATGGTACCTTATCGGTTATCGTAGGCAAAACAAAACAATTTGTTTTTGTTGTGTAAGTATTATCAAGTGATGTCAGGTTCACGCGGCACATTTTTTGTATGACTGAGTTTGAATTATTAATGCCGGTCATCGCCTTATTTATTGAAATGAAAGGTAAATCAAGTTTATGATACATGGTTTCGGTAATAATGCACGATGTACTACCACTATCTAACAACGCGCGAACGATGTGTTCACGATTGCATTTATCGTATAATTTAAGAAGGGCCGTAGACAGAAGTACCTGGCGAGTTTGACCTTGACCGAGAGAAAGACAAAGCGATACATTGCTCGGTGAGCGTTCGACTAGCGTGGATTGCTGTGCGTTATTATTCTTTTGCGATAAAGACATATTTTTATTATCACTAATAGAAGATGTATCGGATGATTTATGGTTTACGACGTGAACTAAAGTGTGGTGCTTACGATGACACACTTTACAGCTAGTTTTCTTACATCTGTTTGCGAAGTGACCTGTATTTAAACAGTTATAACATAATTTCAAACTTGGTAGCAATGACAAACGTTGCTCGTTACTCAAACATAAAAACTCTGGACACGTGGACAGGTGATGAGTTTTATTACATTTTGGACAAACCTTTGAAGCTGACTCTTGAACTTGGTTATTCTGGACACACGAAACCATGGACTTCACCTTAGAATTAGAAGATTTACCACAAGGCTGGGGATTATTACGTGAAAGTTCAATGAACTCAAGGAAGTCGGCACGATTACGTAGAAAAGTGATAAATAAACTCAGTGTTATTTTTGTGTTTATATCAATTCGATTCCTGTGCTCTTCCCATTCACGGTACGTCTTGGGATCTAACTTTCGTGATATTATGTGTATAAGCAGTGTGTCCCAGTGTTCCGTGGGTTCGCCTAAGGATTCTAACGAACGGAGGTTTTTATTTAATTGATCTATAACTCGTTTAATGCCTGCCGAACACTCTTTGTTGCCCATGTCAATGTTAAGTAATGCAGTAACATGATTTTGAGTCAATAAGCGTTTATTATCAAATCTATCACATAACAACTTCCAGGCTACAACGTAGTTAGCTTCGGACATTATAATGGAACTTATGCACTCAGCCGCCGACCCTTCCAGTGCTGATTTCAAATAGTGAAACTTGGTTATGTCATCAAGTTCTTCATTTGAGGAGACCATACTATTGAAAGTGTCATGAAAACATAACCAGTTCTCATACGATCCATCGAATTTTGGCAATGGAATTGTCGGTAGTTTGAAAGGTTTAGATTTGTTTCGAGAAGATACACTACAAAAGTCATCAGTAGGTTTCACTATACTATTTATAATATCTAGGGCCTTACCCTTAGCTTTGTGAAATGCCGAAACGAACGCCTCCCTAGCTTGCAGCTGAGCAGTCTGGTCATCTACCAAACATTCTATTTGTAGCTGGACTTCATCGAAATTATCAAATAATTTTGGCAATGTACTCAGTCGAGATTGTAGCTCATTTACCTGGGCCTGTGTGCACGACTTTAAAGGTAATGTTTCCAAATAATTAATAAATGCTGTTAGTTGCCCTTTGTAACTTCCTCTTTTTCTATTTAATTCCGTTTCCGTCATTCTGGGAAGCGGTATGTGATCTGGAATTTATACAGAAAATGTGTTTATAATATATAATTAATGAATAATTAGTTGAAATTGCTACACAACTGTATATAATTTAGGTAGGTACTTCTTATTTAATAATTGCCTACTGTTGTAAATAATGATTTAGTTATATAATTATAAGTATTGTAATGGTTAAGTTTATATTAATAAATGATTTTACTTTTTACCAACGAAACTTTATTTTTATTTCTAAGACCAAACAAGTACAGAATTACAGTGATGTTTAGTTAAAAATAGCTAACTAATTAGGTATGTATACTTAAACACAGTAATATTTAAACAAACCAAATATTAAATTGTAAATGTAAGGCGATAATAAGGGCAAAAAGCAAATCTTAAAAAATACTTAAATACTTACATGCAGGTAGGTAAGTCTAACTATAAAAAGGTACCATATAGGTAGCTAATTGCGCAAATCCAGTATAAACTATAACTTAACAAGATAGATACTACCTTATAGAGTGTTGGGGTTGAATTAGTGTCCTTAATTAAGTGTCACTTTCAGCACTAAATACGAATATCCTCGATTGACCTTTGGACCGTCGCCGTCGCACACGTACTACGGCACGTAGCAATTTTTAATTTTTAGATATTTCGTCTTCACAACACGGTTTTCTCCTGAATAACTTCACGAATAGCTGGAAACTTGCTTAATCCGGCTCGAAGGACCATGAAGAGGAGGTTCAGGTAGTATCTTAATAAAAATTCTTGAATTTATATTGAAGCGTGTAATGCACCCAGTGGTTCGTAATAGACAATTAACAGTTGACAGACAGCACCTAGCATAAATGATTCATGCCCATATCAGTTTACATATTGCGGATTAAAAATAATAGGCGCTAAGTAACACAAACGTTTATCATAATATAAGGTTAGTAATTTGATACTAAAACTAAACACTGTGTATAGAATGTCGTAGAGTATTTATTTAATAGTCAATACTAAACCAATTTTATTTGATAGTATTAAATTCTGAAAGTAATTCTGTATAATGCATCATTAGTCATACGAGTACATGTCCCTTTTAAAATTGTATAAAATCATTAATTTCAAAATTAAATCCAAACCAACTTCGAAAGTCCCAGAAGTAGCGTATCTAATAAACAGCAAAAAATAAATATGTTCTCTAACAATTTAATACTTATTTGTTCTTCCTTTAATGTAATGAAAAATGTGTCGTTCACGGAACGCCCGGCCGCTCGGCAGATGCGGAACATTGAAATTGATGGTTATTGAAAGAATTTACTCTGCGAGTCAACTAAGAATAGGAAGGACCGCACTTTCGATAACTTTAGCCGCATGAGTAAAGTTTTGTACTGTCAGCAGAACAATACGCAATTTTTGTTTTAAGTGTTACGTTACTGTGTGGTATGCTAACTGTAAACTCTTCAAGCAATTGTATAGTTGGTTTGAGGTTATGTTGGCGGTGTCCCTGGACATCGTCGCGGCGGCTGGGTCTCGAGGTGGCTCTACACATGCAGTGCCTTTATACATTGACGCAGAAGAGTAACTAATATATGCGCCAGGTATACACCAGAAAGTAGGGCCATGATGTCGTAGGGAAGGTTCTTGTAGCTAGGACGTTTGACGTCACAGCATGAGAGTCGATCTACAACCTAAGAACGCCAATAGATGATTTTATCTACTATATCTTTGAAGCGTCGGTAGCTTAGTGGTTAAAGAGTCGACCCTACGATCGAGAGGTGCCGGATTCGATTCCTGGACATTACACTACCGACGTGAACCCACTCCTAACACGATTAGCTTAGCTGGAGGGGTTAGGGGGTTTCAGTTACTAATATTCTTTTAAAAAAAAATATCGATTTTCGCAAAGATAAAAAAATATCGATAATGACTGAGAGGGCGGCGATTCTCCTATCGATTTAACCCATTCATGCTGGAAAAGGAGGGATATACAGCATAACTACATACACTACAAAATAAAAGCTCATAGAGTACTCTGTTTAAATAAAATTAAGATCTCTAGCTTCAAGTTTATCACGTGCAATTACTATTAAAGTAGATATATTAAGAACAATTCAAAGCTCTCAAAATAGCACTCGTTTTAGTACAAGCACGTATTAATAAAATTCATCAAGCGTTTACAACTTTTCAAGTATTTGCTATTAATCTTCTAGAGACTCAAATTCGTGGCTTCTATTAAAAGTATTATCTTACAAACAAATATTTTAAACGGGAGACGTTCATACATTCATTTCAGTGCAGAGTAATTTATATTTGACAACTTTATTGGATTTTACCACATTAATAACAGTTAGACATAAAAATGTTAGTAAATTTAATTTGAAAACATCATTAGTCATCACTAATGATTGTAACAATGCACATTGTTCTATTAAGTGATATTGGTGGAATGTGTAGTCGATTCTTTCGTTTGATATATATACTTTTACAATATATGAAAGGTAAAACTGTTCTTGTTAAATTTTATTACACAATCCTTTAACTACCTTTAAATATTCTTTTCTCAACCTCAATTATTAACTTCAATTTTAAATTACCTTTAAATCAACTATAAATGTTACATGATGTTTTCATCATTAGTGATGACTAATGATGAAAACATCAATAGTCATCACAACGTCTCGCTAGACATTTTAAGAGTGGTTTAAAATTTCTAGCGAGACGTTCATCGCTATTTAAATGACATAATACAAGCCGAAGTTTTCTTGACTCATTATTATCTGTACGAAAGATGGATAAAACCAATATTTTGGCTAAAATTCGTATTAAACACACCTGCTCACAAAATTTGTGACTTGAACACCCATCCCTTATAGGTACGGATTTGTCTAGAAATGCTCCTAAACTTTGCATATTTATTACTTAACCCGCAAAAGGCCACGAGGGTCTATGCGAACAGACTATTTATCTTTTATGTTTATACTCGAGTCATGCTCACAACACGAGGTGAGGCTTATAGTGAGTAATGGCTTCCAGATTTACTTCATGTTCAAATATATTTGCTAACGCTGGAAATTAAAGTGTAAATTTATAAAGCTTGTCACTAGTTTATGGTTAAGAGGGATCGAAATATTGTGCTAGTTTTCAAATGTCGTAAAATTGGATAACTTTCGGGATATCCGAGTCGAAAGTTCCTATCTGTGTGCGTTCATATATCAATAAATTTATACGGTACTAGCTGATGCCTACGGCTCCGCCCGCGCGGAGGTCGGTTGTCGTTTTTAGGTGATATCTCTGGCTCTATCTACTTTACCAATTACAATCAAACATATGGCAGATTTTAAGTCTGACCAAGACCTTTCTAATAGAAAAACCGCATAAAAACCATTCAGTAGTTTTTTGCAATTATCACGAACAAACAGACATGAAATATAAAAAAAATATTTTTGTGTTCAGAATCGTTCATTTACCCAAGACCCAAGTCTATTGTAAATACCTCCAATGTACAGACACAACTAATTTACAATTTTATAATAATATAGACTATCTCAATTAGTATAAAATCATGAATTCAGTAAACAGTAATTTTGCAGAACTCTAATTAATACGGCAATAACAGTAATACCTAGTAAATCAACAATTCAAATAATTGGCAATATAGAATGATTGAGCCATGTATTTTCTAGCACTAGTAGCCCAGTTTGACTAGGGTTACTGCCCCTTTATCCTACTTAATATATATTGTAATTAACAGTATGCTATTTTCATATAGTTTGTGAGACTTCTGTGGACCTTTTCTCCCTTCCTGTCCTTTTTTCCCATTTTCTTCTTCCTATTTTCTCTGATTGTAAAATCTGCAGTTAGCAATAGTATGTAAGCATTCTTAGACCACGGTTACCACACTTATTATCAGGTGAGCCATACGCTTGTTTGCTACCCAAAACAAATGCCATATGCAAAAATGAATTTAACTCTAATGGAATTTAGATTGTAATAAATTCAAAAATGAGAGAAACGATATGCATGTAACACAATTCAAAAGGAATAAATTAAACGCTTTTGAATTATTACATAGCTTTCTGTGATAATTTATCTTTTTTCTATTCAGCGGCATGTGGTTGGACCGGGGTCGGTCGAGTCGGCCCCCAGCCATATATTTACATATTCAAGTCGGCGCGCGGCAGGGGGTTGATCGCCGACGAGTTAGTACCGAACTTTACTTTCATTGCGGTAATTAATTTAAGAGATATCTCGCCTGTAATAATTGTAGGGTTCTTGAGAGTATGTTGACATCGGTTCTCGCGATTATCTTGAAATATGGATGGTCGTATTAATAAAGAATAATGGCCGGAGCGAAGCGTCAAAAATTGTACTTCATCAATATTTAATTACTTATCGTATTATTTTTCTATTAAGTAACAAAGCAGCTTCTAGATAATTGTTGTTAACAATTCACGTAAGTCGCATATTGGACTTTGATACTTTAATTATTTCATTATTTACATGTATTTCATTGGTAAATTAGACGATTCTGCCAGAGGGGTAGAAATAGACGTGACTGTGTGGACTCCCCTGACTGACCTTTGTATGATGAACGAATACTCGTTGCGGTGCTTTTTTGTGAAATGTGTAAGTATCTAACGCAGGTTAGGTGAGGATATATCACTTAGGCCTGAATTATACAGGAAAGGCAAGAGGTATAGGGTGAGCTTAAGGCGTGACACGGTTATTGCAATAAATTGCAGATCATAACTTCTCAAAGAATACTCGTTGCGGTGATTTTTTGTGAAATGTGTAAGTATCTAACGCAGGTCAGGTGGGGGATTTATCACTTAGGCCTGAATTATACAGAAAAGGCAAGAGGCATAGGGTGAGCTTAAGGCGTGACACGGTTAAGGCGCGAATTGCAGATCGTTAGTTCTCAACGAATACTCGTTTCGTTGATTTTTTGTGCAATGTGTAAGTATCTAACGCAGGTTTGGCGGGGAATATATCACTTAGGCCTGAATTATACAGAAAAGGCAAGAGGCATAAGGCGAACTTCAGGTGTGACACAGTTAAGGCGTGAATTGCAGAGAAACTGGGGACATAAGGCAAGCTTGAGGCGTAAAGCGAGGAAACGGTGCAAATAGTGCTCTTACTGTTTAAAAATCGACGTGCCTCTAGCGCACCTCTAGCACGTCGCTCCAGTCTCGACTGCTACCGTCGCGGAACAAGCGACCAAGAGGCAAGCCTACGCCACGCTTTTCTGTGTAATTTACGAAGCTTCGCTTTCGTACATTTGTTTGAAGACGTTTTGAAG
This sequence comes from Cybosia mesomella, assembly GCA_946251805.1. Lineage (NCBI taxonomy): Eukaryota > Metazoa > Arthropoda > Insecta > Lepidoptera > Erebidae > Cybosia > Cybosia mesomella. The sequence goes on from OX276389.1 coordinate 38,988,672, forward strand.
CGCAGGCCGTCCGTGCCTAGCCTTAAGCTTGCTTTAAAATCGCCTTATGCCTCTTGCCTTTTATTTATAATTCAGTCTTTAGTGCCGCAGACACTGACCGTTGGTTTAAGAAGTTTAATTACCTAATTATTTTATTCTTTGTTAAACTTTTGGTTAGCAAACTTTTCATGTTCTATACTTGCTATTTTGCGATTAGTTTAGCTAGTTAAATTCATATGAGTAATCAGTAATCAGTTTATTTCGTAAACATAGGTTGTATAAAGGTGTAACATTAACAAAAAAATATATGCTCTTCTATGCTTCGCCTATAGGCATACGAAAAATACATTTGAATGACCATAGTATTTAAACAAAATAGAGGAATAAAAATAAACATAACATAACATAGCATAAACTCACGCCTATATCCCCGAAGGAGTAGGCAGAGGTGCTATCACCCCACATTTCGCCAGTTTATGTTTAGGTCCCAATGTAATAGGTGGCGAGCCTATTGCCATTAACCGGGCACTTATAAACCTGCGATAAATACACACATAACTTCGAAAAGCATCGAAAAGTCATTGGTGTGTGCCATGGTAAAACCTGGGATCGAACCCGAGACCTCGTCTCAGAAGTCCATTACCCATACCACTAGGCTACCGCGGTTAAAAAAAAAAAAATAAAAATAAAAACATAATCAAAACCTGAATAAGAATGTCAGTGAATATTAGCGTGTAAAAGATATTTATGTCAAGATAAAAGTTAAATAAAAAAAACTTTTTAATAAAAAATTAAACCGCCGAAAAAACTCAAAAAACAAAATATAATAAACCTTTTTTATTTAACCTTAGTAACTAACTTCTTAAAGTAATGAAACTATATCTAAGTATATATTTTTGTAAATAGTTGAGTTTTTAATTAACCTTAATAACTAAGTTCTTAAACTAATGTAAGTATAGCTAAGTAATTTTGAGACGGTGCCAAATCCTCTAATGATAAATAATCCTCTATTTACTACTAAAATCAGTGAGTGAACAATCAATCTTCCCCTGTTTTCCTACTCTTAGGGTTTGGTTTTTATTTTCAAATTCATATGGGACCAACTTCGGAGTATACTCTTTCCTATAAAAAAAGAATGACCAAAATCGAACTGCTCTGTAAAAAGTGATGCGTGGTCATACATAAAATAAATATACACGTCGACTTGAGAACCTTTTTTTTTTTTTCCTTTCGTCTACAGACGCCGGGGTGTAAGGTTGCCCATAGAGCATATCCCTCGCACCCCGACTGATCCTGGGCCATCTCCGGTTTCGAGATGACCCCCTCGGGTTTGGGAACCACGGTGTCCCCGTCTTGCCCCGGTTTGTGGGAGGGGCGCTAGTCGCCCCACCGTCCCGGCCTGCTTCTGCTGGGGTGACAGGCGGCCTCACCCGCCACCCCCAGGTCTGCGCTCATGGAGGACAGAGGTCGTTAAGTGACCTCCGGCGCCTGAGTCGCCTGCGACGCGCGGCGAGCAAGTTGCGGGCTCGGCGGGCCGGGAGAGTTCTAAATCTCTCCCGGGCGCTCTCCGCCATCTCCTTCGCGAGCATTACATGCTCGCAGAAGGAGGTGGCGGCGGCCCACGCGCTCGCCTTCCACACCATTGCCGCAATCATGCTGCCGAGCGAGAGGACTCCCACCCCGATGGCTGCCACGAGGTCACGCCTCGGCGCCTCCCACGCCGGGCAGTCCGCCAGCGTGTGCAGCCCTGAGTCCTCGCTCGCGTCGCAGTGATCCGACTTGAGAACCTCCTCCGTTTTTACGTCGGTTAAAAATAAAAATGCCAATAAAATGTCAAATATTAAAATTACATTAGAAAATAAAATAGCAGATGTCAAATTCAAAGGTTGTCCATTCAAATATTCATATTAAATAGTGAGATAGTAGAAAATCCTATAATGTTTATACTATACCCTATACCCGATGTTCCGGTAGCTTTTCAGCAGCCACTCTCTCGGAGAGAAAGACCACGGTCTTCTCATATTTTAAAATGTAAAGTCATCTCAAAGCATTCGAAACTAATTTTGAGTGTTACTATTTACACAGAACGTTCGTTTGACTCCAATGTGTAATATACCCATAAACTTCCAACAATTTCATATAATATATTAGAAAAACAAATACGAAACAATCCCTCGCAATTATACCAGCTAAATGCCATTCGCATTACCAGTATTTGCCAACCATATTTCAAGTTATTCGTGCCCAATATAAAATTTAATTAACTTGCTCGTTTATAACCAAAATTTATCGACAGCCATTATAACCCTTTTTACACCATAGCTCACATACAAGCCACAGATAAGGGAGACTTTAAATATGACGTACTGTCGCACGACATAATGCGGGCCAGGGCGTAGTGGGGTCGTTGAAGGCGGTCGTGTGCCGTTGGCCTTATCTTTCCACTACATTTGTCCGGCCTTCGGCGCGCTGATCCGACAAAAATGTCGTCCTGTCCAATCATGGCCTTAACCGATCTGCTATTGTTAGTGTGGGGATAAGGTCAACGTTATTTTTTGTTAATTATTTAGTGAAACTGTCTGAGCTTATATTTTACAGACAAAGCTACTCTACTCTACTAATATTATGAACGTGAAAGTTTCTGAGTGTGGATGTATGGATGTTTGTAACTCTTGTACAGCTAAACGGATCTGCCTGAAATTTTGTATGGAAATAGATTATAATCTGGAATAACAGGCTATTTTTTTATGCTTAGAATAGGTGCCCGTGGGAAGCTAGTAGCGTAGCGGTAGTGCATTCGACTGCTACGCCATGGGGCGCGGGTTTGATTCCCGCTCAGTGTAAATATTTGTATGCATGTATATGTATTTGCATTGGTCTGTATAATATGTATGTATTCACAAAAAATTAAGTATATAAGTATGTTTATCCGCATTCAGGAACCCATAACACAAGCTAGGTAACCTATGCTTACTTTGGGTCTAGAAAGTGCTGTGTAGATTGGCGTAGAATATTTATTATTATTATTATACTAATAACGAAGCTGAAGAGTTTATTTGTTTGACTGACGGTCGAGGCTTTGGCAAGTGCTAAAACAAAAGCCAACCAAAATCAAAGGGAAAATCTCGTCCTAACCATCTATGGGTGTAGCCTGTAGGCATGAGGCATCAACTCTACAAATCCGACATCTTGGTCCGAAAATATGACTTGGCATTTTCGCGGCCGTTGTACACGCTCTCCCTGGAATGTATTCCATGAAAAATTCATGTCACACAACTTAGGTTTTTCACGACCGACGACAAAGTACCCTTTTTGACTAAGGTCTAGGGTTTGTCTGTATTTGTTTGGTATAATACTACAAACTTAGTTTATTTATAAAATATTCTTTATCGAATTCAATTTTTCTACAGTTTAACATGCTTAACATTCACTCTACACTTTGTGTACTTGATCGTCGTGTGTGTTTAGGTCTTCATAAGTTAACTTCTAAACACAGACAGAAATATTTCTACAGAGCTGTATTTATTCAATACCACGTTTTGCTTCTGTAAGGTACGTTTACGAGCCAGCTTGCATACATACGGTAAGGATTGAAATTCAAAATATTTTCCGCACGGCCAGTAGGTATGCTAATTTGCACTACAAAAGTCTCTAAATGTAGAACAGGACACAGCTAAACTTCACACCTCTATTCTGTATACTGGTTTCACCATCAAACTACTCAAATACATAACATAACATAGCTAACTTCACGCCTGTATCCCCGAAGGGGTAGGCAGAGGTGTATTACACACCCACGATTCGCCAGTTATGTTAGGGTCCCAATGTAATAGGGGGCGAGCCTATTGCCATCTTCCGGGCACATTACTAAGCGAGCGATAATTAACATTTATTAATGCACACATAACTACGAAAAGTCAGAGGTGTGTGCCCGGGGCGACTGGGGATCGAACTCGAGACCTCGTCTCAGCAGTCCGTTACGTACGCCACTAGGCTATCGCCGCTTTAATAATATATTTATATATATAATATAATATACCTAATAATAATAATAATAAGACCGTATGGGAGGAGGAGCTGCACGGGAGGTTCTATCGAGCCTTAACAGGGCCCGATGTGGACCTTCTGGCCTCGGTGAACTGGCTACGCTTCGGGGACCTCTTTGGGGAAACTGAAGGGTTTGCCTGTGCAATTGCTGACGAGGTCATGATGACGAACAACTATCGGAAATATATCCTGAAGGACGGTACGGTCGACATCTGTCGGGCATGCCGTCGTCCCGGAGAGTCACTCAGGCATATTATTTCGGGTTGTTCTCATCTGGCCAACGGCGAGTACTTGCACAGGCATAACCTAGTGGCCAGGATCATCCACCAGCAACTTGCTCTTCGATATGGCCATGTTGAGTCTGAGGTGCCGTACTATCGGTACACACCGGTGTCGGTTCTTGAAAATAGTCATGCATTGCTCTACTGGGACCGCTCTATTATCACGGACAGGACTATTGCTTGCAATAAGCCTGATATCGTGCTAGTCGACCGGCCCCAGCGCCGGGCAATGATCGTTGACATCACCATCCCGCATGACGAGAACCTCGTGAAGCCTGAGAAGGACAAAATCAGCAAGTACCTTGACCAGGCTCACGATTTTACCGCCATGTGGGATGTCGATTCAACAATCATTGTCCCGATAGTCATTTCGGCGAACGGGCTGATAGCGAAGAGCCTCGACCAACACCTCAAGAGACTCTCGCTAGATGGTTGGGTCAAGGGTCAGATGCAGAAGGCGGTCATCCTCGACACGGCACGCATTGTCCGGAGGTTTCTCTCTCTTTGACCCCGACCGCCGGTAGCTTGGGCCCTGCCACGCTGCCGGTGGAGCACTATTTTTTATATTTTTAAATAGATGTTTTCTTTTTTTTTAATATGTATTTAAAAATGTAATTTATAAGTAATTTAAAAGTAAATAAAGAGATAATAATAAATCATTTATTTCGGACCAGGGTCCATAGCGTGTAAGTAACAATAATCTTAATACTAGTGTTAGTAATACTAGTGTAAGTAATGATCTTAATACTAGTTTAATACTAGGGGACGCCGCAGACTCGTCTACACCCGGGACTACCGACCTCCATGATCGGGGCCTGAGGACGGCAGTTGGCCGACTCGCCGTCCTTACAGAAGCAGGCCGTGGCGGAGGCGTGTCGTGTGTGCCCTACACACGCCTGCCAACTCACCGACGCGGGATAAAACCCGACCCTACCAGGCGAGGCCGCAGTGGCGGCCAAAGTCCGCCGGTAACCCTGGGGTTATCCTTTTGAGGGCTTACCCGGGGTGCCCGGCAATAGACATTTGGGGAGGACACTGTGTGGTTTTAGTTGGTCCGATTCCGACACACCCACCCCATCGTCGGCACCGATGGGGTGAAGCCCGAGGGGGTTTCACTACATGATTGCCTACAATTCACGCGCAATTTTTTTTAATTGAATACCGTTGAATTGTTTTTTCGCTGATTATTCCTCCGTTGCTAGGCAGAATTTCAATTTTCTTTTTCTGTCTTAAGCCAATAGTTAAGTTGGACGTTGTGGCGCCAAAATCGTGGTATCAACATTGATCATTTTGGAGAAATTAGATTATGAAATATTTGAAGGGTTTGGTTGAGGAATAACCTCCTACATGGTAGGTTCGATTTTCAATTTAAATTTTTTCTTAACCTTCCGGGTATCAAGTTGTACTTATATGCCAAGTTTGGTCAAAATTGGTCGATTAGTTTAGGAGGAGTAGCGTCACAACCGAAATACACCGAGTGGAGTATAGAGAGCTTTTCGCTCTTATTTTTTCTTATTTCACAATTAGACACTCTCAGCTCAATAATTCAACAATAATAATAAAGGCGGTTTTATTAACTCGCAGTTGCGTAGAGACATTACCTCCTTGGCAGTATTTTACTGCCTCTACCATGGAGAGTGTTCCGATGCACACCTTCTTCTTTCCTATCAAGAACAACAGGTGCAGGACTGGGTGGCACCTGCATACGGTGCAACCAATTCCATCCAACCCCAAGCTGTTCGACACCTCTTTTCTCAGCCACGCCATAAAGACTACACATCGATTGATAGTAAGCTAATTTAAAAACCAAACTACCATAATAGTCTTGCATCCCCTTTGTGCAAATAATGAGGGTGTTGGCCTGATAAGGCTGATGGGTGGTGATGCCGTCGAGCCTCTGCAAATGCTCCTTGTCTCCGACCGTGCCAGTGCGAGCTCGTTGGCTGTCGCCGCCTCCTTCTGCGAGGAAGTAATGCTCGGGAAGGGGAAGCCGGAGCGAGCCCAGGAGAGATTTAGAACTCTCCCAGTCAGCCGAGCCCGCAACATGCTGCAGTCGCAGGTGACTTAGGCGCCGGAGGTCGCTCGACTACCTCCATCCTCCATGAGCGCAGGCCTAGGTGTGGCAGGTGAGGTCGCCTGTCACCCCAGCAGAAGCAGGTCGGGGCGACAAGCGCTGCCCGTTTCCGGGGCAAGATGAGGACACCGTGGTTCCCAAACCTGACGGGGTCATCTCGAAAACAGAGATGAAACGAGCCCTGTGTCAGTCGGGGTTCGGGGAAAATGCCTTATGGGCCCACCTTACATCCGGCGTCTGAAGACCCGAGACGGCGGACGGTTTTAGTCGGTTGCGGTATAATGTGTTGATTTGCATTTGCGCACCATTCAAAAGGGAGATTGAGCTACGTATAGCCGTCATAAATGCATGTTAAAAAAAATAAAAAAGCATATCATTTTTTTTTCATTTGCATGTTTGCATTTGAGGAGTCGGCGCTACCGATTGTAATATATAATGTAACTAGCACATGAAAAATGAAGACATAAAAAAGCATATTTCTTTTATTCATAATTTTAAATAGATATTCAATGTACCAGTCATTAAATTCGATAGAGTGAGTACTGTGAATAACATGTAAATACAGTTTGAAAATGAGAGATTTTAATTTTTTTATCCTTTTATTTAACATGTATTTTTAAACACTATAAGTATCTTAACCCCCTTATGAATTATGCGCAAATGCAAATCAACACATTGTATAACCACCTGTTAGGTACACATACATATATTCAATTTTACCGTCATTAAGTATATAAATAGTAGTCCTTAGCGAACACAATATATTTTCGTTAATTTTCTCCGCCTCACACAACCATTACCCTTACAATAATATCAACACAATGTAAACCGACACAGCGGGGCCGTCGCGACCACTTTTTGCTACGCGACATTTATTGTTATAATGGCGCTCATATTTCCCACATCTTTGTTAGTTTTTACTTATTACCACTTCTGCACTAGGGTTATGAATAATTCTAGAATGTACTACGATCATTTCGTTTTAAATTTTCAGTCCACATTTGGCTTTGAATTTCGTCGCGCGGCTGCAATATTCATGAAATGAGTTCAGCTCTGCACTGCGAGTGTCTTATATCGAGGTGTATTCCTGCAAAAATGTGGATCATTGTATTTTCTTTATTTTAATACATTTTATATTTAAATACATTTTATATTTTAGTACAATATATCCTAGATATGAAATACATAAGTAAGTAAAAGTATCGGAATTAACTTCGGTTCAATATTTGTGGCGTAGCGGTTCGATTCCTGCTCAGTGCAAATATTTTGTTGGCATGAATATGTCTATTTGCATTGGTCTGGGTGTTTCTTTATATAATATGTAGGTATTTACAAAAAAAAGTATATAAGTATGTTTATCCGCATTCTGGAACACAAGCTAGTTAAACTATGCCTACTTTGGGTCTAGAAAGCGCTGTGTAGAATGTCGTATGTAGAATATTTATTTAGAATATTTAATAGACGGCTAAATGGTCCTCATTTTGTTTTTGTGGTGCATTTGGTATGTTAAGCGATGCATGCGTCTCCTTGTTACCAAGTAATACCATCATAAGAACGCTGGCTGATCGGTGGGACTCTCCGATCTTGGAAGGATGAATACGACAGCATACAGTTAAGTAGGCATCTTCCCTGGTACGGATTTACTCGGTGGATCTATTTTAAGAAGTTAATATTAAGGCTAGGTATTCCAGCAGGAGCCGCGCTTTTGAGTTCTTTAAAACCATCTGAGTCAAAGAAAAAAGCGTTGTAAATTTCGAAAAAAGATATATATTAGGTCGTTACATATGAAATTGCCGTTTTTCTTGAAGAAATTGGAGGAAACCCAATTTTCAGTACTAACATTATTGCATTTTATTTAGGAATGACAAATCCAAATTTTATGATTCTTTTTGTGTATGAATGAGACAACATTAAGCTAACAAACAGCAACTGTTATTACATTTGTGTTATTACACATGTTTGTTAATCTCTTCTATTCTTCGATGAATGTAGGATGATGTAAATTAGTACTTCCAAATTTGTTGTACAGTAGACTTTTAATGAAATAGCGATGAAATTAACAGTTTCGTAAGTAAATTAGAAAATATTGATCACTCGATCGCGGCTGTGTGTAGAATGCAAAAATTAACATGGCGCATGGCGCTATCCCCGCGCCCGCGCACCGCCCGCCGTGGTCCTTGCAATTAGGCCCGAACAATCTCCCCCCTCTCGAAGATCCTGGGATTTCGAGGAAGCGCTTCTTCGGGCTTCTCAACTGGCAGAGGGCAGATATTGCTGGCTGCACGACGCACAATGCCCCTCGACGTTATGACGTCTGCTACACGCACGATACCGTCCGCTCCAGGGTAAAGCTGGTGGATACGTCCCATTCGCCATTTGAGAGGAGGCAAATTGGGTTCCTTAAGGACGACCATATCTCCTTGTACAATTTCGCCCTTGTTGACTCGCCATTTGGACCTCTGTTGTAATTCGCAGAGAAACTCGTTGCGCCATCTTGTCCAGAATGATTGTCGCATCTGCTCGATCATTTGGAATCTGTTTAATTTAGTTGTCTTCACATCAACTAGTGCTGGCGATGGAAGTGAGGTGAGAGGCTTACCGATTAAGAAGTGCCCTGGAGTTAAAGGAAGAAGGTCTGTGGGATCCGATGACAGAGGAGTGAGGGGTCTGGAGTTTAAAATTGCTTCAATTTGTATAAACAACGTCGATAACTCTTCGTACGTTAAATGGTGTTGATTAGTTCCTAAAATTCTATATAAATGATGTTTAGCAGACTTTACGCCTGCCTCCCAAAGCCCACCGAAGTGGGGAGAGTACGCCGGCGAGAATTTAAACCTGATACCCTCGTCGGCGGCGAAAGAAGAGATCGATTCATTGCATGACTTTAAGAAATCACTAAGTTCATTGTTTGCGCCCACGAAATTTCGACCGTTATCGCAGTAAATATAGCTTGGTTTCCCCCTACGAGATATAAAGCGTCTCAAGCATAAAATGAACGTATCAGTGCTGAGATCTGATGCTACCTCAAGATGCAGAGCTCTCGTCGTGAAACATACGAAGAGACATAAATAACTCTTGATTATTTTGCAACCGCGTCCGAGACGATCTCTAATAGAAAAGGGGCCTGCGAAATCAACACCTGAAATTTGGAAAGGTAAGTTAGGAGTCACCCTAGAAACAGGTAAGTTTCCCATTATGGGATTGATAGTGTTGGCTTTCATGATTCTACATAATTTGCAGTTGTTAACGGTACTTCTGGCTAATCTACGACCACTAATAGGCCTATAGGTTTGTCGTAAATTCGTGAGTAGTAGCTGTGGACCACAGTGCAAAAGTTTTTTGTGTTCATAAGCAAATATCAATTTGGTAAAAGTGTGATCTGAAGCTAATAGAATTGGATGTTTTTTATCATAGGACTCTGAAGCACCCTGGATGCGACCACCTACTCGAAGGATGCCGTTTTCATCGATGAACGGTCTTAGAGATAACACTCGAGACCTAGAAGGTAAGCATCTTTTATTTAATAGCATTTTAATTTCAGCATTAAAACATTCAGCTTGGTGTTGTTTTATCAAGTGATTTAAAGAAGATGTTAGTTCGTCCGTAGTTAGATGGCCCGTTTGTTTCGAGTTTGCATGTTTTAGATTATAGATGAACCGTAGTACATATGCCATAGTTCGTAGGAGGGTTGCAAACTTGGAGTAGTTATCAAATTTTAAAGTTTTGCAAGTGCATGTTGTTATTGAGTTATTAGTAGTAGTGCATGTAGTAATTGTAGTGTTTGTTTTAGAATTAGGTTTGTTAGTATTGAGCTTTTTTTCAGGTAGCTCAACACTGAGCTTTTTATTTATATTTGTGGGCCAATCCGACTCATTTTGTAGTAAAAACTGTGGACCCTGCCACCACAATGAAGCATTATTTATATATTTAGGATCTAAGCCGCGAGAAGCGAGATCCGCTGGATTTTCAGTTCCAGGTACATGACGCCAAGAACTTGTTGACGTTAATTGCTGAATTTCAGCTACACGATTGGATACGAATGTTTTTAAGTCGCGCGCATGAGAATTTAACCATCGAAGAACCACAGAAGAGTCAGTCCAGTAAAATATCCTTTCAATATCGAGTCGTAGAGCTTTTATAACTTTCGTGGACAAGCGAGCTGCTAATAATGCTCCACAGAGCTCTAGACGTGGAATCGTCTGAGGTTTTACAGGCGCAACTTTGGTTTTAGCACACAGAAGATTAATAGCGACCTTTCCAGAATTCTCCACGGAACGCAGATAAATACAGGCTGCGTATGCGCTTTGCGAAGCGTCACAAAACGCATGGAGCTCAATATTTATCGGTTCACTACTTAAAACACATCTGGGGATGTGCAAAGTAGAAAGGTTATTTAAACCTGAAACGAAATTCAACCACATTCTTTCTATCTCAGAAGGAATGGTGTCATCCCAGTCTAGCTTAGTCAACCATAATTTCTGAAGTATAATTTTAGGGATAATAGTACAGACGCTTAATAGTCCAAGAGGATCAAACAGCTTAGCTGAATTTGACAGAATTGTTCTTTTTGTTGCTATAGAAGAACATTGTACATTAGTAGGAAAACATAAAACGTCAGCGGCTGGATCCCATTTAAGACCTAGAGCGCTGGATTGTGAACTGAAGTCTAAATCTTGAGGTATAAGGGTACTTGGATTATTTTGAAATATAGAAGGAACATTTGTACGAAACTTGCGTAACGGAAAGCAAGCAGAATTTAAAAATTTCGTAACTTGATTAATAGTGCGTGCTAACTCAATTTTACAGCTACTTCCTGAAATATAGTCATCGATGTAGAAGTCGGATTTAATTAGTTTAGCAATTTTCTCGTCTTGGCATTCTTGAGACAACTGAAGTAAGCACCTCGTGCTAAGGAAGGGTGCTGAAGCAGTCCCATAAGTAACTGTATTTAGTTGAAATATTTTAACAGGAAGATTTTCACCATCCCGCCATACAATCATTTGCAGAGGGCGCTGTTCAGGCTGAATTAGTACGTGCCTGTACATTTTTTCAATATCAGCTGAAACGACATATTGATGTTGCCTAAATCGCAATAAAATTGAAAATAAGTCATCTTGCACTACGGGGCCTACGTACTGAATGTCGTTCAGTGACTTGCCAGAAGATGTTTCAGCCGAAGCATCGAAGACCACACGTAGCTTCGTCGTCTCACTACTCTCGCGGATGACTGCATGATGCGGCAGGTAATAACAGCCATGCGACGGGTTAGTGATCTCACTCATATGTCCTAGACGTTCATATTCCTGCATGAATTTATTATATGCTTCTCGAAAACTAGGGTTCTTTCTCATTTTTCTCTCCATTTGAAACAATCTCTTTTCAGCTTGAGAATATGAATCACCCAATACATTGGGAGATTCACGAAGAGGGATTTGAACATTGAATCTCCCATCTTTATCGCGGTAAGTAGTCTCACTATAAATTTTCTCGCAAATATTTTCATCGAATGAAGGACTGATGTCTGAAGGCACTTCCTCTAATTCAAAAAACTTTGAAAGTTGTTGCTGAATATCTTTACTGAAATGGCAGTAAGTGCGATTTGAAGTGCGACAATATTGTGCTGCCAGAGGGCCAGCCACAATCCAACCAAGTTGAGTTTCCTGTATAAGTGGTTTGTTAGGACCTAAATGTATTCTAGAAGGACAAAGTATGTCCCAAAAGATGTCTGCCCCCAACAGAATGTCTATTTCTGATGGGTCAAAGAAGCGAGGATCTGCCAACTGTATATAATTCGGTATGCCTAGGTCATCAACTAGAATTTGCATTTGAGGGAGTTTGTCTGTAATTGAAGGAAGAATGAAGCATTTTACAGACATACTAAAAGACGAATAAGTAGACTGAATAATAAGATCACAATGTTCTGTAATGTTGATGGCGGCATTATTAAGACCTGATATACATTGAATCTGATTTTTAATTTTGTGAAGTCCGAGTTTAGTCAACGCTTTTTCAGTTATAAAAGAGGACTGGCTGCCATTGTCCAGTAACGCTCGTAATAAGGAGGATTTGCCATTGTTTGTCACTCTCACTAAAGCCGTAGAGAGAAGAGCCTGGTTAGAAGAGACAGCAGACATGCTAACAACACGCGATGAATCCCCAGGATGCTTGCTGGGTGCAGAAGATGACGCTTTAGTAATCGGAATATTATTAGGACTGGTAGTTGAAAGAGATGTAGAAGAATCATCGGGACTATGTTTTTGTGTTTGTAGAGATGTTTGTGAGTCGGTGTATGAAGATTGTTTATGTAAAACTATATTGTGTTTTCTTTTACAGATACGACAGCCACCGAGCCTACATTGGAAAGATCTGTGGCCGCTACGAAGACAGTTGTTACATAACTGCCACTGGAAAACCTTCGATATACGTTCCTCGACAGGGAAAGTTTTAAATTTAGGACACTCGTACAATTTATGGTTTTGTTTACATGAGAAACAGTTATCATCTGTCGAAGAATTCGACGCAGACGTAGAAGAAACAGTAAAAGATTTTGATTTGATAAAATTATGACGTTTTTCAGATTTTTCAGGTCTTTCAGATTTACTCGCGTGAACTGTTTCTAAAACAGTAGCTCGCTGACGAAGAAAATCAAAGAAATCCGTCAAAGACGCTGATTCTAGGGTGCTTCTACACTCCTCCCAATCTCGTGCGGTTTTCGAGTCTAATTTTGTCGAAGCCATGTAGATTACAAGTGAATCCCAATGCTCTGTTTTTTCTCCTAACGATTTTAAAGCGCTTAAATTTTTTGAAATTAAATCTACTATATCCCGTAAACCCTTTTCGGATTCTTTCGACATAGAATCTATAGAAAATAGGCACTTGATATGTTCATTTATTAAAAGACGCTTATTATCATATCTATCGCAAAGAAGCGACCAAGCGGTTGAATAATTAACAGAAGTTACTGTCACCGAATTTATTACAGCTTGAGCGGAACCTTCCAAATATGATTTCAAATAATGAAATTTACTGACGTCATCGAGGTTGTCATTATCGTGTACAAGAGATTTATACATATCTCGAAATTCGAGCCATTTGTTTGGATCGCCATTGAAGGGAGGGATTTTTAATGCTGGCAACTTTAAATGTTTATATTTAGAAGATTGAGAACCGCTTTGAGAAGTATTATCGGCATTATTTTCAAAGGCTTGAATAAGCTCCTGAGCCCGAGCAAGTAAACTAAAGTATTTGTTTTCAAATTCCTCCCTCTCCTTCATTTGACCATCCTCGTTGTCATCTAAGGACTCAATTTTACCTTGCACTTCTTCGAAACTAAATGAAAGATCTTGAATTTTACTTAGTCTTAAATTAAGCTCGTTAAATTGGACTTTATTGAGCTTAGTCTCCAAGAATAATGTTAAGAAACTTTCAAATAAAGTTAGACGTGTTTTAAGTCGACCTCTTTCTTTAACAAGTTCCTTTAAACCAGCCATAATAATTAAAACGCAAACAACGATGAATCAGTTACGAAATAAAGTTAAAATTATAAAAGTATGCAATGAATACAACCTTGTAAACGCCTGCACGCCGATTACAAAGGATCAGCTGTGCGAGCGTCTTATCACTTTCGCTTTCCGTCTACTCGAGCGCAGCGCAGGCAGGTCCCGTTACGTTGCAGGGTCGTAGGTACTACGGACTACGGTGCCTCGGCGCGGGGCGCCTGTTGTTTACGCGTAGACTCAAGTTGTAATTCTCACCGACTTCCTCCCGGTAAATGCTGGAATAGTCGGCCGATATGCTTTTAATAACAGTTTAAAGCTGTCGCTGATTGATAGATTAATTCGGGAAATTAGTTTAAACGTTTAAATAATATGAAGTTCTAGAACACTGACACACTGACACTGACTTGGCACTTTGACTTAACGTACTTGGTATGAGTACGTATTGGTTTATTTTAGATAAAACGATGACAAAAATAAAATAGCTTTACTAAGTAGTGAAATGTATGATAATAAGTGAAAATATTTATGTTTAATTTTGTTTTAAATAAGTGTTTGTTATAAATGTGGATGCTAGCACCTCTGCCTACCCCTTCGGGGATATAGGCGTGAGTTCATGTATTATGTATGTGATTTTAATTGTGGTAAGTGAGCACACATTTAATGGCGTGAGCTAACTTGACGATATTAACACAAAATGAAGCAATATTAAGCGAAAATAGGAAATAAAGTGGATAGGAATTGGGCGTACTTCCCTCGGTTCGGATTGTTGCACCTCTTCCTTCAGGAATTATTATATATCCAGTGTTCACATTTATCACGTCGGGGTCACCATAAATTTGTTTGTTAATCTCTTCTATTCTTCGATGAATGTAGGATGATGTAAATTAGTACTTCCAAATTTGTTGTACAGTAGACTTTTAATGAAATAGCGATGAAATTAACAGTTTCGTAAGTAAATTAGAAAATATTGATCACTCGATCGCGGCTGTGTGTAGAATGCAAAAATTAACATGGCGCATGGCGCTATCCCCGCGCCCGCGCACCGCCCGCCGTGGTCCTTGCAATTAGGCCCGAACACACATGTTGTTACATTTTTGAAAAGTGACAGCTGTTAAGTAATACGAAATTTATCATCAAAATGGATAGCATTTAGGAAGTAGGTACTGTTATTGAAGATCGAATTAATTTGTCAAGCGACCAATAACAAGAAAATTTAATACAGAGTTGTAAAATCTTGAAATCAACTTTTAAACAAAATATAAATAATGGAAATAGCTATTAAATTACAGGAATAACGAACTCATGAATTTGTAAGACATTTTCAGCAATTTCATAGGTAAAGACCTATTATTAGTTAAGGATCTAAAATAGTTTATTATCAGTCACTTACCCATATTAGCAGATACGTCCCGGCTACGCACGGGAACATTTCGCAGCGTTATCTACCGGATCCAATAACAAACTCTAATAATAATCGCTTATATAAAAGATTAATTGAATTATAATTTTTCAGAGAGACTTCTAATGCGCCAAGAACAGGGACTGTATCTATTTTCAAAAGCGACGGAATTTGTGCGCGCTGTCGTCAGACAATCGAGTTAGTTATTTGTCAACTTCCTGTTCCATTATTTCAATAAGCCAAGATTCGACACAAATTGAAGTTAGAAATTTGTAACCACAGAGACAATATTTAATGTTATTGAAAAGTATTTTAGGTATTACTTCGGGCCACCAACCAGGTGGACACCGAAGTCTTAAAATCACGCAAAAAAAATCAAAATCTTACACCCACTTTTTAACACTTTTCTCGACGTTTCACATGATTCTAAATCTAATTAAGCAAAAAAAATTTTGTGTCGGTCTGTCTGTTGGTCTGGATGTCTGGATGTCTGTTTACGCAATAACTCAAGAACCACTTATCCGATTTAAAAAATTCTTTCGCCAATCATCTTGTTTGGTTAATAGATAAAATTATGAAGATTTGCATTTGATAATTAAAGATAAAAATATTACATACTAGCTGACCCGGCAGACTTCGTACTGCCTCAATCGATAACAACTTCCATATTTATTCACCTTTTAAACCTTCTCTGGACCTCCACAAATAATTCAAGACCAAAATTAGCCAAATCGGTCCAGCCGTTCTCGAGTTTTAGCGAGACTAACGAACAGCAATTCATTTTTATATATAAAGAAGATAACTAATTTATTAAAGCATATTATTAAATAAATTACCTTTGTTAAAAATGCTTACGATCTTAAAATGGTGGACCATACCTTCACAGCCTCAACAGATGTTCTTTCACGCTCCGCTTGAAGAACCCGGGATTGTACGAAGACGTTTATTATTATGTATACAAGCTGACAAGTCCCGGTTCAGGCTACGCAAGGGAACATTTCGAAGCGTCATGTACTATTTTATAACTAGGAATTCAGTCTAGGGTGCGACAGAAATAATCTGAGCTGAGCGCTGCACGCTGCACTCTTACTTGAAAATAATACATCTTACTACGGTCGCGCGCTTAGCTAAGGCCGCGCGCTCGTGAAACTGTTTTTCGGTGATTATTCCTCAATGGTACATCGGACATGAACCATTTCGCTTCAAAACACTCCTCAGTGTCCACACTATCACCGTTGTAAATTTGGTCAAGATCGCGCGAGTGGTTACGGAGGAGTTCAGCCACCAACAAACGGCTATGCCGGGTATAAGAGTTTCGCTCGCTCAGCTCAATTATAACTTTAATACATCAAATGATTAATAATTAATTTTACACGCTATTAAAAACAATTTTTGTAACTGGTATTTGAAAATTTGCTTAATTGTTAAAAAAAAACTTGAAAATTATTTCTATGATAGTTTCTGTATTCAAATTTGTTTGAAGGCGTTAATAAAAAACACTTTGTTTTTGTTCACGCCAAAGAAGTAAACTTCACTAGCAGATCCAGCAGATGTCGTCCTGTCCGGCAAAACATTTGGTGACATACCGACAGTAGCGCCACCGACCGGATCTAATTGTGTTTTCAAACCAATCATTCAAATTCTTTATGGTACACATAAATACACGGAAGGGCCAGGTCAGAAGTACCCGTAACCGGCGTGCATGTATGAAAACAATTATGAAACTGGAAGAAGCGATAGTCGTATGCGAAGATCGTAGCAAGTGGAAAGATGTTGTCTCTGCCTACCCCTATGGGAAAAAGGCGTGACTATATGTATGTATGTACACATAAATATTTTTTTGATTGACGTCAGGATATTAAGGTACAAAAACAAACTTAACTCGAGCGAGTTACGCTCGCCTTTGAAATATACACACAAATTTTATTCAAATAGTATAATAAGAGTTAGGTGACAAACAAACATACAGAAGAATTATTATGTAAGTAAGTAAGTGATTTCGTTTCCAACTTTTGCGTAACACCAATTTACTAGAACATATTTCTGATAAGCCGAGATACTTAGACCCACTGGCCGCTGTTCAACCAGTATTATTAAATACTCGACAGGTAAGTATTCTAGCGGCTATTTACAAAAAGCAATGGCGATGTAAAGAGGTACAGAAAACGGAGCTTCTCCCCCGAAACGTTTATAATACACGGTGCTAAAATGATAATACCCACAAAAAGTCGTTGCCTAGTCGCTACGTTATAACCATATAACAAGGAGGCTAGGAAAAAGTGTAAAATAAAACCCTGGAGCACACCGAGCCGACGTACCTACCCGCATGAATATTTTAGCGAAAGTTTGCTTGGATATTGTGTTTTGTTGTTTTGCTCGTACGTAAGCACTTTGTACTTCGCACTTAATAGCTTGTAATCATCGTAGGTGATGAAAATTATTACTTTTTTATGTTTAAATAAAGATTTTATATGTTAGGTGATATGTTAGGTATTTCATAGCATAAATAGGCTTATTCGATTGGAAATTTACTTTAGGATCTGCATTTTGCATGGTTTAGTGAGAGTTCCAGAGGTCTTTCTTCCCTTCAAATCAGTTTCCATTATATTTTCTTTCATATTCCTGACTGCGATATCTCTAGAAGTGGAAGCATATACATTCACACACGCCAGTATATGTCTGAAGGGGTAGGCAGAGTAGTATGAACATAAATATTTTGCCAATTATGTTTTTCAGTTCCACGAAATAGGACTCGAGCCTATTGTCGTCACCGTACATTAAGCCTAATTATAGGATTTTTACAGTCTTATGCAAAGAATAATGAGTTTAAGTAACACTGACTTTGACTTGTAGAAACAATGGGTTGAGACAGAAGCCCATTCTCTATGCTACAATGTCAGTACAAGAGGTCATGTACAGCTATTAAGGAGTGAATATCTGTGGCGCTGTGTGCCCCGGGCACGGTTGCCGTTGTGCGCCCTAATTACCGGCCATTTATAACGCGCGGACCGGCCGAGAGATTTTTATATTTTTTGCAAGCAAGCCACCTACGCGTTATATTTCAAGAGAAAAAAAACGCATAGTTAAATGTTTTCTGTTCTTTGTGTGCAACGGGTCTTAGTACGATTATAATTGGTGTTTGTTGTAAAACGATTAAGCTGATTTGTGTTCCTTTGTGAGTATTAAGCATATTGTCTTAGTTTTAATCAGATTGGCTTAGTGTTTTGCTGAGATTAAGTATTAAGTATTTGTGAAGAGACAAAGAGGATTAGAAAAAGATATGGTAAGTCGCGATTTCTTTTTTGTATTCTTTAGGTATTGGCATAACTCCCCGAGGGGCCATCTCGAAACCGGAGATGGCCCAGGGTCAGTCGGGGTGCAAGGGATATGCTCTATGGGCAACCTTACACCCCGGCGTCTTAAGACCCGAGATGGCGTGAGGTTTTAGTCGGTTCAAGCCCGACATAACCGTCCCCGCTGGCCGGTGGGTGGGTATCCGAAGGGATATCCGCATGAAAAAAAAAGGTCAATGTATAACTAATAAGTGTTCAATTTTGGGAGGAAATCCATGGTCAGCACGGAAATGAAAAAAGTGCCCAAAAAGTTCCAAAATCGATTTTTTTCTTGATTAAAAAGAAAACTTGAGGCCGTATAATAAATTGCTCCAGATAAAAATGTGTGTTTTAAAAAAACATCGAATGAGCTGTAGTAGACGTCAACGGGTTCAGTGGTTCGCTAGCAAATTGCAAAAATTCACGCTTTTCGTGCAAAATTTCGAAAGTCTATAATTTCCGTTTTAATTCATTTGAAGAGTTAATATTTGAACATGGTATAGCTTTTGTGGCCCTTAATGTTTCCTAAAAGTTTTAATCAAATCGATTCATAACTTTCCGTGCCATTGTAAGACGGCCAAACAACAATTTTTACATTACCTACCTCGAATGATTTTTCAAATGGTTTCATATTTATGAAGAGTTTTTCTACAATTTGGTATAATGTCATTATCGTAGACCAATCACAAGTAATAAAAAAGTTGAAGAAAAACCTAACAGCGTTTCGGCCTAATCTAAATTAGGCCGCCTGAGGACGGCAGTTGGCCGACTCGCCGTCCTTACAGAAGCAGGCCGTGGCGGAGGCGTGTCGTGTGTGCCCTACACACGCCTGCCAACGCGGTGGCGGCCAAAGTCCGCCGGCAACCCTGGGGTTATCTTTTCGAGGGCTTACCCGGGGTGCCCGGCAACGGACGCTTGGGGAGGACACCGTGCGGTTTTAGTCGAGACACGACATAACCACCCCCGCTGGTCAGCGGGGGGGCATCCGAAGGGATTTCTACACGTAAAAAAAAGGCCACACCCACATCTAATAGAGCAGCATAACCGTTTTTAAAAAAAAATGCGTTTTCTTGGAACTATTTGTCAGCGTCGAAAAATATTACGATTGCAATTATTTACAGCCCGATCAGAATATCACTTTTTCCTCGATGGCTGGGGAGCACAAATATTTTTTTTGAATTTCCACTTTTTCATACTTGCGTCTACGATAACGTAAAATATACCAATTTGTAGATAAACTCTTCAAAATTATGAAACCGTTTGAAAACTCATTCTTGGTTATGTATAAACATTTTTTGCCCGTTTCACAAAGGTACATTTTTTTTCATTTGCCTACGGTAGGCTGAAAGTTATGAATCGATTTGATTAAAACTTTGAGAAAACATTAAGGGCCACTATAGATATGTTCAAGTTTCAACTTTTCATATGAAATAAAACGGCAATTATAGACTTTCGAAATTTTGGCACGAAAAAGTGTTTTTTTTTTGCAATTTACCGAAGAACCACCCACTGAACCCATTGACGTCTACTAGAGCTCATTCGAATTGTGTTTTAAAAACACACATTTTATATTTGGAACATTGTTTTCTGCGACCTCAAGTTTTCTTTTTAATCCTTTGCTCCAAAATTTACTACTTATTTATTATACCAAAACCTAAAGAAAACGACAGATGAAATCGCTACTTTAATTTTTTTTTATAACATGCGTGGGATACCTTTTTTTTTTTTTATCGTGCGGAAATCAATTCGGATACCCCCCCCGCGTGCCAGCGGGGGCGGTTATGTCGGGCTTGAACCGACTAAAACCGCACGCCGTCTCGGGTCTACAGACTGGGTGTAAGGTTGCCCATAGAGCATATCCCTCGCACCCCGACTGACCCTGGGCCATCTCCGGTTTCGAGATGGCCCCCTCGGGTTTGGGAACCACGGTGTCCCCCGTAAGATCAGTCTATATTTATTTATTCTATCTTGCGCTGTATGTTTTAATAAATGAGAAAGTTTGTAGCACTATTCTAGTGATTACAGATTCAACAAGAATATTTTCAATATTACGGCTTTTAAGGTTTAAGTAATACAATATTCGGATCTAGGATTTCAGAATAACTGCGTAACCTTAAGTACTAATACTAACTACTACCCCAAACAACCTTGTCTGCCTTTGCATCTGTCCAGTCTAGTCTTCAGAATGGTGTAATCAATATTTGTATCGAATTATTTTATCTTTTTGATACTTTAACCAAGAAATAGTAGAGTTTAGAGGGTTCATGATTCATGAGCTGGATATTTTTGTAGTAAAAAAAAAACAAAAAATTAAATTTAAAAACTATGTGATATTGTCGGAATTTTTCGCGAATGGTCACACATTGAAATAAAACTATTTTTAACAGCCATGGTCACGGTACCCATGATCATGGCTGCTGAAAGCAACCGAAACGTCGGGATCAATGTAAAATCTAAAATAACATCAAATAAATCGCGATAGAATCCGTTAAAATAGTCTTATTTCAATTAAAAACTATTACAAAAATATCCAGGTTTCTTGAGTAGGTAAGTGAAAAACGAAAAGAGATTGATATCATGCAAAAGAACAATTCGTTCGTTCGTCAGTTATTTCAGTCGAATCGTGAACCTCCTCGTTTATTTGAAGTCGGTTGAAAATATATCTAAAAATATCTTAGTTGATTTTATAAAAACAGTCAAGGTTATTTGAGCCAGAGCAAATAAATAGATAGATAAAGTCAACGACGTAAAAAAATTATATTGCTTTTGTTTTAATGCCACTAAAACAAGAATACGTCACAGCATCAGCTGTATCACCCTCGTCTATAAAAATCGCAAAAGAAAAAATTTGTAACGAGATCATTTCACAAACTAAGCACTCGCTAGAAATAAATTTTATAGCATCTCTTGGTACGTGAGAGATTTCAAAGTCTTGTAAAACTGACTGCTTATCAAGCACTAATAAATAAGATTTAAAGTGACGAATAACAAAGTGTGGAAAATGTGAAGATAGACGCGGTATTGGAACTATTAGCTTTCGAAGGAGCTATAAAAAAGAGAGAAACAGCTATTAAGAGAATAAAGAAGATTATTAAGGAGGAAGAACTGTAAGAGAGATATATCTTCAGAAGTCTGTTCTCTTCTCATAAGTGGGTTTCTTGGTACAGAAGTAGCTGAACACTAGCATATTTAAAAATGATCATTACATTAAAACAAATTAATACATAAGTTTATATAATTATTTGTGTAATCTTCAGAGCATAATATTTACATATTTCATTTCATTTTATTATTTTATGTAAAGTTTTCGAGCTAAGAGGGTCGGTACCTTGGAATGTGTTAAGCTTTTTATTACTGTGTGAAGTGCGTCTTATGCGGGCGCCAGACAGAGACAAATGTTTGAACAAAGGCTTTGCGCATAGAAAGCAACTGGTGACTGAATTAGGTATCAGACCTGCAACTTGAACTAGTGGACAGTGTGACGATGCAATCATCACTTATAACAGATTCTTAAATTCTGATACTAAATTTCAGTAAGGTTCCGAGTAAAGAAGAACGTGAAGACAACGCAAAAGAGAGAGAGAGGGAGAGAAAGAGACATTATCAGCGAGTTCGAGCTAAAAAGCCTTCACTCCTGACCAGATTCACAGCCCTTCAGTACGAATAATTATTAGGTCTAACTACTGAAATAATCCTGAATACGGAGATATTGCAGTAAAAGTTTATGTTGGAAAGATAAAGAGTACCAGAGCGATTATCGCTGCAATGAGCCCCTTATCGCGAACCCACGGTCCCTGTAGATTATTTAGCTATTTATTAATGTTAATGGTGACTGTACACATGCTTTATACTAATCCGGTTCTTGTCAAAAACCGATGTTTATACAACAATTGTATTGTTTATCATTACTGCAATTACCGGATGTTATTTTTATCAGTAATTCATTTTGTGTTATGTCTGTTCGTGTTTAAGACGATATTTAACTTTAACGTTGCTCGCTAGATAGCGCTATTTCATTCTGAAACGCGATTGTGTTTTGTTTACAAAAACTTAGTCCGGTTCTTATAGTCAATCGAAGCATTTTGTTGGTCTGAAGTAAGATCAGGCATCAGTCGTTTTTTGTTGAGAAGTTCCTAGTCGTCACAAACTCGAAGCTATCGAAGAGAGTACCAGGCAGACGACATCATCGCCACTAGTTCAACCGGTGCTTTGCGGCGGAAACCGCCCCCTTGGTGTTACAGTTACATACGTTCAAATTAGTCTGTAGTTGTTAAACGTGAAAAAGAAGTGTGAGCAATATAGGAGTAAGGGCTGGTGGTCGCTTTCCGACCCTAGCTCATAACATATTGTGTGTGTAGGCGTGTGTGCACGTACGAAAATGTATAATAAAATCTTATAATGATATTTTCGGAAGTTTACGCGAATGTCACACAATTAATAAAACTATTTTTAACGGATTATATCTATATATAATTAATTCTAAGAAAAATCAAAATACAACAAGACTTCATGATACTGTGAGCTCATTCTGCATGAATAGTAACACCAACAATTCAACATAGTTCGGGTACTTTGAGATAACTTACACTTCAAACTACAAGAAAACAACCATCTTTAGTCTAACCGTGACCATGGCTACTGGAAAGCAACCGAAACGTCGGGATCAATGTAAAATATAAAATAACATCAAAATAAATCGCGACAGAATCCGTTCAAAATAGTTTTATTCAAAATCTTATAAGTTTCACATCTGATTTTTTTTTATTTTTCATACCTATCTGTTTTTAAGATTTCCGGGATTTTCTTCATAAGTTTACATCTTAATCCCTTCTACTGAAATACATTACCTTAATTGATAAAACAACAACAGTGTAGCAATTATATTTACTTGATAACAAAGCACTGTCTAATCCGAGATAATAACCGGACCGGTTTTGAGTCGTAGTGTGTATTGGTGTCACTAACTCGGTTTTTAGTTACCTACAGACGTCAATTATGTCTGAACTTCAGTTTTAATGGAGCAGTTCTCTTTTATAGGGATCAAGAATGTTTCTACAGTAATGGTGTATGGTGAAGAAGTAACGAGTACTTGCGTATCAGATATAAAATTTGCCGCGACTAATAATGCAGAGATCTCTAAATAATCTGTTAACATTGCTTGAAGTTCTTAGATATGTCCCAAAACAATAATGAAAATATTTATCGACTAGCTGATGCCCGCGGCTCCGCCTGCGCGGAAGTCGGTTATCGTTTTTTGGTCCATCTACTTAACCAATTGCAATCATACGGCAGATTTGAAATCTGATCAAGAGCTTTATAATAGAAGAAACCGCATCAAAATCCGTTCAGTCGTTTTTGCGTCTATCGCGAACAAACAGATAAACAGACAAGAATTCAAAAAAAAAACATTTTGTTTTCATAATCGTCCATTTAACATAATCCAAGTTTTTTTTTAAGTATCTCGAAGGTACAGTAACCGCCCCCGCTGGCCAGCAGGGGGGTATCCGAAGGGATTTCCGCACAAAAAAAAAAGAGAAAAAAAAAATTGTTTAGAAAGTAGAAAAGAAGAAATTTCAGAGCAAATGAAACATAAAACACATCATAAACATAACTTCACGCCTGTATCCCCGAAGGGGTAGGCAGAGGTGTATTACATACCCAGTTATGTTAAGGTCCCAATGTAATAGGGGGCGAGCCTATTGCCATCTACCGGGCACATTATTAAACGAGCGATAATTAACATTAATGCACACATAACTACGAAAAGTCAGAGGTGTGTGCCCGGGGCGACTGGGGATCGAACTCGAGACCTCGTCTCAGCAGTCCGTTACGTACGCCACGGGGCTATCGCCGCTGAAATTAAATTTATAATTTTTATTTATTTTTTTATAATATTAATTTATACATACATAAAAATTCAAGAATTTAATAAATTACCAATCTATTTCAAAGTTTCACTTTCAATATGCCTATTCAGAATGTTCTCATCTTTTAATCCAAGCCTTGTTCACGTTGATAAGTTAATTTTGTAGAACGTGGACCAAGACGTGGCCTGTAAAACATTGCCCTATATTTTTTTCAAATAAATTATGACCCAAACACCGTATTCATGTTCTTTAAAACAAATATTTGTGAGTAGGTTATAAAATAGAGGAGCTGTTTGGTCAGATTGATTTTCGTTTAGTAAAAGTGAAATAGTTCCAACCGCCGCGCGCCGCCGGCCTTGCCGCCTCTGCTGCTCGCAAGTCGCTAATGCGTTCCTTTCAATTATCTTTGTTCTGGGACTTCTTCTACGTTTTCTACTAACTATATTTTATTTTACAATCAGTTTTAAATCGTTATTTTGTTGACAACATCATTAGGAGTCAAATCTAGTAACTATAGTCCATTTAATATAGCTTGATCTCTGTGACAGATGGCTACGAAACCAACGAAGTAACTTTGAACAAGCGTCATGTTAACAATTTTATTTTGTATCACCTATATTTTCATGCTTTACGTGCCAGTTTTACCGCAACTGAAGAGCAATATAAGATAGATATAAAAAATCACACCTGAAATGTACTTCGTAATTTTAAAATACCTAGTTTTTTTTATTTTTTTTATTTAGGACACGTCAATTTGACTTCACCTCGCCTGATGGTAAGCTGAAGGTAAAGTCTCAGGAAAGAGGGTCATCATTAGATACACGTACCATGTTAACAATGGTGGCACTCAGCTTGACGGCCTCATCAGTAGAGGATTGTCGTCGCAGCACCGCGTGACACCCACCGGTCCCACTAGTGCTGCGACCACAATTCCCCGCCCGGCCATGCACTTGCTGACCCCTAAACGCAATCAAATCGAAATTGGATTACTAGGGAGGGTTTTTCGCAATCGTGCACGGTGGTACCCACCCGGCCGAATTTTGTGACAAATTTGTGTCGTCAAATTTCTACCACCAGTAATCGTTTTACCAAATAGGTCGCTAACGCACGTACAAGGACATACTGTACAGAGAAAAAAAAAAAAAAAAAGATTGTGACAATATCACTAAATATAAATCGATAACCAATTCTGATTTAATTATTCATTAAATAAATAAAAACAATACAGTACCCGTATAAAACTTTATATATTGTTTTACAATTCCAACCATACAGTTAGGTTATGAAATACATTAATTGAGGTAATTTATTATTAAAAAGCCACTTTTGATATTTATTTTCTCAGCGTAAATAATAATACTATAGACTCATTATTAGTAATAAAATAAATATTTTTATACACAAAACAGTCAATTACAAAATATAATAATTAAAAAAAATGTACATTAAATAAAAAATTAAGAGTTTTAACGACAAAAAATACGGACTACGTCGTAAGCGTTACAGCACTAGTGATATCTGTCACAGAGATCAAGCTATATTGAAAGGAGTATAGTTGGGATTTTTGGCGCCAACGCGGGAAAGTACACATCGAGGCAGCGTGTCATATTCTAAAATTTGTGTAATTTCGAGTATTTAGGTGTAAAAATGGTGGATTTTTAGACATAAAGTCTTCGACAACGTGCACAAGTGGTAGTGCTACTGGTGGTAGAAATTTGATGACACAAATTTGTCACAAAATTCGGCCGCCTTCACCCCTTCATAGGGTTGGCATTGATCGTCAGCCAATACCCAACATGGCGGGAACACATCGCTCTCCGTACTCCTCTGCTTTCAGAGGAGACAGGATGAGCGATGCTGTTAGTGGTGAGATGGCCCAGGGTCAGTCGGGGTGCGAGGGATATGCTCTATGGGTAACCTTACAACCCGGTGTCTGAAGACCCGAGACGGCGTGCGGTTTTAGTCGGTGCAAGCCCGACATAACCGCCCCCGCTGGCTGGCGGGGGGGTATCCGAAGGGATTTCCGCACGAAAAAAAAGGTACCACCATGCACGATTGCGAAAAGCCCTCCATAGTAATCTAATTTCGGTTCGATTGCGTTCAGGGGTCAGCAAGTGCATAGCCGGGCAGGAGGATTGTGGTCGTAGCACTAGTGGGACCGGTGGGTGTCACGAGGTGCTGGCGACGACAATGCTCTTCTGATGAGGCCGTCAAGCTGAGTGCCACCATTGTTAACATGGTACATGTATGTAATGGTGACCCTCTTTCCCGAGACTTTACCTTCAGCTTACCATCAGGCGAGTTGAAGTCAAATTGACGTGCCCTAAATATATATAAAAAAAAAAAAAAACAAGTGTAGGAAAGTGGCATAGTTACAGTGAATTGTGATTTTCCGTGTTGTTTCCATAACTCCACAGAAGCCTCTAGTAAAGTCTCCACTACTTTACTAGGGCAGGACTTTGACTTGACTTATAACTATGAAAGACTTTACTCGACTTGATTGTGACTAAATAACTTGTATACTTTTAAAATTACTTGTTTGTGGCCAAATGCGATGCAAAGAAGCCAAAAAAAGCGGCCAAGTGCGTGTCGGACTCGCCCATGAAGGGTTCCGTAGCAGCAAGTAACATATTAATGCTTTTTTTTAAATTTTATATTTGAGTTGATTGAATGAAAGGTAAATTGCGGTTTACGATTCATGACGTATTTAAAAAAAAAACTACTTACTAGATATCGTTCAAACCAATTTTCGGTGGAAGTTTACATGGTACATAATGTAGGTACATCATATTTTTTTTTTAGTTTTTTTTTTGTCTTAGTTTAGAAGTTACAGGGGACACACACACACACACACACACACATTTTACCACTTTGGAAATGTCTCTCGCGCAAACTATTCAGTTTAGAGAAAAATGATATTAGAAATCTCAATATAATTTTTGAAGACCTATCCATAGATAACCTACACGTATGGGTTTGATGAAAAAAAAAATTGAGTTTCAGTTCTAAGTATGGGGAGCCCCAAAATTTTTTTTTTATTTTTGTGTGAAAATCCTAATGCGGTTCACAGAATACATCTACTTACCAAGTTTCAACAGCATAGTTCTTATAGTTTCGAAAAAAGTGGCTGTGACATACGGACGGACAGACAGACAGACAGACATGACGAATCTATAAGGCTTCCGTTTTTTGCCATTTGGCAACAGAACCCTAAAAAGAAGTATAGTTATACTTTTTGTTGGACATGGTCATGTAAGTCGTTTCAAATCATACAGTCGTAACTTAGTGGTTAAAGAGTCGGCCTCACGATTGAGAGGTCAAGGGTTTGTATCCTTGGCAGTACATTACCAACGAGGACTCACTCACAACACCAGCAATTTTGCTTAACTTTGCTTACGCTTATGAGAATTGTTGATCGATCCACACCGGAAAAGGAATGGTTTTTTACTAGTATGACACATGTTACTAACTTACCTTACTAGTTAACCTCTACAGCTAATTCAATTAAATTATTAAGCATTTTTTATGCTTACTTTTAGATTTAGATCGGAAAAAGAGAAAATCTAGGACGGGACTTGAACCCGCGACCAGTCCCTTACAGGGGAAACGCTCTGACCAGCTGTGCCACCTAGACACGTCCCAGATATTCGAAATTCTCCGATATATTATATACGTCGTAAGGCGACGCTGGGGCCATCTACCGTAATTCTTGCGAACTACAGCTAAGTTAAATTGCTTGTGTTAGGAGTTCACGTCGATAGTAAACTGTGTAGGGTTTGAACCCGTAACCTCTTGATTGCAGATCCCGTGCCATTGCCATTTCGCCACGGGACTTGTCAACCAGTCGCATTTTAAAATGAAAAGTTTACTGTACTGGATTATTTCAATGGATACAGGCGTGAAGTTAAGTTATGTTGTTGGTATGTTATTATTTCAATCCGTAGGTAATAGGACGAGGAGGACTACTCCCTGTGGTCTCATTAATGGGGCAGAATAATGGGACAGCGACGAAACAGCCGCTAAGAGCTGAGAGAAATGGATAAAGCAATAACAATGCAAGGCTTCTCTATAGCAATCGCTAGTAATTAACTGCTTATTTAATGATCATTACTTCGGGGTCTTTGACGTTTCGGAAACAGTTTGCACGACCTTGTGTCGTGTTTTCTTTTTGTATGTTTCTGTTTTCTTTTTTCCATATTCATTTAACTATTATGTAATTGTAAATTAAACTGTATTTAACTGTACTAGATAATAGTGTATTGTACAAAAGCAGATATTTTTAAAAAGTGTATCTATGGGGATATATCTTAACGTTCATATTCTTCAGGGAGGTAGAGCCATGCTTGCTGGCACGCGGGGGGGTATCCGAAGGGATTTCCGCACGATAAAAAAAAAAAAAAAAAAAAAAAAAAAATTGATACGTTGATATTCTAAACGGTCAGAGTCCCAGGAATTTGCTCTCTACAGTGCACCTGGTTCCCTGGTAATATGATTGAATTGACAGGCACCATGCGATTTTAGTTTGACCTTACCAAATATTTGTATGCATGAATATGTCTATTTGCATTGGTCTGGATGTTTCTATGTATAATATGTATGTATTTATAAAAAAAAAGTATATAAGTATGTTTATTCGCATTCTGGAACCCACAACACAAGCTAGTTAAACTATGCTTACTTTGGATCTAGATAGCGCTGTGTAGAATGTCGTAGAATATTTATATTTATTTATTTACCGTTAGCTCCGATGGAGCAAAACCCAAGGGGGTATTCCAAAATAAAAAACTCATGTAGCCAACCTTGCTGGTTCATTTGTGTAGTAATCCCTTAGTTAATTTATAACTACACCCACTATTTTTAATCACGTGAAAAGCTGTACCTTTTTTTTTTTTTTTTTTTTTTTTTTTTTATCGTGCGGAAATCCCTTCGGATACCCCCCCGCGTGCCAGCGGGGGCGGTTATGTCGGGCTTGAACCGACTAAAACCGCACGCCGTCTCGGGTCTACAGACGCCGGGGTGTAAGGTTGCCAAGCTGTACCTTTTTTTTTTTTTTTTTTTTTTTTTCGTGCGGAAATCCCCTCGGATACCCCCCCGCCGGCCAGCGGGGGCGGTTATGTCGGGCTCGAACCGACTAAAACCGCACGCCGTCTTGGGTCTGCAGACGCCGGGGTGTAAGTAGTAGCCAAGCTGTACCTACTGTGCTTTCTGTGCGAGCTCGCGTGACGACATTCATAGCGTAGATTAATTATAATTACTCAAGTTTACAAGTGTAGTGAGCAGTTTAGGTTGCTAAATGCATTAGTTGGCGGAAGAGCCATCATTTTTCCAGCACGAACAGGCTCGCCGGGGCAGTGCAAGCCTCTGACTGAAAATCGACTTTAAGGAGCCTGAACAAAACACTGCGAATTACCTTTTTAATATATCTACTCGGTATATTGTAACAGATCCTTACGATCGAGAGGTCCCGGGTTCGAATCCTGGCCATTACACGACGTGAACCCACTCCTAACACAAGCAATTTAGCTTAGCTGTAGGGGTTAGGGGGATTTTTGGTAATTTTGGCTACTAATATTCTTTATGAAAAAAATTTAATATTAAATATATTTGAAAAATAAATAACTACAGTAATATGTTTACAATATGGTTTCGTTGTATTGGTCAATTCAAATACTTTTTGAATGGAATTAATATTTATTAAATTCGTAAAAAAATAATCATAAATAAAGTGATTCCATGCATATCGTTTTAAAGACCTACCCTACGAAAAAGAATTTGAAATGATATGATTTGAGAAAATATATTGAATCTACTGTCCTTAAAACTTCTACCTAAAACGATTTCACATCTTTTTAGGGATTTTCTTTAGAAAAGCCCTATTGCTATGGAGTTGTCGTCGACGTCGTCGTCGTTGCCAATTTTCTGTCACGGTTTTGGGTATGAAGGAGATGAGCTATCGAGTTGCTGTTTTCGGTAATAGATTCGTGCTGGGGTGAACCATTGCAAGATAAAAAAAAAATCGCAGAAAATCGCAAAAAAAAAAATCGCTAAATCGAAAATCCCTTGTATTCGGCTGAGCTCGTGTCAGGAATTCAACTTATTTCATCTATCTGTCCATACTATTATAAAATTGTAAATTAGTTGTGTCTGTACACTAGAAATAAAAAATAAAAAAAATATGGGTTTGGTTTCTTATGTATTCAGTTTTTTTTTTTAAATTCTTTTCGGTTTGATCCGATTTTGATGCGTTATTAAAAAGGTCTTGTTCAGACTTAAAATCTGACGTATGTTGAAATTGGTTAAGTACAACCGGAGTTATGACCAAAAAACGATAACTGTCCTCCGCGCGGGCGAAGCCGCGGGCATCAGGTAGTGTTTTTTTTTCTTTTTTTACGTGCGGAAATCCCTTCGGATACCCCCCGCCGGCCAGCGGGGGCGGTTATGTCGTGCATCGACTAAAACCGCACGGTGTCCTGCCCAAGTGTCCATTGCCGGGCACCCCGGGTAAGCCCTCGAAAGGATAACCCCAGGGTTACCGGCGGACTATGGCCGCCGCCGCGGCCTCGCCTGGTGGGGT
The DNA here is from genome assembly GCA_946251805.1 of Cybosia mesomella. NCBI lineage: Eukaryota > Metazoa > Arthropoda > Insecta > Lepidoptera > Erebidae > Cybosia > Cybosia mesomella. The sequence goes on from OX276389.1 coordinate 39,019,724, forward strand.
TGAGTTTCATCCCGCGTCGGTGAATTGGCAGGCGTGTGTAGCACAGGACACGCCTCCGCCACGGCCTGCTTCTGTAAGGACGGCGATTCGGAACACTGCCGTCCTCAGGCCCCGATCATGGAGGTAGGTAGTCCCGGGCGTAGATGAGTCTGCGGCGTCCTCGCCGCAGACTGCGAAACTCGAGGGGCAGGGTTCTCTCCCGCTCCCTCTCCGCCGTCTCTTTCGCGCTCATTACCTGCTCGCAGAAAGAGGCGGCGGCGTGTCACTTGCTCCCGTCGGAGACCACGGCACTCACCATGCTCTCCAACGAGAGAACGTCCACGCCCAGGACCGCAACGAGATCCCGGCGTTAACTCGCCCACGCGGGGCACTCCACCAACGTGTGGAGCGCCGTGTCTTCGCCAGGATCCTCGCAGTGCTGGCACTGCGGCGTTGTTTCCCGGTGGATGCCCCATAGATACTTACCGAAACACCCGTGTCCGGTAAATATCTGGCACATCCGATAGGCAATTTATAAGTTGAGCCCAAGAGTCTCCCTCCGAGAAAAGTTCAAAGAAATACACATTCTAACTGTAGTGTCTCAATATATTTTTGAAAATCTTTTGTATGTTAGAGGAAACATTTCCAATTTTTTAAGGCTTTGTGATGTACATAACGTAAATACTAGACATAAAAACAATCTTGTGGTTTGTAATAGTTGACTCCACAAGATTAGTAATTCCTTTCAGGGTAACTGTATACGCTTCTACAACAAGCTTCCTAGTGAAATGAAGAATCTACCTCTTCATAAATTTAAAAGACAAATTGAAAGTAAACTCTGCCAAAAAGGCTATTATAAAATTCAAGACTATTTAGATGATAAACAAGCTTGGATACGAGGGTCAAACTGAAAGTTCTTAGAACTGGCCACTTATAAACAATATAATAAAAAAATAATTCTAAAATTTGAAAATATAACTCTTTGCCAATATTACTGAGTATATATTTCTTTCATTTATCATTTGTTTTACGATTTGGCGGCAAATTGAAAATTGTCTGTGTCACGTTAACATGAATTTAACACGAGAAAATTTTCGTGCAATGATTTTTTATGACTTTCGATGTCATTTAAGTCAACAAGAAAGTTATGATAGACTACGATTGGCCTTTCACGATGAAGCCCCATCTCGTGCGACTGTTTACAACTGGTTTAATGAGTTTAAACGTGGTCGCACTAATCTCACTGATGATTTACGTGAGGGACGGCCTTCTACGGCGACGACTGAAAATAACATCTGTGTTGTGCGGCGTATGATAGAGACTGACAAAAGAGTGACCTATCAGCAGATTCGGACAAGCTTAGGCATCGGTATGAGTCAAGTGCACAAAATCCTCCACGAACATTTAGCGGTCAGGAAGCTTTGCGCCCGGTGTATACCTCATAATTTGACTGAGGCTCAAAAACTCCATCGTGTGGATTGGTGCCGTAAAATGATTGAAAGATTTAACGGAGGTGACTCTAATGCTGTGTTCGACATACTAACAGGTGACGAAAGCTGGATTTACTGTTATGATCCTGAAACCAAAAGACAATCTGCTCAGTGGGTGTTTCCTTTCGAGGAGTTGCCAACTAAAGTGAAGAGAGATCGAAGTGCGGGAAAAAAAATGGTGGCCTCGTTCTTTGGAAGGATAGGTCATTTCGTAACAATTGTGTTAGAGGATCAAAAAACAGTTTCTGCAGAATGGTACACTACCAATTGTTTGCCACTTGTCTTGGAAAAAGTTCGAGAGAAACGACCTCGCAGTAGGATCCTCCTTCACCACGACAACGCCTCGTCGCACACCGCCAAGTGAACGATCGACTATTTGGCGACATCAAACGTTGAATTACTGGGTCACCCGCCGTATAGCCCCGACCTCGCGCCTTGTGATTTTTATTTATTTCCAAAAATTAAAGAAAAACTTAAAGGAAAGCGGTTTATGAATGCTGAAGAAGCGGTGGCTGCGTATCGCGATGCCATTGAAGAGACCCCTAAGGACGAGTGGGCAAAGTGCTTTTCCCAGTGGTTCCATCGCATGCAGCGGTGTATTGACGTGAATGGACAATATTTTGAAAAGATATAATAAAACTAATAACTGGCTAATGTAATCAGTTTTTGATTTTCTAAGAACTTTCAGTTTGACCCTCGTATGAACTGTTTGCTCTCTCTCTATGCTACTCAAATGAAATATTGTAATTAGGTTAAGTAAACATGTTTGTAAATAGACCAAAAAAAAACAGCCCGCTGAGTTTCTTGCCGGAGTCTTCTGAGGACACGGCCGCGTTTCGAACCGGCGGTCCATTTGCCAAACATTCGTTTAATTTTTTTTTGACGTTTTGTAAGTGTCGTATTGATGGTCTATACAGAATAAATGAATTTTGACTTTGACTTTGAGAGGTCCCCATGGGCCCTCTCCAACCACTCCTTCATAATCGGTCTCACCGCCGCAATGGTGGATCCCCACATTGGATGCTCAAGTCGCACCCTCCATGTCTCCATGTCATCTCCCTGGCGGAGCAGGGACCGCTGAGCCCTGATTTCTCGGGACTCCGACCTATGGCCCCGCTCCAGCGCCTCCGGGAGAGCCCTTGCGCTGCTGTACCAGTGGCGCAAGGGCTCTCGCTTCCAGGTCCCATGGAGGGGTCCCGGCTAGGAGACATGCCGCCTCGACGGAGATCGTGCCATACCCCCTGATAACTCTGACGGCCATCGCTTTTAAGTACGCAGGTAGTGTACCATAACTTTCTAAAATATATTTTTTTATTCGTTTTCATCTTTAAACAAACTGGCTTTCTAGGAACTCACATATTCATAATAAAATTGAAATAAGTATATCAGCTTATGAATCCATAAAAAAGCAACCAGATTTTTATTATTTATCCCTCCAAGGTAAAGCGATTGGTGGAGTTCTGAAGGTCACTGTTCAAGAGCCGAAAAGTTACGCCTTAATAATAATAAAATAAAAAAAAATGAAAAATGTACATTACCATATAAACTTCCACTGAAAATTTGTTTGAACAAGATCTAGTACGTAGTGTTTATTAATACGTCATAAATCGTAAACCGCTTTTTACCTTTCATTCCATCAACTCACATATAAAAAATTTTACTTGCTGCTACGGAACCCTTCATGGGCGAGTCCGACTCGCACTTGGCCGGTTTTTTTGTCATTTATCGGCCATTAAACTTTTTATCACTACTGAAGTAAAAATAAATACTCGACCCACATTATGGAAAGCGGTTATCGTGGCCTGCAACGCGTAAAGTTGCAATAGATTCTAGAAAATGCGGTATAAATTAAGTGAGATGAAGATTGTTCTACTCTCGAGTCGCTTAACGACCTCCGTCCTCCAGGAGCGCAGGCCTGGGAGTGGCAGGTGAGGCCGCCTGTCCCCCAGTAGAAGCAGGCCGGGACGAAGGGGTGACTAGCACCCCTTCCCAAACCGGGGCAAGACGGGGCATCGTGGTTCCGAAACCCACACACTGCCCCCGCTGGCAGGCGGGGGTATCCGAGGGGATTTCCGCACGGAAAAAAAAGTTACCTACATATTATAAAGAAAATATTTTTTTATCGGCAGTTTTCTTGGTGATAATAAAACGATGGGCTGTTATTTTTATTTCACCATTATAACAGGCAATAAACTTAAATAATACTAAAGAATTTTATTTACAATTACACAATGGCATGTACTTTTTTTTTTTTTTCGAGCGGAAATCCCTTCGTATACCAAGCCGGGCAGCGGGGGCGGTTATGTCGGGCTTGGACCGACTAAAATCGCACGCCGCGTCGGGTCTTAAAACGACGGGGTGTAAGGTTGCCCATCTCGAGCATTATATGCTCGCAGAAGGAGGTGGCGGCGGCCCACGCGCTCGTGTGCATGTACCTTTTTTTTTTTTTTTTTTTTCGTGCGAAAATCCCTTCAGATACCCCCCCGCCGGCCAGCGGGGGCGGTTATGTCGGGCTTGAACCGACTAGGGTGTAAGGTTGCCCATAGAGCATATCCCTCGCACCCCAACTCACCCTGGGCCATCTCCGGTTTCGAGATGGCCCCCTCGGGTTTGGAAACCACGGTGTCCCCGTCGTGTCCCGGTTTGGGGGAGTCCCGGCCTGCTTCTGCTGGGGTGACAGGCGGTCTCGCCTGCCACCCCCAGGCCTGCGCTCATGGAGTACGGAGGTCGTTAAGCGACCTCCGGTGCCTGAGTCGCCTGCAACGCGCCGCGAGCATGCTGCGGGCTCGGCGGGCCGGGAGAGTTCTAAATCTCTAAATAAAAAATGAACATTTTGTTTTCATTGTATTATCAGCGTTCGAAACAACCAGGAAACCATATAAGTAACAACTCTTAAATATTACTGCAGCACCAAGTACTTCTCCAACGGTTCTAAACCGTACAGTTCCCACGAAACCAATCTTCTAAATGTTACCGAACAAACAGGGGGGTGGAAAAATGCATTTTTACTGAAGAAATAAACTGTGGTGGTTGTTTACGAAGCTCTTAAAAGGGCAGATGTCAGGTTTGAAACCATTAGTGAGATAAATTATAGCCGTTGCCTCCGCCCCCTGTCGCATGCCCAGAGCCTAATCCTTGGATAAAGATTTTATTTTTGGTGTAAAATGAAGAGACATCTCTTCGGTCAGGGTTAAGTCACTGTAGGTAGCGGGGCGATAAAGTTTTGAGAATATTTTTTTAACCGATGAATTAATATTAATTAAAACACCTCACAAAGTAAATGAAGTGAACGAAGCGATGGATGGACTTCAAATGTAATTATTAAGTCATCAATTATTATTAAGCGTAGCAAGACATGGGTACATACCAGGCCACTCAGAAAGTATTGCGAAAAAAAAGTTTTTATATATGAGAGACTGGTCAGTTATAATCTATTTCTAAAATATGATTATTTATGAGTAAAAATAAGTACGTTCCAATTTCAAAATTTCTCTCTGCATTTTTTGCAAGATAATTTCAATTATTGTGTCTCATTAAAAAATGGATCTGCGTCGGGAACATTTTGGCGCTATGATTTTCCACGATGTCAAGTGTCGCCTGAAACCAAACGAATCGTACGATAGACTTCAAATGGCATTCATGGATAAAGGCCCTGCCAAGGCGACAGTGTATCGTTGGTATAACGAATTCAAGCGCGGTCGACTGACTTTGGAGGATGAAGAAAGAAGTGGTCGCCCTTTGACGGCTGTTACGGAAGAAAACGTGCTAGCAGTGAAAAATTTAATCCAAGATAATAGACGAGTCACATATCAAGAGATTCAGCACATTCTTCAGATTGGATCGGGAAGCCTTCACGAGATTCTACACGTGCATCTTCGTGTGGGAAGGATAGTTTCACGCTGGGTGCCGCACAATCTCACCGATGCTCAGAAGCAGGCCCGGGTGGAATGGTGTCGTGATATGATAAACAAGTTTGAAGCAGGCGCGTCTCGGCGTGTTTATGACATCATTACAGGTGATGAGTCGTGGATTAATCAGTATGATCCTAAATATAAAAAAAAACTACCATAGTTGACTTCATTCAGTATCCCTCATTCCGTACGTTACAAATCCAATTGTAATAAGTTCCACTCGTCGCTTGTGACTTGTACCACATAGAGGGTGTTGCGAGAGCTTACTGGCGCGCTGTGTCGTATCGATATGATTTAGGTACAACTCGCTCCAGCCGCTCGTCTAATTACTTAACCTTGTTTTTCCTAATTCTTGGATTTATTTAGTAAACCATTTTCTCAGATTCTGTGAATTTTGTGGAAATTAATTTTGTAGGCAAAGATGGAAGCAGCGGCAAATGGAATTTTATAATAAAATTAAAAAAGACTTCGCCCACAAATGGGACTGTTTTGATTTTGATATTCCGGTCTTCTCAAATGTCCACGTAATTAATATTTTGGAAAATAAAGAAGTTAATTATTTTTACGAGATTAGATGATTTTTCAATATTAATTACATACATACATACATACATAAACTCACGCCTATGTCCCCGAAGGGGTAGGCAGAGGTGCTAGCACCCACATTTCGCCAGTTTATGTTTAGGTCCCAATGTAATAGGTGGCGAGCCTATTGCCATTAACCGGGCACTTATAAGCCTGCGATAAATACACACATAACTTCGAAAAGCATCGAAAAGTCATTGGAGTGTGCCATGGTAAAACCTGGGATCGAACCCGAGACCTCGTCTCAGCAGTCCATTACCCATACCACTAGGCTACCGCGGCTTTTTTTCAGTATTAATTAACACGTAAATATGTTCTTTATTGTAATTCTATGAATTTGAAATCATTATGACGTTTCATATCATACTAATATTATAAACGCGAACCCACTTTATGTAATTAGCTGGTTTTGCGATGGTAACGTAAATAAAACTAGCGAGATAATAGATCTCATAGTAATTTATTGATTCGACAACACAGTACAGTACAAGAGTCTGGTTACGTATGTAAAATCCTGCCTTTAATGGTGGAGAGTAGGAAATAAGGTTTTTTGTTCACTGTACCTTTTTTTTTTTATCGTGCGGAAATCCCTTCGGATACCCCCCCGCGTGCCAGCGGGGGCGGTTATGTCGGGCTTGAACCGACTAAAACCGCACTCCGTCTCGGGTCTACTGACGCCGGGGTGTAAGGTTGCCCATAGAGCATATCCCTCGCACCCCGACTGACCCTTTTTTTTTTTTTTTATCGTGCGGAAATCCCTTCGGATACCCCCCCGCCGGCCAGCGGGGGCGGTTATGTCGGGCTTGCACCGACTAAAACCGCACGCCGTCTCGGGTCTTCAGACGCCGGGGTGTAAGGTTACCCATAGAGCATATCCCTCGCACCCCGGCTGACCCTGGGCCATCTCACCACTAATAGCATCGCTCATCCTGTCTCCTCTGAAAGCAGAGGAGTACGGAGAGCGATGTGTTCCCGCCACGTTGGGTATTGGCCGACGATCAATGCCAACCCTATGAAGGGGTGAAGGGGAAGCCATTGACCGCCGCCCAGGGTGTACCGGCCGCTCCGATTCCGTTCTCCCCGGACTGCAGCGGGATCGGAATCGGAGCGACACTCGAGGAGGTTACCCAACACACACCCCGACTGACCCTGGGCGTTTCGAGATGGCCCCCTCGGGTTTGGGAACCACGGTATCCCCGTCTTGCCCCGGTTTGGGGTAGGGGCGCTAGTCGCCCCACCGTCCCGGCCAGCTTCTGCTGGGGTGACAGGTGGCCTCACCCGCCACCCCCAGGCCTGCGCTCATGGAGGACGGAGGTCGTTAAGCAAGGACGGAGGTCGTTAAGCGAGGGTAGTCAAAAGAAGAAGTGGTCAAAATCAGAAATGGTCGCTAAAAGAAATAGCCTTATGAAGAAGTGGACGAATCCAGAACAGGGCCTGTAGACAAAGTGACATTCTACTAGTGGAATCACTTCGAAGCGAACCTTCAAAAGATCAAAATGTATGGGAGTGACATTATTTGTTACACGTGACATGTCGACCAATAATGTCTCTCCAATACATTTTGAACTTTTGAAGGTTCGCTTCGAAGCGATTCCACTAGTAGAACATCACTTTGTCTAGGCCCCTAGGGCATAGCTAGAAAATGACCAATAAAGAAGTGGACCCTAAACGTCAAAAGGATACAGAGTGAGTGCCTTTTTTTTTTTTTTAACGTGCGGAAATCCCTTCGGATACCCCCCCGCCGGCCAGCGGGGGTGGTTATGTCGTGTCTCGACTAAAACCGCACGGTGTCCTCCCCAAGTGTCCGTTGCCGGGCACCCCGGGTAAGCCCTCGAAAGGATAACCCCAGGGTTGCCGGCGGACTTTGGCCGCCACCGCGGCCTCGCCTGGTGGGTCGGGTTTTATCCCGCTTCGGTGAGTTGACAGGCGTGTGTAGGGCACACACGACACGCCTCCGCCACGGCCTGCTTCTGTAAGGACGGCGAGTCGGCCAACTGCCGTCCTCAGGCCCCGATCATGGAGGTCGGTAGTCCCGGGCGTAGATGAGTCTGCGGCGTCCTCGCCGCAGACTGCGAAACTCGGGGGGCAGGGTTCTCTCCCGCTCCCTCTCCGAGAGTGAGTGTCTAAAGTAAAACTACCAACACAACTACTTAAATCCATGTTCGAATACTTGTATCGAACAGTATGTATGCATGTATCTTTGTTGCTCTTTTACGCAAAAACGGCTGAACGAATCACTCTGAAGTTTGGTACAAACATATATTATAGTCTGGAATAACACATAGGCTACTTTATATCCCTGGAATAGATTTACATGGGTAGCTGGAACTGAATCAGAATTCCACGACGGTGGAGCCGCGTGAAAGAGCAACAAACGTACATACATACTCTCAAACTTTCGCGTTTATAATATTAGTAGGATTTTGTTCTGAACATTAGCTTTTAACGACCGTACATTTTAAGACCTTAATAGCGTTATTAAATGATATAAATATCTCCGCAAGACAGCTAGGCTTGCGAAACCAGTTTTATGTACAGCTTCCTGCGCTACCTCCTTCTAACTGAAGTTAGCGTTAATCGTGACGGAATTATTATAATATTAATAATTATTTTTTTGTGCGGAGGTTCCCTGGGATAACCCCCGCCGGATAGCGGGGGCGGTTATGTCGGGCTTGAACCAACTAACACCACACGCCGTCTCGGGTCTAATGACGCGGGGGTGTAAGGTTGCCTCTAAAGCATTTCCCTCGCACCCCGACTGACATTGGGCCATCTCCGGTTTGAGAGGAGGCCCCCTCGGGTAATAAAAGTACCTTTTTTTTTTCGTGCGGAAATCCCTTCGGATACCCCCCCGCCGGCCAGCGGGGGCGGTTATGTCGGGCTTGCACCGACTAAAACCGCACGCCGTCTCGGGTCTTCAGACGCCGGGGTGTAAGGTTACCCATAGAGCATATCCCTCGCACCCCGGCTGACCCTGGGCCATCTCACCACTAACAGCATCGCTTTATTTTTATTTTTTTTCGTGCGGAAATCCCCTCGGATACCCCCCCGCCGGCCATCGGGGTCGGTTATGTCGGGTTTGAACCGACTAAAACCACACGCCGTCTCGGGTCTACGGACGCGGGGGTGTAAGGTTGCCCATAGAGCATGTCCCTCGCACCCCGACTGACCCTGGGCCATCTCCGGTTTCGAGATGGCACCCTCGGGTTTGAGAACCACGGTGTCCCCGTCTTGCCCCGGTTTGGGGGAGGGGTGCTAGTCGCCCCACCGTCACGGCCTGCTTCTGCTGGGGTCACAGGCGGCCTCACCTGCCACCCCCAGGCCTGAATACAAAAAAAAAAATCGGTATATAGCGGCGATAGCCTAGTGGCATACATAACGGACTGCTGAGACGAGGTTTCGTAGTTATGTGTGCATTAATATATATTAATTATCGCACGCTTAATAATGTGCCCGGTAGATTTCAATAGGCTCGCCCCCTATTACATTGGGCCCTTAACATAACTGGCGAATCGTGGGTGTGTAATACACCTCTGCCTACCCCTTCGGGGATACAGGCGTGAAGTTATCAAATCAAATCAAATCAAATTCATTTATTTCAAGTAACAGAGACTCAGTCAATACTATTACAATATATCAAGTTTCATACATAGATTCATACATATTATTATTATATACATTATTATTATTACACATACACACGAATACAAGAACACACATGTCTATAAATCAGATTCAATTTCAATTACCTATACATTATTCATTAGATAAATTAAATTATTAGATTAAATTAAACATGAATTAGATTAAAATTAAATTAAACTTAATTGATTTGAATGTCATCGAGTACTAAGTATGTCAACTGAGAATTAAACATATTGAGAAATTGAATCATCAGTAAAATTGGACTATGTGCCTTGATCAACATTCACACATGCTCATTTGTTTATTTGTCAGTACATGAATCCGGCTACAGTGGTTAATGTACTGACAATCAAATCTACCGGCAAAGAGTCTCAGGATACTGTTGGAGCTGGCCCGCACCCTGCTCACCAGGGACGTGCATCGTTTTCGCATGGTTGTATAGAAGCAGTCAGTCTGCGCGTCAGCGAACATTCCCGACGCACTGCAGCGCCTGGACAACCCCAGCAGCATCCTAAACGCATTGTTATACTGGACACGAAGGGCCCCGTACTGCTTCTGCGTGTACGACACCCACAGGCTGCTAGTATAGAAGGATGTGCAAAATGCCTTAAAAAGAGTAATTTTGACATCCCTCGAGCACCGTGCAAACCTACGGGCTATCATATTCGCCCTCACAGATAGCGCCCTTCGTTCCCTCTTTATATCCGCATCGTCACCCAGGTCGGACGCCAACATGTGTCCCAAGTATTTAAACTGGCTAACTTGAATCAGTTCAGTTCCGTTCAACCTTATTGGTGGTATGTTGTTTGGGCACCTGTGACCTCCAGCCTGAAAGACCATGGACATACTTTTCTTTGCGTTGTAGATCAAGCCGTGCCTCAAGGCGTAACATTCACATATAGTCAACAGTTTAGATAAACCACAAATTGACGCGCTCAGTAGCACCATGTCATCAGCATAGCTCAAATTGTTGACACAGATTCCGTCTATGTGACATCCGACACGGGTGCCGCTGAGCTCCCCAATCAGTGCGTTCACGTACAGGTTGAAAAGCTTTGGGGATGTGAGTCCCCCCTGTCTCACTCCGCATCCCAGCCTATACGGCTCAGATGTCGCGCCCGCCCATCTAACAACGTTGACCTGGTTGAGATACCAATATTTTAGAATTTGGAGTAAGTCCTCTGGCATCGAGGTGTCCTCCAGCTTTTGCCATAAGATGTCATAACTAACCAAATCAAACGCCTTCTATAGGTCGAGAAAACAAGCATAAATAGGTGTCTTCCTATCGGTGTAGTACTTGACAGTTTGCTTTAGACACAGAATTGCCGATTCAGTGGATAGTCCTGTTTTAAACCCAAACTGGTTGACATGGATACTTAAGTATTTGTCAAGCCGTGTGTTAAGCAAACTATCAAGCACCTTAGCCAATATGGTAGCCAGGGAAATCGGTCTGTAATTACTTTGATCGCTAATATCACCTGTCTTGCTCTTAAGAATTGGTACCACCACAGTCCTCACCATTCCAGCAGGTAAGTACGAATGACCGACGCAAAGCGAATAGAACATAGCAAGTACACGAGGCAGGTGTACTCCAGCATGTTTCAGATGTTCTATACTCAAGTTGTCATGACCGGGAGATTTTCCTCTTGATATTGCCTGTATAATTTTATTAATCTCCTTTGCATCGAACAAAGCACTAGTCCCCCGCCCCTGGTGTACATTACTGATGATAGTCCGTGGCGGCCCCAAAGGTGACTTTACAGTAAAATGTTCCCTAAACATTTCAGCAATGGATTTATGGTCGTTTAGCCCGTTGACACTCACAGGTAAGCCTGGCTTATTATTCAATTTATTGACATTTTTCCAAAAGCCGCGAAAATCACGCTTAGAATGTTCAGATGCAAGTATGTCCATCTTAATGCGCTCGCTATTGTTCTGGCACCACTTTAAACGAGACTTAAATATTTTACGACTATCTCGCATTTCCTCCCAGACACGACCCTCCCCCGGCTTACCACTGAAAACCCATTGTTGAAATTTACACCTTGCCACACCGTGAGCTTCACGAACATGCTTATTCCAACCGATTACAATTTCTTTCTTTTTAGTATGACTGGCAGACTGACTTTTTGTAGCCGCCACAGTCAATGCCTCAATTATGTCTTGGTACATTTTGTCAATAATAACTCTATGGCCTAACTCGCTACACTGCCTGTTACTACAGTCACTAAATTCAGATGGAAAGTCTATAAGTCTCAATTTTTCGTTACATAATTGACTGTACAAGCTAATTTGTTCAGGGTTTCTTTCACCCCATCGTACATTATTATTATTATCATACATATCTATTTCACTAAGCAATTTTGGTTTAATCACACCCAAATTACATTTAACTACGAGCGGAAAGTGGTCAGACCATACAGGGGTATAATTTATATGTGCACTCACAATACTTTGCAGAGCCGATCTGGTGACGACACAGTGATCCAACCAGCTCCTTCCACCATTTATCTCACTAATATAACTATACGTATCGGAATGTAAGCCTATTTTCAACACATCTGCACACGACCAGTCTAAATCACTACAGAAATTAGAAAGTTCATAGAAAAATTGCGCACCTGGCTTTGCGTTGAAGTCACCGAGCATGTAAACACACTCGATGTTCTCGCTACTCACAATAGCACCGAGCGATCCTAGGCAGTCCGTGAACTCCGCCAGATTAGCCGTAGCATCCGTCGGCATATAGACACTAACCACAAGAAATGACCGCCGTCCCTCCACCACTTTTATAGCACACATTCGCGTATTGTCACACTTTACTACCGATACATTTTGGAAAACGTTTTTGTTCCATAGCACTGCCACCCCACCCCACGGACGACCCTGGATCATTCCTTCCGACAGGTCCATGGGCGAAACTCCGGTATAGGCGAAATCCGTATGAATATGTCCCAAGAAATCGATATCGTGTGGTAACAGCCAATGCTCTTGTAGGGCTATTATATGTGAAGAACGACAAAGCGATCGTATATTTCCAATAGAGCGCCTTACATTCTTACAGTTAAAACTGACAAAATTGAATAAGTGGTTACTTGTCAGACTTGTCATACTTTTCATGGTTACAAGCCGGTATAATGGGGGTATCATTGTTCGAAAGTTTTTCTCGATAATTTACAAATCGCCTGAATATGATTCCTTCCGGCCACAGTTTATCGTCTAAAAACATTGTTAATTTACTCTCTAATACGTAAAATTTGAAAGCCTTATGACCACGTACTTGCTTGAATGAGATTTCTTCCAAATGTATCATTACTTTTGTTTTTCTATATACATAATCCACTATGTCTTTCTCGGTGCTATCTTTATGTACTTTCGTTATAAAAATAGGAACTGATTTTTCAGCCGCTTTAAAATTTCCTTCCATATCCCTTGACATTCCCGCTATCCCATGGTAGCGATATGACCGTTTTTTAGTTTTTGAGACAATTTGCCAGCCTTCGTTATCTTTAGTTTCATTTGTTTCCCTCAATCCGCCTTGATTGTTTGTGTCGCTGTCGCGCTCACCAGTTTTCGATTCGATAGGAATACGGCGTTCGGGACGCTCGAGCGAGGCAACAACGCGGACCTCTCCAACAGACGATGGTGACGTCACGCTGACGCGGCGTCAACGTCGTCGGCCGACGCCCTCAGGTGCCGGGGAGGCTCGCCGCAGCGGCGGCGCAGCTGATTCACCCGCACTTTGTTCACCTACCCCCCTTATGCTTCTGAAATTTGGTACCACGTTCTGTTCGCTCAATATGAGATCAATTTTGTCCAGCGACTCCTGGTCATTTATATGCGATAATGGGTTATTAATAACCGACAAACCCATTGGTCCACTATCAACACGCCATGCCCCGCATCTCATATTTACACTATGGGGGGTAGCTGGCGGTAACGAGTCGTATTTTAGCTGCAGAATTTCGCTTCTGCAAGCACTGAGCTGATCCTGTGTAACGTAGTTAGACTTTATCAAATCCAGCTCGTTTTGCATTTTTAGCAGGTCCTTCAGAAGTTTTGTGCAGTCGAGGTGATCAAATAAAATTGGTGGTAATTTTTCTAATTGTCTCGCCACAAATACAGGAATCACATCGGGTTCTGTCGATTTAAATAAGTTGAATATATCATATAAGTCTCTTTGCTCTTTTCCTTTATTCTTCCGGTTTATTTTGTTTTTACTCGATGGTATAGACTCGAACAATAGTGACTTCGAATTTTTAATTTCATCACTTGAGAATGACGTCGCACAAATTCTCACTAGTGTTTCTTCGTCTACTATCGATATTTTATTTTGGATGTAGGACAAAAGCTCGTCGATAACTATATTACACGAGTTGCATTTAACCGTCGTCGTCATTTTAAACACGATTACACATGTTATGGTTACACATGTTATGTTATGTCAATATTATTTTATTATCGTTTTCTGTCTATTGGGCTGAACGCTTATTTGATTTATATAAAAACCACAGCTGGTGTAAGATATTGATAATTATTAACTAATTTATAATTAAATAATGACGGCCTCTGTGGCGTAGCGGTAGTGCATTCGACTGCTATGACAGGGGGCGCGGGTTCGATTCCCACTCAGCGCAAATATTTGTATGCATGAATATGTCTATTTGCATTGGTCTGGGTGTTTCTATGTATAATATTTATATATTTATTAAAAAAAAGTATATAAGTATGTTTATCTGCATTCTAGAACCCATAACACAAGCTAGTTAAACTATGCTTACTTTGGGTCTAGAGAGCGCTGTGTAGAATGTCGTACAATATAGAATATTTACTTTTAATGAATTTATAACACATACGACATCTTTATCACGTCATAAAATATATAAAATTACTCAAATTCAAAAATAGTAATTTGATGCGAAACACAATTTTCATTAGAAATAGCTTCGTTCCAGTTAATCCGCAGTAAGAAAATTAAATATAAGATGGCCGACACCTGTGTCATTTCCCACACCAGTCGTTAAATTCCCAGCTAAACTTAACGACTTAGAAGAAAGGGTGGGAAGCTTATTACCTCACATTTAACAAGAAAATAACACGAGGCGTTCATGACCAGTTGCACTTAGTGAACGATAAACGATACGAGAGTAAGCAATTTGCGCCGGGCGAGATTATGGATGGGCTTTTATGGTGTCCTGCAATGTATGGATTATAGCAGGTGAATATAATAGGTGGTTGCGTGTAATGGAATTTCCTGTTTGACTTTATGGCCTTCAACAGAGCCTACTGAAAAAATTGACTCCATCATATGGTGGTAGAGTCAAGCAACAGTCATTTTGGTCGTTGCACGAATGGGCCGACTCGACCGGGGAAGCACCACCCTCTCACAGAATATCGACGCCAAGTGAGAGTGCCGGAGCTGTAAAATCATCAGGTTATTGAACCAGTAGAATAATGTGTTTTTTTGTTGTTATTTTTATTTTTACAGAGGGTTTGTTCACAAACCGGCTTTGTTCATGAAGTGGTAATTTTTTAAATTTATTTTTCAAAAACTGTTACATAAACAGAACCTTATAGCATAAATCTTTTTTCCATCATGTCACAATTTCAGTTGGCAGAAAAACTGAAATCAATTTAAAGAGTAGGTACAGTTTTCTTCCCGAGACGGCGTGCGGTTTTAGTCGGTTCAAGCCCGACATAACCGCCCCCGCTGGCACGCGGGGGGTATCCGAAGGGATTTCCGCACGATAAAAAAAAAAAAAGGTACAGTTTTCTTTCTGAATCAGGTTTTACCTAAACAAGACAAGATAAAGTCGGCAATACTGAATTAAAACAGCTACATCAAACACAACAGTATAATCACTTAGCACTAAATCACTGTTGTTCCACAAAATTAAGGTTCCACCAAAGAAATGGCCGCTTGTTTTAAATTCAAGGCTATACGTCGATGCGGGGGATCCAAAAGGGGCGGAGCAGGCCTTGGAGCCATTACTAAGATAAATTACGGCTGCTGTGAATTTCTTCGACCCCCTCCCGTCATCTAAGCCCTCGGTAATCCTCTTAAGGTAAGCCCTCTTGAAAAAATACGAAACATTTGATGGTCGTCAGCAGTTGGTTAAGTTTTTTGAATATGTGTTTGAGGGTTAAAGGCGTGAAAACTTTTACGGCGAATGGATTATTGACTTTTGTGTGGTGTTCTGTCAGCAGTTGATCCTGTGGTATTTTAGGATATTTCCTGTTTATGTGAAAGGATGAAACACGGGAGGAAAACTGAAACTAGAAACTACAGGATACAAGATATAATAAAATCGTAATTACTATAAAGTGCGAATAAGTGACTTTGTTTGTATTTGTGTGGAAGTAATCTACGGAAGTACGGGATCAATTTGTAAAATTCTTTCACCATTTGATAGGTACATTATGGTGAGTGGATGTAGGCTAAGACTGTAAGCAAGGGGAACCCCAGGGTTATTCTTTGGAGGGAATACCCGGGGTGCCTGGCAATGGGCGCTTGGGAAGGACACCGTGTGGTTTGAGTCGGTTCGATTTCGACATACCCACCTCATCGCTGGCACTGGTGGGGTGAATCCAGTGGGGGTTTCCACACGTAAAAAAAAGGGCGGTA
This sequence comes from Cybosia mesomella, assembly GCA_946251805.1. NCBI lineage: Eukaryota > Metazoa > Arthropoda > Insecta > Lepidoptera > Erebidae > Cybosia > Cybosia mesomella. Next base: position 39,035,959 of record OX276389.1, read on the forward strand.
TGCTAGTTCTGCAACATGAAGTTATTTAAATCTTATCAGATAGTATTCTGTGTCTTACTAGGGTGGTGTGGTACAATAGGAATTAAAAGGAAATTGTCCCAAGAACCACTAGGTCCATATTTTTTAATGTATTTATGCTCAAGGCGTTACTTTAGATTTTACTTTACATTTATAGATATTTTTAGTGTTAAAAAGCACCAACTTCAATGTGTAGTGCCTATAGACACATTAATGGGGTTCCATCAACCTTTGACTACTACTAAGTTATCCTTAAGTAGCCGTGTGCCTTTTTTTTTTTTTTTCGTGCGGAAATCCCCTCGGATACCCCCCGGCCAGCGGGGGCGGTTATGTCGGGCTTGAACCGACTAAAACCGCACGCCGTCTCGGGTCTGCAGACGCCGGGGTGTAAGGTTGCCCATAGAGCATATCCCTCGCTCCCCAACTGACCCTGGCCCATCTCCGGTTTCGAGATGGCCCCCTCGGGTTTGGGAACCACGGTGTCCCCGTCTTGCCCCGGTTTGGGGGAGGGGCGCTAGTCGCCCCACCGTCCCGGCCTGCTTCTGCTGGGGTGACAGGCGGCCTCACCTGCCACCCCCAGGCCTGCGCTCATAGAGGACGGAGGTCGTTAAGCGACCTCCGGCGCCTGAGTCGCCTGCGACGCGCGACGAGCATGTTGCGGGCTCGGCGGGCCGGGAGAGTTCTGAACCTCTCCCGGGCGCGCTCCGCCATCTCCTTCGCGAGCATCACATGCTCGCAGAAGGAGGAGTAGCCGTGTGCCTTGACTAAACCTAAAAACTTTAACTTTTGAACTTACGACTTTACAAAAACGTTGTAAGTAGTTTCTTAACTTTATCTTAATTAAGTTAATTATAATGCACTGCAGGGATCTAGTTTATTTACTTAACACAAGGCCACAGGTAAATATTTTTTCAGGTAGTGTTTACGTCAGTCGGGGTGCGAGGGATATGCTCTATGGGCAACCTTACACCCCGGCGTCTGTAGACCCGAGACGGCGTGCGGTTTTAGTCGGTTCAAGCCCGACATAACCGCCCCCGCTGGCACGCGGGGGGGTATCCGAAGGGATTTCCGCACGATAAAAAAAAAAAAAAAGGTAGTGTTTACGTGACAAAACTTTGGCCATATTATGAATTATTAGTTGATACCCACCTACCTCATTCAATTCTATCCGGGTGGGGCTGCCCACCCCCCGGAGCCTGGAGAACAGAGGCGGCGTGCGGTTTTAGTCGGTTCAAGTCCGACATAACCTCCCCCGCTCCCTGGTGGGTGAAACAAAAGGGTGGCTGCCCATCATGATATTTGCATCATCATTCTTTTGTCTTTCCATTTTCTTTTGTAAAACCTTCAAATTATATTACTCTCCAATAAACCGAATATGAACCAGCATCCCATAGAATAGACTCAGTGATTAGTAATATATCCCATTGTACAGTGGGTTTACTTCAAAAGTTAGGACAAGAGTTTTACAAAAAGCTTTAAAGATTTAGATCGGAAAAAGAGAACATCTAGGACGGGACTTGAACCCGCGACCAGTCCCTTACAGGGGCAATGCTCTGACCAACTGAGCCACCTAGACACGTCGCAGATATTCGAAATTCTCCGATACATTAATACGTCTTAAGGCGACGTTGGAGCCATCTACCGTAATTCTTGTGAACTACGGAAACAATGAATAACTTTACAGTCATTTTTAAACATTGTCTAGGTGGCTCAGTTGGTCAGAGCATACCCCCTATAAGAGACGGGTTCAAGTCCCGTCCTAGATGTTCACTTTTTCCGATCTAAATCTTTAGAAAAAAGTAAGCTTACAAAATGCTTAAAAATTTAATAGAAAAAAGCTTTAAATTTAGATCAACAATAAAGCATGATTTTGTCGGAAGTTTACGCGAATGTCACACATTGAAATAAAACAATTTTTAACGGATTCTATAACGATTTATTTCATGTTAGTTTATTATTTAGTATTTAAATTTAACCTCCCCGTGACCATGGCTGCTGAAAAGCAACCGAAACGTCGGGTTCAATGTAAATAATAAATAAAAAATAATGTCGCGATAGAATCCGTTAAAAATAGTTTCATTTCGTTCGTTCATAAGAGCAACAATAAAGCAGTTGGACTTGTGTCATTAAAGTTATATTCGCTCAAAAAACGACAAGTAACATTTACCACATCATGGTGAGCAATGGCTTTCATTCTTTGGGTCACATAAAACCTAAAAGGGCTTTAAAAGTAAGTTCTTGTTACAGCTGCGGTATAATAAACCCTATCGAAATTCAATAAAGCCAGATTTTTTGACGATGTATTTATTTACGACTCAAGTTACGAGTGCGTTCCGAAGTGACGTAAAAAGTGAAGAAAATGTCGGAGATCAATGTTGGGTCTTTTTAAGTGACTGCGTAGAACTACGGTTGGTTTTCTATTTCAGTATTAGTTTTATTACTTGAACCTCGCTGACACAGTCATCTTTTTGAATTTGTTAGTTTTGACAATGTAACTTTAATATCTATTATCGGATATAGGGCGATATGATATATAAAGCAGTTTATGACCATACCCTAGAAGAGTGTTCATACAAAATTTCAGCTGAATCTCTACAGTAGTTTTCAAGTGATGCTCGGACATCAATACATATAATAATATCGTAACGAGGTGAAAAGTATAGGTACATTGAATATTTTTCCACAAAAATAATTGCTGTGAGTTTTAGGAACGATACCGATGAAAAAAATGTGATATTTAGAATTTTGGTCGGTTTGTTTGCTTTTTATTATCGATAATTAATGTCCGAGTATCATTTGAAATCTGAAATTTTGTATAAACATTAGGCTATCGATTTTACCCTGCTGCTCCTATCACGCTTATAATAGCGTGATGATATTTAGCGCAGTTTATAACCATACCCTACATGAATGTTCATGCAAAATATCAGCTGAATCTGTTTAGCGGTTTTCAAGTGATGCTCGGACATCTATAATAAAAAACCGGCCAAGTGCGAGTCGGACTCGCCCATGAAGGGGAACCATTCAGTAGCAGCAAGTAACATAATATAAAAGTTCTTGTAGTTCGTTCAACCCAGGCCCCACGCGAATTATAATCATTATTTACTTAGGCACCTATTACAGATTTATTATTAGAAAATAATGGTTCACGGTTTATGCATAAGGTTTATGTTTATGATATTAAATGTTTTTTTTTAATTTTTATATTTGAGCTGATTGAATGAAAGGTAAGTTGCGGTTTACGATGAATGACTATTAAAAAAAAACTACTTACTAGATCTCGTTCAAACCAATTTTCGGTGGAAGTTTACATGGTAGTGTACATCATATGCTTTTTTAGTTTTATCATTCTGTAATTTTAGAAGTGGGGGCACATTTTACCACTTTGGAAGTGGCTCTCTCACAAAATATTCAGTTTAGAAAAAAATTATATTAGAAACCTCAATATCATTTTTGAAGACCTATCCGTAGATTAGGTTTGTCACGACTGGGTTTGACGAAAATATTTTTTTGTGTGAAAATCTAATCTTAATCTTCACAGAATAACAGCATAGTTCCTATAGTTTCGGAAAAAAGTGGCTGTGACATACGGACGGACAGACAGACAGACATGACGAATCTATAAGGGTTCCGTTTTTTGCCATTTGGCTACGGAACCCTAAAAAGTAGAAGAACAGATAAACAGATAAAAATTTTAAGAATCACATTCTTGGCAACGGTATCGTTCCGAGAAATAATTATGTGAAATAATTATCACTGCACAGTTTTTACCTCGTTACGATTTTATTATATATGTATAGATGTTATAGTCTATATAGCTCGTAATCTCAATTCAACCCCGTGCCTATCAGTCTGTGGTGTAGCGTCCAGTGATATTTCACTTTCGCTAATGGATTTAAAACTACGCCATCGCCACCTACCTCAGACCGCGCCGTTATCATTAGTTTTCATAAGGCTGTTACACCCTCTGCGACTGTTTATATTTTATTCACAATGACGAGCTCAGATATGAATGAATTAGTTTTTGTCTGACTGTGGAGTCGTCTGCAGTTGTATGCTCCAGTTTTCATTGCAGTGGTTTGTTATTTAAACGAGTGTTTTATTGTCTACTGGCTATAGAGTAACTCTGAGCGAACAATACACGCCCGGTAACATCTATACGGAAGCATAGTTATTATTTTGGTCATGATTCAAGGCTTTGTGGAGGAACAAGGTGTGATGTTCCTCCAACACAAAGGGAGGATCCTCCGACCAGACAACGTGATGGCCCCTAACTGTTGAAGTTAGAATTCTGTGTATATGCTACTCAGCGCGTGAACTTCATTTTCGCGATGCAGGATTGTGACGTAGGAATCATGTGGAAGTTGTGACATAGTAGATAGTTCCGGTTCAGCTTGTTGGTCGCTAGATGGCGCTGATTTCATGTGGTATCGTAGTAGTTGAGCTTACTGTTACTAGATGTCGCCTGGGTACATATGATACCACCACAGCTTAAATAAACCAGTAGTTTTGAAATATGGGTGTTTTTATAGAGCCCTACCAAGCTCTTCGGGGCCTAAGTCCACCTCACCAGCAAGCTGATGTTCCTGCTGATGAACGGGCGTGGCTCTGGTGCGGCTTTTTTTTCGGGGTTGCAAGGGTCAGATGGTCGCTCCAATAAAATCTGTATGAAAAAAGTTAAAAGGAGGAGGAGTAAGTGGAGGCAAAAGTCTCGAATCCAACCGAGAACAACCCTGATGATGAAGAAGTTTGCAATTTGACAATACTGAGGGAGAAACGGTGTAATGTTTTTATAAAAAAAGTGTGTAGCACTCCGGGAGTGCCGGCAGAAGTGAAAACAATTACATACATTAACATAACTTCACGCCTGTATCCCCGAAGCGGTAGGCAGAGGTTTATTACACATCCACGATTCGCCAGTTATGTTAAGGTCTCAGTGTAATAGGGGGCGAGCCTTTTGCCATCTACCGGGCACATTATTAGGCGAGCGATAATTACATTTATTAATGCAAACATAACTACGAAAAGTCAGAGGTGTGTGCCCGGGGCGACTGGGGATCGAACTCGAGACTTCGTCTCAGCAGTCCGTTACGTACGCCACTGTACCTCCAACTCAAATCTTCATTATCCATCCCTCCCTGTCATCTTCCTTCCCTCCCTTCCTCCGTCACTACCTTCCTCTCTCCCTCAATATCTTTCACCCTCCCTCCATACCTTCTTACCTCCATCGAGCCGTCACTCTCTCTCTCTCTTCCTGCCTTATTCCCTCTCTACCTAACTTCCCTCCTTCCTACCTCCCTACCTACCTTCCTCCCTCCCTTCCTACCTAACGTTCTCCCTCCTTCCATGTATTCATTCATCTATCCATCCATTTTTGAATATGAAAAGCGGCACAGGACGTTACGTGACGGGACGTGACGATGACGTGAATCAAAAAAGCGCTCATATGGAAAGTGTTCAAGGTGCCTTAAGAAGATATCACTTCAAAAAGTTGCAGTTTTTAAGCTAATTGGCGAGTAGGTAAACATTTTTAATCATAAATTATCACGTACAGAATTATAATATATCATTCAGTACTTGGTTTAATATTTGTTAAACGGCGCTGGCGCACTACACTACAGAGCTACTACTAACACTCTACTAACTACTACTCTACTAACGCTAAAGAAAGTGTTAACAATACATGATCTTGTCGAAATTAGAAAACTATAAAGGCTGCAATACAATTCAATTCTTTCATTTTATTGGAGAATGGGGTACGACTGGGTCGTAACTTACGATCCAAAGAGATTTGGCCGAGAACTATTATAGAAAAGATGATTTTGCAACTAGTTTTATAAATCTTCTATAATAGACTTAAAATATTGGAACAGTCTGGTAGAAATAACGGCTCTTTATATACAGACGCGGCGGAGGACCTAGTTTTATGATATGTGGTGCATATTATAAAACTAATTCCTCCACCGGGTCTGTCTGTTCGCGATAAACTCAAAAACTACTGCACTGATTTTATACTGTTTTCACCAATGGATAGAGTGGTTGTCGAGGAAGGTTTCAGTATATAATTTGTCAAGTTTTAGTATACGTTGGCTAAAATATAATGATATTTGTTAGAGGTGTCGGAACACTGGGGTTAGCCTTTCGAGGGCTTGCCCTGGGTGCCCGGCAATGGACACTTGATCCACATGTCAATCCTTTTACCCTTTAATCATATATTCCTTTGTAAGACCTTACAATTATATTGATTCAATGAAGCGAATATCAACCATCAACACTTAAAATCCATTATCATGCTCACAGCAATTTCCCAGTTGTGTCGAAAATTTGTACTTTGGAGCCTGGGGCCACATATTGTTTTTTTTTTTTTTTTAATATTGTACGACAAAGTACACAACGCCATCTAGACCCAAACTAAGCAGAGCTTGTCATATGGGTTCTAGAATGCGGATAAACATACTCAAATACTTTTTTTTTTGTAAATAAATACATATTATACATAGAAACACCCAGACCAATGCAAATATACATATTTGCACTGAGCGGGAAACGAACCCGCGACCTTTGGCTTAGCAGTCGAATGCACTACCGCTACGCCACAGAGGTCGTTTTAGGTTGGTATGGCTTCTCTGGGAGCGACTGCTGTGTAACCTTCCAATGAGGAGAGGAAAGCCCACGCCACAGCCGGACATTATTTTTATTAGGCACAAAAAAAAAAAAAAAAATAGAAATATAATATAAAAATAATTAGAAAAAATAATTGCTACGTGTTCTAGGAACGATACTGATGCCAAAAATGTGTTTTTCAGAACTTTTGTCTACTTTTTAGGGTTCCGTTGCCAAATGGCAAAAAACGGAATCCTTATAGATTCGTCATGTCTGTCTGTCTGTCCGTCCGTATGTCACAGCCACTTTTTTCCGAAACTAATAAAAACTATGCTGTTAAAACTTGGTAAGTAGATGTATTCTGTGAACCGCATTAAGATTTTCACACAAAAATTGGAAAAAAAACAAGTTGAATTCCTGAGACGAGCTCAGCCGAATACAAGGGATTTTCGATTTTGCGTTTTTTTTTTTTGCGAAGTTTTGCGATTTTTTCTTTATCTTGCTGTTTTCGGTAATAGATTCGTGCTGGGGTGAACCATTGCAAGATAAAAAAAGATAAAAGATAAGGGCTTTTCTAAAGAAAATCCCTAAAAACAACAAATTTTGGGGACTCCCCATACTTAGAACTGAAACTCAAAATTTTTTTTTTCATCAAACCCATACGTGTGGGTATCTATGGATATCTATATATAAACCTTGCAACAGGTACATTTACTCGTGTTATAAAATGATATTATTATGAAATATGACAAAGAACCTCCGGCTCGGATTATATCGGTTATGGATTATACGAAAACCGGAATTTATTATCGACCACATTAGTGAGAGGTACTTAAAAATGCTTTCAAGATGTCGTGTTACCCCTCGCGGTACTACGCGAACATTTACTAGGTTTTATCTATGCTATTATAAAATTGACGTTGAGCGTCAGCTATGCCGACAAGTAGACAGCGTGATATGAGAATTCGACATTAGCACATGTGACTTCCGTGCATCCGGCCATTGAAATAATTGTTGATGTATTTATAAATACCGTTTAGGTTCCGTTGCCAAATGGCAAAAAACGGGACTCATAAAGATTCGTCATGTCTGTCTGTCTGTCTGTCCGTCCGTGTATCCTATGCTGTTGAAACTTGGTAAGAATGATAAAAAAATATATATATATACGATGGACATTACCATGTAAACTTCTACCGAAAATTGGTTTGAACGAGATCCAGTAAGTAGTTTTTTTTAATACGTCATTAATCGTGAACCTCAATTTACTTTTAAATCAATCAACTTAAATATAAAAATTTTACTTGCTGCTACGGAACACTTCATGGGTGAGTCCGACTCGCACTTTGCCGGTTTTTATATAGGTACATAGAACAGGGGGGGTGTGTGTTGGGTAACCTCCTCGAGTGTCGTTCCGATTCCGATCCCGCTGCAGTCCGGGGGGAATGGAACCGGAGCGGCCGGTACACCCTGGGCGGCGGTCAATGGCTTCCCCTTCATGGGGTTGGCATTGATCGTCGGCGAATACCCAACGTGGCGGGAACACATCGCTCTCCGTACTCCTCTGCTTTCAGAGGAGACAGGATGAGCGATGGTGTTTGTGGCTGAGGCCACCATAGGGTCCTGCGGGATCCAGGGGCGGGTTGGCCCACTGCTAACGCAGGGGCCGACGGGCACTTGTGCCGCCGCCGGTGAGAGAGGACCAGCCATCCTCTCGCGTTCCGTAATCGGCAGGTGATCAGCAACGACCTGACTGGTGGCTCCAGAAGGGTACGCCGTGAACTTGCTGACCGGAGGGCTTGCCTTTATTGGCCGGCCCACGACAAGGAAAAGTCTATAACACCCGACAGCCAAGTCGTAAAAACCTATGGATACCAGCCGACCTCCATAGTATATAGGCTTATCCAGGTGCAGGGGGCACCGCCTGGATGGACCACCTTTCCCCCACACTCGTGGGATAAGATATGAATATAAATCCAAAAATTAATAGAAAACCGGACGGAAAAATAAATAACGACAAAATGGCTACGAATATGGACAATACGAATAACGGAGTCTGCGCGGAGATCGCGCAGCTCCAATGCGTGGAGGTGACGCTAAATACCTCGGCGGTGTCGGAGAGTTTCGACACCGCCAACGAGCGAAGCCGGGCGAGTAGCCCGTTGGGTCTGGGGGTACAGAGGACCCGAAAGCGCAGGAGGCGAGCAAAGGCTCGGGCGGGGGAGGACGTCTCGGTTGAGGATTATACCCTCACCGGGACGACCTCCTCCTCCTCCAGCAGTGACGAGACGTCGAAGCCGGCGTCCAAGGTCGCTGCAGGCCGCCGAGGGGCGCGAGGGGGAACGAGGGCTGGACCATCCACCCGAGCGCCCTCAGCCCCTGGTAGGGCTGTGCGAGAGTCACCGTCGAGGCCTTCCACCTCGGCGGTGCCGGTGCCGGAGCCGAGCGGTGGGACGCGGTCTCTCTTGGAGAAACTCCAGAGGGTGACCGCGTCGTTCCGGGGGTCCCCAAGCCCCGAACAGGAGGCGATGCTGAATATAGTGTTCAACATCGCCTCCGAGAATGAGGCCCTCGCGGAACAGCTGGCCGAGTCCCGTCGGGAGACGGCCCGGCTCGCTGCAGCCCTCGAGGAGTTGAAGAGGGTGGTGGCGAGTTCGGCGCAGCCGGTGCCACCAGCGCAATTGGCGCAGCCGGAGCAGCCGGCGCGGGTGACGCGGTCGACACGGTCGACGCAGCCGGCACAGACAGCGCAGTCGGTCACGCAGTCGGCGCGATCGGTGCGGCTGCCGGCCCAATCACCGGAGGAGCCCTGGGTGACGGCTACTCGTGCGCTGGAGGAGCGGATGATGAGTCGGATGGAGGCCTTAGTGGACTCCATCCGTCGTCCGCCTCTGGCGTCGCCGGTGGCCAGCTATGTGGCTGTAACCCAGAAGGGCCCCACCCGCCCGGCTGCAGGTGCATCCCTGCCGGAACCGGCTCCTCGGCTCCCTCCCACCCACTCCCACCACCCACGCACTCGCTGGATGCAGCCGACGTCCGGGTGTCCAGGCCCATTAAATGCGCAGAAATGCGCATTACGGGCCTGGACGACTCCGTCACGGCAGAAGAGCTCAGGCTCGCCGTTGCGGAGGCCGGGGGCTGCTCCCCGGACACAGTTAAGGCCGGAGCGATACGCTTCGGCCGTGGTGGACAGGGGGCAGCAGTTGTCGGCTGCCCTATCGCGGCGGCCCAAAAGGTTGCAGACGGGCGGAGCCTCCTGGTAGGAGGCTTCCTGAGGGCGCAGGCAAGGCTCCTGCAGGCCCGACCGGCCAGGTGCTTCAGGTGCCTGTCGGTGGGCCATGTGGGGGTGCACTGCACGGCGGAAGTGACGGCGGGTGACCGTTGCTTCCGCTGTGGCCAGCCCGGTCACAAAGCCGGCACGTGTGGCGCCCCGCTGCACTGTTTTAGGTGTGCAGCGGGAGACAAGCCGGCTGACCACAGGGTTGGCAGCAAGGCCTGCGCCGGAGGGGAGCCAAAGCCGGGAGGCCGGCCTTCCGCCTCCAGTTCACAGCGGGATGCGGAGATGGGGGTTCCATAATGGATCCTCAACTCCGCATCCTGCAGGTGAATGTTGGCCACGGTGCCCATGCTCAGGACCTTCTGCTCCAGAGCATGGCACAGTGGGCCATAAATGTCGCCGCTGTCGCCGACCCATACACCTACCGGTTCCTCGGGCCTGCCGGGGAAACCGCGCTGGATGGGTCGGCGGCACTGGTGCACAACCCTGCCGCCGGCAGCCCCCCTCTTGTCGTCGTTGCAAGGGGACCCGGCTGCGTGGCGGCGGCGGTTGGCGACATAGCGGTCGTGGCTGCTTACTTCTCGCCGAGCCGAGACATAGCTGATGACTCGTATGAGCAATGGCTCCGTCAGCTGGCAGTCGTCGTCAATGCCTGCCACCCCCGCCCGGTCCTTGTGCTCGGGGACTTCAACGCCTGGTCGTTGGCGTGGGGTTCCCGTCACGATAGGGGCCCGGCGGGGGATAGAGGCAGGGCACTGGAGGACTGGGCCGAAGGACTCGGCCTAGACCTCCTAAATCGGGGAGCCGTGGACACGTTCGTGACCTCGAGGGCCAGTTCAATCGTGGACATCTCGTTCGCGAGTCCCTCGTTGACACGACGTGTTCAGGGCTGGCGTGTCGTCTTGGGGGAGGAGACAAGTTCGGATCACCGATATATTCGGTTTGACGTCTCCGCCCCCGCGACCGATGCGCCGGCCACACCGGCTCCACCCGAGCCACGTTGGGCACTTAAGCGACTAGATCGGGAGCTCCTCCTGGAAGCCGCCATCGTACAGGCCTGGGCCTCTGCGCCGGACAGGCCTGTCAACGTAGACGATGAGGCGGAGTGGTTCCGGGAGGCCACGACCCGTGTCTGCGACGCGGCGATGCCTAGGGCTCCGCCCTATAATCCGAGGGGTCAGGTCTACTGGTGGTCGTCGGAGATCGCGAGGCTCAGACGGGCCTGCGTGATCACGCACCGCCGGTGGGCCCGATTCCGTAGGAGGCGTCGCCGCCCCGCAGATGCGGAGGCCCGAGAGGCGGAGCTGTACCAGGGATACAGGGAGGCCAGAGGTGCCCTCCGAGCAGAGATAAGGCGGGCCAAAAAGGAGGCCCGCTGCGAACTGCTGGAGACGCTGGAGCGGGACCCTTGGGGGCGGCCCTACCTAATGGTAAGGGGAAAACTGCGCCCCAAGGCCCCGCCGTTGACCCAGTGTCTCCAGCCGGAGCTGCTCGGAGGAGTTGTTAGCTCCCTGTTCCCAGCGCGGGCGGTGGAACATGTTCCACCGCAGATGACTCCGCCTCGGTTGCCAATGGTGCCCGACGTGGTTGACGACGACGTGCCCGAGGACACTTGGGTAGAACTAGAGCTGGCGGTGAGAAGGCTGAGAGCCAAACGCACCGCCCCGGGACCCGACGGCATTCCAGGCCGAGCGTGGGTCCTAGCTCTAGTCGACTCTAGGGGCGCCCGGCGGACTCACCGTCCGCCTACCGGCCCATAGTGTTGCTCGACGAGGTGTGCAAGCTCTTTGAAAGAGTAATTGCGAAGCGCCTCGTCGAGCACCTCTCAAGAGTGGGGCCGGACCTGGCGGATGGCCAATATGGCTTCCGCCAGAGGCGCTCCACCGTGGATGCCATCATGCGCGTGAGGGCTCTGGCGGAGGATGCAGTAGCCCGGGGTGAGGTGATGTTGGCGGTGTCTCTGGACATCGCTAACGCGTTCAATACCTTGCCCTGGAGTTGCATTAGGGAGGCGCTCGTGTATCACGAAGTGCCTCTCTACCTCCGCCGCATAGTCGGGGCGTATTTGACGGAGAGAGCCGTCTTCTACCCAACCGTGACCGGTCTCGGCCGGCGTGAGATGTCGTGCGGTGTTCCGCAGGGATCGGTCCTAGGGCCGCTCCTGTGGAACATCGGATACGACTGGGTGCTTCGCGGTGAGCTCGCAGACGGTGCCGCCGTCACGTGTTACGCGGACGACACGCTCGTGACGGCGTGCGGAGTGACATACCGCGAAGCGACCCTGAAGGCCACGACCGCGGTTGCCCAAGTCGTGGAGCGGATCCGGCGGCTGGGTCTCGAGGTGGCTCTGCATAAAACCGAGGCCCTGTTCTTTCATGGGCCTCGGAGCAAGCCACCTGAGGGATCCAGTCTCATCGTGGGAGGTAATCGCATCGGCATCAAGCCACAAAAGAAATATTTGGGGCTCGTGCTCGACGGCCGATGGGACTTCGGAGAGCACATCCGAAGTCTGGCCCCCAAACTGAAGGGCACAGCTCTCGCTCTGGCGCGGCTGCTGCCCAACATGAAGGAGCCCGATGACTCCTGCAGGAGACTCTACGCGGGGATCGTGCGGTCCATGGCCTTGTATGGGTGCCCAATATGGGCGGAGGCCCTGAAGGCCGGAAGTGTGCGGATGCTGCGCGCTCCGCAGCGAGTGATGGCCATCAGGGTCATCCGCGGGTACCGCACGATCTCCTTCGAGGCGGCGAGTCTCCTTGCCGGAACTCCGCCATGGGACCTGGAGGCGAGAGCCCTTTCGCAACTGTACCAGTGGCGAAAGGAGGCGCGGGAGCAGGGACTGAACCCCGAGCATCGAGAAATCGAGGCCATGCAGTCCCAGCTCCGCCAGGCCATCGTGGTGGAGTGGAAGGAACGACTTGGGCGACCAAGCGCAGGGCACGCCGCAATAGCGGCGGTAAGGCCCATCATGGAGGATTGGCTTGAGAGGCGACACGGAAGCCTCTCGTACCGACTGACGCAGGTGATCTCAGGGAAGGGGTGCTTCGGGGACCACCTGCATCGGATCAGGAAGGAGCCAACGCCTGAGTGTCATCACTGTGACGCGAGCGAGGACTCAGGGCTGCACACGCTGGCGGACTGCCCGGCGTGGGAGGTGCCGAGGCGTGACCTCGTGGCAGCCATCGGGGTGGGAGTCCTCTCGCTCGGCAGCATGATTGCGGCAATGGTGCGGAGCGCGAGCGCGTGGGCCGCCACCACCTCCTTCTGCGAGCATGTGATGCTCGCGAAGGAGATGGCGGAGCGCGCCCGGGAGAGGTTCAGAACCCTCCCGGCCCGCCGAGCCCGCAACACGCTCGCCTCGCGTCGCAGGCGACTCAGGCACCGGAGGTCGCTTAACGACCTCCGTCCTCCATGAGCGCAGGCCTGGGGGTGGCAGGTGAGGCCGCCTGTCACCCCAGCAGAAGCAGGCCGGGACGGTGGGGCGACTAGCGCCCCTCCCCCAAACCGGGGCAAGACGGGGACACCGTGGTTCCCAAACCCGAAGGGGCCATCTCGAAACCGGAGATGGCCCAGGGTCAGTCGGGGTGCGAGGGATATGCTCTATGGGCAACCTTACACCCCGGCGTCTGCAGACCCAAGACGGCGTGCGGTTTTAGTCGGTTCGGCGGAAAAAAAAAATAAAAAAAATAAAGGTACATAGAACAGGGGTGCTTGGTTGGGGACCTCCACGCGGTGCACCCTGGGCAACGGAGACGGCAGCGCCTCTCTCCTAGGGTGGGAGAGACGCTGCCGCCTACGGCCAACTCCGACCGAGGCGAGGACGGCCCTGTTGAGGGCTGTTCGGAAGCTTTCCACGTGTCCCTCTGATTAGCAGATGGCACAGTGGAGAGCAAGTAAGGGGGCCATCTCGAAACCGGAGATGGCCCAGGGTCAGTCGGGGTGCGAGGGATATGCTCTATGGGTAACCTTACACCCCGGCGTCTTAAGATCCGAGACGGCGTGCGGTTTTAGTCGGTTCAAGCCCGACATAACCGCCCCCGCTGGAGACACCCCGCTCTGCAGCGGGGGCGGTATCCGAAGGGATTTCCGCACGAAAAAAAAAAAAAAAAAAAGGTACATAGAACAAAAAATCATAATAATAACAACATCAATTGTATGAAATCTCACTTGTAGGTAGCACTATTAGAGGGGTGAGACTGGTTGGATCACCTCCAAGTTTGGTGCACCCTGGGCAACGTGGGCGATGACGCATCATTGATTGCTCCTCTGGAGTAGTTGGCGTCAACGTCAACAGCCAAGAGTCTGACCAACCGGCCCTTTTCAGGGCCAGCTGACCCCATTGCACGAGGGGGTCGGGGTATGGCGGGCCTGCAAGGCCTGCGGGGGGGCGTGGTCGCTCCAGGTACCCCTCTGCTGTTATCAGAGGGGACACTGCGAATGGCCCAGGATCAGTCGGAGTGCGAGAGATATGCTCGATGGGTAACCTTACACCCCGTCGACTGTAGACCCGAGACGGCGTACGGTTTTAGTCGGTTCAAGCCCGACATAACCGCCCCCGCTGGCTGGTGGGGGGGTATCCGAAGGGATTTCCGCAAAAAAAAAAAGGTAGCACTATTAGAAACAGGAGGTACTTGGTAGGTACAAATCTTTCGAGTGTTTGACCGTTTGTTGTCGTTTACGCTCGATGAGACGACGTATACAGGGTGATTGGTAAGTAGTATACAGTATACTACCTACCAATCACCCTGTATACGTCGTCCCCACTGGCAGTATACTGTATACTGCCAGTGGGGACGCCGTTTGACCAGACGGGTGATCAGCCCTTCTATGTGGGGCCATTTCACCCATTTCCCCTATAACGACTGTCATACATATTCGTATGGCAACCGGGACCGACATCTTAACGTGCTCTCCGAGGCACGACCAGACCGCAAATACTCATATTCATGCATACAAATATTTGCACTGAGCGGGGATCGAACGTAGCGGCCGCTTTCAATACCGCCACGCCACGGAGGCTGTCATTGGTAAGTAGTAAGAAGAATTAGTAGTAGAACTTTTTCTGCTCCATCCAGCGCGAAAGAAACCCTCAGAGGGAGTATTTCGCATCAGCGTTCTCAAATCTCAATTGGAAAAAGTGCCAGTCACTTCATTACTTGCTAGTAAAATAACCTCAAACCTTATTGTAGCAGTCTGGACATCTTCAAAAGAAGAACTAAAGAACATTTCCTCTCACAATGTTAAAGTATATATGTATGTATATAACGTATTTATATATATGTATAACTATGTATAAAATATAAATGTATGGATGTAGGTATATTATTTTATTTTACAAATAGTATATTATATTTACTTTCTGAATGTATAATTTATGTAAGTCTATTGATTTATTTTTGCCATCTTTCGTTTATGTATACTCTTTTTTAGTTGTACACTTTGCTTCCCTCTGTTATTTTCTTTATCTACACCCATGCTTTAAATCCTCTATAAAAGAAGAACGGGTGTTATAATGTTGTATGAAATTTCATAATAACACTCCTTTCGCTTTTTCAATCTCTTCCGCGCAAAGGGTTACTCATCAGACAGCCAAATTCTTACCGCTCGATGTTGGCTCGATGCGTGGAATCTGTATGAGTTTCAAAAAAAGAACTGTCATTCACGCGCGTTGCATTGTGCACTACCACAGCGCTATTTTTCTTCGCTATTATTTTTGCAAATTGTTTTGTTTACTTACGAAAATGAGTGATTCAAGTTTTGATAACACACCTCCAGACATTTCGAATGCAGCACATTTCTAACGAAGGACATTTCTAACAAATTACTACCGGAAAAATCTAGAAAACAGTATGAAAAGGCGTACCAAGATTTCATGAATTGGAAAATATCAAAGGGCAGTACATCATTCTCTGAAGATGTATTATTAGTTTATCATGGGTGTAGATAAAGTCTTGTATGCAACTGTATAATTAGGTATTAAAACACTCATGTGATACTATTATCACACTCAGCTTCGCTTCGTGTGATAAACCCACATTCATGTTTTAATACCCCTCATTATACCACAGTTGCATAAATAACTATTTTTCTACCTCTACTGCTCAAAGGTTTGCTGGTAGAGAACTCTTTTAGAGTTAAGCTCGCCTTTGTACATAATTTATTTTAATTGTAAAACACTTAGGTATATCTTTTTCATTTTTTGTGTACAATAAAGAATTAAGAATTAAGAATTGACTTGACGTTATTCAGTTTCAGTCATAATCATTTCAATTTAGTTCAAGTACTTAAAGTTGTTATTATATTAATGTATACTACGGCCTCTGTGCCGTAGCGTTGGTGCATTCGACTGCTACGACAGGGGGCGCAGGTTCGATTCTCGCTTAATGCAAATATCTGTATGCATGAATATGTCTATTTGTATTGGTCTGGGTGTTTCTATGTATAATATGTATGTATTTACAAAAAAACAAGTTGAATTCCTGAGACGAGCTCAGCCGAATACAAGGGATTTTCGGTTTTGCGTTTTTTTTTTTGCGATTTTTTGCGATTTTTGCTTTATCTTTCAATGGTTCACCCCAGCACGAATCTATCACCGAAAACAGCAACTCGATAGCTCATATCCTTCATACCCAAAACCGTGACAGAAAATTGGCAACGACGACGTCGACGACAACTCGATAGCAATAGGGCTTTTCTAAAGAAAATCCCTAAAAATAAGTATATAAGTATGGTTATCCGCATTATGGAACCCATAACACAAGCTAGTTAAACTATGCTTACTTTGGGTCTAGAAAGCGCTGTGTAGAATGTCGTAGAATAATTATATTTATTGAGAATGATATATTATTTCCCATTTGAATTTATTCTTTAATTCCCGTCAGCGTACTTATTTAAAATCAACAATTGCGTGACACTAAATTTGCGCAGGCAATAGGAACCATAGACAATTGCCTTACCATAAAATTAAACTTAAAAAATAATATTAATTTCATCGAAACTTTATTAGTGAAATAACTTTTTAAATATCTGTTTTAACTAATCTGATTATGATGTAATGCTTATAGTTTAATTCGTTCGCTGTGAAACTGATTATGACATACCTATGGATAATTATTGTGATGTTGGCACAACCAGTTGTTTTGATTTTATCTAACTTAAAACTAATTTGAGAGTTTTGGCGCCAACGCGGGAAAACACACATCGAGGCAGCGTTTCATTTTCTAAAATTTATGTAATTTCGAGTATTTATGTGTAAAAATGGTGGATTTTTGAATATAAAGTCTTCGACAACGTGCACAAGTGTAGGAAAGTGGCATAGTTGCCGTGAATTGTGATTTTCCGTGTTGTTTCCAAAACTCCACAGAAGCCTCTAGTAAAGTCTCCACTACTTTACTAGGGCAGGACTTTGACTTGACTTATAACTATGAAGGACTTTACTAGACTTGATTGTGACTAAATTACGAAAACGCTGCATAATATTCAATTCATAATATATGCAAATTACTTGATATTGTCGGAAGTTTACGCGAATGTTACACATTGAAATAAAACTATTTTATATCTTCTATATTTTTTATTTTATATCTTTTATATTTTATATCTTCTATCTTATATTGGTCAAACCAAGCGAAGCATTGGCACTCGCGTCAAAGAACACATAGCTGACATAAAACACCAACGCTCAAAAAAGTCTGCTGTATGTGAACACGTGCAACAGGGGACCAAACATTACTTAAGGTTTGATAAACCACAGATACTCGCCAAAGAAAGTCGATTCCTACCTAGGATGCTCCGCGAAGCTATTGAAATTAAAAAACATCCTAATTTTAATAGAGAAGATGGTTGGAATGTACCACCAGCTTGGGACCCAGTCATTCACTTAATTAATTCCAAGAAAAAACAAAATACAACAAGACTTCATGACACTGTGAGCTCATTCTGCGTAAATAGTAACACCAACAATTCAACATAGTTCGGGTACTTTGAGATAACTTTCACTTCAAACTTCAAGACAACAACCATCTTTAGTCTCCCCGTGACCATGGCTGCTGAAAAGCAACCGAAACGTCGGGTTCAATGTAAAATATAAAATAACATCAAATAAACCGCGATAGAATCCGTTAAAAATAGTTTTATTTCAATGTGCAAATTACTTGTTTGTGGCCAAATGCGATGCAAGAAGCCAGAAAAAAAAAACAAAAAAAAAAAAAAGAACTAATTTGTGTTATTATGTTTTGTGTGGGTATTTTAGTGCATGTAATTTTTACTAACACTAAGGTAAAGTATAGGTAAGTCGCAGACCGCTACAATATAGAATTGAATAAATAAGCGAAGCGAGAAAATAATTGAATAATTTCGTGCGGGAAGCCCCTTGGATATCCCCCCGCCGGATAGCGGGGGAGGTTATGTCGGGCTTGAACCGACTAAAACCGCACGCCGTTTCGGGTCTTCGGACGCCGGGGTGTAAGGTTGCCAATAAGGTATTTCCCTCGCACCCCGACTGACCCTGGGCCATCTCCGGTTTCGAGATGGCCCCCTTTCAAATGGTGAAAGAATATTTTAAATAAGTGCAGTGGTTCCGAAGATTACCTAAAACATATAAACAAACTAATCAAGTTTGCTTTCTCTCTGTTTAAGATTTGGTCAAGATCCAATATCTTGACCAAATCTTAAACACAAAGTTAATGCAAAAAGTTTTCACTAACCTCTTCCTTTTTGATCGGGGCCTGAGGACGGCAGTTGGCCGACTCGCCGTCCTTACAGAAGCAGGCCGTGGCGGAGGCGTGTCGTGTGTGCCCTACACACGCCTGCCAACTCACCGAAGCGGGATAAAACCCGACCCCACCAGGCGAGGCCGCGGTGGCGGCCAAGGTCCGCCGGCAACCCTGGGGTTATCCTTCCGAGGGCTTACCCGAGGTGCCCGGCAACGGACACTTGGGGAGGACACCGTGCGGTTTTAGTCGAGACACGACATAACCACCCCCGCTGGCCCTTCGGATACCCCCCGGTATCCGAAGGGATTTCCACACGTAAAAAAAAAACCTCTTCCTTTTTTAAAGCCCGTTAAAAGAAGACACTTAATTCAGCAAAATATTCAGCAAAAATTCACCTGCCATTTATGATACCATCAGCTGTTTAAAACGAACGATTCATCACGACTTTATCTATATTATAAGTTGCGGCTTCAACGATAAGCTGCGACGGTTGTACGACTCTTGTTTACGAATCGCGGTATTACCGCGCCGAGTACCGAGCCTTTAAGTGCTTGCAATAAAACAATTAGAGCCGTCTTCAAGACGAAGATAAAGCAAGCGCAGAACCAACAAACGATGTTTGTTTTATGCCTACGTCACTGTTTGATGAGCGACGACGTAATGAAATTAGGAGATGTTTCTAATGAGTGTTGTGACTATGTATGTATATGTGTGTGAACGAAAATGGGGCAAGACGCCTTTAATATATTCGGATTGTGATTGGAGAATGAGGCAAAATATACATTTGTTAGGATTTGCTTTTGCTTGAAGACTACATTACGTATGTTTATCAGATTTGATTTGAATTAACAGGTCTAGAGTAGTTTGAGGATTTCAAGTTTAATGTTATTAAAAATATAATAACGGAAGGTTTCTTCCGTTGTTGTAATTTTACAATTTTTTAAAAGTTGTATTTTTGAAATTTGAAATTTTACATTTCAAATTTCAAAAATACAACTTTTTACTAATGAAATTTTGTACATAGTTAGAATATGGCAGAGTACGACTGGGTTTAAGATATAGGTTGTATTTTATGTAGTCGGGGTAGGTTTACGAGCGTTATGTCAAAGTCAAAGTCTTTATTTTTCAACATAGTGCAACGTAATTACATCTTTTTGACGTCAAAAACTGCTTAATATTAAGTTTACCACCGCTTCCTAGGCGCTAGTGGAGAAGAAACGGCGCAACAAACTCCACTGCGGCATTTTCGAGACGTCAGCTTATAATAGTGATTTCTTAAGACTAAATATGGACGAATGTACATTTTTGTCTCGTGTCAAGAATAACCTATATAAAAAAAAAGTTATAATAAAATTTAACCCAAGTTAAACGTTGAAATAATTAAAAAAAGTTAAAAATTGGTAAAAAAGGTCGCGTGCCTACTACAATATTATGCTGTAGTGGTAACATTTTAGCATTTTAGGAGGAGCCTGCACCATGCTCAAACCAGACATTTTTGTCTTTAAGATAATCATCTGTCCTATAGTATGCTTTTTTACATAAGGTGGTCTTAACAAAGGATTTAAATTTATTGTCAGGCATACCAAGGACCGATTCAGGCAATTTGTTATAAAAACGTATACCTTCCCCCCCTAAAAGAATCACTAACTTTGCTAAGCCGATAACATGGAAGGATCAGTCTATTTTTATTACGCAGATTTCTGTCTGTAATGTCACTTACTTTTGTAAAATTGGATATATTTTTCCTGACATACAGTATGTTCTCGAATATATATTGGGAAGCTACAGTTAAAATATTAGTCTTTTTAAATCGTTCTCTAAGAGAATCTCTCTTGCCTACACAATAAATGGCACGAACTGCCCTCTTTTGTAGTATAAATATAGTTTCTTAATCTGCTGCATTCCCCCAAAGTAGTATTCCATAAGACATCAGACTATGAAAGTAACTAAAATATACCAGCCTAGCAGTAGGTTCATCTGTCAACTGCCTAATCCGTCTGACAGCGTAAGCAGCAGAGCTGAGTTTATTGGCCAAAATAGTGATTTAGTCACCCCATTGCAATTTCGAATCTAGTGTGGACGGGATCAGTACTCCACGCTGTTGAAGTCGCAGGACATTCAGGGAGTATATATTTTCACGACCTCTGTGGCGTAGCGGTAGACCATTCGACTGCTAAGTCAGAGATCGCGTGTTCGATTCCTGCTCATTGCAAATATATATTTTGCATTATGCATTGGTCGGGGTGTTTCTATGTATAATATGTATTTATTTACAAAAAAAGTTTCTAAGTATGTTTATCCGCATTCTAGAACCCATATAACAAGCTCTACTTATTTTGGGTCTAGATGGCGCTGTGTAATATGTCCTAGAATATTTTCATTTAATATTTATTTTTTTAAATAAAAATTATGTATTAAAAATATTTTTTATTCATTTTTTAATGTTTGCTCGTTCGTCGATTGACCATCTTATTACCTACGTCCGCATCTGTATATTTACTCGGAACACTTCACGCTTGTTGCTATTTGCTTTCCTCGCGACGCATATTAATGGCATCCTTATTTTAAATCCCGCTCGGATGGGGCGCGGTTAAGTCGAATCCCGGATAAATTACTTAGCGGTATAACCGGGTGTAACTAGATATAACCGGGTATAGCCGGGATAACGCGGGCCACGCACCGCGCGACGAATTGTTAATGAACTTAAGTAGTAAGCTGTGAAGCTTTTTAGTTGAGAGTGCATCTTCGGGAAGAACGGGTTAAGGTACTTTATGAAGACTTGGAATACATCGTATCTTTGTTATTTTTATTTTTTCATGTGGAAATGCCATTGGATACCCCCGCCGGCCAGCGGGGGCGGTTATGTCGGGCTTGAACCGACTTTAACCGCACGCCGTCTCGGGCCTTCAGACGCCGGGGTGTAAGGTTGCCCATAAGCATTTCCCTCGTACCTTGACTGCCCCTGGGCCATCTCCGGTTTCGAGATGGCCCCCTCGGGTGGAATATATCGTATCTACTGGCAATTTGTGTATGATATACACTATACTGAATCTTATGCAATAAACACAATCGTGGTAATAAATACATACCTTTGAACCAGGTTCCGCTGACCGTGACGATCGATCGAGCGACCAGCGATTTAGGTTAACAAAAGTTCTAAAAGGGAAAGTATTTACTAAAATATGAGCTGCAAAATCAAGAAGACGAAAGAAGATACCATGTGGCGTAGTGGCGTTCGACTGCTAGGTCGATTCTGATTCAGTGGAAATATTTTGACTTCATACTTCGCTTGATGGTAAGATGAAGTTGTAATCTCGAGAATGAAAGCTACATTACAAATGTATATAAGTATGTTTATCCGCAGTCTGGAACCCATAACACAAGCTAGTTAAACTATGCTTACTTTGGGTCTAGAAAGCGCTGTGTAGAATGTCGTACAATATAAAAAAAAAAAAAAAAAAAAAATGGTAGTCCTCAGTTGACCGGTCCCGATAGACGCTTTTTCACGTCCCATTTAGGAGGATGGAAACACGTATTTTTTTCAAGTTGACCGACGCATATCGACCACGTATCTGGTGTAACATTTAACCTGTGCTCGCTGGAATGTCTTGAAATAAATCCTTTTGTGAACGTGACTTTTCTGTACATGTTACGCGGTCTGCAAGATAAAATAAAATCTGCAGCTGAAAATTCTCGCGAATGTCACGATCTAATGAGTAAGTATTTCGTGGTTTCAGCTATTTGTATACGGTAGGCGTTGTCTATGAAAATTAGACACGTTACTGCTTTAGCAACTTCCAAAAAATTATGATCAAGGATTTCCTATCATTATAATTTTGTTTTATGACATTAAGATCACGGAATACTAGGTCTGCAATTCATTCTGCTGTTGCAAAAATTGAGCGAAGCAATTTCATCAGGACTTTTTCAAACGGTGGTAATTCCTCAATGGCTAGGCCAATTTTCGTTTTTTTTTTGTCTCGTGTATATGAAAAAAATACTTAATTTAATACCAATCGCGTGAATGAGGCTTTTTTGTTCACTGAGAAATCATATATAAACTCATAACATAAACTCACGCCTATATCCCCGAAGGGGTAGGCAGAGGTGCTAGCACCCACATTTCGCCAGTTTATGATTAGGTCTCAATGTAATAGGTGGCGAGCCTATTGCCATTAACCGGGCACTTATAAGCCTGCGATAAACACACACATAACTTCGAAAAGCATCGAAAAGTCATTGGTGTGTGCCATGGTAAAACCTGGGATCAAACCCGAGACCTCGTCTCAGCAGTCCATTACCCATACCACTAGGCTACCGCGGCTTATCTTTATTTTAATTAAGTTAATTATAATTGTAACCCTGTAACTAAAAAAAAACATTATTATGTTTAGTTGCTGCTACGGAACCCTTAATGGGCGAGTCCGACTCGCACTTGGCCGCTTTTTTTATTTAGTCTGTTATTTTGCTCACACAAAAACTCCTACAGGAAATGTAAATACAAATCTGTGTCTACATGTTGACTGTAATTTTTTTTAAACGCGTCCTGTTAGGATGGATTGATTTTCGTGACAACGAAGATAGACAAGGATGCGTGCTCCCCGAGACACTGAAAAGTGGTCCCCTTCCGCGTACAATATTCAGATTATCACAAGCTTTACCTCACGTCAAAGCAGATGAATTGGCGGGAAATAAATTTACTTTCCTATTATCCCAGATTATACCAAATCTCCTCAAATTGTACTAACAATTTATAACTTTTAAGAGAAAAATCCAGCGAAACTTCGTGAAAAAATATATAGCCCTGTATAATTTAATTAGCGCCGGAGATGTTGTTAGCTTACATTTATTTAAATTAACGTCTAGGTTTTTCAGCACACCCCACATATTAGATAGGTGGTAATATTACTAGACTCGGTATATTTCAAATTTCTGTATTTTTTGGAACGCGTGTAGCCTCATTTTGGCCAATACAACGCTATTAAAAAGTTCAAATTGTAGCGCGGCATTTCCTGAAAATAACAAAATGTCATATACGAGTAACTTCAGCTAACATATAACAGAAAATATAGTGTAAATTTTTATTTTTGGGTAGAATATTTGACATTTACCTTTATTTTTGTTTATTTTTTTCGTGCGGAAATCCCTACGGATACCCCCCTCGCCGGCCAGCGGGGGCGGTTATGTCGGGCTAGAACCGATTAAAACCGCACGCCGTCTCGGGTCTACAGCCGCCGGGGTGTAAGGTTGCCCATAGAGCATATCCCTCGCACCCCGACTGACCCTGGGCCATCTCCGGTTTCGAGATGGCCCCCTCGTGTTTGGGAACCACGGTGTCTCCGTCTTGCCCCGGTAAAGGGGAGGGGTGCTAGTCGTCCCACCGTCCCAGCCTGCTTCTGCTGGGGTGACAGGCGGCCTCACCTGCCACCCCCAGACCTGCGCTCATGGAGGACGTGAGTCGCCGGCGACGCGGTGAGCATGTTGCGGGCTCGGTGGGTCGGGAGAGTTCTGAACCTCTCCCGCACGCGCTCCGCCATCTCCTTCGCATTGGACATATACCTACTCGCAAACAAGAATTTTATTGCTATTCAATCATAAACCTTGCAACATGTAACTTGTAATTCATATGTACGTTTAATGGACGGTATAAGTATTTACAACTTATCTGGCGGCAGTTTGGTTTTCAGGAAGAAAAATGATAAAATTTAGATAGATCTGTTGATTAGTAGTACTGGAAATACTGAGAGCCTAACAAAACAATAAAACTAGAGAGCTCCAGGCAAGTAGTTTGCCATTACCGGTTTGTGAAATAGTCACTGTTTCACATAACATAACTTCACGCCTGTATCCCCGAAGGGGTAGCTAGTGGTGTATTGCTCACCCACGAGTCGCCAGTTATGTTTAGGTCCCAATGTAATAGGGGGCGAGCCTATTGCCATCTACCGAGCACATTACTAAGCGAGCGATAATCAACATTTTTAATACACACATAACTACGAAAAGTCAGAAGTGTGTGCTCGGGGCGACTGGGGATCGAACTCGAGACCTCGACTCGGTAATCCGTTACGGGCTATCGCTGCTTTCACAAACAGCCCGATAATTTATTAAAGCTAAGCATTATTTCAAGAAGGTATTTAACTATGTTATGTGTGATACACTGATACTATTCGGTCGCGTTCTATTAATAATAGTAATTACAGATTTTTGAATAAAATAATGTCACATGCCCGGTTAATGGCAATAGGCTCGCCACCTATTACATTGGGACCTAAACATAAACTGGCGAAATGTGGGTGCTAGCACCTCTGCCTACCCCTTCGGGGATATAGGCGTGAGTTTATGTTATGTTATGTTATAATGTCACATTTTAAAATGTCTAACAAGTAACTAGGACTGATTGATAGACTCCTTATATTATCTACGTATAAGGATGCGAGCTTTTTGCCTTTCAACTGGGCACTGTAATCCGTAAATAGGGAAATCTTTTTCCGTAAGAAAGTCATGACTTGGGCAGTGATATGCGTATACATAAGGAAAACTTAATCTCGCTGTTAATCGCCAAGCCACGCCTGGGCCCTTAGTCCCAATTGAATACGGCCGAAGAAATGAGTTTCTTAACCTTTCTGTCTAATCTAGATGTTTGTATTAGGGTGGATTTATTTTGACACTCCTCTAGTAGATAATTAGCTTTGGTCTGTGACTCAGATGTCATACATAATCATTAGTTACAACCCCACACCTTGTAGAACATCGATGTGAATTTAGCTTAACCGGAGAAAGGTGAACTTAAAATAACGATAATAACTTTTTTTTATTGGTAATAGCGTTTGACCAAAATCTCACCTGTTGGTAAGTGATGATGTGGTCTAAGGTGGAGCATGCTTGCCTAGAAGTTACCAGTTCACTCCAGACTTGAAGATTCCCAGGTTAAAGCTTTCTGGAAACACATACTCAGGCAGGGCTCTGACTTAATTTACTATTTATTTATTTATTTATTTATTTATTTATTATCATAAATTGCAAATACAGGTAGATATAGGATGTCATATTCTTAGATTAGGGTAACACTACTAGTAGTATTTTGTAAATTAGGTTACCACACAAAACCTCATAACGTTATTCAGATGGATAAAATAATATACTTACTACACCGGCTGTTCTTTGACCTATTTTTTTACGTGTGGAAACCCCCTCGAGCTCGCCACCGGTGCGCAGCGATGAGGTGGGTATGTCGAAATCGAACCGACTAAACCCACACGGTGTCCTTCCCAAGCGTCCATTGCCAGGCACCCCGGGTACGCCCTCGAGGGATGCTTGGTTGGGGACCTCCATGCGGTGCACCCTGGGCAACGGTGACGGCAGCGCCTCTCTCTTAGGGCGGGAGAGACGCTGCCGCCTACGGCCAACTCCGACCGAGGCGAGGACGGCCCTGTTGAGGGCTGTTCGGAAGCTTTCCACGTGTCCCTCTGATTAGCAGATGGCACAGTGGAGAGCAAGTAAGGGGGCCATCTCGAAACCGGAGATGGCCCAGGGTCAGTCGGGGTGCGAGGGATATGCTCTATGGGTAACCTTACACCCCGGCGTCTTAAGACCCGAGACGGCGTGCGGTTTTAGTCGGTTTAAGTCCGACATAACCGCCCCCGCTGGAGACCCCCCGCTCTCCAGCGGGGGCGGTATCCGAAGGGATTTCCGCACGAAGAAAAAAAAAAAAAAAAAAGGGTACGCCCTCGAAAGGATAACCCCAGGGTCCGAAAGGATAACTCCAGGGTCCGAAAGGATAACTCCAGGGTCTGTTT
The DNA here is from genome assembly GCA_946251805.1 of Cybosia mesomella. NCBI lineage: Eukaryota > Metazoa > Arthropoda > Insecta > Lepidoptera > Erebidae > Cybosia > Cybosia mesomella. The sequence goes on from OX276389.1 coordinate 39,062,364, forward strand.
TTGGGCCTCATCAAGGTCTACGCCTGTTGATTGATGAACGAAGTTCTGATGAAGCTTTTCTCTTAGGTTTGGGAGGTCAAACGCCTACCGCTTCCTTAGCGTCAGTCATAAACTATCAATATTTCAAGTTCATAGCTTCAGCAGTTTAGGCCCTTCGTTAGTCAGACTATTTATTTATTTTCAGGATAACAAACAGATACACAATTAAATTAACATAACTTCACGCCTGTATCCCCGAAGGGGTAGGCAGAGGTGTATTACACACCCACGATTCGCCAGTTATGTTAAGGTCCCAATGTAATAGGGGGCGAGCCTATTGCATCATTATATCTACCGGGCACATTATTAAGCGAGTGATAATTAACATTTATTAATGCACACATAACTACAAAAAGTCAGAGGTGTGTGCCCGGGGCGACTGGGGATCGAACTCGAGACCTCGTCTTAGCAGTCCGTTACGTCCGCCACTGGGCTATCGCTGCTTATTGTTACAATTAAATTACAAACAAGTCTTAAATACAGTCAGTTGGTATGTAGGGATAAATTGTATATTTATACATTACTTGTGTTGAAATGGTATTATTTATATCGCCACGATGGCGAAACAACGCTGAGAATTTTTACCTCACATCTGTTAACAATACAAATACCATTCATACAACATAAAAAATTATTCGTCTTCACGACGTATTTGAAATAAAGGAATATTGACACGTGTTAATTATTACAAAATGAACTCTATGGACGTCTAAATTATCTCATTGGTTAATGCGTACTAAAATAATTTATAAAGGGTTTTAGGAACCAAATAAGATGTAATTTGATTTCTTTGTCAAGCTTTGATACGAGACTGTTGGTTAGTAAACGGACGCGTTTACCAAATTTTGCACGATTGAATGTCGCTATGCTTTGCCTGACAATGAGTTTGTATTACGTAGATTGAGAGTTAAGTGTTAAGCGTGGCATGTTGCATGGAAGGATAGTAATTTAAGGTTAATGGTGTGTATATAATTAAAATATGCTTAATTTGAACTAGTTAAGATGTTTGGTTTAAAATAATATTGGCATGCTATTTTAAGTACAAGAAAGGTCTAATGCGTAGGTCATTTCTCAAAAAAAATACTACCTGATACCCAAGCGACTTGGAGGCGTGTGACGTCACTAAGATCCATCAGGCGGGGAGTCAGTGGAATATAAAAACTGATTTCGAACGGGGACATGAGATAGTTTTCATTGTAGCTGGTTGAAGTGCACACGCTTCGTTAAAATAGTTGGTAATTTCGTTGGCTGTGTTATGCTAATATAATTGGTGATTCTTTTGACGAGTTGTGCATACTAGACAGTGACAAATGATAACGCTCTTTGGATTGAATATCTAAAGATTCCTATATTTTATACATACCTTTCTCTATATAAACCCAATCTCCTGAAACGTGGCAAAAAAAGAACTGGTAGGTAACATAGCCTTAAATTCTGGAATTGAGTCTGATTTCGGAAGCGTTTCAAACACCTACTTCCTATAATCTAGGATCCGTGGAATAGTTTTAGGGGTTTTCGCAAGCTATTCCATTCCTTTTCCTTAGTTTAGTTCGCATTGTTATTCCCCTACACACAATTCGCACACAACACATATCAAATCAAACACACCTGCTATCTTTGGTACGGGATAGTAGACCGAAGGTAAACATTAGTGTCATTTGAGTCTAGAATTATTTAGGTTAATCTGTCGAGGCGGATTAATAGGACTCGTAGGTAACATCATACTAAATACGTTTATTAAAGTGATAACTAACCGAAGTGAAGTGTTACGTAAATTATATCGCGTTAAGTCTTTGTTTACAAGATAATTATCATACATAACTTAATCAATCCAACAGAGAATATTAGAGTAAATTATCTAAGTGGCTGATTATTCATCTAACATTTGCAATATATCGAGTAACACATGGAAATAGTATCAGTAATACAAAGAGATGGTCGTTGGTGACCTCAATTAATATTCGACTTGTAAAGGGCAAAGAACACATAAGAGACGGCGTGTGGTTTTAGTAGGTTCATTCAGAGACATCTGAAATATCATTATTTGCACACAGTTTTCTAACGAGAGGGAGTATTTTAGTCGAATACAGCAATAAATAAATATATGTGTTACAATCAGCTCACTTAATAGATAATTTAAATACAATTTTAGCTCCTGGAACCATTTGGGTTTTCAGTTTGAGCAAGTTATCAGTGTGTAGCATTTCTGGGGTCTGCCTGAAATCCATAAATTATATTTACAAGCTAAAACAGATGAACTCATGTTAAATCAGTATTTATACCAGTCTCAAACGAAACCTACATTGGAATGCAGGCAAACCTAGATATGTGAGGCGATTTACGACGGGTCGGTTAAACTTGTAATGGTATTAATTAGTGAATACTAATATAAAAAAGGAGAAGAATACTATTATACGTTTAGCGTTAGTGGAGGTACTGATAACAGAATTAAATTACTCTTGAAGGAGAGGAGGAGAAAATATGTTGATTTAATATCAACCAAAAAAAATATATATATATGAGCTCACGACAAAACATATGAAATATAAAAAAATACAGGCCATTATCATATAATCTGGATCCAGAAAACCTCAGTTACCTGGTAGATACAATCTACGACCGTAAATGATAACTTGACATTTAAATCAATATCGTATATAGAAACTAGATTTTAAGCAGATAGAGTTCATTTTATTTCAACAAAACTCAAAAGATTAGAACATTAGTTAATATATAATATAAACCGAAGGTTAAATTAATTCAGTGAGGAGAATAATCACGGCGTACGTTATCTAAAATAAATCGGTTAGGAATTTATTTTCACAATTTAGTTTTATGTTTAGTTAGGTTTAGACGATCATAGCCAAGCTAGTGACGAAGATAGCATTAAGGGCCATTTCCCGTTACAGTGTAACATTGATAGTTAAAATTTAAAGGTAGATAGTGATTTTAAGTTATTAGAAGTTAATTGTTGGTTTGATATAAGGTTCTGGAAAATTAAACATGAGACTAGTTTTACCTTTCATATATTAATTATAATTATAAGTGGTCTCAAGGGTGAATACACATAGATTCAATTAAAATTTGAAGTTGAAGAATTAAAAGAAGGGATGTGAGAGACGTGAAGAACGACCCGCGGCAGCCAGGAGTCTGCACTTAGCTCGGCATGTGGTATCCGCCCGGCGTGTCGCGCCGGCACCGACCGCTGCGTGACTCGTCTCGGCGGATCTGAAAGGAGAAGGCAAAGCTTTCAGTATGTGAAGACATACTGCTAGTGCAGGCCGGGCATACCGAAGGCGTAAGAAAGGTGACAAGCTTCCCCAGGCACGTGATGCCTATGGTCATTATTGCGAAAGCAGGCAGGTCACAGCCTTTGCAAGTAGCAGGAACAGATTCACAGAAACATAGATGACACTGAAGGATTGTTCACCATGCGGTCACTGACCGCGTGGCCCGCACAGGTTAGTGTCCTTTTGACAACCGTGAAGAGGGAAAGCATGCCTTGCGTATAAGCTACACAATTAAAACAAATAGATACTGCTCACGTAAAAAGCAGCATCCCAATTAGAAAACTTTGCCACGACTACAGAGATGTAGTGTGGCATGATAACATTCTATATAATTCCAATACATGGATGAATGGTGGCAAGCCTCGTTCACGTAAAAAACGAGGCTATGCCTGGAGTAGCTTAGCATAGCAGTGGGAACCTGACGTGGCACCATTGGTGAAGATGAAGAGGCCACGGGGAATATCCCTGGTGGGCCATTGGTATCACGTCACCCTCCAACACTAATGAGCACTCTGTAATAAAAATGATTAGCACACATAATGTATAAATTGTAAAATTCTCACCAAAGGCTCAGTACCAGAGCTAGAATGTGCTTGTGGAAGCGATGCAGAAAATTAGGGGCTCGCAAAACCGCTGCACTGTCATTTATAACGTTGGCTGAAAGAAGCGACTTGGTGGGAGTTCATAGATAATATGCCACAGCCGATAGAGTTGACCACAGCCAACCATAGACAGAGTCGATGAAAGAATACAGATAATATTAGTAGACTATGAATCGATATCAACTAAGGAATCGACTACATATTTCATCAATATCATTAAAAGAACAATGTGCATTGTTACACTTGTACTATAAATATACTTGGGTCGCAAGTCCCAGGCACTGTCCCGAGTTCCCAACTCAGCAACGCGATGGACCCGGCACCCGCACGGAGAATCCATGGATTGCTAAGAATATCGGTCTCTAAAAGTTCTAGGAAATTCTACATAACGCTAGCTAGACCTAAAGTAAGCATAGCTTAACTAGCTTGTGTTATGGATTTTAGACTGCGGATAAACATACTTAACTACATTTTTTTTGTAAATACATACATACAAGATATACATAAGATACAGACTAATGCAAATAGATATCTTTTGACGACCTCTGTGGCGTAGCGGTATAGCATTTGACTGCTAAGTCAGACGTCGCGGGTTCGATTGCCGCTCATTGCAAACATGTATATTTGCATTGGTCTGGGTGTTTCTATGTATAATATGTATTTGTTTACAAAAAATATCTAAGTGTGTTTATCCGCATTCTAGAACCCGTACGACAACCTCTGCTTAGTTTTGGTCTAGATGGCGCTGTGTAATATGTCCTAGAATATTTATTTTTATATCTGCACTGAGCGGGAATCGAATCCGCGACCTCTGACGTCGCAGTTGAACGCAGCAGGTCGCCACTATGTGACTCTAAAAGCGAACTTGTGAGTAAAGTTTTATTATTAAAACATTTTAACTGAACCCTTCACAGCCTTAAATGTTAACGTCGCAGGGGTAGTTCCTCTGCTCGACTCAAAACTTCAACATGACATATTAGTTGTACAACCCGGCGTCGCCTGAATATTAGCCTCCGAATATCGCGGCAATATTGCTCACCCGTCGACATACTATTGACACTCGGTGAGATCGCACTTCCGAACTTAGGACTAGTTCATATTAGGATAACATAACATAACTTAACGCCTGTATCCCCTAAGGGGTAGGCAGAGGCGTATTACACACCCACGATTCGCCAGTTATGTTAAAGTCCCAATGTAATAGGGGGCGAGCCTATTGCCATCTACCGGGCACATTATTAAGCGAGCGATAATTAACATTTATTAATGCACATATAACTACGAAAAGTCAGAGGTGTGTGCCCGGGGCAACTGGGGATCATAATCTGAGAACAAATACCGAATGCATCTAAACCTTGTGTGTTGACGCCGGTCCACTATTCTACTCCTTGTTTGATTATGGATTGGTTTATCTTGACTTTTATGGGAGCAACTGTCGTCAGGCTCCCTAACCCAAAGAGGAAAACTCGCGTAAGAGCCTCGTCTGTCAATTAGAAGGTGAATTGGCCTGCAGATAGGGTTGACTTGAGCCCCGATCTTGGTAGGGCCTTATATAAAAAAAAAAATCGTACGGAAATCCCCTCGGATATCCCCCCGCCGGTCAGCAGTTATGTAGGGCTTAAACCGACTAAAACGCGGTCTCGAGTCTTCAGATGCCAGACTGTAGAGGGGGCCCATAAGGCATTTTCCTTGCACCCGACTGACCCAGGGCCATCTCCAGTTTCGAGCTAGCCCTCTCGGGTTTAGGAACCACGGTGCCGCGACTTGCCTCGGGAAAAAGGGAAGGCTCGGAACGCGCCGTCACCTCGGCCTGCTTCTGTTAGAGTGTCACGAGGCTCCACCTGTCACCCCCAGGCCGGCGCTCATGGGAGCGTTAAGCGACCTCCGAAGTCTGAGTCGCCTCCACGCATCGCGGGTTCTGCAGATCGGGAGAGACCTGAGTCTCTCCTGTCTCGCCCCGCGGGCCGCATACACCCTAGGTACAACCTTTGCTGATCTATTTATGGAAGCAATGATATTATCATTGCAGATGAACATATTTTTATGTTTCCAAATACTGACTACACTAACCCGGCTTCGAAACTTTATAATGAGGGAATGTCAGAAAATAATGCAGAAATGAAATGTAAAATAATAAAATCATTCTATTATAAAAGCCACAATGTGACATAGTGAGTAACATGTCGGCTGCCATATTGATGACACCTGTTTTAATAACATAAGCTACGAGGACGATATGGTTCTTCTGAGTGCTTCAGTTTGCGGGTTACGTAACTTGTTAGTGCCGTGTGAGAGTTATGCTGAGAGGCATGGGCTCATGTATAATGTGAAAAAAAGTCAGTGCATGGTCTTTCAGGGCGGATTGACGAAAGTAAGTGAGGTACCATCTGTGAAGCTTTATGGAACCCCATTGAAATTCGTTGAGGAATTCAAGTACCTGGGGCATGTCGTTACACCTGCCCTGAGGGATGATCTTGACATTGAAAGGGAACGGAGGGCGTTGGCTGTGAGAGCTAACATGGTGATCCGCAGGTTTGCACGTTTTTCAACTGAAGTGAAAATCACACTGTTCAGGGCCTATTGTACCACGTTTTTATTACACGATTACACCAAAAATTCGTACAACGCCCTCCGTGTCCAGTTTAACAACGCGTTCAGGATGCTGTTGGGGCTCCCGCGCTTTTGTAGTGCTTCGGCAATGTTCGTAGAAGCAGGCGTTGACCGCTTCTTCGCGACAATGAGAGGCGCGTCTCTCGTGCGGCGTGTGCGCGGGAGCCCGCTCGCCGCTTTGCTAGACTGTTCGTACGTGGCCCATTGCTGCCAGCTGCACGTTAGACACAGAGCCTGAATTAGAATTTGAATTATTGACATTATATTTATTTATTTAACATAATTTTAATCATTCATTTTAATTTTAATACGAATAATGTATTAATTGTGATACTAACGTAGCTTTAAGTAACACAAATGTTACTAACATGAGTGAGTCATGGTTACTTGAATAAAGAATTATTATTATTATTTCATATCTTCGGTTCGCCGACGACTTCGTCATCGTTGCGGAGTCGCTAGAGCAGCCGGGCGAGATGCTGCACAGCCTGATGGAGTCCCTCGAGGCGTCGGTCTTGGTGTAAACTTGGACAAAAGTTATAGATAAAAGGTAATGTTAAACGAATTTGAAATTGACGTCGAAGGGTCAACACTCGAAGTTGTTCAGGAATATATAATACCTTGGACAGGTCATAAAAGTTGTTTGTGTCCTCTACATACACCTGCCAACTCACCGACGCGGGATCAAACCCGACCCCAAAGGCGAGGCCACGATGACGGCTGAAGTCCGCCTGGAACCCTGGGGTTAGCCTCTCGAGGACGAACCCGGGGTGCCAAGCAATGAACACTTGGGAAGGACATCATGTGGTTTTAGTCGGTTCGATTCCGGCATACCCACCTCATCACTAGCACCGGTGAGGTTTCCACACACAAAAAACTTGGTAGAAACAACTTCGAGAAAGAAGTCACCAGAAGGATTCAGTTAGGATGGGCAGGATTTGGAAAATTACGTCAGATTTTCTTCTTAACCTTACCATAAGGCTTCAAAATGAAGGTCTTCGACCAGTGTGTCCTGCCAGTTATGACTTACGGTGCGGCAACGTGGACATTGACGGTGGGGCTAGTCCATAAATTAAAAGTACCGCAGCGGGCTATGGAGCGAGCTATGTTTGGAATCCAATAGTATGTAAGTAAAATAACTATGACATACATACAGATTTTATATGAATAGCTCAAAGTCTGCCACCGATTGTTTGCCTGATACAAATGTGTTTCATAATGTGTGTGTGACTATAGCATTACTTTGTAAGAAGTCACTGAAATTCAATTTGGTAACATTGTGGACATATTACATAGAGCGGCGATAGCCCAGTGGCGTACGTAACGGACTGCTGAGACGAGGTCTCGAGTTCGATCCCCAGTCGCCCCGGGCACACACCTCTGACTTTTCGTAGTTATGTGTGCATTAATAAATGTTAATTATCGCTCGCTTAATAATGTGCCCGGTAGATGGCAATAGGCTCGCCCCCTATTACATTGGGACCTTAACATAACTGGCGAATCGTGGGTGTGTAATACACCTCCGCCTACCCCTTCGGGGAAACAGGCGTGAAGTTATGTTATGTTTTGTGGATATATTTATGAGACAAAACGTTCAGTTATAGGTACTTGTTCTTTGCGAGGTGCTGGGTTGGGGACCTCCACGCGGTGCACCCTGGGCAACGGAGACAGTAGCGCCTCTCTCCTAGGGCGGGAGAGACGCTGCCGCCTACAGCCAACTCCGACCGAGGCGAGGACGGCCCTGTTGAGGGCTGTTCGGAAGCTTTCCACGTGTCCCTCTGATTAGCAGATGGCACAGTGGAGAGCAAGTAAGGGGGCCATCTCAAAACCGGAAATGGCCCGGGGTCAGTCGGGGTGCGAGGGATATGCTCTATGGGTAACCTTACACCCCGGCGTCTTAAGATCCGAGACGGCGTGCGGTTTTAGTCGGTTCAAGCCCGACATAACCAGCCCCGCTGGCGGGCGGGGGGGTATCCGAAGGGATTTCCGCACGAAAAAAAAAAAATGTACTTGTTCTTTGTATTGGTCAGAGCTTTCAGGAGCGAAATCGTAAAGTAAATAATGTGCTGTGGATTAAAATAATTTTATACTGGGCGTTGTTTTTATATACTCACTAGCTGTTGCCCGCAGCTTCACCCGCGTGGAATTTTGATCGCGTTCCTGCTAGTCATGGGACCCTATTCCACCACCATAACCTATATAAGATACACAATTCCACAGTGTTTTCGTTGAAAGTTCTCAGACGGCTTATTTTTACCGATACCTCCAATGAATATCATTATATTTTAGCCAATATATATAAAAATATATACTACAACCTTCCTCGAGAACCACTCTATCCATTGGTGAAAACAGCGTGAAAATAGGCGAAGCAGTTTTTGAGTTTATCACGAACAGACAGATAGACAGGTACACAGACAAACGCGGTGGAGGACTTTGTTTTATTATATGTAGTGATGTTTGTATATCGCTAAAGAGTTAGGCACAGGTGTATTAAGGGTACATGCTTTTTATATTTCCCATACCCTGTCCCCTCTGTAGATGACAATCAACGTGTGACACCAAGGGTTCATGGACCATGGACTATTGTCCAACCACCCATAACTGATGGGGTTCGTGGCCAAGTGGTAACCGAGGTTACCACATTGCAAAGTTAAGCAACACTAGCCAGGTCAGTTTTAGGATGGGTGACCGTTCTTTACACATTGAGGCAATTCCGCGCCAAGAAGGGCACGTTAAGCCGTTGATTCCGGTTGCACATACATATTAGAAGAAGCAAAAGGTGTGGAGGACCGTGGCAAGTGGAAATGGCTTTTCTCTACCTTTTTTTTTTTTTTTTTTTTTTTATCGTGCGGAAATCCCTTCGGATACCCCCCCGCGTGCCAGCGGGGGCGGTTATGTCGGGCTTGAACCGACTAAAACCGCACGCCGTCTCGGGTCTATAGACGCCGGGGTGTAAGGTTGCCCATAGAGCATATCCCTCGCACCCCGACTGACCCTGGGCCATCTCCGGTTTCGAGATGGCCCCCTCGGGTTTGGGAACCACGGTGTCCCCGTCTTGCCCCGGTTTGGGGGAGGGGCGCTAGTCGCCCCACCGTCCCGGCCTGCTTTTGCTGGGGTGACAGGTGGCCTCACCCGCCACCCCCAGGCCTGCGCTCATGGAGGACGGAGGTCGTTAAGCGACCTCCGGCGCCTGAGTTGCCTGCGACGCGCGGCGAGCAAGTTGCGAGCTCGGCGGACCGGGAGAGTTCTAAGTCTCTCCCGGGCGCGCTCCGCCACCTCCTTCGCACATTACATGCTCGCAGAAGGAGGCGGCGGCGGCCCACGCGCTCGCGCTCCGCAAGCTTTTCTCTACCTACCCCAATAGAAAAGAGACCAGGATTTTTAAGTGTAAGTAATTTAAGTGAAAACAGCCGAGTTGATTTTTATTTTAGTTACAAAACAAAGGTACACACGTCTGCTTTTAAAGATCAAATGACTTTGATCCAATAACATCAAGGAAAACGTAGCATTATTGCGTCCTACATATCACACAAATACATTTTCATCTCAGGGATAGACATTTACTCACGTATTTACAAGCAGTGATTTGATACACGAACTGAGGGTAACGGTGTCTTTTACAAAACAATTATATGTATCCCGTACGTGAGTCGCAGTTCACCTTCATACCAAAGGCACCCACTCTCGGAAATGTACGTCTTTATAAGTATTCAGCAATTATGTGCCATAGAATGGCCATTAAAATAACGGAACGGTAATATAGTTCCTAGAAGAGCTGTGTGTGCGTAATTTGGTGTACAATATGCTGCATGAACAATAATAAATAAATATTCTACGACATTCTACACAGCGCTTTCTAGACGGAAAATAAGCATAGTTTAACTAACTTGTGTTATGGGTTACAGGATGCGGATAAACTATATACTTTTATTTGTAAATACATACATATTATACATATAAACACCCAGACCAATGCAAATAGACATATTCATACTTACAAATATTTGCACTGAGCGGGAATCAAACCCGCACCCCCCTTCCGTAGCAGTCGAATGCACTACCGCTACGCCACAGAGGCCGTCCGTTCAATGACCGAGAATGGCCGTATGTTTTGATAGTGTTGACGTAGAACTTTAATTTTTTTACAGTTTCAAGGGGTTTCAGACTTGTGTATTTGTTATAAATTTCAACTTAATACTTCCACGCGTTCTTGAGAAATAGGACTGGACAGAAAGAAAGACAGACATAAAGCTATTTTTGAAGTGAAAACTTCTTCAGCGGCGTTGTGCACTTTTTTGTAATGGTTAAAAAAGGTTAAATTCGCGTCAGGACACGTAACCTGATCGAAAATCGTAACACGTTTGCAGACAAATATAGAAGCGCTAATTTCACACTGTACTTAACAACCTTGGTGGCGCGTTCGTCTAATGAGTGGTTGTTGGTTGACTTCGTGAAGACTGAGATCGATTCCGACTGAGGCCCAAGAAACACTTTTTGTCATCATATAATTTTTTGTAATATTTATTCTATTTTGTGCCATAAATCTATTTATTCTTGTTCTTTTTCTTTCTTTCTTTCAACCCGTCGTTTTTTTGTGATGTAGCTTACATATTTACGGTTTACGAACTTTTCTCTTCACTTGCGTTATAAGACTGCTTCTCACCAAATTTTATGTTTCTAGCTCAACTGGCAGTCCCCTATAGGTTTGGTTTGATTGCATTGACTTAGAAGTTTGATTTTTTCACAGCTGTAAGGTGTTACCAACTTGAGTATTTGGTATAAATTCCAACTTGATGCCTCTACGGATTCCTGAGAAAAAGGTCTTGACAGACGGACCTAATTGTGCGTATCTTTTTTTCTTTTTTTTTCGTGCGGAAATCCCTTCGGATACCCCCCGCCGGCCAGCAGGGGCGGTTATGTCGGGCTTGAACCGGAATATTAAATAAAGCACATATTGTTATAAAACAATAAAATTACTTGAATCAAATATACTCGAATGGGTGTCGGTTCTTGACATTCCTATTTCTACGTAGTTTCTATAAATAACTACTTAACCGAGACGTATATATTATATCCGAGAATTTCGAATATCTCGGACGTGTCTAGGTAGCTCAGTTGGTCAGAGCATTGTCACCTTTTTTTTTTTTTTTTTTTTTTATCGTGCGGAAATCCCTTCGGATACCCCCCCGCGTGCCAGCGGGGGTGGTTATGTCGGGCTTGAACCGACTAAAACCGCACGCCGTCTCGGGTCTACAGACGCCGGGGTGTAAGGTTGCCCATAGAGCATATCCCTCGCACCCCGACTGACCCTGGGCCATCTCCGGTTTCGAGATGGCCCCCTCGGGTTTGGGAACCACGGTGTCCCCGTCTTGCCCCGGTTTGGGGGAGGGGCGCTAGTCGCCCCACCGTCCCGGCCTGCTTCTGCTGGGGTGACAGGTGGCCTCACCCGCCACCCCCAGGCCTGCGCTCATGGAGGACGGAGGTCGTTAAGCGACCTCCGGCGCCTGAGTTGCCTGCGACGCGCGGCGAGCAAGTTGCGGGCTCGGCGGACCGGGAGAGTTCTAAGTCTCTCCCGGGCGCGCTCCGCCACCTCCTTCGCGAGCATAACATGCTCGCAGAAGGAGGCGGCGGCGGCCCACGCGCTCGCGCTCCGCACCATTGCCGCAATCATGCTGCCGAGCGAGAGGACTCCCACCCCGATGGCTGCCACGAGGTCACGCCTCGGCGCCTCCCACGCCGGGCAGTCCGCCAGCGTGTGCAGCCCTGAGTCCTCGCTCGCGTCGCAGTGATGACACTCAGGCGTTGGCTCCTTCCTGATCCGATGCAGGTGGTCCCCGAAGCACCCCTTCCCTGAGATCACCTGCGTCAGTCGGTAGGAGAGGCTTCCGTGTCGCCTCTCCAGCCAATCCTCCATGATGGGCCTTACCGCCGCTATTGCGGCGTGCCCTAGAGCATTGTCACCTGTAAGGGACTGGTCGCGGGTTCAAGTCCCGTCCTAGGTGTTCTCTTTTTCCGATCTTTTTGCTGTCTTATTAATGCCCTTAAAAACCAAAACTCAAACGCATTAAGATTTTCACACAAAAATAGAAAAAAACAATAAATTTTGGGGTTTTCCCATACTTTGAAATATTCTTTTCATCAAACCCATACGTGCAGGGTATCTATGGATAGGTCTTCAAAAATGATATTGATGTTTCGAATATCATTTTTTTCTAAACCGAATAGATTGCGCGAGAGACACTACCGAAGTGGTAAATTGTGTGTGCCCCCCCCCCCCTGTAATTTCTAAAATAAGATAATGATAAAACTATAAAAAATATATGATGTAATTTGCCTTTCATTCAATTAACTCAAATATAAAAAATTTAAAAAAAACATTATGTTACTTGCTGCTACGGAACCCTTCATAAGCGAGTCCGACTCACACTTGGCCGGTTTTTATTTGCACTGCTCTCTAGTAATAACAAAATATACGCTATTCCAATTATGGAAGATAACCGCAATTCCGGATATCTTGAGCAATCAACGTTTTGATAATACGAACACAGTATTGAACTCAATTATACTACATACTCTTATGTATTCGGGAAGCGGGTCACATTGAGACGCGCGTTAAATGTTACGATCGCCTTAGAAATGTTACTGCTCCAATATTGGGTACTGTCAACTTGTTTTGTGCTAAGTAATAGTGATGGGAAATAGAGGCACGCATATTTATCCGCACTTCGGCGGTTGTGGATATCCCGTTCGGCTGGTTTTGCAGTATGAATAATTTATGCTATGTGAAATCTTCTGCCTGAATGTGAAACCAACTACTAGGGGGTTTGCAAGGTGAGGTGATTATAGGGTTGACCGGGTGGTGGACTATGGTCGAATAAGTCTATACGTCGAAATGAATACGGAGACGAGGAGTCCACTTATCCATTTCACCTACAAGCAACTTGCACCTGCTAATTGATGGACGAAGCTTTGGCGCATGCTTTCTTCTCGATGTTGAGGAGTCCGAAGGCAGGGGCTCCAGTAAAATTCAAAATAAACTACATCACGGAAAGTATGATTACCTGAGCGAGCCCCGGGCCCCCGGTAACCATTCGATGCAACAGGATAGATGCTCTGATTAAGAAATATAACTATGTCTGCAACTCATTTTGGTGTTGTAAAAATTGAGCGAAGCAATTTCATTCAAATCAGATGGAATCAGAATTTGAAAATTTTGTTCGGTGATTATGCCTCCGTGGTACGTTGGATTTCAAAATTACTTTTTTTGATCGACTCCACTTTAAAAGTGACGCATTTTGGTGCCAAAACGGTGTGTCTAACCTTGACCATCATTGCGGAATCAGCTTTTGTTTTTTTTCCTGTGATTATTCCTCCGTGGTACACATGAATTTTTAATTACATAGCCTATGTCCTTCCCATCAGTAACATCTTTGCTTGTGTGAAATTTCATTACAATCGATTTAGCCGTTTGGGAGGAGAAGATGGTCTAACGAAATACATGAGTCGTCTAAGAGAGAGCAAAGCTCTGGCGAGCTTCGCTCAACTACTACATTGAGGGACACATAGGTGACACATAGACACGCAGAGGATAGGACATGGACTCGGTATAAATGTCACTCTTGCAAGAAAACAATATACACCGAACATTAAAGTTGACAATAAGTAAATTTGCTCGAATCGAATCAGAAATGAGGAGATCCGTAGACGAACTAGAGTTACCAACATAGCAAAGCGAGTCAGCAAGCTGAAGTGGCAGTGGGCAGGGCACATAGCTCGAAGAATCGATGGCCGTTCGGGCAGAAAGGTCCTTAAGTGGAGACCACGTGATGGCAAGCGCAGCGTAGGAAGGCCTCCCGCAAGGAGGACAAACGACCTAGCAAAGAGCGCAGGGACTCGGTGGATGCAGGCCGCTACAGACCGGTCGAAATGGAAGGTAATGGGGGAGGCCTATCTTCAGCAGTGGACTTCCTACGGCTGATATGATGATGATGATTATGAAATTTGCCCGGTTATTAAGACGTAAGTAGTCGCAATAAGCCAAAGCTGTCCGAATGACAAGATGCCGTCAGCCATCTACACGTTCAAAGAAAAGTATTACATATTCCACATTAAAACACTCTAAATACTTAACGGTCATTGTATGAATGTATCAGAATTATGTAACATTTGTTGAAAGAAAACCACACAACATTTCCTTTATGCCCAATATATCAGCAAACATCAATAATATTATATCCGAAACCGATATCTACGCATTCCTTTCACAAAAAATATCCGTATTTGACATGTCATAACCCTAACAATACGAGATAGGGAATTAATATCCGCGACGTATCCGAATTGTTAGTATCCCGTAAAGATAAGAGGCAGTGGGTTAATACCGCCGTGTTCAATAGATATTTTGTTCATAAACTTTAATTATTTCGGAGTGCCGGACGGAATGTGAAATTGTTCGTGGTTATTAAGCGTAGCGAGCCGAAGGCGAGCGAAGCGTCTTTGGTTTTAAAGTTGCATTTCAAACAAATGATACTCCTCCGAGACCGTTTGACTGATCTCGACCAAATTTGCCATGGTGATCAAGTAGACATTACTGAGTGTCGTAAAAGGTCGAATGTCCAGATCGGACTTACCATCGAGGAATAATCACCGAAAAACCAAATCAATGGAAAAAGTCGACCGGTCACGTTGACCTATTGTTGGATAGGCAAATCTCGCTACGCTTAAGTTTGGGTTGATTCCGAAGCTGGTAACCGTTCTAGTTATTTTCGGATATTAGATGATGATGTTAAGTTAAAAATTTAAAATTTACTTCCTTAAAATATTGTTTTTTTGTTTTTCTTTCTTACTCAGGAGGTCCCAGGGAAAGATAAAGTGCCTAGAATTGAGTTAAATTGTAGAAGTTAAAACATAAATCCACTTTCCTCCTTGGCAAGTAGGGGACAAAAGTGAAAATGTTCATATGCTACGTCGCACAGTGGAACGAAACCGTAGTTTGAAAGACATTGGTATCCACTTTCTTTTTTGACCTTTTTCTTTATGGCGATGGATAGACCTTATTGACCCTAATAATAATTGTTCTGGGTAATTTTTCTTATTCTTATGGTTTAGGTTGACAAAAATATTTTGTGTTTTCTATATTGGGAACGGGTTATAAAGACCTAAATTT
Organism: Cybosia mesomella; assembly: GCA_946251805.1. NCBI lineage: Eukaryota > Metazoa > Arthropoda > Insecta > Lepidoptera > Erebidae > Cybosia > Cybosia mesomella. Next base: position 39,078,074 of record OX276389.1, read on the forward strand.
CTCCTAGGTCTTTATCGATCTTGGAGCACTTAAAACATGTAGCTAAAGTTGCCTAACGGCCAGATAAAGGGATCAGAAAAAAATAAAAAAATAGGCGGCGATATCCCAGTAGCGTACGTAACGGACGGCTGAGACGAGGTCTCGAGTTCGATCCCCGGTCGCCCCGGGCACACACCTCAACTTTTCGTAGTTATGTGGGTATTAATAAATGTTAATTATCACTCGCTGAATAATGTGCCCGGTAGATGGATTGTGCCCCTATTACATTGGAACCTTAACATATCTGGTGAATCGTGGGTGTGTAATACACCTCTGCCTACCCTTCAGGATATAGGCGTGAAGTTATATGAAAAAAAAAGCAATTTTTCTATGGTAAGTTTTCTATTTTCTTACGATACAGTGGGCTAAATTTTGGCTAAACCAACTACAGAACCAAACCAAATACAATTACAGAAGCAGGCCGTGGCGGAAGCGTGTCGTGACGCCTGCCAACTCACCGACGCGGGAATAAACCCGACCCCACCAGGCGAGGCCGCGGTGGCGGCTAAAGTCCGCTGGTAACCCTGGGGTTATCCTTTCGAGGGCTTACCCGGGGTGCCCGGTAACGTACACTTGGGGAGGACACCGTGTGGTTTTAGTCGGTCCGATTACGACACGCCCACCCCTTCGTCGGCACCGATGGGGTGAAGCCCATGGGAGTTTCCACACTTTAAAAAAAAGAAAACTAACTACACCTGCAAATCGGTACACCTGCTGATTGACGGACAAGGCTCTGCCGCAGGTGTTCCTCTTGGGATTGGAAGTTCAGATGGCAGTAGCTCCCATAAAATCCGTATTAACCAAACCAGGAGCAGGAGAAGGTGTGAGCGGATCCCGGGCTTCGAGGTGAAAGCCTCGGATGCCACTGGGACAGCGGTAAGATGATGATGATGACAGTGAGCTAAATTTTAAGCACAATAGTAAGTTGATTAGTACAATCATGTAAATATGTATCTGTTCAGTGCGTGAACCGAGCGAGCGCAGTAATAAATAAAAAACAATTAACAGCTCTGCTACCAGTCTCCTTTAACCCGGAGACAAGGGTGAGGAGTGAGACCACGAGCAGGTAGTATTCAAGCCGTAGCCCCACCACTCACTTTCACGCAATCACTACTTCGTTCCGAAGGGTGATCTAAAGCGCGACAGTGAAAACGCAAATAAAACTAAAACTTAATATGTAACTAAAATAAAGTGTTTAATGATCCGAATTAACACAAATGTGCAGGCCACCAACGGTACAAAATCATTAATCAAACACAGGAAGTCGGTACCTACGAGATAAAACGTTTCAAACAACAAAAAAATCGCAATTTTATAAAAACCGGTTAAGCGACAAACCCTCAAAACGGTCAAAAGGCATTCGAAAAACCGCCCCGAACTTAGAACAAATCAAACAAAAGTAATATAAAAAAATCCTGGGAAGTTGAATTCCCGTTACAGTGAAACGGGTAGTTCGATCAGAATCGACCACCAAAAATTACCCAGAAATCCAGAGAAATATTAAACTTTCAATCAAATTATAAATTACTTTCAATTTTATAGCAAGTAAACACAGATAAATATCTACTCAGACCTCACGGCGGGTCCGATCAAACACATGAAAAAACACCAAATCAAATTCAAACAGATTTTTAGCACGTACTCTGTACTGTTTCAATAATCAAATTAAGCCGCAATTGACACCCGATCGAAATCGACCAGGAAATATTTCAATTTTAATAACAATTACAAGTTTTAAATGTGAAAATAGTCAAATTCATTTTTATTTAACAAAGAGATAACTAGCTCGATAATTTATTTTCACCAATAAATCAACACTCAACAAACAACCAACAAATCACAACAATTTTGCTCCTTCAAAGCGCGTGTCGAGGCCAACCAAAAACGCGCGAGCACGTGATCTACCAACGAGCTAACCTTAACCAAAAACCTCGCGCTCAACTCTGATGTACAGGCGTCAAAGTTCCCGTACACTAATGAGCGGGAACGTAAGGAAAAAATAATATACAAACACCGACATTTTAATATGCGGTAAAAATATCAAAATATAAACATTTGACGATTAAACTAAACAGTATCAATTATGTAGATTTTATGAAATTAAAAAATACACAATTTAAGTAAGCATAACATATGACATAACTTCACGCCTGTATCCTCGAAGGGGTCGGCAGAGGTGTACAGGCACACACCCTCCCTACGCCAGTTTTGTTTAGGTCCCAATGTAGTATAGGGAGCGAGCCTATTGCCATCTACCGGGCACATTACTAAGCGAGCAATAATTAACATTTTTAATATACATTACTATGAAAAGTTAGAGGTGTGTGGCCGGGGCGACCGGGGATCGAACTCGAGACCTCGTCTCAGCAGTCCATTACATACGCCACTGGGCTTTCGTCGCTTTATTTAAGTAAGCTTTGTCAATAAATCAGTAAAATATAAATAAATATAAATATTCTACGACATTCTACACAGCGCTTTCTAGTCCCAAAGTAAGCATAGTTTACTAGCTTGTGTTATGGGATCCAGAGAAAATGATGCGTTGAAATAATTACTTACTTAACTCATTATCCTTATTTGATGTCATTAACTAAGTACTGCCACTGTTGCTTAAAGATACGTTTCAAAATATTTAATTTGCATTACAGTTGAGAAATTCAGATTTTCATTCGGGATTTTTATCCAATTTTACCCAGTCATTATTCGTTTAAATGTTATCTTTTCCCCTTTACAATGCGGGCGAAGAATAATCTATTCTACCAACCAATGGCTAACGATGGCACTCAATGACTTCAAATTCATTGCCTACGTAAAACGACTAGAATGTTCGCAAAGGCGACGAAAATGTAAAAATTTGATATCGCGATCTAGTGATTTTAGCTTTAAAATGTTTGCTTTTAGGAATAAGAGTTGTCGGTCCTTTGAATTAGATACAAGTTGTTACTTGTATGATGTTATTATATATTATTTGAAGCACTTTACTTTAACCAACAATGTAATGATATCTGTGACGTAATTTTAAACCAATTTTAAATCTCGCTATGAATTGAAATTTTATGTAGGGGGCCATCTCAAAACCGGAGATGGCCCAGGGTCAGTCAGGGTGCGAGGGATATGCTCTATGGGCAACCTTACACCCCGGCGTCTGCAGACCCGAGACGGCTTGCGGTTTTAGTCGGTTCAAGCCCGACATAACCGCCCCCGTTGGCCGGCGTCCGAGGAGGCATCCGAGGGGATTTCCGCACGAAAAAAAAAATAAAAAAGGTACAGTTGTAATCTGCGGCGGGGCGACTAGCCCACCCCGTTTCCGGGGTAAGATTGGGGACACTGTGGTTCCCAAACCCGAGGGCATCTCAAAACCGCGATGACCCTGGGTCAGTCGGGGTGCGAGGGAGTGTAGCTCTAGTTTTTTACATATAAAGTACATTATTTTGTAAAACTATTTTTAACGGATTCTATCGCGGTTTATTTGATGTTATTTTATATTTTACAAACATGTGTAAAATATAAAATAACATCAAATAAACCGCGATAGAATCCGTTAAAAATAGTTTTATTTCAATGTGTAACATTCGCGTAAACTTCCGACAATACATTATGTTGGTTAATAACGTGTATTTTTAGGTTTTATAACTTTTTTATAGCAATGTTATGTGGTAACCTTGCTCTACAAAAGCTTATAAAACCAGAGGAATCACTCACGCTTTGCCATCTATTGAAAAGGAGGAAAATAAAGAAAAATGAAACGAAAGAGATATGATCACTGGCAATCTCATGAACCGTGCAAAATTCAGCAGCGTTCTATTTAAAGTCGATTATTAACTGACAAAATGGGATTCCCCCGGTCACGCACCCTATTCACATTTATAATAGTTAAAAGAGTGGATTTTTTTTTTCAAAGCCGTACTCGTCTCAAACTTTACATTCTCTATACCAGTTTTGGTTTTTGTAATATTGATCGCCCCATGCCGCCGTGAGTGTAGCTGCGGGTGAAGGAAACGAAGTTTACCCTTTACTGGGTGGCTCATGACGCGTCATAGACACGTCATAAAGAGCTACCTGTAAAATGAGTTCATAGCCATGTCTGGACCTCACCAGATTAATAGCGTGGAGCAAGGGTTATAGTGTGTGTGCCGTGCTACGCACAACCATGTGGTGTCCGGACGCAACGTCGCGTGGAATGCGGCAGGTATAATTAATAAATATCAATTCTACGACGTTCTACACAGTGGTTCCTAGACCTAAAGTAAGCATAGTTTTACTAGCTTGTGTAATAGGTTCCAGAATGCGGATAAACATACTTTTTTTGGTAAATGCATACATATTATAAATAGAAAAACCCAGACCAATGCAAATAGACATATTCTTGCATACAAATATTTGCACTGAGCGGGAATCGAACCAGCGCCCCATGTCGTAGCAGTCGAATGCACTACCGCTACGGCACAGATGCCGTCAAATGACCGGCACACTTCTTGATAATGTACCCTAACTGCGCAGCATTGCTAGGTCCTTTTGGTGGTATTGCGGGTAGTATCATAAAATCAGAAAGGCAGAAAGGCATCATTTGTTAATCAACCTTTTTATTGGTTGTGTTGTTGTTTCTAGGTGGTCCGTATAGTACGCATGCATTTTTTCGGCTATTTTTTTTAAGATGTTTGCCGGCTTCTCCTGCATTTCACCCTACTGAACAAAGGGTCGAGTGATACCACAGTTATGACGAGTATTCAAAGGCTAAGTTAACTTCTTAAAAGTGCAAGGATTCGGTGTTTAAGGAGTTTTTTAAGGATTCGGGGTTTAACGAGCGGTTTAAGGATTCGGGGTTTGAGGAGCGGTTTAAGGATTCGGTGTTTACGTAGAGCTTTAAGGATTCGGTGTTTAGGGAGAGGTTTAAGGATTCGGTGTTTAAGGAGTGGTTTAAGGATTCGGTGTTTAAGGCGCGGTTTAAGGATTCGGGGTTTAAGGAGCGGCTTAAGGATTCGGTGTTTAAGGAGAGGTTTACGGATTCGGTGTTTAAGGAGCGGTTTAAGGATTCGGTGTTTAAGGAGCGGTTTAAGGATTCGGTGTTTAAGGAGCGGTTTAAGGATTCGGTGTTTAAGGAGCGGTTTAAGGATTCGGTGTTTAAGGAGCGGTTTAAGGATTCGGTGTTTAAGGAGAGGTTTAAGGATTCGGGATTTAAGGAGCGTTTTAAGAATTCGGTGTTTAAGGAGCGGTTTAAGGATACGGTGTTTAAGAGCGGTTTAAGGATTCGGTGTTTAAGGAGAGGTTTAAGGATTCGGGGTTTAAGGAGAGGTTTACGGATTCGGTGTTTAAGGAGCGGTTTAAGGATTCGGTGTTTAAGGAGCGGTTTAAGGATTCGGTGTTTAAGGAGCGATTTAAGGATTCGGTGTTTAAAGTGCGGTTTAAGGATTCGGTGTTTAAGGAGCGGTTTAAGGATTCGGTGTTTAAGGAGAGGTTTAAGGATTCGGGGTTTAAAGAGCGTTTTAAGAATTCGGTGTTTAAGGAGCGGTTTAAGGATTCGGTGTTTAAGGAGCGGTTTAAGGATTCGGTTTTTAAGGAGCGGTTTAAGGATTCGGTGTTTAAGGAGAGGTTTAAGGATTCGGGGTTTAAAGAGCGTTTTAAGAATTCGGTGTTTAAGGAGCGGTTTAAGGATTCGGTGTTTAAGGAGCGGTTTAAGGATTCGGTTTTTAAGGAGCGATTTAAGGATTCGGTTTTTAAGGAGCAGTTTAAGGATTCGGGGTTTAAGGAGCGGTTTAAGGATTCGGTGTTTAAGGAGCGGTTTAAGGATTCGGTGTTTAAGGAGAGGTTTACGGATTCGGTGTTTAAGGAGCGGTTTAAGGATTCGGTGTTTAAGGAGCGATTTAAGGATTCGGTGTTTAAAGTGCGGTTTAAGGATTCGGTGTTTAAGGAGGCTCGGCCATTAGGTCTCATCTTAACGCTAAACCCGGTCGCATCCGAGGCTCTCGCTTCAAAATCCGGCCTTTCAACTTTTACTCCTCCACTTCACGCGGTCTTGGTCATCCGTGAAATGAGACCGTTGGCACGCTTGTCATCTTCTAGCAGTAACTACACTATAAACAAAACATAACATAACTTCACCCCTGTATCCCCGAAGGGGCAGGTAGAGGTGTATTACACACCCACGATTCACCAGTTATGACACTATAAATAGTGAACCTGTATGGAACTGTTATAAACTCATCATCCTCCTGCCCTTATCCCAAATTTATTTGGGGTAGGCGCAACGTGTGTGCGTAGCGGTAGTGCGTTTAACTGTTAAGCCAGAGGTCGCGGGTTCGATTCCCGCTCAGTGCAAATATGTATATTTGCATTGGTCTGGGTGTTTCTATGTATAATATATATTTACTTACAAAAAAAAAGTATTTAAGTATATTTATCCGCATTTTAGTACCCATATGACAAGCTCTGCTTAGTTTGGGTCTAGATGGCGTTGTGTACTTTGTCCTATAATATTTATTTATTTATTCATCTCTGCCCGCAAGGCATCTCAGTATTCACTCCCTTCCTAACCATATCCTCTTTCACACAGTCCATCCATCTCCTCTTAGGTCTTCCTCTGCCCTTGTCGTCCACTTGCATACTTAATGCCTTCCGTACGATATTACTTTCATCCCTACGCAATACATGTCCGAACCAGGGCAAGCGTTAGGACAACTGTCAGTTATAAACTGCACAACATAAATAATTAACGTATGAAGCTATTTGGTAGGCAGCATTTTACGTGTGTTTATACATCAGGCAAGCATTTACTTATGAGCGTGTTGGCACGGTGCAATAGTGAACGGCTCGTAAACCGCACGATATCGCCACGTAATATAGTGCAGCAGGTACAACACTGGTTCATTGTAGTGTTGTTACTGATTAGCTATGCATTTATGGTATCTGCTATCGCGTTAAGCTAATATTATAGCTTGTTGTATTATTAGTTATTATAGAGGAAAGGGACTTTGGAGAGAGTGTTTTCATAAATAAATAGCCTTTTGACTGTTTCATTAATTCCTGGTAATCTGACTAATATAATTAACTAGTTGCTGCCCACTGCTTCGCCTACGTGGAAACCTTTCAAAATTCAATTTTCCGTAATAAAATTTAGATATTCTCTGTGCACCTTTAGGTTACATTATGGGCTAGCTGCGGGCCCTGGCTTCAATCCAGTGCAATTCCCTGTGCACTTAGCACTGTGCAGGTGCAATTAGCACCTTACCTGTGAACTTTCAAAATTTCAAATTTTTTCTTTCATAAAAACCTTTTCCTGACAGTGACGAACACAAAATAAAAAGAATTATCTAATTTTGTGCAGTCGATCCGAAATTAACCCCGTATATATATTCCGACGATTTATTTTTATTTATATATATAGCTGAGTATGACAACTTTCCACCTAAACGATTCAGCAATTTAGGCGTATGAATAACATGGTATAAAATACTAGTATGAATGTGTGATTGGATGAAATTTGGCACATCTAAAATTTATATTCACAGTTTTAAAATGTAGGATCTTAAATAATAAATAAGCAGCACTAGCATTCGTGCCTTGGATGGTTAACATCCAGTACAGGACTTAAACCAGAGACAAGTGGTAGAGTCAAGCAACAATCATTTTGGCCGTTGCATGAATGGGCCGACTCGACCGGGGAAGCACCACCCTCTCACAGAATATTGACGCCAAGTAACAGTATTTGAACTGTTGCGTTCCGTTTGGTGTCCCAAACTCCTTTCCCATCCCCTTTCCTTTCCAGGGTCAGCAGCGCGAGTGTGACGCCACTGGTATTGCACGGTAACCGCTTCCCATCAGGTGGGCCGTGTGCTTGTCTGCCACCTTAGTGGTATAAAAAAAATTAGTTTTCTTTCGTCTATTTTTAGTCTTTAATCAACCTATATTTATTTGCACCAAACGAAAGTACATATTTATGATTTAGGATTTTTTAAATACTGCTAAGGTAGTAAATAATGTTTTCGTGACTTTTGAACACTTGGAAGAACTTTTGAACACTTTTGAACACTATAGAAGTAGGTATTATTCGTATATTAACACCTGCAGAAAGCAATCGGAGAGGTAGCCAGCAGAGTAAGACAAAGGGATTCAGCACCGTCAGTGTCTGATTTTTATAATAACGACTTCGTCTCTTACCGTAGGCGTCGTACAAAGTTACTAAGACTATTCTCTATCTAACCTTGCCTAGTTTATTACCCTAGTTATTACGAAAGTCCGTAGGCATAGAGAAATGTGGGTAGCTTTTACTGCTGACACCTTCAGGAACATTCAAACGTGAGTATATGAGACGTAGGTACTTATTTTTATTGTTTCATAACCTAGCTAGATATAATACTATTTATTACTATTATTATATGCACAAATGATCTAATACAACTAAAATGTTAAAATTATTCATTAAAGGAGTAAAAATGGACACATCAAGCGGGAATCGGTCAAGTTTATAAGACCATCAATATTTCTTATCAGGGCTTACCCGGGGTGCCCGGCAACGGACACTTGGGGAGGACACCGTGCGGTTTTAGTCGAGACATGACATAACCACCCCCGCTGGGCGGCGGGGGGGTATCCGAAGGGATTTCCGCACGTAAAAAAAAAAAAGGCCGTTTGCAGGTTACCTTCACTTGCTCAGTGATAGATGGCGTCACTGTGTCTCGGAGTAGCCTTCGAGGATTCCGCTCAGGTTTCTAATTAATTTAACTTCAGGCGGGATCTGCTGAGAAAGTTATATTTGTTACTTGTGTTTGTGTAGTAGCTACGATACTCGTATATTAGTTCCATTTTATTGGACTTTCTAAATCTTATACTTTTGTGGGCTAATGCCTTTCAATCAAGGCCTGATGAGGGTAATTAGATGGCAGAGTGACCCCGTGCAATCAAACAGCTGTCAATAACTATTTTGTGGGCACTTTTGGAATAAAAGACGGACGAGAGACCTGCGCTGCGGGGTCAAATTGAATGAAAGGTTCGTATGTAACCGGGGTAACGTTGGAGTAGGAGAAACAAAACAATAAATGATCGCCATGATTATATTGAGTTCACAATTTGTTCCCCGGTTTGCCATACGTGAACTTTTTTGGATCCCTTAAGCAATCTCTATGCAATCCGAAATGCTCAGAGTATTAAAGATCATTTTATCTATAAATCACATCAGTTGACTTAATGGGTATGTAATTATATACATATCATAGAATTGAAATAAAACTATTTTTAACGGATTCTATCGCGATTTATTTGATGTTATTCTATTATTTTCATTGAACCCGACGTTTAGGCCAGGACGATGCCAGGACCAGGCCAGGACCAGATCACGACCAGGCCAGGACTAGGCTAGGACCAGGCCAGGTCCAGGCTAGGACCAGGCCAGGACCAGACTTCATCATCATCGTCTGCCTGCCCTTATATAGGGCCTGCGCAACACGTGTGCTTTTCGCATTCATCTATGCCTGCAGTCTGTAACTCTCCTTCCGACTATATTTCACACTGCCCATAATAAATAATAAATATTCTAGGACATATAACACAGCACCATCTAGATGCAAACTAAGCAGAGCTTGTTTTATGGGTTCTAGAATGCGAATAAACATAATTAGATGCTTTTTTTTTTGTAAATAAATACTTATTATACATATAAACACCCAGACCAATGCAAATATACATACTTGAGCGGGAATCGAACCCGCGACCTCTGACTTAGCAGTCGAATGCTTTACCGCTACGCCACAGAGGTCATCAAAATCATCCATTCTCAGGACTGTCGTATTCAAATTCGGTCCGAAATAGGTATAACAGATAATACAGACGTGAACGTACCGTCACGGGAACTACAACGAGAGATTGCATCTGGCACACTTTGATAGTGAAGGTGTTCAAATATTGTTCAGAAACAAGTGTCATTAGAACCTCGGCGATAATTACTCATAGAAAGTCTTTGGTTCGAAAGCTTTGTTTCTTTTTTTTTTTTTTTTTTATATTTAGGACACGTCAATTCGACTTCACCTCGCCTGATGGTAAGCTGAAGGCAAAGTCTCAGGAAAGAGGATCACCATTACATACACGTAACATGTTAACAATGGTGGCACTCAGCTTGACGGCCTCATCAGAAGAGGATTGTCATCGCAGCACCGCGTAACAGCCACCGGTCCCACTAGTGCCGCGACCACAATCCCCCTGCCCGGCTATGCACTTGCTGACCCCTGAACGCAACCAAACCGAAATTGGATTACTATGGAGGGTTTTTCGCAATCGTGCACGGTGGTACCTTCCCGGCCGAATTTTGTGATAAATTTGTGTCATCAAATTTCTACCACCAGTACACGATTCAAAATAATCCCGCAATGGGTAGTGAACATTTTTATTCTAATATGGCGAGAGTGCTGGGATCCAATTTGTTGGAGCACTACGGTGGGGTTCTTAGCGTAGAGCATTTTTATGTTCATAATGTGAGTTTTTATGTTTAGTTTGAAGCAACGGAAACATTTATAACGAGATTTTAAAAAGGAAATAGGTATATTATAAGCCTGCGGTGGGACTCGGTACTTATGGAGCAATGGATAGGGTTACATACGAAATTCACAAGTACTTAACCTCATTTTGTATCTTTACTAACACTAGGTTAAGATTCACTGTTACTAACAAATATGGACAAAGTCTGAAATAAAATTTATTATTATTATGAAAGTAAATAAAATAAAAATAAAATAAAATAAAAAGCCTTTTATGTCTTGCGTAATCCCATTACAAATACATTCTTCTTACAAATATATTATTATTATGGTTGATACATTCAGTATTCTGTATCATTATTGTTGTTTATAATTTATTATTCTTAGTATTATTAGTTTATTGATTGTTTAGAAATAAATCTATAATCTATTCTATAATTAATTTAAATTCCTGTAATAATAATATTATTTTCTCTAATATTATTAAATTATAATTTAGTATTGTTTAAGTTACTTAAATTAACCCTGTTACATTATTGACATGCAATGCAAAAGGAATAAAAAATGGAATAAAATAATCACTATCTTGACATGCAAGAATACTTATGTGAGGGTGAAGGCCTCCTCTAGATTTTTCCACAGATTCTTCCAATGTTTTCCTGCTACTTTTATTAAGGCGTTTTCCCAGCGAGTTGTCGGTCTTCCTCTTTTTCTAATGCCTGCAGGGCCCTGCCATGACGCCAGTCTGGTAGTCCAACGGTTGCCCTCCATCCTAGACAAATGTCCTGCCCAGCGCCATTTTAATCTTAGTGAGAATTGAAGTGCATCTATAATTTTAGTATCTTTTTTTTATTTATTATTTATTTATTCTCTTTTTTTAGAAGTTACAGGGGGGGGGGGCACACATTTTATGCCTAATGCATATTATTACATGTGGAAGTGTCTTTCGTGCAAACTATTCAGTTTAGAAAAAAATTATATTAGAATCCTCAGTATCATCAAACACGTATCTATGGATAGGTCCATCCATAGATACGTGTTTGATGATAAAAAAAATTGAGTTTCAGTTCTAAGTATTAATCTACAAAATTTATTGCTTTTTTTTCTATTTTTGTGTGAAAATCTTAATGCGGTTCACAGATTACATCTACTTACCAAGTTTCAACAGCATAGTTCTTATAGTTTCGGAAAGAAGTGGCTGTGACATACGGACGGACAGACAGACATGATGAATCTATAAGGGTTCCGTTTTTGCCATTTGGCTACGGAACCGTAAAAAGAGATTTATGTCGGTAACAAGTAGGCTGTTGTCTCTGCCTACCCCAGATGGAGAAAGGCGTGAGTATAGTTATGTCATCATCCTCCAAACCTTTTCCCGACTCAATTGGGGTTGGCTTCTAATCTAAGTACGAAGCGGTCATGATACAACTACCATACCATCTGACCAACACAACCCACTGGCGTTATCGAAGTTCTATAGCAGTCAGTAATTATATTTTTGAGCTGTTTGGGGTCAAAACTCTAGGTTCGTGGGGCCCCAGCGCACGGTCGCTTTACAAAGAAATCGCTAAGCGACTGGTGGACGCTTCGCGTTACCAAAAGCTGGCTTGTTTTTTGTGTAAAGAATTTGGCATTGCCAACCAACGTGGCTATGCCGCCAGCCTTTTGGGTACGTTACCAGTCGACATCGATAGGGAGGAATTCTTTGACACCTAAACTTCTACTTTGTACATTATCTTCATTCATCATCATCATCATCATCAACCTATGCTAGTCCACTGCTGGACATAGGTCTCCCCCAATGAGTGCCATAGCGCCCTGTCTTCAGCTTGCCGCATCCAGCACCTGCCCGCAGTCTTCCACAGCATCGGAGGGCGTCCTACACTAGGACGCCCTAATCTTCATTAGGATGTAAATATTTTAGTTTATATAATTTTGTTTCTTTAAATGTGGTATATTATATTATGATGATACTAATAAGTTTATATGACTGAACTTTTGAAAAAAAAAACTATATTGAAATAAAACTATTTTTAACGAATTCTATCGCGATTTATTTGATGTTATTTTATATTTTACATGCCCGTCTGCTGAAAAGCAACCGAAACGTCGGGTTCAATGTAAAATATAAAATAACATCAAATAAATCGCGATAGAGTCCGTTGAAAAATAGTTTTATTTCAATGTGTGACATTCGCGTAAACATCCGACAAAATCAAAAAGTTCTTTAGCTAGATCGTAAATATAACGTACCTAGTAGTTATAAAGAAAAAATATACACCGCACTGCCCTTTTTTTTTTTTTTCGTGCGGAAATCCCCTCGGATACCCCCCGCCGGCCAGCGGGGGCGGTTATGTCGGGCTTGAACCGACTAAAACCGCACGCTGTCTCGGGTCTGCAGACGCCGGGGTGTAAGGTTGCCCATAGAGCATATCCCTCGCACCCCGACTTACCTTGGGCCATCTCCGGTTTCGAGATGGCCCCCTCGGGTTTGGGAACCACGGTGTCCCCGTCTTGCCCCGGTTTGGGGGAGGGGCGCTAGTCGCCCCACCGTCCCGGTCTGCTTCTGCTGGGGTGACAGGCGGCCTCACCTGTCACCCCCAGGCCTGCGCTCATGGAGGACGGAGGTCGTTAAGCGACCTCCGGCGCCTACACCGTAAGAGATTACAACAGTGCGAATAATTAAATAAAATGGAATGTATTTAAAAATATAATTCACATAACATAACATACATAACATAACTTCACGCCTGTATCCCCGAAGGGGTTGGCAGAGGTGTATTACACACCCACGATTCGCCAGTTATGTTAAGGTCCCAATGCAATAGGGGGCGAACCTATTGCCATCTACCGGGCACATTATTAAGCGAGCGATAATTAACATTTATTAATGGACACATAACTACGAAAAGTCAGAGGTGTGTGCCCGGAGCGACTGGGGATCGAACTCGAGACCTCAGCAGTCCGTTACGTACGCCGGTGGGCTATCGCCGCTTTATATTATAATTTATATGTATTTTAAATTTAATAAAGGTTATAATAATAATAATAAATTCCTAAATATAGGGTTATAAGTTCGGTGTACTTATTGGCATAGGCTTCCTCCAATTCCTTCCAATGGATCCTGTCCCTTGCTACTCTCAACCAGAATGGTCCCGCTGTCTGTTTCAAGTCATCTTCCCATCTCCTGACTTGACGGCCCCTACCTCTTTTGCCGTCTCTTGGTTGCCAGAGGGTGACTTGCTTGCTCCATTTGTTAATAGGGTGGTGTAGCAAATGTCCAGCCTATCTCCATTTTTGGATGTCTATCCGGGTAAGAATATCTGTGAGTTTTGTTCTTGTTATGAGTAATAAAGAGATATTTTTTTAATTTATTTATTTATTCAGCAAAGACACATTTTTTTACAATTTGTTATGGCGCCAAACTTCTAAGGCAGTTTGTAGGCGCTACGCTCATATGCAGTATAGTAATTAAATGCTACCCATCCACCTAACTTATTATATACATACTATAAATTAATTGTTATTTTAATGATAATTTTATTGCACGATGCAACATTGATATTATTGCATCATGCAATAAGCAAATCCTTAAGTTTTCTTTTAAGAACACTACTTTTAATTTTTTTATCGCTACTTAAATCATTATACTAATACTAAATTAATATAAATAATAAATTATGCTAATACTAATAAACAGACGAAACGTATTGTTACAACGATCGTCGATATCTCGGAAACTACTGATCGAATCTTCTAGAAATTAAAACGCATTGTTAATGTCGAAGTACTCTATCGATCCGTTTAGAAAAATCCAGAAAAGTCAATACAAAATCACACGCCCTTTTGTCTACCTATACCAACTTTACCTACAAATCGCGATAAAAAGGGCATTCACCTCTATCGTCGGCACGACTGTGTAGGTACTTATTTTCTCGAACGCCCCAGTAAATACCTACTATTCTCGAACGCTCTAGTATATTCTACCCCGCTTATTAAGAGCTATAAAAGGACGCCCGGCTATCGACACGAATCAGTTAATTTTCGAAAGCGAAAGTGAACACATCTTACCGAAGTGAACCAAGAGAGTTATACCTGCGACTTAAGCAACGATTGTGGACTACTGTGAACTGCTGAGCGACTGGAACTGTTGAAGAGTACTGTGTGTGCTAGTTATTTAGTTGTCTAGTTTGTGGTGAGCGAATAAACTTCTTCTTTGTATAAACGGCATTTAATTTGTACCCCGCGCACGTAACAACTGGTGTCAGAAGTGCGATGCCGTTATTACCACGTGAAGACGAAGGGCGTACTCCACGGACCAGACGTCAAGTGGAAATGGATGCTGCACGTCAACGGAGCCTTGAAGAGGAAGGGCGTCAGGCCGATCCTACTATCTCAGCGGTAACTACGAGAGCACCAGATAGAACCTCGTCAGATACCAACATGATGACGCTGTTGGCTTCTATGCAGCAGATGATGCAGGCCTCTATGCAAGAAATGCAGGCCAACCAAGAGGCTAGTCGACAGACAATGCAGGCCTCCATGCAAGAGATGATACAGGCCAACCAAGAGGCTAGCCGACAGATGATACAGGCCAACCAGGAAGCTGTCATGGGTAAAATCGATGCAGGCATCCATGCACTGGGAGATAAAGTGAAGAACCTCGAAGACGGCTTGCAAATGCTGAGTAAGGAAGTGGCTTCGAAGACTGGGACCATTGACGACTGCTTGCAAATGCTCAGTAAGGAAGTGGCTTCGAAGACTGGGACCATAGACGACTGCTTGCAAATGCTGAGTAAGGAAGTGGCTTTGAAGACTGGGACCATGGACGGCCGCTTACAAGAGCTTGAAAGAGAGATTGTCAGGCTAAAAACCTGCGGACCTGTTGCCGCGACCTCACCATCATCAGCGAAGTTCGACCTACCACACTTCGATGGAACCTCCTCGTGGACAGCCTTCAAGTACCAATTTGAGATATTGGTAAAAACTAAAGCCTGGAGCAACGAGGAGTCTTTTATGGCCTTGACACTTGCATTACGAGGAGATGCCTTAGTAATACTGGAAAACCTGCCACCTGAAGGAAGGACACTGGAGTCTCTGATGGAAGCGTTAGACACACGCTACGGTGACAAGCACCTGGAAAATGTCTACCGGGCGCAGCTACGCGAGAGGAAACAAAAAGCTGGTGAAAGCCTCCAGGAATGGGCTGTAGAGGTTGAAAGACTCGTTCGTCGGGCCTACTCATCGACACCCGTGATGATCGAGACCACCCTACTGGAGGCCTTCCTAAACGGTATACGGGACGCAGAAGTGAAAACTAATGTACAGTTGCGTCACCACCAGACCTTAAAAGAAGCACTGGCTTATGCCCTTGAGGTGGAAACCGTACGGCAGAATGCCGGGATAGGGAAGATCAGGGAGGTCAAGGAGGTAGTTGCAGAGGAGAGGAAGCCGCGGTATGTCCCAACGTGTTATTCTTGTAGAGGCAGGGGCCATATCCAGTCAGAGTGTCCTTCGAGGAAACGGAGGAGGGTCACGGACTCCGGGACCCAAGTGGATCAAGATGTTCCGTTAAACTAAACGTCGCCAGGGCCGCGGGGCGGGCGCTGGCTGGTCGATATGAAGCCCCAACCATCACAATAACTCAAGTTGGCAACGGAAATAGTCTGATCATCGAGGCCACCTTGGACAACCAACCTTGCAATTTAACAGTGGATACTGGAGCTTCACGTACAGTTGTTAGGCCGGAATTGCTGAAACGCACCATAAGGTGGGAAAAACAATTTCCGAGGTGCCAGCTTCAGACTGCTACTGGCCAACCAGTGACCGTCCTCGGTGAAACAGATGTGGAGGTAAGAATTGGCGACCAAATATTTCACCAGTCAGTATTAATTGCTAATATTACTGATGATTGCATTTTGGGACTGGATTTCTTGAAGAACTACCGATGTGTCTTGGATATACCTAGAGGGGTGCTGAGATTTCCTGATCAGGAGGTTTGTTTACAAGGGTCGCACCCGTGCACTCTTTACTGTTTAACGGATACGACACTAGCTCCTAAATCGGAAACATTAGTCAGAGTGAGGTTTCCTGCGAAGACTGAACAAAGAAGATGTCTTATTGTCGAAGATACCGGCAGTCATCAAAACTTAATAACAGCGAGAACTTTACTGATGCCGAACGGAATCGCTAGGGTGAGAATCCTCAACCTCAGTGACGAAATGGTTCTCCTGAAGAAGAATAGTGTGGTAGGAAAATGTGAGGAAGTAAAGTACCTGAGACGGCTGAACAACACTACGACTAAGCAAGGCGGTACACAAATCTCCGAAGATCACATCCAGCAACTTCTCGAGAATTCAAAGGAACACTTATCGGCATCAGAATTGCGTCAAGCCAGAGACCTCTTGCTACAATTCAGAGACATCTTTGCAACCGGAAATGACTGTGGAAGGACTGGGCTCGTGAAACACCGGATTGACACAGGTGACTCCAGGCCTATAAAACAAAGACCTCGACGTTTACCATGGGCAAGAGAAGAGGAGGTAGCAGTTATGATTAAAGACATGGCCGATAACAAGGTGATTGAACCTTCAACGAGTCCATGGTCATCACCTGTGGTACTAGTGAAAAAGAAGGATGGCAGTACAAGGTTTTGTGTGGATTACCGAATGTTGAATAATGTCACGAAGAAAGACAGTTATCCTTTGCCTAGGATCGACGATACCCTGGACATGCTTAGTGGTATGAAATGGTTTTCAACCGTCGATTTAAAAAGTGGCTACTGGCAGGTGGAGATCAGTCCGGACGATAAAGAGAAGACAGCCTTTAGTACAGGAATTGGAAACGGTTTATGGCATTTTAATGTCATGCCATTTGGTTTATGTAATGCACCGGCCACGTTTGAACGCCTCATGGAAAAAGTAATGGTGGGTCTACTCGGAGACGTCTGTCTGGTTTACCTGGACGATGTTATAGTTATGGGACGCAGCTTCCAAGAAAACCTGAAAAACCTGGAAAAAGTTTTTACTCGGATTCGTGAGGCTAACCTTAAACTGAGTCCAAAGAAGTGCGCTCTATTTAAAAGGGAGGTCAGCTATCTTGGACATGTCATCTCAACGGAAGGAGTCAAAACCGACCCCGAGAAGATAAAAGCCGTTCAAGAATGGCCTGTTCCAAAGAACAAAACGGAGGTTCGCGCGTTTCTGGGACTATGCGCATATTACAGACGCTTCATTAAGCATTTCTCGGATATTGCTAAACCACTACACCGACTGACGGAAGATAAACGAGACTTCGTTTGGGACCTGCATTGCGAGCAAGCTTTTAGTACGCTTAAACAACGATTGTGCGAAGCCCCTATATTGGGTTATCCTACTAGGGAAGGTAGATTCATTGTGGACACGGATGCCAGTAACACCGGAATAGGTGGAGTGTTGTCACAAGTGCAGGGAGATCGCCATGTTGTAATAGCGTACTTCAGTAAATCACTATCTAAACCGGAAAGGAATTACTGTGTTACTCGTCGTGAACTTCTCGCTGTGGTGAAGTCTTTACAGCACTTTAACAAGTATCTTATAGGACGAGAGTTTACATTAAGGACAGATCATGCTGCGCTACAATGGCTGCTGCAATTCAAGAACCCGGAAGGCCAAGTAGCAAGATGGATCGAGCAACTACAGGAATTTCCCTTTGTGATAGAACACCGAAGTGGAAAAGGGCACGGCAATGCTGATGCTTTGTCACGAAGGCCGTGTGTCGAAGATTGCAAGCATTGTCAGAGAAACGAAGCCCGAGAAGAGATTAAAGTCATAAAGGTGAATGGACTTGACAACGAATGGACTGGAAGCAGTATGAAAAAGGCGCAAGAGGATGATGATGATCTAAAACCTATACTGCACTGGAAACAGCTTGACAGCAAACCCCAATGGAGTGACGTATCTGCTTACAGTTCGACGACCAAAAGCTATTGGGCCCAGTGGGACAGCTTAGCTCTGGTAGACGATATCCTGTATAGGAAATGGGAGTCTAACGACGGTAAGGAAGTAACCATGCAAGTAGTGGTACCACGAAGCAAGGTGGCCCCACTCTTACGGCACATCCACGATGGTGTTTCTGGCGGGCATCTCGGAGTCAAGAAAACCCTGGTTAAAGTGCGACAGCGGTTTTACTGGCTTCGTTGTCGGGAAGATGTCGAGGATTGGTGCCGTAAATGCACTGCATGTGCTTCGGTTAAAGGACCGCCGACAAGAAGCAAAGGAAAATTGAAGCTGTACAACGTTGGAGCACCGTGGGAACGTATCGCCATTGATGTTGCTGGACCTTTTCCAACGACTGATGAGGGTAACAAATACATCATAGTAGTGCAAGACTACTTCACTAAGTGGCCGGAAGTATTTGCGACACCCAACCAGGAAGCAGTCACTGTAGCCAAGAAACTAGTTCAGGAAGTGGTCAGTCGATATGGCGCACCTATGGAGATCCACTCCGACCAAGGACGGAACTTCGAGTCTGCTCTGTTTCAAGAAATGTGCAAACTCCTCGGTATAAACAAGACCCGTACGACTCCAGCGCACCCACAGTCAGACGGAATGGTCGAGAGGTTTAACCAGACGTTGGAAAATCACTTGGCTAAAGTTGTCGACGAACACCAAAAAGATTGGGACCAGTACATCCCACTGTTCCTGATGTCCTATCGATCTGCGGTGCATGACAGTACGGGACACACTCCAGCTAAAGTAAATTTTGGTCGAGAGATAAGGCTACCAGTGGATGCAATAACCGGCACGCCACCCGAAAGTCCTAAGCCCGTAACGGACTACGTGAGTGAACTTCAAAACCGGCTGGACGAGGTGCACAGAATGGTACGGGAAAACAATTTGAAGACAGGTATAAGGATGAAAACCCGGTACGATAGAAATGCAAACACCAACGGTTTTGAAGAAGGAACACTGGTATGGTTTCACAACCCGCTACGCAGAAAAGGGAAATCTCCAAAACTTCAAGCTCGCTGGGAAGGACCCTATACGGTTGTCACAAGAATCAATGACATCACCTACCGCATTAAGAAGGGCCTTAGGGGAAAACCAAAGGTAGTCCATGTGGATAGGTTGACGCGATATCATGGAACAAATGATGCTCGGGACGAGCATGATTAAGAGGGGGGTAATGTTACAACGATCGTCGATATCTCGGAAACTACTGATCGAATCTTCTAGAAATTAAAACGCATTGTTAATGTCGAAGTACTCTATCGATCCGTTTAGAAAAATCCAGAAAAGTCAATACAAAATCACACGCCCTTTTGTCTACCTATACCAACTTTACCTACAAATCGCGATAAAAAGGGCATTCACCTCTATCGTCGGCACGACTGTGTAGGTACTTATTTTCTCGAACGCCCCAGTAAATACCTACTATTCTCGAACGCTCTAGTATATTCTACCCCGCTTATTAAGAGCTATAAAAGGACGCCCGGCTATCGACACGAATCAGTTAATTTTCGAAAGCGAAAGTGAACACATCTTACCGAAGTGAACCAAGAGAGTTATACCTGCGACTTAAGCAACGATTGTGGACTACTGTGAACTGCTGAGCGACTGGAACTGTTGAAGAGTACTGTGTGTGCTAGTTATTTAGTTGTCTAGTTTGTGGTGAGCGAATAAACTTCTTCTTTGTATAAACGGCATTTAATTTGTACCCCGCGCACGTAACAGTATTATAATAATGAGGCGAATTTTTCCATTTTCTTATACTCGTTTTGTTATATGAACGAGATTCGCAGAAATCTAAATGATCCGCATAACTACGTCATCTCCAATTATTTCATGTAAGCGTACTCTCTCTGATATTACAATTCACGATATTATTAAATTCCTGTGTTGTTTGTCACTCATCTGTTTTCTTGAGAGAGAGAGAAGAGAAGTAGACATTTTTGTTTTTTTCGATCGGAAATCTTATCGGATACCCCCCACCAGTCAGCGGTGACGATTATATCGGCCTTGAACCCACTAAAACCGCACGCTGTCTCGGATGTAAGGTGTTAGGTGGCCCATAAGGCATTTCCCTCGCACCTCAACAGACTGACCCAGGGCCATCTCCGGTTACGAGATGGCCGCCTCGGGTTTGGGAACCACGGTGTCACCGTCTTGCCCCCGGAAAAAGGAAGGGGGCAAATAGGTGCTGATCGATGGAGGATCCTCTGGCGTAGGCATTATGAAAAACATAGTTAGTGAAATGAGGATGTTACCACACCACTGCGTACCCTTTCAAGGGCGTGAACATCACTTTGATTTATTGATAGTGGAATTATTTCACTTTAAGCTAAGCATAGAAATTATATTTCTCATTAATATTGCTTGCAATTCTTGAGTTGAAAATGACTATAAACAAATTTTTATTTCAGATTAAAAAAAAACTGTAATAAAAAAAACTCTCGCAGCCGGTAGGATTCGAACCTACGCTCCCAGAGGGAATCTGATTTCGAGTCAGACGCCTTAACCACTCGGCCACGACTGCTTACTGAACACAAGTTAAATATTGCGGTTAGCATGAATAGCTTTAAAATTAAAATGTAGCTGGAAGGGTGTGCTGACGGTAACCGCTTACCTTAAGGTGGATCTTGTACTTATTTGTAGAGGAACTAGTACACTCACACGAAATCACTTCGTATACCCCCCGCCGTCCAGCGGGGTAGGTTATGTAGGGCTTGAACCGACTAAAGCCGCACGCCATCTCGGGTCTTCAGACGCCGGGTTATGAGATCTCGGTAGAGAGTAGCTCTGTTTTTATTTTTATTTTGCTATTTTGTCTTTTGTATTTGTACCTAATCCGCAATAAAACACTTTTCTTTCTTTTCTTTCTTTCTTTCTTTCATGGCCCCCTCGGGTTTGGGAACCACGGTATCCCCATCTTGCCCCGGAAAGGGGGGGGGGGGTTCGAGTCTCTTTACGGCACTCTTTTCTCACACAGAATCTTTTATAAGTCCTTCAGATATACATACTAACTTCATATACGTCATACATACTTACGTCATACCTACATACTTTATGTCAGACACGATGCACGACATAAGCGCCCCCGGATTTCCGCATGTTAAAAAGAAAAGACACATTTTGTGGGTCTTGTTCCCGACAAGGCCCAGATAATTTGGACCGCATGCTACACCAAAGTAATTCGATATCTACCAAATCAATGATTCGGTAGATATCGACAATGTATTTAGTTAAATGGTTTCTAAATATATATATAGATATTGTTATCGGACATTTACACTAAAGAAGCCGCAGATATAAACCAGTGTGATATAAAACCAGGTTTAACGCATCAAGTTTCAAAAAGCAAGCCTTAAATCCGGCCTGTGTTAGCGCGGAGAACGATCACGGCTTTTCGTCCGACAGTCCAGGCGTTTAACGTCCATCCACCAGAGCTACGTATCAGGGCTATGTGCTCGGCAAGTTAAACTTTAGATAGTTAAATACATGTGGAATGTGGACGAATTTAGGCATTTGTCTAGTTTATGAATTTTGTTTTTTAGATACTATCTTCACTAACAACCTGCTCTCTTTTCGCTTCGACTTATTTTACCATAAATATAAAACCATACATTAAAAAAAATCCGTTCCCGCAGGGGGAACGCACAGGTAGATTTCGTGAAGCAATAAATATTATTTTATATAGAGAACTACGGACTTTAAACAGTTTAATTTTTTTTTCTCGAAAACGGTAACTTTTAGCGAAAAACTTTTCAGCCATTTATTTTAGACTTAAAAATGGCCTATCGATTAAAAATGTTTCCGACATCAAGAATATTCACCGGTTAGAAGTTATGATTTTTTTCCCGAAAAATTTTGGTTTTTCCCCCCTCCACTTTTAGTTAAAGTTTTAATCTTATAGGTTCATAATTAAAAGTTGTTGGTATTCATGTATACTATGGGATAAAATTAGAACGGTTCGAATATCTTTCATGGCACGTGAAATTTTGAGGCAAAACTGATTTCACAAAAAGTGAGGCCCTACCGTCCCCTTAAGCCGGATTCCACCCGTTCACGAACTTAAACTAAGTTTACACCCAAGCAATTTTTGACCGCAGTTTGAAAGCGATCGGGGCAAAAATGCGACCGTGGGAGTGCCGCAAATTTTGGGAAGTGGAACCATACATACATATATATTATGTATATAAACTTTTTGACCAGTGGTCATTTCGGACTCAGGGGGTCATAACTAGACCTCCTATGAAGAAATTTTTTTTAAATTCGACAGTAGTCAAGAAACCAATAGGTAGATCGATTTCATCGAAATCTACCTAATTGTGTAGGTATATAGGTATATAATAATTTGCGTACCTAAGGATATTAAAGATATGTTAATACAGGCGGCTTATTAAAACTCTGAAAGAATAGTAACCTTATTTTTATTATCAATAAAAACAAAATCAATCAATAAATATGTCATATTTATCACAAATAAGTTTCTAAACTCACAACAAAAAACTTTGTCTCTAAATATTCCACATAACTACTACAAAATATCTGCTCAATGTTACCAAAATGTATAACGAGAGAATTGGCGAGAACGTCTAATTAGGTATACTATCTAAGAAACATTTTTGAGCTGAGAGTGAGATGAAGTCGAGCAAAAAGCTCTCTATACTCCACTCGTTGTATTTCGGTTGTGACGCTACTCCTCCTGAACTAATCGACCAATTTTGACCAAACTTGGCATGTGAATACAACTTTACCTGATACCCTTTGATTGGTTTAGAAAAAATAAAATTGAAAATCGAACATACCATGGAGGAATAATCACCCTTCAAATATTTCAAAATCCGATTTCACCAAAATTATCAATGTTGATACCACTATTTTGCCAAAATAAGTAACTTAACTATTGGCTTAAGACAGAAAAAGAAAATTGAAAATAGTCTAGCAACGGAGGAATAATCACCGTGAAAAGAATTGGGGTCGCCTTGTATTATTTTTGACTCTACACACCTCCAACTCTTGGTTTGTTTGATATATATTGGTATAAAAGGTATTGGTAAAACAAGAGTAAGTTTAAGGAAAGTATTTATAATCACTCACTAATATTTTACACTAAAATGGTTTATGTTATAATTAACTTATATTAGTTAAGATAATGATTCTAATGGTTTGGAATTAATGGTTAATGGTTTTGGTTGCGAGTACGCGGTAGCTCCGTGAGGGCTTTGGACACGAACTGGCTACACATTAGCCAAATCGAACAAATATGCATAATTGCAAGCGATGCAATTATACGCATTTGTCGAGTGTTTGATTTACTCGAACATATTCCCGACAGCAAGATGAGTACGGGATGATAAGTGATGGTGCATGAAGTGATATGATGATTACAATGTAAACTAAGAATTTCTCTAAATGGTAAAGCTCAAAAATATTGAATAACATGTAAGATATTAACAAAAACTTAACATTTAAACTATAGTGTCTTCCACAGTAAATGTGTCGTTTAAGTGGCCATTGTCCGTACTTTCATTTCGCTTATTTACACTAGGCCACCGTTTGGCGCAACGGTGCAACTGATGACCGATATCACTTTGGTTGTTTATCTCACTCACGATTATCACTTCACTATTATTTGGTCTATTGTCCAAATTCGGACGCGGAGAGGCTCCTGGGGGCTCCCGTCGCTGCTGCAAACTTGTTGTATGGTGTACTCGTCTTCGAGGTGGTTCAATCATCTCCATTATCTGCTGACAATCCCTTTCACCATCTCTTGCATTAGCAGGTTCTCGGCGCGGGCAACAACGCCTGGTTCGCCAGATCCATGCAACGATCGCACCGACAACGCATGATATCATCGTGTAACTGATCACGTAGTGATGAATGTCATGGGGCGATAAATCCTCAACTTCGGCGTTGCTGCTCCTTAACTCTTCTATTGACTTTTCGAGACTGGTCATGGAGACATTAATGTTTTCACTCTCTATAGGTATCTCATCAGGGATTTTAATGTTTACCAAATGGTTAATTTGGTCGAACTCTGGCACGTAGAGGGGTGACGATGAGTTGAATTGATTTGACTGGTGGCGAACGGAGTATAGTGCGAAGTCCTTGCCTTTAACGGCGCATTCCTGACTAACGACTAGAACTCCAGCTCGACTCAAGTGACTCACGGTTACCTGATCGTCGGATATTATTTTTATTGTGTAGGTGTCACAACAAAAGTAAAAGTGCTGAGAGATCAAATGTAGGTTTATCCATTCGTTTGTACAATTTCTCTTTTCTGTTCTGCATTGGTTTGTGCCGAGATCCTTTTCGCAGAAACTTTCGTCATTTTTCAGGTCTAAAACTGGTTTGAGCAACTGACACATGTACGTTGTCCCATGGTGTAGACATGATGTTATTTCTTCAGCGGTCATGGTGAAATAAGAATCCCTTTTTAAGTTGACAGCTGCGTATTCGGAAACAGGTATTATTTTGACCTTATTCGACTTGGTTTGGAGCGGTACTGGTATGAGTTTGTATAGTTGGAAGCTATCTCTCGATATTAGTGGGAAGGTAATCTCTATTATAACGTAACTCGACGTAGCTCTAGCTTTAACCTTCAATAATTTGTAGATATACTGAAGATCAGTGTCTAGGTTTTGAATAGGTAGTGTGAGTTCGCTAGGCATTTTACCGTATATAATTTGAAGTTCTCGTTCGAGTTGTGCTGGCGGCAGCAGGTGTATACTTAACTGACCATGGTAAATTTCAGTAATTGTATCAAGCAATGTGTCTTGAAGTCGTCTTAAGCCTTGTAACAAGTTATTGCCGGCCATTGCAGATAGGGTGAAATCGATGACGTAAGACATGTTCTGAACATTATCTTTGAGAGAGCTGGTGTTGTCTTGCAAGTCTAATAATCTTTTGTTGATTAGTTTGTGTTGCTGGTTGACAGTACTCTCCATTCTCTTCATTAGATTGAACTCGGCTTCAATAATGTAAGTTTGGTTTTTCCATAAATTCGCCAGGTGTTTTTCGTTGCGGTGTATAGCATCAATATCCTTGACATACTGGTCAGCAAAACGTGAATCCAATACACCGAACAGGTCATTCGCCAGATATCCGACACCATTTATTAAACCGCGCCTCCGCCGCGCTGTCTGCGACGGTACGCTCCACCGTCTAGCGGGAACATTAAAGTGCTGCGTTAGCAAGAGTTCATTGTAGTACTCGAATTCTTGGTAATCGTGCCAGGCTTGTTGTACTATCATATTACAATGAGTCGGTATGCTGATAATTGAGCATTGTTTTGATAAATAATTCGTGATTTTGTTATAGGTCCAATACCTGTCCAATACGGTTCCATGTCATAGTACATAACTAAAGTCCATTTGTCTCTAATTAATTGCACCTTTGTAACGGGATCGAAATATAAGGACATGTTGTTTGGTAGTTGTTTAATGGCGTGTAGGCTGTTAGTTGGCAGGATCAGCATTAGAACGCATAACAACACGGTGAATGCTGTTCCCATCCCTGTTCTGGTTGTATTTGTTTTTTCTGTAGACTCGACGGTACTGGTTTCAGACGTAATGGGCGGGGGTTTCTGGATTGTTTCACTATGGTTCAAGGGTAATAGTGACAATTTTACGATAGGACGTTTTATTTCGCCGTTTTTGGTTTTTAAAGTAACTGTTCTGGTCAGCCCATCTGTTCCCGGATGAGTATCAATGACACGACCCATAGCCCATTTTCCTGGTGGTACGTTTTCATCATGAATCACCACTAAGTCTCCGAGACAAATGTTTTTTGTGCGCTCCATCCATTTGTTTCTGGAAGAAAGTTGCACTAGGTATTCAGTTTTCCACCTTTTCCATATATCGCTGAACAATTTGGTTGTTAAATGCCACCTGGTTCTAGCATCTTGTGCGGTTTCTATAGTGGTTATTCCCGGCCTTCCTGCCAAAAAATGGGCGGGTGTGAGAAAATCTAGGTCGTCAGCTTGCTCTGATAAGGCACAAAGGGGTCGCGAATTGAGGCATGCTTCTATCCTAGCTAATAATGTGATGTACTCTTCAAATGTTAATTTTTGTACACCTACGACTCTTTTTAGATGGTGTTTGAGACTTCGCACTGCGCGTTCCCACAGACCTCCCGCGTTGGGCCACTTTGGTGCGTTGAAATGCCATTCAATACCTAATTCTGCTGTCTCAGTTAGGAAACCTTCACTGAATACCTGTTGAAGGCTGTTGTACTCTTCCTGTATCATTCGGTTTGCCCCAACAAAATTTGTACCGTTGTCACTGTACATGTGTCGGGGGCACCCTCTTCTGGCTGCCAACCGGGTTAGGGCTGCTAAAAAGGCCGAACTGCTCAAATCTGATACGAGCTCTAGGTGGACGGCTTTTGTAACCATACATATAAAAACAGCTATGTAGCCCTTTGTAGTTTTAATACCTCGTCCTTTGTTTGCCTTTACTTCTAAGAAACCCGTGTAGTCCACGCCGCAATGATAAAATGCGTGTCCGGGATTTACTCTAGGTTCAGGTAAATCTCCCATAAGCTGGTGCTGCTTAATAGGGTTTTGCTTTCTGCACACGACACATCGCCTAATAAACTTTTTGGTAGCCATATATCCACCGATGATCCAGTACTGTTGTCTTAGATTTGCTAATGTAAGACGGGACCCTCCGTGGAAGGTTAATCTATGGGCTTGGTCTATAATTAATGTGGTTATCAAATGGTTGTGGGGTAAGATGATAGGATGTTTCATATCAAGACTTATGTGAGCGTTTGTCAACCTTCCGCCCACACGTAGTATTCCGTGTTTGTCAATGATCGGGTTCAAAGTTAAAATTTTGCTCTTTGTTTGGACTCTACCATGTTTATTTAAATATTCTAACTCGTCCGCAAATTCTGTTTGCTGAATGGTTTTGATTATCAGCAGTTTTGCGACACGCAGCTCGTGTATTTCTAGGTAGGGTCGATGAACTTGCTTCTTATAGGTAGGCAGTCGTAATATCCATGCGTAAATTCTGATGATTTTCGAGATACTACTGAACTTATTTAGTAGATAGTTAACAATTTCGTTGGTCATCACATTTTGTTTGTGTTTAACAACTGCCATGTTGGTTAATTTTAAGATAGCTGACTTGACCTCTAAATTGGTTTCGTATTTAGAAAGGCAGCTTCCTTGTTTAGTGTGTGATGATAGCCAAGGTGGTCCTTGCCACCACAGGTTATGGTTTATGAGTTGCTTGACAGTCACGCCACGACTTGCGCAATCAGCTGGATTGTCTGAGGTCTTCACAAAAAGCCAACGTTCTGCCGGTATGGTTTTCGTGATTGATGCTACTCGATTGGTTACAAATGGTTTCCACCGTGCTGGATCTCCGTGTATCCAACCCAATACTGCTGTTGAATCTGTCCAGCAGTACACATCTTTGTGGTAATCTGATAAGCAACTTTGTACTTTTAGCATCAACTGAGCTAACAGATGAGCGCCCATTAGCTCTAACCTAGGAATAGACACGGCCTTGTTCAATGGGGCTAGCCTTGCTTTTCCCGCTACTAGTGTTATGGTTGTGTGTTTGGGTTTCACGATCTTACAGTAAATTACACATGCGTATGCTTTATTTGAGGCATCGCAGAATCCGTGCAACTCTATTTTTTCGTTATGGCCCATTCCTAGCCATCTGTTGACTTTTATGTCGTTTATCTCTGTAAATTCTTTTCTTAATTTGCACCATTGTGATTTTATTTCTTCTGGTAGTTCTTCGTCCCATTTCAGCTTTGATAACCAGACATTTTGAAACAATAGTTTCATGGTAGTGCTCAGAGGGGTTAGCCATCCTAATGGGTCGAATAGTTTAGAGATGTTTGAAAGAAGCGATCTTTTAGTAATTTTGGTTGTCGAATTGGCGTCCAGCTTTGATGTAAATATAAAATGATCATTTTTTGGGTTCCAGCCTAGACCAAGGGTTTTGGTGGAATCACTCTGCTTGAATTCATAAGTCGACTGATTGCACTGCTCCTTTTCTAAGTCGGTTAGAAGCTCGGCTTTGTTGGCAGTCCATTTTCGAAGGTTAAAACCACCCAACCGCAATAGTTTTATGAGGTCGGATTTTAATTGACTAGCCGCCTTCATGGTGTGTCGTCCTCCGCAATAGTCATCCATATAAAAGTTTCCTTCCAACTCCTTTGCCGCTTCGGGAAAAGTGTTTCGTTCATCAGATGCCAATTGTTTTAAACACATCATTGCCAAAAATCCTGCTGGTTTGGTACCATAAGTAAGCGTGACGAGTTGATATGGTTGAATCCGTTGATTTAGACCTCGCCATAGTATTTTTTGGTAGGCCTGATCCTCCTCGTTCACCCGTATCATTCTGTACATTTTTTCAATGTCAGCAGTGTATACGTATTGAAACTGTCTCCATTTTAGGATAAGCTCTTGAAGATCTTTCTGTATATTAGGACCTCTGTATAACACGTCGTTCAAGCTGTATCCTGATGATGATTTTGCTGACGCGTTAAATACTACCCTTAGCTTAGTGGTAGTTGATTCAGCTCGAGTGACTGCATGATGTGGCAAGAAGCACTCGATTGCTTGGTTATCGCTCGAAGGAATCATATGATTCAACTGTAGATATTCGTTCATAAATTGTTGGTAGCCTTTTTTCAATTCTCCGTTTTTCTCTAACTTCTTCTCAAGATTTCTATACTGGGCTAACTCTTGTGGTTTTGTAAGCCCCAGCTTCTCTTTGAGTGATGGTTTGAATGGTAAGCGGACTTCATATGTGCCGGTGTCAAGCCTAGTTGTGTTTTTGTGGAAATACTCCAGACACTCATGATCATCCGTAGACATTTCTATTTTTTGGTTTATGTCTTCGTTCTCCCAAAACTTCAGTAATTCCTCAGTGTTATGGAGGATAACGTTGCAGTGGTAGTGTGGTCTGATAGATCCGCATAAGAGCCAACCCAACTGTGTTTGTTGTGCTATTGGTTGCCTGTCGTTGTCTCCCCTCAAGATACCTCCTAATATTATTTTACTGTAGACGTCAGCTCCTAGGAGTAGTTCTACTGATCTGCTGGTATAAAATTCTGGATCAGCTAAATTTATTCCCTGTATGTGACTCCAAGTCAATGGTTTCTGGAAGGTTTTGTTGGGCAATTGTTTCAAAAGATTGTTCATGATAATAACATTCGTATTAACGGAAAAGTCGCTGTGTATAGAATGTATGGTTAATTCTAACTGGCCTTTTGTGT
This sequence comes from Cybosia mesomella, assembly GCA_946251805.1. Taxonomy (NCBI): domain Eukaryota; kingdom Metazoa; phylum Arthropoda; class Insecta; order Lepidoptera; family Erebidae; genus Cybosia; species Cybosia mesomella. The sequence continues at coordinate 39,107,802 of OX276389.1, forward strand.
TGTTTCTTTTCTCCCCTACGCCGAATATTTGGCCCTTAAAATTAGAACATTTTAATCCTAATGTTTGGGCCGCCTTTTCGTTTATTAGTGATATCTGTGAATCCTGGTCGACTAAAGCCCGCAAGGTATGTAGAGTTCCATCAATTCCCACGACCTTAACTACAGCGGTCGCTAGTAGAACATCAGACAGGTCATCCCGTGAAGCGTTCGATGACCTAGATTGTTGTTTCTTAGTTGCTACGCTGTTTATTTCTGCTGATGTAGATGGACCTTGAGCGTCAATGGCCTCGTGTAATAAAGTGTTATGCGGACCTAAGCATTTACGACATCGTTTCTTCGATACACATGGTTTATTGAAGTGGCAAATTAAGCAATTTTTACAATAATTTAATTGCTCTACTTTATTTAATTTTTGGTCATCCGTCGTTTGTAGAAATTCAGAACAATGCCATAATCCGTGGTCAGCATTGCACAGTCCACAGGTTAATGAACGTGAAATGTGGTATGCGTTTGTGTTCGGATTCGTCTGTTCTTTTTTAGGTGATTGTTGGTTGTTGCCATGTGAATTTTTCTTATAGCTTTGATGGGGATTACTTGTTGTTTTTGAGGCTTGAGGCGTTACGGTTTTCTGGTTTGTAGGTTCCTGTTTACGGTGAGATGCTTCTAAGGCTGTGAATTTTCTTTCTAAATATTCCAGAAATTCCTGTAAGGCCGGCAATTCTCTGGGATTTTTGATTGAAGATATGTATTCTGCGTGGGAATCATTGTCTAGTTTTTGCGATAAGAGATGCACTAGAAGTGGGTCCCACGTTGAGATATCCACCCCTAAGATTTGTATGGCATGTAGCGTTTCGTTGGTAACGTCATGAAGCCTTTTTATCGATTTTAACATTAGTGTATTTTGCTGCTGCCCCGGTACGTTCGGCAATTCGAGCATCCTGCGAATGTGGGACGTGAATATCGACTTTTTGTTGTCGTATCGATGGGTTAAAATCTCCCAACAGGCTTGGTAATTGTCGGAACTAATTTGTAGATGGTGTATTAGACGTTCGGCCTCTCCAGCCACCTTACTCTTCAAAAATTGCATTTTTTGTGCGTTAGACATAGATGAGTTTTTGTCGATGGCCTCAGTGAATAGATCTTTAAACGAGACCCACTGGTTATAGGTTCCGTTGAATATAGGAATGCTTATTTGAGGGGTAGAATGTTCACGGTGTTTCACGGACCACATTTTCATATATATGTTGTTCGTCAACTCATTGTATGCGGCCTCGTGTCTGCTAAATTCACTTTGGTACCGGAAATCATCACCTCCGTCTTCACCCTCGATCTCCCAGTGGAGTTGGTCAACCTGTCCCCAGCGGTTGTCCAATGACTTTAGAGCACTTTGGAATTGCCACTTGTTTTCCAAACTGTCTCTGTCTATATTACTGACAGTTCTCATAAAGGCCTTAAAGTTGATGGACTGTTTTTTCATTAATTGTTCCTGCCTTTGCGGCCCTGTCGGTGTATGGTAGAATGCCTCTTGTCGCGGGGACCTCTCGCGACGAGGCAGTGTCTCTGGTTGGTGTTGCTCCGTTTCCGCATCTGGTTTGCGCAGTTCGGAGCGTGGTTGTTCCCTTGTGTGGACACCTGGTGCCGGGATTGCTCGCTCTGGATCCACTTGACGAGGGCTGACACCTAGCAGCTGCTTTTTGTGCAATTGTTCTATAGTGTTTTCAATCCTTTCTTTAATATTCTTATATACTTCCTGGGCTGTCTCGAAACAACTCTTTTTAAAATATACGTGGTCGAATTCCGCAAATCACACATTTTACGGTGGTTGCTTTGGTACTCTCCCCAGTAAGCTTCCAACATTTCCGCTTTCCGCTTGTAATTGTCGATGGTCTTCCTGTCAGAGCCATCTTTCTTGATATTTGTCAAGAATTTGGTCAGAACTTCATAGAGCTCGATTTGGTTGATGAATACGGCGTCGGAATTCATGTTTAGAAATTGGTTCAGAAGAGAAGTAAACGGTAGTGGTTAGGAATAATAATGGTTTGATCTGACCTGGTTTGCTGCGTCTGGTCTGGTGCTGCGACCAGTGTTGGCAAGCTTGTACAAACCGCTGTGATCCCCTCGCTTGTCTGGTGCAGGCACTGTATCACTGTATAGCCACTGGTTGTTTTATCGAAGGACCATGAAAAGAATTGGGGTCGCCTTGTATTATGGTTGACTCTACACAACTCCAACTCTTGGTTTGTTTGATATATATTGGTATAAAAGGTATTGGTAAAACAAGAGTAAATTTAAGGAAAGTATTTATAATCACTCACTAATATTTTACACTAAAATGGTTTATGTTATAATTAACTTATATTAGTTAAGATAATGATTCTAATGGTTTGGAATTAATGTTTAATGGTTTTGGTTGCGAGTACGCGGTAGCTCCGTGAGGGCTTTGGACACGAACTGGCTACACATTAGCCAAATCGAACAAATATGCATAATTGCAAGCGATGCAATTATACGCATTTGTCGAGTGTTTCATTTACTCGAACACACCGAAAAAACCATTCAATGGTATAAAATTTAAAAAAAAAATGCGCGTGAATTGTAGGTAATCATGTAGTGCACTCTCAGCTCAACATTGCAACAGCAGAATGCATTGCGCCCCTAGTTTTACATATTATGTAGCCTATGTCCACCGGAATAATATACCTTTTAAATGGCGACAGAATTTCCTAATAAGTGCAGTGGTTGCAAAGATTTCCCCAAACATATTGTAAACAAACTCATAGAATGCAACCTCTCTCTTTATAATACTAGGTCTGCAAGGCGAATCGCTGCTTGCAATGTTGAGCTGAGTGAGACATCGTGAATCAGATTTTGAAAATTTTGAACAGTGATCATTCCTCCGTGGCAAGTCCGATTTTGAAAATTCTTTTTGAAAGTCACAACTCTGGACATGCTTTCTGAGCGTGTAAAGTTTGGTCACAGTGTCTCGAGCGGTTATTATGTAATTCTATCTGGAATTTTTTTAACGGTGATCATTCCTCTGTGGTAGCATTAATTTTTTTTTTTATCCATAAACCTTCTTCTGATTGATCTCTTTAATCATGCCAAATCTGGTTCTGATTGGATTAGTAGTTTAGGAGGAGACCTGTGACAAAGAAAATCCTGAAGTCTGGTATGAGGAGCTTTCGCTCGACTTCGTCTCACTCAGCTCAATTAGTACTTTTTTCCGTACGGAAATCCCCTCGGATACCCCCCCCCCCCCGCCGGGCAGCGGGGGCGGTTATGTCGGGCATAATAATAGTACTTAGAGATTAAGTGAACATTATAAAAGTAGTTTGAAAAGTTACTTACATTAATGTTGCTTCACGTGTGGTGTAGGCATTAATTGCAGTTTCTTACTGATCAATATTAAGTTGAATGTTGACACCTTACTTCCCTATAACTCAAATACACACTGGTGGTAGAAATATGATGACACAAATTTGTCACAAAATTCGTCCGGGTAGCTACCACCGTGCACGATTGCGAAAAAACCTCCATAGTAATCCAATTTCGGTTTGATTGCGTTCAGGGGTCAGCAAGTGCATAGCCGGGCAGGGGGATTGTGGTCGCAGCACTAGTGGGACCGGTGGGTGTTACGCGGTGCTGCAACGACAATCCTCTTTTGATGAGGGTGTCAGGGGAGGACACCGTGCGGTTTTAGTCGATACACGACATAACCACCCCCGCTGCCCGGCGGGGGGGTATTCGAAGGGATTTCCGCAGGTAAAAAAAAGGCCGTCAAGCTGAGTGCCATCATTGTTAACAAGGTACGTGTATGTAATGGTGACCCTCTTTCCTGAGACTTTACCTTCAGCTTACCGTTAGGCGAGGTGAAGTCAAATTGACGCGTCCTAAATATATATAAAAAAAAAATTGAAGGGGGAAAAGCTCAAACGTAAGAGCTTGTACCTGCGAGTGTCTTTAAACCAAAACAAACATAACATCACTTAATAATTAAAATAAATTAACGCGATCATGTATAGGTACCTGGTCAAAACGTCAGGCAATCCAAAGGTAGGTCCTTTGGATTGCCTGACGTTTTGACCAGGTTACACTGGCCGTGGTCACAGGCTAAAAAAAAAATTTGTACTGCAAAACAAATCGTGTATCTCAATTACAATCAGTGTACAGTGTACAAGAGCAAATCACGTTTTACTATACTGAAATTTGTTTTCCGCCCGTATATACCTTTCACAAGTTATAAGCTGATTCTAAGGTTATCATGAAGTATAAACTTGTAAGTTATTTTTATCCACAAAACAAGTCTTGTATAACTTGTTTCTTATTAGATTTTATGCATGCAATTGAATAAATTATTTTATTTACCCACCTACTGACTGAATGTCTAGCACTATGCAAACCTTAGTGTTATGTAGAACTAATTTGTGGACTGTTTGTTTTTAGTTGTTAAAAAGTGTGTTAAATTAAAAACTGTTAGTAAAAGTGGCGTAGCGGTAGTGTATTCGACTGTTACGACAGGGGGCGCGGGTTCGATTCCCGCTCAGTGCAAATATTTGTATGCATGAATATGTCTATTTGCATTGTTCTAGGTATTTCTATGTATAATTGTAATGTATGTAAATAATATGTATGTATTTACAATAAAAAGAAGTATATAAGTATGTTTATCCGTATTCTAGAACCCATAACACAAGCTAGGTAAACTATGCTTACTTTGGGTCTAGAAAGCGCTGTGTAGAATGTCGTAGAATATTTATTTATTATTATATTTTATTTTTCCAGTAGTTAATTTTGCACAAAACACAACTTTATAAGTAAACCTGTACACCGATGGAAGATTCCGTTCATATGTGAATAATTTTCAACATCATTCCACTGCATTAATTAGACACGATGAAAAGCTTCTAACCACAATGAAATTTCCAGAAAATAACTAAGTAAACCCATGTTATTCGAATAATCATTTAGAGAATAGCGTGTACATTTGAAACAATATTTGACCACAAATAAACAAGAGTAAATTAAGTTTTATTTATAAATTAGTAGTAGTTTCAATACGTGAATATTACACTTTCAAACACGTTCAGTATTTTATTAGTGATGAATACTCATATCTACTCTCCCACTGCTTCGACTCCTGTATGTGACGATGCCATATATAACCAGCGCCATCTAGCGCACTCAAGCTAAACTTCTAGGGAACTATCTACGGATCCTGAATCGCGCAATCAAAGTTCCATATAAAACACTCAGCCTAAGATCTAACACTGGGCTGGGGCTGCCAGGTGTGATCAACTACTCATAGCCTAGTTAGAGAATTCTTCCTTTGTGTCCGAGAACTATCAGTTTATTCCACTTGAGTTACTCTGGTGGTAACACCTGGGAGTTGCATTCTGTTCCTCCATAGGATCAACGGCAGTCCAGGGGAAAGTTTAATTATTAATCAAAAGTAAACCGCACTGCAAATAAACAGACGAAAATTTAAGAATTACCTCCTAAGCAAAGTTGGAGGAGAAGGTTCCATGGGTACGAATGTTATGCGCCCGTCACCGTAGCAGACCCAGGCCGGGGACCCTTCTTTCCGGGGGCGAGACGGGGACACCGTGGTTCCCATACCCGAGGGGGCTATCTCGAAACCGAAGATGGCCCTGGGTCAGCCAGGCTGCAAGGGAAATGCCCTATGGGACCACCTTATACCCCGCATCTGAAGACGCGGCATGCGATTTTAGTCGGTTCAAGTCCGACATAACCACCCCCGCTGGTCGGGGAGGGGGGGGGGGATCAAAAGGGATTTCCGCACGAAAAAAAAGTGTATGAATGTTATGGATACTGAATGAGCTACATATTTGATTGCATAAACACCAATGCATAAATACCCAAAATGCACGGCAATTTACTTTATAAAAAAAAAAGAATATTATCTGTGATAGGCCTTCAATAAATTTTCGTAATCACCCCCGCTGGCCGGCGTAAAAGTAAAAGTAGTTTTATTTTAATTTAGTAGGTACCGAAAAAAATAGAAAAGAAAAATATTCTACGACATTCTTCACAACGCTCTCTAGACCCAAAGTAAGCAGAGTTTAAATCAAATCAAATCAAATCAAATAATTTATTTGCCAGAATATGGTACAATAGATGTTATAATTTTTTTTTTTCCTACATATTCTGCCACATACGGCGTGCAAATTTATAATTTATGTCCTATTTTGTTATAATTAGTTACCTACCCCAAGAAATATTGTTATCTGTTATTGTATCGTCCAAAAAATCATTAATATTGTAATACATTTTGTTTAATAATATGTCAAATAATTGTTTCTTAAATAATGTCATACGTAGTTTGGTCATACTTTGTGGAAGGTTATTAAATATTCTTATACACATACAGTAAACATTTTTTCTAAATAGTTCTAGATTAATTGGAGGCAAGTGTAACCGGTTTTTATGTCTCGTCCGGCTATTAGCATAATCACCAAGCTTCTCAAATAGATGGGGATATTTTTTTACGAAGATACATATTTCAAAGATATACAAGCAGGGTAGTGGTAGTACTTTGAGGTTTTTAAATAACGGCTTACAACTATCTAAGAAAGAGGCCCCGCATACTGCTCTAATGCATTTTTTTTGTGTTTTAAAAGCTCTATCTATATCTGTTGAGTTACCCCATATGATAATGCCGTATCTAAGGACCGATGACACATAGGCATGGTAGGCAACCCTCGCCGTATCTAAATTAACTGTCTCTCTGACTCGCTTTAGTGCATAGACAAAACGGTCCAATTTTGTACAGATTCTTTCAATATGTGCTTTCCAGTTGCAGTGTTTGTCTATAGTTATACCTAGAAATACACATTCATTTACAGTAGGAAGTAGGCTGTTTTTGTAGTAGATATGAATGTTGTTTGTCTGTGTGTTAGATGCTTGAAACTGTATTATGTTGGTCTTTGTCATGTTTATTTTTAAATTATTTTGTTGCAACCAGTCAATAGCACTATCTAACGCGTTAGTGATGTCTCTTAGTATGTAAGTATAGTGATGTAGCTTGTGTTAAGGGTTCTAGAATGCGGATAAACATACTTATATACTTTTTTGTAAATACATATATATTATATACTGAAACACCCAGACCAATGCAAATAGACATTTTCATGCATACAAATATTTGCACTGAGCGGGAATCGAACCCGCGCCCCTGGTCGTAGCAGTCGACTGCACTACCGCTACGCCACAGAGGCCGTCTTACATACATACACACATAAATACATCAGAAATTGACGAATTCTATATAAGTATTGTATATTAAGGTGTGTATATATACGAAAAATATGATAGATAATATCGCTTTTCATACAATGGTGGCCCCGAAGACGTCGTAACTTGCGATAAGGTCGCCAATTTTACAACAGCTTTAGAAGGTTTCACAAAATTGTATTTTCATATAATTTAGTTTGGTGTACATATAAGGAATATCAAGGTGTACGCGGTATCTATTTATAAATAGTCCTTATAGCGATTTCCCAGTTTAGTTCGCACTTTGGAGTCCAGGGTCCGCTTATTCCAAAAACCGGGGCAAGACGGGGACACCGTGGTTCCCAAACACTCGAAACCGGAGATGGCCCAGGGTCAGTCGGGGTGCGAGGGATATGCTCTATGGGCAACCTTACACCCCGGCGTCTGAAGACCCGAGACAGCGTGCGATTTTAGTCGGTTCAAGCCCGACATAACCGCCCCCGCTGGCCGGCGGGGGGGTATCCGAAGGATTTCCGCACGAAAAAAAAACGTATGTCGCCTTTTCCGGGAGTCACTGGCGTCTTACCTCTCAACGTCCGTTGTTTAGCAAGTGCACCGATTAGCAGGTAGGGTTGCACGGTATGCAAGCCCATATAAAAGAGGTAGATCATCGAAACGCGGCGATAGCCCAGTGGCATACGTAACGGACTGCTGAACGAGGTCTCGAGTTCGATCCCCAGTCGCCCCGGGTACACACCTCTGACTTTTCGTAGTTATGTGTGCATTAACAAAAATGTTAATTATCGCTCGGTTAATAATGTGCCCGGTAGATGGCAATAGGCTCGCCCCCTATTACATTGGGACCTTAACATAACTGGCGAATTGTGGGTGTGTAATACACCTTTGCCTACCCCTTCGGGAATACAGGCGTGAAGTTATGTTATGTTATCATCGTTAAATACAGTTTAAAAAATACCTACATTATTTTTGAACCTATGAGCAACGAAAAAATTAAACGGTTCTGTTCTGTTTATGATGAATGTACTGTCATTCTTCGGAATGTCAGTAAATGGCTCCTACAAGGCACGTTGACACCGGTAGCGTGTAGATGAGAAACACAGAATCAGACCCCATACTGGAACCAAGCCTTTTCTAATAATTAAACCTTAAGAATCCCTACTTCCATAACATTTTTCTACAAAATTACTTAAAATTCTTGTTCATAGCGAACGTTTTCGTCACATTTTATTACCTTTTTACAACACCTCCGACTCCACTTATTATTACAAGCCTTTTGGTCTAAAGGACCCCACGATAAATTATTTTACCCGAATGGCCCCAAAACTCATGATATATGAACTTGGATATTAAAAAAAGGATTTAAGTGTTAAAGGGTTAATATTGCGGAGAGGAATGAATGATAGTTTGTCTAAGAGCCGCTGGCCGGTAGACTCATGGTATTTTGCGATTTTTTTCCCGCTATATGTAAAATATTTGTCGGCCTGAATATGTCTATTGGCATTGGTGTTTCTGTGTATATGTATGTATTTATGTGTATTTAGGAAAAAAAAAGTTGCATATTTTTCTTCTAAATTCTATCTAAATGGCACTGTGTGTCCTAAAATATATATTTAATGGAAATTTGTTCGGTTTCTATGGAGCCTATCAGGGCCAAGGTAATTTTTCGTAATATAATAAACTTTTGACTTCGTAAAATTACTCTTCATTGTTCTCTTCGATGATTCAATAGTACTTTTTGATAAGACTTTTGGAGTCGGTACTCTATCTAGCTCTGGTAAGCTACTGTAACTACTCCCAAAATCTTAAGAAAAAGAATATTTGTAAAAGCAATACTAGACAGTATATTTATTTATTTACTAGACAAATAGTTATATAGTATAATAGTTTAGAGAGGTAGGACATGACGGTATTCCCGTCCAACTGAGCAGTCCGACTGGGGAAGTACCTCCGCCCTACAGAATACCGCGGCCATAATAACCTCGTGTTGTGTTCCCGGCGGTGAGTAGGGTAGCCAGAGCACACTGAGTTTTTGTGCTGTCAGAGGGAAGAGTCTTCCTTCTGACAGCACAAAAATTAAAAAAGAAGGGAGGGGGAGTAGCCTTTGGTCTTCCCGGAATACTAAAGGCTATTCCTGCTCTGCAATTTCTTTTTTTTTAGGGTCGGCAGCGCGAGTGTGACGCCCCTGGTGTTGCACACGTCCATAGGCCACGGTGACCGCTTCCCTATGCTTTAGGTGGGCCGTGAGCTTGTCTGCCACCTGAGTGGTATAAAAAAAAAGACAGTATCTAACGTAAGTATATGTATATAATGCATGTGCCAATAGTATGTTTGCCACTAGCTCTTAGACTACTAATAGTAAGGTGAAATCCTGGGAAATTGGTTGAGACCAGATGCTTTTGACTTTTAAAACATACTAGAAAATTTTATCGGAATTCATGAAAACATAATTCTTACTGGGAAACTTTCAATGAATTTATAAATATTTCGAGATATTTCACACCTTTTATTTCTGACTTTTAGTTTTATATTATGTTAATCTAGCTGTTGCCCGCGGCCTCGCCCGTGTCGAATTTTGATACCGTTCCCGCTTCCTATGGGAACCTATCCCAGGGATGCCGAATCGATGGCGAGTCGCACTCGCCCATGAAGGGTTCCGTAGCAGCAAGTAACAATATTATATTTTTTATTTTATTTTACCGCGGTAGCCTAGTGGTATGGATAAAGGTCTGCTGATACGAGGTCTCGGGTTCGATCTCAGGTATTACCATGGCACACACCAATGACTTTTCGATGCATTTCGAAGTTATGTGTGTATTTATCGCAGGTTTATAAGTGCCCGGTTAAGGGCAATAGGCTCGGCACCTATTACATTGGGACCTAAAACATAAACTGGCGAAACGTGGGTGCTAGCACCTCTGCCTACCCCTTCGGGGATATAGGCGTGAGTTTATGTTATGTTATGTTTTAAATTTTATATTTGAGCTGATTGAATAAATGATAAATTGCGGTTTACGATTTATGACGTAAAAAAAAACTATTTACTAGATCTCTTTCAGACCAATTTTCGGTGGAAGTTTACATGGTAATGTACATCATATTATATATTTTTTAGTTTTATTATACCCTTATTTTAGAAGTTACGGGGGGGGGGGGGGGGGGGACACATTTTACCACTTTGGAAGTATCTCGCGCGCAAACTATAAATGATATTAGAAACCTCAATATAATTTTTGAAGACATATCCAATGATAAGATAACACGTATGGATTTGATGAAAAAAATACTAATTTTTAAACTTTCGTGTTCCATGATTTACAATAATTTAACGGTAATAATTTAACGATTTACAATAATTTAACGGTAATAATTTAAAGGTAATAATTTAACGATTTACAATAATTAACGTCAGGCAATCTAAAGGTATGTATTATACCTAAACATGATCGCGTTAATTCCCGTCAAATTATTGTAAATGATGAAAAAAATATTTTTGAGCTATTTTTCCCTCTTTCTTCTCTATCTTAATGCGGTTTACAGAATACATCTACTTAACAAGTTTGAACACCATCATTCTTATAGTTTCGGAAAAAAGTGGCTGTGACATACGGACGGACAGACAGACAGACATGACGAATCTATAAGGGTGCCGTTTTTTGCCATTTGGCAACGGAACCCTAAAAAGTAGCCTATGTGTTATATCAGACTATAATCTATCCTTGACGACCTCTGTGGCATAGCGGTAGTGCATTTGACTGCTAAGTCAGAGGTCGCGGGTTCGATTTTCGCTTAGTGCAAAAATCTATATTTGCATTGGTCTGGGTGTTTCTATGTATAATATGTATTTATTTATAAAAAGAAAGTATTTAAGTATGTTTATCCGCATTCTAGAACTCATATGACAAACTTTGGGTCTAGATGGCGCTGTATAATTTGTTATATTTATTTATTATTTGTACCAAATTTCAGCCAGATCTGGTTACCCATTTTAGCGTATAAGAGTAACAAACATACTTTCAAACTTTCACGTTTATAATATTACTAAGAAGTACTATGATTTTGTGACACAAAATGGTCTTGGAGCTAAAATTCAGACACAAAGCAGATGAATGTTTTTAATAAAATTATTAAGCAATAAGTATGCTTATTTTTCATATAAATTTAGATCGGAAAAAGAGACTTAAGCCCGCGACTTGAGCGTCGCCTTGAGAAATTTCGAATAACTGGGACGTGTCTAGGTGGCTCAGTTGGTCAGAGCATTCCCCCTCTAAGGAACTGGTCGCGAGTTCAAGTCCCGTCCAAGATGTTCTCTTTTTCCGATCTAAATTTATAGAGGAATGTTTTATCAAAATCTAGTGGGGCGGAAATCACACAGTGATTGTCAAACTTCGGGCCAAACTTATATATTTTTGTTGCAGTTTTTTTATTCAAAATTACAGACCTTATGCTTTATGCATATTATTCGACGCGTCTTTATATATTGAGCAATAAATATATGAAGAAAATGAAATCAAATCAAACGTCTTCGACGTCAAAAACACAAAAAAATGATTTTATATTTTAGTTTCTTTCAGAGTCTGGTTGTTTTATGTAAATATACAATATACGTATTGTCATTGTCACTCAAATGTCAAAGTCAAATACGCGTTACTCTGATAACTCGAAAGAAACTCACTTGTAAAAGATTTTTAGGGACAATTTGTATGGTAGATACCCGAAACCTTGAACGTACAAACCCCAAAATCTAATCAGTTCTTCCCATTAACCAAACAAGGTGATTTTTTAAATCGGATAAGTGGTTCTTGAGTAATTGCGTAAACAGACATCCAGACATCCAGACCAACAGACAGACCGACACAAAATTTTTTTTGCTTAATTAGACTTAGAATCATGTGAAACGTCGAGAAAAGTGATAAAAAGTGGGTTTTCATTTTTTTTGGCGTGATTTTAAGACTTCGGTGTCCACCTGGTTGGTGGCCCGAAGTAAATGCTCTAATTCTTTAGCTGCCTGTAGTGATACAAACAAGAATATAGTACGCTGTTGGAACGCGGTAACCGTACTATAAGCCACCAATGTTTTTCTTTCTATAGCTCATTTTACAAACCCCCCCTCCGGAAGCACGGCTCGTGTCTCCCAGGCTCTATGACTAATCAAATGAGTCGTTTTGGTCGAATGTTACAAATGTGAAAGGATAAACAGTTGGATGGAGTTGGCTGAAAAAGTAAAGAAGCAATTATTCAAGGAATTAAACAGGTTTAATGGGTCACGGGTCTTGGATTAAAAACTGCAGGCATAGACTGGTGACTATATGCTTAAGTTTCAATATGTCTGAATTCTTATACATATCCAATTGACAAGTGTAGCATTCGGTTCAGTTCGAATTTTGTTTTTTTTTGTACACATCACGTAAACTATACATACCCCAATAGTATAAATGCAAAAAAGCACTAACGGGCTGCTTCAAATCACTCACTTACCTTGAAACAGAAAGACTGCTAGAGTATATTAAATAGTGTCCCTTACTTTTTTCACAAATATCGCCCACACACACACACACAGCTTCAAACACACACACGCACATACGCGCGCACACTCACACTCACACACAGTCACACACACACACACCCACACCCACACACACACACACCAAAACACAGATCACATACGTAGATTTAATAATTTATTGTGTTTGATTTTGATATCAATTTTGATTTTGATTTTAATTCTGCTTTGGGTTTTTAACTGATTTGATTTAATTTTCAACTTCATTTTGATTTAGTTTTTATTTGATTTTAATTCGACTTAGATTTATTTTGTATTGTAAATAATTTCTTCGTTTTAAATTTAGATTTTCATGATTGTTGAGCTGAGTGAGACGAAGTCGAGCGAAAGCTCCTCATACCAGACTTCAGGATTTTCTTTGTCACAGGTCTCCTCCTAAACTACTAATCCAATCAGAACCAAATTTGGCATGATTACAGAGGTCAATCAGAGGAAGGTTCATGGATATATTTTGAAAAAATTAATGCTACCACAGAGGAATGATCACCGTTAAAAAAATTCCAGATGGAATTACATAATAACTGCTCGAGACACTGTGACCAAACTTTACACGCTCAGAAAGCATGTCCAGAGTTGTGACTTTCAAAAAGAATTTTCAAAATCGGACTTGCCACGGAGGAATGATCACTGTTCAAAATTTTCAAAATCTGATTCACGATGTCTCACTCAGCTCAACATTGCAAGCAGCGATTCGCCTTGCAGACCTTGTTACAAAATACTATGTATAAAAAACTCATCACAATAACTGTACTGATATGTGAGAGCGACCTCTACTAATACAGGCATCATTTACTTAACAGGAGGATCTAACTTCGATTGTAAATACTTATATGTTTTGAATAAATAAAGGTTTATAAAAAATAAAAATATGTTTACAAATGTTATCATTGTTACCTACAAATCTGCATTATTTCACAAAACAAGCAATTTATCTGCCGACTGCAAAATTGTTTGAGTTCGCGTGCTGTCCGCGCTATCGGCCGATCTGCATTCATTGCTCGCCTACTTCCGCGCCGACAGCTCACTCAATACATTACCCTCTCAGAATAACTACTAAAGTGTAGAAACCTGACTTTAATAAGAACACTAGTACTGGTACAGTACTGTACTACTACAAGTTAAGTGTTGTTGAGCGTTAGTAGCTCAGTGGTTAAGGAGTCGGCCTTACGATCTTGAGGGTTCGTATCCTGGCCAATAAACTACCGACGCGAACTCACTCCTAACACAAACAATTTAGTTTAGCTGGAGCTAGCTGGAAGAAATACTAATAATTGTTACTAATAGTTGTCGAAGTTGAGATAAACATAACATAACATAACTTCACGCCTGTATCCCCGTAGGGGTAGGCAGAGGTGTATTACACACCCACGATTCGCCAGTTATGTTAAGGTCCCAATGTAATAGGGGGCGAGCCTATTGCCATCTGCCGGGAACATTACTAAGCGAGCGATAATAAACATTTATTAATACACACATAACTACGAAAAGTCAGAGGTGTGTACCCGGGGCAACTGGGGATAAAACTCAACAGTATAATATGTTTTGACATATTATACTGTTGAGTTAGTAATTTGTTCATATACATAAGACAAAACAAGTTGAATTCCTGAGACGAGCTCAGCCGAATACAAGGGATTTTCTTTTATTTTATCTTTTTTTTTGTTTTTTGTTTTTTTTTTTATCTTGCAATGGTTCACCCCAGTACGAATCTATTACCGAAAACAAAAACTCGATAGCTCATCTCCTTCATACCCAAAACCGTGATAGAAAATTGGCAACGACGACGTCGACGACAACTCGATAGCAATAGGGCTTTTCTAAAGAAAATCCCTAAAAAGAAAAACGAAAATCGGACTAGCCATTGAGGAATTATCACCGTTAGAAAAAGTCCTAGTGAATTTGCTTCGCTCAATTTTTGCAACAGCAGAATGCATTGCAGACCTAGTTTATATAGACTCACTGCAGACCACTGAAACAGTATCTACTTATAAAGTACAATGATATTTTTCAAACTTTTCTACATTTCAGGAGTTAAAGAAAATAAAGTTGAATTTATTTCCTTTAACTCCTTTTGTGATTTATTATGTATTACTGGAGCCACGTGGAATACATTTTTATGCATTAAAGCAGTGAAGGCATGTTACTACAGAAGGGGTACACGTTTGGACGACACTTCTATTGAATACTACTGACGTTAAACTCATACAAACATGGACATAATACAGAAATAAAGCTACTTTGTAAATACAATTACGTTTTGTAAGTACAATTAAATTAAACGTAGGTTCATTGTTTCCGTAACATATAACATAACATAACTTCACGCCTGTATCCCCGAAGGGGTAGGCTGAGGTGAATTACACACCCGAGATTCGTCAGTTATGTTAAGGCCCCAATGTAATAGGGGGCGAGCCTATTGCCATCTACCAGGCACATTATATAATTAACATTTATTAATGCACACATAACTACGAAAAGTCAGAGGTGTGTACCCGGGGCGACTGGGGATCGAACTCGAGACCTCGTCTCAGCAGTCCGTTACATACGCCACTGGGCTATCGCCGCAATTCCGTAGTTGTTTCCGTAGTTCGCAAAAATTACGGTAGATGACTCCGGGGTCGCCTTGAGACGTATATAATGTATCGGAGAATTTCGAATATCTGGGACGTGTATTCCCCCTGTAAGGGACTGGTCGCGGGTTCAAGTCCCGTCCTAGATGTTCTCTTTTTCCGATCTGAATAAATAGGAGAATTAAGCATACTAATTTTAACTTTTATAATGTAGAAATATTAGTGTTATGCGGTATATCGGTAAGTACATATTTTGTATCGATATGCTTCTGTGACAATGGGCTATACAGTTTCGCTGCACTGGAACATTCAACAAAATTGCCATTATGTATAAGGTATCGATCAATTAGTGATATTAGGTCCACAAAGATAGTTAACAATGATTCAAAATATAAATTAACATATTCTTCACTACCACTCTATATTATAAAACAAAATCCTCCGCTGCATCTGTCTGTCTACTCGCGATAAACTCAAAGACTAATGCACCGATTTTCATGCTGTTTTTTACCAATAGATAGAGTGATTCTAGAGGAAGTGAAATGGTATTATTTATATCGCCACGATGGCGAAACAACGCTGAGAATTTTACCTCACATCTGTTAACAATACAAATACCATTCATACAACATAAAAAATGATTCGTCTTCACGACGTATTTTAAATAAAGAAATATTGACACGTGTTAATTATTGCAAAATGAACTCTATGGACGTCTACATTATCTCATTAGTTAATGCGTATTAAAATAATTTTTAAAGGGTTTTAAGAACCAAATAAGATGTAATTTGATTTCTTTGTCAAGCTTTGATACGAGACTGTTGGTTAGTAAACGGACGCGTTTACCAAATTTTGCTCGATTGAATGTCGCTATGCTTTGGCTGACAATGAGTGTATATTACATAGATTGGGAGTTAAATATTAAACGTAGCATGTTGCATGGAATGCTAGTAATTTAAGGTTAATGGTGTGTATATAATTAAAATATGCTTAATTTGAACTAGTTAAGATGTTTGTTTAAAAATAATATTGGCATGCTATTTTAAGTACAAGAAAGATCTAATGCATAGGTCATTTCTCAAAAAAAATACTACTTGATACCCAAGCGACGAAGAAGCGTGTGACGTTACTAGGACGCGCCAAGCGGGGAGTCAGTGGAATATAAAAACTGATTTCGAACGGGGACAGGGGATAGTTTTCATTGTAGCTGGTTGAAGTGCACATGCTCTGTTAAAATTGTTAGAAATTTTGTTGGCTGTGTTATGTTAATTGGTGATTCTTTTGACGAGTTGTGCATACTAGACAGTGACAAATGATAACGCTCTTTGGATTGAATATCTAAAGATTCCTATATTTTATAAATACCTATCCCAATATAAACCCAATCTCCTGAAACGTGGCAAAGAAAGATCTTGTAGGTAACATATGCCTGAAATTCTGGAATTGAGTCTGATTTCGGAAGCGTTTCAAACACCTATTTCCTATAATCTAGGATCCGTGGAATAGTTTTAGGGGTTTTCGCAAGCTATTCCATTCCTTATCCTTAGTTTAGTTCACATTGTTATTCCCCTTCACACAATTCGCATACACACACACATATCAAATCATACACACCTACTGTCTTTGGTACGGGACAGTAGACCAAAGGTAAACACTAGGGCCATTTGAGTCTAGAATTATTTAGGTTAATCTGTCGAGGCGGATTAATAGGACTCGTAGGTAACATCATACTAATTACGTTTATTTAAGTGATAACTAACCGAAGTGAAGTGTTACGTAAATTATATCGCGTTAAGTCTTTGTTTACAAGATAATTATCATAAATAACTTAATCAATCCAACGGCAAATCCACTGTGTTTTAATTAAAGTAACCGTGAATTTTATAGTAAAGTTGTGAGTAAATACATTATTCAGTAATTAAAAATAGTTATATCGAAGATAGTTCCAGAACATTGTCTGAATAAATCGTGATAGTTTGTTATATTACTTTAAATATATTACTACATAATATAATTAAAGGTGTCTGATAAATTTCTACTATTTTATAGTATATTGGTTTGAATAGCAAGATAAAGAGCTGTTGTCTGAATTTAAATATAATTACGTTCGGAAGTGATTTAAATGATTACGTGAAATATCATTATCATTATAAAATTTTATCTAGGCATTGTAATCAAATAATTAAGTGCATTATAACACGGCTGAATACATCATTCGAGAATTAGAGCAAGTATAAATAATTATTCCGTTATCAGTTATAGAACATTGATTTGAGTGGGCAGAAGTTGACGAGTAATATATTAGAGTAAATTATCTAAGTGGCTGATTATTCATCTAACATCTGCAATATATCGAGTAACACAACATGAAAATAGTATCAGTAATACAAAGAGATGGTCGTTGGTGAACTCAATTTATATTCGACTTTTAAAGTGCAAAGAACACACAAGAGACGGCGTGCGGTTTTAGTAGGTTCATTCAGTGACATCTGAAGTATCATTATTTGCACACAGTTTTCTAATGAGAGGGAGTATTTTAGCAGCTTTAGAAAGCTCCTCATATCAGACTTCAGGATTTTCTTTGTCACAGGTCTCCTCCTAAACTACTAATCCAATCAGAACCAAATTTGGCATGATTAAAGAGGTCAATCAGAGGAAGGTTTATGGATATACTTTGAAAAAATTAATGCTACCACAGAGGAATGATCACCGTTAAAAAAATTCCAGATGGAATTACATAATAACCGCTCGAGACACTGTGACCCCACTTTACACGCTCAGAAAGCATGTCCATAGTTGTGACTTTCAAAAAGAATTTTCAAAATCGGACTTGCCACGGAGGAATGATCACTGTTCAAAATTTTCAAAATCTGATTCCGCAATAGCGGTCAAATCACGATGTCTCACTCAGCTCAAAATTGCAAGCAGCGATTCACCTTGCAGACCTAGAAATAATTAAACTCTATTGTGGGTGTTGGAAATTAAGATCTTTTAACACTGCATTTTAACGATAATAACTTAAACACTCGGTATGATATTTACAATATCGATGCAATGACAAACGATTATATTACATCGAGGAGCAACATAATTGCGATAATATGTTACGATAATTATTACGATATGGTTAATTACGTTAAAAAAGCCGCGGTAGCCTAGTGGTATGGGTAATGAACTGCTGAGAGGAGGTCTCGGGTTCGATCCCAGGTTTTACCATGGCACACACCAATGACTTTTCGATTCTTTTCGAAGTTATGTGTGTATTTATCGCAGGTTTATAAGTGCCCGGTTAATGGCAATAGGCTCGCCACCTATTACATTGGGACCTAAACATAAACTGGCGAAATGTGGGTGCTAGCACCTCTGCCTACCCCTTCGGGGATATAGGCGTGAGTTTATGTTATGTTATGTAATTACGTTGATACACAGCGGTATTCCCCCATCAAAGATTTTGCACGTATCATTTTATAAGAATTTAGAAGAATCCAGAATAATCCTGGCTGCCTTCCTCTTTCCTGAAAATAAAAATGCCTCGGAACAATACTCCTGATGTTATAAGCATTTTATTGGACAAAATGAGAGGGAAAGTGAGAATTTGTCTATCAACTCTGTAGTTATAAAAACAATTAAATATTATATTGAAAATGCTAGTTTAAGGTTCTCCGTGGGTTCACTATGATTAAATTTTCAAAAGAGATAATTCCAAAACAATAAGATGCGGAGTATCTCCTTGCTGTTTTAACCACAAGCTCAAAGAACACGACAACAATGGAATTAGTTAATTTATCATCTGGATTAAAACCAAGATTTTGTTCTATTGTGATCTTATTCGAGAATTAAGCTGCTTCGTCTACCTATCTTTAGTAGACGCACAGCGACAAACACGATCGATGTTAATGAGTTTATGGATCTGTTTTAAAAGAATTTGCTCGCTAGAACGAGCAACTTTGACCATGTAATTACATCTATACTAATTATAAAGCTATTAAAGTCTTCATTTGTTTCTCAAAATAGTGAAAAATAATTCTTGGTTTTTTGTCTTTTTGCTTTGCCCCTAGTGTTGTAGCATAATATTAAGTCGTTTCCTTTCGTTGAAAAATAATATTACAGCTCTATTTCCTCGAGCTAAGCTAAAATGCGACATAAGTCGCGTCGTTCTACGCACTCGTCGGCGCCCGGACGCGTACAACTGAAGATGTCGACCGCAGTGATCGACGAAACGTTTGGAACACAAGTTTCCTATAGACCACGGCCAAACAGCCTGAAAGCAGTATATTCTGCATAAAATGTTTGTGTTAGGCTGGGTTCACGTCTACCGACGTGAACCCAGCCTAACAAGTCAAGCCTGTCAAGCCTTGTACGGACTAAGTATTCCAATATACGCGTAATCGGTTACGCGTACTGTTACGACGGAAATAATAAAGGCCTTTTTAAAAAAGGAATATTTAATTAAACTGCTCACAAATAGAATTATTCGCGAAATATGGCAATTGTCCGCGTTGTGTCGCGATCCGACCCGAACTGAGTAACCCAGTGAAGCTGGGTGCAACATCCAAGGAGGAGATGCTGCGTCAGCATCTCGTCAGCCGTCTAGGCTACAGAATAGGGATGTAACAACCCCCCCTTTAAGAGTAACTTACTCTCTTTTAAGAGAAGTTACGTGTGGATTCTGATTCTACTCATTGGAATGTCTTCTGCTGCCAAATCGCTATCTTGTGGTTCTTGGGGTTCTACATTTTGAGTTTTAGTTAGGAAACTTGGACATTTACCATACTTCTTACAAAGTAAGTATAAAATCACAATAAATGTAAATGTTACTAAGCAATATGTCAATATGGTTACATGTGATACGTTAACTAAATTCGGAACAGGATATTTCATTATATTATCAACGCGGTTCATGAATTTGTCATTAGCAAAATCAGGTAAGTTTTCTAAATTAATCTCGGATAGCTTTAATAATGGTAACTTGGGTAAATATGTATGAAATTTGTTTAAGTTGCAACAAGATTCATTAATAAGGTTAAAATCAGTGCGTATGGGTTTGATATTTATATTAATATTAGATGTAGTTATAAATTCTCTATTTTTACAGTAACCAATACATTCTGGTCTTAAATTTAGTATACCTGTACCTAATAGTTTAAATTCCATTAAATCAGTTTTACATTCAACAGATAGTTTACTTGGTTCAGACTGAACATATATCCAACTATTTCCTTGAAGTTTCTGCCAAATATCTATTTTTCCATGAATAAAATGTGTTGAACATTGCTTTGGTAGCTTAGTTACAAATTTAGACAATATTTCTACTTCACAGGTAGGAATGCTTTCGGATGAATGTACATTTACATTGTTGCATATATAAATATGGTTAATAGACTTTCGACAATCTTCCAAATTATCAAAACATATGTAGAATAATTTATCTTTACTTATTGCTATGTAATTACATGTGGGTATAATCATTGCATATGAACTGGGGTTTTGTATAATGTGCGGGGTAGGCACGGCTATTGATTTATACAGGTTATATTCTGTTTTATGAACTAATGGTATTTTAGTTACAAATACAATTTTATTCGCCGTGAAATAACATGATAATGTAGACATATCGATTAGTGCATGTATGTTATCTAAGTTTAAGCTTAAAGGTAATTCCTTATATCTAGATAAACTTAAAATATTTTCAGAAAGCTCACTGTATAATTGTTTTGGCGTGATAACCGATGGGTGAAGACTATGACTTTTTGTAAACATTATAGAGTTAAGAATGTCGTCCAATTTAAATGACAATGTAAGTATTCCAGACGCTAATTCATTATAGATTTCATTTAATTCAGATTTGATAGACAGCTTATCGTGTATTATAGTTAAATTCTTAAAATTATTACTTAAATTTTCAATAGCCCAATTTAAACGTCTTTCATTAGATTGTATAGTTTTAATGGTTTCATTATAGCGTAAAAGCGCCGCCTTAGTCATTAATATGTTTTCCTTGAACAGAGATGCAAATTTGGTGTTTTTATTCTCCAGAGTCTGAATGGCGTTATTGTAATTAATCGCATCATTTTCATCCATTGTGCCTATGATTTGTTTAAAAACGGAACCAATGCTTGCAAACCAGGCTGACCTTTTGTCGCGTTTGTCTATTAGGTGTGAAATCGCGTCATAGTCTCGCTCAGCGTCCTCGAGTCTAGAAATTAGAGGTTGTAGTATGTTAAAACACTCGGAGTCTTCTATTGTATTTAATTGTAGACATAAGGCTTTCGTTTTTCCTAATATATTCTTAATATTTCTAATGTGTGGTTCTAAAAACGTGATGTCAACTGGGACCAAAGCATGGATATAATCGTTAGATGTCTTTACGATTCCTACAGGATCGAAGTAGATTCCTGGGCTCTCCGTCATTGGTTCCAGCATATCTGATGCTGCTAGTGATAGGTTTGTCGTAACTATTCTGGAATAATGTAAGATAAGAGAAGGTAGAGTATAGTATAAAGAAATAGGTTGTTAAGGATAAGAGAGAATAAAAGCTATTAAATATAAGTATAAATTAATGTAAATATAAATTAAGTTAATATAAGGTAAGATAATTTAAGTTAAGATAGTTTAAGATAAGATAAGATAATTCATAAGACAATAAAGTTAAGATAAGGTAAGTTTATATAAGTTAATTTAAGATAAGATTAATTTTAATTTAAGATAATTATAAGATTCGTTTATTCAAACTAACCCAACATTATTTTAACTAAAAACATAGCGTTGGTTTTAATAATGCAATATTAATTATTAACTTAATTACTTTCGGCCAACTTTACCTCGTCAAAATGTAATTTAATATGTCGGCGATTGATTAAAAGAGTCAATGTGTTATTACCATTAATTTTCAAAACTTTATAGGGCCCTTTCCAAATAGGCGATAGTGCCTTGCGGAGCCTAAGGTGGTTTTTTATGTATACCATGTCACCAGCTTTATACTTTATGGGGCGACTATGTTGATCATAATAGTTTTTGGATTTGGTTTTAGAGCTTAGAATGTTTTCTGTAGCCTTTTCTCTAGAATGTCGCAATCTTTGTTGCAGCATGCGAACATAGCTACTATAAGTCGGTTCTATGGATGTGTCATATATTGAAGTCGGTATAATTGGTTTGTGTCCGAAAACTAACTCATATGGTGTATAATGAGTTGTGGAATGGACAGTAGTATTGTAAGTGAACATGGCTGTAAATACATATCTTGACCAGTTGCTTTGATTCTCGTCTACGAAGGATTTTAGGTACTCTTTCA
Organism: Cybosia mesomella; assembly: GCA_946251805.1. Lineage (NCBI taxonomy): Eukaryota > Metazoa > Arthropoda > Insecta > Lepidoptera > Erebidae > Cybosia > Cybosia mesomella. The sequence goes on from OX276389.1 coordinate 39,130,474, forward strand.
AGGTCGAATGGCTTCTTTCCAATGCGCCTTGAGTTTGAGGATGGTACGGGGTAGCCCATAATTGTTTAATCTTTAGAAAGCTACATGTCTGCTTGAACAATTCTGCCGTAAAGTTAGTGCCTTGATCGGTCAATATTGTTTTAGGTATACCGAATAAAGTCACAAAATGAACTAGGCACTCAGCACTTTCTTCTGCTGTTGCGTTTGGGATAGGATATGCAACTGAGTATTTTGTAAGGTCATCCTGTAAAGTCAGAATGTATTTATGTGTGACGGTTCCAGCTTCTGGAAGTGGACCGACGATATCCAGGGATACTCGCTCAAAGGGTTGAGTTGACGTGGAGGTAATCTGCATGGGTGCTCTGTTTATTCTCCGTAGTGCTTTATTTGTTTGACATGATCCGCACTTACGGACATAACTTTCAATATCGCTTCGCATATTACGCCAGTAGTAGCGTTCTTTAATTCTAGTCAGCATTCTATTAGAACCTAAGTGACCAGCGATAGGGATATCATGATTTTCTTTCAGTATTTTATTTATTTCGGTACCAGAAGGGTATATTATAATATTTTTAAATATGTTTACTTTAATTGCCGTTCCGTGGAATATGTATGAAAGCATATTGTATATTTTTTGATAATTGTGTGCGTCAAAAGGATTACGGAAATCTGAAATGCTTAATTCAGTAATATTATTATTAATTAATTCTATCTTTATATTTTTTAAGCTTTTAAATATGTCTTCATAATTACAGTTTACAAAATTATATACCTTTATAAAGAGTAAATAATATTTTATACTGTTATTTTCGAATGGTAGGAAAGAGTGTAAAGTTCTTTCTCTAGCAAGAATTTCTTGAGAGTTAGTGAGATTTCCGATAACTTCAGATATATAATGATTGGATTCATCAAGGTCAATTGAAGCTGGTATGATTATCGTTTTCAGTTTTGTTTTCAATAATGGTTCATTGTATTCGTTAATCTGGGTATCGAATTGTATTGATTTGTTTTTTAATGTTTTCAGATACGTGGAATAGGAGTCGTCAGAAGCTTCTTCTGGGAGTGGAATTTCAGACGGAGTTTGAGGTGTTGGAATATCGAAATTGTCGGAGAGTTCGATCTCTTCTAAGTTTTCAGGGATTTCTATACCTTCGGGCAGTTCCAGAAAATCAGGTAAGTTTGGTATTTCAGGTAAGCCGGGGCTTTCTAGGTCAGGAGCCCTATCTTCTGGTTGTGCTGCAACGGGAGGAGCATCGGAAGCTGCTTTATCGGTAAGTACATTAATAGGTTCATTTTGAACACCTGTGTTAATTGGATAGCGAGAAAGAGCATCTGCATTACTATTTATTTTACCCTGTTTATATTCAATGTTATAGTTGCCACCGAATTCTTCTAATTTGAGCCTCCAACGAACTAGTTTAGAGCCCGGATCTTTACAATTAAAGAGCCATTTCAGCGGTTTATGGTCTGTTATTATGGTGAACTTATGACCGTAAATATAAGGTCGGAATATTTTTGTGCCAAATATAATGGCTAAACACTCTTTTTCAGTAACACTGTAGTTGGTTTCAGCCTTTTTAAGCGTTCTGGATGCGAATGCTATTGGGCGGTCTTTTCCTATTTCACCCTGGGAGAGTATAGACGAAATTGCGTAGTTGGATGCATCGCAAGTAAGTATAAAGGGTTTTGTAAAGTCTGGGTATATTAATATGGGTGCTGTAATCAATTTATTTTTTAGGTCTTCGAATGCAAGTTGTTGCGGGTTGGACCATTGAAAAGGGATAACTTTCTTTAAAAGAGTTGTAAGGGGTTTTGCGATTTTAGAAAAGTCCTGGATGAATCTACGATAATACGACACTAGGCCAAGGAATGATTTTATATCTTTGGGACATTTTGGGACAGGATATTGACTTACGGCTTTAATCTTTTCTGGATTAGGTTTCAAACCTTCTTCTTTAATAGTATGGCCAAGGTAAGTGACTTCTTTTCTAAGGAACTCGCACTTGTCTGGCTGTAATTTTAAGTTGAATTTACGGAGTCTTTCAAATATATTATTTAGCTTATCAATATGTGTTTTCAGGTCAAATGAGTAAATGACAATGTCATCTAGATACACGAAACATTGAATGGCTTGAAGGCCTCTAAGGACTGTATTCATCAGTCTTTGGAAGGTCGCCGGGGCGTTTTTGAGCCCAAACGGCATTCTTACGAAGGCAAAATGTCCTTCGGGAACACTGAAAGCAGTTTTAGGTCTGTCTTCACTTGAAACTTCTATTTGGTGGAACCCAGATGCTAAGTCGAGAGTGGAAAAATATTTACTTTTACCTAATTGGTCAAGGATCTCACTAATTTGTGGAATGGGATAGCTTTCACCTATAGTAATGTCATTTAATTTGCGATAGTCGATAACTATGCGCCACTTTCTTTTGCCAGATGCGTCTAACTTTTTTGGAACAATCCATATTGGAGAGGACCATGGTGAGAGTGATGGCTCTATGATGCCCTGATCAAGCATTTTATCGATTTGAGAAGCTACTTCCTTTTTGTGGACTTCTGGGAATCTATACGATTTGGTGTTTATTGGTTCTTCTGTTACAGTCCGTATTTTGTGCTGCAAGGCTTCTGTGTGTGTTAATTTATCATTCGGAAGGTGATAAATGTCGGAAAATGATGAACAAACTTCTAGTTCTTCTTCGCGTTCTTCTTCGTTAAGATGTGATGTTCTCAGTAAGGTTAAAACTTCGTTTGTTCTATCTGAGCAAGAGTTTTCTAGGTATTCAGAGTTAATAGTAGATATGGGTACACAATCTTTGTTTATAGGATACAAATTAAATGCTTTATTTGAAGCGAAGGATACCATCTTTTCGGATGTGTTGACTAACGTTAAGTTTATTCTTTTGTTATCTTTGACTTTAACAATACAGTTTGCAACTAAAAGGGAGTTGGAAAGACGTTCATCTAGAATGATTCCTTCTTTTAAGTTTGGATTTGAAACAGAACATTCTACAGTCATTTCAGACCGAGGTGGTATGTTGTACACAGGATCTGAAAACTTTAGACGTAAGGATTTGCGATCAAATCGTAAAGCATTTCGATTATAATCTATGTTACAGTTATAATGTTTCATTAGGTTATTTCCTATTATTCCGTCATACGCAGGAAGATTGACGTCGTCGTTTATTACATTAAATTCGAAAGGTAATGATTCTTTATTAAAATTAAAATATAATTGAAAATTGCCTAAAGTAGAAATTAACCTTTTATCGGTGCCTATACCTTTTAATTGTAATATGGATTTATCTAATTTCAGATTGGGGAAATCGTCTATTGCTGACTTTCTAATAAGACAAACCGTAGATCCGCTGTCTATCAGCATCGACAAGGGCCGCTTGGATACATCAGTTCTCACGAGAACATGAGGTAAGGATACTTTAGAAGGATCATTATGTATTTCATAAATTTCTCCTTTTGTTTCAGGTGAAGCTGAGGATTCTACAGGTACATTTTTGGTATGACCTCCGGTTTGGGGCTGTTTACCCTGCTGTGTGGCCTTACTAGATGTATTATGATGGATAAGACCTCCGGTTTGGGGCTGGTTACCCTGCTGTGTGGCCTTACTAGATGTATTATGATGGATAAGACCTCCGGTTTGGGGCTGGTTACCCTGCTGTGTGGCCTTACTAGATGTATTATGATGGATAAGACCTCCGGTTTGGGGCTGGTTACCCTGCTGTGTGGCCTTAGAGGACGTGTTATGATTGATAAGACCTCCGTTTTGGGGCTGGTTACCCTGTCGTTTGGCCTTAAAGGATATAGTATGAGTAACACGAGATAAGGTGTCGGATGCGGGTTGTAGAACGGATTTGGGTCTCACGTGACACCGTCGTGAGCCCCTTAGGCGTTTAAATCGTCGTTGTCTACCTCGTCATTGTCAACCTCGTCGTAGCCTTCTTCGGCGTCTTCCACGAAATTAATTTGGGGTTTCGAGACAGTTTTAGGTTTGGAGAATGATGTGCTAGGTTGAGCAATTGGGGAGAAAGGTTTATTAAATTTGTTATCATTAAATTTTTTAACTTTGCAATCTTCTAAGATATGGCCAGTTCTTTTGCAATATCTGCAAAATGATTCCTTTGAAGAGAAAGCCGGATACGAGAAATTAGGTTTTAAATAGGCATTGCTGCTCGGCTTGAACGATTTCTGCGAGGGGTCATTACGACGAGTCGGTTCGATGTTTTTAGGTTTATGAAATAAGCTTTGTTTTATGGCGTATTGCTGGATTTTCTCTTCTGAAACGGCGTAGTTAATGGCATCATTAAGGTTTTTCGGGTCCCTACACCTGACGATATTGGCAATTCGCGGATGGAGCCCGCTTGTAAATGTATGGAGAGCGAGGTCTTCCATTGCAGCAATTCTGCCAATGAGTTCGCTCTTTTTATAATTTGATACTGATATTTCCGTTAGAAGCCTAGAAAGACATGTCTCGATGCGCAAGGAAAATTGGTTTACATTTTCTTGATGTCCCTGTCTACACTCTTGTAGTTCTGTTAATAAGTGGGCGTAATGTTTACGTTCACCGAATTGGTTTTTTAAAAATTCTTTTAAACTGGACCATGTGTCGAAATCTTTTATTGAGCATGCTATTTCAGCTTTGCCCTCAAGCTGGCTGAGTATATATTTAAATACTATGTCCTTCTGAGTGGAAGAACTGGAAATGGAAATCGCATTGTCGCAATTACTTAAAAAAGCATTAAGTCGCTCTCGACTGCCATCAAAAGGTTTTATGAATTTTAGGATAACGTTTAAAGAGATGGTCTTCTCGGTTGCTTCTGTTTTGGGATCCGTCATTGTAAAAAGAAGAAATTACTAGTTTATAAAAATTTAATAAATATTAAATCGACAGGCAAATCCGCAGAATAGTAATAGTATATGAAAAGAAATATTATGTTGTTCAGATAGCGGGTGTCTGGATCCTTATCGCAGGCACAACGGATGTTTAGTCTTATGCGCTACACTAGATGGATGAACAAATGTAATATTGTAATATACTTATTTCTAACAAATGGTTCAGTGGTTATGAAGTAATATGTAAGAGTACAAGGTTCACAAAATAATTATTATAGGAAAAACACTTTAGAATTGTCTAGGAATTGAATGTTTGTAACTCACAGTAATAACACGATATACTTCATGGTTTTCGATCTGGAACTAGACCTGGAACTGGAACTGGGACTGGCACGTTGATCCTGGTCGGTGTTGGGCGCGGAGTTCCCAAGGGAGGCGCTTAACTAGCGCTGCTGCTTCACGCCACTTACTACACAGTGGACCTGGTTCTTGTTGCCAAGACGTGATGCCGATTGTGGCCTTGGATGTGCGGTCAGGTATTACCGTGTGGATTATTTTCTGGATGAGTTGGGTCGGACAGATTGTTTTTAGGTTACTGCACAATTCAGCAGAAGACACTTTGACAGGATACACTTTAACACTTTCGCACTGGACACTTGAGCACTTTACACTTATGTGCTGGATAGGTAGTACTGGATTTAGCACTCTGCACTCGCGAGACGTACCGGGGATTTTCACTCACAAATCCCTTCACCGCTGCCACCAAAATGTTACGACGGAAATAATAAAGGCCTTTTTAAAAAAGGAATATTTAATTAAACTGCTCACAAATAGAATTATTAGCGAAATATGGCAATTGTCCGCGTTGTGTCGCGATCCGACCCGAACTGAGTAACCCAGTGAAGCTGGGTGCAACATCCAAGGAGGAGATGCTGCGTCAGCATCTCGTCAGCCGTCTAGGCTACAGAATAGGGATGTAACAGTACACTGGAACGCCTAGTCCGTACCTACAGTATATAATTTGAGCATGCTGGTTGACTCACGCCTGTACGCGTAGTCAACATACCTAGATTACGCGTACATTGGAACGCTTAGTACGTACAAGGCTTTATATTTCGCCCGGGTCCGAACCTTCCCCAAGAGGCTATCAAATGATTTTTATTCACTTGTGGAAACCCGATAACGACCTCCGTCCTCCATGAGCGCAGGCCTGGGGGTGGCGGGTGAGGCCGCCTGTCACCCCAGCAGAAGCAGGCCGGGACGGTGGGGCGACTAGCGCCCCTCCCCCAAACCGGGGCAAGACAGGGACACCGTGGTTTCCAAACCTGAGAGGGCCATCTTTAAACCGGAGATGGCCCAGGGTGAGTCGGGGTGCGAGGGATATGCTCTATGAGCTACCTTACACCCCGGCGTCTGAAGACCCGAGACGGCGTGCCGTTTTAGTCGGATCAAGCCCGACATAACCGCCCCCGCTGGCCGGCGGGGGGGTATCCGAAGGGATTTCCGCACGAAAAAAAAAAAAAAAAAGGTTCTGAGAGTAAAGACAAATACACGAGTACCTTTTTTATTTTCATACGGAAGTCCCGTCAGATCCTCCCCCCGCCTGCCAGTGGGGGTGGTTATGTCGGGCTTGAACCGATTAAAACCGCACACCGTCTCGGGTCTTCAGCCGCCGGGGTAATACACGAGTACCTATCTACTTAGGTAAACATGTCTGCCAGTATTTGAAACAAAGACTTTTTTTTTTTTTTTTTTCGTGCGGAAATCCCTTCGGATACCCCCCCGCCGGTCAGCCTGCTACTACCTGCTGCCAACTATCCTACTAATACAATGTTTGGATGTTTGTTACTCTTACAAAAACAACTGAACCGATCTGTCCGAAATTTGGTACAGGGATAGGGTATAGTCTGGAATAACATTATAGGTTACTTTTATCATATAGGTTGCGGCAACGGGAACAGAATTCCACGAATTCCACGCGGGCGAAACCGCAGGCAACAGCTAGCATAATAATAAATCTTACAACTTATGTAATGCTGGGATAGATTGGATGCGCAAGGCGGAGGATCGGGTGCTATGGCGTACAATGGGAGAGGCCCATGTCCAACAGTGGACTGCAATAGGGTTATTGATTGATTGAGTTATCTAATGGGCTCACAGGCTACAAGAAATCATTAGAATCGCACGTTACTGTAGTGTTCGGACTCCTTCGAACACTATAATGAATTCCCTGGCCATCATAAAAAAAAAAAAAAAAAACTGTTTAATAATTATTTTGAATTCGGAGCTAGGAATAAAACAAAGGCAGAGGTGACAGAACAAGTTGGAGAGGACCCGTCCTTGATCGAGCAGTGGAAAAATATTCTGAAGAAAGTTCCACCGTAAGCTAATTCACTGGGCAGAATCCGCGTTCCTGCCCCAGTTCGTATATTAAACTTTAATAACCTCGCGTAAAGTCCCCTAAATACGGTGAATAAAATTGCATTAGTTAAATAAATGATATATCTAATACAAAATATTGGTGCTATAATTTAAGAGAAGCTATGAAGTCAGACCCCAGACGTCACAGTACCGTTTAACCTGGACCGATAAATCGATTTCGAATATCTGGGACGTGTCTAGGTGGCTCAGCAGGTCAGAGCGTTCTCTTTTTCCGATCGAAATCTATAAGACTGTGCAGTTTTTAGAAGTTTTTCAGCACACACGCATCGATTTATCGGTGCAGTCTAAAAAGGACAGTACGATCGTAACGTTTATACGTAGCACACTACGTATAAACGTTACGATCGTACTGTCACACGTCACCCATTATATTGGAAAGTTTGGATGGATGGATGTTTGTTACTCAGTCTCGCCAGAACGGCAGCACGGGTTTGGATGAAAGGACAATGCCCATGTCAGTATGGAAATCGGTTGCACACTTTTTTTTGCTATGTCACATAAGTATAAACTGCATTAAATAGCCTGCATTAAGTATTATCTGAAATATAAACGCATATTGTAACAGAACTTGGGGTTATTGAGAAATTAAATTATTACAACGAGAAAAACAACAAACAAGAAAATATTGTGACACAGACTGTTGAACTGACGTTTTAGTAAGACAGGGATAACATGTATAAATTAAGAGAAAACTACCACTGAAACACACAATATTTTACAACTTTAACTGAATATCACTAATAATTTACGAATACATACACGAAATATTAAGATTTCATAACTGCAATATATTTGAATGTCACATTGCGAATTATTATCACGTATTATTATTTAACCATTTTATTTTAAAAAGATTGGTATATTTGCATTCTACCGCCAATGGTTTATTTTATATAATGGTAACAATTAAATTAAAATGGAAACGATTATTCATTCAATTTTCATATCTTTATAAGTTAAATTCAAACCCCCAGTTCTGTAGAAGCGATTTAGTGTTGAAAAGTCATACTATAATCAATATTATTTTTTAACATTTGAAATATTAACGCGTACGTCTAAAAGCGCAACCAAGAATGGGCATTCTCCTTTAGCACAGAGATTATTTTCCATTGTTTTTGGTTTCTATTCTTACAAAAATTTACAATAAAAATTTACTGGTGGTAGAAATTTGATGACACAAATTTGTCACAAAATTCGGCCGGGTGGGTACCACCGTGCACGATTGCGAAAAACCCTCCATAGTAATCCAATTTCGATTTGATTGCGTTCAGGGGTCAGCAAGTGCATAGCCGGGCTGGGGGATTGTGGTCGCAGCACTAGTAGGACCGGCGGGTGTCACGCGGTGCTGCGACGACAATCCTCTTCTGATGAGGCCGTCAAGCTGAGTGCCACCATTGTTAACATGTATGTAATGGTGACACACTTTCCTGAGACTTTACCTTCAGCTTACCATCAGGCGAGGTGAAGTCAAATTGACGTGTCCTAAATATAAAAAAAAAAAAAACAGATGGAGAAACCAGAGCGACTACGACATTCTACACAGCGCTTTCTAGCCCCAAAGTAAGCATAGTTTAACTTGCTTGTGTTATGGTTTCCAGAATTCGGATAAATATACTTATATACTTTTTTTCGTAAATACATACATATTATACATAGAAACACCCAGACCAATGCAAATAGACATGCATACAAATATTTACACTGAGCGGGAATCGAACCCGCGCCCCTGTCGTAGCAGTCGAATGCACTACCGCTACGCCACAGAGGCTGTCATGTTTTGATTCATAACATTTAATTCATCATAACATCTAAGTCTCTTGAAGGTTATACCATAACGTTTTCAATTATTATTTGATCAAAATATAGTAAGGAAATCAATGGCTGACGCCATCGTTAGTAATTCTTTTGATTATTGCAGTTTGAATTTCAAACACAAATAGTTTATACAAACCACAACTCTGTAGGTGAATGACATAAACCTTAGACAGTTGACCTTGCTAATGTCGATGGTATGACGACGCCTATTGGTTAAATTTTAGGTATTTTAATAATAGTATAATAAATTCTATATTTCGAGCCACTTTGACTCATATTGGGGTTAGTAACAATTTTTACTTACAACTATGTTAGTATTAAAATAGAAATAGAAATTTAATAGTATGAATGAAATAATTTGAAATAACATAACATAACATAACATAAACTCACGCCTATATCCCCGAAGGGGTAGGCAGAGGTGCTAGCACCAACGTTTCGCCAGTTTATGTTTTAGGTCCCAATGTAATAGGTGGCGAGCCTATTGCCATTAACCGGGCACTTATAAACCTGCGATAAATACACATAACTTCGAAAAGCATCGAAAAGTCATTGAAATTAATAATAAAATAAAATTGAAATTATTGATTTTATTAATAATTATAAAAAAAATTGAAATAAAAAAAGTACAAAAAAACCAATGATGGCAAATGGAGATGTCAAATAATGTAAAAATAAAATCAAATTTTAACTTGAGAGGTTTTTACATAAAGGTCTTTCCAAATAAAATCTAGGTTTTGCTATTGTTTCTTTCGTAAACCTTATCATTGTTATAATACCTTTTTTTTTTTTTTTTTTATTGTGCGGAAATCCCTTCGGATACCCCCCGCCGGCCAGCGGGGGCGGTTATGTCGGGCTTGCACCGACTAAAACCGCACGCCGTCTCGGGTCTTCAGACGCCGGGGTGTAAGGCTACCCATAGAGCATATCCCTCGCACCCCGGCTGACCCTGGGACATCTCACCACTAACAGCATCGCTCATCCTGTCTCCTCTGAAAGCAGAGGAGTACGGAGAGCGATGTGTTCCCGCCACGTTGGGTATTGGCCGACGATCAATGCCAACCCTATGAAGGGGTGAAGGGGAAGCCATTGACCGCCGCCCAGGGTGTACCGGCCGCTCCGATTCCGTTCCCCCCGGACTGCAGCGGGATCGGAATCGGAGCGACACTCGAGGAGGTTACCCAACACACACCCCCATTGTTATAATACCTTTTTTTTTTTTTTTTTTTTATCGTGCGGAAATTCCTTCGGATACCCCCCCGCGTGCCAGCGGGGGCAGTTATGTCGGGCTTGAACCGACTAAAACCGCACGCCGTCTCGGGTCTACAGAATACCTATAAGTTTCTAAACTAGCACTAAATTGAATAATTCAGTACTAACTTTAAAAATGGTATAACGTGTACAGAAACTATATTATTTGTAACATTTATGCAATCGACAGCTTCACATCTAAATGCGAAATCAACATAAATCCACTATATTATCATGTCGGAATATTAAGCGAAACCCACGAGACACCGCGAGCGGCCCGAGCGATGCCGACTCCGAGCGAAATCGCGCGACGCGGGACGAACCCGCTTAGCATTTGTATGGCAAGCAGTTTGCCAACGAATCTCTAACAAACGACTGGTATAGCCAATACCCGGCGAGAATGTGCGACCCTTCATCGGAGCCCGGTGGTACAAATATCCTATTTGAACAAAGTGTTTTTTATGAGTGTTTATTTGATGTGGTGTTTATTTGCCTTTGAAAGGTGGATAAGGGACGGATGATTGTGGAAAGCCTGTAAGGGTTTTGGAGGCTGGTAGGAATAAGTCAATGTTTTACAATTGGGTCCCTTAATATCACGTTATATTTTTTCTGAAGAATGTTGTGATTGACGAAATAGTGAAATTCAAAATGCATCTGTTGCGTAATGGTGTGTATATGCTCTGCACCAGGTTTCGGGTTGGAATCTAAAATCCTTTATTCATTTAGATACTAAAATGGAATTTATGAACGTTCTATGGGCACAATATGTACCTGAACACTATGTCGAACTTGTAAAAGACATGTATAACAATGTCACAACTAGAGTAAGAAGCTTAGCGGGAGTCAGCAAAGCTTTCGAGGTAAAGGTAGGCGTTCATCAAGGATCCGTGCTTAGCCCGCTACTATTTAATCTGGTCATAGACTACCTCACCAGAAACATACCTTCCCCACTACCGTGGACCATGATGTACGCAGATGACGTTCTGGCTGCTGACACCGCCGCACACCTGCAGGATCGCCTAAACCTATGGACGCATGCCCTAGAAAAATACGGACTAAGGGTAAGCAGGAGTAAAACGGAGTATCTGAAATGCCCTTTTAGTGGAAACAGAACACCGGAAACAATAAACATTGGGACCACACCTATCCCTACGGTCCAAAAGTTTAAGTACCTAGGATCGATGCTTACACCCGATGCTAACGTAGATGTAGATGTGGCACACAGAATTAACACTGCGTGGCAAAAATGGCGATCTCTGACTGGAGTTTTGTGCGACCCACGAGTTCCCATAAAAGAAGATGCTTAAATGGGCGGGAGGTGTCACGCGTCTGGACAAAATCCGTAATGATTACGTGCGAATTGCGGATAAAATCACCGAAAGCCGCCTTCGTTGGTATGGGCACGTCAAGAGAAGAAGCGATGACCATGTGGTCCAAATTGCGCTAAACCTGCCCGAACACAAGAGAGGAAGAGGCCGCCCACCATCAACCTGGTGGATAAACCTGGAAAGAGACCTCAGGAATGCCCAATTGCCTGAATCGACAACCCAAGATCGCATGACTTGGCGCATGAAAGTGAGGAGACCCGGCCCAAATAATGGGATAAGGAGAGGAGAAAGAAGAAGTTAATGGCAATGCAAGGTAAACGCAGTGAAAAATTTTAAGTAGTAGGAGGATTATACGATTTTAGGTATTGGATGTAGGACGGATGTTGTAAACGTTCTCGGTACACAGTGATATGGTCTCACAACATAACGTGGCCTAGAAAGTATAGATGGCAAAATGTGGGTGTATTATTGAGCTGAGCGAGCGAAGCGAGCGACACAACCTTTTGTTGGTGGCTGAACTCCTCCGTAACCACTCGAGCAATCTTGACCAAATTTGCCACGGTGATAGTGTGGACACTGAGGAGTGTTTTGAAGAGAGATAATTCATGTCCGATGTACCATTAAGATGAAGTGGGAACACGCGCATCGAGTTTGTGAGGCGGTGAGGTATGAAGTGCGGCGGGAGCATGCGCGGGGCAACCATCTTCACCCCGCGCTTTATGTTCGCGGACCATAAGGGTCACCGTACACTTGACCGGCTATCGGTATTGTCTTTTACGAATACCAATTTTTTTTTCATCAGTGTGATGAGTTGACGTGAAATTGAGGGTCAACGTACATTTGACCGGCTATCGGTAATATCGGTTTTGTTATGTATCGATACCAATTTATTTTTCACCAGTATGAGTAGAAGTGAAATGATCACCGTATATTTGTACGTACGTAACAGCCTCTGTAGCGTGGTCGGGCGAGCGCCAGCTTACGATGCAGGAGGTTACGGGTACGATTCCCGCTGGGACCAAATATTTGTGTGGACCACAGATATTTGTTTCTGGTCTTTGACGCACGTTTCTATATGTATTATAAGTATGTAATTTACAAAAGAAAAGTAATTCTTTTTTTTTTTTTTAAATTAAATCAATTAGACCATCTTAACACTAAGAAAATTTGTTGTGTCCGTTTAGAAATGTCTGACCAGATATTTCTTATAATGTGAATGCATCCAGGAAAATTCTAATCTTCCGCAAGTCGTCGAAAGTCAGTTGATTGCCACAAGTTTTGGGTTCAATTTCATACAAACCAATGTAGGTACAGCGGACTAAAAAATCTAAGTTATTTATTTATTTTAATGCTTTTATTTCAATTTTTTCTAGAACGTAAAAAGAGAGTTCCTAAATAAAGTGACACTTATTAGATCTATTGAAAAAGTTTAATATATATAAAATAATAGTTAGTGATTTGTAGTAGATTTTTGACCCGTACTCCTTTCCCGTAGTAAATTTAAATGACTGTAGTTGCATTTATATACAAATTCATGCTCTATTTCTTTTAATTGTTTCAAAAAATAGCCGATGTCCACTATTCTCCTGTCACTAATTTCCTCAAAGTTCGATGTATCTTCAGGAAGATGACAAGTTCACAGTCAATATTATCTATGGACCTGAAAGGTACGTGGACGTAAAAAGGCATATTACAAATCTCTCAATGATTATTTAATTACTATGTTGTATGTACTAATAACTATGTATGTACTAATAACTATACTAGGAATTCAGTGCAGGGTGCGACTGAAATAAATTGAGCTGAGCGAGCAGGACTCTTACTTGAAAATAAGACATCTTACTACGGTCGCGCGCTTAGCTAAGGCCGCGCGCTCGTGAAACTGTTTTTCGGTGATCTTGCTTCAAAACACTCCTCAGTTTTGACACTCACTCTAATGGAGTTTCTGAACGTAAGGCATTAGAAGTGGCTGATAACACGTCAGCATACACAGGAGTCAGTTGCGTTGGTGCACTTTGGCCTAGTAATGATTGAGTTCTGCAATGTAAGTAGGTACTTATTATTATTTCTTAAAAAAAAACTGTACTTCATAATGTTTATTCCCACTCGACAACTGCAATTTATGATTTGATAAATGATTATGGCCTTACGCTGTTAAATGTACAATAGACGTAGATGACACCTGAACAGGAGTCTCTGAACTAAATTTTTTCGAATTTGTTTGCTCAGCCAATGCTCGTAATCTGCAAAACAGTAAGTCTTCTAATTTTTTTTTTCAGTTTATCAAACATAAGTAATTTCCAAATACCTATTTAAATCAACACAACAAAAGATTCACGTATATACCCTTTTTTTTTTTTTTTTTTTTACGTGCGGAAATCCCTTCGGATACCCCCCCGCTGGCCAGCGGGGGTGGTTATGTCGTGTCTCGACTAAAACCGCACGGTGTCCTCCCCAAATGTCCGTTGCCGGGCACCCCGGGTAAGCCCTCGAAAGGATAACCCCAGGGTTGCCGGCGGACTTTGGCCGCCACAGCGGCCTCGCCTGGTGGGGTCGGGTTTTATCCCGCTTCGGTGAGTTGGCAGGCGTGTGTAGGGCACACACGACACGCCTCCGCCACGGCCTGCTTCTGTAAGGACGGCGAGTCGGCCAACTGCCGTCCTCAGGCCCCGATCATGGAGGTCGGTAGTCCCGGGCGTAGATGAGTCTGCGGCGTCCTCGCCGCAGACTGCGAAACTCGGGGGGCAGGGTTCTCTCCCGCTCCCTCTCCGCCGTCTCTTTCGCACGCATTACCTGCTCGCAGAAAGAGGCGGCGGCGTGCCACTTGCTCCCGTCGGAGACCACGGCCCTCACCATGGTCTCCAACGAGAGAACGTCCACGCCCAGGACCGCAACGAGATCCCGGCGTTGACTCGCCCACGCAGGGCACTCCACCAACGTGTGGAGCGCCGTGTCTTCGCCAGGATCCTCGCAGTGCTGGCACTGCGGCGTTGTCTCCCGGTGGATGCTCCACAGATACTTACCGAAGCACCCGTGTCCGGTAACCATCTGGCACATCCGGTAGGAGAGGTCCCCATGGTCCCTCTCCAACCACTCCTTCATGATCGGTCTCACCGCCGCAATGGTGGATTCCCCCCACCTTGGGTGCTCAAGTCGCACCCTCCATGTCTCCATGAGTTCCTGGCGGAGCAGGGACCGCTGAGCCCTGATTTCTCGGGGCTCCGGCCTATGGCCCCGCTCCAGCGCCTCCTTGCGCCACTGGTACAGCAGCGCAAGGGCTCTCGCTTCCAGGTCCCATGGAGGGGTCCCGGCTAGGAGACATGCCGCCTCGACGGAGATCGTGCGATACCCCCTGATGACTCTGACGGCCATCGCTTTTAACGGGCTGTTTAATACAGCCACGTTGCGGGCCGCCAGAGTCTCCGCCCATACTGGGGCCCCGTACAGGGCCATGCTTCGCACGATCCCCAGGTACAGTCTCCTAGTGGGGGCGTTGGGTCCCTTAACGTTGGGCATCAGCCGCGATAGCGCGGCCGCAGCCCCCCTCAGTTTCGGAACCAGACTTCGGAGATGAGGTCCGAAGTCCCATCGGCTATCGAGTACGAGCCCAAGGTACTTCATCGTGGGCTCAATGCCGATGCTTACGCCCCCTACGGTTATGCTGGTTCCCGCAGGTGGCCCCCTCCGAGGCCCGTGGAAACACATAGCCTCGGATTTGTGGAGAGCCACCTCGAGTCCCAGCCGCCGTATTCGACCCACGACTTGAGCAACCCCTGCCGTGGCCTTTAGTGCCGCGCTACGGTGCGTTGCTCCCCGCGCCATAACGAGGGTGTCGTCAGCATAACACGTTATGCTGACACCCTCGAGCAACGAACCGCGCAGCACCCAGTCGTATCCGATGTTCCACAGGAGTGGCCCTAGGACCGACCCCTGTGGAACACCGCACGACACTTCTCGCCGCCCTGGCCCTAGCCAGCTCGGGTAAACTATGGCCCTCTCGGATAGGTATGCCTCGACAATGCGGCGGAGGTAAGGAGGCACTCTGTGATACGCGAGCGCCTCCCTAACGCAGCTCCAGGGTAGGGGGTTGAAGGCGTTGGCGATGTCGAGAGACACCGCCACCACCACCCCACCCCGCGAGACTACTTCCTCCGCCAGGCGCCTAACGCGCATGATCGCTTCCACGGTGGAGCGCCCCCGGCGGAAACCAAACTGGTTGTCCGCCAGATCTGGCCCCACGTTCGTGAGATGCTCGACGAGGCGCTCTGCAATAATCCGCTCAAAGAGCTTGCACACCTCGTCGAGCAACACGATCGGCCGGTATCCGGATGGCTGGTCCGCCGGCCGCCCCGCCTTCCGGATAAGGACCAGTTTCCCCGTCTTCCAAGCCTTTGGAAACTGGCCCCTTTCGAGGCATGCGCTAAAGAGCGCCACCAGTCGAGGCCCTAGTTCCTCCAGGGCCAGGACCCATGCTCGGCCTGGAATGCCGTCGGGTCCGGGGGCAGTGCATTTCCGGGCTTTAAGCCGGAGCACTGCTACCCCCAGTTCACTCTCCCTGACTTCGGGCACATCGCTCTCGCTATTATCAGCGTCAGGCGCCTGAGGCGGAGCCATACGCGGAGGGACGTGCTCCTCCGCTCTCGCTGGGAACAAGGAGCCCAGTATCCCCTCCAGCCGCTCCGGCTGGAGGCTCTGGGTCAGTAGGGGCGCCCTGGGGCGGATTTTGCCCCTGACCGCAAGGTAAGGACGCCCCCATGGGTTCTGCTCCAGAGACTCCAGCAGCTCTTCGCGGGCCCGCCGTTTGGACTGCTTTATGGCTTTTTGGAGGGTCTTCTTGGCCCCCTTGTACGCCTCATACAGCTCCGCCTCTCGGGCTGCCGCATCGTCTGGGCGGCGACGCCTCCGGCGAAACCTGGTGTACTGGCGGCGAGCGGTCACGCACGCTGCTCGCAGCTGTGCGATCTCCGCTGACCACCAGTACACCTGTTTCTTTGCCGGGCCGGGCTTAACCCTAGGCATCGCCGCATCACAGATATGCGACATGGCTCTCCTGAACCATTCCGCCTCTGCGTCGACATCGGCAGGCCTGGCCAGTGACGGAATCCAGGCCTGCACTATTGATGCCTCCAGGAGAGCCTCCCGATCCAGGCGTCTGAGCGCCCAACGTGGATCCGGGGGATTCGCAATTGTCGGCGGCAGGTTAGTTGGAGGGGAGACGTTGAACCGAATATACTTATGGTCGGAATCCGTCTCCTCCTCCTCCACCACACGCCAACCCTGGACGCGGCGGGCGAGAGCAGGGGTCGCGAATGCGACATCCACGACCGAACTGAGCCCCCGCCGCTCCCAGGTGGCGACACTCCCCCGGTTGAGGACCTCTAGACCACGGGTGTTGGCCCAGTCCTCCAGTACTCGCCCCTTGTCATTGGTTTCCCGGGAGCCCCAGGCCTGAGACCAGGAGTTGAAGTCTCCCAGGACCAAGACAGGACGAGGACGGCACGCAGCGAGAACAATGTCCAGTTCAGCGAGCCTTAGCTCAAGCTCGTACTGGTCAAGGCTTGGCGAGAAGTAGACGGCCACGACAGCCAAGCCCTCATAGTCCGCCGCGACGCAGCCTCTGCACCTTGCAATGAGTGCAAGGCGCGAGGTGTCCACGGCGGAACCCCCGAAGACGGTCGCTACGCCGTCCAGGTCCACCGGGCTTCCGGGGTGGACCCAGTACGGCTCAGCGACCACGACCACATTGATAGACCACTCCACGATGCTCTGGTACAGAAGATCCTGAGCACCGGTGCAGTGGTTTATGTTCGCCTGCAGGATGCGGATTGGTGTGTCCATTAATGGACGTCCATCTCCGCATCCCGCCTCGAATGTGGCCGCTCTTGAGCGGCACCCCCGCTACCCGTTGCGGACGAACGGGGCTTTGGCCTCGAGGCGGCGCAGGTTCTGCTGTCCGCCCGGTGCTCCGCCGCTTTGCCCTCCGCTACGCATTTGTAGCAGCGCGGCGGAGCATCACAAGCACTGGCCTTGTGCCCGGGCTGACTGCAGCGGAAGCACCGATCCCCCACGGTGTCTCCCGCTGTGCACTGCACTCCCACATGCCCCACAGCCAGGCCCTTAAGCACCTGGTCTCGCGGGCCTGCAGGAGTTGCACCCGCGCCTTTAGGAAGCCCCCAACGAGGAGGCTCCGTTCGTCCGCAATTTTTTGCGCCGCTGCGACGGGGCAGTTGACGACTGCTGTGCCGTGACCGGTGGAGCTGAAGCGGATTTCTCCAGCTCTCACCTGATCACGGGGGCAGCCGCCCGCCTCCACGACGGCGGAGATGACTTCCTCCGTCGTGGCCGCGTCATCCAGACCCGAAATGCGCAAACCTGCGCATTTGTTGGGTCTGGTGACGCGGACGGCTTCGGTATCCAGCGACTCCCTCAGCTTGGCCGCTAGGGCGTCGGCTTTGGGGCCGCTGGTGGCGCCGGAGACCTCGAGGAGGCGAGCTCCGGTGCGAGTTGTTTTGCACCGGAGCCCCCCCTCTATATCGAGGGCCTTGAGGTCCACTGAGGCTTTAACCTGCCTCAGGACCTGGGCGTACCCCACGCCCTTCTCCACACGCTCCGTCGTCACCGTCAGGACGACGGCAGTGGAGCGTGGGGCGCGGAGCCTCTTCGGCGCCTTCGCCGCAGCGGCTTTTGCCGCATTCTTAGCCGCCTTTTTGGCGGCTTTCTTCGCCTTTTTGGCGGCTCCCGCTACCACCCATTCCTCCCCTCTGGAGGAACGCTCGGGTGCAGCGGGAGTGGCGGGTATGGCGGGGGTGGGGGTGCCGCGCTTTTTCCCCTTTCCTTGTGGCGTTG
This sequence comes from Cybosia mesomella, assembly GCA_946251805.1. NCBI lineage: Eukaryota > Metazoa > Arthropoda > Insecta > Lepidoptera > Erebidae > Cybosia > Cybosia mesomella. The sequence continues at coordinate 39,148,998 of OX276389.1, forward strand.
GGGCCACTGGGGTGGCGGGGCCGGGCTTACCACCGGCAGCAGCTGCGAAAGACGCAGGCCGTGTCAGTGGGAGACGGTAAGCCCGGTCCTCCAGAACACCGAGCCGCCTCTCGATAGCCGCCAAGAGCTGCACCACACTAGGCGCAGTCTCTGGCGGCGGATTGGGCGCCGACCTAGGCGCTGAATTCGGCGCCGGCTTAGGTGCCGACTTTGGCGCCGGCTTTTGCACAGAATTTGGCGCCGACGTTGACGTAGACGCCCCCCCTGGCGGCGCAAGAGCCCTCGGGTGGTCCGCCACCTCCTGGGCTCTTGGGGCCTTCTGGGCCTCCGGGGATCCCCTGACCATTTGGGTCAGTTGCCTGACCTCCTCCCGGAGGACCCGCTGTTGCTCCAAGGAGTTGGCCAGCTCAGTTTCCAGGCTTGTGACCCGGGCCCTGAGCTTCGCCTCCTCCTCGGAGACGCTCCTACCGAGGAGCTCCTCCAGCGCCGTCCTGGCAACGGCGACATTTTCTGCCACCGTCTTCTTTTTGCCTGCCACATTTTTGGACCCCTTAATGGTGTCCGTAATGCGGGCAAGCGCTGCGAGGAGTTCCCTCGCCGCGGGGACGCCTTGGTCCCTGCCACTGGGTAGTGGAGGGACGTGCACCGGCTGCTTCAGCGTTCTGGTCGCCGCGGTGGCCAATATTTTGGCCGGCCGATCATCCTCACTCGAGGAGACCGTCCGTTGTCCGGAGCTTCTGCTCCGGTCAAGGGACGGTCCACCCGAGCGAGGCCGCTTACGTCGGAGACCCGCCTCGGTCTCCATACGGCTGGATACTGACTCGTTGTCAGTACCCGCCGTCGACGCCGCAGACGCAATGTCTGCGTCCGTTTCCCCACCTGTTGGTAACGGAGTAGCGGGTCTGGTGAAGACGGCCTTGACAGACCGCGAGTGAGGCCCCCGCCTCACCTCCTCTTCACCCCCCGCTACCTCCGTTTCATCATCTCGGATGCCGTTGTCCGCGCCAAGGTCGTTTTTATTTGTATCGTCCGGTTGTTGTCTTTTATTTGTGATATTATTCATAGTATATCCCACGAGTATGGGGGAAAGATGGTCCATCCAGGCGGAGCCCCCTGCACCTGGATAAGCCTATATACTATGGAGGTCGGCTGGTATCCATAGGTTTTGACGACTTCGCTGTCGGGTGTTATAGACTTTTCCTTGTCGTGGGCTGGCCAATAAAGGCAAGCCCTCCGGTCGGCAAGTTTACAGCGTACCCTTCTGGAGCCACCAGTCAGGTCGTTGCTGATCACCTGCCGATTACGGAACGCGAGAGGATGGCTAGTCCTCTCTCACCGGCGGCGGCAAAAGTGCCCGTCGGCCCCTGCGTGAGCAGTGGGCCAACCCGCCCCTGGATCCCCCAGGATCCTACGGTGGCCTCCACCACTAACAGCATCGCTCATCCAGTCTCCTCTGAAAGCAGAGGAGTACGGAGAGCGATGTGTTCCCGCCACGTTGGGTATTGGCCGACGATCAATGCCAGCCCCATGAAGGGGAAGCCATTGACCGCCGCCCAGGGTGTACCGGCCGCTCCGATTCCGTTCCCCCCGGACTCCAGCGGGATCGGAATCGGAACGACACTCGAGGAGATTACCCAACATACACCCCCACGTATATACCCTTAAAACATTTTCACACTTTAAGAATTTTTCTTGTCCGACACAAGAAATCCAGTTAGATTGCCACCAACCACTTGTATGAGACCGTGCACATTACAAGAATTTTTTTCTGATGTCCGATAAGACAAGAATTCTAATCTAGAAACGTCATCTTCTCAACTATCCTTCGTGAAGGGTTGGTCTTGACTCCCACTTTTCCTGGTTCCCACCGTTCATGACGGGTCCAGGAACCAGGAATATTTGGTGTAAAAATCTACTATCACTAACTATTATTTTACCTATATATATTAAACTTTTCCAATAGATCTAATACGTGTCACGTTAATTTTCTTATAATGTGAAGATGGTCTTGTCATTCCCACTCATACTGAGGAAAAAAAAAAAAAAAAAAAAATGGTATCTATACAAGACAATGCCGATACCCGGTCAAGTGTACGGTGACACTTATTAGCATTCATACTCATACTAAGAAAACAATAAATGGTATCGAGACAAGATAATGTCGATACCGGTACCCGGTTAAGTGTACGGTGACCTTTATTAGCATTCCTACTAGCACTAAGAAAATAATAAATGTAATTATGTGGTACGTTGATACTCACTGAGATAGATTGTTTTGGGCGATCCTTCTTTTTCGCTAACGGGATATTTTCCTTCCTCTAAGGTTTTTATTGCCCATTTTACATCAAAATGCAATCACTAGCGAGCGAGCGAGTGTAACGAAGCAGTACGTGTCTACTCGCGGCGAGGCCCCGCGGCCGACTGAGCTCGCACGCGAGCGCTCTAACTATGTTTTATGAAATTAAAATAATTAACTTCTATTTAAGAGAAAACCATCTGTACTACCATATGGGATTTGATGTAAGGTTTATGAAAATATAAATTTTGCACTGGTTTTTTCTTTACAATCGCCGTAAAATTGTTTCATTCTAATAAAATTACGATTTTTTACGATATTCACGATTTTTTTCTATCGAGACAAATCCCTCTAATCGTGTTTCGAATTGTATAACAATACAAAGCATTTCTTTACCTTTACGACAGTAGGAATATCATTTCATGTATTTTAGCATTTGATATCCAAAAACTGTTTCTAAGACACCTCTTTTACGCTTCTGGACTTACCACTTCGTCTTAAGGAATAATCACCGAAAAACAGTTTCAAGAGCGCGCGGCCTTAGCTAAGCGCGCGACCGTAGTAAGATGTCTTATTTTCAAGTAAGAGTCTTGCTCGCTCAGCTCAATTTATTTCAGTGGCACCCTGCATCCTAGTATTAAATCCCACATCATATGCTTTGGAAGCGTTGTATAGTTCATAGGTGACGTGTGGAGTGATGAATTATGGTATTTCCATACAGCTAGGCACTTTTACCATACATACGAGGGTCAAACTGAAAGTTCTTAGAAAATCAAAAACTGGTTACATTAGCCAGTTATTAGTTTTATTATATCTTTTCAAAATATTGTCCATTCACGTCAATACACCGCTGCATGCGATGGAACCACTGGGAAAAGCACTTTGCCCACTCGTCCTTAGGGGTCTCTTCAATGGCATCGCGATACGCAGCCACCGCTTCTTCAGCATTCATAAACCGCTTTCCTTTAAGTTTTTCTTTAATTTTTGGAAATAAATAAAAATCACAAGGCGCGAGGTCGGGGCTATACGGCGGGTGACCCAGTAATTCAACGTTTGATGTCGCCAAATAGTCGATCGTTCGCTTGGCGGTGTGCGACGAGGCGTTGTCGTGGTGAAGGAGGATCCTACTGCGAGATCGTTTCTCTCGAACTTTTTCCAAGACAAGTGGCAAACAATTGGTAGTGTACCATTCTGCAGAAACTGTTTTTTGATCCTCTAACACAATTGTTACGAAATGACCTATCCTTCCAAAGAACGAGGCCACCATTTTTTTTCCCGCACTTCGATCTCTCTTCACTTTAGTTGGCAACTCCTCGAAAGGAAACACCCACTGAGCAGATTGTCTTTTGGTTTCAGGATCATAACAGTAAATCCAGCTTTCGTCACCTGTTAGTATGTCGAACACAGCATTAGAGTCACCTCCGTTAAATCTTTCAATCAATTTACGGCACCAATCCACACGATGGTGTTTTTGAGCCTCAGTCAAATTATGAGGTATCCACCGGGCGCAAAGCTTCCTGGCCGCTAAATGTTCGTGGAGGATTTTGTGCACTTGACTCATACCGATGCCTAAGCTTGTCCGAATCTGCTGATAGGTCACTCTTTTGTCAGTCTCTATCATACGCCGCACAACACAGATGTTATTTTCAGTCGTCGCTGTAGAAGGCCGTCCCTCACGTAAATCATCAGTGAGATTAGTGCGACCACGTTTAAACTCATTAAACCCGTTGTAAACAGTCGCACGAGATGGGGCTTCATCGTGAAAGGCCAATCGTAGTCTTTTTTTTTTTTTTTTTTTTTTTACGTGCGGAAATCCCTTCGGATACCCCCCCGCTGGCCAGCAGGGGTGGTTATGTCGTGTCTCGACTAAAACCGCACGGTGTCCTCCCCAAGTGTCCGTTGCCGGGCACCCCGGGTAAGCCCTCGAAAGGATAACCCCAGGGTTGCCGGCGTTGCCGGGCACCCCGGGTAAGCCCTCGAAAGGATAACCCCAGGGTTGCCGGCGGACTTTGGCCGCCACCGCGGCCTCGCCTGGCCTATCATAACTTTCTTGTTGACTTAAATGACATCGAAAGTCATAAAAAATCATTGCACGAAAATTTTCTCGTGTTAAATTCATGTTAACGTGACACAGACAATTTTCAATTTGCCGCCAAATCGTAAAACAAATGATAAATGAATGAAATATATACTCAGTAATATTGGCAAAGAGTTCTATTTTCAAATTTTAGAATTATTTTTTTATTATATTGTTTATAAGTGGCCAGTTCTAAGAACTTTCAGTTTGACCCTCGTAATGTTATTAAAGTCAAGTATGTATAGCTCAGGACTCTATACAGCTCTCTATCTGATAAGACATTAAATTTCGGTGACAGCATTATTTTCCAGCAAACTGATGCGGCACTCTCTTCGGTCGTAGGAACTACAGCATAGGTGCATGGGCACTGCGGCTGATGCAGGCAGCTGCATAATGAGTGTTAACGAGAGCCATTGTGGTTATCGTTTATTCAGTGGACACCTTCGTCCTTACTTCGTTTAGGTTAAACGCAACTTTGTTAAGGAATCATCTCATATTTATTATATACTAGATATGGCTCTGAAGGTCAGTTTGGTCCACAAATATTTACATTCAAAGAAAGGGTGCAACAAGTTTATTCTTTCTTTTTGAAAATCTCAGGTGTGTCGTCTCGCAGTGAAAGCGTTATGATACGGGATCTGCTAGATTCGACGGCCTCTGTGGCGTAGCGGTAGTAATTCGACTGCTACGACAAGGGGCGCGGGTTCAAGACCGTCTCAGTGGAAATATTTGTATGCATGAATATGTCTATTTGCATTGGTATGGGTGTTTCTATGTATAATATGTATGTATTTACAAAAAAAAAGTATATAAGTTGTTTATCCGCATTCTGGAACCCATAGCTAGTTAAACTGCTTACTTACAATAAACTCAAATATAAAATTTTAAAAAAAGCGGCCAAGTGCGAGTCGGACTCGCCCATTGAGGGTTCCGTAGCAGCAAGTAACATAATAATGTTTTTTTTTTAATTTTTATATGCACACATTTTACCACTTTGGGAGTGTCGCCCGCGCAAACTATTCAGTTTAGAAAAAAATGATATTAGAAACCTCAATATTATTTTTGAAGACCTATCCACAGATACCTCACACATATGGCTTCGATGAAAAAAAAATTTTTGAGTTTCAGTTCTAAGTATGGGGACCCCCAAAATTTATTGTTTTTTTTTATATTTCTGTGTGAAAGTCTTAATGCGGTTCACAGAATACATCTACTTACCAAGTTTCAACAGCATAGTTCTTATAGTTTCGGAAAAAAGTGGCTGTGACATACGGACGGACAGACAGACAGACATGACGAATTTCTAAGGGTTCCGTTTTTTGCCATTTGGCAACGGAACCCTAAAAAGCACTATTATGTTACTTGCTGCTACGGAACCCTTCATGGGCGAGTCCGACTCGCACTTGGCCGCTTTTAATTTCATGAAATGGTCGAGAAGAATCGAAAAAATTCAGTAAAAGTCACGATGGAATGATTGTAACATCAATAATCAGGTGTCGGTAGGTTAGTGATTAAGATGTGAGCCTTAAGACCGAGAGGACCGAAGGAGGAGCCTGTAAGTTATTCTGGACTATAATCTATCCCTGTACCAGATTTCAGCCAGATCCGTTCAGCCGTTAGAGCGTGATAGAGTGAGAGTGAAACATCCAAACAGAAACATCTTCACAAAGTTTTCCATTTTCATTATAAGTAGGAAGTAGAATAAACAATTTAATGTTTTGAAATTATCCTTTGCTCTTTTTCTGTGCTTGGTAAAAGTACTAAAAGTACTAAAACAGAGTGCCTGTAATAAAATAATTAACTTCACTGAAACTGAGCAACACGGCAAAATGGGAAAACCACATTTTTCGTAATCCTGCTTCCTACTCAAACTAGAAATGTGAAGGTTCGTAATTTGGTTTGTAGCTTAGTCACGTAAAAACAGTTAGATACAGATTTGGCTGAAACTTGGCACGAGGACTAACTCACCTGGAGAAATATACATTTTTATTTCAGAAATGCGTTCCTGTGAAAAGGATTGGATCAAAATATCATCTGACTTTGTCTTTTGCATTTTTGTGGATTCAAGAATAAAATATTTATTACACCTTATGTAACACTCACTCAACCTCCATATTCCAATAACTTAAAATGATTATGTACAATTAAATATAAATAAATGTAAAGAAAACGAAACCTTAAAGATAAAAAAATCCTACTAATATTATAGACGTGAAAGTTTGTAAGTATGGATGGATGGATGGATGGATGTCTGTTACTCTTTCACGCAAAAACGGCTGAACGGATCTGGCTGAAATTTAGCACAGGGATGGATTATAGTCCGGAATAACACAGGCTACTTTTATACCGGGAATAGGTTCCCATGGGTTGCGGGAACGGGATCAGAATTCTACGCGGGCGAAGCAACAGCTAGTATTTACATGCATGCGTCATAGAGTTCCTCCGCATCTTCACCGACTGGTAATGTTCCCAGAAGACTGGTAGCATTGCCTCGTTGCATGGCAATGCTAATTCTTTGTGCAAGATAAAGTCCAGCCTTCTGGTCACGTGTTTTTTTTTAAAAAAAAAATTATATTTAGGACACGTCAATTTGACTTCACCTCGCCTGATGGTAAGCTGAAGGTAAAGTCTCAGGAAAGAGAAGTTCACCATTACATACACGTACCATGTTAACAATGGTGGCACTCAGCTTGACGGCCTCATCAGAAGAGGATTGTCGTCGCAGCACCGCGTGACACCCACCGGTCCCACTAGTGCTGCGACCATCAATCCCCCTGCCCAGCTATGCGGGCATATATAATGTAGCATCGATCAGCCGCTTTGCCAAATTTTTGTAGGCAAAACGGGCACTTGGACCCATGACCCCAACGTCTTAACCCCAAACGGCTCAAAAACATAATCACCTATTAGTAAATAGTATTTATAAATATAATTTGATAATGCCGTAAGGTGAAACCGGTAAGGTTCAAATAAATAAATAATTGTGGAAAAGTACAAGTGATTTATTCAATATGTGTAGCAAGTTCCACCAAGTGCCATCAATCTCCAGTATAAACAGTATTTATAAATAGTTAAAGATCGAGCAAAAAACTTAATTAAACATGAGGCGAATAACGATTTATTTGTGTGAAGGAAATTTCATAAGGTGAATGCGAAACTAAACGTTTTTTAATGTTCTAGTGTTTTTCTTTTCGCCACAATAAATTATGATGCCTATTAACACAAGTGGATACTCACGGACGTATTCAGGCGTACACTCGAACCATGTGGGAGTGCTGAAGTATCATACCCGTATTCATAAGTAACACTGCTTTGAGGCTTCTCAGTACCGAGAAATGTGGGGGGTCGGTGAATTTTATACTTATTTCCTAGAATAACGCGTCAAATTATCAATGAAATATGATTTGTTTCTTCATCTACCTGCCGTTGTCCCAATTATTTCGATTATTCCGAACCTGACCCGAAAACCTGACCCGGACGCGGGTTAGGTTAGAAACTTGAAAAAAAACTGTTATATTTTTTCCGAATGTAACCCTCTTCCTAACCTGACCCGACGTCTCGTTCCTATCATAACCCGAATTGCGCAGATACGTTTAATTACTTGCCTAGCTATTTAATCAAACAGCTTAGAAAATGACTTATTTCTGCATGGTTATAAAAAAAATAATCACGAAGGCTCCGCTCCCGCATAGCCTTCTAACTTAACCTATCCAAGTCGGATACTAAATATTAAATACTGATTTGACACATATGTACTTTTATTTTGAGAAAGATTAGAGAGAATGACCAATCTGCGCAATTCGGGTTATGATAGGAACGAGACGTCGGGTCAGGTTAGGAAGAGGGTTACGTTCGGAACAAATATTACATTTTTTTTTTCAAGTTTCTAACCTAACCCGCGACCGGGTCAGGTTTTCGGGTCAGGTTCGGAATAATCAAATTATTTGGGCTCGGCGCAACATGTTTTCTTCCTCCATACATTTCTGTCAATTGTCACCTCCACAGTCACTCCTTCCTTGCCATATCCTCTTTCATGCATTCCATCAACCTTTTCTTGGGCCTACCTGTGCTCCTAAAGCTGTCTACATTCATACTTTTAACCTTTTTGAGAATACTACATTAATCTCTTCTGACAATATGTCCATACCAGTCACTCGCATCTCAAATTTCATTCACCGGCGCAACTTTCAAACTTCCTCATATTGAAACATAATTATATTTATTGGTTTACTTATACTTTTAATAACATAACTTCACGCGTGTATCCCCGACGGGGTAGGCAGAGGTGTACTACACACCCACGTTTCGCCGGTTATGTTTAGGTTCCAATGTAATAGGGGCCCATTGCCATCTACCGGGCACATTACAAAGCGAGCGATAATTAGCATTTTTAATACACACATAACTGCGAAAAGTCAGAGGTGCCCGGTGCGACTGGGGATCGAACTCGAGACCTCGTCTCGGCAGTCTGTTACGTACGCCACTGGGCTATCGCCACTGTTTTACTTTTAATATCATATCACTTTTAATATTATAATTATTATAAGTCCAACACATTTTGTCATCTTTGATTAAAGGTGTTAGATGCAGCGGTGCGCTTTTGGCGCAAGCTTTCCTCAGGATTTCCAGGGTTTTGAGGTACAACGGCAGTTCCGCACCTCGGCAGCTCCCATAAAAGCCTAGACAAGTCAAATCAAGAGAAAGATGGGGGAGACCGGGTTTTGGACACTGTAGAGTAAACTTTGGGTGCAACCGTAAAGCCGTTAAAATGAAGATTGCGGTAGCGGAATTAAAAGGTTATTTATTGGACTTAAACCCCTTCTGAATCTACTTCTAACAGAACTAATTTATTTTATTTAAAAGGGTTCAAACCTACAACCTTAAGATCTCAAGTTCTATATCATAAACATAATGCTACCGCCTCTAAAAGGTGACTGTTATAATGAACATAGTGAGAAAATATTCTTCTTAGAATAGCGTTGCTACTTCACCTAGGTCATTATTCTTTGTTAAAACACGAGACATTAATTTATTCTTTAAAATATACTTACGTATAAAGTCACATCTGACCCCACATTCCTCTAGGCAGGCAAATAAACAATTATCAAAAACGTATTCATAATATTTTATTCAAAAATAGAGTCCAGCTCCACAGCTTACCAGGCGAACGTTAAAAATTCATACTGAAATCACAAAGTAAGTGGATGTTAAAGTCGCCTTGTCAATTCTGTTGTTTAAATAACAATTACTGGGCGAGCCCCATTTGTTCTAGGAAGTGGCTATTGCGAGGGCATTGTTCAAGATTAATTTGTGTTTGTGTAGGATATTGATTGGTTTGATATTGAACGTTTTATTTGACATTGTTTATGGGTCGAGCCGAGCTCAGTCAAATTTGGGAAACAAATTCAGACTGACTTCTGTAGGAACTTAGTAGGACTTTAACGGTATATATAATTAGGGAAAAGCGACGATAGCCCATTGGTGTACGTAACGGACTGCCGAGACGAAGTCTCGAGTTCGATCCCCAGTCGCCCTGGGCACACACCTCTGACTTTTCGTAGTTATATGTGTATTGAAAATGTTGATTATCGCTCGCTTAGTAATGTGCCCGGTAGATGGCAATAGGCTCGCCCCCTATTACATTGGGACCTAAACATAACTGGCAAATCGTGGGTGCACATACACCTCTGCCTACCCCTTCGGGGATACAGGCATGAAGAAGAAGTTATATGTATGTATAATTAGGGACACGGAATGTTGTCTATGTGTGTAAGCGTCGGTAGCTTAGCGGTTAAGGAGTCGACCCTACGATCGAGAGGTCTCGGGTTCGAATCCTGGCCATTACACTACTGACGTGAATCCACTCCTAACAAGCAATTAGGCTTAGCTGGAGGGGTTAGGGGGGGAATATTAGTAATTTAGGTTACTAATATTATTTAAAAAATAAGAGAAAGTGCCCTTTAATCTCGTTAGTATAGAAACTTATGGCGACAAGGTAGAACACGTCGCACGAAACAGCAGGATACATTTATTCTCAAGACATTTTACGAGAACTTACAATTTTGCAACTATTTTCTTACTAGCTGATGCCCGCGGCTTTGCCCGCGTGGAAATTTGATCCTGTTCTCGCTGCCCATGGGAAGCTATTCGAGGAATAAAAAAACCGGCCAAGTGCGAGTAGGACTCGCCCATGAAGGGTTCCGAGCAGCAAGTAAAATTTTTATATTTGAGTTGATTGAATGAAAGGTAAATTGCGGTTTACGATTTATGACGTATTAAAAAAAACTAATTACTAGATCTCATTCAAACCAATTTTCGGTGGAAGTTTACATGGTAATTAATGTACATCATATATTTTTTTTAGTTTTATCATTCTCTTAAGTATTATAGAAGTTACAGGGAGGGGGGGGGGGACGACGACGACACACATTTTACCACTTTGGAAGTGCCTCTTATATAATAAAAATTGTTTTTTTAATTTCAGTTCTAGGTATGGGTAACCCCCAAAGTTTATTGTTTTTTTTCTATTTTTGTGTGATAATCATAATGCGGTTCACAGAATACATCTAATTACCAAGTTTCAACAGCATAGTTTTTATAGTTTCGGAAAAAAGTGGCTGTGACATACGGACGCATAGACAGAGAGACAAGACGAATTTATAAGGGTTGCGTTTTTACCATTTGGCTACGGAACCCTAAAAAGTAGCTTATGTGTTAGTCCACATCCAAACACCTTCACCAACTTTGACATTTATAATATTAGTAGGATTTACTTTAAAATAAGAGAATGATAAAAATAATACCCTTGTCACATTTTCCTTTTTTACCCTTGCCACTTTTCCCCTTTTTACCCTTTCTATATTTCCCGTTTTTACCCTTGCCACATTTCCCCTTTTTACCTTTTACACAATTCCCCTTTTTACCCTTTTATAGTGTGTGTGTGTGTGTGTGTGCAAGTCACACACGGTAGAAGTGAAACTTCGGAATTTAAAAAAAACTATGGACATTTTTCTCGTTTCATCGAGTTTGAAATCACAACGATTCTAAAGAAGTTTCACTTCAAACAGTAAATTAACAAGATACTGCTATAAGAAATGTAGGTATTCAGAATATGTATAGTGGTAGAGTCAAGCAACAGTCATTTTGGCCGTTGCATGAATGGGCCGACTCGACCGGGGAAGCACCACCCTCTCACAGAATATCGACGCCAACTAAAAGTATTTGAACTGTTGCGTTCCGTTTGGTGAGTGAGAGTGCCGCAGCCCAAACTCCTTTCCCATCCCCTCCCAAACTCCTTTCCCATCGCCTCCCAAACTCCTTTCCCATCCCTCCCTAACTCCTTTCCCATCTCCTTTCCTTTACAGGGTCGGCAGCACGAGTGTGGCGCCACTGGTGTTGCACACGTCCATAGGCCGCGGTAACCGCTTCCCATCAGGTGGGCCGTGTGCTTGTCTGCCACTTTAGTGGTATAAAAAAAAAAGTCTAGAATTGATAATATAATTTAACAATGAACAAACTTGTTTAAGCAGTAAAAGTAAATCTTTGTGAAAATACTACGGTTGATGAATTTAGCACTGAATCTAGTAATTATTGAGAGCCTAAACATTGTAAATAATGACTGTAATTATTTCTGTACTTTTAATTACAAGTGTAAAATATATTTCATGATAGTATTTTTAGGGATTTTCTTTAGAAAAGCCCTATTGCTATCGAGTTGTCGTCGACGTCGTTGCCAATTTTCTGTCACGGTTTTGGGTATGAAGGAGATGAGCTATCGAGTTGCTGTTTTCGGTAATAGATTCGTGCTGGGGTGAACCATTGCAAGATAAAGAAAAAATCGCAAAAAATCGTAAAAAAAAAAAAACGCAAAATCGAAAATCCCTTGTATTCGGCTGAGCTCGTCTCAGGAATTCAACTTGTTTTATTAATGCTGCCTTGGTGGCGCAGCGGTACCAACTGAAACTGTTGTACATGCGATCACGGGTTTGATCATAAAAGACGCCACGTGTGTCAATGTCTCATTGGCGTAGGAGAGTTTCATTTTCGGCGTCTTAACTTATCTTGACAGCCTCTGTAGCGTAGCGGTAGTGCATTTGACTGCTACGACAGGGGGCACGGGTTCGATTCCCACTCAGTGCAAACGACCTTTCCGGGGCAAGATGGGGACTCCGTGGTTCCCAAACCCGAGGAGGCCATCTCGAAACCGGAGATGACCCTGGGTCAGCCAGGGTGCTTGGGAAATGCCTTATGGGGCCATCTTACACCCGGCGTCTGAAGACCCGAGACGGCGTGCGGTTTTACTTACAGATGACATAACCACTCCCGCTGGACGGCGGGGGGGTATCCAGGGGGATTTCCACACGAAAAAAAAAAAAAAAAGGTACTAATGCGACGAGCGCCCCCCTTTCCGGGGCAAGATGGGGACTCCGTGGTTCCCAAACCCGAGGAGGCCATCTCGAAACCGGAGATGACCCTGGGTCAGCCGGGGTGCTTGGGAAATGCCTTATGGGGCCATCTTACACCCGGCGTCTGAAGACCCGAGACGGCGTGCGGTTTTACTTACATAGGACATAACCACCCCCGCTGGACGGCGGGGGGGTATCCAGGGGGATTTCCACACGAAAAAAAGAGGTTCTTAAATACATACTTATCTATAACCTTCTTTGACCCTATCCCCAACTAAATTGGGGTTGGCTTTTCAGTCTGACTACGAAGCGCCTGAACTTCGATATTTTCCTGGAAGTCACTGCCAACTGACCTCCAGAACCCTTTGGTGAAATCAATGTTCTGCAGTTAGAGCAGTTGTCGGACTTTTTAGAGCTCTTAACTACCCGTAACGACCGCCATAGATGTTTGTATGGAAAACGGGGCCGACGCTCTCAGTATATTAAGAATGGTTACCCATAGACTCACCTGGCTATGATTGCTTAACTTTGCAATGTGCCACTTAGCCATGGTGGTAGAAATTTGGTGACACAAATTTGTCACAAAATTCAGCCGGGTGGGTACCACCGTGCACGATGGCGAAAAACCCTCCATAGTATTCAATTTCGGTTTGATTGCGTTCAGGGGTCAGCAAGTGCATAGCCGGGCAGGGGGACTGTGGTCGCAGCACTAGTGGGACCAGTGGGTGTCACGCGGTGCTGCGACGACAATCCTCTTCTGACGAGGCCGTCAAGCTGAGTGCCACGATTGCTAACATGGTATATATGTAATGGTGACCCTGTTTCCTGAGACTTTACCTTCAGCTTACCATCAGGCGAGGTGAAGTCAAATTGACGTTTCCTAAATATAAAAAAAAGAGCACATACTTATCTGTAATATTATATTATAATAGACTAGCTGCGGCTATATTATAATAGATTTGTAGTTTTTTGTGGACTACCTGAATTAGTATCGAAAATTAAAATAGCAAATCGAAAACTATAGAATACACGAAACCTTTGCCTTACAAAACCAACGGCTGCAAGCCGATATCACTGAGCCAATCGATTTGTAACTTCGTGCAGTATAACCTGGTCTAAAGTCAGCCACCTAGCTTTATTAATATACCAATACCATGATCACACAATACATTATATTCTATAGTGTTATCAAATTGTAAATAAGTTGTGCCTGTAGATATTTAAATAAAATGAACTATTCTGAACACGTTTTTTTTTTTGGAATTCTTGTTTTTTTTTCTGCTTATCTGTTTGTTCGCGATGACCGTAAAAACTTCGGACCGTATTTTTTATTGCAATTGGTTAAGTAAAACCGGAGATATGACCAAAAACGACAACCGACCTCCGCGCGGGTGTAGCCAGCTAGTTGTATGAACAGTTATTGCGACCAACCAAACTATTATCCCTGATTATTTGCACACCGTATTTGGTCTAATATATTCTGAACCCTAAACTTTCATCTACAATCTCTGTTTATAAACTCGAATACACCTTACAACAGGCTATATTGCCGATTATTCAACACGAAAACAAACTGTCTGTCACTGGCATAAGATAAGCCGCCCAACTTGACAAACAGACAATCGCAACTTTTCCTCTCTATAATAGAATGATAAGATCAAAACACAAAGCGTTTGGCATCACAATACAAATCATTTTAAACAAAAGTTAGCAATGGGCGTTTCGACACCGCGATATCGCAGGTTCGTATCAACTGGAGCGATAATTAGTGACCGCATGGTGCCGCGCGAGATCGCACGATATCGCACGAGATTGGCCGATAGCGAGCGACTGATTGGCGAAGCGCACGCGATGATGCTTGACTACGAATTTCTGTAGGTTTAATCATATTGTACTTACTTAGATTGTAGGATCGCTAGACTATTCAAATAGAATAATGTATATGTAGACCTTATATACGACGAAACGAGGCTCTGGCGCCAGCTTTGATTTCGGAGTTTGGCGTCAGACGGCATTAGATTGGATTAAGTAAACATTTTTGTAAATAGATCAAAAAAAAACAGCCCGCTGAGTTTCTTGCCGGAGTCATCTCCGCGTTTCGAACCGGTGGTCCTATTGCTAAACAGTAGTCTTATTTTTTTTTGACGTGTTGTAAGTGCTGTTTTAATGATCTATACAGAATAAATGAACTTTGATTTTCACTTTTACTTAGTTGCTTCCTTAAATCAAAAGCAAACCAACTCATAGAAAATATTATGTAGGAGATCGAATCTCGACCTCTAAGGCTTTCAATGTAACCGCCATTGGCACTCAGGTAAAGAAAAATGTAGTATTGAACTAAAATTATTTTTAACGGATTCTATCGCGATTTATTTAATGTTATTTTATATTTTACATTGATCCCGACGTTTCGGTTGCTTTTCAGCAGCCATGGTCACGGAGAGACTAAAGATGGTTGTTGTCTTGTAGTTTGAAGTGTAAGTTACCTCAAAGTACCCGAACTATGCCGAATTGTTTGTGTTACTATTTACGCAGAATGAGCTCACAGAAATCATGTTGTATTTTGATTTTTCTTGGAATTAATTAAGTGAATGACTGGGTCCCAAGCTGGTGGAACATTCCAACCATCTTCTCTATTAAAATTAGGATGTTTTTTTTAATTTTAATAGCTTCGTTAAGCATCCTATGGTTTATCAAATCTTAAGCACTGAAAAGCAACGGAAAAGTCGGGATCAATGTAAAATATAAAATAACATCAAATAAATCGCAATACAATCCGTTAAAAATAGTTTTATTTCAATGTGTGACATTCGCGTAAACTTCTGACAATATCAAAAATGTAGTACTTATAAGTTGTATGTATGTAATGTATAACACATTAATTCTAATACTTCACCTATAGATTTAGACAGGAAAAAGAGAACATCTACGACGGGACTTGAATCCGCGACCAATCCTTTACAGGGAAATACTCTGACCAACTGAGCCACCTAGACACGTCCCAGATATTCGAAATTCGCCGATATATTATATACGTCTAAAGGCGACGCTGGAGCCATCTACCGTAATTCTTAAGAACTACGGAAACAATGAATGACTTTACAATCATTTTTAAACATTGTTTTTTGATTAGTCCGCCACATTAATCCAATTAAATTTTTAAGCAATTTGTATGCTTACTTTTCGTATAGATTTAGAGCGGAAAAAGAGAAACCTGAACAACCTAGACACGTCACCCTTTTTGGTTGGTCACCGTTGGTCAGAGCATTCCCCCTATAACGGACTGGTCGCGGGTTCAAGTCCCGTCGTAAATTTTCTCTTTTTCCTATCTACTACTAGCCTAGTGGTATGGGTAAAGGACTGCTGAGACGAGGTCTCGGGTTCGATCCCAGGTATTACCATGGCACACACCAATGACTTTTCGATGCTTTTCGAAGTTATGTGTGTATTTATCGCAGGTTTATAAGTGCCCGGTTAATGGCAATAGGCTCGCCACCTATTACATTGGGACCTAAAACATAAACTGGCGAAACGTGGGTGCTAGCACCTCTGCCTACTCCTTCGGGGATATAGGCGTGAGTTTATGTTATGTTATAGGAACAGTAAGCATACTAATTGCTTTAAAAGTTAATTCATCCAATACTTCAGTTTATATCTATGTTATCTTTATTCATCAACTTTTATACAGCACAAACTGGCATACTAAACCGGGTACCAGATCTGTTTTTCACCACAAAATAGTGCGGGACTATGCTGAGCTCATAATTTAAACACAATCTCACTACATCTTAAGGCAGGGTTAACTCGGCGAGTTTATTTCACAAGCCGGCGCTGTGTGGTTAGTATGTTAATAAGGCTTCACTTGCAAATGTAGTGAGAATGCGCCAGCTACATCGGCACATTTAAAAATACAAATGCAATCTGGTTCGTGAAGATTTTCACAGAACAATTGCTGAGAGGATAGTTTACGTGCACCTGCGTGGAATACTGAATTCGTTTCAGCACTCTACAGGGAATTATTCCCGTAATAAAATGCCTTTCTATCGCTGTGCCAAATTTCATCCAGGTACGTTCAGCTGCAGGCCGGAACGGTGGGGCGACTAGCGCCCCTCCCCAAACCGGAGCAAAACGGGGACACCGTGGTTCCCAAACCCGAGGGGGCCATCTCGAAACCGGAGATGGAACAGGGTCAGTCGGGGTGCGAGGGATATTCTCTATGGGCAACCTTACACCCCGGCGTCTGAAGACCCGAGACGGCGTGCGGTTTTAGTCGGTTCAAGCCCGACATAACCGCCCCCGCTGGCCGGCGAGGGGGTATCCGAAGGGATTTCCGCACGGAACGGTAGTAGTCCCGGCCTGCTTTTGCTGGGGTGTCAGGCGGCCTCACCTGTCACCAACGCACAAGTACCTATTTCTTATAATAAAAGTATTCATAGATTACGGTAACCGCTATCTCATTTTTTTTTTCTACCTGGGTCATTTTAAAAACTGCTGTGACTTTCTGTTCATCTCTTTACAGACAAAGAGTCGTGATATAATGTATTTACTAACGTAGTACGGTTGGACCGCATATTTTTACATCCGTGCCTTATGGGGGACTTCATTAATGCAAGTATGCAATTCAATTTAACGCCTTGACATTCCTTTTCAGTAGGTGTAATGTTGCTACATGTGTGCTATGCGATATTGTTCATACCTTTTTGTAGGTGGAATAGTTCGTGAATGAATTGGACTAATTATTCGCATTGTCGACAGAAAACTGTATGTAGACAACACACTCGTCATCATTATCTTCATAGCGATGTGCCTGCTGCGTCCAAACTTTGTACCTTAGAGCGGACCCCTCGCTTATTGTTTTTGATTGGTATGTCAGCTTTTCGAACTGGATATTTGATCAAAAAACGATAACCGATCTCCGCGTGGGCGGAGCCGCGGACATCAGCTAGTTAATACATATATTGCGAGAGACTGGTGCGTAACTAGACTTACGCTCTGTAGTTTAGGACACAACATAACATAACATAACATAACATAACATAACATAACATAACATAACATAACATAACATAACATAACATAACATAACATAACATAACATAACATAACATAACATAACATAACAACATAACATAACATAACATAACATAACATAACATAACATAACATAACATAACATAACATAACATAACATAACATAACATAACATAACATAACATAACATAACATAACATAACATAACATAACATAACATAACATAACATAACATAACATAACATAACATAACATAACATAACATAACATAACATAACATAACATAACATAACATAACATAACATAACATAACATAACATAACATAACATAACATAACATAACATAACATAACATAACATAACATAACATAACATAACATAACATAACATAACATAACATAACATAACATAACATAACATAACATAACATAACATAACATAACATAACATAACATAACATAACATAACATAACATAACATAACATAACATAACATAACATAACATAACATAACATAACATAACATAACATAACATAACATAACATAACATAACATAACATAACATAACATAACATAACATAACATAACATAACATAACATAACATAACATAACATAACATAACATAACATAACATAACATAACATAACATAACATAACATAACATAACATAACATAACATAACATAACATAACATAACATAACATAACATAACATAACATAACATAACATAACATAACATAACATAACATAACATAACATAACATAACATAACATAACATAACATAACATAACATAACATAACATAACTCCACGCCTGTATCCCCGAAGGGGTAGGCAGAGGTGTATTACACACCCACGATTCGCCAGTTATTTTACATTACTAATCTAGCGATATTCAACATTTTTAATAAACACAACATATTGAGATTACAAATGAATATTACACGTGACGGGCCGTGACGTGAATGTAGCGAAGTAAAACGCTGAAAAGTGTGTAAAAAGTTGAAGCGTCGGTAGCTTAGTGGTTAAGGAGACGACCCTACGATCATGAGGTCCCAGGTTAGAATCCTGGCGATTACACTACCGCCGTGAAGTCACTCCTAATACAAGCAATTTAGCTTAGCAGGAGGGGTTAGGGGGAATATTAGTAATTTCGGTTACTAATATTCATTAAAAAAAGCCTAGGCTAGCCTAGCCTAGTCTCAACACATTCACATCCCCATTTTGAACTGTTTTCTTACAGCTCATGTGGATGAAACCTTAGCTTGCAATCAAGCCTGCATCTTGATAAAAAATACCTGCTCTAAAAATACAATAGAAACCAATTTCACGTTGAACTAAAACAATTACCTAAGTTTGGTGACCTCCCGTCTGGACGACGGACTAAAAGATGTACGTTAACAATGCATGTCGACAATAGAAGCACAGATAATACGTTCTCGATTCAATAGCAATCTCTTCAGCGACGCTAATAGCCATTGGTTTAATAATGCCTCCAGCATTTATAATATAAAGCGAGCAGTTTGTTCAGCATCTTACTAAATTATTGAAATCCAACTATTGTGTATTAGCATTAAATTGTGATATTCAATTTCCATATTCAGGTTTAAATATAGTTTTATTGTGAATACGATATCATTAGGATCGTTGAATTTGTATAAATAAAGCAGATTCAAACGCCCACAGTTGTCGGGGAGTATTAAATATGGCCCACGTCATCATTGATTTTGTATGATCCTGCTAATATTATAAACGCGAAAGTTTGTTAGTTGTATAGTTTGTTAATACATTGCTGACATTTGGTACAGGGCTAGATTACAGTCTAGAATAACAATCTACTTTTGAGGGTTCCGTAGCCAAATGGAAAAATCAGAACCCTAATACATTCGTCATGTCTGTCTGTCTGACCGTCCGTATGTCACAGCCACTTTTTATCGAAACTATAAGAACTATAAATGCTGTTGAAACTTCGTAAGTAGATGTATTCTGTGAACCGAATTAAGATTTACACACAAAAATAGAAAAAAAAAACAATAAATTTTGGAGGTTCCCCATACTTAGAACTGAAACACAATTTTTTTTTCTTAAAACCCTTAAGTCTTTATGCATCCAATCTATGTATAGGTCTTCAATAATGATATTGAGGTTTCTAATACAATTTTTTTCTGAACTGAATAGTTTGCCCGAGAGACACTTCCAAAGTGGTAAAATGCGTGTCCCCCCTGTAACTTCTAAAATAAGAGAATGATAAAACTTCCATAAACTTCCACCGAAAATTTGTTTGAACGAGATTAGTAAGTACTTTTTTTTAATAGGTCATAAATCGTAAACCGCAATTTACCTTTCATTCAATCAACACAAATATAAAAATTTTAGTTGCTGCTACGGAAACCTTCATGGGCGGGTCCGACTCGCACTTGACTACTTATTATCCCTCGAATAGGTCCCCATGGGAAGTAAGAACGGTAACAGAATTTCTCGCAGGTGATGCCGCGGGCTAAAGCTAGTGTTGTATATTAGTGAGGCAAGATACTACGTCATGAATGGTTTTTGACATTTAATATATCGCTCTAATTCTGATCCAAGTATAAGGTGCTGCATTGTTGATCCAGCCATAAGCACGACTGCTACTGCCCAATGTTGCAGTAATGCTGAATTTTCTTTCAGTGCATAAGTACGAAAAAGTCATGTCCCCTGGTAGGTATAAGATTTATTTTGATTAGTGAGTAACTCTGCTGCGACTGCTAAGAGATATAAGTAATGTGTTAGTTACATCGGCTGTGAGTATTTCTTGCAAATGTAATAACGACCAATGAAATGGTTTTCTTTGAAGCATGACAACTACTCCTCAAAATAGCACTGAAACTCTCCGTATCAAGCACCTTTGATTAATAAAAACTGCTCCTGAGGGCAGGTCCATTTGATATGTGTACCGAAGTTCTTCACACAATATTCGGACCATATCGCATAATGAAAATGTTCCCACATACCAGCAGTATGGCGTGCGTAAATGGAAACTAATTAGGTAATTATCCGTTGAAGAATTTTGAAAACTGTTTGAAATGACAATGACTTTAAAATACAAAACAATGTACTCCACTTCGCTACCCGGCTTTTGTGAGCCAATATTGCCAACATAAAGGTTTGAATATGAACAAAATACTCCAGCTCAGCAAGCAACTCATTTTGTTTATGAATATTATAAATTCTTGTCGTGTTTTCCGCGAAAAATAGCTGTGACTTGCCGTCAGGTGCCTCTGTCAACTTGCAGTATACTGTCCCACTTTACTTTAAGCTCGTATTTTGTTTTTTTATTCAAATTGTTGCACTGTTTCTCTGTTTATTTCACTGCTAGAAATAATTGTTATACATTTGTTATGTAAACTTGTTGTTAAATTTATTGTGATGCAGTTTTGCCTAACAATAATAAATCTTAGGATACCAAGTGAAGTAAGTTTAGCAACTTCTTTCGAGTAAGCTCTTTTAGAGCATTCCGGAATTGTGTTCAGAACTTTATTTCTGATTTTTGAACTGCCTAGATCGCATAATATCTTTCTATCTGTCAAAAGATGGAAAAAAATAAAAAAGGATTGTGTGGTTTTATGAAACCACGGTAAAAGTGAAACGTTTTTTCACATTATATACATTTAACTAAAAAATAACAACATTTACATTAAACACTGACAAACAACATTTACAATAAACACTGACAAAAACAAACAATATCGTGGAGCACTGGCACAAATAAGTGAGAGAGGCGCTGCCATATTGGCCTTGGCTGCTATGACGAGCGCCTTTCACTTTATCTCTACTCCGCGGCCGACCGTCACGCGACATGCAACACACAGACGAAAAAGTTTGAGACGATGTAATAAAAGTTTCACTTTAAATATATAGTAGCCTTCACTGTAAGAAATACTGTAGGCTAGCTTGACTTGGAGCACCTCCACTGTAAGAAGTAATAGGCATGTTGTTGAAAAAGGTGCCGGTGCTGCTTTTGGTCACTAGCAGGTTATTTCTATCCCTAACAAGAGTATGCTGGCTTGACGAGGATTGTATTTTTTCATAGCCAATATGACTTCATCCTGCTTGGTGGTAAGCTAAAGTTGAAGAATCAAAATTAAGGCCACTATTATCGATATTAACAATTAATAGGTACAGGACACTGTGGTTGCCAAAACCGAGGGAGCCACCTCGAAACCGGAGATGGCCCAGGGTCAGTCGGGTGCGAGGGATATGCTCTATGGGCAACCTTACACCCCGGTGTCTAAAGACCCGAGACAGCGTGCGGTTTCAGTCGGTTTGAATCCACCATAACCACCCCCGCTGGCCGGCGGGGAGGGGGGGGGATATCCGCACGAAGAAAAAAGGAACATACTGCTAAAACGGTGGTTTGGCGGCCTTGATAGATGCTTTTTCACGCCTCACTCAAACAACCGTGGATTTTGGATAAACACGTATGTTGGCAAAGATATCATACTCCACTCTACAGGTGGCTATTTATATATATTTATTATTTGTTTGCAATAAAACCCAACAAATTATATTACTTTATTTACAAAACAAAAACCAATCAATAAGATACAATGTTTACATCAACCCAGCTCGTTATTTCGGAAGCATTACATAAAAAGCGATTCGGAACGATGCTTGCAGATATAAACGTATCAGTTACGAAAAGGAACAACGGAATTATTCAGCTAAGTCGAAAAGTACAATACATACAAACAGCGAGCCGAGGGGTGCTAACGCAAAAAGGCGGTTTGATTTCAACCTGATAACGATAGGCGGGGTTGCCACCCTCCCACAGCAACCCTAAGAACGTTCTAACAATACCACATTTTGAAATACATTGCCGTATCTATTCACGCAATTTGATTGTTCACAGGAATAATACTGTAGTACAACTAGCAATGTAGATCGAATGTAGATATGTAACAGATAATGTACAGCGTTTGATAGTAGATGCAAACCAGGAAAGGCGAAGGTAAACAGCACTGGTGTTGATTAATCATTGTGAAATAGTATCAGGGCAGATAGCAATGTTGCTCTGATTTTTATGTTAATATAGTATATTTATAGTGTGATACATACCAACTAGACCCGTTCGACTCGGTGCTAAGACGAGCGTTGAGGATCGTCGACGATCCCATACTTACAGGCAGTGTAGAACCTCTTAACCTTAGGAGAGATTTCGCCTCCCTGTGCGTTTTCTACCGCCTTTTTATTGAGGTGTGTTCATAACAATTGTATGATGTGATGCCCACGGCCACATTCTATCATCGCACCGCTCGCCACAGACAGGGAATTCATCCTCACACGTTGCAACAGGAAACGGTGCGTACAGTTAGGTATGAAAGGCACTTTATTCCGCACACCCTCAGGCTGTGGAATGATCTCTATGGTTTTCCCAAGCGACTACAATATGGGGTTCTTCAAGAAGGTTATTATAGGGTCGGCAGCGCGAGTGTGACGCCCCTGGTATTGCACACGTCCATAGGCCGCGGTAACCGCTTATGGTGCCACCTGAGTAAGATTAAAAAAAGTGATGCAAGCTTAGTAAAAAGGTTATAATAAGAAGAATCTTCAATACTTTTTATAACGTCTCGGGACCTCTCGCGATTAATATAGAACTTACTTTTGCCGACGTTTCGGATGCGTTGCAGCACCCGTGGTCACGACTTGACTGGCCGGCGAGCGTCGAGAGGTGTGCGGGGAAACATTTTTGTGCGCCTACCCTCCATTACTTTTCCAATGTATGGTAAGGCTGGCGACATACCACACTCACTGTATCAGTTCTTAACGGCACTTTGTTTATTGGTTTAAGCATTTTAATCACTGGATTTCACGTCCCGGATAGTTTAAAAAGTCGGATAGTCGGCAAAAGTAAGTTCTATAGTTCCGAGATGTTATAAAAAGTATGAATTTACACCGCGATAGTTTAAAAATAACAGAATCTTCAATGTTGCGGAGTATATTTTCATGGTGTTAGAGACATGTTTTCTATTTATCTATACTCTCATTAACATTGTCTACCGTTCATATGTTTTGCAGACTCTACAGAAAGCCGAAGCGGGAAGCTCTTTGGACTGTGCTGCAGAAAATTGATTCCCCTGAGAAGTTTTTAAACTTGATATTTTTTTTATCTATTATATATTGTTGCGTTCCTAAACGAAGTAAAAAAAAAAAACTTAATTTGCGTTGACAGATCTACGACTGTCACTTGTTGTCAACTTGTTGAAAGAATTGTCATGAGAAAAAGTTTGTTGAAATAAGTTTTTGTTCGAATAAAGTATAATCCGTGAATATCATATTTGGCCAGCGTTGGATTGGTTATATTTTGGAATAATTAACGTAATCGGTTGGGAGTTGTTCGACCGAATCATATATTTGATTTGAAGGGCTCCACTTGTACCACGCGCTCTGCTGATCTGTCCACACAAACCATCATACACCCCTACACTTCATATACACACGAATACAGACACAGACAGGTAAAGCGTTGTGTTTCGGGCGACTTCAAGTAAATGGTAAGTGAAATCTATTTATTAACAATTTGCTCTGTGAACCGCAGACTGCTCACTTCCCCATTGTAGCCAGGAGGGCTAACTTCCACTGCGCAATATACCTCCTATCCCGGAATTGAACATATATTATTATTATTAACATCAGTGCATATTTTCTAACCTATACAGTTATGATGTTCAATTTGTTACAGGATTATATGAACAAAAACTAATTAATAAAATAGCAACATAAGATAGAGTAAACGACATTGTCTGTGCTAGTTTAAACTGTGAGACAGACAACGACTCCCTCCCGTTTTAGCTCATTCATTAAATTCAATAAAATAATGTGTAAATAAATAAATAAATAATAAATAAATATTCTAGGACAAATTACACAACGCCATCTAGACCCAAACTAAGCAGAGCTTGTCATATGGGTTCTAGAATGCGATCAATAGTTTGGTTTTTACCAAAGCTTTGAAATTCTTGTCTTGGGAGAGAATAAATATGGCAAATTTTGCTCTTTTTGTTGTAGAGGCGATTGCTGAAGTACTGGTAGTGCGGCCAGCCAGTGCAGTCCTTGTCAGCTCTGTAGAACATCCGAGGTCTTCTATATAATCATAATCATTGGGGATTGTAGCTTAAAGTACTGTGGAGTCTGGGGTTTGACTTCACAGCTTCTTGTCGATAACTAGTGATATTTAAATTATAAGACAAGTATTTTATATGATTAATTGAGCTGAGTGAGACGAAGTCGAGCGAAAGCTCTTCATACCAGACTTCAGGATTTTCTTTGTCACAGGTCTCCTCCTAAACTACTAATCCAATCAGAACCAAATTTGGCATGATTACAGAGGTCAATCAGAGTAAGGTTTATGGATATATTTTGAAAAAATTAATGCTACCACAGAGGAATGATCACCGTTAAAAAAAATCCAGGTGGAATTACATAATAACCGCTCGAGACACTGTGACCAAACTTTACACGCTCAGAAAGCATGTCCAGAGTTGTGATTTTCAAAAAGAATTTTCAAAATCGGACTTGCCACGGAGGAATGATCACTGTTCAAAATTTTCAAAATCTGATTCACGATGTCTCACTCAGCTCAACATTGCAAGCAGCGATTCGCCTTGCAGACCTAGTATATTTATTCTTAATTATAACTGTACTGAACGTGTTTTTATGGGATTTACGCGAGCTTCTTTAAATTTACTGAAACGAACGAGAGGGACGCGAACTCTGCTCAGTGATTGAGCCTAATACACTTTTCACTTCTTGATATTCTCTTCTGGCGGGTCAAGGACGGAGCCCCTGGTCACCCGCTGACTCGATCTGTCCGCAAACCTTTTGTTTTTTCCCATGCTCTTAATTCATATTGATTTATACATTTTTATTTTAATATCGTTGACGCATGACGCTGAAGCTAATAACTATAGTGTTCGAAGGAGTCCGAACACTACAGTACTGTGTCTGGTGTAAAATGATGTAAAGGACGTATATCTGGCTAACAGTTAGAATAGACGTTTCCACGTACAATTGGTGTGAGGGATAGCGAAAATTTCATAGAACATGATGAAGTACAACATGAAGTCAGATACATTTCCGGTAACATTCATTGTGACGCAGGGGTATGTTCTGGCCCCCACACTCTTTGCGCTATCTATCTAAACAATTATAAAATTGTAAATTAGTTGTGGATATACCTTAGAGATATTTCAAAAAAAAACACGGTTTATGTTGAATGGACGATTTTGAACACACAAGCTAGTACCTATGTAACATAAACGTTTAGTAGTAGTATGTGGCATTTTGTGTGTTTGTGAGAGTGCTGGACTTTGGTGTGATTGTGTGAGTAACAACTCAGGAATCTTTCATAGGCGACGCGAGGGTATGCTCTATGGGCAACCTTACACCCCGGCGTCTGTAGACCCGAGACGGCGTGCGGTTTTGGTCGGTTCAGGCCCGAAATAACCGCTGGC
Source organism: Cybosia mesomella (assembly GCA_946251805.1). Classification (NCBI taxonomy): domain Eukaryota; kingdom Metazoa; phylum Arthropoda; class Insecta; order Lepidoptera; family Erebidae; genus Cybosia; species Cybosia mesomella. The sequence goes on from OX276389.1 coordinate 39,175,297, forward strand.
CGGCGGGGGGTATCCGAAGGGATTTCTGCACGAAAAAAAAGGGTACCACAGCTTGTAATTAGGTTAACGAATAAAGATATCGTTATCATCTCCGAGTATATATATACAACTAATTCGTGTCAGTGGTAGATGATCGGGATAAACTCAAGAACAGCTGGACGAATTTTCATAGTCTTTGATTTTTTAGATTTCTTTTTGCAGACATCACAACGATCCCCTTCCGCCGGCCAGCGGAGGTGGTTATGTCGGACTCGAACCGACTAAAACCTCACGCAGTCTCGGGCCATTAATGCTAGTTCATTTCGTGAATAAATAAATAAATAAAATAAATATTCTACGACATTCTACACAGCGCTTTCTAGACCCAAAGTAAGCATAGTTTAACTAGCTTGTGTTATGGGTTCCAGAATGCGAATAAACATACTTATATACTTTTTTTTGTAAATACATACATATTATACATAGAAACACCTCCTTGCACCCCGTAAGGAGTCATTCACGAATTAATTCAGCTGATAAGGTACCCAACATAACTTGATTCTATAAGGCAGAACGAAGTTTACTGGGTCAGCGAGTAATATAATAAAGAATTGATGAAATTTTGAAGCTATTTGTATGCTAAATTTTTCTATAAGTAAGTTTAGATCGGATTAATAAAAAAAAACCGGACAAGTGCGAGTCGGACTCGCACACCGAGGGTTCCGTACAAACCTGTAGGTATATCTAACCTTATAGACCTGAGTATTTGATATGAATTTCAATTTAATACTTCTACGCGTTCATGAGAAAAGAAGCAGTAACTTTAAAATTTTCAAAAATATTTTTTATTATTAGATGTAACTGAAAATTTACGGCTTTCGCAATTTTTCCTTTATCTGTACTATAAGACGTTACTTCGTACCAAATTTCAAGATTCTAAGTTCACGGGAAGTAACCCTGTAGGTATTAATTCCCGTGCGAGTTTCGAAAATTTGCGGAAATTTGCGGCATAAACGGCTGTATCTTTTGATTGCTTTGGCTTAGAAGTTTGATTTTTTCACAGCTCCAAGGGACAGTAGACCTTAGTATTAAATATAAATTTCAGTTTGATACCTCCATGCGTTCCTGAGAAAAATGGTCTTGACAGACGGACAACGAAGTGATCCTATAAGGGTTCCGTTTTTTCCTTTTGAGGTACGGAACCCTGGGGTGCTTGGTTGGGGACCTCCACGCGGTGCACCCTGGGCAACGGAGACGGCAGCGCCTCTCTCCTAGGGCGGGGGAGACGCTGCCGCCTACGGCCAACTCCGACCGAGGCGAGGACGGCCCTGTTGAGGGCTGTTCGGAAGCTTTCCACGTGTCCCTCTGATTAGCAGATGGCACAGTGGAGAGCAAGTAAGGGGGCCATCTCGAAACCGGAGATGGCCCAGGGTCAGTCGGGGTGCGAGGGATATGCTCTATGGGTAACCTTACACCCCGGCGTCTTAAGACCCGAGACGGCGTGCGGTTTTAGTCGGTTCAAGCCCGACATAACCGCCCCCGCTGGAGACCCTCCGCTCTCCAGCGGGGGCGGTATCCGAAGGGATTTCCGCACGAAAAAAAAAAAAAAAAAAGGTACGGAACCCTAAAAATGAATAGTACATAGTACTATTCTCCGTTACTAAGTGTATTAAGAACAACATTTTTTCTTAGTTTCGGGGAAAAACTATAGTATAATGAATTTTATTACAGAAAAACGCATGCTTTATGCAACACAACTTTCCAATCCCGTGTAAGGTTGGGATACGAGATGGAATGAAAACGCTCTGACTGCTGAGTAATAACTGATCATTTATTGAATATTCATTAGTTTATATATATATCTGTAATGTCTGACACAGCTTATACACTACACCCGGAATCGAAGCTAAGACTTGATGCACAGTAGTCGCTACCAGTGCGCCACGGCGGCGATACAATCGACTGTAATTTTCATATTTTGTTTCGTAAAACGCTTGGTAGTTAACACGTATATTTTACTGATAGCGTGAGATGGCCAAAGCGCTAGTAAAACAAATTTTCGTTTAATTTTTTTAAGGATATGTTATCAAAACAATTATTTTAAGTACCGTTTCCATTCCTTCAGAAATTCCCCTCATTTTGGGAAAATGCTAAATGAAAGAACTTAAATGTCATTCGTCTGGAATCTAGTGTCGCTAAAGTCTCACATATACAGATGACGTCACACAGTACAGTGACGTTATATTGGTTATCAATTTGAATAGAGAACATGAATGAAAGTAAAAGTCAGTTAGTAGTTAGATTTATTTTTCGTGCGGAAATCCCCTCGAATTGAATCAGCTGAATTTATTTCGTGAATGTCTTCTTGCACCCCAGTATTAAAGGCCCTAGACGGCATGAGGTTTTGGTTGGCTTGAGTCCGACATAACCACTCCCGCTGGCCGACAGGGGAGTAACCATGGCGAATTCCACAAAAAAAACTAAATGGCACAGTATAGGTGGAGATAAATCTAAATAAATCCCGCCAAGTGCGAGTCGGACTCGCCCATAAAGGGTTCCATAGCAGCAAGTAAAATTTTTATATTTGAGTTAATTGAGTGAAAGGTAAATTGCAGTTTACGATTTAAGACGTATTAAAAAAAACTACTTACTAGATCTCGTTCAAACCAATTTTCGGTGGAAGTTTACATAGGAATGACATTATATATTTTTTTTTTAGTTTTATCTTTCTCTTATTTTAGAAGTTACAGGGGTTACACACTTTTAGCACTTTGAAAGTGTCTCTCGCGCAAACTATTCAGTTTGGAAAAAAATGATATTAGAAACCGCAATATCATTTTTGAAGACCTATTCATAGATACCGCACACGTATGGGATTGATGAAAAAAAAAATTTGAGTTTCAGTTCTAAGTATGGGGAACCCCCAAAATTTATTGTTTTTTTTTCTATTTTTGTGTGAAAATCTTAATTCACAGAATACATCTACTTACCAAGTTTCAACAGCATAGTTCTTATAGTTTCGGAAAAAAGTGGCTGTGACATACGGACGGATGAAAGACTGACATGACGAATAGGTATCTATAAGGGTTCCGTTTTTTGCCATTAGGGTACGGAACCCAAAAAAACCAAGATCATGAAAATTAGTCCACACGTTGTTGAGTTATAAACGGTCATCTTTAACACGATTTCGTTTTATATAAATATAGATTGTGGTTTGATTTTATAACCAATGAAAAAAAAAAAAAACAAAATATCCTACTAAAAAGTTTGGGGTACCTATATGGGGTCCTACCAAGACCAAGCCGAGCTGTCCTCACCTTTTAGCTGTCCAACTCCTAATACTAGACTAGACTAGACTGGCGTAGGCTGACCTCTCGGTGACCTTATAAGGTCAGAACGCAGTCTCTCATATGCTAAAAGCCGGGAACTACGCTAACATGACGAATGATCACAGACTAATAACGTGGCAAACACACTACTAGTATTCTCGAAGAAACTCAAATTATCCAGAACTATATTGCTTGTATTACGAGTAAGTCCACTTGAGTATTCTACTAAGTGAGTTCGAACTCGCAACGAAGTCCAACGCCAGTCTGAGCTATCCAAAGCTTAAGTTCTAAATTATTGTTCTAAAGCCTTGTACAGACTTTACGTTCCAATGTACGCGTAACCTCAATATTTTGAGTACGCGTAGAGCTTTAATTTACTACGCGTTTAGGGCACAATACATTGCTGGATTATGAACGCGTAGTCACAAGACTGCTGCCGACTATCGACGACTCGCTGCGTGTCGGGAGTCGCCATGCGTACCTAAATTGTACACGCGTTCCTGTGTACGCATAGCCGGCTACGCGTATATTGGAACGTAAAGTCTGTACAAGGCTTTAAAGGTTTTCTATACTACTAAGGTTACAATAACCTTAGTATAAGTTGGGTTATACCACCTCACAGTAAGTAGTTACCGCAATATAGGATAGGAATGGAGGTAAAAGAGGCTTCGCATTGAATTCATGAATTGCAAATTGACTACTTTTATTCAATTATATCTTGATTTATTCCTTGTTATCTTTGTATTTTTCTTGAAATTTCACGGAAAGACTCCATGACTGATAAAAGCAATCACAACTTCGGGCAAAGTTTAAATATACAATTAACAATAAAATGATTTACATTTAGTGATCTTTCGGCGTCTGAAGACCCGAGATGGCGTGCGGTTTAAGTCGGTACAAGCCTGGCATAGCCTGGCCCGCTGGCCGGCGGGCGAGGGGCAATATATGAGGGAATTCCGCACGAAAAAAAAGGCATGTCGGGCTGGTGGATGTTGTATTAAATGAAACCTGATAATAACGCATATTCAAATGTATATGCCAGATAATAAAATAACTGGTCTGACTCAAGCCGACTCCGGCATGGATTCTGAGCAATGCAAATTGGTCTAGGTGGGGGGTTTTTCAGGGATTTTCTTTAGAAAAGCCCTATTGCTAAGGAGTTGTCGTCGACGTCGTCGTCGTTGCCAATTTTCTATCACGGTTTTGGGTATGAAGGAGATGAGCTATCGAGTTGCTGTTTTCGGTAATAGATTCATGCTGGGGTGAACCATTGCAAGATAAAAAAAAATCACAAAAAATCGCAAAAAAAAAAAACAATCGCAAAATCGAAAATCCCTTGTATTCGGCTGAGCTCGTCTCAGGAATTCAACTTGTTTGGTGATGTGGACCTGGGATGTGAATGTGGAGTTTATTGTTTCCAACAGGGACCGGGCGGGTGGTCAACTAAGGTAAGCCTGAGTGGGCCATTTCACTCATTTCCCCTGGTCCTCCCTTTTGGAGAGTATGTGGGATATCCGTCCATCGCGACGATCCGCTGAAACTTTTTTTTTTTTTCGTGCGGAAATCCCTTCGGATACCCCCCCGCTGGGCAGCGGGGGCGGTTATGTCGGGCTTGAACCGAGGAAAACCGCACGCCGTCTCGGGTCTACAGACGCCGGGGTGTAAGGTTACCCATAGAGCATATCCCTCGCACTCCGACTGACCCTGGGCCATTCGCAGTGTCCCCTCTGATAAGAGCAGAGCGGTACCTGGAGCGACCACCCCCCTCCCCGCGGGTCTTGCATACCCCGACCCCCTCGTGCAATGGGGTCAGCTGGCCCTGAAAAGGACCGGTTGGTCAGACTCTTGGCCGTTGACGTTGACGCCAGCTACTCCAGAGGAGCAATCAATGATGCGTCATCGCCCACGTTGCCCAGGGTGCACCAAACTTGGAGGTGATCCAACCAGTCGCACCCCTACGATCTGCCGAACCTATCTGTTTCCTTGAAAAATCTTACGATCTGTTCCACCTTCAGATCCTTCAGGTCTTCTATGTCCAGTGTGTCTGACCTCGTAGTCTCCCATCTTATAAGTGAGCATCCATGCACACCGGGCACCTGGGGCCGGTGTTCACGCCTATCAGTGTCAGGTGCCTGTTCAATCTGCAGTACCCTGTAAATTGACGGCCTCTGTGGCGTAGCGGTAGTGCATTCGACTGCTATGACAGGGGGCGCGGGTTCAATTACCGCTCAGTCCCAAAAATTTGTCTATTTGCATTGGTCTGGGTGTTTTTATGTATAATATGTATGTATTTCTAAAAAAAAGTGGCCAAGTGCGAGTTGGACTCGCCCATGTAGGGTTCCGTAGCAGTAAGTAACATAATAATGCATTTTTTTAAATTTTATATTTGAGTTCATTGAATGAAAGGTAAATTGCGTTTTACGATATATGACTTATTAAAAAAAACTACTTACTAGATCTCGTTCAAACCAATTTTCGGTGGAAGTTTACATGATTAATGTACATCATATATATTTTTTTAGTTTTATCATTCTCTTATTTTAGAAGTTACAGGGGGGGGGACACATTTTACCACTTTCGAAGTATCATAAAGTTTAGAGAAAAATTATATTAGAAACCTCAATATCATTTTTGAAGACCTATCCATAGATAGGTACCTCAGACGTATGGGTTAGATGAAAAAAATATTTTTGAGTTTCAGTTCTAAGTATGGGGAAAACTCCCAAAATCATTGTTTTTTTTTCCTATTTTTGTGTGAAAATCTTAAGCGGTTCACAGAATACATCTACTTTCCAAGTTTCAACAGCATAGTTCTTATAGTTTCGGAAAAAAGTGGCTGTGACATACGGACGGACAGACAGACAGACATGACGAATCTTTTTTTTTTTTTTATACCAATAAGGTGGCAGACAAGCACACGGCCCACCTGATGGGAAGCGGTTACCGCGGCCTATGGACGTGTGCAACATCAGTGGCGTCACACTCGCGCTGCCGACCCTGTAAAGGAAAGGATGGGAAAGGAGTTTGGGAGGGGATGGAAAAGGAGTTTGGGCTCCGGCACTCTCACTCAACAAACGGAACGCAACAGTTCAAATACTGTTACTTGGCGTCGATATTCTGTGAGAGGGTGGTGCTTACTTAAAAACTTAAAAAAAGTAAATTTATCCGCATTTTAGAACCCATAACACAAGCTAGTTAAACTATGCTTACTTTATGTGTAGAGAGCGCTGTGTAGAATGTTTATTTATTCTATGACGAGCCTCATGCGAATGTGGAGTTATTCTACAGACGACTTGTGTGCAAATTTTCAGCCATCACATCCAGTGTTTCATCTATTTTAGCGTAATAAACTCAATATTCTCATTTATAATATTAGTTAAATATCAATCTTTAGGCTTTCACAGACGGCGTTGCATATAGAATATACTGCTTCCGGGCTGTTTGGCCATGGTCCATATCAAACTTGCGTTCCAAACGTTTCGTCGATCACTACGGTCGACATCTTCAGTGGTACAGGTCCGAGCGGGTGGATTCGGAACACAAGTTTCATATGGACCATTGCCAAACAACCCGGAAGCAGTATATTCTACAATATTAGTCAACATTTTGTCCAATATAAATAAAAGTAGTAACTTGTGTACTAACATGGCCTTGTTACCCAAAAGTAAGACGTACAAACATAACTCTGATGAAACCCAACCCAAAGTTCCCGTAAAGGTACTTTGTAGTTATACCACTCTTCAAAAATGGCAGCTCCCCAGGGGCGGAAGCGCGGGAACGACCGGATATTAGCGCAGCAGCCTCCAACGGAAGTGTGTGTAAGTTTCTATTAGTTAAGTACCGCGTCCTGCAGTCGCGGTGCTAAGTAATGGACACCGTGATGTTTCGGTGATGGAGGATAGAGGGATATTGGCAACCGATGACTGAGAAACTGCCGTATTTTTTACCCGATTGCGCCAGAAGGAGGGTTATGTTTTTCCAGAGTATGTATGTATATATAATTGTTTGGAATGCTCTGCCGCCTAAACGGCTCAATGGATTTTAGCTTGAGAAGTGTCGTTATTCTTAGGCTTCGTATTTACTGTGAGACTGACATTGTCTGACTCGCCCATGTAGGGTACCGTAGCAGCAAGTAACATAATAATGTTTTTTTTTTTAATTTTTATATTTGAGTTGATTGAATGAAAGGTAAATTGCGGTTTACGATTTATGATGTAAAAAATAAACTACTTACTAGATCTGGTTCGAACCAATTTTCGGTGGAAGTTTTACTATTATTTTTTAGTTTTATCATTCTCTTATTTTAGAAGTTACAGGGGGGGGGGGGCATACTTTTTATCACTTTGGAAGTGTCTCTCGCGCAACCTATTCAGTTTAGAAAAAAAATGATATTAGAAACCTAAATATGATTTTTATCTATCCATAAATACCCCACACGTATAGGTTTGACGAAAAAAAAATTTTTGAGTTTCAGTTCTAAGTGGTGAACCTCCAAAATTTATTGTTTTTTTTACATTTTTGTGTGAAAATCCTAATGTAGCATAGTTCTTATAGTTTCGGAAAAAGTGGCTGTGACCTAAGAACGGACAGACAGACAGACATGACGAATCTATAAGGGTTCCATTTTTGCTATTTAGCAACGGAACCCTAAAAAAAATTGGTGGATTTTTGGCGCTAAAATATTATGTTGTTAAAAAAATATTTTTACTATTTTATCGAGTAGGGTATCAAAATGAAGAGCTTTAAAAGGGTATCAAAATAAAGAGCTTTAAAAATCTCAAATTCGCTCGACTTCGTCTCACTCAGCTCAATAATCTTTGTAAGTAGATATTTTTCGAGGCTATCAAATTAACAGACATTGTGTAAAGAGTGAGGACATTCAAATGGAACTGGGCCGGTCATGTACGTGTATGTCGTATAGGTACCAAATGATAGATGGGCTAAAAATATATTAGAATAGATCTCGGGGGCACCAGAGAAAAAGATGGCCGATATATTTGTAAACAGAGTAGGGTCGCATGGGATGTGTAAGGCCAGAGATAGTTGGTACTGGAAGGCAATGGGGGAGGCCTACGCCAAAGAGGCGACGGCTACATAAAGATTGAAAATGTATACCTTTTATTTTTCATCTCTCCTGTTCAGTAAGTTTTCATGGGTAGATAGCCGGGTGGAAAGTATCCTATTTCATCCCTAGGGTGGAAAGTATTTTTTTTAAATTTTAAGTTTTGCCATGGAGACCATGATAATTTAATTACGTCATAATGCCTTGATATCATGACGGTTTTATTTTACATGGCCGCCTAAATGCATATCCCGTGACCAACTCTATTACAATGTAACCAATAGATTCGATTTTCAAAACTGTTCTAATGCTGGCAGTATGTACGTGAATTATAACTTTTTTTTTCAGTATTAAAAAAAAACAATTTAAGTTTGCTAAAGAATTAGCGGGAAAACGGGATTCAATATAAATAAATACCTAGTGTTAATTGTGGTTAAAAATGGTTTCGGAAAGTGATTCCAGTGACATGGATATTAATTTACCTCCCGATGAGATTTAAGAACAGGTAAAACCTGTTGTTAGTAATCTGTTTTCAAATTGTTCTAATTTTACTTTAAATTTTAACTGATAATCAATATACCTGTTTCATTAAAAAAAAAGGTAGTCGAAATGAAAAGTAGAGTGTTTACCTCGGGTGAATGTCACCATTTCACCCTCGAACTATTGGCGCTCTCACTTCATTCGAGCGCCAGAAATATCTCGGGTGAAATGGCTGACTTTCAACCCTTGTGTAACAATCTACTATATAAGCATAAGTTTTTTTGAGCTGAGTGAGACGAAGTTGAGCGAAAGCTCCTCATACCAGACTTAAGGATTTTTTTGTCACAGGTCTCCTCCTAAACTACTAATCCAATCAGAACCAAATTTGGCATGATTAAAGAGGGCAATCAAAGGAAGGTTTATGGATATATTTTGAAAAAATTAATGCTACCGTTAAAAAAATTCCCGATAGAATTACATAATAACCGCTCGAGACACTGGAACCAAACTTTACACTGTCAGAAAGCATGTCCAGAGTAGTGACTTTCAAAAAGAATTTTCAAAATCGGACTTGCCACGGAGGAATGATCACTGTTCAAAATTTTCAAAATCTGATTCACGATGTCTCACTCAGCTCAACATTGCAAGCAGCGATTCACCTTGCAGACCTAGTTATTTTTATTTTTTTATTTTATTGTTTTTCAAGGCTCCAATTTCAATGCTACATAGAGTACTCTCTCTCAACTATAATACTAAAAATTGAAGCCCAGAGTCCATAATTCCTTCGTTGTACAATATTTGCTTTTGCTTCCTAATTAATGCTTCTTCTGCAAGAACTAGCAGAGTAATTAAAATAGGGAAAGTAAGATCTCGTGCGTTTTTTTCTTTAAGGAAACTGGAGAAAAAAGCATTCGGATTATTTAATTGTGGAACTGTGAGGGAATTACGTTGCCTTTGAATCGACAATGGACTAGATTAGATTCTCTCTTGATTTGAGAGTTATATTTACGAGGATAATATTACTAGTATATTAAAAAAGAAATGAAAAATACTGTGTAAGGAAAGTTGTATTTACATCATAAATGATGTGACGACCTCTGTGTCGTAGCAACAGTGTTTGACTCATACTATGTATATATTTACAAAAAAAATTAGGTAAAAAACTAAGTAGGTATATAAATCTTAAGGCTTTCACGGCCGGCGTTGCATGTTGAATATACAGCTTCCGGGCTGTTTGGTCGTGCTCCATAGGAAACTTATGTTCCAAACGTTGCGTTGATCACTGCGGTCGACATCTTCAGTGGAATGAGTCCGGGCGCCGACGAGTGCGGAGAACCCTCCTCGGCGGCGTTTCCTATGGACCACGGCCAAACAGCCCGGAAGTAGTATATTCAACAAATAAGTAGGAATGTTTATTCACATTCAAGAACCCATAACACAAGCTATTCTATGCTTACTATTAGTCTGAATAGCGTTATGTAAAATCTTATACAAAATTTAGGTGAAAAAATTATACCTCAAAAACAATTCTTCTCTCTACTTTGTCGCATGATAAAGACATGGAATTTTTCACACTCCTAACTGTTCGTTAAAAAACTTTGTGCCATTTTTATCACAATGTGTATTTAATAACTTTGACGTCATAACTCATAACGCGAGCATCAGATTCTCTTTTACAATTTGTCAAAGCTCAGTGCTCATAAATCTGAGTAGGTACCTACTTGTCAGTCGGGGTGCGAGGGATATGCTCTATGGGCAACCTTACACCCCGGCGTCTGTAGACCCGAGACGGCGTGCGGTTTTAGTCGGTTCAAGCCCGACATAACCGCCCCCGCTTTTCGGCGGGGGGGGGGGTATCCGAAGGGATTTCCGCACGAAAAAAAAAGGTACCTACTTTCATCGGGGTGCGAGGGATATGCTCTATGGGCAACCTTACACCCTGGCGCCTGTAGACCCAAGACGGCGTGCGGTTTTAGTCGGTTCAAGCCCGACATAACTGCCCCCGCTGGCCGGCGGAGGGTTGAACAAATAAAAAAAATGGACGGCGGGGGGGTAACTGAAGGGTTTTCCATACGAAAAAAAAGGTACCTGCTTACATGTGCATACCGTAAATTTATAGTAGTCACAACCTAATTCAAACTGCATATGCATTTCTGCATATATACATTGACGGCCTCTGTGGCGTAGCGGTAGTGCATTCGACTGCTACGACAGGGGGCGCGGGTTCAATTCCCGCTCAGTGCAATTATTTGTATACATGAATATGTCTATTTGCATTGGGCTGGGTGTTTCTAGGTATAATATGTATGTATTTACAAAAAAAAGTATAAAAGTATGTTTATCCGCATCCTGGAACCCATAACACAAGCTAGTTAAAGTATGCTTACTTTGGGTCTAGAAAGCGCTGTGTAGAATGTTGTAGAATATTATTATTATAGGTAAAGCAGTTCAGTAAGTCAAACTATTTTTTTAGTTTAGCAGCTATCTAAATATGTTAATCCACATTCTAGAACCCATATTACAAGCTAGATAAGCTATGCTAACGTTGGATCTAGGTAGTGCCATTTAATATGTCATAGAATATTCCAATTTTTTATTTTGTTATTATTCAAATATTGCCAACAGGCGTAGATATATCGTATACCTTAATACCCTCACATAGAACTCTCCAACATTGAACATGCTCCTCCAACTCGATTAATAGTTCGAAGTGAACAAACAACACTCATTAACGAATGCAATCAGTTCACCTTGTAACGCAGCACCACTACTTAGGACTTGCTTCTGCCCACGAATCGCGTCAAATTGTATCAATTGACCAATCCCCCCGCTTTCTTGGCAATTAAAGTTGCGCGGAGACAGTATCTGAAGTGGAGCAAGGGAGGGTAGCACCGCAAACTTAGCCCCGACTTGGCCGGAGTTACCCAAAACTTGTTCCGCTTTATCCGCTGGACTCGAACTTGCCCCGCCTAACTATCCGATCGACTCTCACAAAAGGTTTACTAGTAATTTGTTTAACAAAAGTCCGACGCTTAGATTTACGACTCACTAGGCTTATAGGAAAACTGTGGGACTTAGTTTAGGTCCCCCCTCTTCATTGCAATGTTGGCTTGTTACTGTTGTAGGGGAGTTTATATGTGTCTTGTGTTTCTACGAAATTTGAAATGTTCTTTTTAATCGTTGTATTGGTTTTATATGTTTGGTGATATCTGAAATTGATATTAGTTTAGAAATATGACTTTAGATTTAGATCGGAGAAAGACAACATTTAGGACGGGACTTGAACCCGCAACTAGTCCCTACAGGGAGAATGCTCTGACCAACTGAGCTACCTAGACACGTCCTAGATATTCGAAATTCTCCGACATATTATATACGTCTCGGGGTGACGCTGGTGCCATCTTCTGTAATTCTTGCGAACTACGGCAACAATGAATGACTTTACAATCATTTCTAATGATCGTAATGATATTACAATCACCAAATTTTATTACTCCGCCACATTAATTCAATGAAATTTTTAAGCATTTTTTTTTCCTATAGATTTAGACGTTATTGAAGTAGCAAGCGGGTTACCTGGTGGTGAGTGGTTGCCATGGCTCACTATACCAAAGGTTGAACTTGAGGTCTGCCTGAAGAGAAAAAACCACCTGTAAAGGGGAAAAAAGGGTGGGAAAAACAGAATGGAAGTAAGGCCTACAGCATATTCAAAACAGTACGAAATGCAGCATAATGCTACTTGTCGTAGATATTGAGTCAAAGGGTCTCTCACATCCACAGTTAAACGAGCCTATTTGTTATGGGAAAAGTATGCCTAATTATATGACGGTATCTTTCATACCTTCGCCTATTTTTTTTTCTCCCAATGGAAAGCATTGAGCTTCGCGCAAGGGAGGAGCTTTTATGGGTCACGGTAACCGCCACGTTACGCTACCAGACCGTATTCTTGTTTGCTAGTTTAGTAGTTCATTAAATAATAGTTAAAAAAAACTAAAAAACACGCTTTTTATAGAAAACCGAACTAAAAAAATAGAAAATAACTTTTAATAAATTTAAATTAAGAAAAGTGTTAAAAATTTCAATAAATATAAATTAATAATAGTGTAAAAAAATGTATTTCATTTAAAAAAAAAACGTTTTTTTATTTTATTATAATTTTATCAAATTAGTGTATTGTCATCGATCCTCGATAAATCTACAAAGTTTGAACGAAATCTGGCCGTTTGAAGTGGGTCAAAATCGCGCCCAAAGGAGTCGGTTTATTTTTTATTTTATTATAATTTTATCAAATTAGTGTACTGTCATCGGTCCTCGATAAATCTACAAAGTTTGAACGAAATCTGGCCGTTTAAAGTGGGTCAAAATCGCGCCCCAAGGAGTCGGTTACAAACATACAAACAAACATACAGGTGAAGCTAATAAAAAGGGCTTAGTAGATTAGGAAAGTCCATGATGAACAAACCTCACAAACTACACATAACATAACTTCATGCTTATAAGACGAAGGGGTAGGCAGAGGTGTATTACACACCCATGATTCGCCAATAATGTTGAGGTCCCAATGTAATAGGGGCCGAGCCTATTGCCATCTACCGGGCACATTATTAAGCGAGCGATAATTAACATTTACTAATGCACACATAACTACTAAAAGTCAGATTTGTGTGCCCGGGGCGACTGGGGATCGAACTCGAGACCTTGTCTCAGTAGTCCGTTACGTACGCCACTGGGCTACCGCCGCTTTTTCAACAAACTACGCAACATAACAACATACATTTGACATTTAATTTGTTATCGTACTTCAGAGATTTATAAGAATCATGGGTTAAGACAAACGATTCGTTCTAAAATAAACAAAAGACATTCCTGAACATTCCGTACAACTCGAGTTCAATTTCGGATCAATTAGAGGTACGGACAGAAAACACAGATTCCGCGGAGATTCCGCCATTGATTTATTATATAATCTGTTTTATCGATAATGCTTTTTGCGCACTTTATTAGACTCTACATTTCTCTACCGTTCCGCTCGGATAACACCGATTTGTTCCGAGAAACACCAATAATTTGTAGGGCTCAGAACATTAATACGTCTTGGATGGAATTTTGTCTAAGATCGCCTTTGGCAAAGATAAACATAGGTATACATACAAATACAAATAAATAATATTGAAGTGTCTTTTTGTAATATTAAAATAACAGATTTTTAATTTATGTGTAATTTATTTTATTTTATGTGTTAATCTATATTTGTGTGAATGTCTTAAATTTATAAAATGTTAATTTATATTAATTTCATGTCATTGATTCCTATTTAATTTAATTTAATTTATTAATTGTACTACCGTAATTATTAACATAGTTTATAAGTCAACCTACTAACAAATTATGGATTTTTATATGATAATAAATGATTATTATTATTATTATTTAATGATTGCACATTAATGTTCACATGATACTTGTAAAAAAAACAAAACATAATTTTTTTTTGTCTGTCTGTTTGTTTGAAAGAGGTAATCTATAAAACGGCTGGGCAGATTTTGACGGAACTTTCACTGGCAGATAAATAATATTACAAGGTGTAACATGGGCTACATTAAATTTAGACAAATAATTAGAGATCCGCGCTAAAAATTAAAACTCTCAAAACTCTGATATACTCTGGAACGGCTGGGAAAATATTAACAGAACGTATACTGGCAGATAGGTAATGTTATAGGCGTAATATAAGCTACTTCAGTTTTAGAAAAAAATTAGGGATTCGCGCAAAAAAATTAAAACCCACAAAATCGAAATCCAAATGGACGAAGTCGCGGGCACAGCTAGTTAAACATAAAACATTTGAAACTTCGAAAATTTCTTGAAAGTGTACTTGGCTAGACCAATTACTAAGTTTCACTCTAGCCCTAGCAAAACACTCAGAAAGTTCTCACACCCTACCTCTTTTCAATGAGACCTTTATGATTGAAGATCTCCCCACCTCTTACCATCCTTCTACGACTTTTCATACAGTAAAAACACTTCAACGTCGCAAGTGCTTCTCGAGATTTATTTGAAGACTAACTCATTTGATGTTTAATGCAGAAATACTGTTACTTATTCAAACTGATGCGAAAAATTTATTTTTCAAAAAGTGTGAAAAAAAATTTGAAAAGTTTCTGAAAGTCGGAGCTAGAAGTGTGGCAACTTGTAACTTGGTAGGTGCATGAATATTCCTGAACTAATACGTGGGAGACAAGAGACTCCCTTCTGAAACGCTTCTGATGTTCGTTCATGCCGCCATTTGCATTTTAAAAATATTTTTGCTGGGAAAGTTTCGTACAACTCGAAACTGCACCTAACTGCTATAAGGATGCTTACGTATGCGTTTGATGTTCTGTTGCTTGCTACAATCTTTATAGTTGCATTATTCATTTGTACAAGTTGCTTGGATACGGCGATTGTTTTCATATGCGAGCTGAGCGAGAGTTCAGTAAATATTGTTTTGAAATAATTTACGTGAGGTTGTAATTCCAATTGATGCGAGAATAATTGTTGTACTTAAGCGTCGTGAAGAGAATTCGCTATTTCAAGTTTTAAAGGCAGTGTTTTACGAGTACATTTTTATTTTTCACTAACTGTTGCCCACGACTTATCCGCGTTAAATTCAAAATAAATCATGGTATATTTACTTCTGCAGTTTCGAATCCAGGTTGCCTATTGAAGGAAGAGGGGTTTTCTATGTAACATCGAAATTAATTCTACCCGGTTACCTAATAATATAACAGCGTGATGATATTTATTATCAAAGGTTGAGTTTCTAATCTACTCAACTATCTTTTGCAGGTAACTCTGTAGTTTCGAGAATTTATATTTTACTGCTTACTATTATATATATTACCTTTTATAGCTATAGCGGGAGGCCGGAGCCCCGAGAAATCAGGGCTCAGCGGTCCCTGCTCCGCCAGGAACTCATGGAGACATGGAGGGTGCGACTTGAGCACTCAAGGTGGGGGGAATCCACCATTGCGGCGGTGAGACCGATCATGAAGGAGTGGTTGGAGAGGGACCATGGGGACCTCTCCTACCGGATGTGCCAGGTGGTTACCGGACACGGGTGTTTCGGTAAGTATCTATGGCGCATCCACCGGGAGACAACGCCGCAGTGCCAACACTGCGAGGATCCTGGCGAAGACACGGCGCTCCACACGTTGGTGGAGTGCCCTGCGTGGGCGAGTCAACGCTAGGATCTCGTTGCGGTCCTGGGCGTGGACGGTCTCTCGTTGGAAACCATGGTGAGGGCCGTGGTCTCCGACGGGAGCAAGTGGCACGCCGCCGCCTCTTTCTGCGAGCAGGTAATGCTGGCGAAAGAGACGGCGGAGAGGGAGCGGGAGAGAACCCTGCCCCCCGAGTTTCGCAGTCTGCGGCGAGGACGCCGCAGACTCATCTACGCCCGGGACTACCGACCTCCATGATCGGGGCCTGAGGACGGCAGTTGGCCGACTCGCCGTCCTTACAGAAGCAGGCCGTGGCGGAGGCGTGTCGTGTGTGCCCTACACACGCCTGCCAACTCACCGAAGCGGGATAAAACCCGACCCCACCAGGCGAGGCCGCGGTGGCGGCCAAAGTCCGCCGGCAACCCTGGGGTTATCCTTTCGAGGGCTTACCCGGGGTGCCCGGCAACGGACACTTGGGGAGGACACCGTGCGGTTTTAGTCGAGACACGACATAACCACCCCCGCTGGCCAGCGAGGGGGTATCCGAAGGGATTACCGCACGTAAAAAAAAAAAGCTATAGCGGGATGATTTATATCCCGAACGTTGACCATGTCCGAGTTCTATCGAATTTCAGAATTTCGTGGTGATCTGCTTTGTAATAATAAAGAAATTATCAATAATAGACTGTATAGTCATAAACTGCGCTATATAGGTATATATCCTAAAGGAATGTTCATGAAAATTTTCAGCTGAATCTGTTCTTGTTGAAGTGATTCTTCGACATCGATAATTGAAGCAGACAAACAGCAAAAAAAATCTAAAAATCACATTTTCGGCATCGGTATCGTTTCTAGAACACATAACAGTTATTTTTTTGTAAAAATATTCAATGTACAGTTTTCACCTGGTTACGATTTTATTATTTTTATTTTTCATGTGCTCAATATCCTTTTCTCATGATATCAATTCTGAAATTTAGTACTTCCATACGTTTGTTATAATAGCTATACAAACCGCGGTGGCGGCCAAAGCCGGCAACCCTGGGGTTATCCTTTCGAGGGCTTACCCGGGGTGCCCGGCAACGGACACTTGGGGAGAACCACCTCCGCTGGCCGGCGGGGGGTTTTCTATATGGCGTTTTATTATTTTCTATGGGCGGTAGCGGGTATGGAACTGATAGCGGTTTTGGTCGCCACATAGTTATTATAAACTAGTTGTCTGTCCCGGTTTCGCCCGTGGCGTATATCGAACCCACGTGGCACCCTTTTTACCCATACTATAATATCATCATCATCATCAACATATCAGCCGTAGGAAGTCCACTGCTGAACATAGGCCTCCCCCATCGACTCCCGTACTATAATATGCCCGAAGTTTATTAGTTTTCATATAATGTATGGGAATCTACCGGATTTGTTGACATTTATGATTACTGCTCTGCTCCCTTGCGTAGTAGCTTGATACAAACGCAAATAATGTGACTTTTTATTGGTAAAAATATTTTCGAAATCCTTTCAGAAGGTTCAGAGATTACAAACTCTTTATAATATTTAGATTACATGTAACACGATTTATTACATTTTAAGCATTTAAGATGTTTAATTTCTGAATGTTAAAAGAATAAAAATTATGATAAAACGACACTTACTTGGGGTGTACTACGTGAGTTCGACAAATGGAAGTGCGATAAACGATTGTGTGACAAAACTGTACTGCGACTCACCATAGTTCGAATGCACGCTAGTGCGACACACTGCAGGTCGACATTACTCTAGTGCGACAAACGATTGTGCGACAGTAGTTCGACACTACGGTAGTGCGACATCATTGTCGCATTACCGTAGGAGTAACAACAATGGTTTGATTTGATTTAATATGAATTTACATACTCTTAGTGGTTTTCCTACATCACTGAAATCGTCAGGGTTAGGTTAGGTTAGAACTGTGACCACAAAAAGCCAATAATTAACACAAATAACAGGAGAAAAATAATGAAAACCTCCTTTACATTTGCAAAAAAAATGTTCTGTGGTCTTTTAACGCCATCTAGTACAACACAAACGATTGTCGCACTAGCGTGCATTCGAACTGTGGTGAGTCGCTGTACAGTTTTGTCACACAATCGTTAATCGCACTTCCATTTGTCGAAGTCACGTAGTACACTCACTTGCAAGAATACGTCTTCACACATCATTATTAGAAATTTCTTCAAATTACAACAATACAAACAGGGTATATTCATGTATCACAGGCATTCTAAAATCTTGTTCATAATGTTGTACACATTTTAGCAGAATATCAAAAGGTCCGTTTTGTATGCCTCAGGTTACAACAAAACCTTTTTGGGACACAAACAAGAGGTTCAAGTAATTACGAAATTGTTGCGCTAATTCATATATTTATCAGAGTAATGACAGTACAGTAAGATTAATTACATACTCTGTTGAAGTGAAATGCTTAACCAATTATAAATAAATAAATAAATAATAAATATTGTAGGACAAAGTACCCAACGCCATCTAGACCCAAACTAACCAGAGCATGTCATATGGATTCTAGAAAGCGGATAAACATACTTAAATACTTTTTTTTGTAAATAAATACATATTAAACATAGAAACACCCAGACCAATTCAATTATATAAATGCACTGAGCGGGAATCGAACTCGCGACCTCTAACTTAGAAGTCGTTGTGGATTGCTTATGCTGATAGACAAAAAAAATATTGTACACCAAACTTATTAAAGAATAACTGGCCCTTCCGGCTTGTTTCGTGACGTATTTTGAACCCCTATTGAACCCCTTGTTTCTTTCTTTTGGTAAAAGAATTATCAAAATCAGTCCTGTAGTGTAGAACCAGATATTACCCCCTACAACCTCTCAAACTTTACCTCATAATATATAGAAGTACTAGCTGACCCGACAGACGTTGTTCTGCCTTAAATATGAATATTGAATTTGATTTTTTTTTTCGGGCGCATTTATAAATAGTTTTGTTGGTATTCCGACACGGGACACGCGAAATACAACTGGCCATTGAAAAAACATGGATTTTCAATATATCAATCGCGCCAATTACAAACGACTAACAGGTATGTCAAACGCCATAAGGTTAAATTACAAAAGTTAATAATATACGGTCGTTCAGTTTTTCAAATTTTCTTGACGCTCAACTTTCTTTACTTTTACTTTCATAAGAACCTTCTCCTGACAATAAGAAACACGAAAAAATAAGATTCAGCGAAATCTGTTCAGCAGTTCACGCTTGATATCTTGACCAAGAGAAATAGTGATTCATTTTTAACTGAGTTCAAAAATAAGGAGGTTCTATGTTCGTCTGTATCTATATTATTATTTTTTATATATAAATAGATTTAAATTCACAGTGTGCGGTCTTAAGACTTAACTGATCTATTTTACCAGCAATAGATGAGGCGGTAAAGAAATGCTTTGTGTTCTGCGCCTATATGGGGTACCCTTTTTTTTTCTTTCGGAAATCCCCTCGGCCAGCCAGCAGGGGTGGTTATGTTGGGCTTGAACCGACCAAAACCGCACGACGTCTCGGGTCTTCCGACGCCGGGGTGTTAAGAGGACTATTATGCACTTTTTCAAAGCGTGCTTGCGTGGATAGTCGAGTAGTTCGTGGCGGATTCACCTTCCACTACTCTGTCATAGATACAACTAGCATAAAGCCACTACTAACTTAAGCTGATACTGAAAATGCTGAAAACGGAAAGAGCAAATACTGAAAACATGATCTTCGGGAATTGATAAAGTTACATAATTCCTCATTAATCAGCCCACCAATTGGAGGAGCCAAGCAGAATGGAGGAAAAGTATTTTATTTATACGCTTTTCATTAGCTTCACCTGTATGTTTGTTTGTATGTTTGTTTGTAACCGACTCCTTTGGGCGCGATTTTGACCCAATTCAAATGGCTAGATTTCGTTCAAACTTTGTAGATTTATCGAGGACCGATGACAATACACAAATTTGATAAAATTATTCAATTTTTCAAATTGCAAAATAAGATTTTTGTTAATTTATATAATTTTCATCTATAGTCGATAAGGCAGAAATTTTAATTTCCAACGCTTTTTTTAAATGAAATACATTTTTTTATTTACACTATTATTATTTATATTTATTGAATTTTTAACACTATTCTGAATTAAAATTTATTAAAACTTATTTTCTATTTTTTTAGTTCGGTTTTCTATAAAAAGTGTGATTTTTAGTTTTTTTAAACTATTATTTTTTGTATTTGAATCTAGTCATCTATAATATAAAATAAAATAGAAGTGTCTGTTTGTAATATTAAAACAACACATTTTTAATGATTGCACATGGTATACACGATAATCAGAACAAAATTTTTTTTTTTTAAATTTTTGTCTGTTTGTCTGTCTTTCTGTCTCTGGATCTGGGCCGATTTTGATGGGACTCTAACTGGCAGATAGGTAACGTTACAAGGTGTAACATAGGCTACTTTAAATTAGAAAACTAATAAGGGATCCACGTAAAAAAATTAAAAGTCACAAAATTGTGAATAAAATCTGATTTACTCTGGAACGGCTGGGCCGATTTTGACAGGACTTCACTAGTAGATAGGTAATATAATAATACGTAACATAGGCTTTTATTATTCATAAGACTTTTATTTTAGAAGAAAAAATAGGGTTTGGCGCAAAAGAACTAAAACCCTAAAAATCAAAATCCACGCGGATGAAGTCGCGGCCACAGCTAGTTAACAATAAAAGATTCAATAGGTACACATTAAAAATATATAGAGAGCAGCAAGCTCGCTCGATCTAAAGCAGGCTAAGAAGGGTAATTTAAGTAAAGATAATGAGATTACAAAGTCCGGTATTTCAAGAAACTGGGCTGGTAGTACACTTAAAATGTTAAACTCAAGTATCGTCATAATTTGTATGATTCCAGGCGGACTGTTAAAAGCATTTACAAATGTTTCGAGCGGTGTTCAAGGACAAGTAATACAAAATATATTATACAACTTGTTCCAAAAGTATAACAATCTTTCTTAAACAAAGTTAAAAGTGTCCAACTAAAGAGCATTTTTACTGAAACTTTTTATCGCGACTATTAAAACATCAGGGGAAATTATAACCAAAATAAACATGAGCGAGTCGGACGGCGGCGTCTCTCCGTGCGATTCTTGCGAACTTGTTGTACGTTGAGTTGTGAAGAGCACCGAAATGGTTGCACTGCCAGCCCGTTAATTTTATATTTCTGTAGTAGACTGCACTTGAGCTGTAATATAGGGTCCGTGATAGTGGAAGATTGCTGCTTCAAGTGACTGTTAACAGTTCTTAAAACAGGGGTCCTGAGTACTACAATTTTGTTACTCAAATTGCATCGTTGAAAATTCACTGAATATTATCTTCAACCACGGTTAGATGCCACGTGTGGCGTGTGTATTGCTATATGTCTTTCGTCTGCTACACCAGAAGTCGCGGATTCGATTACCGCTCAGTGCAAATATTCGTATGCATATGTCTATTTGCAAATCTGTGGCGTAGCGGTAGTGCATTCGACGGCTACGAAACAGGGCGCCGGTTCGATTCCCGCTTATTGCAAATATTTATATGCATGAATATGTCTATTGGCATTGGATTGGGTGTTTATATGTATAACATGTATGTATTTAAAAAAAAAGAAGTATATAAGTATGTTTATTCGTATTCTGGAACCCATAACACATGCTAGTTAAACTATGTTTACTTTGGGTCTAGAAAGCGCTGTGTAGAATGTCGTAGAATATATTATTATTATCTATGTACAAAATAAAATATACATATAGGGAAAAACGATTGTTTACTGTTGTTTGTAACTTCTTTATTTCTTAACCACTCTGGTCTCTTTGTCTCTCACTCTAAACTTAAGAGCAGTACTCTTGTCAGTGGAGTAATCGCCAATTTCTCTATCCTCTGCCAATTATTTCACTTGCTGAGACGATTCGACTCGTACCTTTTCATTTTTCTATTCCATATAAAACATAACAAAACATAACATAACTTCACGCCTGTATCCCCGAAGGGGTAGGCAGAGGTGTATTACACACCCACGACTCGCCAGTTATGTTAAGGTCCCAATGTAATAGGGGGCGAGCCTATTGCCATCTACCGGGCACAATATTAAGCGAGCGATAATTACCAGTTATTAATGCACACATAACTACGAAAAGTCAGAGGTGTGTGCCCGGGGCGACTGGGGATTGAACTCGAGACCTCGTCTCAGCAGTCCGTTACGTACGCCACTGGGCTATATAAAAGCGACCTAACTATAAAAGTTTTACATTTGAATTTCAAATTCTCATTTACCTGTGAACATGGAACCTAGCTCAGACCTCGCTCATCGCTTGTACCCTGGTAGCGTTGAACAAACTTTTTATTATAAATAAGACAGGCGGGCCGCTATAAAGTTCGTAAACTGCAATTAATACCGTCCGCTGTCGTGAGCCGTGAACATTGCAACCTACCCTATGATGTAAAACAGATTGCGTTGGTTTTGCAACTGTTGTGCGATTGTTGTTATAGTGACAAGCAAACGGTTGTCGTGCCTTTTTTGCCCGTGCGTTTCATTTTTTTCGTGCGGAAATCCCTTCGGATACCCCCCCGCCGGCCAGCGGGGGCGGTTATGTCGGGCTTGCACCGACCAAAACCGCACGCCGTCTCGGGTCTTAAGACGCCGGGGTGTAAGGTTACCCATAGAGCATATCCCTCGCACCCCGACTGACGCTGGGCCATCTCCGGTTTCGAGATGGCCCCCTTACTTGCTCTCCACTGTGCCATCTGCTAGTCAGAGGGACACGTGGAAAGCTTCCGAACAGCCCTCAACAGGGCCGTCCTCGCCTCGGTCGGAGTTTGCCGTAGGCGGCAGCGTCTCTCCCACCCTAGGAGAGAGGCGCTGCCGTCTCCGTTGCCCAGGGTGCACCGCGTGGAGGTCCCCAACCAAGCACCCCACGGTTGTCGTGCCTAATGGATAATTGCGACGATAGATATATTGTTCGTTTCTAATTATATATTAAAGTAATGTTTTCAATCTTACTTCTTGTATGAGTTCATGTCTAGTTTTAGTTGTCACCATAAATACCAGGTTCGATAGGTGATTGCATGGTGATCTGTAATACAGGTTCACGCCTACTTCAGACACCAGTCCTCTCACAATTTATATAATATTGTTTATAGGAATTTAAAAAAAATATTTTAATGTAAATTTGAGAGGCTAAATAAAGATTATTAATATTATTATTATTAAAAATCAGTTTATGGAAATGAAATATTATCCCATTAGCAATACCATGGCAGTTCCAATCAGCTTTGGCCATCAGTGTTAATACACTATTCCACCGATTGTATAATGTCTACTTCTCTTTAGAACTGGTTGAGTTAATGTCCAAGGTCACAGACATCTCATCCTCATACTTTGAAACTAGTACGCTCATGTACTGCACGGTTCCACAGGATTTTCATCCCACAGGATATGAAATTGTGGAATGAGTTTCAAATTACGGTCTGTTTTAAAAACTAAAGTATGGAATTCTTCAAAAGCGTTTCAAAAATCTATGCATTGCAAGTTGCCTGCCCTGTATAGATCTTTTAAGGGTCATATCATATCAGTTAACTGCATGCTTGTTTGCTACTTATGCAAAATTATTTCGCAACAGTCTGTATAAGTTGCAAAAATGTAATATATTATGAATTGTTTATTATTTATTGATTTATTATTAGTACTGAAGTACAGAAAACTATCAAAAAAATTTGAAGCAATCGCAACTGATTGCTGTGCGTTATTCAACGATAACTCGGTAGAGTACATTTTATCTCATCGCTAATTAAGATTCCGTCTGCTCATCAGTTTTACTTTAAATGTTTTTGCTTTTAACGCAACGCAATGACAATTGCCATCTGTTTGCTATTGTATAATATGTTTTATCGTTTTACATTGAGACTACAACGAAAATCACAATTCTACCGTTTTTTTTTTTCGTGCGGAAATTCCTTCGGATACCCCCCCGCTGGCTAGCGGGGGTGGTTATGTCGGACTTGAACCGACTAAAACGTACGCTTTTAGTCGGTTCAAGTCTCTGGTCAACAAACGCCGGGGTGTAAGGTTGCCCATAGAGCATATCCCTCGCATCCCGACTGACCTTGGACCATCTCTAGTTTCGAGATGGCCCCCTCGAGTTTGGGAACCACGGTGTCCCCGGCTTGCCCCGGTTTGGGGGAGGGGCGCTAGTCGCCCCACCGTCCCGGCCTGCTTCTGCTGGGGTGACAGGCGGCTTCACCAGTCACCCCAAGGCCTGCGCTCATCGCCTCGCCTCCGCGCCTCGCGGGCTCTGCGGATCGGGAGAGACCTGAGTCTCTCCCGCACCCGCTCGACCGCCTCCTTCTCGAGCATTACTTGCTCACAGGAGGAGGCAGCGGCAGCCCACCCACTCGCGCTCCGCACCATCGCAGTGAGCAGGATGCCGAGCGAGAGGACTCCCACTCCGAGGGCTGCTAAGATGGCCCGCCTCGGCACCTCCCACGCCGGGCACTCTGCCAGCGTGTGCAGCCCTGAGTCCTCGCCTGCATCACAGTGATGGCACTCACACGTTGGCTCCTTCCTGATCCGACACAGGTGGTCCCCGAAACACCCCTTCCCAGAGATCACCTGCGTCAGCCGGTACGAGAGGCTCCCGTGTTGCCTCTCTAGCCAGTCCTCCATGATGGGTCTTACCGAATCACAATTCTACCTAATTGTTAGGTAGGCTGAAACAGGGGTGTGTGTTGGGTAACCTCCTCGAGTGTCGCTCCGATTCCGATCCCGCTGCAGTCCGGGGGGAACGGAATCGGAGCGGCCGGTGCACCCTGGGCGGCGGTCAATGGCTTCCCCTTCACCCCTTCATAGGGTTGGCATTGATCGTCGGCCAATACCCAACGTGGCGGGAACACATCGCTCTCCGTACTCCTCTGCTTTCAGAGGAGACAGGATGAGCGATGCTGTTGGTGGTGAGATGGCCCAGGGTCAGCCGGGGTGCGAGGGACATGCTCTATGGGTAACCTTACACCCCGGCGTCTGAAGACCCGAGACGGCGTGCGGTTTTGGTCGGTGCAAGCCCGACATAACCGCCCCCGCTGGCCGGCGGGGGGGTATCCGAAGGGATTTCCGCACGATAAAAAAAAAAAAAAAAGGTAGGCTGAAACAAAAAATTATTGTATTGCTACTTATTGCACTTAATTTGGACGCAGTTTTTTTATACCACTTAAGTGGCAGACTAGCACACGGTCCACCTGATAGAAAGCGGCTACCGCGGCCTATGGACGTGTGCAATAGTAGGGGCGTCAACATAGCGCCAACTGCAACCCTGTAAAAACCTTCTTGAATGTTAAATGCACTTTGATCGATCTCTAAGTACTATTAAGAGACTCGAGGTGTCTGTCTGTGGTGGTTAACCAACCGCACGATTGCAGGTACCGCTGGTACACGACAGATGTTAATCAACAGCTTCTTTACTCAAAACCTGTATCTCCGCTACCATTTTTAAGTTGTATGCAGTAAAGTTTGATCTTGTTTCATAATATGAGCTGAACCGACAAGTTTGCGACATAATCATGCATGTAATGTTTTCAACTTTAATATGTGTTGTGCTGTGAGGGGAGGGTGAGACACTGGGGGTGAACAGCTCAAGAATGCACGTCGAGTGGTCCGCGAGGTGCGTTTATTGCATTTTTGAGTGTGCCTCACCCCCACTCCCGAACGTCGCGATAGGAATACCATGATAAAGAATTTTTTTGGGACAATTCTTGGAATAATACTTTTTATATGTGCAACTGCTCCACTACGTAAGTATTTAAACCGATATTTAACTTAAGATTACTTGCATAGTAGGTTTCTGCTCATCCTGTAGTTTTACTATTTCGATTTGACCATATATGTAGGTACACTGTAGTTTATGAGGTTGTAAGTATAACTGTGGCTTTATATTTTCATGGGTTTCAGCTGTTGATAATGGCATACAGGAGTTAAAGTAGTGGAAATATGTGTAGGAATTAGTATATACTTTGATTACCGAGAATGCGGCTCTGCTAATTTAGTATGTATTGTAAATCTTACACAGGTATAGATACATGTAATGAATTTCGTAATCCTTTACTTTTCACCATACTTGTAAATCATATTACTAAATTGATCAAGCAGTAATGGGCAGTATTTATGTAGAATATACTGCTTCCGGACTGTTTGGCCGTGGTCCAGATGAAACTTGTGTTCCAAACTTGTACCAGTGAAGATGTCGACCGCAGTGATCGACGAAACGTTTGAAACACAAGTTTCATATGGACCACAGCCAAACAGCTGGGAAGCAGTATATTCTACATGCAAAGCCGGCCGTGAAAGTCTAATTAATTATAATGGGCAGTATTGTTGCGTAAAGCAATATCTATGAGTATCAACCAACATTTTGATGAATAAGCTGAAGAAAGTGATACTCAGCTTATGGTGTATTGCAAATATCTATAATATCCGTTAATATAGTGATATTAATTTATTTTTTAAAAAAAATGCGGCCAAGTGCGAGTCGGATTCGCCCATGAAGGATTCCGTAGCAGTTAAAAAAAAAATATATTTGAGTTGATTGAATGAAAGGTAAATTGCTGGTTACGATTTATGACATAAAAATAATCTTCTTACTAGATCTCGTTCAAATCAATTTTCGGTGGAAGTTTACATGGTAATGTACATCATATATTTTTTTTTAGTTTTATCATTCTCTTACACACACAGACACACACACACTTTTTACCACTTTGGAAGTGTCTCTCGCGCAAACTATTCAGTTTAGAAAAAATGATATTAGGAACCTCAATGTAATTTTTGAAGACCTATCCATAGATACACGTATGGGTTTGACGAAAAAAATATTGTTGAGTTTCAGTTCCAAGTATTACCCCAATTTTTTTTTGTTTTTTTTCTATTTTAGTGCGAAAATCTTAATGCCGTTCACAGAATACATCTACTTACCAAGTTTCAAAAGCATAGTTCTTATAGTTCCGGAAAAAAGTGAATGTGACATACGGACGGACAGACAGACAGACATGACGAATCTATAATGATTCCGTTTTTTGCCATTTTCTTCCGTTTTTTTGGCATCGGAACCCTAAAAAGATAGATTATGTACGTATTCTACTGTTAAGGAACTCAGAAGATGAACTCAAATTATGATATCCCACTAATATTCCAAATGTGAAAGTTTGTGAAGATGTTCAGATGTTGGCACTCAGTCATGCTCAAATGGATGAACGGATCAGGCGAAATTTGATACAGGGTTCACCGAACGGGCCTCGAAAACTACACCACGCGGGCAGGGTCGCCGACATCATCTAATATAGCACATATAGTTATAATATCGACCAAACCCATATCTGCATTAAAATTTCGACTCCCGCCGGATTATCCCAATAGTTCTCACATGTCATGGTCACTATATTCATCTGAAACTTGCAAGAGGCCTCGTGCCTAGCGAGTTGTTTCTCGTTTGCTGATGTATGGCGTCCCTGGATCCCACTAGTCATTACTAAGCATTTTTAATCAATTCTAAACCAACAATGTAACTATGTTTGTAAATTTGAGTTTTCTTTGGAATATTTATGTTATGAAAGTTGTGTATAGGTAACTGCTGTAAAATAATTGGATAGTACGAGATTCGATCGATTGACATCCCTAACTACTTGATTTAATTTGAAATGTTACTTATCTGTTAAATTTTGGGAGCAAGTGGCACGCCGCCGCCTCTTTCTGCAAGCAGGTTATGCGCGTGAAAGAGATGGCGGAGAGGGAGCGGGAGAGAACCCTGCCCCCCGAGATCCGCAGTCTGCGGCGAGGACGCCGCAGACTTGTCTACACCTGGGACTACCGACCTCCATGATCGGGGCCTGAGGACGGTAGTTGGCCGACTCGCCGTCCTTACAGAAGCAGGCCGTGGCGGAGGTGTGTCGTGTGTGTCCTACAAACGCGTGCCTACTCACCGACGCGGGATGAAACCTGACCCCACCAGGCGAGGCCGCGCTGGCGGCCAAGGTCCGCCGGTAACCCTGGGGTTATCCTTTCGAGGGCTTACCCGGGGTACCTGGCAATGGACACTTGGGCAGGACACCGTGCGGTTTTAGTCGATGCACGACATAACCGCCCCCGCTGGCCGGCGGGGGGTATCCGAAGGGATTTTTACTTTTCCTATAGATTTAGATCGGAAAAAGAGCCACCTAAAAATGATTGTAAAGGCATTCATTGCTTCCGTAGTTCGCAAGAATTACGATAGATGGCTCCAGTGTCGCCTTGAGACGTATATATATACACGGAGAATCGGAGAATTTCAAATATCTGCTTTCTGCATTTCGGCTCAGTTGGTCAGAGCATTCCCCCTGTTGAAATGGTATTATTTATATCGCCACGATGGCGAAACAACGCTGAGAATTTTTACCTCACATCTGTTAACAATACAAATACCATTCATACAACATAAAAAATTATTCGTCTTCACGACGTATTTGAAATAAAGGAATATTGACACGTGTTAATTATTACAAAATGAACTCTATGGACGTCTAAATTATCTCATTGGTTAATGCGTATTAAAATAATTTATAAAGGGTTTTAGGAACCAAATAAGATGTAATTTGATTTCTTTGTCAAGCTTTGATACGAGACTGTTGGTTAGTAAACGGACGCGTTTACCAAATTTTGCACGATTGAATGTCGCTATGCTTTGCCTGACAATGAGTTTGTATTACGTAGATTGAGAGTTAAGTGTTAAGCGTGGCATGTTGCATGGAAGGATAGTAATTTAAGGTTAATGGTGTGTATATAATTAAAATATGCTTAATTTGAACTAGTTAAGATGTTTGGTTTAAAATAATATTGGCATGCTATTTTAAGTACAAGAAAGGTCTAATGCGTAGGTCATTTCTCAAAAAAAATACTACCTGATACCCAAGCGACGAGGAGGCGTGTGACGCCACAAGGAAGCATCAGGCGGGGAGTCAGTGGAATATAAAAACTGATTTCGAACGGGGACATGAGATAGTTTTTCATTGTAGCTGGTTGAAGTGCATACGCTCTGTTAAAATAGTTGGTAATTTCGTTGGCTGTGTTATGCTAATATAATTGGTGATTCTTTTGACGAGTTGTGCATACTAGACAGTGACAAATGATAACGCTCTTTGGATTGAATATCTAAAGATTCCTATATTTTATAAATACCTTTCTCTATATAAACCCAATCTCCTGAAACGTGGCAAAAAAAGAACTTTTAGGTAACAAGCCTTAAATTCTGGGATTGAGTCTGATTTCGGAAGCGTTTCAAACACCTATTTCCTATAATCTAGGATCCGTGGAATAGTTTTAGGGGTTTTCGCAAGCTATTCCATTCCTTATCCTTAGTTTAGTTCGCATTGTTATTCCCTTTCACACAATTCGCATAAATTCACACATATCAATTCATACACACCTATTGTCTTTGGTAAGGGACAGTAGACCGAGGTAAACATTAGTCTAGAATTATTTAGGTTAATCTGTCGAGGCGGATTAATAGGATTCGTAGGTAACATCATACTAAATACGTTTATTTAAGTGATAACTAACCGAAGTGAAGTGTTACGTAAATTATATCGCGTTAAGTCTTTGTTTACAAGATAATTATCATAAATAACTTAATCAATCCAACGGCAAATCCATTGTGTTTTAATTAAAGTAACCGTGAATTTTATAGTAAAGTTGTGGATAAATACGTTATTCAATAATTAAAAATAGATGTATTGAAAATAGTTCCAGAACATTGTCTGAATAAATCGTGATAGTTTGTTATATAACTTTAAATATATTACTAAATAATATAATTGAAGGTTTCTGGTAAATTTCTACTATTTTATAGTATATTGGTTTGAATAGCAAGATAAAGAACTGTGGTCTGAATTTATATGAAATTACGTTTGGAAGTGATTTAAATGATTACGTGAAATATCATTATCATTATAACATTTTATCTAGGCACTGTAATCAAATAATTAAGTGCATTTTAACACGGCTGAATACATCATTCGAGAATTAGAGCAAGTATAAATAATTATTCCGTTATCAGTTATAGAACATTGATTTGAATGGTCAGAAGTTGACGAGTAATATATTAGAGTAAATTATCTAAGTGGCTGATTATTCATCTAACATTTGCAATATATCGAGTAACACAAGGAAATAGTATCAGTAATACAAAGAGATGGTCGTTGGTGAACTCAATTAATATTCGACTTGTAAAGTGCAAAGAACACATAAGAGACGACGTGTGGTTTTAGTAGGTTCATTCAGAGACATCTGAAATATCATTATTTGCACACAGTTTTCTAACGAGAGGGAGTATTTTAGTCGAATACAGCAATAAATAAATATATGTGTTACAATCAGCTCACTTAATAGATAATTTAAATACAATTTTAGCTCCTGGAACCATTTGGGTTTTCAGTTTGAGCAAGTTATCAGTGTGTAGCATTTCTGGGGTCTGCCTGAAATCCATAAATTATATTTACAAGCTAAAACAGATGAACTCATGTTAAATCAGTATTTATACCAGTCTCGAACGAAACCTACATTGGAATGCAGGCAAACCTAGATATGTGAGGCGATTTACGACGGGTCGGTTGAACTTGTAATGGTATTAATTAGTGAATACTAATATAAAAAAAGAGAAGAATACTATTATACGTTTAGCGTTAGTGGAAGTACTGATAACAGAATTAAATTACTCTTGAGAGAGAGGAGGAGAAAATATGTTGATTTAATATCAACCACCAAAAAATATATATATGAGCTCACGACAAAACATATGAAATATAAAAAAAATACAGGCCATTATCATATAATCTGGATCCAGAAAACCTCAGTTACCTGTTAGATACAATCTACGACCGTAAATGATAACTTGACATTTAAATCAATATCGTATATAGAAACTAGATTTATGCAGATAGAGTTCATTTTATTTCAACAAAACTCAAAAGATTAGAACATTAGTTAATATATAATATAAACCGAAGGTTAAATTAATTCAGTGAGGAGAATAATCACGGCGTACATTATTTAAAATAAATCGGTTAGGAATTTATTTTCACAGTTTAGTTTTATGTTTAGTTAGGTTTAGACGATCATAGCCAAGCTAGTGACGAAGATAGCCTTAAGAGCTATTTCCCGTTACAGTTTTTGATGCCCGGTGACCAGAATTCTTGTCTAGTATTAAATTTTAATACAACGAGAAAAGAACCAACTTATAAATTACTACAAAACATACCACGCAGAATATCAAATTTTTATTTATTACGTCCGAAACTCACAGGAATAGACTTTTAAAAGAGTACAAAACGCGTATTCATTGTTTAAAATCTATTCTTTATTTATTGTTTAAAAAAAAATATTACACAACGTAGGCAATTACTAAAATAGTAAGACTTTCTAAAAAGGGTCCAATATACAATACACCGAAAATTATTACGGATATCATAAACATAGGCAAAACTTGGGTCAGTCTTTGTCTATATTTAAGCAAACTAAAACTTTTGTTGACGCACGTGTAAACTCGTAACAATATAAAAAGGTTAGGCGCAATTAACACACTTGGTGTTATTTAATCTTAAGAATATTCTTTGAACACTCGAAAAATATTCAAAACGATAAATTTCAAATACTTAACTTCTACTCGAAAAATATATTTGGATAACGTATCTAAGTGAATACTTAAGAGCAATTCTAACAACAAATAACCAATACAAAATTTAGAGTATTCATTTTCACATGAGAAATAATATATTTTAATAACAAACCATGAGCGGAAAGAACATGCGTAATAGTCGTAGAGGGACTAGCGGTACTAATAACATGAATAGTGCAAATCAGACTAATCAATTGTTATCTGAAATATTAAATAGACTTACGAGATTGGAAAACGAGCGAATTGAAAGTGATAGTGGTCATAGTTCAGGTTCTCCAATAGTACCATTGACTAGCTCGGAAACGAACAATATTAGTAGTGAGACAACACGTCAAACGGTAATTGTACAGGTAAAGCAAAAATTACCTGCATTCGATGGCAATAGGATGCACAATCCAATGAGTTTCTTGAGGGATCTAAAATATTATTTATCTATGACGGGACAAGACCTAAATACAGAACGAACATTAAGTTTAGCAATAGAATCATTATCAGGGGAAGCTAAAATTCGTATGAATATTTATAGAGATTATTGGAAGTCGTTTAGTGATTTTGAATCGGATTTCCAGAATGTATTTTGGAGCCAGGCAGAACAGGAAGTAGTAAAGTCTAGATTTATGACTTCAAAATATAATAAACAGAACGGGAGTATGGAGAAATATTTCGCGGAGCAGTTGGATAAAGTTTATGCTTTATCATTGCCTTTTACGGATGCAGAAAAGATAAATACCATTTTTAGGCAGTATCCTGAACATATACAAGTAGCATACTTTAGTAGACAACAACCTATGACAATCAGAGAAGCAGTTGAATTTTTAAGACATCTGGAAAGAAATATAAATGTAGATAGGCTCGGTAGTTCACAATCACAGAGTTCGACAGTAAATAGATATGAAAGAACACGCGGTGCAAACGTCAACACGAGGTACAGTTCGGTGCGAGTAAATACAATACGGTTTAATTCCACGAATCGCGGAAGAGGCAGTAATACACGGGGTTATCCTTATAGGAATTATAACAGACGAGGTCGAGGTGTAGCAACTGGTAGGTACTCTAATATACGGGGAGGCGTTCAGCCAATTGAATTTAGACCGGAAGCGAAAGATCAAAACACAAATAATAGCGGGAATAGTAATACGGAAAATAATTCTAGTACTAAGTAAAAAAAGGTAGTCATTAAGTTAAGGTGGAATATGTGGGCTCCAAAGTTCAAAATTTCGGTTTTGTTAAAACATTTATTCATAAAAAAAAAAAAAAAACAAATAGTTCCAATAAGACCAGCTGTAGGAGTAAAGGAGTTTGTCCGATTAAAAGGCAGAAACGTTCCGATATGTTTATCGAAATCAAATGACAATAATTGAGTTATGCAAAATAATAAATCATTCAAACATTATTTAAAGGCGCTGACATTTTAGACTGCGAAAAGGACTCACATAGATGTTTAAAATTGCAAAAAAAAAATAAAACGACAGTTTAGGAGGCGTGAATTTAACAGGTCTATTAGATGCAGGTAAATCTTGTTATAAATACATATATTCTATGCAGGATACCTATGGTAAAGTTAAACGATTATATACATTGCGGAATCTTACAGAACGAGTTACATAACATCCACTAATTGTTATGCCCTCATGGAACCCAAAACTAATAAAATAAAAGGAACTTACAACACTATTAATTTAGCGTGTTAATATATTAAGAGTAAAGAGATTGAGTCAAAGGAATGCATCTGGGAACTAATCCTAGAAGCAGATCTTCAAAAGAAGTCTGTTTCTAAGCGAATCAACTTAATTTGAAGTCTGAGGAGGCGACTGAAATGGTATTATTTATATCGCCACGATGGCGAAACAACGCTGAGAATTTTTACCTCACATCTGTTAACAATACAAATACCATTCATACAACATAAAAAATTATTCGTCTTCACGACGTATTTGAAATAAAGGAATATTGACACGTGTTAATTATTACAAAATGAACTCTATGGACGTCTAAATTATCTCATTGGTTAATGCGTATTAAAATAATTTATAAAGGGTTTTAGGAACCAAATAAGATGTAATTTGATTTCTTTGTCAAGCTTTGATACGAGACTGTTGGTTAGTAAACGGACGCGTTTACCAAATTTTGCACGATTGAATGTCGCTATGCTTTGCCTGACAATGAGTTTGTATTACGTAGATTGAGAGTTAAGTGTTAAGCGTGGCATGTTGCATGGAAGGATAGTAATTTAAGGTTAATGGTGTGTATATAATTAAAATATGCTTAATTTGAACTAGTTAAGATGTTTGGTTTAAAATAATATTGGCATGCTATTTTAAGTACAAGAAAGGTCTAATGCGTAGGTCATTTCTCAAAAAAAATACTACCTGATACCCAAGCGACGAGGAGGCGTGTGACGCCACAAGGAAGCATCAGGCGGGGAGTCAGTGGAATATAAAAACTGATTTCGAACGGGGACATGAGATAGTTTTTCATTGTAGCTGGTTGAAGTGCATACGCTCTGTTAAAATAGTTGGTAATTTCGTTGGCTGTGTTATGCTAATATAATTGGTGATTCTTTTGACGAGTTGTGCATACTAGACAGTGACAAATGATAACGCTCTTTGGATTGAATATCTAAAGATTCCTATATTTTATAAATACCTTTCTCTATATAAACCCAATCTCCTGAAACGTGGCAAAAAAAGAACTTTTAGGTAACAAGCCTTAAATTCTGGGATTGAGTCTGATTTCGGAAGCGTTTCAAACACCTATTTCCTATAATCTAGGATCCGTGGAATAGTTTTAGGGGTTTTCGCAAGCTATTCCATTCCTTATCCTTAGTTTAGTTCGCATTGTTATTCCCTTTCACACAATTCGCATAAATTCACACATATCAATTCATACACACCTATTGTCTTTGGTAAGGGACAGTAGACCGAGGTAAACATTAGTCTAGAATTATTTAGGTTAATCTGTCGAGGCGGATTAATAGGATTCGTAGGTAACATCATACTAAATACGTTTATTTAAGTGATAACTAACCGAAGTGAAGTGTTACGTAAATTATATCGCGTTAAGTCTTTGTTTACAAGATAATTATCATAAATAACTTAATCAATCCAACGGCAAATCCATTGTGTTTTAATTAAAGTAACCGTGAATTTTATAGTAAAGTTGTGGATAAATACGTTATTCAATAATTAAAAATAGATGTATTGAAAATAGTTCCAGAACATTGTCTGAATAAATCGTGATAGTTTGTTATATAACTTTAAATATATTACTAAATAATATAATTGAAGGTTTCTGGTAAATTTCTACTATTTTATAGTATATTGGTTTGAATAGCAAGATAAAGAACTGTGGTCTGAATTTATATGAAATTACGTTTGGAAGTGATTTAAATGATTACGTGAAATATCATTATCATTATAACATTTTATCTAGGCACTGTAATCAAATAATTAAGTGCATTTTAACACGGCTGAATACATCATTCGAGAATTAGAGCAAGTATAAATAATTATTCCGTTATCAGTTATAGAACATTGATTTGAATGGTCAGAAGTTGACGAGTAATATATTAGAGTAAATTATCTAAGTGGCTGATTATTCATCTAACATTTGCAATATATCGAGTAACACAAGGAAATAGTATCAGTAATACAAAGAGATGGTCGTTGGTGAACTCAATTAATATTCGACTTGTAAAGTGCAAAGAACACATAAGAGACGACGTGTGGTTTTAGTAGGTTCATTCAGAGACATCTGAAATATCATTATTTGCACACAGTTTTCTAACGAGAGGGAGTATTTTAGTCGAATACAGCAATAAATAAATATATGTGTTACAATCAGCTCACTTAATAGATAATTTAAATACAATTTTAGCTCCTGGAACCATTTGGGTTTTCAGTTTGAGCAAGTTATCAGTGTGTAGCATTTCTGGGGTCTGCCTGAAATCCATAAATTATATTTACAAGCTAAAACAGATGAACTCATGTTAAATCAGTATTTATACCAGTCTCGAACGAAACCTACATTGGAATGCAGGCAAACCTAGATATGTGAGGCGATTTACGACGGGTCGGTTGAACTTGTAATGGTATTAATTAGTGAATACTAATATAAAAAAAGAGAAGAATACTATTATACGTTTAGCGTTAGTGGAAGTACTGATAACAGAATTAAATTACTCTTGAGAGAGAGGAGGAGAAAATATGTTGATTTAATATCAACCACCAAAAAATATATATATGAGCTCACGACAAAACATATGAAATATAAAAAAAATACAGGCCATTATCATATAATCTGGATCCAGAAAACCTCAGTTACCTGGTAGATACAATCTACGACCGTAAATGATAACTTGACATTTAAATCAATATCGTATATAGAAACTAGATTTATGCAGATAGAGTTCATTTTATTTCAACAAAACTCAAAAGATTAGAACATTAGTTAATATATAATATAAACCGAAGGTTAAATTAATTCAGTGAGGAGAATAATCACGGCGTACATTATTTAAAATAAATCGGTTAGGAATTTATTTTCACAGTTTAGTTTTATGTTTAGTTAGGTTTAGACGATCATAGCCAAGCTAGTGACGAAGATAGCCTTAAGAGCTATTTCCCGTTACACTGTAAGGGACTGGTCGCGGGTTCAAGTCCCGTCCTAGATGTTCTTGTTTTCCGATCTAAATTGAAAATTAATTAAACTTTAATCAATCGAATCACGTAAAGACGAACGCGCCACGATTGGTAGCCATGATTATATTAATAATAAGTCTTTATTCACATAAAAACTTACATTTTGTTTAAATGTCTCTGATGTCTGTGCTAGGTTTAAATATCTGTGTTACATAAATCTGTGTCCTCTCATAACTTAGTGACAATCTTAACATGTAAATAACAGTACGTTTCTACGGAGTGAAGTGATTGGGTTGCAAGGTATTAGTATGAGGGTGTCTGTATAGGTGAGTCGTATGAGTGTGTGATATGTGTTGAGTACTCTAAGTGTGTTTTGTGTGCGTGTTTTTCACCATTTATTGAAATACTAGCAATTCAGTCTACTCATAATAAGTCCTAGGAGCCAATACTGTGACATCATAATGTTAAAAGAATTTTACTGTCGACGACTCCTATACGTGAGATGACTAAAAATGAACTTAGGACCCATAATATTTGAGGCGTACCCTAATTTTGATAGCCCCGCCGGTATGAATTTTACACTTCAATGAAATTATGTATATAAGTATTACATTATATACTTACAAAGAACTTACAGAGAATTATCTAATACTTTCCTAGTACAAATACATTGTACTGTTCTATGAATGTTGTGTGAATCCCCGCTACATCTGTCAGCTGACATCACAGCTGCAGAACCAGCGCTGCGGTTCTAGCTAACACAGGGCAGTGGTATTTTATAAGGATTTTTTGAAGTAAGCTTATTGCCTGCTAAAGATAAATATAGCGTCGCCCGAGAGGCATAATATATACGAGAATTTCGAATATCTAGGATGTTTCCAGGAAGTTCAGTTGGTCAGAGTAAATCCCCCTGTAAGGAACTGGCCGTGGGTTCAAGTCCCGTCCTGGATATTCACTTTTGCCGAACTAAATCTATTAGAAAAGTTTGCATACCAATTGTTTTAAAATTTCATTGAATAAATGTAGTTGTTTGGGGTTTCGTTATCTAGACCTGACATATTTCTTTACTCGAGAGCGATAAAATATGTGGTCCTTGTGGAACTTACTGTACCGTGGGAAACAAATATACCGAAGGACCACACAATAAAGAAAAATAAATACTATGATGTCACAAACGAATTAACCAAAAACGGTTACGTGGTTAATTTGTATGCAGTGGAAGTGGGAGCGAGAGGCATACCACCAAAATCTCTCTATAACCTATTTAAAGATCTAGGCCTATCGAGGGCTACAATAAGTTCATTACTAGGACGAATGTCTAAAGCGGCACTAGTAGTTTCGCATCTAATTTGGTTAGGCAGGGAGGGGAACTTGGGTAGTGAAGGTGAGTGTTGATGTACATCAACAAAAGGGGCCCCTTCTAAACCTACACTTGGGTCGCAAGTCCCAAGCACTGTCCCGAGTTCCCAACTTAGCAACGCGAGGGACCCGGCACCCGCACGGAGAATCCATGGATTGCCAAGAATATCGGTCTCTGTATCTATGCCGAGTTTCATTTCTTATTCAGCGAGGAATATTAAACAATATTGCAAAAATACACAGAATTCTATTAGATTTTATCATTTCAATAAATGTTAACTACATAATCTTACGAGTAAAACCTCGCTATTTTCAATTCCGTGATCCACAAATCAAATAATACAATGCCATAGAGCCAAAATTGATTCGAGAAAAAATATATTTAGAAAGCGATGAAAATATTTCATTATCTGGCACCCGATACTTCCATTAAAATTGCCACCAGAAAAATATTAATATAAAATAGGCAAGGAAGGCAGACGGAAACCAGTTATCGAAAGTAAAAAGTTCATAATAAAATACGACCTCGGGGCTCCAATATGAAATGATGAATTGTTAAAATTCCGCCAGCGTGTAACAATTCCATAAGTCAATTCAGTCGATACGTACCTAAGGGAAATTATCGGCTACTGATAGCCACCGCGGGGAGGCCTAGGCTTGAGACGGACATTAATATTTAAATCGTCTTCGATAAAATAAAGAACGGAGACTTTTTCAAAATTTTATACATAATATATGGAATTAAATCTATCTTGCGTTTAATAAAGAGAAAAGAATGAGATCTTTACACATTAGCATAATTATCTTGTGTTAAGCGTCTGATGAAGTGACTGATGGCCGTTGGAGCAAACAAGTCTTTGAGTCGAAACCGCGAGACTACAAACGGAAGGTGGGACCACGCGCCCAGTTAGATGGACTGACTACCTGAAAATGGTAGCTGGGATTGACTGGATACGAAGGGCGGAGAATCAGGTGTTATGGTGCACATTAGAAGAAGCTAGTTGATAAATTGATTGAAGCGTATGTTTGCTTGTTTCAGAGATTTTGTTGTGATCACATATATACACTGATACTCGTTGTCATGTCGATAGTATTTTTTTCCTATCGATATAAACGACACACTTCAGCAACTTCCAAATAAAAACTATTGTAATGACGCAGTGACTGTAAACAGTGTACGATAGTATCGATGAAATAATATCAACATATTATATACTTGTTTTTTCAAGTACCTTCGCTGAATTTGATCAACGTGTAGTATTGAACTAGTAAATTTCGAGAAAACGTCTTGAATTCATAACGTAACTTCCTTTGCTCTAAAATTATCATTCAATTTATAACGTCATTTATCTTTCTAACACATACTGGCATATTGGCAATGTTATAATTGCCTGACAAGATTAACAAGTAAGTAAATATAAAATTACTTTCAATTCTGAATATTTTTTTGCCAATAGTATCGATAATTCAGCTACAATTATAAGTGACTGGATACAACACAAAGATGGATCTTTCGCAACTCAACAAACTTTTTTAATTTCGCCCAAAAAATCATCCCTAAAGAATCTTGGATGAATAGAAGTGATCCTCGTTAAAAAGTACAATGAAATATTGGCATTTGACTAATGGCTTCTTACTGAAACGACTTTTAACTAGATTTTATTGCTCAGCCAATTAGATTACAAACTCGAATCAATTATTATGTAGTGATAATTTCGTTCAGGGACTGGATGTCATTACAAGCGAGATATCTTAAGAAAACAAATGGACATTATAATCTGAAATGAAAGAAATAGTAATAACTTTGTAGGCAGGATAGTAATAAACAACTGGCCAAGTGCGAGTCGGACTCGCCCATTAAGGGTTCCGTAGCAGCAAGTAACATAATAATGTTTATTTAAATTTTTTATATTTATGATTTATGACGTATTAAAAAAAACTACTTACTAGATCTCGTTCAAACCAATTATCGTTGGAAGTTTACAGGGTAATGTACATCATATATTTTTTTAATTTTATCATTCTCTTATTTTAGAAATTACAGAGGGGGGGGGGCACACATTTTACCACTTTGGAAGTGTCTCTCGCGCAAACTATTCAGTTTAGAAAAAATATATATTAGAAACCTCAATATCATTTTTGAAGACCTATGCATAGATACCAACACGTATGGGTTTAATGAAATAAATATTTTTGAGTTTTAGTTCTAAGTATTTGGAACCCCAAAAATTATTGTTTTTTTTTCTATTTTTGTATGAAAATCTTAATGCGGTTCACAGAATACATCTACTTACTAAGTTTAAACAGCATAGATCTTATAGTTTAGGAAAAAAGTGGCTGTGATATACGGACGGACAGACAGACAGACATGACGAATCTATAAGGGTTCCGTTTTTTGCCATTTGGCAACGGAACCCTACAAACTGGCGAAGTGCGAGTCGGACTCGCCCATGAAGGGTTCCGTAACAGAAAGTAAAATTTTTACATTTGAGTTGATCGAATGAAAGGTAAATTGCGGTTTAAAAAAGTGGAAGTTTACATGGTAATGTATATCATAAACCGCACGCCATCTTCGGTCTCTAATGCCAGGGTGATAAGGCAATTCCCTCCCACTCCGGCTGACCCTGGGCCATCTTTGGAGATGATGTTCTCGGTGTGGGAAACACGGTGCTGCCTATTAATTTTTTTTAATGTTATATTTCTCTTTTTTTAGAAATACAGGGGGGGGGGACACACATTTTACCACTTTGGAAGTGTCTCTCGCACAAACTATTCAGCTGAGAAAAAATGATATCAGAAACCTCAATATCATTTTTGAAGACCTATCCACGTATGGGTTTGATTCTAAGTATGGGGGAACCCCCAAAATGTATTGTTTTTTTTTTCTGTTTTTCTATTTTTGTGTTAAAATCTTAATGCGGTTCACAGAATTACCAAGTTTCTACAGTATAGTTCTTATAGTTTCAGAAAAAGTGGCTGTGACATACGAACGGACAGACAGATAGACATGACGTATCTATAAGGGTTCCGTTTTTTGCCATTTATAACATTGTAAAAATTTCAATCCCAAAAAGTATTTATGCTGGCAGAGGAAGAAATAGTGCCCATAAAATGTTTGTATCGCGCATTGCTACCTTTTTTTTTTTTTCGTGTGGAAATCCTTTCGGATACCCCCCCGCCGGTCAGCGGGGGCGGTGATGTCGGGCTTGAACCGACTAAAACCGCACGCCGTCTCGGGTCTACAGACGCCGGGGTAAGGTACACAGAAGAATAGTTAAAAGGACATGGCATTCTATGGCGCGTTCCACTGTATAGTTAGATTAGCACTTCATTATAGGAGATTACAGTATAGAATTTGAAATAAAAAAAATACCTAGAAAGGCTTTTTTTTATACCACTAAGGTGGCAGACAAGTACACGGCCCATCTGATGGGAAGCGATTACCGCGGCCTATGGACGTGTGCAACACCAGTGGCGTCACAGTCGCGCTGCCGATCCTGTAAAGGAAAAGGGATGGGAAAGTAGTTTGGGAGGGGGTGGGAAAGGATTTTGGGAGGGGATGGGAAAGAAGTTTGGGCTCCGGCACTCTCACTCACCAAACGGAACGCAACAGTTCAAACACTGTTACTTGGCGTCGATATTCTGTGAGAGTTGGTGCTTCCCCGGTCGAGTCGGCCCATTCATGCAACGGCCAAAATGACTGTTGCTTGACTCTACCACTCTTATTAATAAAGGCTTTTACAGGTTCAACAATTTGCGTTACTCTCCTGTTGTTATAAGCCTCCATAACCTACGAAGACCGCTGCGTATGCCACTCAGTGTTAAAAGAGGGACAAGCATTAAAATACACGAATAATTTCCTGTTCATTCCACTGTCACACCTCACGGTGAGAAGAACAAATGACGCATAAATTAAACTGTTTTATTTTACAAAATCTGTTCGGCACTGCAGCCAATAATAGGTTCGCGACAAATAATAACACAGCCTGAAGGCTCCTCCGCTTGACTTCCATGTTCTCAGAGAAAAGTCCTTTTAAAAGCTTTCGTAGAACAATTCCACTCTTTTTTACGAATCTCGTAATTGAAAATTTGCTTTCTCAGCTATTGTATTTCGTGTGTTTTTATTTAATTTAATAACAAACTTCACTGGTGGCTTTGTGTTTGAATGTTCACGTACTATGGGCGGAATGAATTCTTAATGTTGTTTCCGAATAACCTTTTTGCCCTGGTCGTATTAAACACAACCATGCGAGTGTCTTTATAAGGGAAAGTTCATTAATTATTTCGTTTCTTTATGTAACCCTGGTGATAAATTTAATAACCTTACGGCAACCGGCTGGCAAAAGGGATGTAGGTCCACCCTCTCACTCAATATCAACTTCAAGTAGAGGAATTTTGCATTTTGTACGGTTTTTAGGAGTATGAGAGGTTTCATCTCCCTAATGTTTGTAATTACCTATGCATTCTGTGTTGTCATTACTATGAATACTAACATCTTTCACTTGCACTATCTCTTCGTATTAAGAACAACAGAGGTAAGACTATGGGTCACTTTAATATAGTGCAAGTAACACCGTTACGAACTAAACAAACACACACACACACACACACACATACACACACATACACACACATACACATGAAAATACACAACATCCAAAGAATTTAAATATTAACTTTGCTTACCTATTTTTGGTTTCTATGTGTTGTTATTGTAATTTTGTTTTAGTTAACTCTTTTCTTTATTTAACTGTTTTGTTGTTTTTTTTGGCTTTAAATTTTTTTTTTTTTTATACCACTAAAGTGGCAGACATGCACACGGCCCACCTGATGGGAAGGGGTTACCGCGGCCTATGGACGTGTCCAACACCAGTGGCGTTACACTCGCGCTGCCGACCCTGTAAAGGAAAGGGGATGGGACAGGGGTTTGGGAGGGGATGGGAAAAGAGTTTGGGAGGGGATGGGAAAGGAGTTTGGAAGGGGATGGGAAAGGAGTTTGGGCTCCGGCACTCTCACTCACCAAACGGAACGCAACAGTTCAAATACTGTTACTTGGCGTCGATATTCTGTAAGAGGGTGGTGCTTCCCCGGTCGAGTCGGCCCATTCATGCAACGGCCAAAATGACTGTTGCTTGACTCTACCACCTACATGCTTGACTCTACCACCTTATTATAAATTGGTTCGCCTACTCCTGTATGTACTTTTTTGCTATGACTCAGTATGATTTTCTGTGCTGTGGAATGCTTGATTATCCACACACATATACCACAAGTACTTACCTAGCTTGGAGACCAGTCTCCCAATACCTTGTCAACGGTAATCATATAGTTTTTTGAATTTATATATATATATTAGTGGCCTCTGTGGCGTAGCGACATTCGACAGCTACGACGGGGGGCGCGGGTTCGATTCCCGCTCAGTGCAAATATTTGTATGCATGAATAAGTCTATTTGCATTGGTCTGGGTGTTTCTATGTATAATATGTATGTATTTACAAAAAAAAGTATATGAGTATGTTTATCCGCATTCTGGAACCCATAACACAAGCTAGTTAAACTATGCTTACTTTGGGTCTAGAAAGCGCTGTGTAGAATGTCGTAGAATATTTATTTATTATTTATATTAAACGGGCCTTGAACTTGATGAAGTATTAGAATTCTCTGTTTTCTTTTTCCTATAATCCTGAGTACTGTAAGCGTGGTGTGCACATGCGTCTGTCGTGTCTGTCAAACTGAAAATCATTATTTTAGAAATGATAGCACCTGGAACGCCTCTGCTTTTTGCATGTCACCTTAGCTTTTACAACACACATACAATTTCTCCTCTACTTCAACTGGCACATCAATGAATGAAGTTACGTGTAGCAAAGAATGGAACAGGACCCCGGGAAGAAATACTTCTCCAGAAATTGGCGAACAATATTACCGTTACATACCGCTCCAATTCCATTTCATAAATAATTTAATTTTAGGAAATGGATGTGGAAAGGTTTCCAAAGAAAATTAAGAAGCAATTGCAGTTATTTTTGCTCTTTGTACTGCTTTACCTTTAATCGATATAAGGAACTATCTAGTTCAAGTCCTTCATCAGGCTACAAGGTTTAATGCTTCAGGAGATAACATATTCTCATTTAGTGCTACCACTACAATAGAAACTGGTGCAGAGTACTCATACTCAAAATCCCCATTCACGCCTGACATCACGTACGATCTGTTTTGAGTTGATCATTTACATAACATAACTTCACGCCTGTATCCCCAATGCGGTAGGCAGAGGTGTATTACACACCCACGATTCGCCAGTTATGTTAAGGTCCCAATGTAATAGGGGGCGAGCCTATTGCCATCGGGCACATTATTAAGCGAGCGATAATTAACATTTCTTAATGCACACATAACTACGAAAAGTCAGAGGTGTGTGCCCGGGGCGACTGGGGATCGAACTCTAGACCTCGTCTCAGCAGTCCGTTACGTACGCCACTGGGCTATCGCTGCTGTCATTGATCATTTATATACGTCAAAAAGGCCGCAAATCGTCAGCCAAGCTCGCAGTTATACATGCAACATCGCATAACGAGCGCACGGTAAATGGTTTTGTCAATTTAAATCGAGTTGTTCAATTAACGAGTCCAATTAAAATATTGTTTTGCCGATATTTTCCAAAAGGAAGAAAATGAAACGTATTTTTTTTATTTCATGTCTGAACTATCTCATTCTCGTACCCTAAATCTTGGAAATATTGAAGCCCCGCAGCTTCGCACGTTAAATTGAGGCCTGCTGCCACGGGGATCGAAGTATGTCACATACTTCTACACTAATGTATGAAAATTTGCAGGATTTTTTGACATTTACTGTTACTGCTCCGCTCTCCTGGATAGTA
This sequence comes from Cybosia mesomella, assembly GCA_946251805.1. Taxonomy (NCBI): domain Eukaryota; kingdom Metazoa; phylum Arthropoda; class Insecta; order Lepidoptera; family Erebidae; genus Cybosia; species Cybosia mesomella. The sequence continues at coordinate 39,219,982 of OX276389.1, forward strand.
GCGTGCCTGTAACCTTCTGTGATAAATGAATTGATAAACAGAATTTGTCAATTCGAACCAGTAGTTCCTGAAATTTGCGCGTTCAACAAAATAAACAAACAAATTCAATGAAATATTGAAGCAATTAGTATGATAACTTTCCCTATAGATTTAGATCGGAAAAAGAGAACATCTAGGACGGGACTTGAACTCGATCCTTGAACTCATTGTTTCCGTAGTTCGTAAGAATTACAGTAGATGGCTCCAGCGTCGCCCCGAGACGCATTTTTTTCTGTTTTTTTCTTTTTATACCACTAAGGTGGCAGACAAGCACACGGCCCACCTGATGGGAAGCGGTTACCGCGGCCTATGGGCGTGTGCAACACCCGTGGCGTCAAACTCGCGCTGCCGACCCTGTAAAGGAAAGGGGATGGGAAAGGAGTTTGGGAGGGGATGGGAAAGGAGTTTGGGCACCGGCACTCTCACTCACCAAATGGAACGCAACAGTTCAAATACTGTTTCTTGGCGTCGATATTCTGTATCGCATATAATATATCGGAGAATTCCGAATAACTGGGACGTGACTAGGTAGCTCAGTGGGTCAGATTATTCCCCCTGTAAGGGACTGGTTGCGGGTTCAAGTCCCGTCTTAGATGTTCTCTTTTTCCGATCAAAATCTAAAACAAACAAATTATTCAGCTTTATAATTCAAAGTGGATATTAAGATATATGTTTAAATGAACACGTGGGTGAGGTTGTAAACAGTAATTCACTAGCGAACATACACAGTGAACATCACAGTATTTAGTCGGTTCAAGCCCGACATAACCGCCCCCGCTGGCCGGCGGGGGGGTATCCGAAGGGATTTTCGCGCGAAAAAAAAAAAGGTACTACTGTACTATGGCCCAGGGTCAGTCGATGGACCAGGGCCCGGCGTCTGAAGACCCGAGACGGCGTGCGGTTTTAGTCGGTTCAAGCCCGACATGACCGCCTCCGCTGGCCGGGGGGGGGGGGGTATCCGAAGGGATTTTCGCATGAAAAAAAAAAGGTACTACTGTACTACTGAACGATAAATTCCTATTGAGGGGAGGTCACAAGTTCATAACGGAAAATGAACTGGTGGGCAAGTACAGAAAATTGGAGATGTCACATCTTGCTCAGTGTTGTTTGTCTATTTCTAATTTCTGCTGGTGGATAGGGATAATACAATTAATCAATTAACCTATTGCAGTCCACTGCTGGACATAGGCCTCTCCCATTGTACGCCATAGCACCTGATCCTCCACCTTGCGCTTCCAGTCTATCCCAGCTATAGATATCTGTAATCTTTTAACATTAAGCGAGCCATGTAAGCCATCTTGTATTTATTTGAAATTTGTTGGTAAGACATTATACAATAATAATTTAAAAATTACAAACCCTGATAGATACCGCTCAAAATTATGCGACCTTCAAACAATCAACAATTCATTACTAACCCGATTCACGCACTCTTCTATTATTCCAATTTCAAATCCAACTAAAACTAAACTGATTTAAAACCGAAATGAAAGTAACCCTACACTACAAAAAGGTTTAGCAAAAAAAGATCCAATCATGACGACAAAAGATGAAGGAAGGAATAAAAGATGTATTACTTGTAACGAGACCATTAAGGATAACGAGTGGCCTGTCCGATATTATTTATTTGTAGAAGGTCAATTAAATGGCTACTGGAATTGCCTCATTTAATACTTTTGGAAATATCGTTAGGGATCACCGCTTTACAGCGATTATTGATTGCTAAGTTAGTATTAGTAACTTTCAACGTTTTGAATTTGAAACACTACTTTTCTTACTAAAACGCTTTTATTAGCTGTCTTAATGTATGTATGGGTGTGATATTGTCGGAAGTTTACGCGAAGCTATTGAAAAAAAAAAAAACATCCTAATTTTAATAGATATGATGGTTGGAATCTACCACCAGCTTGGGAACCAGATCAGTCATTCACTCAATTAATTCTAAGAAAAATCATAATACAACAAGACTTCATGACACTGTGAGCTCATTCTGCATAAATAGTAACACTAACAATTCACCATAGTTCGGGTACTTTGAGATAACTTATACTTCAAAATACATGACAACAACCATCTTTAGTCTCTCCGTGACCATGGCTGCTGAAAAGCAACCGAAACGTCGGGATCAATGTAAAATAATCCGTTAAAAAATAGTTTTATTTCAAAGGATAGTATGTATAACGTAATTTTCGAACTCAACTTTGGAACGCTTCAAAACATCGAATTGATTTGAAATGTTGCGCACTTATCAAGGACCGGTCACAATACAATAATTTGAAAAGACTTTTTAATTAAGCTGTCTGATAAGGGTACGAAGTGGTAAGGTACAAGATGTATTTTGAATGATAGGAGAAACTGTGCCACTGAGATAGACTTAAGGTCTACTTCCCGATGGTTGATATTGGTGGTGTTATTCTATTGCCAGATTTGATTTTTAGAATATTTCTAACATAACATAACATAACATAAACTCACGCCTATATCCCCGAAGGGATAGGCAGAGGTGCTAGCACCCACATTTCGCCAGTTTATGCTTAGGTCCCAAAGTAATAGGTGGCGAGCCTATTGCCATTAACCGGGCACTTATAAACCTGCGATAAATACACACATAACTTCGAAAAGCATCGAAAAGTCATTGGTGTGTGCCATGGTAAAACCGGGGGTCGAACCCGAGACCTCGTCTCAGCAGTCCATTACCCATACCACTAGGCTACCGCGGCTTCTTATTTCTGAATCTGAATAATCTTCCTCTCTGGTTGCTTTTGGGCAGTAAAAGCTGTGCTTTCCCAAAAACAAACTGATCTATTCGACCATTATAACATAACATAACATAACTTCACGCCTGTATCCCCGAAGGGGTAGGCAGTGGTGAAATTACACAACTACGATTCGCCAGTTATGTTGAGGTCAAGGCAAGCCTATTGCCATCTACCGGGCACATTATTAAGCGAGCGATAATTATCATTTATTAATGCACACATAACTACGAAAAGTTAGAGGTGTGTGCCTGGGCAACGGGGGATCGAACTTGAGACCTCGTCACAGCAGTCCGTTGCGTATGCCACTGGGCTATCGTCGCTATTTCATCTAAATTAATAGATACTTTAAATAATAATAATAATATATTTATTTATCAGACAACATTAATCCATTTTGTTAGTAACAATAATTCTTAACCTATGTTAGTAAAATTAAATCATAGTAACATTGCATTGAATTATTTAATTATCTGTCCCACCCAATGTCTCAATATGGGACAGTCTATTTTTGCAACAATTACCTTAAGGACACTGTTAGAGCTAGCCCGCGTCCTGTGCAACAATGAAGAGATTCTTTTACGCCGTATAGCGTAAAAGTCATCTGTACGTTCCTGTGCAAACATCGTCGACGCGCTACAGTATCGGGGCAGCCCCAACAATGCCCTGAAGGTATTGTTGTACTGAACTCGGAGAGCATTTCAAGATTTCTGAGTAAAGCTGACCCACAGGGCGCTCGTGTAGAAGACCTGGCAAAAAGCTTTGAACAAGGTTATTTTCACTTGTTTCGTACATCGAGCAAACCTGCGGGCCAACATATTATCTCTCACTGCCAATGCCCGCCTTTCTCGTTCCATATCCGCATCATCTCTCATAGAGCTTGTGATAATGTGGCCCAGGTATTTGAACTGATTGACTACTTTAACTTTTTATTAACTTTGGTTATCATAAACCACTTCTGTATGCTTTTAAAAAGTCTCTGATACTATTTACACTGTTGATTGATGGCACTTGGTGGAACTTGCTACACATATTGAAACAAATGTATCACTTGTACTTTTCCACTGTTATATTTAATAATCACACCTGACCGGTTTCACCTCTCGGCATTCTCAAAGGTTGTTTGATTAATTTGACTGATGCCGAGAGGCGAAACCGATCAGGTGTAATTATTAAATATAATAGTGGACAAGTAAAAGTGATACATTTCTTTAAATAAGTCTCCATACATTCCTTCGTTTCCATTTTGCTTCCAATTCTTTATTTTTCCCTCCACTTTCCTTTCAGTATCATCAGTCCCGGTCCCCCGTGCTTGAAAATAGACTGACCAGGCGTCTTCGACAACTGACCAAACAGCAACTGCGCACGGCCACAGCTGCCATCACGGGGCACGGCTCCTTTAATAAACACCTTTATATTTTAGGAATCACCGACAGCCCTCTCTGCAGAGCCTGCATGAAAGAGGAAGAAACAGCGGCACACGTGCTCCTACACTGCCCTGTAACCGCCACATACAGGGTAAAGTACTTCGGAAATACAGGTACGCTCCGGGAGATCGCCAGCAGCGCGAATAGCCTGCTGGCGTTCTTCAATGAGTTGGGGTGTGTAGAAATATATTCAGGATTGGAATAAAAATGCAGTTTCCGTGATGAGAAGTAAAAATGTAATGAACGAAAAAATGGATAGGTACATACAAAATATCACAAAAATTAAGAAACAAGTAGGTATGCAAAAGTGCATTAATTAAAAACACCTACTTGATTAGCGTTAGCAAAGAAAGTTAGCTATTTAGGTTGCGTTGACCATTTGAAAGGGTCTAAACAGGGTGGATCGAGTGAAATGCCCACCCTCACGCAAAAACCGCGCCTTGTCGTGGAGTTGCGGATACCAGCTCGCGAAACCATACCATACCATACCATAGTCCCGGTCTTATTTCAGGCTTTCACCTCGGATTTCGGTGACTACTTTACGACTTTTTTTATGCATGGTCTTGAGCTTCCATGGTAGTGAGACCATTAGCACGCATATCATTCTCTACAGCGTGTATTGTGCTGTATTAATAGTTCTAACTTGGAGCACTTATTTACTCCCTTCAGTAATATTGTATTAGCAATGGGAGTCGTTCACAATTAGGGGAGCAGTATATATTATACGGTCAAAGTAGTCTTGCATACAGTTAACATTTCAGCTCAGAGTATAGAGGTATAGACCGAAGCGAACGAAGCTCTTATACTCGGCATAGCTGTTTGTTGGTGGCTGAATTCCTCCGCTACCACTCGCGCGAACTTGACCAAATTTACCACGGTGATAGTGTGGACACTGAGGAGTGTTTTCGGTTTCGTTTTTAGGAGATGGTTCATGTCCGATGTACCATTGAGGAATAAAATCACCGTAAAACCGTTTCACGAGCGTGCGGCCTTAGCTAAGCGCGCGACCGTAGTAAGATATCTTATTTTCAAGTAAGAGTCCTGCTCGCTCAGCTCAATTTATTTCAGTCGCACCCTGCACTGTATTCCTAGTTATCTTTGCTAGCTTGGGCACAATTAAAATACTGCTTACTACATCTCTGACCATTTTAGTTACAGTGTGAACAAAGTACACAGGAGTGTCACCCTCCAGTCTAAGTAACTAATGAATTCAATTACGTCACAGCGTCGCTACACTGTTCTTGTGTGTAAAAAGCAAGACGAACAACAAAATCATAGCCGGGTCGCACCGCGTCGAGCTTAAACCCAATTGACGTGAGGGGAAAACACCAGTAACATAACCGCCCCCGCTGGCCGGCGGGGGGGTATCCGAAGGGATTTCCGCACGATAAAAAAAAAAAAAAAAAAAAAAAAAAAAAGGGGAAAACACCAGTTATCGGCGCTGTAGAAATTTAAAATATTTGCTTGTTTCACTAGAACTTACCTGTACATTGAAAGCAAACATAAGTGAGTTATTAAAAAATACTACTTGATCGTCATAAACAGTAATCAAAATCATAAACTTTGATTTATTTTAATAATTATTGTCTTTAATACTTTCTGTCGTCACATTTTTTTTTTCTATGATGACTAGGTACCAATCTCCAGGGGTGTGTGTTGGGTAACCTACTCGAGTGTCGCTCCGATTCCGATCCCGCTGCAGTCCGGGGGGAACGGAATCAGAGCGGCCGGTACACCCTGGGCGGCGGTCAATGGCTTCCCCTTCCCCCCTCCCCTTCATAGGGTTGGCATTGATCGTCGGCCAATACCCAACGTGGCGGGAACACATCGCTCTCCGTACTCCTCTGTTTTCAGAGGAGACAGGATGAGCGATGCTGTTAGTGGTGAGATGGCCCAGGGTCAGTCGAGGTGCGAGGGATATGCTCTATGGGTAACCTGGCGTCTAAAGACCCGAGACGGCGTGCGGTTTTAGTCGGTGCAAGCCCGACATAACCGCCCCCGCTGGCCGGCGGGGGGGTATCCGAAGGGATTTCCGCACGATAAAAGAAAAAAAAAAAGGTACCAATCTCCAGTATACTATACCAGATATCATATCAAATTCACATTCGTAATTACACAGTACGACGAATGTTATAACTTTTAATGAGAATTTAAAAGTCTATGTTACTTACTTTTTATCAGTTTTTTAGCATCTTAACTCGTCAAATGAGGTTATTGGTTTCAAAAATAAGCTACGTCAATATTTAAAAACATAACTTCGATCTAAATTCATCAACAACTTATACAAATGATTTCGGTATCGGAAAAGCGGCGATAGCCCAGTGGCGTACGTAACGGACTGCTGAGACGAGGTCTCGACTTCGATCCCCAGTCGCCCCGGGCACACACCTCTGACTTTTCGTAGTTATGTGTGCATTAATAATTGTAAATTATCGCTCGCTTAATAATGTGCCCGGTAGATGGCAATATGCTCACCCCCTATTACATTGCGACCTTAACATAACTGACTAATCGTGGGTGTATAATACACCTCTGACTACCGCTTCGGGGATACAGGCGTGAAGTTATATTATGTTATGTTTATGATTTTGGTTTCCTATCATTATTGTAAATTTAAATGTATTTTATTCTCAAATTACTGGGCGTACAATTGTTCCGTTCACCTTCCTCGCTGCGAGTATTTTCGTGCGATTTTCCCTCACGTCCCTCGCGAGTCTGCGGTGCTATTTGCCACATTAACTTATTTTTCAGTGCACTACGTCAAAAATGTCTAAAATTGCAGCAGAATAATGCTGCAGAGATCACCACTATTGAGGGCAGTTAGTCACGAACGAGTATTTCTTGTTGAATTGTGAGAAAATTAATGGCAGAGAAAACACTGAAAATAGAAAATAATAATGATAAAATACTTGCTTCGTTTCTAAAATGATGAAACATTGTTTGAGTAAATTGAATTATTTTTATACACAGACCACATCTTTGTGTTTTACTAAAGATCTACATTTTAAAACCGTTCAAAACTTGTTTAAAAGTATTGGATAACATATGTTTATTTTCAAAATAAGTAGGCAACCCGGTAAGCGTCCATCTAGGTGTACCCAATGTCGATCAAATCGATGACGTTTTAAGAAAAAGCGAAGTCAAGAGCAGCTAACCGTAGCTGATGATCATTTATTTAACAATTTTATTTTACAACGCCGGTATATCTATATTATTATAAAATTGTAAACTAGTTGTAAATTTACATTGGATATAGCTAAAAAGAAACCTGGGTTATGTTAAATGAACGTCACTGAACAAGAACATTTTTTTTAGATTTCTTGTCCGTTGGTCTGTTTGTTCGCGATGGACGCAAAAACTACTGAATGGATATTGATGCGGTTTTAGGTAGATTTCGATGAAATCGATCTACCTATTGGTTTCTTGACTACTGTCGAATTTAAAAAAAAATTCTTCATAGGAGGTCTAGTTATGACCCCCTGAGTCCGAAATGACCACTGGTCAAAAAGTTTATATATATATATATATATGTGTGTATGGTTCCACTTCCCAAAATTTGCGGCACTCTCACGGTCGCATTTTTGCCCCGATCGCTTTCAAACTGCGGTCAAAAATTGCTTGGGTGTAAACTTAGTTTATGTTCGTGAACGGATGGAATCCGGCCTAAGGGGACGGTAGGGCCTCACTTTTTGTGAAATCAGTTATTCCTCAAAATTTCACGTTCCATGAAAGATATTCGAACCGTTCTAATTTTATCCCATAGTATACATGAATACCAACAACTTTAATTATAAACCTATAAGATTAAAACTTTAACTAAAAGTGGAAGGGGGAAAAACCAACATTTTTCGGGAAAAAAATCATAACTTCTAACCGGTGAACATTCTTGCAGTCGGAAACATTTTTAATCGATAGGCCATTTTTAAGTCTAAAATAAATGTCTGAAAAGTTTTTCGCTAAAAGTTACCGTTTTCGAGAAAAAAAAAAATTAATTGCTTCACGAAATCTACACGTGCGTTCCCCCTGCGGGAACGGATTTTTTTCTATTAGAAAGGTCTTGGTCAGACTTAAATCTGCCGTATGTTTGATTGCAATTGGTTAAGTAAAACCGGAGATATTACCAAAAACGATAAACGACATCCAAGCGCATCAGCTAGTAATTTATATATCAAATATATTTATCTATTTTATTATTTTTTATTGTTTTTTTTTTATATTTAGGACACGTCAATTTGACTTCACCTCGCCTGATGGTAAGCTGAAGGTAAAGTCTCAGGAAAGAGGGTCACCATTATATACATGTACCATGTTAACAATGGTGGCACTCAGCTTGACGGTCTCATCAGAAGAGGATTGTCGTCGCAGCACCGCGTGACACCCACCGGTCCCACTAGTGCTGCGACCACAATCCCCCTGCCCGGCTATGCACTTGCTGACCCCTGAACGCAATCAAACCGAAATTGGATTACTATGGAGGGTTAATTGTACACTGCCCTTATTGTCACTATTTGTTCCTATCCATCCAAAGGTTGCCTGGAAGGGATAAAAAAATAAATTCTAGGACATATTACACAGCGCCATCTAGACTCAAACTAAGCAGAGCTTGTCATATGGGTTTTAGAAAGCGGATAATCATACTTAGATACTTTTTTGTTCTAAATAAATATATATTAGACATAGAAACACTCAGATCAATACAAATATACATATTTGCAATGAGCGGGAATCGAACCCGCGGCCTCTGACTTAGCAGTCGAATGCTCTACCGCTACGCCACAGAAGTCGCAGGATCGCTATTAGCGATAAGGCCGCCATTGTACATGAAGTATAAGTAAAATATTATTTTACACACCACTACTTTATGGCGTACAATAAAGAATATTTATCTTATCTTTTAAATTAATAAGTTTAAAATGGTTCAAAGTATGAAATCGGATGTATGTGCATGTGTGTTTATGTGAGTGGGTGTCTGTGTTTGATTGGGTGCTTATGGGGTATTTATGAAAGCAGAAGAAGTGAAAAGCGTTTGTCGGAATCGTAGTAAGTGGAAACACGTAGTAACTTTTTTTTTCCGTGCTGAAATCCCTTCATACATTCCCGGGCAGCGGGGGGGGGGGGTGTGATGTCGGGCTTGAACCGACTAAAACCGCACGCCGTCTCGGGTCTTAATACGCCGGGTTGTAAGGTTGCCCATAGAGCATATCCCTCGTACCCCGACTGACCCTGGGCCATCTCCGGTTTCGAGATGGCTTCCTCGGGTTTGGGAACCACGGTGTCCCCGTCTTGCCCCGGTTTGGGGGAGGGGTGCTAGTCGCCCCACCGTCCCGACCTGCTTCTGCTGGGGTGACAGGCGGGGGGTGGGCGGTGGGGTTCGCTGAAGGAGGTGGTGGCGGCCCACGCGCTCGCAAACACGTAGTACCTGACTGCTCCAATAAGAAATGCATACGTTGGTTAATACGCAGTCTGACTTCATTCTTTTTGAGCGCAGTGTGATGAATACTAAAACTTTACATAATACCAAAACACCCCATACTCATATTACGATGCGTATTTCAATAAAATATTTTATGTTCCGCAATAACTATTTAATGCACCTTTACGGTAAAACTCATGACGGAAGGGGATGGCAGAGGGGTACATGTTTTATTTTATACTTTTCGGTCCCACATAATATTGTCGTTTACCAAGTATACATTTACTTACTCTGAATTATCTAATAGGAAAACTCAATGATACTGAAATCGATCCGGGAATCGAAAATCTATGTGTCATTCCTAATACATATTAAATACAGTTCACCCCCGGTAATCCGACAAAAGTTTTGCAGGACAATGTGAGACTAACGAATTTGTCGGATTATTGAGCTGAGTGAGACGAAATCGAGCGAAAGCTCCTCATACCAGACTTCAGGATTTTCTTTGTCGCAGGTCTCCTCCTAAACTACTAATCCAATCAGAACCAAATTTGGCATGATTAAAGAGGTCAATCAGAGGAAGGTTTATGGATATATTTTGAAAAAATTAATGCTACCACAGAGGAATGATCACCGTTAAAAAAAAATCCAGATGGAATTACATAATAACTGCTCAAGACACTGTGACCAAACTTTACACGCTCAGAAAGCATGTCCAGAGTTGTGACTTTCAAAAAGAATTTTCAAAATTGGACTTGCCACGGAGGAATGATCACTGTTCAAATCACGACGTCTCACTCAGCTCAACATTGCAAGCAGCGATTCGCCTTGCAGACCTAGTAGGGCACTCCGTAAGTCCCCCTATTGTCCGGAGTTACTTGAAAACTGTATCTTGTTATCCGAAAAATTACGGATCAAAATGATAAGATTCTATCTGAACTACAAATCGTACAATCGTGATAGGCTTGTCGGATTACCGGGGATCCACTGCATCACCAAATCAGTCTTTCCAGCATAAAGGAATAACAAACATACTAAGACTCACATTATAAAGACAAACTTTCACATTATAATCTTTTTTTTTTTTAATTGAAACTGTACTAAGTAAAGGAAGTAAGAAGAAGTAAGATTTATAGAAACTGTACTTTTTTGTAATGGGTGAAAAATGTTAAACTCCCGTCAGGACACGTGACCTGATCGAAATTTCGTAAGACGTTTGCATGACAATTAGAGAAGCGCTAATTACACACTGTACTTAACAACCTTCGTGGCGCGTTCGTTTAATGAGTGGTCGTTGACTCCGTCAAGACGTCTGACTCCGACCGAGGCCCAAGAAATACTTTTTATTATCATATAACTTTTTGTAATATTTTTTCTATCTTGTGTCATAAATCTATTGATATAAAATGGAAATTAAACAAAGTGCATCTATTGACGAAAAAAGTGACGAAGAAATAGCGAAAGAAAATGTTTTTATAAATATTCTAGTATACGACATGCTACACAGCGCTTTCTAGATCCAAAGTAAACGTAGTTTAACTATTGTGAGTGGTAGAGTCAAGCAACAGTCATTTTGGGCCGACTCGACCGGGGAAGCACCACCCTCTCACAGAATATCGACGCCAAGTAACAGTATTTGAGCTGTTGCGTTCCGTTTGGTGAGTGAGAGTGCCGGAGCCCAAACTCCTTTCCTATCCCCTCCCAAACTCCTATCCCATCCCCTCCCAAACTCCTTTCCCATCCCCTTTCCTCTATAGGGTCGGCAGCGCGAGTGTGACGCAACTGGTGTTGCACACGTCTATAGGCCGCGGTAACCGCTTCCCATCAGGTGGGCAGTGTGCTTGTCTTGTCACCTTAGTGGTATAAAAAAAACTAGCTTGTGTTATGGGTTCCAGAATGCGGATAAACATACTACATACATACATAATATACTTTTTTTTGTAAATACATACATATTATACATAGAAACATCCAGACCAATGCAAATAGACATATTCATGCATACAAATATTTACACTGAGCGGGAATCGAACCCGCGCCCCCTGTCGTAGTAGTCGAATGCACTACCGCTACGCCATAGAGGACGTAAATTAGCAGGATATAGTTTCAAAAACTTGAGCTGCATTGCGTTGTATGTAGGTATATACCTGGATGTGTGTGGTCTCCCCAGTATCCCCACATTCTCCAAGCTTGAGACTACAGCTGTGTCCCTACTTGCTTAATATTTGGTTTCTGTTGGTTAGTAGATTCGAGAGAGCTCTTCTAGTAAGATATTCAGTAATACTTGAGTAGCATATTCTCTCGTATTCTGAGTCTTTATAGGTAACGGTAACTCCTTTTTTTTTCCGTGTGGAAACCCCCACGGGTTTCACTCCATCGGTGCCAGCGATGGGGTGGGCGTGTCGGAATCGGACCGACTAAAACCTCATGGTGTCCTTCCCAAGCATCTATTGCCGGGCACCCCGGGTAAGCCCTCGAAACGATAACCCCAGGGTTACCGGCAGGACTTTGATCGCCGCCGCGGCCTGGTGGGGTCGGGTTTTGTCCCTCGTCGGTGAGTTGGCAGGCGTGTCTAGGCTCCTTATTATCAGATGAACTTTCTTGTACATTTCATTGATGTTTTACTGCATTTACTTTACAATTTGATGTTTATTAATTAACTCATTCTACTACTATTATAAATGAATTAGTTTATATGGATGTGTGTAACGCCACAACAGCTGTACGCAACTGGATGAAATTTGGCACAGTCAGGGTATATGAAGCCCCACCAAGACGTTCGAGGCTGAGCCAACCTAACTTTCAAGCCAGTATATATGCTGATTGACGAACGAGACTCTGAATCAGGCTAAACTGGGAACTCGCGGCTCGGGAGTGGAAAAGGAGGAGAAGTCTGCGGACGTCTGAAAGTCTGAGAGAGAGAGAGAGAAGTAATGACGAGCATAAGGATCATCAATAAATGAGAAAACGTTTTTGAAGTGAAAACGTCTTTTAATTTGGCGCACCGCACACAGATTTTTCCGTAGGTTGTAAGTTAGGCTGATCCGTCACGCTCTGAGGTGAAAGGCTCGATCGGGTGAGCTCGGGACCGCCGAGTGTACCCGAGCGACAAAGATGCAGTCAGCTGCTCTTCGCTGTTGTGTCGTTGTGTTTAGTATATTCAATTCATAGGTAATAATTGTCTTTATTAATTTAATAGTTATTATTGGTACGTAATAAAAAAAAAATTGATAATCATTTGGTTTACATTGTGAGGTTAGTGTGTGTAGATATCGGTTTATCGTGCTAATATTATATATTGAAAAATGAAAAATATCAATTGATTGCGATTGCCAATGAAGTTTTCACTTCTGCCCTTCGGTCTTAAGCACACACTTTAATTTTTTTTTCTCTACTTTGTGTCATGCTTTCTTTAAAATATAAAAGAAATCATTCTATATATACGAACATAAATACACCACTGTCAGCATATCAACATAACTTAGCTATATTTTCCCACGGCACTACAGAAATAAAATTACTTAGTTGAACCCGACTCCGCACATTCGCTCCTAACAACACAATTACCTCACTACACCCCCTATTTCTCCATTTTATCTGCATACTACAATAAAAAGCTTTCATTTCTACGCTTATTGGGAAGCTCGCGTTACCTCGTAACGTTCACCCGTTCACCTGATCGTCCGCTATGGCTTTATTACTCCGTTATTGGCACTCGACGCCGCGAATAATTTTTCATTCGTAAACAATTTTAAATGGGTTTTATGTTGAATGCTGAAAATTGTTATAGCTTTGTTTTATTTGCTTTGCACAGCCATTTGTTGGTGGCTGAACTTCTCTGTAACCACTCGCGCGATCTCGGCCAAATTTACCACGGAGATAGTGTGGACACTGAGGTGTGTTTTGAAGCGAGATGGTTCATGTCCGATGTACCATTGAGGAATAATCAACGAAAAATAGTTTCACGAGCACGCGGCCTTAGCTAAGCGCGCGACCGTAGTAAAATGTCTTATTTTCAAGTAAGAGTCCTGCTCGCTCTGCTCATTTATTTCAGTCGCTTCTTCTTCTTCTTCTTCTTCATATGTTGTCTGCAGATTCTATAGAACACGGACAATAAATAATAAGTTACAATGACATATACGGTGGGGCGACTAGCGCCCCTCCCTCAAACCGGGGCAAGACGGGGACATAACCGCCCTCGCTGAGTAGCGAGTATCCGAGGGGATTTTCGCACGATAAAAAAAATATATTGTTGTTCAAGAAAGATTAAAAACAATTCTCATTAACTATCTCATCTATTCAAAACCAAAAATATTTCAATTTCAAAAGACTCCTATTTCTTTTGGCGCCGAAAAATATGATAACCAAATATCGAATTACACAAATTCAAATTACAATTATAAGTAACCAGATAAAATTACAAATACAATTATTTCGGATTTTTCAGCCCGCGGTATCTCTACAAAACCAAAAACGAATTATAACAAAGAAATATTATTTCTCGACCATTTTTATAATTAAAAGCGTCAATAATTATCCGGTCTTTTATAAACCACCAATTAATAAGAAAAAAGAACAAAACGGGAAGGAATGAATTAATTGCAGTCTAAATTACTAAAACGATTACAAAAGAAAATATGACAGGGCTGACCCGTTTAACTTAATGGTTAAAGAGTCTTTCTAGTTCATTTGATTAAAAAAGCTCTGATCCAGAATCAATTGATTTTTATCCTGCTGATGCACAATTCCCTATAGCCCTTATAGTCGCGTACAATAGGGCCGGAATTCCTGTTTGGTTGTACGATTGAATTGTAATTTCAATAAGGTGACAACACTTCATTTGAAACGGGCCTTTTTTTTTTACGTGCGGGCTTAAAACGGGTCTTAGGATAAAAGAAAAGGCTTCAGTTACTAAGAATGTTAAAATGCCGTTCCCTTTGTTAGAGATACGGTTCGACTGTCCGTCTGTGATGCAGGATCGGGTGTCTTTATAATGGTGTTTTGTTACTATTGAATGTTGATCTGTAATGTTTTCTTAACGTACGTATTGTTAAAATAATATATTTTGATGAAGATTGTATTTGAAATTTATAAGGTACTTAATTAAAGAGAAAGAGTTGAAGAAATCCGTTGTTGATGAGGGCCCGAATTGTCATTCGCGTTGCTGTCAATTAATAACGTGCCACTGGAAGGCGTTGAGAAAAAGTGCGTCCTACTAGTGGGTCAGTATAATTATTTTGCTACGATTGTCACGTTAACATTATAATTTACTTTCACAGTTGATCAAGATGTATACCTGTTTTTGTTGAAATCGCAACACCAACGCAAAATAGTAGATTTTTAGACAAGGGTTGAAAGTCACCCATTTCACCTGAGATATTTCTGGCGCTCGAACGAAGTCAGACCGCCAATAGCTCAAGGGTGAAATGGGTGACATTCACCCGAGCTAAAGACTATACTTTTCGTTTCGACTATGTGAGGAAATTAAAATACTACACACAAATTTAATGAAACAGGTATATTGATAATCAGTTCAAATTTAAAGTAAAATTAGAAAAATTGGATATAGATTATTAACAAGAGCTTTTGCCTGTTCTTTAATCTCATCGGGAGTTAAATTAATATCCATGTCACTGGAATCACTTTCCGAAACCATTTTTAATCACAATTAACACAAGGTATTTATTAATATTGAATCTCGTTTTCCCGCTAATTCTTTACCAAACTTTCATTGTTTTTTTTTAATTCTGAAAAAAAGTTATAATTCACGCACATACCGCCAACATTAGAAAAGTTTTGAAAATCGAATCTATTGCTTACATTGTAATCGAGTTGGTCACGAGATGCGCATCTAGGCGGCCATGTAAAAAAAGCGTCATGATATCAAGGCATTATGACGTAACTTCATTATCATGGACTCCATGGCAAAATTTAAAATTATAAAAAAGTTACTTTCCAACCCAACAACCCAACTTACTCATGAAAATTAAACTTTCCGAACAGGAGAGATGAAAAATGAATATATTGTAACAATGCACATTGTACTTTTAAGAATATTAGTGGAATATGTAGTTGATTCCTTAGTTGATATCGATTCATAGTCTACTAATATTATCTGTATTCTTTCATCGACTCTGTCTATGGTTAGCCGTGGTCAACTCTATCGGCTGTCGCAGATTATCTATGAACTCCCACCAAGCCGCTTCTTTCAGCCGACGTTATAAATTACAGTGCAGCGGTTTTGCGAACCCCTAATTTTCTGCATCGCTACCACAAGTGCATAGCTCTGGTACTGAGCCGTTGGTCCGCCGAGCGAGTCACGCAGCGGTTGGTGCCAGCGCGACACGCCGGGCGGATACAGGCAGAGCTAAGTGCAGATTCCTGGCTGCCGCGGGCCGTCTTTCACGTCTTAACGTTTTTCACGTCTTCACATCTCTTCTTTTAACCCTTAACTTCAATCTTAATTGAACTATGCGTACTCACCCTTGAGATCACTTACAATTGATAACATTTAATAAATTAATATATGAAAGGTAAAACTAGTCTCATGTTTGATTTGCTATAACCTTATAAACCAACTACTAACTTCTAATAACTTGTAACTTATAATCTACCCTTAAATTTAACTATCCTTGTTACAATATTATGTATGTTCCAATAACAAAAGACAATCATCTGTTTTAAATTACTGAGATCCAGTTATAAATAATGTAAAACGTAACTCTGCTGAATACGATGTGAATTTTACATTTTAACACATCGAGAAGAGAAATAGCGCTCGTTTGATAAACTGTGTGAATCTACATAAAGTGCAGATGTAAAACTGAATAATACTACGTATCATTTCCCTTACAAGTTAGGCGGGATATTTGATTGGTTACTGTAAAGCAAACGCCAAAATTAATACAATAATGATATCGATTGGACATAACAGGCACTGGCCATGTACCGTTGCTCATTAACAAGGAATTTGTTTTGTTTATTCGAAATAAGATTGTATTGTTCTATCTAGAAAAAAATAATTAAAAATTAAAAATCTTTATTTCTTTAACTTGTACAATTTTAAACATATCCATGACGAGAGTATCCTTTTAAGTATACACTATACTTGTCTTAGGATACCCCCCTCTTCCATAACAGTTGTTATATAAACTTATACATAATACCTTACTGTACCAGGCTATATAATAAGACTAAGAAAACATGTATATGTAGGTATATATATAAAACTACATCATATGCTTGTGTAAATAGGATTATGAAATAGTGTTCATAAGGACCTCCGTTTCATCATAGCTTTTACTTTGTAACCATACCAGTAGCGTCTTTTTGCATTTGTGGTAATTCATATGATATATATCAAGATGTTTATTTATTGTGTTGTATAAGTGTGCCGATTGTCTCGCAAATTGTCTCTCAGCATAACTACTTTTTACCGTGACAACAGGAGCAGCAGAGTATTTGCGCCTTCTATTCACAATGTCACGATTATAACTTAATGAATTATGTAATTTTAGGACAGCGTGTAGGATATATAGTTTTCTAATAGAAAGGAGATTACTAATTGCCTAAAGTTCACTTGTAGGGAATCTATATGGCTTACGGTACATAACTTTTAATAACAATCTTTGTGTTCGTTCCAGTTCTAAGGTTTTAATTTTGGTAGCCCCACCCCATATGGCTATACAATACGTTAATACGGATTGCGCTAGTGAGACGTAAATTTTATTTAAGAGGTTCTTTGATGCGACGTGTCTCAAGTTCTTAAAGGTCCATACTAGTTTTCTGGTTCTGGACATCATCATTTCCATGTGACTATGCCAGGTTAAACGCTGATCCACCATGACGCCTAAGTATTTGGTTTGAATAACTTTACAGAACTTTAGAAATCAATATGTTTTATTTTAAAGTACTGACGTCCATTCGTAATCAGTCGTGTCTTTTGCGTTGTTTGAAACACGACTGTGCTATTAATATACCAACCAATGTCACTTATAATAATGTAAGGATTCTAAAGATACCCCTTAATATCTAAATCTGTTGAGCCATTCAAAAACTATGCTGAAATAAAGGAATTTAACAAAAATAAAATTACACTTCTTTTTTGGACGTATTGGAGTGGAGGACCTTTACAATGATGTACCTTTAAGACTGAGTCAATTTCAAAAAGAAAATATTCTTTGATCAAGAATGCATAGATATTGCGCTTTTTCAATATATTTTTAAAAGCCATTTCACCAAGCAGCTGCATCCAAACACGAGCCAAAGTTATCTGCATTCACAATAACCTTGAACAAATTGATAGAGGCGAGCGTTCACCCGTTATTTTTCATTAAAACATTGCACTTAGACGTGACCCCATTTTAAACAACCTACAATGAACGGAGATGCATATTCCATGTCCTATATCTCCTTATTTGTTCCGTCCGTTGTTCGCAAGAGTACCAGCACTGGTGCTTCGATGCGTTCGATTCCGATCCCAAGAATATTGTTCACGGTAAAAACAATTTCTAGATATTGTTTGTTTGAAATGCTGGATATATTTTTTTTGAAAATTGATTTCGAAATAAGTGGCACTGTGTCAAGATTGAAGCGAATCGCTTCTTTGTGGTGTCGCTGTTTGGGAATGGATTGTGAATTCTTATTGGCAGTGATGTTCGAGGGAACTGCGCGAAATCGACGGCGACGTACATACAGTATTATCTGAGAAATTTTATTTTTAGATGAAAAATTCGCGATAAACTCTCTCACATATAAGTTGAAAAATTGTTTAAGGTAACGAGTTTACGCTGTTAGCTTAGATAAAAGACTTGTATAATATTAGACAGACTGTTTAGAACGAAAACTGTGTCACAGTTTGAGGATGGGGAGTAGGGTAAAACATGAAAACTCGCTTTGCATAAATTACGAGTAAGTTTAATATTAGCAATACGTCTTTAATAATGTTGAGCCGGTAGAAAACAGCTAAATGAACTTAAAGTGAGGTGAAATAACAAAACGTGAGCGACCTTTTTTTTTTACGTGTGGAAGCACCCTCGGGCTTCACCCCATCGATCGGTGCCAACGATGGGGTGGGCGTGTCGGAATCGGACCGACTAAAATCCCACGGTGTTCTCCCCGAGTGTCCAATGCCGGGCACCCCGGGTAAGTCCTCGAAAGGATAACCCCAGCTATTGTTCTGTCTGTTAGTATACTGTTATCTCTCATCCTCCTGATTCTATACTCCATAGATAAAAGTATGCACATATTTAACATAAAATAACATAACATAAACTCACGCCTATATCCCCGAAGGGGTAGGCAGAGGTGCTAGCACCCACATTTCGCCAGTTTATGTTTAGGTCCCAATGTAATAGGTGGCGAGCCTATTGCCATTAACTGGGCACTTATAAACCTGCGATAAATACACACATAACTTCGAAAAGCATCGAAAAGTCATTGGTGTGTGCCATGGTAAAACCTAGGATCGAACCCGAGACCTCGTCTTAGCAGTCCATTACCCATACCACTAGGCTACATATTTGTTACACGAAAATCATTTCGAGACGCAAGTGTATATAAGCTGGCATCAAATTTTATGTATTCACAATATAACGTCTGGACTCAATGGCTGTTCATCTATGAACAGTATGAACACATATAAACTTTTACGGTGGACATGCTATCATACCCTGATATGATGTGCAGAGCCGTACAAACGGGAAGGTGCGACGCTCGTACACTGTACGTACCAATAAATATGATTTAACTTACACTTGTTTCTGAGTTTACCGCAGATTCGGGTGCGACTATAGTGTATTTAGAAGAAATAGCGTTTGTAACATATATATTTACGCCTGGCAATCATTAGAGCGGGAGGCACATTTTGACAGTTATTTTTTTGAGTGACATTTTATTAAATAACGTTAAACTAATATGAGTTTCCTTAGTGCACTACCGCAACCTAAATCTCCTAAGAAAATTTAAAGATCAGAAATATTTAAACATTAAATAACATAACTTCACACCTGTATCCCCGAAGGGGTAGGCAGTGGTGTATTACACACCCACGATTCGCCAGTTATGTTTAAGTACCAATGTAATAGGGCGCGAGTCAATTGCCATCTACCGGGCACATTACTAAGCGAGCGATAATTAACATTTTTAATACACACATAACTACGAAAAGTTAGAGGTGTGTGCCCAGGGCGACTGAGGATCGAACTCGAGGCCTAGTCTTGCCAGTCCGTTACTTTAATTTAAATTTTAAAATTTTAATATTATCGATAGCCACTGGGCTATCGATAATATTTAAATCGATGGTTTAGTCATTATTCTTACTAAGATTTAATTTTCGCTTTATATTCATTGTCAAGTATAATAACGCTAACTAAGTTTAAATTGAATTATACACGTTTATATTCATCGGTGAAATCAAGTCTAAGTGAAACAAATACTGGCAATTCTCTTTCGAACCTTGACCGGCATTTCAAGCAGGATTGTAATCAGGATTAGAGTGGCATTAAACACAAAAGTACCAAATAAACCAAATGATCTGTAATCTAGTATTAACTGAAACAAATTGCCCCTAATTCAGAACTGATTTCGTACACTTCAACTTTGGTATAGGCCGAGCCTAGCCGTAATTTTGGTCTTAAGCCAACAGATTGTTTGTGAAGTCATTCTGGCAACCGTTGTAAATTAAACTACAATATTGATGCCGATTTTGCTGTTACGAGACACGCTAAACTAGACTTAAACTCGAACATGATTAGACAACAGTAAGCACAGTAAGTATGACTGCACTAAAATTAGACAAGGACATAAACTCACGCCTATATCCCCGAAGGGGTAGGCAGAGGTGCTAGCACCCACATTTCACCAGTTTATGTTTAGGTCCCAATGTAATAGGTGGCGAGCCTATTGCCATTAACCGGGCACTTATAAACCTGCGATAAATACACACATAACTTCGAAAAGCATCGAAAAGTCATTGGTGTGTGCCATGGTAATACCTGGGATCGAACCCGAGACCTTGTCTCAGCAGTCCTTTACCCATACCACTAGGCTACCGCTACACTAAAATTAACATTTATGATTCTCTTTAAATTCTGAATGCATTCCGATATCTAATAGAACGTGGTTTAGAAATTCAAATAAAAGCATTTTAGAGATAGTTTAGTTTGATAAGACGCGCAACAGAATTTACACCATATTGTTATACCCGGCATAGCCGTTTGTTGGTGGCTGAACTCCTCCGTAACCACTCGCGCGATCTTGACCAAATTTACCACAGTGATAGTGTGGACACTGAGGACTGTTTTGAAACGAGATGGCTCATGTTCGATGTACCTATTGAAGAATAATTACCGAAAAACAGTTTCACAAGCGCGCAGCCTTAGCTAAGCGCGCGACCGTAGTAAGATGTCTTATTTTCAAGTAAGAGTCCTGCTCGCTCAGCTGAATTTATTTCAGTCGCACCCTGCACTGAATTTCTAGTATCATTACAGTTCGCGTAGTCCTTGTAAGTCCATCGTATAAACTGTAACGTCTTTTGAGATGTTTAACGATCGATATCTGTAGCAGAACTCTTTCTCCAATGTACATACAAAACTAATTTATAATTTGACAATAGTATAGAGGTCACCATTCAGGAGGGCTTTTTAATTCGCGTCAATCGGTTTCTACGAAGAATATTCCGCCCATTGAGCTACCTGGAGATAAGTCCAGGTAACTTAAATGGCTTGGACAACTGAAATTATTTGCAAAAGGTAACTAATATAAGAATAATTCATTAATATATTTGTTTGATGTGAAAACTTCTTTAGCGGCGTTGTGTACTTTTTTGTAATGGGTAAAAAAGATTAAACAGTAAACACGTGACCTGATCGTAAGACAACCAATATAGAAGCGCTAATTTCACACTGTACTTAACAACTTTTTTGGCGCGTTCGTCTAATGAGTGATCGTTGACTTCGTCAAGACTGAGATCGATTCCGACCGAGGCCCAAGAAAAACTTTTTGTCATCATATAACTTTTTGTAATATTTATTCTATTTTGTGCCATAAATCTATTAACATAAAATGGAAATTAAACAAAGTGCATCTATTAATGAAAAAGGTGACGAAAAAATAGCGAAACAAAATGAGTGAGTATTTTATAAATTTACTGGCGATGATGGTTCTGGTAATTATGATGGTGAAAAAGTCGTTGAAATTATGGATGGAAGTTGATTTTTCTGAGAGATAAACATTTTAATGTAATAAAATTGTAATAGTTCTGAAGTGTAGAATTTTTAATGTAATATAAATTGTCATGTTTATGTACGATAGCACAATAAATGAATATTCTATGTTACCATATAAACGGTAGTACTTTTATACTGATAATTAAAAAAATATTATTCTAGGTCAGACTGTACAGCACTCTCTAGTCTAGACCTATTTAAGCATAGCTTGTGTTATGAATTCTAGAATGCGGAAAATGTACTTATATCCATATATTGACGGCCTCTGTGGCGTAGCGGTAGTGCATTCGACTGCTACGACAAGGGGCGCGGGTTCGATTCCCGCTCAGTGCAAATATTTGTATGCATGAATATGTCTATTTGCATTGGTCTGGGTGTTTTTCTATGTATAATATGTATGTATTTACAATATATATATATATAAGTATGTTTATCCACATTCTGGAACCCATAACACAAGCTAGTTAAACTACGCTTACTTTGGGTCTAGAAAGCGCCGTGTAGAATGTCGTAGAATATTTATTTATTTATTATTTTTGTGTAAAAACGTGCATACTATTATACATAGAAACACCTAAACAGTTCCAAAGAGATATAGCCACACATACAAATATTTTCACTGACCGGGAATCGAAACCACGACCTCGAATGTAGCATTCAAATGCTGTCGTCAAAATGTAAATGTAATCCAATATGCCAACCGCTCCCCTTTCCAATATGCTCGCAGCCTAAAACACCTGCGGTTGATAGACTATAAACCTGTGCTACGGTTCGCGCGGCAGCGTGACGCGTGCTGGGGACGCTCCGCGACGCGTCCGCAACCCATTTCATATCGCTATTTATGTCGCGCCAGTATGACTGCGGCCTGCGCTGACGGCTGGCAAAGGCATTATTTGCAATGTTGTAAGTGGGTAATGGAATTGAGAGAATTTATTGCGATATTTTTATTTTGTTAGTTTTATTTTACACTATCTCTGTATTACTAATCTTTTTGCAGTTCCCGTGTCGAGGGGTAAGTGTATGAAGTATATCTTTTCTGCCAGATCACAAAGAATACTGGCGTGATGTGGTGTGATCTGCAATCAAACCGAGGTAAGTATATGGTTGTACGATCGAATAAATCCAGACAGTTCAAGATGGTGAATTAATTAATATATCACTAAACTATACAATAGAACATTTAATTGACATTACTGGATCAGTTGTTATTAAGGTACACTACGTGATCCTCATGTTCGACAAAGTCAAAAACCGGCGAAGTGTGAGTCGGACTCGCCCATGAAGGGTTCCGTAGCAGCACATAACATAATATAAAAGTTCTAGTAGTTTATGAAATACAATGCTTTTTTTAAATTTTTAAAATAATAAAAATAATTTTAAGGAATTTGGAAATCCAAAATGAATGGGAGGGTTCTGCATACCGATGGCCTTAAAGTGGCGCACCTTGATCTATGACTGACCAGTCGGCCGGCCCTGTTAAAATTCTATCTTAACGCCTTTCAGATGACCCTCCCAGACCAGAGTAATCTGGTAAGGTGGGGGAAGGCCACAGAAAAACAATGTTATACTTATGGTGAGGCAATAGGGACGGCTAGACATATATTAGTAGGATGTAGGGTGCTTCTCGATAGAGGCCATTACTCACGCCGCCACGATAAGGTGCTTATCATCATACGTGAAGCAATGAGTCTGGCAGTAGCTAGAGCCAAAAAAGGATTGACTACTAACAGACGTCATATCAACTTTGTGTCTGAAGGTTCATCCATAATATCCAGGAACAAACCTTATTCAATCTTAGATACTGCCCCAGATTGGACTCTCCTAATCGACATGTATGAAAAGCACTATAAAATTCCGGAGGATGTTGGGGTTTCGTCATCTAGACCTGACATATTCCAATACTCTAAGAGGTTAAAACATGTGGTTCTTGTGGAACTTACTGTACCGTGGGAAACAAATATACCGAAGGACCACACAATAAAGAAAAATAAATACTATGATCTCACAAACGAATTAATCAAAAACGGTTACGTGGTTAATTTGTATGCAGTGGAAGTGGGAGCGAGAGGTATACCAGCAAAATCTCTCTATAACCTACTTAAAGATCTAGGCCTATCGAGAGCTACAATAAGCTCATTACTAGGACGAATGTATAAAGCGGCACTAGTAGGTTCGTATCAAATTTGGTTAGGCAGGGAGGGGAACTTGGGTAGTGAAGGTGAGTGTTGATGTACATCAACAAAAGGGGCCCCTTCTAAACCTACACTTGGGTCGCAAGTCCCAGGCACTGTCCCGAGTTCCCAACTCAGCAACGCGATGGACCCGGCACCCGCACGGAGAATCCATGGATTGCTAAGAATATCGGTCTTTGAGTTAATTGAATGCTTTTGTAAATGGCGGTTTACGATTTATGACATATTAAAAAAACTACTTACTAGATTTCGTTCAAACCAATTTTCAATGGAAGTTTACATGGTTATGTACATCATATATATTTGTTTACTTTTATCATTCTCTTATTTTAGAAGTTAACTTCCCCTGTAACTTCCCCTATACATTTTACCACTTTGGAAGTGTCCCTCGCGCAAATTATACAGTTTAGAAAAAAGTGATATAAGAAACGTCAATATCATTTTAGAAGATCTATCCTATAGATAACCAGACACGTATGGGTTTGATGAAAAATAAATTGAGTTTCAGTTCTAAGTATCAACCTCCAAAATTTATTGTTTTTTTTTCTATTTTTGTGTGAAAATCTTAATGCGGTTCACAGAATACATCTACTTGCCAAGTTTCATCAAGGTTTTAAGTCACAGTCAATTTTTTCTGAAACTATAAGATAGTTCTTATAGTTTCAGAAAAAATTGACTGTGACTTAAGAACAGACAGACAGACAGACATGAAGAATCTATAAGGGTTCCGTATTTTGCCATTTGGCTCCGGTACCCTAAAAATCTTCCAAATTCAGCCATTTAGGAAGTTGTTCAGTGACATACTAGAAATTCAGTGCAGGGTGCGACTGAAATAAATTGAGCTGAGCGAGCAGGACTCTTACTTGAAAAATAAGGCATCTTACTACGGTCGCGCGCTTAGCTAAGGCCGCACGCTCTTGAAACTCTTTTTCGATGATTATTCTTCAATGGTACATTATATTTGAACAGTTGACCCCTCTAAACACTCAACGGTGTCTACACTATCACCATGGCAAATTTGGTCAAAATCGGTATTGTGGTTCCGGAGGAGTACAGTCTCGACCAAATGGCTTAGCCACGTATAAGAGCTCCGCTTCGCTCAGCTCAACAAGAAGGTTATAAGTTATATTTTTTATACATCATGTATAAAAAAAAGAAACCACATACAGAGAATGTCAAATGACATTAGCTACGACGAATAGATAAAAAAATCTGCAGTTAGAACAGGGGGATATCTTATTTTAAGCGGTACTGGAAACGGCAATTAAATCTGCGTTCCATCGTCTCTTTCGTAATTCCATGGCTCGTAAAAGCATTTAATACCATTTGCAGCTATTCTTAATTGAGGAAATTGTGAATGCATTTATTATCTTATTGCAGCTTAAAAGTTCTATTCTTGTGAAAGATAAGGATATAGAATTGGAATAAATAATAACAAAAATATTAAATAAATTTTACTGGTGGTAGAAATTTGATGACACAAATTTGCCACAAAATTCGGCCGGTAGGGTACCACCGTGTACGATTCCGAAAAACCCTCCATAGTAATCTAATTTCGGTTTGATTGCGTTCAGGGGTCAGCAAGTGCATAGCCGGGCAGGGGGATTGTGGTCGCAGCACTAGTGGGACCCATGGGTGTCACGCGGTGCTGTGACGACAATCCTCTTCTGATGAGGCCGTCAAGCTGAGTGCCACCATTGTCAACATGGTACGTGTATGTAATGGTGACCCTCTTTCCAGAGACTTTACCTTCAGCTTACCATCAGGCGAGGTGAAGTCAAATTGACGTGTCCCAAATATACAAAAAAAAAAGAACAGATTACACGACGCTATTTGTTTCTGTCTGAGTCTGTTTGAAAGAGGTAATCTCTGGAATTGCGGAGCCGATTTTGACGGGCACTGTCAGATAGGTGATATTACAAGGCGTAACATAGGCTACTTTACTTTTAGAAAAATAATTAGGTGTACGCGCAAAATAAGTAATACCCACAAAATTGAGAATAAAATCTGTTTAGGGTTCCGCTCAAAAGAACTAATACTCTAAAAACCGAAAACCACGCGGACGAAGTCGCTGGCACACCTAGTAATAAATAAATATTGTTGGACAAAGTACACAACGCCATCTAGACCCAAACTAAGCAGAGCTTGTCATATGGTTTCTGAAATGCGGATAATCATACTTAAAAACTTTTTTTTTATAAATACATATTATACATAGAAACACCTAGACCAATGCAAATATCAGCATCATCATCATCAACCTATGCTAGTCTACTGCTGGACATAGGTCTCCACTAATGAGTGCCATAGCGCCCTGTCTTCAGCTTGGTGCATCCAGCATCTGCCCGCAGTCTTTCGCCGACATATTTGCAATGACCGGGAATCGAACCCGCGACCTGAGCAGTCAAAAGCTCTACCCCGACGTCACACAGGTCGTCATTGTCTATACGCGTATTTCAGGCCTATTCAATATTAATGTTTTAAGGGTCTGCTGCGAAAGAACTCAGTGATATGTCTATTGGGGTTGAGTTGGGATCACATCCATGAATGTGGAGTAACATTAATTAATAGAAAAGACAAAATGTAGCAATGGAAGTTGGAAAACGTATGCTAAGTTGAGTAAACGAATGACAAAGTGTTTGTAATTGAAGTGGCTAACTTGGTCAGTAGCCATCTTCGGTCATTATTCCTGACCAAACAACCAAATTAATGATATTTTTTGGTGATTTCAAAAAAATCAGGACTGAAACACCTAAAACTGGTGGTCTTGTATGAATGATAAAGAAAATTGGAAAGGCGTGCGACAATGGAAGTTATTGATAACTTATTGCCTCCAGAGTGAAAATACGTCACACATGCAAAGTTTTTTTTTCCGTGCGGATATCCCCTCGGATACCCCCTGCAGGAAGGGTAGTTATGTCGGGCTTGAACGAACTAAAACATACGCCGGGGTGTAAGGTGGCATTTCTCTCGCACCCCGACTGACTCAGGACCATCTCCGGTTTCGAGATGGCCCTCTCGGGTTTGGGAACCACGGTGTGCCCATTTTGCCCCGGAAAGATGGGGGGGGGGGGGGGAGCTAGTCGGTCTGCTTCTGCGGGGTGTACTGTACCTTTTTTTTTCGTGTGGAAATCCCTTCGGATTCCCCCCGCCCGTCAGCGGGGGCGGTTATGTCGGGCTTGAACCACCCCTCATGCCTGCGCTCATGGAAGACGGAGGTCGTAGATTGGCAATACCTTGTTTTTTTTTTCGTGACGTAATCCCTTCGGATACACCGGGCTTGAACGTCTCGGGTCTTAATACGCCGGAGTGTAAGGTGGACTGTACCTTTTTTTTTTTTTTTTCGTGCGGAAATCCCTTCGGATACCCCCCCGCCGGCCAGCGGGGGCGGTTATGTCGGGCTTGCACCGACTAAAACCGCACGCCGTCTCGGGTCTTCAGACGCCGGGGTGTAAGGTTACCCATAGAGCATATCCCTCGCACCCCGACTGACCCTAGGCCATCTCACCACTAACAGCATCG
Source organism: Cybosia mesomella (assembly GCA_946251805.1). NCBI lineage: Eukaryota > Metazoa > Arthropoda > Insecta > Lepidoptera > Erebidae > Cybosia > Cybosia mesomella. The sequence goes on from OX276389.1 coordinate 39,247,558, forward strand.
CTCATCCTGTCTCCTCTGAAAGCAGAGGAGTATGGAGAGCGATGTGTTCCCGCCACGTTGGGTATTGGCCGACGATCAATGCCAACCCTATGAAGGGGAAGCCATTGACCGCCGCCCAGGGTGTACCGGCCGCTCCGATTCCGTTCCCCCTGGACTGCAGCGGGATCGGAATCGGAGCGACACTCGAGGAGGTTACCCAACACACACCCCATGGTGGACTGTACCTAATTGTAAAATTAAGATTCTTCTTTTGTATTGTATTATTATTTAAGAAGTTTCTGACAGTGAAGACGTACCTTCATTTGCTTGCTTATTGATGAGTTCTCTGTTTTAGTGTTGGACATGTACGAGTAGGTAGTCTCGGGTTCGAGCTGTTGTATTCATTTTATTGAGGTACTATTTTATGGCGTTTTGCACAAAGCAGTGGGTAGGTACTTAGATTTTCATGAGATAAAGATTGCTTTCTGTTAATATATCTTTCATTTAAAGGAGCTCGTGTACTTTTTTCGTTGGTCTGGATGCAAGAATTTATTTATTATTTATTTCAATGTAAATATCGTTTGTACATTGGTTAGTGTTTACCAACTTCTGAATACGACTGTACCTTTTTTTGTCGTGCGGAAATCCCCTCGGATATCCCCCCCCCCCCGCCGGCCAGAGGAGGTGGTTATGCCGGATTCGAACCGACTAAAACCGCACGCCGTCTCGGGTATTCCGACGCCGGGGTGTAAGGTGGCCCATAAGCCATTTCCCTCGCACCCCGGCTGACCCAGGACCATCTCCGGTTTTGAGACGGCCCCCTCGGTAAGGTGACTGCACCTATGGGTAACCAACCATAATAGTTTTATTTCAGTTTGTTTATAAAGCGACTAACTACTATCTGATACCGCACACCTAACAGATAACGTTGTTCTATGCTGATAGCTTTGCATCTTTTCCAAAATATGGAGCACTTGGTCATTAAGGACAGGGGGATGCTAGTCCACTTCTATTTGCTCTCCATGGTCGCCAGCAGGAGACTTCCCTCACTGATAACTCTTGACAGGGTAGACTGACTAGACTGAGTGTCGTAGCAGCCTTCTAGTTGGTGGCCAATCCTACTAATATGATAAATGTGGAAGTTAGTGAAGAGTTTGTAACTTTGAATGTTTGTTGCAAAATCATGATCTAACGGCTCAACAGATCTGGCTGAAATTTGGTACAGGGATAGATTATAGCCTGGAATAACACTAAGGCATAACCTTTCTTTTATCCCTTGAATAGGCTTCCATGAGCTGCGGGAACGGGAACAGAATTAAACGCGGGCGAAGCCGCGGACACCAGCTTGTAAGATATAAGTACTTCTTGAAGCTACCGTGTCTAATGAATTCTAGAGTCTGTCGGTAGGAGTCTTCACCAAGTTGCCAATTCCAATTTTTACATAATAATATTACAAAAATGGCATTTCTTGTCTACTTAAAAGTAAAAACACAAACACACACACAGATACCCTCACACACATACTTACACACACACTCACACACATGTCTACAAAAACATGCTTTTGTCATATCAACGTCACACACCGAAGTTATTCGGGCAAGTTTGGAATTGTCGCTGGGGCCGGAAGTCGGCGTACCCGCCGCTTACGTACTTCCTGTACGCATTGAGCGCGTACCGACGGCCAATGGGCCGGAAATCGTCACGTGCTGTTTTCCCTCGCTCAACGATTACTTAACACGTCGTTTTCACGTACACTTTAAGGATTGTTATATAATCTGTTATTTTGTGGGAATGTACTGTAAACTTGCGAAATAAATATTTCCTTCAGCACATTTTCTATTGTTTATTTTGTTTGGTTTAGTAAAAACTTTGTGCAAAGTAAAATTGTGCGCATAGAAGAGTGTGAGATTCGGCATTGCTAAACTTTATATGAAGCAGGAGTGCAGGAAATAAATAATAGGTCTTTACCTATGAAATTGCCGAAATTTTCTTACAAATTCATGAGTTCGTTATTCCTGTAATTTAATAGCTATTTCCATTATTTATATTTTGTTTGAAAGTTGATTTCAAGATTTTACAACTCTGTATTAAATTTTGTTTTTATTGGCCGCTTGATAAATTAATTCGATCTTCAAAAACAGTACTTCCTATATATATTGTTATATATTTTTTATTGTATATATTTATTGTATATACTTGTATATATTTTTTTTATTTTTATTTTTTTATTTTACCCGATATTTTTTTTTGTTTCATATATATATTTTGTCGATACCAAGTCATCTCACCAAATTCAAAGACATAATTTTGTGACACCTTATATATCCACTGATATAAACAAAAAAAAAACAGATAAATATATTGAAATTTAAAGCTCTAAGAAAACATGTATAAAATGTAGTCCAATAGGTGCACGGAGGTTCCTTTTCTCTGAATTCGTTGGCAAGCAGTGAGCAACCCATAAAGTTGACCGACGAAAATTTGTACTCATTCTATTTAATGAAACGGAAGGTTAAACTATTAGGAAGACTGCTTGCTCGACTGCCGACTGCAACCATTCTTCGCATGTTGTTCTCGCCATGCTTTGGTTTTGCGATTTTTAGTTTTGTAAAGAATACTTTCCATGCTGTATGCACATTTTCGCAGCAAACCTGGTTTGCTGCTTTTACTGGGTGACACTACATTCTCTATAATGAACCCTGATAATTTCATTTTAGAAGTAGCACAATGTTAAATGGTTTTTACGTGATTTACCATTGTTATTTTCTTAATAAATAGAAAGTTTTAATAAGTATTGAGACATACATCAACTCTATAATTATATATTACGTTGTAAGATTAGTTTTGTACAAAGACTATATTCAGTTTTCTGGATCTGTATAACATAAAGCCTCATTATTTTCTCCCTTAACAAGCACACAACACATAAATAGATGCCAGAAAATACGTCAAACAGATGAATATTTCTCTATACTATCTTACTAATTGGTTTTTTACAGTAATGCGCTTATGTAACTACTTCACTAATTAATACTCACGCACTATACTCTCTTTCTGATCGCACACAATTACACACATTCAGGGATTTAAAACACATTCATAAAGGTTACATAATTATATGGGTTACACTATGAAAAGGTTACAGAATGAAAGTGTAACACTTATAAATGTGGTATTGAATCTGTTAATCTTTACCACTTTCAATTGTATAACAGTTATATATTTGTAACAGATATTAATCTGGTAACAGTGTTAACAAGTGCTAACCGAAATGCTTCGTTGCCAAATTTACTATTCTATCATATTTATAATCTATTTTTTTAAATAAAGGTATTTTGTACACCCCCTAGTACTTAAGGACGTTATATTTGTTACACTTATTAACACATATAAAACGTACCACTTTGAAAATGGTACACTTTCGTATCTGTTACATTTGTAAATGGGTTTCTTCTAAAACAGTTTCAAAAAACAGTGTTAAAACACTTTATTAAGGTTACAGTTTGGGTCCCTATACACATTATACACACCGTCACACGTACGGACACAGACATACATGAGCATAATTACTTACCTACACTCATTCAAATTTATACTCAAACACTCTCAGACACTCACACGCCCTCATGCATTTGTATCCAAATTCAGCCTCTCTCACACACACACACGACACACACACTTCTATGTGCAAAATTTCATACCAACAATGCATGTTTTCTTAGTAATGTTTAGTAATATCCTAACTACAAGCACAACATGGTTATGGTCTAAAACTTTCGCATTTTATAGTGTCATTAACTTGGAGGAAACAGCTCTGTTTATCTTATAACACAGGAGCTTAAACTTGTATTGTGGGAAGTAATGACATAACCATAATGTATTGCCTTACTACCAGCATGTGTCCTTGTCATAAAACCTACAATATTCTTTCTAAAATACAGTTAAGTATTAAGTACCTGGCTTTTCTTTTCCCATGTCCAGCTATGTGGCGCGTCAAGTACAAAAGTGAGATTCCGGTTAAGATCGGTTTGCTTCGCTTTTGTACGGCGTACTATCCATGCTGTATGTGTTATTCCGCCATAAATGTCAAATACCGAAACAGCTGGCCTACCATGAAACGCACTTATCCCGTAATCGGGCCCGAAGACGGCACATGACAGTTCATTTGGCCTCCCTACCAAAATAGGAATTTTGACAGCTCGCCAAAAGAAAATTAAAATTAGAACACGATACTATACGACTTATTTCAAAAGGTCGAAAAGTTATCATAATACAAAGGATACACTGGTGGTAGAAATTTGATGACACAAATTTGTCACAAAATTCGGCCGGGTGGGTTGTGTAACCGTGTACGATTGCGAAAAAACCTCCATAGTAATCTGATTTCGGTTTGATTGCGTTCAGGGGTCAGCAAGTGCATAGCCGGACAGGGGGATTGTGGTCGCAGCACTAGTGGGACCGGTGGGTGTGATATTTTTTAAGAAAAAGAATGCCGTGTTTTTTTTTAAATTATTTAATTTTCCTTTCACGTTTCAAAACGTCAGACATTGTACCTCCAATATCATTCGTATAGATAAAGCAAATCAGCAATGTTGCCCATAAAATTAGGTCTGGGTGTGAAACAACGCAAGCCCGGGCTAATCCAAATATCCATGTGTAGATGCAAGTGGATTCTGTTTGTATGGCAAAGCCCGAGTTAAATCTTCGAACACTACGGCGAAACTAAAACAATAATAATAAATACGAATTCTAAATAGAGGACACTAGTAGTGTGGGGCCAGGCAGTTCGCGAGCGACGCAAATAGCGAAGAGAAACGTTGCTGCTACAAACAAATACATTATTGGCAACAGGCTAACTGCAGATAGTCTCAAAAATAACAACAGTCTTAAACGTTAAAGAATGTGTTTTTTTTAAATTAATAATGCTTTGAATTTTTTTTACCTGTGGAAACCCCCGCGGTCTTCACCCCACCGGTGCCAGTGATGAGGTGGGTATGTCGGAATCGAACCGACTATAACCACACGGTGTCCTTCCCAAGCGCCCATTGCCAGGCACTCCGGGTACGCCCTCGAAAGGATAACCTCAGGGTTCCCGACGTACTTCGGCCGCCGTCGCGGCCTCGCCTTTGGGGTCGGGTTTGATCCCGCGTCGGTGAGTTGTAGCAGGCGCGTGTAGGACTCGGGCGTGTCGTGTTACACGCCTCCATCTTGGCCTGCTTCTGTATAGACGGCTAACCAGCTGACTGCCGTCCTCAGGTCCTGATCATGGAGGTTAGGGGTCCCGGGCGTAGACAAGTCTCTGGCGTCCTCACCGCAGACTGTGTAACTCAGGAGGCAAGGTTTTCTTCCACTCACTCTCCACCGCCTCTTTTGCGTGCATTACCTGCTCGCAGAAAGAGCCGGCGGCATGCCACTTGCTCCCGTCGGAGACGACGGCTCTCACCATGATCTCCAGCGAGACAACGTCCACGCTCAGAACTGCAACGAGATCCCGGCGTTGACTCGCCCACGCTGTGCAGTCCACCAATGGGTGGTGCGTCTTGTCTTCGCCTGGATCCTCGCAGTATTGGCAATGCTTTGATGTTTCTATAAAAAATACCGTCGGATAATGCATCCGATTTGACCTGGTTAATTTGAAGAATTTTATTTTATATTTTATTTATATTTGAAAAAATTTAGTTCAAAACAATTTTCTACAGGGGTAAGGCAGGGAGGACTTACAACACCATCGCTCTTCAGCCTACACATAAATCGGCTGATCGACGAGCCCCACGGTACTAGGATAGAATGCTCTATTTTCTCACAATTTATAAATAGTGTTTAGCTACGAGGATGATATATGGTTTACTAATGTTTGGCAAAAAAACGTTCCCCAAAGTGTCACGGTGTCAAGTGTCAGCCTACGTAACTTATATGAAATTATTGTATTTTAGTTTATTTATAACTAGGACGGTTACCAGCTTCGCAATCAACCCAAACTTAAGGGTAGCGAGATTTGCCTATCCAATAATAGGTCAACGTGACCGGTCGACTTTTTCCATTGATTTGGTTTTTCGGTGATTATTCCTCGATGGTAAGACTGATCTGGACATTCGACCCCTTACGACACTCAGTAATGTCTACTTGATCACCGTGGCAAATTTGGTCGAGATCAGTCAAACGGTCTCGGAGGAGTATCATTTGTTTGAAATGCAACTTTGAAACAAATGATTCGGCTCGCTACGCTTAATTAATTATTAATGAGACATGCTTTTTAAACGAACTTACTTTTGGAATATATTTTTTTTACAAAATAAAGCATTTGCTTAGTGTATATTTGACTTAATAAAAATTGAGGAAGTAAAAAGTTGCCAAATGAATATTTGACGAAGTGATTAAAATGCGAAATATAAAGGACAATGGGCAAAAATGTATGGCGCTTGTCCCATCGGCGGCCACATCTGTCCTATATATTTTTAGTCGACAATTATGTATATATTAAGACTGCAAAAAATTATTTCGGCAACTTGTTTAGATAAAAAGTTATAAAGCGTTGATCATATAAAAAAAATGAATTAATTAAACCGAAAGTACGTAAATGATAAAACGTAATGCATATCTAGTATGAGATAATGATGGATTAAATAAAACTAAAGGTTTATTGGTTATTAAATACATCGATTTATTGACAGACACATATACAATGCTCGTATATAATACTAGTATATAATGCTAGTATTCCTTTAAAAAAAGAAAATGATGGGATTCAATTGTCGTCTACAATAACATCGTTTAAAAAATGAGCTGGTAAACGGATCTCTTCCTCTTGGTTTCTCGCCCACCCTAAATACCACACTACACACATAATGTGGGCACAGCAACCAAGAGTGCGCTTACCGCTTAGACAACTGCAATAGTAGTTTTCTATGGCTTCTCTGCCGCTTTTCTCTCTATCTACTATAATGTACGAATAATATATTTTTGACCCAGTGTCTGGATTGTATTCGACATCTTAGCAGCCAAACATTTGTTGCTGTGATGCCGTACCTGCCTAGGCCTGTAACATCGGGATCCCTAAACGTTTCTATATTAAGTATAGAGACCTTGTCGCACATGCTCCGCATAATAGCTGCGGGCTAGCTTCACTTGGTATGTACCAAGTGCAAAAATGGTTAAATCCTCCTCAGTCAGCAAAGGAAAATCACTTAGGTTGGTTTCCTGTAATGCTATCGAAACTAGCCCGTCTACGATTAAGGTTGTTGGCTAGGACATACTCTGCTAGGTTATTTGGTTGGTTCATTCTTTGGTTTATAACCTCTATAAATGTTTCAGCGTGAACGCTATCTGACAATGGTTCTCTGCAAGCATTCAATAATGCAGCACCTATTCTAAAATCTGTCATCATATGAGGCAAAGCACGATTGAAAAAGTCTTGTCGGAATAGTTTAAAATCGCGTTTGAACCAACCATTTATAACTTCAACAACCCAGCGGCACATAGTAACCAACCTAGACTTATTCGCTTGTTCTGTCGTCAATTGATCTTCGTCTCGATTTTTTATTTTCGGTAAGTGAGCTTCATAACCATAGGCATGTAAGTCGTCGATTACGTCGCGAAACCCACGGTCTAAAATGAACACATCTCCATGTTCAAAAAACCATTGGAAAGGATTTCCTTCGTCGTCAATCATATTTTTCATTATTTGTGCATCTGATTCTATGGCTGAATATGGCCCAAAGGCATCTAAAATGTGGCCATCGTAGCACACTATTAAAAACGGTTTCAACAAATTCGTGTATTTGTGTAGACTGTATGATCGCTTTTGAAATAAATAGTTTGCGGACTTTGGTATATATATATATATATAAGTGGCGTCTGCTATCACAATTGCCTTTCTGTTTAAGACATTTGCATTTCCAAAAATTGCATTTGGAACTTGTAGGTTTCGGTTAGCTACATCAATTCTATTCAGATGATTATAACCAAGATGCCGGGGAACGAAGTCCAGTAAAAGAGAGTCTCTGGCGAACGTTAAATGTCGTTCTAGGGTTCTACGGCTCATATTAAAAAGCGTCGCCAGCCTTTCATTTGCTTCACCGCTTCGCAGTTTCATTAAGTAGCATGCCAAAGATGTTTTCGGGCGTGTTGATACGTTCGACAATGAAGGAGTTTGTTCCAAAATATTCATAAATTGGTCTCGACTAACGCCTAATCGGATGTATACTTCATTTGGGTCCATGTTATCTATATTATCAAAATCTAGTATTGATCCTCGAAGCACCGCGATTTTCATGAGGCTCATGATATGCAAAAAATGTGTGGCATTGAAGTCGTGGAGCAAGTTAGGGCTGTCAATTATTTGATCCCAATCATTGGATACCAAATGATGATCGCAAACTCTTGCACTATTTGGAATATAAAAATTAAAATGAATCAAGAATGTCACTTTAATGTTATCCGGAATCCTTCGGAGATCCGTTCGTCTGCAGTTTTCATACATACAACGCGTTGCTGTATTAGGGAGTCTTGAATATTTTTCAATATGTAATACACATTCGTGTGGACGGTCTTCTCTTGGCTGCGCAGCTCTTTCTGCCCGTTGCCAGCATGGTCGACAAATGTACTCCTGGCCATTGTATTGTATCTGAAAATGAGAGTATTACAATTAGTCAAAACGCTTAGTTATTTTCATTGAACGCTGTTCAAACAAAGCGAAATATAAAGAAAAATATTTTACTCGATTGCCTAAGCAGTATTAATTATCTCGCTTACTCATACGTAAATACCGATACTTCTATCCCGTTCTTGCCCCGTGGATCAAACGGAACGACAACGTCGCCGCGTCGGTAACAGTTTACTTACTACTTACAGAGAAATGTAATCTCAATGCGCGAGCGTTAAAACACTGTGACCACCTCAAGTTAAACACTACTATATTGTTGACGTGACAACTAAGAAATAATGATTTCGTTTGATGTACTTACCTGATGTTCAGAGGTAAGAGCTTCAAAGATATAGTGGCCTACAGCGGGATGTTCTTCAAACTGAGCACGGGTTATTTCGTATCTTCTTCTGTTTATCACGGATCGATTACATAAAATACACACTTGGCAATTATCTGCCATTGTTATAGGAATCTGCTTAAAAAAAGTCCAAAAAAACGAGCACAAGTCACCAAGATAGATATTAACAAGTCCGATATGCAAGCCAGAGTCGAAAGAGATTGTCAAACAATAATAATCGCACAGTACTCAACGAAACAAATGTCAACGATGGACTGCGCTGTGCGCTTGAGCATAACGGTAATCGCCGAGTCGCCGAGTGCGAGCGGCGCTCATCGCTGATTGGTTGACGCATGAAACATGGCGAGACCGATTTTAACAAAGGTTCTTAGACCTCTAATAGAAAAAGTATTGAATATACATAAATAATAATGAAAAAAAAAAGCATTTTAACTATATTTTTTTTCCCAAACGGTATTTCATAGTACTCCTTGAACAATATTTGTTGTCAAAGATCTCCCCTTTCAAATGACACTAGTTTCATTGATGGCCGCTCATGGGCCGCAATGCCCATTGTCCTTTGCTAAAGATTCTTTTGGGAAATGAAACTATGCGATAAGTTTTTAGAAGTGAAATTTGACGAAACATTTTGCCAAACGGCAGAATCCCATGATATAATGCTACTGAGCCCGTCGCTTAGTGAACTCCGTCAGCTGCTTGCGGTATGTGAAGGGTATTCTAAGACTCATGGTCTTGTACACAATGATAAGAAGTGTGGGCTAGAACAGATGTTATTTCAATAGAATTACTTATTTCAATTATAATGTATTCTTTAATATTGCTAACAAAGATTCTGGTCAATAAATTCATAAATTAGCCATCTATTTTCGTGGCCACAAAATTAAGCGCTTGATACTTGCCTCCCTAAACTGGCCTATTTACTTTATTTACGAGAACGCTAAACACTGAGAGATGTTCTCTAGATTATTGCAATTTTGTCCCAAATGTAGATAAGATTAAGATATATGTATTTCAATAAGAGTAATGCTTAGTTTCTAGAAAATTGTTATTAATGAGCATAGAGTTCTATACTCTACACAGACAAAGGCAAAGATACGGGCATTTACTTACCTACTTACTACTCGATAAGCTGTTTTCAACAAAAACGAAGCGGTCCGTACCATTAAAACTATATTATAAAAACGGCATAAATATCACGTTTGTTGTATGGGAGTTTAAATTTATCCTAATTTAATAATTTATTTTTAAAATGAATATAACTAATATATTAATATACTAATTGCCTAATTGAATAAATGTGGCGGAGTCATCAAGAAACAATGTTTAAAAATGATTGTAAAGTCATTCATTGTTTCCGTAGGTCGCAAGAATTACGGTAGATGGCTCCAACGCCGCCTTAAGACGTATATAATATATCAGAGAATTTCGAATATCTGGGACGTGTCTAGATAGCTCAGCTGGTCAGAGCATTCCCCTGTAAGGGACTGGTCGCGGGTTCAAGTCCCGTTCTAGATGTTAATTCTAAATTCTAAATGTTGTTAATCTATTAAGGGTCTTCCAGGTCGTCCACTGGAGGTAAGTTTTCGGCGGGCTGGATATAATCTGCCACTTAGACGCGTCCCAGATATTCGAAATTCTTCGATATATTATATACGTCTCAAGGCGACCCTGGAGCTATGATATGAATGAATAACTTTACAGTCATTTTTAAACATTATTTTTGATGACTCCGCCTAATTAATTCAATTAAATTTTTAAGCATTTTGTATGCTTACTTTTTCTAAAGATTTAAATCGGAAAATCCGTAGCTCACAAGAATTACGGTAGATGGCTCCAGCGTAGCCTTAAGACGTATATCATATATCGGAGAATTTCAAATATCTGGGACGTGTCTAGATAGCTCAGCTGATCAGAGCATTCTCCCTATAAGGGACTGGTCGCGGGTTCAAGTCCCGTTCTAGATGTTCTCTTTTTCCGATTCAAATGTTTAGAAAAAGTAAGCATACAAAATGCTTAAAAATGTAATTGAAGAAATGTTTTAATGTACTTTACATCCGACCACATGGAGTGATGTACAAATATATTACAGTTTCTTTAACTAGTCAACAAAATGTAATTAATACAAATAGCAATGTCAATTCAATGAAGTTTTTAAGCAATTAGTATGATTACTTTATTATTTAGATCGGAAAACGTGTCTAGGTGGCTCAGTTGGTCAGAGCATTCCCCCTGTAAGGGACTGGTCACGGGTTCAAGTCGCGTCCTAGATGTTCTCTTTTTCCGATCTAAATCAATAGAAATGTCGTGTTATTTTTAAACGATTCTATCGCGATTTATTTGATGTTATTTTATATTTTAAATTGAACCCGACGTTTCGGTTGCTTTTCAGTAGCCATGGTCACGGGGAGACTAAAGATGGTTGTTGAAGAATGAAGAAGAATCCGTTAAAAAATAATTTTATTTCAATGTGTGACATTCGCGTAAACTTCTGACAATAACAAATAAAAATTATTTGAAAGAAATTATATAAAGTCTAATTTAAATCTAGATCTGGAATAAAGTCTAGAAATTAAATGCTTTTGTCAGTAAGATAAGTTATTTTTTAATAATATGTAAGTTATTACAAGATTTATCTACACCCATGCTATAAATCCTCTATGAAAGATTCTGAAACAGTTAGCTTATTGCCAACATTAATACATCCAATGTCATAATAACCATAATATCATCCGAACGGGTGTTATAATGTTGTATGAAATTTCATAATAACACTCCTTTCGCTTTTTCAATCTCTTCCGCGCAAAGGGTTACTCATCAGACAGCCAAATTCTTACCGCTCGATGCGTGGCATCTGTATGAGTTTCAAAAAAAGAACTGTCATTCACGCGCGTTGCATTGCACTGCCACAGCGGCGGCGGCGCGCCGTAAAAAAAAATTAAAGCTTATTCGTTCGAATTCGAATTCCCGCTATTTTTCTTCGCTATTATTTTTGCAAATTGTTTTGTTTACTTACTATTTTATAGAGGACACATCATGTGTGTAGATAAAGTATTGTATGCAACTGTATAATTAGTGTAGCCCGACATAACCGCCCCCGCTGGCACGCGGGGGGGTATCCGAAGGGATTTCCGCACGATAAAAAAAAAAAAAAAAGGTATTAAAACACTCATGTGATACTATTATACCACTCAGCTTCGCTTCGTGTGATAAATCCACATTCATGTTTTAATACCCCTCATTATACCACAGTTGCATAAATAACTATTATAGCAGTGATAGGTTTAGGCAGTTTGTGGTTAGTCGGTGCCATTATATATAGAAATGCAAATGGACTATAACTTCAGTCATACAACTAGTGCTTTTGTTAAGTGTTTATGAGTAGCTTAGTGTTGGACGTATGAAGTTTATTTAGTGAGAAGTGAGCGTCCGCCATCTTGCAGACATCTTGTAGCCAGTGCGCCTCAATAGCGCGGTCGTAATTCTAAATGCTTATTTCTTTTAGCGCATAATATGGCGCTCGGTCTCGGCAGGTTTTTAGGGTTCCGTAGCCAAATGGCAAAAACCCTTATAGATTCGTCATGTCTGTCTGTCTGTCTGTCCGTCCGTAAGTCACAGCCAGTTTTTTCCGAAGCTATAAGAACTATGCTGTTGAAACTTGGTAAGTAGATGTATTCTGTGAACCGCAATAAGATTTTCACACAAAAAATAAAAAAGCCATAGAATTTTGAGGGTTCCCCCATACTTAGCACTGAAACTCAAATTTTTTTTCATCAAACCCATACGTGTGGCTTATCTATGGGTAGGTCATCAAAAATGATATTGAGGTTTCTAATTTCATTTTTTTTGTAAACTGAATAGTTTGCGCGAGAGACACTTCCAAAGGGTCCCCCCCCCCCCCTGTAACTTCTAAAATAAGAGAATGATAAAACTAAAAAAAAATATATGATGTACATTACCATGTAAACTTCCACCGAAAATTGGTTTGAACGAGGTCTAATAAGTAGTATTTTTTAATACGTCATAAATCGTAAACCGCAATTTAGGTACCTTTCATTCTACTCAAATATAAAGTTCAAAAAAAAACATTATTATGTTACTTTCTGCTACGGAACCCTTCATGGGCGAGTCTTACTCGAACTTGGCCACTTTTTCGTAATTGCTACTAGGAGTTACCGTCTTTGTTGATACGACTGATGATTAAGGACTGACGGGTTCAATGAATGACCAACTGAGGAACTGATGATGATAATTCATGGGGTTCCATCAAGATCTGCCGGGTCCAAACCTACCTTACCTGTTAGTCAGTACACCTGCTGATGGAAGAATGAAGGCCCTGGTACGGGATTTACTCTCAGGATTGGGTAGTCTGACGGTATGTGCTCTGGTAAAAGTCAAGATGAACCAAATTCTGATCACGCTCCCGCAACCCATGATAACGTATTCCAGGGATAAAAACCGGTAAAATGCGGGTTGGACTCGCGTACTAAGTGTCCGTATGAAACTGGGTACCTTAGTTGAGCTAAGTGCCAATTAAGCTAGACCTCTAAATTGTATGAGCGCCCATAAAACTCAGAGGCCTATCTTAATTGGCATAATCTATGTATGCATGAGGACATCCTTTAATTTTCTCTTTATTTGTGCTGTAGGACCTTGCTTTTTGCCAACATTACTTTTATTACTAATCGACTTTAAAATAAAGGAAAATGTCGGTACAAGTTTTCGCAAAAATCTAAATTTTGTTTGATTTTGCCTACCCCTTCGGGGAAACAGGCGTGAAGTTATGTATGTAATTCTTGACGAAATGGAATCTTCATTCGATTTCAAGCCTCAAGCTCAAAGCCTCAAATTTCTCACTAACTGTTGAGTGTTGTGAATCAATTGGGACCCGGATGTAGTGCTGTATCGTGTCGGAGCCGGATCTGGACCGGACGCCCGACTTGACCGGCTAATTGACTAATCCGGTTACGAACATAGAGGTGTGACAACAAAGAAAATATTCGGACTCGTCACCTGATGTATTTACGATATAAGTTGTAATTGATTGGAATATTGGCTCCATGATTTGAAGTTACTGATGACTTAAAGTATCTAAATGACTGGTAAACCGCCCTGTCTTCGCTTCGGTTTATATTAGTTTTTTTCGACTGAAACCAATGTGATTTAATTAAATCCAATAGTAAAAGTAAACAAAAATAAACTTTAATATTGAATTCCATGCTTTTTACTTCTAAAATTAAGAATTTTCCATAAAGTGAACATTCATACAACGGCTCATCCCTTATTTGCCCCCTTAGGGTTGAAATTTCGGAAAACATTGATACACGTATATGTTTATTTCTAACCAGATGCAGCTTATTTCGAAAATGATGGACTTTCCATACATCCGTTGATAGTCTATATTACCCACTTGGTAGTATATTTTTGAAAAAACACTGATATACTTGTATAATTTCTTACCTGAAGCAGTTATATGAAATTAAAAAAAAACTCTTACTTAAAAAATGACGGACTTTCTATAAAACCGTTCATCGCTTATTTTCGTCAAATTTTGAAAAAACTGATAAATGTGATCATTTATTTCCGAAAAGACGTACGTGTATGAAATTTCATGCTTCTATCTTCAAAAGTGACGAACTTTCCATATTAAGTCTCAACCCCTATTTCACCCTTTTAGGGGTAAAATTTTGAAAAACGCTGATATATATGTTCATTTATTTCTTACCAGAAGCAGGTGTTTAAAATTTCGAACTTTGAAAATGACAGATACAAACGTTCATCCATTATTTTGCCACCTTAGTAGTGAAATTTCCAATATAAAAAACATTTAGTACCAAAATTTCAAGTCTGTAGGTCCGGCGGCTTAGGCTCGGCGTTGATGGATCAGTCAGAACAAGTAATTATATAATGGATCATCGAGGACCGCAATTCGAAATTCTTGCTTGGCTTGGGGCGCTGACCCATCTACCGTAATGTATCGGAGAATTTTGAATGTCTATGACGTGTCTAGGTAGCTCAGTTGGTCAGAGTATTCCCGCTGGAGTCCAAGTCCAAGTCCCATCCTGAATGTTCACTTTGTCCGAGTTAAATCTAAGAGTTTATTATTATATTTACCAGCAACCTACCCTCGCTTCGCTTCGGTTTATATGAGTATTTTTAACTAAAGCCATCGTAATTTACACACAATATCAAGCGATCCAAGCGACGGTAGCTAAGTGGTTAAGGAGTCGATACTACGATCGAGAGGTCCCGGGTTCGAATCCTGGCCTTACACTATCGACGAGAACCCGCTCCTAACACAAGCAATTAAGCTTAGCCGGAAGTGTTAGGGGGGAAAATTAGTAATTACGGTTGCTAACAATAAATATCTAGCCCATGTCCTAAATACTACATACTAGACTAGTGGCTAAGTGGAAACCGAGTAGTTTGACACATTGCAAAGTTAAGCAACACTAGCCAAGGCAGTCTTAGAATGGGTGACCATTTTACTGACACATTGACAAAAATGGTCTTACTATAGAATTTCCATATCGCCAATGGGTTGTGGATACCAGTTGCTTCACGGAAAATATCAAAGTTCGGCAGCTCCGTAGTTAGACTGAAAAGCCGACTGAACTGGGTTAGGAGAAGGCTCGTTGGATGATCTAGCCTTTTCGTCGGGAACCCTGGGGTTATCCTTTCGTGGGCGTACCAGGAGTGCCCGGTAATAGACGTTTTTTTTTAAATATTTAGAACACGTCAATTTGACTTCACCTCGCTTGATGGTAAGCTAAAGGTAAACTCTCAGGAAAGAGGGTCACCATTACATACACGTACCCTGTTAACAATGGTGGCACTCAGCTTGACGGCCTCATCAATAGAGGATTGTCGTCGCAGCACCGCGTGACACCCACCGGTCCCACTAGTGCTGCGACCACAATCCCCCTGCCCGGCTATGCACTTGCTGACCCCTGAACGCAATCAAACCGAAATTGGATTACTATGGAGGGTTTTTCGCAATCGTGCACGGTGGTGCCTACCCGGTTGAATTTTGTGACAAACTTGTGTCATCAAATTTCTACCACCAGTAGAACCAGCTTGGAAAGGACACCGTGTGGTTTCAGTCGATTCGATTCCGACATACCCACCTCACCGCTGGCACAGGTGGGGTGAAGCCAGTGGGAGATTCCAAACAAAAAAAAATGTCCATCGGTGATAATGTACCCTGCAAATGGTGATAGAATTCTTCCAATAAGTGGTTTAGATTTCCAGAAACAAATAAACAAACTTACATAATCCGGCCTCTTGCCTTATAATATTAGTAAACATAGAAAGTATAGATAAAAAAAACCGGGCAAGTGCGAGTCGGACTCGCCCATGAAGGGTTCCGTAGCAGCAAGTAACATAACAATGTTTTATTTTTATTTTTATATTTGAATTAATTGAATGAAAGGTAAATTGCGGTTTACGATTTATGACGTATTAAAAAAAACTACTAACTAGATCTCGTTCAAATCAATTTTCGGTGGAAGTTACCATGGTAATGTACATCATTTATTTTAGAAGTTACAGGGGACACACACACACATTTCACCACTTTGGAAGTGTCTCTCGCGCAAATTACTCAGTTTAGAAAAAAAAATATTAGGAACCTCAATATCATTTTTAAAGACCTATCCATTTATATGCCACACAAATGGGTTCGATGAGAATTTTTTTTTTAAGTTTCAGTTTTCTAAGTACCCCCCAAAATTTATTGTTTTTTTTCTATTTTTGTATGAAAATCTTAATGCCATCGAATACATCTACTTACTAAGTTTCAACAGCATAGTTCTTATAGTTTCGGAATAAAAGTGGCTGTAACATACGGACGGACAGACAGACAGACATGACGAATCTATAAGGCTTCCGATTTTTGCCATTCGGCAACGGAACCCTAAAAAATAGACAATCAGTTCAGTACCCCCAAAATTGATGAAATAAAATTTGTCTTTATAATATTATAATGTGAAAAATGAACCAAATAGACAAAAAATAATCGTTTCTTACGAGGAAAATGGGAAACCAAATATCTCGAAAAATATTTTGTGAAGGTTCTTTACTCGTAAATGGATGTAAAGTATGTTTATATTAAAACGTCGGGACATAAAAAATAAGTGTTTCTTTTATACGCCTGTTGCTTTTAATAGATCATCCCACTTCAAAGTAGTTATTTTAGAGTATAAATAATACTTCTTGTATGAATTTGCAAATTACTCAAATAATCTTGGTTAGTGGGGGATTAAATATGGGCCACCTGATGACTGGTAACATCAAGAATGACTGTTACGTCTTCATTTTCGGCTTTTCTAGGATTCCATTGTCTTTTTTATACCACTTAGGTGGCAGACAAGCACACGGCCCACCTGATGGGAAGCAGTTACCGCCTATGGATATGTGCAACACTAGGGGCGGCAAAATCGCGCTGTAAAAACGTTTCACCTTACATCAGATCCTGTACTAAATAAAATTTGTCAAATCGCCGTCTTCAAATTATCATGGAATTCGAATATTTTTTTATAAAACCTGACAAATGTAGAATGTGAAATTGGTTATAAAATAATCACAAACAGAACGAACGAGCCATATACAAACAGAATATTTTATTTTTAAAAGTAAAAAGCTGGCTGTATGTAATTTCTTGGCTTAAATTAATATCTACATCGGATGTTTACCCTGTGCGTGCATATTCTACGAGTATGTGCCAAATGAGGATAGCGAGTGACGTAGCGCTCCCTCTACACTCCTACGTCTAAATTGACAATATTTCTGCATTATTGCTGTATGCCTACACTCATCTGTGTGAAAGTTAACGAAACTTTCCTCAATATTATTTTCATTCATAGATTTAGATCGCGAAAAATGAACATCCAGAACGGGATTTGAACCAGCGAACAGTCCTTCACAGGAGAAATACTCTGACCAACAGAGCTAGGTATCTAGACACGTCCCAAATATTAGAAAGTCTCCGATACATTACGTCTTGGGCCGATCCGATCGGTATCTATAGGAGAAATTGGCATACTAATTGGCTTCAATATTTCTATCATATTTTTATTTACTCCATGCTACATCATACTTTACTTTATATTTCTTTATTCGTTGTCATTATTCGAAATTCTAACATCACATAGGTATATTATTTATACTTGCTGGGCGTTCCGTGATGTTTAACTTTATTATATGATTTTCAATTGTAGGTCTCCAAAGCTCTAGGCTAGTCAGAAGTATCTTTCACACAGACTATCTACATGACAAAGAGTGAATTAGATGTAGAATTCAGCAGTGGTATGGCAAAATTTAAAAAATTAAAATTAAAACAAAAAAATGTCGCATTCGTTAGGATTCGATCCTCTCAGAGGGAATCAGCAGGCCTACCATGAAACGGACATCTGCAATTGCGAACTGAAATATCTTACAATCGGCACTATGAAACGTACTCATCCCGCAATCGGGCCCGAAGACGGCACATGACAGTTCATTCAACCTAAACCCTACAACGACATGAAAAAGCTAAATTCGGAATTTTGACAGCCCGCCAAATAAAAATTAAAATGAAGACACAATAGTATAGGACTTATTTCAAAAGGTCGAAAGGTTATCATAATCCAATACAAAGGAATGTATTTTTAATATGTTGGTTAATAATAGTTTTTTTTTATTGACATATATTGTAAACGAAAACCTCCTTGATATGTTTGATTCAGTCCCGAACATACTTCATGGTACCTGATTGACACTTCTTTTGTTCGTGTTTTGTGCGGGCTCGCAATTGGGGATGTACATTTCATGGTAGGCCTACTGATTTCTAGTATTTTTTTTTATTTAGGACACGTCAATTTGACTTCACCTCGCCTGATGGTAAGCTGAAGGTAAAGTCTCAGGAAAGAGGGTCACCATTAAATACACGTACCATGTTAACAATGGTGGCACTCAGCTTGACGGCCTCATCAAAAGAGGATTGTCGTCGCAGCACCGCGTGACACCCACCGGTCCCACTAGTGCTGCGACCACAATCCCCCTGCCCGGTTATGCACTTGCAGACCCCTGAACGCAATCAAACCGAAATTGAATTACTATGGAGGGTTTTTCGCAATCGTGCACGGTGGTACCTACCCGGCCGAATTTTGTGACAAATTTGTGTCATCAAATTTCTACCACCAGTAAACGTAACCGCTCAGCCACGGATGCTGTGCAAGTATCATCATATAGTTTGTTACCAAATTCAACTATCCCTCTCTGTTTATAATTTCTCTTATTATAAAACCACTTTCTATACCAGTTTCATCACCGAGGTCGTCATGTAGTGTATGTATGTGTGTGTTTTCAGTATGTGTATCACGTAAATTAGACAACATTATTATTACATAACATAAACTCACGCCCATATCCCCGAAGGGGTAGGCAGAGGTGCTAGCACCCACGTTTCGCCAGTTTATGTTTTAGGTCCCAATGTAATAGGTGGCGAGCCTATTGCCATTAACCGGGCACTTATAAACCTGCGATAAATACACACATAACTTCGAAAAGCATCGAAAAGTCATTGGTGTGTGCCATGGTAATACCTGGGATCGAACCCGAGACCTCGTCTCAGCAGTCCTTTACCCATACCACTAGGCTACCGCGGTTTTAAAAATAAAAATAATTATTAACATGATATTTTACAGGTTACCTATATTGGGGGTGACCCCTGTCACCCCAGCAGAAGCAGACCGGGACGGGGCAAGACGGGGACACCGTGGTTCCCAAACCCAAGGGGGCCATCTCGAAACCGGAGATGGCCTAGGGTCAGTCGGGGTGCGAGGGATATGCTCTATGGGCAACCTTACACCCCGGCGGCTGTAGACCCGAGACGTCGTGCGGTTTTAGTCGGTTCAAGCCCGACATAACCGCCCCCGCTGGCCGGCGGGGGGGTATCCGAAGGGATTTCCGCACGAAAAAAAAAAAAAAGGTCACCTTTATTAAATTCAAGAAAATAAAACACTCATTATTTACGTATATACTGCCTATGTCAAACACACACTGACATACTTGTATTCGTCTGCAGTTGTTCAAACTCAAATAAATAATAATGTATCACGGTCAAATTCGACCGCCCAGTAAACATACTACCACATAATATAATAATAATAATTCTATACTAAACCACACATCCCTTCGGCCGTAGATAGTACCCGATATATCACATACACGCAAAAATTATATTACAAATTCAGATATTCTCAATAATCCTCCTTTTTTGCAAGACACCCGGTCCTTTAAGAGGCTTACACGGAGACATGACTTCAAATTCCAGCATGCAGAGGTCCTGAGAGAAATTTAATCTAACATGCGATGGGCCAGCCACTAGGGACAGTCTACTCCAGAACTATAGAAGTACAAAAACGAACCGACCTTTACAGTTGCTGGAATATTGGAATTCATGAAATTAAAAGAATTTATTGAAAACTAGCTGTTGCCTCCACAGGCAACAGCTTCCGGGAACCACTTCCGCCCGTGTGTAATTTTGGCTTGTATTCCCGCAACTCATGGGAATCTAATAAAGGAATAGTAGTCCACATTATAATATATCCCTGTACTTACTAAATTTGAGCGAGATCGGGCCAGCCGTTTAAAAATGATTAAGTAACAAATATTCTAACATAAAAAGAATGTACTACCTTATAAGTTGAAGGGTGTCTAAACTTATACGAGAAATATAATAATTTGTTTTCCAAATTTTATAGAAATTTAGGCTCTACATAGAGAAAACTAAGGCGGGAAAAAATCATTATAAGAGCAATGTTCACTTAAAGGTACACACATCACTCATTTTAATCTTTTAATTTCCACAAAAAAAAAACGAAACGTTGACTATTATAAAAAAAAGTCGTCCGCAGTCGGTAGGATTCGAACCTACGCTCCCAGAGGGAATCTGATTTCTAGTCAGACGCCTTAACCGCTCGGCCACGACTGCTTCTTACTTCAAAGATAAATTTAAACTCTTCATACGTACACGCAGACTTTCACTTTCAAAACTAGATCGTAATTACATACATACGTGTAGTGAAACGTGTTCTTATAAAATGTAGGTCGTGAAGGCTGTTCTTATGACCAAGTTTAAAATAATATAATGCTGACTGATTAATTAATACAATCTATCAAACGTGACAGGAGTTTTGTAAACTTAACGGCAATAATTCAATTAAATTTCTAAGCTATTATTATTTTATTAAATATTATTATTATATCGGTGAAATTCGAATATCTGGGATGTGTCTAGGTGGCTCAGTTGGTCTGAGCATTCCCCCTGTAAGGGGTTCATGTCCCGTTCTAGATCTTCTCTTTTTCCGATCTAAATATTAACGACAATAGCTAAAAAAATGAAGATACCATGTTGATTACAAACTTTAGAATGACAAGCAATATAAAATGGGTAGAGGAAACATATTCGTGTAATTATGTGAAAAGCATAGTTACCATCACAATTTTTTGGCTGGTTGGCTGACAGGTTCCAAGTCAAGATACAGATGTGTTGTTGTATAGTACCAAAATAAAAAATAAAACGATTTATTAAATAATTTACGAAGTGATTGTTTTGTATCAACTTTTTGGATCGCCGCCGCCTCCTTCTGCGAGGAAGTAATGACTTAGGTCTCTCCCGATCCGCAGAGCCCAAGATGTGCAGAGGCGACTCAGGCGTCGGAGGTCGCTGAACGTCCTCCATCCTCCATGAACGCAGGCGCAGTGGGTGACAGATGGAGCCAACTGTCAACCTAGCAGAAGCAGGCTGGGGCCACCGCCCCTCTTTCCGGGGACAAGACGGGAAAACCGTGCTTCCGGGGCCATCTCGAATGCGTCTAAAGACCTGAGATGGCGTGCGGTTTAAGTCGGTTCGAATCTGACTTAACCACCCCCGCTGGCTGACCAAGGGATAAAAGTAGGGACTTCCGCACGAAAAAAATAAATAAAAAGGTATCATCATCATCATCATCAACCTATGCTAGTCCACTGCTGGACATAGGTCTCCCCTAATGAGCGCCATAGCGCCCTGTCTTCAGCTTGCCGCATCCAGCATATTCTGCCCGCAGCCTTTCGCAGATCGTCATCAATAAAAAGGTATAATAACTTTAAAGTATTACAGCTCGTTTTAAATTTTCGAGATTACCCAGTTTTTGATGGTACACTTGTCTTATTTTTTCAAATTATCCCGAGATTACAACAGATATTAGATATTATCTTTTATTGATAAAGTGATTATAGTATACGAATGAAGGAATGAAAATTAAAATAATTGTTGACAAGCCAATAGGTAACCGGGGCAAGACGGGGACACACCGTGGTTCCCAAACCCGAGGTGGCCATTTCGAAACCGGAGATGGCCCAGGGCCAATCGGGGTGCGAGGGATATGCTCTATGGACAACCTTACACCCGGTCTGAAGACCCGAGACGGTGTGCAGTTTTAGTCTGTTCAAGCCCGACATAACCGCCCCCGCTAGCCGGCGGGATTTCCGCACGATAAAAAAAAGGTATGTTTTATTCAAATTTTCATCTTACTATCTTATTGTCTATCACTTATTGTAGAACTAGCTGTTGCCCGCGACTTCGTCCGCGCTGAATTCGGAATAGATCAAGGTATGTTTACTTCTGGAGTTTCGAACCCAACATGTATTAGGTTACCTATTTCATTGTTATATTTTCAATCATTTATCATGAAGAAATAGATGTTTATATGTAACATCGAAATTAATTCTACCAGGTTCCCTAATATGATAGCATGATGATATTTATTATCAAAGGTTGAGGAGTCTCTAATCAGCTATCTTTTTCACATAGGTAACTTTGTAGTTTCAAGATTTCATATTTTACTGCTCATCACCTTTACTCTATAGCGTGATGATTTATATTCCGAACGTAGACCATGTCAGACTTCTTTTGAACTGCAGAATTACTTGACTTTACCCTGCTGATCTTATCACATGTATAATAGGCTGATTATGTACGAGTTTATGACCTAGAAGAATGTTCATGCAAAATTTCACCTGAATCTGTTCAGAGGTTTCCAAGTGATGCTCGGACATCGATAATTAAAGACAGACAAATAGGTAAACTAATCACATTTTTAGAATTTTTAGTTTAGTATCGTTCCTAGAAAACATTACAATTATTTTTTGAAAAATATCCAATGTACTGTTTTCATCTCGTTACGATTTATTTTTACGATTAAATGTATAAATTACTACAATCATCAATTTTCTATTATCTACTTTTTTTTTTTTTTATAAATAAAGGGCTTTGTCGCTTTGCGACCACATCGCCCCGTGATGACATACAATCATGGTATACAAATCAGCTTAAATAATACAAATTATCTACTTAAAGTGACTAAAATGCTAAGATCATTTACATCATGTGACCTAAGTAGTCGTGAATAAGAATTAGGTGTAAATTGACATTTGGTTAAACTTAAAAGACCATAATATGGAGTCCGGTTAGTATAAAATGTATTAAGGTTGCTAGTTCCTCAATAATCGGCTCATGGTATAACTTATACACCGGTCCTATAAAACGTATCTCTTGTAAATTTCAGAAAAGCTTAGACTACAAACTAGTATTTTTCTAAACGTGAAAGTTGAGAATTTTAAAAGGCAGGCAGGTAGCTTACATTTTTATATACGCTGTAGCAGGCTTATAAATCAAAACTTGCTTCGATACTACGTAAGAAAGTTCGTCGGCTAGTTTGAACTACCGACTGCTTGGTTTCTTTGCAAAATTCATTCCACAATTTGCTTGAGAAATGTATCGAAAACAAATAGAAAAATAATTCTGTAATGTGTAGGTCGACAGCTCAGGTGAAGCGGTCGTGGGGTGGTTGAGAACACAACTAAGTAAATAGCAATGAAGTGTATTGGAGAAGTAGGAAGTAATGAATAATCAGTGCGCAGCTGTTAACTGATCTACAAGGTTTTTTTTCGTGTGGAAGCCCCCACGGGCTTCACCCCACCGGCGCCATGCTACGGTATGTTGGAATCGTACCGACTAAAACCATACAGTGTCCTTGCCAAGCGTCTATTTCCGGGCCCTTTTTTTTTCAAAGTCAAAGTCAAAAACCATTTATTCTGTATAGACCATTAATACGGAACTTACAAAACGTCAATTTTTTTTTATTATAATGTTTGGCATATGGACCACCGGTTCGAAACGCGGCCCTGTCCTGAGAAGACTCCGGCAAGAAACTCAGCGGGCTGTTTTTTTTTAGGTCTATTTACAAACATATTTACTTAACGTAAGTACAATATTTCGTTTGAGTAGCATAGAGAGAGAGCAAATAGTTCATATCCAAGCTTGTTTGTCGTCTAAATAGTCTTGAATTTTATAATAGCCTTTTTGGCAGAGTTTACTTTTAATTTGGCTTTTAAATTTATGAAGAGGTAGATTCTTCATTTCACTAGGAAGCTTGTTGTAGAAGCATATACAGTTACCCTGAAAGGAATTACTAATCTTGTGGAGTCGACTACTACAAACCACAAGATTGTTTTTATGTCTAGTATTTACGTTATGTATATCACAAAGCCTTAAACCCTTTTTGTGCGTAAATCTCTTCGGTTAGCCCCCGCTGGCCAGCGGGGGCGGTTATGTCGGGACTGCCACCCCGTCTTATCCGATGTTTCAAAGGAGCGGCCCCAGGACCGATACCTGCGGAACACCGCATGATATCTTACGTCGACCGAGACCGGTCACGGTTAGGTAGAAGACGGCTCTCTCCGTCAAATACACCCCGACTATGCGGCGGAGGTGGAGAGGCACTTCGTGATACACGAGCGCCTCCCTAATGCAACTCCAGGGCAAGGTGTTGAACGCGTTGGCGATGTCCATGGACACCGCCACCATCACCTCACCCCGGGCTACTGCATCCTCCGCCAGAGCCCTCACGCGCATGATGGCATCCATGGTGGAGCGCCTCTGGCGTTAGCCATATTGGCCATCTGCCAGGTCCGTCCCCACTCTTGAGACGTGCTCGATGAGGCGCTTCTCAATTACTCTTTCAAAGAGTTTGCACACCTCGTCGTGCAACACTGTGGGCCGGTAGGCGGACGGCGAGTCCGCCGGTCGCCCCTCCTTTTGGATGAGGACCAGTTTCCCCGTCTACCACAATTTCGGAAAGTGGCCCCGCTTCAAACATGCGCTGAGTAGCCCTCTCAATCTGGGCTCGAGAGCGTCGTCGACTACAGCCCCACTAGGACCCACTCTCGGCCTGGAATGCCGTCGGATCGCAGGACGGTGCGTTTGGCTCTTAACCTTCTCACCGCCAGCTTTAGTTTTCCCCAAGTGACCTAGAGATCTATCTAAATTAAAAAAAACTATCTAAAAGAAGATAGATAGATATTAAATGATAATACGTCAGTGTTTTTGGGGCCAAAGCCAACCTCACCTGCACACTGGCACATTAGAATAATATTATGTAATCTGTGTTGGCGCCTATAACTTTGTTCACAGCAGCAATAAATGAACGATTATATTTTACTAATTGTCATAGGCGTCCTGATATTTTTTGTGTACACCCACATAAAACTAACATTTTTTACTTGCCTAAATGGAGTTTTCTGCTCCGCAACAAATATTGTAAAACTATTGTTTTATTATTTAAATACAAGTTAAAACGCAAATCAGAGGTTTCATTTATGTCCAAAACGAGACATAATTAGTGGCGACCGTGACAGGACTCGAAAACACTGCAAAATCAACAATAAAACTCGCAACTCGATACGCTTCAAGAAGATGCCTATCGGCTGATTGTAACAAGTACAATACAGAACGTTGGAGTATTTTGAGGATAAGCCATTGCAGCCCATAGCTGATGAACGATCCAGACGTACTTAGAAGCTAAAATCATCAACGTCATCGTACGACAGCCCGGCCAATGCAGCTAAGTGACCTTTCCTTGACCTAATCCTATTTTTTCCAGTTATATCTTCATAAATTCTAAACCCATCCTTATTTGCGTGTGCTAATTCATATAGTTAAATCCTAGATAAATATATAATAGTCATTTATAGTGAAATACATAAAATAAATTATTTTTTCTAGTTCAGTAACGGCGACTTAGTTTTTTCATTAGAATTTTACCTATTTTACATCATTATTCTTAAAATAACATTAAATATTAGTTAAATGAATAGTTTTCGATTACATATCTCGACAAAAAACTAAGTAAATACGGTATTATACGTGTCATTCATATTGTTTTGCCGAATATTCCAGATTTGTTCACGTTACTACCTCAACAAATACGAAGTACGGTTTCGGAACACTGTTGGCGGAATACATAGCTAAGCTGTACCGGGATTTAATACACAGAAGGAGGGACGTAAGATTAATTATTATACCTATTTATTTTATATTAATCCAGTGGTCGTTGTGTACTGCCATACATCTTAATAGTCCTTGTTATTCAAATAAATTTATTAAATTATCAACAAGTACAGGTACTTAAAGGTTAGTTATTCAATCATATGAATATAATAATGAGTAAGGACCAGGACTGTGTGGCTGATGGCAGTGCAAAAATCGCATTGATTTTACAAAACCTTTTCACTAAGCGTAGCTCATTGAAGGGCCAAATAACTAAGTTTAAAAAATATTTATTATTTATCACCACCAAGGATACATTGACTAGTATTGAGTTTGCTGAATTAGCACTTAAACTTAAAATATTTTTCACGTAGCATGGGTACGGTGACGTTTGGGATTTGAAGTTACTAGAGATGTAGTCAAGATAAAATCGCATGAAATAAAATCGATTATATATCTTATCGAGATCATTTATTAATGTAGAAGAAATCGATTCTATTAACTAATAATTTTGAAGAAAAAAAGTAAAACAAAATTGATAACCTGTTTAATTATTTATTAAAAATCAAACATGTTCATCATCTTCATCATCATCATCATCATCATCATCGTCATCTGACTCGTCGACGTGAATAATTATTTGGGAATCAATTATGCAGTCTATTCTAATGTCTCGCTCCCAGTCATGTAAGATTAGATTTTTGGTTTTCTCCACTACTTTCTTCCAGTCATCGCCAGTGACATTTTTGCATCCCTCTTTCAATAACCCCGTCATTTTTGTGGCTGTAAAAGGCGGAGCTGTATTTTTTCGTGCAGCGTATCCTGAAACAAGATAAAAAACAAATTGAGTCATAGAATTCAAGTAATAAACATAATCATATTTTTGTCAGTATGTAAATAGACTATGGTTAAACAAGTTACCTTTGATTTGGGCCCAAATTAATTCAATGGCATTGTACTGACAGTGGTACGGTGGAAGCCTCAGGACTTCGTGACCATATTCGTTTGCCATCATATCTAATTTGTATGTCGTTTGGGGCTTGTGCATTTTTACGAGCTTCACTAGCTCCACCTTTAATTTCGTCTCATCGGCTTCCACATTATTGGCTTGGAGCCACTCGATCAACTCGCTCTTCTTATTGGAAGAAGTCGGCGGTTTGTTCAATTGCACGGAGTGATATGGGGCATTGTCCATAATAATTGTGCTGGGTTCTTCTAAATTGCTAAGCATATTTTGAAACCACTCCGTGAATACTTCCGCATTCATATCTTCGTGATATTCTCCCGTCTTTTTCGATTTAAAAGCAATTAGCCCATTTTCTACAAATCCTTTCGATGTGCCTGCGTGACAAATAATCAATCTCTCCCCTTTTCCTTCTGGCACTTTGGTCGAGGCATGAGGTGTATCGTCAGTCCACATTTTACCGACCGTATGATTGGCATTCAGCCAAGTTTCATCCAGGAAGACGACATTGCTCCAATCGGTAATCGCTTTAGCCTTTTTCATAAAGGTAACCCGCGCAAGTGCTATATCGCCCCTCTCCATGACAATTTTTCTTTTGTTTACTTTTTTGAATTGGAAACCAATGTCCTTCAATACGCGCCACAAGGATGTAGGACTTCCAGTAAACAAATCAGCATCTTTTAAAGACTTGACCAGCTTTAGAAGCGTCGGTAATTCTTTATTCTGGTAATAGTTATAAATGTGGCTCCGTATAGCATCGGCCGCAAAACTGTCTACATCTGTTACAGATGCCTTTTTGGTTCGCTTTTTATTAGGGGTGGACAACTTATTTTCTTCTGTATCGTGAGCACCATATTTTTCTCGAGTGATTCGAGAAACCGTGTTCCGCCCAATGTCTAACGCATCTGCCACTCGATCCAAAACGTTGGACACAGGCAATAGCGTTCCGCCATTCTCACGTTCCCGCTCAAAGTAATCCCGCAATCGAACTACAAATTCACGGGCTTGACTACCAAGCACAGTCTTTTTCGTTCTTTTTGGCATTTTGCCAAAAAAAAACAACAAAACAAAAGTCAAAAACAAAAAACGGTAACGAAAACAGCAAAGCACAACGATAGTCAATAACAAAAACAAGTAACAAAAACACCACGCAAGCTCAAAACAAAGAAAACAGACCGCATACAAGGCAGACGCACTCGTACTGAGTTGATATAACAAGATGGCTGCCAGCTCATGCTTAAGCAGTGTTGCTATATTATAATAAAGCTCCACAAAGACAAAAATGCTTTGTTTAAAGTTTATTATTACATAATTATATTTTATAATCGTATTTTAGTTAAAAATACAACTAACGATTTATGATACTTTATTCGACAATTTATCGATTATAACGATTTTACTATGTCAATCTCTAACGCAACCTGTTCCGATTCACGCATCAAGAATTATGTATTTGGAATGTTTATATTTAAAGTTTAAATAATTACGGAGAAATAAAAATAGTTTTAAGTTAAAAATGCAAAATAAAACAGTTTTCTTTTTATCTTCGTATTAAGTGTTGTTTCCTGTATTCCGCGTTAGGTAAATTGTTTCGAAATGAATCATGCATGAAATGGAATTAGTCAAATGTCACCGTACCCATGCTACGTGAAAAATATTATAGTAAATTTGAGTCACTTTTTAAGGGGTTCGCAGACTTGCAAGATCAGATAGAGGTTTTGAATCCTAGTAACCTAGGCAATGAAATTGATGAGAGAGATGACATTGAACAATCGTTTATTACCAATATTGCTACTGCCCAGAGCTTTGTTCAACGTCATCAAACTAATATTCGCAATGTAGAAACATCTGCTTCTTATAATCCTGAGAATGTTGAATTTAAATTGCCACAGATGCAAATTGCTAAATTTAATGGCACATACTTCCGGTGGCTGGAGTTCCGTGACACCTATCTTTCAGTAATACATAATAACGAACGAATTGCACCGATACATAAGTTCCACTATCTGTTGTCGTATTTAGAAGGTGACGCAGCGCGTATTGTAAGCAACTTGGCAGTTTCTAATGCTAACTATAATACGGCTTGGCAACTGCTATGTGACAGATTTGACAATAAGCGGCATTTAGTACAACAGCACTTAAATTCTTTGACAAATATTCAACCAATAGTACGTGATTCAAGTAAGTCCCTTCGCTTTCTCGTAGACCATATTAATAAGAACCTAAGGGCACTGTCTAACCTCGGCATACCTACTAATGGTTGGGATGTCTTACTAATTCATACGCTCTGCCCAAAATTAGATAATGGTGACAGATTTGACAATAAGCGGCATTTAGTACAACAGCACTTAAATTCTTTGACAAATATTCAACCAATAGTACGTGATTCAAGTAAGTCCCTTCGCTTTCTCGTAGACCATATTAATAAGAACCTAAGGGCACTGTCTAACCTCGGCATACCTACTAATGGTTGGGATGTCTTACTAATTCATACGCTCTGCCCAAAATTAGATAATGAGACACTTGCTAAATTTAAGGAGTGCCGTGGTGCTCTGGATGATATCCCTAGCTTGCAACAATTCAATAAGTTTTTAATTGAGAGAGCAGACTTAATAGAATCTTTATATCAAACTCAAGCAAATAAGGCACCAGGCTCTGCATTCGGCAAGCCTACCCACGCGAAAGGTAACAGTCACCAAACAAAGTCACTGACATGTCAGTCTGCTTCTCTAAATAAGTCTTCGTCAAGTTGTTGTGTTGTTTGTCAGGATCAACACAAAATCTATGATTGCCCTTCTTTCAAGGCAAGAAGTGTACAAGACCGAATAGCTGAATGTAATAGACTAAAATTATGTTTAAATTGCTTAAGGCCAGGACATATGTCACGAGACTGTCGCCTCGGGCCTTGTCGTGAATGCAAGAAGAAGCACAATACTCTTTTGCATATTCCAAATACAATCCCAGGCTCCACTGTTGCAACTACAGCATCGCATGACGCGGTAGCTAGCTTGACTACACAGACTTCAAAGTATGTTTTATTGTCTACTGCTATTATTGAGGTATCCAACCCATCAACAAGGTCGGGATCCTTCTTGTTGTAAATGAAAAGCGGACTGTATTTTTCACTGGTTACTGTAATTGAATCTCGAGAAATAGGTACAAAATCAGAATTGTTCGATTAGAATATGTGCGCACGCGCCGGCGGTTAGATCACCATTTGCTTCGTGTTCCTGCGCGGCCTTCGGTAGCCTTCGGCTGCCTTCGGGTGTCTTCGGTGGTGTCCTTATCGTTCGCAAGGATACTTTTGGCGCGAACAGACTCCCGGGGTTGAAGAGCTTCTTCAATAGATTGGCAGAGGACAGATATTATTGTACGCCCGCCGAATGGTCCCTCGTCGAGTTGCTATTTCGGCGACTCTTGCTACGCCGTCCGCTCCTGGATAGGTCCGGATGATGCGGCCGAGTAACCATACAAGAGGAGGTTGCGTCTTCTCTTTGATCAAGACCAGTGTGCCTTCTTCCAAATCTCCCCTTGATCGGTACCACTTAGTTTTCTGCTGCAGCAGGTGGACATATTCGATATTAAATCGGTGCCAGAAATGCTGCTGGATGTACAGAATGCGTTTATATCGGTCAAGTCTGCTTAGGTTTGCTTCTGTTACTTGCTCTTGTGGAACAGACGTGAGTGGTCGCCCTATGAGGAAGTGAGAAGGTGTGAGAGCAGTGAAGTCGGAAGGACTGGACGAAAGAGGAGTTAGAGGGCGTGAGTTTAGAACTGCCTCTATCCTAGCCAAGCACGTAGCCATTTCCTCGTAGACGAAATGGGTAAGTTGCAATAACTTTCGCAAAAGCTGTTTGGTGCTCCGGACCGCCGCTTCAGCTAGGCCGTTGAAGTGAGGGGAAAAAGGGGGGACGAACATGAATTTAATGCCTTCGTTCGCCATTGAAGCCGAGAGATCACTACTTTGACTTTCAAGAAAGGAACGTAAGTCATTGTTAGCGCCTACAAAGTTAGTGCCATTGTCGGACAAGATACTACGCGGCTTACCGCGACGCGAAATGAAGCGAGTTACGGCTGCCATATAACCGTCTTTTGTAAGGTCGGTGACGAGCTCTAGATGAACGGCCTTTACTGAAAGACAGACAAAAATGCATAGGTAAGACTTAACAAGTCTGCACCCCCTGCCCTTGCGGTCCGCTATCAGAACTGGCCCCGCGTAGTCAACGCTACAGTTTAGAAAAGGAAACTCTAAAGAGGTCCTGGATGTTGGAAGCTGCGCCATTTCAGGCTGTGCATTCCTGGCTTTGTTGCGAAAACACTTCATGCATCGCCTGACTATGCTCCTTGATAGGTTACGGCCGCCAAGAGGCCAGTATTTTTGTTTAATAGTGGCTAAGAGGAGTAGTGGCCCTGCATGAAGAGTCTTCTCGTGCTGAAATTGAAACAATAGTTTTGTTAAATGATGCTTACTGCATAATAAGATGGGATGCTTGATATTGAAGTCATAAGGCGAATGATCAAGCCTTCCGCCCACGCGGATGAGGCCGACAGAGTCTAAAAAGGGACTTAAAGAAAGCAACCTATTTTTATGAGGCAATGGCTTGTCTGACTTTAAAATTGAGTACTCAATAGGAAACATTTCCTGTTGAGAATTAAGCAATATGCATGATAAAGATTTTTCAAGCTCATTAGACGTAAGAGGACCCTTTGTTTTGTTTCTTTTATTTTTTAAGTTGTCTATAAATCTGTAAATGTAAGAAACTATTCTTTGTATTTGACTGAGATTGGATTTTTTGTGTGTTAAATTTATAATGATACTAGATGTAGAATTATTTTGAATTGTGTTTGTGTTGTTTTGACTTAAATGACATACTACTTCTGGTAAATTATTTTTATTATTAAGAGGTTGTTTAGGCCATTTGCTATTATTAAATTGCAGAAAGGAAGGTCCTGTCCACCATAATGAGCATTCCTTGAGAACGTCGGGCTTAAGGCCCCGTGACACTATATCAGCCGGGTTGTCCGACGATGGTACGTAGCTCCACGTACAATTTGACGTACTGTCTTGAATTTCATTGACACGATTACGTACAAAAGGTTTTAATTGACTTGTAGACATAGAGAGCCAACTTAAAACTATGGTTGAGTCACACCAAAAATAAATTTTGTCAAAACGTAGTGTAAACGAATCAAGTATTTTAGTGCACAGCCTTGTACCCAAAAGAGCCCCACATAATTCCAAGCGAGGAACTGTAGTCGGTTTAATAGGTGCAATCCGATTTTTTGAGCACAACAACTGTACCTTGACATTTTCTCCATCTGAAGAACGCACATATGCTACTGCGCCGTATGCCCGTTCTGATGCATCGGAGAAGATGTGGAGTTGTACTTCTGTGCGTGAATCACACGTGACCCATCTAGGAATCTGAATATCATTCAAATAAGGTAATTTTTGAACAAAATCGATCCATGATTTTTGGGTTTCGAAAGACACCGTATCATCCCATGAACATTTATCTATCCATAGTCGTTGCATAAGTAATTTCGCTTCAACGATACACGGACATACTAGACCTAAGGGGTCAAATATTTGTGAAATTACTGATAGTATATGTCGTTTATTAATTTTTGTACTAGCCGGAATATTTATGGAAAATGAGAAGCTATCAGAAGAGCACTGCCAATGAAGTCCTAAGGTTTTTGACGTTTCGTTAATACTTAAATCGACTTGATCATTAACACTGTTTTTTTTGATACAGAGATTTTAATATTTCTAAGTTATTTGAATGAAATTTACGTAGGTTAAACTTTGCTGAACTTAATGTATTAATGACACCTTGACATAAATTAATGGTTTCCTGTATAGAATTAGATCCAGACAATAGGTCATCCACATAAAAATCGTGGGCTATAACCCTTTGAATAGAATTGTCTTTACACTCATAAGCTAACTGGACTAGACACCTAGTTGCTAAGAAAGGGGCTGACGCAGTGCCGTACGTCACTGTATTCAAAGTGTAAACCTTTAGTGGGTCTGCTTCGTTAAAGCGCCATAATATGCGCTGAAATGGCCGTTGACTGGGATTAACTAAGATCTGACGATACATTTTTTCAATGTCCGCAGTCACAACATATTTATGCTGGCGGAAGCGCAAAAGAATGGAAAGAAGATCCTCCTGTACAGTAGGGCCGATCAACTGGATGTCGTTGAAGGACTTGCCATTGGTTGTGACTGCGGATGCATCGAAGACCGTACGCAGTTTTGTGGTTGTGCTAGATTCCCGCAGCACCCCATGATGGGGTAAGAAATATTCAAATTCAGATTTTTCAACTTTATCAGACATATGTTGAAGAGAGATATATTCGGACATGAAGTCACAATAAAGTTGTTTGAAATGAGGCTCACGTTGGAGCTTAACTTCTAAAGAGAGAAACCTTCTTTTGGCCATGAAGTATGAGTCGCCGAGTACGTCAGGCGACTCTTTAAGAGGAATGTTCACTATAAACCGACCATCGACGTCACGTTTTGTAGTCTCAATGAAACTATTTTCACAAGCGCGCTCTTCTATGGATAGCGCATGTTGTGGGGATACAGTGTCTAGCTCCCAAAAACGTGTGAGGTCAGGATGCTCCTTTGTGTTTGAAGGTACATCGGAAAAAGAAGAAGAATTTGAAAAATAAGAAGAATGTTGAGAGGATATTTTCGGAAGACCCGCTACTGGGCCCGATATTATCCATCCTAATCTTGTATTACATAATTTTGGTTGCCTTTTGCCTAAGTCAATACAAGAATTAGTAAGAACAATGCTCCAAAAGACCTCGGCACCGGCAAGAATATCAATGCCCGAGGATACATTGAAAGTGGGATCAGCCAATTGCAGTCCCATAGGAAGAGGAATGCTGCTTATGCTGACTGTATGTGAAGGTAAGGCGGTGGTAATTTGCGGTAAAATAAGACACTCTATACCTACTTTAAAATTACTATGCAACGACTCAATTGTAAGCTGACAAGATTGTGCACCAAAACATGCTTGATTATTAATGCCTGTAATCGTGGAGTACGCGTCACGTCGCGGCAACCCAAGGCGATCACAGAACGCATCAGTAGTGAAATTGGCAGTACTACCGCTATCCAATAAGAGCCGAGCGTGATGTTGTCGGCCGTCGGGAGCGACGACTCTCACCAAAGCTGTGGAAAGCAAAATAGCATGCGCTTCTATATTTGAAGTTAAAGCTACATTGTTTTGAAAAGGTGGCATGGGGTCTTGAAAGGACGTAGAAGGTTCTGATGTTTCAAGATGTAACAACGTATTATGTTTATATTTACAATACTTACAATGTGATAATTTGCATCGCTTTTCGTTGTGACCCGGCCGTAGACAATTTAAACATACCTTACATTCTTTCGCTTTTTTAATGCGTTCTTCAATAGACAAACTTCTGAATGTTTCACATGTATATAAAAAATGATGTTGTGTACATATGGGACATATAATTTTATTGTTAGATTGTGATTTGTTAGTGTTAGAATTAGTATTTAATTGATTAGTTGCAATAATGAATGATTTTGATTTTTGATTACCTGTTTGTGATTTAATTTTTTGTGAATTATTCTCTTCTATTGTTTCGAGTAAGTCAGCACGATTACTAAGGAATGCACAGAACTGAGATAGTGTAGGTGACTGGGTGAAAGAATTTCGGTGTTCTTCCCAAAGCCTATTGGTATTAGAGTCGAGCTTATTTGCTATTAAATATATAATAAGGGTGTCCCAATGATCGACGGGTTCTTTTAAAATTTTTAAAGCTCGAATATTTTTATTTGTTGCGTCAATAAGGCAACGTAAAGATTTACTTGACTCCGTTAAAATAGGGTCGGCATTAAATAAGGATTTCAGATGATTATTGATAAGAAGACGGCTGTTATCATATCGATCACATAACAAATTCCAAGCGGATTGATAGTTGTCACTATTAAAATCAAGGTTTTTTATTATTTCTGAGGCATTACCTTTTAATGATGCCCTTAAATAATGAAACTTATTTATGTCATCGATACTACTATTATGAATTAATGATTGAAAAGTGTCTCTAAACTCAAGCCAGCTCTGATAGTCACCATCAAACCGAGGAAGATCAATTTTGGGCAGACGTACAAAATTATTAAGTCTGTTACCACCTTGCGTTAAAGCCGCGGAGCCCGCAACCGCCCCGTCACAATCCTCGAATTGGTCGGCCGACGCCCGGCGTCGCGGCGGCGCCAGAAGGCAGCGCGCTCTCGCCACCAAGGTATGGTAATCGTCCTCGAACTGCATCCGCGAAGCGAATGCGTCATCCGGTTTATCGGTTATCATCTCCAACTCGGTCTGTAATTTGTCGTATTGGGCGTATAGGACATCAAATTTTGAAAGTCGGCCTTCAAGATCGATTCTAAAAATCTCAGTTAGCGAAGAAGAATCTTCAAACTTTGCAAGATAAGTTTTAAAGATTGTTATTTTCCCTCTCATTGCGCTTATTTTCTTTTGAATTTTTACATAGTCGGGATTAGGGCTAGATGTTTTAGGATCATCATCAGGCATGATGAAAATTTAAAATGTAAATGTCTATATCAAAATAGTTTAATACGTAACAAAAGCCTATGTGTATTTAATTTAGGTACCTACGTGCTTTGAGAAAGGAAGACAACAAAAAAAAAAGTATAAGTCTCTGCTTGTCAAGCAAAGAAAGGGAAGTAAACTTACTCAAGTCAATGATTTTTATTACGTAGAAACAAAAAAATTACCTATAGTAAATACTTATTATGATATATACTTATTATATTTGCAAGCTTATTTTAGTGCAACGAAAATATATAAGTTGTAATAAATCAAAGCATTTACTGGTGCAAGCAGGGAGAGTAAATTGATATTGAAGATCAATTTAATTTGCTATAAATGAAGACGCAATAAATGACGGGTTGCTTATGCAATAATGAATGGTCGGCAAACCCACAGCGATACAATAGCCTAGCAAAAGCGGTTGTCCTTGAATGCACTGATAACGCGCGCCCGGTATACCTGGCCGTAAGATATGTGAATGCACCAAATAGCAATTAATTTACACTTAACTCCGGTTATTGCAACTCACGAACAACATTGAATGAACACAATATATATGGCTAGTAGTGCTGATAGCCAATAAGTAGGCGAAGGATGATGCGATTGAAGGAAAAAGATGTGTGTGTTGGAAGTTATGGGTACGAAACAAGAGATGAAATGGAAGGAAAAGGAACGAACTCACTCAGTGTATGTCCTGTTTGTCCTTATCCTTTTGTGACTTCGCACTGTACACCAAGACCGGTTTGTATGAAGTGGCACTAGAAGATTCCACGTAGCAATCCGATCGTCGTTGACAAATTCCTCAAAATCCTTTACATTAGACGGTAGTAAGGACCATGGTCGGGATCCTTCTTGTTGTAAATGAAAAGCGGACTGTATTTTTCACTGGTTACTGTAATTGAATCTCGAGAAATAGGTACAAAATCAGAATTGTTCGATTAGAATATGTGCGCACGCGCCGGCGGTTAGATCACCATTTGCTTCGTGTTCCTGCGCGGCCTTCGGTAGCCTTCGGCTGCCTTCGGGTGTCTTCGGTGGTGTCCTTATCGTTCGCAAGGATACTTTTGGCGCGAACAGTAACGGAACGAGTACGTGCCCTACTAGACTGCGGCAGTCAGTCATCATTTATGACACAAGCTCTCAAGCATAAATTATCACTTCCAAGTATTTCATTAATGAATAATATCATTAATATTGTAGGTATTGGTAACAATTTCACTAACAAGGTTACTGAGAGTTGTGTAGCACAATTAAATTCACTATCCCAACCATTAAATATCACTTCATCTTTTTTAATATTACCGAAGCTGACAGGTGATATACCTAGGCTTACTATAAACATTAATGATCTTCAAATACCTCCTGAGATATATCTTGCTGATCCTAACTTTAATAAATCCTCCGCTATTGACGTACTCATCGGAGCAGATTTGTTTTGGGACATTCTAGGCTGTGAGCAACGGTCTCTAGGCCCTAATCAACCTATTTTAAGAAGTTCCCAATTCGGTTGGCTTGTCTCAGGTCCAGTTAATATAAAAAATAACATTTCTTTTGTTCAGTGCCATCACTATTTGACTACCAATAGATGCAATGACGATGACATCCATTGCCAGCTAACAAAATTTTGGGAACTTGAAGAAGTTCCAATAAACAAACCACTATTAAGCCATGACGAGAAACTATGTGAAAGGCATTATTTAGCCCACACTATGCGATTGGATACTGGTAGATTTTTAGTTAGTTTACCGCTCATAGACACGCCGAATTGTCTTGGCGATTCCTACCTATTAGCAAAGAAGCGATTCCTAAATTTAGAAAGGAAATTTAGGAAATATCCTCATATCAAGTCACAATATGTTGAGTTTATTCGAGAATATGCCAAACTTGGTCATCTTTCGCGGTCTAATATATCAAAACCGAACACTTCATACTTCTTATGCCATCATGCTGTGTTCAAAGAGCAAAGTGAATCTACAAAAATTAGAGTTGTCTTCGATGGTTCTGCTCCTACATCTTCCGGTTGGTCAGTAAATGACATTCTTATGATAGGCCCCAATATGCAAGATTCTCTTTTCTCTATTTTAGTAAGAGCTACACAACATAAATACCTCCTGACCGGTGACATCGAGAAGATGTATCGCCAGGTCTTAATACATGAGGAGGATCGAAACCTTCAACTCTTATTATGGAGAGAAGATGAGACATCGCCTATCGAGACGATAAGACTTAATACTGTAACTTACGGCATGGCAAGTTCCAGCTACTTAAGCACTCGTTGTTTATGGCAACTTGGAGAGGAGAACCCTGATGAGATTATCAAAAACGTGATCAAACATGACTTCTACGTTGACGATCTAATTACGAGCGCTAATGATGAAAATACATTAAAGCATATTTTGCAGGAAGTAGTAGTAACACTTAAGCAAGGCTGCTTCAACTTAAGAAAACTTAAAAGTAACTTATCGAGTTATTTTAGTTCATCGGCTCTAAATACAAATGAAAATTTAATATTCAGTGAATGTTCTAACGCCTTGGGACTAGGTTGGGATCCCTCTACAGATACGTTAGGTACATTATCCTACAAAATTACCTTCTCAAATTAATACAAATCATGCTACTAAACGTTCCATATTGTCCAATTTATTTAAATTTTTTGATCCTCTTGGTTTATTGAGTCCTTGTGTGATACAGACAAAGATCATACTGCAACAACTTTGGCTAGAAAAGGTTGGTTGGGATGATCCTGTACCCGAACATATTTTCAAAGCATGGTTAAAATTCACGGATAATCTGAGTGCAATTAAAACTATTAAAATTCCTAGACATGTACGTTGTGATTCTCCAATATCAACAGAACTTCATTGTTTTTGCGATGCATCCCAAAATGCTTATGGAGCATGCATTTACATACGATCTATTGACTCTAACCAACAAATTACTGTAAAATTATTGTGTTCAAAATCCAAGGTCGCACCTACTAAGCCTACAACAATCCCGCGTTTAGAGCTTTGTGCTGCGCTATTGGCGGCTAGATTGTGTAGGGCAGTGAGAGATTCTCTACGCTATGAAGCCAATGAGGTCTATTGGAGTGATTCCAGCATCGTTTTAGGATGGCTTCATTCAAGTTTTAAAAATCTGAAAACTTTTGTGGCAAACAGAGTTTCAGAAATATGCGAATTAACACATGTACATTCATGGCGTCATGTTCCAACCTCTCATAACCCTGCTGATTTAATAACTAGAGGAGTCAATCTTAGTCAAATTGAAGATAACACTTTCTGGTGGTCAGGTCCACAATTTCTACTACAATCTGCAGAAGCATGGCCGGTTTTAAACAAGAATGATATTAATTTTAACGATTTACCCGAAGTGAAACAAACTTCTTTTATTTCTAGTACCGCCACTTCCTCAGATTGTATAATACAGTGTCAAAACTATTCTAGCTTTAGTAAATTAAAACGAGTATTTGCTTACATTAGGCGATTTATTAATAATTCCAAATCCAATAGAACATCTTTACTATTAGGTCCTTTAAGTTCAAATGAACTAAACGATTCTTTTCTTCATTTGTGCCAGTTGGCGCAACAACAATCATTTCCTTGCGAGTACGATTCCTTAGCTAAAGGTCACGTGATTAGTTCTAAATCAAGGCTCTTATCATTAACTCCCTTTTTTGGTAGCGATAATTTAATTCGAGTGGGGGGTCGTATTGCTTCGTCGGAATTTGCTTACGACAAGAAACACCCCATATTATTAGATGCTTCACACAATCTTACAAAATTAATATTTTTACATGAGCACACGCGTAATTTGCATGCTGGGCCGCAACTGTTATTAGGCATTATTAGGGAATATGTGTGGCCAATTAATGGTAGACGTTTAGCTCGACAAACTGTTCGCAATTGTGTCAAGTGTCGAAGGTTTGAAGTCAAGGCATTGGAACCTTTAATGGGTAGCTTACCCTCCCAGAGAGTCACACCTAACTTCCCATTTACTATTGTCGGCATAGACTTTGCCGGTCCCTTTTTTACTTTGAATAGGAAAGGACGCGGTGCAAAACTAGTTAAGACCTATCTTTGTCTCTTCATATGTTTAACCTACAAGTGCTTACACCTAGAAGCAGTAAGCGATCTAAGTAAAGATGCCTTTATTCTTACTTTTCGACGATTTGTGTCACGACGCGGAAGGCCTTCGGAGGTCTTATAAGATAATGGTGGAAATTTTGTATCAGGTGCTAAGGAGCTCAATAATTTCTTTAAACAGAATGCGGATACTTTATCTGATTTTGCAAATGGGGAAGGAATTAAATTTACTTTTTCACCATCTTACGCCCCTCACTTCGGTGGAATTTGGGAGGCCGGGGTTAAATCAGCGAAGCATCACATAAAACGCGTGCTAGGCAATTCGCATTTAACGTTTGAGGAGTTGTCAACCCTTTTTGCACACGTAGAATCAATTTTAAATAGTCGACCGCTATGTCCACTTTCTTCCTCACCTGACGACCTTCTATGTTTGACTCCTGGTCATTTCCTCATTGGTCGGGCACTCGCCGCACTACCATCACCGCCACTAGAAGACTGCAATAGAAACAATTTACAACGCTACCAGCGAATACAACAAATCCATCAACACTTTTGGTGTCGTTGGCAGCACGAATACATAGCTGAATTGCAAAATCGCTCTAAATGGAGGACTAATTCAGCTAAGATAAACATCGGGGATTTGATTCTTCTTAAAGAGGACAACACTCCACCTCTGGCATGGAAGCTTGGAAG
The DNA here is from genome assembly GCA_946251805.1 of Cybosia mesomella. Classification (NCBI taxonomy): domain Eukaryota; kingdom Metazoa; phylum Arthropoda; class Insecta; order Lepidoptera; family Erebidae; genus Cybosia; species Cybosia mesomella. The sequence continues at coordinate 39,288,222 of OX276389.1, forward strand.
GATTCAGAAATTGTTCCCTGGGCCGGATGGAATATCCCGAGTTGTAGATGTGAAGACGCACCGTGGTGTTCTACGACGCCCTTTAGTGCGGATTTGTCCATTACTTGCCCCTGATGATCTTCAAGCTTGAAATCTATCATTTCAACGGCGGGAGGATGTTGGCGCCTATAACTTTGTTCACAGCAGCAATAAATGAACGATTATATTTTACTAATTGTCATAGGCGTCCTGATATTTTTTGTGTACACCCACATAAAACTAACATTTTTTACTTGCCTAAATGGAGTTTTCTGCTCCGCAACAAATATTGTAAAACTATTGTTTTATTATCTAAATACAAGTTAAAACGCAAATCAGAGGTTTCATTTATGTCCAATACGAGACAATCTGTGCTCTGGCGCAAGTTTTCAGACGGTAGTCGCTCCCACGAAAGTCAAAAAAACCCAATCATTCCACCTTCGGCATTCAGTCGAACCTAGCTACCTTTTTCATGTCAGCCATTCATCTGGCTGCGGTCAAAGTCAAAGTCAAAAATCATTTATTTTGTATAGACCATTAATACGGAACTTACAAAACGTCAAAAAAAATAATTAAACGAATGTTTGGCAAATGGACCACCGGTTCGAAACGCGGCCCCGTCCTGAGAAGACTCCGGCAAGAAACTCAGCGGACTTTTTTTGTTTTGGTCACACAACGCGGGCGTCACACCTTTCGTTTACCAATTCGCGGTCTCCACTGTAGAACTCGTTTGGGGCCCTCGGTCCTTCGGCAGATGTGGCCAGCCAATTATAGTTTCAGTTTGGTTATTCTGCGACATATTTCGAATTTTATACAATGTGATCTACCCAATTATAAAATTGTAAATTAATTGTGTCTGTACATTGGAGATATTTTAAAAAAATACTTCGGTTATGTTAAATGAACATTTCTGAACACAATTTTATTTTTTTTGAATTCTTGTATGTTTATCTTTTTATTCGACTGCCAAGAAGGGGTATGTTTTTCGCGCGTATCTTGTATGCATGTTATATTCTTCGACACGCCTCAACTGGCGTTCACATAACACAGTGTTTAATTTAATAACTACACATATCTGCCAAACAGCAGGTAATATCTGACTGGAATATACTCGAACTAAATCAGATTTAGACCGTATCCTAATAAACCTTTGTATGTGAACTATACAGTGCGCGTTTTAATTAAGCTTATGAGTTAGGTTCGACCAATCTGTGCCAGCGAGTCATATCTATTTCAGTGAACATTTATGAAGTTTGTGGGCTATTGGATAGGAAATGTGTAAGTTTATATATGCTCTGTTTTTCTTCACCCCGCTTGAGGTTATATTGTAATATATTACTATAACTAGCGGATGCCACCGACTTTGCCCGCGCGATATTATGCATGTATTATACATATAAACCGTCCTCTTGAATCACTCTATCTATTAAAAAAAACGCATCAAAATCCGTTGCGTAGTTTTGAAGATCTAAGCATACATAGGGACAGGCAGACGGAAAAAGCGACTTAGTTTTATACAATGTAGTGATTTTGTGTTTGCCATGCGGTCAGTGGAACATACGCCAAATAGTTTGATCGATTTGCATAATGTTTGCAAATAATCTTCATTCATGAGTACAGAATAGAGCACAGAATATATGGTACTTAGTACCGTAAAAAAGTGCAAGATATGCACTTTTTATTACTGCCGAACTCTGACAGTAGTTTATTTTAACTTTAGAACATAAACATTTTTCCACGAAAAACAATATTAAAAAATTGTTCAGGAGTACTTAAGCTACAAACAACTATCATAAAAGCTTAAAAATCTTCAAAGCTCCATAGGAAAATAAATCAAGATATAAGTGGCTCAAATATTATTTCAAAAGTGATGATCATAATTACTGATGGTCACAATTCGACAATAACCGTTATGGAAAATTCATGAAAAACTGTGGCAAAAAAACTAACAATGTATTTCCAATTTTCCTTTGTTGATTAAACTAAAGCTCGTCCATAGCAACTAAACAAAAAAAGTAAACAAAATCAACACGAAGTGGAAAAAGGTTTCGTTTAGCGTACTAGCATTGAGATGCCAATAGTTATATCGACAGCTACCGTTGGCTATAGTTGGTTTATTATAACTTTTATTACTCGTTGATCTTTGAACATGGACAAGACGCCATGTCAAATGTCCATGTGTCGCCCAACCCCATATTAGGGAGGGTCACCTCTCAAAGTTGTTAATGACTATGTCTATTTGGGACAAACCGTCCTACTAGGCAAATCCAACTTCGAGAAGGAGGTCAATCGACGAATCTAACTCGGCTGGGCTGCGTTCGGGAAACTGCGCAGCGTCTTCTCATCTAAAATACCGCAGTCCTTGAAGACAAAGGTCTTCAACAAGAATACCTGTTGCTCTCCACATACCTCGCAGTATTAAAAACTATAGAAGTAACTCATATTTCCCGAGAACAGCACATTTTGTAAACAGAGTATCGGAATATCCTGAATTGGATTTATTTAATACGGATCCTGCTAATTACAAACGTATAGTCGGTAATCACTGGTTCGAATTAGCTCTATAGGCGTTTTAGTGTCATACTTCATAATTATTCTTTCGTTTTTCTTTTTTAGACTTTCTTAATATTTTTAATACTTATATAAAGCTTGTCTGCTACCTGATAAGAAAAAAAAGTGTTTAATTGTTATTCAAATGTGAAAACTTCTAAATGGTGTCTAGTGATGTAAGTAGTAATGTTATGTAGTCTTAATACTGTTTGTTTTCCAAATAAAATAAAATATAATCAGTGCGCGTTACCAGTGATGACCCAGGATGCCAAGACGTGGTCTCTCACTAAGGGTCTCATAAGGAAACTCGGGGTCACACAGCGAGCTTTGGAACGGTCTATGAATCAGAAATGAGGAGATTCGTAGACGAACTAGAGTTACCAACATAGCAGAGCGAGTCAGCAAGCTGAAGTGGCAGTGGGCAGGGCACATAGCTCGGAGAACCGATGGCCGTTGGGACAGAAAGGTTCTTGAGTGGAGACCACGTGACAATAAGCGCAGCGTACGAAGGCCTCCCGCAAGGTGGACAGACGACCTAGTCCAGAGCGCAGGGACTCGGTTGATGCAGGCCGCTACAGATCGGGATCTCTATCGAACAGAGTTTTTCGTTCATCATAAATCTTAAATATGACTTTCGATCTATGGGTCAATTTATTTGTTGACATAACAGTGAAACACCTTTTTAAGATGTTATTTATCCAAACTTCTGCGTGGAAAGTAATTCCCAAGCCCGTTTGCGTAGCTCTTACACTTTATCACAAAAGTTTGAAGTTGTTTGTTTGTTTAGGGTTATTTATTATTAGTGTTCGTTTCTTTATTATTATTAGTTTATTATTAAAAGAGATAACGTGCAATTAATCAAGAAGAAGTTTCTACTAGGTGCACATAAATAACTGCTTTCTGAAAAAGTTGTAGTTTAATGATAAGAGTTTATAAAACCAATCAGTTTAAGTTCAGTAGCTGAATCTGGTTAATGTTCTGTTGAGGCGAGAGTACCTTTATCCCACTAAGGGTAGACAGAGGTATATTAACATTACCCGAATTTCGGCAATGATGTCCTTCGATTTCACGTAATGGCAAACCTATTACTGTCAGCCCAGTACTTATTCATGGGCTATGTTTATTGTCAAATGAAGGAGAATAGCCCTATCCTAAGGTGTCGTAAAAGGCGACTAAGGCGGTCGTTTGTATTTTAACGGGAACTAGAGATTGTAGTTGAATTGTTTTTGTTTAATAAGATTATTTATCCAGAACGATAATCAGTCATGAAACTTGACTTGACGCTAATACTAAGTACAGATTATATTCTATAACAAAACTTGAGTAAAAATTTTATGAACGCTCAGGCGATTTACGTGCATAAGCTTAGTTCTAGAATACAATCCGTATTATCTGGAGGTGTTAGGGGGAATATTAGTAATTTCGGTTACTAATAATCTTTAAAAAAAAAACAAAGAAAAAAAAATTTAAGCTAGTTTAAGGTCGAGACTCACTGAGTATCGTTCGAAAATACGGGCCTAAACGCTTGATTCATGTTTTCCACAACTCGGAGGTTAGCTTTGAACTACGAGAAGAGATGTGGTAAGCAAGGGCTTTTTTCGTGTGATTCCTGGTGCAGTAGCATACTAAGGAGTATGCTACTGCACCAGGAATCACACGAAAAAAATATTTACTGGTGGTAGAAATTTGATGACACAAATTTGTCGCAAAATTCGGCCGGGTAGGTACCACCGTGCACGATTGCGAAAAACCCTCCATAGTAAACCAATTTTGGTTTGATTGCGTTCAGGGATCAGCAAGTGCATAGCCGGGCAGGGGGATTGTGGTCGCAGCACTAGTGGGACCGGTGGGTGTCACGCGGTGCTGCGACGACAATTCTCTTCTGATGAGGCCGTCAAGCTGAGTGCCACCATTGTTAACATGGTACGTGTATGTAATGGTGACCCTCTTTCCTGAGACGTTACCTTTAGCTTACCATCAGGTGAGGTGAAGTCAAATTGACGTGTCATAAATATAAAAAAAAGAAAAATTAATTCCGACTGGAATATCCAAAGCGTCGAAAAATTATTATCAATTTTGAATCGGAAGAAATAAGGGGATGAATTTTTGATGCCGACTGTACGATGTACAATTGGATCCACAAGTGATTACCTCAGCCAGGGAACAAAGTTTAACAGAAATATTAGTGTTGATCAGTTTATGAGGCGCAATCAGTGGCGGCCATGTTTGTTTCCACTGATTGTGTGTTGTTTGCGCTGGCGCTGCCATCCGCTGCTCCCGACTCCCCGGCCGGCTATGTTCAACTGTAATTAGTTTTACTGTTGCATGGGACTTGATTGGCTTTTGAATGTTTTGTAAGTTTTAATTTTGTTAAAACTGGCTTGGTCGTTGCTATTGATGAACATGCGTTCGCGTATGTTTGTTGTGTGGTGTGTTATAACGAATAGGTATTATATTATATCTACTTGTAAATGTGCAGTTAATAAGAATGCGATCGTCTTGAAGTAGCTTCGGTGATCACGAGCAGGACCACAGGTTTACTGGTGAGGTACTTCTCCAACCGGATTCAAAGAAAATCACTTTACCTCACCTTTACAACAAACTGAGGTAGTAGCTAGGTGCGTCCACCACCGACGCTTTTTACTTACGTTTTTTTTTTCAAAACCGGATTTTCATGAAATGAGGCTAATCTTAAGGATACCTTATTAAATTAAATTAGATTTCTTCGAATCATTTTTTGGATAACGGAGTTTTATGGTGACAAACTTTAAAATAAAAAAAATCAACTAAATTGATAACTGTCTGGTTTCTTCAAATCAATTGGAATTATTACTAAGCGCCAGGTTCAAATTATAGAAAAATTCCAAAACTTTCCTAAAAATAACATGCCGCAGTCGGTAGCATTCGAACCTACGCTCCCAGAGGGAATCTGATTTCTAGTCAGACGCCTTAACCGCTCGGCCACGACTGCTATAGTTAGAGAGCGTGAAATGGGAAGATTATTATGTTACTTACGACATAAGACTGAATGTTTATATTCATTCTAAGTATCTTGCTTTTCCCAACCAAATCCAGTACCGGGTTAGGTTATCAGGTCAGGGTCCCGATTCAGTAAAATTGCGTTTTCAAAACGTATGATTTCAAACTATCGAAAGGTTATAAAATTAAAATTACAGAACCTAATTGAAAACGAATTTTTTGTTTACGTACAACAAACCACAAGACAACAACCATCTTTAGTCTCCCCGTGACCCTGAAAAGCAACCGAAACGTCGGGATCAATGTAAAATATAAAATAACATTAAATAAATCGCGATAGAATCCGTTAAAAATACTTTTATTTCAATGTGTGACATTCGCGTAAACTTCCGATAATTCATGGAATATCCAAGCATTTTTTACGTTTTTATTTAGACTAGGTAGGTACTTACTAGGTTTTTTTTTTTAATGTTAAGACACGTCAATTTGACTTCACCTCGCCTGATGGTAAGCTGAATGTAAATTCTCAGGGAAGAGGGTCACCATTACATACACGTACCATTTTAGCAATGGTGGCACTCAGCTTGACGGCCTCATCAGAAGAGGATTGTCGTCGCAGCACCGCGTGACACCCACGGGTGCCACTAGTGCTGCGACCACAATCCCCCTGCCCGGCTATGCACTTGCTGACCCCTGAACGCAATCAAACCGAAATAGGATAACTATGGAGGGTTTTTCGCAATCGTGCACGGTGGTACCCACCCGGTCGCATTTTGTGACAAATTTGAGTCATCAAACTTCTACCACCAGTAAGAATTTACCTCAGAATGTACTAAGATAGGTTCGTTATCGTAATGTTATATACTGGAGTGGTATGTCATAAGGGGGTTGCTTGCCTCATATAAGATTAAAATTCTCGAAAGACTTGCGGCTCTGCGCGCTGGACCCATGTCCTCACGGCACCCTTCAAAGATTGTTATTTATTATAATATAGCTTTTGCCCGCGGCTCCGCCCGCGTAGTTGTCGGTTATCGCGACAAAACATAGCCTATGTCCTTTCTCAAGGTCTAATCTACCCCTGTACCAAATTTCAGCAAAATCGGTTCAGTGGTTTAGGCGTGAAAGCGTTACAGACAGACAGACAGAGTTACTTTCACATTTATAATATTAGTAAGGATTTAAGTACTTCTTTCTTAATTTTATTAACCAAATCTGCTTGATATAAGTTATAAATCCTAATGTCGGAAGTGAGTAAATGAAACGAATATTAGAATAATAAGTTTATTGCCACATAAACAATTTCAGGTCTGTACTTACGTAAAAACCGCGGTAGCCTAGTGGTATGGGTAAAGGACTGCTGAGACGAGGTTTCGGGTTCGATCCCAGGTATTACTATGGCACACACCAATGACTTTTCGATGCTTTTCGAAGTTATGTGTGTATTTATCGCAGGTTTATAAGTGCCCGGTTAATGACAATAGGCTCGCCACCTATTACATTGGGACCACAAACAAAAATGTGGGTGCTAGCACCTCTGCCTACCCCTTCGGGGATATAGGTGTGAGTTTATGTTATGAGTTTATGTTACTTACGTTACATAAATCATAATAAGGTTCGTATATTTAATGTTACTGTCGTTACTTGCTCGCATCATAATTCTAACACCTGTGGCTATATCGTTAATCTGTTGCTATCGGTAAAGAAGGTACTTTTTATAGCCCCACAAAATCGGGGCGAATCTACCATACACGATACGTTAATTACACCATACTCTGTGCTATTTAAAGAAGTCTTTAACAGAAAAATACAATAAACATAACATAACTTCACGCCTGTATCCCCGAAGCACACCCACGATTCGCCAGTTATGTTAAGGTCCCAATGTAATAGGGGGCGAGCCTATTGCCATCTACCGGGCACATTATTAAGCGAGCGATAATTAACATTTATTAATGCACACACAACTACGAAAAGTCAGAGGTGTGTGCCCGGGGCGACTGGGGATCGAACTTGAGACCTCGTCTCAGCAGTCTGTTACGTACGCCACTGGACTATCGCCGCGAAAAATACAATAACATCTTTCCCAAATCGGGAAACGAACCTAGTTGCGCATTATTGTAGAAAAAAACGTTCCTCTGTTATTCTTTATGTATCATGAACAGTAGATGCTTTAGTCATTTATTTACTTGCATATCAAACGCCCTTAATCGTCGCACGCGTCGTCGTGAAGGCAAGACATGGTATCGCTGATCTCTAGGCATTTTCATAAAGCAGTGGGCATTATAGAGAAGGTTTGATTTGAGTGGAAGCTGATGAGATTGAGAAGCAAATAAAGTGATGCTGTCGTCTCCACTTATCCCGAAGAGAGAGAGAACGAGAGAGGTGGGAGTTTATTAATTGATGTCTGTAGTGTTTTAGCATGAATCAATTGTAGATCAAGCTTGTAAATCGGTACGATTCGGGACGTAGTATCGATGATAGGTACGAGAATACTCCTGAGGGGGCCATCTCGAAACCGGAGATGGCCCAGGGTCAGTCGGGGTGCGAAGGATATGTTCTATGGGCAACCTTACACCCCGGCGTCTGTAGACCCGAGACGGCGTGCGGTATTAGTCGGTTCAAGTCCGACATAACCGCCCCCGCTGGTCGGCGGGGGGGTATCCGAAGGGATTTCCGCACGAAAAAAAAAAAAAAAGGTACGAGAATGCTATATTTTGTCTGATATCAAAGATTATACCTACTTCCTTGCCTTTTTACATATTTCCCCTTAACTCCCTACCATCCTCTCTGTAGGAGGACACTGTAAAATATACACTTATAAAACTCTAGACTTCAAATATGTCACAGTAATTAAGTGCCACCGCGGTAGCCTAGTGGTATGGGTAATGGACTGCGGAGACGAGGTCTCAGGTTCGATCCCAGGTTTTACCATGGCACACACCAATGACTTTTCGATGCTTTTCGAAGTTATGTGTGTATTTATCGCAGGTTTATAAGTGCCCGGTTAATGGCAATAGGCTCGACACCTATTACATTGGGACCTAAACATAAACTGGCGAAATGTGGGTGCTAGCACCTCTGCCTACCCCTTCGGGGATATAGGCGTGAGTTTATGTTATGTTAATTAAGTTAACACTAACTAATTAAAATATTTCAACTTTCATCGTGCGTAACTCCACCATAGTAATTTCTGTATTAAATAAAAGCACATCTCAAGTTCTACATTACTCATTACGACACATCAAAGCTATAACAGAAACTCTTAAAGTTACGACGACGCCTTTATCCGTCCAAAGCCAATGATACACTCGTAACGAGCAATTACAGTTTTCAAAGTACGGCCAAGCTACAAGGGGTGAAATAAACGGGCAAAGGGGTGAATAGGGATCGGGGGGCGACACGGGAACGCTTCTAAGTTGAACGCCTTTGGTGACGTCATTGGACGATTTAGGTAATCGCCTGGACGCGTTTAGTTCGGCCCTAAGAGGTGCTCGGCACGTACTGACCGGATGTCTTGTTGCACTCAGTGGAATATGTTTTTGTGAAAATAGCTTCATTTTATATTTGAGGGTGAGATAAGTTATAGTAGTGTGGGTTTTAGTATTCTAGAGCTTTAAGATGAGATTGGTTTAATGATTGTCGTTTATGGAAATAATATGGCCGATCATCTTGCCAATACCATTGAAAGTTTACAACGAAAAAAAAAACAAGGTTAAAACCACATTCCGCAGACGCAAAAATTTCATACCTACAATTCTTCTTAAATCTCCAGTGGGTCACATGCTATCGCTCTGTCTATAGCTCGTAATAGTGCTAATAATGTAATTGAATATTTGTTATTTTTCAAGATTTTTAATATACCGAATAATTATATGCTTTTATACAATACATATTCGTTACATTGAAACCTAATTCTTTTGACCACTATATCAATTATTATGCTATTCCTTCAAACCCTCGATCCTATCAGCAATAAGGCACAATACTTATCCTCTCTTCAATCTCGGCAATCGTTGAACTTATTAACATTATCACCGCACCCCACCTAGCCCTTTCCCTAAACAATTCATCGTTTATATCCCAATAAATCTCTTAAACTACCCCCATACGTACTCGCTATCATATAAAACGCGATTTAATAGGAAAAACGAGGAGTGGGACATATGAGCGTGTTTAGACGACCGATGGGCTCGACACCGTCTCGGTGACGTCTACCGACGTTAGTACACTTTAGGTTGACGGTTACGTGTGGAGCAGCCCATATCATGGCAGCGACATTTGTCTTGAGTGATGGAATTTCGTTGTAATATTTTATTAGTAGGAGAGATTTGATATTTCTATACTCTTTACAATATATCTTTGATAGTTCTCACTAGTGCTGTGCCGCTTACGACGTAGTCTGTATTTTTTGTCGATACAACTCTTTATTTTTTAAATAGTGGTTTTAGGTTGTAATTGACTGTTAGGAATACGAGTACATATGTTTATTTTATTAAAAATAATGAGTCTATAGTATTATTATTTACATTAAGAAAATAAATATTATAAGTGGTTTTTTAATTCTATACTAACTAAATTTATGTATTTAATGACCTAACCGTGTGTGTTGTAATTGTAAAAAATATTTAAAATTTTATACGAGTACTTTACTGGTTTTATTTCTTTTATAAATAATTTAAGGATTGGTAATCTTTTGACGTTTAGCGATTGTCAAATATCATTTTTTTACTCGGTCCAGTATGACCTTGTACGTGCGTAAGCGACGTATTTTGTGAAACGATTACTAGGTATGAATTTTTATATCTTATAATTTATTGCACTTTAATTGCGGTAAAACTGGCACATAAAGAATGAAAACATAGGTCAAACAAAATAAAATTGTAAACATGACGTTTGTTCAAAGTTACTTCATTATTTTCATAGTAATCTGTCACAGATTTCAAGCTATATTGTATGGACCATAGTTGCAATTGTCAATCATGCATCTAGAGGTTTATATTATTAACATAGTATCTACGTTGTAGTTAACGGCTGTCGTAGCATATTGACTTGCAATACCTTGCCATCTGTGAACGACAGAAAGCTAACCGGAAAAAGGGCTAGGAATGGAGGTGAGACCTTCGGTGTTCGTACAAATCGTAGAAAATGCAGTGTGAAAAGGTGAGAGGGTGATACTTTTCCAGGACTGTATTTCATACAGGACTGGATTTCATATAAGACCGGATTTCATACAGGACTGGATTTCATACAAGTCTGGATTCCATACAGGTCTGGAATTCATACTGCGCTGGATTTTTCATAGGTCTGAGTGTTTCTATGTATAAAATATTATGTATGTATTACTTTACAAACAATATTCAGTATGTTTAACAGAGTTCTAGTATCCATAATACAAGCTATGCTTAGTAAGAGTTGGGCAGCGTTGTCCTAGATTATTTGTATTATTACTTAACAACTTATATATAGTATTATAAAAATATATTTATGGTGTAGTTTACAACTACCTATTGAAAATACTAAAGATCGTTATGTATTGATATACAAAAATGAAGTTTCCTCCTGAATGATTACGTCTGAGTTTTAATTGGGGACCGTTGCTTTCACCGAGCGTATCTCGGCTGTCGGCGCTCGGCACTCACCGAGCAAATCGTTCGGAATGCCAATTAATCCAGTCATTAGCTAAAACAATGGTTAAACGGGATCCCGATGGAGTAATTGCACATAAAAATTAAATTACTGAAATTATGAATCGTGAAACTCAATGAAAGCAAAAGCGGCGGTGTCGTTATGGTGAAGGCGTTGGACTTATATTAAGAGGGTTCAAACTCTCGCTAATACAAGCAATTAAGCTTAACTGTAGGGATTGACCTGCAAAGTGTAAACTGACCCAAGTTACTTATTTATGTCACCCTCAGTAGGGGTCGGTTTCTTCTTCCTCGATGCGACTGCCCCCTGACATCCACAACCCATTGGTAATATCGAAGCTCTATAGTTAGACCAGTTGTCGGACCTTTTAGGGCTCCAGCTAACGACTGCCATAGATATTCGTATGGAAACTAGGACCGACGCTTAAAGTGTTCTCCGGGGCGTGGAGCGGTCTCAACGTGTTAGGATTGGTCACCCATCCAAAGACTGACCTGGCTATTATTGTTTATTCTTTTACTACTTAGCCACAAAAATAGGGGATTTTTGCCTCTAATTTAATTTATTACAGAAGTATTTTCATCGTAAAATGAAGGAAAAATTAACATTGGGAAATAGTACATCATCATCATCATCAACCTATGCTAGTCCACTGCTGGACATAGGTCTCCCCTTATGAGCGAAATAGCGCCCTGTCTTCAGGTTGCCGCATCCAGCATCTGCCCGCAGCTTTTCGCATATCGTCATCCCACCTGGCCGGACCGCGTCTTACACTACGTTTACCGAATCGCGGTCTCCACTCAAGAACACGTTTACCGGTTGTCGGATCTTCGCGAGATATGGCCGGCACACTGCCAATTCAGCTTGCTAATTCTTTGAGCTATGTCGATAACCTTGGTTCTCTGTCGGATGTATTGGTTACGAATCCTATCCTTAAAATCAGCAATTTTAAAAATCCTTCGAAAATTTTCAAGTAAAGCTACCAACTACCAGGACTCTAAAGTTTCTATCAAGTACAGCGTACCGGACTTTAGAAATATTAAACACAACTAGAATATTTCACATCACTAGTACAGCTAAGCGGAGTCCCACACACTTGCAATCAACCACACGCACCCACTACATACAACTAAACTAACACCCACGTATATACACAAACATACACGCAATATTTGTACCGTTTAACATATTTTATTTTTACTGTTATTATATATCATAATTATTTCCTTTAAACAATTCACAATGAAGTACTTAGTAAATAATATTATGTATTCTGTGGTATTACTTTTGAAATATCTATCATAATCTATATATATAAAAATGAATCGCAAAATGTGTTGCTTACCAACACATTTTGCGATTAATTTTTACATATATAACTAGAAAGAAAGAAGAAAGAAAGAAAGAAAAGTTTTTTTATTCTGTACCTGCCTACATAATAAAATTACATCAAATCAGTACATATAAAAAACACATCCACACAGAATAATGGCCGCCTCTCAGCTTATATGCTGTCCGCGTATTAGTGCCAAAAAGCGGACAGCGCTGGTTTTCAGAGGCGGCCAATTTTGGCTACATGAAAAGATAATTAAAAACAAATTAAAAATAATAACATAAGACTCCCAAACACTGTCAACAAAACTCCGCACTACTCAACACGAATCACATTACACTAATATAAATAATTAGTTATATACATATACACGATAAACCAAAACAAAGAGACAATTTTTCAACATAAATCAAACGTAAACGTAAACACCAAACTCAGCCCATACAATATAATCTGTGGTTCATATTCTCGCCTCTACTACCGCAGATTGTCAATGGTAGACGCGGGACGCACGTCACACACTGCTATAGCCATATTAATAATCTATGGTCAGCCATACTCTTATCTATTGCGTGTACCTGTCAGTTATGCAATTTACAATACATAAGATTTCACAATAATAACTCCATTACATAACTGTTCATATTCACAAAATTACAATAAGTTAAGTTAACCACCTCACTGAAGATCCCATTTCCGCCTCCAAGCCGCTATAAAATGATCAATGTGATGATTTGACTTACTCAAACTTGATACGGGCACATTCCGCCATTATTACATCACAACACAATACAACAACAACAAGTTACAGCGGTAGGTTATGCAAGATGGTCGGAAGGAAGATGCTTGCGGGCGCATGGAAACAGAAGCCAATCGTCGTCGTAGCCACATGGCTAACAGATATGCGAACCAAAGCCTCCATTCCACATGGGTTGAGTGTAATTATGTGCAGTGACTTATATAATAAAAACGATTACACAAATGATGTGAGTATTCTAAAACCTAATCTACCTATTATGTATATATTTATAAAATTTCAAATTAATATAGACTTAATTAAACTATGTCAAACTGATGTACCATATAAAATTTTCTGAGGTGGCGTATAAATGTTCGCTTTGTCTTCAGGCAACGGAACGGCGGTGAGAGAACATTCCAGCAGTGAGTGGCAGCATGCCTAAAACAGCCGCGGAATGCAGCAGTCCTGTAGCGAGGCTGTGATAAAGGGGGCACCTGTGATCTTTTGCTGTATCGCTGCTTTTCATACCTCCAGCTGAGCTTTTCAAAGAGGTAAGCTGGCTTTTTTGTGGTCACCACGCCATACACCAAACCGGCCAGGTGTAGCCTTCTCCTGGCTTCCATCTTAAGGAACTTAAGCTTATTTAAATAGGGGGTAACATGACTTCTCCTGGGAATATTAGTGCAAAAGCGAGCACAAGCATTTTGGACCCGTTGGATTAAGTTCGCTGTCCGCCCAAGCAGGCACGGGCCATAGACAGTGTCGCAGTAATTCAGTTTTGACAGCACAAGGCTATCAACCAGGAGCTTACGCAGGGGCTCACTCAGAAACTGACGTATGTTGTATAATATCTTAAGCCTATAGAAGCAGCCACCAACCACCCTGCTGATGTGTGCCTCGAACCGCAACTCTGGGTCCATAACGAGACCAAGGTTGGTTGCAGTGTCCACTCTCCCTATACTCACACCGCCAACGGTAATAACTGGGTCCATGTCCACTATGTATTTGACCTGGTGTTTTGAGCCCAACACCATGTATTTGGATTTGCATGGGTTTAGTATGAGAGAGTTATTTTCTGCCCAAGAAACCACTCTGTCCAGGTCCTCGTTGATTGCCGCTATGGCAGTAGCCGCCTCGGCAGGCCTGAAGGACTTGTAGAGCTGTATATCATCAGCATACATGTGATATTTACAATTTTTGATTGTATTTACTATATCAGCGCTGTATAGGATGTATAAAAGGGGCCCCAATATAGATCCCTGTGGCACGCCCCTGTGTACCGGGCGAGGGGGGGAGACAATCCGGGCACCATCCTCTCTCTGTATCTCCACATATTGCGACCTGTTTTCTAGGTAGCTCTGGAACCATTCCACCGTTCCTATGTCAAATCCATAGTACGACAGCTTGGATAACAAGAGCGCAACATTTATGGAATCAAACGCGCGGGAAAAGTCTAGTAGCACCAAGATAGTACCTTCCCCCTCATCCCTCGCCTCAAGGATATTACCCACCACATCAGTCAGAGCAGTAGCCGTGCCACGACCCCTGCGGAATCCCGACTGCAGCTCGGGCAGTAGATTGCTTGTCTCCAGATACTCTGTCAGTTGTGCGTGTACCACCCTTTTATAAGACCTTAGATAAGCAGGGTAGGATGCTTATAGGCCTCAAGTCCCTGTGACTTTGCGGGTTGCTCACCTTTTCAATCGGGCGAACAATTGCACATCGCCACAGGGTGGGGAACCTATGAGTCACGATTGAAGTGTTAATAATTGCTGTCAACGCCTGCAGAGCTGTCGGGAGCACCATGGAAAGCATTTCCCGCCCTATTCCATATATATAACTCTATATATAACTCACCAAACTCAGCGCATAACTCACCAACGCCTGGACCAATTTGACCAATTCTTTTTTTTAAATGTTCGTTGAAGCCCAAGGATGGTTTTTACGGAGAGAAAAGTTTAAAAAAATGCATAAAAAATTACAGGCATGTTTGGGATAAATAGGTGCCACGGGGCGAAGTATGCCACGGGCGAAGCCGCGGGGGACTGCTAGTATAATATATATATTAGATAGCTGCGGGTAAGTAATAGATGATATAACAACAAAATCTCTAATATTAACGACATATAACAACGGAACCTATAATTTTATTTCAAATGGCGATTAGTTAATATAATAAACGATTGATATAATTTTAAAATAACTATTTTTTATAAGCATAACATACATTAAATAAAACATCGTTTGACATAACACACATGAAATATAAAATCGTTTGGAGATATTTATCATCGGAGTTGGGAACGCGTGCTTGCTACAAGTGTTCGTCCCTTCTAAAATCTTTTTACTTGAAGATATTGAGTTGCTGGAGTATTTAAGTGCTTCTGTGTTGTCTAAGTGTGCTTTGTGTTCGTATTCAGGGTAAGTTTCTTGTTTAACACGTAGACAGTAACATGGATAACCATCCACCAGACCCTGGCGGGGGAAGCGTCCCCGGTGAACGGCCAGGCACTCCACTCCCCGGTACTTCACGAATTGTTCTAGAGGATACTTCTAAAATCAGTACAGCCACAGCCAAGAAGCGTGTTATCCATACCTCACAGGAAGACGCTGTCCCCGCTAAAAAAACAATAACTGTCCCCTCCCAAGCGACTCCATCCATTCAAACTACATATATTCATCCCGATTTTCAGGACAAGGTTTCAAAATACTCAGAGTCGGACTCTGGCCCGTTTTTGGTCCACGTGACTAGGGATGTCGGCGATACCTCTGCGGGAACAGTGTTCCGATCCATTAAATTTGGTCATTTCTTGTTCATGAATAAAATTACAAACATTATTGAAGGCAGTGTTAAGCGGGTTGGTCGTAACAGACTTTCAGTTGAATTTAGAAATGCTAGTGATGCCAACAACTTTATTAGTCATCCTTCTTTGGCAAGGGCCAAATATAATTGCTCAATTCCCTCGTTTGCTACCTCACGAATGGGTATAGTTCGACAAATACCAGTGGAGTGGACATTAGAAGAAGTGGTCCTATCCATTGAGGTTCCATCAGGATACGGGTCTATAATGAAAGCTAGAAGGCTCAATAGGAGAGTCACGGGTGAAAACAACACTGCTACATATGTTCCCACTCAAACCATCGTGATCACCTTCTCAGGACAAAAATTGCCCCCACACGTCTACTGTTTTTATAATTCCCTCCCTGTAGAAAATTATGTTCTTCCCCTCATACAGTGCTGGAAATGTTGCCGTTATGGTCACACTTACACACAATGTCGATCTGCCCCACGATGTTTCATTTGTTCCCAGGCTCATGAGGGTATTTCATGTGCCTCAAAAACTCCCACATGTATGTTTTGTTTAGGTCCCCACACAGCCAAAGACCCTTCCTGCCCAGAGCACTCCAGGCAGAAGTCTATAAAGATTACCATGTCTCAAGAGAGCATTTCTTACATGGAGGCATCGGCTAGATTCCCCCAAGTGAGAAAGTCTTTTGCCGACACAGCTAGATCTTCTCAACCACTAAATTCTCACACTGATTCTCATCATCCTCCCTCGCCTTCCATCCGGGGGGCTCAAGGACCTCAGGTATCATATAGGAAAACTACATTCATGCCCCGAAGGCAGAGCTCCCCTGCTTCTGGCCCTGGCTATGACAGGCAGGCCCATTATCTTATTACCCAATCTCCGCCGCCTTCTTTTCCAAATGGTGCTGCTCTCCCTGGTGCACAAGTTAATGCTGATTCCAATGACAACTTTTTGGATCTGTTGCTCGCCACCCTTATTAGTATGCTCACCCGTTTTGATGATACTGAGCTACCTGAAAAATATAAAACAAAACTCACTCAGCTGCTAAATTTCACTAGTAACATTCCCACCTCTCCTTCAATGGAATTGTAGGAGCATTAGAAGTAAAAAGAGTCACTTAATTTATTTAATTAATCAACACAAACCTCTCATCCTTGCCATTCAGGAGACTTGGCTTAAACCTGGCACCCATTTCAGGATGCCTGGGTATGCCTGTCTTCGGGATGACAGGGGTGACAGATATGCTGGAGTTGCCATTTTGGTCTCCAGATCAATTATTTTTAACTCTGTGTCTCTACCTCCTCACAGTGATGGCTGGAACATTGTTGCTATTACAGTATCAAACATTACTTTTCTTTCCATTTATATCCCCTATCCCAATTCCTCTATACTAGCTGAGTTAAGCAACATTTTAGCTTCTATAACTTCTCCTCTTGTTATTCTGGGTGACTTCAATATCCATCATTCTTCATGGGGATCACTAGATTGTGACAATTTAGCGCCCTCATTCATTGATATCCTGGATTCATTCAATCTTTGCATCTTAAATGATGGTTCGGCCACACGCAGATCCACTTTAACCCAAAGAGGCCCTAGTGCTGTGGATTTAACCATCTGTTCAGCTTCCCTTGCCTCATGCCTGACTTGGCAGATTGCAAGCGACTCACATCAGAGTGATCACTACCCCATAACTGTCTCCTCTCTAGCCAGCCACAGGGAGTCACCACCATTTAACCCTCTCCTTAAATTTAATCTGTCAAAAGCCAATTGGGAACTGTACTCTAATGCTCTTGACCAGGAGGTTTCTTTCTTACCTGTCCCTAACTCTGGTAACATTGATACTGTTTATGCCCTCTTTAAGCAGGCTCTTCTGAACTCTGCCGATAAGGCAATTCCTGTTAAAAGAGCTCCCAGGAACAACATCCCCTCTCCTCCTTGGTGGGATCAGACCTGCTCAGATGCCTGTCGAATGAGAAGGGATGCTGAAAGAACATATAAACATAACATGACAACTGCAAATTATCTAAACTACCAAAAAGTAGCTGCTCAAACAGTTAGACATTTGTCGCAAAAGAAAAAGGTTGGATGGCGCAAGTTTTGTGAAGCATTAGCCCCTCGTACCCCTGCATCGTGTGTATGGAGAGATGTTAGAAGGTTCAGGTATTCTACAACCAACAACAACATTACCTCAAACGACCCCTCTCGATGGCTACAGAAATTTGAACAAAAACTTGCTCCCCCAACAGCTCCTACTGCTGCCGAGTCCTCAAACTTCTTTCCCTCTAGCTCTCAGACGTCACACCCTTTGGATTCCTTTTTTTCCTTCGAAGAGCTTTCGAATGTCTTAGGGTCCCTTAAGGATTCTTCACCTGGTGTGGATGGCATCCCTTACTCACTTATTATCAAGAGCAGCCCAACCACCCAAAAATTTTTTTTAAATTTGCTCAACTTCATTTTTTACTCTGGTCTCCCTCCAGAAGAGTGGAAGGCTCAGATTATAATTCCAATCCTGAAACCAGGTAAATGTAGTGATGATCCTTCCAGCTACCGCCCTATTGCACTCTCTTGTACCATGTCCAAAATCTTAGAGCACTTAATAAAAAATCGTTTAGAGTGGCTAGTGGAAAGCCAGGGTTTGCTCTCAAAAACTCAGTTCGGGTTCCGCAAGGGATTGGGGACAATGGATAATCTCAGTATATTTACCACTGACGTTAGAATAGCTCTATCAAAAAATCAGTATTGCGTGGGTGTATTCTTGGACATAGCATCTGCATATGACAATGTACTACTTCCTGTGCTCAGGCAAAAACTGCTTAATCTGAGTGTTCCAGAGAAGATAGTAAATTTCATTTCCAATTCCCTCTCTGGGAGAACCATTAGTATTAGAGTTCAAAATTCAATCCTTCCTCCCAGAATAATTTGGAGAGGCCTTCCGCAGGGCTCTGTTTTAAGCCCCCTCCTCTATAGCATCTATACCGCCGATTTAGATCTCTCAGTTACTTCCTTCTGCAACATTCTTCAATATGCGGATGATCTTGCCCTCTATGTGGCAGCGGACCATATGACGGATGCTGTGTCCAGACTGAACTCAGCAATCTCTTATCTCTCTATCTGGCTTACTGACCATGGTTTATCACTTTCAGTCCCCAAAAGCTCTGTGGTAATTTTCAGCCGCCGTAGATCCATCCCTGATTGTATAATCTCTCTTGATGATCAAAATTTCCCTGTAAGAGACACAGTTAAGTTTTTGGGAATGGTTTTGGATTCAAAACTATCTGGGGTAGAGCACATTAATTACATCAGCCATAAATGTTAGAAAAATATTAATATTTTAAGGGCTGTGTCTGGAGTCTGGTGGGGTGCCCACCCTTATTGCCAAAAATTATTGTACAATGCGCTTATCCGTAGCCATTTAGACTATGGGTGCTTTCTCTTGGAGCCGTGCAATAAGGCAGCCTTAAGCTTGTTGGATAAGATCCAGGCCAAAAGCATGCGCCTTATCGTGGGTGCTATGAGGTCTTCGCCAATTAACGCGTTACAATTGGAGTGTGTAGACCCCCCTCTATCACTAAGAAGGCAGTACCTCTCTGATAGGTATCTATATAAATCCTCCCAACTATCCCTTCATCCTCTGATACCCAAACTTCATAAACTATCAGAATTTATATCTTCTGGTGGATATTGGACACACAAAAGTCATCCATGTTTATTTAACAGCTTCGTAAATTATGTTCGCCTCCCTTTCCCTTGTTTTCGGTGTAAAACTAGCCCCTTATTTGAATCTCCATTTGCCGCGATTATCTACAGCCCTAATGTCGTCTTGTATTCTGGTATAAGTAAAGACTCTGTGGATGCTAATAAGGAGTTAAATTGTCTAATCAGACAACATTGGCGGGACTGGCTGGCTGTTTACACAGATTCATCCAAATCATCAGATTCTACCTGCGTGGGATCCGCGGTTTGGATCCCAAAATACCAAGTCATATTATCATACAAATCCCCAAATATTAGTTCCATTTTTACTGGTGAGTCGATAGCTATACTGGAAGCATTGCTATATATCGAATCGCATAATATAAGCAAGGCAGTAATTTTTACTGATTCCAGGAGTTGCTTAATGGCCATCCTAGCTAATCAATTCACCAGTAAAACAAAATTCCCTTTGATCCTTTTAATAAAACAATCTTTGTTCAGGTGTCAGACTAAGGGACTCGAGGTTTCATTGGTGTGGATCCCGGGTCATGCTGGCATAGCGGGTAACACTTTTGTGGATTCCCTTGCCAAGGAAGCAACACACAATGGTACTCTCAACCAATATAGAGTCTATGCACATGACCTCCTGTTACTCGCCAGACCCTGTCTAATTTCAAGATGGACCGCCCTTTGGGAGAAATCCAGCAAGGTGAAGGGAAGACACTATGCCTCCATTCAGCCTGACATACCAACTAAACCCTGGTTTTACCAATTTCGCGAAGCTACTAAAAGAGCGACATCGGTAATTTGTCGTCTGCGTTTAGGACATGTCTGCTCCAATGTATTTCTCGCTAAGATCAGGGTCAGGGACAGCTCTCTCTGTGAGTGTGGCTTGGATGAACACACTACTGATCACATCTTCTTTGAGTGCCCAAGAAGAAGTTCACTATATGATATCCTACCCACCAACCGTATTCCCCGACCCATAAATTTTAACTCTCTTCTCACCTACACTAGTTCTCCCCTTATATATCTGATATGTAACTATATTAACTCTAATAATATTAACCTGTAGAATTGTGTTTGTCTGCTATAACCACTAACCTGTGATTTTTGCTTTGACTCAGGTACTCCAGCGTGCTACAACACTTTCGGCCTTTATTGTATTTTATATACACCTTCTCTTGTACATTCACAAAGTTTTAATCCGTGGGTACACCAAGTAATCTAGCACAGTCGCATACTTACCCCCAAGTCGAAACTCGAATTCAAATCCATGTGCTAAGTCGTTGGCGGAAACTGCGTAATCGCCAGAAGAGAGAGAAAAATAAAATCGTTTGACATACCAATCAAAAAATATAAAACTTATTTTCTGGGTGGTTTAAAAAAAGATGCTAATAAAGCATTCGTGGTGGAAATATGAAAAAGCTTAGACTCTTGCGAGTCGCTATTCTTAGAAAAAATTAACAAAAACTCAGATCAACTTTTTTCTGTTTTGATTAGTATATTTATTCATAATGTAATATAATGAATTACGATATATTGATTTAAACTTACACGATTTTCACACATAATTATTGTTTATACGGGACTTAATCGCGTTAACCTCGACGTTTCGGACGCGATGTTGCGCCCATGGTCGCGAGTAGGACTAGTCCTAGTACTCGCGACCATGGGCGCAACATCGCGTCCGAAACGTCGAGGTAAATATATACCATTATATATTTATTAACGCGATTAAGTCCCGTATAAACAATAATTATAATGAATTACGATCGAGTACCTTTTTTTTTTCCTATACACAACGGTATTTTAACAACTTGATACGAGACAAGACGTTTAATCTTTCAGCCATATTTTATTGAAAAACAAAGGTGATTATTCTAAAAGATCATAATATTACACAAAAATCACATTTATAACAAAACTAGCTGTTGCTCGCGGCTTCACCCGCTCGGAGTTCTGATTCCGTTCCCGCTACCCATGGGACTTTATTCCACCACCACAACCTATATTGTATCTGAAGGGCAGCGTCTTTGTTGAAAGCTCCCGACACCTCCAACAAATATCATTATATATTAACCAATGTATACAAATACTTAACAAATTATATATTAAAACCTTCCTCGAAAACCACTCTATTTATTGATGAAAACAGCATGCAAATGGGTTCAGTAGTTTTGAGTTTATAGCAGACAGACAGACGGACGCGGCGAGGACTTTGTTTTATAATATATAGTGATACTACAGCAGCAGTTGATATCAAAAATTTGATATTTGAATTTTCAGAAGTGTTGATCAGGTTGCTCTGGTGGCCACAGGTTGACTCAAAAGCTGACTCCGGGGCAGTCGCTCCCATAAAGTCTGCATAAGCCAATCCAAAAGGAGAAGGGGCAAGTTGACCCTGGGCTCGGATGCAACCTGGAGGTAGGCTAAGATGATAAATAAATAAAAAATAAAAAATTACTACGACATTCTACACAGCGCTTTCTAGACTCAAAGTAAGCATAGTTTAACTAGCTTGTGCTATGGGTTCCAGAATGCGGATAAACATACTTATATATATATTTTTTTGTAAATACATACATGTAATACGTAAAAACACCCAGACCAATGCAAATAGACATATTTATGCTTACAAATATTTGCACTGAGCGAGAATCGAGCCCGCGCCCCCTGTCGTAGCAGTAGAATGCACTACCGCTACGCCATAGAGGTCGTCTGATGATGAAGTCATATTTAAAGAAATATTTTTTTATGTTGATAACGAATTCTTAGCTCAGTCGTAGAAGGTCGTTTAGAAATCTTTAAATCAACTGTTCGCAAAGCCATTACAAGAAGGAAGGATTGAAAGGTTGCGAAAAAAATACGGGATTTAATACAATAAAAGAAAAAATACAAAACCTACAAAATGGCGAGCCGGGAGCAAATCCACTGGATTTTTCTGTGAAATTGTGAATTACGATATGATTTTTGCATGATTTTAAAAGCCGTCTCCTGTCCTTAAGATTTGTTTATGAATCACTTAAAGACGTTCTGCACGTAGGTTTATCTCGTAATTGTTTATGTACAGACAACATATATTATTTATTATTTCTTTCTTCATCTTTTATATACACAAATTGTTTGATATTTTTACTCATCATCATAAGAGCGTTAGTCCCGGTCACATCTAACGTTTCTGAAGTGAAAACTTGTGCGTTGTGCACTTTTTTTGTAATGGATAAAAAAGATTAAATTCGCGTCAGTAAACACGTGACCAGATCGTAAGAAAACAAATATAGAAGCGCTAATTTCACACTGTACTTAACAACCTTGGTGGCGCGTTTGTCTAATGAGTGGTCATTGACTTCGTCAACACTGAGATCCATTCTTAACGAGGCCCAAGAAACACTTTTGTAATATTTACAGTCACTTTTGTATTATTTATGACGACATCATATAACTTTTTGTAATATTTATTCTATTTTGTGCCATTGATATAAAATGGAAATTAAACAAAGTGCATCTATTAATAAAAAAGTGACGAATAAATAGCGAAATACTTTATAAATATATTAGCGATGATAGTTCTGGTAATAATGATGGTGAAAAAGTCGTTGAAATTGTGGATGGAAGTTGATTTTTTCTGAGAGATATACTTTTTAATGTAAAATAATTGTAATAGTTCTGAAGT
This sequence comes from Cybosia mesomella, assembly GCA_946251805.1. Lineage (NCBI taxonomy): Eukaryota > Metazoa > Arthropoda > Insecta > Lepidoptera > Erebidae > Cybosia > Cybosia mesomella. The sequence goes on from OX276389.1 coordinate 39,311,663, forward strand.
GTTAAATTTTTATTGTAATATAAATTGTCATGTTTGTGTAGGATAGCGCAATAAATGAACACATATGCACATAAATGATAGTACTTTTATACTGGCCATTAAAGCAATTCGTGAGAAATTATTCCCTAACCATTCCAAAATATCAAAAATGCACAACATTAATATTCAAGTTTTCACACTTCTGCCGGCGCTCCCGGAGTGCAACCCGTCGTCTTTTTAATTAATAACTTCTTTAACCGCGTTGAGGACTTTCTATGTAAACACTTTTTGGTGAAGAGAAATCATGAACTCTTGTTTTTTTTTTAAATCTTACCAATCGTCACCGAGATGCCTACGTCACAAAGATACTTCCCATATATTTTTTATAACAACGTCATCTTGTTTGTATCTTGATGGATGGATGGAGGATGGGAGGAAGGGACAGAGGGAAGGCGGAGGAAGGCATGGTGGGATGACGGATTTTACTGCTGTCGGCAATCCCAGAGTGCTACTGCCTTTTTCTTATAGGGGCTTTTACGAGAGTGACTTCCGTTTGATACCACAATGCCAAGAGGACAGTCTATGATAGTAAACATGAATATTTTAATATCTGTTTTCTATCCTGTCACTTTTAGCTATATTTTTAGTCACTCCCGAAAAGGCAGTTTGTTTATTTTCTGAACAAAATGTTACAATTTATATACAAACACGTCGAAAATTTCGGCTGTTCCACTTATCCCTACCACGTTGTCCCTCCCGGTGGGGTCAAGTGGATTTTTTTTCCACTCTTCCCTACCACACCGTCACTGGTTGGGACGAGTGGAATTACATTTCCACTTATCTCTACCAAGCTGATTTTGTTAATAAGTACAGTCGAGAATAAAATGATGCTAATGAAAAATATATTTATTAAAAAAATATATATTTTTGAATAATATCATGTCAATTACCTAACCAATAATTTACATGATGAAATAATAATAATTTAGCGTAATTTTTCCAAGCATAATCCAACATCAATGTCCTCAGTTACTAGGTGCATTTGTATATCTTGTACGACTGTATCCCGGATTATATATTTTTGTTCCCTTTTCTTTTGTTGAAGGTTATTGGTGATTGCAATGTATTTATTTCTAAGAATACCATTTGCATATTTATGCAATTTGGTCAATAGTTGTAACAAATTTAAATGTGTGGAACGTTTTTATTGTTTATTTTAAAGTGCCATACTTCGGCGAAATTGTTGGTGCGGTGTCGCAGACCAAAGACGTTCCATTGTTTCTGAAATTCTTTATTTTTAAGCCACCATTTATCAAAATACTGTACGAATTTTCCTATGCCGAAATCTTCAATGATATTAGATTTTATATAGGACCATCCATAAGTCACCTGTTTCATAGGTAAAAGAGGTAACACAGCAGTCAAGGTAATAATTCGTCGTGTGTCTCTTAATTTGTCTAGCTTTAACTGTCGTCCTTTTCGCCAAACTGCAGTGCAATAGTGATAATAGCACCCTCGGATTTCGACGAACGGAAACACGGATTTTAGAGCCCGAGTCATGGAATCTTCAAAATCTTTTTTTAACACCCGTTTTTTTATTCCTATACTTGTACAGCCCAGATTTTACATTGTCAAATTGAGGAATTTTGCAGATCATGTCTAAGCCATCATCTTCAATTCCTGACCTACCCGGCCTGTTACTAAAATATTTGAAGACACTGTGTCTTCAAATATTTTAGTAACAGGCCGGGTAGGTTGTAAAGCAACTTCTTTTTTACATTTATTAAGACGTATGTCAATTTCGTTTCTACATACATCCCTTTTACATGTCGGTGCATGTACTACTTCCTTTATAATATTTGTTTCATCCTGTAACAAGTGTAATAAAATCAAAATTTAAAACGGCATTTTTCGCGCCGAATAAATACAGAGAAGAAAAAAGAGTGGAAAAAAAATCCACTTGTCCCCACCGGGAGGGACAACGTGGTAGGGATAAGTGGAACACCCGAAAATTTACCGGTTGACATAAATGACTTTGATACTTGCAAAACAGAAAGCGGCCGTAGGTAAGTAGCCTTATTAATTTTGTTCTTATTAATAGAATGTTCTAGAGAAACATACAAAAACCATACAATATAATTTATCCGGCTATGTGTGTATATAGGTTTATAATAATTTGTGTACCCTTTTGTTTTTTTTCGTGCGCAAATCCCCCCCCCCCCGCCTAGCGAGGGTGCTTATGTCGGTCTTGAACCGACTAAAACCGCACGTCGTCTCGTGTCTTCAGACTGTAAGGTTGCCCATAAAGCATATCCCTCGCACCCCGACTGACCCTGGACCATCTCCGGTTTCGAGAAAGGATATTAAAGATATGTTAATACAGGTGGCTTATTAAAACTCTGAAAGAATAGTAACCCTATTTTTATAAATTATCAATAAAAACAAAATCAATCAAATATATGTCTAAATTATCACAAATATGTTTCTAGACTCACAACAAAAAACTTTGTCTCTAAATATTCCACATAACAACTACAAAATATCTGCTCAATGTTACTCAAATGTATAACCAGGTACTAGAATTTTAAAAGTTGGCGAGAACTTCTAATTAAGTATACTATCTAAGAAACATTTTTGAGCTGAGAGTGAGACGAAGTCGAGCGAAAAGCTCTCTATACTCCACTCGGTGTATTTCAGTTGTGACGCTACTCCCCCTAAACTAATCGACCAATTTTGACCAAACTTGGCACGCAAATACAAATTGAAACCCAGAAGGTTTAAAAAAATAATAATTGTAAATCGAACATACCATGGAGGAATAGTCACCCTTCAAAAATTTCAAAATCTCATTTCTCCAAAATGATCAATGCTGAGACCACGATTTTGGCGCCAAAATGTGCAACTTAACAATAGTTAAGTTATAGTTTAGTTATAGTTAGTTATAGTTAGGCTTAAGACAGAAAAAGAAAATTGAAAATCGGTCTAGCAACGGAGGAATAATCACCGAAAAAACAATTCAACGGTATTCAATTGACAAAAATTGCGCGAGAATTATAGGTAAATCATGTAGTGCACTTTCAGCTCAACATTGCAACAGCAGAATGCATTGCGCGCCTAGTTTATAACTAAAGAGACAATGTAATGAAAATTCTGCTAGTGCTGAGTATTATGATATCATCCTCCTAACGACGTGAAACCAATCCCACAAGCAATTTAGCTTAGCTGAAGGCTTTATGGAGAATATAGGACACCTGTCAGACAACTGTATTATATCGGTAGGGCTCGGAGAACATTGGGACGGCGACAATCAGTGGGTAAGAGTGTTAAGACGTAAAGAGAAACCAAAATATCGTTACATGAGACAAACCGGCAAGTCTAGTGAGATGCAAGAGAAATTTAAAGCCGCAGAGATATAGTTACCCATTTTTATCACGAATGTGCATACCGATACACGGGAATCAGATATTATCGATTACATATTTCGAAAAACTAACGAAAGAGTAAGCCTACAAAAGTTACATATAACTAGGACGGTTACCAGCTTCGCAATCAACCCAAACTTAAGCGTAGCGAGATTTGCCTATCCAACAATAGGTCAACGTGACCGGTCGACTTTTTCCATTGATTTGGTTTTTCGGTGATTATTCCTCGATGGTAAGACCGATCTGGACATTCGACCCCTTACGACACTCAGTAATGTCTACTTGATCACCGTGGCAAATTTGGTCGAGATCGGTCAAACGGTCTCGGAGGAGTATCATTTGTTTGAAATGCAACTTTGAAACCAAAGACGCTTCGCCCGCTTTCGGCTCGCTACGCTTAATAAAGGGAAAAGAACACCACATTGCGTGTAAATTATTTGTCTCAAAAGATAAATTATCGGTATTCTTGGATGAGCAGCTTTGGCCGACGGGAATTATTTTTAGACGATTTGTGAACTATAAGCAAAAAGTAACATTGTGAATAATAATTCTAAATACGTCCCTGGTATCAGTAGTTATGGAATTACAACAGTTTCGTATGGCATCATTTAATTGTAAAGGTTTGGAAAGGTCGATAAAAAACGTCAGAGACCTGTGTAAATTATCACCTATTGTCTGTTTACAAGAAACGTGGCTACAGGAGGGGGAATTGCCGTATCTGAGCAGCATATATGACCGTTTTAGTGCCACAGGAAGGTCGGCTATGGATTCGGCGGCGAGTATACGTCGTGGGAGGCCATATGGAGGAGTGGCCGTGCTATGGAGAAAGGATATACTTCAAAATGTATCAGTGATACAGTGCGGTAACCCTCATATGTGTGCTATTAAAATAGTGAATAATAACAGAACTATTATAGTCATTAGTGTTATATATGCCTAATGATAAGTTGAAAAATCTACCGGAATTTATGGACTGCCTCGGTACGGTGAGTGCTATTCTAAACGAATCTAATGTAGAATCGACGTATGTGATCGATGATTTGAATGCACATCCAAATACATTGTTTATGAGAGAACTGTTGAACTATTGCGAGGAAGAGAAATTGATTTGTGTTGACGTAGAAAAGTTAGGGTTAACTAGTGACACCTATACTTTTATTAGCGAAATACATGGCAGTAGGAAGTGGTTAGACCATTGTATTGTCACGCAATCTGCGCTGAGTTCTGTGTCAAATATATATATAAAAAACGATGTTCGGTGGTCTGATCACTTTCCTCTAATAGTGGAGTATAATTTTAGTTTTATACTGCCTAAAACGGCTGAAAATATGTTAATTTCTTATAACAAAGTCACATGGGGGGTTAGAAGTGAGGAACAAATTGATAAATATAGTGTGGAATGTAATGAAAGGTTAAGAATTATCGATTTTCTGAAAGAAGTAACCGGGTGCTGTCATGGTTTTTGTCAGGATGGCACACATGTAGCCGTTATACATAGATTGTATAGTGATATTATCTGTGCGCTTAGTGAGTCGGCGGCATGTAGTGCGTTCATTTCAAGTCGTAAAAAAAGGTTAATTTGCCAGGCTGGAATAAATCAGTACCGCTCACAGGCAGGCTAGACAGAAGTTCCACATATGGTCAGAGCACGGTAATCCAAGGGATGGGAAAGTGTACGAGGAAATGCGCGAAAGTAGATCCATCTTTAAGTCAAAGCTGAAATGATGTCAAAATCATGAGGAGCAAATAAGGATGGATATACTTGCGTCCAAACACTCAAGTCGTGACTTTCGCGGTTTTTGGAAAACCACACAGTAATTGAACATTCGGCCTAGCCTGCCTATGACTGTGGATGGGGTTAGGGATTCTAAACAGATAGCTGACCTTTTTAGGGAACACTTTTAGGTAGATTTCGATGAAATCGATCTACCTATTGGTTTCTTGACTACTGTCGAATTTAAAAAAAAATTCTTCATAGGAGGTCTAGTTGTGACCCCCTGAGTCCGAAATGACCACTGGTCAAAAAGTTTATATATATATATATATATATATATATATATATATATATATATATATATATATATATGTATGTATGGTTCCACTTCCCAAAATTTGCGGCACTCTCACGGTCGCATTTTTGCCCCAATCGCTTTCAAACTGCGGTCAAAAATTGCTTGGGTGTAAACTTAGTTTAAGTTCGTGAACGGGTGGAATCCGGCCTAAGGGGACGGTAGGGCCTCACTTTTTGTGAAATCAGTTTTTCCTCAAAATTTCACGTTTCATGAAAGATATTCGAACCGTTCTAATTTGATCCCATAGTATACATGAATACAAACAACTTTAAATTATAAACCTATAAGATTAAAACTTTAACTAAAAGTGGAGGGGGGAAAAACCAAAATATTTCGGGAAAAAATCATAACTTCTAACAGGTGAACATTCTTGCCGTAAACATTTTTAATCGATAGGCCAATTTTAAGTCTAAAATAAATGTCTGAAAAGTTTTTAGCTAAAAGTTACCGTTTTCGAGAAAAAAAAATTAAACATGTTAAAAAATAATATTAATTGCTTCACGAAATCTACCTGTGCGTTCCTCCTGCGGGAACGGATTTTTTTGGTTGAGTCTATGAAATCTCCAATGACAGAACCGCTAGGGCGGCTTGATACTGCACTTCACTCGGGCTCGGTGGTATATTTATCAGCCAAAGATGTGGCCGAAGTAATCAGGTCCACAACTAGAGGTAAGTCACCGGGTCATGATGGACTTAGTATTGAGCATCTCCAGCACGCAGGCCCACATCTGCCTAGGGTGCTATCCTTACTGTATAGTTTGTGTGTGACTCATTTTTACCTGCCCACTGACTTACTGAAAACTATTGTGGTTCCCATAGTTAAGAGCAAGACAGCAGACCAATCTGACAAGGGAAACTATAGAACCATCTCCCTGTCATCCGTAGTTGCAAAGGTGCTTGATGGACTGCTTGAGGTGCAGCTAAATAAACATCTACGGCTGCATGACAACCAGTTTGGTTTCCGTGCGGGGTCGTCCACTGAAGCTGCGGTGCTGCCTCTCAAGCAGACCGTCAAGTACTACACTACAAGGAATACTCCTGTCTATGCATGTTTTCTTGATCTTTCTGGAGCCTTTGACCTGGTCTCCTATGATATTTTATGGGAAAAGCTGAAATATATCGGCTTGCCTGCTGAACTAATTAGCATATTCATATATTGGTATGGAGGTCAGGTTAATCACGTCAGATGGGCGGGGATGTTGTCAGAGCAGTATAGGTTGAGATGTGGAGTCAAACAGGGGGGGTTAACGTCTCCTTCTATTTTCAACTTATACATTAACGCACTGATCGACTCGCTCAGTAGAAAACATATTGGCTGTCATATCGATCGTGTAAGTGTCAATAATTTAAGTTACGCGGATGATATGGTTCTGCTGAGCGCGTCGGTCAGTGGTATTAGATCCATGCTGACTGCATGCGAAGAGTACACTGTTAAACACGGTTTGATATATAATGTCAAAAAGAGCCAGTACATGGTCTTTGAGGCTGGAGGAGGAAAGTGTCTAGATGTACCAGCCATAAGGATACAAGGCGTTCCGCTGGATTGAGTTACTCAATTTAAATATCTTGGGCACATTGTCACCTCCAGCCTCAGTGATAACTCGGACATTGAAAGGGAACGGAGGGCTCTGGCGGTGCGAGCGAATATGATTGCTCACAGGTTTAAGCGTTGTTCTGAACCGGTAAAGGTAACGCTTTTTAGAGCGTTCTGCACATCATTTTACACGTGTAACCTGTGGGCTGACTATTAGCACGCGTTCTATAGAACTCTCCGGGTTCTATATAATAACGCTTTCCGAAAATTGATTGGTTTGCCCTGGCGTTGCAGTGCATCGGGCATGTTTGCTGCGGCTCGGGTAGACTGCTTTTACACTATAATGCGTAAACGAGCCGCACCGCTAATACGCCGCGTCAGGGCAAGTGAGAACGGGGTCCTGACCATGATTGCCAACTGATTGGATTGTTTTTACATAAATCACTGTTGTCAGCTGCACTTTATAAAATAAGTATGTACCAAAGTTTACAATTATTTAATGGTATTTAATTCAAATGATGTCTCATTTAAATTACTGGAAAAAAAATATTTTTATTATTTTTGACACTATGATTTTGATTGATTCCTGTATTTTTATTTAATAATTAATTTTACAAATTTCATTGTTACGTCTATTTTAATTTTTATTTTTTATTAATACCTAATCACTATACAATTTCATTTTTACATTATTTGACATCTACATTTGGCATCATTTCAATTTCAATTTTATTTATAATCATTAAACATAGAAAATCAATAATTTCTATTTTATTTTATTGTTATTTTCTAATTGTTTCATTCATTGTAATAAATTTCCATGTGTATTATAATACTAACATAGTATAGTAAGTAAAAATTGTTACTAACCCCAATATGAGTCAAAGTTGCTCGAATTAAAGAAGAATTATTATTATTATTATAAATAATCAATACCACGGCTACCATCTGTATATGTACAATTACACTTCACACTGCCTTATTTTAATGTAATTAATTGTATGATCCTTTATTCCACAGAACTTTAATAGTGATCTGTAATTATATAATAGCTAGCGGCCTCTGTGGCGTAGCGGTAGTGCATTCGACTGCTACGACAGCGGCGCGGGTTCGATTCCCGCTCAGTGCAAATATTTGTATGCATGAATATGTCTATTTGCATTGGTGTTTCTATGTATAATATGAATGTATTTAAAAAAAAAGTATATAAGTAAGTTTATCGGCATTCTGGAACCCATAACACAAGCCAGTTAAACTATGCTTACTTTGGGTCTAGAAAGCGCCGTGTATAATGTCGTAGAATATTTATTTATTTTAGATAATAAAAGCAAAATCTTATCGTAATCAATAATTCCATTAATTCCCATTTGCCATTGTAAATTGAACCTAACCAGTACCCAATTATTAACTATTATTTCACTCACATTGCAATCAGGTCCATAACTGCGGATGTCGTCCTATAATTAAATCGGAGAGTACAAAATATTTAGGTGTCTACGTTGACCGCAACCTGAAATGGCATTTACAAATTGATGTTTTACTTCTAGAGTCGGACTCCTTATACATACATTTAAAATTCTTAGACATGCTGAAGATCTACAGAATCTCCTCGGTCTATTTAGCTCTCTGCGTACCAATAATATCTTACTGCATCCCAGTCTGGGGCAGTGCTTATAAAACTTCAAAGAGGTCAAGGAGCGGTACTCAAAGTTACACACATCAAACCATGCAGATTTCCCACTCAAGAACTATACCCTACATAGAACTACTTTTTCTACATGACAACTTCCAGTATCCAGTTCTAATGTCTACAACACTGTGAACAAACTACTATTTCTACAATAATTAAAAAAGTTTATCGTAAAGAAAAAAAATAAAAAAATTGGCTTCAAAACTTAAATTACGGGGAAACAGAAAACCTCATACTTAGGTAAATATCACGACCCTATAAGACTGATTGCTACATACACCTCCTAATGTACACGCCCACACATACATATACCCTCACGTACACCCACACATCACCCTCACACCCATCATGTAAAATAATCCACGTGCATGAGTTCACCTATCAAAATAAACTTTAGTACCTGAATGACAGAGCATGACTTTGTTTTTTTCTGAGATTTCCCAAAAATGTAACCTTGCTAGATCAATTTATCGGCCCCGAAACACTCTGCACACTAAATATAATGAAAGTCGTTGGTTCCGAGTATATATATATATATATATTACATACAATAATTTCTCGTTAAAAGGTATGGATATACAAATATATATATAAGCTAGCTGACCCGGCAAACGTTGTTTTGCCATGTAAATTATTTCTAGGAAACATTTTTTTAGCTCAATAAAAATAACTATCTACTATAAGTGCGGTATTCTCTTATAATCGAAAGCGTTCTAGACAATGAAAGTATGCCGAAAACTGTATAGTAAATAAGACAGGAGACCGGCTTCGTTCTCATTCCTACTCCGTGATGTTTGCTGGATGAAAGGTGACAACGGTAGACATCTAGCGGGGATAACTAATCGATTGATAGTTGATCGGTTATCGAACGGCTAAGGCGGAAGATCAAATTTAATTGAGAAAAAAATCATAATTGAAGGAAATTATTAAACATAAAAATGATAAAAATCGCGATGGAAAAATAGGGGTTGATCGTAGAGGGTTGAAAATTCAGTGTTGTATGTATTTTCTAATGCTGTACCTATCATAAAAAAAAACCTAATAATTAAAAAAAACAATTTAGGGGGACTTACCCTTAACATCTAGGGGGATGAAAAATAGATGTTGTCCGATTCTTTCACAATTTAATCTCATACAATTGTATTAAAATAGCAGTAAACCATTATGTACTTCAACATGTAACCCTTTTTGAGAGATATCTCCATACCATAGTCGCCATCTTGTTCTGTCATCCCTACTTAGTGAAACGTCAAAGTTATTTGAAGGTAGTTGCATGTATAGATTCATTCTAAAATACGATGGCTACAACAGGAATACTAGTAAATGCGGTTCCAAAATATTCCTAAAACTAAAATCGGATACTTAGCATAGCTTTAGCGTTCACTTCCAAATTTAACTGAGATTAATGTAACTGGGACGGCTAGCTAGCCGATGACGCGGCGAAGGAGACAACTTTTGATTTGTTGCGATAAACTCGCCGCTTGCCGTGAGAGTAACTCACTGTAGTGTTCTTCCACAGGTATCTAATAAATAGAAAGTTCTACGCTTTCTATTTTTATATGAGGAGGTAGATGAAGCCTCCTTATCTCACGAACCATATCGAAAAGAATTGCACCACTTCCTAACGTCACATTGTGACCCACATTATTCAATTATATCGTTTAATTTCATTCTGATTCGTTTGGTCTAGTTTTATTTAATTTCATTTAGTTCCATTTAGTTCCATTTAGTTTAATTTAGTTACATATAGTTCAATTTCATTTAATTTTATCTCATTACGTTTCATTATAAATCATTGCATTTATATATACACATATGTATTGTGAGTCTTTAAACACTTTTTAACTCCGAAATTTGTTTTTCCTATTTATCTGCCTGTTATTTTTACCCTAAACGTGGTTCTTTTAAAATTTCCTTTATATTCTATGCACTGGATATATAAGTAAACCAAATTTTCTCAGACATTTCAGATGTAAGACGTAAGATGTCACTATATTTTATATATCAGATTAATATTTTGTAGTGATAGTGTGACTACTGTAGAATATACTGCTTCCGGGCTGTTTGGCCGTGAAGGCCTAAAGATTTATATAATGTGTATAAATACTGCTTAGATGTGTAGACGACTACTTCAGGTTTGTAACAAAATGGTGTAGGATTATGGTTACAAGTATGGGCAGAGTGGTCACAATATATGAACTTGGTACGACTAACATTGGTCAAGAAGTTGTGATTATGTGAACTCGAAGTCTCTGCCACGGGGTAAATCATTTACATTTGAGTATCAGATGGTTTCGTTATGCGTGTAGGGTGACCATAGTGTGCGAAAATGGTGCAACTACTAGTTATGTGTCCAGTAGTTGAATAGTGAAAAATTATAGTGTTGTTTATAATGCAAGACAGAGGTGAGGTAATAACTGTACTTTAACTGGCTCACTGGAGGTTTTTGTCTAAGAACTAAAGGTATCTAATAATTATTCTTTGCTAAGGTGAGAGTTTTAATATTAAATGGCAGTATATAACATAACATTGCAAGTGAAAATATTCTCAAAAATTAAAAATTTTCATATTTTAGTTGATTCAATTAAAGATAAATTGCGGTTTACGATTAATGACGTATAAAAAGAACAACTTACTAGATCTCGTTCAAACCAAATTTCGGTGGAAGTTTACATGGTAATGTACATCATATGTAACGGTTAATAAGTTTTTATGGAAGTTTGTAAATGAATTTAAGGTGAAGTAACTGAACTGTAAGATTTAATAAAATATTGATGTAATTGATGCTATTGCCGGCTAGGGCGAGCAGAGATAAATAAAAGGATTGATTACAATATGATAAGAGATTATAATCGGTAACGTTACATAAATTTATTTTAGGTATATGAGTAAATGAACCTCAGGGAATGGATTCTTAATAAAGATTCTGCCGTGGCGTTGTTCGGTCCGTTGTGCAAAGATGGTAGTATGCACTTAGCTAGTGGACACGTGGCTGGTGGTGATGCCGGCGTGCCAGGGTCTCCGCTGGTGTGCCTCGCTACCGCCATTATGGTGCGAAGCCCGGTGCGAAGACCCTGGAAATAGAAAAAGTGCGGGTCAGTTTGTCACTAGGTAATTATGTCCAAGTGACCCGCTAAAATAGCAGGTGAAGAGAATCTCCCAGCGGCAATGCAGCGTAGCTAGAAGCTATAATAAAAAAGAATATAAGTAGGCAGCACAAGCTGGTGCCGCGACCTCTGACCGTAGGGGTCATCGGCCTCGTGGCACTATTTAGGTAGGCTGAAATAGCACATAGAAAAATAAAATATAATAAGCCATGCATTTTAGCAGGCAATAAGCTGCACCGCTGGAAAGTCTTCACCTGCTAGAAGGAAGTAGGAAATGTTGATCTCAAAACTTACCCGGAGCCGACAGCAGTTGGCCACGGGGTCAAAGTGACTTTCCCCGGCGAAGGTTACCAAGGAAAGGAACGATATAAGAGCCGTCAGTTGATAACTGAGCTAGTGTTGTCCAATCTCGCTCGCACAACCATAGATATTTAGTAATAAGTTATAGAACATACTAAAATATCGATTAATTTTATTGATATAATTTTAATTGATTTATAAAAAATCCACAACGTTACACATATATTTTTTTAGTTCATAATTCTCTTATTTTAGAAGTTACAGGGGGGGGGGACACATTTTACCACTTTGGAAGTGTCTCTCGCGCAAACTACTCAGTTTAGAAAAAAAATATATTAGAAACCTTAATATCATTTTTGAAGACCTATCCATAAATATAACACTCGAATGGGTTTGATGAAAAAAAAAATTTGAGTTTCAGTTCTAAGTATGGGGAAACCCCCAAAATTTATTGTCTTTTTTTCTATTTTTGTGTGAAAATCTTAATGCGGTTCACAGAATACATCTACTTACCAAGTTTCAACAGCATAGTTGGAAAAGTGGCTGTGACATACGGACGGACAGACAGACAGACATGACAAATCTATAAGGTTTCCGTTTTTTGCAATTTGTCAACGGAACCCTAAAAACGAATTACTGTATCCAAAGTTGAGAGTAATAATTATTAGATACAGTACCTTTTTTTTTTTTTTTTTTTTTTTTTTTTTTTTTTTTCGTGCGGAAATCCCCTCCTCTATAAAGATTTTCATTCTGACAAATCCCTTTATTTGGAACTGTCCGTATAAATACAATAGCATGGCCACTCGCACCATCCGTTCGCGAGTTTCGTATAAATCTGAACATTTTTCCACTAAGAGCTGAATCCAAAGAAGTTTAAAAGTTTCAAACTGTGTTGATACATGTGATGGGGATTACCAAGTTCGAGCCCCCACCGTTCTACAGGCCGCTTTTTGTTTTATTTTCTTTTAATCTTAGTTTGAATTTAAGGATTCGGGTGAATAATGGCTCGTATGTTAGACTTCTGATTTTAATAATGTTCTCGTATGAGTTGAACTTTATTTATGTTTTGAATTTTTGAGATTATATTTTAGATAAATAACTCGTCAGTCTTAGTATTTTTTATAAAAGGATATTAGTAAGCGAAATTACTAATATTCCCCCTAACCCCTCCAGCTAAGCTAAATTGCTTGTGTTAGGAGTGGGTTCACGTCGGTAGTGTAATGGCCAGGATACGAACCTGGAACCTCTCGATCGTACGGCCGAATCCACTAAGCTACCGACGCTTTCATGTGAGCTACTGTCAATTGGCAGGTGTACCGGTTACAGGTGAGGTTGACTTTGCTTCGAGGGTCATAAAGGGCATATAATTAAAACACTATTTTGTTTTAGATACATAAAACAGTGCAATAATGATAGTAGGGAATCTACTAGATTTGCTTTTCTTACATGCGGAAATCCCTTCGGATACCCCCCCGCCGGCCAGCGGGGGCGGTTATGTCGGGCTTGAACCGACTAAAACCGCACGGCATCTCGGGTTTTAACACGCCGGGGTCTAAGGTTGCCCATAGAGCATATCCCTCGCACCCCGAAATTCTTTGATACCTTTTTTTTTCGTGCGGAAATCCCTTCGGATACCCCCCCGACGGCCAGCGGGGGCGGTTATGTCGGGCTTGAACCGACTAAAACTGCACGCCGTCTCGGGTCTTAAGACGCCGGGGTGTAAGGTTACCCATTGAGCATATCCCTCGCACCCCGACTGACCCTGGGCCATCTCCGGTTTCGAGATGGCCCCCTTACTTGCTCTCCACTGTGCCATCTGCTAATCAGAGGGACATGTGGAAAGCGTCCGAACAGCCCTCAACAGGGCCGTCCTCGCCTCGGTCGGAGTTGGCCGTAGGCGGCAGCGTCTCCCCCGCCCTAGGATAGAGGCGCTGCCGTCTCCGTTGCCCAGGGTGCACCGCGTGGAGGTCCCCAACCAAGCACCCCAATTCTTTGATACCTACCTAAACTTTTTACTTTGTACATGCTTTTTTAAGGGTTCCGTTGCCAAATGGCAAAAAACGGAACCCTTATGGACTCGTCATATCTGTCTGTCTGTCCGTCCGTATGTCATAGCCACTTTTTTCCGAAACTATAAGAACTATGCTATTCTTCTTCTTCTTCTTTGCACATTCCCACTATGCTATTGAAACTTGGTAAGTAGATGTATTCTGTGAACCGCATTAAGATTTTCATACAAAAATAGGAAAAAAAAACAATAAATTTTGTGGATTCCCCATACTTAGAACTGTAACTCAAAAATATTTTTTTCATCAAACCTGAATAGTTTGCGCGAGAGACACTTCCAAAGTGGTAAAATGTGCGTCTTAAATAAGAGAATGATAAAACTAAAAAATATATGATGTAGATTACCATGTAAACTTCCACTGAACATTGGTTTAAACGAGATCTAGTAAGTAGCTTTTTTTACGTCATAAATCATAAACCGCAATTTACCTTTTATTCATTCAACTCAAATATAAAAATTAAAAAAACATCATTTTGTTACTTGCTGCTACGGAACCCTTCATGGGCGAGTCCGACTCGCACTTGGCCACTTTTTTCAGGATTTAAATATTTTAGGTTATATAATTTTGTTTTTATTGTACAGATAGTTCATATTTTAATATCTTTTTAATATAATATATGCTGGAATGAAAAATGTCAAAATGAAATTATAAATAAGCCTAATAAATGTTAAAAAATGTTTATTTGACTCAAGTACACATTTTAGACAGATGTCTACAACTCTAAAGTCAAGCAGAAAGGAACATTGAACATACTGAAACTGTATTCTATACTAATGCCTGTATTATGGAAGATAGCAGTTAGACATAGAAATATGGAATATAAAAATAAAAATATTACTTGTCTTATAATAATAATAAATAATAAATAAATATTCTACGACATTTTACACAGCGCATTCTAGACCCAAAGTAAGCATAGTTTAACTAGCTTGTGTTATGGGTTCCAGACTGCGGATAAACATACTTAAATACTTTTTTTTTTTGTAAATACATACATATTATACATAGAAACACCCAGACCAATGCAAATAGACATATTCATGCATACAAATATTTGCACTGAGCGGGAATCGAACCCGCGCCCCCTGACGTAGCAGTCGAATGCACTACCGCTACGCCACAGAGGCTGTCATATATAGTGTATAAGTGTCCTGTAGACGGCAATAGACTCATCCCCTATTACATGAAATCGAATTCAGAGGCTAGTGAAATTTGGGTGTCTACTGTTTACTCACCACTGTCTACTCCTCCTGGGATAACAGGCGTGCTAATATATTATGTATGGAAGGATGTAGTTCAAAGCGTCAGTCATATATTACATAATGATCCAATGGAAGCATAGTTCGTTATTAAGTATTCAGACAAATTTAATTAATTAAAATAAAATTTCGCTCCTAATCTTGTTTGCATGTTAAATTACTGCTTGTAAGCTTCTATGGTATGTATTTAATCACATACTTATTAAGTCATCCGATGTGATTTCTAGATAAAATGATCTAAAATACTCTTGCATCAGGGATCTTAAAAAGTTATAGTTTGCAAACCGGGGAGCAAATTGTGACCTCAAAATAATAGATTATTCGGAACCTGACCCGAAAACCTGACCCAGTCGCGGGTTAGGTTAGAAACTTGAAAAAAAAAAGTAATATTTGTTCCGAACGTAACCCTCTTCGTAACCTGACCCGACGTCTTGTTCCTATCCTAACCTGAATTGCGCAGATTGGTCATTGCACTTCTTTCGCACTTCTTGCCTCGTTCGGCTTATATTCCAAAAACAAGTAAAGTGGGTTAGGTTAGGTTATAACTGTGACCCCAACCGAGTGTGATGCCGTAACCACTAGTCCGGAAAGTTTATGGCAAGAAGTGGTAGAGAAGAGAGTAAATAACACAAAATAGTAAATATTATATACTGATTTCACACATCTGTACTTTTTTCTAAAGATTTAGATCAGAAAAAAGAGAGAAAAAAGTAAGCATACAAAATGATTAAAAATTTAAATGTAGGTACTTTTTATTATGAGAAAGATTAGAGAGAATGACCAATCTGCGCAATTCGGGTTATGATAGGAACGAGACGTCGGGTCAGGTTAGGAAGAGGGTTACGTTCCGAACATACTTTTTTTTTTCAAGTTTCTAACCTAACCCGCGACCGGGTCAGGTTCGGAATAATCGAAAATAATCATGGTTATCATTTATTGTTTTGTTCCTCTTACCCCAACGTTACCCCGGTTACATACGAACCTTCCATTCACTTTGACCCCGCAGGTCTCTGTTTTATTACAAAAGTGCCCACAAAATAGTTATTGACAACTGTTTGATTGCACGGGCTCACTCTGCCATCTAATTACCTTCATCAGGCCTTGATTGAAAGGCATTAGCCCGCAAAAGTATAAGATTTAGAAAGTCCAATAAAATGGAACTAATATACGAGTATCGTAGCTACTACACAAACACAACTAACAAATATAACTTTCTCAGCAGATCCCGCCTGAAGTTAAATTAATTAGAAACCTGACCGGAATCCTCGAGGGCTCCTCCGAGACATAGTAACGCCATCTATCGCTGAGCAAGTGAAGGTAACCTGCAAACAGACTGATCGACTTGACTGATTCCCGTTTGATGCGTTCATTTTTATCCTTATAAAGAATAAAGTTTAAGTCGCAACAACATCAAATAACTTTAATCACTATTATTATAAGTGTTGATATCACTTTAAATGCTTTAATTAATTTGTAATAGGAATTTAGACATAGCTTTTACATCGAATCATCAAATATTTATGATATACATGCCCAGACTTTTGCAACAATTTAATTAGATCAATACACTATCAAAATATTGGAATAATAATTAACAAAATCTAGAATCATTTGTTATGAAACGTATGGAGTTAAATATTAATTTATAATCCTAATAATAACAAACTTATAATAATAGTAATTGAAGTTATTTGATGCTGCTGTGACATATACAATTGAAACAATTTTATTTGCATTTTAGTTGTATTAGATAATTTGTATATCATATTGAGTAGTGTACAAGAAATAGTATTCTTTCTAGCTAGCTTAAATATAAGAACAAGTACCTTCGTGTAGTCTTATATACTCATGCTTATATCTGCCTGAAGGTGTCGGCAGTAAAAGCAAATCACATTTCTCTATGCTTATGGGCTTTCGTATTAGGAGGCAAGGCTAGATAGAGAACTGCCTTAGTTACTTAGTACGACGCCCGCGGTAAGAGACGAAGTCGTTATTATAAAAATCAGACACTGACGGGGCTGAATTGCTCTGTCTAACTTTCTTGGCTATCTCTCCGAGTGTTTTCTGCAGGTGGTAACACACGAATCATATCTACTTCTATGGAGGGAAGTGTTCAAAAACCAGGAAAACACTCATTAACTACCTTTACTACGGCCTCTGTGGCATAGCGGTAGTGCATTCGACTGCTACGACTGGGGGCGCGGATTCGATTCCCGCTTATTGCAAATATTTGTATGCATAAATATATCTATTTGCATTGGTCTGGGTGTTTCTATATATAATATGTATGTATTTACAAAAAAAAAGTATATAAGGAACCCATAACACAAGCTAGTTACAACTATGCTTACTTTGAGTCTAGAAAGTGCTGTGTAGAATGTCGTAGAATATTTACTTATTTATATTTAGCAGTATTAAATATCATAAATATGTACTTTCGTTTGCTGCACATAAATGTAAGTTGACTAAATGAAACATCTTAATTTACAAAAGTTTCGCTACCATTGAAAAACAGATGAAATCTGTAAAATCATCAATGTAATTGAGCTACAAGTAGATTTGTACTTCTCAATAAAAGCAAACCCTTCCACAATCTAAACGAAAACAATCGTACGAACTAGAAGCCTCCACAATCCATCAGGGCCGACACATCTCGGAGCAATTAAAATCGGATCCCGCTGAACGAGAGAGTCAAACCTCAGCCACTAAGCTTAAGATAATTGCTCAAGATTGTCTCCGCCCTAAGGCATTGCCGAAGTTTAAAGAATT
Source organism: Cybosia mesomella (assembly GCA_946251805.1). Classification (NCBI taxonomy): domain Eukaryota; kingdom Metazoa; phylum Arthropoda; class Insecta; order Lepidoptera; family Erebidae; genus Cybosia; species Cybosia mesomella. The sequence continues at coordinate 39,329,864 of OX276389.1, forward strand.
GAGTACAGTTATCTGTGTTGGAAATTGGCGCGGGTTAAAGTGGGTAGGCAGCAATTAAACTTGGTGATCCCGAGCGCTCGCTGTGCGCGCGTGGTGCTTCTAACACAGCACTGTTGTTTTACTGCTCTGGGGAACTGCGGATCTGGGGAATCGGATTCATATTAAGTGGATTAGTGCGGATGACGAATGGATTAAGTGTTTTGAAGTCTGATGAAACTGGAGTGTTGTGATTTTGTAATGAGTGGATTGTTTGAGTTTGGTTAATGGTGCAGAGAATAATTTGTATTCATCTATAAATAAAATAAAATTGTAACATGGTGAAAACTGTACATTAAATAAGGTCATAAGGTCCCGTAACCATGAGGTGTTCTGGAACCTGACCCCAGAGCAGATCCGAATATCTGTGCTGTATAGAAAGACGGCGAGAAACCCCCACACTTGTCACGTGGTGCTCAGGGTCTCCCCGGAAGTCTGGACCCGTGCCCTGGACACGGGGAGGCTGCACGTTGATCTGCAACCCATAAGGGTGGCAGACCAGTCACCTTTGGTGCAGTGCTCCCTGTGCCTGGGATACGGACAAACGAACGTTTGTTGACGAATGTTGAACGTTGACGAATGTTGGTGTGAACGAATGTTGAACGATACCGATGCCAAAAATGGGATTTTAAGAATTTTTGTCTATTTGTTTATCTGTTTATCTGCTTTTTATAATCGATGTCCGAGCATCACCTGAAAACCGCTAAACAAATTTAGCTGAAATTTTGTATGAATATACTTCTAGAGTATAGTCACGCTATTATAAGTGTGATAGGAGCAGCAGTGTAAAATCGACCAAATCTATAATTAATCATTAAGTTTATTATTACAAAGCAGATCATTACAAAATTCTGCAATTCGATAGAACTCAAACATGGTCAACGGATTCGGACTATAAATCATCACGCTATAGCTAAAAGGTAATGAGCAGTAAAATATGAAATTTCAAAATTAATATAAGTAATAACCTACGTGTAAAAGATACTTTTTTTTTTTTTTTTTGTAAAGAATATTAGTAACCGAAATTACTAATATCCCCCTTAACCCCTCCAGCTAAGCTAAATTGCTTGTGTTAGGAGTGGGTTCACGTCTGTAGTGTAATGGCCAGGATTCGAACCCGGGACCTCTCGATCGTAAGGTTGACTCCTTAACCACTAAGCTACCGACGCTTAGTTGATTAGAAACTCAAACTTTGATAATAAATATCATCAAGCTATTATATCCAGGACATAACATACATCATGAACTCACGCCTATATCCCCGAAGGGGTAGGCAGAGGTGCTAGCACCCACATTTCGCCAGTTTATGTTTAGGTCCCAATGTAATAGGTGGCGAGCCTATTGCCATTAACCGGGCACTTATAAACCTGCGATAAATACACACATAACTTCGAAAAGCATCAAAAAGTCATTGGTGTGTGCCATGGTCAAACCTGGGATCGAACCCGAGTCCTCGTCTCAGGCAGCAGTCCATTACCCATACCACTAGGCTACCGCGGCTGTGTAGAATTAACACGTTACAGTTACATGTAGACATCTATTTCTTCTTATAATGATTGAAAATATAACGATGAAGTGGGTAACCTAATACATGTTGGGTTCGAAACTGCAGAAGTAAACAAACATTGATCTATTCCGAATTAAACGCGGATGAAGCCGCGGCTATCATAAATAGTGCTCTAGTGCGCTAGTGCGTCGGTAGCTTAGTGGTTAAGGAGTCGACCCTACGATCGAGAGGTCCCGGGTTCGAATCCTGGCCATTACACTACCGACGTGAACCCACTCCTAACACAAGCAATTTAGCTTAGCTGGGGGGGTTAGAGGGAATATTAGTAATTTCGGTTACTAATATTCATTTAAAAAAAAAAAAATTGTTGGAATATTGGACAAAAGACTAATTAATTTACTCAGGTTTTCCATTTTATCGATTGCCTACGAGTCCAGCCGGCGTCTGAAGAACCGAGAAGGCGTGCGGTTTTCATCGGTTCCAGCCCGAAATAACCGCGCCCGCTGGCCGGTGGGAGGGTATCCGAGGGGAATTCTGCACGACAAAAAACGTATACCGTAGGAAAAAATTGCTAAGAGGCTTGGTACAATCCATAACTCATACTGACTTTTTTTTTTTTTTTCTATATTTAGGACACGTCTATTTGACTTCACCTCGCCTGATGGTAAGCTGAAGGTAAAGTCTCAGGAAAGAGGGTCACCATTATATACACGTACCATGTTAACAATGGTGGCACTCAGCTAGACGGCCTCATCACTTATGATATTTTAAATTATTGTACGTCCATCTTGCTTCCTAGTAGAGAGATAATAATACTAATACTTTGCCAGACAGCAGAGCTTTGGTCGTAAAGACATTCACGTAACGTGGTTCTCTCTAGGTGAGATTGCGTGTATAAGAATATCAAAATAGCGATCAATTTTGGTACTTTTCATAGGCGATGTCTCTTAAATAGCACTTGGTTAAGTTACAGAGCCATAGATAATATTACAAAAATAATACACTCGTTTTTCAGACAAGCGCTTCAAGCGTCGCTAGCTTAGTGGTTAAGGAGTCTCCCCTTCGATCGAGTGGTCCTGGGTTCAAATCCTGGCCATTACACTACCGAGGTGAACCCACTCCTAATACAAGCAATTAAGCTTAGCTGGAGGGGTTAGGGGAATATTAGTAATTTGAGTTACTAATATTCTTTAAAAAAAACAAGGGTTATTGAATAAAAAGTAAATCCCACTAATATCATAAATGTGAACGTTTGGATAAATGGATGGATGGATGTATGGATGGATGTCTGTTACTCAATCACGCTGGAACGGCTGAACGGTTCTGACTGAAATTTGATACACGGATAGATTAGTCAGGAATAGGTCATAGGCTTTTTATCCCTGGGGTCGAAATTCCACGTGGGCGAAACCACGGTCAACAGCTAGTTGTACATAATTGAAAATTAATATTGTAAATTTCGTAGTATGGTGTTAATTAGAGATCTATTTTATCCCTCACGTACTTAGATTCGCCCCAGTGGGCGACCGATAAGCGTTTATTTATTTTAAGCATTTTGGTAAATTACATTTACATTCAATGCAGGATGCGACTGAAATAAATTGAGCTGAGCGAGCAGGACTCTTACTTGAAAATAAGACATCTTACTACGGCCGCGCGCTTAGCTAAGGCCGCGCGCTCGTGTAACTGTTTTTCGGTGATTATTCCTCAATGGTACATCGGACATGAACCATCTCGCTTCAAAACACTTCTCAGTGTCCACACTATCACCGTGGTAAATTTGGACAAGATCGCGCGAGTGGTTACGGAGGAGTTCAGCCACCAACAAACGGCTATGCCGGGTATAAGAGCTTCGCTCGCTCAGTTCTCAATAAAAGACTTGATAGAAGGATTCAGATTTATTTGTACATAGCACACATAGGCACAATTATCCTCTAGTAGGAATACAAAAAAATATATTTTATAATAGAAACAATCAGACCAATACAAATAGACATATTCATGCAAACAAACATTTGCACTGAGCGGGAATCGTGCCCGCGACCTCAGGCGTAGCAATCGCTCTACCGCTACGCCACGGAATATAAGTACTAATACAAGAATGCCTGTTATTGTAATAATTTAATGTGTATGGTATCAAAACCACATATTTCATTGCAGTATAGATTACAATGGCAATAAAATAAAATTAATGTTTTATCCTTACCAATGACTTTTGTATTAAATTTGAGTTTTTATACACATTTTGATTTCGGTTGCTTTTCAGCAGCCCGGCTACCCGTGACCATGGCTGCTGAAAAGCAACCGAAACGTCGGGTTCAATGTAAAATATAAAATAACATCAGATTAATCGCGATAGAATCCGTTAAAAATAGTTTTATTTCAACTGAGTTTTTTTTGTTCGTCCATGGTTATTAATACCGGTAACGGATGACATCGGTGATGTTCTAAAGTATTGGCAGGTGCCGACCTGCCAATACTTCAAAACATAACCAGTATCAGCGGAAATCGGTGGGTTTCTATGAAGGTACGGTGGAGGTGGGGTGTGTGTTGGGTAACCTCCTCGAGTGTCGCTCCGATTCCGATCCCGCTGCAGTCCGGGGGGAACGGAATCGGAGCGGCCGGTACACCCTGGGCGGCGGTCAATGGCTTCCCCTTCACCCCTTCATAGGGTTGGCATTGATCCGCGGCCAATACCCAACGTGGCGGGAACACATCGCTCTCCGTACTCCTCTGCTTTCAGAGGAGACAGGATGAGCGATGCTGTTAGTGGTGAGATGGCCCAGGGTCAGCCGAGGTGCGAGGGATATGCTCTATGGGTAACCTTACACCCCGGCGTCTGAAGACCCGAGACGGCGTGCGGTTTTAGTCGGTGCAAGCCCGACATAACCGCCCCCGCTAGCTGGCGGGGGGGGTATCCGAAGGGATTTCCGCACGATAAAAAAAAAAAAGAAAAAGGTACGGTGGAGGAAGCCCCCGACGCTTTAAATAGAAAAACAAAAACGGCTATGGAATCTGCCTGCCACGGGGAAAGAAATGCATCATGCATATATCTTTAACAACGTGCATATTCGTCTTAAGAACTTTCTTCTTATTGTTTTACCAACTAAACTTACAAAGAGAAATACTCAAGTCGAAACGATTCATCAGAGCAAACCATTTCTGTCGCATATTAATACAACTCCTGGAGATTACCAAAAACAGCTTGCAGCAAGCCTTTCCCTGCCTATGAAAGCGGCCACCATTATTTGAATAGCAACTTAATGAGTCCTTTTGAAGTCTTCTCCCTTTTGTTTGAGTTTTCCAAGGAGACGTCAGAATTAACTGCGTGCCTTGTCGTCTCGGTAATTACCAATAAGAACCGCTCCTCTCCGGCCTCCCGCCTCACCCCTTGTCAATTACTTCTGGTTTGAAAACACGGTTAAACCTATTTTATTGGCAGTACAATTTCGTTTCTACTTGATGGAGTTATGACTTTGTATTGGAGTTTAAAATTTTGGAGACGAGTGTGGTGTGTTTCGATTTCGTCATAGCTGAAAGTTGATGCTTCTCACGTGGATGAGTGTTACCAGTATATCTATTAGTTCGGTAGTGCTATTTATCAGTTTTTTTTATACCACTAAGGTGACAGACAAGCACACGGCCCACCTGATGGGAAGCGGTTACCGCGGCCTATGGACGTGTGCAACACCAGTGGCGTCACACTCGCGCTGCCGACCCTGTAAAGGAAAGGGGATGGGAGAGGAGTTTGGGAGGAGATGGGAAAGGAGTTTGGGCTCCGGCAATCTCACTCACCAAACGGAACGCAACAGTTCAGATACTGTTACTTGGCGCCGATATTCTGTGAGAGGGTGGTGCTTCCCCTGTCGAGTCGGCCCATTCATGCAACGGCCAAAATGACTGTTGCTTGACACTACCACTTCAATTCTTTTTTTATCAGAATTCTTATCAGAATG